>OW052241.1:34676630-37363806 GCA_932526585.2 Philonthus cognatus
TGACCTTTTTATCACACCATAGCAACAATTTCCAATTCAAATAAACCTTACGCAATATAAACTTGGGCGGCCTTGTAATTATTACACCTCAGCAGCCTTGGTTTGTATTTTCATGTATTATATTAGGCAACTTGTTCTCACGGTGTGCAAGCTTTGTTGCCTAACTTGCAATGTTGATGAAATTTAAATGGCCAGAATTCTTGAAGTGTACTAATAATTGTAAATTAAAGATATTTTTAATGTTCGTTAATATTATTTTATTAATAATATAGTTGTAGTATACCGAAAAGTTATTAAATACATGGAAAATAATTAGCATTTAAGGGGGTATTACCATTCGGAAGTTTTAAAAAATTGATTTTTTTTTGCATGTATTGATACTTGATAGTATCTAGTTTCATGCCCGAAAGCCGTTTTACAATAGGCGAATTAGTTAGTTAGATTTTTGCTTGTTGAAGTAAACAATGCTGAGTAGGTGGCTGGGTGGAAATACGCAGAACTGAAACGAAAGTTTGAATGCTTGTGTCTGGAAGCTGGCTTCGAAGCACCTCAACTGTGGTGCAAAAACCGTCGCTATCGCGTCTTTCATAGCTACCAGCATTTTTAACGACGGATACTCGGCAGTTTTTAAGACGATAGAGACACTGGGAATCCATATCGGCCTGCAAGCCAAGGCTTTCCGGTGCGGACCGACACGGAGCGCGAGATGTGGGACGAATTTTGCCTGACTCCAGCAACTCATAAGGCCATCCAACAACGCTGGCAGGAGTAAATCATTCAAACCCAGTTTTTAGAGGAAGAGGAGGGCCTAGTGTACGGAGCTGGCATAGCTGACTAAAGCCAAAAATCTCCAAAAATAGTTAAAACTTGTGTCAAAACTTTAAACGCGTTTTTCTCGAAACCACTTTTTTTCGCTGGCCGGAAACTTTCTTTTCAAACTATGAAACGGATTGACTTGAGCTTTTGGTGTTCGGTTCTCCACATTTTCCTCTGGAGTTTGAACCACCGTCATTCAAATATATTAACATTTGATATTTTTCATAGAGCCCTAAAGTCAGAAAAAGGGGGGCAAAAAGCGACCACTTTTTTCGAATGGCCTCCATTTTGTTATTTATCGAGATTTTTTATTGTCGGTGGTTCAAACTCCAGATAATTTAATACAGATTAATGACTACTACTTCATTTTACGTTTCAAATCACAGAATCGAAAAAATCTTTCCGGCCATGAGGAAAAACACGGCGGACACGGCCTTATTTGAGGCCAGATTTAGAGGTTTAGCCGGACGATTGAAAAGAATTAAAATTCATTTTTTATAGTTTATGAATCTATAAACAAGTTGCAAGAAACCGCAAGATCGCATGTATTAAATTTCCCAAAAATAAAAATTCTGAAAAACCGTAAAAAAAACGCTGTCCTAGTGGTAATACCCCCTTAATAACTTACCTTAAACTAGAGTTTTCAAAACTCGACATTTTATTGCATGCGCCACGCATACCAAACTAATTTAAAACACTGTTTCTAAAAAAACGTTTTTTTCATTTTAATTAAAACAGTTTTATTACAAAATGTGTTTTCTTGATTTAAAAAACAGCCTTCCTACTGAGCAAATTCATTTAAGTAATGCTTGATCAACATTAAAACAACGTTTAATGTTGCTACAATGTTGATATAAAGTTATTTGTTTGTTTTCTGCTAAGTGGGTTACAACGGCGGCTCACGGCCTAACTTCAAGGTAGGCCAGAGACCCAAGGTAATATGTATCCGTTATTGAAAGGTGACTTTATTGTGCAATTCTTGTATTTATAAAACGCGATCCCAACCTTAAATTTTGTGTGCCTTGGCTGCAAGCCGTCGCTGGTGGGTTAGAAACATTAACAATTGAAAACATGTTTAAAACACGTTTTAAACTTGTTTAAAACAGAACATGTTTAATATCTCATGACATTTAGATTATTATTACAGTTGGCTTTCGTGATATTTCTTAGTTTGAAATGCCAATATCTTCACTTTAAATCAGTGTTTTGTACGCGTGGCGCATGAAGTAAAATTTCGAGTTGAGAAAAGCCCGAATTTGGATTTGGACGCTGCGCGTCCAAATCCAAATTCTTAGGGCTTTTCTCAACTCGAAATTTTACTTCATGCTTAGTCTGGGAGTGGAAGACACTCGTTTAGTTTTTGAAATTTTTAATCTATTTTCAAGATTTTCGGAGTTTTCAAAGTTTTAGTTAATTTTTAACGCATTTTATAAATTTCTAAGATTTTCTCTAATTTTTAAAATTCTGATGGTTTTCGTAAATTGTTATTAATTTGAAATATTTTGATAGCTACTATTCATAAGTTTTTAGTTTTCAAATTCTTGGCAATTTTCATGAATTTACTAAATATTTTTTAATTTAGAAAACATTGAAGTTTTTCATGAAATTCCAAGATTTACATTCATTTTCTAAAATCTTACGGTTTTTCTGAAATTCTTAAATTTTCAGTAATTTTGAAATATTTTACACTTTTAATGAATCCTTGTTGATTTTTAAAATCTGGCAGTTTTTGTAAATTCTCTAGTTTTTGTTTAATTTAAACATTTTGATACTTTTCATGAATTTTTAATTTATATTTTTAACGTGATTTTTCATCTATTTTTTTACAGTTGGCATTCGTGATATTTGTCAGTTTGAAATGCCAATATCTTCACTTTAAATCAGTGTTTTGTACGCGTGGCGCATGAAGTAAAATTTCGAGTTGAGAAAAGCCCGAATCCAAATTCTTAGGGCTTTTCTCAACTCAAAATTTTACTTCATGCTTAGTCTGGGAGTGGAAGACACTCGTTTAGTTTTTGAAATTTTTTATGTATTTTCAAGATTTTCGGAGTTTTCAAAGTTTTAGTTAATTTTCAACGCATTTTGTAAATTTCTAAGATTTTCTCTAATTTTCAAAATTCTGTTGGTTATCCTAAATTTTCGGTAATTTGAAACATTTTGATACCTACTTTTCATAAGTTTTTATTTTTCAAATTCTTGGCAATTTTCATGAATTAACTAAATATTCTTTACTCTAGAAAATGTTGAAGTTTTTATGGAATTCTAAGATTTACTTCATTTTCTAAAATTTAATGGTTTTCCTGAATTTCTTAAATTTTCGGTAATTTTGAAATATTTTACACTTTTAATGAATTTTTGTAGATTTTTTAAATCTTAGCAGTTTTCGTAAAATTCCTTAGTTTTCGTTAAATTTAAACATTTTGATACTTTTAATGAATTTTTAATTTTAATTTTTTCATGATTTTTCATCTTATTTTTAATTTAGATTATTATTACAGTTGGCATTCGTGATATTTCTCAGTTTGAAATGGCGATATCTTCACTTTAAATCAGTGTTTAGTAAGCGTGGCGCATGAAGTAAAATTTCGAGTTGGAAAAAGCCCGAATTTGGATTTGGACGCTGCGCGTCCAAATCCAAATTCCTAAAGCTATTCTCAACTCGAAATTTTACTCCATGTTTTATTTGTTAGTGGAAGACACTCGTTTAGTTTTTGAAATTTTTAATCTATTTTCAAGATTTTCGGAGTTTTCAAAGTGTTAGTTAATTTTTAACGCATTTTATAATTTTCTAAGATTTTCTCTAATTTTTAAAAATCTGATGGTTTTCCTAAATTTTCATTAATTTGAAATATTTTGATACCTACTATTCATAAGTTTTTAGTTTTCAAATTCTTGGCAATTTTCATGAATTTACTAAATATTTTTTAATTTAGAAAACATTGAAGTTTTTCATGAAATTCCAAGATTTACATTCATTTTCTAAAATCTAACGGTTTTTCTGAATTTCTTAAATTTTCAGTAATTTTGAAATATTTTACACTTTTAATGAATCCTTGTTGATTTTTTAAATCTGGCTGTTTTCGTAAATTTTCTAGTTTTTGTTTAATTTAAACATTTTGATACTTTTCATGAATTTTTAATTTATATTTTTAACGTGATTTTTCATCTATTTTTTTTACAGTTGGCATTCGTGATATTTCTCAGTTTGAAATGCCAATATCTTCACTTTAAATCAGTGTTTTGTACGCGTGGCGCATGAAGTAAAATTTCGAGTTGAGAAAAGCCCGAATTTGGATTTGGACGCTGCGCGTCCAAATCCAAATTCTTAGGGCTTTTCTCAACTCGAAATTTTACTTCATACTTAGTCTGGGAGTGGAAGAGACTCGTTTAGTTTTTGAATTTTTTTATGTATTCTCAAGCTTTTCGGAGTTTTCAAAGTTTTAGTTAATTTTTAACGCATTTTGTAAATTTCTAAGATTTTCTCTAATTTTCAAAATTCTGTTGGTTATCCTAAATTTTCGGTAATTTGAAACATTTTGATACCTACTTTTTATAAGTTTTTATTTTTCAAATTCTTGGCAATTTTCATGAATTAACTAAATATTCTTTACGTTAGAAAATGTTGAAGTTTTTATGGAATTCTAAGATTTACTTCATTTTCTAAAATCTAATGGTTTTCCTGAATTTCTTAAATTTTCGGTAATTTTGAAATATTTTACACTTTTAATGAATTTTTGTAGATTTTTTAAATCTTAGCAGTTTTCGTAAATTTCCTTAGTTTTCGTTAAATTTAAACATTTTGATACTTTTAATGAATTTTTAATTTTAATTTTTTCGTGATTTTTCATCTTATTTTTAATTTAGATTATTATTACAGTTGGCATTCGTGATATTTCTCAGTTTGAAATGGCGATATCTTCACTTTAAATCAGTGTTTAGTAAGCGTGGCGCATGAAGTAAAATTTCGAGTTGGGAAAAGCCCGAATTTGGATTTGGACGCTGCGCGTCCAAATCCAAATTCCTAGAGCTATTCTCAACTCGAAATTTTACTTCATGTTTTGTTTGTTAGTGGAAGACACTCGTTTAGTTTTTGAAATTTTTAATCTATTTTCAAGATTTTCGGAGTTTTCAAAGTTTTAGTTAATTTTTAACGCATTTTATAAATTTCTAAGATTTTCTCTAATTTTTAAAAATCTGATGGTTTTCCTAAATTTTCATTAATTTGAAATATTTTGATACCTACTATTCATAAGTTTTTAGTTTTCAAATTCTTGGCAATTTTCATGAATTTACTAAATATTTTTTAATTTAGAAAACATTGAAGTTTTTCATGAAATTCCAAGATTTACATTCATTTTCTAAAATCTAACGGTTTTTCTGAATTTCTTAAATTTTCAGTAATTTTGAAATATTTTACACTTTTAATGAATCCTTGTTGATTTTTTAAATCTGGCAGTTTTCGTAAATTCTCTAGTTTTTGTTTAATTTAAACATTTTGATACTTTTCATGAATTTTTAATTTATATTTTTAACGTGATTTTTCATATTTTTTTTACAGTTGGCATTCGTGATATTTCTCAGTTTGAAATGCCAATATCTTCACTTTAAATCAGTGTTTTGTACGCGTGGCGCATGAAGTAAAATTTCGAGTTGAGAAAAGCCCGAATTTGGATTTGGACGCTGCGCGTCCAAATCCAAATTCTTAGGGCTTTTCTTAACTCGAAATTTTACTTCATGCTTAGTCTGGGAGTGGAAGACACTGATTTAGTTTTTTGAAATCAGGCGAGGAAAGAAGGAATGAAACCCAAGGTACCAACTACAATGAGGCGCAGATGAATACAAATAATTTTAACTTATGTTACTATATAGGTATATATATATATCATTGTAATTGTACGAAATAAACTCTTCGGAGTTTTCAAAGTTTTAGTTAATTTTTAACGCATTTTGTAAATGTTTAAGATTATCCTAAATTTTCAAAATTCTGATGGTTTTCCTACATTTGCATTAATTTGAAACATTATGGTACCTACTTTTCATAAGTTTTTAGTTTTCAAATTCTTGGTAATTTTCATGAATTTACTAAATATTCTTTAAGTTAGAAAATGTTGAAGTTTTTCATAAAATTCCAGGATTTACATTCATTTTCTAAAATCTAACGGTTTTCCTGAATTTCTTAAATTTTTGGTAATTTTGAAATATTTTACAGTTTTAATGAATTTTTGTAGATTTCAATCTTGGCAGTTTTCGTAAATTCCCTTAGTTTTCGTTGAATTTAAACATTTTGATACTTTTCATGAATTTTCAATTTAATTTTTTTTCGTGATTTTTCGTCATCTTTTTTTTAAATTTAAATTATTAATACAGTTGGCATTCGTGATATTTTTCAGTTTAAAATGCCAATGTCTTTACTTTAAATAAGTGTTTTGTATGCGTGGCGCATGAAGTAAAATTTCGAGTTGAGAAAAGCCCGAATTTGGATTTGGACGCTGCGCGTCCAAATCCAAATTCTTTGGGCTTTTCTCAACTCGAAATTTTACTTCATGCTTAGTCTGGGAGTGGAAGACACTCGTTTAGTTTTTGAAATTTTTTATGTATTCTCAAGATTTTCGGAGTTTTCAAAGTTTTAGTTAATTTTTAACGCATTTTGTAAATTTCTAAGATTTTCTCTAATTTTCAAAATTCTGTTGGTTATCCTAAATTTTCGGTAATTTGAAACATTTTGATACCTACTTTTCATAAGTTTTTATTTTTCAAATTCTTGGCAATTTTCATGAATTAACTAAATATTCTTTACTCTAGAAAATGTTGAAGTTTTTATGGAATTCTAAGATTTATTTCATTTTCTAAAATTTAATGGTTTTCCTGAATTTCTTAAATTTTCGGTAATTCTGAAATATTTTACACTTTTAATGAATTTTTGTAGATTTTTTAAATCTTAGCAGTTTTCGTAAATTTCCTTAGTTTTCGTTAAATTTAAACATTTTGATACTTTTAATGAATTTTTAATATTAATTTTTTCGTGATTTTTCATCTTATTTTTAATTGAGATTATTATTACAGTTGGCATTCGTGATATTTCTCAGTTTGAAATGGCGATATCTTCACTTTAAATCAGTGTTTAGTAAGCGTGGCGCATGAAGTAAAATTTCGAGTTGGGAAAAGCCCGAATTTGGATTTGGACGCTGCGCGTCCAAATCCAAATTCCTAAAGTTATTCTCAACTCGAAATTTTACTCCATGCTTTGTTTGTTAGTGGAAGACACTCGTTTAGTTTTTGAAATTTTTTATCTATTTTCAAGATTTTCGGAGTTTTCAAAGTTTTAGTTAATTTTTAACGCATTTTATAAATTTCTAAGATTTTCTCTAATTTTTAAAATTCTGATGGTTTTCCTAAATTTTCATTAATTTAAAATATTTTGATACCTACTATTCATAAGTTTTTAGTTTTCAAATTCTTGGCAATTTTCATGAATTTACTAAATATTTTTTAATTTAGAAAACATTGAAGTTTTTCATGAAATTCCAAGATTTACATTCATTTTCTAAAATCTAACGGTTTTTCTGAATTTCTTAAATTTTCAGTAATTTTGAAATATTTTACACTTTTAATGAATCCTTGTTGATTTTTTAAATCTGGCAGTTTTCGTAAATTCTCTAGTTTTTGTTTAATTTAAACATTTTGATACTTTTCATGAATTTTTAATTTATATTTTTAACGTGATTTTTCATATTTTTTTTACAGTTGGCATTCGTGATATTTCTCAGTTTGAAATGCCAATATCTTCACTTTAAATCAGTGTTTTGTACGCGTGGCGCATGAAGTAAAATTTCGAGTTAAGAAAAGCCCGAATTTGGATTTGGACGCGCAGCGTCCAAATCCAAATTCGGGCTTTTCTTAACTCGAAATTTTACTTCATGCTTAGTCTGGGAGTGGAAGACACTGATTTAGTTTTTTGAAATCAGGCGAGGAAAGAAGGAATGAAACCCAAGGTACCAACTACAATGAGGCGCAGATGAATACAAATAATTTTAACTTTTGTTACTATATAGGTATATATATATATCATTGTAATTGTACGAAATAAACTCTTCGGAGTTTTCAAAGTTTTAGTTAATTTTTAACGCATTTTGTAAATGTTTAAGATTATCCTAAATTTTCAAAATTCTGATGGTTTTCCTACATTTGCATTAATTTGAAACATTATGGTACCTACTTTTCATAAGTTTTTAGTTTTCAAATTCTTGGTAATTTTCATGAATTTACTAAATATTCTTTAAGTTAGAAAATGTTGAAGTTTTTCATAAAATTCCAGGATTTACATTCATTTTCTAAAATCTAACGGTTTTCCTGAATTTCTTAAATTTTTGGTAATTTTGAAATATTTTACAGTTTTAATGAATTTTTGTAGATTTCAATCTTGGCAGTTTTCGTAAATTCCCTTAGTTTTCGTTGAATTTAAACATTTTGATACTTTTCATGAATTTTCAATTTAATTTTTTTTCGTGATTTTTCGTTATCTTTTTTTTTTTAATTTAAATTATTAATACAGTTGGTATTCGTGATATTTCTCAGTTTAAAATGCCAATGTCTTCACTTTAAATAAGTGTTTTGTATGCGTGGCGCATGAAGTAAAATTTCGAGTTGAGAAAAGCCCGAATTTGGATTTGGACGCTGCGCGTCCAAATCCAAATTCTTTGGGCTTTTCTCAACTCGAAATTTTACTTCATGCTTAGTCTGGGAGTGGAAGACACTCGTTTAGTTTTTTGAAAATTCTTATAAATTCTTAAGATTTTCAGAGTTTTTAAAATTTAAGGGGGTCTTCCGGTATAATTTACCCAAACTTTGGATTTTTTTTCCAGGGAACTGGTAAGAGTTAGAGACCTGTTTTTTTTTTAAATCTTTATTCATCCTTGCTCTACAATTGGGATTTTTGTCGAGTCGAAAAAATCAAAATGGCGTCCAATATGACGGCTGCCCGGCGGAAATGTTCCAAAACTGCGAGCAGCCTAGGGGTCGCTATTCGTCACCTAGAAACAAAATCAGCTCAGTTTCTTGAAGAGTATAGTTCAGAGAATGGAATGAACTACGAAATTTTGAAAAAACTCTAAATTTGACAAAATAGCGGGCATTTGAAAAAAAAGTCGTGTTTTTCGGTCGATTTTTTGACTTTGACAGGCTGTAAAAAATCTTTAAAATTGCAAATTGCACCGGGAGGTTAGTTCATTCCATGAAGAAAAGTGTTTTCAATAACGGAAGCAAAGAACGAAGTCAATTGGTTGAACCGTTCAAACGCTAGAATGCTCGCAGTTTTGAAAAATGGTGATGTGTCTATCATAGTACTTTCCCCCGCAAATTGCGTATTAAATCACTTTTAAAATATTTGTAGCATGATTATTTTCAAAATGTCTTCAACTTTTTGATAACTACAACTTTTATTTGAAACATTTTTCAATTGGATCAACACATACTGACACAAACCAATGACTATATAAAAATACTATTTATTGAATATCTCAAAAACTAAGAGTGCTATGACAAAAAGTGAAGATACAAAAAATCGTTAATATTTTAGTACCAACAACTTTTATTTGAAACATTTTCCAATTGTATCAACACACACTGACACAAATCAATGACTAGATAAAAAACACTATTTATTAAATATCTCAAAAACTAAGAGTGCTATGACAAAAAGTGAGTCCACAAAAAATCTTTAGTTTTTTATTTCCTATAACTTTTATTTGAAACATTTTTCAATTGTATCGACACATACACTGTCACACATCAATAACTAGATAAAACAAACAACCTTTATAATATCTCAAAAACTAAGAGTGCTATGACAAAAAGTAAATAAAAATATATCTTCATTTTGTTATTATCTACAACTTTTATTTGAAAGAATTTTTTGTTTGATGAACATTGAATAAAAAAATCAGAAAAAACTGAAAAACGCTACGAGTAAAGTACCACTTCCGGTTTACAGACAGACAGACAGACAGACAGACCAGACAGACCAGACAGACCAGACAGACCAGACAGACCAGACAGACCAGACAGACCAGACAGACCAGACAGACCAGACAGACCAGACAGACCAGACAGACCAGACAGACCAGACAGACCAGACAGACCAGACAGACCAGACAGACCAGACAGACCAGACAGACCAGACAGACCAGACAGACCAGACAGACCAGACAGACCAGACAGACCAGACAGACCAGACAGACCAGACAGACCAGACAGACCAGACAGACCAGACAGACCAGACAGACCAGACAGACCAGACAGACCAGACAGACCAGACAGACCAGACAGACCAGACAGACCAGACAGACCAGACAGACCAGACAGACCAGACAGACCAGACAGACCAGACAGACCAGACAGACCAGACAGACCAGACAGACCAGACAGACCAGACAGACCAGACAGACCAGACAGACCAGACAGACCAGACAGACCAGACAGACCAGACAGACCAGACAGACCAGACAGACCAGACAGACCAGACAGACCAGACAGACCAGACAGACCAGACAGACCAGACAGACCAGACAGACCAGACAGACCAGACAGACCAGACAGACCAGACAGACCAGACAGACCAGACAGACCAGACAGACCAGACAGACCAGACAGACCAGACAGACCAGACAGACCAGACAGACCAGACAGACCAGACAGACCAGACAGACCAGACAGACCAGACAGACCAGACAGACCAGACAGACCAGACAGACCAGACAGACCAGACAGACCAGACAGACCAGACAGACCAGACAGACCAGACAGACCAGACAGACCAGACAGACCAGACAGACCAGACAGACCAGACAGACCAGACAGACCAGACAGACCAGACAGACCAGACAGACCAGACAGACCAGACAGACCAGACAGACCAGACAGACCAGACAGACCAGACAGACCAGACAGACCAGACAGACCAGACAGACCAGACAGACCAGACAGACCAGACAGACCAGACAGACCAGACAGACCAGACAGACCAGACAGACCAGACAGACCAGACAGACCAGACAGACCAGACAGACCAGACAGACCAGACAGACCAGACAGACCAGACAGACCAGACAGACCAGACAGACCAGACAGACCAGACAGACCAGACAGACCAGACAGACCAGACAGACCAGACAGACCAGACAGACCAGACAGACCAGACAGACCAGACAGACCAGACAGACCAGACAGACCAGACAGACCAGACAGACCAGACAGACCAGACAGACCAGACAGACCAGACAGACCAGACAGACCAGACAGACCAGACAGACCAGACAGACCAGACAGACCAGACAGACCAGACAGACCAGACAGACCAGACAGACCAGACAGACCAGACAGACCAGACAGACCAGACAGACCAGACAGACCAGACAGACCAGACAGACCAGACAGACCAGACAGACCAGACAGACCAGACAGACCAGACAGACCAGACAGACCAGACAGACCAGACAGACCAGACAGACCAGACAGACCAGACAGACCAGACAGACCAGACAGACCAGACAGACCAGACAGACCAGACAGACCAGACAGACCAGACAGACCAGACAGACCAGACAGACCAGACAGACCAGACAGACCAGACAGACCAGACAGACCAGACAGACCAGACAGACCAGACAGACCAGACAGACCAGACAGACCAGACAGACCAGACAGACCAGACAGACCAGACAGACCAGACAGACCAGACAGACCAGACAGACCAGACAGACCAGACAGACCAGACAGACCAGACAGACCAGACAGACCAGACAGACCAGACAGACCAGACAGACCAGACAGACCAGACAGACCAGACAGACCAGACAGACCAGACAGACCAGACAGACCAGACAGACCAGACAGACCAGACAGACCAGACAGACCAGACAGACCAGACAGACCAGACAGACCAGACAGACCAGACAGACCAGACAGACCAGACAGACCAGACAGACCAGACAGACCAGACAGACCAGACAGACCAGACAGACCAGACAGACCAGACAGACCAGACAGACCAGACAGACCAGACAGACCAGACAGACCAGACAGACCAGACAGACCAGACAGACCAGACAGACCAGACAGACCAGACAGACCAGACAGACCAGACAGACCAGACAGACCAGACAGACCAGACAGACCAGACAGACCAGACAGACCAGACAGACCAGACAGACCAGACAGACCAGACAGACCAGACAGACCAGACAGACCAGACAGACCAGACAGACCAGACAGACCAGACAGACCAGACAGACCAGACAGACCAGACAGACCAGACAGACCAGACAGACCAGACAGACCAGACAGACCAGACAGACCAGACAGACCAGACAGACCAGACAGACCAGACAGACCAGACAGACCAGACAGACCAGACAGACCAGACAGACCAGACAGACCAGACAGACCAGACAGACCAGACAGACCAGACAGACCAGACAGACCAGACAGACCAGACAGACCAGACAGACCAGACAGACCAGACAGACCAGACAGACCAGACAGACCAGACAGACCAGACAGACCAGACAGACCAGACAGACCAGACAGACCAGACAGACCAGACAGACCAGACAGACCAGACAGACCAGACAGACCAGACAGACCAGACAGACCAGACAGACCAGACAGACCAGACAGACCAGACAGACCAGACAGACCAGACAGACCAGACAGACCAGACAGACCAGACAGACCAGACAGACCAGACAGACCAGACAGACCAGACAGACCAGACAGACCAGACAGACCAGACAGACCAGACAGACCAGACAGACCAGACAGACCAGACAGACCAGACAGACCAGACAGACCAGACAGACCAGACAGACCAGACAGACCAGACAGACCAGACAGACCAGACAGACCAGACAGACCAGACAGACCAGACAGACCAGACAGACCAGACAGACCAGACAGACCAGACAGACCAGACAGACCAGACAGACCAGACAGACCAGACAGACCAGACAGACCAGACAGACCAGACAGACCAGACAGACCAGACAGACCAGACAGACCAGACAGACCAGACAGACCAGACAGACCAGACAGACCAGACAGACCAGACAGACCAGACAGACCAGACAGACCAGACAGACCAGACAGACCAGACAGACCAGACAGACCAGACAGACCAGACAGACCAGACAGACCAGACAGACCAGACAGACCAGACAGACCAGACAGACCAGACAGACCAGACAGACCAGACAGACCAGACAGACCAGACAGACCAGACAGACCAGACAGACCAGACAGACCAGACAGACCAGAACGGCCAGAATTCTTGAAGTGTACTAATAATTGTAAATTAAAGATATTTTTAATGTTCGTTAATATTATTTTATTAATAATATAGTTGTAGTATACCGAAAAGTTATTAAATACATGGAAAATAATTAGCATTTAAGGGGGTATTACCATTCGGAAGTTTTAAAAAATTGATTTTTTTTTTGCATGTATTGATACTTGATAGTATCTAGTTTCATGCCCGAAAGCCGTTTTACAATAGGCGAATTAGTTAGTTAGATTTTTGCTTGTTGAAGTAAACAATGCTGAGTAGGTGGCTGGGTGGAAATACGCAGAACTGAAACGAAAGTTTGAATGCTTGTGTCTGGAAGCTGGCTTCGAAGCACCTCAACTGTGGTGCAAAAACCGTCGCTATCGCGTCTTTCATAGCTACCAGCATTTTCAACGACGGATACTCGGCAGTTTTTAAGACGATAGAGACACTGGGAATCCATATCGGCCTGCAAGCCAAGGCTTTCCGGTGCGGACCGACGCGGAGCGCGAGATGTGGGACGAATTTTGCCTGACTCCAGCAACTCATAAGGCCATCCAACAACGCTGGCAGGAGTAAATCATTCAAACCCAGTTTTTAGAGGAAGAGGAGGGCCTAGTGTACGGAGCTGGCATAGCTGACTAAAGCCAAAAATCTCCAAAAATAGTTAAAACTTGTGTCAAAACTTTAAACGCGTTTTTCTCGAAACCACTTTTTTTCGCTGGCCGGAAACTTTCTTTTCAAACTATGAAACGGATTGACTTGAGCTTTTGGTGTTCGGTTCTCCACATTTTCCTCTGGAGTTTGAACCACCGTCATTCAAATATATTAACATTTGATATTTTTCATAGAGCCCTAAAGTCAGAAAAAGGGGGGCAAAAAGCGACCACTTTTTTCGAATGGCCTCCATTTTGTTATTTATCGAGATTTTTTATTGTCGGTGGTTCAAACTCCAGATAATTTAATACAGATTAATGACTACTACTTCATTTTACGTTTCAAATCACAGAATCGAAAAAATCTTTCCGGCCATGAGGAAAAACACGGCGGACACGGCCTTATTTGAGGCCAGATTTAGAGGTTTAGCCGGACGATTGAAAAGAATTAAAATTCATTTTTTATAGTTTATGAATCTATAAACAAGTTGCAAGAAACCGCAAGATCGCATGTATTAAATTTCCCAAAAATAAAAATTCTGAAAAACCGTAAAAAAAAACGCTGTCCTAGTGGTAATACCCCCTTAATAACTTACCTTAAACTAGAGTTTTCAAAACTCGACATTTTATTGCATGCGCCACGCATACCAAACTAATTTAAAACACTGTTTCTAAAAAAACGTTTTTTTCATTTTAATTAAAACAGTTTTATTACAAAATGTGTTTTCTTGATTTAAAAAACAGCCTTCCTACTGAGCAAATTCATTTAAGTAATGCTTGATCAACATTAAAACAACGTTTAATGTTGCTACAATGTTGATATAAAGTTATTTGTTTGTTTTCTGCTAAGTGGGTTACAACGGCGGCTCACGGCCTAACTTCAAGGTAGGCCAGAGACCCAAGGTAATATGTATCCGTTATTGAAAGGTGACTTTATTGTGCAATTCTTGTATTTATAAAACGCGATCCCAACCTTAAATTTTGTGTGCCTTAGCTGCGAGCCGTCGCTGGTGGGTTAGAAACATTAACAATTGAAAACATGTTTAAAACACGTTTTAAACTTGTTTAAAACAGAACATGTTTAATATCTCATGACATTTAGATTATTATTACAGTTGGCTTTCGTGATATTTCTTAGTTTGAAATGCCAATATCTTCACTTTAAATCAGTGTTTTGTACGCGTGGCGCATGAAGTAAAATTTCGAGTTGAGAAAAGCCCGAATTTGGATTTGGACGCTGCGCGTCCAAATCCAAATTCTTAGGGCTTTTCTCAACTCGAAATTTTACTTCATGCTTAGTCTGGGAGTGGAAGACACTCGTTTAGTTTTTGAAATTTTTTATGTATTCTCAAGATTTTCGGAGTTTTCAAAGTTTTAGTTAATTTTTAACGCATTTTGTAAATTTCTAAGATTTTCTCTAATTTTCAAAATTCTGTTGGTTATCCTAAATTTTCGGTAATTTGAAACATTTTGATACCTACTTTTCATAAGTTTTTATTTTTTAAATTCTTGGCAATTTTCATGAATTAACTAAATATTCTTTACGTTAGAAAATGTTAAAGTTTTTATGGAATTCTAAGATTGACTTCATTTTCTAAAATCTAATGGTTTTCCTGAATTTCTAAAATTTTCGGTAATTTTGAAATATGTTACACTTTTAATGAATTTTGTAGATTTTTTAAATCTTAGCAGTTTTCGTAAATTTCCTTAGTTTTCGTTATATTTAAACATTTTGATACTTTTAATGAATTTTTAATTTTAATTTTTTCCTGATTTTTCATCTTATTTTTAATTTAGATTATTATTACACTTGGCATTCGTGATATTTCTCAGTATGAAATGGCGATATCTTCACTTTAAATCAGTGTTTAGTAAGCGTGGCGCATGAAGTAAAATTTCGAGTTGAGAAAAGCCCGAATTTGGATTTGGACGCTGCGCGTCCAAATCCAAATTCCTAGAGCTATTCTCAACTCGAAATTTTACTTCATGTTTTGTTTGTTAGTGGAAGACACTCGTTTAGTTTTTGAAATTTTTAATCTATTTTCAAGATTTTCGGAGTTTTCAAAGTTTTAGTTAATTTTTAACGCATTTTATAAATTTCTAAGATTTTCTCTAATTTTTAAAATTCTGATGGTTTTCGTAAATTGTTATTAATTTGAAATATTTTGATACCTACTATTCATAAGTTTTTAGTTTTCAAATTCTTGGCAATTTTCATGAATTTACTAAATATTTTTTAATTTAGAAAACATTGAAGTTTTTCATGAAATTCCAAGATTTACATTCATTTTCTAAAATCTTACGGTTTTTCTGAATTTCTTAAATTTTCAGTAATTTTGAAATATTTTACACTTTTAATGAATCCTTGTTGATTTTTTAAATCTGGCAGTTTTTGTAAATTCTCTAGTTTTTGTTTAATTTAAACATTTTGATACTTTTCATGAATTTTTAATTTATATTTTTAACGTGATTTTTCATCTATTTTTTTACAGTTGGCATTCGTGATATTTGTCAGTTTGAAATGCCAATATCTTCACTTTAAATCAGTGTTTTGTACGCGTGGCGCATGAAGTAAAATTTCGAGTTGAGAAAAGCCCGAATTTGGATTTGGACGCTGCGCGTCCAAATCCAAATTCTTGGGGCTTTTCTCAACTCGAAATTTTACTTCATGCTTAGTCTGGGAGTGGAAGACACTCGTTTAGTTTTTGAAATTTTTTATGTATTCTGTAATAGGTCAGTAGGGGTCATGTGCAAATATTATTTTTGACGAAATTAAATTAAAATATTAATACAAAAATCACCCAAGAAAATATTAAAGAAAAATCAACATTCAGTAAATACGAGAATAACATTAGTCGATCAAAATTTTTTATGTGAAAGAAATAACAAATGCAGCATCGCCTTAAAATAATAAACAAGTACCGGCGCGTGGAGAAATGCTAAGACATACAGAAAGATTCAGTTCAGGGTTTAACGAACGCAAACACAATAAGTGTGCAAAGTCAGGGAAATGAAGTTGACGTCAGAGAGGGAAGGGTTTTGTGACCATATATGGTAGTAGATAAAATTTAAGCAACAAAATTTGGGGAGGGGAGAACTTTGAGAGCAGCAAAGAAACGATTCTAAAAATCAGTTAGTTTTGGGACCAGGACGGGGACAGTCAGTATTTGAATGTAAATGGGGACAGTTGGTTTTGGAGCAGAGGAGAGTGATGAGAGTCAAGAAACAGTTCGGAAGAAGAAAATCACGAAAAGCACCACAAGTTCCAAATCACAGAGGGAAATAAGAATAACACAACAAAAATCAAAATTATACAACAAATATAAAAACTATACAACAAAATAAGAATACAAAACAGTTAACGGGTGTGGTCGAGCTGTGCGTGGAAAACGGAGGAGTGTTCCCGCTAGTTAATTGCCTGAAAACAATTAACGGGTGTGGTCGTCCCGAGTTAGTACTGCAGAGTTATGTTCCCGCTAGTTAAAAGCACAAAAGCAATTGACGGGTGTGGTCGAGCTGTGCGTGGAAAACGGAGGAGTGTTCCCGCTAGTTAATTGCCTGAAAACAATTAACGGGTGTGGTCGTCCCGAGTTAGTACTGCAGAGTTATGTTCCCGCTAGTTAATAGCACAAAAACAATTGACGGGTGTGGTCGAGCTGTGCGTGGAAAACGGAGGAGTGTTCCCGCTAGTTAATTGCTGATCACAATTAACGGGCGTGGTCGTCCCGAGTTAGTACTGCATAGTTATGTTCCCGCTAGTTAACAGCACAAAAAGCAATTGACAGGTGTGGTCGAGCTGTGCGTGGAAAACGGAGGAGTGTTCCCGCTAGTTAATTGCCTGAAAACAATTAACGGGTGTGGTCGTCCCGAGTTAGTACTGCAGAGTTATGTTCCCGCTAGTTAATAGCACAAAAACAATTGACGGGTGTGGTCGAGCTGTGCGTGGAAAACGGAGGAGTGTTCCCGCTAGTTAATTGCCTGAAAACAATTAACGGGTGTGGTCGTCCCGAGTTAATACTGCAGAGTTATGTTCCCGCTAGTTAAAAGCACAAAAACAATTGACGGGTGTGGTCGAGCTGTGCGTGGAAAACGGAGGAGTGTTCCCGCTAGTTAGTTGCTGATCACAATTAACGGGTGTGGTCGTCCCGAGTTAGTACTGCATAGTTATGTTCCCGCTAGTTAACAGCACAAAAAGCAATTGACGGGTGTGGTCGAGCTGTGCGTGGAAAACGGAGGAGTGTTCCCGCTAGTTAATTGCCTGAAAACAATTAACGGGTGTGGTCGTCCCGAGTTAGTACTGCAAAGTTATGTTCCCGCTAGTTAAAAGCACAAAAGCAATTGACGGGTGTGGTCGAGCTGTGCGTGGAAAACGGAGGAGTGTTCCCGCTAGTTAATTGCCTGAAAACAATTAACGGGTGTGGTCGTCCCGAGTTAGTACTGCAGAGTTATGTTCCCGCTAGTTAATAGCACAAAAACAATTGACGGGTGTGGTCGAGCTGTGCGTGGAAAACGGAGGAGTGTTCCCGCTAGTTAATTGCCTGAAAACAATTAACGGGTGTGGTCGTCCCGAGTTAGTACTGCATAGTTATGTTCCCGCTAGTTAATAGCACAAAAACAATTGACGGGTGTGGTCGAGCTGTGCGTGGAAAACGGAGGAGTGTTCCCGCTAGTTAATTGCCTGAATACAATTAACGGGTGTGGTCGTCCCGAGTTAGTACTGCAAAGTTATGTTCCCGCTAGTTAAAAGCACAAAAGCAATTGACGGGTGTGGTCGAGCTGTGCGTGGAAAACGGAGGAGTGTTCCCGCTAGTTAATTGCCTGAAAACAATTAACGGGTGTGGTCGTCCCGAGTTAGTACTGCAGAGTTATGTTCCCGCTAGTTAATAACACAAAACAATCAACGGATGACGTCGGGATCTGCTTGCTAATCAGAGGAGTGTTCCCGCTAGTTGGTTGTCTGGTAAGCTCCGAGATGGTTTTTGTGGGTTTCCCATCTCATAATGCAAATGCAGGGGTTATTTAATTTTGCTCCCACAAGTAGAGTCATATACTTTTTGAGTTTAACTAAAATGCACATGGCTTCTAAGTACAAACGAAAATAAAGTATTTCGAGAATCTAAATAATTTAAGAAACACAAATTAATAAGAAATGTCATAATTGAGGTCAATAAACTTTGCATCCGTTAAACTCACATCCTGTTTTATTTATTGTCCACACATACTCCTGGTCACTAAAAGGGAAGAAAGACACAGTATTTCCGATAATGCATATTGACACAAACAACGAATCTGTTAAATAAATTAAAAGGGTTACTACATACACAACACAACGTAAATAAAATACAAATTATAAATTTGTATAATACCTAGGGTCGAATCATTACATTGGTGCCGTGACCAGGATGTTTGTGATGACAATAAATATGTATTACATAATTTTAAAATGCTGTGTCCACTTGTGGACAGGAATACTTCAGATAAAAGAGTTTTAAAAAGGGCGGAAGCAAAGTTTTAAAAGGTACAGACGTAATTAATATTTAATAAACAACAACAAGAGAAAAAATCATAATAGCGATTTCAAGTTCATACGTGTTAGTATTTCAAGTTCAAACGCTGACCTATATTCAGAAGATGGGCGCGTAAACAAAAAGAGCTAGAATAAGTATAAAGAAGCACAATCAGAAATTCCATATACAAATAAAAACAAACGCAAGTAATTCAAAAATCAGACAAACGTGTTGGTATTTCAAGTTCAATCATTGACCCACTTTTAAAGATAAACACACTTCAGAAAAGGAAGAATAAGCAAAAAAAAAAAAACGACGATTGGGAAAGGATTTTGGTAATGCACAAAATACGCATAATAAGTTCACGTAATAGAAAAGGGAAAACATTCGAATTTCAGGAATACTAGCAAACTGCACAGAAACAATAAATATCAAAGGTACAAATAAATAATATCTAAAAGAAAATATTAATCTCACGACAAAAAAAAATATTATTAGGAATGCAATAAAGCATTTTAAAAGCGATTAATGACCTGACCTACTCATAAGAAAAATAAACATCCGTATCCAGAAATCGTAGTAAGCATAAAATAAATGTTACAAACCTGTAGCGTTCAAGAGCGGGCAAAGAAAATAGTAATCAAAACATACAAAGATTTATTTCAAGAAGAGGTAATAATAAATAACAAAAAAGGGGGGGCGCTTAAAGTAGACCCATAAGCTAGCAGAAAATACAATTTTAAATTATTAGCATGAGATAAACGAAAAGAAAAATCTAACTTGTAATTTTAAAATGAAACAAACAAAAAAAATACGAATTACAATAACAGGTAAAAAATCGAAGCAGGTTTTATAAAAATAAAAAGCAAACAAACGAATCAAATGTACCTAGGTCAAATGAGAAAGTGACTCAAGTTAATAAAATAAGCATACAAAATAATAATAATAATAAAAAAATATATATAACAAAAAATAATTATTACCTTAGGAGTTGCAAGTTCGCATTAACATAATTACGAGATGCAGTTTAAGTTAAGAGATACAATTCAAAGGCGATGATAAGGTACAACATAATAAAATATCTTATGCATTACTGAATTAAAGGTGTGGGCCTTTAACAAAAATGTAATAGGTCAGTAGGGGTCATGTGCAAATATTATTTTTGACGAAATTAAATTAAAATATTAATACAAAAATCACCCAAGAAAATAATAAAGAAAAATCAACATCCAGTAAATACGAGAATAACATTAGTCGATTAATTTTATTTTATGTGAAAGAAATAACAAATGCAGCATCGCCTTAAAATAATAAACAAGTACCGGCGCGTGGAGAAATGCAAAGACATACAGAAAGATTGAGTTCAGGGTTTAACGAACGCAAACACAACAAGTGTGCAAAGTCAGGGAAATGAAGTTGACGTCAGAGAGGGAAGGGTTTTGTGACCATATATGGTAGTAGATAAAATGTAAGCAACAAAATTTGGGGAGGGAGAACTTTGAGAGCAGCAAAGAAAGGATTCTAAAAATCAGTTAGTTTTGGGACAGGGACTAGGACAGTCAGTATTTGAATTTAAATGGGGACAGTTGAGAATAGGAAGTTTCAGTGGGATGTGAGTTAGTGAAGTAATGTTGATAAAAAGAGTTAGGTATTCAGAATAGAGTTAGAAAATGGAGAATGGAGTTAGGGATAACAGCGCTGGAGAGACTATCACGTAAGAGTAAAATTAATTCTACATCAAACCGACTAAAATAAAATCAAACAAACAAAACCAGCGAAATAATTTAAACATCTGAGAAAAGGGGAAGATAAAGGGGGGGGGGGGGGGTGAGAATGAGGGGTGTATGGTGGTTGATGTGTAAGGCCGAACTGAGCGAGAAAACGAGGTATGTCCTACTAACTAATAGACCCAGTCGATTAATGTGTAAGGCCAATCCGAGTCAGTATTGCGCTAAGTGTCCTACTAACTAATCACACGAGTGAGGGGTGTATGGTGGTTGATGTGTAAGGCCGAACTGAGCGAGAAAACGAGGTATGTCCTACTAACTAATCGACCCAGTCGATTAATGTGTAAGGCCAATCCGAGTCAGTATTGCGCTAAGTGTCCTACTAACTAATCACACGAGTGAGGGGTGTATGGTGGTTGATGTGTAAGGCCGAACTGAGCGAGAAAACGAGGTATGTCCTACTAACTAATCGACCCAGTCGATTAATGTGTAAGGCCAATCCGAGTCAGTATTGCGCTAAGTGTCCTACTAACTAATCACACGAGTGAGGGGTGTATGGTGGTTGATGTGTAAGGCCGAACTGAGCGAGAAAACGAGGTATGTCCTACTAACTAATCGACCCAGTCGATTAATGTGTAAGGCCAATCCGAGTCAGTATTGCGCTAAGTGTCCTACTAACTAATCACACGAGTGAGGGGTGTATGGTGGTTGATGTGTAAGGCCGAACTGAGCGAGAAAACGAGGTATGTCCTACTAACTAATCGACCCAGTCGATTAATGTGTAAGGCCAATCCGAGTCAGTATTGCGCTAAGTGTCCTACTAACTAATCACACGAGTGAGGGGTGTATGGTGGTTGATGTGTAAGGCCGAACTGAGCGAGAAAACGAGGTATGTCCTACTAACTAATCGACCCAGTCGATTAATGTGTAAGGCCAATCCGAGTCAGTATTGCGCTAAGTGTCCTACTAACTAATCACACGAGTGAGGGGTGTATGGTGGTTGATGTGTAAGGCCGAACTGAGCGAGAAAACGAGGTATGTCCTACTAACTAATCGACCCAGTCGATTAATGTGTAAGGCCAATCCGAGTCAGTATTGCGCTAAGTGTCCTACTAACTAATCACACGAGTGAGGGGTGTATGGTGGTTGATGTGTAAGGCCGAACTGAGCGAGAAAACGAGGTATGTCCTACTAACTAATCGACCCAGTCGATTAATGTGTAAGGCCAATCCGAGTCAGTATTGCGCTAAGTGTCCTACTAACTAATCACACGAGTGAGGGGTGTATGGTGGTTGATGTGTAAGGCCGAACTGAGCGAGAAAACGAGGTATGTCCTACTAACTAATCGACCCAGTCGATTAATGTGTAAGGCCAATCCGAGTCAGTATTGCGCTAAGTGTCCTACTAACTAATCACACGAGTGAGGGGTGTATGGTGGTTGATGTGTAAGGCCGAACTGAGCGAGAAAACGAGGTATGTCCTACTAACTAATCGACCCAGTCGATTAATGTGTAAGGCCAATCCGAGTCAGTATTGCGCTAAGTGTCCTACTAACTAATCACACGAGTGAGGGGTGTATGGTGGTTGATGTGTAAGGCCGAACTGAGCGAGAAAACGAGGTATGTCCTACTAACTAATCGACCCAGTCGATTAATGTGTAAGGCCAATCCGAGTCAGTATTGCGCTAAGTGTCCTACTAACTAATCACACGAGTGAGGGGTGTATGGTGGTTGATGTGTAAGGCCGAACTGAGCGAGAAAACGAGGTATGTCCTACTAACTAATCGACCCAGTCGATTAATGTGTAAGGCCAATCCGAGTCAGTATTGCGCTAAGTGTCCTACTAACTAATCACACGAGTGAGGGGTGTATGGTGGTTGATGTGTAAGGCCGAACTGAGCGAGAAAACTAGGTATGTCCTACTAACTAATCGGCCCAGTCGATTGATGTGTAAGGCCAATCCGAGTCAGTATTGCGCTAAGTGTCCTACTAACTAATCGCAAGTGTGTCGAGTGTATGATGCTAGCTCCGAGATGGTTTTTGTGGGTTTCCCATCTCGTAATGCAAATGCAGGGGCTAGTTAATTTTGCTCCCACAAGTAGAGTCATACATTTTTTTGAGTTTAACCAAATGCACATGACTTTTAAGCATAAACGTTGGGTAATATGTTTTGTGAATATAAATAATATAAAACATATCAATTCATTAGAAATGTCATGAAAGGTCAATAAACTTTGCATACGTTAAGCTCATATCTTGTTTTATTTATTGTTCACACATCCTCCTAGTCAAATTAAAAGGGAATAAAGACACAGTATTTACGATAATGCATATTGACACAAACAACGAACCTGGTAAATAAATAAAAGGGTTACTACATACACAACACAACGTAAACAATAATACAAATTATAAATTTGTATAATACCTAGGGTCGAATCATTACATTGGTGCCGTGACCAGGATGTTTGTGATGACAATAAATGTGTATTACATAATTTAAAAAAATGCTGTGTCGACTTGTGGACAAGAATATTTCAGGTAAATGAGTTTAACATTAAAAAAGGGGAAGAAACGTTTAAAAAGGTACAGACAATAAAAATAAACGTAATTAATATTTAAAAATTATCAAAAAGCACGCATAGCGATTTCAAGATGAAACGTGTTGGTATTTCAAGTTCAAACACTGACCTATATCCAGAAGATAGGCGCGTAAACAAAAAAGAGGTAGAGTAAGCATAAAGAAGTACCACGGAAAGCACAATATGAAATTCCAGACACAAATAAAACCCAACGCGAGTAATTCAAAAATCAAAACAAACGTGTTGGTATTTCAAGATCAATCGTTGACCTACATTTTAACGATAAACATACACTTCAGGATATGAAGAATACACAAAAACGATGATAATGAAAGAATTTTGGAATGCACAAAGTACGCATTATCAATCCACTTTACGTAAACAAACAAGGTAGAAAACACGGTGATGTTAGAAACATCGAGGTAAAATAATAATAACAGGTAAATAAGATTACATAAAAATGCACGTATAAATGCATGCTAAAATGCAAGCCTAGAAATCATTATAATTTATTTTATTAAATGAAGCTAATATTAAAATAAACAGAAACATAAAAGTATCACAGAACAACATGTGCACTTTAAAATAAAAAGGTAAACCAATAACAAATTACAAACAAAAAAATAATCCTCGCTCACTTCGCAACTAACAAATTACCAATGAAAATAATAATTAAAGTTATAAATAAAATAAGCCATTACGACACTAAAAAAACAAAGGGATAAACAAAAATTGTAAGGTAAACAAAATGTTTATAAATGCTATAATACATTTTCAAGAGCAAATAATGACCTGGTTGTGTTTGAAATAAACGTCCGACAAAAAAATATCGAAATAAGCATGAAAGAGACGAGGAAAACGTTTAACGTTCTAGAACGCACAAGGTACTAAACGAAAATAAATAACATACAAATAAATACTTCGAACACAGGTAAAACCTAATTAATGACTAAAAAAAAAATATATATAAACAAAAGGTAATCGCATAAACCAAAGTAAAATACAAATTAAAATAAGGTACAAAAAAAGACAAAGAAAAACGAAACAAAATATATAACAATCGGTTTAAAATAAAAATAAGCAAAATATAATGATAAAGAAAGGTAAAAATCATGGCCATGATAAAAAAAAGAAAAAAAGTGAAAAACACAAAAAAAAACAAAGGTAAAAAAAAATATTAAAGGTATTTACATTAAATAAATTACTCAAACATATAAAAAGAAACAACACAAAGGAGGAAGGTAGGAAAGGAAAATGGCACTTCATTCGCACAATTTCATATAAATCATTCAATGTAACAATTACATTATGATTCTTAGGTACGGACCAAACAAACAAATTAAATATAGTAAAAAGAGAAAGGAAAGAGTTGAGTTCGAATGTGGTGTTCTAAGTTTAAGCTTTGTATGAGTTTGATTCCAGGAAGCAGTGATTCGAAATCAAAAGGTAACAACAACGACCAGGCCAAATCAATCGTCAAGTAGAAAACGGAAAAGTGATTGAAGCGGGGGTGAAGAGTTTAAAAAAATGAAAGCAACTAAGTATTAGCAACACCGAAACCAGCGCGAAGAAGAAGCTAAGTCTACAATGGGCGACGAGAAAACAGCCAGAGTGGGCAAATTAGTTACAGATCCGAGATTAAAAGCATCAAGAATGCTGGGAGCGTCATAACAAGAGCAGGCAACCATTCAACTCTGCCAGGCAGATTCTCAGGCCACAATCGTACAAAAACTGGGGGCGATGTGACAACTGAAGTTGGAGTCCAAGAAGGGCAACACCCAACATTAGTCAGTAATACCACTGCAGCAGCTCAATAAAGTAACTAAACCCCAAGAACCAATCACATCTACAAAGGTCGAGGAAAATCAATTCAGCAGAATTATATTCTACAAATATGAACAAAGCATCCCATGTTTATAATTTAACATTAACCAAAAATATGTTTTAGAATTTATTACAGATTCAAAGTCAAGCGTTAAGAAAGCTGGGAGGGTCAGAACAGAACCAGAAAGCCATCAAGGACTTCACTCCTTCGTACGGACTTGTCGACTACAAGCATATCAAAACTGGGGGCGATGGGTCATCTAAATGAAGTTTTGGCTCCAGAAAAGAAGCACTGCCACTTCAGCTGCCAATTCAAAGTCAAACATCAAGAAAGCAGGGAGGGTCAGAACAGGACCAGAAAGCCATCAAGGACTTCACTCCTTCGTACGGACTTTTCGACTACAAGCATATCAAAACTGGGGGCGATGGGTCATCTAAATGAAGTTTTGGCTCCAGAAAAGAAGCACTGCCACTTCAGCTGCCAATTCAAAGTCAAACATCAAGAAAGCAGGGAGGGTCAGAACAGGACCAGAAAGCCATCAAGGACTTCACTCCTTCGTACGGACTTTTCGACTACAAGCATATCAAAACTGGGGGCGATGGGTCATCTAAATGAAGTTTTGGCTCTAGAAAAGAAGCACTGCCACTTCAGCTGCCAATTCAAAGTCAAACATCAAGAAAGCAGGGAGGGTCAGAACAGGACCAGAAAGCCATCAAGGACTTCACTCCTTCGTACGGACTTTTCGACTACAAGCATATCAAAACTGGGGGCGATGGGTCATCTAAATGAAGTTTTGGCTCCAGAAAAGAAGCACTGCCACTTCAGCTGCCAATTCAAAGTCAAACATCAAGAAAGCAGGGAGGGTCAGAACAGGACCAGAAAGCCATCAAGGACTTCACTCCTTCGTACGGACTTTTCGACTACAAGCATATCAAAACTGGGGGCGATGGGTCATCTAAATGAAGTTTTGGCTCCAGAAAAGAAGCACTGCCACTTCAGCTGCCAATTCAAAGTCAAACATCAAGAAAGCAGGGAGCGTCAAAAATCGGGCCAGAAAGCCATCATGTACCTTACTCCTTCGTACGGACTTTTCGACTACAGGAAAATCAAAACTGGGGATGATGGGTCATCTGAAGAAATGTTTGATCCAGAAATTAAAAACTGCCGCTTCAGATGCCAATGACACCACCACTACATCTTAACCGCTACGAATTCATAACAAAAATAATCTAAAAAAAAAAAAAAAACTATAACTTAGCAGAAACACCGCAGCAAGATTTAACATCAATTATAAATATGTTTTAGAAGTTGTTACAAATCTAAAGGTAAAAGACTCAAGGAATCTGGGGAGCTCGATCAAGCAGATTCTTCACTCGTCGTAAATAATCAAGGATGATGGACCTGCCGGAGGACTTCTTAAGACAAGAATTACCGTACTTCAATTTCAACAACGGCAGTTCTTCATCGGGAGCCCGCAAGGAAAAAAAGGTCAAGGTCACGATGTTCCAATCTGCTACCGAAACGTTGACTTCCTCCTATCAACAAGGCGCGAAAAAAAAGGGGAGTATATGATCAATCATAACCATCTAAGTACAAGTAATTTTAACTTCTTTCACAGTAAAAAAAAAAAAAACACATCAGGAAAAGCTTTTCAGGCACAGTATTGGCATTTTACATTAAGATGGATTCTCAGATTTCTTTCTCAATTTCAGAGTCGAACCGGGAGAGTGGGGGCGCAGCGTTAAGGATGATGAGCATTTCAAACGAGGGGAAGTCGACAACTTACTAGAAGATGATTCCTGACATGACGCCAAAACTAATAATATTGTAAAATAAGGGAATTTTAAAAATCTTAACATTCTAAAAGTTCATATTTTTAAAAGGGGGCGAATGTAATAGGTCAGTAGGGGTCATGTGCAAATATTATTTTTGACGAAATTAAATTAAAATATTAATACAAAAATCACCCAAGAAAATAATAAAGAAAAATCAACATCCAGTAAATACGAGAATAACATTAGTCGATTAATTTTATTTTATGTGAAAGAAATAACAAATGCAGCATCGCCTTAAAATAATAAACAAGTACCGGCGCGTGGAGAAATGCAAAGACATACAGAAAGATTGAGTTCAGGGTTTAACGAACGCAAACACAACAAGTGTGCAAAGTCAGGGAAATGAAGTTGACGTCAGAGAGGGAAGGGTTTTGTGACCATATATGGTAGTAGATAAAATGTAAGCAACAAAATTTGGGGAGGGAGAACTTTGAGAGCAGCAAAGAAAGGATTCTAAAAATCAGTTAGTTTTGGGACAGGGACTAGGACAGTCAGTATTTGAATTTAAATGGGGACAGTTGAGAATAGGAAGTTTCAGTGGGATGTGAGTTAGTGAAGTAATGTTGATAAAAAGAGTTAGGTATTCAGAATAGAGTTAGAAAATGGAGAATGGAGTTAGGGATAACAGCGCTGGAGAGACTATCACGTAAGAGTAAAATTAATTCTACATCAAACCGACTAAAATAAAATCAAACAAACAAAACCAGCGAAATAATTTAAACATCTGAGAAAAGGGGAAGATAAAGGGGGGGGGGGGGGTGAGAATGAGGGGTGTATGGTGGTTGATGTGTAAGGCCGAACTGAGCGAGAAAACGAGGTATGTCCTACTAACTAATCGACCCAGTCGATTAATGTGTAAGGCCAATCCGAGTCAGTATTGCGCTAAGTGTCCTACTAACTAATCACACGAGTGAGGGGTGTATGGTGGTTGATGTGTAAGGCCGAACTGAGCGAGAAAACGAGGTATGTCCTACTAACTAATCGACCCAGTCGATTAATGTGTAAGGCCAATCCGAGTCAGTATTGCGCTAAGTGTCCTACTAACTAATCACACGAGTGAGGGGTGTATGGTGGTTGATGTGTAAGGCCGAACTGAGCGAGAAAACGAGGTATGTCCTACTAACTAATCGACCCAGTCGATTAATGTGTAAGGCCAATCCGAGTCAGTATTGCGCTAAGTGTCCTACTCACTAATCACACGAGTGAGGGGTGTATGGTGGTTGATGTGTAAGGCCGAACTGAGCGAGAAAACGAGGTATGTCCTACTAACTAATCGACCCAGTCGATTAATGTGTAAGGCCAATCCGAGTCAGTATTGCGCTAAGTGTCCTACTAACTAATCACACGAGTGAGGGGTGTATGGTGGTTGATGTGTAAGGCCGAACTGAGCGAGAAAACGAGGTATGTCCTACTAACTAATAGACCCAGTCGATTAATGTGTAAGGCCAATCCGAGTCAGTATTGCGCTAAGTGTCCTACTAACTAATCACACGAGTGAGGGGTGTATGGTGGTTGATGTGTAAGGCCGAACTGAGCGAGAAAACGAGGTATGTCCTACTAACTAATCGACCCAGTCGATTAATGTGTAAGGCCAAACCGAGTCAGTATTGCGCTAAGTGTCCTACTAACTAATCACACGAGTGAGGGGTGTATGGTGGTTGATGTGTAAGGCCGAACTGAGCGAGAAAACGAGGTATGTCCTACTAACTAATCGACCCAGTCGATTAATGTGTAAGGCCAATCCGAGTCAGTATTGCGCTAAGTGTCCTACTAACTAATCACACGAGTGAGGGGTGTATGGTGGTTGATGTGTAAGGCCGAACTGAGCGAGAAAACGAGGTATGTCCTACTAACTAATCGACCCAGTCGATTAATGTGTAAGGCCAATCCGAGTCAGTATTGCGCTAAGTGTCCTACTAACTAATCACACGAGTGAGGGGTGTATGGTGGTTGATGTGTAAGGCCGAACTGAGCGAGAAAACGAGGTATGTCCTACTAACTAATCGACCCAGTCGATTAATGTGTAAGGCCAATCCGAGTCAGTATTGCGCTAAGTGTCCTACTAACTAATCACACGAGTGAGGGGTGTATGGTGGTTGATGTGTAAGGACGAACTGAGCGAGAAAACGAGGTATGTCCTACTAACTAATCGACCCAGTCGATTAATGTGTAAGGCCAATCCGAGTCAGTATTGCGCTAAGTGTCCTACTAACTAATCACACGAGTGAGGGGTGTATGGTGGTTGATGTGTAAGGCCGAACTGAGCGAGAAAACGAGGTATGTCCTACTAACTAATCGACCCAGTCGATTAATGTGTAAGGCCAATCCGAGTCAGTATTGCGCTAAGTGTCCTACTAACTAATCACACGAGTGAGGGGTGTATGGTGGTTGATGTGTAAGGCCGAACTGAGCGAGAAAACGAGGTATGTCCTACTAACTAATCGACCCAGTCGATTAATGTGTAAGGCCAATCCGAGTCAGTATTGCGCTAAGTGTCCTACTAACTAATCACACGAGTGAGGGGTGTATGGTGGTTGATGTGTAAGGCCGAACTGAGCGAGAAAACTAGGTATGTCCTACTAACTAATCGGCCCAGTCGATTGATGTGTAAGGCCAATCCGAGTCAGTATTGCGCTAAGTGTCCTACTAACTAATCGCAAGTGTGTCGAGTGTATGATGCTAGCTCCGAGATGGTTTTTGTGGGTTTCCCATCTCGTAATGCAAATGCAGGGGCTAGTTAATTTTGCTCCCACAAGTAGAGTCATACATTTTTTTGAGTTTAACCAAATGCACATGACTTTTAAGCATAAACGTTGGGTAATATGTTTTGTGAATATAAATAATATAAAACATATCAATTCATTAGAAATGTCATGAAAGGTCAATAAACTTTGCATACGTTAAGCTCATATCTTGTTTTATTTATTGTTCACACATCCTCCTAGTCAAATTAAAAGGGAATAAAGACACAGTATTTACGATAATGCATATTGACACAAACAACGAACCTGGTAAATAAATAAAAGGGTTACTACATACACAACACAACGTAAACAATAATACAAATTATAAATTTGTATAATACCTAGGGTCGAATCATTACAAAAACAAAAATTAATTGAGTTTCAATTTTTATTTCATGTAGCAGGTACTTTGTTTGAGTATGATTACAGCAACCACGATGACCAGGCAAAATCAATCATTAAATGGAGAACAGAAAGGTGTTTGAAGCGGGGGCGAAAAGTTTAAAAAAAAAAATATGAAAGCAACAATGCATTGGCAACACCGAAACCGGCGCAAAGAAGCAGCTAAGTCATCAATGGGCGAAGAGAAGGCCGGATAATCAAGAGTACCGAGATGGGAGAAATCAACCTATGGGGAAGATTTACAAAAATGCAAGAAGTTGCAAATGATATCCAACATCGGGAGCGGATGTTAAATTTAAAAAAAGGATGATTTATTCCACAACATCTGTCTGCCAAGAAGAATCAAGTCATCAGAGTCACATTCTACAAGAACGGACAAATTGATTACATATCCGAATTTGAGCAACAAGAAGGCCGTGGACGTAACGACAAAGTTACAACAGAGGCCGGGTAGGCCGAGAGACACAACAACGGCAAAAAAAAAAAAAAAAAAACCACCAAGTACTCCACTCTTTCGAACGGACTTTTTAACTACGAGCGTATCAAAACTGGGAGCGATAGGTCATCTAAATAAAGTTTTGAAAAAAAGAAAAAGAAACAGCTGCTACTTTAGCTGCCAGTAACACCATCACGACATCTCAACGGCATCCATAACAAACGTAATTCACAAGAAAGCTCGAATTCAGCAGAAACAACGCAATAAAATTTAACATCAATCGAAACATGTTTTAGAATTGATTACATATCCGAATTTAAGAAGAACGACAAAATTGGGAGCATTACAACAGAGGCCGGGTAGGCCGAGAGACTCACAACAACGGCAGGAAAACCACCAAATACGCCACTCTTTCAAACGGAATTTTTAACTACGAGCGTATCAAAACTGGGGGCGATAGGTCATCTAAATGAAGTTTTGGATCCAAAAAAAAAAATACTGCTACTTTAGCTGCCAGTGACACCATCACGACATCTCACCGGCATCCATAACAAAAGCAATTCACAAGAAAGCTTCAATTCAGTAGAAACAACGCAACAAAATTTAACATCAATCGAAACATGTTTTAGAATTGATTACATATCCGAATTTCAGCACCAAGAAGTCCGGAAGCGTCACAACAACGGCATAAAAACCACTAAGTACGCCACTCTTTTGGACTGACTTTTTAACTACAAGCATATCAAATTGGGGGGCGATGCGTTATCTTAATGAAGTCTTAAAAAAAAAAAAAACACTGACGCTTCAAATTTAAGTGACTCCACCACGACATCCCAACAGCAACCTATTCATAACAAAAACAATGCACAAGAGAGCTCCAACTCAACAGAAACAACGCAACAGAATTTAAATTTGAATCAACCGTAATATGTTTTGGAATTTGTTACGGATTCAAAGTTGAGCATCAAGAAAGTTGCGAGCGTTACAACAGAGGCCGGGAGGCTTAGAGCGTCACAACAGCGGCGTGAAAACCGCCAAGTACTTCACTCCTACAAACGGGCTTTCCGACTAAGTATCAAAATTGGGGGGCAAATGAAGTTTTGGATCCAGAAACATCGTCAACATCGTCATCTAAATAAAGTTTTAAAAAAAAACACTGCCGCTTCAGCTCCAACTGACTCCACCACGACATCTCAACAGGCATATCAAAATGGGGGGCGATGGGTCATCTAAATGAAGTTTTGCATCCGTTAAACTTATAAAAAAAAAAAAAAAACACTACCGCTTCAGCTCCATGTGACTCCACCACGTCATCTCAACAGCAACGGATTCATAATGAAAACAATCCACAAGAAATCTCCAACTCGACAGAAACAACACAACAAAATTTTAAATTAAATCAATCAAAATATGTTCTAGAATTTGTTACAGACTCCAATTTGAGCATCAAAGAGGCCGGGGGAGTAACAAAAAAAAATGGGGTCACGACAAAGGCATGAAAACTGCTAGGTGCCACTCTCGACCGGACGGACAATTCAATCGACATCAATAATCAGGGATGCTGGTTTGCCGCATTTCAACAACACCAGTCTTTATCAGGAGCCCACAAGGAAGTCAAGGTCACCAAGGTCTTAATACTTCAAGCTGCCACCGAATCTACGTTTTCATGTCATCGACGAGAAAAAAAAGGGAGTATCTGATAAAATTATAACCATTTAAATACTCGTAATTTACACTTCTTCTTTAGTAAAAAAAAAAAAAAAAACAACAACAACAACATCAGGAACAGTTTTTTAGGCAAAGTATCGGCATTCTACATTAATGTGGGTACTCAGATTTGTTTCTCAATTTCAGACTCGAACCAGGTAATTGGGGCTGCAGCGTTGAGAATAATGAACACTACGAACGAGGGAAAGTCAACACTTACTAGAAGAGGAGTCCTGACATGACGCCAAAAATAATAATATCGTAAAATAAGGGAATTTTAAAAATCTTAACATTCTAAAAGTTCATATTTTTAAAAGGGGGCGAATGTAATAGGTCAGTAGGGGTCATGTGCAAATATTATTTTTGACGAAATTAAATTAAAATATTAATACAAAAATCACCCAAGAAAATATTAAAGAAAAATCAACATTCAGTAAATACGAGAATAACATTAGTCGATCAAAATTTTTTATGTGAAAGAAATAACAAATGCAGCATCGCCTTAAAATAATAAACAAGTACCGGCGCGTGGAGAAATGCTAAGACATACAGAAAGATTCAGTTCAGGGTTTAACGAACGCAAACACAATAAGTGTGCAAAGTCAGGGAAATGAAGTTGACGTCAGAGAGGGAAGGGTTTTGTGACCATATATGGTAGTAGATAAAATTTAAGCAACAAAATTTGGGGAGGGGAGAACTTTGAGAGCAGCAAAGAAACGATTCTAAAAATCAGTTAGTTTTGGGACCAGGACGGGGACAGTCAGTATTTGAATGTAAATGGGGACAGTTGGTTTTGGAGCAGAGGAGAGTGATGAGAGTCAAGAAACAGTTCGGAAGAAGAAAATCACGAAAAGCACCACAAGTTCCAAATCACAGAGGGAAATAAGAATAACACAACAAAAATCAAAATTATACAACAAATATAAAAACTATACAACAAAATAAGAATACAAAACAGTTAACGGGTGTGGTCGAGCTGTGCGTGGAAAACGGAGGAGTGTTCCCGCTAGTTAATTGCCTGAAAACAATTAACGGGTGTGGTCGTCCCGAGTTAGTACTGCAGAGTTATGTTCCCGCTAGTTAAAAGCACAAAAGCAATTGACGGGTGTGGTCGAGCTGTGCGTGGAAAACGGAGGAGTGTTCCCGCTAGTTAATTGCCTGAAAACAATTAACGGGTGTGGTCGTCCCGAGTTAGTACTGCAGAGTTATGTTCCCGCTAGTTAATAGCACAAAAACAATTGACGGGTGTGGTCGAGCTGTGCGTGGAAAACGGAGGAGTGTTCCCGCTAGTTAATTGCTGATCACAATTAACGGGCGTGGTCGTCCCGAGTTAGTACTGCATAGTTATGTTCCCGCTAGTTAACAGCACAAAAAGCAATTGACAGGTGTGGTCGAGCTGTGCGTGGAAAACGGAGGAGTGTTCCCGCTAGTTAATTGCCTGAAAACAATTAACGGGTGTGGTCGTCCCGAGTTAGTACTGCAGAGTTATGTTCCCGCTAGTTAATAGCACAAAAACAATTGACGGGTGTGGTCGAGCTGTGCGTGGAAAACGGAGGAGTGTTCCCGCTAGTTAATTGCCTGAAAACAATTAACAGGTGTGGTCGTCCCAAGTTAATACTGCAGAGTTATGTTCCCGCCAGTTAAAAGCACAAAAACAATTGACGGGTGTGGTCGAGCTGTGCGTGGAAAACGGAGGAGTGTTCCCGCTAGTTAGTTGCTGATCACAATTAACGGGTGTGGTCGTCCCGAGTTAGTACTGCATAGTTATGTTCCCGCTAGTTAACAGCACAAAAAGCAATTGACGGGTGTGGTCGAGCTGTGCGTGGAAAACGGAGGAGAGTTCCCGCTAGTTAATTGCCTGAAAACAATTAACGGGTGTGGTCGTCCCGAGTTAGTACTGCAAAGTTATGTTCCCGCTAGTTAAAAGCACAAAAGCAATTGACGGGTGTGGTCGAGCTGTGCGTGGAAAACGGAGGAGTGTTCCCGCTAGTTAATTGCCTGAAAACAATTAACGGGTGTGGTCGTCCCGAGTTAGTACTGCAGAGTTATGTTCCCGCTAGTTAATAGCACAAAAACAATTGACGGGTGTGGTCGAGCTGTGCGTGGAAAACGGAGGAGTGTTCCCGCTAGTTAATTGCCTGAAAACAATTAACGGGTGTGGTCGTCCCGAGTTAGTACTGCATAGTTATGTTCCCGCTAGTTAATAGCACAAAAACAATTGACGGGTGTGGTCGAGCTGTGCGTGGAAAACGGAGGAGTGTTCCCGCTAGTTAATTGCCTGAATACAATTAACGGGTGTGGTCGTCCCGAGTTAGTACTGCAAAGTTATGTTCCCGCTAGTTAAAAGCACAAAAGCAATTGACGGGTGTGGTCGAGCTGTGCGTGGAAAACGGAGGAGTGTTCCCGCTAGTTAATTGCCTGAAAACAATTAACGGGTGTGGTCGTCCCGAGTTAGTACTGCAGAGTTATGTTCCCGCTAGTTAATAACACAAAACAATCAACGGATGACGTCGGGATCTGCTTGCTAATCAGAGGAGTGTTCCCGCTAGTTGGTTGTCTGGTAAGCTCCGAGATGGTTTTTGTGGGTTTCCCATCTCATAATGCAAATGCAGGGGTTATTTAATTTTGCTCCCACAAGTAGAGTCATATACTTTTTGAGTTTAACTAAAATGCACATGGCTTCTAAGTACAAACGAAAATAAAGTATTTCGAGAATCTAAATAATTTAAGTAACACAAATTAATAAGAAATGTCATAATTGAGGTCAATAAACTTTGCATCCGCTAAACTCACATCCTGTTTTATTTATTGTCCACACATACTCCTGGTCACTAAAAGGGAAGAAAGACACAGTATTTCCGATAATGCATATTGACACAAACAACGAATCTGTTAAATAAATTAAAAGGGTTACTACATACACAACACAACGTAAATAAAATACAAATTATAAATTTGTATAATACCTAGGGTCGAATCATTACAATTCTCAGTTTGAAATGCCAATATCTTCACTTTAAATCAGTGTTTTGTACGCATGGCGCATGAAGTAAAATTTCGAGTTGAGAAAAGCCCGAATTTGGATTTGGACGCTGCGCGTCCAAATCCAAATTCTTAGGGCTTTTCTCAACTCGAAATTTTACTTCATACTTAGTCTGGGAGTGGAAGAGACTCGTTTAGTTTTTGAATTTTTTTATGTATTCTCAAGCTTTTCGGAGTTTTCAAAGTTTTAGTTAATTTTTAACGCATTTTGTAAATTTCTAAGATTTTCTCTAATTTTCAAAATTCTGTTGGTTATCCTAAATTTTCGGTAATTTGAAACAATTTTCATGAATTAACTAAATATTCTTTACGTTAGAAAATGTTGAAGTTTTTATGGAATTCTAAGATTTACTTCATTTTCTAAAATCTAATGGTTTTCCTGAATTTCTTAAATTTTCGGTAATTTTGAAATATTTTACACTTTTAATGAATTTTTGTAGATTTTTTAAATCTTAGCAGTTTTCGTAAATTTCCTTAGTTTTCGTTAAATTTAAACATTTTGATACTTTTAATGAATTTTTAATTTTAATTTTTTCGTGATTTTTCATCTTATTTTTAATTTAGATTATTATTACAGTTGGCATTCGTGATATTTCTCAGTTTGAAATGGCGATATCTTCACTTTAAATCAGTGTTTAGTAAGCGTGGCGCATGAAGTAAAATTTCGAGTTGGGAAAAGCCCGAATTTGGATTTGGACGCTGCGCGTCCAAATCCAAATTCCTAGAGCTATTCTCAACTCGAAATTTTACTTCATGTTTTGTTTGTTAGTGGAAGACATTCGTTTAGTTTTTGAAATTTTTAATCTATTTTCAAGATTTTCGGAGTTTTCAAAGTTTTAGTTAATTTTTAACGCATTTTATAAATTTCTAAGATTTTCTCTAATTTTTAAAAATCTGATGGTTTTCCTAAATTTTCATTAATTTGAAATATTTTGATACCTACTATTCATAAGTTTTTAGTTTTCAAATTCTTGGCAATTTTCATGAATTTACTAAATATTTTTTAATTTAGAAAACATTGAAGTTTTTCATGAAATTCCAAGATTTACATTCATTTTCTAAAATCTAACGGTTTTTCTGAATTTCTTAAATTTTCAGTAATTTTGAAATATTTTACACTTTTAATAAATCCTTGTTGATTTTTTAAATCTGGCAGTTTTTGTAAATTCTCTAGTTTTTGTTTAATTTAAACATTTTGATACTTTTCATGAATTTTTAATTTATATTTTTAACGTGATTTTTCATATTTTTTTACAGTTGGCAGTCGTGATATTTCTCAGTTTGAAATGCCAATATCTTCACTTTAAATCAGTGTTTTGTACGCGTCGGCATGAAGTAAAATTTCGAGTTGTGAAAAGCCCGAATTTGGAATTGGACGCTGCGCGTCCAAATCCAAATTCTTAGGGCTTTTCTCAACTCGAAATTTTACTTCATGCTTAGTCTGGGAGTGGAAGACACTCGTTTAGTTTTTGAAATTTTTTATGTATTCTCAAGATTTTCGGAGTTTTCAAAGTTTTAGTTAATTTTTAACGCATTTTGTAAATTTCTAAGATTTTCTCTAATTTTCAAAATTCTGTTGGTTATCCTAAATTTTCGGTAATTTGAAACATTTTGATACCTACTTTTCATAAGTTTTTATTTTTCAAATTCTTGGCAATTTTCATGAATTAACTAAATATTCTTTACTCTAGAAAATGTTGAAGTTTTTATGGAATTCTAAGATTTACTTCATTTTCTAAAATTTAATGGTTTTCCTGAATTTCTTAAATTTTCGGTAATTCTGAAATATTTTACACTTTTAATGAATTTTTGTAGATTTTTTAAATCTTAGCAGTTTTCGTAAATTTCCTTAGTTTTCGTTAAATTTAAACATTTTGATACTTTTAATGAATTTTTAATATTAATTTTTTCGTGATTTTTCATCTTATTTTTAATTGAGATTATTATTACAGTTGGCATTCGTGATATTTCTCAGTTTGAAATGGCGATATCTTTACTTTAAATCAGTGTTTAGTAAGCGTGGCGCATGAAGTAAAATTTCGAGTTGGGAAAAGCCCGAATTTGGATTTGGACGCTGCGCGTCCAAATCCAAATTCCTAGAGTTATTCTCAACTCGAAATTTTACTCCATGCTTTGTTTGTTAGTGGAAGACACTCGTTTAGTTTTTGAAATTTTTTATCTATTTTCAAGATTTTCGGAGTTTTCAAAGTTTTAGTTAATTTTTAACGCATTTTATAAATTTCTAAGATTTCCTCTAATTTTTAAAATTCTGATGGTTTTCCTAAATTTTCATTAATTTGAAATATTTTAATACCTACTATTCATAAGTTTTTAGTTTTCAAATTCTTGGCAATTTTCATGAATTTACTAAATATTTTTTAATTTAGAAAATATTGAAGTTTTTCATGAAATTCCAAGATTTACATTCATTTTCTAAAATCTAACGGTTTTTCTGAATTTCTTAAATTTTCAGTAATTTTGAAATATTTTACACTTTTAATGAATCCTTGTTGATTTTTTAAATCTGGCAGTTTTCGTAAATTCTCTAGTTTTTGTTTAATTTAAACATTTTGATACTTTTCATGAATTTTTAATTTATATTTTTAACGTGATTTTTCATATTTTTTTTACAGTTGGCATTCGTGATATTTCTCAGTTTGAAATGCCAATATCTTCACTTTAAATCAGTGTTTTGTACGCGTGGCGCATGAAGTAAAATTTCGAGTTGAGAAAAGCCCGAATTTGGATTTGGACGCTGCGCGTCCAAATCCAAATTCTTAGGGCTTTTCTTAACTCGAAATTTTACTTCATGCTTAGTCTGGGAGTGGAAGACACTGATTTAGTTTTTTGAAATCAGGCGAGGAAAGAAGGAATGAAACCCAAGGTACCAACTACAATGAGGCGCAGATGAATACAAATAATTTTAACTTATGTTACTATATAGGTATATATATATATATATCATTGTAATTGTACGAAATAAACTCTTCGGAGTTTTCAAAGTTTTAGTTAATTTTTAACGCATTTTGTAAATGTTTAAGATTATCCTAAATTTTCAAAATTCTGATGGTTTTCCTACATTTGCATTAATTTGAAACATTATGGTACCTACTTTTCATAAGTTTTTAGTTTTTAAATTCTTGGTAATTGGTAACAGGACGGACGGACAGGACGGACGGACAGGACGGACGGACAGGACGGACGGACAGGACGGACGGACAGGACGGACGGACAGGACGGACGGACAGGACGGACGGACAGGACGGACGGACAGGACGGACGGACAGGACGGACTGACAGGACGGACGGACAGGACGGACGGACAGGACGGACGGACAGGACGGACGGACAGGACGGACGGACAGGACGGACGGACAGGACAGGACGGACAGGACGGACGGACAGGACGGACGGACAGGACGGACGGACAGGACGGACGGACAGGACGGACGGACAGGACGGACGGACAGGACGGACGGACGGGACGGACGGACAGGACGGACGGACAGGACGGACGGACAGGACGGACGGACAGGACGGACGGACAGGACGGACGGACAGGACGGACGGACAGGACGGACGGACAGGACGGACGGACAGGACGGACGGACAGGACGGACGGACAGGACGGACGGACAGGACGGACGGACAGGACGGACGGACAGGACGGACGGACAGGACGGACAGACAGGACGGACGGACAGGACGGACGGACAGGACAGGACGGACAGGACGGACGGACAGGACGGACGGACAGGACGGACGGACAGGACGGACGGACAGGACGGACGGACAGGACGGACAGGACGGACAGGACGGACAGGACGGACAGGACGGACAGGACGGACAGGACGGACAGGACGGACAGGACGGACAGGACGGACAGGACGGACAGGACGGACAGGACGGACAGGACGGACAGGACGGACGGACAGGACGGACGGACAGGACGGACAGACAGGACGGACAGACAAATATTTGCCGGATCGAAATATACTTTTACCCACATATTCTAGACATGTTTAGCTTTGATTTCACACAAACAAAAAATCGATTTTTTGAAAAAATTACCAAATGCGTTAAAAATTAACTTAAGGGGGTCTTTAAGTTAATTTTTAACGCATTTGGTGGATTTCTAAGATTTCTAAAATTTCTAAAAATTATTTAAATATTGATGACATGTACTTTGGTGCTAACGTAATCCAAAGAATTGCTAAAGAAGAGATTACTGATGAGAAAATAAGTTCTTGTAAATTAAGATGTTTGGAATTTTATGTAGAGAGTTGTAATCAAATAGTTCAACGTTTTCCACTAAAAAACAACCCACTAAAATTATTTAAGTTTCTTGATCCTGTGGTAGTTAAATCTGGTTCTGTCCATTCGATTTCAGACGTGGCCATATCATTTCCAAATTTAATAGATCACACAAATTTACAAACATTGGACAGTGAGTGGCGATTGTTGAGAAATACTGATGAGATACATTCATTATCCAATGATATGCAAACATTTTGGAATGACGTTCACAAATTTAAATTCGGTGATGAAACTTTAATGTTTAATTCATTAACAACTTATGTGTACAACTTATTATGTCTTCCACATTCATCAGCCAGCGTAGAAAGAATTTTTTCATCTATAAATTTACTAAAAACGAAACAACGAAATAAACTGGAAACAGACACTATTGTAGGATTATTACATACTAAGCAATATATAGGTGACCAAGAATGCCATAATTTTAAAATTGAAAAAAAGTTAACATCACTTATGAATAAACATAATTTGTATGAAAATATTAATGAATCTCAAGACTGATAAATTGCCCCATTGGTTCCCTATGGATAGAAATTATTAGTAAATATTCATATTATTTATTATAAACTATTATTTTTTGTATAATTCTTTTTGTTCATTATTTATATATGTATAAAGATTAGTTACATAAGAAATGTTTAAAAATTTTTGTTTAAAATTGTTCGCAAATGCATTTTATTTTTGTTGTATTATTTATAAAAATGTAATTTTAATAAATTTGTAAGTAACATTTAATAATTTTACTTTTAATCCCTAAATAAAGACAAAATAAATTAAATAATATACAAAATTTAAATCTACCGATTTTTGTGCGTAATCTACCGAAAAATTACGGCGATATCCACCGATGAAGCCTTGCCGAGGTTGGCAACACTGATCCCAACCTTAAATTTTGTGTTCTTTGGCGCTGTGGCCGACCCTGAAGTTAGGCTGCAAGCCGTCGCTGACCATTGGGCCCGTTAATCAAATTGTTCAACATTCAACATGGTTGGATTTTTGTGTGATTATGTTGGTAACTAATGATGAATGAATGAATTTGTAAAAATCCCAGACACGTTTACGATTAACAGAACGGTCATCACAGAATTCCACAACAGTTGGCTGTAAACTCCCAAGTGTTGTCTCTGATAAACCATTTTTGCTTTGTGGTGTAAACATTTTATTAATTTGAATTTAAGTTTGGGATTTTATTGTACCATAAGTAAAAATTATTAAGCGCTCAACTGATGATGTCAAATGACCTTTTTATCACACCATAGCAACAATTTCCAATTCAAATAAACCTTACGCAATATAAACTTGGGCGGCCTTGTAGTTATTACACCTCAGCAGCCTTGGTTTGTATTTTCATGTATTATATTAGGCAACTTGTTCTCACGGTGTGCAAGCTTTGTTGCCTAACTTGCAATGTTGATGAAATTTAAATGGCCAGAATTCTTGAAGTGTACTAATAATTGTAAATTAAAGATATTTTTAATGTTCGTTAATATTATTTTATTAATAATATAGTTGTAGTATACCGAAAAGTTATTAAATACATGGAAAATAATTAGCATTTAAGGGGGTATTACCATTCGGAAGTTTTAAAAAATTGATTTTTTTTTTGCATGTATTGATACTTGATAGTATCTAGTTTCATGCCCGAAAGCCGTTTTACAATAGGCGAATTAGTTAGTTAGATTTTTGCTTGTTGAAGTAAACAATGCTGAGTAGGTGGCTGGGTGGAAATACGCAGAACTGAAACGAAAGTTTGAATGCTTGTGTCTGGAAGCTGGCTTCGAAGCACCTCAACTGTGGTGCAAAAACCGTCGCTATCGCGTCTTTCATAGCTACCAGCATTTTCAACGACGGATACTCGGCAGTTTTTAAGACGATAGAGACACTGGGAATCCATATCGGCCTGCAAGCCAAGGCTTTCCGGTGCGGACCGACGCGGAGCGCGAGATGTGGGACGAATTTTGCCTGACTCCAGCAACTCATAAGGCCATCCAACAACGCTGGCAGGAGTAAATCATTCAAACCCAGTTTTTAGAGGAAGAGGAGGGCCTAGTGTACGGAGCTGGCATAGCTGACTAAAGCCAAAAATCTCCAAAAATAGTTAAAACTTGTGTCAAAACTTTAAACGCGTTTTTCTCGAAACCACTTTTTTTCGCTGGCCGGAAACTTTCTTTTCAAACTATGAAACGGATTGACTTGAGCTTTTGGTGTTCGGTTCTCCACATTTTCCTCTGGAGTTTGAACCACCGTCATTCAAATATATTAACATTTGATATTTTTCATAGAGCCCTAAAGTCAGAAAAAGGGGGGCAAAAAGCGACCACTTTTTTCGAATGGCCTCCATTTTGTTATTTATCGAGATTTTTTATTGTCGGTGGTTCAAACCAAACTCCAGATAATTTAATACAGATTAATGACTACTACTTCATTTTACGTTTCAAATCACAGAATCGAAAAAATCTTTCCGGCCATGAGGAAAAACACGGCGGACACGGCCTTATTTGAGGCCAGATTTAGAGGTTTAGCCGGACGATTGAAAAGAATTAAAATTCATTTTTTATAGTTTATGAATCTATAAACAAGTTGCAAGAAACCGCAAGATCGCATGTATTAAATTTCCCAAAAATAAAAATTCTGAAAAACCGTAAAAAAAACGCTGTCCTGGTGGTAATACCCCCTTAATAACTTACCTTAAACTAGAGTTTTCAAAACTCGACATTTTATTGCATGCGCCACGCATACCAAACTAATTTAAAACACTGTTTCTAAAAAAACGTTTTTTTCATTTTAATTAAAACAGTTTTATTACAAAATGTGTTTTCTTGATTTAAAAAACAGCCTTCCTACTGAGCAAATTCATTTAAGTAATGCTTGATCAACATTAAAACAACGTTTAATGTTGCTACAATGTTGATATAAAGTTATTTGTTTGTTTTCTGCTAAGTGGGTTACAACGGCGGCTCACGGCCTAACTTCAAGGTAGGCCAGAGACCCAAGGTAATATGTATCCGTTATTGAAAGGTGACTTTATTGTGCAATTCTTGTATTTATAAAACGCGATCCCAACCTTAAATTTTGTGTGCCTTGGCTGCGAGCCGTCGCTGGTGGGTTAGAAACATTAACAATTGAAAACATGTTTAAAACACGTTTTAAACTTGTTTAAAACAGAACATGTTTAATATCTCATGACATTTAGATTATTATTACAGTTGGCTTTCGTGATATTTCTTAGTTTGAAATGCCAATATCTTCACTTTAAATCAGTGTTTTGTACGCGTGGCGCATGAAGTAAAATTTCGAGTTGAGAAAAGCCCGAATTTGGATTTGGACGCTGCGCGTCCAAATCCAAATTCTTAGGGCTTTTCTCAACTCGAAATTTTACTTCATGCTTAGTCTGGGAGTGGAAGACACTCGTTTAGTTTTTGAAATTTTTTATGTAATCTCAAGATTTTCGGAGTTTTCAAAGTTTTAGTTAATTTTTAACGCATTTTGTAAATTTCTAAGATTTTCTCTAATTTTCAAAATTCTGTTGGTTATCCTAAATTTTCGGTAATTTGAAACATTTTGATACCTACTTTTCATAGGTTTTTATTTTTTAAATTCTTGGCAATTTTCATGAATTAACTAAATATTCTTTACGTTAGAAAATGTTAAAGTTTTTATGGAATTCTAAGATTGACTTCATTTTCTAAAATCTAATGGTTTTCCTGAATTTCTAAAATTTTCGGTAATTTTGAAATATGTTACACTTTTAATGAATTTTTGTAGATTTTTTAAATCTTAGCAGTTTTCGTGAATTTCCTTAGTTTTCGTTATATTTAAACATTTTGATACTTTTAATGAATTTTTAATTTTAATTTTTTCCTGATTTTTCATCTTATTTTTTATTTAGATTATTATTACAGTTGGCATTCGTGATATTTCTCAGTATGAAATGGCGATATCTTCACTTTAAATCAGTGTTTAGTAAGCGTGGCGCATGAAGTAAAATTTCGAGTTGAGAAAAGCCCGAATTTGGATTTGGACGCTGCGCGTCCAAATTCAAATTCCTAGAGCTATTCTCAACTCGAAATTTTACTTCATGTTTTGTTTGTTAGTGGAAGACACTCGTTTAGTTTTTGAAATTTTTAATCTATTTTCAAGATTTTCGGAGTTTTCAAAGTTTTAGTTAATTTTTAACGCATTTTATAAATTTCTAAGATTTTCTCTAATTTTTAAAATTCTGATGGTTTTCGTAAATTGTTATTAATTTGAAATATTTTGATACCTACTATTCATAAGTTTTTAGTTTTCAAATTCTTGGCAATTTTCATGAATTTACTAAATATTTTTTAATTTAGAAAACATTGAAGTTTTTCATGAAATTCCAAGATTTACATTCATTTTCTAAAATCTTACGGTTTTTCTGAATTTCTTAAATTTTCAGTAATTTTGAAATATTTTACACTTTTAATGAATCCTTGTTGATTTTTTAAATCTGGCAGTTTTTGTAAATTCTCTAGTTTTTGTTTAATTTAAACATTTTGATACTTTTCATGAATTTTTAATTTATATTTTTAACGTGATTTTTCATCTATTTTTTTACAGTTGGCATTCGTGATATTTGTCAGTTTGAAATGCCAATATCTTCACTTTAAATCAGTGTTTTGTACGCGTGGCGCATGAAGTAAAATTTCGAGTTGAGAAAAGCCCGAATTTGGATTTGGACGCTGCGCGTCCAAATCCAAATTCTTAGGGCTTTTCTCAACTCGAAATTTTACTTCATGCTTAGTCTGGGAGTGGAAGACACTCGTTTAGTTTTTGAAATTTTTTATGTATTCTCAAGATTTTCGGAGTTTTCAAAGTTTTAGTTAATTTTTAACGCATTTTGTAAATTTCTAAGATTTTCTCTAATTTTCAAAATTCTGTTGGTTATCCTAAATTTTCGGTAATTTGAAACATTTTGATACCTACTTTTCATAAGTTTTTATTTTTCAAATTCTTGGCAATTTTCATGAATTAACTAAATATTCTTTACTCTAGAAAATGTTGAAGTTTTTATGGAATTCTAAGATTTATTTCATTTTCTAAAATTTAATGGTTTTCCTGAATTTCTTAAATTTTCGGTAATTCTGAAATATTTTACACTTTTAATGAATTTTTGTAGATTTTTTAAATCTTAGCAGTTTTCGTAAATTTCCTTAGTTTTCGTTAAATTTAAACATTTTGATACTTTTAATGAATTTTTAATATTAATTTTTTCGTGATTTTTCATCTTATTTTTAATTGAGATTATTATTACAGTTGGCATTCGTGATATTTCTCAGTTTGAAATGGCGATATCTTCACTTTAAATCAGTGTTTAGTAAGCGTGGCGCATGAAGTAAAATTTCGAGTTGGGAAAAGCCCGAATTTGGATTTGGACGCTGCGCGTCCAAATCCAAATTCCTAGAGTTATTCTCAACTCGAAATTTTACTCCATGCTTTGTTTGTTAGTGGAAGACACTCGTTTAGTTTTTGAAATTTTTTATCTATTTTCAAGATTTTCGGAGTTTTCAAAGTTTTAGTTAATTTTTAACGCATTTTATAAATTTCTAAGATTTTCTCTAATTTTTAAAATTCTGATGGTTTTCCTAAATTTTTATTAATTTGAAATATTTTGATACCTACTATTCATAAGTTTTTAGTTTTCAAATTCTTGGCAATTTTCATGAATTTACTTAATATTTTTTAATTTAGAAAACATTGAAGTTTTTCATGAAATTCCAAGATTTACATTCATTTTCTAAAATCTAACGGTTTTTCTGAATTTCTTAAATTTTCAGTAATTTTGAAATATTTTACACTTTTAATGAATCCTTGTTGATTTTTTCAATCTGGCAGTTTTCGTAAATTCTCTAGTTTTTGTTTAATTTAAACATTTTGATACTTTTCATGAATTTTTAAGTTATATTTTTAACGTGATTTTTCATATTTTTTTTACAGTTGGCATTCGTGATATTTCTCAGTTTGAAATGCCAATATCTTCACTTTAAATCAGTGTTTTGTACGCGTGGCGCATGAAGTAAAATTTCGAGTTGAGAAAAGCCCGAATTTGGATTTGGACGCTGCGCGTCCAAATCCAAATTCTTAGGTCTTTTCTTAACTCGAAATTTTACTTCATGCTTAGTCTGGGAGTGGAAGACACTGATTTAGTTTTTTGAAATCAGGCGAGGAAAGAAGGAATGAAACCCAAGGTACCCACTACAATGAGGCGCAGATGAATACAAATAATTTTAACTTATGTTACTATATAGGTATATATATATATATCATTGTAATTGTACGAAATAAACTCTTCGGAGTTTTCAAAGTTTTAGTTAATTTTTAACGCATTTTGTAAATGTTTAAGATTATCCTAAATTTTCAAAATTCTGATGGTTTTCCTATATTTGCATTAATTTGAAACATTATGGTACCTACTTTTCATAAGTTTTTAGTTTTCAAATTCTTGGTAATTTTCATGAATTTACTAAATATTCTTTAAGTTAGAAAATGTTGAAGTTTTTCATAAAATTCCAGGATTTACATTCATTTTCTAAAATCTAACGGTTTTCCTGAATTTCTTAAATTTTTGGTAATTTTGAAATATTTTACAGTTTTAATGAATTTTTGTAGATTTCAATCTTGGCAGTTTTCGTAAATTCCCTTAGTTTTCGTTGAATTTAAACATTTTGATACTTTTCATGAATTTTCAATTTATTTTTTTTTCGTGATTTTTCGTCATCTTTTTTTTTAATTTAAATTATTAATACAGTTGGCATTCGTGATATTTCTCAGTTTAAAATGCCAATGTCTTCACTTTAAATAAGTGTTTTGTATGCGTGGCGCATGAAGTAAAATTTCGAGTTGAGAAAAGCCCGAATTTGGATTTGGACGCTGCGCGTCCAAATCCAAATTCTTTGGGCTTTTCTCAACTCGAAATTTTACTTCATGCTTAGTCTGGGAGTGGAAGACACTCGTTTAGTTTTTTGAAAATTCTTATAAATTCTTAAGATTTTCAGAGTTTTTAAAATTTAAGGGGGTCTTCCGGTATAATTGACCCAAACTTTGGATTTTTTTTCCAGGGAACTGGTAAGAGTTAGAGACCTGGTTTTTTTTTAAATCTTTATTCATCCTTGCTCTACAATTGGGATTTTTGTCGAGTCGAAAAAATCAAAATGGCGTCCAATATGACGGCTGCCCGGCGGAAATGTTCCAAAACTGCGAGCAGCCTAGGGGTCGCTATTCGTCACCTAGAAACAAAATCAGCTCAGTTTCTTGAAGAGTATAGTTCAGAGAATGGAATGAACTACGAAATTTTGAAAAAACTCTAAATTTGACAAAATAGCGGGCATTTGAAAAAAAAGTCGTGTTTTTCGGTCGATTTTTTGACTTTGACAGGCTGTAAAAAATCTTTAAAATTGCAAATTGCACCGGGAGGTTAGTTCATTCCATGAAGAAAAGTGTTTTCAATAACGGAAGCAAAGAACGAAGTCAATTGGTTGAACCGTTCAAACGCTAGAATGCTCGCAGTTTTGAAAAATGGTGATGTGTCTATCATAGTACTTTCCCCCGCAAATTGCGTATTAAATCACTTTTAAAATATTTGTAGCATGATTATTTTCAAAATGTCTTCAACTTTTTGATAACTACAACTTTTATTTGAAACATTTTTCAATTGGATCAACACATACTGACACAAACCAATGACTATATAAAAATACTATTTATTGAATATCTCAAAAACTAAGAGTGCTATGACAAAAAGTGAAGATACAAAAAATCGTTAATATTTTAGTACCAACAACTTTTATTTGAAACATTTTCCAATTGTATCAACACACACTGACACAAATCAATGACTAGATAAAAAACACTATTTATTAAATATCTCAAAAACTAAGAGTGCTATGACAAAAAGTGAGTCCACAAAAAATCTTTAGTTTTTTATTTCCTATAACTTTTATTTGAAACATTTTTCAATTGTATCGACACATACACTGTCACACATCAATAACTAGATAAAACAAACAACCTTTATAATATCTCAAAAACTAAGAGTGCTATGACAAAAAGTAAATAAAAATATATCTTCATTTTGTTATTATCTACAACTTTTATTTGAAAGAATTTTTTGTTTGATGAACATTGAATAAAAAAATCAGAAAAAACTGAAAAACGCTACGAGTAAAGTACCACTTCCGATTTACAGACAGACAGACAGACAGACAGACAGACAGACAGACAGACAGACAGACAGACAGACAGACAGACAGACAGACAGACAGACAGACAGACAGACAGACAGACAGACAGACAGACAGACAGACAGACAGACAGACAGACAGACAGACAGACAGACAGACAGACAGACAGACAGACAGACAGACAGACAGACAGACAGACAGACAGACAGACAGACAGACAGACAGACAGACAGACAGACAGACAGACAGACAGACAGACAGACAGACAGACAGACAGACAGACAGACAGACAGACAGACAGACAGACAGACAGACAGACAGACAGACAGACAGACAGACAGACAGACAGACAGACAGACAGACAGACAGACAGACAGACAGACAGACAGACAGACAGACAGACAGACAGACAGACAGACAGACAGACAGACAGACAGACAGACAGACAGACAGACAGACAGACAGACAGACAGACAGACAGACAGACAGACAGACAGACAGACAGACAGACAGACAGACAGACAGACAGACAGACAGACAGACAGACAGACAGACAGACAGACAGACAGACAGACAGACAGACAGACAGACAGACAGACAGACAGACAGACAGACAGACAGACAGACAGACAGACAGACAGACAGACAGACAGACAGACAGACAGACAGACAGACAGACAGACAGACAGACAGACAGACAGACAGACAGACAGACAGACAGACAGACAGACAGACAGACAGACAGACAGACAGACAGACAGACAGACAGACAGACAGACAGACAGACAGACAGACAGACAGACAGACAGACAGACAGACAGACAGACAGACAGACAGACAGACAGACAGACAGACAGACAGACAGACAGACAGACAGACAGACAGACAGACAGACAGACAGACAGACAGACAGACAGACAGACAGACAGACAGACAGACAGACAGACAGACAGACAGACAGACAGACAGACAGACAGACAGACAGACAGACAGACAGACAGACAGACAGACAGACAGACAGACAGACAGACAGACAGACAGACAGACAGACAGACAGACAGACAGACAGACAGACAGACAGACAGACAGACAGACAGACAGACAGACAGACAGACAGACAGACAGACAGACAGACAGACAGACAGACAGACAGACAGACAGACAGACAGACAGACAGACAGACAGACAGACAGACAGACAGACAGACAGACAGACAGACAGACAGACAGACAGACAGACAGACAGACAGACAGACAGACAGACAGACAGACAGACAGACAGACAGACAGACAGACAGACAGACAGACAGACAGACAGACAGACAGACAGACAGACAGACAGACAGACAGACAGACAGACAGACAGACAGACAGACAGACAGACAGACAGACAGACAGACAGACAGACAGACAGACAGACAGACAGACAGACAGACAGACAGACAGACAGACAGACAGACAGACAGACAGACAGACAGACAGACAGACAGACAGACAGACAGACAGACAGACAGACAGACAGACAGACAGACAGACAGACAGACAGACAGACAGACAGACAGACAGACAGACAGACAGACAGACAGACAGACAGACAGACAGACAGACAGACAGACAGACAGACAGACAGACAGACAGACAGACAGACAGACAGACAGACAGACAGACAGACAGACAGACAGACAGACAGACAGACAGACAGACAGACAGACAGACAGACAGACAGACAGACAGACAGACAGACAGACAGACAGACAGACAGACAGACAGACAGACAGACAGACAGACAGACAGACAGACAGACAGACAGACAGACAGACAGACAGACAGACAGACAGACAGACAGACAGACAGACAGACAGACAGACAGACAGACAGACAGACAGACAGACAGACAGACAGACAGACAGACAGACAGACAGACAGACAGACAGACAGACAGACAGACAGACAGACAGACAGACAGACAGACAGACAGACAGACAGACAGACAGACAGACAGACAGACAGACAGACAGACAGACAGACAGACAGACAGACAGACAGACAGACAGACAGACAGACAGACAGACAGACAGACAGACAGACAGACAGACAGACAGACAGACAGACAGACAGACAGACAGACAGACAGACAGACAGACAGACAGACAGACAGACAGACAGACAGACAGACAGACAGACAGACAGACAGACAGACAGACAGACAGACAGACAGACAGACAGACAGACAGACAGACAGACAGACAGACAGACAGACAGACAGACAGACAGACAGACAGACAGACAGACAGACAGACAGACAGACAGACAGACAGACAGACAGACAGACAGACAGACAGACAGACAGACAGACAGACAGACAGACAGACAGACAGACAGACAGACAGACAGACAGACAGACAGACAGACAGACAGACAGACAGACAGACAGACAGACAGACAGACAGACAGACAGACAGACAGACAGACAGACAGACAGACAGACAGACAGACAGACAGACAGACAGACAGACAGACAGACAGACAGACAGACAGACAGACAGACAGACAGACAGACAGACAGACAGACAGACAGACAGACAGACAGACAGACAGACAGACAGACAGACAGACAGACAGACAGACAGACAGACAGACAGACAGACAGACAGACAGACAGACAGACAGACAGACAGACAGACAGACAGACAGACAGACAGACAGACAGACAGACAGACAGACAGACAGACAGACAGACAGACAGACAGACAGACAGACAGACAGACAGACAGACAGACAGACAGACAGACAGACAGACAGACAGACAGACAGACAGACAGACAGACAGACAGACAGACAGACAGACAGACAGACAGACAGACAGACAGACAGACAGACAGACAGACAGACAGACAGACAGACAGACAGACAGACAGACAGACAGACAGACAGACAGACAGACAGACAGACAGACAGACAGACAGACAGACAGACAGACAGACAGACAGACAGACAGACAGACAGACAGACAGACAGACAGACAGACAGACAGACAGACAGACAGACAGACAGACAGACAGACAGACAGACAGACAGACAGACAGACAGACAGACAGACAGACAGACAGACAGACAGACAGACAGACAGACAGACAGACAGACAGACAGACAGACAGACAGACAGACAGACAGACAGACAGACAGACAGACAGACAGACAGACAGACAGACAGACAGACAGACAGACAGACAGACAGACAGACAGACAGACAGACAGACAGACAGACAGACAGACAGACAGACAGACAGACAGACAGACAGACAGACAGACAGACAGACAGACAGACAGACAGACAGACAGACAGACAGACAGACAGACAGACAGACAGACAGACAGACAGACAGACAGACAGACAGACAGACAGACAGACAGACAGACAGACAGACAGACAGACAGACAGACAGACAGACAGACAGACAGACAGACAGACAGACAGACAGACAGACAGACAGACAGACAGACAGACAGACAGACAGACAGACAGACAGACAGACAGACAGACAGACAGACAGACAGACAGACAGACAGACAGACAGACAGACAGACAGACAGACAGACAGACCAGACAGACCAGACAGACCAGACAGACCAGACAGACCAGACAGACCAGACAGACCAGACAGACCAGACAGACCAGACAGACCAGACAGACCAGACAGACCAGACAGACCAGACAGACCAGACAGACCAGACAGACCAGACAGACCAGACAGACCAGACAGACCAGACAGACCAGACAGACCAGACAGACCAGACAGACCAGACAGACCAGACAGACCAGACAGACCAGACAGACCAGACAGACCAGACAGACCAGACAGACCAGACAGACCAGACAGACCAGACAGACCAGACAGACCAGACAGACCAGACAGACCAGACAGACCAGACAGACCAGACAGACCAGACAGACCAGACAGACCAGACAGACCAGACAGACCAGACAGACCAGACAGACCAGACAGACCAGACAGACCAGACAGACCAGACAGACCAGACAGACCAGACAGACCAGACAGACCAGACAGACCAGACAGACCAGACAGACCAGACAGACCAGACAGACCAGACAGACCAGACAGACCAGACAGACCAGACAGACCAGACAGACCAGACAGACCAGACAGACCAGACAGACCAGACAGACCAGACAGACCAGACAGACCAGACAGACCAGACAGACCAGACAGACCAGACAGACAGACAGACCAGACAGACCAGACAGACCAGACAGACCAGACAGACCAGACAGACCAGACAGACCAGACAGACCAGACAGACCAGACAGACCAGACAGACCAGACAGACCAGACAGACCAGACAGACCAGACAGACCAGACAGACCAGACAGACCAGACAGACCAGACAGACCAGACAGACCAGACAGACCAGACAGACCAGACAGACCAGACAGACCAGACAGACCAGACAGACCAGACAGACCAGACAGACCAGACAGACCAGACAGACCAGACAGACCAGACAGACCAGACAGACCAGACAGACCAGACAGACCAGACAGACCAGACAGACCAGACAGACCAGACAGACCAGACAGACCAGACAGACCAGACAGACCAGACAGACCAGACAGACCAGACAGACCAGACAGACCAGACAGACCAGACAGACCAGACAGACCAGACAGACCAGACAGACCAGACAGACCAGACAGACCAGACAGACCAGACAGACCAGACAGACCAGACAGACCAGACAGACCAGACAGACCAGACAGACCAGACAGACCAGACAGACCAGACAGACCAGACAGACCAGACAGACCAGACAGACCAGACAGACCAGACAGACCAGACAGACCAGACAGACCAGACAGACCAGACAAGACCAGACAGACCAGACAGACCAGACAGACCAGACAGACCAGACAGACCAGACAGACCAGACAGACCAGACAGACCAGACAGACCAGACAGACCAGACAGACCAGACAGACCAGACAGACCAGACAGACCAGACAGACCAGACAGACCAGACAGACCAGACAGACCAGACAGACCAGACAGACCAGACAGACCAGACAGACCAGACAGACCAGACAGACCAGACAGACCAGACAGACCAGACAGACCAGACAGACCAGACAGACCAGACAGACCAGACAGACCAGACAGACCAGACAGACCAGACAGACCAGACAGACCAGACAGACCAGACAGACCAGACAGACCAGACAGACCAGACAGACCAGACAGACCAGACAGACCAGACAGACCAGACAGACCAGACAGACCAGACAGACCAGACAGACCAGACAGACCAGACAGACCAGACAGACCAGACAGACCAGACAGACCAGACAGACCAGACAGACCAGACAGACCAGACAGACCAGACAGACCAGACAGACCAGACAGACCAGACAGACCAGACAGACCAGACAGACCAGACAGACCAGACAGACCAGACAGACCAGACAGACCAGACAGACCAGACAGACCAGACAGACCAGACAGACCAGACAGACCAGACAGACCAGACAGACCAGACAGACCAGACAGACCAGACAGACCAGACAGACCAGACAGACCAGACAGACCAGACAGACCAGACAGACCAGACAGACCAGACAGACCAGACAGACCAGACAGACCAGACAGACCAGACAGACCAGACAGACCAGACAGACCAGACAGACCAGACAGACCAGACAGACCAGACAGACCAGACAGACCAGACAGACCAGACAGACCAGACAGACCAGACAGACCAGACAGACCAGACAGACCAGACAGACCAGACAGACCAGACAGACCAGACAGACCAGACAGACCAGACAGACCAGACAGACCAGACAGACCAGACAGACCAGACAGACCAGACAGACCAGACAGACCAGACAGACCAGACAGACCAGACAGACCAGACAGACCAGACAGACCAGACAGACCAGACAGACCAGACAGACCAGACAGACCAGACAGACCAGACAGACCAGACAGACCAGACAGACCAGACAGACCAGACAGACCAGACAGACCAGACAGACCAGACAGACCAGACAGACCAGACAGACCAGACAGACCAGACAGACCAGACAGACCAGACAGACCAGACAGACCAGACAGACCAGACGGACCAGACAGACCAGACAGGACGGACAGACAGGACGGACAGACAGGACGGACAGACAGGACGGACAGACAGGACGGACAGACAGGACGGACAGACAGGACGGACAGACAGGACGGACAGACAGGACGGACAGACAGGACGGACAGACAGGACGGACAGACAGGACGGACAGACAGGACGGACAGACAGGACGGACAGACAGGACGGACAGACAGGACGGACAGACAGGACGGACAGACAGGACGGACAGACAGGACGGACAGACAGGACGGACAGACAGGACGGACAGACAGGACGGACAGACAGGACGGACAGACAGGACGGACAGACAGGACGGACAGACAGGACGGACAGACAGGACGGACAGACAGGACGGACAGACAGGACGGACAGACAGGACGGACAGACAGGACGGACAGACAGGACGGACAGACAAATATTTGCCGGATCGAAATATACTTTTACCCACATATTCTAGACATGTTTAGCTTTGATTTCACACAAACAAAAAATCGATTTTTTGAAAAAATTACCAAATGCGTTAAAAATTAACTTAAGGGGGTCTTTAAGTTAATTTTTAACGCATTTGGTGGATTTCTAAGATTTCTAAAATTTCTAAAAATTATTTAAATATTGATGACATGTACTTTGGTGCTAACGTAATCCAAAGAATTGCTAAAGAAGAGATTACTGATGAGAAAATAAGTTCTTTTAAATTAAGATGTTTGGAATTTTATGTAGAGAGTTGTAATCAAATAGTTCAACGTTTTCCACTAAAAAACAACCCACTAAAATTATTTAAGTTTCTTGATCCTGTGGTAGTTAAATCTGGTTCTGTCCATTCGATTTCAGACGTGGCCATATTATTTCCAAATTTAATAGATCACACAAATTTACAAACATTGGACAGTGAGTGGCGATTGTTGAGAAATACTGATGAGATACATTCATTATCCAATGATATGCAAACATTTTGGAATGACGTTCACAAATTTAAATTCGGTGATGAAACTTTAATGTTTAATTCATTAACAACTTATGTGTACAACTTATTATGTCTTCCACATTCATCAGCCAGCGTAGAAAGAATTTTTTCATCTATAAATTTACTAAAAACGAAACAACGAAATAAACTGGAAACAGACACTATTGTAGGATTATTACATACTAAGCAATATATAGGTGACCAAGAATGCCATAATTTTAAAATTGAAAAAAAGTTAACATCACTTATGAATAAACATAATTTGTATGAAAATATTAATGAATCTCAAGACTGATAAATTGCCCCATTGGTTCCCTATGGATAGAAATTATTAGTAAATATTCATATTATTTATTATAAACTATTATTTTTTGTATAATTCTTTTTGTTCATTATTTATATAAGTATAAAGATTAGTTACATAAGAAATGTTTAAAAATTTTTGTTTAAAATTGTTCGCAAATGCATTTTATTTTTGTTGTATTATTTATAAAAATGTAATTTTAATAAATTTGTAAGTAACATTTAATAATTTTACTTTTAATCCCTAAATAAAGACAAAATAAATTAAATAATATACAAAATTTAAATCTACCGATTTTTGTGCGTAATCTACCGAAAAATTACGGCGATATCCACCGATGAAGCCTTGCCGAGGTTGGCAACACTGATCCCAACCTTAAATTTTGTGTTCTTTGGCGCTGTGGCCGACCCTGAAGTTAGGCTGCAAGCCGTCGCTGACCATTGGGCCCGTTAATCAAATTGTTCAACATTCAACATGGTTGGATTTTTGTGTGATTATGTTGGTAACTAATGATGAATGAATGAATTTGTAAAAATCCCAGACACGTTTACGATTAACAGAACGGTCATCACAGAATTCCACAACAGTTGGCTGTAAACTCCCAAGTGTTGTCTCTGATAAACCATTTTTGCTTTGTGGTGTAAACATTTTATTAATTTGAATTTAAGTTTGGGATTTTATTGTACCATAAGTAAAAATTATTAAGCGCTCAACTGATGATGTCAAATGACCTTTTTATCACACCATAGCAACAATTTCCAATTCAAATAAACCTTACGCAATATAAACTTGGGCGGCCTTGTAATTATTACACCTCAGCAGCCTTGGTTTGTATTTTCATGTATTATATTAGGCAACTTGTTCTCACGGTGTGCAAGCTTTGTTGCCTAACTTGCAATGTTGATGAAATTTAAATGGCCAGAATTCTTGAAGTGTACTAATAATTGTAAATTAAAGATATTTTTAATGTTCGTTAATATTAATTTATTAATAATATAGTTGTAGTATACCGAAAAGTTATTAAATACATGGAAAATAATTAGCATTTAAGGGGGTATTACCATTCGGAAGTTTTAAAAAATTGATTTTTTTTTTGCATGTATTGATACTTGATAGTATCTAGTTTCATGCCCGAAAGCCGTTTTACAATAGGCGAATTAGTTAGTTAGATTTTTGCTTGTTGAAGTAAACAATGCTGAGTAGGTGGCTGGGTGGAAATACGCAGAACTGAAACGAAAGTTTGAATGCTTGTGTCTGGAAGCTGGCTTCGAAGCACCTCAACTGTGGTGCAAAAACCGTCGCTATCGCGTCTTTCATAGCTACCAGCATTTTCAACGACGAATACTCGGCAGTTTTTAAGACGATAGAGACACTGGGAATCCATATCGGCCTGCAAGCCAAGGCTTTCCGGTGCGGACCGACGCGGAGCGCGAGATGTGGGACGAATTTTGCCTGACTCCAGCAACTCATAAGGCCATCCAACAACGCTGGCAGGAGTAAATCATTCAAACCCAGTTTTTAGAGGAAGAGGAGGGCCTAGTGTACGGAGCTGGCATAGCTGACTAAAGCCAAAAATCTCCAAAAATAGTTAAAACTTGTGTTAAAACTTTAAACGCGTTTTTCTCGAAACCACTTTTTTTCGCTGGCCGGAAACTTTCTTTTCAAACTATGAAACGGATTGACTTGAGCTTTTGGTGTTCGGTTCTCCACATTTTCCTCTGGAGTTTGAACCACCGTCATTCAAATATATTAACATTTGATATTTTTCATAGAGCCCTAAAGTCAGAAAAAGGGGGGCAAAAAGCGACCACTTTTTTCGAATGGCCTCCATTTTGTTATTTATCGAGATTTTTTATTGTCGGTGGTTCAAACTCCAGATAATTTAATACAGATTAATGACTACTACTTCATTTTACGTTTCAAATCACAGAATCGAAAAAATCTTTCCGGCCATGAGGAAAAACACGGCGGACACGGCCTTATTTGAGGCCAGATTTAGAGGTTTAGCCGGACGATTGAAAAGAATTAAAATTCATTTTTTATAGTTTATGAATCTATAAACAAGTTGCAAGAAACCGCAAGATCGCATGTATTAAATTTCCCAAAAATAAAAATTCTGAAAAACCGTAAAAAAAAACGCTGTCCTAGTGGTAATACCCCCTTAATAACTTACCTTAAACTAGAGTTTTCAAAACTCGACATTTTATTGCATGCGCCACGCATACCAAACTAATTTAAAACACTGTTTCTAAAAAAACGTTTTTTTCATTTTAATTAAAACAGTTTTATTACAAAATGTGTTTTCTTGATTTAAAAAACAGCCTTCCTACTGAGCAAATTCATTTAAGTAATGCTTGATCAACATTAAAACAACGTTTAATGTTGCTACAATGTTGATATAAAGTTATTTGTTTGTTTTCTGCTAAGTGGGTTACAACGGCGGCTCACGGCCTAACTTCAAGGTAGGCCAGAGACCCAAGGTAATATGTATCCGTTATTGAAAGGTGACTTTATTGTGCAATTCTTGTATTTATAAAACGCGATCCCAACCTTAAATTTTGTGTGCCTTGGCTGCGAGCCGTCGCTGGTGGGTTAGAAACATTAACAATTGAAAACATGTTTAAAACACGTTTTAAACTTGTTTAAAACAGAACATGTTTAATATCTCATGACATTTAGATTATTATTACAGTTGGCTTTCGTGATATTTCTTAGTTTGAAATGCCAATATCTTCACTTTAAATCAGTGTTTTGTACGCGTGGCGCATGAAGTAAAATTTCGAGTTGAGAAAAGCCCGAATTTGGATTTGGACGCTGCGCGTCCAAATCCAAATTCTTAGGGCTTTTCTCAACTCGAAATTTTACTTCATGCTTAGTCTGGGAGTGGAAGACACTCGTTTAGTTTTTGAAATTTTTTATGTATTCTCAAGATTTCCGGAGTTTTCAAAGTTTTAGTTAATTTTTAACGCATTTTGTAAATTTCTAAGATTTTCTCTAATTTTCAAAATTCTGTTGGTTATCCTAAATTTTCGGTAATTTGAAACATTTTGATACCTACTTTTCATAAGTTTTTATTTTTTAAATTCTTGGCAATTTTCATGAATTAACTAAATATTCTTTACGTTAGAAAATGTTAAAGTTTTTATGGAATTCTAAGATTGACTTCATTTTCTAAAATCTAATGGTTTTCCTGAATTTCTAAAATTTTCGGTAATTTTGAAATATGTTACACTTTTAATGAATTTTTGTAGATTTTTTAAATCTTAGCAGTTTTCGTAAATTTCCTTAGTTTTCGTTATATTTAAACATTTTGATACTTTTAATGAATTTTTAATTTTAATTTTTTCCTGATTTTTCATCTTATTTTTAATTTAGATTATTATTACAGTTGGCATTCGTGATATTTCTCAGTATGAAATGGCGATATCTTCACTTTAAATCAGTGTTTAGTAAGCGTGGCGCATGAAGTAAAATTTCGAGTTGAGAAAAGCCCGAATTTGGATTTGGACGCTGCGCGTCCAAATCCAAATTCCTAGAGCTATTCTCAACTCGAAATTTTACTTCATGTTTTGTTTGTTAGTGGAAGACACTCGTTTAGTTTTTGAAATTTTTAATCTATTTTCAAGATTTTCGGAGTTTTCAAAGTTTTAGTTAATTTTTAACGCATTTTATAAATTTCGAAGATTTTCTCTAATTTTTAAAATTCTGATGGTTTTCGTAAATTGTTATTAATTTGAAATATTTTGATACCTACTATTCATAAGTTTTTAGTTTTCAAATTCTTGGCAATTTTCATGAATTTACTAAATATTTTTTAATTTAGAAAACATTGAAGTTTTTCATGAAATTCCAAGATTTACATTCATTTTCTAAAATCTTACGGTTTTTCTGAATTTCTTAAATTTTCAGTAATTTTGAAATATTTTACACTTTTAATGAATCCTTGTTGATTTTTTAAATCTGGCAGTTTTTGTAAATTCTCTAGTTTTTGTTTAATTTAAACATTTTGATACTTTTCATGAATTTTTAATTTATATTTTTAACGTGATTTTTCATCTATTTTTTTACAGTTGGCATTCGTGATATTTGTCAGTTTGAAATGCCAATATCTTCACTTTAAATCAGTGTTTTGTACGCGTGGCGCATGAAGTAAAATTTCGAGTTGAGAAAAGCCCGAATTTGGATTTGGACGCTGCGCGTCCAAATCCAAATTCTTAGGGCTTTTCTCAACTCGAAATTTTACTTCATGCTTAGTCTGGGAGTGGAAGACACTCGTTTAGTTTTTGAAATTTTTTATGTATTCTCAAGATTTTCGGAGTTTTCAAAGTTTTAGTTAATTTTCAACGCATTTTGTAAATTTCTAAGATTTTCTCTAATTTTCAAAATTCTGTTGGTTATCCTAAATTTTCGGTAATTTGAAACATTTTGATACCTACTTTTCATAAGTTTTTATTTTTCAAATTCTTGGCAATTTTCATGAATTAACTAAATATTCTTTACTCTAGAAAATGTTGAAGTTTTTATGGAATTCTAAGATTTACTTCATTTTCTAAAATCTAATGGTTTTCCTGAATTTCTTAAATTTTCGGTAATTTTGAAATATTTTACACTTTTAATGAATTTTTGTAGATTTTTTAAATCTTAGCAGTTTTCGTAAATTTCCTTAGTTTTCGTTAAATTTAAACATTTTGATACTTTTAATGAATTTTTAATTTTAATTTTTTCATGATTTTTCATCTTATTTTTAATTTAGATTATTATTACAGTTGGCATTCGTGATATTTCACAGTTTGAAATGGCGATATCTTCACTTTAAATCAGTGTTTAGTAAGCGTGGCGCATGAAGTAAAATTTCGAGTTGGAAAAAGCCCGAATTTGGATTTGGACGCTGCGCGTCCAAATCCAAATTCCTAAAGCTATTCTCAACTCGAAATTTTACTCCATGTTTTATTTGTTAGTGGAAGACACTCGTTTAGTTTTTGAAATTTTTTATCTATTTTCAAGATTTTCGGAGTTTTCAAAGTGTTAGTTAATTTTTAACGCATTTTATAATTTTCTAAGATTTTCTCTAATTTTTAAAAATCTGATGGTTTTCCTAAATTTTCATTAATTTGAAATATTTTGATACCTACTATTCATAAGTTTTTAGTTTTCAAATTCTTGGCAATTTTCATGAATTTACTAAATATTTTTTAATTTAGAAAACATTGAAGTTTTTCATGAAATTCCAAGATTTACATTCATTTTCTAAAATCTAACGGTTTTTCTGAATTTCTTAAATTTTCAGTAATTTTGAAATATTTTACACTTTTAATGAATCCTTGTTGATTTTTTAAATCTGGCTGTTTTCGTAAATTTTCTAGTTTTTGTTTAATTTATATTTTTAACGTGATTTTTCATCTATTTTTTTTACAGTTGGCATTCGTGATATTTCTCAGTTTGAAATGCCAATATCTTCACTTTAAATCAGTGTTTTGTACGCGTGGCGCATGAAGTAAAATTTCGAGTTGAGAAAAGCCCGAATTTGGATTTGGACGCTGCGCGTCCAAATCCAAATTCTTAGGGCTTTTCTCAACTCGAAATTTTACTTCATACTTAGTCTGGGAGTGGAAGAGACTCGTTTAGTTTTTGAATTTTTTTATGTATTCTCAAGCTTTTCGGAGTTTTCAAAGTTTTAGTTAATTTTTAACGCATTTTGTAAATTTCTAAGATTTTCTCTAATTTTCAAAATTCTGTTGGTTATCCTAAATTTTCGGTAATTTGAAACATTTTGATACCTACTTTTTATAAGTTTTTATTTTTCAAATTCTTGGCAATTTTCATGAATTAACTAAATATTCTTTACGTTAGAAAATGTTGAAGTTTTTATGGAATTCTAAGATTTACTTCATTTTCTAAAATCTAATGGTTTTCCTGAATTTCTTAAATTTTCGGTAATTTTGAAATATTTTACACTTTTAATGAATTTTTGTAGATTTTTTAAATCTAAGCAGTTTTCGTAAATTTCCTTAGTTTTCGTTAAATTTAAACATTTTGATACTTTTAATGAATTTTTAATTTTAATTTTTTCGTGATTTTTCATCTTATTTTTAATTTAGATTATTATTACAGTTGGCATTCGTGATATTTCTCAGTTTGAAATGGCGATATCTTCACTTTAAATCAGTGTTTAGTAAGCGTGGCGCATGAAGTAAAATTTCGAGTTGGGAAAAGCCCGAATTTGGATTTCCAAATTCCTAGAGCTATTCTCAACTCGAAATTTTACTTCATGTTTTGTTTGTTAGTGGAAGACACTCGTTTAGTTTTTGAAATTTTTAATCTATTTTCAAGATTTTCGGAGTTTTCAAAGTTTTAGTTAATTTTTAACGCATTTTATAAATTTCTAAGATTTTCTCTAATTTTTAAAAATCTGATGGTTTTCCTAAATTTTCATTAATTTGAAATATTTTGATACCTACTATTCATAAGTTTTTAGTTTTCAAGTAGTAGTAGTGAAAATCTTTATTACCATACTAATTACAAGGTGTAATACATAACATTTTTAAAAATAAAGTAAATATTTAGTTCTGGTAAATGGCTATCGGCCAGTGGCCTTTCTGCCAGTGTAGATGTTTATAAAGAAAAGTTTACATGTTTGGTGAAGTGATCGCGGTGACTATATATACATACATAAAAAAAAAAAAAAAATAACTGGTCAATTCTGATTATAATGAGAGATGAGCTGGAACAGAGTGTTTGAGGGATTTAAGAATTTGGGGTCGATGGAGTTATTTCTGGGAATACAGAGTTGTGAGAGGATTTCGAAGTTAAATTGATTTTGTGAGAATTTTTTAGATAGGTGAGGGATTCGTTCGGCGATAGGAATGACTTTAGTTTTGTTATAGAGAAGGGCGTTTGATGGGTTGTGAAGTGGATTACTTGGGTGTCGAATTTTGGTAAGAGATCTAAGGGATGAGCGTTCGCTAACTTGAATGTTATGGAGGGTGGGATTGGGGGAAGTTGTGTATAGGATGGAGCCGTAGTCTAACAAGGGTCTGCATATCATCTTGTAGATTTTGGTGGCATTCTCTGTTGAAATGCCAAGATTTCGGTATGTTAGACTACGGAAGTGTCTAGCTCGAGCAGTAATTTTACTTTTTAAAATGGACGTGTGCTTTTTAAAATTAAGTTTGCCGTCTAATGTAATACCAAGGTACTTAATATAGGGTGCTGGGGAAATCGGATTTTGGCAAATAGATATGTTGGTAGGACTGTTCTTACGGTGGTAGGGAATAAGGAGTTGGGATTTATTAGGGTTAATTTTTATTCTCCATTTGGCAAACCACAGTTCGAGTGAGTCTATAAGTTGCTGTAGGGTTTGTAGTGCTTTTGAGAGGGTAGGTTCGTGGGTAATTAGGGCTGTGTCGTCGGCAAATTGCAGAACATAGGAGGCTGGATTGAAGTGAGCAGGGTTATGGTTGTATAGGTCAATACAATAGAGGTTATACAGTAGAGGGGAAAGAGGTGACCCTTGCGGAACACCTTGTTCGGGACTAAATGTTTGGGATGTCGTGCTGTGGATTTTTACGATAAGGGATCTGTTTACTAGGAAGTTGTTAAGGATAATAATTAGGTGGTTGGGTATATTCAGGGAGTGGCATTTATACAGCACACCTCGGTGCCATACGGAGTCGAAGGCTTTCTGTATATCTAAAAACAATGCGGCAGATGACCCGCCTTCGAGGTGTGTTGTTTGCATATTGGAGGTAAGGATGGTGAGCGGGAGAGAGGTTGATCTGTTGGGAAGGAATCCGAATTGGTAGCTGGGAATTAAATGGGATATATGGGACATGATTTTTTGTTTGATTAGGGATTCGTACAATTTGCCAACGACAGGAAGGAGGGTGATTGGTCGGTAGCTGGATACAAGGGAGCGGTCTTGGTCTCGTTTGGATATGCAAGTGATGATACCAGTTTTCCATTCCGGTGGAAAGTAGCAGGATTGGTAGCAAAAGTTTAGGATTTTGAGGATGTATAGATGGGAATCAAGGGGTAAGGATTTCAAAATATGTCGTCGTATGTTGTCGTGTCCTGGAGCGGTATTTTTGCCGGTGTTAAGTGTGTTGAAGTACTGTTCTTCTGTCAGTTCGTCAGTAACGTTGGGTATGTAATTTGTATTGAAAAAGTCACTATACCAGTCATTAACTTGATTAAAAAAGTCATGGTCAAATGAAACGTCTTCTGTGTGTCGGTATGTGTCTTCGAAATATTGGGCAAATGTGTCCGCTATTATTTGTTTGTCATTTGTCATTTCGTTAGTCGATGGGTCAAGAATTTGTGTTATGCTGGAATAGTTTTTATATTTGCTAAGTTTTTTAATTTCTGTCCAATATGTCTTGCCCTTACTGTCGTTGATTTTTTGGCAAGCAGTTAGCCAGGTTTCCGTTTTGTACTGCTTAATTAACTGTTTGATGTCTTTACTTAATTTATTAAATACTGTTCGAAGTTCTGTCGTGTCTGTCTGTCTGATGTCTCTGTAGATTTGTCTTTTATGCTTTATTAATTTTAGGATATAATTTGGAAGGGGATATTTATAGGATTGTTTCTTAATTTTAGGTGTATTTTTGTTGATGGAGTGAGAAATGGCGTTATTAAATTGGGATATTACATTTTGATCAATAGTGGGATGAGTGGATATAAAGTGTGAGATATCTTTTGTAACTTGGGTGGTGTTGCAGTGTTTATGATCCAGTATATAGTCAGGAGGAGGTGGGGGGATAGTTTGTGTGACATTTAGTTGAAATTGGATGGATAGGTGGTCGGAGCATAGGTCAGGGATTAGTGTAACAGAGTGAATTAAATGTTTTAGGTTTTGGGTGCAAAGTAGGACATCGGGTGTGGTGGATTGGGTATCATTCATAATGAAGGTAGGCGGGGTATGTATGCGGACGAAGTTAGAATTGGAGAGAAAATTGGTAAGATGTCGAGATTTTGCTTTGTTTATGTTCATATCTCCAATAATTATGACGTTATCGTATGAAGATTTCGTAAAAATGGTATCATCAATTGAGGAGAAAGGGTGTATATAGACTAGGAAGATATGGATTAGGAATGAGGGTAAGTTTAAGGTGGCGTGGATACATTCATTAAGAGGCTTGTTAATTTTGGGTGGGTTGGCTTTTCCGAGTTTTAAGGAAGGGTGTACAGCAACTATAGACCCACCCCGGTATTTACGATTCTGCATGGTGGAGGGGATTTGTAGAGACTGCCAATTATTAAAGGAAAATGGTGTGATTGTTTTGGATTCGACAAGAAGGTTCACGTGAATAGGGTTATTTGATAGGAAATTATATAGTGCATGGGATTTATTGGAGATGGAGTTTATGTTTGTGTAAAGGAAACCAATATTAGCCATTATTAATTACTGCGTGGGCTGTTTTTACTCCTTGGATAGGAACTGTGGGCGGGATACTGTCGGGATCATCAAGGTCAAACATAACCACAAACATTCTGTTCCCCGAAAATGAGAGATGAGTGTCGATTTTAAAAGAATAGATGAAGCGTTCGCGGAGTTTTTTTATAAGAGCTTGTCTGTCTGTGTTATTGGGTTCGTTAATTTCAGTGATAAATGTGTCTAGGATGTGATCATGAAGAGTGATAGGTTGATGAATGCGTGAGTTTTGTTTGATGGTATCGTCTATATCGGAAGATTTCTTGTTAGTGAGGTGGATCTTCATATTTGGAATTCCTTCTATCGGCTGTTTAGGACGGTTTGGACATTTCATTGACCAAGCTCCATGGTCTTCACCCCCGCAGGAATTACATTTTATGGGGTTGTTCGTGGTGCATGCGTTAGTGTGGTGATCTCCTGTACATTTTGAACAGTGTATACTTTGCACATATACTTAAAGTTTTCTTTTAATAATTTTGTGTAACTCTCATGTGAGGCGGTAATAATTCGAATTAGTCGAGTTTTTTGGTCGTTTGCTTTGGAAATGATTCGACGACAAAAACGGTGTTGAATGCCTAGTTGGTTGAGTTGAGTGCTGATAGCGGCGTCCTCGATTTCCAACTCTACTCCGCGAATCACGCAGCAGTAAGAGGGGGATGCGGTGGTATTGCGACTGTGCGTAGCGAGTGGTGTCGACTCAGTAAATTCGCGTACGAATGATTTATTTTGGAGTGCACGGAGGTTGTTGATGCATATGTTTTTATCCGAGTTCGATTTTAGGATAAAGCCATTTTTTGTTTTGATGATAATGACATCTTGGTCGTTATTATTAGCAAACCATATTTGCACGAATTGTAGACGTGTGTATTCATTAGTAGTGGTTATGTTGAATATGCATTTGTGGTTAGAATAAGTTGTGTTTTTGTTTAAATGTGGTAGCGTTTTTGTATGTGTGGACGGTCTTTGTTGTTGGATGGTAGACTGAGGTTGTGATGTTCCTGCTACCGGTTGAGAAAGAGTTTGTGGGATTTCTGTGTGTGTTTGTTGTTGAGTGTTTTGGCCTTGTGGAGTATTTTGGTGTTGTTGACTGTTTTGGTGTTGTTGAGTACTTGGTTGTTGTTGAGTATTTTGTTGTTGTATGTGTTTCAGGATTGATTGTAGTGTTTTATTTGTAGTTTTGGGTGTGTTTAGGTTACCTGTGGCTTTTTTTTTCCTCCTCTCCCAGCGGTAAATTTAGGGGGGCGGCCACGTTTTCTGGTACTAGCCTCCTGGAACTCATCCACGGTCATCTCGGTGGAATCATCATCTGATTCCATGGTTCTTAACATCCAGTTTGTGATAAAATATAGCACTTAGTTGGTTGTTAAATTCGTTTGCTCTATTGCACGTCCGACTGTTGCGGTGTCTAGCTTGCGACTGTGTTTAGTTTTCAAATTCTTGGCAATTTTCATGAATTTACTAAATATTTTTTAATTTAGAAAACATTGAAGCTTTTCATGAAATTCCAAGATTTACATTCATTTTCTAAAATCTAACGGTTTTTCTGAATTTCTTAAATTTTCAGTAATTTTGAAATATTTTACACTTTTAATAAATCCTTGTTGATTTTTTAAATCTGGCAGTTTTTGTAAATTCTCTAGTTTTTGTTTAATTTAAACATTTTGATACTTTTCATGAATTTTTAATTTATATTTTTAACGTGATTTTCCATCTATTTTTTTACAGTTGGCAGTCGTGATATTTCTCAGTTTGAAATGCCAATATCTTCACTTTAAATCAGTGTTTTGTACGCGTCGGCATGAAGTAAAATTTCGAGTTGTGAAAAGCCCGAATTTGGAATTGGACGCTGCGCGTCCAAATCCAAATTCTTAGGGCTTTTCTCAACTCGAAATTTTACTTCATGCTTAGTCTGGGAGTGGAAGACACTCGTTTAGTTTTTGAAATTTTTTATGTATTCTCAAGATTTTCGGAGTTTTCAAAGTTTTAGTTAATTTTTAACGCATTTTGTAAATTTCTAAGATTTTCTCTAATTTTCAAAATTCTGTTGGTTATCCTAAATTTTCGGTAATTTGAAACATTTTGATACCTACTTTTCATAAGTTTTTATTTTTCAAATTCTTGGCAATTTTCATGAATTAACTAAATATTCTTTACTCTAGAAAATGTTGAAGTTTTTATGGAATTCTAAGATTTACTTCATTTTCTAAAATTTAATGGTTTTCCTGAATTTCTTAAATTTTCGGTAATTCTGAAATATTTTACACTTTTAATGAATTTTTGTAGATTTTTTTAAATCTTAGCAGTTTTCGTAAATTTCCTTAGTTTTCGTTAAATTTAAACATTTTGATACTTTTAATGAATTTTTAATATTAATTTTTTCGTGATTTTTCATCTTATTTTTAATTGAGATTATTATTACAGTTGGCATTCGTGATATTTCTCAGTTTGAAATGGCGATATCTTCACTTTAAATCAGTGTTTAGTAAGCGTGGCGCATGAAGTAAAATTTCGAGTTGGAAAAAGCCCGAATTTGGATTTGGACGCTGCGCGTCCAAATCCAAATTCCTAGAGTTATTCTCAACTCGAAATTTTACTCCATGCTTTGTTTGTTAGTGGAAGACACTCGTTTAGTTTTTGAAATTTTTTATCTAATTTCAAGATTTTCGGAGTTTTCAAAGTTTTAGTTAATTTTTAACGCATTTTATAAATTTCTAAGATTTTCTCTAATTTTTAAAATTCTGATGGTTTTCCTAAATTTTCATTAATTTGAAATATTTTGATACCTACTATTCATAAGTTTTTAGTTTTCAAATTCTTGGCAATTTTCATGAATTTACTAAATATTTTTTAATTTAGAAAACATTGAAGTTTTTCATGAAATTCCAAGATTTACATTCATTTTCTAAAATCTAACGGTTTTTCTGAATTTCTTAAATTTTCAGTAATTTTGAAATATTTTACACTTTTAATGAATCCTTGTTGATTTTTTAAATCTGGCAGTTTTCGTAAATTCTCTAGTTTTTGTTTAATTTAAACATTTTGATACTTTTCATGAATTTTTAAGTTATATTTTTAACGTGATTTTTCATATTTTTTTTACAGTTGGCATTCGTGATATTTCTCAGTTTGAAATGGCGATATCTTCACTTTAAATCAGTGTTTAGTAAGCGTGGCGCATGAAGAAAAATTTCGAGTTGGGAAAAGCCCGAATTTGGATTTGGACGCTGCGCGTCCAAATCCAAATTCCTAGAGCTATTCTCAACTCGAAATTTTACTTCATGTTTTGTTTGTTAGTGGAAGACACTCGTTTAGTTTTTGAAATTTTTAATCCATTTTCAAGATTTTCGGAGTTTTCAAAGTTTTAGTTAATTTTTAACGCATTTTATAAATTTCTAAGATTTTCTCTAATTTTTAAAAATCTGATGGTTTTCCTAAATTTTCATTAATTTGAAATATTTTGATACCTACTATTCATAAGTTTTTAGTTTTCAAATTCTTGGCAATTTTCATGAATTTACTAAATATTTTTTAATTTAGAAAACATTGAAGTTCTTCATGAAATTCCAAGATTTACATTCATTTTCTAAAATCTAACGGTTTTTCTGAATTTCTTAAATTTTCAGTAATTTTGAAATATTTTACACTTTTAATAAATCCTTGTTGATTTTTTAAATCTGGCAGTTTTTGTAAATTCTCTAGTTTTTGTTTAATTTAAACATTTTGATACTTTTCATGAATTTTTAATTTATATTTTTAACGTGATTTTCCATCTATTTTTTTACAGTTGGCAGTCGTGATATTTCTCAGTTTGAAATGCCAATATCTTCACTTTAAATCAGTGTTTTGTACGCGTCGGCATGAAGTAAAATTTCGAGTTGTGAAAAGCCCGAATTTGGAATTGGACGCTGCGCGTCCAAATCCAAATTCTTAGGGCTTTTCTCAACTCGAAATTTTACTTCATGCTTAGTCTGGGAGTGGAAGACACTCGTTTAGTTTTTGAAATTTTTTATGTATTCTCAAGATTTTCGGAGTTTTCAAAGTTTTAGTTAATTTTTAACGCATTTTGTAAATTTCTAAGATTTTCTCTAATTTTCAAAATTCTGTTGGTTATCCTAAATTTTCGGTAATTTGAAACATTTTGATACCTACTTTTCATAAGTTTTTATTTTTTAAATTCTTGGCAATTTTCATAAATTAACTAAATATTCTTTACGTTAGAAAATGTTAAAGTTTTTATGGAATTCTAAGATTGACTTCATTTTCTAAAATCTAATGGTTTTCCTGAATTTCTAAAATTTTCGGTAATTTTGAAATATGTTACACTTTTAATGAATTTTTGTAGATTTTTTAAATCTTAGCAGTTTTCGTAAATTTCCTTAGATTTCGTTATATTTAAACATTTTGATACTTTTAATGAATTTTTAATTTTAATTTTTTCCTGATTTTTCATCTTATTTTTAATTTAGATTATTATTACAGTTGGCATTCGTGATATTTCTCAGTTTGAAATGGCGATATCTTCACTTTAAATCAGTGTTTAGTAAGCGTGGCGCATGAAGTAAAATTTCGAGTTGGGAAAAGCCCGAACTTGGATTTGGACGCTGCGCGTCCAAATCCAAATTCCTAGAGTTATTCTCAACTCGAAATTTTACTCCATGCTTTGTTTGTTAGTGGAAGACACTCGTTTAGTTTTTGAAATTTTTTATCTATTTTCAAGATTTTCGGAGTTTTCAAAGTTTTAGTTAATTTTTAACGCATTTTATAAATTTCTAAGATTTTCTCTAATTTTTAAAATTCTGATGGTTTTCCTAAATTTTCATTAATTTGAAATATTTTGATACCTACTATTCATAAGTTTTTAGTTTTCAAATTCTTGGCAATTTTCATGAATTTACTAAATATTTTTTAATTTAGAAAACATTGAAGTTTTTCATGAAATTCCAAGATTTACATTCATTTTCTAAAATCTAACGGTTTTTCTGAATTTCTTAAATTTTCAGTAATTTTGAAATATTTTACACTTTTAATGAATCCTTGTTGATTTTTTAAATCTGGCAGTTTTCGTAAATTCTCTAGTTTTTGTTTAATTTAAACATTTTGATACTTTTCATGAATTTTTATTTTATATTTTTAACGTGATTTTTCATATTTTTTTTACAGTTGGCATTCGTGATATTTCTCAGTTTGAAATGCCAATATCTTCACTTTAAATCAGTGTTTTGTACGCGTGGCGCATGAAGTAAAATTTCGAGTTGAGAAAAGCCCGAATTTGGATTTGGACGCTGCGCGTCCAAATCCAAATTCTTAGGGCTTTTCTTAACTCGAAATTTTACTTCATGCTTAGTCTGGGAGTGGAAGACACTGATTTAGTTTTTTGAAATCAGGCGAGGAAAGAAGGAATGAAACCCAAGGTACCAACTACAATGAGGCGCAGATGAATACAAATAATTTTAACTTATGTTACTATATAGGTATATATATATATCATTGTAATTGTACGAAATAAACTCTTCGGAGTTTTCAAAGTTTTAGTTAATTTTTAACGCATTTTGTAAATGTTTAAGATTATCCTAAATTTTCAAAATTCTGATGGTTTTCCTACATTTGCATTAATTTGAAACATTATGGTACCTACTTTTCATAAGTTTTTAGTTTTCAAATTCTTGGTAATTTTCATGAATTTACTAATTATTCTTTAAGTTAGAAAATGTTGAAGTTTTTCATAAAATTCCAGGATTTACATTCATTTCCTAAAATCTAACGGTTTTCCTGAATTTCTTAAATTTTTGGTAATTTTGAAATATTTTACAGTTTTAATGAATTTTTGTAGATTTCAATCTTGGCAGTTTTCGTAAATTCCCTTAGTTTTCGTTGAATTTAAACATTTTGATACTTTTCATGAATTTTCAATTTAATTTTTTTTCGTGATTTTTCGTCATCTTTTTTTTTAATTTAAATTATTAATACAGTTGGCATTCGTGATATTTCTCAGTTTAAAATGCCAATGTCTTCACTTTAAATAAGTGTTTTGTATGCGTGGCGCATGAAGTAAAATTTCGAGTTGAGAAAAGCCCGAATTTGGATTTGGACGCTGCGCGTCCAAATCCAAATTCTTTGGGCTTTTCTCAACTCGAAATTTTACTTCATGCTTAGTCTGGGAGTGGAAGACACTCGTTTAGTTTTTTGAAAATTCTTATAAATTCTTAAGATTTTCAGAGTTTTTAAAATTTAAGGGGGTCTTCCGGTATAATTGACCCAAACTTTGGATTTTTTTTCCAGGGAACTGGTAAGAGTTAGAGACCTGTTTTTTTTAAAATCTTTATTCATCCTTGCTCTACAATTGGGATTTTTGTCGAGTCGAAAAAATCAAAATGGCGTCCAATATGACGGCTGCCCGGCGGAAATGTTCCAAAACTGCGAGCAGCCTAGGGGTCGCTATTCGTCACCTAGAAACAAAATCAGCTCAGTTTCTTGAAGAGTATAGTTCAGAGAATGGAATGAACTACGAAATTTTGAAAAAACTCTAAATTTGACAAAATAGCGGGCATTTGAAAAAAAAGTCGTGTTTTTCGGTCGATTTTTTGACTTTGACAGGCTGTAAAAAATCTTTAAAATTGCAAATTGCACCGGGAGGTTAGTTCATTCCATGAAGAAAAGTGTTTTCAATAACGGAAGCAAAGAACGAAGTCAATTGGTTGAACCGTTCAAACGCTAGAATGCTCGCAGTTTTGAAAAATGGTGATGTGTCTATCATAGTACTTTCCCCCGCAAATTGCGTATTAAATCACTTTTAAAATATTTGTAGCATGATTATTTTCAAAATGTCTTCAACTTTTTGATAACTACAACTTTTATTTGAAACATTTTTCAATTAGATCAACACATACTGACACAAACCAATGACTATATAAAAATACTATTTATTGAATATCTCAAAAACTAAGAGTGCTATGACAAAAAGTGAAGATACAAAAAATCGTTAATATTTTAGTACCAACAACTTTTATTTGAAACATTTTCCAATTGTATCAACACACACTGACACAAATCAATGACTAGATAAAAAACACTATTTATTAAATATCTCAAAAACTAAGAGTGCTATGACAAAAAGTGAGTCCACAAAAAATCTTTAGTTTTTTATTTCCTATAACTTTTATTTGAAACATTTTTCAATTGTATCGACACATACACTGTCACACATCAATAACTAGATAAAACAAACAACCTTTATAATATCTCAAAAACTAAGAGTGCTATGACAAAAAGTAAATAAAAATATATCTTCATTTTGTTATTATCTACAACTTTTATTTGAAAGAATTTTTTGTTTGATGAACATTGAATAAAAAAATCAGAAAAAACTGAAGACAGACAGACAGACAGACAGACAGACAGACAGACAGACAGACAGACCAGACAGACCAGACAGACCAGACAGACCAGACAGACCAGACAGACCAGACAGACCAGACAGACCAGACAGACCAGACAGACCAGACAGACCAGACAGACCAGACAGACCAGACAGACCAGACAGACCAGACAGACCAGACAGACCAGACAGACCAGACAGACCAGACAGACCAGACAGACCAGACAGACCAGACAGACCAGACAGACCAGACAGACCAGACAGACCAGACAGACCAGACAGACCAGACAGACCAGACAGACCAGACAGACCAGACAGACCAGACAGACCAGACAGACCAGACAGACCAGACAGACCAGACAGACCAGACAGACCAGACAGACCAGACAGACCAGACAGACCAGACAGACCAGACAGACCAGACAGACCAGACAGACCAGACAGACCAGACAGACCAGACAGACCAGACAGACCAGACAGACCAGACAGACCAGACAGACCAGACAGACCAGACAGACCAGACAGACCAGACAGACCAGACAGACCAGACAGACCAGACAGACCAGACAGACCAGACAGACCAGACAGACCAGACAGACCAGACAGACCAGACAGACCAGACAGACCAGACAGACCAGACAGACCAGACAGACCAGACAGACCAGACAGACCAGACAGACCAGACAGACCAGACAGACCAGACAGACCAGACAGACCAGACAGACCAGACAGACCAGACAGACCAGACAGACCAGACAGACCAGACAGACCAGACAGACCAGACAGACCAGACAGACCAGACAGACCAGACAGACCAGACAGACCAGACAGACCAGACAGACCAGACAGACCAGACAGACCAGACAGACCAGACAGACCAGACAGACCAGACAGACCAGACAGACCAGACAGACCAGACAGACCAGACAGACCAGACAGACCAGACAGACCAGACAGACCAGACAGACCAGACAGACCAGACAGACCAGACAGACCAGACAGACCAGACAGACCAGACAGACCAGACAGACCAGACAGACCAGACAGACCAGACAGACCAGACAGACCAGACAGACCAGACAGACCAGACAGACCAGACAGACCAGACAGACCAGACAGACCAGACAGACCAGACAGACCAGACAGACCAGACAGACCAGACAGACCAGACAGACCAGACAGACCAGACAGACCAGACAGACCAGACAGACCAGACAGACCAGACAGACCAGACAGACCAGACAGACCAGACAGACCAGACAGACCAGACAGACCAGACAGACCAGACAGACCAGACAGACCAGACAGACCAGACAGACCAGACAGACCAGACAGACCAGACAGACCAGACAGACCAGACAGACCAGACAGACCAGACAGACCAGACAGACCAGACAGACCAGACAGACCAGACAGACCAGACAGACCAGACAGACCAGACAGACCAGACAGACCAGACAGACCAGACAGACCAGACAGACCAGACAGACCAGACAGACCAGACAGACCAGACAGACCAGACAGACCAGACAGACCAGACAGACCAGACAGACCAGACAGACCAGACAGACCAGACAGACCAGACAGACCAGACAGACCAGACAGACCAGACAGACCAGACAGACCAGACAGACCAGACAGACCAGACAGACCAGACAGACCAGACAGACCAGACAGACCAGACAGACCAGACAGACCAGACAGACCAGACAGACCAGACAGACCAGACAGACCAGACAGACCAGACAGACCAGACAGACCAGACAGACCAGACAGACCAGACAGACCAGACAGACCAGACAGACCAGACAGACCAGACAGACCAGACAGACCAGACAGACCAGACAGACCAGACAGACCAGACAGACCAGACAGACCAGACAGACCAGACAGACCAGACAGACCAGACAGACCAGACAGACCAGACAGACCAGACAGACCAGACAGACCAGACAGACCAGACAGACCAGACAGACCAGACAGACCAGACAGACCAGACAGACCAGACAGACCAGACAGACCAGACAGACCAGACAGACCAGACAGACCAGACAGACCAGACAGACCAGACAGACCAGACAGACCAGACAGACCAGACAGACCAGACAGACCAGACAGACCAGACAGACCAGACAGACCAGACAGACCAGACAGACCAGACAGACCAGACAGAACAGACAGACCAGACAGACCAGACAGACCAGACAGACCAGACAGACCAGACAGACCAGACAGACCAGACAGACCAGACAGACCAGACAGACCAGACAGACCAGACAGACCAGACAGACCAGACAGACCAGACAGACCAGACAGACCAGACAGACCAGACAGACCAGACAGACCAGACAGACCAGACAGACCAGACAGACCAGACAGACCAGACAGACCAGACAGACCAGACAGACCAGACAGACCAGACAGACCAGACAGACCAGACAGACCAGACAGACCAGACAGACCAGACAGACCAGACAGACCAGACAGACCAGACAGACCAGACAGACCAGACAGACCAGACAGACCAGACAGACCAGACAGACCAGACAGACCAGACAGACCAGACAGACCAGACAGACCAGACAGACCAGACAGACCAGACAGACCAGACAGACCAGACAGACCAGACAGACCAGACAGACCAGACAGACCAGACAGACCAGACAGACCAGACAGACCAGACAGACCAGACAGACCAGACAGACCAGACAGACCAGACAGACCAGACAGACCAGACAGACCAGACAGACCAGACAGACCAGACAGACCAGACAGACCAGACAGACCAGACAGACCAGACAGACCAGACAGACCAGACAGAACGGACGGACAGGACGGACGGACAGGACGGACGGACAGGACGGACGGACAGGACGGACGGACAGGACGGACGGACAGGACGGACGGACAGGACGGACGGACAGGACGGACGGACAGGACGGACGGACAGGACGGACGGACAGGACGGACGGACAGGACGGACGGACAGGACGGACGGACAGGACAGGACGGACAGGACGGACGGACAGGACGGACGGACAGGACGGACGGACAGGACGGACGGACAGGACGGACGGACAGGACGGACGGACAGGACGGACGGACAGGACGGACGGACAGGACGGACAGGACGGACAGGACGGACAGGACGGACAGGACGGACAGGACGGACAGGACGGACAGGACGGACAGGACGGACAGGACGGACAGGACGGACAGGACGGACAGGACGGACAGGACGGACAGGACGGACGGACAGGACGGACGGACAGGACGGACAGACAGGACGGACAGACAAATATTTGCCGGATCGAAATATACTTTTACCCACATATTCTAGACATGTTTAGCTTTGATTTCACACAAACAAAAAATCGATTTTTTGAAAAAATTACCAAATGCGTTAAAAATTAACTTAAGGGGGTCTTTAAGTTAATTTTTAACGCATTTGGTGGATTTCTAAGATTTCTAAAATTTCTAAAAATTATTTAAATATTGATGACATGTACTTTGGTGCTAACGTAATCCAAAGAATTGCTAAAGAAGAGATTACTGATGAGAAAATAAGTTCTTTTAAATTAAGATGTTTGGAATTTTATGTAGAGAGTTGTAATCAAATAGTTCAACGTTTTCCACTAAAAAACAACCCACTAAAATTATTTAAGTTTCTTGATCCTGTGGTAGTTAAATCTGGTTCTGTCCATTCGATTTCAGACGTGGCCATATTATTTCCAAATTTAATAGATCACACAAATTTACAAACATTGGACAGTGAGTGGCGATTGTTGAGAAATACTGATGAGATACATTCATTATCCAATGATATGCAAACATTTTGGAATGACGTTCACAAATTTAAATTCGGTGATGAAACTTTAATGTTTAATTCATTAACAACTTATGTGTACAACTTATTATGTCTTCCACATTCATCAGCCAGCGTAGAAAGAATTTTTTCATCTATAAATTTACTAAAAACGAAACAACGAAATAAACTGGAAACAGACACTATTGTAGGATTATTACATACTAAGCAATATATAGGTGACCAAGAATGCCATAATTTTAAAATTGAAAAAAAGTTAACATCACTTATGAATAAACATAATTTGTATGAAAATATTAATGAATCTCAAGACTGATAAATTGCCCCATTGGTTCCCTATGGATAGAAATTATTAGTAAATATTCATATTATTTATTATAAACTATTATTTTTTGTATAATTCTTTTTGTTCATTATTTATATAAGTATAAAGATTAGTTACATAAGAAATGTTTAAAAATTTTTGTTTAAAATTGTTCGCAAATGCATTTTATTTTTGTTGTAGTATTTATAAAAATGTAATTTTAATAAATTTGTAAGTAACATTTAATAATTTTACTTTTAATCCCTAAATAAAGACAAAATAAATTAAATAATATACAAAATTTAAATCTACCGATTTTTGTGCGTAATCTACCGAAAAATTACGGCGATATCCACCGATGAAGCCTTGCTGAGGTTGGCAACACTGATCCCAACCTTAAATTTTGTGTTCTTTGGCGCTGTGGCCGACCCTGAAGTTAGGCTGCAAGCCGTCGCTGACCATTGGGCCCGTTAATCAAATTGTTCAACATTCAACATGGTTGGATTTTTGTGTGATTATGTTGGTAACTAATGAAAAATGAATGAATTTGTAAAAATCCCAGACACGTTTACGATTAACAGAACGGTCATCACAGAATTCCACAACAGTTGGCTGTAAACTCCCAAGTGTTGTCTCTGATAAACCATTTTTGCTTTGTGGTGTAAACATTTTATTAATTTGAATTTAAGTTTGGGATTTTATTGTACCATAAGTAAAAATTATTAAGCGCTCAACTGATGATGTCAAATGACCTTTTTATCACACCATAGCAACAATTTCCAATTCAAATAAACCTTACGCAATATAAACTTGGGCGGCCTTGTAATTATTACACCTCAGCAGCCTTGGTTTGTATTTTCATGTATTATATTAGGCAACTTGTTCTCACGGTGTGCAAGCTTTGTTGCCTAACTTGCAATGTTGATGAAATTTAAATGGCCAGAATTCTTGAAGTGTACTAATAATTGTAAATTAAAGATATTTTTAATGTTCGTTAATATTATTTTATTAATAATATAGTTGTAGTATACCGAAAAGTTATTAAATACATGGAAAATAATTAGCATTTAAGGGGGTATTACCATTCGGAAGTTTTAAAAAATTGATTTTTTTTTTGCATGTATTGATACTTGATAGTATCTAGTTTCATGCCCGAAAGCCGTTTTACAATAGGCGAATTAGTTAGTTAGATTTTTGCTTGTTGAAGTAAACAATGCTGAGTAGGTGGCTGGGTGGAAATACGCAGAACTGAAACGAAAGTTTGAATGCTTGTGTCTGGAAGCTGGCTTCGAAGCACCTCAACTGTGGTGCAAAAACCGTCGCTATCGCGTCTTTCATAGCTACCAGCATTTTCAACGACGGATACTCGGCAGTTTTTAAGACGATAGAGACACTGGGAATCCATATCGGCCTGCAAGCCAAGGCTTTCCGGTGCGGACCGACGCGGAGCGCGAGATGTGGGACGAATTTTGCCTGACTCCAGCAACTCATAAGGCCATCCAACAACGCTGGCAGGAGTAAATCATTCAAACCCAGTTTTTAGAGGAAGAGGAGGGCCTAGTGTACGGAGCTGGCATAGCTGACTAAAGCCAAAAATCTCCAAAAATAGTTAAAACTTGTGTCAAAACTTTAAACGCGTTTTTCTCGAAACCACTTTTTTTCGCTGGCCGGAAACTTTCTTTTCAAACTATGAAACGGATTGACTTGAGCTTTTGGTGTTCGGTTCTCCACATTTTCCTCTGGAGTTTGAACCACCGTCATTCAAATATATTAACATTTGATATTTTTCATAGAGCCCTAAAGTCAGAAAAAGGGGGGCAAAAAGCGACCACTTTTTTCGAATGGCCTCCATTTTGTTATTTATCGAGATTTTTTATTGTCGGTGGTTCAAACTCCAGATAATTTAATACAGATTAATGACTACTACTTCATTTTACGTTTCAAATCACAGAATCGAAAAAATCTTTCCGGCCATGAGGAAAAACACGGCGGACACGGCCTTATTTGAGGCCAGATTTAGAGGTTTAGCCGGACGATTGAAAAGAATTAAAATTCATTTTTTATAGTTTATGAATCTATAAACAAGTTGCAAGAAACCGCAAGATCGCATGTATTAAATTTCCCAAAAATAAAAATTCTGAAAAACCGTAAAAAAAAACGCTGTCCTAGTGGTAATACCCCCTTAATAACTTACCTTAAACTAGAGTTTTCAAAACTCGACATTTTATTGCATGCGCCACGCATACCAAACTAATTTAAAACACTGTTTCTAAAAAAACGTTTTTTTCATTTTAATTAAAACAGTTTTATTACAAAATGTGTTTTCTTGATTTAAAAAACAGCCTTCCTACTGAGCAAATTCATTTAAGTAATGCTTGATCAACATTAAAACAACGTTTAATGTTGCTACAATGTTGATATAAAGTTATTTGTTTGTTTTCTGCTAAGTGGGTTACAACGGCGGCTCACGGCCTAACTTCAAGGTAGGCCAGAGACCCAAGGTAATATGTATCCGTTATTGAAAGGTGACTTTATTGTGCAATTCTTGTATTTATAAAACGCGATCCCAACCTTAAATTTTGTGTGCCTTGGCTGCGAGCCGTCGCTGGTGGGTTAGAAACATTAACAATTGAAAACATGTTTAAAACACGTTTTAAACTTGTTTAAAACAGAACATGTTTAATATCTCATGACATTTAGATTATTATTACAGTTGGCTTTCGTGATATTTCTTAGTTTGAAATGCCAATATCTTCACTTTAAATCAGTGTTTTGTACGCGTGGCGCATGAAGTAAAATTTCGAGTTGAGAAAAGCCCGAATTTGGATTTGGACGCTGCGCGTCCAAATCCAAATTCTTAGGGCTTTTCTCAACTCGAAATTTTACTTCATGCTTAGTCTGGGAGTGGAAGACACTCGTTTAGTTTTTGAAATTTTTTATGTATTCTCAAGATTTTCGGAGTTTTCAAAGTTTTAGTTAATTTTTAACGCATTTTGTAAATTTCTAAGATTTTCTCTAATTTTCAAAATTCTGTTGGTTATCCTAAATTTTCGGTAATTTGAAACATTTTGATACCTACTTTTCATAAGTTTTTATTTTTTAAATTCTTGGCAATTTTCATGAATTAACTAAATATTCTTTACGTTAGAAAATGTTAAAGTTTTTATGGAATTCTAAGATTGACTTCATTTTCTAAAATCTAATGGTTTTCCTGAATTTCTAAAATTTTCGGTAATTTTGAAATATGTTACACTTTTAATGAATTTTGTAGATTTTTTAAATCTTAGCAGTTTTCGTAAATTTCCTTAGTTTTCGTTATATTTAAACATTTTGATACTTTTAATGAATTTTTAATTTTAATTTTTTCCTGATTTTTCATCTTATTTTTAATTTAGATTATTATTACAGTTGGCATTCGTGATATTTCTCAGTATGAAATGGCGATATCTTCACTTTAAATCAGTGTTTAGTAAGCGTGGCGCATGAAGTAAAATTTCGAGTTGAGAAAAGCCCGAATTTGGATTTGGACGCTGCGCGTCCAAATCCAAATTCCTAGAGCTATTCTCAACTCGAAATTTTACTTCATGTTTTGTTTGTTAGTGGAAGACACTCGTTTAGTTTTTGAAATTTTTAATCTATTTTCAAGATTTTCGGAGTTTTCAAAGTTTTACTTAATTTTTAACGCATTTTATAAATTTCGAAGATTTTCTCTAATTTTTAAAATTCTGATGGTTTTCGTAAATTGTTATTAATTTGAAATATTTTGATACCTACTATTCATAAGTTTTTAGTTTTCAAATTCTTGGCAATTTTCATGAATTTACTAAATATTTTTTAATTTAGAAAACATTGAAGTTTTTCATGAAATTCCAAGATTTACATTCATTTTCTAAAATCTTACGGTTTTTCTGAATTTCTTAAATTTTCAGTAATTTTGAAATATTTTACACTTTTAATGAATCCTTGTTGATTTTTTAAATCTGGCAGTTTTTGTAAATTCTCTAGTTTTTGTTTAATTTAAACATTTTGATACTTTTCATGAATTTTTAATTTATATTTTTAACGTGATTTTTCATCTATTTTTTTACAGTTGGCATTCGTGATATTTGTCAGTTTGAAATGCCAATATCTTCACTTTAAATCAGTGTTTTGTACGCGTGGCGCATGAAGTACAATTTCGAGTTGAGAAAAGCCCGAATTTGGATTTGGACGCTGCGCGTCCAAATCCAAATTCTTAGGGCTTTTCTCAACTCGAAATTTTACTTCATGCTTAGTCTGGGAGTGGAAGACACTCGTTTAGTTTTTGAAATTTTTTATGTATTCTCAAGATTTTCGGAGTTTTCAAAGTTTTAGTTAATTTTCAACGCATTTTGTAAATTTCTAAGATTTTCTCTAATTTTCAAAATTCTGTTGGTTATCCTAAATTTTCGGTAATTTGAAACATTTTGATACCTACTTTTCATAAGTTTTTATTTTTCAAATTCTTGGCAATTTTCATGAATTAACTAAATATTCTTTACTCTAGAAAATGTTGAAGTTTTTATGGAATTCTAAGATTTACTTCATTTTCTAAAATTTAATGGTTTTCCTGAATTTCTTAAATTTTCGGTAATTTTGAAATATTTTACACTTTTAATGAATTTTTGTAGATTTTTTAAATCTTAGCAGTTTTCGTAAATTTCCTTAGTTTTCGTTAAATTTAAACATTTTGATACTTTTAATGAATTTTTAATTTTAATTTTTTCATGATTTTTCATCTTATTTTTAATTTAGATTATTATTACAGTTGGCATTCGTGATATTTCACAGTTTGAAATGGCGATATCTTCACATTAAATCAGTGTTTAGTAAGCGTGGCGCATGAAGTAAAATTTCGAGTTGGAAAAAGCCCGAATTTGGATTTGGACGCTGCGCGTCCAAATCCAAATTCCTAAAGCTATTCTCAACTCGAAATTTTACTCCATGTTTTATTTGTTAGTGGAAGACACTCGTTTAGTTTTTGAAATTTTTTATCTATTTTCAAGATTTTCGGAGTTTTCAAAGTGTTAGTTAATTTTTAACGCATTTTATAATTTTCTAAGATTTTCTCTAATTTTTAAAAATCTGATGGTTTTCCTAAATTTTCATTAATTTGAAATATTTTGATACCTACTATTCATAAGTTTTTAGTTTTCAAATTCTTGGCAATTTTCATGAATTTACTAAATATTTTTTAATTTAGAAAACATTGAAGTTTTTCATGAAATTCCAAGATTTACATTCATTTTCTAAAATCTAACGGTTTTTCTGAATTTCTTAAATTTTCAGTAATTTTGAAATATTTTACACTTTTAATGAATCCTTGTTGATTTTTTAAATCTGGCTGTTTTCGTAAATTTTCTAGTTTTTGTTTAATTTATATTTTTAACGTGATTTTTCATCTATTTTTTTTACAGTTGGCATTCGTGATATTTCTCAGTTTGAAATGCCAATATCTTCACTTTAAATCAGTGTTTTGTACGCGTGGCGCATGAAGTAAAATTTCGAGTTGAGAAAAGCCCGAATTTGGATTTGGACGCTGCGCGTCCAAATCCAAATTCTTAGGGCTTTTCTCAACTCGAAATTTTACTTCATACTTAGTCTGGGAGTGGAAGAGACTCGTTTAGTTTTTGAATTTTTTTATGTATTCTCAAGCTTTTCGGAGTTTTCAAAGTTTTAGTTAATTTTTAACGCATTTTGTAAATTTCTAAGATTTTCTCTAATTTTCAAAATTCTGTTGGTTATCCTAAATTTTCGGTAATTTGAAACATTTTGATACCTACTTTTTATAAGTTTTTATTTTTCAAATTCTTGGCAATTTTCATGAATTAACTAAATATTCTTTACGTTAGAAAATGTTGAAGTTTTTATGGAATTCTAAGATTTACTTCATTTTCTAAAATCTAATGGTTTTCCTGAATTTCTTAAATTTTCGGTAATTTTGAAATATTTTACACTTTTAATGAATTTTTGTAGATTTTTTAAATCTAAGCAGTTTTCGTAAATTTCCTTAGTTTTCGTTAAATTTAAACATTTTGATACTTTTAATGAATTTTTAATTTTAATTTTTTCGTGATTTTTCATCTTATTTTTAATTTAGATTATTATTACAGTTGGCATTCGTGATATTTCTCAGTTTGAAATGGCGATATCTTCACTTTAAATCAGTGTTTAGTAAGCGTGGCGCATGAAGTAAAATTTCGAGTTGGGAAAAGCCCGAATTTGGATTTCCAAATTCCTAGAGCTATTCTCAACTCGAAATTTTACTTCATGTTTTGTTTGTTAGTGGAAGACACTCGTTTAGTTTTTGAAATTTTTAATCTATTTTCAAGATTTTCGGAGTTTTCAAAGTTTTAGTTAATTTTTAACGCATTTTATAAATTTCTAAGATTTGCTCTAATTTTTAAAAATCTGATGGTTTTCCTAAATTTTCATTAATTTGAAATATTTTGATACCTACTATTCATAAGTTTTTAGTTTTCAAGTAGTAGTAGTGAAAATCTTTATTACCATACTAATTACAAGGTGTAATACATAACATTTTTAAAAATAAAGTAAATATTTAGTTCTGGTAAATGGCTATCGGCCAGTGGCCTTTCTGCCAGTGTAGATGTTTATAAAGAAAAGTTTACATGTTTGGTGAAGTGATCGCGGTGACTATATATACATACATAAAAAAAAAAAAAAAAATAACTGGTTAATTCTGATTATAATGAGAGATGAGCTGGAACAGAGTGTTTGAGGGATTTAAGAATTTGGGGTCGATGGAGTTATTTCTGGGAATACAGAGTTGTGAGAGGATTTCGAAGTTAAATTGATTTTGTGAGAATTTTTTAGATAGGTGAGGGATTCGTTCGGCGATAGGAATGACTTTAGTTTTGTTATAGAGAAGGGCGTTTGATGGGTTGTGAAGTGGATTACTTGGGTGTCGAATTTTGGTAAGAGATCTAAGGGATGAGCGTTCGCTAACTTGAATGTTATGGAGGGTGGGATTGGGGGAAGTTGTGTATAGGATGGAGCCGTAGTCTAACAAGGGTCTGCATATCATCTTGTAGATTTTGGTGGCATTCTCTGTTGAAATGCCAAGATTTCGGTATGTTAGACTACGGAAGTGTCTAGCTCGAGCAGTAATTTTACTTTTTAAAATGGACGTGTGCTTTTTAAAATTAAGTTTGCCGTCTAATGTAATACGAAGGTACTTAATATAGGGTGCTGGGGAAATCGGATTTTGGCAAATAGATATGTTGGTAGGACTGTTCTTACGGTGGTAGGGAATAAGGAGTTGGGATTTATTAGGGTTAATTTTTATTCTCCATTTGGCAAACCACAGTTCGAGTGAGTCTATAAGTTGCTGTAGGGTTTGTAGTGCTTTTGAGAGGGTAGGTTCGTGGGTAATTAGGGCTGTGTCGTCGGCAAATTGCAGAACATAGGAGGCTGGATTGAAGTGAGCAGGGTTATGGTTGTATAGGTCAATACAATAGAGGTTATACAGTAGAGGGGAAAGAGGTGACCCTTGCGGAACACCTTGTTCGGGACTAAATGTTTGGGATGTCGTGCTGTGAATTTTTACGATAAGGGATCTGTTTACTAGGAAGTTGTTAAGGATAATAATTAGGTGGTTGGGTATATTCAGGGAGTGGCATTTATACAGCACACCTCGGTGCCATACGGAGTCGAAGGCTTTCTGTATATCTAAAAACAATGCGGCAGATGACCCGCCTTCGAGGTGTGTTGTTTGCATATTGGAGGTAAGGATGGTGAGCGGGAGAGAGGTTGATCTGTTGGGAAGGAATCCGAATTGGTAGCTGGGAATTAAATGGGATATATGGGACATGATTTTTTGTTTGATTAGGGATTCGTACAATTTGCCAACGACAGGAAGGAGGGTGATTGGTCGGTAGCTGGATACAAGGGAGCGGTCTTGGTCTCGTTTGGGTATGCAAGTGATGATACCAGTTTTCCATTCCGGTGGAAAGTAGCAGGATTGGTAGCAAAAGTTTAGGATTTTGAGGATGTATAGATGGGAATCAAGGGGTAAGGATTTCAAAATATGTCGTCGTATGTTGTCGTGTCCTGGAGCGGTATTTTTGCCGGTGTTAAGTGTGTTGAAGTACTGTTCTTCTGTCAGTTCGTCAGTAACGTTGGGTATGTAATTTGTATTGAAAAAGTCACTATACCAGTCATTAACTTGATTAAAAAAGTCATGGTCAAATGAAACGTCTTCTGTGTGTCGGTATGTGTCTTCGAAATATTGGGCAAATGTGTCCGCTATTATTTGTTTGTCATTTGTCATTTCGTTAGTCGATGGGTCAAGAATTTGTGTTATGCTGGAATAGTTTTTATATTTGCTAAGTTTTTTAATTTCTGTCCAATATGTCTTGCCCTTACTGTCGTTGATTTTTTGGCAAGCAGTTAGCCAGGTTTCCGTTTTGTACTGCTTAATTAACTGTTTGATGTCTTTACTTAATTTATTAAATACTGTTCGAAGTTCTGTCGTGTCTGTCTGTCTGATGTCTCTGTAGATTTGTCTTTTATGCTTTATTAATTTTAGGATATAATTTGGAAGGGGATATTTATAGGATTGTTTCTTAATTTTAGGTGTATTTTTGTTGATGGAGTGAGAAATGGCGTTATTAAATTGGGATATTACATTTTGATCAATAGTGGGATGAGTGGATATAAAGTGTGAGATATCTTTTGTAACTTGGGTGGTGTTGCAGTGTTTATGATCCAGTATATAGTCAGGAGGAGGTGGGGGGATAGTTTGTGTGACATTTAGTTGAAATTGGATGGATAGGTGGTCGGAGCATAGGTCAGGGATTAGTGTAACAGAGTGAATTAAATGTTTTAGGTTTTGGGTGCAAAGTAGGACATCGGGTGTGGTGGATTGGGTATCATTCATAATGAAGGTAGGCGGGGTATGTATGCGGACGAAGTTAGAATTGGAGAGAAAATTGGTAAGATGTCGAGATTTTGCTTTGTTTATGTTCATATCTCCAATAATTATGACGTTATCGTATGAAGATTTCGTAAAAATGGTATCATCAATTGAGGAGAAAGGGTGTATATAGACTAGGAAGATATGGATTAGGAATGAGGGTAAGTTTAAGGTGGCGTGGATACATTCATTAAGAGGGTTGTTAATTTTGGGTGGGTTGGCTTTTCCGAGTTTTAAGGAAGGGTGTACAGCAACTATAGACCCACCCCGGTATTTACGATTCTGCATGGTGGAGGGGATTTGTAGAGACTGCCAATTATTAAAGGAAAATGGTGTGATTGTTTTGGATTCGACAAGAAGGTTCACGTGAATAGGGTTATTTGATAGGAAATTATATAGTGCATGGGATTTATTGGAGATGGAGTTTATGTTTGTGTAAAGGAAACCAATATTAGCCATTATTAATTACTGCGTGGGCTGTTTTTACTCCTTGGATAGGAACTGTGGGCGGGATACTGTCGGGATCATCAAGGTCAAACATAACCACAAACATTCTGTTCCCCGAAAATGAGAGATGAGTGTCGATTTTAAAAGAATAGATGAAGCGTTCGCGGAGTTTTTTTATAAGAGCTTGTCTGTCTGTGTTATTGGGTTCGTTAATTTCAGTGATAAATGTGTCTAGGATGTGATCATGAAGAGTGATAGGTTGATGAATGCGTGAGTTTTGTTTGATGGTATCGTCTATATCGGAAGATTTCTTGTTAGTGAGGTGGATCTTCATATTTGGAATTCCTTCTATCGGCTGTTTAGGACGGTTTGGACATTTCATTGACCAAGCTCCATGGTCTTCACCCCCGCAGGAATTACATTTTATGGGGTTGTTCGTGGTGCATGCGTTAGTGTGGTGATCTCCTGTACATTTTGAACATATCGTTTTTTCTCTGCAGTCGGCAGTGATGTGGTTAAATTTCCCGCATTTACTGCAAGGGGCGGGAAGCGGCTGCGGCGGTAGACTCTCCTCTACAGTGTATACTTTGCACATATACTTAAAGTTTTCTTTTAATAATTTTGTGTAACTCTCATGTGAGGCGGTAATAATTCGAATTAGTCGAGTTTTTTGGTCGTTTGCTTTGGAAATGATTCGACGACAAAAACGGTGTTGAATGCCTAGTTGGTTGAGTTGAGTGCTGATAGCGGCGTCCTCGATTTCCAACTCTACTCCGCGAATCACGCAGCAGTAAGAGGGGGATGCGGTGGTATTGCGACTGTGCGTAGCGAGTGGTGTCGACTCAGTAAATTCGCGTACGAATGATTTATTTTGGAGTGCACGGAGGTTGTTGATGCATATGTTTTTATCCGAGTTCGATTTTAGGATAAAGCCATTTTTTGTTTTGATGATAATGACATCTTGGTCGTTATTATTAGCAAACCATATTTGCACGAATTGTAGACGTGTGTATTCATTAGTAGTGGTTATGTTGAATATGCATTTGTGGTTAGAATAAGTTGTGTTTTTGTTTAAATGTGGTAGCGTTTTTGTATGTGTGGACGGTCTTTGTTGTTGGATGGTAGACTGAGGTTGTGATGTTCCTGCTACCGGTTGAGAAAGAGTTTGTGGGATTTCTGTGTGTGTTTGTTGTTGAGTGTTTTGGCCTTGTGGAGTATTTTGGTGTTGTTGACTGTTTTGGTGTTGTTGAGTACTTGGTTGTTGTTGAGTATTTTGTTGTTGTATGTGTTTCAGGATTGATTGTAGTGTTTTATTTGTAGTTTTGGGTGTGTTTAGGTTACCTGTGGCTTTTTTTTTTCCTCCTCTCCCAGCGGTAAATTTAGGGGGGCGGCCACGTTTTCTGGTACTAGCCTCCTGGAACTCATCCACGGTCATCTCGGTGGAATCATCATCTGATTCCATGGTTCTTAACATCCAGTTTGTGATAAAATATAGCACTTAGTTGGTTGTTAAATTCGTTTGCTCTATTGCACGTCCGACTGTTGCGGTGTCTAGCTTGCGACTGTGTTTAGTTTTCAAATTCTTGGCAATTTTCATGAATTTACTAAATATTTTTTAATTTAGAAAACATTGAAGTTTTTCATGAAATTCCAAGATTTACATTCATTTTCTAAAATCTAACGGTTTTTCTGAATTTCTTAAATTTTCAGTAATTTTGAAATATTTTACACTTTTAATAAATCCTTGTTGATTTTTTAAATCTGGCAGTTTTTGTAAATTCTCTAGTTTTTGTTTAATTTAAACATTTTGATACTTTTCATGAATTTTTAATTTATATTTTTAACGTGATTTTCCATCTATTTTTTTACAGTTGGCAGTCGTGATATTTCTCAGTTTGAAATGCCAATATCTTCACTTTAAATCAGTGTTTTGTACGCGTCGGCATGAAGTAAAATTTCGAGTTGTGAAAAGCCCGAATTTGGAATTGGACGCTGCGCGTCCAAATCCAAATTCTTAGGGCTTTTCTCAACTCGAAATTTTACTTCATGCTTAGTCTGGGAGTGGAAGACACTCGTTTAGTTTTTGAAATTTTTTATGTATTCTCAAGATTTTCGGAGTTTTCAAAGTTTTAGTTAATTTTTAACGCATTTTGTAAATTTCTAAGATTTTCTCTAATTTTCAAAATTCTGTTGGTTATCCTAAATTTTCGGTAATTTGAAACATTTTGATACCTACTTTTCATAAGTTTTTATTTTTCAAATTCTTGGCAATTTTCATGAATTAACTAAATATTCTTTACTCTAGAAAATGTTGAAGTTTTTATGGAATTCTAAGATTTACTTCATTTTCTAAAATTTAATGGTTTTCCTGAATTTCTTAAATTTTCGGTAATTCTGAAATATTTTACACTTTTAATGAATTTTTGTAGATTTTTTAAATCTTAGCAGTTTTCGTAAATTTCCTTAGTTTTCGTTAAATTTAAACATTTTGATACTTTTAATGAATTTTTAATATTAATTTTTTCGTGATTTTTCATCTTATTTTTAATTGAGATTATTATTACAGTTGGCATTCGTGATATTTCTCAGTTTGAAATGGCGATATCTTCACTTTAAATCAGTGTTTAGTAAGCGTGGCGCATGAAGTAAAATTTCGAGTTGGAAAAAGCCCGAATTTGGATTTGGACGCTGCGCGTCCAAATCCAAATTCCTAGAGTTATTCTCAACTCGAAATTTTACTCCATGCTTTGTTTGTTAGTGGAAGACACTCGTTTAGTTTTTGAAATTTTTTATCTATTTTCAAGATTTTCGGAGTTTTCAAAGTTTTAGTTAATTTTTAACGCATTTTATAAATTTCTAAGATTTTCTCTAATTTTTAAAATTCTGATGGTTTTCCTAAATTTTCATTAATTTGAAATATTTTGATACCTACTATTCATAAGTTTTTAGTTTTCAAATTCTTGGCAATTTTCATGAATTTACTAAATATTTTTTAATTTAGAAAACATTGAAGTTTTTCATGAAATTCCAAGATTTACATTCATTTTCTAAAATCTAACGGTTTTTCTGAATTTCTTAAATTTTCAGTAATTTTGAAATATTTTACACTTTTAATAAATCCTTGTTGATTTTTTAAATCTGGCAGTTTTTGTAAATTCTCTAGTTTTTGTTTAATTTAAACATTTTGATACTTTTCATGAATTTTTAATTTATATTTTTAACGTGATTTTCCATCTATTTTTTTACAGTTGGCAGTCGTGATATTTCTCAGTTTGAAATGCCAATATCTTCACTTTAAATCAGTGTTTTGTACGCGTCGGCATGAAGTAAAATTTCGAGTTGTGAAAAGCCCGAATTTGGAATTGGACGCTGCGCGTCCAAATCCAAATTCTTAGGGCTTTTCTCAACTCGAAATTTTACTTCATGCTTAGTCTGGGAGTGGAAGACACTCGTTTAGTTTTTGAAATTTTTTATGTATTCTCAAGATTTTCGGAGTTTTCAAAGTTTTAGTTAATTTTTAACGCATTTTGTAAATTTCTAAGATTTTCTCTAATTTTCAAAATTCTGTTGGTTATCCTAAATTTTCGGTAATTTGAAACATTTTGATACCTACTTTTCATAAGTTTTTATTTTTTAAATTCTTGGCAATTTTCATGAATTAACTAAATATTCTTTACGTTAGAAAATGTTAAAGTTTTTATGGAATTCTAAGATTGACTTCATTTTCTAAAATCTAATGGTTTTCCTGAATTTCTAAAATTTTCGGTAATTTTGAAATATGTTACACTTTTAATGAATTTTTGTAGATTTTTTAAATCTTAGCAGTTTTCGTAAATTTCCTTAGATTTCGTTATATTTAAACATTTTGATACTTTTAATGAATTTTTAATTTTAATTTTTTCCTGATTTTTCATCTTATTTTTAATTTAGATTATTATTACAGTTGGCATTCGTGATATTTCTCAGTTTGAAATGGCGATATCTTCACTTTAAATCAGTGTTTAGTAAGCGTGGCGCATGAAGTAAAATTTCGAGTTGGGAAAAGCCCGAACTTGGATTTGGACGCTGCGCGTCCAAATCCAAATTCCTAGAGTTATTCTCAACTCGAAATTTTACTCCATGCTTTGTTTGTTAGTGGAAGACACTCGTTTAGTTTTTGAAATTTTTTATCTATTTTCAAGATTTTCGGAGTTTTCAAAGTTTTAGTTAATTTTTAACGCATTTTATAAATTTCTAAGATTTTCTCTAATTTTTAAAATTCTGATGGTTTTCCTAAATTTTCATTAATTTGAAATATTTTGATACCTACTATTCATAAGTTTTTAGTTTTCAAATTCTTGGCAATTTTCATGAATTTACTAAATATTTTTTAATTTAGAAAACATTGAAGTTTTTCATGAAATTCCAAGATTTACATTCATTTTCTAAAATCTAACGGTTTTTCTGAATTTCTTAAATTTTCAGTAATTTTGAAATATTTTACACTTTTAATGAATCCTTGTTGATTTTTTAAATCTGGCTGTTTTCGTAAATTTTCTAGTTTTTGTTTAATTTAAACATTTTGATACTTTTCATGAATTTTTAATTTATATTTTTAACGTGATTTTTCATCTATTTTTTTACAGTTGGCATTCGTGATATTTCTCAGTTTGAAATGGCGATATCTTCACTTTAAATCAGTGTTTAGTAAGCGTGGCGCATGAAGTAAAATTTCGAGTTGGAAAAAGCCCGAATTTGGATTTGGACGCTGCGCGTCCAAATCCAAATTCCTAAAGCTATTCTCAACTCGAAATTTTACTCCATGTTTTATTTGTTAGTGGAAGACACTCGTTTAGTTTTTGAAATTTTTTATCTATTTTCAAGATTTTCGGAGTTTTCAAAGTGTTAGTTAATTTTTAACGCATTTTATAATTTTCTAAGATTTTCTCTAATTTTTAAAAATTTGATGGTTTTCCTAAATTTTCATTAATTTGAAATATTTTGATACCTACTATTCATAAGTTTTTAGTTTTCAAATTCTTGGCAATTTTCATGAATTTACTAAATATTTTTTAATTTAGAAAACATTGAAGTTTTTCATGAAATTCCAAGATTTACATTCATTTTCTAAAATCTAACGGTTTTTCTGAATTTCTTAAATTTTCAGTAATTTTGAAATATTTTACACTTTTAATGAATCCTTGTTGATTTTTTAAATCTGGCTGTTTTCGTAAATTTTCTAGTTTTTGTTTAATTTAAACATTTTGATACTTTTCATGAATTTTTAATTTATATTTTTAACGTGATTTTTCATCTATTTTTTTACAGTTGGCATTCGTGATATTTCTCAGTTTGAAATGCCAATATCTTCACTTTAAATCAGTGTTTTGTACGCGTGGCGCATGAAGTAAAATTTCGAGTTGAGAAAAGCCCGAATTTGGATTTGGACGCTGCGCGTCCAAATCCAAATTCTTAGGGCTTTTCTTAACTCGAAATTTTACTTCATACTTAGTCTGGGAGTGGAAGAGACTCGTTTAGTTTTTGAATTTTTTTATGTATTCTCAAGCTTTTCGGAGTTTTCAAAGTTTTAGTTAATTTTTAACGCATTTTGTAAATTTCTAAGATTTTCTCTAATTTTCAAAATTCTGTTGGTTATCCTAAATTTTCGGTAATTTGAAACATTTTGATACCTACTTTTTATAAGTTTTTATTTTTCAAATTCTTGGCAATTTTCATGAATTAACTAAATATTCTTTACGTTAGAAAATGTTGAAGTTTTAATGGAATTCTAAGATTTACTTCATTTTCTAAAATCTAATGGTTTTCCTGAATTTCTTAAATTTTCGGTAATTTTGAAATATTTTACACTTTTAATGAATTTTTGTAGATTTTTTAAATCTTAGCAGTTTTTGTAAATTTCCTTAGTTTTCGTTAAATTTAAACATTTTGATACTTTTAATGAATTTTTAATTTTAATTTTTTCGTGATTTTTCATCTTATTTTTAATTTAGATTATTATTACAGTTGGCATTCGTGATATTTCTCAGTTTGAAATGGCGATATCTTCACTTTAAATCAGTGTTTAGTAAGCGTGGCGCATGAAGTAAAATTTCGAGTTGGGAAAAGCCCGAATTTGGATTTGGACGCTGCGCGTCCAAATCCAAATTCCTAGAGCTATTCTCAACTCGAAATTTTACTTCATGTTTTGTTTGTTAGTGGAAAACACTCGTTTAGTTTTTGAAATTTTTAATCTATTTTCAAGATTTTCGGAGTTTTCAAAGTTTTAGTTAATTTTTAACGCATTTTATAAATTTCTAAGATTTCCTCTAATTTTTAAAAATCCGATGGTTTTCCTAAATTTTCATTAATTTGAAATATTTTGATACCTACTATTCATAAGTTTTTAGTTTTCAAATTCTTGGCAATTTTCATGAATTTACTAAATATTTTTTAATTTAGAAAACATTGAAGTTTTTCATGAAATTCCAAGATTTACATTCATTTTCTAAAATCTAACGGTTTTTCTGAATTTCTTAAATTTTCAGTAATTTTGAAATATTTTACACTTTTAATAAATCCTTGTTGATTTTTTAAATCTGGCAGTTTTTGTAAATTCTCTAGTTTTTGTTTAATTTAAACATTTTGATATTTTTCATGAATTTTTAATTTATATTTTTAACGTGATTTTCCATCTATTTTTTTACAGTTGGCAGTCGTGATATTTCTCAGTTTGAAATGCCAATATCTTCACTTTAAATCAGTGTTTTGTACGCGTCGGCATGAAGTAAAATTTCGAGTTGTGAAAAGCCCGAATTTGGAATTGGACGCTGCGCGTCCAAATCCAAATTCTTAGGGCTTTTCTCAACTCGAAATTTTACTTCATGCTTAGTCTGGGAGTGGAAGACACTCGTTTAGTTTTTGAAATTTTTTATGTATTCTCAAGATTTTCGGAGTTTTCAAAGTTTTAGTTAATTTTTAACGCATTTTGTAAATTTCTAAGATTTTCTCTAATTTTCAAAATTCTGTTGGTTATGCTAAATTTTCGGTAATTTGAAACATTTTGATACCTACTTTTCATAAGTTTTTATTTTTCAAATTCTTGGCAATTTTCATGAATTAACTAAATATTCTTTACTCTAGAAAATGTTGAAGTTTTTATGGAATTCTAAGATTTACTTCATTTTCTAAAATTTAATGGTTTTCCTGAATTTCTTAAATTTTCGGTAATTCTGAAATATTTTACACTTTTAATGAATTTTTGTAGATTTTTTAAATCTTAGCAGTTTTCGTAAATTTCCTTAGTTTTCGTTAAATTTAAACATTTTGATACTTTTAATGAATTTTTAATATTAATTTTTTTGTGATTTTTCATCTTATTTTTAATTGAGATTATTATTACAGTTGGCATTCGTGATATTTCTCAGTTTGAAATGGCGATATCTTCACTTTAAATCAGTGTTTAGTAAGCGTGGCGCATGAAGTAAAATTTCGAGTTGGGAAAAGCCCGAATTTGGATTTGGACGCTGCGCGTCCAAATCCAAATTCCTAGAGTTATTCTCAACTCGAAATTTTACTCCATGCTTTGTTTGTTAGTGGAAGACACTCGTTTAGTTTTTGAAATTTTTTATCTATTTTCAAGATTTTCGGAGTTTTCAAAGTTTTAGTTAATTTTTAACGCATTTTATAAATTTCTAAGATTTTCTCTAATTTTTAAAATTCTGATGGTTTTCCTAAATTTTCATTAATTTGAAATATTTTGATACCTACTATTCATAAGTTTTTAGTTTTCAAATTCTTGGCAATTTTCATGAATTTACTAAATATTTTTTAATTTAGAAAACATTGAAGTTTTTCATGAAATTCCAAGATTTACATTCATTTTCTAAAATCTAACGGTTTTTCTGAATTTCTTAAATTTTCAGTAATTTTGAAATATTTTACACTTTTAATGAATCCTTGTTGATTTTTTAAATCTGGCAGTTTTCGTAAATTCTCTAGTTTTTGTTTAATTTAAACATTTTGATACTTTTCATGAATTTTTAATTTATATTTTTAACGTGATTTTTCATATTTTTTTTACAGTTGGCATTCGTGATATTTCTCAGTTTGAAATGCCAATATCTTCACTTTAAATCAGTGTTTTGTACGCGTGGCGCATGAAGTAAAATTTCGAGTTGAGAAAAGCCCGAATTTGGATTTGGACGCTGCGCGTCCAAATCCAAATTCTTAGGGCTTTTCTTAACTCGAAATTTTACTTCATGCTTAGTCTGGGAGTGGAAGACACTGATTTAGTTTTTTGAAATCAGGCGAGGAAAGAAGGAATGAAACCCAAGGTACCAACTACAATGAGGCGCAGATGAATACAAATAATTTTACCTTATGTTACTATATAGGTATATATATATATCATTGTAATTGTACGAAATAAACTCTTCGGAGTTTTCAAAGTTTTAGTTAATTTTTAACGCATTTTGTAAATGTTTAAGATTATCCTAAATTTTCAAAATTCTGATGGTTTTCCTACATTTGCATTAATTTGAAACATTATGGTACCTACTTTTCATAAGTTTTTAGTTTTCAAATTCTTGGTAATTGGTAACAGGACGGACGGACAGGACGGACGGACAGGACGGACGGACAGGACGGACGGACAGGACGGACGGACAGGACGGACGGACAGGACGGACGGACAGGACGGACGGACAGGACGGACGGACAGGACGGACGGACAGGACGGACGGACAGGACGGACGGACAGGACGGACGGACAGGACGGACGGACAGGACGGACGGACAGGACGGACGGACAGGACGGACGGACAGGACGGACGGACAGGACGGACGGACAGGACGGACGGACAGGACGGACGGACAGGACGGACGGACAGGACGGACGGACAGGACGGACGGACAGGACAGGACGGACAGGACGGACGGACAGGACGGACGGACAGGACGGACGGACAGGACGGACGGACAGGACGGACGGACAGGACGGACGGACAGGACGGACGGACAGGACGGACAGGACGGACAGGACGGACAGGACGGACGGACAGGACGGACGGACAGGACGGACAGACAGGACGGACAGACAAATATTTGCCGGATCGAAATATACTTTTACCCACATATTCTAGACATGTTTAGCTTTGATTTCACACAAACAAAAAATCGATTTTTTGAAAAAATTACCAAATGCGTTAAAAATTATCTTAAGGGGGTCTTTAAGTTAATTTTTAACGCATTTGGTGGATTTCTAAGATTTCTAAAATTTCTAAAAATTATTTAAATATTGATGACATGTACTTTGGTGCTAACGTAATCCAAAGAATTGCTAAAGAAGAGATTACTGATGAGAAAATAAGTTCTTTTAAATTAAGATGTTTGGAATTTTATGTAGAGAGTTGTAATCAAATAGTTCAACGTTTTCCACTAAAAAACAACCCACTAAAATTATTTAAGTTTCTTGATCCTGTGGTAGTTAAATCTGGTTCTGTCCTTTCGATTTCAGACGTGGCCATATTATTTCCAAATTTAATAGATCACACAAATTTACAAACATTGGACAGTGAGTGGCGATTGTTGAGAAATACTGATGAGATACATTCATTATCCAATGATATGCAAACATTTTGGAATGACGTTCACAAATTTAAATTCGGTGATGAAACTTTAATGTTTAATTCATTAACAACTTATGTGTACAACTTATTATGTCTTCCACATTCATCAGCCAGCGTAGAAAGAATTTTTTCATCTATAAATTTACTAAAAACGAAACAACGAAATAAACTGGAAACAGACACTATTGTAGGATTATTACATACTAAGCAATATATAGGTGACCAAGAATGCCATAATTTTAAAATTGAAAAAAAGTTAACATCACTTATGAATAAACATAATTTGTATGAAAATATTAATGAATCTCAAGACTGATAAATTGCCCCATTGGTTCCCTATGGATAGAAATTATTAGTAAATATTCATATTATTTATTATAAACTATTATTTTTTGTATAATTCTTTTTGTTCATTATTTATATAAGTATAAAGATTAGTTACATAAGAAATGTTTAAAAATTTTTGTTTAAAATTGTTCGCAAATGCATTTTATTTTTGTTGTATTATTTATAAAAATGTAATTTTAATAAATTTGTAAGTAACATTTAATAATTTTACTTTTAATCCCTAAATAAAGACAAAATAAATTAAATAATATACAAAATTTAAATCTACCGATTTTTGTGCGTAATCTACCGAAAAATTACGGCGATATCCACCGATGAAGCCTTGCCGAGGTTGGCAACACTGATCCCAACCTTAAATTTTGTGTTCTTTGGCGCTGTGGCCGACCCTGAAGTTAGGCTGCAAGCCGTCGCTGACCATTGGGCCCGTTAATCAAATTGTTCAACATTCAACATGGTTGGATTTTTGTGTGATTATGTTGGTAACTAATGATGAATGAATGAATTTGTAAAAATCCCAGACACGTTTACGATTAACAGAACGGTCATCACAGAATTCCACAACAGTTGGCTGTAAACTCCCAAGTGTTGTCTCTGATAAACCATTTTTGCTTTGTGGTGTAAACATTTTATTAATTTGAATTTAAGTTTGGGATTTTATTGTACCATAAGTAAAAATTATTAAGCGCTCAACTGATGATGTCAAATGACCTTTTTATCACACCATAGCAACAATTTCCAATTCAAATAAACCTTACGCAATATAAACTTGGGCGGCCTTGTAATTATTACACCTCAGCAGCCTTGGTTTGTATTTTCATGTATTATATTAGGCAACTTGTTCTCACGGTGTGCAAGCTTTGTTGCCTAACTTGCAATGTTGATGAAATTTAAATGGCCAGAATTCTTGAAGTGTACTAATAATTGTAAATTAAAGATATTTTTAATGTTCGTTAATATTATTTTATTAATAATATAGTTGTAGTATACCGAAAAGTTATTAAATACATGGAAAATAATTAGCATTTAAGGGGGTATTACCATTCGGAAGTTTTAAAAAATTGATTTTTTTTTTGCATGTATTGATACTTGATAGTATCTAGTTTCATGCCCGAAAGCCGTTTTACAATAGGCGAATTAGTTAGTTAGATTTTTGCTTGTTGAAGTAAACAATGCTGAGTAGGTGGCTGGGTGGAAATACGCAGAACTGAAACGAAAGTTTGAATGCTTGTGTCTGGAAGCTGGCTTCGAAGCACCTCAACTGTGGTGCAAAAACCGTCGCTATCGCGTCTTTCATAGCTACCAGCATTTTCAACGACGGATACTCGGCAGTTTTTAAGACGATAGAGACACTGGGAATCCATATCGGCCTGCAAGCCAAGGCTTTCCGGTGCGGACCGACGCGGAGCGCGAGATGTGGGACGAATTTTGCCTGACTCCAGCAACTCATAAGGCCATCCAACAACGCTGGCAGGAGTAAATCATTCAAACCCAGTTTTTAGAGGAAGAGGAGGGCCTAGTGTACGGAGCTGGCATAGCTGACTAAAGCCAAAAATCTCCAAAAATAGTTAAAACTTGTGTCAAAACTTTAAACGCGTTTTTCTCGAAACCACTTTTTTTCGCTGGCCGGAAACTTTCTTTTCAAACTATGAAACGGATTGACTTGAGCTTTTGGTGTTCGGTTCTCCACATTTTCCTCTGGAGTTTGAACCACCGTCATTCAAATATATTAACATTTGATATTTTTCATAGAGCCCTAAAGTCAGAAAAAGGGGGGCAAAAAGCGACCACTTTTTTCGAATGGCCTCCATTTTGTTATTTATCGAGATTTTTTATTGTCGGTGGTTCAAACTCCAGATAATTTAATACAGATTAATGACTACTACTTCATTTTACGTTTCAAATCACAGAATCGAAAAAATCTTTCCGGCCATGAGGAAAAACACGGCGGACACGGCCTTATTTGAGGCCAGATTTAGAGGTTTAGCCGGACGATTGAAAAGAATTAAAATTCATTTTTTATAGTTTATGAATTTATAAACAAGTTGCAAGAAACCGCAAGATCGCATGTATTAAATTTCCCAAAAATAAAAATTCTGAAAAACCGTAAAAAAAACGCTGTCCTAGTGGTAATACCCCCTTAATAACTTACCTTAAACTAGAGTTTTCAAAACTCGACATTTTATTGCATGCGCCACGCATACCAAACTAATTTAAAACACTGTTTCTAAAAAAACGTTTTTTTCATTTTAATTAAAACAGTTTTATTACAAAATGTGTTTTCTTGATTTAAAAAACAGCCTTCCTACTGAGCAAATTCATTTAGGTAATGCTTGATCAACATTAAAACAACGTTTAATGTTGCTACAATGTTGATATAAAGTTATTTGTTTGTTTTCTGCTAAGTGGGTTACAACGGCGGCTCACGGCCTAACTTCAAGGTAGGCCAGAGACCCAAGGTAATATGTATCCGTTATTGAAAGGTGACTTTATTGTGCAATTCTTGTATTTATAAAACGCGATCCCAACCTTAAATTTTGTGTGCCTTGGCTGCGAGCCGTCGCTGGTGGGTTAGAAACATTAACAATTGAAAACATGTTTAAAACACGTTTTAAACTTGTTTAAAACAGAACATGTTTAATATCTCATGACATTTAGATTATTATTACAGTTGGCTTTCGTGATATTTCTTAGTTTGAAATGCCAATATCTTCACTTTAAATCAGTGTTTTGTACGCGTGGCGCATGAAGTAAAATTTCGAGTTGAGAAAAGCCCGAATTTGGATTTGGACGCTGCGCGTCCAAATCCAAATTCTTAGGGCTTTTCTCAACTCGAAATTTTACTTCATGCTTAGTCTGGGAGTGGAAGACACTCGTTTAGTTTTTGAAATTTTTTATGTATTCTCAAGATTTTCGGAGTTTTCAAAGTTTTAGTTAATTTTTAACGCATTTTGTAAATTTCTAAGATTTTCTCTAATTTTCAAAATTCTGTTGGTTATCCTAAATTTTCGGTAATTTGAAACATTTTGATACCTACTTTTCATAAGTTTTTATTTTTTAAATTCTTGGCAATTTTCATGAATTAACTAAATATTCTTTACGTTAGAAAATGTTAAAGTTTTTATGGAATTCTAAGATTGACTTCATTTTCTAAAATCTAATGGTTTTCCTGAATTTCTAAAATTTTCGGTAATTTTGAAATATGTTACACTTTTAATGAATTTTTGTAGATTTTTTAAATCTTAGCAGTTTTCGTAAATTTCCTTAGATTTCGTTATATTTAAACATTTTGATACTTTTAATGAATTTTTAATTTTAATTTTTTCCTGATTTTTCATCTTATTTTTAATTTAGATTATTATTACAGTTGGCATTCGTGATATTTCTCAGTTTGAAATGGCGATATCTTCACTTTAAATCAGTGTTTAGTAAGCGTGGCGCATGAAGTAAAATTTCGAGTTGGGAAAAGCCCGAACTTGGATTTGGACGCTGCGCGTCCAAATCCAAATTCCTAGAGTTATTCTCAACTCGAAATTTTACTCCATGCTTTGTTTGTTAGTGGAAGACACTCGTTTAGTTTTTGAAATTTTTTATCTATTTTCAAGATTTTCGGAGTTTTCAAAGTTTTAGTTAATTTTTAACGCATTTTATAAATTTCTAAGATTTTCTCTAATTTTTAAAATTCTGATGGTTTTCCTAAATTTTCATTAATTTGAAATATTTTGATACCTACTATTCATAAGTTTTTAGTTTTCAAATTCTTGGCAATTTTCATGAATTTACTAAATATTTTTTAATTTAGAAAACATTGAAGTTTTTCATGAAATTCCAAGATTTACATTCATTTTCTAAAATCTAACGGTTTTTCTGAATTTCTTAAATTTTCAGTAATTTTGAAATATTTTACACTTTTAATGAATCCTTGTTGATTTTTTAAATCTGGCTGTTTTCGTAAATTTTCTAGTTTTTGTTTAATTTAAACATTTTGATACTTTTCATGAATTTTTAATTTATATTTTTAACGTGATTTTTCATCTATTTTTTTACAGTTGGCATTCGTGATATTTCTCAGTTTGAAATGGCGATATCTTCACTTTAAATCAGTGTTTAGTAAGCGTGGCGCATGAAGTAAAATTTCGAGTTGGAAAAAGCCCGAATTTGGATTTGGACGCTGCGCGTCCAAATCCAAATTCCTAAAGCTATTCTCAACTCGAAATTTTACTCCATGTTTTATTTGTTAGTGGAAGACACTCGTTTAGTTTTTGAAATTTTTTATCTATTTTCAAGATTTTCGGAGTTTTCAAAGTGTTAGTTAATTTTTAACGCATTTTATAATTTTCTAAGATTTTCTCTAATTTTTAAAAATTTGATGGTTTTCCTAAATTTTCATTAATTTGAAATATTTTGATACCTACTATTCATAAGTTTTTAGTTTTCAAATTCTTGGCAATTTTCATGAATTTACTAAATATTTTTTAATTTAGAAAACATTGAAGTTTTTCATGAAATTCCAAGATTTACATTCATTTTCTAAAATCTAACGGTTTTTCTGAATTTCTTAAATTTTCAGTAATTTTGAAATATTTTACACTTTTAATGAATCCTTGTTGATTTTTTAAATCTGGCTGTTTTCGTAAATTTTCTAGTTTTTGTTTAATTTAAACATTTTGATACTTTTCATGAATTTTTAATTTATATTTTTAACGTGATTTTTCATCTATTTTTTTACAGTTGGCATTCGTGATATTTCTCAGTTTGAAATGCCAATATCTTCACTTTAAATCAGTGTTTTGTACGCGTGGCGCATGAAGTAAAATTTCGAGTTGAGAAAAGCCCGAATTTGGATTTGGACGCTGCGCGTCCAAATCCAAATTCTTAGGGCTTTTCTTAACTCGAAATTTTACTTCATACTTAGTCTGGGAGTGGAAGAGACTCGTTTAGTTTTTGAATTTTTTTATGTATTCTCAAGCTTTTCGGAGTTTTCAAAGTTTTAGTTAATTTTTAACGCATTTTGTAAATTTCTAAGATTTTCTCTAATTTTCAAAATTCTGTTGGTTATCCTAAATTTTCGGTAATTTGAAACATTTTGATACCTACTTTTTATAAGTTTTTATTTTTCAAATTCTTGGCAATTTTCATGAATTAACTAAATATTCTTTACGTTAGAAAATGTTGAAGTTTTAATGGAATTCTAAGATTTACTTCATTTTCTAAAATCTAATGGTTTTCCTGAATTTCTTAAATTTTCGGTAATTTTGAAATATTTTACACTTTTAATGAATTTTTGTAGATTTTTTAAATCTTAGCAGTTTTTGTAAATTTCCTTAGTTTTCGTTAAATTTAAACATTTTGATACTTTTAATGAATTTTTAATTTTAATTTTTTCGTGATTTTTCATCTTATTTTTAATTTAGATTATTATTACAGTTGGCATTCGTGATATTTCTCAGTTTGAAATGGCGATATCTTCACTTTAAATCAGTGTTTAGTAAGCGTGGCGCATGAAGTAAAATTTCGAGTTGGGAAAAGCCCGAATTTGGATTTGGACGCTGCGCGTCCAAATCCAAATTCCTAGAGCTATTCTCAACTCGAAATTTTACTTCATGTTTTGTTTGTTAGTGGAAAACACTCGTTTAGTTTTTGAAATTTTTAATCTATTTTCAAGATTTTCGGAGTTTTCAAAGTTTTAGTTAATTTTTAACGCATTTTATAAATTTCTAAGATTTCCTCTAATTTTTAAAAATCCGATGGTTTTCCTAAATTTTCATTAATTTGAAATATTTTGATACCTACTATTCATAAGTTTTTAGTTTTCAAATTCTTGGCAATTTTCATGAATTTACTAAATATTTTTTAATTTAGAAAACATTGAAGTTTTTCATGAAATTCCAAGATTTACATTCATTTTCTAAAATCTAACGGTTTTTCTGAATTTCTTAAATTTTCAGTAATTTTGAAATATTTTACACTTTTAATAAATCCTTGTTGATTTTTTAAATCTGGCAGTTTTTGTAAATTCTCTAGTTTTTGTTTAATTTAAACATTTTGATATTTTTCATGAATTTTTAATTTATATTTTTAACGTGATTTTCCATCTATTTTTTTACAGTTGGCAGTCGTGATATTTCTCAGTTTGAAATGCCAATATCTTCACTTTAAATCAGTGTTTTGTACGCGTCGGCATGAAGTAAAATTTCGAGTTGTGAAAAGCCCGAATTTGGAATTGGACGCTGCGCGTCCAAATCCAAATTCTTAGGGCTTTTCTCAACTCGAAATTTTACTTCATGCTTAGTCTGGGAGTGGAAGACACTCGTTTAGTTTTTGAAATTTTTTATGTATTCTCAAGATTTTCGGAGTTTTCAAAGTTTTAGTTAATTTTTAACGCATTTTGTAAATTTCTAAGATTTTCTCTAATTTTCAAAATTCTGTTGGTTATGCTAAATTTTCGGTAATTTGAAACATTTTGATACCTACTTTTCATAAGTTTTTATTTTTCAAATTCTTGGCAATTTTCATGAATTAACTAAATATTCTTTACTCTAGAAAATGTTGAAGTTTTTATGGAATTCTAAGATTTACTTCATTTTCTAAAATTTAATGGTTTTCCTGAATTTCTTAAATTTTCGGTAATTCTGAAATATTTTACACTTTTAATGAATTTTTGTAGATTTTTTAAATCTTAGCAGTTTTCGTAAATTTCCTTAGTTTTCGTTAAATTTAAACATTTTGATACTTTTAATGAATTTTTAATATTAATTTTTTTGTGATTTTTCATCTTATTTTTAATTGAGATTATTATTACAGTTGGCATTCGTGATATTTCTCAGTTTGAAATGGCGATATCTTCACTTTAAATCAGTGTTTAGTAAGCGTGGCGCATGAAGTAAAATTTCGAGTTGGGAAAAGCCCGAATTTGGATTTGGACGCTGCGCGTCCAAATCCAAATTCCTAGAGTTATTCTCAACTCGAAATTTTACTCCATGCTTTGTTTGTTAGTGGAAGACACTCGTTTAGTTTTTGAAATTTTTTATCTATTTTCAAGATTTTCGGAGTTTTCAAAGTTTTAGTTAATTTTTAACGCATTTTATAAATTTCTAAGATTTTCTCTAATTTTTAAAATTCTGATGGTTTTCCTAAATTTTCATTAATTTGAAATATTTTGATACCTACTATTCATAAGTTTTTAGTTTTCAAATTCTTGGCAATTTTCATGAATTTACTAAATATTTTTTAATTTAAAAAACATTGAAGTTTTTCATGAAATTCCAAGATTTACATTCATTTTCTAAAATCTAACGGTTTTTCTGAATTTCTTAAATTTTCAGTAATTTTGAAATATTTTACACTTTTAATGAATCCTTGTTGATTTTTTAAATCTGGCAGTTTTCGTAAATTCTCTAGTTTTTGTTTAATTTAAACATTTTGATACTTTTCATGAATTTTTAATTTATATTTTTAACGTGATTTTTCATATTTTTTTTACAGTTGGCATTCGTGATATTTCTCAGTTTGAAATGCCAATATCTTCACTTTAAATCAGTGTTTTGTACGCGTGGCGCATGAAGTAAAATTTCGAGTTGAGAAAAGCCCGAATTTGGATTTGGACGCTGCGCGTCCAAATCCAAATTCTTAGGGCTTTTCTTAACTCGAAATTTTACTTCATGCTTAGTCTGGGAGTGGAAGACACTGATTTAGTTTTTTGAAATCAGGCGAGGAAAGAAGGAATGAAACCCAAGGTACCAACTACAATGAGGCGCAGATGAATACAAATAATTTTACCTTATGTTACTATATAGGTATATATATATATCATTGTAATTGTACGAAATAAACTCTTCGGAGTTTTCAAAGTTTTAGTTAATTTTTAACGCATTTTGTAAATGTTTAAGATTATCCTAAATTTTCAAAATTCTGATGGTTTTCCTACATTTGCATTAATTTGAAACATTATGGTACCTACTTTTCATAAGTTTTTAGTTTTCAAATTCTTGGTAATTGGTAACAGGACGGACGGACAGGACGGACGGACAGGACGGACGGACAGGACGGACGGACAGGACGGACGGACAGGACGGACGGACAGGACGGACGGACAGGACGGACGGACAGGACGGACGGACAGGACGGACGGACAGGACGGACGGACAGGACGGACGGACAGGACGGACGGACAGGACGGACGGACAGGACGGACGGACAGGACGGACGGACAGGACGGACGGACAGGACGGACGGACAGGACGGACGGACAGGACGGACGGACAGGACGGACGGACAGGACGGACGGACAGGACGGACGGACAGGACGGACGGACAGGACGGACGGACAGGACGGACGGACAGGACAGGACGGACAGGACGGACGGACAGGACGGACGGACAGGACGGACGGACAGGACGGACGGACAGGACGGACGGACAGGACGGACGGACAGGACGGACGGACAGGACGGACAGGACGGACAGGACGGACGGACAGGACGGACGGACAGGACGGACAGACAGGACGGACAGACAAATATTTGCCGGATCGAAATATACTTTTACCCACATATTCTAGACATGTTTAGCTTTGATTTCACACAAACAAAAAATCGATTTTTTGAAAAAATTACCAAATGCGTTAAAAATTATCTTAAGGGGGTCTTTAAGTTAATTTTTAACGCATTTGGTGGATTTCTAAGATTTCTAAAATTTCTAAAAATTATTTAAATATTGATGACATGTACTTTGGTGCTAACGTAATCCAAAGAATTGCTAAAGAAGAGATTACTGATGAGAAAATAAGTTCTTTTAAATTAAGATGTTTGGAATTTTATGTAGAGAGTTGTAATCAAATAGTTCAACGTTTTCCACTAAAAAACAACCCACTAAAATTATTTAAGTTTCTTGATCCTGTGGTAGTTAAATCTGGTTCTGTCCATTCGATTTCAGACGTGGCCATATTATTTCCAAATTTAATAGATCACACAAATTTACAAACATTGGACAGTGAGTGGCGATTGTTGAGAAATACTGATGAGATACATTCATTATCCAATGATATGCAAACATTTTGGAATGACGTTCACAAATTTAAATTCGGTGATGAAACTTTAATGTTTAATTCATTAACAACTTATGTGTACAACTTATTATGTCTTCCACATTCATCAGCCAGCGTAGAAAGAATTTTTTCATCTATAAATTTACTAAAAACGAAACAACGAAATAAACTGGAAACAGACACTATTGTAGGATTATTACATACTAAGCAATATATAGGTGACCAAGAATGCCATAATTTTAAAATTGAAAAAAAGTTAACATCACTTATGAATAAACATAATTTGTATGAAAATATTAATGAATCTCAAGACTGATAAATTGCCCCATTGGTTCCCTATGGATAGAAATTATTAGTAAATATTCATATTATTTATTATAAACTATTATTTTTTGTATAATTCTTTTTGTTCATTATTTATATAAGTATAAAGATTAGTTACATAAGAAATGTTTAAAAATTTTTGTTTAAAATTGTTCGCAAATGCATTTTATTTTTGTTGTATTATTTATAAAAATGTAATTTTAATAAATTTGTAAGTAACATTTAATAATTTTACTTTTAATCCCTAAATAAAGACAAAATAAATTAAATAATATACAAAATTTAAATCTACCGATTTTTGTGCGTAATCTACCGAAAAATTACGGCGATATCCACCGATGAAGCCTTGCCGAGGTTGGCAACACTGATCCCAACCTTAAATTTTGTGTTCTTTGGCGCTGTGGCCGACCCTGAAGTTAGGCTGCAAGCCGTCGCTGACCATTGGGCCCGTTAATCAAATTGTTCAACATTCAACATGGTTGGATTTTTGTGTGATTATGTTGGTAACTAATGATGAATGAATGAATTTGTAAAAATCCCAGACACGTTTACGATTAACAGAACGGTCATCACAGAATTCCACAACAGTTGGCTGTAAACTCCCAAGTGTTGTCTCTGATAAACCATTTTTGCTTTGTGGTGTAAACATTTTATTAATTTGAATTTAAGTTTGGGATTTTATTGTACCATAAGTAAAAATTATTAAGCGCTCAACTGATGATGTCAAATGACCTTTTTATCACACCATAGCAACAATTTCCAATTCAAATAAACCTTACGCAATATAAACTTGGGCGGCCTTGTAATTATTACACCTCAGCAGCCTTGGTTTGTATTTTCATGTATTATATTAGGCAACTTGTTCTCACGGTGTGCAAGCTTTGTTGCCTAACTTGCAATGTTGATGAAATTTAAATGGCCAGAATTCTTGAAGTGTACTAATAATTGTAAATTAAAGATATTTTTAATGTTCGTTAATATTATTTTATTAATAATATAGTTGTAGTATACCGAAAAGTTATTAAATACATGGAAAATAATTAGCATTTAAGGGGGTATTACCATTCGGAAGTTTTAAAAAATTGATTTTTTTTTTGCATGTATTGATACTTGATAGTATCTAGTTTCATGCCCGAAAGCCGTTTTACAATAGGCGAATTAGTTAGTTAGATTTTTGCTTGTTGAAGTAAACAATGCTGAGTAGGTGGCTGGGTGGAAATACGCAGAACTGAAACGAAAGTTTGAATGCTTGTGTCTGGAAGCTGGCTTCGAAGCACCTCAACTGTGGTGCAAAAACCGTCGCTATCGCGTCTTTCATAGCTACCAGCATTTTCAACGACGGATACTCGGCAGTTTTTAAGACGATAGAGACACTGGGAATCCATATCGGCCTGCAAGCCAAGGCTTTCCGGTGCGGACCGACGCGGAGCGCGAGATGTGGGACGAATTTTGCCTGACTCCAGCAACTCATAAGGCCATCCAACAACGCTGGCAGGAGTAAATCATTCAAACCCAGTTTTTAGAGGAAGAGGAGGGCCTAGTGTACGGAGCTGGCATAGCTGACTAAAGCCAAAAATCTCCAAAAATAGTTAAAACTTGTGTCAAAACTTTAAACGCGTTTTTCTCGAAACCACTTTTTTTCGCTGGCCGGAAACTTTCTTTTCAAACTATGAAACGGATTGACTTGAGCTTTTGGTGTTCGGTTCTCCACATTTTCCTCTGGAGTTTGAACCACCGTCATTCAAATATATTAACATTTGATATTTTTCATAGAGCCCTAAAGTCAGAAAAAGGGGGGCAAAAAGCGACCACTTTTTTCGAATGGCCTCCATTTTGTTATTTATCGAGATTTTTTATTGTCGGTGGTTCAAACTCCAGATAATTTAATACAGATTAATGACTACTACTTCATTTTACGTTTCAAATCACAGAATCGAAAAAATCTTTCCGGCCATGAGGAAAAACACGGCGGACACGGCCTTATTTGAGGCCAGATTTAGAGGTTTAGCCGGACGATTGAAAAGAATTAAAATTCATTTTTTATAGTTTATGAATTTATAAACAAGTTGCAAGAAACCGCAAGATCGCATGTATTAAATTTCCCAAAAATAAAAATTCTGAAAAACCGTAAAAAAAACGCTGTCCTAGTGGTAATACCCCCTTAATAACTTACCTTAAACTAGAGTTTTCAAAACTCGACATTTTATTGCATGCGCCACGCATACCAAACTAATTTAAAACACTGTTTCTAAAAAAACGTTTTTTTCATTTTAATTAAAACAGTTTTATTACAAAATGTGTTTTCTTGATTTAAAAAACAGCCTTCCTACTGAGCAAATTCATTTAGGTAATGCTTGATCAACATTAAAACAACGTTTAATGTTGCTACAATGTTGATATAAAGTTATTTGTTTGTTTTCTGCTAAGTGGGTTACAACGGCGGCTCACGGCCTAACTTCAAGGTAGGCCAGAGACCCAAGGTAATATGTATCCGTTATTGAAAGGTGACTTTATTGTGCAATTCTTGTATTTATAAAACGCGATCCCAACCTTAAATTTTGTGTGCCTTGGCTGCGAGCCGTCGCTGGTGGGTTAGAAACATTAACAATTGAAAACATGTTTAAAACACGTTTTAAACTTGTTTAAAACAGAACATGTTTAATATCTCATGACATTTAGATTATTATTACAGTTGGCTTTCGTGATATTTCTTAGTTTGAAATGCCAATATCTTCACTTTAAATCAGTGTTTTGTACGCGTGGCGCATGAAGTAAAATTTCGAGTTGAGAAAAGCCCGAATTTGGATTTGGACGCTGCGCGTCCAAATCCAAATTCTTAGGGCTTTTCTCAACTCGAAATTTTACTTCATGCTTAGTCTGGGAGTGGAAGACACTCGTTTAGTTTTTGAAATTTTTTATGTATTCTCAAGATTTTCGGAGTTTTCAAAGTTTTAGTTAATTTTTAACGCATTTTGTAAATTTCTAAGATTTTCTCTAATTTTCAAAATTCTGTTGGTTATCCTAAATTTTCGGTAATTTGAAACATTTTGATACCTACTTTTCATAAGTTTTTATTTTTTAAATTCTTGGCAATTTTCATGAATTAACTAAATATTCTTTACGTTAGAAAATGTTAAAGTTTTTATGGAATTCTAAGATTGACTTCATTTTCTAAAATCTAATGGTTTTCCTGAATTTCTAAAATTTTCGGTAATTTTGAAATATGTTACACTTTTAATGAATTTTTGTAGATTTTTTAAATCTTAGCAGTTTTCGTAAATTTCCTTAGTTTTCGTTATATTTAAACATTTTGATACTTTTAATGAATTTTTAATTTTAATTTTTTCCTGATTTTTCATCTTATTTTTAATTTAGATTATTATTACAGTTGGCATTCGTGATATTTCTCAGTATGAAATGGCGATATCTTCACTTTAAATCAGTGTTTAGTAAGCGTGGCGCATGAAGTAAAATTTCGAGTTGAGAAAAGCCCGAATTTGGATTTGGACGCTGCGCGTCCAAATCCAAATTCCTAGAGCTATTCTCAACTCGAAATTTTACTCCATGTTTTGTTTGTTAGTGGAAGACACTCGTTTAGTTTTTGAAATTTTTTATCTATTTTCAAGATTTTCGGAGTTTTCAAAGTTTTAGTTAATTTTTAACGCATTTTATAAATTTCTAAGATTTTCTCTAATTTTTAAAAATCTGATGGTTTTCGTAAATTGTTATTAATTTGAAATATTTTGATACCTACTATTCATAAGTTTTTAGTTTTCAAATTCTTGGCAATTTTCATGAATTTACTAAATATTTTTTAATTTAGAAAACATTGAAGTTTTTCATGAAATTCCAAGATTTACATTCATTTTCTAAAATCTTACGGTTTTTCTGAATTTCTTAAATTTTCAGTAATTTTGAAATATTTTACACTTTTAATGAATCCTTGTTGATTTTTTAAATCTGGCAGTTTTTGTAAATTCTCTAGTTTTTGTTTAATTTAAACATTTTGATACTTTTCATGAATTTTTAATTTATATTTTTAACGTGATTTTTCATCTATTTTTTTACAGTTGGCATTCGTGATATTTCTCAGTTTGAAATGCCAATATCTTCACTTTAAATCAGTGTTTTGTACGCGTGGCGCATGAAGTAAAATTTCGAGTTGAGAAAAGCCCGAATTTGGATTCGGACGCTGCGCGTCCAAATCCAAATTCTTAGGGCTTTTCTCAACTCGAAATTTTACTTCATGCTTAGTCTGGGAGTGGAAGACACTCGTTTAGTTTTTGAATTTTTTTATGTATTCTCAAGCTTTTCGGAGTTTTCAAAGTTTTAGTTAATTTTCAACGCATTTTGTAAATTTCTAAGATTTTCTCTAATTTTCAAAATTCTGTTGGTTATCCTAAATTTTCGGTAATTTGAAACATTTTGATACCTACTTTTCATAAGTTTTTATTTTTCAAATTCTTGGCAATTTTCATGAATAAACTAAATATTCTTTACTCTAGAAAATGTTGAAGTTTTTATGGAATTCTAAGATTTACTTCATTTTCTAAAATTTAATGGTTTTCCTGAATTTCTTAAATTTTCGGTAATTTTGAAATATTTTACACTTTTAATGAATTTTTGTAGATTTTTTAAATCTTAGCAGTTTTCGTAAATTTCCTTAGTTTTCGTTAAATTTAAACATTTTGATACTTTTAATGAATTTTTAATTTTAATTTTTTCATGATTTTTCATCTTATTTTTAATATAGATTATTATTACAGTTGGCATTCGTGATATTTCTCAGTTTGAAATGGCGATATCTTCACTTTAAATCAGTGTTTAGTAAGCGTGGCGCATGAAGTAAAATTTCGAGTTGGAAAAAGCCCGAATTTGGATTTGGACGCTGCGCGTCCAAATCCAAATTCCTAAAGCTATTCTCAACTCGAAATTTTACTCCATGTTTTATTTGTTAGTGGAAGACACTCGTTTAGTTTTTGAAATTTTTTATCTATTTTCAAGATTTTCGGAGTTTTCAAAGTGTTAGTTAATTTTTAACGCATTTTAGATTTTCTCTAATTTTTAAAAATCTGATGGTTTTCCTAAATTTTCATTAATTTGAAATATTTTGATACCTACTATTCATAAGTTTTTAGTTTTCAAATTCTTGGCAATTTTCATGAATTTACTAAATATTTTTTAATTTAGAAAACATTGAAGTTTTTCATGAAATTCCAAGATTTACATTCATTTTCTAAAATCTAACGGTTTTTCTGAATTTCTTAAATTTTCAGTAATTTTGAAATATTTTACACTTTTAATGAATCCTTGTTGATTTTTTAAATCTGGCTGTTTTCGTAAATTTTCTAGTTTTTGTTTAATTTAAACATTTTGATACTTTTCATGAATTTTTAATTTATATTTTTAACGTGATTTTTCATCTATTTTTTTACAGTTGGCATTCGTGATATTTCTCAGTTTGAAATGCCAATATCTTCACTTTAAATCAGTGTTTTGTACGCGTGGCGCATGAAGTAAAATTTCGAGTTGAGAAAAGCCCGAATTTGGATTTGGACGCTGCGCGTCCAAATCCAAATTCTTAGGGCTTTTCTCAACTCGAAATTTTACTTCATACTTAGTCTGGGAGTGGAAGAGACTCGTTTAGTTTTTGAATTTTTTTATGTATTCTCAAGCTTTTCGGAGTTTTCAAAGTTTTAGTTAATTTTTAACGCATTTTGTAAATTTCTAAGATTTTCTCTAATTTTCAAAATTCTGTTGGTTATCCTAAATTTTCGGTAATTTGAAACATTTTGATAGCTACTTTTTATAAGTTTTTATTTTTCAAATTCTTGGCAATTTTCATGAATTAACTAAATATTCTTTACGTTAGAAAATGTTGAAGTTTTTATGGAATTCTAAGATTTACTTCATTTTCTAAAATCTAATGGTTTTCCTGAATTTCTTAAATTTTCGGTAATTTTGAAATATTTTACACTTTTAATGAATTTTTGTAGATTTTTTAAATCTTAGCAGTTTTCGTAAATTTCCTTAGTTTTCGTTAAATTTAAACATTTTGATACTTTTAATGAATTTTTAATTTTAATTTTTTCGTGATTTTTCATCTTATTTTTAATTTAGATTATTATTACAGTTGGCATTCGTGATATTTCTCAGTTTGAAATGGCGATATCTTCACTTTAAATCAGTGTTTAGTAAGCGTGGCGCATGAAGTAAAATTTCGAGTTGGGAAAAGCCCGAATTTGGATTTGGACGCTGCGCGTCCAAATCCAAATTCCTAGAGCTATTCTCAACTCGAAATTTTACTTCATGTTTTGTTTGGTAGTGGAAGACACTCGTTTAGTTTTTGAAATTTTTTATCTATTTTCAAGATTTTCGGAGTTTTCAAAGTTTTAGTTAATTTTTAACGCATTTTATAAATTTCTAAGATTTTCTCTAATTTTTAAAAATCTGATGGTTTTCCTAAATTTTCATTAATTTAAAATATTTTGATACCTACTATTCATAAGTTTTTAGTTTTCAAATTCTTGGCAATTTTCATGAATTTACTAAATATTTTTTAATTTAGAAAACATTGAAGTTTTTCATGAAATTCCAAGATTTACATTCATTTTCTAAAATCTAACGGTTTTTCTGAATTTCTTAAATTTTCAGTAATTTTGAAATATTTTACACTTTTAATAAATCCTTGTTGATTTTTTAAATCTGGCAGTTTTTGTAAATTCTCTAGTTTTTGTTTAATTTAAACATTTTGATATTTTTCATGAATTTTTAATTTATATTTTTAACGTGATTTTCCATCTATTTTTTTACAGTTGGCAGTCGTGATATTTCTCAGTTTGAAATGCCAATATCTTCACTTTAAATCAGTGTTTTGTACGCGTCGGCATGAAGTAAAATTTCGAGTTGTGAAAAGCCCGAATTTGGAATTGGACGCTGCGCGTCCAAATCCAAATTCTTAGGGCTTTTCTCAACTCGAAATTTTACTTCATGCTTAGTCTGGGAGTGGAAGACACTCGTTTAGTTTTTGAAATTTTTTATGTATTCTCAAGATTTTCGGAGTTTTCAAAGTTTTAGTTAATTTTTAACGCATTTTGTAAATTTCTAAGATTTTCTCTAATTTTCAAAATTCTGTTGGTTATCCTAAATTTTCGGTAATTTGAAACATTTTGATACCTACTTTTCATAAGTTTTTATTTTTCAAATTCTTGGCAATTTTCATGAATTAACTAAATATTCTTTACTCTAGAAAATGTTGAAGTTTTTATGGAATTCTAAGATTTACTTCATTTTCTAAAATTTAATGGTTTTCCTGAATTTCTTAAATTTTCGGTAATTCTGAAATATTTTACACTTTTAATGAATTTTTGTAGATTTTTTAAATCTTAGCAGTTTTCGTAAATTTACCTAGTTTTCGTTAAATTTAAACATTTTGATACTTTTAATGAATTTTTAATATTAATTTTTTCGTGATTTTTTATCTTATTTTTAATTGAGATTATTATTACAGTTGGCATTCGTGATATTTCTCAGTTTGAAATGGCGATATCTTCACTTTAAATCAGTGTTTAGTAAGCGTGGCGCATGAAGTAAAATTTCGAGTTGGGAAAAGCCCGAATTTGGATTTGGACGCTGCGCGTCCAAATCCAAATTCCTAGAGTTATTCTCAACTCGAAATTTTACTCCATGCTTTGTTTGTTAGTGGAAGACACTCGTTTAGTTTTTGAAATTTTTTATCTATTTTCAAGATTTTCGGAGTTTTCAAAGTTTTAGTTAATTTTTAACGCATTTTATAAATTTCTAAGATTTTCTCTAATTTTTAAAATTCTGATGGTTTTCCTAAATTTTCATTAATTTGAAATATTTTGATACCTACTATTCATAAGTTTTTAGTTTTCAAATTCTTGGCAATTTTCATGAATTTACTAAATATTTTTTAATTTAGAAAACATTGAAGTTTTTCATGAAATTCCAAGATTTACATTCATTTTCTAAAATCTAACGGTTTTTCTGAATTTCTTAAATTTTCAGTAATTTTGAAATATTTTACACTTTTAATGAATCCTTGTTGATTTTTTAAATCTGGCAGTTTTCGTAAATTCTCTAGTTTTTGTTTAATTTAAACATTTTGATACTTTTCATGAATTTTTAATTTATATTTTTAACGTGATTTTTCATATTTTTTTTACAGTTGGCATTCGTGATATTTCTCAGTTTGAAATGCCAATATCTTCACTTTAAATCAGTGTTTTGTACGCGTGGCGCATGAAGTAAAATTTCGAGTTGAGAAAAGCCCGAATTTGGATTTGGACGCTGCGCGTCCAAATCCAAATTCTTAGGGCTTTTCTTAACTCGAAATTTTACTTCATGCTTAGTCTGGGAGTGGAAGACACTGATTTAGTTTTTTGAAATCAGGCGAGGAAAGAAGGAATGAAACCCAAGGTACCAACTACAATGAGGCGCAGATGAATACAAATAATTTTACCTTATGTTACTATATAGGTATATATATATATATCATTGTAATTGTACGAAATAAACTCTTCGGAGTTTTCAAAGTTTTAGTTAATTTTTAACGCATTTTGTAAATGTTTAAGATTATCCTAAATTTTCAAAATTCTGATGGTTTTCCTACATTTGCATTAATTTGAAACATTATGGTACCTACTTTTCATAAGTTTTTAGTTTTCAAATTCTTGGTAATTGGTAACAGGACGGACGGACAGGACGGACGGACAGGACGGACGGACAGGACGGACGGACAGGACGGACGGACAGGACGGACGGACAGGACGGACGGACAGGACGGACGGACAGGACGGACGGACAGGACGGACGGACAGGACGGACGGACAGGACGGACGGACAGGACGGACAGGACGGACAGGACGGACGGACAGGACGGACGGACAGGACGGACGGACAGGACGGACGGACAGGACGGACGGACAGGACGGACAGGACGGACAGGACGGACAGGACGGACAGGACGGACAGGACGGACGGACAGGACGGACGGACAGGACGGACAGACAGGACGGACAGACAAATATTTGCCGGATCGAAATATACTTTTACCCACATATTCTAGACATGTTTAGCTTTGATTTCACACAAACAAAAAATCGATTTTTTGAAAAAATTACCAAATGCGTTAAAAATTAACTTAAGGGGGTCTTTAAGTTAATTTTTAACGCATTTGGTGGATTTCTAAGATTTCTAAAATTTCTAAAAATTATTTAAATATTGATGACATGTACTTTGGTGCTAACGTAATCCAAAGAATTGCTAAAGAAGAGATTACTGATGAGAAAATAAGTTCTTTTAAATTAAGATGTTTGGAATTTTATGTAGAGAGTTGTAATCAAATAGTTCAACGTTTTCCACTAAAAAACAACCCACTAAAATTATTTAAGTTTCTTGATCCTGTGGTAGTTAAATCTGGTTCTGTCCATTCGATTTCAGACGTGGCCATATTATTTCCAAATTTAATAGATCACACAAATTTACAAACATTGGACATTGAGTGGCGATTGTTGAGAAATACTGATGAGATACATTCATTATCCAATGATATGCAAACATTTTGGAATGACGTTCACAAATTTAAATTCGGTGATGAAACTTTAATGTTTAATTCATTAACAACTTATGTGTACAACTTATTATGTCTTCCACATTCATCAGCCAGCGTAGAAAGAATTTTTTCATCTATAAATTTACTAAAAACGAAACAACGAAATAAACTGGAAACAGACACTATTGTAGGATTATTACATACTAAGCAATATATAGGTGACCAAGAATGCCATAATTTTAAAATTGAAAAAAAGTTAACATCACTTATGAATAAACATAATTTGTATGAAAATATTAATCAATCTCAAGACTGATAAATTGCCCCATTGGTTCCCTATGGATAGAAATTATTAGTAAATATTCATATTATTTATTATAAACTATTATTTTTTGTATAATTCTTTTTGTTCATTATTTATATAAGTATAAAGATTAGTTACATAAGAAATGTTTAAAAATTTTTGTTTAAAATTGTTCGCAAATGCATTTTATTTTTGTTGTATTATTTATAAAAATGTAATTTTAATAAATTTGTAAGTAACATTTAATAATTTTACTTTTAATCCCTAAATAAAGACAAAATAAATTAAATAATATACAAAATTTAAATCTACCGATTTTTGTGCGTAATCTACCGAAAAATTACGGCGATATCCACCGATGAAGCCTTGCCGAGGTTGGCAACACTGATCCCAACCTTAAATTTTGTGTTCTTTGGCGCTGTGGCCGACCCTGAAGTTAGGCTGCAAGCCGTCGCTGACCATTGGGCCCGGTAATCAAATTGTTCAACATTCAACATGGTTGGATTTTTGTGTGATTATGTTGGTAACTAATGATGAATGAATGAATTTGTAAAAATCCCAGACACGTTTACGATTAACAGAACGGTCATCACAGAATTCCACAACAGTTGGCTGTAAACTCCCAAGTGTTGTCTCTGATAAACCATTTTTGCTTTGTGGTGTAAACATTTTATTAATTTGAATTTAAGTTTGGGATTTTATTGTACCATAAGTAAAAATTATTAAGCGCTCAACTGATGATGTCAAATGACCTTTTTATCACACCATAGCAACAATTTCCAATTCAAATAAACCTTACGCAATATAAACTTGGGCGGCCTTGTAATTATTACACCTCAGCAGCCTTGGCTTGTATTTTCATGTATTATATTAGGCAACTAGCATTTAGCCCGGTTTACCAACCGGGGAACCGAGGGCCGAATCAAGAGAAAAGTATAATAAATAGCTCGGCATAATGCCAAGAAAAATAAATGATGTTGAAGAAAAATATATGTATAATAGTAGCAAGGGGAAAGGGAGGGGGGGAGGAAATGATGCATAAGCCGAATGGTGGTGGTTGCAAGATAGATCGTTGTTGTGTAGTCGTTATGGAGTGGATGGATGTAAAGATCCGTGAAAAGGTTGGAAGAGATGGTCGCTTCGCTCCAGCCGCTCGCTTCGCTCGCTTGACTTGCTTGCTTAGCTCGCTAGGGTGCTCGCTTCGCTCGCACACTGAGAGGGTGGTTGTTCCTCAATTTCCTCGAAAACAAATTGTCTCTAGCGCAATTTTTGGACCGAACATTTGTTGAAATCCCGTGAAACGGCCATGTTCTGAATCAAAAATAATTTGCTGAGCACTGCGAGGTCAAACCATACCATCCTGCGTTTAAACATATCATTTTGGAGCATTTTAAGTAGGTCAAAAAAATAATGAAGAAAATCATGGTTTTAGACCACCCTGTATATGCACATTAAACTTTAAAATTAAAAAAAAATACTTTTAATAATCGGATCGAACTCGGAAAAGAACGGTGATTTGTCGCATTAAATTCTGCACACGATAGTAGTTTTTTTGAAAAAAAAAAAATGTTTAAAGGTAAAAAAAAATTATTAATTTTTTTTTTAATTTTTTTTTACGTTGTTTACTTATTTACGTTGTTTATGCACGGTATAATTGAGGTTAAGAACATTTTTGTCTGACGTTTAAAAGGTGTGGTAAAAAGTAAACTATTATGAAATGTTTATAAGTTGTGATATTAAAAAATATGTAAATTAAAATAGAACAGTACAATTGTTTTCAATATAATTTAAAATTTGTAGATTCCATCCAAGAACAGTATTTCCATCCATTTAACATCATCAATTTTGAAATATTTTAATTTAAATGAAAATTGTAACTGAAACAGAAAATACAAAGGATTAGTATTGAATTGTTCAAAAGTTAATTGACTTACTAAAATGATAATGGATATGTATAAAATAATTGTTGAGAATATAATTTACGTATGATGTCTGTTCAGCTTGCATGGAGTAATGAAATTCGATGACAATAATTTTTAGATGAGTCATGGTCGGTTTACTTGAAGTAGACGTGTGCTAGACATAAAAATAAAAATGGAAAAAATTAATAATATATTTAATAATTTATATTTCACAAAAAGGACTTACATTATAAATGATATTCGACTTGTTTAAAAGAATTTAACTTGTGATGTGAGATTGGTTCATTCACAGGAATGTACATGCAACAAAATAGAAATAAGGAATATTAGAAATGGATTGATACAATTTGTGTATTAAAAAATGAACTTACCAAAATTAAATGGACGAAAAAACAAATGATTGTAATAGTTGTAATCGTGAAGATAGTTTACCGGTGGAATCACATGCAACAAAATAAAAATGAACTAAATTCGAAATAAGATGATAACATTTGTGTATGAAATAAATACTTAAAATTTGAAAAAAACAAAGACTCAAAACAGTTGAAAGCGTTAATATACTTTACCGGGGAGGTGCCGCCAACTCGTTTGTAGGTGTTTACATGTAACAAAAAAAAACAAAAAATTAGAGATGAAATAATATCATTTGTGTATAAAACTTTGAACTTGGCAAAATTAAAAAACATTTTTTTTAAACAAACGAAAATGTAAAATAATTGAATAAAATTTACCGGGGGGGGGGGGGGGGGGGCGGTCGTCTCCGTTGGTGTCCGATGATACATGTAAAAAAGAAATAAAGGTAATTAGTAATTGTTTTAATAATTAAATAATCAAAATGAAAAAATATGTTTGAAAGAGTTGAGAGCGTAGCATTACAAAACAAAAACTAATGAAATTAGTAATGAAATAATAGTCATATTAATGTTTGAAATTAAAATTGTTGTAAATATAAAATTGAAATTGAAAATATTAGTAATTGTGAATACTTCAATAAAACAATAATATTAGTGTTAAAAAAGTAATATAGCAATCTTACCGCAATTCATTTACTGCAACATGATGTATATCTTCTCTTCTGATTACGCAGTCGCAGTGGAGTGATTTATCGCGGGTGTACGAAGAGAAGAAGAGCCACATTCAGTCATATGTCAAATAGTATAAATAAAATTTCTAATCGTAAACAACAACAAACTAATAATATTTTGAATAAAAATAAAATAAAAACATTTCAAAATATCAATTCAAATGTGATCATTTAAATTTAATGTGATTTTAGAAAAGAAACTATTTGAATTGAATAAATTTGAATTTACATTTGAAACAGGTAATGTCTATAACAAAATGTACCTGTCAATGTTGAATTTACTGTCGCAACACGGTAACATGTGCAATATGGATAGACATGACAGTGAGAAAATAATTCTACGTCTTGAATTAAGTCCTCATCTGGCGCGGGAAGAAACATATTGCACCATGTAAACTTATTGACAGTGTCTTTCTTTCAATAACTTTACACAGAGAATAGTTTAATTGTCGTAATTAGGTGATAGTCGTAATTCGGTAATGTGTGTATTTATCCTAATATATCTCATCGCTCTCACCCGATCAGAAAACCTGATCAGGTAAACTTAATGGAGATATATTAACGTACACAACAGAGTCAACACAAAGAGGGATTTTTCATTTAAGTATATATTCATTAATTCATACGTTGTCAAATTTTAAGCATTAATTGATTTTTAAAGCATCAATCGAAACGTTTAACGATTATTTCCATTCTTTGATAAAACATAAAGCGATATTTTTAAACATTTTACCGTATAATATATTGAAAGGTTGTAAAGTTCAAAATGTACAAAATTAAAACAGTCTGTTAAGTTTGTATATTTTGAATTTTATATTAAATCAGTGATTTGTACGCGTGGCGCATAAAGTAAAATTTCGAGTTTAGAAAATCCTGAAAATTTGGATTTTCGCTCGCGCGCCTTGGCAAATCCAAATTTTCAGGATTTTCTAAACTCGAAATTTTACTTTATGCTTAACCAAGGATTGAAAACACTCGTTGGAAACTTCAAATTGAACACATTTCAAAATCAATCGATGATGTAATAGTTACGACGTATGTATTGGAATAAGTATATTAAAAAAAAATCTGTAGTCAAGTCAGGTAAATGCAATGAATGAATTTTGTTAATATTAATTGCGCCGAATAATAAAAGTGGAAGTGTAAATTGACATAAATTATTTAATAAAACAAAGTGCAAATATACATATTAAATAGGTACAGCTATTAATTGATAAAGAATGCAATATAAAGTCTTTTAAATGCATACAACTTGATGCATACGTTGTGAAATTTCGAATATTGATTGTTTTTTTAAAGTGTTAAATTTGAAACTTTTAATGCGTGTCTCCACTCCCAGACTAAGCATGAAGTAAAATTTCGAGTTTAGAAAAGCCTGAAGAATTTGGATAGGTTGCGTAAAAAAAAAAATAAAAAAAAATAATGAAGAAAATCATGGTTTTAAACCACCCTGTATATGCACATTAAACTTAAAAATTAAAAAAAAAATACTTTTAATAATCGGATCGAACTCGGAAAAGAACGGTGATTTGTCGCATTAAATTCTGCACACGATGGAATTTAAAATAATATTATACAATCGTTGGGTGGTGCCGCATTCGCCAAAAATTAATAAAAAAACAAAAGCGCACGCGTGAATAACAAAGAGAAACGTTTTTTTGGTATGAATTAAAAAATATTATTTTTATCAAAAAAAATTTCCATATGTACCCCTGTGATCGAAATTTTCAATGAGTGGGAGAGAGCGGAAAGATACAAAAACCTCATGTGTTGGAAAAATACGCACTATAAAAAATCGAAATTTTTTAGTGAAATGCGAATTGCATAATAAATATTGAAAAAAAATCATATCTCGGTTCGATGATGAGATAAACAAACGAAACTCGCACCGATTAAAGGGTCCATAGTGGACTAAAGTTTTGCAAAATGTCAACGTTCCACGATAAACAGAAACGAAGCGGTGATTATTTGAAATGTCTCGTTGCTTGATTCGAAATTAAAAAAATCACTAAAAAGTCAAAATTTCCATAGATTGGATTTTTTTACTATTGTGTGGTCGATATGGAGCAGCACTCGGCTATCGCTTCGTGCTGCTGTTGTTGGGTCGATGTAGAGCAGCACTCGGCTATCGCCTCGTGCTGCTGTTGCTAGGCCCGGTTACTGCTCGCTTCGCTCGCATACTGACCCGGTTATTGCTCGCTTCGCTTAATTGAGGTAGCTCCAGGACTTTGTTCGATAGAGCTCGCTTTGCTCGCAAGCTTGTCGGGGGTGATGTATGTAATCTGACTTTAGATAAAAGGGTTGGGTTTTTACGCCGAATTGCCTTGCGCACTCGCGACGGTCTGTTCTCTGCCCTGTAAAAATTTCAAATCGCTAAAATGAATATTTCGATATTGTATGCCCTGGTTATAGGGTGACCTTTTTTTCAGAAAAAAAAAAAAAAATTAAAAAATCCAATGGTTTTTTTGATTTTTTTCTTCTTACCGGTTGCGGATAATTAGTGGAAATGCAAATGTGAAATCTAAATTTCTCTATCTAAATTTTTCGACCAAAAAAAAAGAAAATCAAAATTTCAAAATTTTTTTCGAAATAGAAAACGATTTTTGATTTTAAATCCGAATAGCTATGTGCACTCTGGACGATCGGTTCTCTGTCCATTCAAAATTTCAGATTGCTAACTTGAAAATTACTATGGTTTATGCCCCGGTGATTTTCATGTTTTTTGAGATGAAAAAAAAAATTCAAAGGATTTTGTATTTTTCCCAGAAGCCGATAAGTGGTCTAAATCCAAATCTGAAATGCAAATTTCTTTATCGCAATTTTTCGCAAAGATCCACTAAATTCAAAATTTCAATTTTTTTTTTAAAAATAGAAAACGATTTTGGATTTTAACGCCGTATAGCCTATCGGAATTTCGTGGTTCGGTTCTATGCCCAGTAAAAATTTCAGATCGCTAAAATAAAAACTACTATGGCTCATGCCCCGCGTGTTTTTCGTGTTCCATCAATACAATCTGTTCCATAAGGGTACATAATTTTTTTTTATTGTTTTCATAGTTTTGTTTTGTCTTGCCGGTTGCGGATAAATATTTGAAATCGAACTGTGGAAACAAAATTTGTCGATGGCAATTTTTTGACCGAAAAAGTGTTGACAGCCGGTGAAATCGGCCATTAAAAAAAAAATGGTCCCAACATCATCACCAAGTATAATCCTATCATCCTGTGGTCAAACAAAAAAATTTGGATGAAAAAAAAAACAATGAATACAATCAGGATTTCGACACCCGGTATTTATCCGTTTAAACTTTTGATAAAAAAAAAAAATACTTTTCGTGGATGAAAAAAATGCCCGATAGATGGGTTGTGTCGATATCTTTTTTAATCGGGCGATTTGAGCGCTCGGATGTGTCGCGTTGGAAAGGCCAGGTCAAATCCCATCGAAATGATGGTATGCGCGACCCCGAAAAGTGTCGCGCTTGATTCGATATTTAAAAAATCACTAAAAAGTCAAAATTTCCATAGATTGGATTTTTTTACTATTGTGTGGTCGATATGGAGCAGCACTCAGCTATCGCTTCGTGCTGCTGTTGTTGGGTCGATGTAGAGCAGCACTCGGCTATCGCCTCGTGCTGCTGTTGCTAGGCCCGGTTACTGCTCGCTTCGCTCGCATACTGACCCGGTTACTGCTCGCTTCGCTTAATTGAGGTAGCTTTAGGACTTTGGTAGGCTTGCTTCGCTCGCATGCTCGTCCTGGGCGATGTATGTAGTCTGATTTCGATAGAGCTCGCTCCGCGAGAATTTAATAGAGGTAGCTTCACGACATTAGTTAACTAGCTTCGCTCGCAAGTTTGTCCTGGGCGATGTATGTAGTCCGACTTCGATGAAAAATAATGAAGAAAATCATGGTTTTAGACCACCCTGTATATGCACATTAAACTTTAAAATTAAAAAAAAAATACTTTTAATAATCGGATCGAACTCGGAAAAGAACGGTGATTTGTCGCATTAAATTCTGCACACGATGGAATTTAAAATAATATTATACAATCGTTGGGTGGTGCCGCATTCGCCAAAAATTAATAAAAAAACAAAAGCGCACGCGTGAAAAACAAAGAGGAACGTTTTTTGGTATGAATTAAAAAATATTATTTTTACCAAAAAAAATTTCCATTTGTACCCCTGCGATCGACATTTTCAATGAGTGGGAGAGAGCGCAAAGATACAAAAACCTCATGTGTTGGAAAAATACGCACTATAAAAAATCAAAATTTTTCAGTGAAATGCGAATTGCATAATAAATATTGAAAAAAAATCATATCTCGGTTCGATGATGAGATGAACAAACGAAACTCGCACCGATTAAAGAGTTCATAGTGGACTATAGTTTTGCAAACGTTCAACGTTCCACGATAAACAGAAACGAAGCGGTGATTTTTTGAAATGTCTCGTTGCTTGATTCGATATTTAAAAAATCACTAAAAAGTCAAAAATTTCCATAGATTGGATTTTTTTACTATTGTGTGGTCGATATGGAGCAGCACTCAGCTATCGCTTCGTGCTGCTGTTGTTGGGTCGATGTAGAGCAGCACTCGGCTATCGCCTCGTGCTGCTGTTGCTAGGCCCGGTTACTGCTCGCTTCGCTCGCATACTGACCAGGTTACTGCTCGCTTCGCTTAATTGAGGTAGCTCCAGGACTTTGGTAGGCTCGCTTCGCTCGCATGCTCGTCCTGGGCGATGTATGTAGTCTGATTTCGATAGAGCTCGCTTCGCGAGAATTTAATAGAGGTAGCTTCACGACATTAGTTGGCTAGCTTCGCTCGCAAGTTTGTCCTGGGCGAAGTATGTAGTCCGACTTCTATAAAAAATAATGAAGAAAATCATGGTTTTAGACCACCCTGTATATGCACATTAAACTTTAAAATTAAAAAAAAAATACTTTTAATAATCGGATCGAACTCGGAAAAGAACGGTGATTTGTCGCATTAAATTCTGCACACGATGGAATTTAAAATAATATTATACAATCGTTGAGTGGTGCTGCAATCGCCAAAAATTAATAAAAAAACAAAAGCGCACGCGTGAAAAACAAAGAGAAACGTTTTTTGGTATGAATTAAAAAATATTATTTTTACCAAAAAAATTTTCCATATGTACCCCTGTGATCGAAATTTTCAATGAGTGGGAGAGAGCGCAAAGATACAAAAACCTTATGTGTTGGAAAAATACGCACTATAAAAAATCGAAATTTTTCAGTGAAATGCGAATTGCTTAATAAATATTGAAAAAAAATTATATCTCGTTTCGATGATGAGATGAACAAACGAAACTCGCACCGATTAAAGGGTCCATAGTGGACTAAAGTTTTGCAAAATGTCAACGTTCCACGATAAGCAGAAACGAAGCGGTGATTTTTTGAAATGTCTCGTTGCTTGATTCGATATTTAAAAAATCACTAAAAAGTCAAAATTTCCATAGATTGGATTTTTTTACTATTGTGTGGTCGATATGGAGCAGCACTCGGCTATCGCTTCGTGCTGCTGTTGTTGGGTCGATGTAGAGCAGCACTCGGCTATCGCCTCGTGCTGCTGTTGCTAGGCCCGGTTACTGCTCGCTTTGCTCGCATACTGACCCGGTTACTGCTCGCTTCGCTTAATTGAGGTAGCTCCAGGACTTTGTTCGGTAGAGCTCGCTTCGCTCGCAAGCTTGTCGGGGGTGATGTATGTAGTCTGACTTTAGATAAAAGGGTTGGGTATTTACGCCGAATTGCCTTGCGCACTCGCGACGGTCTGTTCTCTGCCCTGTAAAAATTTCAAATCGCTAAAATGAATATTTCGATAATGTATGCCCCGGTTATAGGGTGACCTTTTTTTCAGAAAAAAAAAAAAAATTAAAAAATTCAATGGTTTTTTTTTATTTTTTTCTTCTTATCGGTTGCGGATAATTAGTGGAAATGCAAATGTGAAATCTAAATTTCTCTATCTAAATTTTTCGACCAAAAAAAAAGAAAATCAATATTTCAACATTTTTTTCGAAATAGAAAACGATTTTTGATTTTAAATCCGAATAGCTATGTGCACTCTGGACGATCGGTTCTCTGTCCATTCAAAATTTCAGATTGCTAACTTGAAAATTACTATGGTTTATGCCCCGGTGATTTTCATGTTTTTTGAGATGAAAAAAAAAATTCAAAGGTATATATATACCTTGGGTCAAAAAATTAGATTTTTGATTTTGTGTTTTTCCCAGGAGCCGATAAGTGGTCTAAATCCAAATCTGAAATCCAAATTTCTTTATCGCAATTTTTCGCAAAGATCCACTAAATTCAAAATTTCAAAATTTTTTTAAAAATAGAAAACGATTTTGGATTTTAACGCCGTATAGCCTATCGGAATTTCGCGGTTCGGTTCTATGCCCAGTAAAAATTTCAGATCGCTTAAATGAAAACTACTATGGCTCATGCCCCGCGTGTTTTTCGTGTTCCATCAGTACAATCTGTTCCATAAGGGTACATAATTTTTTTTGTTGTTTTCATAGTTTTGTTTTGTCTTGCCGGTTGCGGATAAAAATTCGAAATCGAACTGTGGAAACAAAATTTGTCGATGGCAATTTTTTGACCGAAAAAGTGCTGACAGCCGGTGAAGGCGGCCATTAAAAAAAAAAAAAAATGGTCCCAACATCATCACCAAGTATAATCCTATCATCCTGTGGTAAAACAAAAAAAATTGGAAGAAAAAAAAAATAATGAATAAAATCAGGATTTCGACACCCTGTATTTATCCTTTTAAACTTTTGATTTAAAAAAAAAAATACTTTTCGTGGATGAAAAAAATGCCCGATAGATGGGTTGTGTTTCTAATGTAATTGTGAACCCGGCGCACCCAAAATTTTGAGAATCAATTAATTTTTTTTGAAAATCTTTAAAAATCGATATCTTTTTTAATCGGGCGATTTGAGCGCTCGGATGTGTCGCGTTGGAAAGGCCAGGTCAAATCCCATCGAAATGATGGTATGCGCGACCCCGAAAAGTGCCGTGTGAAGCAAGACCAGCGTATAAAGTATTGAGGTTAGTGAGTTTTTGCCTGACGTTTAAAAAGTCAGAATTTCAAAAAATGTTAAAAAATAGAAAAAAGAGTCGTATCGAGAGGGGAATTGGTGCGTCGTGCGAGGGGCGACGAAATCTGTGCTCAGTTCGAATTACAGGTGGATGTAATGAATTTTTCGATTTTTTAAGGCCTCTCGAAAATTTTCTCCCATAAGAGCAATGTAAAAGTGGTTGCCAAGGCGACCGAATCGCAGCCTTCTCGGATCCCCACTGCATTAACGTTTTTATTAAGGGAGACTTGTTCTCACGGTGTGCAAGCTTTGTTGCCTAACTTGCAATGTTGATGAAATTTAAATGGCCAGAATTCTTGAAGTGTACTAATAATTGTAAATTAAAGATATTTTTAATGTTCGTTAATATTATTTTATTAATAATATAGTTGTAGTATACCGAAAAGTTATTAAATACATGGAAAATAATTAGCATTTAAGGGGGTATTACCATTCGGAAGTTTTAAAAAATTGATTTTTTTTTTGCATGTATTGATACTTGATAGTATCTAGTTTCATGCCCGAAAGCCGTTTTACAATAGGCGAATTAGTTAGTTAGATTTTTGCTTGTTGAAGTAAACAATGCTGAGTAGGTGGCTGGGTGGAAATACGCAGAACTGAAACGAAAGTTTGAATGCTTGTGTCTGGAAGCTGGCTTCGAAGCACCTCAACTGTGGTGCAAAAACCGTCGCTATCGCGTCTTTCATAGCTACCAGCATTTTCAACGACGGATACTCGGCAGTTTTTAAGACGATAGAGACACTGGGAATCCATATCGGCCTGCAAGCCAAGGCTTTCCGGTGCGGACCGACGCGGAGCGCGAGATGTGGGACGAATTTTGCCTGACTCCAGCAACTCATAAGGCCATCCAACAACGCTGGCAGGAGTAAATCATTCAAACCCAGTTTTTAGAGGAAGAGGAGGGCCTAGTGTACGGAGCTGGCATAGCTGACTAAAGCCAAAAATCTCCAAAAATAGTTAAAACTTGTGTCAAAACTTTAAACGCGTTTTTCTCGAAACCACTTTTTTTCGCTGGCCGGAAACTTTCTTTTCAAACTATGAAACGGATTGACTTGAGCTTTTGGTGTTCGGTTCTCCACATTTTCCTCTGGAGTTTGAACCACCGTCATTCAAATATATTAACATTTGATATTTTTCATAGAGCCCTAAAGTCAGAAAAAGGGGGGCAAAAAGCGACCACTTTTTTCGAATGGCCTCCATTTTGTTATTTATCGAGATTTTTTATTGTCGGTGGTTCAAACTCCAGATAATTTAATACAGATTAATGACTACTACTTCATTTTACGTTTCAAATAACAGAATCGAAAAAATCTTTCCGGCCATGAGGAAAAACACGGCGGACACGGCCTTATTTGAGGCCAGATTTAGAGGTTTAGCCGGACGATTGAAAAGAATTAAAATTCATTTTTTATAGTTTATGAATCTATAAACAAGTTGCAAGAAACCGCAAGATCGCATGTATTAAATTTCCCAAAAATAAAAATTCTGAAAAACCGTAAAAAAAAACGCTGTCCTAGTGGTAATACCCCCTTAATAACTTACCTTAAACTAGAGTTTTCAAAACTCGACATTTTATTGCATGCGCCACGCATACCAAACTAATTTAAAACACTGTTTCTAAAAAAACGTTTTTTTCATTTTAATTAAAACAGTTTTATTACAAAATGTGTTTTCTTGATTTAAAAAACAGCCTTCCTACTGAGCAAATTCATTTAAGTAATGCTTGATCAACATTAAAACAACGTTTAATGTTGCTACAATGTTGATATAAAGTTATTTGTTTGTTTTCTGCTAAGTGGGTTACAACGGCGGCTCACGGCCTAACTTCAAGGTAGGCCAGAGACCCAAGGTAATATGTATCCGTTATTGAAAGGTGACTTTATTGTGCAATTCTTGTATTTATAAAACGCGATCCCAACCTTAAATTTTGTGTGCCTTGGCTGCGAGCCGTCGCTGGTGGGTTAGAAACATAAACAATTGAAAACATGTTTAAAACACGTTTTAAACTTGTTTAAAACAGAACATGTTTAATATCTCATGACATTTAGATTATTATTACAGTTGGCTTTCGTGATATTTCTTAGTTTGAAATGCCAATATCTTCACTTTAAATCAGTGTTTTGTACGCGTGGCGCATGAAGTAAAATTTCGAGTTGAGAAAAGCCCGAATTTGGATTTGGACGCTGCGCGTCCAAATCCAAATTCTTAGGGCTTTTCTCAACTCGAAATTTTACTTCATGCTTAGTCTGGGAGTGGAAGACACTCGTTTAGTTTTTGAAATTTTTTATGTATTCTCAAGATTTTCGGAGTTTTCAAAGTTTTAGTTAATTTTTAACGCATTTTGTAAATTTCTAAGATTTTCTCTAATTTTCAAAATTCTGTTGGTTATCCTAAATTTTCGGTAATTTGAAACATTTTGATACCTACTTTTCATAAGTTTTTATTTTTTAAATTCTTGGCAATTTTCATGAATTAACTAAATATTCTTTACGTTAGAAAATGTTAAAGTTTTTATGGAATTCTAAGATTGACTTCATTTTCTAAAATCTAATGGTTTTCCTGAATTTCTAAAATTTTCGGTAATTTTGAAATATGTTACACTTTTAATGAATTTTTGTAGATTTTTTAAATCTTAGCAGTTTTCGTAAATTTCCTTAGTTTTCGTTATATTTAAACATTTTGATACTTTTAATGAATTTTTAATTTTAATTTTTTCCTGATTTTTCATCTTATTTTTAATTTAGATTATTATTACAGTTGGCATTCGTGATATTTCTCAGTATAAAATGGCGATATCTTCACTTTAAATCAGTGTTTAGTAAGCGTGGCGCATGAAGTAAAATTTCGAGTTGAGAAAAGCCCGAATTTGGATTTGGACGCTGCGCGTCCAAATCCAAATTCCTAGAGCTATTCTCAACTCGAAATTTTACTTCATGTTTTGTTTGTTAGTGGAAGACACTCGTTTAGTTTTTGAAATTTTTAATCTATTTTCAAGATTTTCGGAGTTTTCAAAGTTTTAGTTAATTTTTAACGCATTTTATAAATTTCTAAGATTTTCTCTAATTTTTAAAATTCTGATGGTTTTCGTAAATTGTTATTAATTTGAAATATTTTGATACCTACTATTCATAAGTTTTTAGTTTTCAAGTAGTAGTAGTGAAAATCTTTATTACCATACTAATTACAAGGTGTAATACATAACATTTTTAAAAATAAAGTAAATATTTAGTTCTGGTAAATGGCTATCGGCCAGTGGCCTTTCTGCCAGTGTAGATGTTTATAAAGAAAAGTTTACATGTTTGGTGAAGTGATCGCGGTGACTATATATACATACATAAAAAAAAATAAAAATAACTGGTTAATTCTGATTATAATGAGAGATGAGCTGGAACAGAGTGTTTGAGGGATTTAAGAATTTGGGGTCGATGGAGTTATTTCTGGGAATACAGAGTTGTGAGAGGATTTCGAAGTTAAATTGATTTTGTGAGAATTTTTTAGATAGGTGAGGGATTCGTTCGGCGATAGGAATGACTTTAGTTTTGTTATAGAGAAGGGCGTTTGATGGGTTGTGAAGTGGATTACTTGGGTGTCGAATTTTGGTAAGAGATCTAAGGGATGAGCGTTCGCTAACTTGAATGTTATGGAGGGTGGGATTGGGGGAAGTTGTGTATAGGATGGAGCCGTAGTCTAACAAGGGTCTGCATATCATCTTGTAGATTTTGGTGGCATTCTCTGTTGAAATGCCAAGATTTCGGTATGTTAGACTACGGAAGTGTCTAGCTCGAGCAGTAATTTTACTTTTTAAAATGGACGTGTGCTTTTTAAAATTAAGTTTGCCGTCTAATGTAATACGAAGGTACTTAATATAGGGTGCTGGGGAAATCGGATTTTGGCAAATAGATATGTTGGTAGGACTGTTCTTACGGTGGTAGGGAATAAGGAGTTGGGATTTATTAGGGTTAATTTTTATTCTCCATTTGGCAAACCACAGTTCGAGTGAGTCTATAAGTTGCTGTAGGGTTTGTAGTGCTTTTGAGAGGGTAGGTTCGTGGGTAATTAGGGCTGTGTCGTCGGCAAATTGCAGAACATAGGAGGCTGGATTGAAGTGAGCAGGGTTATGGTTGTATAGGTCAATACAATAGAGGTTATACAGTAGAGGGGAAAGAGGTGACCCTTGCGGAACACCTTGTTCGGGACTAAATGTTTGGGATGTCGTGCTGTGAATTTTTACGATAAGGGATCTGTTTACTAGGAAGTTGTTAAGGATAATAATTAGGTGGTTGGGTATATTCAGGGAGTGGCATTTATACAGCACACCTCGGTGCCATACGGAGTCGAAGGCTTTCTGTATATCTAAAAACAATGCGGCAGATGACCCGCCTTCGAGGTGTGTTGTTTGCATATTGGAGGTAAGGATGGTGAGCGGGAGAGAGGTTGATCTGTTGGGAAGGAATCCGAATTGGTAGCTGGGAATTAAATGGGATATATGGGACATGATTTTTTGTTTGATTAGGGATTCGTACAATTTGCCAACGACAGGAAGGAGGGTGATTGGTCGGTAGCTGGATACAAGGGAGCGGTCTTGGTCTCGTTTGGGTATGCAAGTGATGATACCAGTTTTCCATTCCGGTGGAAAGTAGCAGGATTGGTAGCAAAAGTTTAGGATTTTGAGGATGTATAGATGGGAATCAAGGGGTAAGGATTTCAAAATATGTCGTCGTATGTTGTCGTGTCCTGGAGCGGTATTTTTGCCGGTGTTAAGTGTGTTGAAGTACTGTTCTTCTGTCAGTTCGTCAGTAACGTTGGGTATGTAATTTGTATTGAAAAAGTCACTATACCAGTCATTAACTTGATTAAAAAAGTCATGGTCAAATGAAACGTCTTCTGTGTGTCGGTATGTGTCTTCGAAATATTGGGCAAATGTGTCCGCTATTATTTGTTTGTCATTTGTCATTTCGTTAGTCGATGGGTCAAGAATTTGTGTTATGCTGGAATAGTTTTTATATTTGCTAAGTTTTTTAATTTCTGTCCAATATGTCTTGCCCTTACTGTCGTTGATTTTTTGGCAAGCAGTTAGCCAGGTTTCCGTTTTGTACTGCTTAATTAACTGTTTGATGTCTTTACTTAATTTATTAAATACTGTTCGAAGTTCTGTCGTGTCTGTCTGTCTGATGTCTCTGTAGATTTGTCTTTTATGCTTTATTAATTTTAGGATATAATTTGGAAGGGGATATTTATAGGATTGTTTCTTAATTTTAGGTGTATTTTTGTTGATGGAGTGAGAAATGGCGTTATTAAATTGGGATATTACATTTTGATCAATAGTGGGATGAGTGGATATAAAGTGTGAGATATCTTTTGTAACTTGGGTGGTGTTGCAGTGTTTATGATCCAGTATATAGTCAGGAGGAGGTGGGGGGATAGTTTGTGTGACATTTAGTTGAAATTGGATGGATAGGTGGTCGGAGCATAGGTCAGGGATTAGTGTAACAGAGTGAATTAAATGTTTTAGGTTTTGGGTGCAAAGTAGGACATCGGGTGTGGTGGATTGGGTATCATTCATAATGAAGGTAGGCGGGGTATGTATGCGGACGAAGTTAGAATTGGAGAGAAAATTGGTAAGATGTCGAGATTTTGCTTTGTTTATGTTCATATCTCCAATAATTATGACGTTATCGTATGAAGATTTCGTAAAAATGGTATCATCAATTGAGGAGAAAGGGTGTATATAGACTAGGAAGATATGGATTAGGAATGAGGGTAAGTTTAAGGTGGCGTGGATACATTCATTAAGAGGCTTGTTAATTTTGGGTGGGTTGGCTTTTCCGAGTTTTAAGGAAGGGTGTACAGCAACTATAGACCCACCCCGGTATTTACGATTCTGCATGGTGGAGGGGATTTGTAGAGACTGCCAATTATTAAAGGAAAATGGTGTGATTGTTTTGGATTCGACAAGAAGGTTCACGTGAATAGGGTTATTTGATAGGAAATTATATAGTGCATGGGATTTATTGGAGATGGAGTTTATGTTTGTGTAAAGGAAACCAATATTAGCCATTATTAATTACTGCGTGGGCTGTTTTTACTCCTTGGATAGGAACTGTGGGCGGGATACTGTCGGGATCATCAAGGTCAAACATAACCACAAACATTCTGTTCCCCGAAAATGAGAGATGAGTGTCGATTTTAAAAGAATAGATGAAGCGTTCGCGGAGTTTTTTTATAAGAGCTTGTCTGTCTGTGTTATTGGGTTCGTTAATTTCAGTGATAAATGTGTCTAGGATGTGATCATGAAGAGTGATAGGTTGATGAATGCGTGAGTTTTGTTTGATGGTATCGTCTATATCGGAAGATTTCTTGTTAGTGAGGTGGATCTTCATATTTGGAATTCCTTCTATCGGCTGTTTAGGACGGTTTGGACATTTCATTGACCAAGCTCCATGGTCTTCACCCCCGCAGGAATTACATTTTATGGGGTTGTTCGTGGTGCATGCGTTAGTGTGGTGATCTCCTGTACATTTTGAACAGTGTATACTTTGCACATATACTTAAAGTTTTCTTTTAATAATTTTGTGTAACTCTCATGTGAGGCGGTAATAATTCGAATTAGTCGAGTTTTTTGGTCGTTTGCTTTGGAAATGATTCGACGACAAAAACGGTGTTGAATGCCTAGTTGGTTGAGTTGAGTGCTGATAGCGGCGTCCTCGATTTCCAACTCTACTCCGCGAATCACGCAGCAGTAAGAGGGGGATGCGGTGGTATTGCGACTGTGCGTAGCGAGTGGTGTCGACTCAGTAAATTCGCGTACGAATGATTTATTTTGGAGTGCACGGAGGTTGTTGATGCATATGTTTTTATCCGAGTTCGATTTTAGGATAAAGCCATTTTTTGTTTTGATGATAATGACATCTTGGTCGTTATTATTAGCAAACCATATTTGCACGAATTGTAGACGTGTGTATTCATTAGTAGTGGTTATGTTGAATATGCATTTGTGGTTAGAATAAGTTGTGTTTTTGTTTAAATGTGGTAGCGTTTTTGTATGTGTGGACGGTCTTTGTTGTTGGATGGTAGACTGAGGTTGTGATGTTCCTGCTACCGGTTGAGAAAGAGTTTGTGGGATTTCTGTGTGTGTTTGTTGTTGAGTGTTTTGGCCTTGTGGAGTATTTTGGTGTTGTTGACTGTTTTGGTGTTGTTGAGTACTTGGTTGTTGTTGAGTATTTTGTTGTTGTATGTGTTTCAGGATTGATTGTAGTGTTTTATTTGTAGTTTTGGGTGTGTTTAGGTTACCTGTGGCTTTTTTTTTCCTCCTCTCCCAGCGGTAAATTTAGGGGGGCGGCCACGTTTTCTGGTACTAGCCTCCTGGAACTCATCCACGGTCATCTCGGTGGAATCATCATCTGATTCCATGGTTCTTAACATCCAGTTTGTGATAAAATATAGCACTTAGTTGGTTGTTAAATTCGTTTGCTCTATTGCACGTCCGACTGTTGCGGTGTCTAGCTTGCGACTGTGTTTAGTTTTCAAATTCTTGGCAATTTTCATGAATTTACTAAATATTTTTTAATTTAGAAAACATTGAAGTTTTTCATGAAATTCCAAGATTTACATTCATTTTCTAAAATCTAACGGTTTTTCTGAATTTCTTAAATTTTCAGTAATTTTGAAATATTTTACACTTTTAATAAATCCTTGTTGATTTTTTAAATCTGGCAGTTTTTGTAAATTCTCTAGTTTTTGTTTAATTTAAACATTTTGATACTTTTCATGAATTTTTAATTTATATTTTTAACGTGATTTTCCATCTATTTTTTTACAGTTGGCAGTCGTGATATTTCTCAGTTTGAAATGCCAATATCTTCACTTTAAATCAGTGTTTTGTACGCGTCGGCATGAAGTAAAATTTCGAGTTGTGAAAAGCCCGAATTTGGAATTGGACGCTGCGCGTCCAAATCCAAATTCTTAGGGCTTTTCTCAACTCGAAATTTTACTTCATGCTTAGTCTGGGAGTGGAAGACACTCGTTTAGTTTTTGAAATTTTTTATGTATTCTCAAGATTTTCGGAGTTTTCAAAGTTTTAGTTAATTTTTAACGCATTTTGTAAATTTCTAAGATTTTCTCTAATTTTCAAAATTCTGTTGGTTATCCTAAATTTTCGGTAATTTGAAACATTTTGATACCTACTTTTCATAAGTTTTTATTTTTCAAATTCTTGGCAATTTTCATGAATTAACTAAATATTCTTTACTCTAGAAAATGTTGAAGTTTTTATGGAATTCTAAGATTTACTTCATTTTCTAAAATTTAATGGTTTTCCTGAATTTCTTAAATTTTCGGTAATTCTGAAATATTTTACACTTTTAATGAATTTTTGTAGATTTTTTAAATCTTAGCAGTTTTCGTAAATTTCCTTAGTTTTCGTTAAATTTAAACATTTTGATACTTTTAATGAATTTTTAATATTAATTTTTTCGTGATTTTTCATCTTATTTTTAATTGAGATTATTATTACAGTTGGCATTCGTGATATTTCTCAGTTTGAAATGGCGATATCTTCACTTTAAATCAGTGTTTAGTAAGCGTGGCGCATGAAGTAAAATTTCGAGTTGGAAAAAGCCCGAATTTGGATTTGGACGCTGCGCGTCCAAATCCAAATTCCTAGAGTTATTCTCAACTCGAAATTTTACTCCATGCTTTGTTTGTTAGTGGAAGACACTCGTTTAGTTTTTGAAATTTTTTATCTATTTTCAAGATTTTCGGAGTTTTCAAAGTTTTAGTTAATTTTTAACGCATTTTATAAATTTCTAAGATTTTCTCTAATTTTTAAAATTCTGATGGTTTTCGTAAATTGTTATTAATTTGAAATATTTTGATACCTACTATTCATAAGTTTTTAGTTTTCAAATTCTTGGCAATTTTCATGAATTTACTAAATATTTTTTAATTTAGAAAACATTGAAGTTTTTCATGAAATTCCAAGATTTACATTCATTTTCTAAAATCTAACGGTTTTTCTGAATTTCTTAAATTTTCAGTAATTTTGAAATATTTTACACTTTTAATGAATCCTTGTTGATTTTTTAAATCTGGCAGTTTTCGTAAATTCTCTAGTTTTTGTTTAATTTAAACATTTTGATACTTTTCATGAATTTTTAATTTATATTTTTAACGTGATTTTTCATATTTTTTTTACAGTTGGCATTCGTGATATTTCTCAGTTTGAAATGGCGATATCTTCACTTTAAATCAGTGTTTAGTAAGCGTGGCGCATGAAGTAAAATTTCGAGTTGGGAAAAGCCCGAATTTGGATTTGGACGCTGCGCGTCCAAATCCAAATTCCTAGAGCTATTCTCAACTCGAAATTTTACTTCATGTTTTGTTTGTTAGTGGAAGACACTCGTTTAGCTTTTGAAATTTTTAATCTATTTTCAAGATTTTCGGAGTTTTCAAAGTTTTAGTTAATTTTTAACGCATTTTATAAATTTCTAAGATTTTCTCTAATTTTTAAAAATCTGATGGTTTTCCTAAATTTTCATTAATTTGAAATATTTTGATACCTACTATTCATAAGTTTTTAGTTTTCAAATTCTTGGCAATTTTCATGAATTTACTAAATATTTTTTAATTTAGAAAACATTGAAGTTTTTCATGAAATTCCAAGATTTACATTCATTTTCTAAAATCTAACGGTTTTTCTGAATTTCTTAAATTTTCAGTAATTTTGAAATATTTTACACTTTTAATAAATCCTTGTTGATTTTTTAAATCTGGCAGTTTTTGTAAATTCTCTAGTTTTTGTTTAATTTAAACATTTTGATACTTTTCATGAATTTTTAATTTATATTTTTAACGTGATTTTCCATCTATTTTTTTACAGTTGGCAGTCGTGATATTTCTCAGTTTGAAATGCCAATATCTTCACTTTAAATCAGTGTTTTGTACGCGTCGGCATGAAGTAAAATTTCGAGTTGTGAAAAGCCCGAATTTGGAATTGGACGCTGCGCGTCCAAATCCAAATTCTTAGGGCTTTTCTCAACTCGAAATTTTACTTCATGCTTAGTCTGGGAGTGGAAGACACTCGTTTAGTTTTTGAAATTTTTTATGTATTCTCAAGATTTTCGGAGTTTTCAAAGTTTTAGTTAATTTTTAACGCATTTTGTAAATTTCTAAGATTTTCTCTAATTTTCAAAATTCTGTTGGTTATCCTAAATTTTCGGTAATTTGAAACATTTTGATACCTACTTTTCATAAGTTTTTATTTTTCAAATTCTTGGCAATTTTCATGAATTAACTAAATATTCTTTACTCTAGAAAATGTTGAAATTTTTATGGAATTCTAAGATTTACTTCATTTTCTAAAATTTAATGGTTTTCCTGAATTTCTTAAATTTTCGGTAATTCTGAAATATTTTACACTTTTAATGAATTTTTGTAGATTTTTTAAATCTTTGCAGTTTTTGTAAATTTCCTTAGTTTTCGTTAAATTTAAACATTTTGATACTTTTAATGAATTTTTAATATTAATTCTTTCGTGATTTTTCATCTTATTTTTAATTGAGATTATTATTACAGTTGGCATTCGTGATATTTCTCAGTTTGAAATGGCGATATCTTCACTTTAAATCAGTGTTTAGTAAGCGTGGCGCATGAAGTAAAATTTCGAGTTGGGAAAAGCCCGAATTTGGATTTGGACGCTGCGCGTCCAAATCCAAATTCCTTGAGTTATTCTCAACTCGAAATTTTACTCCATGCTTTGTTTGTTAGTGGAAGACACTCGTTTAGTTTTTGAAATTTTTTATCTATTTTCAAGATTTTCGGAGTTTTCAAAGTTTTAGTTAATTTTTAACGCATTTTATAAATTTCTAAGATTTTCTCTAATTTTTAAAATTCTGATGGTTTTCCTAAATTTTCATTAATTTGAAATATTTTGATACCTACTATTCATAAGTTTTTAGTTTTCAAATTCTTGGCAATTTTCATGAATTTACTAAATATTTTTTAATTTAGAAAACATTGAAGTTTTTCATGAAATTCCAAGATTTACATTCATTTTCTAAAATCTAACGGTTTTTCTGAATTTCTTAAATTTTCAGTAATTTTGAAATATTTTACACTTTTAATGAATCCTTGTTGATTTTTTAAATCTGGCAGTTTTCGTAAATTCTCTAGTTTTTGTTTAATTTAAACATTTTGATACTTTTCATGAATTTTTAATTTATATTTTTAACGTGATTTTTCATATTTTTTTTACAGTTGGCATTCGTGATATTTCTCAGTTTGAAATGCCAATATCTTCACTTTAAATCAGTGTTTTGTACGCGTGGCGCATGAAGTAAAATTTCGAGTTGAGAAAAGCCCGAATTTGGATTTGGACGCTGCGCGTCCAAATCCAAATTCTTAGGGCTTTTCTTAACTCGAAATTTTACTTCATGCTTAGTCTGGGAGTGGAAGACACTGATTTAGTTTTTTGAAATCAAGCGAGGAAAGAAGGAATGAAACCCAAGGTACCAACTACAATGAGGCGCAGATGAATACAAATAATTTTAACTTATGTTACTATATAGGTATATATATATATATATCATTGTAATTGTACGAAATAAACTCTTCGGAGTTTTCAAAGTTTTAGTTAATTTTTAACGCATTTTGTAAATGTTTAAGATTATCCTAAATTTTCAAAATTCTGATGGTTTTCCTACATTTGCATTAATTTGAAACATTATGGTACCTACTTTTCATAAGTTTTTAGTTTTCAAATTCTTGGTAATTTTCATGAATTTACTAAATATTCTTTAAGTTAGAAAATGTTGAAGTTTTTCATAAAATTCCAGGATTTACATTCATTTTCTAAAATCTAACGGTTTTCCTGAATTTCTTAAATTTTTGGTAATTTTGAAATATTTTACAGTTTTAATGAATTTTTGTAGATTTCAATCTTGGCAGTTTTCGTAAATTCCCTTAGTTTTCGTTGAATTTAAACATTTTGATACTTTTCATGAATTTTCAATTTAATTTTTTTTCGTGATTTTTCGTCATCTTTTTTTTTAATTTAAATTATTAATACAGTTGGCATTCGTGATATTTCTCAGTTTAAAATGCCAATGTCTTCACTTTAAATAAGTGTTTTGTATGCGTGGCGCATGAAGTAAAATTTCGAGTTGAGAAAAGCCCGAATTTGGATTTGGACGCTGCGCGTCCAAATCCAAATTCTTTGGGCTTTTCTCAACTCGAAATTTTACTTCATGCTTAGTCTGGGAGTGGAAGACAGTCGTTTAGTTTTTTGAAAATTCTTATAAATTCTTAAGATTTTCAGAGTTTTTAAAATTTAAGGGGGTCTTCCGGTATAAATGACCCAAACTTTGGATTTTTTTTCTAGGGAACTGGTAAGAGTTAGAGACCTGGTTTTTTTTAAAATCTTTATTCATCCTTGCTCTACAATTGGGATTTTTGTCGAGTCGAAAAAATCAAAATGGCGTCCAATATGACGGCTGCCCGGCGGAAATGTTCCAAAACTGCGAGCAGCCTAGGGGTCGCTATTCGTCACCTAGAAACAAAATCAGCTCAGTTTCTTGAAGAGTATAGTTCAGAGAATGGAATGAACTACGAAATTTTGAAAAAACTCTAAATTTGACAAAATAGCGGGCATTTGAAAAAAAAGTCGTGTTTTTCGGTCGATTTTTTGACTTTGACAGGCTGTAAAAAATCTTTAAAATTGCAAATTGCACCGGGAGGTTAGTTCATTCCATGAAGAAAAGTGTTTTCAATAACGGAAGCAAAGAACGAAGTCAATTGGTTGAACCGTTCAAACGCTAGAATGCTCGCAGTTTTGAAAAATGGTGATGTGTCTATCATAGTACTTTCCCCCGCAAATTGCGTATTAAATCACTTTTAAAATATTTGTAGCATGATTATTTTCAAAATGTCTTCAACTTTTTGATAACTACAACTTTTATTTGAAACATTTTTCAATTGGATCAACACATACTGACACAAACCAATGACTATATAAAAAACACTATTTATTGAATATCTCAAAAACTAAGAGTGCTATGACAAAAAGTGAAGATACAAAAAATCGTTAATATTTTAGTACCAACAACTTTTATTTGAAACATTTTCCAATTGTATCAACACACACTGACACAAATCAATGACTAGATAAAAAACACTATTTATTAAATATCTCAAAAACTAAGAGTGCTATGACAAAAAGTGAGTCCACAAAAAATCTTTAGTTTTTTATTTCCTATAACTTTTATTTGAAACATTTTTCAATTGTATCGACACATACACTGTCACACATCAATAACTAGATAAAACAAACAACCTTTATAATATCTCAAAAACTAAGAGTGCTATGACAAAAAGTAAATAAAAATATATCTTCATTTTGTTATTATCTACAACTTTTATTTGAAAGAATTTTTTGTTTGATGAACATTGAATAAAAAAATCAGAAAAAACTGAAGACAGACAGACAGACAGACAGACAGACAGACAGACAGACAGACCAGACAGACCAGACAGACCAGACAGACCAGACAGACCAGACAGACCAGACAGACCAGACAGACCAGACAGACCAGACAGACCAGACAGACCAGACAGACCAGACAGACCAGACAGACCAGACAGACCAGACAGACCAGACAGACCAGACAGACCAGACAGACCAGACAGACCAGACAGACCAGACAGACCAGACAGACCAGACAGACCAGACAGACCAGACAGACCAGACAGACCAGACAGACCAGACAGACCAGACAGACCAGACAGACCAGACAGACCAGACAGACCAGACAGACCAGACAGACCAGACAGACCAGACAGACCAGACAGACCAGACAGACCAGACAGACCAGACAGACCAGACAGACCAGACAGACCAGACAGACCAGACAGACCAGACAGACCAGACAGACCAGACAGACCAGACAGACCAGACAGACCAGACAGACCAGACAGACCAGACAGACCAGACAGACCAGACAGACCAGACAGACCAGACAGACCAGACAGACCAGACAGACCAGACAGACCAGACAGACCAGACAGACCAGACAGACCAGACAGACCAGACAGACCAGACAGACCAGACAGACCAGACAGACCAGACAGACCAGACAGACCAGACAGACCAGACAGACCAGACAGACCAGACAGACCAGACAGACCAGACAGACCAGACAGACCAGACAGACCAGACAGACCAGACAGACCAGACAGACCAGACAGACCAGACAGACCAGACAGACCAGACAGACCAGACAGACCAGACAGACCAGACAGACCAGACAGACCAGACAGACCAGACAGACCAGACAGACCAGACAGACCAGACGGACCAGACGGACGGACAGGACGGACGGACAGGACGGACGGACAGGACGGACGGACAGGACGGACGGACAGGACGGACGGACAGGACGGACGGACAGGACGGACGGACAGGACGGACGGACAGGACGGACGGACAGGACGGACGGACAGGACGGACGGACAGGACGGACGGACAGGACGGACGGACAGGACGGACGGACAGGACGGACGGACAGGACGGACGGACAGGACGGACGGACAGGACGGACGGACAGGACGGACGGACAGGACGGACGGACAGGACGGACGGACAGGACGGACGGACAGGACGGACGGACAGGACGGACGGACAGGACGGACGGACAGGACGGACGGACAGGACGGACGGACAGGACGGACGGACAGGACGGACGGACAGGACGGACGGACAGGACGGACGGACAGGACGGACGGACAGGACGGACGGACAGGACGGACGGACAGGACGGACGGACAGGACGGACGGACAGGACGGACGGACAGGACGGACGGACAGGACGGACGGACAGGACGGACGGACAGGACGGACGGACAGGACGGACGGACAGGACGGACGGACAGGACGGACGGACAGGACGGACGGACAGGACGGACGGACAGGACGGACGGACAGGACGGACGGACAGGACGGACGGACAGGACGGACGGACAGGACGGACGGACAGGACGGACGGACAGGACGGACGGACAGGACGGACGGACAGGACGGACGGACAGGACGGACGGACAGGACGGACGGACAGGACGGACGGACAGGACGGACGGACAGGACGGACGGACAGGACGGACGGACAGGACGGACGGACGGACAGGACGGACGGACAGGACGGACGGACAGGACGGACGGACAGGACGGACGGACAGGACGGACGGACAGGACGGACGGACAGGACGGACGGACAGGACGGACGGACAGGACGGACGGACGGACAGGACGGACGGACAGGACGGACGGACAGGACGGACGGACAGGACGGACGGACAGGACGGACGGACAGGACGGACGGACAGGACGGACGGACAGGACGGACGGACGGACAGGACGGACGGACAGGACGGACGGACAGGACGGACGGACAGGACGGACGGACAGGACGGACGGACAGGACGGACGGACAGGACGGACGGACAGGACGGACGGACGGACAGGACGGACGGACAGGACGGACGGACAGGACGGACGGACAGGACGGACGGACAGGACGGACGGACAGGACGGACGGACAGGACGGACGGACGGACAGGACGGACGGACAGGACGGACGGACAGGACGGACGGACAGGACGGACGGACAGGACGGACGGACAGGACGGACGGACAGGACGGACGGACAGGACGGACGGACAGGACGGACGGACGGACAGGACGGACGGACAGGACGGACGGACAGGACGGACGGACAGGACGGACGGACAGGACGGACGGACAGGACGGACGGACAGGACGGACGGACAGGACGGACGGACAGGACGGACGGACAGGACGGACGGACGGACAGGACGGACGGACAGGACGGACGGACAGGACGGACGGACAGGACGGACGGACAGGACGGACGGACAGGACGGACGGACAGGACGGACGGACAGGACGGACGGACAGGACGGACGGACGGACAGGACGGACGGACAGGACGGACGGACAGGACGGACGGACAGGACGGACGGACAGGACGGACGGACAGGACGGACGGACAGGACGGACGGACAGGACGGACGGACAGGACGGACGGACAGGACGGACGGACAGGACGGACGGACAGGACGGACGGACAGGACGGACGGACAGGACGGACGGACAGGACGGACGGACAGGACGGACGGACAGGACGGACGGACAGGACGGACGGACAGGACGGACGGACAGGACGGACGGACAAATATTTGCCGGATCGAAATATACTTTTACCCACATATTCTAGACATGTTTAGCTTTGATTTCACACAAACAAAAAATCGATTTTTTGAAAAAATTACCAAATGCGTTAAAAATTAACTTAAGGGGGTCTTTAAGTTAATTTTTAACGCATTTGGTGGATTTCTAAGATTTCCTTTATTTTTCAAAATTCTGACGGTTTTCCTGAATTTTCGTTAATTTGAAACATTTTGATACCTACTTTTCATAAGTTTATAGTTTTCAAATTCTTGACAATATTCATGAATTTACTAAATATTCTTTATCTTAGAAAATGTTGAAGTTTTTCATGAAATTCCAAGATTAACATTAATTTTTAAAATCTAACGGTTTTCCTGAATTTCTTAAATTTCCGTTAGTTTTGAAATATTTTACACTTTAAAACATGTTTAAAACACGTTTTAAATCACATTTATGCACACACAATTGTGATATTTTATTGTAATAACATTTTATGTTTAATAATGTAATTTGAAATATCTTCAACAATTTAGCTAACATTTAACATTTAAAATTCCAAATAATGATGTATATAAAATCCAAATAAAATACAGTTTAGCAATTTTAAACAAATTTAACGTTTAAAACACGTTTTAAACAAATTTGACATTAAAAACAAAACCCTTTAAAACACGACGGCTGTTTTAAACATGTTTAAAACAGTGTTTTGTGTTTTAAACAAAACAACCCTGATTTAAAGTGAAGTTTAAAATATACTCCTTCAGTTTGAACTCATGTTGATAAATTTTACAAATGTTTATTTCGTTTAATAAAATATTGCTCTATCAAAAATCGATCAATTTGTTTTGGGGTATGTAAGTACCGGGCGATCAAATGAATTTCTAATTGGAGTAGGTTATGTTTTTTAACCTACGCCCTATCTAGTAACCGCATCATACCACACTGTCATCTTGACGCGTATGATTGACATCACTTACACATGCACGTAATAGCTTTAGCAAGTACATTACGTGCTGGCAAGTAAACAGCTGATTGCTTACCGCACAACCAAATGACATTTCTTTGATGTATATTGATCAAGTAGTAATGTAGTTTTCATAATTGTCATGTTACTATTAAAAATGATTGCGTTAAATACGTTTCTTTCATACTCATTGTTTATTTTGTTAAGGCGTCGGTAAAGTATTGTACGTTTCTCGAGTGGTATGGCAATTACATACTCGCGGAATACTGCACTCCCTGCTGCGCGGCTCGTGCTCAACATATCCGCTCATATGTAATATGCTGCACACCACTCTCGTTACGTAATATATTATTTTACATTTTGGCAGTCTTCAAAGGCTGTAACATAATAAACTCAAATTATTTGATTTGTCGAATTAGCATAAATTCAAACTTCATAGTTTGCTTGATAATACATGCATTTGATAGCCCGGTATAATTATATAATAAAAAAAACGAATGGAAATTGCACCAGGGGCTTGAATTTTTGAAGATTTGATTACAATCAACGCCAAGAAATCAAAATACGTATTATTTATTAACCTGAGTTCAAACTTAATCAGGATGTTTTGCACTTCTCTTTAAATCTGTGTTTTATTCAAAGTAAAATTTCGAGTTTTGAAAAGCCTAATAATTTGGATTGGTCGCTCAGCTTCGCTGCGCGGCCAATATACATTTTTAGGTTTTTCCAAATTCGAAATTTTACGTTATGTTTAGCCAAGAAGTACAAACACTCGTTTGAAACTTCAAATTGAACGCTTTTATAAAAACAATGAATTCCTGAAAATATACCTCACTCTGTAATCACCAAAATACAGGGTGGGGCAGAAAAACCTATCCGATTTTAAAACGTTATAAAATTAAAACCACTCAACTTGACAAAAATTTTTTTTACTAACATATCGAAAATTTTATGCCATTTTTAAATTTAAGTTTTGAAAAGCACATCACTCAAATGTCGTCCTTGGGAGCGGATACACTGATTTAGGCGCTCGCGGTAGCTTTCCATGACTTTCACCGTCATTTCCACAGGAATTTCTTCAATTGCCCGAGCAATTTCCCTTCGTAAAACAAGAAGGGTCCTTGGTCGATGCTGGAATACCTTCGATTTGAGTTAACCCCAAAGGAAGAAGTCACATGGAGTGAGATCCGGTGAGCGCGGCGGCCAGCCAATATCACCTCTCAGAGAAATGAGGCGTCCGGGAAACATTTCCCTGAGAATGTCCATTGATCGTCGCGATGTGTGGGCGGTTGCACCATCCTGTTGAAACCACACATTTTCCACGCCATTTTCTTCCATTTTGGGTTGAAGAAAAATTTCCAGCATGAAACAATAGTGCTCGCTGTTGACCGTTACGGTTTGCCCATTTTCTTCAAAAAAGTTAGGCCCCCAGACGCCTGGGCGAGAAAGAGCACACCACACAGTCACTTTTGGGCTATGGAGAGGTTTCTGATGGATTTCCCGAGGATTTTCGTCACTCCAATATCGAAAATTCTGCCTGTTTACGGCGCCACAAAGGTGAAAATGGGCTTCGTCCGTGAAGAGCACAACATCGTCTATTGGGAGTTCTCGGAGATCGCGACACAGGTTCATACGGGTTTCAAAATCCCTTTCAATTAATTCCTGTGCAACAACCATTTTGTAGGGATGCATTTTGAGGTCCCGGTGCAAAATTCGCCGAATACTGCGGTTGGAAATCGCCAAAGTGAGCGAATGTTTTCGTGCCGAACGACGCGGCGAACGTTCAATCGCGGCTCTCACATTGGCCACGTTTTCAGGTCCTGTTGCTGTCCTGGGACGTCCAGGCGACTTCTTTTGCAATGCTGAACCCGTCTGTCGAAAATTTGACACCCACACTTTAATCGTAGCGTGATGTGGAAGAGGATCATGACGCCCGAGTCCGAAATGAATTTGAAAAGCACGTTGTGTAGCAATTATCGAACCGCCGTTTTCGATAAACCGCTCAATAACAAAAGCACGATGTTCACCAGACCAAGGCATGTTGACTAATGACAAATGGCATAAGACCGGCTTTCTAACGCGTTTTACCCCACTACTCTACCTGTTCCCTCTTCTGAGAAAAAGGGATTTGAAATCGGATAGCTTTTTCTGCCCCTCCCTGTATCTATACTTAAAATATGAATTTACTGTATCTTCTTCGATACTGATTTTTAAGACACTTCAATTCCTAACAAAACAATGTGTGTCTTCATAAAATAAACTCGCTCACTTCCACAAACCATAAGATTTTTACCCCCATCCTAGAATACCATCATGGGTCATCTTACACGACTATGATATTTAGCCACTGAGCAAAAAACAAACAAACAACGTTGTATCAACTTTATAACAACATAAAACGTTGTTTGAAGGTTGATCAAACATTATTATATTACATTGTGTTTGCTCAGTGGGCATACTTACAATATTAATTTCCTGTATCTTCTTCGATGCTGATTTTTTAAACACTTCAATTCCTAACAAAAAAAAATGTATCTCCATAAAATAAACTCGCTCACTTCCACAAACCATACGATTATTACACCCAATCTAAAGTACCATCATGGGTTATTTTACACGACCACTATAAAATCTTATAGTTTTGGCCATTGCGGGGGTGAATTTAAGACGAGTTTCTCTCTCTTTCCAGCCGAATCGATCGCGTCTGCGTTTCCGTTTTCTTGCATTTACATTCCGTTAGGCGAGTTTTGATTAAAGTTGGCCCACTGCTCCACTGCTCTTTCCTCCCCCACCCCCCGCGATAACCACCCGTGTTTCTGTTTGTGGCACTAAATTTGATTTACGATTTCGAACCCTGCAAATGTTGTTGTTGTGTACATACCGCGCATCATTCACACACGGATTACCTTCATGCGCGTCTGATACTGACATATTTGATAATTACAAATGGAAAATAATCGCAATCATACCGGGAATTTTTGTTTTAAGCATACATATGCATACATTCTAAATTTTCCGACGTTTGTTGTTTTTTAAATGAGTTCAATTTAAAGCTTCAAAAGTGTTTCCACTTCCAGGTTAAGCATGAAGTAAAATTTCGAGTTTAGAAAAGCCTGAAAATTTGGTTCGGTCGCGTAGGGAAGTGGAGCGACCAAACCAAATTTTCAGGCTTTTCTAAACTCGAAATTTTACTTCATGTGCTACGCGTGTAAACAAACATCTCATTTAACCAAATCTCTATTTATTATAATAAAGAAGATCCCCATGCTTAGAATAAATCTGTGGACACCCTGTGTAAATATATCTTAAATTGAAAAAATAAATCATAAATTTTACATTAAAATATTTTATAAAGTATAAAATTACGAGAATATTTGTATAAACAGCAAACATCAAGTCTTAATTAAGAAGACTACCAAGCAATAAATATTTGAATATTCTCGTAATTTTATATTTTATATGTAAAGTTTTGTAAACTAAAAGCGATTTTTTTTCGAAGGCGAAAAATGCAAAATATAGTTATACAATATTTTATTCTGAAATTTTATATACGTGCAATAATAAATATTATTATATTTATTTTAAATAAAATTGTCAAAACCAACAAATATCAAATATCCAATATCATCATTAGTTAATTTAATTTTAAAATGTTATCTTTTTAATGTATGTTTTTAACAGAGCTGGGCAGGATTCGAATCATTCAGGATTCGATTCCCGGATTCGAATCCTTTTAGAGGATTCAACAGAGGTATTCGAATACTTTAGTGAAAACGGATTCGTGATCCGGATTCGTTACATTTTTTTAAAAGGATTCGTGTTCAAATCCAGACGTAGATGATTCGAATCCTTATAAAATGATTCGAATTCTTATAAAAGGATTCGAATCCTCATACACGGATTCAAATCCTCCTAAATAATTCGAATCATCGCTATTCAGGCTAAGATTCGAATTCGATTAATTCAAATAGTTAAATATTCTAATATGAATATTTAAATCACTAAATTATTCATATTTGAATATAAATATTGAAATTTTCGAATAATTCAAATATTTATGAATAGATATTTGGTTACTTAACCATGAAAAATATCCAACGTTAATAGTATATTTTTAACTTCACTTGAAATCAGTGTTCTATACGCGGGCGCACGAAGTAAAATTTCGAGTTTAGAAAAGCCCCGTGAAAATTTGTCTCGCGACCCTCGACAAATTTTCTACGCGGGGCTTTTCTAAACTCGAAATTTTACTTCATGCTTAGTCTGGGAGTGGACAACACTGGTTCTTAGAAGTTTCGAATACTTTAGTGAAAACGGATTCGTGATCCGGATTCGTTACATTTTTTTAAAAGGATTCGTGTTCGAATCCAGACGTAGATGATTCGAATCCTTATAAAAGGATTCGAATTCTTATAAAAGGATTCAAATCCTTATAAAAGGATTCGAATCCTTATAGAAGGATTCGAATTCTTATAAAAGAATTCAAATCGAATAATTCAAATATTTATGAATGGATATTTGCTTACTTAACCATGAAAAATATCCAACGTTAATAGTATATTTTTAACTTTACTTGAAATTAGTGTTCTATACGCGTGGCGCATGAAGTAAAATTTCGAGTTTAGAAAAGCCCCGTGAAAATTTGTCTCGGGTCGCTGCGCGACCCTCGACAAATTTTCTACGCGGGGCTTTTCTAAACTCGAAATTTTACTTCATGCTTAGTCTGGGAGTGGACAACACTCGTTTGAATTTTAAATTTAAATGTCTTAAAAAATCCACGTATGTAATATAATAAATCATTCATTGAAATCATAGAAAAAGATTCAAAATTTTATCTAAAATTAACTTTTAGAGTTAACTTTATAATTTGGTCGGCTCTTAATGGGTGAATATTCTATTCCTAAAAAAACCGTTTTTATTTAATATTAAAGTTGCATTTAATACAATAACAAACTGTGAATAAATCGACATAAATCTAGAAGTATCGAAAATCTCGACATGTAGAAAATCTTGACGGTCCACTCCCAGACTAAGCATGAAGTAAAATTTCGAGGGCTTGAGCTTGGCTACTGAGCGCGTCGGCAGGTGGTGGATAGCCGAACATCCTGAGTCGCCCTCTGGACTTTTGCCGGGGGACGAAGCAGGACAGTCTCGAATAAACTGAATAAGAGACCGCGAACCAACTCCCCCAGCTCAAGGTGTCATGCGACCCGTGCCGAGGAGCTAATGGCACCCGGGGTATAAGGGTGTCTCGCACGGAGCCTCCAAGGTACAAGGCGCCCCCTTGGAGTAAGTAGCCTTACCTCGCTAATCGGGTCACTGGCGGGATGGACCTCTTAGATACGCGGTACTCGTGGAAACTACATGGACAAAAACAAAGAAACAAAATCACAGCAGAAAGGGGAACTTCGCAAAGAAGAAGACCCTACCGCTAAACACAATCCCGAAACCAGCGCCGAGGCAGGGACAGTGGGGGTGGATGCCCAGCATCGAACCCTACCTCCCCAACCCAGCGGATCGAAAGCCCAGGGCAGCCAAGCAAACCCGGGAATTACCGAGGCTACAGTAGGAGTATCCAAACTCCAGCTGGAACCGAGGCTCTCCGGCTCCCAAAAGAGGAAAGCCGCGATCAATTTGGCCAAAGCACGTGGGGAGCCAATCAAACCCAGGAAGCGTAGGTCAAATCGACAATGGGTTCGCGAGGAAGAACGTCGGGGAGTTCGTCAAACCCGACTGCAAACTCCCTCACGAACCCCACTTCAAACCAACAAGAGGCCTCGCTCGGAAACCAGCACACCCTCTACTGGAGGCAAATATAAAACTCCAGCCAAGAGAACGCGCCCAGCCTTGGGCATGACCGAGGTGAGACCCAGCACTACAGCTGGGGAGACCTACAGTCAGGCACTAGGGGCGGCGCGAATGGCTGTGGTACTCGAAGAGTACCCAGAACAAAACCTCACGGAGGACCAGGGAAAATCCGTACAACGGACTATCTTAACTGAGGTATGGAAGTGCGAACCTTCCAAAGGTCCACAGTTCACCAACAGCTACTTCGAGAAGGGGGTTGTGTACATCACGTGTGCCAACGAAACTTCCAAGGAGTGGCTGCTGGATAAGATCCCGACAATAAAACCATGGGAGGGCGCTGCTTTGCGCAGCGGAACTGCCAGGGAAATTGTCAGGATGACCAAGGTTGGAGTCTGGATACCAAAGACGGACCTAATCGAGGCCAAGGATACGGCTGACCTTATCAGTTTGCTGAAAACCCAAAACTCTGGGCTCGAAACAGCAAAATGGAGAGTAGTCAGCCGAAAAGAGGAGGATAAAGGAACAACCCTTATCCTCTACATAGACGAGGGTTCACTGAAGGCTCTGGAGAAGGTAGGATTTAAAGCCTACCTGGGTTTCTCCCAATTAACCTTCAAGATCCTCGGAAGGTAGCCCGACACCCTGGAAGGCAATGGAGGTAATACAGATTAACCTCCACCACTCCAAGGCGGCCACCGCTGCCCTGTGCCGCCAACTCCAAACAGGGAAATACGGCCTGGCCCTTATACAAGAACCCTGGCAATACAGAGGCGTTGTAAAGGGCCTTGGTAACACCGGAGGTAAGTTAATATATGACACAAACTCCGAAAAGGTCAGATCCTGCATTTTTGTACGGAACGACATAAACTTCTTAAAACTGCATAACCTCTGCTTCCCAGATCTTGTCGCAGCGAAGGTGAAACTCTGGGGTGAGGGAACCACACTCGAGGCCGTTATAGCCTCAGCATACCTCCCCTACGACTCCCCGCAGCCCCCACCTTCCAAGGAACTTGAGGAGCTAGCGACCTACTGCAGGACGAAGAAACTGCAGCTGTTGGTAGGTGCGGACGCCAACGCCCATCACCAACTCTGGGGCAGCTCAGACACCAACAAAAGAGGTGAGTACCTATTAGATTTCTTAATGTCCTCGGACTTTGAAATTCTCAATCGGGGAAAGGAACCCACTTTTGTTACCAAACAACGTCGCGAAGTGATCGATATAACGTTTGCGTCGCGAGGTGTAAGTGCCCAACTAGTGAAGTGGTATGTGTCGGACGAACCATCTCTCTCCGACCACCGTTACATCATTCTGGAGATTGGTCAAACCCGAGAAACCAAAATCGAGTTCCGAAACCCACGAAGAACATGCTGGGAATCATACCTTGAAGACCTTGGCACCTGCCTTAAGGGTACCAAGGAAAGCATCAAAAACAAACTGGACGTAGAGCTTGTGGCAGAGCAAGTCCAAGAGGCCATCCTAACCTCTTTCCAGAACAACTGCCCTACAACGAGGAGATCTTCCGGCAAAATAAAAAACTGGTGGAATGAAAACCTCGAAACACTAAGGAGGGACACACGCCGGCTCTACAACAGAGCGAGGAAATCTGGTGAGTGGAAGGAATATTCCAAAACACTAACGGAGTACAGCAAGGAGATCAGGAGGGCGCGCCGGGAGGCGTGGAGGATATTCTGCTCGGAGATTGACCAAGTCCCCGAGGGAGCAAAACTCAACAAAATCCTAGCGAAAACCTCCGACACCTCTTGTGGAACCCTGAAGAAACCAGATGGATCATTTAGAGAAACCGGCAAGGAAACAGCGGAGATCCTCATGAGAACCCATTTCCCCGGACCTGAAATCCTGCAAAATGGTGCAGACACTCACTCAGTGCTTGTAACCCCTGGTAAGGCGGCAACACAACAAGACTGGGAAATCTCAAAGAAAATTGTAACCTTTGAACGAATCAGGTGGGCGATAGGTACATTCCACCGATACAAATCACCGGGACAAGATGGGATCTATCCAGTGCTCTTGCAGCAAGGGCTGGACCACCTTCTACCGGTGCTATGTAAACTCTTCAGGGGCAGCCTGGCACTAAAACACGTGCCAACTACCTGGAAGAAAGTCAAAGCGGTCTTTATCCCTAAGTCTGGGAAGGACTTAACCCAGCCAAAAGGTTACAGACCAATTTGTCTGACATCGTTCCTACTTAAGACGATGGAAAAACTAGTTGAAAGACACATAAGGGAAACCTCACTTCTAGAGAGGCCGCTCCACCCCTTTCAACACGCCTTTCAAGCTGGAAAATCATGCGAGTCTGCCTTACACCAACTGGTAGTTAAGGTAGAGGCCTCGCTGAAAAACAAAACAGTGGCTTTGGCTACATTTCTCGATATTGAGGGAGCGTTTGACAGCACCTCTATCAGAACGATCGTAAGAGCAGTCGAAAGTCACGCTGTGGAAACCACGATAAGCTCGTGGCTACAATCCATGCTGACGGACAGACTAGTAATTACGGACCAATTCCAAGAAAAAATCAGCATAAAAGCCAAAGGTGGATGTCCTCAGGGGGGCGTTCTATCCCCCCTTCTATGGGACATGGTGGTGGATGAGCTACTTACGTTACTAAACGACTCAGGATATTACGCCCAGGGATATGCGGATGACATTGTCATTCTCGTCACGGGAAAATATCCAACTACTATAACAAGCATCATGAACAATGCCTTGAAAACTGTAGAACGATGGTGCGGGGAGGTGGGGCTAAGCGTTAACCCCACCAAGACTACGGTCATCCCCTTCACAAAAAGAAGGAAATGCGCGGGCCTCAAACCCCCAACCTTCTTTAACCAAACTCTACAACGAACCAATGAGGTCAAATATCTTGCTATCTACCTAGATACAAAACTCACATGGAACCGTCAATTAAAGCACACAACCGACAGAGCAACAAGGACGCTAATGACAACAAAGCGTGCTCTGGGAAAAACATGGGGCCTTAATCCAAAAATGACCATGTGGATATATAATGCAATAGTAAAACCCATGATCACCTACTGATGCACCACTTGGTGGCCGAAAGTAGAACAAAGTACTGCGCAGGCTATCTAGAGTACAGCGACTAGCCTGCTTATGCATAACTGGCGCACTGCGTACAACACCAACAGCCTCAATGGAAACCCTACTAAACCTCCAACCGCTGGACCTAGTGGTTGAAAGCGAGGCCAGACTAGGGGCATATAGGTTGAGGACAACTGGAAACTGGCACCCCACAGGAAACCACTCCAGAATAGAACAGGTAGTTACCAAACCTCTACTACAAATGGGAAGTGACTAGATGATACCACGCTACTCCCTGAAGAGACCCTTCACAATAGAATGTGAGGGGGACAACGAAAAGCGCAACCCTTCACCTGGAACCCTGATCTGGTACACCGATGGGTCAAGAAGAGAAGGTGGAGCAGGCGCTGGGATTCACGGCGTAACCCCAAAATGTGACATCTACGTGTCTCTGGGGAGGATAGCAACTGCACATCAAGCCGGGATCTTCGCGATCAATCAATGTACCATGGAAAATCTGCGACGGGGATATAAGAGGCAAAAGATTCTGATCCTCACCGACAGCCAAGCCGCTCTAAGAGCACTCAACAGCTATAAGATCCAATCTGAGCTAGCATGGGAGTGCATCCAAAACCTGACGAAACTGGCGACGGAAAACACCGTAACACTACGCTGGACGCCGGGACACACAGGGGAGGATGGCAACGAGAAAGCCGATGCTCTGGCAAAGATTGGATCACGCAGACCCTACATTGGACCAGAACCAATGCTACCGATTCCCAAAAAATCAATAAGACCAAGCGCAAAAGAGTGGACCCTAGAAAGACACACCGAGCGCTGGAAAAACCTGACAGGGCATAGACACAGTAAACTACTGATGGAAAAACCCTGCCAAGAACTAGCAACTGAGGCCCTCAGACTCAGTAGAAACAACCTTAGAATAGTCACAGGACTGATAACTGGACACTGTACCCTAAGGAAGCACCTGCATAACATGAAACTGTTCACAGAAGATCCAATATGCAGACTATGCCTGGAAGAGGATGAAGACGCCTCACATGTACTATTCGAGTGCGAGGCACTTTCCACCTGGAGGGAAACAAACCTTGTCCAAGGGAATCCAAGCCACTTCCCGAAGGGAAAGATGATCGAAAGGCTGCTGGGACTAGCCAAGGAGACAGAGCTTTTTGATTAACTACGGCAACGGAAGAAGTACAATAAGCCACACGGCTGCGGTGCTAGGGCAGAAATAACCCTAACTTCCGTTCCCTGCCCCTAAAAAAAAAAAAAAAATTCGAGTTTAGAAAAGCCCCGCGTAGAAAATTTGTCGAGGGTCGCCCGAGACAAATTTTCACGGGGCTTTTCTAAACTCGAAATTGTACTTCATGCGCCACGCGTATAAAACACTGATTTAAAGTGAAGTTAAAAACGCACTGAAAATCAACCCAACTTTGATATTTTTTCAAAATTGGATGTTTTCTTTTCTATCCATGCTGTAAACCTTAAGATATTCGTTGTTTTCTTGTAAATAAACTTCGATTCCCTGTAGTCCTTCGGTCTCCGAAGACCATGATTGGTCCTTCGAGCTGTAGCCTTTGTAAAATGGTAATAAACTTAGTAATCTAGAGTGATCCTTTTATTTGAAACTTCTAAGAACGAGTGTTGTCCACTCCCAGACTAAGCATGAAGTAAAATTTCGAGTTTAGAAAAGCCCCGCGTAGAAAATTTGTCGAGGGTCGCGCAGCGACCCGAGACAAATTTTCACGGGGCTTTTCTAAACTCGAAATTTTACTTCATGCGCCACGCCTATAAAACACAGATTTAAAATGAAGTTCAATAACACATATATCATCATTAATTAAAATCATTATATAATCAGATATTTAGTCGGTAAATGTACATTTTTGTTAATAGAAACTGATGGAATAAAATATTACTGGTTGCAAATAATAGATTTAAATTTATTTTTAAAGGATTTGTATTCGTGATTCAAAAATGAGGGTTCGAATCTTTGATTCGAATCATATTTTTCACTTACGAATCCTTTATTTGAGTATTCGTGATTCGAATCATACACTGGCGAAAGAAATTAACGCTTCATATTAATTTTTTTAATTTAAAAATAAAGTTTTGATGTTTAAAAACAAAAAAAATAACAACAAAACCAACTGAACTATAATAATGATTTTTAACACATTTTCTTTCATTAATGACTAAAATAATGTCATAAATAAAAAGAGGAAAAAAGTTAACATGTGATTATAAGACTTAATATCTAGTGTTTCCTCCTCTTGCTCGAATAACTGCCTGACAGCGACGGCTCATACTGTTAATTAATGATCCAATTTCATCCTGGTTAATATCTTCCCAAATTTCCTGCAATCTTTGTCCAAGCTCTTGTTGATCGCTTGGACGCCGAGGAAGTGCTCTAAGGCGTCTGCCCATCGCGTCCCATAGGTGTTCGATCGGATTAAGATCGGGACTCCTGGCTGGCCATTGCATTGTGTTGATACACACTAGGTCAAGATACTGTTGTACAATTCGGGCACTGTGTGGTTTTGCATTGTCATGCATAAACAGGAAATCGTTTCCTCCAAAGGGAGCAAAAGGCATTACGGATGGTTCTAAAATGTTTGCAATATAAGACGCTGCCGTGATGCTTCCTCTTGGTATGACCACCAACTCCGTACGAGCCTCTAAAGTGATACCACCCCACACCATAACAGAGCCTCCACCAAACATAACAGTCGGAACAATGTTACACTGCGCATAACGTTCACCTGGCCGTCTGTACACATGCATTCGTCTGTCACTGCCGTAAAGACAAAATCTGGACTCGTCGCTAAACATAACATTAGCCCAATCGGCCTGTAACCAGTTTACATGTTCTTGCGCAAATGTTAACCTGGCTTTGCGATGGTCTGCGGTTAATTGTGGTCCTTTTGCCGCTGTTTTCGGAGTTAAATTAAAACCACGTAACCTTTTTCTGATGGTAACGGAACTTACATGAACATTGCGGATCTCTGCGAGCATATTTTGTAGCCTAGGAGCCGTAATAAACCGTTCGCGTAACGTCTGCATCATTAAAAAACGGTCTTGAACAGCAGTTGTGGCCCTTTTTCTCTCTTGTCCTGGCCTTCTTGAGTATGCCTGAGTTTCCCGATGTCTCTTCAAGACACGGGATACGGTCGATTGATTAACACCAAGACGCTGACTGATGTAACGCTGACTCCTACCTTCTTCTGCAAGTGTAACCACAATCACAGCTTCTTCACTGCTTAAATTAAGATTCGGACGTCTATCCATATTCATTCTTCACTATTTAGCACTTAATTTTAACAATTACTTGAAAACAAACTCAAAAAGAAATTTTCTATGAACCTTTCTTACAGTCAGAATAATGAAAAGTGCTTCATTTTATTTATTGACAGAAAACCATGAGAACAAAAGACAAAACACAACATGTAAAACAGCATGCTTGATAAGATTTCTTATTGTAAAAATATGTTTGTGTTCAAAGAAAACTCGATTCCAAGATATCAAAAAAATCACAAATGATGCGTTAATTTCTTTCGCCAATGTATTAGGTGATTCGGATTCGTGATTCGAATCCTGTTTTTGAGGATTCATCCCATCTCTGGTTTTTAACTATGCGCGTTCGATTTTAATATGTTACATTTTTATATTTTACATACATTTTTGAAATATCTGGGTGATCGGACTACTCTAGAGATAGAGATAAAGTATAGATTAGATTAGTTAAACCTGTGTAACACACTTTTGTTTGTGATGAACAATAAAAAAAATCATCAAAATTCATTAAAAATATCATAAAAAAAGAAATGTTTAAATTTATCAAAACAAATAAAATCGTTCAAATGTTCAAATTTCGCCCATTACTCCCAGATAAAGAATAAAGTAAAATCATCATCATCATTTACAAATTCTAAGGCCGCAATTGTCATTTTTTCATGGCCAACTATTTTTGTTGTAAAAATAATAGCTGTAGGCAGTTTTATGACTCTGCTATTTTTTTTCTTATTTGTTTCATTTTGTCGAACAGATAAGAAAGAAAATAGCAGAATCATAAAACTGCCTACTAACTTTTTATTAATATTTCGAACTTGTTTAGTTTGATTTGAATAAATATAGCAATAATTTTTACCATTCATATCATCGGTGAATTCATTCATATTTCATTTAATAACATTTACGTTGACAAAAAATCGACTTCGCTAGCGATTTTGCAACAACTTGTTCGATTTTCTGAGAATTGTGCGTCCGCAATAAAAAAGCGCCACCGTGAAAATTCCGTGTTTATAGTTTGTAAAAAATGCGCGTAGTCGACGAATTTTTATTGAACAGCGTAAATTATTCAAACATGGCGATCTAAACCAGCCAATAAACTGGACTAAACTGGGTAGTTGCAGTGGCGTAGCGTGGGTATTCTACTCCCCCCCGCTACGGCCTTGTTGTGTCAGTTGATCAGTTTCTTTACGAAAAAAAAAAAACACAGAAATGGGAATAAATATAATAATTTTAATTTAATTTAATATTTTTTTTAGTTGCAAGTGTTGACAGTTATTATATATCTAAAATTGAATCCCCCAGTAAATACGCCTATAAGAGTTGACATTTAGTCTATAATGTCACTTTTAATTTATACGTTTAATGATTATTTACGGAAATTCTATTTAAAGTACATAATGCTTAATACTAACAATACATTAAAAGTAATAAATAAGTTAAAGTATAAATTTACTAACAATATACAAATAGAACAAACAAATGTAATTTATAATGTCAGATTTATCCTATAATGTCACATGGCATTTAGATTATTACAGGTGGCATCCGTTATATTTCTCAGTTTTAAATGCCAATATCTTCCCTTAAAATCATTGTTGTGTACACGTGGCGCATGAAGTAATATTTCGAGTTGAGAAAAGCCCGAATTTGGATTTGGACGCGCAAATTCTTAGGGCTTTTCTCAACTCGAAATTTTACTTCACGCTTAGTTTGGGACACACGTTTAGTTTTTTGAAATTTTCTATGAATTCTCAAGATTTTCAGAGTTTTACTAAATGTTTAACGCTTTTTGTAAATTTTTAAGATTTCCTTTAATTTTAAAAAATTCCTTCCTAAATTTCATACATTTTCGTTAATATAAAACATTTCGATAACTACTCTTATGTATATTTATTTACAAAATATTCCTCAACTTAAAATATGTTGATGTTTTTGAAATTTTCTATGAATTCTCAAGATTTTCAGAGTTTTACTAAATGTTTAACGCTTTTTGTAAATTTTTTAGATTTCCTTTAATTTTAAAAAATTCCTTCCTAAATTTCATACATTTTCGTTAATATAAAACATTTCGATAACTACTCTTATGTATATTTATTTACAAAATATTCCTCAACTTAAAATATGTTGATGTTTTTGATTAAATTCCAAGATTTACATTCATTTCCTAAAATCTAACAGGTTTCCTTAATTTATTAAATTGTCGGTAATTTTGAAATATTTTACACTTTCAATGAATTTTCGTAGATTTTTTAAATCTTGGCAGTTTTCGTAAATTCCCTTAGTTTTTGTTTAATGTAAACAATTTGATACTTTTCATGAAATTTCAACTTTTATTTTTTTTGTGATTTCTTGTCATCTCTTTTTAAATTTTAATAATTTTCGTAACATATAAAAATTCCGACGGTTTTCGTGAATTTTCCACAATTTTAGGTAATTGTAAAAATCTCGACAATATTTCGTAAATTTAGAAAATGTTTATTAAATTTCAGAATTTCATGAATTTCCTTGATTTTCTTTTATTTTACAAATCTTGACAGTTTTTTTGAAATTGAATTTTCAAAAAGTAGACACCCATCGCGATTTTTTTTTGTAATTCTCATTAATTTTAAAAATATTGACACTTTTTAAGAATTTCCAAGATTATCGTTAATTGTTTTTTTAAGATTTTCGCAAATTTTAAAAATCATGACGTTTTTTCGTGAATTTAGATTTAATAGATTTTCGTTATTTTTCAAATTCTTGATGGTTTTCGTGTTTGTTTTTTTTTTCGTAAATTTCTAAAATTTCTTGATGTTGAAATAGCGTCAAGAATATTTCGAATATTTCGAATATTTCTTCGATTTTCTGTTGATTGACGCTTTTCGTGAGTTTCCAAGATTTTTTTATCAAATTTTATAAAAATTGATTTCAATTTTTAATGGATAAAAGTCATAAACTGTTTTATTTTTATTTTGCATTTGCATTTTTATTGGTGGCAACTTTTATTTGAAATATTTTAAAATGTTATCAATATTAGGCAAATTATTGCAAAAATACTCAAAATTACTAGGAGTAAACCCTCAATTCCAGTTTGCGAAATTTCGCTAGAAGTTGATACAGATCTACAAATTGTTTAGAAATGTCTATGTTCTACATAATTTCTATATATCATGTCTCACTTATTGCAGTTTTTGAGTTATCTTGTTAACCGACACAGACAGACTGACACTCAGACATGATTCGAAAAATTCATTATTTTTGATTTGGGGAGGTTCAAAACGCGAAGTAAAAATCATTTAAAATCACCAGGTTGTTGTTTTGATAATTACTTGCAATACTTGCTTTCTGTAAGAAAGTAAAAATATTAAATCAAACTTTTAAGTTTCATCAGTAGAAATGATTACAGATAGATAGAATTATTATTATTGATAAAGGAGTATATTTTGCAGTGACGGCTCGTCTATAAAATCTCAGGCGATCATTATTGCTATTTTTATAAACGTTCAATTTGAAGTGTCGAGCGAGGGTTTCCATTCTCAGATTAAGCATGAAGTAAAATTTCGAGTTTAGAAAAGCCTGAAAATTTGGTTTGGTCGCGTAGCGCGAAGCGCGGAGCGACCAAACCAAATTTTCAGGCTTTTCTAAACTCGAAATTTTACTTCATGCGCCACGCGTATTAAAACTGAAATATTGTGAAATTAATAATATACTGCTAAACCAGTATTAAAAATAGACTCTGCTAAAACAGGATTATTAATATACTGCTAAACAAGAATATTTTGAATTTCTTAATATTTCAGTATTTTATACTGCTGACGGATAAAGTAAAATTTCAGGCTTTTCTCACTTCGAAATTTTACTTCATGCTTAATCGGAATTGGATTGCAAACACTCGTTAGTAGCTTAAAATTGAACTCATTAAGAAATCAGTGAATGCCTCAAAATGCATACGCTTAATCGGGATATGTATACTTGAAATAAAAATTTCCTCTATGTTATGCGACCCCACCAATAAAAATTCTCACGAGCCTACTCTGATATTTAGTTAGTTTTTTGTAAGTTGATCAAAACGTTACGATGCAAAAATTGATATATGATAAAATAGGTAATTTCATTCTTGAAACCTTTGTTTTGTTTAGTGCGGTTAGATATTTCTTTCAATTGCAACCATAGTTTTTAGTGATGATAACGAAAATGTCACGGTCTGAAGAGCAGGCAGGCTGGCACATACCACCTGCAAATCCTGCGCCAATGGTCGCTTTTTGTATATTCCTTCCTTCCGTGGAAACATGCAACCCCTACAGGTTCACCCCAGTGCAGCAGACTGTCACGAATCATTGCTGGGAATGCCCTTAAAAATAAAATTATACACTTGAAATTAAAAAAAAATAAACATCCAACTAAACAATATACAGCATATTCTCAAATAATGATTCAAATAATAAACAGTTATGATATTTTTATAAAAACAACAAATAATATTCCTATTGTCCAGTAGTTTTACACTGTATTAGTATATTGTATATCGAGAGTGGATATGATGCTTATATCTCACGACGGCAAGTTTGGGGCACGACGCCGTAGGCGAGTGCCCTAAATGCCGAGTGAGATATAAATCATATCCACTCGAGTTTTAATCAACTTTTTCTACGACTAGTGAGAAAAACCAAATGAATAGTTAAACATTATTAAACAAATTATTTGTTGGATATAAAAATGCAATTATAGAAAGTACAGCGAACGTATTTAGTGGTATTGTGTGTAAGTTGTTCAAAACTAATTTCATAACTATTAATTTTATTTAACATAGCATATCATTCTTAGAAATATGGTTTAGGTTCTTGGTAGTATACTAATCTCGATTTTTCATATGAGGACCTTGAAGCAAAGGGATATATTAAACTTGATTTTAAGGAAGTGTTTTTTAAAGTTTACAAAATATAAGTAGTAATTTAAGGAAGATTTGCATTCAATACGAAATAATAATATTCATACTTCTACCTTTAATTTTATAAATTTTGCAATTATATCCTTTGGCTTATAGGGTCTTCATATGCAATTTTATTATTTATCAAGCGTTTTTTTTAAGCAAGTATTCTTGCTCTATATCTTTAGCAGAATATTGAAACAACTCCACAGAAGTGCATACATCACTTTCACACTCACTATCCATAATCTTATTAATTATAAGGACAATTTGAACATTTTCTTATGTCGGAACCTTTTGACATGTGTCGTTTAAAAAACTTTAATTAACTCAGTCCGAGTTGTTACCCGGAGACGTAAACAAACGTAACTGACCAAACATTTATACACCATGTGGTATATACGGCATATATCTTTACACTTTAGTGTGCAAATATGATATGAAAAATTATTATTACATCTAGGGAAATATGAAGAAATTATTTCCCAAGGTTGGCTAGTTACATCCCGACAGCGAAGCCGGAGGAATGTATAGCCAACCAAGGGAAATATATTCATTACATCTAAGGAAATATGAAGAGAATATTTCCCAAGGGAAATATATTGATATTTTCCTTGTTGTAATCAATAGTTTTTTCTAACTAAAGCAATACCTTTCTGAAAGTAAGTAGATATGGAATTCATTTTTTGAATTTATTAATAACGTTGCCAAGGGCCATGTTTGTAACTGTTATAGGTTTGACGTGGGTCAGACTTTTTTATCATGTCATAATTTGAAATGCCGTACGTGCGTTTTTTGAGTTGGTATTTTGTTACAATGTTTGTTATTTTTGAAGTATGACTTGTTTATTCAATCCGTAGTCATAGAAGAATTCACCAAATACGTTGTGGTCCAAATTATCAATGCTAAGATAAATGTTACATTTGAAAGAAAAAGAGCGCGTGAATGCGTCAATTTGATTCTGGGCCGGTATTCCTGAAATTGATCGCAGGATCATTCGCCCGCCAACTGTCAAATTTACATGTTAAATCCCTATCTAAACGACAGATTTCATACGACCGAATCATACGAACAATTTTGGGAATACCGGCCCTGTACTTTGTGAGCAGTCGCGCGCGCCTCATTTTATGTGCAGCCTTCGTCATATGTCGGGCGTTTGTGGCCAGTGTGAATACGCTCAAAATGTGAACGGTATCGAGAAAAACATTTTCTTGTCACTTTTTGATGAACTATATTTCCCTAGGGAGATATGGATTGTCAAACAATGTCCCTAGGGAAATATGAGTATATTTTGACATATCATAACCAAGGCAATATTACTCATTATTGTATCAATCAGAAAAAAAATACATATTCTATTAAGAACTTCTCGTTGGGTGGATTGTTGATCTAAAGATGCAGGTTCGAATTGGAACTGAACCCGAAGCCGGAATAATAGGGTATTTTTGTCTGAACGAAAACCGTAGCATAACCGAATAAAAAAATTAATCCCTCGAACGTGAATAGAAAAACTTGTTATTTTTTCCGTAACGAAAATCGGAACCTAACTAATAAGATGGACCTCCTGGAGTCTCTGGAAATTCACGGAGCACGCGCTAATCCGGAAATTCCCGTAATAAACGACCAGCTTGACCTAATATACACCCCCATTTTTAAAGCCGTTTTGTAACCGTAATTTTTTCGTATATACGGTCTGTTTGATTTATAGTGACACAGCACATATGTCCGTTATTAGTACAGATAGAAAAAAAAGTTAAAGACAATAGTTTTAGTATTTTTCATGATCTATTTAGTAGCATTGTCAGAAAAACAATTGAAAATCAAATAAACACGTGAAAGCTATTAGCTTCATTTTCTTTAATGGAACACCCTGTATATTTTGTTTATTTCAAATAGTTAATAACCTTAGCTTTATAATACCACATAAGTACCCCTTCATTATGCAAATAACGCGACAATTGCAAATAAATGAAATTTATCAGTTGCCATGGATAACAATTGACATAAAACAATTTGTTAACGCTTTAATGTCAAAGTGGTGTAGTAACTTCCCGTCTTGCGTGTTGTTGATTCAAATCTTTAGAGATGGGTGATAATAACTATTCTAATGATGAAAAAATGGATATGCTAAAGGTCTTCGTTAGATGCAACGATAATTCTAGAGAAGCTAGTATCACTTATGGAAACATGTATCCAGAAAGAAGACAACCACATTATCGCACTTTTGCAAGACTTGAACAAAATTTACGGAGAAATGGGTGTTTTAATAATAAATTACGAAGGAGAAGACAAGAAAGAGAAGATAATAATGAAGTATTGATATTGGCCTATTTTAGAGCACATCCACGTAATTCAATACGCGAAGCAGTGGCTGACTTAGGAATAAGTATGCATAAAATATTTTCTATTCTGAGAAAACATAAAATGAGACCATATAAAATTAAGTTAGTACAAGGTTTAAGAGATGGTGATTCTGACAGGAGGATAGTATTCTGTAATTGGCTTAGCAACAATCAACATTTATTAAATTTAATTCTTTGGAGTGACGAATCAAATTTCAACAACAACGGAATCTCCAACCGATAAAACGACCATTACTGGGATACTGAGAATCCACGTCAAATTCGAGAATGCAGATTCCAACAAAGATTTGCAGTTAATGTGTGGCTTGGTGTGTTAGGTGATACCATAATAGGACCATTTTTTTTATCAAGGAACGTTGAATGCGGAGCGATATGCCAACTTTCTTACGATAGAATTTGAAGATTATTTAGATGATATCCCCCTAGAAATACGTCGAGATATGTGGTTCCAACAAGATGGAGCTCCTCCCCATAACGCAAGAAATGTCAAAGATATTTTGGAAAGAAAGTTTGGTTTGAAATTGATTGCAAATGGTGGCCCCATAAACTGGCCAGCAAGATCGCCAGATCTGTCTATTTTAGATTTTTTTATTTGGGGATTTTTAAAGCAAAAAGTTTATGTTACTCGTCCAGAAAATCTAGACGATCTGAAAAATCGTATTCGTATGGCATGTGGCCAAATAACACCACGGATGTTGCAAAAAGCACGACGAAATTTAATGAAGAGATGTGAAGAATGTATTGCAAACAACGGACGTCACTTTGAACAGACACTTTAAATAGTTATTCATGTCAACTGATAAATTTCTTTTATTGGCAATTGTCGTGTTATTTCTAACAAAATATACAGGGTGTTCCATTAAAGAAAATGAAACTAATAGCTTTCACGTGTTTATTTGATTTTCAACTGTTTTTCTGACATTACGATTAAATAGATCATGAAAAATACTAAAACTGTTGTCTTGAACTTTTTTTTCTATCTGTACTAATAACGGACATATGTGCTGTGTCACAATAAATCAAACAGACTGTATACCTGACGAATTGTTTGTTATAAATTACTTTATGTTTGATAATGACAAGTTAAAGTTGTCGAAACTATAGTCACAATAAAATCCTCAGTTATACAAACAAAGTTAATTGTTTTATTTGTGTACCTAACTAATACATTTTTGTTCAATTCACCCCGAAAAAATAACGATTTGAAGCTGTGGTTTTCGTTCCGGTTCAATTAATAAAATATATATCGGTTCGGTTTCGGTTTTCGTTCCGAAAAAATTAACGTTTTTTTACGGTTTTCGGTTTAGCTCCAATTGATTGTTTTAATTTTTTAAATGATTTATTTCATATTCAAAAAATGTTGATGTGTCTGTCATAGCAATGTGCTCGTTTTAGATATGATAATTTGAATATTAAGAATATGGAAAAGTGTCTCTAACTAAATTTGTTCTACTTTTATTACTATCACATTTACAAAATATTCACAAAATAAATATTATTTGCAGTTTTTCGAAATATCTCAGTAAATATCTATCATATCTCAGCAATAAATATTTTCAACTTTACTGTAAATCAGTGGATTATGCGTGTGGCGCATAAAGTAAAATTTCGAGTTTAGAAAAGCCCCGTGAAAATTTGTCTCGGGTCGCTGCGCGACCCTCGACAAATTTTCTACGCGGGGCTTTTCTAAACTCGAAATTTTACTTCATGCTTAGTCTGGGAGTGGAAGACACTTGTTATTTTAAAATATGCGACAACTATTAAAATGCGTGTCGCAAGTGTCACAAAGAAAAAGAATAACATAACCATCTAATAATATATTTCAAATAATAGTTGTCTCAAATTGATAATAGTCCCAATGCCGGCTTACGTAGATTTGTGTCAAGTTTGGTACATTGGACTAAATGCCATTTCAAGTTGACAGGATAGACTAATGTCGGCTGACGACGACTCATGTCAAGTTAACACAATGGACTAAACGTCGACTATCATCGTCTTAAGTCAAGTTGACACGATAGACTAATGTCAGTCAATATAGTGACTTGCAGTCATAAAGTCATAATAGTGAAAATACAGTTGAAAATAATATATTCAACTAAAATATTGATTATTATTATTAAATATAATCATAAATTATGAATATGTAACTGATTTTGTATAGATTATTTTACTATATAATTTTAAAGTGACAAAAAATATATTTTCTCAACATTAACTCTTAAACTTGCTCATACTTTGAAATTATTTACGTTAGTAGATGAAAATCGTGGAAACTGATGGAAATCATTAGTGTATTGATGACAATCTTAAAACTTCGAAAATAAAGAGCACTGTATCATAGAAAAAAATAAAAAAAAATTACTAAAACCTTCAAGATCTCAGACCAGATCGAAAACCAACATGAAAGTTAAAAATCATTAAGATCGTGAAAACAGTTAAATAGTATATTACGACTTTCGTATTTTCATTGAAATATTATTTTCATTTTTCTTAAATATTGTATAAATAACATATAAAAAGGGCAGAAAGACCTTTGGTCGATAGCCCGGACGGACTAACACTAACATATATAATTGGTATATACATTTTTGTAACATATTGTATTGTCTAAATAAAAATGTTTGTATACAGGGTGTCTACGCTAAACCGTTCGTTAAAAGTTTATGGGGTTGCCGTTGCACTAAAAATTTGAAAAAAATCCTTGTCATACGGTTGAATCAGTTCTCCTAATGTGAAATATTTTCAACTTTATATCACTTCCGATTTTACGGGAAGTAGCACCAAATTTGTTATTTTAAATAGAACACCCTATATATTAGTAATTTTTTGAGTTCCTCGTTTAAATTGCAACATATTTGATGCGAACATATGTACACTTATCACTTATAAATTTCAGGAAAAAAAAAATATTTCTAAAATTCTGACCTTTAAAAGGCATCTTGAAATCTGTCTGTAACTTCTCTTAAGAATAAGATAAAAATATGATTTATACCTCTACTTGTACCTAGAGGATGCCTCTATGAGTAAATAAATTGGAAACTGTCAATATTCACAATAAGTGTTTTTAAAATGTCAATATCTAAGTGCCCTCTTCAATATCTAGTAATTCAATTTTTTAAACAGAATGACCCAATTTTTACCACGTGGTACGATTGGGGGGGAAATTTCCTACAAAAAAGTATTACAACTGTACTTCTAAAGCAAGTAGTTTTCGAATTATTTCGAAAATTCGTTTTTCGTCGCATTTATGCAGGGTATAATGCGCGCATAAATTGAATTTTAGTAGGCCAGTAGTATGCTTTTGTTTTGTCGCGATTGTATTGCCAAATGTCAAATATTAAAAAGAATTAGTACAAAGTTTTACAGTAGTCAACAAAATGAATAATTACACAAATCAACAAATTATAAAATTATTCTGTATACATGGCTACTGCCAATAGAACAAAATTTGCTTCCAATCTTCTAAATCTTGTTTTATTCATTGGCGGCAAATGTGGATAAGTTTCATTAAATATTCTACATGTTCGAGTAACAATTCTATCGCAGTTGCCATGTATAAAGAATAAATTGATAATTTTTTGATAGGTGTATTTATTCACTTTGTTGATTTCTGTATGACTTTGTACTATTTGTTTTTATTATATGACATTTCGAATTACATACGCAACAAAAAAGCATTACTACTTGCCTAATAAAATTCAGTTGTGACTTATGCGCGCATTATTCCCTGCAAAAATGCGACGAAAAACGAATCTTCGAAATAATTCAAAAACCACTTGCTTTAGGAGTAAAGTTGTTAATACTTTTTTGTAGGAAATCTTTCCCCCAATCGTACCCCGTGATAAAAAAATGGGTCATTCCATTTAAAAAAATTGAATTACGAGATATTGAAGAGGGCACTTCGATATTGTCATTTTAAGAACACTTATTGTCAAAATTGACAGTTTCCAATTAATACACTCATAGACTCATCCTCTAGGTACAAGTAGAGGTATAAATCATATTTATATCTTACTCTTAAGAGAAGTTACAGACAGATTTCAAGATACATTTTAGAGGTCAACATTTTAGAAATATTTTTTTTGCTTGAAAACTATAAGAGATAAGTGTACATATGTTCGAATAAAATATGTTGCAATTTAAACGAGGAATACAAAAAATTACTAACATATAGGGCGTTCTATTTAAAATAACAAATTTGGTGCTACTTCCGGTGGAACCGGAAGTGATATAAAGTTGAATATATTTCCCATTAGGAGAACTGATTCAACCGTATGACAAGGATTTTTTTTAATTTTTAGTGCAGCGGCAACCCCATAAACTTTTAAGGAACGGTTTAGCGTAGACACCCTGTATATAACATATAAAAAATATTTTAAGCTTAAATTTTGGTATTTTATAGAAAATTAAAATATTGGGTATATGGATATTTCTGTCAAATTCATTGAATTTTAGGGTATAATTTATTTTCAAAAATCACATCAAAATAAGTTCAATAATAAATCACGGTTTAATTTCCTTTCTTCACTAATTTATTTTTACTGGTAGATGTACATTTCGAGTAATAAGTGATTCCGTTATTGAAAAAGAGTACATGATACTCGAGATGTACATCTAACATCTAGTGATGAATTGGTTTCTGCAGTTGAAGAAAAAATTTACGAAAACCGCAAGTGTATAATTTCTGCTTATTGGTGATAAGATGACGAGATTAAAGAATATGTTGTTACTTGGTTGACAGCACCTTCTTATAAACAAGGAATACAAAAGCTTGTGCCACGCTATGACACGTGCCTACAAAATGGTGGGAGTTATATAGAAAAGTAATTTAAGGTTTAAAGATTCTTTCATAATACATTTTTTTCGAAATATGTACTTGTTTTCTTTAACCAATCAAACGGAACTTACTTTGCGGATATACCACGTATATGAATTACACAACAATATTGTTATTAAACTTGTAGTATATGAGATAATGATGTTGAGATAAAATAAGGTAGTAAAATGTTAAGAGGAAAGGACGCACGTGCCATATGTGTGCCGAAGGAGGGTTAATTATTAAGACCTTTTCGACGATGGAATGAAGGAAGTGAATGTGAAGGGAGGAAACTTATACCTTGTGCATAAGTAAGGCCTAGTGCAATATGGTGTCTTCACGCCACGCTGGGCACACTCCACTCGCGACCATCTGACACGTTTAAGGGTGCACACCTGTCTTCAGCACACCCGGGTCGTTTCTTTTTAATTTAACCGACAACGTTTACCTCTAGGGTTTTGATTATTTTGTAATTTATGCTAGAAATTAAAACTGAATTTTAATACAACGTTTACTCTAGAGTTTTAATTATTTCATAATTTATTCTAGAACTTAATATTTTTTTAAAACATTGTTTAACTTTATTGAATATAGGTACAAAATTTCTAGATGATTTTATACATTAACAAGTTTTGGTTGTGCTAAATTTTGTTTTTTATCATTATAATAATTGTATGTGTTGTCTTTTTATTTAGAAAATTTTCATGGTTTTCAACAACTTTCGACATTTTCAACGAATTCTAGTGGTATGCCCGATATTAATTTATTAAAACATACACGAATTATCATTTTGTTTTTATACATTTTTATGTAATATTGCAAAAGGGAGAAACCCCTAAATAAATAAATTAATTCTGCGAGTTCTGTAATGTCATATAAAAATCATGATTTTTTATTGATTTCAATAATTTTGAGATTAATCTTCATTTTTTCTATAATTTCCCTTAATTTAAATCCACCTTGACAATATTGATAGTCTTCGTCATATTTTGATATTCTCATGATATTTATAACCATTTTTATTATTTTCACAATTTTCATAATTCCAATTTGGCCAGTTTTAACCAGGGTTGTTAAAAAAACGTTTTTTTTTTTCATTTTAATTAAAACAAACAGTTTTTTTTTTAAAAACGTGTTTTTTCATTGAAACAGCGTTTAAAACATTAACGATTAAAAACGTTTCAATTTCCTGTTGTTTAATTTAGTTTGGTGAGAGAATAATTTGACCTGATGTTGCATTTTACATATAAATTATGCATAGAACAGTAGAGGTGTCGTGTAGTTCAAATATTCATTATATAATTCAATATCTCTCGGGGTATTAGCTCGAGAAGTAGTTGTTTCAATGAATATGTGGTGACTTGTCTCAATGAGACAAACGTTTTGCAGAAAGTCGATATTAATTTTAATTCGTTTTTATACTTTTTTTATATTTTATAAATATTCCGCAAACTATTGACAAACTCAATTTTTCTTTATGTTAAATTGTCTTTAGATTAAAAACGTGTTTAAAACATGTTTAAAACACGTTTAATTAATTAATTTGAGGCTTTTATCAAGTGTTTTCCACTCCCAGGCTAAGCATGAAGTAAAATTTCGAGTTTAGAAAAGCCTAAGAATTTGGATTGGCCGCGTAGCGAAGCGGAGCGGCCAATCCAAATTAGGCTTTTCTAAACTCGAAATTTTACTTCATGCGCCACGCGTAAAAACACTGATTTACAGTGAAGTTTAAAAACACACACATACAACAACAATTATAGGTAACCTAATATACGTTAGAGTTATTGGGTTGCCTATAACCACTGTTTTAAACAATTTGTTAAGCGCAGAATTTTACTTACGTTTTATTCACATCTACATATTAGATTGCTAAAGCCGTATATTTTAAACTTTACGATATTTCAGTGTTTTATACGTGTGGCGCATGAAGTAAAATTTCGAGTTTAGAAAAGCCTAATTTGGATTGGCCGCTCCGCTTCGCTACGCGGCCAATCCAAATTTTTAGGCTTTTCTAAACTCGAAATTTTACTTCATGCTTAGTCTGGGAGTGGAAGACCCTCGTTTAAAGATTCAAATTGAAATATTTAAAAAAAGCAACGAATGTCGTAAAATTTCCAGTGTATGCATACGTATACCTGAAAGAAAAATTCCCCTGTATTTAAAAATTGCATTAGTGCACACACAGTTGTGATATATTATTGTAATAAAATGTTAAGTTTAATAATGTAATTTAAAATATATTTAACAATTTAGTTAAAATTTAAAAATGTAAACAAAAAATCTTATTGAAGATAATAATAATATAATAAAAAACGTTTTAACCCATTAGACGCCATTGATGCATATACACAACATTATTAATTTTATGTTAATTAAATTACTAAATAATTTAATTTGATATATTATATTATTTGACTTGACTTGAAAATGTATGAAGAATAACGTAAATATTTTGTTATTTATATATCTCGATTATTACTCATTTAATAAAAATGTTTGCAGTGTATTTCTAACTTCATAATATTTCATTGTTTTGTACGCGTGGCGCATGAAGTAAAATTTCGAGTTTAGAAAAGCCCCGTGAAAATTTGTCTCGGGTCGCTAGCGCGACCCTCGACAAATTTTCTACGCGGGGCTTTTCTAAACTCGAAATTTTACTTCATGCTTAGTCTGGGAGTGGAAATACTCGTCCTAAACTTCATATTGCACGTTTTTAAACAAAATCGACGAATGCCTTACATTTCAGGCTATACATTATGTATATTAAAAAGAAAAATTTACAGTATGTAATACAATAAGTAATTCGTAGAAATCATTAAAACAAGTGTAGAATTTTACTTAAAATTAACTTTTAGAGTTAACTCTATAATTGCTTCGCCGTAAATGGGTTAAACAAAGTTAACGTTTAAAACATGATTTAAACAAATTTAAGATTCAAAACATGTTTAAAACAAAACCGTTTAAAACACGACCGCTGTTTTGAAACATGTTTAAAGCACTGTTTTAAAACAAAGCGTTTTAAACATAACAAACCTGGTTTTAACGTCTGTGTCCGGAAATCTTTCTTTTAAGTATTTATATCGCAATTTCATACGTTGTACATTTCTAATTTGAAGTTTCTAACGAGTGTTTTTAATCCCAGATTAAGCACTAAGAAAAATTTCGAGTTTAGAAAAGCCTGAACGTTTGGATTTTGACGTAGCGTCCAAATTCTAACTCAGGCTTTTTTAAACTCAAAATTTTACTTCATGCGCCACGCGTATAAAACATTGACAATTGTGTGAAGTTCTAAACATGCTGCTTATGTTTGATTTCGTGTTAATACATTTTAGAAAAATATTATCAAATCTTGCAATTTTTAAATTCGTGCTTTATAACATGTTTTCTTTTCACTTCTTAAATTATTCTCTACTGCGGGTACGAGTGTTTGTTGTTCAAATATCTAAAATCTAGAATTTAGATTTTTAAACAGCAGGCACCTTAAAATTACTTTCCGTTTTTGCTGAACTAATGAATAACTTTTTTATCTTCTATATTTGGTTTGGTTTAATGAAATTATTTTAAGAGATCAGGGAAACAATCTGCAATCGGGAAAGAGTCAGGGAAATTTAATATTTTAAATTGGTCGCCACCTTGAGTGAACGGTCTTGAGGACTCCTGTATCCTATATTCCATGAGGATCAAGTATAATTATTTGAATTGATTGAGATCAGAACTAAGCATACGCCTTACGCTTTGCGCACATTAGTTTCCTTCAAAACTGGTGTGCGCAAAATTGATTGATTCAGTGTGAAACTTGGTTCGTGTCTATCTCTAAGAGTAACTGATTGTTTCACTTCGGAACTTGGCTATAGACTCATTTTCCTAGGCCAAGTATTTAATTTGTAGGGTCAAAATTAGGTGAAAGCCCAACTTGAAGTATATGGTTCTTCAAAAACAAGTCGCATTTTCAAATACTAATATTTTTTAAATCATTGAGCAATTTAAAAATTAAAAATGCCTGCATGTGCAGGATTTAATAAAAATATTACATTTATCGTAATTGTTGTATGTGGCAGAGCTGGGACGAATCCTCGTAAAAAGGATTCGATTCACGAATCCGAATCACCTAATATGATTCGAACCACGAATACTCGAATAAAGGATTCGTAAGACATAAATATGATTCGAATCAAAGATTCGAATCCTGTTTTTTCGAATCACGAATACAAATCCTTTAAGACTAAATTTGATTTTATTATTTTTTGCAATCGTTAATATATTAATATCGTTACTAGTTGTTTTAACAAAAATATTCAAAACCTAATTATTTATTATTACCACTGAACATCGTTGATAACAGAGTAAATATCTAATTCTCTGTTACTCCGATTAAAGATGTATTTGTGTATTTTTGAACTTTACTTTAAATCAGTGTTTTGTACGCGTGGCGCATGAAGTAAAATTTCGAGTTTAGAAAAGCCCGAACATTTTTACGGGGCTTTTCTAAACTCGAAATTTTACTTCATGCTTAGCCTGGGAGTGGAAACACTCGTTCAAAACTTCAAATTGAACTCTATTATAAAATCGACTAATGTCTGAAAATTACGTAAATAAAAAATTCACTGAATATCATTAAAACCGGGAAAGTCAGAAAAAAGTCATGGAATTTTATTCAAATTGACCACAACACTACCATAAAAGCCATATGATATTATCACATTTGTCAAAATCAGCAGGCAAATTACAAAACACGTAAAAATTAATAAAATTAACTTAAATACTGACAAGAACAATGAAAACAATTTAACAAAATGAGGGTTTCCCACAGAAGAAACTTATATTAAAAGTTCAGCGAAAAAAATCTTGAATCAGGGAAATGCCTGAAAAATTTTACATTTTAGATTGTGGCTTCTATGTCAGTTTTACTTCAAATAATATTAAACAAAATTTTGAAACCTAGATTATTATCTTTAAGAACATTTTCAGTCATTTAATGTTCTTATCAAAGCATTCAGTTTGAAGTTTCGAACGAGCGTTTCCACTCCCAGACTAAGCATGAAGTAAAATTTCGAGTTTAGAAAAGCCCCGTGAAAATTTGTCGAGGGTCGCGCAGCGACCCGAGACAAATTTTCTGGGCTTTTCTAAACTCGAAATTTTACTTCATGCGCCACGCGTATGAAGCAGTGATTTAACGAGAAATTTAAAAACACACAAAAGATATTTTTCAAGTTAATCTTCACAATTAATTCTAATTATTTTTGACGATTCAAAACCCTTTGTAAGTATTCGAATCCTTTTATAAATATTCGAATCCTTTTATAAGAATTCGAATCACCCACATTTGGATTTGAATACGAATCTTCTTAAAAAAATGTAACGAATCCGGATCATGAATTCAGTTGAAATAAAGTATTCGAATGCCTCTTTTGAATCCTCTAAAAGGATTCGAATCCTGAATGATTCGAATCCTGCCCAGCTCTGGTATGTGGCCACCATTTTCTTCTTGAATAAGAAGTCCTGCTATTTTATTGACACTTCATGTTCCATATTCGTTTTTATTTGCTAAATTTTGCGTTTCTAGTAAAACTTTAACAACTTCAACATCTGTTGCCACCGGGAGACTTGCTAATTTCTTTTTACCCATAACTGAACCATATTCTTCAAATTTTGCTACCAGCTTTTGAAAAACTCTTAAAGTGTATGGGTTAGCTCTTAGAGCGTTACGGGTATGAAACCGTCGAAAGGTATGAAACTGTCTACATTCGTAATAACATTGGACAAGTCCAATGCAAGTTTGCAGAAGCAAAACAATTGTTTTCTCAAAAGAAATTGTTTTCCAATATGAAAAACCTATGATGACACTTGCATACAATGTTATTTTTCATGCATCTGTTTTTAAACAAATGTGTTGCCATGGCAACGAAAAGGTGAAAATAACCAATCCTGATTTCATTGTGATCTTAAACTGTCCTTATTTTCAAAAATTCATAGAAATCAGCAACGATACGTGTAGTTTAAAAACTACTTACTTTTGAAAAACCTTATAGATCTCAGAAATCAGATACTTGGCCAAGGTTATGTACACAAAAATATTTTAGCTGTTTTTTTTTTCTGAGAGGGCTGCACTACAGCTTGCAAATAATTCAATGCAGAACTCGGTTTTGCGAAGAGACATTGCGCATAGGGTTGATTAAGTGTCAGTGGCGTAACTTTCAATATTGGGCCTTTCAATTAATTTAGTTGTATTCTTCGAGACCCTTCTTTCAGATAATTCTTTTGTCTCATTGCAGTTACGCCACTGAACTTTTTTCATTAAGTTTTTTCTGTGTGCAAATAAAATAAAATTAAAAAAAAAATGATTTACGGAAAGGCAAAGGAGAAAATAATGCATGCAGCACTTCTCGGTTAGCTTAAAGACTGGAGTAGCGGAGCGTCGCGGCGCCGGCGCACGTGGCAGGCGCAGAGCGGCGCAGGCGGCGACGGCGGCACCCGGCATCGGCACCCGCAGGTTCGAAATATCAGTCCGGCACGGTCTACGAAACAGCGCGCACGAAACCACCAACCCCGAACAACACAGATCAGTGTCACCATGTGTATAGCTGGACAACCTCCTCTGACGTGATCCTCCAGTGCGCGAACACCCCGCACACACACAAAACGACGAGAGTACCGACATCCTGTGTGAATTTATTTTAAGTTTTGTATAAACGCATTTAATTGATTCGCAAAAAAATAATAATTATAAAACAGTGGTGCAGTGGTCTTAACCATGGGGAGGTTAACCAGGGGTTACCATTCGGGCTGACACCGGAAAAGTGGGGCCGCGGCCATGGACTGGCTACTCGCGGCTTTCACCACCCTCTTCTGGCTGGCCACAGGTAAGATTTGCTTTCGGGGGGGTTTTCTTGGGTCTTGTTTCAACCCCTTATTACATAAACACACCGCGACCGCAATGTTTTTTCCTTCCTTTGCACAGTTGCCTATCGATTTTGAACGTAATTTAATTGTACCATCAAATACTCACCACTCACGAAAAAAATTTACCCTTTTCTACAAGGACATGATTCAATTACACAAAAATCATCAAATAGGAAATTAAATTACCCATCAATCAATCAAAGTAAGTAAGTCCTTGTTGAATTTGATAGTAAGTTCAAATTAACCTTACTATCGAATTCAACAATGACTTACTTTAATTAAACGTGTATCGGCATTGAGATCGTAAATACTTGGTGTCATTAATAAATATTTGACGTTTGTTTTCCATGTGTAAGAAAATACATATCAAAAACGTGCTATATCAGTATATATCTTCTTTTCTAATGCGACATTTTAAACAATCCAATAACAACGAAGTATTATCAACTAAGCCTGCTACACATGCCCATTCAAAATAACTACTTTATGTGCAAGTACTTCGCCGGTGATGCTTCACAGTATCTTTAAAAGTTGTCCAAGATACAAGTCGTACTATATTATGTATTTTTTAAATAGACTCCGTTGACTGAATAAATAAATAAACAAATAAATATTTGCATGTGTGCTAGTTGAGAATACTTACATTGTTATCTTGTCCAAGATATTTGCACACCTATTATGAGTAAAACGTTTTTTCGGAAGTATTGAAAGTAGTGGGGGGTATAATCAAGATATTTTATTAATCGATTATTTTAAGCTGAGGTATTTTAATACTCGATATAATAATCGATTTTTACATTGATTATTACTTCTAGTAGTATCGATTATTATCTCGATATAATAATACTACTCAATATTTGGAAATTTTCAGACATTCGATATTTTTGAAATACGATTAATTTAAAGCTTCTAACGATTGTTTCCACTCCCAGATTAAGCATGAAGTAAAATTTCGAGTTTATGAAAGCCTTAAAATTTGGTTTGGTCGCTCCGCGAAGCGGAGCGACCAGACCAAATTTTCAGGCTTTCATAAACTCGAAATTTTACTTCATGCGCCACGCGTATAAAACATTGATTTGAAGTGAAGTTTAAATTATACTTTTATGGAATACTGCTTAAACAGTATATTTAGAACCTCACGATATTTCAGTGCTTTATACGCGTGGCGCATGAAGTAAAATTTCGAGTTTAGAAAAGCCTGAAAATTTTGTTTGGTCGCTCCGCTTCGCTACGCCACCAAACCAAATTTTCAGGCTATTCTAAACTAGAAATGTTACTTCATGCTTAATCTAGGAGTGAAAACACTCGTTCGAAGCTTTAAATTGAATGTTTTACAAAAACAACGTGTCTGAAAAATGTTATATATTGATGTATGTATTGTATACTTAAAATAAAATTCCCCCAGAGCTTCGATTCGAATCATTCAGGAATTGATTCCCGGGTTCGAATCGCTGTAAAGGATTCAGAAGAGGTATTTGAATACTTTAGTACAAACGGATTCATGATCCGGATTCGTTACATTTTTTTAAAAGGATTCGTATTCGAATCCAGACGTAGGTGATTCGAATCCTTCCAAAAGGATTCGAATCCTCATAAAGGATTCAAATCATCCCAAATAATTCGAATCATCGCTATTCAGGCTGGGATTCGAATACGATTAATTCAAATAGTCGAATATTCTAATTTGAATATTTGAATTACTAAATTATTCATATTTGAATATGATTTTGAACGAATATTTAAATTTTAGAATAATTCAAATATTTGTGAATGCATATTTGGCTACTTAACCGTGAAAAATGTCCAGCCTTCATTTTTTTAACTTCACTGAAAATCAGTGTTTTATACGCGTGGCGCATGAAGTATAATTTCGAGTTTAGAAAAGCCTGAAAATTTTGGATTGATCGCTCCCCTTCGCTACGCGACCAATCCAAATTTTTAGGCTTTTCTAAACTCGAAATTTTACTTCATGCTTAATCAAGAAGTGGAAACACTCGTCAGAAGTTTTAAATATTTTATTAACACCCTGTACATGAAAAACTTCTGAAAAATTGTTACATTCTGTTGTAAAAACATCCAGATAATTTTATATAAAGTAATATCTTCTCGTAAATTTAAAAATAAAAAAGTGTTTCACCTATCCCGGGACAAGCTGTATGTGTATTTAACAGAAAAAAATATTTTTACACTTGGTTACCATACTTTCTTGTCACGTGAAAAATATTTATATCAAAACTTAATTAAATTAACTAAATTGATCTTTTTGGGTATACTTTTAAGTAGCGATTTTTTTCAAGTAATTTCAGTTGTAGAATGAACTGATATTTTTATTTTTTTCAATTTGTAAAGAAATGTTTTCCTTACATAAATAACCAATAGATTTTATTTTTTTCTACAAGTCTGATTTTTCAAATAAACAATTAAAGTCGAGTTCATTTCTATCCGTCAACTTGCTAGTGTAAATTTTGCAAAATTGTATGGTGTGAATGGGGGTTTAGTGTCAGTGGTGTCAATCTCGATTGCCAACGAATAAAACGAAAAGTACTAAAATGCAGGATTAGATAGAAAAAATAAACTTGACTTTAGATACGATTTATAGTTATATTTTGTATTATTTTTAACTTAGTCAAATGTCTTTACAATCAACGAACATTTTCGAAATTTTCAAAGACAATTTGGTGTTTCTTGAATCTTTAACATTATATCATTCATGGATGTGTCATTTGTTTATAATGATTATAATAATACTAATAAGTTCTTTATAAATTTTCAATTTTGTATTTTAATACTCGAATTTCGAAGGCGGCCGCCGCCTTCGAAATTCGAGAATTAAAATACAAAATTGAAAATTTATAAATAACTGGAGTGAACTGGGCGCCAGTTCACTCTGGGCGCCAGTTCACTCCAGTTCTCTGTATACAGGGCGTCTACGCTAAACCGTTCGTTAATAGTTTATGGGGTTGACGTTAGACCATTTTTTCTAAATGGAACACCCTATATATTAGTAATTTTTTGGATTCCTCGTTTAAATTCCAACATATTTTATTCGAACATATGTACACTTATCTCTTATAGTTTTTAAGAAAAAAAAATATTTCTAAAATTTTGACCTCTAAAAGGCATCTTGAAATCTATCTGTAACTTCTCTTAAGAATAAGATAACAATATGAATTATATTTCTCCTTGTACCTAGAGGATGCCTCTATAAGTAAAATAATTGGAAACTGTCAATTTTTACAATAAGTGTTCTTAAAATGTCAATATCTAAGTACCCTCTTCAATATCTCGTAATTCAATTGTTTTAAATGGAATGACCCATTTCTTATCACATTTAACACATAAGGAGAACTGATTCAACCGTGTGACGAGAATTTTTTTCAAAATTTTAGTGCAACGGCAACTCTATAAACTTTTAACGAACGGTTTAACGTGGACACCTTATATATTCAAGTTCCGATTTTTATTCTTGACAAATTAAAATTATTTTTATTAGAGCACATCTTTTATAATTACAAGAAAATTACAGCAATTTAATCTCATTATATAATAAACATTAAGAAATTTTCAACGAAATTAGAAAATCTAAAAACTAATTAAAATTTTGAAACCTTTTCTTAGTCAAAGCTAATCGCACCTTTCTTTGTTTTTTTTGTCATGAGCAAGACCGTAGACAGGGGGGAGGCTATGGAGGCTCTGGAGGCTTAAAATGTTATACTTTACTATGTAAAAGCTGCCCCGTTAGGTCGAAAACAAAAATTTTCCCATTAAAACCACCCCGCCTGAAATTTCAATGTTTATAGCCTCCCCCAATTTTTTTTTCTGGCTACGGTCTTGGTCATGAGTGGCTTTTCTTTTGCCTATGATTAGGAATTTCAATATTAATAAATAATATTAACAATAAAGCTTTTGTTTTTAGCATACCGTATAAAAATGTAAACCTGATTTGTATATCTATCGCCTACATGTTCCTCTTGACAGATTTGCATTTGTTTGCTCAACCCATCTTGTCCCTATTTCTCTCAAAGTGTCCTTATGTTCAGATTTAAAAGTTTTAACTAGCGTATTTTGTATTCTTGGTGTAACTCTTCACTCATTTTTTGAACTAATTTTGCATTTGTCATACAAATTTATGATTAGCTCTAGAATTTTTGAATCTGTTGCTTCGCCGCGGTCGTTTTTTTTTATAACAAATCAATTTAATAGAAGCAAACGAACATAACAAGAAATAGTTTGTGCTAATATCAATACCAACCATGATATTTAAAATAAAATCCTGTTTTGTTAATTTTAAAGTGTGCATCCGAATATTTATGTGTCAATAAAATGCAAGTAAAATTTATTTTTTCCTAAAATTTCCATCTTTTTGAAATAATACTTTTAGATTTAAACGTTTAGATGTCGGTAAAGCTGGCAGGCATTTGACGGCAGAACTTGTACCAAAATTATCAGCTATTTAAATACCCAAAAAGATTTTTTCCCCTGTACTTTTTTTAGTATAAGGTTCTGCTGGCTTAACTGTAAAGTTAGCTGAACCGAAGAAAATTGCACTACAATGGCAAAACATGACAGCAAAAATTATCGGCTATTTAAATGCCCAAAAATATTTTTTTCCGCTCCAATGTATTTTTTTAATATAAGGTTCTGCTAGCTTAACCGTAAAGTTAGCAGAACCGCGCAAAATGGCACTACAATGGCAAGAATAACAGTAAAAATTATCAGCTATTTAAATGCCCAAAAATATTTTTTTCTGCTCCAATATTTTTTTTAATACAAGCTTCTGCTTTTCACTTAACCTTCTTACCTACAAAACAAAAATACCACTTCAGAAGAAGCCCGCAATTAACGAGGAACCTTTTAACCTACCCTTCTGACCTAGACAATAAAATACCAGTGAATATAAAATAGACAGAATGGCAACGCTGAGTAAAAAAATCGTCACGTTAGAGTTACAACCAACTAACGCGTTGACATCTACGCAACAGCTAGTTCTTCGTGCTGTTGCGTAGATGTCGACGCGTTAGTTGGCTGTAACTCTAACGTGACGATTTTTTTTTACCCAGCATTGCCATTCTGTCTATTTCTATATATATATTTTAGCGGAAAAACATATTTTTGGGCATTTAAATAGCCGATCAATTTTGCAGTCGTGTTTTGCCATTGTAGTGCAGTTTTGTACGGTTCTCCTAACTTTACGGGTAAGCCAGCAGAACCGGAAAAAAAATATTTTTGGGCATTTAAATAGCCGATAAAAAGCCGGTAATTTTGGTACATGTTACATATAGTTCGGCCGTCAAGTGCCTGCCAGCTTAACCGACATAAAATTTAGGTATAGTCAAAATAATATACATTTGTTTACGGTTAAAGTTGGTGTCCGAACATTTATGTGTTAGGGCTTGTATATCTCTTAATTCACTTTTGTATGTATGTTGGTAATCATTTTATCGTAGTTGTACCAACATTTATTTACAAAATGTCTGTTTTGTAGAAAATGTTTCATTAAATTTCTACTATTGGTGGTTTTAACCGTGGCGTGATTCCCGTGCCAAAATGCAGGTCGCTTTTAATAAATGAATACGGACATTAATTTTTCGGCTCGTTGGCAGGAAATCGTTCAGGTGGACGCGAAACGGGATATATTTTTAAACATGTAAACACTTTCGTTAGAAAGAAAAATAGAGGTTTGTAAAACGTGTGAATCAGACGCTGTTTAAAAATTGTTGTGTATCGTATATTATCCAAAATTTAATCTCGATTAATTTGAAATACGAAAACACTTTCGGTAGAAAGAATAATGGAGGTTATTAAACGTATTATTCAGACATTAATTGTTGAGTTAGAGATTGGAGTGACTATAGTTTGTTAAATCGATGAAGAGTTGTCAAATTATTGTGTACCATATACTATTCAAAATTTAATCTTGATTATTCTCAATGTGATATTGATTAGTCCCAATTTGAAGTTGAAAAGGTATAGTAATAATTCAGCATTTGCCTTTGAGTATCTATACCAATTTTATTTCCAACTGTACACATTGTTGCCAATTTGCAAACGATAAATTTTATTTTGACGAATCAAGCACAAATAAATTTTATACTATTCTACTTGTATTGTTCAACATTTAAAACATTTTTGATTTACAACCCTACCGTCATCATCATTTCTGTTTTTTTCATTTTCTCGTTCTCGAGTTCGGGAAAGGCGTGATCGCCGTCGAAATACGATTCACGACGTAGGGGATGAAAATAAAGTCGTTTATATGGGAGGATAAATCTTCTAGGAACTCGCGTTTATTCTTCTTTACCCAACTTTGCGGCTGGCCTGCATTTCGGGAAATCAATAAAGAGAGAGGGGCCGAGGGGGGGCGGAAGTGGCGGTGCGAGTGTCTGTCGGGGGAGACCTCATTTTCCATCATAAGAAACAAATTATATCATAGTCAATAGAATTGAAAAATCGAATTTTAGAAAATTGTCAATTAATTAAATTAAAATTATATTTGCATTAGAAGATTTTCAATTAAAAAGTGCCTTAACGAGTACCTAGGCAAGAGGAATTTGTCACCCTGTTTATCTTATTGTATGAATGATTGTAAAATAGGTACACTATTATTATATATTTGATGGCTACTAGTATATTAACCAAAGCCAGGCTTTTGTCAATACTGATTAAAAAAAAAAACTTGAAACAAATCAGATTCCTCAATTTTCTTTACATTGTAAGTAGTTATAATTACAATTTATTAATAGAATGCGTTATGACCGTCTTTTGCCATAATATTTAAGTAAACCAAACAAATAAAACGCGTATAAATGAATAAAATAATTTTGGTCAACTTTTTGGTTGGCTGGACATTCATTAAACTACGTTTGCTTCAATAAGCATATTACCAATTCAAAACTAATTTGAATTTATAATATTAGCTCACACTTTTAGTTTATCGTAATTTTATGCTTGTTTCAATTTTTACTCGATTTCTAGCTTCTGAACTCGATTTTCAAACGTATTCAAAACTAATTTGAATTCAAAAATTTTGCTTACACTTTTAGTTTGTCGTAATTTTATATGTTTGTTTTAATCTTCACTTGATTTCAAGCTTCTGAACTCGATTTTCAAGCGATTTCATTCAATGACAAATATAGTAAGTATACCTATTTTCAAATAAAAATTGGGATACTTCTAAGATTTTTGTGCAATAATTAATAAATTGATAATTATTTGAGAAAATGTTTGTATTTTTATTTCAATTAAAAATTGTTAATATATTTATTTTGTCTCTATAAATCTAAACTGTACTAATTTAAACTCTAATTATAGCGTGATTAAATTATTCACTTCTAAATGCTAATTAGACGGTTTTGTTGTAATTTACTGGATGTACCAGGAGTGCTCAATTTTCGGTGTAAAAATAGACACAACATTTACATAGCCCGCAATAAATTGCAGGCAACAACGTGCAATTAGAATCCGACTAAGCCGGTCGTGTGTATAATAGGAAACACACCGGCTTTGGGTGTTTTATTTAAAGAACATCGAGATCCTTGACGATCTTAATCAATAAACATTAATTAACTCCCGTAATTGGATAATTTTAATATGCAGCTGAAAAAAATAGAATAAGTGTTCAATTAAATATAAACAAGAATGTATTTTCCTTTAACAGGCGGAATTAAACAATGCAGAATGTCGAATATAAGTCTCGACGCAAACTGGCCCCGGTTCCCGAAAACGTGACCAAATCAAAGTTTTAATATGGGACCTTTAAAATACATAAATAACGAGTGTCTATAAACTGTCGGCATCCCAGTAGGTTCTGACTTCAGAAACATAGGTCGTAATTGGAGAAAAAATTAAATTTATTTGACGTTTCTGAGATTCACCGAATCGTATGACTTAATCTAAGATATGTAATTTGTTTTTCAAAGCAACCGAGACGCTGACAGTTTATAGACACTCGTTAGTTAGGTTGGTGTCCAAAGCGGTACCTGGCTTTTGACTTGTGTGCGTTATATCAAGTGCTGGCTGAGAACTTAATGTTAAAAAATGCCTCATTTCTTTAAATTTTTTCAAATTTTAATTTTTGATATTGAATCATAAACTACAAGCAAGTACATTGCAACTATGTTAACAAATTGGAATCAAATTTGTTAGTTATTAAATTATTAGAACATTTTGTATATCGTATTTTATCGTTTCAAATTCAAATCGCAAGCATTAAATTATGCAAAAGTCAAAAGTTCTGCAACACACCACGTAAAAATATTGTTTTCCAAATTTCTAAAGCCTTCCTGAATTATTTGATAAAGAAAATAACTGCACAAACTTGCTTTTTTTGTGTGGCGCACAGTGTTCTGGGTGGCGAAACATTTTATTTTCAGTTTATAGGATAGTTAACTACTACGTTTCTAACTGTATGTTTTTAAGTTTACGTGAAGTGATTATCACACTAAATAAGTTTGTTAGTGATAATGAGCACTTTGTGTCTCGAAATGTACATCTAATGATAAAAATAAAAAGTGAAGGAATAACAGTCTTTTTTAGTGTACTACATTTCTGTTACTCAAGTTTCTGCAGTTTCGACAACTTTAGCTTGCCATTATCAAACATTAAATAAAGTTAAAATATAACTGTGTTATACAAAGTTAAAAGTGTTTTATTGCTAAATTAACGTAACAAAGTAGAAGCCTCCATAATACAAATATGTTTGATTCATTCAATTGTACACATTATTTCATCCAACGAAATCATGCGGTTTCAAAATTCGGAATATGTCTGATTACTTAACAAAAATCCCTGTGAACACAAATCCATCGTTACCATTTAAAAAAATTACTATTTCCAACTGTACACTAATTATAGTTTAAACTGTATGTTGTTCATGAAATCTGAAAGACAATTATTTTTTTTAATCTTGCACACTGCAAAAGCGTTTATTTATTTTTTCTCCATTTCCTGTGTTTACCAATTTAACTACCTACCTAACTACACTTTTTGTTTTTTTCCACTAGTAAAAATAATACATATTTGTTTCATTAAATAGGGAAAAAATCAATTTCCTGTTTATTATTTTAAATCTAAACTAGTATTAGTGTTTGTGTGGGTGTGTTTCACGTGAAAACAGTCCGAGCGAATGAAAATGGAAAATACCGCTCGTTCCCATGTGTTTTTTATTGACTAGATATAAATACTTTTACAAGAAGGAAATTGCGTGACAAAACTCGATAAACCGCTAGAAATACTTTATTTTCCGTGACATTTTATTCAGATACTAGGGGACACTAACGCCACTGGTAGTAAAACTAATTGAATATTTTTATTAAAGCTGAAGTACTAAATGAAAATACACATAGTTTATACGTTTACTTGAACTAATACAATTTTTATAGATTTATTACAATAATTCTTTTTAAGTTGAAATTACCACGAAAGTATCTGTGCATGGAATCAATATTTAGTATTTTGTTATTCAACTCTAGAGCTGAGTGTGCTTTGTAGCTAAAAATGTAGCAAAATAGGTCTACCAGTGTTGGGAACTCAATAACATTAATTTTCCCCCAGGGGAATCTAAGATATCCATATTTAAGATAGAAAATCCTTCCTACTTTTAGTTTATATAAGATGTTTTTTTTTGAGTTTACATACCCCGATGTATACTCCGTAAATGTTCAGGTATTCGCTGTTTTAACCCATTAACGGCCGAGCAATTATAGAGTTAACTCTAATAGTTGGTTTCAGGTACAAATTTTGCAATTATTTTTTGATTTCTATGAATGACTTATTCTATGATACACTGTGAATTTTTCTTATAAATATACATAATATATACGATGTACATTTTTAGGCATTCGTCGATTTTATATAAAAACGTGCAATATGAAGTTTAGAATGAGTGTTTCCACTCCCAGACTAAGCATGAAGTAAAATTTCGAGTTTAGAAAAGCCCCGCGTAGAAAATTTTCACGGGGCTTTTCTAAACTTGAAATTTTACTTCATGCGCCACGCGTATAAATCGCTGAAATATTGTAGAGTTTGAAATACACTGCAATTTTTTTATAAGGAATAATCGAAATATTTAAATAACAAAATATTCACAGTTTTCCTTATATACTTTTAAGTCAGGTCAAATAATATAATATATTAAATTAACTTATATAGTAATTTAATTAACAATAAAATGATTCTGTTGCGTGTATGCATCAATGGCACTTAATGGGTTAATAAGTGTTCAATTTGAAACTTCTAACGAGCGTTTCCACTCCTTGATTAGGCATAAGGTTTACTGTTTCGAGTCTACGAGTCACTATCTCTAACTTCTTCACATCTTTTTCACCTGTGCCCCATTTTACGTTATGTGATAAGCATAAATGGTCCTCCATTTCTTCACATTTTTACCCACCTTAGGCGATAAGCATAAAAAAATTCACCTCTTGTTTTAAATAATTTTTAGTCACTAATATTATGTACAGTATTGTTTTCCTATTCAGCACGCCTGTGTTCTTTTGGATGCCTGTATTTAGTTTCTAACTGATTAAAAATGCAACCCAATGTGCGCTGCGGCAGCTTTTAGAAGTATCGGCCCCATATATTCAAATTTCGGATCATATGCATTTCACTTAATTTCTGTTAAAATTTGTTTGTCTTGTTCGAATAATCGATTTAACATATATACCTATTCGTTCTGGTTTACTGTTTCTGTTTGAATCTATTTGGTGCTTATCTCTAGTAATGCTAATACTTTTATCATGTGAAAGAATTTATCGACCGACATGAGTATTAAAATCGCTGTACTCCAAAGACATGCTAATCCTCCCTTTTAGGAGGTATCAAATGCCCTTCTCCCTAATATCCGGCAAACCCTTCTTCTAAGACGCGAGCCAACCCCCAGACCCTATTATTCGTAAGCCTCGTTGTTTTTTTTTTTTTTAGGGCGCGTGCTATAACTAATCGATATGTGTTTACACTCAAATAAACTCCCTTATTTGATATTAATTCCCCAGAGACTCAATAAAAAACACACAAGACATGTTTCTTTATTTCCTACTGAGCTAAAAATTATATTAGAATAACAGAAATTGCCATTTGGCTTCGACAGTTCAGAAACGAACCACGAGTATGTTATATTTTGTTTTGTAAACTTGCAACTGTAAATCGAAACTGAAATAAATTCCAATTTTGAATTCCACATAGGCTCAAAAAAACACACAAGACATGTATCTCTATTTTCTACTGAGCTAAAAATTATATTAGAACAACAGAAATTGGCATTTGGCTTCGACAGTTCAAAAACGAACTACGAGTATGTTATTTTTTGTTTTGTAAACTCGCAACTGTGAATCGAAACAAATAAATTCCAATGTTGAATTCTACATAGGCGCAATAAAAAACACACAAGACATGTTTCTTTATTTTCTACTGAGCTAAAAATTATATTACGACAACAGAAATTGCTATTTCTCTTTAACAGTTCAGAATAACAGAAATTGCCATTTGGCTTCGACAGTTCAGAAATGAACTACGAGTATGTTATTTTTTGTTTTGTAAACTGGCAACTGTGAATCGAAGCTAAAATAAATTCCCAATTTGAACTTAATAAGTTCAGAACAAACAGTTCATTTTTTTAAATTCAGAAGCCCACTATTTGAACTTTGGCAGTTAGATGAAGTTAACACATTCACATACATAAAATAACGTATAAGAGATGATAACTATTTTAATATATAATAGTCAAATTTAATGTGTCGTAGACTTCACAAACATCACTCGACATGTTCCAATAAAATCCCATGACCACCTTTGTTTTTCAAAATAAAAAAAATCATTTACATTTATATTCCTGAATATATTTTTATGATAGACGGAATTTTTCGATTTTTTAGTGTGAGTTTTCACATACGCGTTGTTTTCATACAGTCTTTCAATTTGAAGCTTCTAACGAGTGTTTCCAATCCTTAATTAAGCATGAAGTAAAATTTCGTGTTTAGAAAGGGATGTAAATTTGGATTGGTCGCTCCGCGTAGCGGAGCGACCAATCCAAATTTTCAGGCTTTTCTAAACACGAAATTTTACTTCATGCGCCAGGCGTATAAAATACTGAAATAATGTGAAGTTCAAAATATATTGCTAGTGTTTGATCTCGTGTTAATTAACACACATAATATATACAGAGAGTTTTATGTAACACCGAACATTTTCATAACGAGAATATTTCTTTGAAGTGTCCATATGCATACGTTGCACATTTTCCGATGCTCAGTTTATTAAAAGAATTAAATTTTAAGCTTCAAGCGAAGTGTTTTCCACTCCCAGGCTAAGCATGCAGTAAAATTTCGAGTTTAGAAAAGCCTGAAAATTTGGTTTGGTCGCGTAGCGCGAAGCGCGGAGCGGCCAAACCAAATTTTCAGGCTTTTCTAAACTCGAAATTTTACTTCATGCGCCACCGGTACAAAACACTGATGGAATGTAAAGTTTAGCGGTGTGTTTTAAACTTCGTAATATGTCAGTGTTTTGTACCGGTGGCGCATGAAGTAAAATTTCGAGTTTAGAAAAGCCTGAAAATTTGGTTTGGCCGCTCCGCGCTTCGCGCTACGCGACCAAACCAAATTTTCAGGCTTTTCTAAACTCGAAATTTTACTTCATGCTTAGCCTGGGAGTGGAGAACACTCGCTTAACGCTTCAAATTATTTTTTTTTAATAAACCGAGCATCGAATAATATGGAACGTATGCATATGGATACTTAAACGAAAAATTCTCGTTATGAAAATGTTCGGTATTACATAAAACTCTCTGTATGTAAATAATATGTACAGGGCGGTCACATTTGGGTGTTACTATAGGGAATCTCTCTGAAATAATTAAAATAATATTTTCATCAATAAACAAGATACAACACAAAGTTGTGTTTTTTAAATAGAGGTCTTAGTTGGCGTTGGGGTAGTGGGTAGAGGGTCTGCCTCCTAACCCGGGGTCGCGGGTTCAAGTCATTTTAAAGTAGAAAATGATTCCACCTATGTCCATGGATAAATGTGACTGTGTCTCTGTCGTCTAAATATAGTTAAACTACAAAATATAAAGGTGAAATGGTGGAATGGTTTATAACCAATATCCAATAAATGTATACAAAAAATACTTATTTTTTTTATTTTTAATGATGTATAACAAGTGGATGGTATTATTACATTTTTATTGAAATCTATTGAAATTTACTAATAATTCCTAAATATATTCTTTTATTGGACGTAGTAGGCTTGTTTGGTTTATAATTAAATTATTGATTGTAACACAAACACATTCGCCATCAGTAAATTATATCAAGCCATATGAATGCGGTATCATGATATGATTTAATGGAATGGTTTAATTAATTAATAGCAGTTTTCATATTACCTTAGTAAGATATTTAAACCGTTATTTAGAACAAGACCCCATAAAACATCAATGGATAGTTGAAAAGCATTGCCATAATATTTAAATTACAATAAATATTCAAACTGCCTTCCATTATTCAGAATGCATATGTTGCATTAATTTATAACATATTTGCAAGCATTGCAGATATAAACATTTCAATTTGAATTTATAAAATCAATCTAAATTTATCTCAAACTATTAATATCATAATTTTTTATTTTATAGGATTCGTCCTTTATATCTTCCCAAATAAAAAATGTAACGCAGTCAATTCTGCAACAGTGGTGACCATGTGTTTATTTAATAATTGATAATTTGACTAATCAAAATAAGTCTACTACGACTACTAAGAGACCACATTATTTAGTGAATTTTAATATATTTCAATAAAATTTAAATTACAACATTTACATGTTTTACATCATTAAAAAGATAAAAAATAAGCTATTTATAAAGGTCAAAGGCAACTATGACTTCTATTTAAAGAAACAACATTTTGTGTTGGATCTTGTTTATTAATGAAGATATAGAAATTCTGTAGATGTCATTCAATTCTCCTTCCAAAAATGCGTGAAGAACATGCAAATCCTATCTCAATAAAACAATAAATAACTGGGCTATTAATAAAAATCGAAAATAGAAAATAATGAGTTTTTGGCTATAACTCGAAACAAAAGACGATAGCCAATTTTCATTTTCACCATTGAGTTTATCCCTGAAAAAGAGATCGAGGATGCGCCATCTGTTTTGTTCTATTTCTTCTATTAACCGAGATTCCCTATAGTAATACCTAAATGTGACCACCCAGTACAAATATATACTTGTAAAGATATTATATCGTAGTTTCAATAAAAAAAACCTCTAAAGTGCCATGGAAAATATTGTAGGTTGGCAACTCTGAAATTATATATTAAAATTATTATGTTTGACGTTTTATATGTCATTTCCCAAATCGTGTAGCCAACTTAAATTAAAAAATGATGAAATCATGGCACTTTAGAGGTTTTTTTTATTGAACATACGATATAATATCCATGTTTATTTAATTCAATATAATTTATATTAATTTTATTACATAATATATACATAATAATTATTATGTCTATATTATATAAAGAATATAATAATAATATCTTCATTTACCGATCACCATTCTTCAATAATAATATAAAATATAGTTTATAAAAACAAATTATGAAATAAATAGAATAAAATAGACAATAGGTATAAACGCATTCACAAGCGAAACAATACTACATGTAAAAAATCAGGGAAAGTGAGAATAGTCACAATAACACATTAAAATAATACAATTTTAAAGTATCGTCAATATAATTAAATAGGTAGCAACACAGTAGCAATATATTAAAAATCATTTAATTTTAAAAGTTTACTGCGGAGCTGTCCTAAAGTAACATTAATTAATAATATTATACAGGGATCTTTTCTTTTAAGTATACTTTCAGATATTCCATATAAAAATTTGTAAAATTAATTAACTTGTGATCAAAACTAAGTCGAAGTAAATTTTGAACTTCGTTTTAAATCAGCGTTTTCTAAGAGTGGCGCATGAAGTAAAATTTCGAGTTTAGAAAAGCCTTTTAATATGGACCCTATGCGCAACGTTCTGGGATTGAAAACACTCGTTAAAGGCTTTAAATTAAATGTTTTTAATAAAACAACGTATGTCTGATATACATAAATCAAAATTGCACTCGATCCCCTATTCTCAGGGGCCACAGATATAAAAGTAAATCACGAATTTAAAAGTATAAATTATGTATAATCAATTATAAAACTAATTGATATGTTACATAAAAACTATAGTGATATCATAGATATAGTATTAAAGATTTATATACAGGGAGTTTTATGTAACACCGAACATATTCATAACGGTAATTTTTCTTTCAAGTATCCATATCCATACGTTGCACATTTTTCGATACTCGGTTTACTAAAAGAATTTAATTTGAAGCTTTAAGCGAGTGTTTTCCACTCCCAGGCTAAGCATGAAGTAAAATTTCGAGTTTAGAAAAGCCTGAAAATTTGGTTTGGTCGCGTAGCGCGAAGCGCGGAGCGGCCAAACCAAATTTTCAGGCTTTTCTAAACTCGAAATTTTACTTCATGCACCACCGGTACAAATCACTGACATATTACAAAGTTTAAAACACACCACTAAACTTTACATTGAATCAGTGTTTTGTACCGGTGGCGCATGAAGTAAAATTTCGAGTTTAGAAAAGCCTGAAAATTTGGTTTGGCCGCTCCGCGCTTCGCGCTACGCGACCAAACCAAATTTTCAGGCTTTTCTAAACTCGAAATTTTACTTCATGCTCAGCCTGGGAGTGGAAAACACTCGCTTAGAGCCTCAAATTGAATTCTTTTAATAAACCGAGCATCGGAAAATATGCAACGTATGTACATGGATACTTCTAAGAAAAATTCTCGTTATGAAAATGTTCGGTGTTACATAAAACTCTCTGTATATTTTACATATAAACTATATAAAGTTTTTCATATAATTATTTAAATTTATATCCCCAAAAATTCGGACATTTATCTATGTATTTGCTCTCGATTTCCTCCAAATATTTTATAATATTTCTAAGATATTACATAAATATTATGTATATATTATATGAGTTGGTTTGCTGGGATTTGACATATGTTTCTTTTGATTAATACGAACGTCTGGAGCAATTTGTATTGGAATGTGTAAAAGTATCGCGAAAAGAAAGAAACTCTGTGTGAATTAAATACAGTTTTAAATCATGAGTCAAAGGGTTCTTTCATTTTTGTTTGATTCAGGTTACCTCAAACTTAACATGTTGGCTATCGTCCGAATCAAGTACGATTTACACTAATTATAAATGTGGAAAATCAACGTGTTGATTATGACTTTATATAAAAACGAATTAAAATTAGTATCGACTTTCTGCAAATATTTAGTCTCGTTGAAACGTCTCTAAATATTCATTGAAACAACTACTTGTCGAGCTAATACCCTAACAGATGTTGAATTATGCAATGAATATTAGAGTTACACGACAGATTTACTGTTCGATGCATAATTTATATGCAAAATGCAACATCAGGTCAAACTATTCTCTCACCAAACTAAATAAACCAACAGGAGATTGAAATAAATTAAAAAAATTACAGAGAATCAATATTAATTAAAAAAATCTTAGGCGATATTAACCCATTAACGGTAGAGCAGTTATAGAGTTAACTCTAAATGTGGATTTTATGTAAAATTCTACACTTCTTTATATGAGTTCTACGAATGACTTATTGTATTACGTTCTATGAATTTTTCTTCTAAATATAAATAATGTATAGGCTGTAAATGTAAGGCATTCGTCGATTTTGTATAAAAACGTGCAATATAAAGTTTAGAACGTGTATTTCTACTCCCAGACTAAGCATGAAGTAAAATTTCGAGTTTAGAAAAGCCCCGCGTAGAAAATTTGTCGAGGGTCGCGCAGCGACCCGAGACAAATTTTCACGGGGCTTTTCTAAACTCGAAATTTTACTTCATGCGCCACGCGTATAAAACACTGAAATATTGTAAAGTTAGAAATACACTGAAAACATTTTATTTAAATGAGTAATAATCAAGATATTTAAATAACAAAATATTTACGTTTTTCTTCATACATTTTCAAGTCAAGTCAAATAATATAATATATATAATTAGGTTATTTAGTAATTTAATTAACATAAAATTAATAACGTTGCGTATATGCATCAATGGCACATAATAGGTTAAAGAAAAAGACTTAAGCCATCTGCAGTAAGTCGATATTAATTTTAATACGTTTTTATATTTTGTAAATATTCTGCAACTTATTGACAAATTTAATTTATCCTTATGTTAAATTATGACTTTTATTGCTTAGAATTATTTTATCAATATTATTTCTTGCGATGCACGCACGTAAAATCGTTTCTATTTAAATATAACATTGATTTTTGAGTAGCTCGCATTCTTCCACTGTATATGCAACGTTGGTTGGCGGTTTATTTTAATTAAAACATCCTCCATTGTATAAATATTTATAACGTGATAGGAAACAAAAAGTGCCGCCTTTCATCTGGCCTTTATTTTTGGAGCCCGCGCGCCGCAAATATTTGCGAGTCCTTCGATTAGAAATTCAAATTCGAAATCCGTTCCAAGTCGATTTTATTTCCGAGAATCGCAACATTGGATACCTATACATTTTTGCCAAACTGACAAGAAAAAAGAATAAATAACTACTAAAAGTTTTAAAAAATGTCTTAATATGTCTCTTACAACTATATGTGGAGCAGCATGGAATTTTGGACTCTTCGACTCTTTCCTGTACAAATTTGACATTTGCAAGGGTTATTTTTTTGTAACAGTCTTCTAAATTTAGAGTATTTTTGAATGTGAGCAATATAAAGTGTATACATTTTTCTGTTACAGCGTATATACTATATATCTTGAGATATTCGTTGTTTTTTTTTAACAGTTCAATTTGCAGCTTTAAACGAGTGTTTTCCACTCCCAGGTGAAGCATGAAGTAAAATTTCGAGTTTAGAAAAGCCCCGCGTAGAAAATTTGTCTCGGGTCGCACAGAGACAAATTTTCACGTGGCTTTTCTAAACTCGAAATTTTACTTCATGCGCCACGCGTATAAAACACTGAAGTATTGTGAAATTCACAATATGCTACTAAAAACAGTATGTTTTTGAGTATACGTGAAGTGATTATTACACTAAAAAAGACTGTTATTCCTTACTTCACTTTTTATTTTTATCGTTAGATGTACATTTCGAGACACAAAGTGCTCATTATCAATAACAAACTGAATTCTTACAACTATTTGCGCGGTATATATACTAATGCTACTAAAGCAGTATGCTAAAGACGTATATTTTAAACCAGTGCTTTTTATTATTTTTACAGTTAATGCAGATTTGTGTGGTGGCAAATATTAACAATATAGAATTACATATATTTTTTTTTAAAAAACATGTACACTTGTTTTTGTGGGCAATAAGATGATAAACCACATTATTTTAAAATAGCATTGTTTTTCAGAAGACAATTACATTTTTGTATTCCCTTTCTAAGCAAATTTGTCAGAAAAATACCTAATAAACTTATTAAAAATGCTTGAATTTTAAAATGTATGGTAATACACTTTATACATTTTTTTTTTAAATATTAAACTCCAATAACTAATTTTTGTTACTTGTGGCATATCACGTTATTACAATAAGCCATTCATTTTTATTTATCTGATACCTATCATTTTTTCCACTCTGAAAAAAATTAAAAAAAACAACTACTGAAAGTTTTAAAACATGTCTTATTATGTCTCTTATGTGGAGCAATATGACATTTTGGAGTTTTGGCTCTTTCCTGTACGAATTTTACATTGGTATTTATCTTTATAATTATGCAAAAGGTCACTCATCAGGGTACCCTGTTGAAATGAATTAGGTGAAAATTTAATTTGGTGATAATACACAATATTTTAGATTATTATTCACATTGAAATTATCTATGTAGAAAATTAGAGAAAGAAAACACTATAAAATAAATAATTAAGTTAAGTATTATTAGTAAAAGTCAGTCGTGACTGAATAGTGAAAACCTAAGTCAAAAAAGTAAGTAAAAAAAATATTATATAGTTATGTCCGATTTTACTAACTTCAATTAAATCTTATTCGTAGATTATATTTATTTCTCAACATTTTCTATGTCATAAACATAAATATCATGTCGATTGATTATTAGATTGATATGGGTGTAACTATTACTAGATTTTAATCGGTGAATAATTATTAGTCGATTTAACTGACGTTGGTAAAACCCGGCATTAGAGTAATTAAATATAAAATTATGGCTGAAAGTACTGCAAATATGATATATTAATGAAAATAATATAAAAACGAATTAAAAGTAACATCGACTTTCTGCAAATAGTAAGTTACACAACTGATTTACTGTTTTATGCAGAGTCGTAGTAAGGAGGGGGGCAAGGGGGGCGACGGCCTCAGGCGTATCAAGGGAAGAGGCGCCAAAAAAAGTCAGACATCATAAATTTAATTTTGACGTTTTTATTTATACAACTAATCGATATTTTGAACTTCATTTTAAATCGGTGTTTTATACGCGTGGCGCATGAAGTAAAATTTCGAGTTTAGAAAAGCCTGAAAATTTGGATTTGCAGGGGCGCGACTCGCTTCGCTCGCGCGCCCCTGCAAATCCAAATTTTCAGGCTTTTCTAAACTCGAAATTTTACTTCATGCTTAACCTGGGAGTGGAAAATACTCGTTTATAGCTCAAACTGAACTCTTTAAAAAAACCGCATCTATATGTATACTTAAAAAAATCTCTGTATGAAGTAACATTTAAATTTTTACTTTTATATAAATAAAATGCAAAGACTGTCCTAAGACATATGTAGGACAAACCGGAAGGTCGTTCAAAGAAAGAATCAAAGAGCACAAAACCTCTTATGAACAAAGGAAAACCAACTCCACATACTCCAACCACCTCATCGAAGAAAACCACCACTTCGACGAAAACTTCAAAGTGCTTCACAGAGAAGAAAAAGGCCGGAAACTTAACATCTTGGAGAGCATGGAAATTAATAAAAGAAAATACACAGGACAACTTTTGAACGACCAATTAGACTTAACAAACTCACCACTCCTAAATTTAAATTTCGCTGAAAAACCCACCCCCCCATAAACATTGTATATATACCTGTACTGACAAATGTAATTTATCATTTCTTCGCCTGAAGAAGCCACAGTGTGGCGAAACAATTGTAGCGAGTTTACAATATATATTTGAAAGTTTTAAATTATTTTATTTTATTTATATAAAAGTGAAGATGAACTTTCAACATTTATCAGCCTTATCAATCAATTAACATTTAAATAATATAGAAGTTTTATTTATTTATTTATTTGTCAAATCAACGGAAGCCATTTACAGAAATACATAAATATAAACATGAATTACAATAGTAAAGGTATAAAACTTAAAACTAACTTAAATCTAATAACTAAGGCTTAAAAAATGCACCTATACAGTCTGTTGATTCTGCATATTTTGTTAACTCGTATTTTGTCCCAATTTTCTTTTTAATTCACTTCAACATATCAACTTTAGTTAATTTTATTTGTAAACATTTTTTGTCACTTTGAGAATTTTCAAAATATTTTATTTTATATTATTTGTTAAATCAACTGTAGCCATTTACAAAAACACAAAAATATAAACAATAATTCAATTAGTTAAGGTATAAAACTTAAAATAAGCTTAAATCTCACTAAGGGTTAAAATGGATCGAAGCGATTTTAAATTGCCATTAAAAAAATCAACTTTACTACACCGATTCAAACCAGAATTATAGATTTAATTTATGATACATTAAAAAAATGAATTTCGTTTTTAAACGTTTATTTCAAAAAACAGAAATCTGATTTACACAAAGAGTGAGTCCTACTGTTTGTGGATTGCTTTTATACTTGTAAAAATTTCTTTCGATTGAATAAACGAAGGAATACTGTAAAGGTTTTATGTAAGAGGTGCAAACAGACAGTGCGGCACCGACGCCGGCGTCGGCGTCTGCCACCACTTGTTTCCAAGACGGAGACGACGACGCCTTCTGCTCTATTTATAACAGGGAAGCATGCAGGAAACAAAATCAACTTGGTTTTCGACGCATTTTCCAAAAAAAAAAAAAACAGAATAACTTTTCATATTTAGCTTTAAAAGTATGTTTGTTTAATTTCTTTTTTCTAGAAAGGTCTGCTTGGAAAAAATGCAAATAAGTCAATTAACAATCGAACCGATTTCCAAGTACAGAACTGTCGCCACCAATAAAACCGCCATTAAACAAATTGAATCAGGTTCGAGCGTGTTTTGTTATTCCGCTCCATTTGGCAGCTCGTGCAATTTCATTAAGACTAATTCGTACTACAGGATAAATAAATAACGTAGAAGAAAACTTAACGGAATAATTAACACAATAATTAAATAAGCTAAGCGAAAATTATTTCAAATTACTTGACTCGATTTTCTTTCTTATGTCGAAATTTTACTTCATGCACCACGCGTATTAAACACTGAAATTATTGAAAATTTGTGAACAAGTAAACTCACTTGAAATTATGTCTTATACGCGTGGCGCATGAAGTAAAATTTCGACTTTATAAAAGCCTGAAAATTTGATTTGGTCGACGCCGACCAAAACATCGAAAATCGAGTTAAGTAGAAATAATGTTCGCTTCGCTTATTTAAATATTGTGCCTAAAATTTTACTTTATGTGCCACACGTATTAAACCCTGAAAACACTGAAATTATGTGAACAAGTAAGCTCACTTGAAATAATGTGTTATACGCGTGGCGCATGAAGTAAAATTTTGAGTTTATAGAAGCCTGAAAATTTGGTTTGGTCGTCCCGCTTGAAATAACTGTCTTATACAAGTGGCACATAAAGTCAAATTTTGAGTTTAGAAAAGCCTGAAATTTTACTTCATGCTTAATCTAGTCTTAGAATTTTTTCCTTCCAAATGGCCAATCGACAATTAAAAAAATATTGTATATTTTTATTAAGTTTAACATTTTCAGATGTAGAGTAATAGACCCTTGTTTATATTAACATTAACAAATTAGAGAATAACATATGTATTTATATATAATAAATACATTTTTAAAACAGTTTTTATTAGTAAATGCCCCTCCCCCCCCCACCAAATTGCTCTTTGGATACGCCACTGCATCAGGTGCACTTAACGCGGGAAAATTGCTTTCCCGCACTTCGGTCGTTAATTACTATTGTAATCGGCGGCATTACACTTCGTTAAACTTTGAGGTTTGATTTTGAATACGTTAAAAATATACATCGGGTTATAAAGAAAAATTATAAAATCAAAACGATTCCCGGTTTTAATTTTAGACGGACACGTTCGAAATTACAGGATAAGTATAGTATTTTTAAATCTGATGTAACTGATTTGGTTAATGGAAGTCAATTGGCGAAAATATTTTAAGTGTCTCGAAACGCGTCTTGCGAGTTAATTGAGAGAGGAAAGGAAGGCCACAACCAAAATCCATCTATTCATCATTTCAAAACACAATGCAAAAAAATGATGATGTGTCCATCATTGCACTTTCTCCATCATTTAAACAATTAAGAATCGATATACTAAATTTATTTCGCTATAACCGATTTCACTTTAAGTCAGCGTTTTATACGCGTGGCGCATGAAGTAAAATTTCGAGTTTAGAAAAGCCTAATTTGGCTCGGTCGCTCCGCTTCGCTACGCGCCCGAGCCAAATTTTCAGGCTTTTCAAAACTCGAAATTTTACTTCATGCTTAATCTGGGAGTGGAAACACTCGTTAGACGATGAATTAAAAACGATCAATAATCGCCCGTTTTTTTTAACTTTAGCCAAAGTTTATTGATTTATCGACAATCGCTGATAATTTTATTAAAATTCAAAATGACTTTTGTAATCTTAGATCAGAAAACGAGGAACTGCCTTTTAATTTTTTTTTTTTAATTATTCATTTCTAAAATTTTATTTAACTTCGAGCGTCTGTAATTTCGTCAAAAACAGCTCGATTTTGTTTTTCTGAACTTTAGCACAAAGTGTATTCACATCTCAACAATCCTTGATTTCTTTAAAGCAGGTGAAAGTTCAATCTCATGTAGATCATGTACAAACGTTTGATTTTGTTGTAAATATTTTTTTCAAATAAATTAAACCCCTCGAGCGAGTGAAATAAATTTAGTGTGTCGATTATTAATTGTAATGATGGAGAAAGTGCTATGATGGACACATCATTTTTTTGCATTGTGTTTTGGAATGACGAATAAATGGATTTTGGTGATATTCCAAAACATGAAATACGAGCTAATGTTTCTTTATTCCACTTCGCCTTTTCATAAAGAAACAGTAGCTCGTATTTCATGTTTTGGAATATCACCAAAATCCATTTAATCGTGATTTCAAAACACAATGCAAAAAAATGATGTGTCCATCATAGCACTTTCTCTATCATTACAATTAATAATCGACACACTAAATTTATTTTACTCTAACCGATTGGTTTTAGATTTCACTTGAAGTCAGTGTTTTATACGCGTGGCGCATGAAGTAAAATTTCGAGTTTAGAAAAGCCTAATTTGGCTCGGTCGCTCCGCTTCGCTACGCGCCCGAGCCAAATTTTCAGGCTTTTCTAAACTCGAAATTTTACTTCATGCTTAATCTGGGATTGGAAACACTCGTTAGACGATGAATTAAAAACGATCAATAATCGCCTGTTTTTTTTCAACTTTAGCGAAAGTTTATTGATTTATTGACAATCGCTGATAATTTTATTAAAATACAAAATGTCTTTTGTAATCTCAGATCAGAAAACGAGGAACTGTACGTTTTAATTTTTTTTAATTATTCATTCCAAAAATTTTATTTAACTTCAAGCGTCTGTAATTTCTTCAAAAATCGCTCGATTTTGTTTTTCTCAACTTTAGCACAAAGTGTATTTACATCTCAACAATCCTTGATTTCTTTAAAGCAGGTGAAAGTTCAATCTCGTAGATTATGTACAAACGTTTGATTTTGTTGTAAATAATGTTTTCAAATAAATTAAACCCCTCTAGCATTCGCCTTTTTATAAGGAAACGTTAACTCGTATTTGATGTTTTGGAATATCACCAAAATCCATTTATTCGTCATTTCAAAACACAATGCTAAAAAATGATGATGTGTCCATCATAGCACTTTCTTTATCATTTAAACAATTAATAATCGATATACTAAATTTTCTTTCGCTATAACCGATTGTTTTAAGATTTCACTTGAAGTCAGTGTTTTATACGCGTGGCGCATGAAGTAAAATTTCGAGTTTAGAAAAGCCTAATTTGGCTCGGTCGCTCCGCTTCGCTACGCGCCCGGGCCAAATTTTCAGGCTTTTCTAAACTCGAAATTTTACTTCATGCTTAATCTGGGAGTGAAAACACTCGTTAGACGATGAATTAAAAACCATCAATAATCGCCCGTTTTTTTTTTCAACTCTAGCCAAAGTTTATTGATTTATCGACAATGCTGATAATTTTATTAAAATCCAAAATGTCTTTTGTAATCTCAGATCAGAAAACGAGGAACTGTACCTTTTAAATTTTTTTAATTATTCATTCCTAAAATTTTATTTTACTTCAAGCGTCTGTAATTTCGTCAAAAATCGCTCGATTGTGTTTATCTCAACTTTAGCACAAAGTGTATTCACATAATAATAATAAATTGTCTTTATTCAATTAAAAGAAAATACAAAGTAAACAAAAAACAATCCTTGATTTCTTCAAAGCAGGTGAAAGTTCAATCTCATAGATTTTTTAGATTATGTACAAACGTTTGATTTTGTTTTAAATAGTTTTTTCATATAAATTAAACCCCTCGACAATTAATAATTGATATACTAAATTTATTTCGCTATAACCGATTGGCTTAAGATTTCACTTGAAGTCAGTGTTTTATACGCGTGGCGCATGAAGTAAAATTTCGAGTTTAGAAAAGCCTAATTTGGCTCGGTCGCTCCGCTTCGCTACGCGCCCGAGCCAAATTTTCAGGCTTTTCTAAACTCGAAATTGTACTTCATGCTTAATCTGGGATTGGAAACACTCGTTAGTCGATGAATTAAAAACGATCAATAATCGCCTGTTTTTTTTCAACTTTAGCGAAAGTTTATTGATTTATTGACAATCGCTGATAATTTTATTAAAATACAAAATGTCCTTTGTAATCTCAGATCAGAAAACGAGGAACTGTACGTTTTAATTTTTTTTAATTATTCATTCCAAAAATTTTATTTAACTTCAAGCGTCTGTAATTTCTTCAAAAATCGCTCGATTTTGTTTTTCTCAACTTTAGCACAAAGTGTATTTACATCTCAACCATCCTTGATTTTTTTAAAGCAGGTGAAAGTTCAATCTCATGTAGATTATGTACAAACGTTTGATTTTGTTGTAAATAATGTTTTCAAATAAATTAAACCCCTCTAGCATTCGCCTTTTTATAAGGAAACGTTAACTCGTATTTGATGTTTTGGAATATCACCAAAATCCATTTATTCGTCATTTCAAAACACAATGCTAAAAAATGATGATGTGTCCATCATAGCACTTTCTTTATCATTTAAACAATTAATAATCTATATACTAAATTTATTTCGCTATAACCGATTGTTTTAAGATTTCACTTGAAGTCAGTGTTTTATACGCGTGGCGCATGAAGTAAAATTTCGAGTTTAGAAAAGCCTAATTTGGCTCGGTCGCTCCGCTTCGCTACGCGCCCGGGCCAAATTTTCAGGCTTTTCTAAACTCGAAATTTTACTTCATGCTTAATCTGGGAGTGAAAACACTCGTTAGACGATGAATTAAAAACCATCAATAATCGCCCGTTTTTTTTTTCAACTTTAGCCAAAGTTTATTGATTTATCGACAATGCTGATAATTTTATTAAAATCCAAAATGTCCTTTGTAATCTCAGATCAGAAAACGAGGAACTGTACCTTTTAAATTTTTTTTAATTATTCATTCCTAAAATTTTATTTTACTTCAAGCGTCTGTAATTTCGTCAAAAATCGCTCGATTTTGTTTTTCTCAACTTTAGCACAAAGTGTATTCACATAATAATAATAAATTGTCTTTATTCAATTGAAAGAAAATACAAAGTAAACAAAAAACAATCCTTGATTTCTTTAAAGCAGGTGAAAGTTCAATCTCATAGATTTTTTAGATTATGTACAAACGTTTGATTTTGTTTTAAATAGTTTTTTCAAATAAATTAAACCCCTTGACAATTAATAATTGATATACTAAATTTATTTCGCTATAACCGATTGGTTTAAGATTTCACTTGAAGTCAGTGTTTTATACGCGTGGCGCATGAAGTAAAATTTCGAGTTTAGAAAAGCCTAATTTGGCTCGGTCGCTCCGCTTCGCTACGCGCCCGAGCCAAATTTTCAGGCTTTTCTAAACTCGAAATTTACTTCTTGCTTAATCTGGGAGTGGAAACACTCGTTAGACGATAAATTAAAAACGATGAATAATCGCCCGTATTTGTTTTTTTTTTCAACTTTAGCCAAAGTTTATTAATTTATCGACAATGCTGATAATTTTAATAAAATCCAAAATGTCTTTTATAATCTCAGATCAGAAAACGAGGAACTGTACCTTTTAAATGTTTATTAATCATTCATTCCTAAAATTTTATTTAACTTCAAGCGTCTGTTATTTCGTCAAAAATTGCTGGATTTTGTTTCTCTCAACTTTAGCACAAAGTGTATTCACATTTTAACAATCCTTGATTTCTTTAAAGCAGGTGAAAGTTCAATCTCATAGATTTTTTAGATTATGTACAAACGTTTGATTTTGTTTTAAATAGTTTTTTCAAATAAATTAAACCCCTCGACAATTAATAATTGATATACTAAATTTATTTCGCTATAACCGATTGGCTTAAGATTTCACTTGAAGTCAGTGTTTTATACGCGTCTCGAATGAAGTAAAATTTCGAGTTTAGAAAAGCCTAATTTGGCTCGGTCGCTCCGCTTCGCTACGCGCCCGAGCCAAATTTTCAGGCTTTTCTAAACTCGAAATTTTACTTCTTGCTTAATCTGGGAGTGGAAACACTCGTTAGACGATAAATTAAAAACGATCAATAATCGCCTGTTTTTTTTTCAACTTAAGCCAAAGTTTATTAATTTATCGACAATGCTGATAATTTTATTAAAATCCAAAATGTCTTTTATAATCTCAGATCAGAAAACGAGGAACTGTACCTTTTAAACGTTTATTAATCATTTATTCCTAAAATTTTATTTAACTTCAAGCGTCTGTTATTTCGTCAAAAATTGCTGGATTTTGTGTCTCTCAACTTTAGCACAAAGTGTATTCACATTTTAACAATCCTTAATTTCTTTAAAGCGGGTGAAAGTTCAATCTCATGTAGATTATGTACAAACGTTTGATTTTGTTTTAAATAATGTTTTCAAATACATTAGACCCGATAAATTCAAATTCAAAGCTATTTGAATTCGAGAAAATAAGCTTACGCTTCTTATAGTTTGCACCCTTTAAACATAATATATAAAATTACGAAAATTTTATTCGTAAAATAACTTCACCGACCATATTTTTCACTCATTCCATTTCTGTGTACCAGTTCATTCCACACACAACACTTTTTCCAAGTAATTTTATTTTAAATTTATTCCTAAATTTTTTAAAACATCATAAGCAAAGCTATACTGAAGAGAGATAAATCTCGAAACGCGTCTATAGATGGCCTAAGACATTAACTTTAATTCAAGTCAATTTTTTTTTCTCCTTTCATTTTTAATTTGTATTTGTTAGTTGGTTTGAAGAGAATTTGACCTAAACGTTACATATACTTTTTTTTTATCTACAATAGATCTGCAAAGGTCGCGGTGGTACAGGCCAATGAGGCCACCCCTACGAATATCTACATATACTTTAATAGAGCGTTGTAACAAATCAAATTAAATAAGATTTTAAATATTTCATTGTATAATTCAATATCCGGAGGTGTATTCGTGTTATTCGTGAAAATGCAAACAATGTCTTAATTAATAAGACAACTTAAGACGATAAATAACCATTGAAACAACAACTTCCCGTTGTTTCAATGGTTATTTATCGTCTTAAGTTGTCTTATTAATTAAGACATTGTTTGCATTTTCACGAATAACATTTTCGTAATTTTATATATTATAAATTAAACCCCTCGAGCATTCGCCTTTTTATAAAGAAGCGTTAACTCCAATTTGATGTTTTGGAATATCCATTCGAGATATTCAAACTTTAATTATAGCCAATCAAAGTCTACCCATTTTTGTGTACATTTCTTAAATTTTATATTGATTTGATAATCTGTTGCAATTTTTTTAAAGCAAATATTCTCCCAAAATCGTTGATTTGATTTCATAATTTCAACTTTGGCTTTATATTTTGGGAAAATGCATCAATATAATTTAATTTCAAATCATAATTGAAATTTTGCAAAAAAATTGATTAACGGATTTATTTTGTAAAAAATCAAAGTTTTATACAATTAACATGAAATTCATAATTTCAACTTTGGCTTTATATTTTGGGAAAATGTATCGAGATAATTTCATTTTCGTGAATTTCCAAAATCTTACATTCAAAAATATCAATAAATTCATTTACGATGTTCGGTTCTTGACGATTTGTCGTAATTCTGATGAAATGCCATAATAATAATTGTAATAATAATAATAATATGGGTTCGCCGTGGCTGAGCGGTTGAGCCGCTGGTTTCGCCAATCGTTCACGGCGGTGATCTGGGTTCGATTCCCGGCGGGGGCGAGTGATTTTTCTAACGAAAAATACTCGTCTCCGGTTCCATGGATGTGTGTGAATATGTTGTGACGCCTAAATATAGATATAGTTAAATAACTGAATAAGTTAGTTAATAAATTAATAAGTTAAAAAATAAATGATGTTGGCTAATAGTAGTGAAACTAAGGCCAGGCAAAAGCCAAAAAAAAAGAATAATAAAAATATTATTAATAATAACAATAATTTATTTCTCAAAAAACATTGCCTAATAACAGAAAAATATATATAAACTAAATATAGGTTTACAGTGTAAGTGAGTAGGGTACAAACTAATAAGTTAATTAAAAAATTCAGAAAACACATTCGGTAACATCACACATAAACTGTTCTATACAGGGTGAAAAAATATCGACAAAGCATTGAATTTCGTGAAAATTTCGCAACATTTTATATAATGGGGAAAACATATAGCTATTAGTACGGGGCGTCGTATAATGAAAGGTTTGTTTATATCTAGAGAATAGTCTGGGTACATTAAAATCGATATTGCATAACAATTCAGAATTATCAGTTTTAAGTTTAGTATCATTATGATTTTAATTATGATTATGTTAACAGCCGTAAACTCCTTCATTATTCAGTCATTTATTTGTGATTATCGTAAGGCAATTGAATTTCAAGTTCTTAAGAAATTCTAACAAGTGTTTTACAATCCCAGATTAAGCATGAAGTAAAATTTCGAGTTTAGAAAAGCGTGAAAATTTGGATTTGCATGGGCGCGCGAGCGAAGCGAGTCGCGCCCTTGCAAATCCAAATTTTCACGCTTTTCTAAACTCGAGATTTTACTTCATGCGCCACGCGTATAAAACATTGACTTATCATATATTTTTTTGTTTGTAAAAAGTCAATTTTGATAATTTTATAAAGCGTCTCTAAGCTATTCTTGAGAATATTATTTATCTTAGATGAAGGTCTTTTAAAAATACATTTATAGTATTAAATAATAAAAAATATTAAATTATATTCTCCCAAAATCGTTGATTTGATTTTATAATTTCAACTTTGGCTTTATATTTTGGAAAAATGCATCAATATAATTTAATTTCAAATCATAATTGATATTTCGTAAAAAAATTCATTAACGGATTTATTTTGTCTAAGTTTTATACAATTAACATGAAATTCATAATTTCAACTTTGGCTTTATATTTTGGTCAAAGGTCAATTTTGATAATTTCATAACCGTCTTTAAGGTATTCCTGAGAATATTATTTATCTTAAAAAATCAAAGTTTTATACAATTAACATGAAATTCATAATTTCAACTTTGGCTTTATATTTTGGGAAAATGTATCGAGATAATTTCATTTTCGTGAATTTCCGAAATCGTAAGACAATTCATTTTCAAGTACTTAAGATATTCTAGCGAGTGTTTTACAATCCCAGATTAAGCATGAAGTAAAATTTCTAGTTTAGAAAAGCGTGAAATTGGATTTTCATGGGCGCGCGAGCGAAGCGAGTCGTGCCCCTGCAAATCCAAATTTTCACGCTTTTCTAAACTCGAAATTTTACTTCATGCGCCACGCGTCTAAAACATTGACTTATCATATATTTTTTTGTTTGTAAAAGGTCAATTTTGATAATTTCGTAACCGCCTTTAAGGTATTCCTGAGAATATTATTTATCTTAAAAAATCTAAGTTTGATACAATTAGCATGAAATTCATAATTTTAACTTTGGCTTTATATTTTGGGAAAATGTATCGAGATAATTTCATTTTCGTGAATTTCAAAAATCTTACATTTAAAAATATCAATAAATTCATTCACGATGTTCGGTAATTTTCAAGTTCTTGGCGATTTGTCGTGATTATGATGAAATGTCATCAGTTTTAAGTTTAGTATCATTATGATTTTAATTATGATTATGTTAACAGCCGTACACTCCTTCATTATTCAGTCATTTATTTGTGATTATCATAAGGCAATTGAATTTTAAGTTCTCAAGAAATTCTAACGAGTGTTTTACAATCCCAGATTAAGCATGAAGTAAAATTTCGAGTTTAGAAAAGCGCGAAATTGGATTTGCATAGGCGCGCGAGCGAAGCGAGTCGCACCCTTGCAAATCCAAATTTTCACGCTTTTCTAAACTCGAAATTTTAGTTCATACGCCACGCGTATAAATCATTGACTTATTATATTTTGTTTGTTTTGATAATTTCATAACCGTCTTTAAGCTATTCCTGAGAATATTATTTATCTTAGGTGTGTTTTGAAATGATGATTTTTGTTGTGGCCTTCCTTTCCTCTCTCAATTAACTCGTAAGAGGCGTCTTTTAAAAATAAATTTATAGTATTAAATAATAAAAAATATTAAATCTAAAATATCTGGTATCGAAAAGTATCGATACTTTGAATATCGATAGTTTGTATTACGATATTTTACTGTATCGACACTTTGATATACGATTAAAAAAAATCGATATTGAGTATCGATTATATACTCAATATCGATTTTTTTTAATCGGAACTTCCCTAGTCGTGACATTACTGCAATCAAATCACAATGCAATTACATGATGAAATATAATAACAATAAATGTTACTATAGTATGTTCAATAAAAAAAATCTCTAGAGTGCCATGGAAAATATTGTAAGTTGCCAATACTGAAAATATAATTATAATTATCATGTTTGACGTTTTATATGTCAATTCCTAAGTCGTGTAGCCAACTGAAATTTAAAAATAAATTAAATCATGGCACTCTAGAAGTTTTTTTATATTGAGCATACGATATTATTTGTATTATATTCCATCATGCAGGTCGTATTTTAGGGCGCAATGGGGCTGTCTTATTTCCACGATAATTATTCAACACCTTTACACTCCTTCTAGATACTATTGAGATATGTTTACTTACTTTACAACAAAATCACCAGATTAAGCATAATTTCTACAAAACTCCCCTGGATCGACGACTTTCGGCGGCCGCTGTCGGCAATTGGCGCCTATTTTAAACAACAGAATCTGTACTAATGGTTTGATGATTCTCATTGTAGTTTTTCGTTATGAATGAAACGACATTAGCCGCAAGTCAATACAATCATTACTTCAAAAGATATTGCGTTTTCCGCTTTTTGGCAAATAGGCCACTGTGCGGCACGGCGCTCCTACGGTAGATGCGCTTGTTTCAAAGGCACTAAAATTACATTTCACCAATTACATGAAATAAACCAAAGAAATTCGAGTTATTTTTACCAAAGATTTAATTTGATATTAATTGTATGAATAAATTGTTGCTCTAAAGGAAGGAAAATTAGGAGTGGCTTTTGTGAAAACTTGTCATACCGAAATCCATCTATTCATCATTTCAAAACACAGTGCAAAAAATGATTGCACAAAGAGCAAAGAAAATAACATTTCGTCAATTACACAAAATAAACTATAGAAAATCGAGTTGTTTTTCAAAAATGTTTGTTTGTCAATTATTGTATGAATGAATTGTTGTTTTAAAGGGAGGAAAATTAGGGGTGGCTTTTGTGGAAGCTTGTCATACCAAAATTCATCTATTTATTTATTTATTTATTTACGTTTCAACTTTTACAATAATACAAAAATTAAACATATCAATAACAAAAATACAAAAATGGGCGCTTATGCTGGCTTAGGTACTACAAGATTATTCAAATAAACTAAAAAATTAAATTATACTTGTATGAGTAACAAAATACCTACGAACTATAAACTATAAAGACACATGTTATTCATTAATAGAGTTTAAGTAGTATAAACATTTTTTACGAAACAATGAGATTGATGAATTAGTCAATATCATTCGGCAATGTGTTAAATAATCTCATAGTTCTGCATATAGTATTGTTAAATCCGTAATTTGACGAATGGAATTTTATTTTAAAAAGATTATTATGTCTACGTAAATGAGGCGGCAATGTACTAAAATTAAGTTGAACTAACAAATTACTGCATATCAAATCACCGTTAATTAAGTTATATAAAATACATAAATCAGCAACAAGTCTACGTGTGTGTAACAAGGGAATATTTAAAACATTGCGAATGTACAATTTATCATAATTATTCAGTCCACTTCGATAGGCATAGAGTCTCAAGAATTTATTTTGGATTCTCTCCACTCTGGTGACATCACAGCTGACATGAGGGGACCATACAGGTGCAGCATATTCGAGTATAGGACGTACTAACGAAATATATAAGTGGCGCAAAGTATTAGCTGAGAAATTATATGAAAACCGATTAATAAACCCCAACGTTTTACTGGCCTTGCATGTGATCTATTCATCATTTCAAAACACAGTTCAAAAAATGATTGCACGAAGAGCAAAGAAAATTACATTTTGTCAATTACACAAAACAAACTATAGAAAATCGAGTTGTTTTTAAAAAAAATTGTTTTTGTTATTAATTGTATGAATGAATTGTTGTTTTAAAGGGAGGAAAATTAGGGGTGGCTTTTGTGGAAGCTTGTCATACCAAAATCCATCTATTCATCATTTTAAAACACGATGCAAAAAAATGATTGGACGAAGAGCAAAGAAAATTACATTTCGTCAATTACACAAAATAAACTACAGAAAATCGAGTGGTTTTTAAAAAATATTTTTTTGTTCTTAATTGTATGAATGAATTGTTGTTTTAAAGGGAGGAAAATTAGGGGTGGCTTTTGTGGAAGCTTTCCGTCCATAAATTTGGGTCAAAACAAAACGGAATATAAAACTAATTAAACTAATTACGCAACTTTCCCGGGCGTAATAAGCCCATTGTGTCTTTTCAGCATTATGTGGAAATTGTTGCAAGGGACATTTTCATCCCTTTTCACTGCCGCGATTCTTTCGCGGGATTCTCTTCCTTTTAGAAATTTAATTACAAAGTTTCTCCTCACGTGAATATCAAAAGATTTAAAAATGCTTTTTTTGATAGTAGATGGTAATTTTATGCTTCCGCTAATGTTGAATGGTGCTAAGTGCTTATTAATGAATAGACAAAACTTGGAATAAACACACTAAGACTTTCTTTACAATCATTTTTATTTTGCTAGATGTACATGCAGTATTTTCGATGGTATTTTCATGTAAAATTCCATTTATATGAATGAAATTACTTTTTTATTTAAAAAGATATTGACATGCTGTACAAACTCTCCTATGCACTTTTTTAGTAGTTGGTAAGCTTGAAAAAATGCAATCGGCTGAAGTCAAGGCAAACTATGATTTGTATTTAGAATAACACAACTGTGTGTCATATCTCATAAAAGTTAAACTTAAAACAAAATCTGATATGTTCAGCGTATTCTGCTTAAAAAAGTCCACAAAGAAAAAAGTGCACCGCATGTCAATATCTTTTTAAATAACGGGTGGGCCATCTAGTGGCTTCTTTTTAAAAATGCAATAAAATGAACAAAATTATGGCTTTATTAGTAAGAGCAAACATTCTTATTAATTATGGAACACAACTTCGTTCAAGTGACTGCCTCGGCTGGCTTCGCAATAGCGCATTCTGTCACTCCAATTTTCCAAGACCTTGTTGATGGTTTCAAGCTGTAGCTCACGGATTGCTTGGATGATATTGGCCTAAAGTGCTTGAATCGTTTCTGGATTGTTGGCATAACATCTCTCCTTCACGGTTCCTCACAAAAAAAATCCAAAGGGGTTGAATCGCAGCTGTGAGGCGGCCAATTGACATCGCCAAAAGATCGATTGTGGCATGGGCTGTGTGGCATGGCGCGCCATCCTGCATGAACCAGAGGTCGTCTAAATCCATGTCTTCAATTTCATACAAAAAAGTCGGATAACATAGCTCTGTAACGCTCACCGTTGACCGAAACCATATATATATGATATATGATGACATATGAACTGTGCCGAAGCGTTGTTTCCAGCCTCATTTTCGAAGAAAAATGGTCCAATGATGCCACCACTCCACAATCCGCACCAAACTATCACTCTCCGGGGATGCATTGGCTTCTCGACAATAACGTGCGGGTTTTCCGAGCCCCAGATGCGGCAATTTTGCTTGTTAACGTAGCCGCCAAGATGAAAATGAGCCTCGTTAGAAAAAATGATTTTTCGCCCAAAATCGTTGTCCAATTCAAGCTGCTCTAAGGCCCAAACTGCGAAGCGATAACGAAGCGGATGGTTATGCGCCTTTAATTGCTGAGTCAATTGGACCTTGTAAGCGAATAATCCGAGATCTTGGTGCAGAATTCTCCTCAGGCTAGTGCGCGCAATGTTGAGCTGTTGAGATCGACGGCGAGTTGATGTTCGTGGATTGAGTCTCACACTCTCGGTTACAGCAGCCACATTCTCGTCTGTGCGCACCGTACGAGAACGAGGACCATGAGTGTTGTCCACTAGCATGCCAGTCTCACGAACTTTTTGCACAAACTTGCGTGCAGCAGGCGCGGTGGCTGATTCATTTCGCCCAAAACTTCTTTTCAACAAACGCACTGTTTGGTCTACACAGCACTCACTTTGGAAATAAGTTTGCAATATTTCCCAACGTTGTTCAAGCGTAAAGAGACTCATTTCGTACCGCGGAGGAATGATACCGACTTTCTGTCAAGATTTCGAGCGGGAAAAAGATGTGTAAAAATAACCTATGATTCAAAAAGAAGTCACTAGATGGCCCACCCTGTATAGAAGTTATTTCAATTTTTTTAAATTGCTAAATTTTGAGTTTTGACGTGTAACTTAAAAATAATTGGATAGACAAATTTTGATTAGGCACATATATGTGGGTTTTTTCTATTATTGATATTAATAGTACTTTATACTTGAAGAAACCATCGAAAATTCTGGACCCTATACATTTCGACCTCATTTAATTCAGCTAGGCGAGAAATTAAAATACATTTGTCCATATAAAACTAAATGTTCTTAGAAGCGACTTGTTTAACTTATCAAAAGTAAGTTATAGCATCGATATTTCATTATTTTTAGGCTAATTATTTAATTAGTCACACAGATAAACTACACAGACATTAACATTTCTATCCGGATCAGCGACGGCTCGCAGCCTAACTTCAGGGTCGGCCACAGCGCCAAGGCACACAAAATTTGAGGTTGGGATCGCGCTTTGTAAATACAAGGAATTGCACAACAAAGTCACCTTTCAATAACGGGTACATATTACCTTGGGTCTCTGGCCTACCCTGAAGTTAGGCTGCAAACCGCCGCTGATCCAGATGTGTGCATAGTTTAATGAGATAAGTTCTATGTACTCATTACCAATAGCTTACTGACTAGTTTACAAAAGATGCGGTGTATCTATACCTACAGGGATTTCGGGAAATTATGTTCGTAAAGGGATTATTGGGAAATACCTGGATAAGGTTAGTAAATGAATAGACACAGAAGCTTGATTATCTAGCTTTTTTAAATCAAAATTCACCGCTCACAAAATCTTATTTGATTTCGTGCTGAGGCCAGAAATTTGACTTTCCTCTGGAATAAATCTAAATCACAAAACGTATAACAATAAACACTCCCTCTCATTCACATGCCCAAAATTGATGCAAAACAAATACGTAATAAATAGCAAGAAATAATAGGAAATGAGGCATGTGTCGTGTTTATTTATTTACACGGAATTAGTTGGGGTCGCGTCCCTTACCAATAAATCCGTGTTTGTGTGCGCGTCTTCCAAACATCGGGGGATGAATAGAAACAATTCACGTATGGCCGATGATAAATCAGCGGGGGGTGCACAATTACCGTCCCGTAAATTGCCCTCCTACCCGCGTGCGAATGATGATAAAGGGAGGGAGAAACAAAGTGCTAAATGCAAACACCGTTTCCCATTCAAAACCGCCGCTATGTGCGAATGTTTACGCAAATGAAAGGGATGCGGTATTTAATAAGCGAGATCAAATTATTTATCACCTATACAGAATGAAAATAAATTGAGTCAAAGAAATAAGTACTAATCAGAGCTGGGTAGGATTTGAATCCTTTTAGAGGATTCGAAAGAGGTTTTCGAATACTTTATTGAAACATGATTCGTGATCCGGATTCGTTTCAAATTTTGAAAGGATACTTATTCACTTCAAATTAAAAAAAAACCATGCAGCATAATGCACTCTTTATCAGAGCTGGGGCGAATCCTCGCAAAAAGGATTCGAATCACGAATCCGAATCACCTAATATGATTCGCATCACGAATACTCTAATAGAGGATTCGTAAGAGATAAATATGATTTAAATGTGTTCTTGAACTTCACTTCAAATCAGTCTTTTGTACGCGTGGCGCGTGAAGTAAAATTTCGAGTTTAGAAAAGCCTACAAATTTGGTTTAGTCGCGTAGCGCTACGAAAGTGAGAGAAAAGTCATGGAATTATATTCAAATTGATCAAAACACTAACAAAAAAGCCATACGATATTATTAAATTTGTCAAAATCAATAGGCATCATAAAAATTACTAAACTCGTCAAAATTCCAGGCCACAACCAAAATCCATCTATTCATCATTTCAAAACAGAATACAAAAATGATAATCGACATACTAATTTTATTTCGCTATTACCGATTGGTTTAAGATTTCACTTGAAGTCAGTGTTTTATACGCGTGGCGCAGGAAGTAAAATTTCGAGTTTAGAAAAGCCTAATTTGGCTCGGTCGCTCCGCTTCGCTACGCGCCCGAGCCAAATTTTTAGGCTTTTCTAAACTCGAAATTTTACTTCATGCTTAATCTGGGAGTGGAAATCACTTGTTTCATTATTAAAACAATTGATAATTGATTATTGTTGTTTTATTAAGGGAGAAAGTTCTATGTGATTAAATCATAATGTCAATTTTTATACAAGTTAAAAAAGAGTCAGTCGTTTTTTTGCCATAATAGTGCAAATAGTCAACAAACAATTGACACAGCAACGTCACAATAACCAAGGACATTCAATTACGTCACATAAAGTAAAAATGTCACGATGACCAAAAGATGACTCAGATTAGAAAAATAACGTTTCTTTCGTTGCAACTTGTCATCTAACATAATTTAATTTTACTAAATTATGAACAAACAAAATTGTAAGAGCCAAATTTGTAGGCTTTTCTAAACTCGAAATTTTACTTCATGCTTAATCTGGGAGTGGAAATCACTTGTTTCATTATTAAAACAATTGATAATTGATTATTGTTGTTTTATTGAGGGAGAAAGTTCTATGTGATTAAAACATAATGTCAATTTTTATACAAGTTAAAAAAGAGTCAGTCGTTTTTTTGCCATAATAGTGCAAATAGTCAACAAACAATTGATACAGCAACGTCACAATAACCAAGGACATTGAATTACGTCACGTAAAGTCAAAATGTCACGATGACCAAAAGATGACTCAGATTAGAAAAATAACGTTTCTTTCGTTGCAACTTATCATCTAACATAATTTAATTTTACTAAATTATGAACAAACAAAATTGTAAGTGTTCTAAAATGTCATAGTTGGCCAAAATTGTCATTTTGTGTTGAAAATAGCAATACATTCCCAAAAAAGACAATTTCATTTAAATCAAGGTCGTTTTTTTAATAATTTGATATTTTAAACACGGAATAACACGATACAAATATTATTTGAAAAATGACAAATTGTGTTAAAGCGGCAACTTATCTCACTATAATAAAGAAAGCCTTATATGCCGAGAATGTCAATTTTTGGTATAAATGTCAAATTACTTCATTATGTAATATAGATAACTATTTTTTTATGTTTAAAATGAAATGAAATTGTCAATAGTTCACGGGAAAATGTCAGAGCTATGATTTGTTTATCGATATTTAGACAATAAAAAAAATAGTAATAATAATTTCATTATTAAATGTCAAACACTTTATGAAATAATATTAAATTTTCTACAGATAAAATAAAACATGATACAATGACCTGCGTCTATATACAAGTTGTTTTTAGTGACACAAAGTTTATTTATTTATTTATTCAACGGAGTCCATTTAAAAAATATATAATATTATACAACTAAAAATATAAAATTACACATTAAAATATAATTGAAACAATAAATATCAAAAAATGCGATATTTAAACGATATTTTTAACGCTATTTAACTATTTTTAACTTTATTTAACAAGTTTGAGGTTTTTAACGATATAACAAGTTTGATATTTTTTATCGCTATCCAACTATTTTTAACATTATTGACAGTATTAATCAACTTTGACAGTATTTAACTAGTTTGACGGTAGAATTTAATAATTGTTTGTAACAACACCACCACAAAGAAAGTGAATAGGCGTCAAACTAATTACTTTTTTTTATGGTGGTGTTGTTACAAACAATTGTTAAATTCTAGAAATTAACACTAGCAGTTCGCTTGTTTGTGTGCGAGCAAATCGGCAAATTACCCTTAATTTCGAACATAATGAAAAAATTATAATAATAATAAACGCTATAACTCGAAAACTATTTGAACTACTAAAAAGTATATTATTTGGATTTTAAGTATTTCGACAAAATCTACAACTTTTATTTGATACATTTTTCCAATATTCTTAATATTTCAGAAAATATCAATATAAATTGAAATAATGCTAAGAGTAAAGTAATACTTCTGGTTTCCAGATTTTGACTAAAAGCTTTTTAGTTCCTAAAATTGTAAGAAAACCTTAAGTTTATTGTGTCATTTTAATATTTCAATTGGTTTAGTCTGTACGGCACAATCGAAGGAAATCTACAAACATTGACAAATTCAACAATATTAATTATGTATAATTTTCACAAATAGAAATACTTCACACTTCAATATACTTCAAACACAAATTTACCCCTCTCTTAACCAATTCATCATAAATGTTGTAAATATATTGAGTTCAACAAGTGTTTTACTGTGCCCAATTTAAAAATTTAGTTTCTATCAAAAAAGTAGTAGAACTTTGATACTTGAATATATGTTGCAAACATTTTGAATCAAACGCGAGTCTTTGCCGAATGACCGATGAAGCAGTTTTTTAAGATGTAGTTATTTGAGTTACGTGAAGATTTAAGTCACTTACTTAAAACAACGAAAAATGAAAGAAGCAACCAACTCTTAAATATCACGAAGAATAGAGACATCAACCAACTCTTAGAAAGCTAAATTAAGTTTTAGATCTGTAAAATTTTAAGTATTTCTTACAACTCTTTATTTAATTTTTTTTCGATATTCTCAATACTTCCTGAAATTTCCAAAATGTCTGGTTTGAAAATGTTTACGAAAACAATACTTTTCCTCTGTACTGCATATAGGGAACGTAAAAATTGTATAAAAATCGGCAGATTTTCATCAATTTACCATGTTCGTGAAAATTGATGAGAATCCTGAAACTTTAAAATTAAGAAAATCATCAAAAGTATGTCAATTTGACATAAGTCGGCGTTAGCCGACATTTGGACTATAATGACAGCTGAAATACAAGTCGGAGCCAGCCGACATTTGGACTATAATGACAATTGACATAAGTCAGCGGTAGCCGACATTTGAACTATGATGACACTTGATATAAGTCGGCGGTAGCCGACATTTGAACTATAATGTCAGTTGATATATTTAATAAACATTTTCCTATTAGAAAGAAATGCCTAAAAGAATGAGAGTCTAAATCTAAATTTTCGTCAAATCAAGTTTGGTTTAACAATCATTTAAAAAAACAGTTAGATACTATAAAGTCACTTACAGTTATTTACGATTGCACACATTTAAGATGCATTAAAGAAGAAATTAAACGACTAAGTCATCAATACAATATCGACTTAAATTCAGCAAGAAAAGAACACAATCAAAATAAAATCATAAATTCAATAAATAAACCGAAAGAAATATGAAGTATTATAAACAATGCATGCAAATATAAGAATATACATCAAGCAGATAAAGTAACTGCAAGTGATTTTAATGAGTATTTTGAAAAAGCGATTTTAGATATTAACACTTCATTACAAAGTGATGATAAACATTTTAAAGCCCTCTTAAAAAAACATAAAGTGGACACACAACATTCATTCTTCCTTGAGCCTGTCACAGAACAAGAAATAAGAAATGGGATGTCGATTCAAATTTTAAAAGATTTATCTCAATACCTAAGTGCTATACTAACACACTTAATTAATATTTCATTCTCGGAAGGTATGTATCCTAACGAAATAAAACTGTGCAAAGTATTACCGATACACAAAAAGGGTAATATTAACGAAATTAGTAACTATAGACCTATAACCATTACCCCCGTTTTCTCAAAAATATTCGAGGCTGCTATTAAAGATCGTTTATATAAATATCTAACTAAATATTTGAGTAACAGCCATCACGGTTATGTTTCAGGAAGGTCAACTGTTACAGCCGTAATAGATCTGATAGAAAAAATATATGAAGGATATGAAAGTGGGGAAATAACAACAGCAGCTTTTCTTGACTTCAGTAAAGCTTTCGACACAGTGTGCTGGAGCAAACTTTTGGAAAAACTTGAATACTACGGTATCCGGGGTATTCCTCTATCATTGATCAAATTATTCTTGGACAACAGAGAACAAGCGGTTTATTTTAAGAACGAGAGCTCCAGGACAACTGTGTTAAAGCAATGCCTACCTCAGGGAAGCATTTTAGGCCCACTGTTATTTCTAGTATATACAAATGATTTAAATGCTAATGTAACAACAGCTGATACGTACCAATATGCCGATGACACAACGTTAGTCAGGAAGTTTAAATCAGATTCAGCAACGGAAGAATTGCCTCTAGAATCTGAGGCAATACATTGGTTTAAATATAATAATCTTTCGATTAATGAAGATAAGACAAAAATACTTTCTTTCTCACCACGATCCGAATGTAACACAGACACAGCTATATTTCTGGGTATTAGATTAAACCCAACTCTCTCTTGGGACCAGCATGTATACAAGATCGGCAGCAAAATAAGCAGAAACACATACTTGCTATATAAAATTTCTGAACATGTTAATCCCCCTATCGTTCGTACTGCATATTTTGCATACATACACAGTATTATACAAAATAACGTAATCTTATGGGGGGAAACCAAACGGCACTAAATAAAATATTTGTCCTACAGAAAAAATGCATTAGGATCCTTGTGGGTTTAAAACCAAAAGAAAGCTGTAAAGGCCATTTTGCTGCTCTGAATATAGTTACAACTTCCGGCTTATATATCTTATCGTGTTTGTTATATACCTATGATCGGATAGTCTCTTATATACTCAATGACATTAGAAGCGTAACACCCAGAAGGAGTTATTATTTTAACTTGATTTTTTGCCAGTATGGTAGTCTTACATCAAGAATAAAATGATTACATTTTGAAGAAATTTTATTAAAAAACAATCTAAAAAAATTAATAATGTGTTTGGTGACCCCTTTGCTGTATACACTCCTGTAGACGTCTGGGCATCGACAAAATGAGATGGTCGATGTCTTCTTAAGGCGTCTCGTTCCAAGCAACTTGAATTTCATCGATCAACTGTGCTAGAGTCTGTGGAGGATGGTGCAAAGAGAATATTCTTCTTCCCATGATATCCCACACATGTTCAATGGGATTTAAATCCGGCGAACAGGGCGGCCACGCCAAAACATTAACACCAGCTTCATTAAGAAAGTTCATAGTTCGACGAGCAATATGGGGACGTGCGTTATCTTGTTGAAAAAGTACGTCTGGGCGGCCATCTAAATAAGGCAACAAAGTCGGTAGTATGACGTCTTTAACGTAACGCGCAGCTGTCATACTGCCTCGAATGAATACAAGAGGTGATCGACTACCATAAGCAATAGCCCCCCAAACCATTACTCCAGCAGTCCTGTGTACATGCCTCTCAATAGCAAACCTAAGATCAGGTCGTTCTCCACGGTAGCGTCGTACCCTTCTACGGTCATCATGCGTGCCTAGACAAAATCGTGATTTATCGCTGAATACGACATCGTGCCATTCTGCCTCCCAATGCTGCCGTTCTCTGCACCAGTCCAACCTTTGACGACAGTGTCTCGCTGTTAAAGGAAGCACTAATCTTGGACGGTACGAAAGAAGCCCAAAGGATTGAATGCGGCGATATAAGGTTCGCATACTAACGGGCCTACCTTCTTCTCCAATCCATTGATCACCGATTTGACGCGTAGTAGCGAAACGGTCTCGCAGGGCTATTTGTCTTAAGCGCCGATCTTGACGTTCTGTGGTACGAATTGGTTGACCAATTGGTCTTCTTCTTGCTCCTCTACCTTCTTCTGTCCATACCTGATACACACGTATTACAGTTGTTGCAGTGGAATCAATACGGCGGGCAATTTCGCGATAGGACATACCGACATCTCGATAAGCAACAACTCGACCCCGGTCAAAATCGCTCAAATGGTGATATTGTGGACGTCTTCGGACTCGAGGCATTTTATTTAAGCTTAACACACTCAACGGAAACACGAAAACTAAAAATATCTGTACTAAACAGCTCATATAAATAGTTTTATCAAAAAAGAAAAAGTGAATTTTTTTTTTCACAATAAATATAAAAGGCACAAGGTTGAAATTGTTATCAATGTATGCTGAAATTGTTATCAATGTACTCTGTTGCTAAAATATGAATTCAAAAAAATCATTCCTTCTTGGTGTTACGCTTCTAATGTCATTGAGTATACTTATCACGAGGATATCCACAACTACAATACTAGAAATAACAAAAATATATACCTTCCGAGATGTCATTTGTCTAAAACAAGCAAGAGTTTTAAAATTCTTTCAATAAAATTTTATAATCACTTACCGAGACTAATTAGAACTTTACCAAGAAAGAAATTCAAAGATTCAATCCAAAAGATACTAATAAAATCCGAACTATACAGCATAAGTGGTTACTTTGAAATCGATTTGAATAATACTTAAGAATTTTAACCCATCATTCATTGTGTATGTAATTATTCACTTGTCACTTATATTTTAATCTGTCTGTTCTGTCCCCATATACATTTTATCTTAATTTTAATCTGTTTGTTATGTCCCCACATACATTTTATCCTAATTTTACACATATTATTTTATTTATTCCCATATATTTTAATACAATAGACATATTTTTATATACTTGATCAGATATTTAGTTTTAGTTTATAATTATATAGATAATTTTAATCATTAAGTATACTTTAGATATCTCGTGTTCGACAAAACCAAATATGTATTTACATTATTTTTAGAAATAAACATTATTATTATTATTATAAGTCGGAGCAAGCCGACATTTAACTAATCGTGCTAACTTGACAGGAGTTTGAATTGAACTATAATGAGATTGCCATGTCATTGTTTTTCTTTGTGACAGTTACGATACACATTTTGATAGTAGTGACATATTTTAAAATAACGAGTGTCTTCCACTCCCAGACTAAGCATGAAGTAAAATTTCGAGTTTAGAAAAGCCCCGCGTAGAAAATTTGTCGAGGGTCGCGCAGCGACCCGAGACAAATTTTCACGGGGCTTTTCTAAACTCGAAATTTTACTTCATGCGCCACGCGTATAAACCACTGATTTACAGTTAAGTTAAAAATATATAATGCTTAGATGTAATGGTGATCAATATTTACCGAGATGTAGCAAAAATCATCATATCTTTAAAGAGGAAAATGTTATTATTTTTCGAGAAGGTGGTTTATGTGAAAGTTACTTGTGACGTTTTTATATAGTACATAGCAAGTGCATAGTTCGAGTATTATGTAATTAAATTATATTAATCATTAAATATTTTATAAACAAATGTCATTTTGCAAAAGGGTGCAAAAAAAGTTTCTTGCGGTAATAAGAAGTGAATAAAGAGTGCATTATGCTGCATTGTTTGAAAAAAAATAAAGGGGGGTGGGGGGCTAGGTAAATGGAGGTAAAAAATCATGTAATTCCAAAAGCTACAATTTATTGTAAGTTCATTGCAAAAAAAATCCGCTTTGCTTAGCTACCAGTTCAAATTTTAAGTCATTTTTAAACTCTTAGTATTTACTTCAAGCTTTATCAAGCAGTGAAATACATGTGCTAAAACAATCAAATAAACACAACAATATACGATTTGAGTGCCTTAAATTATTAAAATAAAACGCCCATGCCATTGTTTGCCAATCGATAAACTAAAATTATAGAAAACAATCATTTCAGAGTTGATATTACTGTTATTTATTTCATGGAAACTTCTTTTACCCATTCAAATCATTTTTAAAATTTATATAAATATTAAAATAATCTGTTGATTCCGTTAAAACTTTGAAATACTGACAACTTATAAAGTACGGTTAGTTAGTCCATTGGACTCAATTGAATACAATAATCTTCTAGTTCCTCTTAAAGTCTAAATCGATCGGACAACTTCATATTCTTTTTGTTGTAAAAAACCGCGATTAAATCAATCATCCAACAACGCTCATTACTTTCCAATAAACTTGGCATTTTAAATATTCATTAGCAACGTTGCTAGCTAATTGGATCTTTTAATAAATAACGCTCGCAATCGACGATTTATTCGATTCGTGCGAAGTTGTTTACTGATGTTTCTTTAATTGAATTAAAAGATTTATTAACGTCAAAGCGAATTACACTTAATAAAACATCAAGACAACTACCTCTTGATTCGTCAGCAATATTTAAATAAAACTATTGTGTGGCTTACATAATGCTTTTTTTATTATTTTGTTGTTACAATCAGTTCACTTAGCTACATTTATTTGAAGCCCTTTGGACTTCTTGGGGATCAAAAAGTAAATAAAAGATTCAATTGAGGAACAAAAAAAGATTGAGTGATTTGTCGTTTAATTTATAAAAAAAGGATTATCTTAAAAATGTAACTAATTGGTGGGCTTAAGGGTGCTCTTATATGGACGTTTTGAAAGCGAGGCGGAACGGATGCGGGTGCAAGCGTTTGCGTTTTAACACATATATGAGAGTTCCTAGACGGCCTCGCACCCGACTGTCTAGGAACTCTCATATAAACCTATGTGTTAAAACACAAACGCTTGCGCCCACTCCCGTTCCGCCTCGCGTTCGAAACGCCCATATAAGAGCATCGTAATTATTATATTTCATTTAGTTTACATATATTTCTCTGTAATTAGGCTATGCTTCTTGAGAAATAAATTATTATTATTATTATTATTATATTATTATTTCGAATAAATTAATAATTCCTATTCCTGAATTATTAATTTATTCGAAATGAAGTATAATAATAAACTCTTTTTTATAACAATTGAACAATTATTCATAATCAAATATCTAGTTTTCCCTTCTTTTACTGTTGCATATTTATTAAAGTGTTCAATTTTATTCTAACGAGTGTTTTCCACTCCTTGATTAAGCATAAAGTAAAATGTGGAGGACTTAAAATTACAAAATAATCCGATTTTAATAAAAATTGGATTATCCTACACTTTCGAGGTCCAGGCACAATTTTATAAACGAATGAAATTCTCGAAAAAAACTAATAGTTATTTTCTAACGAGTGTTTTTCAATGCCAGATTATACTTGAAATAAAATTTCGAGTTGAGAAAAGCCCGAAGAATTTGGATCCAAAATCAAATTCAGGGTTTTTTCTCAACTTTAAATTTTACTTCATGCGCCACTCGCTTATAGTAAAGTTAAAAATATACTGCCCATTTAATAAGAAAATCTAATATGCGCATCAATAAATTCCTAACACTTTTTCAGAATGCTTCCAATTGTTAACATTTCATCACTTTTTATTCCGAAAAGGTTAAGAAACGCTGCTCTAAGCTTAGATTAGACAGAATGAAAAAGAAAAAATTGGAAATACACATAACTCAATATTGCACCCAACACTCATTCAGTGAATCCTCAAATAAATTTGCCTCACCACTAGAAAAACTCACGAGGCCCCACTGAAAAGTTTTAAACTGAACGTTTTTCAAAAACAACGAACACCTTACTATTTACAAAGTACACAGTTACGATACTGGAATTAAACATTTTCTACAGCGATTGAACATGTTTAATTCCAGTATCATAACCTAATGTAATGTGTACTTTGTAAATATCGTATGTTCAATAAAATAAAACCTCTAGAGTGCTGTGGAATATATTGTAGGTTGGCAACTCTGAAATTATACATTATAATTATTATGTTTGACGTTTTATATGACAATATTTAATTGATGAGGCTACATGATGAAACTCCATAATACTATTTGAAATAAAACAACACAGTTGGGAGGGTTTCACTTTTATTGTTGAACACTGCAACATGTTTCACCACACAGTGGCTTCATCAAGCAGATTATTTCATCTGCCTGATGAAGCCACTGTGTGGTGAAACATGTTGCAGTGTTCAACAATTAAAGTGAAACCCTCCCAACTGTGTTGTTTTACTTCAAATAGTTATATGACAATTCCTAAACCGTGTAGCCAACATAAATTTTTAAAAAGATAAAATCATAGCACTCTAGAGTTTTTTTTTTATTGAACATATGATATTAAGGTGTTAGTTGTTTTTGAAAAACGTTTAGTTTCAATAATGACTTTGTAATGTATCCCTAAGTTTAATTTAAGGAAAAAATTCTACGGTTGATATAAACAAAAAAAACTCGTTAATTCTAGTGCGTCTAATTTAGTATTATCATGCGATAAAGTATTCAAAACATTACAATTGCGGTAATAAATTTTCTATCAAATTACTGGCAGCGTGTCACGAGCTGACACATCTGGTGAGGAGAAAATTAATTAATGAACCCGGAATTGGAAGAAGCCCGAAAGGTGCGCGCCTGTAAATAAAGATGTTTTGTGGGGCCCCCGAATAATAATCTGTCTTAAGGCCAATAAGGTGCGCGACGAGATGTGAAATTAGTTTGGACAGGCGCCATTTGCGCGCCAGCTGCTCAGCTGTCAACGCTCCGAAACTCCTAGGAACACACGCATTCTATTTTATTCCGGCTGTCACCGACTGTGAAAGGCGATTCATTCGCGAACGGTTTATCACACACTGAGAGCGAATAATTCACTTCTTTCTAAAAATAAATAGACTGCTTGAAAAAACATCTACAACTCCGCAAAAATTAAAGTTACTTAAAGTTAACAGTTATCTTTTCGAAAACGTTGAATGGCAAGATTGTCAAAGCTTATTTATTCAAGTTGTTTTAATCTAGATGCCAGTTTCCAATTTTCACAGCCATGTTTAGAACTTTTTGGATCACTATCAAATAATACGCAATTTACTCTTTCCATATGTTAGAGCTTCACCTTTAACTGGGCGCGCATAAATAAATAAATCTTTTGTAAAGTTTAGTAGATTTATATATTGTGATCGTTGGAGATCCAATGCACCTAGTTCACTGCGTCTCCAACGATCACAATATATAAATCTACTAAACTTAAAACAAAAACAATTGGATCACCTAGAAGCAAAAGGGTGTAAGTGACAAAAAAATAGAGAAATTCAGTTTTAAAGTGTAATATTAAAACAAACAAAATAGCAAATTGGTGGTTATGTTAAATTACAGAAATTATATTGGTTAGTAAGACCTATTAATGAAAAAAAAACTGCTCCCCTTGCATGTATTCTATTTTTTTTACAAATTGGAACTAAAAGTAAAGGGGTGTTTGCTTTTAAGTGCCTTAATTTATTTTATATTATTTATCATCATCTTTTATTCCATTTTAAAATTAAATCAACAATGTTTGATTTTAAGAAACCCCGTGCGCCTAGTTAAGGGTTTAGATGCAACCCTATATACTCGTGTATATATTGAATTGTGTATAAACATTGTAAATTGGGTGGCATTTTGAATACACTCACATGGAACTAGGGATGTTAGATATATATCAAAACTACATTCAGACTATGTGCAGTTTTCTCAACTGTGTAAAAGATGTAGATTGGCTACAAAATGCTGCTATGCTAATTACATTTCTTACAATGAACAAGCAATACTTGAAAACCAGCACATTTTTGGAAATTTGTAAAATCTAAATCAGACTCGAATTAACTCCCATCCTCTATTTTTTCGGATGATATTCAGTTAAACAATGGTAGAAGCATAACTAATGCATTCGCAAAACATTTTTCGTCTGTCTATAATAATCAACGTATGCTACCGCTAGGGTCAGATATTCAATCACATATACACTTAGCAGAAATAAATATTTCTCCATCTGAAGTACAGTCAGCGTTACTGAATATTGATGTTAAAGGTAGTACTGGTCCTGATCAAATAGCACCAAAATTACTTCAATCTTGTCATTATTCAATGTTTATGCCATTGCATATTCTGTTCTCCATGTCATTGTCTCAGGGCGAATTTCCTTCTATTTGGAAGTCATCTTATGTTCAGCCCATCTTTAAATCTGGTAACAAAAACGATATAAAAAATTATCGTCCAATTTGTATTCTGTCAGCTATTCCGAAAATGTTCGAATCACTTATTGCCAATTACCCGTCCAGCATATTCAAAAATGTCATTATCTCACAGCAGCATGGTTTCATGAGTGGACGCTCATCGGAAACTAATCTCTTTCTGTACAGTAATTTTATATTACAATAATTTGAAACTGGATATGAAGTTCATTCCGTATACATGGACTTTAGCAAAGCCTTCGACAAAGTTAACATTGAACTCCTGATAGTGAAACTTGGCAGGTACGGAATTTGTGGCCCTATTCTTAAATGGATAGCGTCATATCTAACAGATCGTACTCAGCAAGTTCGTACAAATAATTTTTTTTCTGATATCTATTACACAACATCTGGTGTTCCGCAAGGTTTCCATATTGGCCCCCTTCTATTCAATATCTTTATCAACGATGTCGGCACCGGAATCAACTCTCCATTGCTACTATTTGCGGATGATCTGAAACTCTTCAGACTAATTAAGTCAGAAACTGACGCTTTAATATTACAATCTGATCTGGAGAAAATAAACACCTGGTGTTTAAAAAATGATCTGAAACTTAATATAAATAAATGTCATGTAATGTTATTTAGTCGAAAAATTAATAAATTCAAGTTCAATTATCTTTTAGACAGCATATATCTTGATTATGTTGAAACTGTTAGAGATGTAGGTGTTTATTTTGATCCAAAACTTTCATTTGCTTACCACATCGAGACTGTTATTGCAAAAGCAAACAGAATACTCGGACTAATTAAACGAACCACTAAAGATTTTACAAACATCCGCAGTTTAACTACTCTCTTCGTAACATTAGTTCGGTCAATATTAGAATATTGTAATATTATTTGGTCACCACACTTCAACTGTTACATAGACAGACTGGAATATGTACAAATTAAATTTTTGAAATACATCAGATTTAAATTATGTTTTCATATTATATTTCTGAATGTAGACCAAGTGAGATCTTATGTAAATTTAAGTAGACTATCTAAAAGGCGTGAATTCTATGACATTAGCTTCTCATATAAAGTTTTGAATAATTTTATAACCTCATCTGAGTGCTTAGAATGTTTTTCATTGAATATACCACAGTATTCCACACGTAACTTGCAGTTATTACATATTCCATTCTGTCGTACATCCTATAATATGTTTAGCCCGATTGTAAGAATGTGCAACTCTGTAAACAAATATTGTGATAAAATTAACTTTTTTGATGTATCCCTTATCAGATTTAAATCGGTCGCTAGGCATTTTTTTGTTCGTAGTCATTTTTAAATTTAAGTTTAGTTTATGTACATTAATGCTATCCATATAAAATGTTCTTTTTAGGTATATGTGTATAAATGTAATCGATGTAAAATGTTGTTTTGGCGTCAAATAAATAAATAAATAAATAAATATCTTAAATTATCGATATTTTTATGCAAGATAATCGATATTTATATCTTTTCCCGAAATATCGCTAGTATCGATACTATACGGTCGATATTGTTACATGCGATACTCGTTATTTATTAAGCGCCAACTATTATATTAAACTATCAAAGAAATGAAACACATTTCACATAAAGCAAAAATCTACATCTACGCATGATTATGTTTTTAAGAAGAATTAGCTGTGTTTAATAAAGTGAATTTCTATTTAATTTCAATTCTATTCCCGAAAAAAGGTTAACGTGTACAACATATCATATTCCAAAGAAAATTGCTATCGAATTTTAAAAGGCTTGATAAGCAGTATATTTTTAACTTCACTTCAAATCAGTGCCTTTTACGCGTGGCGCAAGAAGTAAAATTTCGAGTTTAGAAAAGCCTGGAGATTTGGTTTGGTCAATGTTTTATACGCGTGGCGCATAAAGTAAAATTTCGAGTTTAGAAAAGCCTGAAAATTTAGATTTGCCGCTGCGCGACTCGCTTCGCTCGCGCGCCCCGGCAAATCCAAATTTTCAGGCTTTTCTAAACTCGAAATTTTACTTCCTGCTTAATCTGGGAGTTGAAGACACTCGTTAGGCGATTGTCTATTACTTATTTTGCCTTTTTTCTGTTTTATATAAAACAAAACAGAATAGAAGAAGTAATAAAGTTACGAAGGCTATGAAATAATTTCTAAAAAATATTATGTTAGTAACAAATTATTGAAAACAATAATAATTCTCACTGCAATTGTCACTGCCAATATGTTGTATATAAAATACATACATACATAACCGTATCGCCTCGGGTCTAATGTCAGGCCGCGTCAGATCACGCGGATCAATGTCAGTGGTACCAACTCACATTTAAATGCAAACAACAGTTATGGCATGCTAGAGCATAACACTTTTCGCTCATATAGTATTTGATTCTTGCGGAATAGTTATGTATGTCACACTTTTGTTTGAAATGATCTTTATGGACACAACACAGAATTTTTAAAATATGTATACATGCAAGAGTTAGTATTTTATTGTCGATAAATTTAGTTTTACATGACTCCATGTATTTTAAATTAAACATCAAGTGGGTAATTCTCTTTTGGCCTGCAACAGGCCTATTACACTTATTTGTTGAGCCCCATAGTTCAATATTGTAAATGTAAAAAAATAACTGCATAATAACTGTACATTCCTCTTTGAAGATGACCAATCGTCGAAACTAGTAGGAGAAAATGTAAATCAGTGAAACAAACTAAGTATTTTAATTAAATAATTTATAATTAGATGCATAATAAATATTTATAATATAATTTGCGTTGAATTGGTTTTTTAGTTGTGATATTAAGTAAGACGATTTATTGAATTTTATACATACGTACTCTAAATGTTTATTCCAAGTTATAATATAGTGATAATAATAATAATATTATTATAATAAATAGCTGTATGTAAAAGTGAAAGGATAAAAATACTGTTGTTGATATACAGGGTGTCCACAAAGGGTAGGAGGTATTTGCAAATTTAATAAAAAAATAAATAAAAGTCAGGAAAAATAAAGTTTTATATTAATTTTTAGACAAAGTTTTGGAAATTGAATTTGTGTTCAGTATTCCGGCACCAGATACCCACAGACGCGTTTCGGACTTCAAGGTCCTCTTCGGTTTGGTCCCGACCCAGTGCTGAGGAATACTAAACATTTCTGACTATTTCAAGCCAATATGTGAAAACTATTAATGGATTTCGATAGCTAACGCCATCTAATGCTTCATAGTGGCATCGTCAGTGACACGAATGCACAAAGTGCATATACAGGTCACTGTTTCGTTCACGAACGAGCAGAACTCTGTTTGTGAAACCAGAAAACAAATATCAAAATTGAATTTGTGTTCAGTATTCCTGCACCAGATACCCACAGGCGCGTTTCGGACTTCAAGGTCCTCTTCAGTGTGGTCCCGACCCAGTGCCACTATGAAACATTAGATGGCGTTAGCTATCGAAATCCATTAATAGTTTTCACATATTGGCTCGAAATAGTCTGAAATGTTCAGTATTCTTCAGCACTGGGTTGGGACCACACTGAAAAGGACCTTGAAGTCCGAAACGCGTCTGTGGGTATCTGGTGCCGGAATACTGAACACAAATTCAATTTTGATATTTGTTTTCTGGTTTCACAGAGTTCTGCTCGTTCGTGGACGAAACAGTGACCTGTATATGCACTTTGTGCATTCGTGTCACTGACGATGCCACTATGAAGCATTAGATGGCGTTAGCTATCGAAATCCATTAAAAGTTTTGGAAAATGAAGTGCCAAAGATTACGTTGTCTAAATGTTGATCCTCACGCTGCTGATATTCCTCTAACCGAAAACGGAAATTACAATTACAGTTCGTGGTTTGTTTTTATAAACTTTCTCTTTAAAGTATTATTTTTTGAAGACCGGGAACGGCACTTACTGTAAACTCTAAACGGTATTACGAAATGTTAACGAACTTTTTGCTTCCACAACTGCAGGCGTTTGAAGGTCTTAATATGAAAACATGGTTTCAACAAGCTGGGGCAACTTGCCACACCTCAAACTAATCACTTGAGGTTGTCAATGAACTTTTCCCGGAAAAAGTGATCTCTGGTCGAGGCACCATTGATTGACCTCCGAGAAGCCCCGATCTTACACCCATTGATTATTTCCTATGAGGATACCTTAAAGAGAGAGTTGATAAAAACAAACCACGAACTGTACTGCAATTGAAGGACAACTTCCGCACCAAAATGGCCGCAGTTTCCAGAGAGATGTGTAGACGCGTAGCGGCTAATTTCCGTTTTCAGTTAGAGGAGTGCCAGCAGCATGAGTGCCTTTGTGGACACTCTGTATAACTTGATACTTTTCATGAATTTTTAAGGTTGTCGTGGTTTTTCTAAATATTCGTTAATTTTAAAAATGATGAAATTTTATATGAAATGTAAAGATTTATGTTGTTTGTAATATTTATAATATTTTGTTTGTAAATTAGGTTTGCCGTAATTCGAAAAACAACATGAATTTAAAAAGAATTTCTATTGATTTTCAAAATTCCGACGGTTGTCCTAAATTTTGTATATTTTTGTTAATTTTAAAAATGTCGACACTTGACTTTTCGTCAATTTTGAAAATCTTGGCAATTTTCGTAAATATCCTAAATTCTTATTAGATTTAAAATGTTTTTTTGTGAAATTTCACGTTTCAGATTAATTGTCAAATACTTCGTATCTATTTGTGAACTTCCAGGTTTTAATTCATTTTTGTAATCTTAACGCTTTTCGTAAATATGTAAGATTTCTGTTGATTTTTAGAAATTTGAACAGTTTTATTAAATTTCCTAGGCCTTCGTCAATTTTTTAAAAATGTTGATTCTTTTCATAAATTTTTAAAATCTTTAAATTTTCGATACATTTAAAAACATCAAAGCTTTTCATAAATTCTTCACGATTTTTGGTAATTTTCCAGTTCTGAACGATTTCTCGTGATTATGATTAAATGTCAACAGTTTTGAGTTTACTATTATTATGATTTTAATTATGATTATGATTACAGCAGTAAACTCGCTTATTATTCAGTCATTTATTTGTGATTAACGCTAGACAATTGAATGGCAAGTTCTTAAGAAATTCTAAGTGTTTTACAGTCCCAGATTAAGCATGAAGTAAAATTTCGAGTTTAGAAAAGCCTGAAAATTTGGATTAGTCGGGGCGCGCGAGCGAAGCGAGTCGCGCCCCGGCAAATCCAAATTTTCAGGCTTTTCTAAACTCGAAATTTTACTTCATGCGCCACGCGTATAAAACATTGACTTATTATATTTTTTTTGTTTGTAAACGGTGAGTTTTGATAATTTCATAACCATCATTAAACTATTCCTGACAATATTATTTATCTTAGGTGAAGGTCTTTTTAAAATTAATTTGCAGTATTAACTAATAATAAATATTAAATCTAACACATTAGGGCCCATATTCGCAGTACCGATGCAATTTGTCGTTGGTGAGACGTTGCACTGAAATGACGTCATTTTACTCCAAACGGTTGTGTAAATTCTTGCCAAAATGACGTAATTTCAGTGCAACTTCTCACCGATGACAAAATGCATAGGTGCTGTGAATAGCCCCCCTGGTATCGAAAAGTAATATCGATACTTTTCATTACGAAATTTTATCGTATCGATACTTTGATATACGATATAATCGATACTTTTTTGGAATCGGAACATCCTTAACTTATTCGAGCAAATTTATTTTTGATATTTTGTACGTCTAAAATTACAATATTTTAATATTTGTTTGTGGAATAATATTTCCGAGCCTGTCCTGTCTGATTATTTGAGGAAATCTCGGATTATCCCATCTTGTCCACACCGTTCCATTTTTCTAATAATACACGGCCATCATCGTCATCATCAGGAGCACGTGTGTGGCGCGCACCGTTTGTTAAGATCAAAAGGAAGCCGGGTTTTTCGGTTTTCACGGTTTTCATGTGGCCGGAGGTGCCAGACGATTTACAATCCGAGTAAATGCAATATTTACTACAGCGCAGCATTCGCATTTGCCAAAATTACGGACGCGGCAAGGCCGGTCCTTTTCGTTTAAATAGAACAACGCACAATTCGTATCCCATCCCCGCTCTCTAGATACACGCAATCATAGTAAACACACTAAAAATATTTTTGAATATTTACGAATTTAATAGAATTAAATCAATTAATATATTTACAATTCGTGTTTGTGTTTATTAAAATATAAAAACGAATTAAAATTAATATCGACTTTCTGCAAAATGTTTGTCTCATTGATACAAGTCTCCAAATATTCATTGAAACAACTACTTTTCGAGCTAATACCCCGACATATATTGAATTATACAATGAATATTTGAGTTACACGACAGCTTTGCTGTTCTATGCATAATTTATATGCAAAATGCAACATCAGGTCAAATTATTCTCTCACCAAACTAAATAAAACAACAGGAAATTGAAATAAATTGAAAATATTACAGTGAATGAATTTTAATTGTCTTAAGCCATCAGAGCCATCAGAAAGTCGATATTAATTTTAATTCGTTTTTATATTTTGTAAATATTCTGCAAACTATTGACAAACTCAATTTTTCTTTATGTTAAATTGTCTTTATGGTTTGTCTATTAATAAAACTGGACAACCCCTATTTGTAAGTTCACAATCTCACACAGCGTTCATCCTTGATCAAACAAGAGCGGCGTTTTTGGTCTTGAATAAAAATGCCTTTCCGAAAAACGGAGGGGTAAAAGATATTTACGATCATCGCGATTATCCCGAATCCATATACTCGTCCTCCCTTATCTAATCACGTATTTATTCAAAAAAGACAAACACCGCGCTTCTCTCGTGCCAGATACGATCTTCAATAATTCATGAGAAATAAAAAATTAAGAGACAATTAGTAAGTCAAGTCTGAGACACTAGAAGAATTAGTTTGGAGAAATGTAATTATTTAACAACACTGTTTGATAAAAACGGTGATGTATATGTATGAATATTAATTTAAATAAAAATTACTTCGTTTGTTTCCAAAATATTTTGTGAAACAAACCAAGTGATTTTTATTTAAATTAATATTTATACATACAGAGAGTTTTATGTAACACCGAACATTTTCATTCAATACAATTTGACATCTTTAATTTTTAGGTTATGTGTAAACTGGGTTGCCTATACGACTATTACAAATTGTAGCCAATCAGTTGCAATTAATGTCTCAACTTGTACATACAGGGTGTTTTTTCTTCAACTATACATGTCCCAATTTCAGCGTATATGCCGCAAATCTTTAGATAATCGTTGTACTTTCAATAGAGTTCAATTTGGAACTTAAAATAAGGGTGTTCCACTCCCAGACTAAGCATGAAGTAAAATTTCGAGTTTAGAAAAGCCTGAAAATTTGGTTTGGTCGCGTAGCGCGAAGCGCTGAGCGGCCAAACCAAATTTTCAGGCTTTTCTAAACTCGAAATTTTACTTCATGCGCCACCGGTACAAAACACTGACATATTACGAAGTTTAAAACACCGATAAACTTTACATTGAATAAGTGTTTGGTACCGGTGGCGCATGAAGTAAAATTTCGAGTTTAGAAAAGCCTGCAAATTTGGTTTGGCCAAACCAAATTTTCAGGTTTATCTAAACTCGAAATTTTACTTCATGCTTAGCCTGGGAGTGGAAAACACTGGTTTAAAGCTTCAAATGAATTCTTTTAATAACCCGAGCATCGGAAAATGATGAAAATGAATTTATTACAATTTTTCAAAGCATAAACTAACCTCTAATTGATTATCTAACGATATAATCAATTAAAGGTTAGTTTATGCTTTGAAAAATTGTAATAAATTCATTTTTCGCACTATAGCTTTAAAATGTTGGAATCTCGCATTGAATTGATCGAGTTGATAGGCGAGATGAGTGAGGTTAGGTTAGGCTGGCGTTTTCACTAATCTTGTCGGATATCTCTGAAACTGAGCGTTCTATGGAAAAAAAATGTTTCTGCGAAAATATCGAGAACTTGATACCGCGCGTCTTTTGTTTTAAACATTTTTTGTTATTTTGTACAACAATTATCTCGTAGACATTTGGAATCGCGTGTATAACTGATATAGTTGATAGGTGAGCTGAGCGAGGTTAGGGTAGGTTGACGTTTCCGCGATTTAAGTCGATTATCTCGTAAACGGAGCGTGCTATGGAAAAAATGTTGAGAATTCGATGCTAAACGTCTTTTGTTTGAAACATTTTTTGTTATTTTGTAGAACAATCGAGAGTTTATGATGAACATGAATTTATTACAATTTCTCAAAGTATAAAGTAACCTTTAATTGACTACTAACGATTTAATCAATTAAAGGTTATGCTTTGAAAAATTGTAATAAATTCATTTTTCGCACTAGGGCTTTAAAATGTTGGAATCCCGCGATGGATTGATCGAGTTAATAGGCGAGATGAGTGAGGTGAGGTTGGGTTGACGTTTCCACTAATCTTGTCGGAAACGGAATGTGCTATGAAAAACATTGGAAAAATACTGGATAGTTGGTTGGGTTTTTGTTTGACATTTTTTTAATAAATTCAATTTTTGCGCTAGAGTATTAAAAAGTTGGATTTATGCGTAGTATTAATCGGAGTTTAAGGTTAGCTAAACGGGGATTAAAGCCGAGATTTACAAGTAGATTTACAACCATATAAATTGAATTAAATAAAGAAAGACATTGTACTTCTTGATATTTTTAAAAGAATTTTATTTTCTAAACATGTTTCGGCAGTGCCATCTTCAGTAGAAAACTACATAAATATTACAAAAAGTGTATACATTAGAAAATTATTTATAAATTTGCATAAATTTAGAATAATATAATTAAATAAAAGTAATTGTTCCTTACAAAATAATAGAAATTGTGCTTTATTATATTGTATATTAATTAATATTCAATTCAATTCAATTCAAAAGCATTTATTTCCAAATAGAATAGATTTACATTCATGGGTGGGTCAAATTTGGCTTGACGCCAATATTCAAATAATAAAGTAAAAAGTATAAATGAAATTGCCAATTCTTGGTTGCAGAATACTTCAAACATTAAAAGTGCGATTCTTTTCGCAATCTACAACAAGTTAGTCTTACAAAGACTATATCAAACACTCATTGAAACAACTACTTCCCGGGCTAATACCCCGACGGACATTGATTTATACAACAAATGTTTGCTGTTACATACAGTAACTTACTGCAAATGTAACAATTCGGGTCAAATTATTCAGGCCAACGCGTCTATAGATGGCCTGAATAATTTGACCCGAATTGTTACATTTGCAGTAAGTTACTGTGTGTAACAGCAAACATTTGTTGTATAATTCAATGTCCGTCGGGGTATTAGCCCGGGAAGTAGTTGTTTCAATGAGTGTTTGATATAGTCTTTGTAAGACTAACTTGTTGTAGATTGCGAAAAGAATCGCACTTTTAATGTATAAAGTAAAAATATTAACATAGCGAATAAACATAATCACATAGCTACCATATAGACCAGTGATGGGGAAACTACGGCCCGCGGGCCAAGTCCGGCCCGCGGAAAGGTTTAATCCGGCCCGTTTAAGAGTACCGTCGTGAGAATGTTGAACGCGTTCTTACTTCGTAATGTGATGACCCGCATAAAAACTACCTACCTACGATTAAGCATTATTCTTTGGCCCGTTACGATTGTCTGGTTATTACAAATGGCCCGTCTTAAAAAAAGTTTCCCCACCACTGATATAGACGGACAATTAACGATTTCAAATTTTAGGCGAAAGTAGAATTAGTTAAAATAGTTAAAAATCTTAAAGTAGTAAATGAACATAATCACATGGATACAATGTAGACAAACAATTGACACTTTAAAATTTTAGGCAAAAGTAAATATAGGTAAAATACTTGAGAATAGTAAAAATGTTAAAATAATATTAAAATAATAAATGAACATAATCACATTGTAGGTAAGGTGACCAACGATTGACATTTTAAAATTTATGTTAAAAGCAAAGATACTCAAAATAGTTAAAAATAGTAAAATATTAAATACACATAATCACATGGATACAATATAGACATACAATTGACATTTTAAAATTTGAGGTAGTTAAAGTTAAGTAAAATTATAAATAGAATTTTTAAGTAAAAATTTGCGCTTATTTGCTAAAGAAATTCTGAGAGGGAATAACAACATTTTTCTATTAGTATTTGTTTTAGTTCGTTTTTGAATATCCTGCGCGATTTTGCATGTTTTAATTGTTCATAACACATCGCTTTGTTGTAGCATTTTATTCCAATATACGAGGGATTTTCTTTGTTTATGTCCAGTCTAATTTCGGGTGTGTTTAAATTGCGTTTATTGCGTACATTGTAGCAATGGCAATCTTCTCTGGTTATTCTGCTTGGTTTTGTATCGTATATGTACATTATAAGATTAAAAATGTACAGACTTGGGAGTGTCATCAATTCCAGTTTGCGGAATATACAATATAATAAAGCACAATTTCTATTATTTTTTACGAAACACTTACTTTTATTTAATTATATTATTCTAAATTTATGCACATTTATAAATAATTTTCTAATGTATACACTTTTTGTAATATTTTTGTAGTTTTCTACTGAAGATGGCACTGCCGAAACATGTTTAGAAAATAAAATTCTTTTAAAAATATCAAGATGTACATTGTCTTTCTTTATTTAATTTAAATACAATTGATATAATGGACACACAATTGTATAAATTGAGTTTTAGTTTGAATTTATTAAATTTTTGAATGCATTTCCGCTTTTTGCAAGCTTAGATTTATTAGAAAATCTCGGATTTTGTTAAAATCATCGGGATTTGTTGGGGATTCAATAAGATTTGTTTTACAGTTTAAAAAGCTAAATCGACCTGTTTTTGATGGAATTACAGACGCTCATAGTTAAATGAAATGATATTAACTTAAGATTAAATTCAATTTTAATAGTGTGCTTATTAAAACGCTGATAAATTGTTTGAACTGTATTGGATTTTAAAGAAATTCACAGGATTCGTTCGAGAAGGACCAAAATTTGTTTCCTGCTGAATAATTAAAAAACGAGCTACAACGCATCAAAGTTGAATCGAATTTTCAATGAAAACATTCTACAAAAAATTGTTTTCTACGCACTACGTAGTATGTAGTTTACACTATTCTTTAAACTCATTATCTACATATTTCGTATCTGCAACGATCGTAAATTTCGCTCAATGTTGCTTTTATACTGAATAGCAACAGATGAATTGCAGATTGAACAATAACATTTTTCAGTTATCACAGTAGAAAAATAGTATTCTATAATTATTTTTCACAAAATTTAGTGGGAGGTTAAAACCCATTGGCGATCAAAAAAACGTACAATTTGAAACTTCTAATAAGTATTTCCACTCCCAGATTAAGCACAAGGTAAAATTTTGAAAAACCTGTAAATTTGGATTTAAGGGGCGCGCGAGCGAAGCGAGTCGCGCCCAGGTAAATCTAAATTTTCAGGATTCTCTAAACTCGAAATTTTACCTTATATGCCACGCGTATAAAATGCTGATTTACAGTAAACTTTAAAATATACCCCTTATAAATACTTTATCACTTTGTTTATAAAACAAAGTGATGTTTTTCAGTACTTTTTTTGTTTTGTTTAATCGATTTATTTTATGATTTTGGAAAAACAGCGGAAAAATGTGTTGTATTTTTCAATATTTAGTCCCAACATTTAGCTTCCTTAGCTTTATCGGCTCAATTTTTTTGTTTTTTCCATAAAAACTAAAAAAAAAACAATATTTTCTAACAAATTTTCTTATACTCGAAATAATTTCCATTAACGTTAAGCTTCTGTTGCTACAACTTTTCAAAACTTGACATTTTTATGAAGTTTAGCATGTTAGGACTTGTCTAAACTCATGCGGACCAAAACGCGATTTGTCTGGACAAAACCAGAAATTCGGAATATGTCTGCGAGTAGTAGACATTTCGTTTTGTCTAGACAAAACGCGTTTTGTTCAATTTCATGTTTTGTCTCTAACATACAGAGAGTTTTATGTAACATCAAGCATTTTCATAACGAGAATTTTTCTTTTTAGTATACATAAGCATGCGTTGTACTTTTGCCGACGCTCTGTTTTTAAAAGAATTTAATTTGAAGCTTTAAACGAGTGTTTTCCACTCTCAGGCTAAGCATGAAGTAAAATTTCGAGTTTAGAAAAGCCTGAAAATTTGGTTTGGTCGCGTAGCGCGAAGCGCGGAGCGGCCAAACCAAATTTTCAGGCTTTTCTAAACTCGAAATTTTACTTCATGCGCCACCGGTACAAAACACTGATGCAATGTAAAGTTTACCGGTGTGTTTTAAACTTCGTAATATGTCAGTGTTTTGTACCGGTGGCGCATGAAGTAAAATTTCGAGTTTAGAAAAGCCTGAAAATTTGGTTTGGCCGCTCCGCGCTTCGCGCTACGCGACCAAACCAAATTTTCAGGCTTTTCTAAACTCGAAATTTTACTTCATGCTTAGTCTGGGAGTGGAACACACTCATTTGAAGTTTCAAATTATTTTTTTTAACAACGAATATCTAAAGATTTACAACATATACAGTGTAATTGGGACATGTATACTTGAAAGAAAAACTCCCTGTGTGTGTTGAAGGATTAATTGTGATTGATTGGCTACAATTTTTAATGGTCATATAGGCAACCCAATTTACACATAACTTAAAAATAAAGGTATTGGATGAACATGTTTGGTGTTACATAAAACTCTGTGTATATACATAGGTTTAAATGCCATAACCCCATAAAACCGGGATGGGCCCCCTTCAAGACGCGTGAGCCCCCCCTAAGACAAATTTCTGAGTGCGCGCCTGAGTATTTGTTTACTTTTACCAATCTGTTGATTTATTTTTTTAGAACAAACAGATTAATAGTAATAGTAAATAGTTGAATTCCTTAATCTTCACTGTTTTATGTACTAAATGTACATTTCAGGCACGATGTGCCCTTTCTCAATATTAATGTCAAGTTTTTATTGTATCAACGTCTCTGTTTCGTACTCCATAGGATTGCTTACTTAAAGAACTTTCAACATTAATAACTTAAAAATAAATCACACTAACTTTTCCTCCTCGCATGTTTCACTTACACGAGCAAAAAAGCATTCGTACGTTTCCAATTTCGTTTTGGAAGTTTATGAAGTCGTTTATGGAATTGGAGTTTTCGGTACATGAGGGATGACGCTGGGAGCGTTCGATTTTGCTGTAATTGAAAGATTTTCAGTGCGATTAAGCACTTAATGGACATCGGGGGCTCGAACAAGCGAACGCCAGAGGGGTGAAAGATTAAAGGACATTACGTGCCATTTCATAATTGATTGTCACAATAATTCATACACACAAGTATGTTTTTTTTTTCTGCTGGCGATATTTCATACACGAATCATTTGTTGATCTATAATTGCTCAAGGGTTTTTTTTTCTTGCTCTCATTTGAAATATCTTGAACATTTATTACAACTTGAAATAAAAACACTAACACTTTTTTCACAAAATTGAATTTGTGTTCAGTATTCCGGCACCAGATACCCACAGAAGCGTTTCGAACTTCAAGGACCTCTTTAGTGTGGTCCCAACCCAGTGCTGAGGAATACTGAACATTTCTGACTATTTCAAGCCAATATCTGAAAACTATAAATGGATTCGATAGATAACCCCTTTTTTTGCAATCTATTTTGCAAGAAGTATATTTCAAGTACCATTGCGAAGAAAGTGTTAGTGTTTGCATTCCAAGTTTTGTTATTAATGTTGATCTATAATTGCTCAAGGGTATTTTATTGCTCTTATTTAAAATATCTTGAACATTTATTAATACTTGAAATAAAAACACTAACGCCCTATATTATCAACATATTTTAAAGGACAGTTAAGCTTAAATGATATTTAAGAGTGAATATGCAGTATTACCAACCAGTTTAAATGTCGTTTAGCGGATAAATACTCGTTAGCGTTAAATGTCGAAATTTCTTCCTGTAACAATTTGAGTGGCGATTTAACTTGAGGTTTCTAGTTTTGAGGTAAAATTACAGTGATTTCCGTTCGGCTGTCGTTATAAATAACCGTTAGCGTTAATAATCATGAATTCAAGTTCGTTCGAATTTCACCAGCGACTTTTCAGATGAAGAAATATTCAATTACGGACAAAAATATTCATGAGTATGTATCTAACAACATAACGATATGTAGGTAACAGAAGACGTCCAAAAAATATAAAAATGCGCCGAAAGAATAAAAAATTCTTAGAACGATGTCGCTTCAACATTGTATTAGCTAAATAATACAAACTAATATACAGGGAGTTTTTCTTTTAAGTATACATATTCCAAATTCAGCTTATTTTCTATAAATATTTAGATATTCCTTGTTTTTTTTTTTAGAAGAATCCGATTTGAAGCTATAAACGAGTGTTTTCCACTCCCAGGCTAAGCATGAAGTAAAATTTCGAGTTTAGAAAAGCCCCGTGAAAATTTGTCGAGGGTCGCGCAGCGACCCGAGACAAATTTTCTGGGCTTTTCTAAACTGGAAATTTTACTTCATGCGCCACGCGTACAAAACAAAAATATTGTGGATTTATGTATATTTAAACCTCGCTTGAAATCAGTGTTTTATACGCGTGGCGCATGAAGTAAAATTTCGAGTTTAGAAAAGCCCAGAAAATTTGTCTCGGGTCGCTGCGCGACCCTCGACAAATTTTTACGGGGCTTTTCTAAACTCGAAATTTTACTTCATGCTTAGTCTGGGAGTGGAAAACACTCGTTAAAAGTTTCAAGTTAAACTCTTTTGAAAAACAACGGTTGTCGGAAAATTTACAGCTTATGCATATTTTTACCTAAAAGAAAAATTTTCTGTACAACGAAAAAAGTGTTTTATAAAACGACACACAAAAAAACTGACTGGAAAAACTAGAGGTTATAATTCAGTGTTACCTACCTATATGAAATTTACCAAAACGCCATTTACAATCTATTGTCAACAGATCTTAAAATGACATTTACTACAAAATCCTTTACAAAGATTCATAATATACATGACACTTTTAAATGTGCCCCTAGCCTAAACATCATTTAACTAAATGCCTGTTTAAAAAAAGTTGATAATACCGGGCGTAACCCTTTTTTCACAATTTATTTCGAAAGAAGTATATTTCGAGTACCATGTACTCATTATCATCTAGCAAAATGAAAATTATTGCGGAGCAAGTGTTAGTGTTTTCATTCCAAGTTTAGTTAAATCTTTATGTAACTCCTAGTTACTACGACAATAAATAAAGTATTAAAATAAGTGTTTTTATTGTAATTGGGAACGCTTGTGAATTTATTGCATTTGATTCGAATGCGAAAATAATCAACCTCAATTATCTCCTACTTGTTTGAGATTCCGTGCAAACCGCCGACAATTTATTTCACCTGGAAAACGGGGTTAAAACCGCCCTCCATCAGTTTTAATTAGCCCAGTTCGATAGGAAATGCCCGGAGCCTTCGGAAACTTTCCGCGATTGTGCAAGTAATGCCTCCCTTAAGATCCCCATAGAAAATCCCTTTTATACGAGTTTCCGCGCAGAGATTAAAGGATTCCTTTCAATATTAATGTCTGAATTTTTCTTTGGAAAATACCCACCCGCATTGATTATGGAAGTCCGCTTTCATAGTTCAACATGAAAATATCCGGAAGTGTTTTTTTTACAAATATTACAAGGAACAAATTACTTTAAATAATTTGTATTGATATCAAATCGGAAGTCGGATTCTATAGTTCAACATAAAAAACGTACTACACGAATTCCAGGAGTTATGCACTGTAATGATGTTGAACTAAACTCACCTCTTGCTATTGTAAACGCCTTTGCCGATTTTTTTCAAAGTGTCTATGTTATGAGCTCACATGCCAATTTATCCTCAGAAACCTATAATAACTATCAATCTATTAACATAACTTCAATCAATTCTGACGATATTCATAGTGCAATAAAACATTTAGGTAATACCATGTCCTGCGGCATGGATGGTATCCCCACTTTTTTAATCAAAGCACAATCTTTCTGTTTTAATTGAACCCCTTGAAACAATTTTTAATCTAATACTTAAGTTCACCATTTTTCCCTCAGTCTGGAAGAATTCGAGAATATGTCCCGTACTTAAATCTGGCGATTCCAAGGAAGTCAGCAACTATAGACCTATTACCTTGTTGTCCAACTTTGCTAAGGTTTTTGAGATAATAATTTATAATTACATATACCCGAAAGTCAGAAACTATATTTCAAGTTATCAGCATGGGTTCATGGAAAGCAGTTCAACAATGACTAATTTATGTTGCTTCAATGAGTATGTGTGCAGCGAACTCGATGGTAAAGGTCAGGTCGACTGTATATATACAGACTTTGCGAAGGCCTTCGACCGTGTTGATCATGCTGTACTTTTGCAAAAACTTAATAATTACGGTTTCCATATCAATTTAATTAAGTTATTTAACTCATACTTATGTGATTGTCCACTTAATGTTTGGGTTAATGGATTTAAATCAAAGACATTTTTGGCTTGCTCTGGTGTACCCCAAGGCTCAAACCTTGGCCCGCTACTCTTCCTTCTTTTTATAAATGACTTGAGCTTCATTTTAGATTGTAAACACTTATTATTTGCCGATGATCTTAAATTGTTTTCAACTATCTATGACTCTTCATCTTGTTCGCAATTACAAAACATGCTTGACATACTTTGTACATGGTGCCAAACTAATAACCTTTATCTTAATGTAGCCAAATGCAAAGTTGTGACTTATTCGCGTAAAAGAAATCCGATCATATATACATATACTGTTGATAATCAGTCAATTGAAAGGCTCTATGTATTTAAAGGTCTAGGGATAACCTATGATTCGCTTTTTACGTTTAAACATCATTACAGCGCTATTATCTTAAAAGCTAAGCAGAGCTCTTGGATTCATCATACGTAATACTAGATCATTTAATAATATTAATTGTTTAAAAAGGTTGTATAACTCATATGTGAGATCGATTCTAGAATATGGCTCAATTGTTTGGAATCCAATTTATATTTCATCTATTCAATCGGTCGAGAATATTCAGCTTAAATTTTATAAATACTTGTGGTATAAAATGCATGGTACCTACCCCCCTCAAGGTTTCAGTCATGAATTACTTTTAGAAGAGTTTGATGCAGTTACTTTGGTCGAACGTAGGAATATTCACGGTCAAATATTCTTGTTTAAGTTACTACATAATTCAGTTGATTGTTCGGAACTTTTGCAAAGGATACATTTTTATGTACCTAGACTCTCGACACGTCATTGTACCAGCTTTTATGTTCAAAAAGCTCAAACTAATGTCTTGGAACTGTCCCCAGTGCGTCGCATTTGTGTGTATCACAACATATTTGCCACTCATTGTGTTATTTTTCACTTGGACTTACGTGAATTCAAGAACATAATTTCTGGTACTTGATATTAATAACAACAAACGGCTGCATAGACTAACTATTGTTATTTCTTAGTTATTTTGCCATTATTTTGTTATTATAATTTCTAAATATTTAATATATTTTGTTTAAATAGAATCACGTGATCTTTATCTTTATTTTTGTAATTTTATTTTGTTTTGTTTATATATATTATTTTAAGAATTTTTACTTTTGTAATATTACTCTGTAATTGGGATGTCCTGTTGGGTAATAAATATTATTATTATTAAAATACCCGAAAGTGTTTTTGTTTTATAAATATTCGAAGGAACAAATAATTTTAAACAATTTCAATTGATATCAAATTAATCACTATTCAAAGCTGAATTTTCCCTGTATCCCTGGCAATAATCCAAACGGCAGCCGCACATTATTCAGTTGACAGGCGGGCATCTAATACCTGTCCGCTTTGACAAATTGCGACAACTATTAATCTTCTTAAACCTGGAATTTTCATACAAGCGCACTTACACAAGACGGCGAAGGGTGTTAAGAATACGGAGCAAAATGTAGGACGCGTTATTTATTGATTAATGGCCTAATGTAGGACAGACACAACATACACACAAAACAGATACACACAAACACACTTAATTCACAAAATTTAATTAATTATCTTTCAGAAAACGAACACGTGTTACAATTTGTGTTGTTTGCAGGGCCGTTTTTAAGTTTTTGTGGCCCTGGGCACGACTATTCACTGGAGCTTTTAATAATAAAAAAAGTAAAGAAAGCAATAAAATTAAAATGTTTATTACAGATAGAACATTTATTTATATTTAAATAATAACATAAATAAAAATTGAATTTGTCAATGGTTTGCAGAATATTTACAAAATATAAAAACGAATTAAAATTAATAGAAACTTTCTGCAAAAATTAAGTTTGGTTGAGACTTCTCCAAATATTCTTTAAACTCGAAATCTAGTCTAAGACAAGAGTAAATCTCTAAGATTAATCATTTTTTAAACAACTGGCCCTTAGTATTTAGACTCAAAAAATCAAGTCAAAGGTGAATCTCATCTTTAAGATTGATATCTTACGATTCCTTTTATTTCATTTATATTCCTTTTATTTTTTTAATAGTCTGTGGATTATTAGCGAATAAACTCTTCCTCGTATATTGATTTCCGTATCTTTTTAGCTTTGCGCTGAGGGCAAATAGGAGGCCCTTTAGTACCCTCTAGATTATTCGTGGCATGTGAAGAAAATGCAAATTCCCTTTTTAGCCCCAATTCTGGAATGAAATTTCGTCATTTCCATACGATCACGCGAGCGTTAACGTTAAAAGGAAACTCACGAAAAAAATCCGTATACGAGTCACATTTCTATACTTTTACATAAGTCGTGTATTAAAATTAGAATTTATCTTCAATCAAAATAAAACATAAAAAAATGTTAATTTTTAAATTTGTTTCAATTTTGTTAAAATTGCCCCACAGGAGCGTTTCGGACTTCATGCTTCTTATTAGTGTGGTCTGATCTTAAACAATGTGTCAAATGGATTTACATTGTTTTAGAAATAGACTTACTATTCTGTGACCTAAGTAATCTACAGGGAATTTTTCTTCTAAGTATACATATCCCTATACATTTATTTAGGCATTTGTCGTTTTTAAAATTCGTTTAATTCAAAGTTTCAAACGAGTGTTTCCGCTCGTTGATTAAACATGAAGTAAAATTTCGTGTTTAGAAAATCCCGAACATTTGGTTTGATCGCGTAGCCAAGCGGAGCGACCAAACCAAATTTTCAGGCTTTTCTAAACTCGAAATTTTACTTTAAAATCCGTATGCTAAAGCAGTATAGTAAAATTTCGAGTTTCGAAAAGCCTGAAGTTTTACTTCTTTCTTAATCAAGATGTGAAAAACACTCGATGGAATATTTAAATTGAACTTTTTCAAAAACAAGGAATGCCTAAAAATGTACATTGTGTGCATCGGGATATGTATAATTAAAAGAAAAATTCCCTGTATGTATAAGTATTATGGAAAAACTCTTTGTACTGTTTTACAAATATGTTTCATTTAATAAATATACATAGTGTGTTATGTTTGACTAAGTGCCAAGTAAGAAATTAATTTAAGATACAACCGTGCGATCGTTTAAAACATGACATCGAGTAGGCTTTAAGTTTTAAATTAGATTGGCACTACTGACTGTTAACACAGTTTAGCATAACCTCAAATTTATTCCACCATTGAATTAGTATTCTGGGCAACCGCACAAAAAAAATGCCGCTCACTCTAAATCATAATTTAAACGATCGCACGGTATTTGTAATCGTAATTCATATAATGAGGAATGCCACCTATTTGCTCATTAATAATCAAATGAAATTCATTCAGAATAATTCAACACGATCAAATTTATTGAAATGAATTGAATTTACTCGCAGATGATTTTTGTTATTGATTGATTGATTTAGAGGGGTGATCGGTTTTCGAGATAAACTCACCCCGCGGATTTTTGCTCTTTTGATAACGACGCAAATCCATTAAGGACGCATAAAAAAAACTTCCCCTTTGATTTAGACAGTGCATAAAAATTGAAAAGGGGGATTTTATTTTCGCATTTTAATGGAACGATAAAAAATGCATGCTCAGTTTTTTATTAATAATCCTCCTATTCACAAGAGAATTATACTCGAATAAGGATTAGCTTTTTTTAGATTATTACAGGAATTATAATTTATATATATATATATATATATATATATATATATATCAATATTTTTATTGGCAGATTGTAAATGATAAATATAAAAACAAAGTGTATACAACTAAATATAAACTAGTTGAAAAATATATCTGCCAATTGGCTATCGACCATTGGTCTTTCACCCTGAATTTGTTCTTATCTGTCACTGTCATTTTTGGTGTAAACAAGGGTCAATAATAATAATACATCCGAATATAAAAGTTATTGAACTATACTTATAATTCTAAATTAATATTTTTCTCAGTGCATTTATTTAGTGTTTTGTGTTGTGGGCGTTCACTTTGTGGTACATCTTAAATACTCTTGTATATAAAACACTTTTTACTTTGTTTAACCATTATATTTTGCACTTAAATTGTGACTATGGTTTCGACTATCTAGTAGTCATTATCAAACTAAAAGTTAGTTTGATAATGACTACTAGATAGTCAAAACTATTGTCACAAATTAAGTGCAAAATATAGTGGTTAAATAAAGGAAAAAGTGTTTTATTTACAAGTACATTTATTTAGTATTGAGAATAATATTACAATACTCGATAGGCTATATCTGAAATGATAAATTAGTAAAAGTTAATGTATTGTAAAATCAATTAAATACTGTTAAATCAGAAATGTATACTATAATCTACGGTAATTTTAAATTTTGAGTATGCATACGTATCCCAAAGAAAATTGCTCAAGGCTCTTGAATTTTGAAATCGCAATATCTGTTAAATTTAATAATGCGAGATTAAACATGAGCAGTATATTTTAAATTTCACAATATTTTATGGTTCTGCGCGTGGCGCATGAAATAAAATTTCGAGTTTAGAAAACCCTGAAAATTTGGATTGGTCGCTCCGCTTCGCTACGCGACAAATCCAAAGTTTCAGGCTTTTCTAGACTCGAAATTTTACTTCATGCTTTATCCAGGATTGAAAACACTCGTTACAAACATCACATTTACCGCTTTTAAGAAAAACAACAAATGCCTAAAAATTTACTGCGTACACAACTGGATACTTATACGTAAAAAGAAAATTCCCCGTAGAGCTTTAAGGAATATTTCTTTCTTGGAATGTCACATTTACATTCGAATCAATCGAATCAATTAATTATTTCTCCGAATCGATTAGCGCAAATTACCCTATTGGACTTATCAATTTTATTAATTGACCATACTAAGAATATGTGTACTGATTTTCATTAAATTATAAAAATAATGCACAAAATAAAAACAGTGCACAAATTCTGTACAAGAATGTAAATTCACAGTATAAATTCAGACTGGTTTACTGATTTTTCTTTTAGAAATCCTATTAAACTTTCTGAATTTCTCGTCGTTGTTGTTTAATTAAATTAAAGTAATACAGGGAGTATACATGTCTAAATTATATGCTATAAATCTTCAGACATTCGTTGTTTCTTTACAAGAATTCAATTTCAAGCTTTAAACGAGTGCTGTCCACTCCCAGATGAAGTAAACATTCGAGTTTAGGAAAGCCTGAAAATTTGGATTTGCCGAGGCGCGCGAGCCTTTCGTAATAAAAATATCAAATCTGTGGATAAAGTTACGTTTAATTATTTGTACAAGCCTTTTTTATTTACTAATTATTAAAACACGGACTTGGATTTAAAACCCATGCCTTGATTAAGGTTTGAAATCAATCGAGGGTTACATCGCTTCAAAGCCACATTCTTCGGCTGTCGTTCGCCTTTTGTTTTAAGAAAATATCAAGTTCAAAAGAGTTGCCCTTAATTATTCAAACGACTATTTCTTGAGAATTTAATAATCATTAAAACACGGACTTTGACTTGAAACTTAATTGATATTTTTGGAATATCCAGTAAAGCTATTTAAATTTAAATTATAAGCAGTCGAAGTTTATTCGTTTCTATGTAGATTTTTAGAATTTTATGTTAATTTGATAATCTGTTATTTTTTACAATTGTTTAAATAAACAATTCAAACATTCATAATTTTTACTTTAGCTGAATATTTTCGGAAAACGTGACGAGATAATTTAATTTTCTTTCAATAAGATGTAAGTACAATAAATTCTAAGTAAATTCTGTAAATGTAATGTTGATAGTGTAGATTTCAATTTTTTACATTTTTTTTAAATAAAACATCCTCTCAAAATTGTTAATTTTATTGCATAATTTTAACTTTGAATAGTTTTAGAAAATATGGTGAGATAGTATATATTTCTTTCTATAAGATGTAAGTGCAATTATATCTAAGTAAATTCTGTGAATTTCACGTTGATGGTGTAAAATTGATTTTTTTTTTTTTTCAAAGAAAACATTCAAAAATTGTCAATTTCATTGCATAATTTTAACTTTTGCCGAATATTTTAGGAAAACGAGGCGAGATAATTTAATTTTCTTTGTATAGTATATAAGTGCAATCAATTGTACGTAAATCCTGTGAATTTCACGTTGATGCTATAAAATTTTTATTTTTACAGTTTTTTCAAAGAAAGCATTGCCCTAAAACTGTTAATTTTATTGCATAATTTCAACTTGGGCTAAATATTTAGGGAAAAATACGTCAACATAATTATATTTTCTTTCTATAATATGTAAGTCCAATCAATTCTAAGTAAATTTTCTGAATTTGATAAAATTTTAATTTTTTACAATTTTTTAAAACAAAACATTCTCCCAAAATTGTCCATTTTATCACATAATTTCAACTTTTGCTTAATATTTTGAAAAATCCAGTAGAGATATTTAAATTTGCATTACGGCTAATCAAAGTTTATTTATTTCTGTGAAGATTCTATGAATTTTAGGTTACTTTGATCATTCGTTGAATTTTTACAATTCTCTCCAAATAAACATTCTCCTAAAATCGTTGAATTGAGGCATTCGATATTTTTGTAAAAGTTAAAATTGATGCTTTCAACAGTGTTTTCCACTCCGAGGTTAAGCATGAAGTAAAATTTCGAGTTTAGAAAAGCCTGAAAATTTAGTTTGGTCGTGTAGCGCGTAGCGCTACGCGACCAAACCAAATTTTCAGGCTTTTCTAAACTCGAAATTTTACTTCATGTACCACGCGTGCAAAACACTGAAATAATCTGAAGTTTAAGCTACACTTTTTCAGCAGCATGCTGATTTAGAAGTACATTTTAAACATAACAATACGTCATTGTTATATACGCCTAGCGCATGAAGTAAAATTTCGAGTTTAGAAAAGCCTAAAAATTTGGTTTGGTCGCTTCGCTTTGCTACGCGACCAAACCAAATTTTTAGGCTTTTCTAAACTCGAAATTTTACTTAATGCTTAATCAAGGAAAACACTTGTTAGAAGCTTCAAATTAAACTTAAAAGAATAATTGCACAAAAGCATATGCAACTGCAATTGATTCTAAGTAAATTTTATGTTAATTATATAAAACTTGATTTTTTAACGCACAAGCATTTTTGTTTGTTCTAAATTTGAACAACACATTAATTTTCTGTGTTTAAGTGTACAATTTTGATGTTTTTGAATTTTTTGTCTATTATAATTTTTTCGACATTATGTTTTTTGGTGACAGTAATGATATGTTATAACAGTTACGACGGTTTTGGATATTTTTTGATAAGTATCTTAAAATACTCGTTTTTAATTTGCCTAAATATTTCCATAAAATTCTACTTTTCGACTTTCAATTGAAAAATAACTCGAAAACTGCCGATGGCGTATTTTTTGTTTTTCGCATATGCTGAAAGAATCAAAGTTTTAAACATTCTAAACATGGAAATTCTTCCAGAAATGTTCATGAAAATTCGTGTGAATGCTAAGAAGACATTGTTCTCTGTCTTCTTAGCATTCACACGAATTTTCATAAAAATTTCTAGAATAATTTCCATGTTTTGAATGTTTAAAACTTTGATTTCCTTAAATATTTCTATTAACTTCTACGTTTTTGACTTTTAATTGAAAATAACTCGAACATTTTGAAACGAAAGTAGTATAAAATATTGTTTAGATAATTTAGGACAATAATATAATCGTTTTAAACAAATTTAACGTTTAAAACATGTTTTAAACGAATCTAACATTTAAAACATATTTAAAACAAAACTGTTTAAATTTAAAACACAACGGCTGTTTTTAAACATTTTTAAAACACTCTTTTAAAACAATGTGTTTTAAACATGACTACCGTGATATGTGTACTTAAAAAAAATTCGCTATATATTCATTATAATACTTTTCTATAGCAAGTTCCCACTCTTGCTATAGAAAAGTATGATAATGAATAAATAGCGAAAATGGTGTGGGATTTATATAATTTATGCATTCATAAACGACGTACTAATTCGACTAATAACCTATCCCTTTCAGATGATGGATACGTTTTAATATCCTCGAACCTTTAACAAAAGCTGGGGGTAATTTCATTTTAATTAGATATCGATTAATTAATTTCCTTTTGTGTAACTCTAAACTATAGTTTTTTTTAAATATTATTATTATGAAGTTTAGTCATCCAATATTCAATATTTTTTAAAAGTTTAATTAGATATCGATAATTTCTCTTTTGTATTTTTGTAAGCTATAGTTAATTTTTTATTTTTACACAATGAAGATATTTAATACAATATTTAAGCTGTTTTAGCCAGGAATTATTCTATACAATAAGTCATCCAATATTTAAGATTTAATTAGATATCGATTCATTTCTTTTTGTGCCTTTGTAAGCTATCGTTTTTTTTTATATGTATACATTAAGATATTTTATACAATATTTAAACTTTTTTAACTGTGAATTATTTCATACAATTTTTTTTTAAATAAAATGCAACAATTATTTTGTATAATTAATAAATAATTACATAATATAAGAGAAGTGTTGTATATTATAAAAACACCGGGTGGCCATCAAACTATTGCCTACCCAATTACTCAGGCAATATATATGGTAGAAATTTGAGTTTTAGGATGTATCTATAATTTAACTATAGTTTTATTTTGGCATAGTATTAACTAGTAAAACTACTTCCGGATGTGCCGGAAGTAATATCGTTATTCTTATTTTAAATCGCAATCCTAATCTTTTTCTGTCATATTCCTCTCTAAATTCCCTTTCCAATGATGTATAACAAGTTGGTATTTACGTTAAAACTAACCTCAAAATTAATATTTTTCGAAATTGACTTAGTAGGCCGAGGAATTGTAACTAGGATAAAACATCACAAAGTTGGCTGTGTAATATCTATGACAGTCTATTCAACGCCTTTGTTTTATCTAAGAACATCCTACCATTAATTTTTTAGCTGTTATTATTATAAAGCCTACTTAGTGCAAACTTTTAAAAACTCTAATACGGTCAAATCTTGAACTAATATCAACTTGCAGTACATAATTGAATAGGGAATTTCAAACAGAATTTTATGATTACAAAAAGTAGGGTGTGCTATTTAAATTTTTCACATTACAGTGCGTTTGTAAATTAGAATTTTGGATATTTTAATTTTGGTATTTAACTTTTTTTGTCGGCAACTGCAAAAAATATTCGATGTAATTAGAAATTGTTTTTAGGTAACATGACTATTTCACGGCCTAGTTTGTGATATTTCAACCCAGTTACAATTTCTTGGCCTACTAAGTGAATTTCAAAAAATATTAATTTTAAGGTTAGTTTTAACGTGAATATCAATAGCACACCATCGGAAAGGGAATTTAAAGACGAATATTACCAGTTAAACAAAAGTTGGGGTTGCAATTTAAAATAAGAAAAATGATATCACTTCTGGCTAAACCGGAAGTAGTATTCCTAGTTAATACTATGCTAAAATCAAGCTATAGTTAATTTATATATACATCCGAAAACGTAAATGCCTACCATTTATATTGCCTGCATAGGTAATACTTTCATGGCCACCCGGTATATTCAACAATTATTTTGTGTAGTTAATCAACAAACAAAATAATACAAAAGGAGTGTGCATTTTATAAAAATATAGTTTTTGTGTAAAATATTTTGCATTATATTAAATTTGAACTATAGGTCCATAATTTTAAATTCATCATGTGTGTTCATAAGTTTGTTACTAAATATTGAAATAAAAATTAGAAATGATGGTAAGTCAAAACATTTAAACCATTTATGACCTCAAGATCATTTCTTGTAATTTTTAATTTAGTCACAAATTTATGAACTTTTAAAATTGTTTTTCTTTTCATTTACCCATTAACAGCCCAGCAATTATAGAGTTAACTCAAAAAGTTGATTTTAGGTAAAATTCTGCACTTCTATGAATGACTTCTAATATTATATATTAGGATTTTTTTTAAATATTGAATATTTACAGCGTATACATTACGCTGTAAATTTTCAAGCATACATCGATTTTATAAAATCTTTCAATTTGAAGTTTCGAACGAGTGTTTCCACTCCCAGATTAAGCATGAAGTAAAATTTCGAGTTTAGAAAAGCCAGAAAATTTGATTTGTTCGCGTAGCGCTACGCGCTACGCGAACAAATCAAATTTTCTGGCTTTTCTAAACTCGAAATTTTACTTCATGCGCCACAGGTATAAAAACTAAAATATTGTGATGTTAAAAATGCACTTAAAAATACTTTTTTAAAATGAGTGATAATAAATTTATTTAAATAACAAAATATTTACATTTTTCTACACACATTCTCAAGTCAGGTGAAATAATAAAATATGTCAAATTCACTTTTTTCGTAATAATAAAAATATTTACATTTTGCTACACACATTCTCTTTGCTACACACATTCATTTTGCTACACACAGTCAGGTCAAATAATACAATGTATCAAATTAACTTTTTTAGTAATTTATTTAAGGAAAAATGCATCATGTTTCGTTATTGCAATGGCGCTTAATGGGTTATGATAAAATATTAAGTTAATTTCTGTTAAGCGGAGGATGTATTTTGTTTTTACATTTTTCAAATATTTTTTTTTATTTTGTTGATAGAAATTGTTTCAAAAATATATATTGTTATTACCTTCATATTAATTGCTAAGAGAGCTATTCAAAATTTCAAGTTGATATATTGATTGTTTTTTTTTATTTATCCATCATAATCCAATAAGATCACTTTTCATGGCCTTTAATAAAGCAATTTTTGTAATTATTGTAATAATTATTGAAAATACACGATGTTAAAACTAAATAGTGAAAAGCGCGTGCTCTCGGACCTCGCAAGAAATATCGAGCGTGTTTTTGGGTTAATGCACTCGCCCTCCTCTGTAATTTTCAATATTTCAGTGATTCGGTCCGGGGGCTTCATGAAATATGCATTAACAGCTATTTTATTGATCATGACACCGTACATTATTTCTTTTGCTCGTTGCGCGCTGAAGGGAACGGGGATTAAACCCTTACTTACCCTCACCCTCCCGGTGAATTCTTTTCTACGCCCGATAGATCCCTGTCATTCTCAGGTTGATTTAACCCCTAATTTATTTGCACCCCCACACTAACACGAAAATTAGAGCTATCTTCCGCAGACGGGATAAATCACTTAGAAATAAGCATTTTTTATTATTCAATTGAGTGAAAGGTCTAAGAGTTGTGTTACTAGGAAAAGAATTGCCTATTTTATATGAAAAAAAAAAACAACGCGTTTTTTTGTTCCGGATTTATACATATTTTGCACAAAATCGGGACTAGGGGTGAATATTAAGGACTGTTTCGAAGAAATTAGATAATATTAACTATCCAATTTTTTCAGAAAAGTCCTTAGTTTTCACCCCTAGTCCCGATTTTGTGCATTTCGTTCTAGTTGTTGCAAATTTAAAGCGTTCATCCCAAATTGTCCCGAAAAAAAGCCCCAGTATAGGGGGGGTAATTTGGGATGAACGCTTTAAATTTGCAACAACTAGAACGAACTTTCCTGAAAAAATTAGATAGTAATACTATAGGGGTAGTGGGTAGAGGCCTCCTAACCCAGGGCTCGCGGGGGGTCTGTCAACTTGGCCCCCCCAACTCAAAATTTTCAAATAAAAAATATTGCGCCCGAAAGGTCTTAACTTGCGCTCACTTGCGCCCAAATATTAAAACTTGCGCTGTTAAGGGTAGAAAGTTATAGCGATTTGAAAATAGGGGGGGCTAAGTTGACGCCAGCCCCCCCATCTCGGAATTTTTAACTTTTTCTTTCATAAATACATTCTATGGAACTTGCGCTGTCGATACCACCTAATTTTACAAGTTGCGCTGCAAAAATACACCCCTTATAAACGAAATAAAGGAGGGTTCCAGCCCCCCCACTTTACATTTTTTAAGTTTTATTGCATTGTACACAAAGCTTAGAAGTTGCGTTCACTTGCGCCATCGAAATTTTTTCAATATCAGTTCTCATGAAAAAGTTATGGCATATTTTATATATACTCGAATCCAGTGCGCGTATTCCCATAATCTCCATGCAACTACAGAAGAGTAATACAATAAACATACTTAACTCACAACCACTGTCCTTCTTCGTCAAAAACATACATTATACAACCAAAACAGTAATTTTCTATAATATTTGCATATTTATTCCAGTGCCGTATCATGGTGGAAATATATATTTTTATTATTACTTAAATAATTTTATTTCCAAAACAAATAACAATAATTCGATTCAATTAATAAATATAACTTTAACAATGTATTTAAAATGCATATCTGCTGATTAGAGAAGTTGCGCTGTTTTCTCAGTAGCGTTACAAATAATTTATTATTTAATTTAATTAAATATTTTCAAAAACAAACGTGAAAATTTAAATTTTTTAAGTGATTTTACTTAAACAATGCATAAGAAATGCATCTATGCCAATGAGAAAAGTTGCGCTGTTTTCCCACTGGCGTCACAATTAATTTATTATTATTTAATTAAATTAAATATTTTTCAAACCAAACGGAAAATTTTGAATTTTCTAAGTGATATTACTTTAACAATGCATAGGAAATGCATTTATGCTAATGAGAAAAGTTGCACTGTTTTCCCAGTGGCGTCACAATAAATTTATTATTATTGAATTAAATTAAATATTTTCAAAACCAAACGGAAAATTTTGAATTTTCTAAGTGATATTGTTACGTTATTTTACTTTGTTTTATATTATTAATTTATAATTTAATTAACGGGCGAAACATTAAAATACGTGTTACTTTAACAGCGTGCTTTATTCAACTGGCAATAAAATATATTCTTTTTTATATCATTAACAAAAACTAAATTCTAAGACAACGCAAGCAGTTTGCGCTGTGGCCGCTAGATGACACAACTAGTATTTAAATATAATTAATTATCATGACATCTCCCTTTTCACAATAAAATAATGTTTACATAATTTAATTATTAATACCAAAACGATCAGGAATTTTCACAGGTCTGCCACATTTTGTATGAGTAGGTGGATTATATGAAAACGAATCATCCATGCTTGCATTGAATGAAACTTCCTGCTCGTTAGTATGATGGTTACAATCATCGGTAGGTTCATTGTCATTATTGGGAATTATTGCTAAAAACCTTCGGTTTCTATCTAAGGTTTGACCATCTTCAGTTTTGACACGGTATAGTCTAGGCCTTATGTTTTTAACAATCATTCCCTTTTTCCACTTTTTCTTAAATTGTATATTCACTCTCTCTCCTTTCTTCAATACAGGCAATTGTTTTGTTTTAAAATCATAATAAAATTTGCCTTTCAATTGATTTTTAAATAATTCTTTTTGTTTTTCTTTCAAATTTACTATTTTTGGTTTTAATAAATTATTGTTGATTGGGACTAAGCTCTTCAACCTTCTGGACATTAATAGTTGGGCTGGAGAGCCTAAATCACTTATAGGTGTATTTCTAAGATTTAATAATGTAAGATATAAATCTTTTCCTTCTTCTAAAGATTTTTTAAATATTTTTTTAATTGTCTGTACTGATCTCTCAGCTTGACCATTCGACTGACTATTATATGGACTAGAAATTATGTGTTCGAATTGCCACTGATTACTAAATTCTTTAAAGTTAATGGATATAAATTGTGGACCTCCATCCGAATACACAATCTCTGGTATTCCATATCGAGCAAACATTGACTTTAAGTGATTAATGATTGTCATCGAATTGGTATTTTCATTTAAAATTTGAATTTCAACAAATTTGGAATAGTTGTCTACTACTAATAAATAATTGCTATTATTTAAGTAAAATAAGTCACATGACACATGTTGCCATGGAAGCTCAGGCATTTTTCTTAACATCATTGGTTCTTTAGTGTTTGAATTTTGAAACTTCATGCAAGTTCTACAATTTTTTATGTAATTTGTTATATCACTCGACATTCCTTTCCAAAAAAGTAAATCTTTTGCTAAACTAATTGTTTTTGTTATTCCTAGATGTGTGTAGTGTAAAATTTTTAATATTTGTGGAATTTGTATTTTAGGAATCATTAATTTATTTTGTATATATAATAATTCATCATGTTCAAAAATTTCATTTTTTAAATTATAAAAATATTTTAATTCTGTGTTCTTTTCTTGTGGTGGCCACCCTGTTTTAATATATTCTGAAATTTTACTCAAAATTGAATCTTTTAATGTGTCTATTTTCATTTCTACTTTCCTTTTCTCTGACATTTTTACATTTTCTTTTATTAAACATACATGTCCTTCAATTGATTTTTCTAGTTCTATATCTTTAGGATTATTTGAATTAATACAGGCTCGAGAAAGTGTATCTGCAACAACTAATTTACTACCAGGTTTATAATAAACTTTTAAATCAAACTTCTGTAACCGTAAGAGCATTCTCTGCAATCTTAACGGACAATCATTTAAACTTTTCTTAAATATTGATTCCAGAGGTTTGTGGTCAGTTTCAACTTCAATCTGCTTACCATATATGAATTGAGAGAATCTCTCACATCCAAATAATATTGCAAATAACTCTTTCTCGATCTGTGCCCACCTTTTCTGTGTATCCGTTAATGCTTTAGATGCATATGCACAGGGCATTTTATTTTGTAGTAAAACTGCACCTACAGCATCTTTGGAAGCATCAACCGATAACACAGTCTTTTTATTTACTTTATAATGTTGTAATACCGGTGTTTTTGTTAAAATTGATTTTAATTTCTCTAAACATTTATCATGTATGTCTGTCCAATTCCACATGCTATTTTTTCTAATTAAATTTCTTAATGGTGCTGTAATTTCAGCTAAATTATTTATAAATTTCCCTACATAATTTACCATGCCTAAAAAACGTTGCAGTGATTTTACATCATTAGGTTTAGGCATTTCGATTATTGCTTGAATTTTTGAATTATCTGGCTTTATTCCATTTTCGTTAATTATATGACCCATGAATAATAATTCTGTTTTTAAAAATTTACATTTTTCTTTATTAAATTTAATATTATTTTTTCTTGCTATCTCCATTACTTGTTTTAATTTTGTATTATGTTCCTCAACTGATTTTCCCCAAACAATTATATCATCGATATAAACACCTATACCATCTATGTCAAATATGTCGCTAAATTTCTTATGAAAAACTTCAGATGCACATTTTAGTCCATATGCCAGCCTCAAGAACCTGTAACGTCCAAAAGGAGTTGCAAACGTACAAATCCTTGAGCTGTTATCTGTTAATGATATTTGCCAAAAAGCCTGCGATGAGTCCAAGTGACTGAAAAATTTAGCGCCTGCCATTTTAGCAGTTATTTCCTCAAAAGAAGGTAATTGAAAATACTCCCTTTTTATAGCTTTGTTTAAGTTTGTGGGATCTAAACAAATTCGTAAGGTTCCATTGTCTTTTCTCACAATAACCATCGGATGAACCCAATCAGTTGGTTCGTCTACCCGTTTTATAATTTTCTGTTTTTCCATTTCTTTTAGTGTCTGTTTTAATTTTTCGTGTAAAGACAATGGAATCTTACGTGGAGCACTAATGGTTGGAACAATATTATTATTAATTTTTATTTCATATGGCTCTGAGAAACAGCCAATTCCTTCAAATAAATCATTATACTCATGAATGAACTCTACTTTATCTAGTTGATCAATTCTTTTAATTAAATTTAATTCAATGCATGACTCAAGCCCTAGTATTGCCGGAGATTGAGGTGAATCTACAATATAAAACTTAATAAGTTTGTTTTGGTTGTTATAAGTACAATTTAAATTAATTTCACCTAGTATAGGAATTTTATCATTTGTAAAAGTTGTTAAAATTACGCATGATTTCTTTAAATTTTCATTTTGCATTTTTTTATACAAGTGATTAGGAATTAAATTTGCTGAAGCCCCTGTATCAATTTTAAAATTTAAATCATAAATGTTATTAATTTTTAAACAAACCGTCCAATTCCTTTTGTTATTATTTTCTTCGACGCTTCCTATAAAAATAGAGTTTTCGTTCAATTGAATTTGCTGCTCCTCTTCGTATTCCACATTAATCAGCTGCACTTTACACATACGCGCAAAATGACCTTGGCCATGACACTTCACACATTTTTGATTATACGCAGGGCATTTGAATTTCGGATGCATTTTTCCACATCTCCCGCACTTTACTCGCGAATTTTTGAACTTGCGCACATTGAGTTGATTCGCCGACGTTGTCGCTGTTGTTGATCCTGTATGTCCTGATGCATTTCCACCCTGTCGCCATCTATCGTTGTCCATCCTTCGCTTGACTACGTTAATTTTTTCTTCCTCCTCGTCGTCCAATGCTGAAGCGATGACCTTCGAACTTTCCATATTCCTGCACAATGCTATCGCATCCTCTAATTTTATACTATCCTTTTCTAACAGCCTCTCTCTCATTTCATTTCTCGCAACACCACATATTAAAACGCTTTTTATGAGATCGTCTTTCAACTCTCCTAGCTCACATGATAAGGATATATTTTTTAAATCTGTCACGTATTGTTCTACAGTTTCGCCATTTTTTTGTTTTCGTGTGAATAATTTATAACGTTCAAATTCAACGTTTTTCTTGGGTTCGAAGTGTTTATCAAACTTTTGTATCAATAAATCTAATTTATTTTCCTCATCCTGGGCGAATGTAAACGTATTATAAATTCTAAATCCTTCTTCACCAATGTAATGAAGTAGCTGTGCGCACTGAGTTTTTTCGCTCTTACTGGAGTACTCCGTTGCAGCTAAGTAATTTAGGAACCGACTTTTCCAGAACTTCCAATTGCTGGACACGTTACCCTCCATTATCATCGGAGCTACCCCTCTAGCCACTTCCATTTTCATAGTACACTTAACACCTTTTTAAATTATTGTTTAAATACTTTTCACTATGTTTAAATACGCGACTGCGCCATGTTACGTTATTTTACTTTGTTTTATATTATTAATTTATAATTTAATTAACGGGCGAAACATTAAAATACGTGTTACTTTAACAGCGTGCTTTATTCAACTGGCAATAAAATATATTCTTTTTTATATCATTAACAAAAACTAAATTCTAAGACAACGCAAGCAGTTTGCGCTGTGGCCGCTAGATGACACAACTAGTATTTAAATATAATTAATTATCATGACAATATTACTTTAACAATGCATAAAAATGCATTTATGCTAATGAGAAAAGTTGCGCTGTTTTCCCAGTGGCGTCACAATTAATTTATTATTATTATTGAATTAAATTAAATATTTTCAAAACTAAACGGGAAACTTTGAATTTTCTAAGTGATATTACTTTAACAATGAATAGGAAATGCATTTATGCTAATGAGAAAAGTTACGCTGTTTTCCCAGTGGCGTCACAATTAATTTATTATTATTGAATTAAATTAAATATTTTCAAAACCAAACGGGAAACTTTGAATTTTCTAAGTGATATTACTTTAACAATGAATAGGAAATGCATTTATGCTAATGAGAAAAGTTGTGCTGTTTTCCCAGTGGCGTCACAATTAATTTATTATTATTGATATAAATTAAATATTTTCAGAACCAAACGGGAAACTTTGAATTTTCTAAGTGATATTACTTTAACAATGAATAGGAAATGCACTTGTGCTAATGAGAAAAGTTGCGCTGTTTTCCCAGTGGCGTCACAATTAATTTATTATTATTGAATTAAATTAAATATTTTCAAAACCAAACGGGAAATTTGAATTTTTTAAGTGATATTACTTTAACAATGCATAGGAAATGCATTTATGCTAATGAGAAAAGTTGCGCTGTTTTCCCAGTGGCGTCACAATTAATTTATTATTATTGAATTAAATTAAATATTTTCAAAACCAAACGGGAAACTTTGCATTTTCTAAGTGATATTACTTTAACAATGAATAGGAAATGCATTTATGCTAATGAGAAAAGTTGCGCTGTTTTTCCAGTGGCGTCACAATTAATTTATTATTAAAAAATATTTAATTTAATTCAATAATAATAAATTAATTGTGACACCACTGGGAAAACAGCGCAACTTTTCTCATTGACATAGATGCATTTCTTATGCATTGTTTAAGTAAAATCACTTAAAAAATTTAAATTTTCACGTTTGGTTTTGAAAATATTTAATTAAATTAAATAATAAATTATTTGTAACGCTACTGGGAAAACAGCGCAACTTTTCTAATCAGCAGAAATGCATTTTAAATACATTGTTAAAGTTATATTTATTAATTGAATCGAATTATTGTTATTTGTTTTGGAAATAAAATTATTTAAGTAAAAATAAAAATATATATTTCCACCATGATACATGGAATAAATATGCAAATATTATAGAAAATTACTGTTTTGGTTGTATAATGTATGCTTTTCGACGAAGAAGGACAGTGGTTGTGAGTTAAGTATGTTTATTGTATTACTCTTCTGTAGTTGCATGGAGATTATGGGAATACGCGCACTGGATTCGAGTATATATAAAATATGCCATAACTTTTTCATGAGAACTGATATTGAAGAAATTTCGATGGCGCAAGTGAGCGCAACTTCTAAGCTTTGTGTACAATGCAATAAAACTTAAAAAATGTAAAGTGGGGGGGCTGGCACCCTCCTTTATTTTGTTTATAGGGGGTGTATTTTTGCAGCGCAACTTGTAAAATTAGGTGGTATCGACAGCGCAAGTTCCATAGAATGTATTTATGAAAGAAAAAGTTACAAATTCCGAGATGGGGGGGCTGGCGTCAACTTAGCCCCCCCTATTTTCAAATCGCTATAACTTTCTACCCTTAACAGCACAAGTTTTAATATTTGGGCGCAAGTGAGCGCAAGTTAAGACCTTTCGGGCGCAATATTTTTTATTTGAAAATTTTGAGTTGGGGGGGGGGGGGGCAAGTTGACAGACCCGCTCGCGGGTTCGAGTCCCGCCGAATAGGGTCATTTTAAAGTAGAAAATGATTCCACCTGGGTCCATGGATGTGTGTCAATGTGTTTGTGGCATGTAAATATAGTTGAATTACGAAATATAAAGGTGGAATGAAAACCAATATCTCGAAAGCCGGAAATATTTGAACTTGAAAGATTTGATTAAACGAAATTAATTTGTAAAATTTACAACCATAAGCAGTATACAGAGAACTCTTCTTTTAAGTATACATATGCATACGCAGTACATTTTTCGATATTCGTAGTTTTTTTTTAAAGTGTTCGATATAAAGCTTCAAACGAGTTTATTCCACTCCCAGATTAAGCATTAAGTAAAATTTCGAGTTTAGAACAGCCTGAAAATCACTAAAATAACGTGAACTAAACAGTACATTTCAAACTTAAATCAGTGTTTTATACGCCTGGCGCATGAAGTAAAATTTCGAGTTTAGAAATACCTGAAAATTGACTTCACGCTTAAACAAGGATTGGAAAAACTTGCTAGAAGCTTCAAATAAAAATAAAAAATAACGCGAGCCTTAAACATTTTTAACATACACTTAAATAGAAAATTCCCTGTATGTATTTTATTTAAATAAAAATCTGGGTTTAGCCAAATAATTTTCTTACAGACCCCAGAACTCCAATATACATGCATTTTTACAATCTGCGTTTATAAACAAATTTCTTGAAATTATGTATTATTTGTGCTTAATTTCCGTGTAATGAAGCTTTTATCAAACCACACGTGCATTTATTATTCACACGTTCAGCCGGAGTTCCACCGAAAAGAATAAAAATATCACATTTTAATAATTCATCAGCTTAACACGGAACGCAATTATTCAATCGATTTCCAGGCAACCAACCACGCGAACAATTCTGATTTTGTTATTTTTCCACTGTTGTTTTTCTTTTTTAACAGAAAAAAGGTCATCCACATGAATTATATAACGGGCTAAGATAAAATCTTAATATTAAATCAATATTTACTTAAATGGCAGCAGGAAATCAATAGCGATATAATGGAAAATTTAGAGTAAAGGAATTGTAATCAATATATTTTCAATTTAATTAAAACACTTAAACACTTAGTATATTTTCAATCTACAACAATTTTGACGAGTAATTGTATCAATCAATATATACCATATACAGAGAGTTTTATGTAACACCGAACATTTTCATAACGAGAATTTTTCTTTGAAGTATCCATGTGCATACGTTGCGTATTTTCCGATCCTCGGTTTATTAAAAGAATTTAATTTGAGGCTCTAAGCGAGTGTTTTCCACTCCCAGGCTGAGCATGAAGTAAAATTTCGAGTTTAGAAAAGCCTGAAAATTTGGTTTGGTCGCGTAGCGCGAAGCGCGGAGCGGCCAAACCAAATTTTCAGGCTTTTCTAAACTCGAAATTTTACTTCATGCGCCACCGGTACAAATCACTGACATATTACAAAGTTTAAAACACACCACTAAACTTTACATTGAATCAGTGTTTTGTACCGGTGGCGCATGAAGTAAAATTTCGAGTTTAGAAAAGCCTGAAAATTTGGTTTGGCCGCTCCGCGCTTCGCGCTACGCGACCAAACCAAATTTTCAGGCTTTTCTAAACTCGAAATTTTACTTCATGCTCCGCCTGGGAGTGGAAAACACTCGCTTAGAGCCTCAAATTAAATTCTTTTAATAAACCGAGCATAGGAAAATATGCAACGTATGCACATGGATACTTCAAAGAAAAATTCTCGTTATGAAAATGTTCGGTGTTACATAAAACTCTCTGTATATTTTACATATAAACTATATAAAGTTTTTCATATAATTATGTAAATTTATATCCCCAAAAATTCGGACAATTATCTATGTATTTGCTCTCGATTTTCTCCAAATATTTTATAATATTTCTAAGATATTACATAAATATTATGTATATATTATATGAGTTGGTTTGCTGGGATTTGACATATGTTTCTTTTGATTAATACGAACGTCTGGAGCAATTTGTGTTGGAATATGTAGAAGTATCGTGAAAAGAAAGAAACTCTGTGTGAATTAAATATAGTTTTAAATCATGAGTCAAAGGGTTCTTTCAAGTTTGTTTGACTCAGGTTACCTCAAACTTATCATGTTGGCTATCGTCCGAATTAAGTATGATTTACACTAATTATAAATGTGGAAAATCAACGTGTTGATTATGACTTTATATAAAGTTGATTATGACTTTACATAAAGTCATAATCAACACGTTGATTTTCCACATTTATAATTAGTGTAAATCGTACTTGATTTATATCCCCAAAAATTCGGACAATTATTGTCCGAATTTTTGGGGATATAAATTTACATAATTATATGAAAAACTTTATACAGTTTATATGTAAAATATACAGAGAGTTTTATGTAACACCGAACATTTTCATTACGAGAATTTTTCTTTGAAGTATCCAAATGCATGCGTTGCACATTTTCCGATGCTCAGTTTATTAAAAGAATTTAATTTGAGGCTCTAAGCGAGTGTTTTCCACTCCCAGGCTGAGCATGAAGTAAAATTTCGAGTTTAGAAAAAACTGAAAATTTGGTTTGGTCGCGTAGCGCGAAGCGCGGAGCGGCCAAACCAAATTTTCAGGCTTTTCTAAACTCGAAATTTTACTTCATGCGCCACCGGTACAAAACACTGATTCAATCTAAAGTTTAGCGGTGTGTTTTAAACTTTGTAATATGTCAGTGATTTGTACCGGTGGCGCATGAAGTAAAATTTCGAGTTTAGAAAAGCCTGAAAATTTGGTTTGGCTGCTCCGCGCTTCGCGCTACGCGACCAAACCAAATTTTCAGGCTTTTCTAAACTCGAAATTTTACTTCATGCTTAGCCTGGGAGTGGAAAACACTTGCTTAAAGCTTCAAATTAAATTCTTTCAATAAACCGAGCATCGAAAATTGTGCAACGTATGCATATGGATACTTAAAACAAAAATTCTCGTTATGAAAATGTTCGGTGTTACATAAAACTCTCTGTTTATGATTCCGAATTGGTAGTCCACGAGAACTCAAATATGTTTTGCGAATTATTTCAGAAATATTAATTTATTCATTTTCAAATTGGTCATTGTGAAAAATATTTGCAATTTCAAAATTTTCACGAACATTGAAAAATCTGTCCAAGTTTCATTCATTATTAAAGCATCATAAGCATAAAAGTTCTGGCCCGTTCTCATGCATTTTGCAGAACGTTTTTTTTTTTAATTGAATAGGTTTTTTACCTTTCTCCTTCCTCCCGCCCTTTCTCCCTTACACAGTAGTGCGGCCAGTAAAAAGATTGGGATCCACGAAATCAACAGAATCAAAAAACTGGAATCAAGGATTAGATTTCAAGACAGATTTTGGAATCTAGAAGGCTTTAACGTTTAAATAAAATAATAACATCCATTAGCTGAAAGCGTACTTTATATTTAGAACTATTAAATCTGATTAATAAATAAATAGAGAAAGGCGATGCCATCTGTAAGATTTACTGCCCCAAGAACTATGCATAATAGTCGGATTTTATGTAACACCGAACATGTTAAAGCATTTGCAATGCTGATTTTCATATGTTTTATTTGAAACCAAGCACTGATTCCGAATTCATTGGGTTATACATCATATTTTATTATTAACGTGAGATCAAACATAAAATCAACCGGAGTTCGCTACGAAATATCAGAGTTTTTAGGTTTAAAACACTTTGTTGTAAAACAGTGTTTTAAACATATTTTAAAACAAACGTCGTGTTGTAAGCGGTTTTGTTTTAAACATTAAATTTGGAAAAACATGTTTATAACGTTTTTTTATAATCTTAAATTACCTAAACTATATTTTATACTGAAAATGTTTTTGTTTAAATTTTAATTAAGCTGTTGAAGACATTTTAAATTACATGATTAAACATACAATTTATTTGACGAATGTCGATAGTTTTCATTAATTTTCAACATTTCCTTCAATTTTTAAATTCTTGGTATAAGTTGCCTAAAAATTCGTTAACTTGAATAACGTTAATTTTCAAAATGTTTATGAAAAGTATCAACATTCTCAAAATTAACGAAAATGTAGGAAAATCGTCAGAGTTTTTAAATTATATGATAATTTTAGAAATTTAAGGAAAGCGTTTTATGACATTCCAAGATTTCTGTTAATTTTTAAAATTTTGTACTTTTTCTAAACTTCCGTCAGTATTAAAATTCTTGCCAATTTACATGAATTTCCGAAATATTTAATGACTTAAAAAATACTTAATTGTTGTTGAGTTGCGTGAAGATGGTTTTAAATTAATGAAACACTTGTATCTTTTCTTCACTTATTTATTTGGAGTACCAAATGCACATTTCGATCACGATGTGATCATTATCAATGGTTGACAAATACAAACTTAAAAGCTAAAATGCGCTTAATATATACCTGCGGATTAGGAGGAGTAATTACGTAATGAGCGCGGGGGTTATGGAGTTAAGGGAAAACCGACAATTAGGCCGACATCTTAAATCTATTTTAAGTGTAATTGGAACAAATAATATAAAATAGAAAAACAGAAAAATAAGAAAAATACACAAGTTACAATATACATAAAAACATGAAAACATATAACAAGAACAATACAAAAATTATTACAACGGAACGAGTTTAAGTAATGGGTTGTCTAGTGGGCTCAAATCAAAATTTAGCAGATCAGCGTTATGTTTTTTCATGTAGAAAGCTTCGTACAGGTTTAAGTGATAATTTGTGGAGAATTTTAATAGTTTGGTGTTGTTGAGGGAGAATTTATGACCTGTTTCAATAGAGTGATGGGCAACTGCAGATTTTGTAGGGTTGTTGTATTTGATATGTGATGTATGTTCTTTGTATCTCGTAATGACATTTCTTTTAGTTTGGCCTACATACATTTTACTGCAGTTACAACATTTGATGGAGTAGATTCCCTGTTTTTCCAAGTCATCTACTGCATCAAAGGTGTTACTTAAAAAATGTTGAAGTATTTCATGAAACTCCAAGATTTCTGTTAATTATCAGAAGTATCAACATTTTTTAAATTAACGAAAATTCAGGAATATTTAAAATGCTAGAAAATATAAGAAATTTATGAAAAGCGTTAAAAATTAACTTAAATTTTGGAACTTCACAAATAAAATCGTCAAAACTTAACTAACGGTTTTCCTGAATTTCTTAAATTTTGAAACATTATACACTTTTCATAAATTTCGTAAATTTTCTGAATGTTCGTTAAATGAAATCATTTTGATACTTTTCAAGATTTTCATCAATTTTCAAAATCTTAAAAGTGTTTCGTTAATTTCCTAGATTTTCAAAATTAGACGCTTAATTTTTCAACATTTTACACTTTTCATAAATTTCGTAAATTTCCTAAATGTTCGTTAAATGAAATCATTTTGATACTTTTCAAGATTTTCATCAATTTTTAAAATCTTAAAAGTTTTTCGTTAATTTCCTAGATTTTCAAAATTAGACACTTTATATGACTTTTCGTCCATTTTTAAAATCTTAGTAGTTTTCGTAAATTTTTGTTACATTTAACAATTTTGACGATTTTCATAAATTTTTCACAATAATACTTAATTTTAAAAAACCTCGACGATGTTCCATAGATTTCCAAAGTTTTCATTCATGTTCAAAATTATAACTCTTCCTGAATTTCCTAGATATTCGTTCATTTTACAAACCTTGACAGTTTTCTCAAAAATCAATTTTCAAAAATTAGACGCCTATTACGATTTTTTTCAAGATTATAATTACTTATATGTTTTTTGATGCAATCCATTTTTTTACTTTTTGTATTGCTTAGTAAATTTATCAATTTAGTAACTAAAGATTTTAAACTGTTAACTGTTGAGGCTTCTACTTCGTTATACATCATTATTAACATAAATAAGACACTTAAACTTTGTTTGTATAACTGAGGTTTTTTTTATTGTGACTATAGTTTCGACAACTTTAACTTGTCATTATCAGACTACAAGTTGTAGTCTGATAATGATAAGTTAAAGTTGTCGAAACTATAGTCACAATTAAAAAACCTCAGTTATACAAACAAAGTTTAAGTGTCTTATTTATGTACTAAAGATTTTGTATAAAATAACAATTATTATATTATTATTTTAATTTTGAAAATTTGTTTGGATTCAATTGAATTTCGTTAGTTTTTCACGAAATATTTTTGTAATATATAAAATTACGAAAAAACTATTCGTGAAAATGCAAACAGTGTCTTAATTAATAAGACAATTTAAGACGATAAATATCCATTGAAAGAACTACTTCCCGTGCAAATACACCTCCGGATATTGAATTATACAATGAAATATTTAAAATCTTATTTAATTTGATTTGTTACAACGCTATTAAAGTATATGTAACGTTTAGGTCAAATTCTCTTCAAACCAACTAACAATACAATTCAAAATGAAAGGAGAGATAGCAACAAATTAGAAGTGAAAGGACTTGGATTAAAACTAATGTCTTAGGCCATCTATAGACGCGTTTCGAGATTTATCTCTCTTCAGTATAGCTTTGCTTGTGACGTTTAAAAAAATTAGGAATAAAATTAAAACAAACTTACTTGGAAAAAGTGTTGTGTGTGGAATGAACAGGTACACAGAAATGGAATGAGTGAAAATGATGGTCGGTATTTATAGGTAAAAAAATTCCATTTCTGTGTACCTGTTCATTCCACACACAACACTTTTTCCAAGTAAGTTTGTTTTAATTTTATTCCTAATTTTTTTAAACGTCACAAGCAAAGCTATACTGAAGAGAGATAAATCTCGAAACGCGTCTATAGATGGCCTAAGACATTAGTTTTAATCCAAGTCCTTTCACTTCTAATTTGTTGCTATCTCTCCTTTCATTTTAAATTGTATTGTTAGTTGGTTTGAAGAGAATTTGACCTAAACGTTACATATACTTTAATAGCGTTGTAACAAATCAAATTAAATAAGATTTTAAATATTTCATTGTATAATTCAATATCCGGAGGTGTATTTGCACGGGAAGTAGTTGTTTCAATGGATATTTATCGTCTTAAATTATCTTATTAATTAAGACACTGTTTGCATTTTCACGAATAGTTTTTTCGTAATTTTATATATTATGTTTAAAGTGTGCAAACTATAAGAAGCGTAAGCTTATTTTCTCGAATTCAAATAGTTTTGAATTCAATTTATCTTGTTTGAAATATTTTTGTGTTAAAATTGTTAATTTTTGTTGATTTTGGCGTATTTGCCGAGGTAATATTGGTTTTTTAAAATTTGTTTAGAATCACTTCTATGAATTTTATTGATATATGCAAATATTATATTTTTAATCAATGTTGGCGATTTTTTTTCAAGTTAAGTCGTTTATATGTTGTTAATTTTCGTGATAATTCATATTATAAATAATATAAGTTTAGACAAAAACGATTTCTATTTTATTTTTTTTAGATTTTATTGACTAAGAATTTTCCGGATTTCTATAATTACTAAGGATTATTCTTATTTTTTCATGATTTCTTATTTTAATATCCTTAAGCATTATTTTTTTACATTTCCTCTGTGATTTTTGTTGATCGATATTAATTTTAATATTTTTTATAATTTTTTAATATTTTATTATTTTTCAAGATTTATTTAAAATGCTTTTTTAGTGTTTAATTAGTTTTCATGTATTCGTCGTGTTTAAAAATTGTTCAATTTGAAGCTCAAAACGAGTGTTTTCCACTCCCAGATTAAGCATGAAGTAAAATTTCGAGTTTAGAAAAGCCTGAAAATTTGGTTTGGTCGCGTAGCGCGAAGCGCGGAGCGACCAAACCAAATTTTCAGGCTTTTCTAAACTCGAAATTTTACTTCATGCGCCTTGCGTACCAATCACTGATTTATTCTAAAGCTCAAAATATATTGATTATTTACGTACGTTGCAAATTATAGCATAAATAAATATATATTGGGTCGATTTTTAGCGCACTATACTAAATAATTGCCCATATGTGCGGGCGCCCATGACTGTGTGTCAGAGCTGGGCAGGAAACGAATCATTCAGGATTCGAATCCTTTTAGAGGATTCGAAAGAGGCATTCGAATACACTAGTTCAACTGGATTTGTGATCCGGATTCGTTACATTTTTTTAAGAGGATTCGTATTCGAATCCAAATGTGGGTGATTCGAATCCTTATAAAAGGATTCAAATATTTATAACAGGATTCGAATACTTACAAAAGGTTTTGAATCGTCAAAAATAATTCGAATTAATTGTGAGGATTAACTTGAAAAATGTCTTTTTTGTGTTTTTAACTTTCTCGTTAAATTATTGTTTTATACGCGTGGCGCATGAAGTAAAATTTCGAGTTTAGAAAAGCCCAGAAAATTTGTCTCGGGTCGCTGCGCGACCCTCGACAAATTTTCACGGGGCTTTTCCAAACTCGAAATTTTACTTCATGCTTAGTCTGGGAGTGGAAACGCTCGTTCGAAACTTGATCCAATCCAAATTTTCAGGCTTCTTTAAACTTTAAACAGAAATGGAAAACACATGTTAAATAAAAAACAACAAATAAAATACTAGACTTTCTAAGACCTAAATTATGGAAAACAAACTAACCTAATGTTAGCAAATACTAGAATATTACAGCTTGACTCAATTATTTCTTTAAATTTGTTTGCGACACAAGAAAATGAATATTTTTATTGATTTATTTTATTTCAACCCTATATAGTTATAATCAGGCTTGAGAGGTACAAAACGTGCGGTTGTGTTAATTACTTGCATGGAAGCGCAATTAGTGATTATCTTAATTGTTGAATCGTGCTTTACAACCACTATAAAAGATGTAAAAAGTTAAAATGCGGGCAGTACAAAATATTAATAAATAAAATAAAATCAGAATCTTTTTAAAAAAGTTATACCAGGTGTTCCAAAAAATTATAATAATAAAATTTATGTTATTGTTATAGAAAAATATAAAATAATTATTATAGTAGCCTGAAAATTTGGTTTGATCGCTTCGCTTCGCTACGCGACCAAGCCAAATTTTCAGGATTTTCTAAACTCGAAATTTTACTTCATGCTTAACCAAGGAATGGAAACACTCGTTAGAAGTTTTAAATTGAATGGTTTTATAAAATGAACTAATACATAAAATAAAAATTCCATGATTAAGTTAATCACAATCAAGCGAATTTAATTACAAAACCAACATATTCCAGATACTTATCGTACAATAATAATGAGGTAGAGACGTAGTAGAATTATTATTATTATTGTTGATCTAAGAATGATTGTTTTATCAATAAACGTTACTATACTTCACCACAGCTTAGTAGGTTCTTAAATATCTATTTTTAACTCGATAATTACTTTTTTGAATTAAATTTAAAATAAAATCACTTGGTATGTTTCACTAATTTTACTTCTTTATTTCGACTAGTTTCGGCTATTAGCCATTTTCAAGCAATGTACAAAAATAATGTTTTACAGTAAATATATACAGATTTACAAAAAGGGGGAGGGTAAGCAATAAGAGCGTTCGCGATCGGGGATGTCCACATGTCTTCGTTGTCGTTGACGACGTTTTTCTTTAATTTTATGGCTCTGTTAATTTCCAAGCCTTCTCGGAAGTTGAGGATACGACCTTTATTTCCTGTATAGTGGATTTTAAAATTATTGGGATTGAAAAACTTACAATCAGTTTATTATTATTATTATTATTGTTTATCTAAGAATGATTGTGTTATCAATAAACGTTACTATACTTCACCACAGCTTAGTAGGTTTTTAAATATCTATTTTTAACTAGATAATTACAATCAGTTAATTTTTATTTGCTATAAAAATGTTGGTAACCTTTACGTACGTATTCAAAATGAAATTTTCTCTGTGTGTCAAAGTGCGAATTTAAAATTCATACCTCTCCTGAGTGCGGGCATTATTAAGGGTTAAAAGGGCAAGACCCAGCGAGATTGCTCCTCAATTATTAATCTGCATTTCCCCACGTCGTTTGCCAGTATCATCATCAGATTCATTAGCTTGCAGTGTGCGCGAAGGGCTGAAAATGCGCAATTTGCCGGCGCGCGCTCGACGGGGCGTCCGTCTTCTATGTAAAATGATTCGCGCTAATTAAGGGCTTTATGCCTGCCAATGTCACGACGGAATTAATAAAAATCAAGGATGGATTGTGTACACAGATCGTAGTCTAGGTCGGGGTTTCGCACGTAATTTATCTGTCCCTGATCATACCGCGCAATTTCCACAGCGGGATTAAATTATTTTAGTTGTTTATGTTGACCCAGAAAATTTTCAAAACAAAGATTATATTAAATACGTTTTGTGTCATATATGTCATAATTACTTGTAATGATAAATTAAACTACATATTATTAAATTCGAAGACAACAATCAATCGCCAAAACTTACAGTTAATAGTACGTAATGCTGTAAAACGCGAAACTAGTCGATTAAATAGTAAAGAGAAGATTGTGAAACAAACCAAGTGTAATTTAATTCAAACCATCATCAATATTTAAAAATGTTTCACCGAGTGATAAGTGAGAAAATTATACAAGAATTAATAGTACGAGATCCAGCAAAGATTCTTATTATTTTAATTAATACAAATAAAACACTTTTTAACTTAATTTGTATAATTGTCTTTAGTAATACTTTTCCGAGCTACGTCAAGGTTAGTTACTGATGGATAACCATCATAAGTAATGATTTCTTTTAAGGCTGCGATTCTTATGCGAAGAATTCAAATAGCTAAATATTCTAATATTTAAATATGAATATAATAAACTTAGTTGGAGTTTATTAGATCGTCATTCATACATTTTTATTTTAATAGGTCATAAGCAAAGCTATACTGAAAAGAGATATATCTCGATACGCGTCTAAAAATGACCTATGATAATAGTTTTAATCTAAGTTCCTTTCATTTTTATTTTTCTCGTAATTACTCCTTTCACTGTTCATTTCTATTAGTTAGTTGGATTGAAGAGAATTTTTACTAAGTGTTACATATATATACCGTGCAATCGTTTAAAACGTGATTTAGAGTAGGCTTTGAGTTTTAAATTAGATTGGCACTACTGACTGACTGTTAACACATAGTTTAGCATAACCTCAAATTTATTCCATCATTCAATTATTATTCTGGGCAACCGCACAAAAAAATTCCGCCCACTTAGGGAAAAAATCGAGCATAACTTTTTTCAAAAACTCGGCATTTGCATGAGACAAAAAAACTACAAAAAAAAGACCTTTATTGGCATATCTCCACACCTTTACATTAGATTACACATTTACATTTGATTACCTCACTACATTCCTGTATCCCTCTTACCCTCCCTTCTCTTTTCCCTCTCCCTCCCCAGCTTTTTCAACGTCCTTACCCCGCTCCCATCCTCCCTCATCCACTCCACTACCCTTCTATTCCCTTTCGCTCCCAGCCACTCCTCTTTCACTCCCTCACATTCCTCCGCCAAGTGTCCCCACGTATCCTTCCCGTGTCCACACAATACACACCTTCCATATTCTTCCCCCATCCATACTTTCCTTCCTCTCTCCTCCGATCCACACCTCGCCCTTGCCACAATCACCCTATCCTCTCTACCCCATCCCTTCTCTATCAAATACTTCGGCAAAACTACAAATAAATGTATTTGTTTTTTAGATTCTTATTATTATTATTCATTTCAACATTCAATATTTATTTGGTGAGACTGAGTTTTTCTTTGCTCTCTCAAAACTGACATTTTTATTTTACAAAACCAAATGAAAATAATTGCTAAAGATCTACACTTTGAGATTATTTGAGAATTGAACGTTTCGAACCTAAGCCGAAGCTTAAATTTTAAGTTAATGTTTTCGAACTAAAATTGGCTTACAATTATTGTAGTCATCTCTTTCTTCACTAATTAGTTTTATTCACTAAATGTACATTTCGAACACTATGTGTTCATTCTCAATAGTATTACAAATTGTAATACTATTGAGAATGAACACATAGTGTTCGAAATGTACATTTAGTGAATAAAACTAATTAGTGAAGCATTTCACGAAACTAAAAGAAGAATATTAAAATTGGCTTTTTGAATTAAACGGTCGTAACTTTAACCTCTTGTAATTTGTTTCCCAAGTAATGAACATTATTTATTCCCACGTGACAGTAAAGCGCATTCTTTGCTCTCGCTATTCCTAAAAAGTTCATAAATATCTGAAGTTTCAGTAATTTTTTGCAATTTTTTCAAAACGCAACAAAATTGTTTACTTTTATTACAATATTCATTCACTTATTAATCAACTGTAACCACCTGTACTTTATTTCACAAGTAATGAATGAATTTGATTTATTTTAACGTAACAGCAAAACGAAGTCTTTCCTCTAGCGATCCCTGAAAATTTCATGAAAATCCGACGTTTTAGTAATTTTAGACATTTATTTTAAAACACAGCATAAATTGGATTTTAACCGTGTTTAAACATGTTATCTTTTCAAACGTGTTTTAAACATGTTTTTAATTATTAATGTTATAAACGCTGTATTAATGAAAAAATAACATTTTGTAAAAAAAATTATTAGGCTTTTCTAAACTCGAAATTTTACTTCATGCGCGACGCGTATAAAACATCGATTTATAGTGAAGTTTAAAATATAGATTACTCATATAATTCAAAATTTCTAATTTAAATTTATATGACCTTGAAAACATCTAATTGGGTTAAATGTAAAAAATCATTTAGGGCTTTAATTTGATTAGATATTTATTCAGATATAGCCGTGCTATTCAGATTGGATGTTTAAATAAGACAAGGAAATATTTCACTTTTTGTCGGTAAATAATAAATAAAAATAAAATAATAAATAAACTTGGTGTGATTATTTCAATTGGCAAATGTTGCACATGTATTTACCTTTTCACATACAATAACTCAATATTTTACTTTATGCTTAATCAAATCAATGAGTGAAAACACTTTGGAAACACTTGTTAGAAATGACAAAAAGAAAAACAGCAAATCCGTAAAAACGTATTAATTTTCCAATAAATGGTTGAAAATACGCCGCTGAGTAAATTGCTAAAATGAATTAATTATTCCTGTCGACGAATATATAGTGTGATTCGTGTGTGTAATTCACAACAAGACAAGACAAGAAGGTTATAAGTAGCCGGTAGTCAAAACAAAAACGGTGGGAGCGCGATAATTATAGCCGCCGTTTCGGAAAGAAAAAAGTCAAACAAACTGAAAATAGTGCAGACGAAAAAGTATATGCAATCATTTCAAATTTCCAATTCTTGATTCAAACTGAGTGCGACTATTTTTATTCGGAAATCTTTACTACACTTGCGACGGCTAATTATAAAACCGCGCGATCTTTATCAACATCTGTTGATGCCACCAGATGCTTATTAATTCCAATTTACAAAAAGTTTAAAAGAAAAATCAAAATTTACAAAAGTGTTCGCAGTTTGGTTATCTACATACAAAAAGCTTGTCTTTTAAGTATACGCATTCCGATGTACACTCTGTATTTGTTCAGGCATTTGTTGTCTTTGAAAATCGGCGAATTTAAAGTAAATGGTAATCTAAATGTATAAAAAAGTCAATCAGTCAGCGTGTTAATTTCAAACTGAGTTGGCTATGGATTCTCAGATTTATATGGTGCAGTAAATTAAAGTATGGACCAGTAAATCAATCAATCGGATGTAATCAACATTTTTCGCAGCGTAATGATAAACAAAGATTTTATTCTTTTAGGTACAAATTCCCATATATACACTGTATTTGTTTAATCATTTGTTGTTTGTAAAAATCGATCAATTTGAAGCTTTAAACGAGTGTTTTTCACTCCCAGATTAAGCATGAAGTAAAATTTCGAGTTTAGAAAAGCCTGAAAATTTGGTTTGGTTGCGTAGCGCGAAGCGCGGAGCGACCAAACCAAATTTTCAGGCTTTTCTAAACTCGAAATTTTACTTCATGCGCCACGCGTACGAGACACTGATTTCAAGTAAATTTTACTTGTTAACAATATTTTAGTGTTTTCAGAGTTTAATACGCGTAGCGCATAAAGTAAAATTTCGAGTTTAGAACTCAAAATTTTACTTTAATATTGTTAACAAGTGAAATTCACTTGAAATCAGTGTCTTGTACTCGTGGCGCATGAAGTAAAATTTCGAGTTTAGAAAAGCCTGAAAATTTGGTTTGGCCGCTTTGCGTTACGCGCTAGGCGACCAAACCAAATTTTTAGGCTTTTCTAAACTCGAAATTTTACTTCATGCTTAATCTGGGAGTGGAGACACTCGCTTAACGCTTCCAATTAAACTTAAAAAAAAGGCAATGATCATATAATCATTTACAGAATATACTTGCGATATGTATACCAAAAAGAAAATCTCCCTGTATGCTCAAAATACCTAAGAAATCAAAAATATTGAGCAAAAACATTAATTAGTATAGCCAAATATACGTAATAAGTTACCAGAAATTGCAAGAAGTTCAGTTACCGAGGATGACGTGATTGTTTTTAAATCATTTTTAAATGTATACCTTTTAAGAAATAGTTTTGAGATTGCATTTGTTTAGGAAAATATTTAGGAAAAAGTTAAGTCAATATTCCTAAAATGTAGTAATTATATACCTATATGTAATTCTGAAATTTAAAATGTATTATAAATACGAATAACATTGTTTATTACATTTTTAATGCGGTTGTATTTATATGTTAATTAAAAAGCGATAATTAAACAGCTCTTAGTCTTTTATTTATATACAAGAGGTTGAACTTCGATGTCGTATTTTTAACCCATTAGGCGCCATTGATGCATATACGCAACATTATTCATTTTATGTTAATTAAAAAAGTAAGTTAATTAAAAATATTAATATATTTCAAATTAACTCATTAACTCAAATTAACTTACTTGACTTGAAAATGTACCAAGAAAAACGTAAATATTTTGTTATTTAAATATCTCGATTATTAGTCATTTAAAAAGAAATGTTTTCAGTGTATTTCTAACTTCACAATATTTCAGTGTTTTATACGCGTGGCGCATGAAGTAAAATTTCGAGTTTAGAAAAGCCCCGTGAAATTTTGTCTCGGGTCGCTGACGCGACCCTCGACAATTTTCTACGCGGGGCTTTTCTAAACTCGAAATTTTACTTCATGCTTAGTCTGGGAGTGGAAATACTTGTTCTAAACTTCATATTGCATGTTTTCATACCGACGAATGCCTTACATTTACAGTGTATACATTATGTATAGTTAAAAGAAAAATTCACTGTATGTAATACAATAAGTCATTTGAAAAAATCATTAATAGAAGTGTAGAATTTTACCTAAAATCAACTTTTAGAGTTAAGTCAATAATTGCTCGGCCGTTATTGGGTTAAAGAATAAGCATTTGAAGTAATGTTTCATTCTAAATAAATATATTTTGACGATAATTAGAAACTTGTGATTTTTAATTGTTGCAGTCTAATTTACACAATTCGTTCACTGTGTGACAGGTTAACTTCGCCTGCTCTATATTGTATATTTCTCCTTTGTATTTGTTTTTAAATTTTGAATAAAGACAATTTATTAATATTATTATTATTTCGTCCAAATATGATTAATCACGATAAGGTGTTTAAAGTTGTTGGAAAGGGAAGTAAAGAGAGGAAGAAATTAATCAAGTCCCTAAATAACTTAAGGTGTGTGTGTATTTTATATGCAAATGAGAGAGAATTTTACGGCCCTCGTAAATAATATCGCGATATCGCAAAATGATAATAAATCTCCAGCAGCGGAGGTTCGTGTAAAACCGTTTAGCGGAATTGAATTAATAAGGTCGCAAAGGGTCAAGACATAAATCTGTGCGGGATTGGTATTAAACACCGAAAAGGGACCGTTGCCGCGTTGTGAATGTTTAATTGCCGGGAATTGTTGAATTCAATACCCGAACACATACTAATAATTACAGTAATATAAAATTCTGCTGAAAACAAAAGTCACTCCGTGAAATATTTCTCTTAAACCTTTCTTCACAGGTATTAATCCCAATCCCGCCTTAACATTAACCTGTAGTAATAATTTGTGTAGTATTACTCTTATTTATAAATCAAATTGCATGGTATTACTATTTCGTAAATTATTATTATTATTTAATTATAGCGGTATAATATATTCCATTTGATTCTGGATCTCGCCTAGCTATGGAAAAGTGACAGTTTAAGTATTGTAAATGGGGCTGGTTGTGTTTTAAATCAGGGTTTTTAAATGTCACTGTCAGATGTTCGATTTTAAGGTTATAATTTCTGACTATTGTGATCTTACACTGTTGCCTGTTTTACAAATTTTTAGATATAAAAGGATAATAATATGCAGTTTTAAGATTAACAAAATTTACTACTTGGTTTTTGTACATACAAACACAGCAATAATATTGTATATAACAAATATAATGAATTCGGCTCTGCAAACTTATTTCGTCATCCATTTGTATTTCTCGCTTGGGTCTTCCCGCTAACACATTTTGATCAACTCCATCCATCCACCTTAATTTTGGTCATTCTCTCTTCTGTTGGCCCTCAGTATTTTTTTGTAGAATTGCAAATTTATTCCCACCCTCTTGTGATACTGATAATTTTCATGTCAAACAATTTTTAAGCCCTCATTCCACTTTTATTATTTAGTCAAGAGAACCTGCATCTGAATCTTCTGATGTTTGTTCTGAGCCAGATTCCCCAAGCGAAATAATAAAAGGAGGAATGGTTTCAAAAGAAAGGTTCCCCATGTGTTTTGTCCAGTCATCCGAAATAAGTTTTTTTACAATGATCACAGAAATTTTGCCACATATCGGATGTACATTTTGAGAGAGACTCAAGCCATAAATTCTGAACACCGCGTGGCGAAATAATTGTTGCAAGATTAACAATAAACCTCTTGGAAATTAAAAAGAGGATTACTTATGATATCATAAATTATTGCAACACTGTTAAAATAAGGAATCAGGAGTGGCAATTAATAAAAAATGTAAATGTTGATACTGCAACATAACAACACGAAAGCATGGCTAGGCGAGATCCAGAAACAAATGGAACGGTGTATATATAACATAATAAAATTCTACTGAAATAAAATCAAATTTTGAAACAAGAACAATTTAAATTCAAAACTATTTGAATCCAAGTAAATAACCTTATGCTTCTTATAGTTAGCACACTTTAAACATAATATCCAAAATTATGGTTATTCTAGTAAAACGCAAACAATGCGTCTTGATTAATAAGACAATTTAAGACAATAAATAGAGTAGTTGTTTTAGAGGGTATTTATTGTCTTAAATTGTTAAACCCATTAACAGCCAAGTAATTATAGAGTTAACTCTAAAAGTGGATTTTAGGTAAAATTCTACACTTCTTTATATGAGTTCTACGAATGTCTTATTGTATTACATTCTATGCATTTTTCTTTTAAATATAAATAATGTATACGCTGTGAATGACAGGCATTCGTCGATTTTGTATAAAAACGTGCAATATAAAATTTAGAACGTGTATTTCCACTCCCAGACTAAGCATGAAGTAAAATTTCGAGTTTAGAAAAGCCCCGCGTAGAAAATTTGTCGAGGGTCGCGCAGCGACCCGAGACAAATTTTCACAGGGCTTTTCTAAACTCGAAATTTTACTTCATGCGCCACGCGTACAAAACACTGAAATATTGTGAAGTTAGAAATACACTGAGAACATTTTACTTAAATGAGTAATAATCAAGATATTTAAATAACAAAATATTTACGTTTTTCTTTACATTTTCAATTCAAATAAAATAATATATCAAATTAGGTTATTTAGTAATTTAATTAACATAAAATTAATAATGTTGCGTATATGGATCAATGGCACATAATGGGTTAATTAAGACGTATTGTTTGCATTTTTGTATATTATGATGTTTTTTCGGCATTTATTTGCACAATGAAAAAGCTATTTTTTTAGAATTGATATCGTTCTTTCTAACTAACATAATATTGTTTCTTCTACAAGACCTCGTAACCATTGATCTTTAGATTATTTTAAATCATCGTTTTTCTGTACTACAAAACTTAATAATAATGTGAGGATCATGCCAGGTTATTTAATTCTTTACTGTGAACAGCTTAATAAGTTTTGTTTTCATAACTTTTCAAAATCTTGCGACTTTGTTTATCCCTTGAAAATTATGATTTAATAATAAGCTGAGGATCATGCCAACTTATTTAATTCTTTACTATGAACAGCTTAATAAGTTTTATTTTAATATCTTTTCAAAATCTTGCGACTTTGTTTATCCCTTAAAAATGATACTGACTCATTAATAGACATTAGTAAAAAGTTTAAAAGTTCGATTGAAGAGCAAAGTGGCACAGCTAAGGACGGCGCTCCTCCTTGGCTTTTTATCGGACTAATTTTTTTTGAACAAAATGAATAATATTAATAATTTACAAATAAAAACTCCAAAATATTCAAGATCGCATTTAATGAATTTTGAAAATGTAACAAAATGGGATAAAATCAACAAAATCGTCCAAATTGATCACATCAACAATAACCGCCAAAATTTACAAAGTTTGAATCATACGAAATGTTATTAAAATGTACTAAAATGGTGAAAACAATAAATATAAATAAATATAGAAATGGCCGCGGTAGCAAGTCATACTGAACAACCCGCCGACTGTCGCATCAAATGTGGTAGATGCAATGGGCCATTGTTAAACGCAGAATCATGTGTAATATGCGGAAAATCATTCCATCCATCATGTTTGGAGCGCCACTTGGATAAATGCCAGAAAAATCGAGTAAGATCCATCAGCACAAGTGAGGTTATCCAACAAAATTAAGGCTCTGATGTCTTCGATAAACCAGAAAATGTGAGTACCCTCAAAAGAGATAATAGTGTACTTAGAAAACTGGTCAAAGAAATGAAAAAAAAAACACTTCTCTTAAAAGAAAATGTTCTTCTTAAAGAGAAGATAGTGCATTTACAAAACCAATTATTAAGTAAAGATAAAGGAACGTGTAAATGCCAACAAGATAGCAGTTCAACTACTAATACAGAGATGGCGACACCAAAAAAACGCATCTGTAATTTGAACAACCCGACCAACAAAATAAAAAAATTAAAAAATCCTGCTAAGCATGCAAATGCAGAACCAAAAACACAGAGGGCAGCAACAACGAAAACTAACAAACCCACCACAAACCACAACGACACACATACGGTGCAAATTATCAACCATGATGAAGGAAAATGGGAAACAATGAACAGAAGAAAGAAAAGGAAAACATCTCAAGGAATAGTAGGCTCATCTACAAATAATCATAACTTCAAAACTGCATCAAAGAAAGCTTTCTTGTATTTATCACGTCTGCACCCATCAACTAACGTAGAAGACATCACTAAATATGCCAAAAAATACTTTCCGGAGGCAATGTGTGAATCCCTAGAAAGCAAATATCCACAACACTATGCGTCATTTAAAATAACAATAGACAGACATAATTTTGAAAAAGTAATGGATTCAAAATTGTGGCCCTATGGTGCCTATGTTGCAGGGGCAAGCAAATACACGAAATCAAATAGAAGATAAAAATCAAAAGTTGGACACAATTACAGTTTTCCACCAAAATATGCAATCGATCAAAAACAAAATTAATGAACTAAATGTAATTTTAGATGAACTAAACGTCAATTTCCTTCTAGCAACAGAACATTGGATAACTGATTGTGAGGATTTTCCTGAAATCATCAATTACCGCATAATATCGACTTTTAAGCGAAAAAATCATATTCACGGAGGCGCGGCAATACTAGTAACAGGTAACTTAGATATACAAAGTAGACCTGATATTAACTCGCTTTCCCGAGAAATTACTATTGAAATAGCAGCCGCTGAATGGCGAATCAATAATAGAAAAATAAAAATTGTGTGTCTATACCACCCTCCAGGGGGTATATTCTCTGAATTTTGGAATATCTTAGAAAATATACTACATAAAGTAATCATAAATGAGAATGCTGGAATTATCATTGGCGGAGATTTTAATATACCTAGATTTCCTCAATTGTAATAACCACAATACAATAAATACAATAGATTTAATAGAGAGTTATAATTCTATACTAACTATTAAATCGCTCACCAGAATGTCTACTAATAATAGCACATGCATTGATAATATAATAACGAATGTCGAATATATAAACTCAAACGTAGTAAATACCCACATATCCGACCACACGGGTCAAACACTAAAATTAATATGCAATGTGAAAAAATGTACGCAATTAATAAATAAAAGAACAATAAATTCATATACATTACCACGTTTAAAAGAGGAACTTGAGAAAATAAATTGGGAATCATTACAAGGTTACTGTACAAACTCGGAAACAATTTTAATGAATTTTATAATATCTTTCGTTCAGTTTTTAATCAGTGCTGTCCACTTAAACACAAACTATTAAATAACTTCAAAAAGAAACAACCATGGTACAATGAACATCTAAAACAACTAAAAAACCAAGTAGACTTTTTTTATCAAACGTACAGTGCTAATAAATGCGACTATGCAATAAATGCATACAAATCAGCAAAAAAGCGGTACTCAGCCGCACTGAGGAATGAAATAAAAAATTACAACTCAATAAAAATAAATAATTCAACTAACAAGTCAAAGACATTATTGAACATCTTGAAACTTAAAATGGGCTCAACCGCACATAAAAACCATAATTCTATTAGTTACATTCGCGATACAATTCAAAAAAACAATAACAAATCCACAAGAGATATCAAATACAATGAATGATTACTTTAGTAAAATAGGTAACGCTGATAAACAAACATGCACAGAAAGTTACGACCCTGAAGCAAGTGTAATGGGGTCAATATTTCTAAATCCTGCATCCGAAGAGGAAATCAGAACAATCCTACGTGAAATGAAAACAACAAATTCTAGAGACATTGATGGCTTATCAACGACAATTATTAAGCATATCATAAAATGTGTAGCATATCCACTAACGCTTGCAATAAATAAATCAATGGAAGATGGAATATTTCCCTCACTACTAAAAATTGGTAAAATAATTCCAATTCATAAAAAAGGAGACCCCCATGAAATGTCTAACTATAGACCAATATCAATTTTACCTATTTTTTCTAAGTTATTTGAAAGTGTGCTGTATAACAGAATAGTAAACTACATTAAATCGAACAAAATATTGTGTGGTGAACAATTTGGTTTTAGGAAGGGCCTCACAACCGCCCATGCGATATTTAATTTCTTAACTTTTGTTCTGGGAAATCTTGACAAAAATATAAATGTCATGTCAATATTTATAGATTTAACGAAGGCATTTGACTGTGTGCCTCACAAACGATTGCTTACAAAACTAACAGCGTATGGCCTAAGAGGAAATTGTCACAATCTTCTAACAAATTATCTCTCTGATAGAAAACATATAACCAGCGTATCAATTAATAATAAACTATGCGATTCGCAGTTCGCCTATCCAACTGTTGGTGTACCTCAAGGAAGTATTCTGGGGCCACTACTATTCTTATTATATATCAACGACATGCCACTCGCCATTAACACGCATATAACAATGTTTGCAGACGACACAGCGGTAAATATGAAAGGGCAATCCATAGAAAATCTCAACCTAGCTGCAAATCAATCACTACAAGATCTAAACACGTGGCTTACCAAGAATAACTTGAAAATGAATGCAGCTAAAACTAGTGTTATCAACTATAGAGTACCAATGGGGCAAATAAGTATTGAGCCAAATGGAGAACCAATCAGTGAAATGGAAGGTGCCCGATTTCTGGGACTTACAATACAAAAAGATTTAAAGTGGAATTCTCACATACAGGAAGTACGCTCAAAACTGGAAAAATACTCATATCTCATTTATGCAACGAGGGAGGACGTCCACGAGAATGCCGCACGCACGGTATACACAACCTACTGTCAACCTATAATCACATATGGAGTACTGTTTTGGGGTTCTACAACAGAAATAAATATCAAAAGAGTTTTCGTCGCACAGAAACGACTCATCCGAGCTATATGCAAGAAGAACCCGGGTTACAGTTGTAGAGACCTTTTTAAGCAGCAACGAATTATGCCAATAATTACCCTCTATATTTATGAGTCCCTTAAATTCGTAAAGTGTAACATGCATCTTTTCAACGTTCATCAAACAAACCATAATTATAACACACGTACAAAAGAATTAAAACTTCCCAAACATCACCACAGTTTCTACCATAATTCGTGTCTTGTCCAAAGTCTGAAACTATTTAATAAATTGCCAGAATGTATTCGTGATTTGCCTCGGAAGCAATTCCTACAGACAATAAAAAAACAACTAGAAGAATACGGATTCTACACTGTAGAAGAATATAACCACTTATGTGATAATTTCGTGTGATATTTTATGATATTTATTTTGTGCATGCAGTGGATTGTTGTCCAAACATTATATATTTCATCCGTACGTTTTTAAAGTGTTCATATTGTTTGTCTTATTTTATTTATGTAGATCGTTTTATATACACTACTAATTTATATATTTTTTTTAGTTATACACCTAGTGAGTAAGTTTTATATATATACAACCTAGTCAGTAAGCTTTTGTTATATCCATACAATGCAACTATTATAAATTGACCAACCCATGAATGCAATTGTTCTTCCTGGAAATAAATAATTTGAATTTTAAAATTAGTGTAAATATGACAAAATTATTAAAGAAGAAAAAATATTAATATATTCGATGCTTCTTCTGCTAATTTTTTCATGAAACCAGATTTTCACATTGGGTATATATTGTAACATTTGTCAAATTCAAATTAGTTTTACATTTGAAAATGATCGTAACTGATCGAAACACGTGTCAGGCAACTGAAAATAAAAATATAGAACAATACAAGTGTTTACCTTTACCCAATGTGAAATAATAATATTTACAGAGTGTGTTGAAAATGTCACAGTTGTTGGAAACCGTGAAGATTGTTTGAATTTATATGATTCATAATATGAATATTGCTAAAAGTTACAAATAATGTCATTTGTCAGCATTACAAATAATACCGTGCGAACGTTTAAAACATAAAGTAGAATAGGCTTTGAATTTTAAATTAGATTGGCACTACTGAATATTAAGACATAGTTTACCATAACCTCAAATTTATTCAATCATTCAATGACCATTTTAACAACCACACACAAAAATGCCGCCTACTCTAATTTATAATTAAAATTTTCTTAAATTACTATTTGAAAAATAATTTTGCTCGTGATAGCAAATCCAAACTTGCAGGCTTTTATAAACTCAATATTTTACTTCGTGCTTAATCAAAGAGTAAAAGACACTTGTCAGAAGCTTCAAATTATACGCTTTTATATAAACGACAAATGCCTGAAAATTTACTTAAATGAAAAATTCCCTGTTTATAATTGGAAGTGATTAATTATTAAATAATCAAGTAATACCTGTAATTATTATTGTAATATGAGTTTTTTTATAAACTTCAAATATTGACAAAGACGACAATCATGTCAATAATCAATTTAAATAAAAAAATAAAAACACGATAAAAAATACATTAAATTGCAATTGAAGTTTCATACTAAACTTTAAAATTTCTATCAAAAATTGACGTTTCACATCAAAATTAACGTTTCTTTTGTCTCTTTTATAACTGACGCAATTGATCTAAGATATGTAAGCGACGTTCCGATTGAAACTTTATGTAAAAATTGACAGGTCAGCATTTTTGTTGAATGAATATTTTTTGATGTTATAACTTTTGTGATAGTTGTATTTATATAAATTATTATATTTACCGACAATTTTTCGACAGATACATTTTTTGTATTACCACATTTTTTACTATTGTCATATTTTTTTACAGTCGTGGCATTTTTTGTCTCCACTTTAGTTTTGACGTATTTGTCACTTATTTTTATTATTATTATTTTACATTGACGTAAATGGCAGTCATAATGACACCATAATGGCAGTTGACATTTGTACGATGATGACAGTTGATGTAAGTTTAATCTACAGAGCGACATCATTTAAAATAATTTAACAAAGTTAGGTTAGGTAAAGTTAACACGTTGATCGCATTTATCACTATGTTTTTTTACCACTTTTATTAATTTATATATATACAGGTGTTACATATACATATTTTTACGACTTAAGTTTCGACAGAGTGAGTCTCATTATCAAGTATGTACTTATAATGACACTCACACTGTCGAAAGTTAAGTCGTAAAATATTTATACAGAGAGTTTTATGTAACACCGAACATTTTCATAAAGAGAATTTTTTTTTAAGTATACATATGCATACGTCGTACATTTTCCGAACCTAGGTTTATTAAAAGAATTTAATTTAAAGCTTTAAATGAGTGTTTTCCACTCCCAGGCAAAGCATGAAGTAAAATTTCGAGTTTAGAAAAGCCTGAAAATTTGGTTTGGTCGCGTAGCGCGAAGCGCGGAGCGGCCAAACCAAATTTTTAGGCTTTTCTAAACTCGAAATTTTACTTCATGCGCCACCGGTACAAAAGACTGACATATTACGAAGTTTAAAACACACCGCTAAACCTTACATTGAATCAGTGTTGTGTACCGGTGGCGCATGAAGTAAAATTTCGAGTTTAGAAAAGCCTGAAAATTTGGTTTGGCCGCTCTGCGCTTCGCGCTACGCGACCAAACCAAATTTTCAGGCTTTTCTAAACTCGAAATTTTACTCCATGCTTAGCCTGGGAGTGGAAAACACTCGTTTAAAGTTTCAAATTAAATTCGTTTAATAAACTGAGCATCGGAAAATGTACGACGTATGCATTATGTATACTTAAAACAAAAATTCTCTTTATGAATATGTTCGGTGTTACATAAAACTCTCTGTATGTAACACCTGTAAATATATAAACTAATAAAAGTGGTAAAAAACATAGCAATAGTTTCATTTCATTTTCAAATGTCTTTTAATACCACTTTTAAATTTATTACTGTGTGAATTAAATAAGATAAACCATTATTTATCAGACAAATCATTAGACATAAAATTATAGTAAAAACTAATTATAAAAAAGTTATAGTGAAATTTAATTAAATATTCTTTTTTTGATATCTGTAGAACATTGCTGATATTTTAATATCACTTTTAAATTTATTATAGTATAAATCATTAGAGATTACAATATTATTGAAATTTAATCAAATATTTTCTTTTGAAATATGTATAATATAGGTGGTTCGTTTTTACACAAGCTTCAAAGAAATCTGCATGTTCATTCTTAAATTAAAAATCTCCTTTTTTAATTATATTCTGCTTTGTTTACGTAATTTTTAATCTACCTAACTTTTTGTTGATTTTAAGCCTTTAGAGATTAATTGTTAACACAAATTCCTAATCTACTTAAGCTTTCGTTGACAATAAACCCCCAGAGCTCTTTTTAACACTGTTAAAAACTGAAGCGAATAAAAAAGCATGACTTTAGTGTAGGTTTCGTTTTAATTATTGCGATAACTCATTGTCCCATTTCGAAATTGTTTTCCGGGGTGTGTGTCTGTCTGCCGAGTGTGCTTAATGAGTTTGTAAACTCCGGTTCGGCGTCACCTGCTAAAGTTCCCACCGGAAAGTTCCTAGTGTTTGCGTCCGCTTTCCACATACATAGACTAATACACTCACATGCAATTAGGCTTTGCGGCTGCTGCACTTTATTTATTTCAACAAATCTCTTTGATACATTCAACGACAAATATTTACGCTATTCAATAAGAAATACATATAATTTAATAAAGAAAACACTTTGTTAAATTTCACTAACATATTAGTGAAATTTAATCAAGTGTTTTCTTTATTAAATCATAGTTAAATATGTTTCACCACGTGAAATATGAAAAACTTGTTCAAGAAATACATATTCTTTATTCAATGTTTGGACTGTCTTTTGAGTGCTATGCAAGAATTAATTAGTACATACAAACAAATAAGTGTAATAATTCGTTTAAAAAAATATTGAAGAACTAAAATCGGCTAGGGATACCTTCTTCTTTGAGTCTTCGTGAGTACTATGCAACAATTAATTGGTAATTACTAATACATTTGTTAATTCGTTAAAAAAATCATTGAAAAATTAAAGATAGCTATAGACAATTCCTTCTTTGAGTCTTTACTTTTAATACTATGCAATAATTAGTTGGCCATTACTAACAAATTTAATATTTCGCTTTAAAACTATTCAAGAATTAAAGACAACTAAAAACAAACCCGGCGACTTCACCAAAACGTTTTCTCTTTCTCCACATTTACCTAATATTACATTCAAATTCCTTGCCTTAAAAGCACTTTTAATGCGCCACTATCTTTCCATAGAATTACCTTTATTATTGCACACTTACATATTACATACAGGGAATGTTTCTTTCAAGTATACACAACCCGATGTATACCCTTTAACTTTTCAGCAGGGCTTTGAACCGTTATTGCGTTCCGGTTTTCGTTTCAGTTCATTTAATAGGATACACAGAGAGTTTTTTGTAACACCGAACATTTTTATAACGAGCATTTTTCTTTGAAGTATCCATATGCATACGTTGCACATTTTTCGATGCTCGGTTTATTAAAAGAATTTAATTTGAAGCTTTAAGCGAGTGATTTCTACTCCCAGGCTAAGCATGAAGTGAAATTTCGAGTTTAGAAAAGCCTGAAAATTTGGTTTGGTCGCGTAGCGCGAAGCGCGGAGCGGCCAAACCAAATTTTCAGGCTTTTCTAAACTCGAAATTTTACTTCATGCGCCACCGGTACAAAACACTGATTCAATGTAAAGTTTAGCGGTGTGTTTTAAACTTCAATATATCAGTGTGTTGTACCGGTGGCGCATGAAGTAAAATTTCGTATTTAGAAAAGCATGAAAATTTGGTTTGGCCGCTCCGCGCTTCGCGCTACGCGACCAAACTAAATTTTTCGAGTTAAGAAAAGCCTGAACATTTGGTTTGATTGCGTAACGCGATGCGCGGAGCGGCCAAACCAAATTTTCAGGCTTTTTTAAACACGAAATTTTTCTTCATGCGCCACCGGTACAAAACACTGATTCAATGTAAAGTTTAGCGGTGTGTTTTAAACTTCGTAATATATCAGTGTTTTGTACCGGTGGCGCATGAAGTAAAATTTCGAGTTTAGAAAAGCCTGAAAATTTGGTTTGGCCGCTCCGCGCTTCGCGCTACGCGACCAAACCAAATTTTCAGGCTTTTCTAAACTCGAAATTTTACTTCATGCTTAGCCTGGGAGTGGAAAACACTCGCTTAGAGCTTCAAATTAAATTCTTTTAATAAACCGAGCATCGAAAATGTGCAACGTATGCATATGGATACTTAAAAGAAGAATTCTCGTTATCAAAATGTTTGGTATTACATAAAACTCTCTGTATATCGGTTTTCGTTACGGAAAAAATAACGGTTTTTTGTGGTTTTCGGGTTAGCTCCAAGTGATTGTTTTATTTTTTGAAATGTTTTTATTTCATATTAATTTTTTTTATGTGTCCATCATAGCACTCTTCTCGTTATAGATATGATGATTTAAATAATAATAATATAGAAAAGTATCGCCAACTAAATTTGTTCTACTTTAATTATTATTACCAAATTTACCAAATATTCACAATATAAATATTTTTAAACATTAAAAGTGCGATTCTTTTCGCAATCTACAACAAGTTAGTCTTACAAAGACTATATCAAACACCCATTGAAACTACTTCCCGGGCGAACACCCCGACGGATATTGAACCATACAACAAGTGTCTGCTGTTACATACAGTAACTTACTGCAAATGTAACAATTTGGGACAAATTATTCAGGCCATCTATAGACGCGTTTCGAGATTTATCTCTCATCAGTATAGCTTTGCCATTCCTTCGAAACAATTTGACACCTTAGACTGGCGGTCACGTTACCGTTCAAATATAGTATAAATGAAATTGCCAATTCTTGGTTGCAGAATACTTCAAACATTAAAAGTGCGATTCTTTTCGCAATCTACAACAAGTTAGTCTTACAAAGACTATATCAAACACCCATTGAAACTACTTCCCGGGCGAACACCCCGACGGACATTGAACCATACAACAAGTGTCTGCTGTTACATACAGTAACTTACTGCAAATGTAACAATTTGGGACAAATTATTCAGGCCATCTAACGAATCGCACTTTTAATGTTTGAAGTATTCTGCAACCAAGAATTGGCAATTTCATACATACTATATTTGAACGGTAACGTGACCGCCAGTCTAAGGTGTCAAATTGTTTCGAGGGAATGGCAAAGCTATACTGATGAGAGATAAATCTCGAAACGCGTCTATAGATGGCCTGAATAATTTGTCCCAAATTGTTACATTTGCAGTAAGTTACTGTATGTAACAGCAGACACTTGTTGTATAGTTCAATGTCCGTCGGGGTGTTCGCCCGGGAAGTAGTTTCAATGGGTGTTTGATATAGTCTTTGTAAGACTAACTTGTTGTAGATTGCGAAAAGAATCGCACTTTTAATGTTTGAAGTATTCTGCAACCAAGAATTGGCAATTTCATTTATACTATAAATATTTTTTGCATTTTTTCGCTATATCTTAGTGAAAATCTGTCACATCTCAGCAGTATATATTTTTGACTTGACTTTAAATCAGTGTTTTGTATGCGTGGCGCATGAAGTAAAATTTCGAGTTTAGAAAAGCCCCGTAAAAATTTGTCTCGGGTCGCTGCGCGACCCTCGACAAATTTTCTACGCGGGGCTTTTCTAAACTCGAAATTTTACTTCATGCTTAGTCTGGGAGTGGAAGACACTCGTTAGTTTAAAATATGTAACAACTATGAAAATGTGTGTCGCAAGTGTAATAGAGAAAATAATATACATGGGGATATGTATAAGTTAAAGAAAATATTCCTGTATAATAATTCATTAGTTTTATAATTTAAAATTTAATTCAATTTGTGAATCTTATAGATACATTAGATGCATATTAGGTATAATTAAAAAAATACGTAATTATAATTGTAAAGAGATATGGATCGTTGGGGCGCCCGTTTGGCTGGGAGTAGCGCCGTCGTAAATCCGACGCCGTCGCGCCTCGCGGACGCTGTCACAGAGATACTTTGAAAATTAAAGTAGAATGCGCGATTACATCACAAAATCCGTCTCGAAACGCAGAAAAAAACGATTATGGCTTGCAGTGTATACATTTATGTGCATACTCGATGAGCACATTGTTTATTACCCTCAGCATTATTACATCAAATCCACATTATCTAACCATAAATTTCATTGATGAAGTTTGGGGAAAACAGACCACCAACAATTTTGTATGAGCTTAGCACAAACTGAATGCATTTTTTGTGCTAATTTTAATTCAAACTCATGCAAAATTGTTGGCAGTCTGTTAATAATTTTTTTTATAAAATTTTACTTACGAAATGCCCACCATATTTGTAAAATTAAATTTGGTTTCGAAGGGATATTCACAATATCATTATTAGGAACAAAAATCACTTGTCAACATTAAAACATAGACTGCAACTATTCTAAACGATAGTCGGTAGCATTCTTACACAGTCTCACACAGTAACTTATTAGATTCCAAATTAAAATATAAACAAATCTTATTAACTTCTCAACAGTAACAAAAAATAAATATATGGAGAAGTTCACATGTATAAATGTATCTAATAATAAATTATTCTTAGAATTCAAAATTAAGTTCAAGATTTTTTCTACGTTATATTTACCTACTGGACTTAGAGGAAGACCAATCACAGCAATAGGTTTACACCGAATGCTGTGAATGATCTAACAATTTGATCAATGCATTAGATGTAAATTAAGTTACTTTTCTATTGTACTTGATTTGATATTGTAAATATTCAATTTATCACTAAATGATTTATTATTATTATTAATAATAAACTGTACAAGTCAATATTTTTTTAAGTTTTGTCATTAAATTTTACCAGAATTTTAGTAGAAGGTTTAAAAGCTTTAAAATTTTAATATTAGTATAGTAATCAATATAAAATTTTAATTTCCTGTAATAAAAAAATACTTTCTTCTATTTTTCTATTAGTTTGATGTACTGTGTGGCGTAGCAAAGCGGATATCCAGACTTTTAGACTTCTCTAAACTCCATATTTTACTGTATGCTCTACTCGTATAAAACACTAATGTAATGTAAAGTTCAAAATATACAGAGATTTTTCTTATAAATATACCCACATATCCTAAACAAAATTGCTCCAGAGTCGATAGAATTTTGAAAAATTTGTTTAAGTAATGAAAATTTGTAAAATTGAATCATACATAAACAGTATATTTTATACTTCTCTTTAAGTCAGTGTTTTATATTATCATAAAGTAAAATTTCGAGTTTAGAAAAGCCCGAAAATTTTGTTTGGTCAAATCAGATAATTAGTTTTGTTGAATTCAAAGGAGCCAAGATAAAGACTAGATTAAGAAAAAAAAAACATATTCAAGTTTATTATTTCAGTACCTAAGGTCGTGTTTAGAGCTTGCATGATCTTCATACTATTAAGACATCATGGCATAGACCAGTGGTCGACAAACTTTTGAGGCAGAGGAGCCAAATGTATCCTTCATAACAAAAACCACAAAAATGAAAGCCATTATTTTTCATTATCCATAATACGTACACCGACTATAATTGTATTGGCCACAAATACAGTTAAAACGTTAGTCAATGTGATACTGTTAAAATAACCCATTGTTTACCGAATCATTTTTTTGTTTAAACAAAGTGTGAATTTTTTTTTTTTTAAATCTTTATTTCCACTATAATGCCTTTTACAAAAATTCGCTTTAACAATCGTTAGAAGCTTCAAATTAAAAGTAAAATTTCGAGTTTACAAAAGTCAGAAAATTTAGTTTGGTCGCTACGCGACTAAACCAAATTTTCAGGCTTTCCTAAACTCGAAATTTTACTTCATGCTTAATCATGTAGAGGAAACACTCGTTAGAAGCTTCAAATTAAAAGATTTTATAAGCAACATGAAATTTATACCGTTTGCAATCGGGATACCTTAAAAAAATCTCTATATATTATTTACTTACAGTTGGATATTACAACATATTTAAACAAAAATCTATTTTCATTGAATACAAATAACGTAATATCAACACACAAATTTTCAGAATTACTAAAACTAACCAATTATAAAAACATAATCATAATCAAGATTTAATTACAAACCTCCATTTTTTTGCTAATTGCATAAGGCACACATTTCTTGCACTTTAAAAAATATAATTTGATTTAGCTTTTTTCTAGAAATCAGAGTACTTAATGCTTCTTTTTTAAATTGTTAATTGCTTAAAGCAGCTTCAGAAAATATAATTTGATTTTGCTTTTTTCTACAACACAGAGTACTTAATATAATATAATATAATATGCTTTTTTTTATTAATAATGAAACATTAGTGAGGATTACGAATTTAATGAAATATTCACAAAAGCTAACCAACTATATTGGAACATAATGATTGTATACCGTAGCGGTCGTATCGATTAAACATTACGCGTATTGATTCCTGAAAACGCACAGATGGAAATGAAAGATATCGTCGACGTGATTTTTTAAATCAAATTAAAACATGCTTTCCCAAAATGACCACATTTAAGTGAGACATTTTGGGAATGCACACATTTCTTCAGTCTATACTCATATAGACTATAGACATTTGTGAAATCTTAACAAAAACCAAGTAGGTTTTTTAACCTAACCTGCTATTGTTTAGATTTCACAAATTTCTTTAGTCTTTAGTTAGAAACCTAGGTTACGTTAAGTTTCTTTAGTCTATACTAATATAATAGACTAAAGAAACTTAACGTAACCTAGGTTTCTTTAGTCTATACTAATATTGACTAAAGACATCTATGAAATCTAGATAAAAACAGATTAGATTAATATATAAAATTACGAAAACTCGTGTAAAATGCAGATTAGATTGACGAACCTATTGCTAGGCCAGGTTAAATAACAGATTGTAGTGTTAGAATAAGTTAGATAATAAATGTTAAAAAATAGGTTAAATGAGAAATTGTGTATTTGGGTTAAGTTTGATGGCAGTTTGTAGAGTTAGGTTAGGTTAGATAACAAATTCTAATGTAAGGCCTTTAAATATATTTAATATACATTTTAACATTGTAGTTATATTTTTAAGAAATAGTATAGGTTCACAAACTTATACTGTGGTGAGGTTAAAAAACAGATTGAACTGTTAGATTACAGTAAGTTAGATAATAAATTATTATTCTTATTTTTTTAATAATCGAAAGAATCGAATTCCATCATTAGATAAGATTAGGCATGAAATAATTATTTCAGGCTTAGAAAAGCCTGGAAATTTAGATTGGACCAAACAATATTTTCAGGCTTTCCTAAACTCGAAATATTTACTTTATGTGCCAGGCGTGTTAAGAACTGATATTTAAAAGCATTCAGTGTTGCTTTTAAGTATACTTATCCCAGTTACAGCGTATTTATACAAATCTTCAGATATTCTCTGTTTTCTGGAAGAGTTCAATTTGAAGCTTTAAATGAGTGTTTTCCACTCCCACTTTAAGCATGAAGTAAAATTTCGAGCTTAGAACAGCCTGAAAACGCGTATAAAGCACTGAAATATTACGAAAGTGGTATATTTCGAACGTCATGTTAAATTAGTGCTTTATGCGCCTGGCGCATGAAGTAAAATTTTGAGTTTAGAAAAGCCTACATTTCAGGCCTTTCTAAACTCAATATTTTACTTCATGCTTAATCAAGGAGTGGAAACACTCGTTAGAAGTTTCAAATTATAAACTTTTATAAAATCAACGAATTCCTAAACATTTACTAAGTATGCCTTGGAATATGTATACTGTACAGAAAACTTCGCTGTATATATTGATATACCAAATAAATACGCAATTTTAAGTAATATTTTAAATGTTATTTTGTCCTGATATTTTTTCATGTAATATTATTATGTATAATTGTATTGCATTTACAGTCATTTTAACATTATATTCGTAATCAGCGCCCCCGAAAAAACTGCATTTGAGATTTTGGCCAGCGTAAATTTCTTGGTTTACATATCTCTTATTTTCCGTCGATTATATTTTGTAGGATGCGACTTTTATGTGTCTGTGGATTCTCAGTCCGGGCGAACATTGCGTGAAACCACGCGATTCCCACTGGGGGAGGAGAGAAAATACGATTTCAATAGGAGGGTGGTGGCTGGGCACGAGTTCCTCAACCCCTGACGACGAACGGCACATGAAACGCTAATTAAACCGAGCAAATAGGTTAATACGTTGCCGGTCGTTCTGGATGTCCGTAAATTTTTGATATGTGTTGTTACGATTACGACATACGATGGTATAATTATTATATATGTGCACCAGAGGGTTTAAACACTATTTAAAAAGATGTTATTAACGATTTTTCTACTAATTACAAATACTTACTCGTAAGATTGTATTTAGTTAAGTATCTGTGTATTTGAATAAATAAAGTATATTACTGACTCTTAAGATGAAATAAGTCTAACTGACTTAGGCTCACTAGCACTGCAACTGATTAAATTTAAGACCAATAATTTAATAAACGTCTGATTACGTCAAAGTTCGAGATTACAAAAATTTTATAAATTTACAAGACATCCCGAAAATGCATTTTTTATTAATGTGTAATTTGTTTAAAGAAATCGTGAACAAAATTGTTTTGTTTTGGAGAAGTTTTAATCACTGACGCTCGTTTGCACCCCAAATGATTAACTTTAATAATTCACTAATCACATTAGGTAAAGTTAAACACTTGTATTGTTCAATGGTTTTATTTTCAGTTGCCTGACGGATCGAAACACGTGTTAGGCAACTTTTTTTTAAATTATTTGCAAAACACTTAGTTGTATTTTACTATAATTACAATCTGATCACAAATGGATCAATGAGTAATATTTAGCTAACTTAATTTACTAAAAGGTGTTAGGCAACTGAATATAAAAGCATGGAACAATACAAGTGTTTAAATGTACCCAGTGTGAAAATCAGGTTCCATCAGTAAAGTAGCAGAACAAGACTGTTATTCCTTACTTCACTTTTTATTTTTATCGTTAGATGTACATTTCGAGACACAAAGTGTTCATTATCAATAACAAACTGTATGTTGATAATGAGCACTTTGTGTCTCGAAATGTATATCTAATGATAAAAATAAAAAGTGAAGTAAGGAATAACAGTCTTTTTTAGTTTAATAATCACTTCACGTAAACTCAAAAACATACAGTTAGCAGAACAAGTATCGAATTGACTAATCATTTTGATTAGGTCAAATATAAGAAGAATATAATATAAGAATGGTATAAATTTGTCAGATGTCCCAAACATGTCTCTTTCATCAATATGAGATTGTGTAAACAATTTGTAAATACAATTGTTGTGTTTTTAGGGAGTACTAATCATTAATTAAGTTAATCGACTTGGGTGCAAACGGTCACGAATACATTTAATTTTTCCCTTGGTGCATGTTCAAGCTACTATGAAAGTTTCATCTAACACTGTGCCCGTAAGCGTAAAAACTGTTATTCTACGTCTTTTTCCAGGAAGTATGTTGAATTCTATGAGTAGTTTAATAGAAAAAATAAATGTATCAAGTTGAATATTGGCTATTGATTGAAAAAAAACATCAAAGACTTTTTGTATTAAATAAATATAATTCCAAAAAAACAGGACATATCTTTATAGTCAAATTTGTTGGTTGAACAGATAAATATGATATAAAACGTATCAAAATAAAGTAAACTGAAAATTCGTCGCTGTATAAACACTCATAGCAGAAGACATAAAAGAAAATTGAAAACGCAAACGCACGTATTGATAAAATGAAAACAGCAAAGTGCCAGTGTATCGAGGGGCATATTCTATCAGAAAATACTACCGCACACAAAATATCAATTTATCCCACCCTGAATGGCCCTATCTTTCCTTCCTTCCTTCCTCATCCCTTCGTTTCACACAGAAAACACTGCACTATAATAAAAACATGTTTATGCTCACTTTTTTACTTTCTCTCATATGTAAAACAAAGGGAAATTATTGTTTTCGCGAAAATTTTTAAATAAAAAAATGCTAGTGAATGTACCCATTTTCTAGGTCCCCTAAGTTGATTCAGACCATTTTTGAAAAATGTCTATTTGTCCTTCTGTCTGTTCCGTAAAGAATAAACCGATCGAGATGTTAAGATGACACTATAAACTTAAGCTTTTTATTCAATTCTAAGATGTAAAAAGCTATTTGTAAGAATGCAGAAACTGGAAGTGGTAGTTTACTCGTAGCATTTTTGTAAGTTTTCTTTAATATTGATCATATGTTGTTACCAAAAGTTGCATGTAATCAAAAATGTTGCACTTTTTGTTGTAGCTCTCTTAGTAAAGACACTATAATTTTAGGATACTATACTACAATAAGGAATACCCAGAATACAAGTGCATAAAACTTGATTTTGAGAAAACGTTTTTCAAAGCTAAGAAAAAATAGAATAATTTTAAAGTTTAACTCTTTATCAAGGTTTTAAGCGAAAAAGGAAGATATCTTCATTTTTTTACTTGTTGATTTAAACCGCTTTGTTTCATTATAGAACTAATTTAAATAATATGTATAAAAAGTAGGCTATTTTATATTAAATCTTTTTTCAAAGATTTCGGTATTATAAACACAAAATAACTTTATTTGACTAATAAATCTCCTCAGTAAATTATTTGTTTGTTTTTATACCACGTAAATTTTATTCTCTGAATAATTTGACAATTAAAAGTCAAAAGTGTATTGTATTATTATAATTACTTTAGATTTTACTACTTGTATTTATTCATTTCATTACGGTATTCATGTCTACTATATCATCCGTGTCAGATTTATAGTATCTTCCCTGACAGTGATTAATTTGAACCACAAGAAATTCTAAAGCGTCGAAGACCTAGAGTTTTTCAAGTCAAAAGCAACCCTTTGAAACTAGGGATTTTCATACATATGCATACGCTTTTTTTTAAGTTCCATTTAAAGCTTTAAACGAGTACTTTCCACTCCCAGATTATGCTTAATCTGGGAGTGGAAAGTACTCGTTTAAAGCTTTAAATGGAACTTAAAAAAAAGCGTATGCGAAATTAAAATTTCGAGTTTAGAAAAGCCTGAAAATTTGGTTTGGTCGCGTAGCGCGAAACGCGAAGCTACCAAACCAAATTTTCAGGCTTTTCTAAACTCGAAATTTTACTTCATGCGCCACGCGTATTAAACCCTGAAAACACCGAAATATTGTGAACAATTGAACTTCACTTGAACTCAGTGTCTTATACGCGTGGCGCATGAAGTAAAATTTCGAGTTTAGAAAAGCCTGAAAATTTGGTTTAGTCGCTCCGCGCTTCGCGCTACGCGACCAAACCAAATTTTCAGGCTTTTCTAAACTCGAAATTTTACTTCATGCTTAGCCTAAGAGTGGAAAACACTCGTTTAAGTCTTTTATAATTTCTAATAAGCTTTCTTTTTCTTGTTCTGTGTAATTCTGTCCTATTTCAGGGTTATTCTCCATGGGTATAAGGAATTATACTAAGTTTTTAATTTGATCGACAATTCAATTTGAATGATTGACAATTCAATTTTAAAAATTGGTGGTTCCACCTATCGCCACAATGAAAATGTAAATGTGTAAAATTTCGGTCGATATCTAATCTACAAACTAAATTATTTATTTCTAGAAGTTCTATTTATTTGGTAGGTTTGCTTTATAATACGCAATTTTATTTGCTCAATAATTTACTACGTAAATAAATTTACTCCAGAAATAGATATCTAATGATTTATTAATCGTTTAAAATATCGAGCATTATTGGGATAAGTATGTCCATAATAATATTCTGTTCTATAATTGCTAACCCAGAAAAACTTACTTTTTTTCCTTGCTATTTCCTCAACCAAAAAGAAGTACGTTTTCCCGAAAAATTAAAACAGACACTAAAATACTGATACTATACATACTACAAAAAAGTTATAATTTTTGCTTACATATAAGCTGATCATCGCCCATTTACTAGTCACCTTTATAATTTTGTGTGTAGATAATTCATATTTAGACGTGACAACACATTCACACACATCCATGGAACAAGATGAAATCATTCCTCTGGAGGAGATTACATATTGGAAAATACGAAAAATTAAAAAATTATATTTATTTCAGTATTCCAGCAGAGAAAAATATAGTAAAGTGCGGGTTTTCGGAAATGACTTGTCCGTTTTAACATTTCATTCTATGAAAAATTGCAAACGGCATCCCTCGAATTTATAAATGAACGAATCGATCGATCGCGTATCTCGTTTCGAGTATCATTTGGAACTTGGCCGAATCGCCGATGGAAGGTTGAACTTGAAAAATCGAAAATTCTACAAAACTGGCACCGGTCCCAGAAGACTCAGACGTTTTATGAAATAATCCGGTTTGTTTCTCTATAAATCATGCAAAAATCAAAAAAACTTTTAGCAGCTCAGACTATTTATGAAATCGTCGGGTTTCTTTCACCTTTAATTTTAATCATTTAAAATCGAAAATTAATAAAAAAAGCTTTATACGCGTCGCAGAATTAAATTATCAATTCTCTATGTGGGTGGTAAACTACACCAAGTCACATTTTTAAAATTTCGCAGTGCCATTTACCTCTCGATAGAGTAAACAATTCTGATTCAAACATTATAAAAAATTTATTTTGAAAAAAAATGATTTAGTGTAATTTATCTCCCAGATACAGATTTGTGAAGTGACAATAGTAATTTACAATTTTTTTTATTAATACGAAAATGTTAGAATCGTGTTTTACTTCATGCGCCACGCGTATTAAAGACTAATTTCAAGTGAAGTTCAAAATGTACCTCTCTCTCTCTTTTACGGTAATATACTTTGCAAATGTTTATTTCTTGTAACCAAAACGTGATAAGACTATAATAATACTAATACTTTATAATATACTTTGCAAATGTTTATTTCTTGTAACCAAAACGTAACCATACTCGCAGTTCAAGTGATATTATTGATTTCAATTATTGCAAATATATTTAACCAATATCATTGGTATAAAGTACAACATATTATACTTGAATGAAAACACTAACACTTTCTTTACAATACGTTTTTATTTTGCTAGATGTACATTTCGAATAAGTACTCATTATCAATAGCTAATGAGTACTTAGTATTCGAAATGTATATCTAGCAAAATAAAAACTTATTGTGATGAAAGTGTTAGTGTTTTCATTCAAGTTTAATTTATATCTTCACGTAACTCAAAAAACCATATTCCTACAACATATTATGTTTGCTGTTTAATTTAATGATATTTGTCGTATACATTTTTGTGATCCAAAAATAAGTAAATTAATGTTAATTTTTACTGTCACTAAATATGGTTACGCAAAAATTATAGTAAAACTATCCTGCAAATGGATGTACTATAAATCTGTTATCGATGGTAGAAATTGCAAGATTTTTTTAAAATAATAATAACCATTTATTGCCCAACTGGAACTGTGCCAATTACAAGACAATGTATTATATAGAGCTCGGATTTCTAAGTACAAAAATATTGAAAAAACAGCGCTTCAAAAAGCACCAAGCAAAAAAGGTATTATGTTAAGGATAAAAAACATTAGTTCATGCAAAAACCGCATAATTTTAAGCAATATATACAGGGTGTTCAGAATTAAGTGCGCACCATTGCTCACTTTATTATTCTTTGAGTTACAGAGTACATTTACAAAGTAGTAGGAAATTTGATGGTCAAATCAGAAAAACAATTAAATGTCGTAATTTTAAAATATTTACCTTTTTAAACGTAACACCCTGTATATTTTATTGCTGATCGATAAAGAAGATCATTCTAAGCATCATTACAAAAAATCATAAATAAGAAAATTATTCACATATTAGTGTTTCTTTCTATAAAATCAGGGATCCCTGAAAGTATTCAATTTTGTACAACAAAAATCACTTTAAATAATAATTTTACTGACTGATACAAAAAACAAACTTTGTTTTAGTCATTTGTTAGAATCCTCTTTTTTTTTTAGGGCTTCTTGATTGTATTGAACAAAACCGAAATATGTGAATAACTTTCTTATTTATTATTTCTTTGTAATGATGTATTGTAACATTTTTCTTAAGAATAATATTCTTAATCGATCGGCAAAAAAATGTACAGGGTGTTCAATACATACCTTTTTTTATATTCTTTTTAATTAAGTTGTAATAATAATCATTTAGATAGATGCATCAAAATGACGAGAAATGTGTGCCGCATTTGTACCAGCGTGAACAAATTTCGGTGTTGTGCGCCTCGAGGTATTTAAAAAAAGTGATCATAAATTTCTATCTATTTTGAGAGAATTTACTTTTAAATTATCTGTACATGTCAATATGTAGCTTGATTTTAAAACTATAATATGGAATTTATTGACAGATTCTCTATTCAGTTTTAAGTTATTAGAAAGAGTTGTAAATTCTTAAATCAGACCATAGTTAGCTATTGTTTCATTAGTTTTATCACAAAAATTTTTTGTAGGTGCTAGCAAAGTTAAAGACGTAACTTTTGCGGTCAGTTGCAATCTCGAAATTAAATATTTAATCGATTTTTGTATAAAGCACATTCAATTTAATTCAAATAAAAAAAATAACGCTTTTAACTTGTTTTAATAAAATAAAAAAACATAATTTTAAAGAAATACAAATTTATAATATGTGAAACAGAATATAAAAGTATTACCTGATATATTTATGTTAAAAAAATACAGAGAGGTATTCTTTTAAGTATACATATACCAATTGCAGTGTACATTCTCTAAATCTTCGCATATTTGTTTTTCTATAAAACAAGTTCAAATTGTAGCTTCAAACGGGTGTTTTTCACTCCCAGATTAAGCATGAAGTAAAATTTCGAGTTTAGAAAAGCCTGAAAATTTGGATTGGTCGCGTAGCGAAGCGGAGCGACCAATCCAAATTAGGCTTTTCTAAACTCGAAATTTTACTTCATGCGCCACGCGTATTAAAGACTGATTTCAAGTAAAGTTCAAAATGTACTCCTCTCTCTCTGATGTTAATTAGTTTTACAAATTGAAAAAGTAAAAAAAAATGACAAGACTTTATAAAAATGCTCGCAATTCAAGTAATATTTTTGATTTCAATTATTGCAGATTTGTTTAGTCAATATCATTGGTATGAAGTATAACTTTTATGTTTGTTGTTTAATTTAATGATATTTCTCCTATCGCTGCTTTTCTTTGATAGTGGCACAACTAAAAAAATAGTGATTTTTATTTAATACAGTTATTTAATGAATACAGCTTTAAGAGACACAAATAAAAATGCGTGCAAAAAATAAGATAAATCGAGTAAAGATAGAGACTTCAATATTTGAATAAAAGTGTCTTGTAAACTTTTCAGGCTCCTCCTAAAAAAATAACAAATTTCACTTGTGCCATTATCAAAGCAAAGCAACGATATATATTTTTGTGATCCGAGAATGAGTAAATTAATGTTAATTTTTACTGTTAATTAATATCATTATACAATAAACTACCCTGCAATTAGATTTAAATCTGTTGAAACAAATAAATACAAATTTTAAAAATATGTTCATCTGCCTGATGAAGCTACTGTGTGGTGAAACATGTTGCAGTGTTTAACAATAAAAGTGAAACCGTCCCAACTGTGTTGATTTATTTCAAATATTTAAAAAATAGTAATTTGCTGTTAGCATGCATCTTAAAATATCGTATGTTCAATAAAAAAAAAACTCTAAAGTGCCATGGAAAATATTGTAGGTTGGCACCTATGAAATTATGTATTATAATTATTATGTCTGACCATTTAAGTGTTTTATTTACAAGTGCATTTATATATCAATTTCTAGAGTGTGTAGCCAACTTAAATTTAAACAAAGATAAAATCATGGCAGTCTAGAGGTTTTTTTTGATTGTACATACGATACAAACTCCTCATATCAATTCAGTTTTGATTCACCTATTCTCGGTACAATTTTAATATTGATGGACAATACATAATTCAGTTTAAATTTAAGTTCCTTCTGTTTTTCAGCGACTGGCCTGGATCCAGATGACCTGCCGATTCCAACGGTCTCTCCGGGGCAATCAATCGATCTTTTGCTCGCACTGGGTCTGCACAACACTAGCTTATCGGGGGTCACGTTGGCCGATGGTCCCCAGCAGCTAAGGCCGGCCTATTATTTACAAGGTAAACTTATAACTACAACAAATTCATCCACAAAATAAAAATTAAGAAATATTTGGTCTACACGATTTTAACATTTTCGTATTAATAAAAAAAATTGTAAAGTACTATTGTCACTTTACAAATCTCTATGTGGGAGGTAATCTGCACCAAGTCATTTTTTTTTTCAAAATACGTTTTTTATACTGTTTAAATCAGAATTTTTTACTCTATTGAGAGGTAAATAGTACTGTGATGTTTCAATAATGTGACTTTGTGTAGTTATTTCCCATATACAGAATTGATAATTTAATACTGGTGAAGTTTTCAACCATCTATACACAAATCTGTATCTGGGAGGTAAACTACACCAAGTCGATTTTTATACTGCTTGAATCAGGGTTTTTTACTCCATCGAGAGGTAAATAGCACTGTAAAATTTTAAAAATGTGACTTGGTGTAGTTTACCTCCCACATACAGAATCGATAAATTACTACTGCTGAAGTTTTCAACCATCTATTTAAAAATACATTCCGTGTAAATTAATTTCCCCGTGAACTCCATGAAATAAAGTTAATCCCTTTTTTTTTAAATCAATAACGGAGTGATCGGAGTTTTTGTTATCAACAACAACACATTAGTGTGAAACCCATTTGGCCAAATTAAACTAACCTAACGGGATATAAAACCGCACCTACGAGTTTTCCAGACGCGGCTTTTCATTCTCCCGGCCGCGGCTGGAAATCAATTAGCTTCGGCGGCCAGCCTTTTAGTAATTGTTGTTGCATCCATAAAACCCCTAGCTTTTAAAGCAGAATTTATTAAAGAGAAAGCGTAGGCTCTTTATAAATTGATGGAGTTTGAAAAAGGGGAACTTTGTTGATACATTAGTACATAAAAATATATATAATTTCTTTTTTTTTGACTTTTAAAAAGTGAATGTGAAAAAAAAAGAATTATTCGTAAAAAGAACCGGGAGATGTTCATTTTTTCAGGCAAAAATTGAATATTTCAGGATAAATTAATTGTTTATTAATTTAACGAAAGCAAAGTCATGACTTAAATTTGGTGACTTTGCTAGAGTTAGATTTGCAAAAAACAACAAATTTTGAGTGAAATATTCAAATTTTGCCTGTATTAAAAATAAAACTGGAGTGGTTTCCGTCTATTACATAATTTTTTAATAGTGAGTGCCATAAGCTCGTATTAATGGGTATTGTTTCGTGGGACAACCCACGAACATTTTCGTTAATTTTTTCTTCATTTCTTTATTCTTGTTATCAAAACAAGATATCTTCATTCATTTTATTCGTAAAATGAACGCTGTCAGCTTTTGACGTTCGTGTAAGTTGAGTTACTATAATCTACTCTAAAAGGAGCAGGGAGTTTTTCCATTTAATAAAACTTTCATGGCCGTCACGTGGGGACCATGAAGTTTTATTAAATGGGAAAACCTCCTAGACGCCACGCGAATCACATGGTTTTTACATTAATTAAAACAAAGTTAAAATATATACGCCTATTTTTCAAAATGATTGAGCCGACGTTTATTTTTTTATTAAAATCCATGAATTTGGAGCATCAAAAAAATTACATCACGGGATTCTTCAATTAACATATAATTTATTTAGAATTGAATATAGTTTTATAAATATGTTTCTCTCAACCAGAACTATTCCTAATAGAATTAAAATGTACTCGAGTACTGAGTACAAGTACTCTAAATAAAATGTACTCGATTGCTGAGTATACGTACGTAACAATAAACACTTGTGTACAAAGTATCGTGTTCAATAAAAAAAAAACCTCTAGAGTGCCATGATTTTTTTTTTTAATTAAATTGGCTACACACTTTAGGAATTGACATATAAAACGTCACATATAATAACTATAATTACCTACAATATTTTCCATGGCACTCCAGAATTGTTTTTTTATTGAACATGCGATACTAACTAAGGAATATGATCATTAATAAATAAAAACATAAAATTACAATCGTTGAAAGTAGAAAAATTATAATCGGTAATATTGTTTTTGTATATTTTTAACTTCGCATCAAATTATCGTTTTATACGCGTGGCGCATGGAGTAAAATTTCGAGTTTAGATAAGCCTGAAAATTTGGATTTGCCAGCGCGATTCTTTTCGCTCACGCACCGGGAAATCCAAATTGTCAGGCTTTTCTAAACTCAAAATTTTACTTCATGTTTTCTCTAGGAGTGGAAAACACTCGGTCGAAGTTTAAAATTGAACAGCAAATATACTCGTATAACAATTCAGGCACCAAGTTTTGAAAAAAGTAATGAAGACCTTATTCTGAGACTCGATATTTTATTTGCTCTAGGAATAATACATATTAATAATAATAATAATATACAGGATGTCAATTTGAAAACAAGCCAGCCAGAATATCTTTGGAACCGTAACAGTTAGAGAACATTTTTCAAAACCGTTTCTAGGATGTGAAGGGGGAACCATTTTTTTTTTAAATGGTACGACCCTACTTGTGATATATCATTAGAAAGGTCTTCCAAAATGCTAATCAGTGGTACCAGCTAAAATTTGAATTGTTACATAAAAAATGCAAAAAAATGTATATCAATTTATTTGATTTTAAAATTGTATCAAATTAGGTATTATAACAATTTGTTTTTACAAATTACAAATGAAAAAGCACAGATAAACACAATAATACCCAATATTTATCAGAGTTATACATTGTTTCATTAAAATATGGGCAACTCTAAAAAAAATATTAAAATAATAACAAAACTTGGTTCAATGGAATACATTTATTAACTGAATATTGCGGACAGGTCCAATTATTAGTGAAGGAATTTAAAATTATCGTTTATAGTTTACAATTCTTCCTCCATTTTTACCGTTAACAATTCGTCCAAATTGTTACAATTAATATTATTCTTTTAGTTACGTGAAGTGTTTTCTAATAATTATTGTAGTAATCTCTTTGTTCACTGATTCGTTTTATTTACTAAATTTACATTTCGAACACTATGTGTTCATTCTCAATAGTAATACAATTGACAAATATGTTTATTTTATTAATTGACAGTGTCACTCAAACAAAAAAATTTATTACTATTGAGAATGAAAACATAGTGTTCGAAATATACATTTAGTAAATAAAACTAATCAGTTAAGAAAGAGATTAATACAATAATTGTTACAATTACTTTACTATCATGTCGTAATAGCTGACTCAGTAAATCTGACATTACTGTGCTTGAATAATAGAGTATTATTTCGGAAAGTGTCGGCGCAAAAAATGCGCAGAACTATTTATGTTTAAGGCTATTTTAGGAAAATAGAATAAAACGAACTCTTAAACACTAACCGTTAATTATTTAAATCCTTAAACATCGTATGAACGCGTTCGTAAGATCGCTACTACTCCGCTTATAAGCTGAACCTTAAATGCGCTTAAACGTTAAATTATATAAACCCAACATAACTTATGTGTTTATCTGTATAAATGGAATTCAACCGACTGTCACGCTAATGTCAAAATTGAGAGGGTTGTCGAAACAAATCGTTTATCCGCTTGTTTGGATAGTTGAAACGAAAGTTTCAGTGATACAGTACTCGTGACTTGAGCACCGAGTACATTAAAAGTACTCACTTTACAAGTTTTGAGTACTTGTACTCGAGTTCGTCTCAGCTTTGCTCTGAACCATGAAAAATACGGTATTAATAAATGGAGAAAAAATTCGTTTAAAAAAAATCGATTAATTCTATTTTTAACTTGAAATGTAGATGATGTACAACAACTTACTATAGATTACATATTCTCTCGCGAAAATTCCACAGTTGATTACATAACAACCGTAATAGCACACAACGCAGCGATCGCACGATAAAACGCGCCGAAAGTAATTAGCGATAAAACTGCATGAAACTGTTTCTTTTCAGGCGATTTCATTCATTTCCATTCATAGTCCTCAACCTGCTGGTTGGTAACAGTCTGTGTATTGATTAAAGTTCCTAGAAACACGTACATATAGGTGCATGAATACACAACAACCCCCCAATACATACACAACCCCATACATTAAATTGCTTTTTATTACACACACACGGAACTCAAACTTCACGTCAAAAGAATAATTATTTATGTAGATTATTTTGTTGTTTGAACAAAAACAGTCGCGCTCGTTAATTGGAAAGTTGGTAGTTCATCAAATTAGAAAATGACGGTACTTTAATAACTTATAAACATTGTGTTTTCTTTTTTTGGACTGCTTTTATTATATTAACATTTCTTAAGTGGAAGTCGACTAATGTCTAAACGTAGAAAACTCATTAATAAGGATCTAGGTAAGATAGCAATACCTACATCCTTATTTAGGGATGAAATATTTGAAAAAAAATAAAAAAAAAATTGTTGAAGATATTTCAAATTACATTATTAAACATAACATTTTATTACAAGAAAATATCAAATATGTGTGCATAAACGTGATTTTTAAATACAAGGAATTCTTCTTTCAGGTATACATACATATGTATACACTGTAAATTTCGACATTCGTTGTTTTTTAAAAAGATTTTAATTTGAATTTTTAGACGAGGGTTTTCCACTCCCAGACTAAGCATGAAGTAAAATTTCGAGTTTAGAAAAGCCTAAGAATTTGGATTGGCCGCGTAGCGAAGCGGAGCGGCCAATCCAAATTAGGCTTTTCTAAACTCGAAATTTCACTTCATGCGCCACACGTATAAAACACTAAGATATCGCAAAGTTTAAAATATACGGCTTTAGCAATCCAATATGTAGACGTGAATAAAACGTGAGTCAAATTCTGCGCTTAAAAAATTGTTTAAAGCAGTGATTATAGGCAACCCAATAACTCTAACGTATATTAGGTTGCCTATAATCGTTGTTGTATGTGTGTTTTTTGAGCTTCACTGTAAATCAGTGTTTTTAAGCGTGGCGCATGAAGTAAAATTTCGAGTTCAGAAAAGCCTAATTTGGATTGGCCGCTCCGCTTCGCTACGCGGCCAATCCAAATTCTTAGGCTTTTCTTAACTCGAAATTTTACTTCATGCTTAGTCTGGGAGTGGAAAACACTCGTTAAAAAGCCTCAAATTAACCGCTTTTAAACAACGAATTCCCGCAAATTTAAAAAACCCTGTGATTATCGGGATATGTATTCTCAAAAGAAAAATGCTCTGTATGTCCTGTTTTAAACACGTTTTAAACGTGTTTTAAACACGTTTTTAATTATTAATGTTTTAAACGTTGTTTCAATGGAAAAACACGTTTTATTAAAAAAAACTGTTTGTTTTAATTAAAATGAAATAACTTCAACTTATATTAGATTGTCTATAATCGTTGTTGTATGTGTATGTTTTTTTAACTTCACTGTAAATCAGTGTTTTTAAGCGTGGCGCATGAAGTAAAATTTCGAGTTCAGAAAAGCCTAATTTGGATTGGCCGCTCCGCTTCGCTACGCGGCCAATCCAAATTCTTAGGCTTTTCTAAACTCGAAATTTGACTCATGCTTAGTCTGGGAATGGAAAACACTCGTTAAAAAGCCTCAAATTAACCGCTTTTAAACAACGAATTCCCGCAAATTTAAAAAACCCTGTGATTATCGGGATATGTATTCTCAAAAGAAAAATGCTCTGTATGTTCTGTTTTAAACACGTTTTAAACGTGTTTTAAACATGTTTTTAATTATTAATGTTTTAAACGTTGTTTCAATGGAAAAAAAACACGTTTTATTAAAAAAAAAAACTGTTTGTTTTAATTAAAATGAAATAATTCTAAAGGCCCGTCGTGGCCGAGCGATTGAGCCGCTGATTTCGCCAATCGTTCACGGCGGTGATCTGGGTTCGATTCCCAGCCGGGGCGAGTAATTTTTCCAACGAAAAATATTCGTTCCGGAGTCTATGGGTGTGTGTGAATGTGTTGTGACGTCCAAATATATAGTTATATGTACTTAGTAATAAGTTAAAAACAAACAAATGTATACAAATAATAAAAATTGATGATGGCTAATAGTCTAGTAACTAAGGCCAGACAAAAGCCAAAACCCAATGAAAAAAAAAAATCTAACGTATATTAGATTGCCTATAATCGTTGTTGTATGTATGTGTTTTTTACCTTCACTGTAAATCAGTGTTTTTAAGCGTGACGCCTGAAGTAAAATTTCGAGTTTAGAAAAGCCTAATTTGGATTAGCCGCTCCGCTTCGCTACGCGGCCAATCCAAATTCTTAGGCTTTTCTAAACTCGAAATTTTACTTCATGCTTAGTCTGGGAGTAGAAAACACGCGTTAAAAAGACTCAAATTAACCGCTTTTAAACAACGAGTTCCCGCAAATTTAAAAAGCCCTGTGATTATCGGGATATGTATACTCAAAAGAAAAATGCTCTGTATGTTCTGTTTTAAACGTGTTTTAAACATGTTTTTAATTGTTAATGTTTTAAACGCTTTTTCAATGAAAAACACGTTTTATTTAAAAAAAACTGTTTGGTTTAATTAAAATGAAAAAGACGTATTTTTCAACAACCCTGACATCATCCTAGTAAGTTTATTTTTGTAAATAAATAAATTTTAAACAATGACAAATCTTTGCAAAGGGATTCTTTTCAATGTGACGGATTTGTTTTTTTTTAATAAATATTTCGTAGATATTGTATAAAAAAAAGCAATTTAAGACGCTGATCTGCAAATTTAACTAAGTTTAGTATTTAATTAGAACGCGATGAATCAATCACACAATATAATTAACCATCAAATAATTATGATTTATTTAAATTTTAATTATGATTTATTAATGCTTAAAACATACTTATTGATTCTGTTTTTGTCGATTTAGAAATGATGAGACATCAAAATTATTAATGAGCGCTGATTAACTTAAATCAAGCGATTTCGTTCTTTGATTCGGGTTCTGATTGGTGTGCATAATTAAATCAGATCGCTAACGAGAGTCAGCCTGCCGTGCCGAATCGATGCTGGAAAATTAACGTCCTCTTTTTGCCAGACACTAATGCCTCCATTTATCTCATCCCTTCGCTCCCGTTTTTTTTTGTTTTGTTTTCTGCTCGTAGTTAATTACTCGTGTCCGTTCCAATTTTACAGACCTATATTCCACTAATAGAGAAAAATCTACTCACACACAAATAGTATATTACTAAATACGAAAAGTGAAAAATTGCGTACTTTGATCTTCTGTTTGCTTTTTTTTTTCTCAGTGCTTGAATTTTGTTGTTTACAAATGAGATTTTTACGAAAATTATTGAAAAAAAACTTTACACTTACATTCATAATTTAAATAAAATAGTATATTGTGTAACAAGTACGTCAAGTTAATAATTAGATACACTTGTTATTAAAATACTTTATACTTTGTTTAACCACAGTATTTTGCAGTTAATTTGTGACTATAGTTTCGACTATCTAGTAGTCATTATCAAACTAAAACTTTTAGTTTGATAATATTATTGTTTAATTTACTCTGAGATACATTTAAAATACTAACCATAAAGCAGTTTAATCTTCGAATTAAATCGTATCTGCTAAAAAATCAGTTTTATACTGTAAATGAATGTGTGGCACAGGCGTTTAATAATATACAGTAGTTGTAATGTATTGTCCAGCACGAACCTTTATTATACTTTTATTATGTTTAATTTATTATTGTGTATTGTGTATATTAAGTAGAAACTATTACTTTTTTATCTTGTTTACTACAAACTTAATTTTATTTTTAATACACACTAACTATTTGTGTAATATTATATTATCTAGTAACATGACGAGTGTAAAGCTGTAGTGCTATTTCTCACAATAAAGATTATTATTATTATTATTATTAGATAATGACTACTAGATAGTCGAAACTATAGTCACAAATTAAGTGCAAAATACAGTGGTTAAACAAAGTAAAACGTGTTTTATTTACAAGTGTATCTAAGATGTACCACAAAGTAAACGCCCTAGAACACAAAACAGTTAGTAATTAGATGTTTGCAAATGAGACATATTTATACAGGATTTTTTTTTGTCAAGTATACAAAGCTGAACCTTAAACCTTTTTAGAGAAACAATGAATGCCTTGAAAACTTAAATACACTGCTTGAAGAAATTAACGCACTACTTTAGAATTTCTTGAAAATTTTAACGTTTCAAGTTTAGCTTTGCGTTTATTTCATTTTCCGGTTACAGAAATAAAGATGGACATTTTTGAGGTATATTTTATTTATATTTTAACAATCCGACTTTTAAACATACAACGGTGAAAAAAAAATAGTACACATTTTTATAATTTTAGAGAAATTGCAGGTGGTGCGTTAATTTCTTGGAGCAGTGTATTTAAATTTTCAGGGCATTCGTTGTTCCTCTAAATAGATTTAATTTGAAGCTTTTGAAGAGTGTGTCGACTTCTTATGTTATGTTATGTTATGGGGTCGGTGGGTCGTATGGCCTCTGGGCCTTTCGACCTAAAAGATCTTTTGTAACCATCCCTGGCCTACTTGAGTCCCTCAATGTCTAGACTTCTTATGAAGTCTACTATAACTTGAGGGTTAATGTGTACCAATTCCTCGGTGTTTAAAGTGGCCGATGACAGGTAGTTCCCTCTTTGAAGGGACAAGGCAGGGCATTCACAAAGTAGGTGCTCTGCTGTTTCTTGTGCCTCGTTGCAGAACCTGCAGTTGGCATCTGGCAAACTGTCCGGCTCTTACGGCAGAGAAGGCGATGAACCTTTTCGCCTGTCGCAGACCAGGTGTGTTTCTCAGGTGAGCACTTTTGGCAGCATCTTCCCATTCCCGGATCATCCCCTTGATGCGGACTTTAGTTATTCTACTGTAAGGTTCTGGTCCGACAAATGGAGTTTTGGACCCTTCCTTGGCAAGGTTGTCGGCAATTTCATTGCCTTTGATCCCTGCGTGTCCCGAATCCCAGACCAGTTTGACTCTGTTGTTCCTAGCCAGCTGCTTTAGGGATAGCTTGCACTCCCAGACAGATTTAGACTTGCATGTAGGCGATTTTATTGCCTTTAATGCAGCTTGACTGTCTGAGCAGATGCAAACCCTCTGTTTGTTGTATAAACATATGTGGGCGCATATGTTCAGGGCCTCGATTTCTGCCTAAAATATCGATGGGGATCGTCCCAAGGCCTTTGATAACTCGCATCGAGGGCCAGTGATACCGATTCCGACTCCGTTCTCAGTTTTGGATCCGTCAGTGAACCAAACTATCGAGGAGCCTTGTAACTGCTTGACCTTCGCTCCAACATCATGGCGGCCATGGATGGCCACTTCAATCGTTGTGTCGAAGTCGTAGTCAGTTTACACGTAGTCTTTGGGCATGTATATCGCTCTTTCACACACAGTGTTAAGGATTTGTAGGTGCCCGTTAAAGTATCCATATTTTGGTATGTCTGTCTGGATTATTCTTAATGCGTCTAGTGCTGCTTCCCTTTTCACGTGCAGATGCAGAGGTGTGAGATTTAGCATAGCCTCCATTGCTCCAGTGGGGCAGGTGTTCATAGCCCCTGTGATGCCCAAACATGCCAGCCGTTGAACCTTGCTGAGCCTTGCTTGGGTTGTGATTTCCGTTGTCTTTGTCCACCAGACAACGGAACCATAGGTGATTATTGGTCTTATCACCGTAATGAAAAACCAGTATATCATCTTGGGGTGTATACCCCATCTTTTGCCAAATAGTCTGCGGCAAGCCCATGTTGCCCTTACTGCTTTGGCAGTGATGTTATCTACATGGGTTTTCCAGTTTAGCCTCTGGTCAAAGGTGACGCCGAGATATTTAACTGTGTTGGAAAGCCCAATGAGTGTCCCACTCATGGTTAGTGCCTTAAGATTTAATTTTCTACGACCTGTAAATGGGACAATTACAGTCTTGTTGGGATTGATAGTGAGCCCCTTCTGCACGCACCATGTACTTACTTTCCGAAGGGCTGACTGCATGCGGTTGGACACCGTATCGTAATGCTTTCCCCTAACTATGATGACGATGTGGTCAGCATAGCCTTGTACGTCAAATCCGTCGTTGGATAACACCGATATTAGCTCATCGACAACTAGTGACCACAGCAAGGGCGATAGAACACCCCCTTGTGGGCACCCCTTTACTGCGAACACAGTTGCCGACTCATCGCCAATAGACAGTGTGATCCTACGACCTCTGAGCATAGCATGGATCCATTTGGATATGGAGGCATCAATTCCTCTTGATTTGGTGGCCGTGTCTATGGATTCATAGGAGGTGTTGTCAAATGCACCTTCGATGTCCAAGAATGCGCATAGAGCCACTTCTTTGCTTGCAATGCTCTTCTCTATTACACTTGTTAGTGTGTGAAGGGCATTTGTTGTTGATTTGCCTGCTTGATAGGCAAATTGGTGTTTGTGAAGGGGAAACGACTGAAGAGCTTTCCCTCTGATATTTCTATCCAGCCAGCCTTTGGTATAAACACCACCGCCACCTCCCTCCACTGCTTGGGGATATACCCAAGAAAGTAGCTAGCTCTAAATATTTGCGTGAGACGTGGTAATAACTCCTTCCCTGCCCTTTGCAAAAGGGCTGGAAAGATGCCATCTGCCCCCGCGGATTTGAACGGCTTGAAGCCGTTGATCGCCCATGTTATTATGCTTGGAGTGAAGACCTTTGTTGCCAGTTTTTTGCTTTCTCTGGTAGGGCGTTCTTCTACCTCAAAGCCGATGGCAGGTAAGTCTTCAATGTTAATTGGCTGGGACCCAGGAAAGTGAGCTTCTAGGAGTACTCTTAGGCTTTTTTCTAGGGTTCCAGTGTATTCACCGTTGGACTTTTTTAGTAGTCCAATACCGTTCGTGTGATCCTTTGCAAGGACTTTTGGAGGCGTTGTGCGGGAGGTAGATCATCTATCCCCTCGCAGAAAGTCCTCCAAGTTTTCCTTTTGGATTTTCTCAGTTCTTTGTTGTACTCCGTAAGGGCCTTTCTGTACTCCTCCCACTGTCCAGAGGCTTTAACCCTATTGCAAGTACGCCTAGTTTTGGCCTTTAGGCTCGCGAGTTCGCTGTTCCACCAGGGCACTTCTCTAACAACAGCCCTTTGCTTTAGTGGACAACTACTTTCGTAAGCGATGTTGATTACATCTTGTAATTGTGTCGATGCTGCTTCTAGTTGCTCGACTGTTTCAATAGGATTCAGTGGTCCCGCAAGTTCCGACGTAAGGCGCTCTTGGTAGGCCTCCCAGTCGGTATTTTTAGGATTTCTGAATCCATTGATGTGGTTATTACCACTATCGATGTCAAACCGTATATGCTGATGGTCTGATAGTGAGACGTAATCTGAGACGTGCCAGTTTTGTATGTACTGGCTTATGTAATTATCAGCTAGGGAGATGTCTAATACCTCCTTTCTAACTGATGTGATAAAAGTAGGTTTATTACCCTTATTGACTATATCTAAGTTTTCACCTAAAACATAGTCTAGCAGGAACTCACCTCTTCTGTTGGTGTCCGTACTGCCCCATACAGTGTGGTGCGCGTTGGCGTCGCAGCATAGGGCCAGGTGTTTGTTTTCCTTCCTGTACCAGGTGATGAGGCGTTTGACCTCTTCTGGTGGAGGGGATATGGAGTCACTCGGGAAGTAGGCCGAGGCTATAATAATTGTCCTCTTGCTCGTCCCCTTAGTGACTCTAATTTGTGCTGTGAAAAGATCTCTCGTGATGAATTCTGGAACAGGAATGTAGTTAGTGCCGGCTTTGAATAACAAAGCGGCCCTAACGTTATTGTGTAAGGTACTATAGATCAACTTACACTTTTTGGATTGGAGTCCCATAATTTGGCCTCTTCTGGTCAAGGGCTCTTGAATGAGCCCTATATCTAACTGCTCCTTAATAAACCTCCTAGAAAGTACGCTTGAGGCCGCTTTAGCATGGTGGAGGTTTATTTGAACGCAAGTTAATTTTTGAGGTGATCGGGTCATTATGGCTTTCCGGGGGCAGGACTCAGTGTTCCTTTTCCCCTGGGGCCAGTTTCTCCGATCCCCTCACCTGCTACGGATGGGCTGTCCGGCTGGTTGTTTTTTGCCGGTCCAACCTCCTTCTTGGCATTGGGTGCGGAAGCTGGTGAGTGGGGCATCTCATCCGTCCCTTCCTCTAACTCCATGGTTTCTGGAGCGTTCTCCAGCTCCATGATTTCTGGAGCATCCGCTTTTTCGGACTCATTTTGTGGGGCTATCTTTTCTGCCCCCGTGGTCCTTTTCGGCCTTAACTGAATATGGCCGAATTTGTAGCTCACCCTATATGCAGCCTCTTTGAGGCTTGCCGACGATGTGCTGTCCACTGATAGGGCGAGCTCTACTGTGGGGCCATTGGAGGTTCTCCTTAGCACCCTTCAGCTTTGTGAGGCTTTGAGGCTGTTTTGGGCCTCTAAAAGCATCAGTATCCTCTCATTGGAGTATCCTGAGCTCGATGGGGAGTAACCAATTACTATATCCGTATGTGGAAAATCAACATAAGCGATCCTGGTCTATTGTTGGAGCTTAGGAATTTTGGCCGAATGTCCCCTTCCTTTAGCTCCACAATTTTATCCAGGATTGCTTCCTGAAGCATTGTTAGTTGATTCGCATCAGCTAACGCCTCAGGGAACTTACTAGGCATTAAACCTACCCGTATGCTCCATGCTGCCTGACTGAAGGAAGGCTTCGGACCTTCGCCTTCAGTTGATTTACGGGGAGGCCTTGATTTGGTAGCCTCTGCCCGTTTTTTTGCTGCTCCCGAGGAGGAAGCAGCAGAGGGAGAGGTGCGAGGTCTAGAGCCTTCAGCCTCAGCCTTTGCGGTCTGATTGCCGGAAGGTCTTTTCCCGCCTTCACCCTCTTAGTTGGAGCTTTTTTCTCCGGGGTACAGCCATCGGACCTGGGCCTCTTGTTGTGGCCCGCTTCCTTGGAGTTGGGAGGATTAAGGGGAGTTACGGCTTGTGCTCGGGCCTCATCCATGGTAGCCCCTTGTCGCAGGAGGAATCTATACCTCTTCTTTGCCGCACCACCTAACTTGGGATATTGAAATCCCTTAGTTGAGGATTGATCCTCTGTGTTATGGCCAGGCCTCTCAGCCTGCTCCAGACTTTCAGGGATGTCGGTGACATCCGTGGGGGGAACGTAGTATCCCCCTCTTTTTTTGTTCGTTCTCATATTTGGTCCCACGAGAAGCTAGGGAAGTAACAGGTCACCCGTAACAGAGCCCCGCATGCTACGAGAAGGCTAGTTGCAACCAGGGGGCGCCATCTACCTGGAGGTTGGGACCGGTAAAGACTAGTCTTCTATCTAGCCACGCATCTTATCGGCCCAGTCCCCTACCTAAAGATTTAGGATTTAATTGAGGTGTCCTCCTCTTGGTCTAGGCGGTTAAGCCAAGACCCCCCTCAATCTCTGCCCGCGAGACATGACCACGTCAGCAGAGATTGAATGGTATTACGAGGGCACACTGCCAGGCAGTATGTGGACCTCGGCATCGTTAACCTCAGTGCAATCCCTTAGCCACGATACGACAGCCGGGATGAGGGGAGTTGGTCAGCGGCGATAGCCTTCGGTACCACCACGCAGGATGTTAGGCATGGAGTAATCCCTGTAGCTACCACTAGCCATTTCAACTGGGTCGATATGGCCGATCCCCTATCCGCCACCTGGGGACGCGCTTGATAGCTCTCCACGCCACAAGTGTGTGTCCACTTCTTGATTAAGCATGAAGTAAAATTTCGAGTTTAGAAAAGCCTGAAAATTTGGATTTGCTGGCGCGCGAGCGAAGCGAGTCGCGCCGGCAAATCCAAATTTTCAGGCTTTTCTAAACTCGAAATTTTACTTCATGCGCCACGCGTATAAAAAACTAAATCATTGGAAAGTTCAAAATATAATCATCTTGATTTTACCTTTGATCTCAGGTTAATAAATTGTACAAATGTTTATTTCTATTTTCACTTTGTATTGCCACAATAAAATTTGAAAGTAAAGATATTTTATTATTATTATTTCCTCTAAATCTTACAAAATTCAAGCTAAGTATACTTTAAACTTGACTTGAAATCATTGTTTAATATGCGTGGCGCATGAAGTAAAATTTCGATTTTTTTCCCTGGCCTTTTTTCTGTGGGAAACCCCAATTTTGTTGAATTGTTTTCATTGTTTTTGTCAATATTTAAGTTAATTTTATAATTTTTTACGTGTTTTGTAATTTTCCTGCTGATTTTGACAAATTTAATAATATCATATGGCCTTTTTGTTAGTGTTTTGGTCAATTTGAACACAATTCCATGGCTTTTCTCTGACTCTCGGTTTTAATGATATTCGGTGATTTTTTTGTTTACGTAATTCTTATACATTCGTCGATTTTATATCAAAGTTCAATTTAAAGTTTTGAACGGGTATTTCCACTCCCAGGCTAAGCATGAAGTAAAATTTCGAGTTTAGAAAAGCCCCGTGAAAATTTGTCGAGGGTCGCGCAGCGACCTGAGACAAATTTTCGGGCTTTTCTAAACTCGAAATTTTACTTCATGCGCCACGCGTATAAAACACTAAAACATTGGAAAGTTCAAAATATAATCATCTTGATTTTATCTTTGATCTCGGGTTAATAAATTGTACAAATGTTTATTTCTATTTTCACTTTGTATTGCCACAATAAAATTTGAAAGTAAAGATATTTTATTATTATTATTTCCTCTAACTAAATCTTACAAAATTCAAGCTAAGTATACTTTAAACTTCACTTGAAATCATTGTCTAATACGCGTGGCGCATGAAGTAAAATTTCGAGTTTAGAAAAGCCTAAAAATTTGGATTTGCCGGGGCGCAACTCGCTTCGCTCGCGCGCCCCGCAAATCCAAATTTTCAGGCTTTTCTAAACTCGAAATTTTACTTTATGCTTAACCAAGGAGTAGTATCCCTCGTTAGTAGTATCTTCAAATTAAACACTTTTAGAAAAACAACAAACGCCTAAATATTAATAGCGTATAGATCGGGATATGTAATCTTAAAGGGATAGGCCACTCTAGACTAGGAAAAAAAGGTAATTTTCTAGATTTTTTTCAATCAAAATCTAAAAGTGCTACTTAAATACTATTTTAAATCTTTATTGTGTGCATATTGAACTTAATTTACAAATTTTTTCGAAAGAACATTTTCAAAAATGACGTCACAAAATAAAGAAAATGAAGGTCCCTCTCGGAGCGTAGGGCAAAACGGCCGAACAAATCCTGGAAACAACAATGGACCTGAATCAAAAAAGTAAATGTTTTCTAAATCTCTGATGTATACTCTGAAAAAATACGGCTCGGATTTTAAAAATGTTGATTCTAAACAATATGGCGCACGTTTAAAAAAAAGTTCGCGCTGACTGATGCTGCAAAACAGGCTCGAATGGTGCAGAAATCAACAAGAAAGGATCAGTATGATGGGGAAGGTCAATTCTTTGGCGCAGGCATTGCAGACTAGAGGTAAATACATTATTTCTATAAAAAACTATGAGTCAAAACTTTGATCGCGTATTTCTGGAAACCATGTTTTTAAAATCGGGCGAAAAGAAATCTCAAATACTAATTAATCAGCCTTAATCTGTTTATTCCTTAATCTACATAAAAAATACTACAAAAATACGAGGGCTTTTTTTTAAGTGCTTTATTCGTTTTTATGAACGTTTTTATACGAAAATGTAAGCCCGAAAAATTGATTTTTTTTTCAAACGTGCGCCATTTTGTTTAGAATCAAAATTTTCAAAATCCGACCCGTATTTTTTAGAGTATACATCAGAGATTCAGAAAACATTTACTTTTTTGTATCAGGTCCATTGCTGTTTTCATCATCTTTTCGCCCGTTTTGCCCTACGCTCCGAGAGGGACCTCCATTTTCTTTATTATGTGACCTCATTTTTTGAAAACTTCTTTTGAAAAAATTTGAAAATAAAGTTTAATGTGCATACAATAAAGATACAAAAACAGTTTTTAAGTAGCTCTTTCAGATTTTGTTAAAAAAATGTAGAAAATTACCTTTTTTTCCTAGTCTAGAGTGGCCTAACCCCTTAAGAGAAAAAGAGGACTTTTTCCCTGTATTCGTTATTTTTCTTCATAGATGATTAAACTATTTTTTAAATTTCACTAAATTTTAGAGTTTTAATAACTTATGTTTAATAAAAAAAACTCTCGAATGCCATGATTTAATGTTTTTAAATATAAGTTGGCTACACGTTTTAGGAATTGGCATATAATACACCAGACATAATATTTAAAAATTTGAATAGCTGAGGCTGTTACTTGGTGAAATTCCAAATCAACACTTTTAGTAAATATCACACTTGGTTAAAATCTTCACTGTAAAACAGTAAAATCTAAACCAAGTGAGTTGTTTACTAAAAGGTTTGATATTTATAATACATAATTTCAGAGTTGCCAACCTACAATATTTTCCATGGCACTCTAGACGCTTTTTTTTTTTTTATTGAAAATATTGTAAATATTGTATGAAGTATTAAATTGCATCTTTTAATTAAATTCCCGTAGGAGACAAAAATTATTGAGCCTCAAACTAGACAGCGCTATAAAACTGAAGTCCATCTCCGTCCCCCAATGTTTCCACCCTCGATCTGCCAAACAATTTCCTGTCTAGTCGACTTTTTCCACCAAAACTAGCGTGATTCATCATTCTGTTAATTGCGAAGAAAATTGAACGAAAGGCTTGATTTTCTACACGAAAATACACTATAGTATCGTTTGATTGTATGACGGGTGTGAAGTTAGCAACGGATTCCAGCAATAGATTTCAAACATCCATTGGGTGTCCAACAGGTATTGAAGTCCTGGGTGGCTGTGGAATTAAACATGAATATCGATTCTTATTGCTCTGAAACAGGTTATGACTTTACAAACGTCAGATTCGATAATTGAAAAATAACTAATACCTACAAGAAAACATTTTATAATCTGTGAAATAACAGATTTTAATGACATTCACAAAAAAGTATTAAGCGGTGAAATATATTTTTTGTAAAACGAATCACATTCAACATACTAAAAAATTTACAAAAAATATTGAGATATTAACAAACTTTCTTTCAATTAAGTGTAGATACTAAACACTAATTGGCGTGTGTTTAAAATTGAGCAGAAATAGTATATTTCTATAAAAAAATATTTGATAATTGTGAAGTAAGAATCGACATATATCGTCGGTGTAATTCTAATATCTCGTAACCCATTTTTTTTTAAATTTTGCGGTTATTAACTATTTCCATCGTAAAAAGAATGCCCTGAATCGAGTGGAAAATACTTCGTAAGCCATAGAGCAATTAGTTGTTGTACTGTAGCGCCACCCACTAAAATTTATTTTCCACTCAATTCAGCGGACTTTTTTACCGAGGGAATAACTCATAACCCCAAAATCAAAAAAAAAATGGGTTACGAGGTATTAGAATTACACCAACGATATGTTTAATTCCAAAGCCAATATATTCCATTTGTTTCTGGATCTCGCCTAGCCATGCTTTCGTGTTGTTATGTTGCAGTATCAACATTTACATTTTTTATAAATTGCCACTCCTGATTCCTTCTTTTAACAGTGTTGCAATAATTTATGATATCATAAGTAATCCTCTTGTTAATTTTCAAGAGGTTTATTGTTAATCTTGCAACAATTATTTCGCCACGCGATCGCTTCTTCGAGCATTTTATTATTAAATCAAATTAATCTAGTGTTGCAATGCTGTGTCAATGTCAAAGTGAAAAATAATTTAAGGCACATATTAAATATTAACATGCCAAAGATTATCTCTGAATCAAAAAGGTTACAAATTCTGAAATCCTACAAACATTTTAGGCAAAGTAATCCAAATCTACAGCATCACAATATTATTACGATTTTAATAGATATTTTTGGGGTATGTCTAGTATTTTAATTATCATATATATTTAATTAAAGATAATTACGTTTCAGGTAGGGAGATCTTCATTACAATTAATTTTACGACAAAGACCTGACGAATTGAAATCTACTACTTCTGGCAAACGATCTAAAAACAGCCATTTTTTGAATCACCTAGCTAGAAAAGATCTGCAACAACTAATTTGGCAATATAACTCTAGAAATCAGTCTTTTACTTTGAGAGATCTTTTGAATGATATGAAAGAAAATTATGAGTTCCATGGGAGTAGAACAACACTTTATAGGGTTGTTAAAAGTATGGGGTATAAATTCAAATTAATTAATGGGCGCAAAATTCTCTGTGAACAAAAACATGTTGTTGCAGCTAAAATTATTTTCCTTAGAAAATTTTTACAGTATCAAAATTCCAGTGAAGATATCCAATTCGTATACCTGGATGAAACATGGATATATCAGAATGGATCCGTGGTTCGACGCTGGGTACATGAAACGGATATAAAAAGTAATCCAACTAAATTCAAAAATGAAGGCAAACGCTTCACCATTCTACATGCTGGGTATAGGGGTGGGTTTTTGGATGGGTGCGATTTTTTATTACATTCGAAAAACAATGACCGAGATTACCATGCCACAATGGATGGTAATACTTTTCAAAATTGGGTGGTTAATCAACTTATTCCTGCTTTGGCTAAGCTTTCAGGGAAATGTGTAGTTATTATGGATAATGCTGCATACCATTCTGTGCAATTAGACAAAACTCCTTCATTTTCTTGTAAGAAATGCGAAATGCAGGAGTGGTTGGTTAAACACAATGTAAAATTCAACCCAAAATTAACCAAAAAGGAACTATGGGCTTTATTTATACCTTTTCGATCAAATGACAAAATTTACGTAGTTGATGACATTTTGAGAAAGAACGGGCACGAAGTTCTTAGATTACCGCCATACCATTGTCAATACAATCCAATTGAAATGGCATGGGGGTTTTGTAAGACTTACTACAATAAGCACATAAATTCTAAGCAACCATCTAAGGATCGTGTTCAGAATTTATGGCTTGAGTCTCTCTCAAAATGTACATCCGGTATGTGGCAAAATTTCTGTGATCATTGTGAAAAACTTATTTCGGATGACTGGACAAAACACATGGGGAACCTTTCTTTTGAAACCATTCCTCCTTTTATTATTTCGCTTGGGGAATCTGGCTCAGAACAAACATCAGAAGATTCAGATGCAGGTTCTCTTGACTAAATAATAAAAGTGGAATGAGGGCTTAAAAATTGTTTGACATGAAAATTATCAGTATCACAAGAGGGTGGGAATAAATTTGCAATTCTACAAAAAAATACTGAGGGCCAACAGAAGAGAGAATGACCAAAATTAAGGTGGATGGATGGAGTTGATCAAAATGTGTTAACGGGAAGACCCAAGCGAGAAATACAAATGGATGACGAAATAAGTTTGCAGAGCCGAATTTATTATATTTGTTATATACAATATTATTGCTGTGTTTGTATGTACAAAAACCAAGTAGTAAATTTTGTTAATCTTAAAACTGCATATTATTATCCTTTTATATCTGAAAATTTGTAAAACAGGCAACAGTGTAAGATCACAATAGTCAGAAATTATAACCTTAAAATCGAACATCTGACAGTGACATTTAAAAACCCTAATTTAAAACACAACCAGCCCCATTTACAATACTTAAACTGTCACTTTTCCATAGCTAGGCGAGATCCAGAAACAAATGGAATATATTATACATACATCAGGCATAGCTCTTTGGTTATGTTACTTGTCAAACGTATAACATTAAATTAAAGTCAATTTATAGATAATTATGTTTAATTTTTCACTTTCAAATTATAATAAATGTTATATGTCGTATACCTTCCATTATGTTATGATTTGGTCCTCAAAAAATTCCTCCAAAATGGCGAAGTTGTTCACTGTGCAATAAGAAGTTGCTCCATCCTAATAAAAATAACCACTTTGCAGTTCGTCATCATGAAGTTCATTTATAAAAGGCAATAATATTTCAGTACGGTAACGGTCAAAGAATATCGGTCCAACTAATCTTCTCCCACTAATCGTCGCCTAAACGCCCACTTTCTCTGGATGTAATGGTGTCTCTCGATATGTACGAGGATTTTCATCCGACCAAAATGCTCATAATTTGGGGATGTTGTAATAATTAACCTATTTAAAGGCATTATTGAACTTAGAATTGTACTACAGAATTGCGAATGTTGACAGAGTTATGTTGACAACTAAACTAACTAGATTTAACTATGTTCAAATAACCGATCTATAACATTCTTCCTCCCTATGAGCTAACGAAGTCTTGCAGATAAGTCGGAGGCCGACGATCACGAGAGCTACGCCGCGAAGGGGGGATATAACAGGATTCAGACTCAACCGCAAAGCAGCATCTGGTGTGGGACCCTGTGCAAGTGTAGGCTCGGGAAGTTTTTCCGTATTTTCGGCCGGTTCAATTTCTTCCTGGATCATGTCTTGACCTTTTGGTGGGCCGCTACTGTCCATTGATATATCCTGAACGTTCTCACCAGCAGGAGCTAAAAGCCTAGTGGAAACTGTAGTCTCTCTGCCATCTGGATATCTTACGTGGGCATATTCGGAGTTACCTTCCAACAGAGTAACCTCGTCAACTATCGGGTCATACTTCGATTGGCGAACAGTTCGTTTCAGTAAAACAGGTCCACGCTCTAGTAACCATGTGGGTATAGACTGGCCGTAACTTGATCTTCTTGGGTGTGAAAACATTCGTTCATGAGGGGTAGTATTTGCCGAGGTACAAAGCAACGAACGGATAGAGTGAAGAGCCTCCTGTAGGACTGATTCCTACTGAGTGATATTCATTCCTTTGTTCTTCAGAGATAACTGAATGGTTTTCCACACAATTCCATTGTATCGCTCGACTTGCCCGTTTCCTTGAGGGTTATAAGGAGTAGTTCTACTAGTAGCAACGCCCAATGATGTTAAGAAAATATTCAACTCTTGTGACATGAATGAAGTGCCTCGGTCTGAGTGAATATAGGCAGGTGTTCCAAAAATGGCAAACAGTTGTTTCAGGTTCGATATGACGGTAGATGTTAACATATCAGGGCATGCAAAAACAAAAGGGAATCCGGAGTACTCATCGACTACAGTTAATAAGTAGCGATTCTTCGATGTTGATGGAAGAGGCCCTTTAAAGTCAATGTTTAGGCGTTCAAACGGAGATGTTGCTTTAATTAGTTTCCCTTCTTGTTTGTGAAATCTTGGTTTTATTTCAGAGCAAACGCGACATGCAGAAGTCATTTGTCTAATTTCTTCCAATGTATAAGGCATGTTTTTACTTCGAACCCAATGATACATTCTTGTTTCCCCTGGATGTCAGAGTGATTCATGAAGACATTTCAGTCTCTCAGTTCTGTTGCCAGTAGCTGAGCATGTTCTGGAAAGTGTGTCAGCAGCTGCATTATCTTTTCCAGGGCGATATACAATATCGTATTTGTAACAAGATAGTTCGAGTCTCCATCTCATAATTCTCTCATTTTTTATTTTTCCAGATAGCTTGGCATCGAACATAAAAGATACTGATTTTTGACAAGGAGGAAATGTCGACTCATTAAATAGTGTCTCAATTTCTTTACGGCTTCAACAATAGCGTGTGCCTCCTTTTCTATAGCCGGATGCTTTTGTTCAGTTGAAGAGAGAGTTCTTGAGAAAAATGCCACTGGTCGACCACACTGGGATAGGGTAGCAGCTAGAGCAGTGTCAGATGCGTCTGTTTCTACCGTGAATTTAGCTTCAGAGTCAATTGATGAGACAGCAGCATTTTCAATATCTTTCTTCAAGTTTTCGAAAGATGCAATAGCTTCCTCTGATAATGAGGGGCTGAATTTTATCGGAAAACCTGGGTATGTATCTGGAGTAGTATGAAAACATACCAATGGTCCTTCGCAGAGAGGAAGTGTCTAAAGGCGGCGAGAGCCTTCTAAGAGGTTTAAGACGGTCTGGATCTGGTTTTATCGTTTTATTGCTAATATTGTATCCTAGTAAACTAATTGATCGTAGGGAAAAAGAGCTCTTCTCCTGATTTCTTGTGGGATTGTATTTATTTACAGCAATCAAAAATTTACTAAGATTTAGGTCATGATCTTCTTGATTTAAGCCACAAACAGTGACATCATCGAGGTAAACATACGTATCTTTCAGACCTTCAACACGAATAACTTCATCAATGACTCGTTGAAAAGCAGCCACTCCATTTGTAACACCGAAAGGGATTCTTGTAAACTGGAAAAGTTGTCCGCATGCTTCAAAAGCTATATAGGTTCTATCTGCTTCGATGATTGGCACCTGATGGTACGCACTTCGCAGATCAATGGTGCTAAATACTTCGTACATAGCTACTTTGTTTACAATATATTCTATTTTAGGAAGAGGGTAAGCGTCTAGTTGGGTTAACCGATTTATGGTCCTTGAGTAATCTATTACCATTCGTCTTTTATGATTTTCGTTTGTAGTAATAAGCACTTGGGCTCTCCATGGGGAAAAACTTGGTTCTATTATACCTTCTTTCAGTAGACGTTGGACTTCAATTTCTATAAACTTAGCGTCGCTTTCAGATTGCTGGCGGAATTTAATAGATACGGGCTTATATTCAGGAGACAGATCAAATAATAGTGAAGCTGGTTTTACTTTGGCAACAGCAAGTCCACAGATTATTAGGCGATCTTTCTTTCCACTAAAAGACATCTCGATGCCAGAATGTGATTTCAGGAAATCATGACCAAGGATAATGTCCGCGCAGAGGTCTGGAAGGACATTGAGCTGGATATTTGTATAGCGGCGACCAACAATTTCAAGATTTATATTACAGATTCCAATAATATTTGAAGTAAGCGTGGTCGAAGCCATAGACACCTTCCCTTGTGATGGGTTGATCTTTAACTTAAGTCTTTGGGCTGTTTCATAGTTTATAAAACTCAGAGTACTTCCAGTGCCGATCAACGCAGATACTGTGATTCCGTTTAGAAGGGCAGATACAGTGGCTGAAGTTAAACCAGGTGGTGCAGTGGCTGTACAATTTATAAGACCAGCTAGTAAGGAGGCTGTTTTATTTGAAGTCGAAACTTTATTTCTGTTACCGGAAAATCGGCAGACCTTAGCGTAGTGCCCCTTTTTCAAGCAACGCCTGCAAACTTCATTTCTAGCAGGAAATTGGTTTCTGGGATAGAAAGTAAATCCACAAAAATAGCACGGCGATGAGCTGCCCGCTAGAGTCGAATTAGAGGGGCCAATGTTTGCTAAATTATCGGGAGTAGTCCAAGGTTGATTATCGGCAACTGCATTTACTATAGGTGGTGTAACGTACGTCTGAGATTGTTGTTGGGCTAGCTCTAAGGAACGTGCTTGTGTATAGGCTTCAGCAAGTGTAAGTGAGGGATTCTCGAGTAGTCTCTGTCTGATGTGATTTGATTGTAGGCCGCCAATGAATGAGTCCCTGATGCAGTCATCTCTGTTTATCTGGCCGTAACAGCTTTAAAATTACAATTTTTGGCAAGAAGCCTCAGCGCCTCGAGATACTGATCTATGGTTTCGCCAGAGTTTTGGTGACGATAAGCAAGTTTATGACGAGCGAACACCTCATTGACAGGTTTTACATAAATACTTCTAAGTAAGCTAATCGCTCCATCGAAGGAACTAAAATCACTCACCCGTTCATATACTTGCGGCGAAATAAAGTTAATCAATATCTGTAACTTACTTCATCACTGGGATTTACCGACTTGATGAAATTCATAAAGGTTTTATACCAATGATGCCATTGTAGAGCAGCTGAGCTTGAGTCTGGATCTAAATCGAGTTTATCGGGTTTTAACAAACGGTCCATACTTAAGAGAGTCTAAGTTCAATAAATTGTTGTAATAATTAACCTATTTAAAGGCTTTATTGAACTTAGAATTGTACTACAGAATTGCGAATGTTGACAGAGTTATGTTGACAACTAAACTAACTAGATTTAACTATGTTCAAATAACCGATCTATAACAGGGGACTAATGTACCCATCCTTGTAAAACCATGCTTCATCGGTAAAAAAAACTAGTTTATCACATCCTCGTTTACATTTTGTGTAAACCACTGATAAAATGCTAGTCGTCTGAGGGTAATCATGAGGTATCTTTTGCACCGATGTTATGCGATAAGGGTATACTTGCAAATCTTTTCGTAAAAGCTTGTGGCAGGTTCCTACCGATTAATTAATTTGCTGTGATAAACGACTCAGAGTAATCGTAGGTTCATCTTTCAAATTTTCTTGGGCTGTTAATTGCATCCTGAGTACGTTTAACTGGTCTACCACTTCCTGGTATACGGAGAATACTACCCGTTTCACTAAATAATGTAACTGATCGTGATAAGGTATTTTTATATTCTTCATAAACAATCGAAACGTTTAGAAATTCTTCCTGAAACTCTGTACAAGCTGCATCCAATGAACATACCAAATTCCCGTCAAATTCAGTCCCATTTTGGAAATAACTTTTAACTAAAAACGTGTTTTGCTGGTTCTTCTTCTTCTTCTTCTTGCGTTTTTAATGGCCTCAGCTATATAGCTCTGTTGACCAGGTTTTGCTGGTTGCTGTGACTTTTAGAAAAATCTGACGTTTGGTAAGTCAATTTCTAACATGTGTGCCAACTTAATTTTATTTAAATAATTAATCATGGCACTCTTGAGGTTTTTTTTAAATTGAACATACGATACTATCTACATATCTTTCTCTTTAAAAACCCAAAGTTTTTGACATTTAGATTCATGTTTTTTAGGTTGGCAACATTTCTAAGAAAAAGGAATATCACCATTCGATTTTACAAGATGGCTTCTGTAATATTTCAGGTTTAGAAAAGCCTGAATGTTTGGATCCAAATTCAGGCTTTTCTAAATTCGAAATTTTACTTCATGCGCCACGCATATAAAACATTGATTTAAAGTAAAGTTTAAATTGATGTATTGACTTATTGTTTTCTACTTTTTTATATAAAGGAAGCAAATAGACCTCATGCTAAAGCTGTTCGTCAGGCAAACGCCGTGATTTTGTATCTCTCATTAACAGAGCCGGGCAGAATTCGAATCCTGGATTCAAATCCTTTTAGAGGATTCAAAAGAGGCATTCGAATACTTTAGTTGAACTTGATTCGTGGTCCGGATTCGTTGTATGTTTTTAAGAGGATTCGTACTCGAATCCAAATGTGGGTGATTCGAATCCTTATAAAAGTATTCGAATATTTATAAAAGGATTCGAATACTTACACAAAGGATTTGAATCATCAAAAATAATTCGAAATAATTGTGAGGATTAACATGAAAAACGTGTTTTGTTTTTTTTAAATTTCTCGTTAAATCACTGTTTTATACGCGTGGCGCATGAAGTAAAATTTCGAGTTTAGAAAAGCCCAGAAAATTTGTCTCGGGTCGCTGCGCGATCCTCGACAAATTTTCACGGGGCTTTTCTAAACTCGAAATTTTACTTCATGCTTAGTCTGGGAGTGGAAATGCTGGTTCTAAACTTCAAACTGAATGCTTTGATAAGAGCATTAAATGACTGAAAATGTTTTTAAAGATAATAATCTAGTTTGCAAAAATTTGTTTAATATTATTTGAAGTAAAACTAACATGGTAGCCACAATCCGAAATGTTAAATTTTTCCGACATTTCCCTGATTCAAGTTTTTTTTTCCCTGGCCTTTTTTTCTGTGGGAAACCCCCATTTTGTTAAACTGTATTCATTGTTTTTGTCAATATTTAAGTTAACTTTATAATTTTTTACGTGTTTTGCCATTTGCCTGCTGATTTTGACAAATTTAATAATATCATATGGCCTTTTTGTTAGTGTTTTGGTCAGTTTGAATATAATTCCATGACTTTTCTCTGACTCTCTCGGTTTTAATGATATTCGGTGAATTTTTTGTTTACGTAATTTTTAGACATTCGTCGATTTTACATCAAAGTTCAATTTGAAGTTTTGAACGGGTGTTTCCACTCCCAGGCTAAGCATGAAGTAAAATTTCGAGTTTAGAAAAGCCCCGTGAAAATTTGTCGAGGGTCGCGCAGCGACCCGAGACAAATTTTCGGGCTTTTCTAAACTCGAAATTTTACTTCATGCGCCACGCGTACAAAACACTGATTTGGAGTGAAGTTCAGAAACACACAAATACATCTTTAATCAGAGTATTTAGTCCGTTATCAACGATGTTCAGTGTTAATAATAAGTAATTAGGTTTTGAATATTTTTGTTAAGACAACTGGTAACGATATTTATGTATTAATGGTTGCAAAAAAATTATGAAAACATAATTTATTTCTAAAGGATTTGTATTCGTGATTCGAAAAAACAGGATTCGAATCTTTGATTAGAATCATATTTATCTCTTACGAATCCTTTATTCGAGTATTCGCGATTCGAATTATATTAGGTGATTCAGATTCTTGATTCGAATTCTTTTTACGAGGATTCGTCTCAGCTCTGATCATAATATTTTATTAATAATTAAAGGGCTAAGTGGAAAAGTAGTATAAGTGACATGAGATTATTTGTTAAATCTTTAGTCATTATTTTAACTAGCTTGTAGTTAAAATTATAGTCACAAAATAAAAGTCGTTTAGATGTTTATTATTTATTGGATTTTTATATCATGCTGTACCTTCAAGTGTTTTTTGTTTTTTTTTTGTATCCTACATTGAATAGAAACGTTGTGATTCTTATTTTATTAATAATTGAGGGGCTAAGTAAAAAAGTAGTACAAGTGACATGAGAGTATTTGCGTAAATTGGAGATAAAGTTTAACTTTTACAGAAAAATCTGTGGACGTCTAATCAATAACATTGTATTTCTATTGAGAGATACACATATTCAATTGTACCATTTTATCTATCACTAAATATGAATCTTATTTGTAGATATCTGTACTAATACCAATTTTTAAGAAAATAGCACTTGTACTACTTTTTCACTAAGCCCCTCAGTTGTGAATTATACACTTACCATTCATGTACAAAAAAACAGCAGTATCTTTGATTTTAAAAAGAAAACGCTTGGTTAAATTTCACTAACATATCTTTAAACTGTCTAGTACCATCTATGAATAAGTCAAATTAATACTTGAACATACTTTCATACACTCGTGCGTTTTTTTCCTCCGTTAAATATGAGCTCGTAAAAATTTCAAATGCGCCCGGATTATGACTTTCCTTCCCGACTTGGTGGAAAACGCTCGCGCATAAAACAATTTATCGTCCATGAAGTTCTCGGCCTCTTATTCCCGTCCCTCTCGTTTTTTGCTTTACGGATCACGGGACAGCCCTTAAAATTCAGCCTGCAAGCGAACAAGTCGGTTCGTACATAATAAATGCACGTGCTAGAAAGGTTTCGTCCTTAAACGCTTTTACCTCGAGAGCACTCGGTTTTAAATTAAAAATAAGTGAAATGCGAAATGCTTGTTTTAAGATACAAAATTTAGCACGATTTTCAGGGAGTTGCATGCAAATTTTGAACTAAGTTAAATATAATTCTTTTACTTATTTCTCTCTGATTATTTTCACCAAGTAAAAAGTTATGAATTACAATTAAATAACAATCACTTGATTTATTTCACTTTTAAAAATTATTTAAAATTTCCCCCAACCTCTGTAATTTAACTGTAACAGCTTTTGAGTTTACGTGAAGTGATTATTACACTAATACACTGTAATTTTTGCCTCAGGTGGCAGGTCGAGCGGTAACGTCGCCGGGCTGTATCGCTCGGCGAGCCACAAATTCGGGTTCGATTCCCGTGCACGGGGAGACTTTATTTAAAAAATAATATCTCGTCGTGACCCTGGGTGTAGTATAAATGTGTGTGATTGTCCGAATGAATAGTTAAATACTACAAATTGTAAATTGTGATAAATTAATTGATACAAAAATATATAGATTGATGATGGCTAATGGGCAAGTTCCCAAGGCCAGGCAACAGCCAAAAAAAAACACTGTAATTTACTTTATAATTACCTAACGAACAGATTGTTACTTGTTAATTACAAAGGTTTTAAATCTAACCATTTTTTTGCTTCTTCGTGTGTCCCACAAGGATCCAACCTTGTACCGGTGCTGTTTAATTGTTTTATAAACGATATTGCTGATGTAGTCAGTCAACATGTTGATGTTTGCAGACGTTCTGAAAATATATCATCCTACAAGTACTGTGGATTGATTGCGGAGTGATGTAAGAACAACAGCATCACCTTAAATGTTTTAAAATGCAAATCATTGTCTTATACTAGGCATAGGTCGCAAATAACGTACGAATATACGATTAATAGCTCTGTACTTTCCCGTGTTGAAACTGTTATAGACTTGGGAGTGTTATTTGACAAGACATTATCTTTTAACAGTCATGTCAAGAAAGTGATATCGGCCGCATATCGCTCATTAAGCTTCATAATACGAAATACTAAACCTTTTAAGAATATTGATGTCTTTGACGAATAAAGTTATTAGTGCTTTATTCGTCAAATTAATTTGATCTTCACGTAACTCACAATTAATTTATTTAATATTGATGTCATTAAAATATTGTTCTATTTTTTTGTAAGATCTAAACTTGAATATGCCTGTTGCGTTTGGGATCCATACTACGTAAAATATTCTTCGATGGTCGAAGTCATCCAGAAGAACAAATGTTTATATGGAATATGTAAAAGTATATTTAAAAGAAAAAATCCCTGTATATGTTAAGTAAATCAAATGTTATTTATTTTGATCCTGCATTCGTGTGATGTGATATTTTCGGAATAAATTCTGTTGAAAACTCGTGAAATCTTTTGCGGTAAATTGAAAGTTGATGAACGAAATCAATCTCCATCAACCCCCAGACTGTTTCTCCCCAGTGGGGTGGCGAGCGTGTCGCCGCATCGTCCCTCTTCTTCCTGTCCCCGCCGGGTGTCGAGGGGCGAACCCCATAAATCCCACCCCCAGGGGCGACCCTCCGCAATTTTATTTCTTAATAAACCAAGACGGTTATTGCCAAATAATAGTTTGTGATAATTTGATAAATAAAAGAACTCTTTAGAGTGGCTTTATTCAATACCGATTCATATTAAACAAAAACATACCAAACAAAAACGATAAATAAACACTCCTGAAAATAGACAGTTATGATTATTTCACACATTGAAATGGAGTATTGAAGTATTGAGAACCAATAAAATTGGCCGAATGTATACCACGTGACGTTTTAATCAATGCAAAAACCACGTTATTCGCGCGGTGCCGCGTGACGACCATGAAAGTTTTAATAAATGGAAAAACTCTCACAGTAGATGACAGTAACTCAACTCACACAAACATCAAATTAAAACGAAATTATCGAAAATGTTGTTGTTCTGTCCCACAAAACACTCAAGCTTTGGAATTTTGGAAGAAGTTTAGAGTTTTCTGCCATATCCATTAATTTGAGCTTATGGCACCTAAACTATTAAAGAACTACATATGTAATATTTTAAATTATTTTCAAATTAGTTTTGGTTCATTTAAGGATATAAAGTGCAAACGTGTCAGGAATGCGTTTTCTTAAAATAATCATGACCAAAACCACTCCAGTTTTATTTTTAATACAGGCAAAGTTTGAATATTTTACTCAAACTTTGTTGTTTTTAACAAATTGAATTAGAGCTAATTCACTAAATCGCTCAACCTACGGTCTCGCGATTTAAGACATGACAACTGTAGTCACCGAGAATTAATAACTCTGAAACTAGTCTATGGATGTTGTTTATCAAACATATACCAATATTTCACTCAAACTTTGTTGTTGTTATCAAATTTAATTCGAGCTAAGTCACCAAATCGCTTGACCTACGGTCTCGCGATTTAAGACATGACTTTGCTGTCGTTAACGAGAATTAAGAACTCTGAAACTAGTCTATGGATGTTTTTTTACCAAACACTGGCGAGCACTATAAAGTCTGAAACGCGTCTGCAAATTTAAAGTTCTCTTTTGTTTCAGGTGATTTTCGAGATTTAAAACTACCACCCAGCGAGTTTCAGCGTGTGTCCGACCTGGTGAGGCACTCGCACGAATTCACGATATCCGCACTGCTGAGACAGGAGACGGGCAACACCGGCTCGATATTCAGCATCGCCGACGGGCTGGACCGCTTCCTGGAGCTGCAGTCGAGCGGGCGGAGGAACGAGGTGCGGCTGCACTACACCTCGCGCGCCGACTCCAGGGTGTACGTGGAGACGTTCCACTACAAATTAGCGGACAACAAGTGGCACCACGTGGCCCTCTCCATCAGCGGCTCGCAGGCGGAGCTCTTCGTCGACTGCCATCCGCTGTACAAGAGGCTGCTAAGGCCGGGCGCGCTGGACAGGAACTTCACCGAGCCGCAGCAGCTCTGGCTGGGCCAGAGGTACAAACATTATTTTTTTAAGGTAATTATTTATGATAATCATAATAAACGAACATTTAGTTCATTTATAGAAATACGAACTGCTCACAGAATTACATTATTCAATGGTATATAAACCCAATATGGCTGCTATTAGAAAAATTAAACTTTCATGTTGTATCTTCAAAATGAGACACCCTGTATAAAATCTGTCAATTCAATTATATTTCTCTGATATTATATAAATTTAAGCTCATTATCTTACTAATTAACAAAGTTATAGCAAAACGAAATCAACACTTAGTTAGAATTTCACTGTTTATTGATTGATACTGCAACAATTATTTCGCCACACAGTGGCTTAATCAGGCAGACGAATAATGGATTACACACTTAAACTAACGCTTAAATATTAACGCCAAAAGAAACGTATTTTTATTTTGTATTAAAAATGGAAACTTTTGTCTAATTTAACCTTTTTCGTACTGGTGAGCACGATAAAGCAGACGGACGGTATATCCTTTGTCATATTTTTAATCGTATCCTTGATCAAAAAGTAAGGTTAAAAAGCCTGCAATGAAACGTGTACATTTTGTAACCTTACTTTTTGATCACCCCTCATAGTTTACGAGATCCCAATCCTGAGCACGATAAAACAAACGAACGGTATAAATAATCTGATATCCTTCTACCATATATTGGTGTAGGTGTAGGATCTCACTTTTAACGAATTTAATTAATTGCCATAGCAAGTTGTCAGAAGTTTTGGAACTGCTATATTTCAGATGATTTTTCGTTGTCCCGGCACATTTACCATAAAATAAGGGTAGTTCAATGAATCAACGCCTATTTTAATTCAATCAAATTAAAATAATTCAACCTATCAGAAGTTTGTATTTGTATGGAATGTTTGTTGATTGTTTTAGGGTGTGATGCAGGACGTGAGACTGATAGCCGGCCCCCACGGCTACCTGTACCAGTGCCCGAAACTAGACTCGGCGTGTCCGACGTGCGGCCAGTTCAGCCTGTTGCAGAGCACCGTCCAGGAGCTGACTAATCATCTTAAGGAACTTTCCGAAAGGGTATATTGGACTACCATGTAACGTCCCTTATGCGTTCAGTACAATGTTTTGATTGTATATAATTCTCTGTTTTGCAGTTGAAAGCGGCCGAGGGACGGATCGCCCGCGTCGAGGACTGCGACTGCCAGAAGTCCTGCTGGGTCAACGGCACATCGCACGCGGACGGCGCCCGGTGGCAACAAGGCTGTGATTCCTGCACGTGTGTGGTAAGTAACTATTCTCAATTACCGTATTAACTTTTTTAATTGAGATAAATCTCGAAGCGCGTTTATAGATGGCCTAAATAATTTGACCCAAACTGTTAAATTTGCAGTAGGTTACTGTATGTAACAGCAAACACTTGATGAATGATCCAATATCCGTCTGGGTATTAGCTCGGGAAGTAGTTTTTTCAATTACTGTTTGATTTAGTCTTTGTAAGACTAACTTGATGTAGATTGCATAAATAATCGCACTTTTAATGTTTGAAGTATTCTGCACCAAGTGTTGGCAATTTTATTTATACTTATATTAACTTTATGCGGGAAATTCTATCGTTCATCGCGCTGTAATGTACAGCCATTCATTGTTTCTTAAAAGTCGTCAACTTAAAGTTTTAAACGAGTGTTGCACTCCTTGGTTAAGTATGAAATAAAATTTTTAAAACCTGGAAATTTGGTTTGGTCGCGTAGCCCAACCAACCAAATTTTCAGGCTTTTCTAAACTCGAAATTTTACTTCATGCTTAATCTGCGAATTAAAACACTCGTTACATACTTTAAATTAAACGTTTTTGAAGAACAATACATCTCATCCCCCAACCCGATTTCCCATCCATCACCCTTCCTTAAAAAAAGAACAACGAATGCTTTAAAACTTACAGTGTATGCATCGAGATATGTATATTTAAAAGATAACAATTCTGTATCAATAGTGTAGTACAGAATAACGAGTGTTTCCAATCCCAGATTAAGCATGAAGTAAAATTTCGAGTTTAGAAAAGCCTGAAAATTTAGTTTGGTCGCGTAGCGCGAAGCGCGGAGCGACCAAACCAAATTTTCAGGCTTTTCTAAACTCGAAATTTTACTTCATGCGCCACGCGTATAAAACACTGATTCAATGTGATATTTAAATATACTACTAAATCAGTTTGAAAAACAAACTGCTCAAGCAGGAATAAATATATATACTACTAAATAAGAACATTTCAATTTCACAATACGTCAATGTTTTATATGCGTGGCGCATGAAGTATAATTTCGAGTTTAGAAAAGCCTAAATATTTTGTTCAGCCGCTCCGCTTCCTGAAAATTTACAGTGTATGCATCGGGATATGTAAACTTAAAAGTCAAATTACCTTCTAACAACATACATTTCTATTTATTTTCAGTATGGAGAAGTTCAATGTAGTCCCATCGAGTGTCCGGTACTCACGTGCAAGAAGCCAGTCAACAAAACTGGAGAGTGCTGCCAAATTTGTCTTAGTAAGTAACCGAACTTTCTTCATTTGCGAAATACTTGATTGGTCATGTTTTTATTCTTCTCTTCTTCCTAGGGCATTGCTTATTTTATGGTGTCTTTTACGATCACGGCGACCAGGTGCACGTGAAGCAGTGCCTTGCATGCGAGTGCAGAGACGGCAGCATGAGCTGCAACAAGATAAAACCGGAAGCCTGCCCGAAGCTGACGTGTCCTCCGGAGCAGCAGTTCAGCGTCCCGGGCGAGTGCTGCAAATTCTGTCCCGGTAAGTCACCATCAATAACAATAATAAACTCTATATGAGGCACTCAGAAGCAAAGGGATATAAGTAACATTTTTTTTTAATTGGATTACATGGAATAGTAACAGTTACAAGGTGTGTACATTAAGTAATGAGACTGGCAACGTAGAGTTCGATCTGGCAACACTTGAATCGCATAATGAAGTAAACATGTGATAGGCCTTCAGTACGAGATTGAATTTTTAGTGCGTTTTAAACCTCGTTTTAAACCCTGAAAGGGTTAAAGAAGTAAAAAGAAATACATGTGTTTACATTGAGTTCTATCTGTCACCTAGAATATTTTTTAAACTCTACTTAACCACACTGCTGTTTTCTCTCATTGGTTTTAATATAACTTAAACCTTGTTGGCATTTTATCAAAAATTCACTACCAGACTTTTGCTCATTGATACAATAATACTTCTAAAAATAACTAAAGTTAACTTACCCGGCTGCTTACTAACTGCCATTAATTTTAATCTATGAATAAAAGTTACTCATGCTTGTTTAAAAATTCTAATAATTCTTAATTTTAATGGAGCAGCTTTTTTACCATACTAACAAATATTAACAGTGGACATGTTTGTTTGTTGCTTTATTTCGCCTACGGAAAAACAGGGGTCGATTACTGCGCTAAAGGACACATATGCCATGCTAACGCCACCTGTCTGAACCTGCAGACCACTTACGCTTGTCAGTGCGACCAAGGCTTCCAAGGAGACGGACACACTTGCAGCGGTACTAATTTTTAATACCTATTAACACTCGCTTAAAAACAAACAAAACAAATTCTTACTAAACATTAAATACGAGGGGCACGCTGAAATTGTGGGCATGGGCAAAACAAAAGGTGCATGCGTTATAAAGTGGGTGAAGTGTCATTCTTGCATAACCTAAAACATGACTGTCCAGCATTTCGACTAATAATTTATTACAACTTTCGGAGAAATTTATCGCAAGAAGCGGGTCGAGAGGAGCTTGTAGCTAGGTTTGATGATAGAGGCTCATGTAAAAGTAGCGCCGACTCTTTCAGATTCAGTAACGAGCCTCGTAAAGGTCGACTAATGATGCACGTTGATTTACTCAGACCCACGACTTTCAGCGTGTCCTTCGTAACTATATTTATTCGTTCTAAAATTAACTATCTAAATAAAATGCTGGATTACCTGAAGTGGGCAGGCTCGTAACCAGACTTAGAGGTACCTGGGGGTACGTCTTGCTCAACCTTGCCATCAGGAAAACAAGAAACAATTGTTTTGCTCGACCTGGACCACAAATTTGGCATGGTCCTGCCTTAGTTTGGCATTCATAGAGTTTAATCCAGCACTAGTTACTAATTATAAATTTTGTTAATTTTTATTGTTAACACGGTTGCTGAATCCGTCAATGAAATTCATCGAAAAATATCATAGGTTAAATCAAGGGCTTGTAATGAATTTCATTGGTTAAATCAAAGAATGTCAACAAGACTGCATCAGTTTTTCATTGGTTGGTTTGTCGAGTTGTGGGACAGAACTACCCAAAAATTGGGTTGAAGGAAATGTAACTTTTGTTGTGTGATTGTGTAGATATAGACGAGTGTCAGCAGGAGGGCGGTCTGGAGGGGCACCACTGCCACTCGAACACGAAATGTGTAAATACGAAAGGTTCCTACGTGTGCGAGTGCCTGCCCGGCTACAGGCGGGTGGACAAGTTCAACTGCGCCGAGTTGGACGAGTGCAGCTCCGGCGAGCACAACTGCGACCCACATGCCGACTGCATCAACACCCAGGGCAGCTACCACTGCGTCTGCCAAGAAGGTTACGCCGGTGATGGTTATACCTGCACACGTAAGTCTTCTCAAAAAATATATAACAATAATGAATGATTTTTTGAATTAATTACAATATGTAAAGCTATTTATTTCAAACAATCAATGATGCTACAATTTTAGAATAATCGAAATCAGGGTGGATTGCTGCTGGCCCTGTGAATGTTCTTGGTTTATATGTACATTGAATTTTTAGCGGTGTGTGGGCAGAGGTGTTTGAACGGTGGTGCGTGCAAGAGTCCGGGCCAGTGCGTGTGCCCCAGCGGGTATATTGGCTCCAGCTGTGAGAAGGACGTGGATGAGTGCGCCACTAACCTGCACCGGTGCACTAAGTCCTCGGTCTGTGTAAATATGATGGGATGGTATTACTGTGCCTGCAAAGCAGGATATAATAGTACGTTTATCGACAATAATCTCGGAACACTATGTCAAGGTACGAAATCACAATTACTATTCTGATATTTTTATAAAGCATTCATATTATACTAATCGGGTCAATTGAATTGATAAGACTAAATGCAAATATCATTAAGTTTATAGTGAACACATTATAGTCAACACACGACCCTTCTACCCTGACTTCATTAACTTCTATCTGTTTTCAATCAATGGATTATGATTAAAACAGAACATCTTCAATTGTTTGGCATTGAAATGGTAATGGTAAGGTGGTAGTCTCAAAATTGTATGTCCAAAACATATTCACCTGCCTCAAGCCAGGTGTTTCTTAGGTGAGCACTTTTGGCAACATCTTCCCACTCCTGGATCATTCCCTTGATGCGGACTTTAGTTATTCCCCTATAAGGTTCTCGTCCAGAGCTGGGCAGGATTCGAATCATTCAGGATTCGATTCCCGGATTCGGATCCTTTTAGAGGATTCAACAGAGGTATTCGAATACTTTAGTGAAAACGGATTCGTGATCCGGACTCGTTAAATTTTTTTAAAAGGATTCGTATTCGAATCCAGACGTAGATGATTCGAATCCTTATAAAAGGATTCGAATTCTTATAAAAGGATTCGAATCCTTATAAAGGGATTCGAATTCTTATAAAAGGATTCGAATCCTTATAAAAGGAATCGAATCCTTACAAAAGCATTCGAATCCTCATACACGGATTCAAATCCTCCTAAATAATTCGAATCATCGCTATTCAGGCTGGGATTCGAATTCAATTAATTCAAATAGTTAAATATTTAAATTACTAAATTATTCATATTTGAATATAAATATTGAAATTTTTGAATAATTCAAATATTTGTGAATGGATATTTGGTTACTTAACCATGAAAAATATCCAACGTTAATAGTATATTTTTAACTTCACTTGAAATCAGTGTTCTATACGCGTGGCGCATGAAGTAAAATTTCGAGTTTAGAAAAGCCCCGTGAAAATTTGTCTCGGGTCGCTGCGCGACCCTCGACAAATTTTCTACGCGGGGCTTTTCTAAACTCGAAATTTTACTTCATGCTTAGTCTGGGAGTGGACAACACTGGTTCTTAGAAATTTCAAATTGAAGGATCACTCTAGATTACTAAGCTTATTACCATTTTACAAAGGCTACAGCTCGAAGGACCAACCATGGTCTTCGGAGACCGAAGGACTGCAGGGAATCGAAGTTTTTTTACAAGAAAACAACGAATATCTGAAGGTTTACAGCATGAATAGGAAAGAAAACATCTAATTTTGAAAAAATATCGAAGTTGGGTTGGTTTTCAGTGCATTTTTAACTTCACTTTAAATCAGTGTTTTATACGCGTGGCGCATGAAGTAAAATTTCGAGTTTAGAAAAGCCCCGCGAAAATTTGTCTCGGGTCGCTGCGCGACCCTCGACAAATTTTCTACGCGGGGCTTTTATAAACTCGAAATTTTACTTCATGCTTAGTCTGGGAGTGGACAACATTCGTTTGAATTTCAAATTTAACTTTTTTAAAAAAATCGACGTATGTAATATAATAAATCATTCATTGAAATCATAGAAAAAGATTTAAAATTTTATCTAAAAATAACTTTTAGAGTTAACTTTATAATTTGGTCGGCTCTTAATGGGTGAATATTCTATTCCTAAAAAAAACCGTTTTTATTTAATATTAAAGTTGCATTTAATTCAATAACAAACTGTGAATAAATCGACATAAATCTAGAAATATCGAAAATCTCGACATGTAGAAAATCTTGACGGTCCACTCCCAGACTAAGCATGAAGTAAAATTTCGAGTTTAGAAAAGCCCCGCGTAGAAAATTTGTCGAGGGTCGCGCAGCGACCCGAGACAAATTTTCACGTGGCTTTTCTAAACTCGAAATTTTACTTCATGCGCCACGCGTATAAAACACTGGTTTAAAGTGAAGTTAAAAACGCACTGAAAATCAACCCAACTTCGATATTTTTTCAAAATTGGATGTTTTCTTTCCTATCCATGTTGTAAACCTTAAGATATTCGTTGTTTTCTTGTAAATAAACTTCGATTCCCTGTAGTCCTTCGGTCTCCGAAGACCATGATTGGTCCTTCGAGCTGTAGCCTTTGTAAAATGGTAATAAACTTAGTAATCTAGAGTGATCCTTTAATTTGAAACTTCTAAGAACGAGTGTTCTCCACTCCCAGACTAAGCATAAAGTAAAATTTCGAGTTTAGAAAAGCCCCGCGTAGAAAATTTGTCGAGGGTCGCGCAGCGACCCGAGACAAATTTTCACGGGGCTTTTCTACACTCGAAATTTTACTTCATGCGCCACGCGTATAAAACACAGATTTAAAATGAAGTTCAATAACACATATATCATCATTAATTAAAATCATTATATAATCAGATATTTAGTCGGTAAATGTACATTTTTGTTAATAGAAATTGATGGAATAAAATATTACTGGTTGCAAATAATAGATTCAAATTTATTTTTAAAGGATTTGTATCCGTGATTCAAAAATGAGGATTCGAATCTTTGATTCGAATCATATTTTTCACTTACGAATCCTTTATTCCAGTATTCGTGACTCGAATCATATTAGGTGATTCGGATTCGTGATTCGAATCCTGTTTTTGAGGATTCATCCCAGCTCTGTTCTCGTCTAAAACAAATGGAGTTTTAGAACCTTATTTGGCAAGACTGTTGGCAATTTCATTACCTTTGATCCCTGCATGACCTGGAACCCAGGGCAGTTTAACTCTGTTATTCCTGGCCAGCTGCTTTAGGGATAGTTTGCACTCACAGACAAATTTAAACTTACATTCTATTTACTTTTAATGCAAAATTTTTGCGTACTATTGAAAATGCGACGTGTTTTTTCTTTAAATAGTTTCACCACAGTTCGAATGATATTTTGAGCGTTTTTGTAAAATTGGCGCATTTGAAGTATTTTGACAGGCGTCATGAATGTCACGATGATAGAAACGCAAACTTAACATCACACGTGCCAATTTAAGATGTTCTGTTTCAACCATAATCCATTGATTGATAACAGATAGAAGTTAATGGGGTCAGGGTAAAAGGGCAATGTGTTGACTATATTACTATTTGATCTGATTCTAGTGCTGAATTGCTTTGTTGTATTAATTTAAATAATATGTTAGATATCAACGAATGCAATTTAAATTTGCACACCTGCCACCCCTCATCGCAATGCGTAAACAAAAACGGCAGCTACGAGTGCAAGTGCCCCCCGGAACGGGGCCCAGACTGCCGCCTGGACTGCTCGTACGAGGGCGTCGAATACACCGACGGGCTTATCTTTTCCCCACCAACGAGCCCCTGCGTGCGCTGCACCTGCACCAAGGGCATCATCTCCTGCGAGGAGCCCAAGTGCAACTGTTCGGTGCCGGGCAGCGACAAGAACAAGTGCTGCCCGCAGTGCAACAGCGACTTCTCCTGCAGCCACCAGGAGCTCACCGACGTGGTCTTCAATCACGGCGAGCGCTGGTCCTACCAGTGCCAGACCTGCGAGTGCTTGAACGGCGAGGTGGACTGCTGGGACATGAAATGCCCGGAGTTGCCCTGCAAGAACCCCATACAAGAGCCGGAGGACTGTTGCCCGCGGTGCGGGGAGCTGTGCCCGATGGGGAACAGCACGGCGCTGTCCAGCGGCGAGCCCTGTCCCTACGCTGGGATACACTACCAATCGGGCGCGCAGTTCACGGATCCTAGCGACCCGTGCGTCGCTTGTAATTGCCAGGTGAGTTCAGTTTAAATAAGCTTTGTGTTTTTCTAAGATGGCCTTGATATATAACCCACTAAAAAGGTATTGTAAGTTTGAGTGTCATTCCATAACATTATATGAGATGCTTGTGCATTTTTTAGCGCTTTAGAAGGCGCAGAGATTAATAGAAACCGCCTTACATGTTTATCCTCCCCCCTCTTCATCATCACTCATTTAGCATCATACATTTATACATATACATAATCATATTTTTATTATTTATTAAAAAAAAAATCAGGAACATACTAATACACAAAGTGCACGAGAAATGTTTGATCAACTATGGAATTCTACTGATTAAAAATAGTATTTCACTCATAAGAACTTTCAAATGTGACAGTTGTAAGTGCTCGAAATGATCACAATCACAATCATCATGAAGTTTGTGATTGATGGACATGACCACGATGACGTCATCGAAATCAGTTACGGCCATCATGAACGGTTGTGATTCGTGGACATGACATCACACCGATCAATCACAACCACCATTAACGTCTGTAATTGGGCATAACCATGATGCCGTCACACCGACCAATCACAATCATATTAAACGGTTGTGATTGTGAACCTGACTATGATGACGTCACCCTAACCAATCACAACCAATATAAACGGTTATGATTGGTGGACATGTCCAAGATGACGCCAAATTGTTAGGCATGATCATGATGACGTCACACCGACCAATCACAACCATACTAAATGGTTGTGATTGTTAACATGTCCATAATTACGTCACCCCAATCAATCACAACCAATATAAACGGTTATGATTGGTGGACATGTCTAAGATAACGTCAAACCGACCAATCACATACATAATGAACAGTATTGCCAGATTGGAGTTTTTATTCCCAAAATGGAAGTACATGTCGTAAATTTGGGTGATTTTTCTACGAGATTTTAAGAAATTTCAATATAACACCCGGCGACACTGATCATATACGATTGAAATTGGTGGACATGACCATGATGACGCCACACCGACCGGGGCCGGCATTATTATTTATTAAAAAATTAAGAAAATTGATCAAATTTACCAAAATTGTGAAATTCGAAGAATACTAAAAAATGTTCAAAATGTTTTAGTATTGGACAGCTTTCTGCAAAAGGGAACCAATTTATATGTAAAAATGTAACTTGGTTTCTTTCTGCAGAAAGCGGTCCAATTATGAAATTTAAGATCATTCATTGTAAAATTCCAAGAAATTGATCGAAATTGCGGAAAAAAAATCACGAAACTCACGAAAGACGACATCAATCGTGAAAATTAATAAATATCGTTATTGGTAAACTATTAATGGATATCGATAGCTAACGCCATCTAATGCTTCATAGTGGCATCGTCAGTGACACGAATGCACAAAGTGCATATACAGGTCACTGTTTCGTCCACTTTGTGCATTCGTGTCACTGACGATGCCACTATGAAGCATTAGATGGCGTTAGCTATCGATATCCATTAATAGTTTTCACATATTGGCTTGAAATAGTCAGAAATGTTCAGTATTCCTCAGCACTGGGTCGGGACCACACTGAAGAGGACCTTGAAGTCCGAAACGCGGCTGTGGGTATCTGGTGCCGGAATACTGAACACAAATTAAATTTTGATCGTTATTGGTATTTGAACAATTGAGTAAAAAATGTCTAAATAATAAAAATTTGAAAAAATGTGAAAATTAACACACGATTATAATCAATGCGAAAATGGTGTGTACATTTTACGCTAATTGAAATTGTGAAATCGTCAAATATCTTGAAAATCAAAATTTTGAAAAAACTTTTTTTTCGAATAAAGGTTTGTGTTACGAGCAGTGGCATAGATAACCATTATTTATTTAGGGGATCACCCCGCCCCCCTCCCCTTCCATAAGTTTCGAAAAATAAGAGAATAAATAAAAGGTCATTTTTCTGTTATCGATTTATTTTGCTATAATTATTATTTTATTTTTACATTTCCGTCATTTGAGAAAATACCTGACGTGATACAGAACTTTAAAGGTCATTGTCGATATCTATTCAGATTCATTTGAAAACAACAAAAATAAGTTGAAACTGCAGATCAGTGCTATTTATGCGTGAGTGTAACAAAAAAAATAAAACAGTCACTAGCTTAGATTAATGATAAAAGCCATCGTGGCACCCAGATGCCATGCATCCTTTTCTTTCTGTCTTGAGCTGCCCCTGATTACCACGATGACGTCACAACGACCAATTCTCACTGTCCTGAACAGTTGTGATTGGTCCATATATCCGATGACGTCACACAAACCAATTCCCACTGTCCTGAACAGTTGTGATTGGTCCATATGGGCTGATGACGATACAACGACCAATCGTAATTGTCCTGAACAGTTAAAGGGTTAGAGGCGAACAACCAAATGAGTCCTAATTTAGAAATTTTACAAGGGAATAAAACGAAAATTCAGAACTTGTGTATGTTTTAAAGTTATTTACTTCTTTCGTGGTGGATAACTAGTGACCCATTTGTTTGTTTCCCGTTAGGTTTGCCTACGTGAAAACACTTGGTCTAAGCTACACAATGGTGTCAAAAACGATGTTGAGTACTCTTTGCACTCATTTGGTTTTTCTCCTTAACCCTTTAGTTGTGGTTGGTCCGTATCGCATCGATGACGTCACACGGACCAACCAACAGTTGTGATTGGTCCATATGACCACGATGACGTCACACCGACCAGTTGTTTATTTCATTGGTCCATATGGGCTGATGACGATACAACGACCAATCGTAATTGTCCTGAACAGTTAAAGGGTTAAGGGCGAACAATCAAATGAGTCCTAATTTAGAAATTTTACAAGGGAATAAAACGAAAATTCAGAACTTGTGTATGTTTTAAAGTTATTTACTTCTTTCGTGGTGGATAACTAGTGACCCATTTGTTTGTTTCCCGTTAGGTTTGCCTACGTGAAAACACTTGGTCTAAGCTACACAATGGTGTCAAAAACGATGTTGAGTACTTTTTGCACTCATTTGGTTTTTCCCCTTAACCTTTTAGTTGTGATTGGTCCGTATCGAATCGATGACGTCACACGGACCAATCGTAACGTTCTGAACAGTTGTGATTGGTCCATATGACCACGATGACGTCACACCGACCAGTTGTTTATTTCTTTCGTCGTGGATAACTAGTGGCCCATTTGTTTGTTTCCCGTTAAGTTTGCTTACGTGAAAATACTTGGTTTAAGCTACACAACGGTGTCAAAAACGATTTTCAGTACTTTTTGGACTCATTTGGGTATTCCCTTTAACCGTTTAGTTGTGATTGGTCCGTATCACATCGACCAATCGTAACTGTTCTGAACAGTTGTGATTGGTCCATATGACCACGATGACGTCACACCGACCAAGTTTAGTAAATATGTGCCCGTTACAACAAAGGAGCTTTGTGTGTTCGTGTGGCTCCTGTCTAATGGAATTTCAAACGTTTTCGTCATAAAAAAAACTAGAAAAATAGTTGATTAACCAATTGAAAATGTACATAAATATCGCTGACCAACATTATTGAAAAACAAAATCAGATCAAATCAGCAACTTGCAAAAAATCGAAGGATCTGCCGATTGATTTATTAGAATAACATTTAGTACTTTTTTGCCGTCAAGTTATCAAAAAAATAACAACTATAATTTCTGAATTCTGCCGCTTTTCCCCAAAAAAAGTTTATAGAAGTTTTATTTATTAGAATATTCCATTCTCAGGATTCAACAGAACATAGAGTAAAAATTAATATTTTCCTCCTAACATTTCTCATTCAATTTTAAGAAGTGGAAATTGTATTGAATAAAACCACGTTTGACATTCCATTATATTTAATTTAATTTGATTCATTATTACCATTTATTAGTTAGTGTATTTCATCATCATAATCATTTTGAAACATTTAATTTTTACATTATACATTTATAAGCATGGCTGGCCTACTGGGTAGTGCTAGAGGCTGGCGGGCTACGCTAGGCTAAATACTAACAATTAACACTGCCTTCCCTTACAGGTGCCGTTCTGCGCCCAACTGGTGAGCAATGTCGCGTGTTGTGTGCATCGGTAAACACATCACTCTAACTACACTCAAAAAAAAAAACTATACACACCTCTAGTAGTGCCTGCTCTCTCTCTATCCTCTATCTTACTTTTTTATTTCTTGAATTTGCCTGATGTATTAACTCTCAGTAGATCTTATTTCTTAGTTTATCAGTAGGGATATAGTCACAGTATATCATGATATAGTCACTTAGTTTATCATGATATAATCACTTAGTTATCATAGACAGAAAAGAGGCGCAATTTAGATAGTCTTAGAGCTCATCATGGATAAATCACAGTAAATCATGACTAGGAAATCACGGAATTCACAAAACAAAAACATCACAGTAATTCATGATGTAGTTGGCTTAAAGGTAAAAGTCAGTAAGTGCGTGGGAAATAAAAGAGTTTTACCTTTAAAGCCTTCGAAATAATCACAAATTATCATTTTCCTAAGTGAATTATAATTTCATTAAAGTAAAGCGATTAAGATGCTAATTTTATGCTTCGATAAGTTATTTACAAAATTGTTACACATGTTTCTGTATGGCTCTCAAACGAAAACTCCGTTTAAATGTATCCAAAATACTGTGAATTTTTCTTTTAAATATACATATCCCGATGATTGCAGCGCTCGGTAAATTTGCAGCCATTCGTTGTTTTTAAAAAAATGTTCAATTTGATGTATCGAACGAGTGTTTGACTCCTTGATAAAGCATGAAGTAAAATTTCGAGTTTAGAAAAGCCTGAAAATTTGGTTTGGTCGCGTAGCGAAGCGGAGCGACCAAACCAAATTTTCAGGCTTTTCTAAACTCGAAATTTTACTTCATGCGCCACGCGATTAAACACTAATTTAATGTGAAGTACAAAATATACTGCTTCAGTTTGATCTCGTATTGATAAATTGTATAAATATTTATTTCATTTGACCAAATTTTGCGCTTTTAAAGTTCGTGCCATTTGCTTTGTATTGTATAAATATATTTAAAAGAAAACATCCGAACGTGAATTTCTCTAGTTTTCAATAATTTGGTTATACGAAATAAATATTTATAATATCTATTAAAATAATCTAACTTCTAATTTATTTTAAACTTCACCTTAATTGCGTGTTTTGTACGCATGGCGCATGAAGTAAAATTTCGAGTTTAGAAAAGCCTGAAAATTTGGTTTGGTCGCTCCGCGAAGCGGAGCGGCCAAACCAAATTTTCAGGCTTTTCTAAACTCGAAATTTTGCTTCATGCGCCACGCGTATAAAACACTGATTCAATGTGAAGTTCAAAATATACTACTAAATCAGTTTAAAAAAACAAATTTCTCAAGCAGGAATAAAAATATTCTACTAAACAAGAATATTTTCAATTTTACAATACGTCAGTGTTTTATATGCGTGGCGCATGAAGTAAAATTTCGAGTTTAGAAAAGCCTGAAAATTTGGTTTGGCCGCTCCGCTTCGCGGAGCGACCAAACCAAATTTTCAGGCTTTTCTAAACTCGAAATTTTACTTCATGCTCCACGCATATAAAACACTGACGTATTGTAAAATTGAAAATATTCGGAGCGACCAAACCAAATTTTCAGGCTTTTCTAAACTCGAAATTTTACTTCATGCTTAGTCTGGGAGTGGAAACACTCGTTAAAAACTTCAAACTGATTTTTATAAAAACAAGGGATTCCTACAAATTTACTAAACGGTATAGAAATCGGGATATGTATATTTAAATGAAAAAATCCCTGTATAATGTTTCTAAAGCAGGCTTCACGCTGTTTAATCTACACATCTACACAATGACAAATCAAGCCAAGTTAATCTTGTATCGTCGAAAATAGATACATTTTCAGATCTAGAGCGACAGTAGCAGTTTAATCATTACCAACTTACATTTACTCTTATTTTAAAAAACACTCATGTTTAGAAAAGGTGTTTTACAGTGTGTGGCCAGCTTAATAATGTTTAAACACTTTTTCTTATCTAGAGTGACAGTAGCAATTTAATCATTACCAACTTACAATTGCTCTAGTTCTAAAAAAACACTCACGTCTGGAAAAGGTATTTTACAGTGTGTGGCCAGCTTAATAATGTTCAAACACCCCCATTGTTTTTTAATAATTTATTTCACTAATGAATTACTTTCTATATCGTAATATTTGTGTGGCTATATTTCGTACTTTTAAATTGTCTGATTATAAAGTATTAAAGAAAAACTTCCCGAACAGTTGAAAACACAGCACTCTACAGATGTGTATCGCCTATTTATATTGCATGCTTTTTTAGTGATTAAAGACAGTAACCAAAAAGAAAAAAAGAACAAACGTCAATGTGGTTTGTGTGGTATGCGTAGTTGGTTGGTAATGCGTGTGTGTGCAATTAAAACAAAAAACAATAACCAGAAATGGGCTAAATTTAATAAAAGCGCATGTGTGTATGCATATCTGGACTTAATCAAAAAATAATAATTCAATAACAGAAATAATACGGGGTGTTTTATTTAAGAATAATGCGATTCTAGAAACGCAATATAATCTGCATTATTTTATACCTACAACGTGTTTTTATTTAAGTTTGCGATCATTGAATGATGCGACTCTACTAGCGTAAAATGCAACCCAATATACACTTTGCACATTGCGCACGTGGATATTAAGTTGCATTCTAAGTAATTTATTTCACATTAATTTGCAACCCAATATACACTTTGGATTGTGCACGTGTATACTGGGTTGCATTTCAAGTCATTCCTCACTTTGATTTGCAACCCAATATGCACTTAGCATTGCGCACGCGTATATTGGGTTGTATTTAGAGTCATTTATTTCATTTTGATTCGCAACCCAATATACACTTTGCATTGCGTATGTCTATATTGGGTTGCATTTCCAGCTTGTAAAATCGCATCACTAGTAATAAGGTTGAATTTTGAGCGCTGTATTCTTATATGAAACACCCTGTGTACTAAAGGAATGGTTGGTATGTTCAACTATTTGAACTTTTAATTAAAACGAACAAAAAATAGGAGACAATGAAAATGTTTCAATTTCACAATGTTCAAAGAAACAGGTTAACCGAAATAAAAAAAAACAAATTGTATGATTATTATTGAATATTGTTTAAAACTTCCGTGAACCTAAATTTTAATTTAAAGTAATATTACATTTGGCAATTGTTTGCAGAATATTTACAAAATATAAAAGCGAATTTATCGATTTTCTGCAATAGTTTTGTCTCGTTGAGACTTTTCCAAATATTTAATTTCACTGAATATTTGTAAAAGCCTCAACTATGCAGAACCTACATTTTAAGATTTTACTATGTTTCATTGTATTCAACAGAGTTCTAAAGCTGAAGCTATTAAAAGTACATAAGATTAAAAAAACAAGATTTTCAACACTTCAGGGCCCATTATCACAGTACTGATGCAATTTGTCATCGGTGAGAAGTTGCACTGAAATGACGTCATTTTGGGAAGAATTTACCCAACCCTTTGGAGTAGCATGACGTAATTTCAGTGCAACTTCTCACCGATGACAGGTTGCGCTGAAATTACGTCATTTTTGGAAAAATTTACCCAACCCTTTAGAGTAAATAAATAATAAATTTCAGTGCAACTTCTCACTGATGACAAATTGCATCGGTACTGTGAATGTAACCCTGGAGTAGCAACACTATTTGTATAAAATTCTCAGTCTATGAAATCGAAAACAAAGTTTAACCCTTCAATGCATGATTTTATTCTCTTAAATTATTTTCCAATTAAAATTATTACAGAATGTGTAAAATATCCAAAACAATGTAATGCAAATTTTTGTTTTTGTTACATATCGATCAACTACTTCCGAAACCTCCTAAGTCCCGATTTTACACAAAAATCACCGTTAGTTAGACATTAACTTACTAATATTAGTATAAACATCTACTCAAAACACTTATTAAAAATCGCTCATGATTAAGTTATACGTACCATAAAAAGGATTACGCAGCTTATATAATATTCAACTAGTATTTTGTCTCTTCTGTCAAATTTCACATTTTGCACTTAGGAGGTTTCGATCGATATTAGGATTTTCTGCCAAAAATACTGCATTATGTGTTTTAAAAATATAAGACAATAAACAATTTATGTATACATTTTCTTGGAATAAATGGTCAAATTCAAGCAAAGATCAATACTGTTTTAATTTTGTAGTACCTTAAATTTACTTAATTATATTTTATATTACTTCATTAGAATTTTTTGTTTACATTTTTAAATTTTAGCTAAATTATTGAAAATATTTAATATTACATTATTAAACATAACATTTTATTACAGTAAAATATAACAATTGTGTGTGCATAAATCTGATTTTTAAATACAAGGAATTTTTCTTTCAGGTATACATATGCATACACTGTAAATTTTACGACATTCGTTGTTTTTTTAAAAGATTTTAATTTGAATCATTAAACGAGGGTTTTCCACTCCCAGACTAAGCATGAAGTAAAATTTCGAGTTTAGAAAAGCCTGAAAATTTGGATTGGCCGCGTAGCGAAGCGGAGCGGCCAATCCAAATTAGGCTTTTCTAAACTCGAAATTTTACTTCATGCGCCACACGTGTAAAACAAAAATATCGGTAAGTTTCAAATATACGGCCTCAGCAATCTAATATGTAGATGTGAATACAACGTGAGTCAAATTCTGTGCTGAATAAATTGTTCAAAACAGTGATTATAGGCAACCCAATAACTCTACCGTATACTAGGTTGCCTATAATCGTTATTGTATGTGTGTGTTTTTTTAGCTTCACTGTGAATCAGTGTTTTTCAGTGGATAGGCCGCTCCGCTTCGCTACGCGGCCGATCCAAATTCTTAGGCTTTTCTAAACTCGAAATTTTACTTCATGCTTAGTCTGGGAGTGGAAAACACTCGTTGCCTTAAATTGAACGCTTTGAAACAACGAATTCCCGCAAATTTAAAAATCGCTGTAATTATCGGGATATGTATACTCAAAAGAAAAATGCCCCGTATGTTCTGTTTTAAATACGTTTTAAACATGTTTTAAAGACGTTTTAAACATGTCTTCAATTGTTAATGTTTTAAGCGCTGTTTCAATGAAAAAAAACACGATTTGTTAAAAAAAACTGTTTGTTTTAATTAAAATGAAAAAACGTTCTTTTTAACAACCCTGCTGAATATTTATAAACGTTAAAACTTGACAAATTTATAAGTGTAGTAAAATCCATAATATTACGAAAAAAATTGGTAAAAATTGTTTGACCCATTCTTCCTGTCAATTGAGGATTTTGGAATAAATAGACTTGTAAGACACTTATCATTATCCTTTTTGACTTAATAATTCTACCATAAGCAGATCCAGAGAGCAAATATCTTTGAGAGAGTGTTAAAATTTAGGTTAAATTTCACTAATCAATGGAATTTAGGTTTTCGTTTTTCTATGTATACCCATATAAAAAAACGCACTGAAACATTCGTGTGTATTATTCTTTATGTTTCGATTATAGGCAACCAAACTTTCATACACGTACTAAAATGTCAAAAAGAAATGAAAAAAAAAATTCATTTAAATATAATTGCAACACAATTAAACAAAATAGTGGCTTGAATTAAATAGTTAAGGATGAGAATTTATTGTAACCAACATTGTTAAAATGTTGCTATCTTATAAAAATGTTATTAATTTATTTCATGTAGCTGTAATTAATAGACATTAGAAGGTAGTTATCGGATTTTATTAAGCATCTTAAATAATGCTTAGTGAGGCATTAAAACTTATTTTTACATCTAATAATTAGACAGGAAATGATCACCACTTACTTCTAGAGTTTCAAATACCGAACTTCGGGATATTCCAAAGTATTTTGCAATTTCTTGTAGTGCAGAAACAGGATTTTCTTCCACAAAGCATAAACTATTTCATTTTAACTCATCTTTTAAAACGTGATTCAATTTCTTCCACTTTGAGTGTAAATTAACTGCACAGCCTTTTGAAGAAAACTTTGTGATGCTCTGTTGGATTGTTCTTACACACGGAATTGGCAGTTCGAGAAATTTTGCAGAAAATAGGTTCCTTACACTCCTCAAGTTGACACCATTATGATGCCAGGTTACTATTTTCTTTTTTTCTTTTATGGAATACATTACTACTGGGAACTTTCACTCGTACAAAATAAAAACAAATTTTATTACTAATTGACGTTTTAATGGGTAAGTTTGGTTGCCTACAATCACAACATAAAGCGTATGTACTATACGAACGTTCAAATGCGTTTTTTTTTATCTGGGTATACATATGGATTTGTATACCGAAATAAAAAATTCCTTGTATGTTTGTTGCCAAATGGAATTTAAGGGTTAATTTTGTTATTTCCGAAAACAATAAAACACGCTATTTTGATTAGACTCTCTAAAATATTGTATTTTCTTAAAAGATTTTAATATTAGACTAATCAGTATACTAAAAATGACAATTTGTTAATTATTGATTGAAAATCGTTATTAAAATACGAATTCATTCCTGTTATGAAAAGTTGTGAAATTGAAACATATTTCTTGTTTTTCATTGCAATAAAAATTCAAATTTTAAGTTACACATGAAAGTCTATCGTTTGGCGCGTATAGACGAGCACTTAATAAAAATCACCGCCACAATTTTGTTGGTTTAATTTCGAGCACAATATTTTAGCATTTTTCTTTTCTTGTTTTTTCACTCGACCACAAAAAACTGAACTCCTCATTTTTTTTAACATAAAATTACAGAAGGAAAATTCGACAATACTATCCTCATAGTATTATACAGGGTGAGTCATTTACAAGTATGAACCCCTTTGAAAATATCTATACACAATACTATCCTCATTGGGTTACCTATACAGGGTGAGTCACTTAGATGTATGAAACTTTAAGGGGTTTCAAAAAAAATGTTCCATTTTATTTAGGAGAAATAAATGCCGTTAAATTTAAATTAACAACCTTTATTTTCACAAATTGTATATATACAGGGTGTCTCAGACCACCCGTACCAGCCTTTTATTTCGACAACGTCGAATGTGACTGGGACAAAAAATGTTTTTACCAAAGTGAACCCAAGGAATCCACTGATAAATTTATTTTTCACCGGAATAATCCGGAAGTACCCGGAACCGGAAGTAACTTTAAAATTTCAAATGGCAACATAGGTCGAGTATGGTATTAGTTGATAGGTCTTTTTAAAAGAAACAACTTTTATTAAAATGTTTTTTTAATATTTTGCATATTTACAAAAATAAACTAAAAAAACTAAATTGAAAATTAGTTATCCATTCAACACTCAATTTCCTCAAGTAGGCTTTGCTTTTTTGTTATGTCAAAATAATTGATGTTCGTGAATATTTGAAGTAAAATAAATTATTATTATCAATGTATTGAATGTGTCAACATGGTGTTTACAAACCTCAAAGGTTTTATATGCTGATGTTATTAGGTAAGAATGCGGACCTATTATTTGGTTTCCTAAAATACCACACCAAACATTAAGGGTCCACACGTGTTGATTATCAACTTCTCTTAACCAATGAGGGTTTTCATTACTCCAGTAGTAAGCATTATGTAAATTAACAACTCCGTTCTTTTTGAATGTCGCCTCATCTGTCCATAAAATTTTGTAATGGAAATTATAATTTTTATGAGACATCCATTCACAAAAATTCAACCTATCTTGAAAATCCCGCTCTTCAAGTTTCTGGTGTAAAGAGATATGGTATAGATCGAATTTGTTTGTTTTTAAAACTCTCCAAGCAGTGGAGCGACTTATTCCAGCATCGGTTTCAATTCTTCTAGTCGAGATGTTCGGGTCCAGAGCAATTGCTGCAAGAATATCTGGTGCTCTTTTATCTTGTACACGTTTTCTGATACTTCGACCTTTGTTGTGGCTGGGTTGTAGCTTACCAGTTGTCTTAACTCATTCTGCAAGGCGCCGAAAAACATTTTTTGACTGGCTCGTTGAGGGTATCGCTCAACATAAATTCGCTCAGCAGCACGATAGTTTTGGCCGCATTCACCTAATATCATCAGCATATCAAAACCTTCGAGGTTTGTAAAAACCATGTTGACACATTCAATACTTTGATAATAATAATCTATTTAACTTCAAATATTCACGAACATCAATTATTTTGACATAACAAAAAAGCAAAGCCTACTTGAGGAAATTGAGTATTGAATGGATAACTAGTTTTTAATTTAGTTTTTTTGTTTATTTTTGTAAATATGCAAAATATTAAATAAACATTTTAATAAATGTTGTTTCTTTTAAAAAGACCTATCAATTAATACCATACTCGACCTATGTTGCCATTTGAAATTTTAAAGTTACTTCCGGTTCCAGGTACTTCCAGATTATTCCGGAAAAAAATAAATTTATCAGTGGATTCCTTGGGTTCACTTTGGTAATAAAATTTTTTGTCCCAGTCACATTCGACCAAGCGTTGTCGAAATAAAAGGCTGGTACGGGCGGTCGGAGACACCCTGTATATTGCAGGTATTTTTAAGTTTGCAGTAACAACAAGACATCCATTTTGTTTACGACAACAAATGCAATCTATTTTTTGCTTCCCGTCGGTTTTTTTGTTGCTTATATTTATCTCGAAGAAAGTTTGCTAATTTTTGCGTCAAATATTTTAGGCATATATTTTATTGTTTAGGTTTTTTTGTATTAACATCAAGTATTTTTGACAGTAAGTCATAGAATGTCAATTGCAATTAATGGGCCCGTTCATCAAAATATTCAACATTCAACACGTTTGGATTTGTTTGTGATGTATGTTAATATCTAATGAACGGTACTCAGGTCGGTATATTTTGTACAATTGCAAAAACCCAAATACGTTTATAAAAATAAAACCATTAACAATCCGGTCATCAGAGAATTCCCCAACAGTTGGCAGTAAACTTCCAACTGTTGTCTCTGATGAACGGGCCCAATGATTTCTACTTTGAAACCAATTTTGTCTTTCATATAGGGATTTTTTTTAAGTATACATACAAAACATTGTTCTTAAGTCGCTCGAATGTTTAAGATTTGGTTAGTAAAATTTATTGACCAGAGACAAAACAACAGGAGAGTATTTTGAACTTCACAATATTTAAGTGTATTATACGTGTGGCGCATGAAGTAAAGTTTCGTTTCGTGCCGGCAAATCCAAACTTTCAGGCTTTTCTAAACTCGAAATTTTACTTCATGCTAAATCATGCAGTGGAAACACTTGAGTGGCCTAACTGCAAAACTCACATTCTCCTCAAATTAAACGTTTTCATTAAAACAGCGAATGCCTGAAAATTTATCGCGATAAGTGTGTTTTAAAACTCCTGCCTTAAAAAGTCCCCTCTAACTGGTTGCGCATAAGCAACATTAATTATTATTTTATCTTCTTAACCAATCTGTGTTTTCTTTAGGCGGGAGTTTAAATTGGGTCAAGCAGGAAGATTCAAAACAAATAGTAACTAAATATTTTCTCTCAATTTTTTCATGGAAAATATGATACAGCAGTTTTTTTGCAGCCAGTATTTGCCCCGATTTTTAGCGACAAATATGTTACACAAATTTTCACTTATTCTTATCCAATCAGTATGTGTTCTTCAGGCAGGAGTTTGAAATTGGTTCAAGCAGGAAATTTGCAAAAAATGACTAAAAACTTCTTCTCCATGCGCCACACATAAGACACTGTTTTAGCGTAAAGTCAGAAAACAGACACAAACAAACCTGGTGCTTGTTCGTGTATGGTCTAATACTTTACGTTACACTGTGTTTGTTTATGTTTGTTAAAATGTTGAAATTTCAATTGAAATTCACTTCTAACGAGTGTCTTTCACTCCCAGACTAAGCATGAAGTAAGGCGATCCAAACTCAGGCTTTTCTAAACTCGAAATTTAACTTCATGCGCTACGCGTATAAAACACTGATTTTAATTGAAATTTAATATATATATATATATATATATATATATATGTTAAAACGTAGATTTTCGCGGGCGTAACATGTATCACTGTTTCTTCGGGTTTGATCCCGCGTATTTTCTTGGCTCTGGTCCATTATATTTTTAATTCGACGTTTCGATGACGTCGCAGTCATCATCGTCAGGAATAACTATCAAAATTCCATTGCTCTAGCAACCACTTGTTTGACTTTTACGTACTACTTGATGCGTGAATTTCTTGTTTGGCTTCGTGTTATTCTTCTGTTTTGTTCTTCTAATGATGTAGTAGTGACAATTTCAATATTATTTTCGGAAGGGGTTGGGTAAGAAGTAAGAAAGTCTGATCCACAATCTTCTTTATTTCAACACGTAAACATTTCTAAACATACAATAAATTTCGAAAAAACGAGAATTTTAAAAAAGACAGACTACTTCCACGCGAGGATTATTAGAGAAGCGATAGAAATTGAAAAGAGGCCGAACAGTCTAAATCAAAGAGATGATGCTAAAAGACTACCACCAATTTGGAAAACTTGTATAAATTCTGGTCAAAATATATTATCTCCGAACAACAACCAAGAAATTCAAAATCCAACCCCTTCCGAAAATAATATTGAAATTGTCACTACTACATCATTAGAAGAACAAAACAGAAGAGTAACACGAAGCCAAACAAGAAATTCACGCATCAAGTAGTACGTAAAAGTCAAACAAGTGGTTGCTAGAGCAATGGAATTTTGATAGTTATTCCTGACGATGATGACTGCGACGTCATCGAAACGTCGAATTAAAAATATAATGGACCAGAGCCAAGAAAATACGCGGGACCAAACCCGAAGAAACAGTGATACATATATATATATATATATATATATATATATATCAAAAACCCCGTCTACCCATAAAGAGTGTGGAGTATTCAAAATATACTGCTTTAATTTTTTTCAAAGAGGAGTTACAATTAAACTTTTTAACTTCTAACCGATTCCTTACGCGAAAATATTAAACTTTGGAACCTGCAATTTTTTCTGTGCGGTGCATATTTTTCGAGATAAACGTTATTCCAGGTTAATAGAATCACCAGGTATAATCTACAATAACTGTTGACAGTGCTTGCCTTCAAACTTATATTCTTACTATGTGTTTACTAAGCGAAATGCCGATTGAAACTGAAAATATCAAAGCTCTAGACATCAACAATTGACATGACCTAACACAATTTTTTCATTTTTCACTAAACACGGTTGTCGGTTGTAATTTTGAATGAGAATAGTGTTGATGGTTTTTTGATTTTGGCATCTACTATACTTATGTATTTACCTTGTAATAGCAGTTAGCTTTAAGTAATGAAATATTAGTATTTTTATTTTGATAAAAAAAATCATTAAAATTTGGGAATTCAAAAATTATGTTAAAAATATACCAAAATCAATCGAGACTTAGCTTTCTATAATTCATAAACTGCATGGACCAATTCTTAGATAGTACATAATTTAAGAATTGGTCCCTTTATTTCTGAATTTTTGCGCTTGTTAAACTTCTTCTGCATTCATAATAATACTAAACTAATTTGAATTGAATTTGATGTAACATCAGTTCAAAGGTTCAATAAATAAAAGAAAGAAAGAAAAAAGGTGGAAAGAAAATGTTGGGACACGTAAAAGTTTTTTAGTGTATATCAAACTTTGGACCTGTCGGTTAATTGTCAAAAATGAAAAAGTGTTTTGATAATTTCTTTCATTTTCATTGTCACTTTTATAACCTTTCTATAAAAAACCTGACTTAGCCGGTATAAACTTGGTTATGTTTGACATTATCCAATTTTCAATTTGTCCCAACATTTTATCTCCACCGATGGTACATTGGGCTCCATAAGTTTGTCGTCACCAATACAAACCATTTAGTTGCACTTATATTTATTTGTTATTCAACGGTAAACTTGTGGCTAAAAAATCCTGCTTATAAAAAATCCAGACAATTTTAACATTATTCCCACTGAGCAAAAAACAAACAAATAACGTTATATCAACATTGTAGCTATATTAAACGTTGTTTTAATGTTGATGAAACATTACTGAAATGGATTTGCTCAGTGGGTTAGTAATAATGCAATGAGGAAAGTATTTTATTGTTTAATTTGTTAACATACGAGGAAATGCATTTAACAAACAACAAAAATGGGAGTTGGATTTTTGTGGTGATTCCTTTGATTTTAGAACAAACCAAAACATGGAACGAATCGACACTGAAATGATTTTGTTCTTCTGTTGTTTTTCTGTCGGCAGGACGGAGTGCTTTGCTGCAGTTATAATCTCGATTGCGATGACAATGCACGCGCAGTTGGACACGACGGCCGTTCGACTGACTCTAATAAACAATTTAGTGGTGGACGTGTTAAAGTGGCTGACAGTGGTGACGGCAGTGACTCGCAAGGGGCGAGGGGGGGCGGTGAGACAACGGGGGGCTGAGCCGATAGTGCAGCGGTGAAAGGGTCGTCGGCGGTTCTACATTCCTCAAAACTAACAAAAAGAAAATACTAAGAAGATATTTTTCTCTTGTTTTTCCTTTACTACTACTTCTTCTTCTTCTTCGATAAGACACTCGAGTGCAATAATGGCTATAAATGAAAATACAAAAAAAATCTCTTCGCCTAACGCTTGAAATATATTAAAGAAAAAAAAATGACTAGGTCTCGACAGTCTTCCTAGTGTATTTAGGCCGGGCTATCAAAACAAAGTAATTAATAAAAAATAAAAAAGAGTTAACGCCAGCTTCACATTTGTTAAGAGAAATAATAAATAATAATCATCAAAAAGAAGTGGAGACAAATTTTAAACAACATTTAGTATGTGCCTTTTTAAAATTGTAAATTATTATCAATAAACTTAACATATCATTGGTTTGAAACTAATTACCCCACTGAGCAAAAAACAAACAAATAACGTTATATTAACATTGTAGCAACATTAATTGTTGTTTTAATGTTGATCAAACATTACTTAAATGAATTTGCTCAGTGGGATGTTATTATTAAACGTTAAAGTACTCTTTTATAGCTCCACTAAACAAACACATAAAATATTAGTTATACTATTCGTTACTGAATCGCAGAAAGCCTAAGTAAAAAAAGAAAAAACACATACAGGGAGTTTTTCTTTTAGGTATACACATCCTAAATGAACGCTGTAAATTTTTAGACATTCGCTGTTTTTGGAGGGCCTTTAAATTGAAGCCTCTAACGAGTCTGTCCACTCCAGATTAAGCATGAAGTAAAATTTCGAGTTTAGAAAAGCCTGAAAATTTGGTTTGGTCGCGTAGCGCGAAGCGCGGAGCGACCAAACCAAATTTTCAGGCTTTTCTAAACTCGAAATTTTACTTCATGCGCCACGCGTATACAACACTGATTTAAAGTGAAGTTTAAAATATACTAAAAATAAAAAAAATATGTTGAAGACGTATATTTTCAGCTTTGCAATATTTGAATGTTTTATACGTGTGGCGCATGAAGTAAAATTTCGAGTTTAGAAAAGCCTGAAAATTTGGTTTGGTCGAGTAGCGCTACGCGCTACACGACCAAACCAAATTTTCAGGCTTTTCTAAACTCGAAATTTTACTTCATGCTTAATCTGGGAGTGGAAACACTCGTTAGAAGCAAATAGAACGTTTTTCAAAAAAACACGAATGTCGGAAAACTGCCCATTGAGCAAATCCATTTAAGTAATATTTCATTAACAATAAAACAACAGGTAGATAAAATGAATGTTGAATGTTTTATACGTGTGGCGCATGAAGTAAAATTTCGAGTTTAGAAAAGCCTGAAAATTTGGTTTGGTCGCGTAGCGCTACGCGCTACACGACCAAACCAAATTTTCAGGCTTTTCTAAACTCGAAATTTTACTTCATGCTTAATCTGGGAGTGGAAACACTCGTTAGAAGCAAATAGAATGTTTTTCAAAAAAACACGGATGTCGGAAAACTGCCCATTGAGCAAATCCATTTAAGTAATGTTTCATTAACAATAAAACAACGTTTAATGTTGCAGCGACGTTGATATAACGTTATTTGTTTGTTTTTTGCTCAGTGGGTGACAGCGTATGCATCAGGATATGTATACTTAGGGGTTTTATGTTTTTGTAATGTTTTTCAAACATCAACGGGATGTTACGTTATGCTTAGTGAGGTCTTAAAACTCTCTTGTAATGTTTATTAGTAAAAATTAAGTCGTTAAGTACATCGAAGATCAATTGCACTTATTATTTTCTACCTTTAAACCGATGATATCGTTCATATACAACTTGTGTGTTTTAAAATTCCCGCCTTTAAAAACCCGTCTGATTGGTTACGCGTACGCAACCATTATTAAACACCAATCAGTTTGTTCTTTTTAGGCGGGAGTTTTAAATTAGTTTAAGCGGGAAATTTGTAGTCAATAAAATTGTAAACTTGTGAGAATATGAATTAAAACAAAAAACGCACATACTATCTGTTGATGGATTTTTGTATAAATCTTATATATATATTTACATATATATATATGAATAAAAAATATATATAGCTCGATATGTATAAATGTAAAGTTTGTAATTAATTAATTTGAGTTTAAATTAAATTTATAAATTTAAAGTGGAAATCTAAAAAATAAAAATCTAGTCAATGCGCGCGCTCCGGGCTTGCCATTTAATCCGCGAGCTGGACGTTTTTTTTTTTTCAAAAATAGCGAATTAAAGAAAAAAAAACAAGACCCCGGGAGCTGGGGTTTTATCTACCTGTAAATTAAAAAAAAATGAGCATATCTAGCTTTTTTCGGTGATGATGGAAAGAAATGAAATGAAATGATACGACGAAACGAAGATGATGATGAAAAATCTATTGCAATATTTAAAATTGTGATATCGTTCAAAATGAGACTAATAATTAATGTATAATTTTTTCCAAAACTTAAGAGTAATGTAATTTTTTCCAAAAAAAAAATGTAAGATTAGTTCCTGCATCGTAATCCGGATCGGATTATTCATCCGGGGGATGAAAATAACGTGGATTATTTACATAATGTACTTAGCACAAACAAAAGAATTGTACAGTGCGAGCCACAAAATTTTGTTTCAGAGTAGCCCATAAATTTCACTGACAAATACCGTGCGATCATTTAAATTATAAATTAGAGTAGACAGCTTTTTTTTTCTGGGGTTGCTCAGAATGCTAATTGAATGCTGAAATAAATTTGAGGTTATGGTAAACTATGGGCCCGTTCATCAAAATGTTCAACATTCAACATGTTTGGGTTTGTTTGTGATGTATGTTGGTAGTCAATAAACGGTACTCCGATCTGTCTATTTTGTACGATTGCAAAAATCCCAAACATGTTCACGATTAACAATGGGCCCGTTTAATAAATTGTTCAACATTCAACATGTTTGGATTTTTTTGTGATGTATATTGGTAACTAATAAACGATACTTAGATCGGTCTATTGTGTACGATTGCAAAAACCCCGAACACGTTTACGATTAACAGTCCGGGGATCAGAGAATTCACCAACAGCTGGCAATTAACTCCCAACTGTTGTCTCCGATGAATGGGCCCATTCCGGTTCAAAGAATTCCCCAACAGTTAGCAGTAAACTCCCAACTTTTGTCTCTGATAAACGGGCCCTATGTGTAACCCGTCAATAATGCCAATCTAATTTAAAATTTAAAGCCTACTCACTGAGCAAAAAACAAACAAATAACGTTATATCAACATTGTAGCAACTTTAGACGTTGTTTTAATGTTGATAAAACATTACTTCATTGTGTTTGCTCAGTGGGTACTCTATATCTATATTTAAAACAATCGCACGGTACAATATAAACAATATTTAAATAAAAGTATACAAACGCAAGTATAAGTAAAGTCAGTTTAAATAAATCAACAGCACTTAATGATTTTTACCTTTGAACTGATTTTTAATTACAATTTCAATAAATCAAGGAACAATAATCAAACAAGACAACATTACTCACAACTGCAACAAAACAAGAGATAACGACATAATTTGGCAACAAACAATAGGGAACAAAAGAAATCAACATATTTTGGTTAAATATTTAAAAACCGAACAAACCAATGAACAAAAATTTTGGATGTAAAATATTAATAAATTAAAACTTGTCTTCAGTCTTGTCTAATCTAAAATAAATTTCTGTTGCTCGCACTTAACAATTAAGTATAAAATAATGAGTAAATAGTAAGGTTAGGTTATAAAAATCGACACTCTCTATCAAAAGTTTCAAAAAAGAAGAAAAACAATCCTTTATCTCACTTGTTTATAATATGCATTTACATTTTTGTGATCAAATCTGCAAAAAAAATGATTATTAAAAATAAATTGTAATCACAAACGTGTGTGTATATTATAAACCTGTCTTTTTTCAGTAGGTAATAATGAATTTAAAAAAAAAACAAAAGCATTGTTGCGACGAAACAAAAGCGCAAAAAGAATTTAATAAAATAAACCGACGGTGTATTGATTAATTATTAGTTTGTAATTGCATAACACAAAAATAAATCAAAATCAGTAAAACACGATTTACTAACTCATAAAGTTATATTTAAAACAAAAATGTTTCACTGAGAATTAGATGAGAAATTTGTTAATTAAAAAAAATGAACGATTAATTCATTAAAGAGCTGAACAACGAAAATACTTTTTGTTTGATTTATACAAATTTTAATTCAACTATAATTATTTTAAATAATCATTGTAAATATTAATTAAATTTAATTATGTAATTAAATGATTGATTAAACTCGAATTTTTGTTATGTAAATTTTATTTTAGAAAAACACTCTACTCACAGAGCCCACTGAGCAAATCCATTTAAGTAATGTTTCATCAACATTAAAACAACGTTTAATGTTGCTACAATGTTGATATAACGTTATTTGTTTGTTTTTTGCTCAGTGGGAGCAAACACATTTAAGTAAATGTTTCATCAACATTGGGCGCGTTCATCAAAATGGTTAACATGTTTGGATTTGTTTGTGATGAATGTTGGTATATAATGAACGGTACTCCGGTCGGTCTATTTCCTACGATTGCAAAAATCCCGAATACGTTCACGATTAACAATCCAGTCATCAGAGAATTCCCCAACAGTTGGCAATAAGCTCCAAACTGTTGTCTCTGATGAACGGGCCCATTAAAATAACATTTAACGTTGCTACAATGTTGATATAACGTTATTTCTTTGTTTTTTGCTTAGCGGGTAAGAACCAATTGTTTAATAATAGTTTAAACTCAGTATAAAAGACATTTGTCGTATAAACTGAGCTTAAGTTAAGTCATTATTGAATAACTGACACTAAGGGCTAGTTACTTAATAGTGACTTAAACCAAGTTTAAGCTTTAGTGTATGTTAAACTATGTTTAAGTTAAGCCACTATTGAACAATTGGCGCTTCAACTTACATCGTTTGTATTGTAATTCCTTAAATTTACAAAATCTGTAAGTAACCCACTGAGCAAAAAACAAACAAATAACATTATATCAACATTGTAGCAACATTAAACGTTGTATTAATGTTGATGAAACATTACTTGAATGTGTTTGCTCAGTGGGAATCTTACAAAGTTTTTATTTTAATTTTTTAAATAATTTCATCGCTTTGAAAGTAAACCCACTGAGCAAAAAACAAACAAATAACGTTATGTCAACATTGTAACAACATTGAACGTTGTATTAATGTTGATGAAACATTACTTCAATGTGTTTGCTCAGTGGGAAATTTATTAAGTACCTACGTTGTAAATTAGGAATTTCACTTTTAAATCGATGAATTAGTGTTGAATTTAATTTTACACCAATTGAATTTTATGTAACCAAGAAACAAAAAAAACTTAGCCATTTTGTAAATTGATTATGATTTCTACTGCTCATATGTGTAACGTGTGCGCGTTTATATTTTTTTTACCAAACGAACAAAAAAAAACTATTAAAGTTCACTGTTGTATATATAATAAGAATATAATACCAAGCTGAAGTATTGTATTGTTAGATATTATTATTATTATTATTACAAAGAAAAATAGGTTTAGATAAAAAAATGAAAGGTTTTTTCAAAATCGAATAATAATTAAAATTGAGAGAGCGAGCGAGAGAATAAAAAAAATAGAGCACATAATCTTTAAAAACAAACTTAAAAAAGAAAAAGATTTTAAACTTTTACACATCAGTATTGATTTCGTTTCAATAATATTTTCCCCGTCGATTCGTGGAAATCGACGCTGGGAAAATGTTATTTAAAACTTTTATTATTTTTTTTAATGAATATGAAATGAGTTTATTTATTTATTTATATGTCGGTGTAATTTTCTCTGCTGTATATTATTATTGTAATTTTACAAATTGTTTGAGTTTGACGATGATTATTGTATGTGGATATTATAAAATGAAAAAAAAAAAACAACAATATTTGTATATTTATTTCTATTTTTTATTTAACGACGGAGATTTTATTGTACAAAAATACATTGCCATAACCCTTTGTTGTAAAAGAATGTGTGCCAATCATTATTACAAATAAATCATGAAAAATATGCAACTTTTATTTAACAAGAGCAACATTCCCAACCATTTTTACGTTTTACAGAAATATTTGCTGATTTAATTATTAAATAGAATCCAAAAACTCCTAATCATTGTTTCTCCAACATCTCACTAACGTTTAAGTATAGATTTTTATCACTTTACTTAAAAAATGAATAATGTTTTAGTGGTGGGGGCTCAACAATGTGTAGTTACGCCACTGATTCAAAATACTCCTGCAATTTAAGGTGCTTCTACACTTAGACATCTCAATTCCCTATAGTGCCATCTATAATTTCCAAATTTTATTTGTATACTAGAAAACTTGCTATAAACAACAATTAGAATAACTATTAAACTAATTTCTTATATTTTATAAGCATAAATTAAATAACGAAAATGTGTATTTTCATCGTAATGGTTTGGATGCGGCTTTAGAATATTTTAGTTCGGGATTTTGTGGCGTGCGTAGATGGCGTAACTTCCGGTCACTATAAATACGACCGAGGGCGCCATTTTGTGTCTTTTCCGTCGTTAAACTTCTTCCAGTGAACAGCTTTCATGTAAGTAACTAAGCTCTTACCTGGTTTTTAGTGTATAATACATTCAATATTTTAATTATTATTGTTAAAGTGCACCTATTTTGTAGTGAAAATTTTTTAATTGTGTTGGTTCGAAAAACACGTGGCTGTTTGGTTATAATAATCATGGGTGCCGTTAACTGTTTGTGCATTGTTAATTGAATTGTTTAATTGAATGTATTCGCGCATTGTTGATACGTTTCCAAAGTAGTTTAAACTAATTTAAACACCCTTATATTTTCGTGATTTTACATAAGATAGCGATTTAATCAACACGTGTAAAGGGCGTTGATCTTTTTCCTAATTTCTATTATCACCACTGAACAAGCAGTATAATTTCATCATAATTGTTTAATAATTCATTTGTTACACCTTGTTAATTCACTGTTCATGTTTAACTAACCTCACAACTTAATTATAAACACCCACGTGCTAAACGTTTCCTCTGTTACTGTAAGGGCCAGTTGCACAATAGAAGCTAGAATCAAGTTTAGCGTAAGCTCGTCAAAGTTAGATTTACCCTAATGCAAATTAAATCGAGCTTAATGTAAGCTATGATTAAACAACGGGCAGTAACAAATGCAAATCACAATGTAATTCGCAGCCCAGCTCCACATAATGTAATATCTCCAAATTATGGTGGCGTTTTTAACTGCGGGAGATTGTTTATTTATTTAATACTGTGCTCGCTATGTTTGCCGTTTTATTCTATAGGCGGTGCAATACATTGCGCAGTGACAATTTAGTTTATTTAATTAATTAGGATTCATAAGTTATGATTTACTAATTCTAAAGTTATTATATAATTCAAATAATGCATTTTGTAATTTGTGAAAATAATATCACCAATTTAATAATGTAGTGTGAAGTTAGTTAATTATATATGTAACTTGGGTTGTCTAATTTGTTTCATCTAAATAGCCAGATAACATTGAGATTGTTATTTTTAGAACCATGGCTGCTGTTTTCTGGGCTTTCTTGGTGGAGCACATGAATAGATATCAATTACAAAAACAGCATCATCATTCTGATCTAACATGATGGATTGTTTAAAAAATGCATAAGGTGAGAATTATTTTTAAAAAACAATTTTGAGTATTTATGTGTTTATTACCAACAAACATTTGGTTTATTTGTTGAAACGTAACTGTTAACATGATGATGCCTTTTATTCTTTCGCGGTTTTCACCAGAGAGAATTTAATTCTTAATGATGGCCTTAGAATCCTGATCACATCATGTTAAAACACTTTTATGCCTCTATTAATAAGTTATATTCATTTGTAAATTTTATTTTTATAGGAATCATGAGCTGTTTCTGTACGCCTTATTGGCAGTGAAGAGCTACAGGAGTAAGCATTTAATGTAAGTTCACTTGTTTTTTCCTTTAACTACAGAAACATTTATTCATAAAAAAACTAGTACTTTGCCGAGTATTAATCAGAATGTGATAAATTAGTTTGCTTGTATTTGATTACTTGTCGATTTTAAGAATAAATACTATTTATTTAAAATAACATCAAGTGTGAACAACGGGCCCTAACAAATGCAAACCACAAAGTTATCCGCAGCCCAGCTCCACATAATGTAATATACCTAAATTATAGTGGCGTTTTTAACTGCGGGAGATTATTTATTTAACAATGTGCTCGCTATGTTTGCCGTTTTATTGAATAGGCGGTGCAATACAATGCGCAGTGACAGTTTAATTTATTTAATTAATTGGGACTCATTGGTTAAGAGTTCTTAATAATAAAATCACTATATAATTTAAATATCTCATTTTATAATTTGCAAAATGATTAGTACAAATTTAATAACAGTGTGAAGTTGGTTTATTTACAAATGTAACTTGGGTTGTATAAGTTGTGCTTTATGACTTTTCCACACTTATTTGTTAGTAATTTATAAAATATTTTGCAGGAATTTCAATGTATGTTAGCCTTATCTATTACCTGAGAAGTCCATTAAAATGTAAGTAACTTTTTGTCTCATTAATGTGTTCATTATCAACAGAGTTTTAGTTTATTTCTTGATTCGTAACTTGTTAACATGATGATGCCTTTTAACCTTTCGCGGTTTTCACCAGAGAGAATTTAATTTCTTAATGATGGCCTTAGAATCCTGATCACTTCACGATTAAACACTTTTCTGCCATTTATAATTAGTTGTTATATTAATTTGTATTTGTTACTTTTGTAGAAATCACGAGTTGTTTGGGCGGCCTAAGCTACTACCTGTAAAATCATCGTTTGTTAAAATGTAAGTAATTTTTTATCTCATTTATGTGTTTATTGCCAACAAAGTTTTGGTTTATTTTTTAAAGCGTAACTTTTGTTAACGTGATGATGCCTTTTATTCTTTCGCGGTTTTCACCAGAGAGAATTTAATTCTTAATGATGGCCATAGAATCCTGATAGCTTCACGATTAAAAACATTTCTGCCTTTTATAATTAATTAGTCATTAGTAATTTGTAAATGTTATTTTTATAGGAATCATGAGTTGTTTGGGCCTAAGCTACCAGCTGTAAAGTCATCATCTGTTAAATTGTAAGTAATTTTTATCTCATTTATTTGTTTATTGCCAACAAAGTTTTGGTTTATTTGTTGAAACACAACTTTTGTTAACATGATGATGCCTTTTATTCTTTCGCGGTTTTCACCAGAGAGAATTAAATTTCTTAATGATGGCCTTAGAATCCTGATCACTTCATAATTAAACACTTCTGTTTTTTATAATTAGTTTTTATATTAATTTGTAAATGTAATTTTTACAGGATCATGAGCCATTTCCATACGCTTCATTTAATTATGATGCAAGACAGTGAAGAGCTACAGGAGTAAAGCCTTTAATGTAAGTTTACTTTTTTACACTTACACAACTTCTAACACATTATTTTTTAACAGTTTATAAAAAAGAAAAACAGTACTTTGCCAAGTAATTTTCAAGAAGTGATAAATTAGTTTGTTTTTATTTCTAAAAGTTTATTTATTTAGCTATTTGTAATTTTTTATAAAATTTCACTTTTGCTCTCTAAAATTATTTACATGATGTTTCTTTTAACCTTTTGTTATTGTATATATGATGACTTTCTTATTCTTTCGTGGTTTTCACCAGAGAGAATGTAATTCTTAATGATGGCCTTATTAATCCTGATTTTTCACTTGGAAAATCCATTAAAATTTATTTGTTTGTAAACTCCAGAAAAATGTAACACCTTATATTTGTTCTAGGGTACAAAAATGTACAACTTCAATGCACTGATGATTTGTGACAGCTTTTAGTAAGGAGAGATGTAAGTAGCATTATTTACACAAAGAAAAATACTATACTAACATTTAGTTGTTTTAAAATGATAATTGAGTCTGAATTTTATCATTATCATTGTTTTGTTATATAATGTTGTTGTTTTGTTATATAATGCTGGTCATTTTAATTTAGATTGCCAGGCATTTGTCTCATCATTCAAATTATATTGGAGTGGGAATACTAACTGCCTTATTATTAGAATTCCCTTTAATATTTTTATAGTTTAACACTTGAAAACTTTGCTTCTCTAGAGTGCCTAGAACATGTGATCAAAGCTAAGTCTAAGTATATTTTAAATTTCACTTTGGATCAGTGTTTTATATGCGTAGTGCATACATATTAACGGAGTTACCGAATTTATCTGCTACTTAATTTTCACACTGTATATGTGTATCCGCAGTCCAGCTCCATGAGATATATTTTCTTATTTACGTGGCGTTCTAAACTTGCGGAGATTAAATACTGTTACTCGCTATGTTTGCTGTCTTCTATTTATAGGCAGTATAATACAATGTGCAGTTACATTTTTTCAATACATTTTCATTATATTAATATATTTTCAATTTTTAAATCATAAGCTCTAATTAAGTGTTTCATAATTAAAAATCAAGATATGTTTAAACAATATATAATTGTTTATTTTTATCATTGCAGGGTGATGACTTCAAATACAGGCTGAAGGACGAAACGTGACAGAAAAAGTCCGAAGCATTTACTATGTAAGTAACAAAAATATTTTTAATAAATTTAACAGATGTCCGCAGTCCAGCTCCACGAAATGAATTTCAAAATTTACGTGGCGTTTTAAACTAGCGGAGATTAAACACTGTTACTCGCTATGTTTGCTGTTTAAAATAATAAGCAGTGCAATACAATGTGCAGTGACATTTTGTTAGAATCTATTCATTTTATGCTTACTAAATTTTCCATTTTAATATTAGTTATTAACACTTTATCGCCGCGGGACATTCACTTGTGCCGCAGTTAAATTTGCATTTAGGTTCCGCGGCATGTACCTTGTGCCGCCGCATCCAGAAACAACTTTTAAAAAATCGTTGCATGCTGCCTGTGTCACGGAACTAGTATGGCCTGAACGTTTAAAAACATTTATGTCCCTTCATATTTTTGCTTTATTATTCTGTTGTAAATAATAATGTTTGTATAATTGGAACAAAAACTTAAGCGGCGGCCTGAGATAATATTTTTATCATATCTTATGGAGGTGGTGATCAACGTGTTAAATGCTATTAACAGGTTCGCTACCAGGTTCTCGTAGAAAAATTTGATACCTGTTGTCTTTACATTTGTTTATTAAATTGACAATTGCTTGAAAAGCTATAAAAATATTGTCCTTTAGCCTAGAATATTCTGTACCTTAATTATTTTTTAATATTATTTAATCTGTTAACGATATAATTTCATAGAGCTTTTAAAGAATGTGTTAATGTATTTTATGAGTTTTTGCCCCGGATAAAATGTTAAATAAATGAAATTCCACACAAAATAAATATAAAAGTTTATTTAAGTATTACCATTCATAATTGAAGAATCGAGAAAAGTTCATTGTGAAATTTTTTTCATATAGAACTTATTTCCTCGTAATGTATTTTTCGAATTTAGGAAAATAGCATAGGGTTATTGGGTTAATCACTATTAATTTCTTATCTACTTGCTAATTTTTATCCAACAACATTTAAAATATCAATTGAATACAGAATAAATAAGAAATTTACTGAAAAAAATCTCAATTTGTTTTTGAGTTATTGTGAATTAATGTAGTTATTAAAAGAAGAAACTGGATAATATATAAAATTACGAAAAAACTATTCGTGAAAATGCAAACAGTGTCTTAATTAATAAGACAATTTAAGACGATAAATATCCATTGAAACAACTACTTCCCGTGCAAATACACCTCCGGATATTGAATTATACAATGAAATATTTAAAATCTTATTTAATTTGATTTGTTACAACGCTCTATTAAAGTATATGTAACGTTTATTTTTATTCCTAATTTTTTTTTAAACTTCATAAGCAAAGCTATACTGAAGAGAGATAAATCTCGAAACGCGTCTATAGATGGCCTAAGACATTAGTTTTAATCCAAGTCCTTTCACTTCTAATTTGTTGCTATCTCTCCTTTCATTTTAAATTGTATTGTTAGTTGGTTTGAAGAGAATTTGACCTAAACGTTACATATACTTTAATAGCGTTGTAACAAATCAAATTAAATAAGATTTTAAATATTTCATTGTATAATTCAATATCGGGAGGTGTATTTGCACGGGAAGTAGTTGTTTCAATGGATATTTATCGTCTTAAATTGTCTTATTAATTAAGACACTGTTTGCATTTTCACGAATAGTTTTTTCGTAATTTTATATATTATGTTTAAGTGTGCAAACTATAAGAAGCGTAAGCTTATTTTCTCGAATTCAAATAGTTTTGAATTTGAATTTATCTTAGCTTGAAGAAACTGGATGTGATCATTTTACACAGACTTAAGTCATCTGCCATGTGATTAGTGTTTTATATGTGTTAACATAAATTTATATTTTTTCTCTTTTTTTTCCAAGGTTTTCAATGGAAATGGTGTTTCATCAAACATCAACAAACTTCTATTTCTCAGCAGCCCAAGGGCCTTATTCCTGAAGTTGACTGTATCTAAATGATTAAAACACTTATTACCTGAAATACGGACAACCAGTATACCGGGTAATTAATTTAACCTGGAATAATCTGGAACTCTGATTTAATAGGATTCGGGAATAGGGTAGGGCAGGGCTCCAATTGATTTAATGAATGTACACAATTTTATTTTACAAACTACTGTGTTTATATAAAAAATATGTACAAATTATAAATAAATCGATTGAAATTAAAGAAATAAATCATATATTAATTAACCTCCTGTGGTCTCCCGTTTAATATCTGCACCACCCTCATTTCCCTATCCCTGCCATTCATAGCAGCTGTTGGTGAATCCATGGGGTCTTCAAGACCAGCGAAAATGGAGCTTATTGTGTTCTTCGGCGATCTCTTGCAGGAAATCACGAGCAGGATCACGATGATTACGAAGAAAGCCAAACAAGCGGCAGAAATTAATCCAATCGCCAGCGGCGATAAAACTTTGTGCGGAATCCTCATTTTGGAAACCTCCTCTGCGTCCATCCAGTTGGTCCACGTGCCGTTCCACTTGGTGGGGTCGGCATTCGGATCAACCGGGGAGTTGATCGGGGCCAGCATGCTTTTCCTCATCTCCAAATAGTAATTTTCTAAAGTTTTCAAAATGCTGGGGTGTGAATGGGCGAGGTTGCGTTTTTCGCAAGGGTCGGTTTTGATGTTGAAAAGGCAAGGGGAGATTTGGGGGTTGCAGAGGTTTTTTTGATCGTCTGAGATTAAGCAGTCGATTGTCGCTTCTTCGCGCAGGTTTTTGATTTTGTTTGCGGTGAGTAAAGTGTGGGTGATGGTGCTGTTTTTGTTGGAGTGCAAGTCTTTGATTTGTAGGTAGGTGGTTACTCCGTTGAAGGAGACTCCTGCTGGGGATGTCAGGATTTGTTCTTCGTGGTATTTGTAGGTGGGATCATGTCCTGATGATCCAAACCTAAAAGTAAAATTGATGAGTACTCAAATTGAAAAACTATGAAGACAAAATTTTTAATTTGTTTAAAGTTCGATATTTATAAAATGTTTAGAACTACTGGGATAAATAACTAAAATAAAAATATACCAAACTATTTTTTTTAACATAATCAAGGGGAGTTGCTGCAAACTGCTCCGTGCGCTAAATACCGGGTGTTGACTTGGCGGACGCAACATAGTTAATTTTAAAGTGTTCAAATATTGGCTTCCCTATTTATTTTAAAGACAAAATGTATTTTACTTTTCTGTAGAGGCAAAAATTCTAAATTTATTACTGTTCACACTTAACACTTTACGTTAAAATAATTAAGAAAAAGTAATCTGATTTTATAAAAATAATGACCTTCCATGGAATTGATACATCAACTCCGGATATTCCTGTACGCCACGCGTATAAAACACTATAATATTGTCAAATTTATGTGTATTCGAACTTCACTCAAAATTTGTGTTTTATACGCGTGGCGCATGAAGTAAAATTTCGAGTTTAGAAAAGCCCAGAAAATTTGTCTCGGGTCGCTGCGCGACCCTCGACAAATTTTCACGGGGCTTTTCTAAACTCGAAATTTTACTTCATGCTTAGTTTGGGAGTGGAAAACACTCGTTTAAAGCTTCAAATTGAACTCTTTTAAAAATCAACGAATAGAAAATTAACAGCTAAAATAATAATTAAGAAAAAGTAATGTGATTTTATAAAAATAATGACATACCATGGAATTAATACAACAATTGCGGATATTCCCTGTTTCTTTTTAAGTTCAATTTAAAGCTTAAAACAAGAGTTTTCCACTCCCAGACTAAGCATGAAGTAAAATTTCGAGTTTAGAAAAGCCCCGTGAAAATTTGTCTCGGGTCGCGCAGCGACCCGAGACAAATTTTCTGGGCTTTTCTAAACTCGAAATTTTACTTCATGCGCCACGCGTATAAAACTCAGATTATAAGTGAAGCTGGAATATACTTACATTTTACAATATTTTAGTGTTTTATACGCGTGGCGCATGAAGTAAAATTTCGAGTTTAGGAAAGCCCAGAAAATTTGTCTCGGGTCGCTGCGCGACCCGAGACAAATTTTCACGGGGCTTTTCTAAACTCGAAATTTTACTTCATGCTTAGTCTGGGAGTGGAAAACACTCGTTTAAAGCTTCAAATTGAACTCTTTTAGAAATCAACGAATGTCAGAAAATTAACAGCTAAAATAATTAAGAAAAAGTAATGTGATTTTATAAAAATAATGACATACCATGGAATTAATACAACAATTGCGGATATTCCCTGTTTTTTTTAAGTTCAATTTAAAGCTTAAAACAAGAATTTTCCACTCCCAGACTAAGCATGAAGTAAAATTTCGAGTTTAGAAAAGCCCCGTGAAAATTTGTCGAGGGTCGCGCAGCGACCCGAGACAAATTTTCTGGGCTTTTCTAAACTCGAAATTTTACTTCATGCGCCACGCGTATAAAACACTATAATATTGTCAAATTTATGTGTATTCGAACTTCACTCAAAATCTGTGTTTTATACGCGTGGCGCATGAAGTAAAATTTCGAGTTTAGAAAAGCCCAGAAAATTTGTCTCGGGTCGCTGCGCGACCCTCGACAAATTTTCACGGGGCTTTTCTAAACCCGAAATTTTACTTCATGCTTAGTCTGGGAGTGGAAAACACTCGTTTGAAGCTTTAAATTGAACTCTTTTAAAAATCAACGAATGTCAGAAAATTAACAGCTAAAATAATTAAGAAAAAGTAATGTGATTTTATAAAAATAATGACTTTTTTTGTATAGTGTAAATCATTTCGAAAACATTCACTTTAATCAAGTGACTAAGTTATCTTTTGCTATTTTGACATCCGCAGTTGTTTCAATTCCATGGCATGTCATTATTTTTATAAAATCACATTATTTTTTCTTAGTTATTTTAACTAAGAGAAACGTAAAGTGATAAACGTTAACACGAATGAATTCAGAATATTTTCCTCTACAAGAAAGGTAAATACATTTTGTTTCTAAAATAAATAAAAGAGCCAACATTTGAACATTTCAAAATTTACATGAGATTTCATATGTTACGTTCGGCAAGTCAACACCCGGTATAGTATGTAAAGTTTATTATGATATCGAACAAAATCAAGCCGATTATTTTTGAACTCGCTTCACACGTTTATCGATGGATCAAATGAAGCTTTTTTTGGCGAGAAAGATAAATAGCAAGTGTTGAGTTGAAAGCACGATCGAGTTGGCTGTCATATTTTAAAAACGTGAAGTAGGGTATGCGTGAATTTGTCAGTCGTTCCTGTCAATGTTAATCCAACCCAGTTTTATAAACGTTTTATTTTATTTGAAATTTCAGTGCGCGCTCGTACTAGAAAATGTAACCTCCTTAATTTTCTGGTACGAGCGCGCACTGAAATATCAAATAAAATAAAACTTTTATCAGACTGGGTTAGATAAACATTGACAGAAGTCAGCCTGCACATCAACTATCGTATGTTCAATAAAATAAAACCTCTAGAGTGCCATGATTTTGTCTTTTTTTAAATTTCAGTTGGCTACACGCTTTAGGAATTGACATATAAAACGTCAGACATAATAATTATAATACAGGGTCGCTACAAAGTATGGAAACACGGCTCTCACGTGAAAACGGCTAAAAACAGAACCACCAAAATTGGGATTTCTAAATGGGATATTTTCTTGAACAATTTGGCGTGAAAAAATCAAAAATGATTCTCAGGATTTTCACATACGGACGCCATCTTGATTTTTTTTAAATGGAATTCGATTTTTTTTATTTTACAACTTTTAAAGACCTTATAATTCTGATTACAACCATATACCTTTTTTTAAAATACTTGTCTTTTCATCGATAAACCGGACTTTGAAAAGTATGGAAACAGCCAAACGAGTACTTTTTCTAAATGCTGCAATATCACAAATGCATGTTCTATTTTTGATCAAAACTTAAAAAAATATTAAACAGTCAAATGAAAAAATAAAATATAAAACAATAAATGATTTTTTATTTTACAATAAAAAAATAAAAAAAATGCAAGTTGAAGGCCTTAACGTACTCTAAACCTTTGCAAAATTTCAGGACATTCCGATAAACCGTTCTCAAAATATTTCGCTGTTTCCATACTTTTCAAAGTCCGGTTTATCGATGAAAAGACAAGTATTTTTAAAAAAAGGTATATGGTTGTAATCAGAATTATAAGGTCTATAAAAGTTGTACAATAAAAAAAATCGAATTCCATTTAAAAAAATGCAAGATGGCGTCCGTATGTGAAAATTCTGAGAATCATTTTTGATTTTTTCACGCCAAATTGTTCAAGAAAATATCCCATTTAGAAATCCCAATTTTGGTGGTTCTGTTTTTAGCCGTTTTCACGTGAGAGCCGTGTTTCCATACTTTGTAGCGACCCTGTATATAATTTCAGAGTTGCAAACCTACAATATTTTCCATGGCACTCTAGAGATTTTATTTTATTGAACATACGATATAAGAACAAGGCAAACTAATGCCACTGTTTAGCACATAGGTTCTCAACGTGGGCGTTTGAGACTTTCAGGGGGGTAGTAAAAAACCCAGAGAAAATTAGGGGGCGTATAATATTACACGTTTAAATATAATCGTGGCAATAGCTTTTGTTTCGCGACAGATGGTAAGTTAAAAAAATGGGGGGCCTAGAAAAAAAAAATCTCACAGTGGGCGGTGGGCAAAATAAGGTTGAGAACCTATGGTTTAGCACAATTTGACATTTATGTCAGGTAACAGTCCGGTATAACAACACGTAAATTAAGCTGTGACTTCACTTTTTCATTCCTTCAATCATTAATTCCTTCTCGATCGTGTTTTTAAATCAACACCTGATATATTGATGTCTACAAACCAATGGTCTTCTTTTCCTTGAACCGGACTTCCATAGATATACTTGTAATCACCCATCCTGACAGCTCCATACTTCCAAATATCATCGATGTTATGAACGAAGTTCTTCCTAGGGCTGTTAACACCCTTTGATATCGTCGGCCACATATCGAGGCCGTCTATCGTTCCCAACTCGCTGATGTTCAATCCTGTCGAACAGATGATAACGCTTATTAAATATAAGATAATTACGCGGAAGCCGAAAGGGACCAGAGATTAGGTAATGCATATTTAATAACGGGCGAACGGCATTATTATTATTAAAGAGCGACGTCAGTTTTTCTTATCCCTCTATCGCTACGTGCTTTATCGGATTTTAATTTCGATATCAAAAGCGCGTTTTCGTATTATTAGCTGAAAGAAGATTATCGATTGTGATTTAATTAGTACAGTGTGAATTTCCAATAATTTGAGACATGAAACACAAATTTTTATTACAACAAAAATTATAAAGGATACTTTTTGTTGTAATGAAAATGTTTGTTTCATGTCAAGAAAAGACGGTGGGTTTTTTTATTGAAAAAATATACAACGTTTCTGATGCTGATCGTAGATTTGGAATTAAAAAAAATACTTTCTAGTTGAAAATTGAGGAAAAATTGCCAGTTTTTGAGAAACATTTTTGATTTGTTAAAAATCCAAAAAGCATAAATTATCTTACAAACATAAACACTGTAAGCAGCTTATTTTCGCCAGAAAAAATATTTATCAACTTTCCGCAATTTAAAGCAAAATCCACGAATATTTGAATGTTCGTACTAATTGCGTTCAAAAACAAGCGTGGAAATATTCCTGGATTTTGCTTTAAAATCGCGGAACTTTAGTAAAATATTTTTCCTTGGTACAAAAAATAACCATAATATTTCATTTCAATACACATTATTTTATTATCTTTTTGTTTTTACAATGTATGTTTTTGAGTTTCGTGAAGAGTACAGTTAACGAATAATTAATATTGTTTTATCCCTTTTTTACACTTTATTTTCTAATCGTTGGATACATATTTCAAGTGCTAAGCACTCATTGTCAAAAACAACTCGTTATTGATAATGAGTGTTAAGTATTTAAAATATAGAGAGAGTTTTATGTAACATTTTCATCCAATACAATTAGACACCTTTAATTTTCAAGTTATGTGTAAATTGGATTGTCTATATGACTATTACAAATTGTAGACAATCAATCGCAATTAATGCCTCAACTTGTACATACAGGGAGTTTTTCTTTCAAGTATACATGTCCCAATTACAGTGTATATGCCGTAAATCTTTAGATAACCGTTGTTTTTTTTAAATAAGTTTAAATTTTCCTTTAAGTAAACATAAACATACGTTGTACACTTCTGTGCAATAAAATTAGGTACACAAGTCTTATGCCTATTTTTCACAATATTTTAGTTGTATAATTCGGGTTTGTTTTAATTGCCTAGCAGCAGTTTTAATAAATAATAAAACACCATACTACTTCTTTCCTGCTGCCAACGTTTCTTAACTCTGAAAACAGTGTCTTTACTGACGCGGTATTTTGACATTTAAAAATTGACATATTTATGTAACTAGGAAACTAATCATGTCCGCTTTAAACTATAACATATTTTGTGTACTTAATTTTATTGCACAGAAGTGTACATTTGCTGACGCTTGGTTCATTAAAATAATTTAATTTGAAGCTTTAAAGAGTGTTTTCCACTCCCAGGCTAAGCATGAAGTAAAATTTCGAGTTTAGAAAAGCCTGAAAATTTGGTTTGGTCGCGTAGCGCGAAGCGCGGAGCGGCCAAACCAAATTTTCAGGCTTTTCTAAACTCGAAATTTTACTTCATGCGCCACCGGTACAAAACACTGACATATTACAAAGTTTAAAACACACTGCTAAGCTTTACATTGCATCATTGTTGTGTACCGGTGGGGCATGAAGTAAAATTTTACTTCATGCTTAGCCTGGGAGTGGAAAACACTCGTTTAAAGCCTAAAATTAAATTCTTTTAACAAACCGAGCTTCGGAAAATGTACAACGTATGTTTATGTATACTTAAAAGAAAAATTCTCGTTATAAACATGTTCGGTGTTACATAAAACTTTCTTTATATCTAACGATTAGAAATTAAAGTATAAAGAAAGGATGCAACAGTGTTAATTATTCGTTATGCTATACATAATACCGTGCGATCGTTTAAAACATGATTTTGAATAGGCTTTGGGGCAGCTTGGTGGTGTAGTGGTTAGAGTGTTGTACTGCCACGCCACGGGCCGGGGCTCAAATACCGGCCTGACAAGTTGTCTGTCTTTATATAGGTTAGGATAAAAATGCCAAACACTCCGTTTTCTCGGATATGACGTTAAATGCATGTTGGACCCGTGTACTGCCTGGATGTTGCGTGCACGTTAAAGATCTCTACCGGTGGGTTGGAACTCCCACCGGGCTCGGCAAAATTCCCGGATAGCTGTAGACCTAATCTCCGGCGTCATGATTGCCCATAGCAGCGGAAATAGATGACGTAAAACCCAAAATAAGAAAAAAAAAATAGGCTTTGAACTTTAAATTAGATTGGCATTACTGACTGCTAACACATAGTTTACTATAACCTCAAATTTATTCCATCATTCAACAAGCTTTCTGGACAACCGCACATAAAAAAAATGCCTCCTACTCAAAATCATAATTTATATGATCGCACTGTATATCCTCTAATGGTTTTCTGTTTCTGGGCAGTCATTGTCGTGGCAAAATTGCATTATTGCATTATTGCATTAAATATATTTTCAAACTCTCCAACTGTGAATTAATTGCACAAATGAGACTTATACTGGTGGGTTATAGCCATGACAAAGACTGAAATCATAAGCTTTAATTTCAGCCATTGCCAAAGCCAAAGCCCAGAAAAGCCCAGAAAATTTTCACGGGGCTTTTCTAAACTCGAAATATTACTTCATGCTTAGTCTGGGAGTGGAAACACTCGTTCTGAACTTCATATTGCACGTTATTACATAAAATCGATGAGTGCCTTACATTTACAGCGTATACATTATGTATATTTGAAAGAAAATTCACAGTATGTAATACAATAAGTCATTCATAGAAATCATGAAAAGAAGTGCAGAATTTTACCTAAAATCAACTTTAAGAGTTAACTCTATAATTGCGCGGCCGTTAATGAGTTAAAATTCGTTCAAGATAAACAATGCAAGTGAAAAAGTTACCTAACCGCTTATTAAACGAAACAATCAATAAATGTTGATTACATAGACGTTCAAATTTTTGAGATATTGGTCATTGAAATGTTGGATAATCATTTTTCATTTGTGTAACGAGTATCTTCCACTCCTTGATTAAGTTAGGAGAAACTATTTCAAGTTTAGAAAAGCCTGAACATTTTTAGGCATTTCTAAACTCGAAATATTTTCCTCAAGTGCCAGGCGCGCAAAACACGGATTTATTGGGAATTTAAAAACACACACACACGTCATTCTTACTCAGAAAAATAACTTATAACATTGTAACGATATCACTATGAACTTAGTGCATTGAACACGAGGTCGTTAAAGTGGAATAGCTTAAAAAATAGCTAAAGTCCTGCAAATTTTATAATAATTTTTTAACCGGTAGTTCGGAAATTTGTGAATCAAAACCGATTTAGCGATAATTTACCAGTAAATTAGTAAGGGTTGGTACCAGTAAAAGTCATTAACCCTTTCGCTACGCAGTTTGAATTTCAAATGCGAATCCGTACGTATTTCGTACCACAGGCTCATACCAGAATATACCGTGTGTAAACATTTCATAGGCTTGCTTTATATTTTCTTTAAGAAAAATGCAAGAAACCCCCAAATCCCTCCCCCCTGGCTACAGCCTTGTGTAACATATTAGTTTTTTTCTATCATTGATATTAATGATACTTTACTTGAAGAAACCATCGAAAATGCTGCACCCTGTTCTTTCCTTAAAATATATCATTTTTATCAAAATATTTCATAAAATATAAAAACGAATTTAAATGAATATCGACTTTTTGCAAAAATGTTTTGTCTCATTGAGACAAGTCTCCAAATATTCATTGAAACAACTACTTCTCGAGATAATACCCCGACAGATATTGAATTATACAATAAATATTTGAGTTACACGACAGATTTACTGTTCTATGCATAATGTATATGCAAAATGCAACATCAGGTCAAATTATTCAATGAGAAAGTGTTTTTTGCAGAAATTCGATATTAATTTTAATTCGTTTTTATATTTTGTAAATATTCTGCAAACTATTGACCAACTCAATTTTTCTTTATGTTAAATTGTCTTTATGTTAAAATATTTCATACCAAAATAACTTAAATAATTCAAATTCAAAACTATTTGAATTGGAGAAAATAAGCTTACGTTTCTATATTGTATAGTCAGTGGCGGTTCCTCAGTAAGTGCACATGTGCACGTGCACTCCCAAATTAATGCCTGCAAACATATTTAAATTTCCTCATTCTTTAAATAATTTTATCAATCCATTCTACTTGTAAAATAAATCCCAAACATTATTTTTTCCACTAGACCCTATCCGATGCGTCGTCCTAATATCCAAGCGCAAAGCAGAGAACGTCGAGTGCCACCGACCCGACGGCAACCGAACACCGCGGCCGCGTCACCTCGCCTGATCCGCTCGTGCACTGCACATGTGAATTTTAAATCTAATTGGTGGAACCTCTGCCCCCCGCACTCTTACTTCCCCGCGACAGCCCAGCGACGTTCAATGCTTTAAGCTGGCTCGTGTGCACATATAACTAGTGCACATCGTGGTCGGATTGATATCGGCGCATCGGTTTTAGGTTGATTTCACGAATTTCCAGAATGGCGGAGTGTTCGAACTCCATTATTACCGTGCAATATTTAAAGACAATCAAATTATCTTCGCTATCTTTAGAGGAAAAAATGAATATCAAAAGTGTCGGTCGTCCAAAACCCAATTTGTTAATAACGACCACCCCAAAAATGTTGCCTGTTGCGCTTACTGTCTTTCCAATATTGTGCACCCCTAAAGAATTAAACCACGCGCCGCCACTGTGTATAGTAATACAAAATAACTTAGATAGCGGTCGACTTCCTCTTAAAGACCGCTAACTTAGCCATGTTACATTAACATTTTTGAAATTGAGGTAAATTTATGAAAATTCTGCTAATTTCTCAAATTTACCTGCTGCTGCGTAAAATGTTGGTAACCAATCGGAAATGTGCATAACTTCATGGTTGACTCTTTGCGGATGTTTTATCAGTGGACTCCAAATGGCTGCCACGTTTCTTATTGCGCCTTCCCAAGTTGCCGTCTTTAACTATAAAAAATAAACACAGATAGAATAATATTGATAAAGTATACTAAAAAAATAGTATTTGTATTTGTTTCCGGTCGATGACAATTGGTTGGAGAAGAAGTGGGCGGAGCGAGCGATGACTCCAATTATTATCTAAGACCGGTATAACCAAGGCCGGAGCTAAAAAAAATCGGGGGGAGGGAGGTTACTGGTAAAAACATTGTTTTTGCTCTTTCAGGGCCGCTTTTACATACAAAAATTTAACATTTAAAAAATTTCGGGGAGTGGGTTTGAACCCCCATACCCCTCCCCCTGGCTATAATATTATTACTTAGTATTCGAGATGCTCGTAACGTTTTTTTACTATCGGAGAAGGCGCATAACATTATTCGCAAGTATTATGATTAAGTCACTGCCGTTTTGTAAAATTTAATTGCTGAAATTTGACTTCTCTCAATTCTAATATAGTTGTTTTAATCTGTTGCTATACACAGTAAGTTGCATTTACCGATCACCGAACGGTAAGCCAAACTTAAAGATCTACTTCCCGGTTTGTTATTCATAGCAATTTGGTAAACACAACCTACCATCCTGGAAACAGATGTGGTAAGTACCAGAGCTGGGCAGGATTCGAATCATTCAGGATTCCAATCCTGGATTCGAATCCTTTTGGAGGATTCAAAAGAGGCATTCGAATCCTATTGGAGGATTCAAAAGAGGCATTCGAATACTTTAGTTAAACTGAATTCGTGATCCGGATTCGTTACATTTTTTTAAGAGGATTCATATTCGAATCCAAATGCGGGTGATTCGATTCCTCATAAAAGGATTTGAGTCCTCACAAAAGGATTCGAATCCTCGTAAAAGGATTCGAATCCTCATAAAAGGATTTGAATCCTCATAAAAGGGTTCGAATCCTCATAAAAGGATTCGAATCCTCATAAAAAGATTCGAATATTTATAAAAGGATTCAAATACTTACAAAAGGATTCGAAAACTTACAAAAGGATTCGAATCGTCAAAAATAATTCGAATTAATCGCGAGGATTGACATAAAAAATCTGTTTTGTATTTTTTTGAAAATTCTGGTTAAATGACTGTTTTATACGCGTGGCGCATTAAGTAAAATTTCGAGTTTAGAAAAGCCCCGTGAAAATTTGTCTCGGGTCGCTGCGCGACCCTTGACAAATTTTCTACGCGGGGCTTTTCTAAACTCGAAATTTTACTTCATGCTTAGTCTGGGAGTGGACGACACTCGTTCAAAAGTGATACAATCAAAAATCAAGTAAATTGATGATTTGTGTCAAATTTGACATTTTGATAAATTTTGATGACTTTTGCCAGATTTGAGATTTTAATTGTTTTTCGGCAATTTCGCCAAATATGATATTTTGATGAATTTTGATGATTTCTGTCAACTTTGACAATTTGATAAATTTCAATAATTTCCGTCAAATTTAACATTTTTAATTGTATTTTAAATAACTCCATCAAATATGATATTTTTATTATTCGACGTTTTCAATTGTATTCTGACAATTTTCGCACAAGTTGATATTTTTGACGTTAGCGATCATATCATATTTTGACAATTTTCACACGGATTGACATTTATGAAGCTTCGAATTATATTTTGACCATTTTCGGTTATTAACGAGCTCACGATGTGACCGGTCTTCTATTATCATTCGGTCTCCGAGGCCTGGCTTCCTTTTATACGAGAAACAACAATTGTCTAGATAACGTTTTTTCGAACATTCCAGCAGCAGAAATATCCACCTTTCCAATAGACTACTGCTTATCAGATCACGTTGGAATACACATTAAAATGCTCAAAACAGCCTCGATGGGAACAAATACTGTTAGAATGGTAAGACCCATCACGGAAAGGGGTAAATTTAAGTAATACCATATATTGCAAAATACCGACTTCTATTACCTCGATAAATGCCAGTGTCCAGATTCAGCTTTCGCAGACTTTATTTACTTATTGGAAACACATTTTTTAAATTGCTTTCCTTTAAAGAAACTAAAAACCTTGAACAACAATATCGTCTGGTACAACAATGATCTAAAACAAATGCGTGAAACTCTCTTTTTTATGAAAGAGGCTAGTTCTCGATCATTTGATTTAAAGGCAATTTATTCAAAATACAAAACCGAATATAAAATTGCACTTCAGCATGCAAAAAAAGAGGCAAATCTAAATTACATTAAGAGCTCCAATAACAAACCAAAGGCAATGTGGTCATTAATAAAAAGAAACTCTAACTGTGATAAACCAAACTGCAATATAGATCCTAATGATTTTAACACATACTTTACTACGATAGCTGAATCTACTCTAATTAATCATCCTCAGTCAAATTTAGACCCACTGATGCCTATAAATCCACATACTATCGGTAAAAATGTCTTCTCCTTCAGAGAGGTAAGTGAAGTCGAAGTTAGAGAGTCGATTGTGTCCCTAAAAAACTCGAACTCAAGAGACATATATGGTATGACATGTGGATCCATTAAAAACATAAATGATGTAATCCTATGTCCGCTGATAAATAACTGCATTCGAAATAATGTTTTCCCAACAAGTTTAAAACTAGATACTGTCATCCCTCTGCATAAAAAGGGTTCGCATGCTGATGTTGGTAATTATCGTCCAATTTCGTTATTGCCTATATTATCAAATTTTTTTGAAAAATTGCTCCTAAAACAAATACTGAATTTTCTGGAGGAAAACGATGTATTAAGCGATAATCAATATGGCTTTCGGAGGGAACGTTCAACTACCGATGCGGTTCGAGCTCTTGTTGAGGAATTGATCTATGGCTTAGAAGCTGGCCAATATACAGCAGCATTATTTTTTGACCTCAGTAAGGCTTTTGACTGCGTTCCTCACGACGTCCTACTCCGAAAGCTGTATTTCTATAATTTCAGTCCCGAGAGCTGTCGTTTAATGACTTCCTACCTCCAGAATAGAACACAACAAGTCAAAGTTAAGGAGCAGACATCAAATTTTGCAACAGTGTCATGCGGTGTGCCGCAGGGGTCGGTATTAGGACCACTCCTGTTCCAAATATATGTAAACGACCTACCGGCCTACATAGAAGAAGGACACACATTAATGTACGCAGACGATACGACATCTATAAATAGAGGCACAGATTTGCAAAACACACTGCAAGAGAGAGAGAGAGAGCTCATAAACAATCAGGCATTAGCGTGGTTTAATTCCAATAAACTCTCGCTAAACACTGCAAAGACGGTTCGCCTTTTATTTACGCTTAAATCAGACAATAACGAACATGGACATTGCAGATTTTTAGGCATCAACATCGACTCTAAATTGAGCTGGAGGGAGCATGAAACGGTACTTAGTCTGGCACTTAGTAGGACTCCTTTCCTGCTTAGGAATTTGAGTAGCAATCTTGATAAACCCGCACTACTCACCGCCTATCATGCTCTCTTCCAGTCGAAAATTCAATATTGCATACTTGTTTGGGGACACTCTAGTATAGCCCCTAGGATATTCGGCCTACAACGTCGAGCAGTTCGAGTAATAGCGGGCATAGGTTACAGAGACAACTGCGAGGATGTCTTCAGGAGTTATGGGATACTTACGTTACCCAGTTTGTACATATTCGAATGCTTGCTACATGTTCATAGAAACGTAGAACATTACAAAGAAACTGATCAAGTACATAAACACAGCACGAGGGGTTGTGAGCACATTTATCAAGAACAATTACGGCTATCTAAGTCTAGGAGTGGTGATAATTTTTATGGGCCTAAATTATATAACTATCTACTACAGGCTGTAAAGTCTCTCCCCCATATAAAGTTCAGGAAAAGTGTAAAGGCATATTTAATATCCAAGGCTTTCTTCAGCATTAATGAATGTATTACTCAAAAATGTACAGATCTTGTAACCAAATAATTGGTGCTTTATATTGATTTTTTTTTAAATGGTTTTAACATGTAGTATTATGTATAGTATTTATTTTGTATCTGGTATTTTATATTTTCGCGTTTGTATTAACCTAACTTTTATACCTTATTTGTATTGACGTTTGTAAACCTTTGGTGACAGCAAGAATAAATTTACTTACTTACTTACTTACTTACTATGAGTTGACATTCCCAATCAAACACTTAACATGTCGAATTATAACATTTTTATAAGATTTTAAACAAATCGATATTTTTATAAAATTATCATCACTTCGAGATTTTCGTCGATTCATCAAATTTTCATCAGATTTTGCAATAATTCGAAATTTTCCTCAATTTATCGTATGTTGATGAAATTTTCAATATTTCGAGATTTTTAATTAATTTATGTCAATATTTATTAGATTTTCAACATATCTTGATTTTTGATATATTGTCATTTTTATCGATTTATAAAATTTTGATGAAATTTTCGATATTTCGAGATTTTCTCCTTATATAATATAAGATGTTTATATGTGAGATTTTCTATATTTTTATTCAGATTTGTAACGACTTTCAAAAATTATTAAATCATTATTTAAAAACACAAATTTCAGATTTTTTTTTCTTCAATACAAACAAAACAAACAAACAAATTTAATCATTTTTGATATTGAATGACATTATTGATATTTTTTACCTTTTCTTGATATTAAACTTGATATTAAACTTGATATTAAACTACGTTTCTTGACATTAGTTGACATTTTTCACATTAGATGTTACTTTTGATAAACAATGAAATGTTTAACTTTTTTACTATTTCTGATTTTGACAGAAATTTTCGTTTTTGTAAGAACGTTTTTGGTAAACTGTCACGTACTGACATAAAATGATAATTTTGACGTAAATAAATGTTATATACACACCGAATTTATGATGTGTTTTATATTATTTATATTTACGAGATGACATTTTGGTCATTTTGATGTTTTTGGCAATTTTAAATAATTTTGACATATTTTGATAACTTTTTAAGCTGAAAACAGTTTTAATATGTTTTTATATTTTTAACTTCACTTGAAATCAGTGTTTAATAAGCGTGGCGCATGAAGTAAAATTTCGAGTTTAGAAAAGCCCCGTCAAATTTACGAACGAGTGTCTTCCACTCCCAGACTAAGCATGAAGTAAAATTTCGAGTTTAGAAAAGCCCCGCGTAGAAAATTTGTCGAGGGTCGCGCAGCGACCCGAGACAAATTTTCACGGGGCTTTTCTAAACTCGAAATTTTACTTCATGCGCCACGCGTACAAAGCACTGATTTGAAGTGTAGTTCAAAAACACACAAATACATCCTTAATGAGAGTAACACAGATATTTTATCAACGTTCAGTGTTAATAATAAATAATTAGGTTTTGAATATTTTTGTTAAAACAACTGATGACTATATTTATATGTTAATGGTTGTAAAAAAATAATAAATTCAAATTTATTCTTGAACGATTTGTATTCGTGATTCGAATAAACAGGATTCGAATCTTTGATTCGAATCATATTTATCTCTTACGAATCCTTTATTCGAGTATTCGTGAATCGAATAATATTAGGTGATTCGGACTCGTGATTCAAATCCTTTTCACGAGGATTCGTCGCAGCTCTGGTAAGTACTAAAGAATGTTAATCATGCAAAAAGATAAGAAAATTAAACTAATGGGGTTTTACCGCTTGTAAGTGTTTTTGTTTCACACCAGGGTTAGGGCCAATTGTACCAAACACGTTAAAATCTTAAGTTGAGTTCAAAGTGACATTAGAACAATAGGAACTGTCATCCTAAACTTTATCGTTTCTGGTGCAACTGGGCCTTAATTAATATAATTTATAATGTGTGCTAGTTACCTCTATTGACATAGACTGGAAAAATTAGACAAAAAACGCGTCATAATTACTCAATATAATGTTGTTTAATCCCAATTTGACTGCGTTTAACCCATTATGCGCCATTGTTGCATACACGCAACATTGTTATTTTTTTGTTAATTAAATTACTAAATAAGTTAATTGCATATGTTGTATTATTTCACCTGGCTTAAAAATGTATGAAGAAAAAGGTAAATATTTTGTTATTTAAATATTTCGCTAATTACTCATTATAACGGAAACAAAAAAGTCAGTGCATTTCTAACTTCACAATATTTCAGTGTTTTATACGCGTGGCGCATGAAGTAAAATTTCGAGTTTAGAAAAGCCCCGTGAAAATTTGTCTCGGGTCGCTGCGCGACCCTCGACAAATTTTCTACGCGGGGCTTTTCTAAACTCGAAATTTTACTTCATGCTTAGTCTGGGAGTGGAAACTTCATATTGCACGCTTTTATATAAAATCGACGAATGCCTGAAAGTTTACAGCGTATACATTATGTATATTTAAAAAAAAATCACTGTGTATTACATACTATGAATTTTTCTTTAAATATGTATAAATGACATATTAAAATAATCATTTACAGTATGTAATGCACTGTGAATTTATCTTTTAAATATACATAATGTATACGCTGTAAACTTTCAGGCAATCGTCGATTTTCTATAAAAACGTGCAATATGAAGTTTAGAACCAATGATTCCACTCCCAGACTAAGCATGAAGTAAAATTTCGAGTTTAGAAAAGCCTGAAAATTTGGTTTGGTCGCGTAGCGCGAAGCGCGGAGCGACCAAACCAAATTTTCAGGCTTTTCTAAACTCGAAATTTTACTTCATGCGCCAAGCGTATAAAACACTGAAATATTGTAAAGTTTGAAATACACTGACATTTTTTCATGAGAAAAGTGCAGAATTATACCTAAATTCAACTTTTAGAGTTAACTCTATCACTGCTCGGCCGTTAATGGGTTAAACCCTGGGTCTCCAAACTATCTTCTTCGCGGGCCATAAATACAATTCTACATAATAAAGTCGGCCAAGATCCGATTAATTTTATAAAATTATGAAAAATTTAAGGAACAATTGTTACAATATTTCAAAATATGACATTTACAAAAAAATTACAAACAATAGCGGGCCGGATTCATGCAAGTCGCGGGCCGGATTTGGCCCGCGGGCCGTAGTTTGGAGACCACTGGGTTAAACTAATATATATGTTTGAAATCTCAATTTGAAACTGCCTATTCCCAATATCATATTAATTAGTCTCAATTTAAAGTTAAAAAGGTATAGTATAGGCATACACAACTTCAAAATCTTTGGATCGTAAATCAAACGAAAGGTTTTCAACGTGTGCGTCTTGGTAGATGCGCCGGGCAGCAACCTTAACATTCACTTTTCCGATCAATTTATCTGAGTAACAGTTGTATTAAGATGTTGCAGTTGATTGATAAATATATTATTGAAAAGGAATTAAAGGTTAATTAATTGATTGCACTTATTAGTCCAGAAATGCGTTTGAAACATTGCATAAAGGTTAATTGCAGTTATTAGTAATCACAAAACGCAATTGTTTTTTTCTTCCGAGAAAACGAAGAAGAAGGTCGCAATTAAATCAATCAACAGCAATTCCTTTGCTAAATAAAAATGTGATTGAACATTTTAATAACGGTAATTTTAATCCTCCCACAATAATCCAGTATCTTCAAGAATGTAATAATTGAAACATCTCTATTAACATGTGATGACTTTATCTAACAATCATTTTCAATTAAACCTCAGATAATAATACGTTTTCAAATATTATTTCTGCATGAAGACTCTGTTAACCCATTAACGGCCGAGCAATTTTAAAGATAACTCTAAAAGTTGATTTTAGGTAAAATTCTGCACTTTTTTTATGATATCTATCAATGACTTATTGTATTACATACTGTGCATTTGTCTTTTAAATATACATAATGAATATGCTGTAACAATTCAGGCATTCGTCGATTTTATATAAAAACGTGCAGTATGAAGTTTAGAACGAGTGATTCCACTCCCAGACTAAGCATGAAGTAAAATTTCGAGTTTAGAAAAGCCTGAAAATTTGGTTTGGTCGCTCCGCGAAGCGGAGCGGCCAAACCAAATTTTCAGGCTTTTCTAAACTCGAAATTTTACTTCATGCGCCACGCGCATAAAACACTGAAATATTATGAAGTTAGAAATACACTCTCATTATTATTTTTTTTAAATGAGTAATGATCGAAATATTTAAATAACAAAATAGTTAAATTTTTCTTTATACATTTTCAAGTCAGGTTTACTAATATAATGTATTAAATTAACTTATTTAGTAATTTAATTAACATAAAATTAATAATGTTGCGTTGTGTAATGGCGCTTAATGGGTTAATCAGAGAAATTTTTTCAAGTGCCCCTTCCTCTTGCATCTTCGTACATAGTTGTATTTTTATTATTATTAAAGCTATTATTATTATTTATAACTGGTTTTAATTTTTCATAAGTAGAGCTCGAATTTCTTTAATAAAAAATGCAAAATGATTTAACTTTCTATAATTCGTACACATTTTATTAATTCATGTTGATGCTTTCAATTTTCAGCATAATAATAATGTTTGCTTAAAAATCCGAGCTCTATAATCGTAAGTATTTCTCACATTTAATAAAGCTATTATTATTATTTATAACTGGTTTTACTTTTTCATAAGTAGAGCTCGGATTTCTTTAATAAAAAATGCAAAATGATTTAACTTTCTATAATTCGTACACATTTTATTAATTCATGTTGATGCTTTCAATTTTCAGCATAATAATAATGTTTGCTTAAAAATCCGAGCTCTATAATCGTAAGTATTTCTTACATTTAATAAAGCTATTATTATTATTTATATCTGGTTTTATTTTTTCATAAGTAGAGCTCGGATTTCTTTAATAAAAAATGCAAAATGATTTAACTTTCTATAATTCGTACACATTTTATTAATTCATGTTGATGCTTTCAATTTTCAGCATAATAATAATGTTTGCTTAAAAATCCGAGCTCTATAATCGTAAGTATTTCTCACATTTAATAAAGCTATTATTATTATTTATAACTGGTTTTACTTTTTCATAAGTAGAGCTCGGATTTCTTTAATAAAAAATGCAAAATGATTTAACTTTCTATAATTCGTACACATTTTATTAATTCATGTTGATGCTTTCAATTTTCAGCATAATAATAATGTTTGCTTAAAAATCCGAGCTCTATAATCGTAAGTATTTCTTACATTTAATAAAGCTATTATTATTATTTATATCTGGTTTTATTTTTTCATAAGTAGAGCTCGGATTTCTTTAATAAAAAATGCAAAATGATTTAACTTTCTATAATTCGTACACATTTTATTAATTCATGTTGATGCTTTCAATTTTCAGCATAATAATAATGTTTGCTTAAAAATCCGAGCTCTATAATCGTAAGTATTTCTCACATTTAATAAAGCTATTATTATTATTTATAACTGGTTTTACTTTTTCATAAGTAGAGCTCGGATTTCTTTAATAAAAAATGCAAAATGATTTAACTTTCTATAATTCGTACACATTTTATTAATTCATGTTGATGCTTTCAATTTTCAGCATAATAATAATGTTTGCTTAAAAATCTGAGCTCTATAATCGTAAGTATTTCTCACATTTAATAAAGCTATTATTATTATTTATAACTGGTTTTACTTTTTCATAAGTAGAGCTCGGATTTCTTTAATAAAAAATGCAAAATGATTTAACTTTCTATAATTCGTACACATTTTATTAATTCATGTTGATGCTTTCAATTTTCAGAATAATAATAATGTTTGCTTAAAAATCCGAGCTCTATAATCGTAAGTATTTCTTACATTTAATAAAGTTATTTTTTTAAGGATTCTTATTATTAGTATTATTTGAAGAGTGTAATCATTCAAATATATCTGTCAATAAGTAATCGATTTAATCGCGTTAACAAATATTTCCGAACTCCCGCTGTTAAAAATAAATATTGAAATTTTCCCCGCGAGTGAAGAAGACTCCGGCTCCAGTCAATCAGCGGAAATATTTTTCACCGCCTCCTCGAGAAGAGGAGCAATTATGGAGCACTTTGAAAATCGAATTTGCACGTACGTGGGAGAGGTCGGGGCGATATTTACAATTTAAATGCGAAATGTTGTCGGCACTCACCCCCCTCAAAGGATAGTTGGATCCGTGGTTGGCGTGGATCCCTATCGTCTTGGCGCCGTTATCCGAAATGAAGAGGATTATCGAATTTTCCAGCATGCGTTTTTCCCTCAGCGCCGTTATCACCCTGCCCACGCTTTGATCCAACATGGAAATCATTGCTGTACACAAAAAAAAAATACGTTCAAAGTTAAATCAAGGATGTTTTATATGCATAGATTTATAAAAACACGTAACGGATGAAGGCTTTCAAGCTCAACATAATTAAATTAAGATAAAATTTAAACAAAAAATCACATAACATTTTTGATTTTTTAAAGCAGGTTGCACCAAAAGCATTGAACTTGAGTTCAAGCTGAACTCGAGTTCAAGACGAACTCGAGTTTAAGATGAACTCGAGTTTAAGATGAACTCGAGTTCAAGATGAACTCAAGTTCAAGATGAACTCGAGTTCAACATGTAAGTTTCTATTGCTCTAATGCAGGGGTTCTCAATATTTTTCAGGTCGCGCCTCCCCGCAAAACTCCACGCCCCCCTCCCTGATTTTATTTATGTTTTTAGTTAAATTGAAACATCATTATAACCTTATTTCACTTCACCTACTTTATAGGAAATCTGTGGCCCCCCGCCCCCCTGAAATATTGCCACGCCCCCCTAGTGTAGCGTGCCCCCCGGTAGAGAAACCCTGTTCTAATGTCAGTCTGAACTAAAGTTCAAAGTTGAACTAGCTTAAAGTGTTTGGTGCGACTGGCCCTAAGAATAACTATTATTATTGTTTTTCACAATTTTCCGCCAATTATACATTAAAACTGCGGTTATGTACGCAATAAATTGTAGGTTACGTAAAGAATCGCACTTTTAATGTTTAGAAATATTCTGCAACCAAGTATACGCAATTTCATTCATACTTATGTTTCATTCATACTTATAATCTGTTGTTTTTTAATATGACCAATCAAATTTGACATTTCAAGAATTTAGTGGTGTGATGCAGGTTGTGTGTTTTAGGTTAGGACAAGATTAATCACATGGTATATTGTAAATCAACTTTTAATTTATAGGTTATGTGAAGAGAAATCTAACATTAATATGACAGTTCAATTAACTCACAAAGATTACGATTACAAATGCATTTACCTATCACCCCCCAAATTATTTGTATCTACTAGCAATTTAATAAACTGTCTCTGAGGATCAGGTAGGATAGAAGGATTAGATAATATTCCTTGCTCAGGAATATCTGTCTTCTTTATTATCTGCCTATTTATATGTTCAAATTTTAAAAAAGTTCTAAATACAAGGAATTTTTCTCTTAGGTATACATGTTACGATTTTTCAATGTAAATTTTCAGCCATTCGTGATATTATTGAAAACTTTCAATTTAAACACTTTAACGAGTGTTTTCCACTCCCAGACTAAGTATAAAGTAAAATTTCGAGTTTAGAAAAGCCTGAAAATTTGGCTTGGTTGCGTAGCGCAGCGGAGCAACCAAGCCAAATCAGGCTTTTCTAAACTCGAAATTTTACTTCATGCGCCACGCGTACAAAACACTGATTTAAAGTGAAGTTCAATATATACTGCTTAGTTCTGAGCACCTGTTCAATAATTTTACAAATGTTTATATGGAATATGTGAAAGTATACTTAAAAGAAAAAGTAGTAAAGTTACAAGTTGAAGCCTTCTCTTTTTTGAAAATCTCTGCATCGTGACAATTTATTTGACAAATTATGATTTATTTTTCATATTGATAATCATTTACCGACATCTTAAAATTTGATGTTTAAAATACCCTACTGTTAAAGCAGGACTGCAACTGTTCGCAGTAAATACACCCTAAGTTTGGTCATATTAAAAAAAAAAACAGAGTTTATGTTCATTCATACTTACTGGTAATTATTTTGAAAACATAGTAGAGCGTCGAGGTTAGCACAAGCTTAAAGTAATTGATATTAGGAGAAGATTTAAACAAAATCTAAAACTCGCAGTTGTTATCAAACAATAAAAAAAGCTTGGGATAAGAAAAAGAAATAACTGTAAATAAAATTATAGAAGCTTTAGATTATTGGAAATCACGTAAACTGTAGAAAAATGGTGTCTTATTAATAGACTACAATGTTTCCTACAATCAATAGCAAAAAATCCAGCGGTTCAATTCTATTTGCATAGAATTGCACCGCTGGATTTATTGCAATTGATTCTATGAAAAATTGTAGTCTAATAATAATGTATTACTCCATGAGAATGACGATAAGTCGAAGCTAGTCGGAGAGAATAAAAAATAGTAGTGAAACAAACCAAGTGACTTTTATTTAATTATCAATATTGTAAACATGTTTCATCAAGTGATTAATGAGAACCAAATTTAAGAAGACACCATTTTTTTTACAGTTTACGTGATTTCCATTAATCTTATAGTTTTATTTATTTTCTTAAAATCATGAACAAGTTTCGCGTTTCTTCATCCACTCACTCTTTCAATACTTATTTTTAATTACTATGAACTTACCTGCGTATATTCTTCTTTCTGGATCAACAATATGTGAAAACTTAGCGATTTCTTCATCAGGTGCTTGAAGAGGTTCAGCATCGTTGCCAGTGTGAGGAGCTAAGTGTGCCAAATACATGAACATGGGATCTTCTGTGTTGTGTTCTTTAATTATTCTGACTGCTTCATTTGTGAACAGAGTTGTCGAGTATTTTCCTTTAGCATCCCAATCTACAGTCATGTTGTTCCTCATGTCATACCCGCATTCTGTTGTATACTATAAATTTGTGAACTGGATTACAAAATAAGTCTTAAATAATGATGATAAGTCAAAAGAAGAGAACTTCCAACTCACAGTTTATTCAATTATAAGTCAAAAAATTAGTTCTGATGTTCAAGCTTTTAATAAGCAAAGAGAAGAGTCGTTGAAAATGTTGACTGGTATTCTTATCAGGTGCATGTCAAAAAGAGAGTTTTTGGGAATTTTAACTTCCAACTGATAATTTTGTCAATTATAAGTCAAAAGAATAGATCTTCTGATATTCAACCTCTTTGAGTATAAGAGAAGAGTCTTTGACAAATTTGACTAGTAATCTCATCAAGTGTAAGTCGAGAGAAGAGTCGTTGAGAATTTTGACTTCCAACTCCTTGTTTTGTTAATTATTAAAGATCTTTTTATATTAAACCTCTTCAAGAGAAGATTCGTTGAAAATTTTGACTAATAATCTGATCAAGTTTAAGTCGAGAGAAGAGTCGTTGATTTTGACTTCCAACTCATAATTTCATGAATTATAAATCAAAAGAAGATATTTACTGATATTTAAGCTTTTGAAGTATCAGCAAAGAGAAAAGTTGTTGAGAATATTGACTGGTATTTTGATCACGTGTAAGTCAAAATTAGAGTCGCTGAGAATTTTAAATTCCAACTCCTAATTTTGTCAATAAACTGCCTTATTTAACATAGTCCTGGAAAGCGTAGTGAGAGAAGGAGACTTTTAAACAAAAGGGTTAATTTACCAAAACAAACACCAGATTTTAGCAAATGCAGATGACATTGTTCTATTAACAAGATCGAGAATGGAGCTGGACAAAATATTTAAGGAATTAGAAAGTAGGGCAAAGATATATGAGCTAATAATAAATGAAGATAAAACAAAATACATGGTAATGAGAGTGGCAGAAACAAAACCTTACTCGCATTTATTTCTGGAAGGAAGTGGCGATAAAAAGTACGCCTTTGAAGCGGTGGAAACGTTCGAATATTTGGGAGTAACATTAACTGATAAAAGCGAAGAAGGCACAGAGATAGAGAAGAGACTCATAGGACGGTGATTCGAGCGGCTGTATTATACGGCTGCGAAGTAAAATATGAGGATAGAAACTGGAGAAGAAGATCAAATCGAGAATTAAATGAAGAATAACAATGCCCCTCTATCACGAACGCAATTAGGGCGCAGAGGTTAAGGTGGTTTAGCCATGTCTATAGAATGCCAAATCAAAGATACGCAAAAAAGTATTCTCAGAACGACAAAGCTCATAGAAAAATAGAGGGAGACCCAGATGCCGGTAGATAGATGGCATAAAAGAAGATTTAAGTCGACTGGGAGTAAACAAATAGGAAGAAATAGCTCGCGAATACGAAAAAATGGAGAGATATTATGAAGCGAACCGAAGCCATGATCCTTTAAGGCTTGCAAAGCTGATATATATATATATATATATATATATATATATATATATATATATATATTTATTTTTAGGTTTTCGCGAGCAAAATATAACTTGCTTGAGTTTTTTGGGCTGCTTTCTCGCGTTGGTTGCTTTATTTGCGCTCTACGTTTCGGCAGCATCACTTCAATAATGCAGATACATCGGACACAAATCAAGAAATTTTAGCACCTTCTACATCGAGTGGACCAATAACACGCAGCAGATCTAGACTACAAGTCCCTAGTGTACAAAACAAATGTACTGACAGTGAACGTGACATCCATCACTCAATATACAAAAAAGCTCCTGAGGATGGCAGAAGTGATGCTGCCGAAACGTAGAGCGCAAATAAAGCAACCAACGCGAATATCTATTCATATAACATTGCATTTGCAAAGGAAAATCCACTGGTAGACCGACAGTCTTAACTAATGATGTTGTCGAAGATATTCGAGTGAGGATGGAACGAAGTCCTAAGAAATCCGTACCGAAATTGGCAGCCCAATCAGGTAAAACAAATCCTATTGTTTGGGGTTTTTATATTTAAAAATTCCAGTATAAATTAACCGTGAATTAATAATGTGCTTCTTTATAGGACTCTCTGTTGGAACCTGCCATAAAGCACTCACAAAATCACTAAATATGCATCCTTACAAAGTCTCAGTAGTGCATCAATTACATCCACCAGACTTTATTCAGCGAGTACGATACTGCCAGTGGTTTAATGAACAGTTAAATAATGATGACGTACTTGATCTTACGTTTTTTTCTGATGAAGCGTGGATACATTTATCTGGGTACGTGAACAGCCAAAATTACAGGACATGGGCGACAGAAAATCCCCATGTATTGGAGGAAACACCTCTGCATCCCCAAAAGCTAGGAATTTGGATAGCTATGTCTAGGAGAAGGATAATTGGCCCAATATTTTTTAGAGAAACTATCACTGCTGAACGGTATCGGTTAATTTTAGAAGAAGCTATTGGACAAATGCATGACGATGAGCTTCGATTGGGCTATTTTCAGCAAGATGGGGCCACAGCACATACTGCAAATGCAACCATTCGGTATTTAGCTGAATTTTATGAAAACAGAATAATTAGTAGAGGTGTGTGGCCTCCTCCCAGTCCAGACTTGACACCTTTAGATTATTATCTATTTGCTCGAATAAAAAGTAATATCTTCAAAAATAGGATCCATACTCTCGAAAATTTAGAAGTAGCAATTATGCAAGAGGTACAAAATATCACCGAAAATGAACTCCATCATGTGTTTGATAATATGCGGCGTAGGATAAATTTATGTGTAAGAGAAGAAGGAGGACATATAGAACACTTATTATAATTTTTTTTGAATTTTTAGCTATTAATCTTTTTAGTTATTAGGTTTAATATTTGTTGTTTCTTTATTTGTTGTTAACTTTGTATGTTCTGTTCGTGTTTAAGAAAAAAAATTAATAAAAATTAGTTACATTTTTGAAGATGAGCCTATTTTTTAATCATTTTAAATATAATATTTTCAGTCGTCATAAAAATACGCCGGCGAATAAATATTTTTAAATCTAGGGAATTTTTGTGTGAGCCATACCACCTTGTACATTTGGTTGCCTATTATTTTTGGTCACGTGGGGTTCGGGAATTAATGAAAGCCCGGTATATATTTTCGCGAGCAAAATATAACTGGCTTGAGTTTTTTGGGCTGCTTTCTCGCGTTGGTTGATTTATTTGCACTCTACGTTTCGGCAGCATCACTTCTGCCATCCTCAGGAGCTTTTTTGTATACTGAGTGATAGATGTCACGTTCACTGTCAGTACATTTGTTTTGTAAACTAGGGACTTGTAGTCTGGATCTGCTGCGTGTTATTGGTCCACTCGATGTAGAAGGTGCTAAAATTTCTTGATTTGTGTCCGATGTATCTGCATTGTTGAAATGACTTGAATTTGTCTGAATATTCCGAAAATTGTTAAATATTGGATTACAAACCACATGAAAACCTTTGATAAATATAATAAAACAACAAAAAAATGACTTGCCTCCAATATTTAACAATTTTCGGAATATTCAGACAAATTCAAGTAATTTCAACAATGCAGATACATCGGACACAAATCAAGAAATTTTAGCACCGGCAGTGATGCTGCCGAAACGTAGAGCGCAAATAAATCAACCAACGCGAGAAAGCAGCCAAAAAACTCAAGCCAGTTATATTTTGCTCGCGAAAACCTAAAAATAAATATATATATACAAGGTGGCCAGAAAAGGTGTGATAATCTTCAGGTAGTGTGATTCGTTGATTAATTTTGGATAAAAAATCTAAATAAAAAAATATTGTATTCTTCCTCGTAACATCTCACGAGGTCGTTAAAATATTAAACGTATCTCTGGAAATTAGTGTTATTTTCTATTATTTTGGAAAAAATCAATAGAACTTACAACAATCAATTACACATTTGTAAAATTTAAATGACATAGGTGATAAATAAATTGGAAACTTTAACAAATTAATAACTTCTTCAGAAGCATTTTTTTTTTAATAAAAATAGACCTGGCAACTATGTATTTTCATATGTAACCTTATTAAATTTCACTTGACTTTGACATATACTTGTCATAATTTATTTGTGTAAGTTTGTATAAGTTCATCATACTTTTTGAAGATGTACACATTCAACGAGTATGCAGATATGTACATGATATTTGGATTCTGCAATGGTAATGCAACTAGTGCCAAAGATGAGTACCAAAGATGATATCCAAATCGCCAACAGCCCTGCGTAAATACGTTTAGAAAATTAGACCAAAGGCTACGTACTTTTGGGTCGTTCGTTTATAATAACATAGATGGAGGGAGACCTAGGGAACGTCGCCCTGTTCACCTAGAAGAACAGATATTGAATGCAGTTCAAGAAGATCCCAATATTAGTACGAGACAAATAGCTCAACAGTTAAATGTCCCCAGTAAAACAACAGTCCATGCAGTATTGAAAGAAAATCGAATGCGTCCATTTCTTGCAAGAAAAGTTCAACCACTGTATGAAAATGATGACGAGCGTAGACGTATGTTTTGTGACAGGATTTTAGATCAAATTCGGGAAGAACCAAATTTTTTATTTAAAATTCTTTGGAGTGATGAATGTACATTCACTAGAGATGGGGTATTTAATTGTCATAATTATCACTTTTGGGCAGAAGAAAATCCTCGGACGGTTAGAGAAATGGGACATCAAAGGACATTTTCAGTTAACGTCTTGGTATTCTAAATTTACGTGTAATTGGGCCTTTTTTTATTCATCAAAGATTAAATGCCATAAATTATGTAAATATTTTAGAAGAAGTTTTGGAGAATGTTCCACTAAATTTAGTAAACAACATGCTGTACATGCATGATGGTGCACCACCTCATACAGCAAGAATTTTAAGAGAATGGTTGGACGAACATTTTCCAAACAGATGGATTGGGCGCAATGGACCCATACTATGACTAGCAAGGTCGCCGGATATGAATCCACTTGATTTTTTCGTTTGGGGATTTTTAAAAGAAAAGGTGTATGCAACACCTCCAGTGGACAATGTAGACGTCATGAATAGAATTCGTGTTGCAGTGGAATTAATTACTGAAGAGATGTTGCTCCGAGTAATTAATTCTATCCCACGACGGCTCCAGATCTGCTTAGAAACGGATGGTTATCAATTTGAACATTTACTTTAATCTTTCATTTTTGATGTATACTTCAAATATTAATTTTTGTAGATTTGTTAAATTTATGATTATTATTGAATTAAACACTTGTTTGATCCATTGTTGCCAAATTTACATTTCTTTAAATTGGCTCGCGAGGAGTTATAAGCCACAATACAATATTTTTTTACTTAAATTTTCTGCTTGAAATTAATCAATGAACCACTCTACCTGAAGATTATCACACCTTTTCTGGCCACCTTGTATATATATATATATATATATATACAAGTCATCAAAATGTTTAATTTCCAACTCATAGTTTCATTAATTATTAGTCAAAATAAGATATCTTACGACATTCAAGCTCTTGAAGTATACGCGAGGAATCGCTGAGAATTTTGACTTCTAACTCATAATTTTGACTAGTAATCTCATAAGTTTCAAGTCGAGGAAAGAGTCGTTGAGAATTTGGACTCATTGTTTCATAAATAATAAGTCAATAGAAGTTATCTTCCGATATTAAAGCTCTTTAAGTATAAGTTAAGAGAAAAATCTGTAATAATTTTGATTAGCAATCTTATCAGGTATAAGTCATTAAAAAATTTAATTTCCAACTCATAGTTTCATTAATTAAAGGTCAAAATAAATTATCTTCCGATATTCAAGCTCTTCAAGTACAAGAGAGGAATCGTTTAAATTTTTACTTTTAACTCATAATTTCGTTAATTATAAGTCAACAAAAGAGTCTTCGAAATCTTCTGATGTTCTTCAAGTACAAGTCAAAAGAAGAGCGGTGGAGAAATATGACTTCTCACTCACAATTTCGTCAAATATTAGTTCAATTATTGTTGAGAATTTTGACTGATAATTACCAGATGATTATCAGTCAAAATTCTCAACAATAATTGACGAAACTGTGAATGGGAAGTTAAAATTCGCCGCGCTCTTGTCTTGACTTATACTTAAAAAATAATCAGAAGTACATTAGGTCGTTTTTCGCTGTCAAGTTATCAAAAACTTCTATAAACTTTTTCGGGTATATGCGGCAACATTCAAAAATTATAGTTTTCTTTATCATCAGTCTAAATTTTCAACAATAATTGACGAAATTGTGAATGGGTCAAAATTCGCCACGCTCTTCTCTTGCTTTATACTTGAAGAAAATCAGAAGGACATTTAGTAGTTTTTTGCAGTCAAGTTATAATAAACTTCTATAAACATTTTTGGGGAAAAGCGGTAGAATTCCAAAATTGTAGTTGTCTTTTTAGCCAATTTTTTTTTATTTAAGCCAATATTTCGCTGGATTTTTCTTAGCTTCTTCAGGGAAAGTTAAAAATATTTCTGGGCTTCTTCAGATAAAATTAAAAATTGTCAGATATCGACGTGTAAAATTTTTGTAAACAAATTTTACACATCTGACAATACACAAGTTAATTTCTCAGAGTAGTGTACAATGTATTAAACTAACTTATTTAGTGATTTAATATGTAAAAACTCAGTAATGTTGCGCAATTGCATCAATGGCGTTTAATGGGTTAATATGTAAAAGGTCATCGACTAAATATTTTTGATGAAATTTTGAGTGAGAAACTTGAATATAAATCATAAAAAGAGGGGTTTATGAATAATAGCTCATTCAGTTAATGCAAGTTATAGAAAATGTATTTGTGAACTTGTCAGTTATAATTTGATCTTATTTCGTCACATTATGTGTACTTACTGTGGCACATGTCGTATGGTCATAATAGTCATGGAATCCTTGCCAGTAGCCGTAGTGACTATCGAAACCGCGATAAGTGGGAGTGTATTCCTTTTTGTAGAAACCCAAATGCCATTTCCCGACTGCGTGCGTTTTGTATCCGTGCCTTTTCAAGTGCTTAGGCAAAAGGGTTTCGTTCAAAGGAACACCAGAAGGTTCGGGTTCTAATATTACTAAATGTTGCATTCCTAAAAAAAATAAAACAAAATAATAAAGTAAGAATTAGCTATTGATGATGGGTTCATAGTACCCGAAATGTACATCTAGCATCGAAAAATAAAAGTGAAGAAAGGAATATAACTGCGTTTTAATTAAGTGACCTAAAATCTTCACGTAAATCAAATAACCACATTAAAATAATAAAGCACTTGTTCAATTCACCAGAATTTTGACCTAACTCTAAAAAATGAAGAATATAATTCTTAAAATGTCCACTTTAAGTAGGAACAATGTTAATCTAATTCATTATTTAAATTATTTTATTGTCGTACGGGTATCATGTCCCATTAACATAATCCACAAATTGCTGCTTACATTCACACCATTTCCATAAACGATTATTTGTCTTGAGAACCGGTTTAATTAAAACAGAGAACGCGGTTTTATTGTATCACCGCGAAATTTTTCGTCTCGGCCGGGGATTTTTGCGCGAAGAATTTTTCATAGAGAAAAAACCAATGCCAGAGAGACTTTCAATTCTCTCTATCCCGGACCCACCCTCTGTCATGCTCTGGTTAACTCAAGAAAATAATCAAAACAAGTTTTGAATTGTTTGTTGGGTTTTCAGCCGGGCGATAAATTGTCATACAAATTGTTTGTCAACAATCGCTGGAGAGGTAGGATCAAGGTTGATGAATGTGTCAATATTTTATTCAAAGAGTTTTGTATAATAATTTATTGTGCTGTAATTAAGTCTGATTCATTATTATCGAGCTGTGGATTGAAATGTAGTTCCGGTCGATGCAGAAAAATGTGTGGTTGTTTAGAAATATTATTTGTCTTCGGTTTGTTTGACTCTTTCTTCTAAAAGCTAATTTCACAAATAAAACTGTTGAGCGAAAATTTTTATACATTAGACATACTGTAGAATCTTCTGAAACTAGGCAAAATGCGTTTAACTGCTCCAGAGGTATTCGAGTTTTGAATACGTAAAATTAAAATTTGTTATTCTAAAAGCCAGAGGCTCAAAAATAAAATTAACAGAAATGTTAAGTAAACGAAATTTTACAGAATCTTCTAAAGCAAGTCAAAATGAATTTAAATGATAACCGCTCTAGAGTAGGGATGTTCGATATCTTGAAATGTCGATATTTTTATGCAAAATAATCGTTATTTATATCAATATTAATTTTTCCGACATATCGCTAATATCGATACCATATGGTCGAATTCGTTACATTCAATACTAGTAATTTATTAGACGCCATTAATCTATTGTATCGTATGTTCAATTAAAAAAACCTCTAGTGTGCCATGGAAAAAATTGTAGATTGGCAACTCTAAAATAATATATTAAAATTGTTATGTCTGACGTTTTATATGTCAATTCCCAAAGCGTGTAGCCAACTTAAATTTAAAAAATAGATGAAATTATGGCACTCTAGAGGTTTTTTTCTATTGAACATACGATATTAAATTAAGAAAAAAATTATGCACATTTTACATGAAGTAAAAAACTACGTCGACTCAGAGTTATGTTTTAAAAAGAATTGTCTGTGTTTAATGAAGTGCTTTTCTAGTTAATTCTATTTCTATCTCCAAATAAGAAAGGTTAAAATGTAAAAAATATCATATTCCAAAGATAATTGCTGGACGCCATTGAATTTTGATAGGCTTGATAAGCATTATATACCAAAGACGTATATTTTTAGAAACCAGTGTTATATGCGCGTGGCGCATAAAATAACAAGTTTATAAAAGCCTGAAAATGTTCAGTATATCATAAACTCTAAATGTTACTTCATGCTTAATCTGGGAATGAAAAGCACCCGTTTGAAGCTTAAAATTGAAAAAGAAATAATCCCTGTGTACAATTCTTTCAGCATCTGAAAAATTCCTCTAATTTTATTTCAATTAATCAACCATGCGTTGCAAAGTGTCTGTATCATTGAATAAGGATTAAAAAAGCCTTCTATTATGTTTTTTGCGTTTACCGAAAATTGTCATTGTTCAATTTGTGTGTTAAAGGTCGCGTTTACCTTCGCAATGATTTTGTTGTTGTCGATTTCATTTCGCATTTCGTGAAAATTGTCTGTTGTTGCATTCAAATGTAATAGTGAAATCATCATTATGGCAATTTCTCAATCTGGCCGGTATTTTCCTGGTTGATGTAACTCCTGTGCTCTTAATAGACACGGGCTTAATTATTTCCTTGAGACAACTCGTACAAATAATTCCATCGTATTTATTTATTTTTATTCGTCTTTTACTTCGGCCACTTCTTCTTCGATTGTTTGGATATTATTTTTTTTACCCTTTTTATCATCTGTGTTGTTATACTAGACAATTTTTCTATACTTTTAATGTGTTTTTAATATAATTTATTTTATATTATACAGGGTGTCCCGATAATTTGGGGAAATGGCTTAACCATAGATTCCTGGGATCTATATCCAAAAGTTTACGGTTAAGCCGGAATTAGTTCAAAAATATATTATTAATTTTATTTATAACAATTGAACACTATATTTGATCCGACTGAAACTTTTTATAGTTGATATGTCTTTATCATTTTTTTATACCATATATTTTGTTATTTTTCTATATTATACCGGGTGCTTCTAAATTGATGCAAAAGATTTGGATGGGTGATTATTCTGCAAAAATTAAAGGAGGCCTTTCATATAATTTTTAGTTAGAAACCTCTTTCTTTCCAAGTTACAGAAAAAGCCATTCTTTCAATAAAGTCTTATTTAGTTGTGCAAAATGTTTTCAGTCCACACGTATAAAACTCTCTGGAAATTTCAGAAAATAGTATGACTTCATTTGACATCAGCCTACTTGATTTTTCTCAACAAATAATAATTAATCTTTGAATTAAAAGAGCCTATGTAATATTTTATTTTTTTGTGATCAAACTAACAATTTTAGGAAAACATGTCAAAAGACAAAAAGTTTTAGATGCAATGGGTGATTTTCAGAAAAAAATAAGTGAGGTCTTTCATATAATTTTTTGTTCCAAACCTCTTCCTCTCTAAGTTACAGAAATTGCCATTCTTTCAATAAAGTCTTATTTAGTTGTGCAACATGTTTTTAGTCCATACGTCTAAAACCCTCTGGAAATTTGAGAAAATAGTATGATTTCATTTGATATACGATTACTTGATTTTTCTTAACAAATAATAATTAATCTCTGAATTATGTTAAATGAGCCTATGTATTATTTTATTTTTTTGTAAATAAAGTAACAATTTTAGGAGAAACAGTTAAGAGACAAAAAAGTATCATATTGAATCCCTTCATTAAAATCAAGTTTTAAAATAGGAAAATGTATATGCAATAAAAATTTCTAATGGAAACTATTATAGGGGGTTGATTTTTCCACCCACTTGTAAAAACATTTTGGGTAAAATTTATAAAATCACATTACTTTTTCTTAATTATTTTAGCTGTAAATTTACTGACATTCGTTGATTTTTAAAAGAGTTCAATTTAAAGCTTTAAACGAGTGTTTTCTACTCCCAGACTAAGCTTAAAGTTAAATTTCGATTTTAGAAAAGCCCTGTGAAAATTTGTCGAGGGTCGCGCAGCGAGGGACAAATTTTCTGGGCTTTTCTAAACTCGAAATTTTACTTCATGCGCAACGCGTATAAAACACAGATTTTAAGTGAACGCAACATAGGAAATCGCATGTTAATTTTAAAGTGTTCAAATATTGGCATCCCTATTTATTTTAGAGACAAAATGTATTTCACTTTTTATAAAGGAAAAAATTCTAAATTTATGAATGTTCACATTTAACACTTTACGTTTCTCTAAGTTAAAATAATTAAGAAAAAGTAATGTGATTTTATAAAAATAATCACATACCATGGAATTGATACAACAATTGCGGATATTCTCTGTTTTTTTTTTTCTAAGCTTAATTTAAAGGTTTAAACAACTGTTTTTCACTCCCAGACTAAGCATGAAGTAAAATTTCGAGTTTGGGTCGCGCAGCGACCCGAGGCAAATTTTCTGAGCTTTTCTAAACTAGAAATTTTACTTCATGCGCCAAGCGTATAAAACACTATAATATTGTCAAATGTATGTATATTCGAACTTCACTTAAGATCTGTGTTTTATACGCGTGGCGCATGAAGTAAAATTTTGAGTTTAGAAAAGCCTCGTGAAAATGTTCACGGGGCTTTTCTATACTCGAAATTTTACTTCATGCTTAGTCTGGGAGTGGAAAACACTCGTTTAAAGCTTCAAATTAAACTCTTTTAAAAATCAACGAATGTCAGAGAATTTACAGCAAAAATAATTATGAAAACGTAATGTCATTTTATAAAAATAATAACATACCATGGAATTGATACAACAATTGCGGATAATGCCTGTTTTTTTAAGTTAAATTTAAAGCTTTAAACAAGTGTTTTCCACTCCCAGACTAAGCATGAAGTAAAATTTCGAGTTTAGAAAAGCCCCGTGAAAAATTGTCGAGGGTCGCGCAGCGACCCGATACAAATTTTCTGGGCTTTTCTAAACTCGAAATTTTACTTCATGCGCCACGCGTATAAAACACTATAATATTGTCAAATTTATGTATATTCGAACTTCACTTAATATCTGTGTTTTATACGCGTGGCGCATGAAGTAAAATTTCGAGTTTAGAAAAGCCCCGTGAAAATTTGCCGAGGGTCGCGCAGCGACCCGAGACATATTTTCACGGGGCTTTTCTAAACTCGAAATTTTCCTTCATGCTTAGTCTGGGAGTGGAAAACACTCTTTTAAAGCTTCAAATTGAACTCTTTTAAAAATTATGAAAAAGTAATGTCATTTTATAAAAATAATAACGTACCCTGGAATTGATACAACAATTGCAGATATTCCCTGTTTTTTTAAAGTTAAATTCAAAGCTTTAAACAAGTGTTTTCCACTCCCAGACTAAGCATGAAGTAAAATTTCGAGTTTAGAAGCGCCCTGTGAAAATTTGGTAAGGGTCGCACAGCGACCCGAAACAAATTTTCTGGGCTTTTCTAAACTCGAAATTTCACTTCATGCTCCACGCGTATAAAACACTATAATATTGTCAAATTTATGTATATTCGAACTTCACTTAAAATCTGTGTGAAACCCGAACCAATGCGATGATAATATTCAGAACGCCGAATTAAATTAAATAAATTAGAATTAACGACCTGCCTATATGTACCAAATGTGCCAATGTCCTCCTTGCACACTCACTTGATAAAAAAAAAAATAACTTTTACATCATGACCTAATGCGCTGTTATTTCTTATTTGGTACTTATAGGCAGGTCGTTAATTCTAATTTATTTAATTTAATTCGGCGTTCTGAATATTATCATCGCATTGGTTCGGGTTTCTCGCCGCTCCGATGCTAGTCGAAGGTTTAAACTAAAAACCGACACTAACTGTAGAATAAAAATGAGATCAATGCCCTTATCAATGCAGTAGCATTTATAAATACTGACGTCAATACCGGCTTATGGTTAGCGAAGTCAGTATATATAAAACTTCTACATATCAAGTGAGTGTGTATGGGATGATGGATGTGGCGGCCTGAGGAGCTCATAAAAAGAGCGAAACGATCGTCGTCGTCTTCTGTCCTCCTTGCACACTCACTTGATAAAAAAAATAACTTTTACATCATGACCTAATGCGCTGTTATTTCTTATTTGGTACTTATAGGCAGGTCGTTAATTCTAATTTATATATATATATATATATATATATATATATATATATATATATGTATATATATATATATGTTGTAACTTTTTAGGACTGTCTAGGTCACGTAATAGTATAAAGTATTATAGTCCAACATTTTATAATCCACTGCCATCAGCTATTAAATCTTTACCAATAAACCAACTTAAAACTATCGTTAACTAAAATGTGTTTCTATAGCATTAATGAATAAACGCAAACAATTGGGCACGACAATAATGTTATCTTATAAACTATTTTTTACTATTTTTAGAAATATATAATTTATTTTACATTATTGTAATTGCTAACATTTATATTTTAAACTTTTACACATATACATACTTTTATTCATGCTTGTCAAATAAATAAATATTTTAAATCGTGTTGTCCATACAGGACGTTACTATTATCTGAATATTTGACGTATGTAAACTTCGGTATTTTCATTAAAATATTGTAAACGTTGGGTTATGTCATATCAATAAATGCAAAACAATATGTTTGTGTATTTAGTAAAGATGTTGTTAAAATAATAACAAATGTTATTATGTTGTTTTTTTTTTTTTTTTTGGGGTTTGGCTTTTGCCTGGCCTTGGGAACTTGCCCAGTAGCCAACATCATTTATTTATATTAGTATTAATTCTTAAGATTACAATTTGTAGTATGCTGTTATTACATACGGACAAATACTCACATTCATACCACACCCAGGGTCACGACGAGAAATTATTTTTAAATAAAGTCTCGCCGTGCACGGGAATTGAACCCGAATTGTGTGGCTCGCCAAGCGATACAGCCCGGCGACGTTACCGCTCGGCCACCACCTGCCCTAAAATTAAATTTCAGGATCAATCAAGAGTGTCAACTTAATGTTGTTACCACATTTAAAAGATTGGTAAAAAAAATGGCACAAGATTACGAACATTACGAAAGTATTTACATCTTAAGGCAGAATGTTATTCGTGAAAATGCAAACAATGTCCTAATTAATAAGACAACTTAAGACGATAAATATCCACTGAAAGAACTACTTCTCGTGCAAATACACCTCTGGATATTGATATAGATATTTGCAAGGGAAGTAGTTGTTTCAATGGATATTTATTGCATTAAGTTGTCTTGTTAATTGAGACATTGTTTACATTTTCACGAATAACATTTTCGTAATTTTATATATTATGTTTAAAGTGTGCACACTATAAGAAGCGTAAGCTTATTTTCTCGAATTCAAATAGTTTTGAATTTGAATTTATCTTATCTTAAGGCAGTTTTATTTTGTATTAAAAATGAAATTTTTTTGTCTAAGTTCTCAAAGAGTTTATATTAATTCTTTGGAAAACTTGCAAAACAATTTTTTATAATTACTTGCGTACAAGTTAGGCTTTGATACCAGCACACATTTAGATACAATTTTGTCTATCCAATGTATTGATAAACTAAGTATCAGCCGGGTGTATGCTGCTTTGTTTTTCATAAATTAATTTGTCATATTGTTGAATGCCCATATCTTCTATCACAAAATACTTTCTCTGTTACTTAATCTAATCGCTTAATACGACATTTACCCTTATTCCGTATCCAGTTCCATAAGACAATTTATGGGAATAATAGTCCACTTACTAGGTTTATGCGTACAGCAAATAAACTATCATTGCATCAAAGTTTTGATATTTTTACCCTCATAATTTATTAGCAAACTTAATGTTTGTAATTTGTCTTAGTATTGTAAGTTGATTCTATGTATAAGTATTACTGTATTTTTCTTGTAGTTATTCAATTTTGCTAAGATGTGTTTTGTAAAATACAACTTCCGTTAAATAAATAAATAAATAAATAATTTAACCGTCTTCGCGTCTTTAATAGTTTACGTAATCCCATTGGTGAGCACAATAAAACAAACGAATGATATATGGTTATAACGAGTGTCTATAAACTGTCGGCATCCCAGTAAGTTCTGACTTCAGAAACATAATTCGTGATGTGACACTACCCAATGACATATAATTAAATATACATATAATTAAATTTATTTGAAGTTTCCGAGATTCACCAACTCGTATGACAATCTAAGACAATGATGGGGAAACTACGGCCCGCGGGCCAAGTCCGGCCCGCGGAAAGGTTTAATCCGACCCGTTTAAGAGTGCCGTCGTGAGAATGTTTGAACGCGTTCTTACTTCGTAATGTGACGACCCGCATAAAAACTACCTACCTACGATTAAGCATTATTCTTTGGCCCGCTACGATTGTCTGGTTATTACAAATGGCCCGTCTTAAAAAAGTTTCCCCACCACTGATCTAAGATATGTAATTTGTTTTTTAAAGCAACCGAGATGCCGGCAGTTTATAACCACTCGTTATAATTACTGGTTTCAGCTTTGTAAATAAACGTCACTAAACTGGGGTAAACGGAATTCCAACTTTTTTATAAATTAAAATAAAATCAGGCATTCATTCAAATCAGTGAAAATTGATTAAAAAAAATTGTTTAATCCAAATTGAGTTTTCCGCTAGGTTCGCGTAAATCTCAATCAGGGAAAATCTGATTGAGGGCAGTTTTTTTTAATCTGATTTAGCGCGAACGTACTCACCCAGGTGTATGGGGTATTTCCCTGTGAGGAATGCCGCCCTCGAGGGGGTGCAAAGGGACTGCGTGTAATGGCTATTTAATATCACCCCGTTGTAAGCCAGGGCGTCGATGTTGGGGGTTGGAATTTCGTCGCTACCGTGAAAACTCACGTCATTGTTTCCCTAATTGAACAAAAAAAAAACAAATAAATTAATTAGGTGATTATTAATTTTAATTATTTTAACCGCGGAAGTTTTAAAATGTAAACAAATATTTAGGCTGAAACATTGTTTTATGTATAATTTATAAAATTACGATAATGTTCATATATACTAGAAATAACAAGTCTTAATTAATACGACTTCTAAGACAACAAATATTCATTGAAACAACTATTTCTCGTGCAAATACACCGCCGAATTTTGAATTTTACAATGAAATGTTGAATCTTATTTTATTTGTTATAACGCTATAAGATAGCATACAGGGAGTATTTATTTTAAGTACACATATCCTAATTATGAGCTGTACATTTTCAAATATTCGTTCTTTGTTTTAAAGGGTTCAATTTGAAGCTTTAAAAGAGTGTTTTCCACTCCTAGGTTAAGCATGATGTAAAATTTGGAGTTTAGAAAAGCCTGAAAATTTGGTTTGGTCGCGTAGCGAAGCGGAGCGACAAAACCAAATTTTCAGGCTTTTCTAAACTCCAAATTTTACTTCATGCGCCAATTGTATAAGATACTAACTTTAAGCGAAGTTGGCTTGTTCACAGTATTTAAATGATTTCAGTGTTTAATACGCGTGGCCCATGAAGTAAAATTTCGAATTTTGAAAAGCCTAAAAATTTCGAAATTTAACTTTATGTTTAGCCTAGGAGTGGAAAACACTTGTTTAAAGCTTCAAATTGAACCCTTAATTTAAATAAGTATGTATACTTAAATGACAAATTCCCTGTGTGCTTTATATGTATATCTAAACGTTCAGGCTTTTCTAAACTCGAAATTTTACTTTATGCGCCACGCGAATCAAACACTGATTTAAAGTGAAGTAAAATATACTTCTTAAATATATACGTTTTTAATTCACACTCGACTCAGCTTGATTTTAAGTTAAATTAATTTACAAATGGCTTACATTTTTTAATATGCTTTAGGGCGGCTGGAGCAATTACCTTATGCTTTTAAATATTTCATTAAAATGTATTTAGTTTCGAGTGGCTGGAGCAATTGCTCCACGCTATGCGAACCCAAAAGGAAATTTATAAATTCAAGTAAAATTAAACCTAACATTACCTCGATTATATGAAGATGTATGTATGTCTAAATTACATACATACATCTTCAGATAATCGAGTTCATATTAGGTTCAATTTTAGTTGAAGTTATATGTTTTTTTCGGGTTTTTAGTTATGTTAGTTTTAGTGTAAACTTCTGTTTATCTTATTTAATTTTTCAATGTACTATTAATAATGTCAGTTAGGCAATAAAGATATACAGGATGATTTATACCAGGAGGCGAAAAATAAATATACATGTTTGAGATTGGATTGTAAGTAAAAAATGTAAAACACTTTTTTTTATCGGTCTTTGTTTTAGAGATAACGAGGTATGAAGTTTTCTGAAACAATTAATTTCTGTCCACAAAATAAATAGTAGGATATGGAAATTGCTTAGAAATAAAAGATTTATTTATTATTTGTTGACAGTTGTCACATAGTTTTGCTATTGATATTAATTTTGAGTGTAAAAAAAATACAAATTTTGTTAACAATGCAGTTTGGCAAAGAAGAATATGTCGACATTATTTTTGTTTACGACTTTTACAACGGCACTGCTTTAGAAAGTTGTCGGGAATATCAAAGAAGATTCGTATACAGAAGAAATTCAGAATGAAGAGCAATTATGAGACAGAATTATGAATGCTGCACTGTAAACTGAAAAGAAACAAAATTTTGCTGCAGTTTATATTTCTGTAGTTTTACGTTGCCAGGCTTGCGCTGGCGGTGGACATTTCGAACATCTCTTGTAAGTTAAACTAGCGGTTTTTTTTCTGTGACTAAATAAAGTTTTCATATTGCCTACTATTAGTTTTTTGTAAAACTTAAAATTAATTTTGTTCCAAAAGTTTGAACCTCGATATCTCCAAGACAAAGGACGATCTAAAAAAAAGTTATTTCTCACTTTTTGCGCAGAATTAAATCTCGAACACGAATATTAATTTTTCGCCTCCTGGTGTAAGTCAACCTGTATATATTATTATAAAAAAAGGATATAGATTTATATCTGTTACCTTTGTAAAATTATAGCCTTGAATGTATGATGAAAATGTTTACAACTTAAGATGGTGCCGAAATGATAAAAACAAATCAAATCTCTACACTCATTATTTAATTTTTTGCCTTTCAAAATGTATCTATACATTTCATGTTAATTGTCAATAAATGATTACTAATAAAACGATCTGATGAAAATAACACAATCAATATTAACTAAGCACCTGTGCAAACTCAACCTTGAAATAGTCGATTTAAATTTTTGCCAAAAAAAAATGAATAAAAAATATAACATTAACAAGCTCGTATCTGATTTATGGTTTCAGTACTTGACTTTAATAGCTAATTATAAGTTAATTATCATGTTTTTTTTTCTATTCGTCGCACAAATTCAAATTTTTGTATAAATAAATTTTGAAGGTGACAGATTTTTCTGTCGATTCAATTTGACAGATACAAATCTTATTTTTAAAAAGGGTTTCTAAGTGTGTTTCTAACTTCACAATGTTTCAGTGTTTTACACGCGTGGCGCACGATATAAAATTTCGAGTTTAGAAAAGCCTGAAAATTTGGTTTGGCCGCGTAGCACTTTTCTAAACTCGAAATTTTACATCATGCTTAATCTGGGATTGGAAACACTCGTTCGAAGCTTTAAATTTATAAAATTGATGAATGACTAAAAATGTTCAGTGTATACATTATGTATATTTTAAAAAAAATTCTCGGTACGTAATATAATAAGTAATTCATATAAATCATAAAAATAAGTGCAGAAAATTAGGTTCAGTCACGTAGCGTGTAGCACTACACGACCAAACTAAATTTTCAGGCTTTTCTAAACTCAAAATTTTATTTCATGATTTAAACTGAAGTTCATAATATTCCGCTTCAGTTTAATCTCACGTTAATAAATATTACAAATGTTTATTTGGTGCAACCAAATTATTCAAAATTCAAGCACCTAAAGCAATTCGCTTTTGGATTTTTTCTTTTAATTATATTTATGTCCGGTTAGACGAAATAAATATTCATAAAATTAATTAATATGAGATCAAACTTATGCAGAATACAGGGTGTCCCAGACAACCAGTATCAGCCTTTTTTTAAGAAAACGGCTAGTCCTAGAAAGTTAGGACAAAAACAAATTACAAAAGCGGTATTAAAAAATCGAATGGTGATATTATTTTTTCGCAAAAAGGTATCCATGAAAGTTTGCCTAACAATGTCAATAACTTCAGATTTTTAAATGGCACGATGGGTCAAATGTGGTATGGACATGAGCTATTATTAAGTTATCTGTTATTGTTGGGTTTTTCCAAAATACAAAAAGGTATGCTAACTGAACTCAAAAATACATCAGTTGTAATGATGAGATGTATTTGATGTATTTTGAGGCCAGTTAGTATATCTTTTTGTATTTTGGAAATACCCAACAATAACAGATAACTTAATAACAGCTCATGTCCATAACAATTGTTTTAATATTTTGAGATACTTACACTTGATTTTAATAGATATTTTATTTTCGTTCGTATTTTTCCTTGTAATTTAAATTTAATAACTTTAATAAGATATTACTCAAAATCGATACCAGGAACAAAAAATGTTCTCTACAAAAGTTGCTTATTTTTTAAAGACATTTTTAATGATACCACTTTTGACCCATCGTGCCATTTAAAAACCTGAAGTTTTGACATTGTTAGGCAAACTTTCAGAGATGCCTTTTTGCAAAAAAAAACAATATCACCATTCGATTCTTTAATACCGCTTTTGTAGTTTTTTTATGGCAATCACGTAAGAAAATACGGGATTAAATTTAAATTTTTCATGGCTAACTTATTTTTAAAGATTGAGATTCAAATGTCAGTTACACCTCTCAGATAGATTCTAACCAAGTCAGCGAAGTCGCTAAAGAAATATTCTACACCAATTCCGTCTCCGACTCCTCTTTTTTTTTTAAATACTACGCCAACTCCGACTGCTGCTTCAAATCATGTAAACATTTTAAAACTTTTCTTAATAATGCAATTTTTGCAATACAAATAAATGTTTAATGGTTTCTACATCTGCATATTTGCAATCTGAATTATATGAAATTTCAAACTAAGGATTTCCTTATCACAAAAGTACTTAAATTCCGACTCCACAGTTTTGACTCTAACTCCGTTCACAGCACTAGTTCGAACTATTTTCTATTTACTTCTAAACATTGATAAACTGTTCTGGTCCTAATACTAGTCGGACTAAGGATTTAGTTTTAAAATAAGGCAGCCATGAGATATTGATATTTGGTAACTTCAATTCAAAATTACTCCAAACAAACGCGTTATAAATTTTTTTTTCTGTATAAGTTGCTTATTTTTTAAAAACCTTATTAATAATACGACTTTTGGCCTATCATGCCGTTTAAAAATCTTAAGTAATGGACATTTTTAAGCAAACTCTCTTCTTTAACACGGCTTTTGTAATCATTTTCTTTGTCCCAACTCTCTAGGACTAGCCGTTTTCTTAAAAATTGCCTGACATGGGCGCTCTGGTATACAGGGTGTCTACGCTAAACCGTTCGTTAAAAGTTTATGGGGTTGCCGTTGCACTACAAATTAGAAAAAAATCCTGTGAAATATTTTTAACTTTATATCACTTCCGGTTCCACCGGAAGTAGCACAAAATTTGTTATTTTAAATAGAACATCCTATATATTAGTAATTTTTTTGATTCCTCGTTTAAATTACAACATATTTTATTTGAACATATATACACTTATCTCTTATAGTTTTCAAGAAAAAAAAATATTTCTAAAATTTCGACCTCTAAAAGGCATCTTGAAATCTGTCTGTAACTTCTCTTAAGAGTGAGATTAAAATATGATTTATATCTCTACTTGTACCTAGAGGATGCCTCTATGAGAGTATTAATTGGAACTGTCAATTTTGACAATAAGTGTTCTTACAATGTCAATATCGAAGTGCCCTCTTCAATATCTCGTAATTCAATTTTTTTAAATGGAAGGACCTATTTTTTATCACGTGCTACGATTGGGGGGAAGATTTCCTACAAAAAAGTATTAACAACTATACTCCTAAAGCAAGTGGTTTTCGAATTATTTCGAAGATTCGTTTTTCTTCGCATTTATGCAGGGAATAATGCGCGCATAAGTCGCAACTGAATTTTAGTAGGCAAGTACTAATGCTTTTGTTTTGTCGCTTATGTAATGCGAAATGTCAAATAATAAAAACAATTAGTACAAAGTTATACAGAAATCAACAAAATGAATAATTACACAAATCAACAAATTTTCAATTTATTCTTTATACATGGCAACTGCGATAGAATTGGTACTCGAACATATAGAATATTTAATAAAACTTATCCACATTTGCCGCCGATGAATAAAACAAGATTTAGAAGATTGGAATCAAATTTTGTTCAATTGGTGGCAGTTGCCATGTATAAAGAATAAATTGATAATTTGTTGATTTGTGTAATTACTCATTTTGTTGATTTCTGTAAAACTTTGTACTAATTACTTTTATTATTTGACATTTTACAATACAATCGCGACAAAACAAAAGCATACTACTTGCCTACTAAAATTCAATTGCGACTTATGCGCGCATTATACCCTGCATAAATGCGACAAAAAAACGAATTATTGTTGTTAAATTTTCGATTCGGTCGATAATATCGCTACAGTTGGTGAGTGAGATTACTAAAGGAATAAATCTGCGCCAGAGTTTCTCGTTTCTTGATCAAAAACAAAATAGATAAGGTGAAAATTGTTTATACAAAATTTGTGGGTTTTTTTCGTTGGCTACAATTTTTATTTGAAATATTTTTTGATTAAGTTAAGTTTCTATATTTTTAACTTCACTTGAAATCAGTGTTTAATACGCGTGGCGCATGAAGTAAAATTTCGAGTTTAGAAAAGCCCCGTGAAAATTTGTCTCGGGTCGCTGCGCGACCCTCGACAAATTTTCTACGCGGGGCTTTTCTAAACTCGAAATTTTACTTCATGCTTAGTCTGGGAGTGGAAGACACTCGTTTGTAAATTTTTGAATTATCATAAAGTTGTGTTATTTTTCGTAGTCTGCAATTTTTGTTTGATTGAATCGATAAAATAGCTACAGTTAATGAGTGATTAGCAAAATATATCAAATATATCTTTCTCGGTTTATTGAACAAAAACAAAAGATCTGAGGTAAAAAGTGTTAAGGTAAAAGTGGGTAATTTTCTCATTGGTTACAACTTTTGTTTGAAACATTTTTCGATTGAGACGTCGAAAGCCATAGTCGGTGAGTTGTTGATCTAAACTAGTTTTTTTAGTTTCTAGTTCATAAACAGAAGAAATGAGGTGAAAAGTGATTATATAAAATTTTGTGTTGGGTGTTGTTATTATCTTTTGTGTGAAACTTTTTTTGATTAGGTAACTAATAGTGCAGCAATTTGTAAGTGATTATCAAATAAATATTTTGCCTAGGCTTTTTCGTATAGTGATCATAAACAAAAGAGTTAAGGTGAAAAATGTTTAGGTAAAAGTTGTGTGTTTTTTTATTACCTACAACATTTTTTGAAAAACTATAAAGTTTTTAAATTTATAAAATTTGAAAAAGATATTGCTTGAAAATGTTTATAAAAAAGTTTTAAATTAGCAAGTATATACCAAAAAAGAAAAAAAGAAATGAAAATATTTTTGAATATTCTTCAGTCTCAGAAAGTTCCTAATTATTTCAGAGTTTTTCGTTGTTAACATATTTGAAATTCGTTTATTAAAAAACCGAATAATGTAATGATTTATGGTGATTTTTAACAAAAGACTTTTTAGACATTTGATGGTTTAGAGTTAGCAACACTGTTTACTGTTTTAATAATAATAAACTCATCATAAACTCATTCACAATAATATTGATAATACATCTTTCCTATCGTTGCTTAATTTTACAATTCCGAGGATAAATTCAAGAAGCATGCATTCATTTTCATATAATACTCCTCGTACAAATCACCACTTATTTTCACCCGTCATCAATATGATTAGGAATTATCATGAGGTTCAGTGCGCTGTCGATATCTTTTGTAATAACACTACTGAATTCGAAAATGTTTTAAAAACGTGTTTCTTATAGATCATATTTGGCGCATGTATGTTTTATTTATATATATTTGTTTTCTATATTGTGTATTTTTAATGTATAAAAAATAAACCACTTTTACCTATACACTTTTCACCTCAGCTCTTTTGTGTTTGTTCACTCATCAATTGTAGCTTTAGTATCGATTCAATCAAACAAAGCTTCAATAAAAAAGTTGCAGAAAACGAAAAAATACACAACTTTAGGATAATTCGAAAATTTACGAACGAGTGTCTTCCACTCCCAGACTAAGCATGAAGTAAAATTTCGAGTTTAGAAAAGCCCCGCGTAGAAAATTTGTCGAGGGTCGCGCAGCGACCCGAGACAAATTTTCACGGGGCTTTTCTAAACTCGAAATTTTACTTCATGCGTCACGCATATAAACCACTGATTTCAAGTGAAGTAAAAAATATAGAGACATATTAAATTAATCAACAAAAAGTCTCAAACAAAAGTTGTAGCCAACGAAATAACACACATTTTTTATAAACAGTTTTTACGTTAGCTATTTTGTTTTTGAACAAGAAACGAGAAAGTCTAGCCCAGATTTATTCCTTTAGTAATCTCACTCACCAACTGTAGCGATATTATCGACCGAATCGAAAAATTCAATAACAACTCACCGACTATGGCTTTTGAAATAATTAGAAAACTACTTGCTTTACGAGTATAGTTGTATAATACTTTTTTGTAGAAAATTTTCCCTATGTGATGAAAAATAGGTTATTCCATTTAAAAAAATTGAATTACTAGATATTGAAGAGGGCACTTAGGTAATGACATTTTAAGAACACTTATTGTCAAAATTGACAGTTTCCAATTAACTCACTCATAGAGGAAGTGTCTAGGTACAAGTAGGGATATAAATTATATTTTTATCTTATTCTTAAGAGAAGTTACAGATAGATTTCAAGATGCCTTTTAGAGGTCAAAATTTTAGAAATATTTTTTTTTCTTGAAAACTATAAGAGATAAGTGTACATATGTTCGAATAAAATATGTTGCACTTTAAACGAGGAATCTAAAAAATTACTAATATATAGGGTGTTGCATTTAAAATAACAAATTTGGTGCAACTTCCGGTGGTACCGGAGGTGATATAAAGTTGAAAATATTTCACATGAGGAGAACTGATTCAACCGTATGACAAGGATTTTTTTCAAGTTTTTAGTGCAACGGCAACCCCATAAACTTTTAACAAACGGTTTAGCGTAGACACCCTGTATAGGTTTTTAATTTAAATTCACTTGGTTTGTTTTACTAATAAATCTATTTTTCGACACTTTAAATCATATTTTATATGCTTGTAAATGAATATTTTATTCCATCAAGAAATTGGCACAACAGGTATCAATTATATTAAATTAAATTAAACATTTTTATATTAAAAAATGAGATCGTATAAAGGAATTGTACTTCTCGTTTTTTATTTTTTATTATTATTAAAACTAGTTTTGGCTGTGAAGCAATCCTCAGTAAAAACGTTAAGTTAGTGAAAGAAACTTTTATTTGTTAACATGGTAAAATCATGTCCGTGTCGTCCATCTGGTTTTTTCATGCATTTGTGGTTATGTGTGTGATGGGAGTGTAAAATTTTAGGTGTTTATCAGATTAATTAAAAGATGCGATTAATTGAAATCTTGATTACCACGCAAGTACGGCGTAACTAGTCCAATACTACAAGAAACTAACTAAAAAACTTATGATTACCACGCAAGTATGGCGTCACTACTCCAATACTACAAGAAACTAACTAATCAAAACTTATTTTTATATTAACAAAATTATAATAATTTTTTAATTTTTTGAATCAGTCAAATTTAGCGAATAATTTTCTCTGAAATGTTTTTTAGTTGTTTCAATGGGTATTTATTGTCTTAAGTTGTCTTATTAATTAAGACGTATTGTTTTCATTTGACACGAATTTTCGTAATTTTATATATTTGGTGTTTCTATTTGGTTATTTTGTTATATTAATATTTTAATTGTGGCTTGAATAACAAAACGCTCTTGGTGCACGTTTTTTGTAACCAATACATACAACAAATTTAATATAGATAATTGCTGTTTGAAATTTATTATATTCTAATACATTCGCATTTTTAACTATCAATAAGTAATTGTATTCGCTCGCCAGATTTTTTTTTTATTTTTTATTATTTGCAAAACACTTAGTTGTATTTTACTATAATTACAATCTGATCACAAATGGATCAATGAGTAATATTTAGCTAACTTAATTTATTAAAGGTTTTTCTCGCCAGATGAATTAATTTAATTGGACATTAGTTTATCGAATCGAAAAATCAAGCACTTTTATAATCTGCAATCACTCATAAATTACCCATCATGAAATTTATTGCGGAAATAATATATGTATTCTTTTTTTTTGTTTTGTTTTCCAGGCTGAGAATTTAAACAGTTTCAAAACACATTACCTAACACAGATGGTTTTAGGCGATTAGAAAATATACAAAAAATAGGATGTAATTTTTTACTTAGAGAATTGAGAAATTGCTTTAATTATTTGTAAACCGTATTATATGATCCAAGTTTAGTTTAAAGTATTTGTTGCTGCTCATCTCAGTGAAACAAATTTCTGTTAATAAAATGTATTCTTTGTAAATTGCCTTGATATTATTTTTATTTTTTATTTTCCCAACAGACATTCCCAACAGATATTGTCGTTAATTAGGTAACAGCAATATCTTGTGCTATTTTGACATCCGCAATTGTTGTATCAATGTCATTATTTTTATAACATCACATTACTTTTTCTTAATTATTTTAGCTGTAAATTTTCTGATTTTTCGTTGATTTTGAAAAGAGTTCAATTTGAAACTTTAAACGAGTGTTTTCCACTCCCAGACTAAGCATGAAGTAAAATTTCGAGTTTAGAAAAGCCCTTTGAAAATTTGTCGAGGGTCGCGCAGCGACCCGAGACAAATTTTCTGGGCTTTTCTAAACTCGAAATTTTACTTCATGCGCCACGCGAATAAAACACAGATTTTAAGTGAAGTTTAAATATACATACATTTGACAATATTACAGGGTTATATACGCGTGGCGCATGAAGTAAAATTTCGAGTTTAGAAAAGCCCAGAAAATTTGTCTCGGGTCGCTGCGCGACCCTCGACAAATTTTCACGGGGCTTTTCTAAACTCGAAATTTTACTTCATGCTTAGTCTGGGAGTGGAAAACACTCGTTTAAAGTTTCAAATTGAACTCTTTTCAAAATCTACGAAAAATCAGAAAATTTACAGCTAAAATAATTAAGACAAATTTTCACGGGGCTTCTCTAAACTGGAAATTTTACTTCATGCTTAGTCTGGGAGTGGAAAACACTTGTATACTATTTTTTGTTTGTTTTTGTTTGTTTGGCATTGGTTTTACCAATGGTCTGTGGCGCGCCAAGCGATATACCCAATAATACTAATTAACAAAGATTTAAATTATAATAAATTTAGTTTTAATAAATTTAGATAAATTTAATTTAATCCATTTGTATCTGTATTTGAATATAATAATATAATAATTAACGACATATTTAATCGAGTGTTTTCCACTCCCAGACTAAGCATGAAGTAAAATTTCGAGTTTAGAAAAGCCCCTTGAAAATTTGTCGAGGGTCGCGCAGCGACCCGAGACAAATTTTCTGGGCTTTTCTAAACTCGAAATTTTACTTCATGCGCCACGCGAATAAAACACAAATTTTAAGTGATGTTTGAATATACATACATTTGACAATATTACAGGGTTATATACGCGTGGCGCATGAAGTAAAATTTCGAGTTTAGAAAAGCCCAGAAAATTTGTCTCGGGTCGCTGCGCGACCCTCGACAAATTTTCAAGGGGCTTTTCTAAACTCGAAATTTTACTTCATGCTTAGTCTGGGAGTGGAAAACACTCGTTTAAAGTTTCAAATTGAACTCTTTTCAAAATCTACGAAAAATCAGAAAATTTACAGCTAAAATAATTAAGACAAATTTTCACGGGGCTTCTCTAAACTGGAAATTTTACTTCATGCTTAGTCTGGGAGTGGAAAACACTTGTATACTATTTTTTGTTTGTTTTTGTTTGTTTGGCATTGGTTTTACCAATGGTCTGTGGCGCGCCAAGCGATATACCCAATAATACTAATTAACAAAGATTTAAATTATAATAAATTTAGTTTTAATAAATTTAGATAAATTTAATTTAATCCATTTGTATCTGTATTTGAATATAATAATATAATAATTAACGACATATTTAATCGAGTGTTTTCCACTCCCAGACTAAGCATGAAGTAAAATTTCGAGTTTAGAAAAGCCCCTTGAAAATTTGTCGAGGGTCGCGCAGCGACCCGAGACAAATTTTCTGGGCTTTTCTAAACTCGAAATTTTACTTCATGCGCCACGCGAATAAAACACAAATTTTAAGTGATGTTTGAATATACATACATTTGACAATATTACAGGGTTATATACGCGTGGCGCATGAAGTAAAATTTCGAGTTTAGAAAAGCCCAGAAAATTTGTCTCGGGTCGCTGCGCGACCCTCGACAAATTTTCAAGGGGCTTTTCTAAACTTGAAATTTTACTTCATGCTTAGTCTGGGAGTGGAAAACACTCGTTTAAAGTTTCAAATTGAACTCTTTTCAAAATCTACGAAAAATCAGAAAAGTTACAGCTAAAATAATTAAGACAAATTTTCACGGGGCTTCTCTAAACTGGAAATTTTACTTCATGCTTAGTCTGGGAGTGGAAAACACTTGTATACTATTTTTTGTTTGTTTGTTTGGCATTGGTTTTACCAATGGTCTGTGGCGCGCCGAGCGATATACCCAATAATACTAATTGACAAAGATTTAAATTATAATAAATTTAGTTTTAATAAATTTAGATAAATTTAATTTAATCCATTTGTATCTGTATTTGAATATAATAATATAATAATTGACGACATATAGGCAAGCATTTTAAAACAATTTTGTTTATAAAATAAATGCATACTAATTTGCACAAAAAAATCACCATATTAATTTTTTTAAATAATCTGCAACTGCTATAGCCAATAACATTATTAATATTCTTTGTAAATTGTGATAAGTATTCTATATATTCTCAAACACACAAGATTTAGCATTATATAAATCACATTTTGTGATTTTTGAAAAATAATTATTAAATATTCTTTAATATACAAGATTTTTCGTTTTAATTAAAATATATTTTATTGACACACATTATTGTCGCTGATACAAAGGAATGTAAAAAAAGAGAATTGAAGATGGCAAGATATTTCCAAGTTATTTGCCCATTTTCTGATGAAAATTATTACGAAAGTCAGACTCGCATGCTAATGATGGGAATTAAAAATATAAAATACGTTATTTAATCTGTTTTTGATGGGGATCTCGCTTGTTTTTTTTTTTGTAGAAAAGTTGTTTATGGCTCACGGGATGTTGAAATCATTATGTAAATAAATAATAAATGTATTTGGGATTACAAGCAGTGAAAATACATTTCAGCAGGGGCGTAACTACCATGAGACAAACTGCTCCAGGTGCTCGAATTTTGAAAAAACATAGGTTAGACAAAATTAAGATTTGTAAAAAAAATACATTAAAAATGTACGTTTTTTGCCAGACTCGTATACCGGGTGTTTGATAAAAAAACGCCCAACGCCATAACTCTGTTAGTTATTGACCGATTTGAATGAACTAAAGAACACATTCAATGGCTGTTTCATTATTATAAATTGGCAGTAATGATTTATTTTTTTAAAATAACTTCATTGCCAAATAGCAGAGTGGGGCAATATTTGAGTACTTTAGTATTTTGAGTAAAATACTTGATTACAAATGTACACTTTTCTGCAATAAAATTAAGCACACAAAATATGTTATAGTTTAAAACGGACATGATGAGATTCCTAGTTACGAAAATATGTAAATATGTCAATTTCCTTAATGTCAAAATGCTGCGTCATTTAGACAACAATTTAAAAATTCGAATTCTAACTAAAATAGAACATGGTTTTTCTATTTCGGCTTTGTTGTGTTTATTACGAGCGTTTATTCAAAAGGTCTTAGTTTTTTAATAAAGGTGTTATTTTCGAGTAATGATGTTTTGTCATTTATTGAAACTGCTGCTAGGTAATTAACACAGACCCGAATTATACAACTAGAATATTGTGAAAAATAGTTATGAGACTTGTGCTTAATTTTATTGCACAGAAGTGTACTTCATTACAAATTTATTCAAAATTTTGAGTAAATTTGTAATTGAATACAAATTAAATAAATGAAATTATGAATACATATTTTGAGTACAAAATATGTATTATACAGGGTAAACTTGTTTGAATTTTATAAATTTGTTAGATAGATGAAATAAATATATTTTTTTAAGGGATCAAAATCAAGAAACAGGCAAATTCTCAAAGATAATTTTACATCAATGCATTTTAAATGAATGTTGAAATATTATTTCAAACATTTTACGTCAAAAACTGTAATTCAAGTTTAATACAAATTAACGAAAAAAAAAAAAATATATATATATGAATCAAGTCAATATTGACACTTTTGATACAAAGTGTTAATATTGACTTAATTCATCTTCTTCGTTTTATTAAACTTGAATTCCAATGTTTTACGTAAAATGTCCCGTTTGACATAAGGTACCAAAATTGACTCCATTTGCCTTCTTTTCGGTTATTTGTAATATATGTGAATTACAATTCTTGTCGTAAAATGTCACTTGTGTCAATATTGATTTGATTCATTTTCTTGTTTTTGTTTATTTGTAATAAACCTGAATTACAATTTTTGACGTAAAACGACAAGATTCATTTAAACTGGATTGATGTAAATTGTCCTTTAGAGATTGTCGTTTTTACAATTTTGACCACACACACGGTCAAAATTGTAAAAACGACAATCTCTAAAAGACAATCTACATCAATGCAGTTTAAATGAATATTGTCGTTTTACGCCAAAAATTGCAATTAAGTAAGTAATATTCTTAATCTACATTATTCTTACATAATATTCTACAATATTCTAAGTGTACAGTAATAAAAATACTAACCATATCATCAGCAATGATTACAATAATATTCGGTCTTGAATTTTTACACGAGACATAAGCCATCAACAGCGTCGCGACGCCGATCAACGTACTCACACACCGCATTTTCACGCGAATTTTCCACGAAAAGAAAATTAAAATTTCGACACCACGCAACTTTTCACCCAAAAGAAAATTAAAATTTCGACGCCACCGAAGAAAAAACCGTACGCACGTGCAACAAACAAGACCGAACGAATTTGAAAGTCGGCCTTTCAAACGCCGGCTCTTGATTAAAGGAAACCAAGCTCGCGGAAAAATATTTATACGCGCACTCCGAAGTGGGGAAAACGACGTTTCTTGTTTTTTTTTTCTTCTTTTTGTACTCTACGGCCCTTTTCTTGGGAATTCCACAAACGCACTTGTTCTTGTGGCGAAAAAAAGGGCGTTAGAGTGGACGGAAAATCCCGTCCAGTTCGTGAAACATGTCGGGACAACTTTTGCATCTTTTGCGGAAAAAAGAAAACGGTGGTTAAATTTTATGCTGATTGCCTGTTGCTTTGTGGGTACGTGCGTATGTGGATATACATGGAGTGTGGTTTTTTTTGTAATGGTTAACACTGTTCATTTAATTGTTGAGTGCTTTTTTTCTTGTAGATGAAATTATCACTTTTGCGGCTTTAAATATTTATAGCCCAAACTATTTCGAAATAATACGGATGTGGTGTTATTTATTTTCTGCTTTAGAAAACCCCAGGGTTAGCAAATGGATTATTTGCATGGCTACAAATATCCATACTTCAAGCTTTTTTAAATAATTTTAATTTAATATATTTATAAACATAAGATAATTCTAAACACACTAATGCCTGTTAACAGTGGCGTAGCCAGTAAGGGGTTACGGGGGGTTACAAGCGCCCCCCCCCCTAGTCGCTGCTATCAATTTTATTTTGTCTTTTTAAAATCGCCGCGTGTTTATAATCATTGAAAAATTGTGCGTAAGTAAGCATCTACACACGCCCTGATTTTACGTGAAATTATATTATAAATAGTTGTTTTTTACGTAGTTTTTAAATAAATCGCGTATAATTGGTATAAATCCTATTTATCTAACAGAAAACAAATAGTTGAAATAATAAATAAAGGTAAAAAGGTGTGGTCAGATGCTTTAGATGTTGTCATGGGTGTTCCACAGGGAAGCATACTTGGCCCTTTTCTGTTTAATATTTTTATAAACGATCTCTATCAGTTTTCATGTCTGAAATTGAGGATTGTATGGTAAGAAATGGTGAACTAGCACTAACTGCTATTACTCAGTGGTTTAAAAACAGCAATTTATTGCTAAACGAAAACAAAACTAAATGTATTCTATTTAAAAAAAACAAAATCAACACTATACCTAATAACATTCCATTTGGCAATATAAATTTTCAACTTTTGATTGTTGACTCATCTAACACTTGGTGAAACATCTTTACACTTTTTATATAAGGTTGATAGAATAAAACACTTGGTTTTTGTTTCACAAATTCAATATTTTATTTCCACTAGAAATAAAATATTGAATTTGTGAAACAAAAACCAAGTGTTTTATTCTATCAACCTTATATAAAAAGTAAATTTTCAACTTTCCAATCGTCTATGTTTTTAGAAATTAACATTGATGAAAAATTAAAATGAAATTCTCGTATTGAGTATTTGCAAAGAAAATTGGCTAAAATTAACTTCATGCTTTATACCCTCAAACCTCACTTGTCCTTAGATATATTAAAAATATCTTATTATGCAAATTTTTAATCTTTAGTCAGATTTGGAATTATACACTGGGGTAGTTCGCCTAACCTAAATACAGTTTTCTTAATTCAAACACGTGCACTTAGGGTTATACTGGGTCTCAAAAGTGCCACATCATGGTGTGCCTTGCGTTTATATGGAAACAAAAGCATCTTTTTTGATTCATATTTACAATACATGACATAAAGGTAACCTAAACTACCCTATACACCGATATTCACTTACCGGAAAAGGCGGGAATTACACATGCATAAAATAATTTAATAAATTGCCAGCAAACCTGAAAAATGAGCGGTGTTTTAAAATTTAAAATATAGATTATTGTGAGAGATATTAAACCCTATACTCTAAACGAGTTCTTAGAACTTAATCTAAATTATTTACATTTGCCTATTGTTTAAGCATGTTTTCTCTTATGTGACGCATATTCTTATATTAAGTATTTATATATATTTTGTATGTTTATATTTATATTAGAATACAGATTTAAAATATATATATATACAAGGTGGCAGGAAAAGGTGTGATAATCTTCAGGTAGTGTGATTCGTTGATTAATTTTGGAAAAAAAAATCTATATAAAAAAATATTGTATTCTTCCTCGTAACATCTCACGAGGTCGATAAAATATTAAACGTATCTCTGGAAATTAGTGTTATTTTCTATTATTTTGGAAAAAATCAATAGAACTTACAATCAATTACACATTTGTAAAATTTAAATGACATGGGTGATTAATAAATTGGAAACTTTAACAAATTAATAACTTCTTCAGAAGCATTTTTTTAATAAAATTAGACCTGGCAACTATGTATTTTCATATGTAACCTTATTAAAGTTCACTTGACTTTGACATATACTTGTCATAATTTATTTGTGTAAGTTTGTATAAGTTCATCATACTTTTTGAAGATGTACGAGTATGCAGATATGTACATGATATTTGGATTCTGCAATGGTAATGCAACTAGTGCCAAAGATGAGTACCAAAGAAGATATCCAAATCGCCAACAGCCCTGCGTAAATACGTTTAGAAAATTAGACCAAAGGCTACGTACTTTTGGGCCGTTCGTTTATAATAACATAGATGGAGGGAGACCTAGGGAACGTCGCACTGTTCACCTAGAAGAACAGATATTGAATGCAGTTCAAGAAGATCCCAATATTAGTACGAGACAAATAGCTCAACAGTTAAATGTCCCCAGTAAAACAACAGTCCATGCAGTATTGAAAGAAAATCGAATGCGTCCATTTCATGCAAGAAAAGTTCAACCACTGTATGAAAATGATAACGAGCGTAGACGTATGTTTTGTGACAGGATTTTAGATCAAATTCGGGAAAAATCAAATTTTTTATTTAAAATTCTTTGGAGTGATGAATGTACATTCACTAGAGATGGGGCATTCAATTGTCATAATTATCACATTTGGGCAGAAGAAAATCCTCGGGCGGTTAGAGAAATGGGACATCAAAGGAAATTTTCAGTTAACGTCTGGCTTGGTATTCTAAATTTACGTGTAATTGGGCCTTTTTTTATTCATCAAAGATTAAATGCCTTAAATTATGTAAATATTTTAGACGAAGTTTTGAAGAATGTTCCACTAAATTTAGAAACAACATGCTGTACATGCATGATGGTGCACCACCTCATACAGCAAGAATTTCAAGAGAATGGTTGGACGAACATTTTCCAAATAGATGGATTGGGCGCAATGGACCCATACTATGGCCAGCAAGGTCGCCGGATATGAATCCACTTGATTTTTTCGTTTGGGGATTTTTAAAAGAAAAGGTGTATGCAACACCTCCAGTGGACAATGTAGACGTCATGAATAGAATTCGTGTTGCAGTGGAATTAATTAGTGAAGAGATGTTGCTCCGAGTAATTAATTCTATCCCACGACGGCTCCAGATCTGCTTAGAAACGGATGGTTATCAATTTGAACATTTACTTTAATCTTTCATTTTTGATGTATACTTCAAATATTAATTTTTGTAGATTTTTTAAATTTATGATTATTATTAAATTAAACACTTGTTTGATCCATTGTTGCCAAATTTACATTTCTTTAAATTGGCTCGTGAGGAGTTATAAGCCACAATACAATATTTTTTTACTTAAATTTTCTGCTTGAAATTAATCAATGAACCACTCTACCTGAAGATTATCACACCTTTTCTGGCCACCTTGTATATATATATATATATATATATATATATATATATTGTTTATGCAAATTATATTATTCTGTCTAAACTGTTTTTTCATTCTGCGCTTCAGTTAGAAACCCCCCCATGTAAAAATTCTGGCTACGCCACTGCCCGTTGGCACCCAATTCCATTAACTTAAGGGGTTCGAATTTTGAAAAAGTCGCTTATTTTTATTGTCTTATAAGATACTCTTAACTATCTAGTAGTCGATTTCCTAAGTGGGCTGAAGCCTACGGCGCAGTGTGTAAGCGCGAACTCGCGAGGTTCACCGGCGGTTTTTGGACCAAAATTGAAAACTGAAAATTTAAAAAAATGACTTAAGGCATTCTATTAACGACGTTTTAAAACTCATAAAACTAAAGTCTCAAAGTCTCAGATTTTTTGATAAGCTCCATGAGGCACAATTCACCCTCAAAGTTGGAACATTTCTGAAAAACGGGCGGTGCACAAAATTAGCGTTATCATAAAAAAATCACAACTGTACGACCACACGTTCTATTGTCACAATTTTTTAACACAACGATAAAATTATTTCATTCTACTAAATGATATGTAGTTTGATTGATTTAAATAATTAGTAATGCTTTGAGAACTAATTAAAAACGGGTAATTTTCATTCATTTTATGAATTTTTATTAAGACGGGAAACTTTATTTCTCTTTGCAAAATACCCCTGGAGAGCAGTGTTGCCAACTCTAAACCATTAAATGTTAATAAATAAATGTTTAAAAGCCTGATGTTAAAAATCATCAGAAATCATTAGATTTCAATTATCTACGCAACGAAAAACTCTGAAATAATTAAGAACTTTTTGATACTAAAGAATTTTTAAAAAGATGTTCATACTATTCTTCTTTTTTGACATATATTTGCTGATTTTAAACTTTTATATAAATATTTTTAAGAAATATATTTTTGAAATAGTAATTTAATGCTTACTTAATGTAGTTGTATGAGTTACGTGAAGGTGTTAAGTCACTTAATTAAACACAGTTATATTCCTTTCTTCACTTTTATTTTTCTTGCTAGATGTACATTTCGGGTACTAAGTACCCATTTTCAATAGCTAACTGGTTAGCAATTGATAATGGGTACTTAGTACTCGAAATGTACATCTAGCAAGAAAAATAAAAGTGAAGAAAGGAATATAACTGTGTTTAATTAAGTAATGCTTACTTATTCCTCAATGTATCACATTATTTTAGAGTTAAAAAAAAAAAAAGATTTAAGCAGAAGTTGTAAATAATGAAAAAACACGACTTTTACCTAAACACTTTTGACCTTCTTTTGTTTATAATCAGTCTTTGAAAAAGCCTAGAGGAGATATTTATTTGATAGCCACTCACAAATTGCTGCTTTATTAGTAACTTAATCAAAACAAGTTTTAAACAAAAGATGATGATAAAACACAACACAAAATTTTGTATAATCACTTTTCACCTCAATTCTGTTGTTTTTGAACTAGAAACTAAAGAATCTAGTGGAGATCAACAACTCACCGATTATGGCTTTCGACGTCTCAATCAAAAAATGTTTCAAACAAAAGTTGCAGCCAACGAAAAAATAAACAGCTTTTACCTAAACCCATTTTACATTACCTCTTTTGTTTTTGTTCAATAAACCGAGAAATATTTTTTTGATATATTTTGCTAATCACTTATCAACTGTAGAGTATTATCGATTCAATCAAACAATGCTTCAAACAAAAGTTTCGACGTCTCAATCATAAAGTGTTTTAAACAAAAGTTGTTGCCAACGAAAAATAAACCACTTTTACCTATACACTTTTCACCTTACCTTTTTGTTTTGTTCAATAAACTGAGAAAGATTTATTCGATATATTTTGCTAATCACTCATTAACTGTAGCAGTATTATCTATTCAATCAAACAATGCTTCAAACAAAAGTTACAGACAAAAATGAAATAGATAACTTTATGATAGTTCGAAAATTTAAGAACGTGTGTCTTCCACTCCCAGACTTAGCATGAAGTAAAATTTCGAGTTTAGAAAAGACCTGAGCAAAATTTGGCTCGGTCGCGCAGCGACCGAGCCAAATTTTGCAGGCTTTTCTAAACTCGAAATTTTACTTCATGCGCCACGCGTATTAAACACTGATTTAAAGTGAAGTTAAAAATATGGAAACATATTAACCTAATAAAACAATGTCTTCGATAAAAGTTGTATCTATCGAAAAACACATAACTTTTGTATAAACAATTTTCACTTTAGGTATTTTGTTTATGATCAAAAAACGAGAAAGCCAAGAAAGAAACTTTATGATAGTTCGAAAATTTACGAACGAGTGTCTTTCACTCCTAGACTAAGCATGAAGTAAAATTTCGAGTTTAGAAAAGCCCTGAGCAAAATTTGGCTCGGTCGCGCAGCGACCGAGCCAAATTTTGCGGGCTTTTCTAAACTCGAAATTTTACTTCATGCGCCACGCATGTTAAACACTGATTTCAAGTGAAGTTAAAAATTATAGAAACATATTAACTTAATCAAAAAATGTATTAAATAAAAGTTGTATCCATCGATAAAACACATAACTTTTTTATAAACGATATTCACCTTAGCTATTTTGTTCATGATCAAGAAACGAGAGAGTCAAGAAAGAAACTTTATGATAGTTCAAAAATTTACGAACGAGTGTCTTCCACTCCCAGACTAAGCATGAAGTAAAATTTCGAGTTTAGAGAAGCCCTGAGCAAAATTTGGCTCGGTCGCGCAGCGACCGAGCCAAATTTTGCGGGCTTTTCTAAACTCGAAATTTTACTTCTTGCGCCACGCGTATTAAACACTGGTTTCCAGCGAAGTTAAAAATATAGAGACATATTAACTTAATCAAAAAAAGTCTGAAATAAAAGTTGTAGCCATCAAAAAACACATAACTTTTGTAAAAACAATTTTGTTTATGATCAAGAAACAAAAAAGTCTAGCCCAGATTCACTCTTTAAGTAATGACTCACTAACTGTAGCGTTATTATCGACCGAATCGAAAAATTTCAAACAAAAGTTGTAGATAATGAAAAGACAAACAACTTCCATCTAAACACTTTTCACCTTAGCTCTTTTGTTTTTGTTCAATAAACCGAGAATGATTTTTTCCGATATAGTTTGCTAATCACTCACCGCTGTAGCTTTATTATTGATTTAATTTTGACATTTTATTGATTCTTGTACAGTCAATATGGGATTTGAATTTTCAGTACAGTCAAATGACAGTGTTGCACTCAATATTGTAAAGATATAGAAAGTCAATATACAATGCGTTCTTTGCAACTTTGAACATACAAATTCAGAGCAAATAAAATTTCCTAAGTTCAGTTTCACAAGAGTTTTTACGTGAAACGTCAAGAATTTAAATGTCTAATGTGTTATTGAAACATTAGTTAAATGATTTTGCTCAATGGGTTTACTTAGTATTTAATATTAAAAGTATTATAAATAACTAATATCTTTATTCACAGAATACACAGTACAACAATTAGGATGCATAATAAGTATATACAAGAAACAAATATTTAATTCTGCGAATTGGCTATCGACCCTGGGGTTTTTCAGCCTTAAAAGTATGATTTTATGATTTTTTTTTTGAAACACTCGATGAAGTTTTATAACTTAATTCAAAGCTTTGTTTTGTTTGCTCACAAATTTAACTTCATTCAGTGTCTGTTTCGTATTTAAAAGTGTGAAAGATGAGGAAGACCATTTTTTCCTTTTTTATTTTCCACGTATTCTTTGATGTTTGCGAAGAAAGCAAGTGAAAGTGAGGAGCTTAACATTAAAAACTCGAAATATGAAAGCGAGCTAATAAAACATTTTCGATATGAAGATTATGTTTTCATTACGATTTATGGAATAAGATATTTATTAGGAGTATTATTTATCTGTGTTCTTGTGTGTGTCGGCGTATGAGAGATTTATATGTCAAACACATTTTTTTGTTAGGCACTTCATTTATTTTTAACATAGTTTTAAAATCCAGTACTATTTTTTTAACTACAGGGCACTAAATAATCTGTAAGTTTAATTCTAATAAAATACCATTTTGATAGAGACTGGCTTTTCAAAGGTATAAATATGTAAATGCTATTAATTTACTCTGTATTTTCTCATTTTTACCTTCAAACACTATTAAATATTTTTTTTTTACAAAATTAATAGCCCTGGCTTTGAAGCTTTGACGACTAGTCACAACACTCAGTTTATTTAATAATTGATCGATGAGGCTGATAATTGATTGAAAGTTCATAATCACTTATATTAAATATCACTATATTGTCTTTTAATGTCTATTGTAATTTTGCTACAATTGTTTCGCCATACTGTGGCTTCTTTAGGCGACAAAATGGTACACAACATAAGTCTTCGGGTATATATACAGGGTGTCAATTTAAAAAGTCATCGGCATTAATGAAAATATACTTACTTGGCTTGCTTCGTTTCTGAATGATCGTGTGCAATTTGTGAAAATCAAAAATTTAATTTCAAAGCCGATAAATGTGTCATCAGGTGTGCCTTAGGGGTCACACTCTGGACCAATTCTATTTATTTTGTTCATTAATAACTTACAGGAGATTATTAAAAACTGCCACTTTTTACTATTCGCCGATGATCTAAAACTATTTACAATTATTCGATCGGAAAATGACTGCTATGCTATTCAAGATGATCTACTCCGTTTATATTAATGGTGTGAAGATAACAATCTATATCTTAATATTTCAAAATGTTATGCAATGACTATCAATAAAAACAAACGTCAATTCAATTACGAGTATAATATCAATTCAATTCCATTGACTAAAGTTGATACAATAAAGGATCTTGGTGTCACATTTGACTCCAGATTCTCTTTTATTAGTCATATATCTAATACAATTTCCAAAGCTTTGAGAATATGGGGGTTTGTGTGGCAGATTGCGAAGAATCTTGATACGGAATACCTGAAATCCTTATATTGCTCATTAGTTAGGTCTAATCTTGAGTATGCCTCAGCAATTTGGACGCCATTTACAATTAACAATGTGGAGCGTCTGGAATCTGTACAGAAGAAATTTTTAAGATGTATCGAATACAAGTCCGGCCATATGCATATCCGTGGCGAATATAGCTCAGTTATGCATGCTCTAAATATGACATCACTTGAGAATCGCAGAGTAATTGCCGATCTTTGTATTCTTCATCGTATAATTAATGGACAAATCAACTCGCCCAATCTTCTAAGTGGTCTCTCATTCCACATACCTTGCAGAAATACACGGACTCACTCGCTATTTCAACTGGACACTCACCGGACAATAACTGGATCAGCTAACTCCATTACGCGTTTAATGAAGATTGGGAATGAGTACAATATCCATAATTGGTTTGATTTATTTATTTGATTTATTCATTCAATACCAAATTAAAATATTATTTTTGTGTGTGATGCTTCTTAATTTTTTTTTTCTCTTCTGTTTTAATTTGTTAAATTTTTTAATTTGTTTAAATGCTAATTAACCGTTATTATTATATCTATTTCAGTGCTTTATTTATAAATTGTAGCTACGTACACTCATACATATTTATGTGTGTATGCGTGTGTATATATATATATACATATATATGTGTGTGTGTGTGTATGTATATATATATATATATATATATATATCTTCATTATTTTAATTATTTTATATACCTACTTTATCACCATTATTATGCATTATTATCTATGTAAAAAGGCGATGCCGTAATAAACATTATTATTATTATTATTAATAAAAAGAAGAAGTCTAATTGGGTCAAATCTGGAGATCTAGGTGGCCATTCAATTGGTCCTCTTCTACCAATCCACTGATTTCCAAAAGTGTTTCTTAGCCAGTCTCTAACAGGTACTACATAATGCGGAGGTGCTCCGTCTTGTTGAAAATGTAATAAATTGTCATTCAAGATTAGTTCATCATTTTCATCTCTTTGATTTTATAATTCATTAACTATAAGGGGCTGTATTAATTGATATAATCATTATTTGCATCAATATTCGACTTTTTTTTGCACCATCTCGAACGCAGCATAAAGTCCTACGTCATAATCTCTTCCCGTTTGGGCCTAATCGGTTACGATATAAAACTAAATATTCGTTTTCTTTCAATTTTAAAAGTTGCTATTTTTTTATTTATATCTCCAAAAATACTAAGTTTAAAAAAAAAACATTGAAATGCAGAAAATTATACATAATTAGCTGTCAAAGTTTCAAATTTTTAGGAAATTTACTGCTCAAGAAATATCACTTCAAAGTTTCATACCCATGTTATATTCCCCGTAAGTGTTGTGGGGAAAATGTGTTTTTCTCAGCGGAGGATCATCTCCTTTCTACTTGAAGGCTGGTTTACTGAACCAGCGAAGAATAAAAGAAGGTGATAATGCCTTTTTCGTTGCCGGAGGAATGTTTAGTTTAAGGTATACAAATTTATATATTTAATTATTTTCTCGTGTAACGAGTCGTAATTCAACGAAGTTCAAATAACCTTGCGGTTTTCTTCGGCGTATTTATAATATGGATTGATTGCCGACCATGAATGTCACCTTTTTATTTATATTTTACTTAAACAAAACGCACATATATTGTTGTAATCCTCAGATCTGCTGATATGGAAAGGTAATAATATACTGTTGAATTAAATTATGCACGTATCAGATTGATAGCTGACAAAGGCACTGCGCATACCAAAGTATAATTAGTCGACTGGAAAATTCATATTGATACAAATCTAAAGGGATTAATAATTAGATTGTTGTTTCATCAAGTCAAACAATTTTTTTGAAGAAATATGTAATTACACAACTTGTTTTTTTTAAGATTATCAAGCTTAATAATATATTGAAAATGAGATAATAATAATAAGAATATTTATTTAAAACTTTTGCTATACATGAAAATATACTATTACAAATTTACTAGAAATATATTCTTAAATCAATAAAAGATTTATGAACTGGTGTGTCACAAGCAGGGTTGTTATGTTTAAAACAATTTGTTTTAAAACAGTGTTTTAAACACGTTTAAAAATAGCCGTCGTGTTTTAAACGGTTTTGTTTTAAATATGTTTTTAATCTTAAATTTGCTTAAAACATGTTTTAAACGTTAAATTTGTTTAAATAGTTTGTTTTTATCATCCTTAATTTGCTAAATTATATTTTTACTAGTTCATTGAGATTTTTTGTTTACATTTTTAAATTTTAGGAAAATTGTTGAAGATATTTCAAATAATAATAATGTTAACATAACATTTTATTACAATAAAATATTAAATATGTGCGCATAAATGTGATTTTTAAATACAGCGAATTTTTTTTTAGGTGTACAAATGCATACACTGTAAATTTTACGACATTCGTTGTTTTTTTAAAAGATTTCAATTTAAATCTTAAAACGAGAGTTTTCCACTCCCAGACTAAGCATGAAGTAAAATTTCGAGTTTAGAAAAGCCTGAAAATTTGGATTGGCCGTATATTTTAAACTTTGCAATATTTCAGTGTTTTATACGTGTGGCGCATGAAGTAAAATTTCGAGTTTAGAAAAGCCTAATTTGGATTGGCCGCTCCGCTTCGCTACGCGGCCAATCCAAATTCTTAGGCTTTTCTAAACTCGAAATTTTACTTCATGCTTAGTCTGGGAGTGGAAAACACTCGGTAAACGTCTCAAATTAACCGCTTTTAAACAACGAATTCCCGGAAAGTTAAAATACGCTGTATTTATCAGGATATGTATACTCAAAAGAAATATGCCCTGTATTTTCTGTTTTAAACACGTTTTAAACGTGTTTTAAACATGTTTTTAATTGTTAATGTTGTAAACGTTGTTCCAATGAAAAAAAAAATACGTTTTGTTAAATACAACTGTTTGTTTTAATTAAAATGAAAAAAAAAAACGTACAACCCTGGTTACAAGTTGCTTAAAGTCTAAGTAAAGTTCCACAAGTTGTTTTAAGAACCTTAATATTTTTTTTACTTTTGCGTATTTAATGGCAATTGAATTTTAAAGCCCTGCTGGCCTGTCAAACAAATTACACTAATGAGAGATAAATCTTGAAACGAGTCTATAGGTGACTTAAGACTTTTTCTCTAAGATAGGTTAAGATTCGTTCAATTAATATTTAATCATGACATGGATTTTAATTTATTTTAATTTTCTGTTTGTTCATTTAGTTTGGTGAGAGAATAATTTCACCTGATGTTACATTTTGCATATAAATTATGCATACAACAGTAAATTTATTGTGTAGCACAAATATTTATTGATTAATAAATTATCTGTCGGGGTATTAGCTCGGGAAGTAGTTGTTTTAATGAATATTTGGAAAAGTCTCAATGAGACTAAAATCTTAGCAGACAGTCGATTCAATTTTTGTTCGTTTTATGCCTGGTATTATAAACGATTAATAAATCATTAGATAACTATTTGTGGTTTACCTAGTAAACTAATGGGCAAATAAAATTGTGTATTATAAAGCAAACCTACCAAATAAATAGCAATTCTAAAATAAATAATTTAATTAGTAGATTACAGACCGAAATTATACATTTTCATTGTGGCTATAGCTGGAACCACCATTTTTTTAAATTGAATTGTCAATATTTCAAATTAAATTGTCAATCAAATTGGAAATTTAGTATAATTCCTTATAATTATGGAGAATAACCGTGGAATAGGACAGAATTACACAGAACAAGAAAAAGAAAGCTTATTAGAAATTATTAAAGACTAAAACGAGTGTTTTCCACTCCCAGGCTAAGCATGAAGAAAATTTCGAGTTTAGAAAAGCCTGAAAATTTGGTTTGGTCGCGTAGCGCGAAGCGCTGAGCGGCCAAACCAAATTTTCAGACTTTTCTAAAGTCGAAATTTTACTTCATGCGCCACGCGTACAAGACACCGATTTCAAGTGAAGTTCACTTGTTCACAATATTTCAGTGTTTTCAGTGTTTAACACGCGTGGCGCATGAAGTAAAATTTCGAGTTTAGAAAAGCCTGAAAATTTGGTTTGGTCGCTCCGCGCTTCGCGCTACGCGACCAAACCAAATTTTCAGGCTTTTCTAAACTCGAAATTTTACTTCATGCTTAGCCTGGGAATAGAAAACACTCGTTTAAAACTTTAAATGGACTAATTTCAAAAAAAATAACGTATGCATTAGTATAAAATTGCTTGGTTATGTCTGATTTGATAAACTCTAGGTCTTCGACTTCTTAGAATGTCTTGTGGTTCGAATTAATCACTGTCAGGAAAGATACTATAAGCAAAATTAAATCTGACACGGATGATATAGTAGACATGATAACTGTGATGAAATTATTAAATACAAGTAGTAGAATCTAAAGTAATTATAATAATATAATACACTTTTGACTTTTAACTGTCAAAACTATTTAGAGAATAATATTTACTTGGTAGAAAAACAAACAAATAATTTACTGAGGAGATTTATTAGCCAAATGAAGTTATTTTGTGTTTATAATACCGAAATCTTTGGAATAAATTATTTTATTCCTAAAGTAAATTTTATTTAGAGAATAAAACGTTTCATAATACTGGGCATTCATATTTTGTAAATTATAGCATAACTAAATAAATATAAATATGTGTAAGAATAGATAATAGGAAAAAATGTAGTTTAGTTTAATAATTATGTTATTGAAGTGTCGTCTTCTTAAAACTTTAATCTTATTAATATATTTCAATAAGATTGAAATTCTTTAAACATGGAATTAAACGGTAAACGAGATTTTTAAAACAATTCAAACTCGGGGAACATTATATTGCAAATATATATTTAACATCTTTATTAACACACAGATACATAGTTATTATTATTATTGTATTGAACTTACATAATATTAAATAAGGTAATTATGTAACTGTCACTGTCAAATAGCTGTCGACCAGAGGTCTTTCAGCCAAGGTTTGTCATTTCTGTCAAGCGTCAGTCATTAATGGGTGAAAGGATGAAATGATGAAATGTATTCGAAAATTGTGTTTCGGGGGGTTTTGTATTTCGGAGGAATTTCGGGATTTCTGTGAAAACAAAATAGGGATAGGATTTGGTAATTAAAAGGATTTTTGGAGAATTATTCGCAGAGGAATTGAAGGCGTTCTTCTATGGGAATTACAGAGGTAGCGTCGTAGAGGAATTGGTTTGAAGGATTGTGTAGTGGGTTTGAAGGATGTCGGAGTTTAGTAAGGGTCCTAAGGGAAGCTCTCTCACTAACCTGGATGTGGTGTAGTGTGGGATTCTGGATTGTGGAGAATAGGATGGGTGCATAATCAATTAGGGGGCGACATATCATCTTATAGATCAGGACAGCTGTTTTAGTGTTTATGCCCGCTTGTTTGTATGTCAAGTTTCTAAATAGTTTTGACCTAATTGCTATCTTGTTTTTAATGTCACATGTGTATTTTTTGAGCTTAAGTTTAGGGCCAAGAGTAAATCCAAGGTATTTAATGTGGGTGGATGGATATATGGGGTTTTGTGATATGGAAACAATATATGGATAGTTAGTGATTTTGTGGTAGGGAATAAGGAGCTGCGACTTTCGGGGATTAATTTTGATTCTCCACTTGGCAAACCAGCGTTCTAGTGTGTCAATAAGTTCTTGTAGGGTTTGCAGGGCTTTGGGTAGGGAAGGAGCATGTGATATAAGGGCGGTGTCATCAGCAAATTGTAAAACATATTTGGAAGGGTTGACGTGTTTTGGGTCGGGGTTATATATGTCGGAACAGAAGATGTTGTAAAGGAGTGGGGATAGAGGGGAACCTTGTGGGACCCCTTGTTCCGGTGTGAAGGCAGAGGAGTGACAGTTGTTTATTCTCACTTTAAGGGATCTGTTGAAAAAGAATGAATGTAGGATGTGTATCAGATGTGAGGGGATATTGAGGAGTTGACATTTGTAAAGGAGGCCTTTGTGCCATACAGAATCGAACGCTTTTTGGATATCAAGGAAGAGTGCTGCAGAGGATTTTCCTTCGATATGGGTGGTCTGAAGGTTGGACGTAAGATATGGCAAATAATAAGATGATTTTTTTTAATTAGATGAAATTCAAAATAATTCTAGTTTAGGGAAGTGAACTTTACACTAGATCAGTGTTGTAAACGCCTGGTCCACGAAGAAAATATTTATAGTTTAGAAAAGCCTGAAAACTTGGATTGGATCCAAAATATTTGATTTTTCTAAATTCGAAATATTTTCTTCAAGCTTAATCAAGAAGTGGAAAACCGAGTGTTAAAAAAATCCTTACTCTTTTATTTAATAGTTATACACTGACATCAAAGCTTGTTAAATAATATCTGGTATAGATTTTCTACATAAATAATTATTATGCAATATGAAATTAATTGTTGTTCAGATTTATATCCGTTATTCACAGTTTTATTTCGTGTTTATCGGCCCACAGCTTTGCAACAATTAATCGACCATGAAATCACCTTTACCAATCCGATACTTTGAACTTGAATCGCAAAACATTTTCGTGTCGATTTTTAATACCTTTCTCTTTAATTCCACAACAATTCGAGAGATAATGACCGTAAAAATGTTTAGGTTTAACCTTCAGACGGGATTAACATAAAATTTTGATAAAAATTTAAAACACATGTGTACAACTGAATTAAATACATGATTAATTAATACGGAATTAGTATTGTAGATTTAAACGAAACATTCTTTCAGTGCAGAGATAAAAAGAACTTTTTTAGAGTTTTAAAAATCTTGAATATCATTTTAATGAGAACACAAATTATTTTACCTTGATTGTAAGTAAACTTTTAATAATTTAAAGAGCTGAGAAGTTGACAAAATAATTGTTTACAAGAATATACCTAATAAGCTAATGGTATTTCTGGTATCTTGATGAAGAAAATAATTTAACAAAAAAAAGAAGTGATTGTTTCTTATACTTGATACAGGGTGAGCCACAATGTTTGCAGATCAATTGAATTTCTCGCCGAAAAATCTGGGGAATTTGATTGCTCCAAGTTCACGCCAAGGAAAAATTAATAAAGAGTAACTAGATTTGACACTAGCAGCGTCGTGCGTCGTATTTTGCCATTGTGTTAATTAATTCTTCTTAATTTTGTTATTTTATCTTCTGTTTTGTAGACATCAGTTTCTTTCAGGATCACTTTGCGTAAATATTCCTTTTGTGGTAAGTAATTTGCTGTTTTTAAGGTTAGAAAGTTATTAAATTTAAGTTTCATTCTAAATTTACAGTTAAACTCTGTAAATTTAGAATGAAACTTAAAGAAATCGCCTTTGTTTACCGTGATGTTTACACTACAGCATGATGTTTTCATCTTGAAGGCTCATTATCAGCGGCGGCTCGCAGCCTAACTTCAAGGTAGGCCCGATACCCAAGGTAATATGTATCCGTTATTGAAAGGTGACTTTGTTGTGCAATTCCTTGTATTTATAAACCGTGATCCCAACCTCAAATTTTGTATGCCTTGGCGCTCTGGCCGACCCTGAAGTTAGGCTGCGAGCCGTCGCTGCTCATTACCGAAGTGGAACTATGAATGAAGATGGGACATGGACATACTCGTTACCCTAGACAAGTGCTCGTTACAATCGTGTCTAAATAAATTTTATCAAGCCTTTCCCGATGTCGACATTCCTTACAAAACATTGACGTTTATTGTTTTTAAATACACAAAACCTTAACTTACTTCAATTTACTTGTATACTTGATTAAAATTGTTAAAATTAAATATATAGTTATGATTAAAGAGTTAATTTATTTTGGGAAAAAATGTTTGTTACGCCATTGGTAAAGTGATCTAGGGGGTTTTCTTTTCATATGATCAGTTGCATCAACATGCGTATTTGGTTGCCTACCTATCAACCATGGTTGCTCACTCTGTATCAGAAATAAAGGCAGTGGCGAGAGAGAAGAGGTTACGGGGGGTTAAACCCCCCCCCCCCCCCCCTAACCCCTGCTATCAATTTTATTTTGTCGTTTTGAAATCGCCGCATGTTTAAAATCATTGAAATATTGTGCGTTAGTAAGCATCTGCTAACGCCCTGATTTAACGCGAAACTATATTATAAATAGTTGTGTTTATGTAGTTTCTATAGAAATGTTTTAGGTTTATGCAAATTATATTATTCTGTCTAAACTGGTTTTTCTTTCTGCACTTCAGTTAGATACCCCCCCTCCCCCATGTAAAAATCCTGGCTACGCCACTGAACAAAGATTTCGAGTTTTATGAAAAATCAGAAAATAAAATATAAACGTCAGTTGAAACTTAAAATGACGTTGAAGTTTTTCTTGTATAGAATTTAATATTCTAAATACTTTTTTATTACACCACAAATTAAAGCTCATTTATTAACCCTCTACTGCAAGTAGTTTTTTTTCAATTTTAACAAAACAAGTGTTTCTGGATGTTAAAACTGTCAGGAAATACTGGAAAAATAATGAAAAAAATCTATATTATTGTTTTTATTTATTATTAATAAAAATCTGCAAAAATCTTCATGTATGCTTCATATATTTTAAACGTATTCTGATTTAATTTACAAAATAATTATAAGATTGCAAATGGACAAAATCAATGTACACACCTTTTTAAACAGTAAGGTTTAGAAACATGTAATTTATTTGGAATATAAGTACTTTTTTTGAAAGCAGTATATCCAAGAACGCAACCCAATCTGAACTGAGAATCGCACTAAAATAACGTAATTTTGGAAAGAATTTACCAAACCGCATGGAGTAAAATGTCGTCACTTCTCACCGATGACAAATTGCATGGGTACTGTGAATTAGATATGGGTCGTTCATGAATGATTCTTTAAAAAAGAACGATTCCGGTGATTTGAATGAACTGATTCTATATTTTGAGAAGAATTGATTCGTTAATGATTCAGTCACTCGATAGGGCCGACCGAACGATTTTGGTCGAGCAGAATCGTATTCCCGATTTTAATTTATTACATGTATAAATCGAAATCGGGAATACGATTCTGCCCGACTAAAATCGTATGACGTCTGAATCCGTCCGAATCGAATGACTAATTCGTTCGCTCGAATCCGCGCACAACTTCAACTCCGCTTTGTACATGCGATCTGAATCTGAATCCGCCCGAATCGGATGACTATTTTGTTCGATCGAATCCACGCACAACTTCAACTCATTCGATGGAAACTCGTTTGGTTGAAACGATTTCTCACGACTTGCGGAAACGACTTCGCTGCGCCAGTATTAATTTGTATTCTTTGTATTTTGTACGACTCGGCCGTCGGGCCGTCTTACAAATCGCTCGCTTGAATTCGTGAGGCTTAAACGAATTTAATCAATCTGTTATGTAATAGTAATGTTCTTTTTTAGATCTAAATTTAGTGTAAAATTGTCTGTTCGCTGCAAATAATTAAGAGTAATTTTATGAGCTGATGTTTCTTCTCCACTTATGAGACAAATCACATAATATTTGCGAGATAATTTCCAGGCACCGAAGTTTTATTATCATTATTATTATTATTACAAGTGATTCGTTTACGAACGATTCATAAAGAACGAATCACTTTATGGGAACGATTCGGTTGATTCAAATCACATGAAAGATTTGAATTTCCCATATCTACTGTGAATACGAGCCCAGAACACGGATGCCAAACAATTTTGTACGTTCAAAAATATGTACATACGTCTCTAATACTTGCGTAGTTAAATATGCAACACATTCCGCAAACGCAAATATAAAATTGTATTTACCATGACGTATTTTATAAAGTGTATCATATACGTTACTCCGTGCAGTAAAGGGTTAAGCTAACAACATTTGCTTCATTTTATAAGATTATGCTATTAACAAAAATTATAAACAACAGTAATTGTGCTTTATTTGAATCAGGAAAAATTCTCAACGGATCTCGTATTGACAACAATACATTTTTTTTAACACGGGATCCGATTAAAATTTCGCCTAATTCAAATGCTGTTATTTTAAATTTTAATAGGGGTATCAGCAGAAAGCTTTGCACGTGTCAACACAAAATATTACTTGCTAGGTTCTAATAGTAAGCAATTAGATATAAATACAAATATGTATGCGCGAGACAAAAATGTCGACGTAAGTACGTAATTACTAGAATTGTTGTTTGACTTATTTATACGAATATGTGTTGAATACCAAAACAATAACAACAAAAAATCATTTGTCAAAATAATTATAAATAAAATTAAAATATTAGGTTAAAAAGTAAAATAATAAATAAGTAAATATTTTAAAAAATGCATCATTCACACCTATGTTAATACATAAAATGTTATATACAGTGAATTTTTCTTTTCGGTAAACATATGCATAAGCTGTACATTCTCCGACATTAGTTGTTTTTAAAAGAGTTCAATTTGAAGCTTTAAACGAGTGTTTTCCACTCCCAGACTAAGTATAAAGTAAAATTTCGAGTTTAGAAAAGCCCCGTGAAAATTTGTCGAGGGTCGCGCAGCGACCCGAGACAAATTTTCTGGGCTTTTCTAAACTCGAAATTTTACTTTATGCGCCACGCGTATAAAACACAGATTTCAAGTGAAGTTCGAATATACATAAATTTCACAATATTTTAATGTTTTATACGCGTGGCGCATGAAGTAAAATTTCGAGTTTAGAAAAGCCCAGAAAATTTGTCTCGGGTCGCTGCGCGACCCTCGACAAATTTTCACAGGGCTTTTCTAAACTCGAAATTTTACTTCATGCTTAGTCTAGGAATGGAAAACACTCGTTTAAAGCATCAAATTGAACTTAAAAAAAACAAGGAATATCTAAAGATTTACAGAAAATCCCCTAAATTTGGAATATATATATACACTGGCGAAAGAAATTAACGCATCATTTGTGATTTTTTTGATATCTTGGAACCGAGTTTTCTTTGAACACAAACATATTTTTACAATAAGAAATCTTATCAAGCATGCTGTTTTACATGTTGTGTTTTGTCTTTTGTTCTCATGGTTTTCTGTCAATAAATAAAATGAAGCACTTTTCATTATTCTGACTGTAAGAAAGGTTCATATAAAATTTCTTTTTGAGTTTGTTTTCAAGTAATTGTTAAAATTAAGTGCTAAATAGTGAAGAATGAATATGGATAGACGTCCGAATCTTAATTTAAGCAGTGAAGAAGCTGTGATTGTGGGTTTTGTACGTAGAATATCAAAGCCTTTCAAAAACACCAGAACCATTATGAAGTTGTATACGTCGTATGTGCGACCGAAGTTAGAGTATTGCTCGTTAGTGTGGTCTCCGTTCTATGATTGCCATATCAAATCTATAGAACATGTTCAAAAAATATTTGTAAGGTATCTGTATTTTGTAGTACATTCTGTATACCCTGACGAATCTATTAGATATGAAGACTTGTTGGCTATGTTTAACTTAAAATCTTTATCTGCGCGACGCAAGATCACTTCATTAACCACTCTCTACAATTTGCTTCACAACAATATAAATGCTCCCGGTATACTCGCTCAGTTAAATTTTTTTACACCTAGGATTTGTAGTAGAAATAGCGTACAATTTGTATGTAATAGAAGTCAAAGTAATGTATATTACAACTCCCCTCTCAATACAATGATGCGCAATTATAATAACTCTCAAAACGTTGCTGATATCTTTTGTTGTAGTCGTAAACAATTTATTAACCAAATGTCCGCTGTATTAATTTAGTCACTATGTCAGATATCGTTAAGTATTGTTTAACTGAAGTAAATATTGTATGTGTAATAATTTTCTGCTAGAATTTTGTATATTTTTCCCTGTAATTTGAAATGTGTATTTCTGTTGGGAAATAAATTATTATTATTATTATTATTATTATTACACTTGCAGAAGAAGGTAGGAGTCAGCGTTACATCAGTCAGCGTCTTGGTGTTAATCAATCGACCGTATCCCGTGTCTTGAAGAGACATCGGGAAACTCAGGCATACTCAAGAAGGCCAGGACAAGGGAGAAAAACGGCCACAACTGCTGTTCAAGACCGTTTTTTAATGATGCAGACGTTACGCGAACGGTTTATTACGGCTCCTAGGCTACAAAATATGCTCGCAGAGATCCACAATGTTCATGTAAGTTCCGTTACAATCAGAAAAAGGTTACGTGGTTTTAATTGAACTCCGAAAACAGCGGCAAAAGGACCACAATTAACCGCAGACCATCGCAGAGCCAGGTTAACATTTGCGCAAGAACATGTAAACTGGTTACAGGCCGATTGGGCTAATGTTATGTTTAGCGACGAGTCCAGATTTTGTCTTTACGGCAGTGACAGACGAATGCATGTGTACAGACGGCCAGGTGAACGTTATGCGCAGTGTAACATTGTTCCGACTGTTATGTTTGGTGGAGGCTCTGTTAGAGTGTGGGGTGGTATCACTTTAGAGGCTCGTACGGAGTTGGTGGTCATACCAAGAGGAAGCATCACGGCAGCGTCTTATATTGCAAACATTTTAGAACCATCCGTAATGTCTTTTGCTCCCTTTGGAGGAAACGATTTCCTGTTTATGCATGACAATGCAAAACCACACAGTGCCCGAATTGTACAACAGTATCTTGACCTAATGGGTATCAACACAATGCAATGGCCAGCCAGGAGTCCCGATCTTAATCCGATCGAACACCTATGGGACGCGATGGGCAGACGCCTTAGAGCACTTCCTCGGCGTCCAAGCAAGCAACAAGAGGTTGGACAAAGATTGCAGGAAATTTGGGAAGATATTAACCAGGATGAAATTGGATCATTAATTAACAGTATGAGCCGTCGCTGTCAGGCAGTTATTCGAGCAAGAGGAGGAAACACTAGATATTAAGTCTTATAATCACATGTTAACTTTTTTCCTCTTTTTATTTATGACATTATTTTAGTCATTAATAAAAAAAATGTGTTGAAAATCATTACTATAGTTCAGTTGGCTTTGTTGTTATTTTTTTTGTTTTTAAACATCAAAACTTTATTTTTAAATTAAAAAAATTAATGTGATGCGTTAATTTCTTTCGCCAGTGTACTTAAAAGAAAAACTTCCTGTGTTTATACAAACAGGGGATTTTTTTTAGGTATACATACGCATACGGTTTTTAAATAATTCAATTTTAAGCTTAAACGAGTGTTTTCCACTCCCAGGTTAAGCATAAAGTAAAATTTCGAGTTTAGAAAAGCCCCGTGAAAATTTGTCGAGGGTCGCGCAGCGACCCGAGACAAATTTTCTGGGCTTTTCTAAACTCGAAATTTTACTTCATGCGGCACGCGTATAAAACACTTAAATATTGTAAAATTTATGCATATTCGAACTTCACTTGAAATCTGTGTTTTATATGCTGCGCGACCCTCGACAAATTTTCACGGGGCTTTTCTAAACTCGAAATTTTACTTCATGCTTAGTCTGGGAATGGAAAACACTCGTTTAAAGCATCATATAGAACAAGGAATACCTAAAGATTTACAGAAAATAGCCTAAATTTGGAATATGTATATTTAAAAGAAAAACTTCCTGTATTTATACATACAGGGGATTTTTTTTAGGTATACAAACGCATACGGTTTTTTTAATAATTCAATTTTAGTTGTCGAAGTTGTCGAAACTCCATTTTTATATTCTAGAATGCTTACTTAATCATAGGTTAAATTGATAATTAAAAAATGAAAGAGACATTTAAACTGTTACAGTTTTAATTTAACCTTATGTTTGTGTTATCTTACAAATGAATAACATTTTTATATTCTAGAATGTTAACTTAATGAGAGGTTTTATTAATAATTAGTTGATCATAGAGACATTTACTTGTTACAGTTTTAATTTAACTTCATGCGTGTGTTATCTTAAAAATGTATAACATTTTTATATTCTAGAATGTTGACTTAATCAGGGGTTTCATTAATAACTAGTGGATGAATTAACTTAATCAGTAGTAGTGCAAATAGAATATTAACAAGTTAAAATAGGAAATTAAAAGTAAAAACATTCATAATTTATTATATCTGTAAATAATAAATTTCTGATAACTCCATTGAGTATTGTTTAATAGTTGAAGGTTGTAATTATGTAAATACTCGAAAATAAAAATCGTAAATTGATTATCATTTCCGAGCGTTGTTGACACTTTATTGCGGGCAATTAAACTTGATGGATTATGTTATCCGAAGGAAACAATCATTGTTGCAAGGTGCAATTTATCGTTGTATAATTATTCCTTGTGCGTGTGACGATTACCAATCATTACACGCATAATAATCACTAATAGTAAGTACTAAGTTTTGTTTGGTTCTACTCGCTGCATTGAAATCAGAGTCTTGTATGCGTGGCGCATGAAGTAAAATTTCGAGTTTAGAAAAGCCTGAAAATTTGGTTTGGCCGCTCCGCGCTTCGCGCTACGCGACCAAACCAAATTTTCAGGCTTTTCTAAACTCGAAATTTTACTTCATGCTAAGCCTGGCAGTGGAAAACACTCGTTTAAAGCTTCAAATTAAATCCTTTTGATAAACCAAGCGTCGGAAAATGGACAACGTATGCATACATGTACTTGAAAGAAAATTTCTTGTCATAATAATGTTCGGGGTTAAATAAAACTCTCTGTATATATTTACTTGTTTATAGATATAATTTGCAATTAAAAATAAACACTCAGGGATTAGTATAAAAATAAAAACAAACTTAATAAAATCTGTCAGGCCTGGCCCGGCCCGGCCCACTTGAAAAAAAATCGAAGACCGGCCCGTGCAGTGCGTCTAGTCTGGATACAGATAAATATGTTCTCTGTTCATCGATATTAAATAGCTTTACTCATTTACAGAAATACTAGTAAGAAATGCAACATTTTGGAGAGCTTTTCATACTATTTATAGATAAATCAGTAAACCTATTCTTTACTATTATATTAAATTTTAAGGGTTGGTCCTTCTTAATATTATCAAATATTATAATAAATTATGTGTTATAATAGATTTGAATTATGAAATAAACATTTTCTATTTACAATATTTTCTGATTGTTTACAAAGGAGAAGGAAATTGAAAATGGATATTGAAAATCTGTATTTGCAAAGGCTTAGCGTAAATACTCCTTCTCAAAGTAACAAATCAATAAATATTTATGAAACTACCAATAATCCAAAACGACGTTATACGTATATTTTATTTGTTTTAATGCTGGTATTTTATATATCATATTTGAATCATAAATACACTGCTCCAAGAAATTAACGCACCACCTGCAGTTTTTCGAAAATTTAAAAAATGTGTAGTATTTATGTATATTTCACTTTAGAGTCTTTGAAATAACGAAGAATGCTTTGAATCGTATGTTTATTTTGACAGCTTGCAGTTGCTTAAACACATAAAATGTAAGTAAAGTAAGTTAACATTTTTAAGAAATTGTAAAATGGTGCGTTCATTTCTTGGAGCATTGTATTTAATGTTGTAGAGTAGTAAAATTTGAAAGCGAATTTTCTCCATTAATATTGCAGATTTGAGATGAGTAAAAAATCGTTTTCAACACGTTGATTGCTGTGCGGCATTCACTTGTGTCGCAGTTAAATATGCGTTTAATCCCCGCGGCATGTACCTTGTGCCTCATCCAGAAACAACTTTTAAAGCATCGTGTTGCCCGTGCCGTGGAACTAGTATAACTATAGAGACATATAAACTAGATGGCCTGAATGTTTAGAAACGTCCATGTCCCTTCAAATGTTTGCTTTATAATTCTATATAATTGGAACAAAAAGTCAAGTAGAGGCCTGAGGTAATATTTTTATTGTTATGAAGGTGGCGATCAACGTGTTAATAATAAACATTAAAAGTGCGATTCTTTTCGCAATCTACAACAAATTAGTCTTACAAAGACTATATCAAACACTCATTGAAACAACTACTTCCCGGGCTAATACCCCGACGGACATTGAATTATACAACAAGTGTTTGCTGTTACATACAGTAACCTACTGCAAATGTAACAATTTGGGTCAAATTATTCAGGCCATCTATTGACCCAAATTGTTACATTTGCAGTAGGTTACTGTATGTAACAGCAAACACTTGTTGTATAATTCAATGTCCGTCGGGGTATTAGCCCGGGAAGTAGTTGTTTCAATGAGTGTTTGATATAGTCTTTGTAAGACTAACTTGTTGTAGATTGCGAAAAGAATCGCACTTTTAATGTTTGAAGTATTCTGCAACCAAGAATTGGCAATTTCATTTATACTTGTGTTAATAATATTTAAGTCATTATGAGGATTTTCATTCTTAAGAATAGACAAGTTAAAAATATTTAATGTTTTTGAATAACTATTAAGTCATGATAGTATTTTTGAATCAATAAATAATTCAGCATTACATATCCGACAATAATTACGGTTTAATCAAAGCAAGGAAGTAATCTTAATTAAGTATAATTAGAGAGCAATTAACGGTGATTACCGATGATTTACTGCGGTTGAATTTCAACGTGGATTGTTTATTGCTAAATGGGAAATTATTGTTGACAGCCTTGGTTGCGTACAAGTCGGAAAGGTTGTCTATAATAAGACAAGAAATATATATAATAAATGACTTTAATTATGTAAAAAAAATCACCTGGAATAATCACTCGTTTAAGACTTCAAACTAAACTATTTTAAAAAACAAACGATTATCGGAAAAGTTAAGGCTCATGCATACATGTATGTATATTTAAAAGAAAAATTCCCAGTATGTTTACCAAATTTTAGTGGTGTCATGGTCAGGGCCGAAAGGGTTAAAAAATACACCTGGGAAAACTTTGTGTTAATTTCAGTTTTTTCAAATCACTAGCGGCCACTTCTACCACAGCTGATTAACTTTAATCAGTGATTAGTATTTCTTTAAAACACAACAATTTTATTTACAAATAGTTTACATAATTGCATATTAATGAAGTAGATATATTTGACATATTTTACAAATTTATAATATTAAAATGTTTAGTTAATCAGTGATTTAGACAATGATTAGTGGATAAATCTTTGGCTGTATAGTGAAAAAGCATTGACCTCCGCTTTTTCACTATAAAGCCAAAGAATTATTTACTAATCATTATTTAAATCACTGATCAACTAAAAATTTGAGAATATAAGAATGTTGTAAACTGGAAAATAAAGAAAATTGCATTTTTATATTAGTATACAAATATTCTACAGAATATTATATTCAATTTTGTTCTACCAAGGACTATCAAGCCTCAGAATATTATTTTGTCCTAAACTACTAGTTTAGAATAAAGAAATTTTGATAACATAAAACTGACATTTCTCAGCTAATTAGCAGTTTGAGAAACAATCGCAGAAATATTTGTTTGTCCACGAGACAACATTAATTTATTATCGTTGAGAACTTGCCTCAAATCGAATCCACTGGAGAACATTAATTAAAGATTTTTTCATTATTAATTACTAAACAATCCAGTGCCGAATTAAACGCTGTACAAATCAAATAAATTAATAAAAGCCTTTCATAACTCTCGTCCAAGCAAGGCTATAACGAAATCGCGTTTTACCTTAGTTCATTAATTAAAACGACATTCAGACAATTGCAATTATAACAGCGCCGGAATAATTTTGGGAACGTGCGTCATTAAAACTTTTTTAATTCAAAGACCAAACGTCGAATTAAACGAATGTATAATCTCACAGAGTGTAATAGAAATAATTGCACGGCAATATACCGGGTGTTGACTTAGCGGACGCAACATAGGAAATCCCATATAAATTTTGAAATGTTAAAATATTGGCTTCCCTATTTGTTTTAGAAACAAAATGTACCTTTCTGTAGGGAGGGAAAATTCTAAATTCATTCGTGATGACATGTTTCACTTTAAGTTTCTCTAAGTTAAAATAGTTGAGAAAAAGTAATGTGATTTTATAAAAATAATGATATGCTATGGAATTGAAACAACAATTGCGGATGTCAAAATGGCAAAAGAGATCGCTGTCACTTGATTAAAGTAAATGTTTTCAAAATGAATTACACTACACAAGAAAAAACCTCCTAATTAAGTGGTATTATGCAGACCACAGTTATCGATATGTTTGCGATATGTTTTCTGTCTTTAATCAAGTGACAGCAATATCTTAGGCTATTTTGACATCCGCAATTGTTTCAATTTCATGGTATGTTATTATTTTTATGAAATCACATTACTTTTTCTTAATTATTTTAACATTATTAAATTCAAAATTTTTCCCGCTACAAAAAAGTTAATTACATTTTGTCTCTCAATAAATAGGGGAGCCAATATTTAAACACTTCAAATTTAACATACGATTTCCTATATTGCGTCCACCAAGCCAATCCCGGTATGAATGAATGGACTTACGTGTAAATAAGTATACTTAAATTCAACTACATTAATTTTTTTATTGGGCTAGGTGATCTTTTGAAATATTTAATTAAAGACGAATTATTGTCCAAATTTAACTAAATGATAAAGGTGACATTTTAAAAATTAACAATAGTTGGTTTTAGAATATTTTAAAAATATATATTTTTTGTATATTTCAACCCACTAACGGCCGAGCATAGGGTTAAATGTTGATTTTAGGCAAAATTCTGCACATTTTTATGATTTCTATGAATGACTTAATAAAATACATATTGGGAATTGTTCTTTTAAATACACGAAATGTGTATGGTGTACATTTTCAGGCGTTCATCGATTTTATAAAAGCGTTTAATTTAAAGTAAAAGTAAGAAGTAAAATTTCGAGTTAAGAAAAGCCTGAAAACTTGGTTTGGTCGCGGAGCGCATAGCGCTACGTGATCAAACCAAACTTTTAGGCTTTTCTAAATTCGAAATTTTCCACGCGTATAAAACACTGAAATATTGTGAAGTTGGAAATACACTAAACAGGTGTTTCTTAAATAAGGAATAATCTAAATATTTGAATAACAAAATACTTATAATTTTCATAACACATTTACAAGTTAGGTTGAATAATAAAATGTAGTAAATTAATTAATTTAGTAATTTAAAAAATAAAATAATAATTTTGCGGAATTGCACCAATGGCGCTTAATGGGTTAATTCGTCTTTGTAAGACAAATTAGTTGTAGATTGCGAAAAGAACATTAAAATGTTTTGTTTTTTTATAAAATGCTGTTGAGATAATAGGAAAACCGATTTTAAAAATCAGTGTCAAAAATATATTACAAAAATATTAAATGTGTGATACCTTTTCAAATTTGTAAAATATTTTTTGACACTAATTTTTAAAATTGTTCTTCCCATTATCTCAACATCATTTTATAAAAATAAACTTTTTTAATGTAGGACTAAGACTTTTATTTATTCTTAAAGAGAATATTAAAACTCTTTATTGAAGTTTTTTGAAAAGTCTGTTGATGTTTATAATGCTTAATTATCGAGTGTGGATTTATTTTTCAACCTTCTAAGGTCGTTAATAAAAGTAAATAATTCGCATGTCGCGAATGGGAAACAATAGTTTTAATTTATAATGGTCGCATGTCGAATTCATCATAATGAAGAATTAAGATTTTTTTTCAATCTTCCTTCCTGTTTTTTTCTTTCTGGATTACAGCAACGTATTGATCGGCTCAAGTTCACGTTAATTAGTCACATATCACCTTTTATTGTTCGTTATTTTCGCAATCAAGGATATTTTCATAATTGTACAATAAACGCAATTGTTGTTCATTAAACTTTAAATTATAAATTTGGTCACCACCGATTTTGATAAATTTTAGTTTAGAATATTACTTAATATTGCCGACAAAAATGTTCTGTACACTGCATATTATTAATTACTATTTTAGATATACAAAGAGTTTTTCTTTTAAGAATACATTTCTCAATATACGGTATACGCTGTAAACCTTCAGATATTCGTTGTTTTTACAAATACTTCAAATGGACCTTTCAAACGAGTGTTTTCCACTCCCAGATTAGGCACGAAGTCAAATTTCGAGTTTAGAAAAGCCTGAAAATTTGGTTTGGTCGCGTTTTCTTTTTCGACAAAATATAAAATTGTATAATTGAAAAATAGTTAATTAAATTAGGTATTTTTTATGGACCATATAATATAATTAAAACTACCAATAGAAAGTGTTGATAACACATTTTTCAAAATCATAGAACATTTAGCAACTTTAGGATTAAAGTTTCATTTTTCTGACTTAAGAGTGCGCTCTGCCCCATGTAAATTAATAATACTGATTTGCGCGTTATCATTTTAATTTTTTTCATTCTTTCTTTACAAGTCTGCCTAAAATTAAATTGAAGAGGGCATGATGATTGAACTTTATTTTTTATTTTAGTATTAATAAAAATAAAATTAAAATGAAAAAACAAAAAAAAATCTTCATCATGCCCTCCAGAATGATTTTGTGATTATATAATTCTAATATAATTTTCTCATAAAACGTATAGTTATCACGTTATCAACTCTTTCGTTTGAAAAAATAATTCTTCATAAAACCAATACAAATTATTTTATTGAATAATTACATTTATTTTTTCAGCAAGAGTACACAATTATGCACTGCTATATATATTTTTAAACCACAACTTTTTGTGCCTGCATATTATAAAACGTTTGAAAATTAAAACAACAGTACGGATTGAGCGCAGCCCTAAGCCCTTTTACAAAAACCTTATTTAACTGTGAACCAAAGAAAAAAGATCAATTTTGATATAAAGTCATTAAGACAAGAAAACAGTTCTTAAAATGTTGATACCTTTTTTAATCTAACTCTAAATTTAAATCCATTCAATTTTAGTCTTGATAAGACGCATATAACTGATAAAACATACAAAAGGGGTGTAATTTCTGCGTTTTCTCGTAGCAATGAATCAAAGCAAAACGCATATTTATTCATTCGACAGGATATCGCAAGTTCTGTGGAATGATTTATGTAATGCCTTTTCTTATATTCTGGTGCCCATTGAAATATTTCCCATTCAAGCGCTTTTTACAGGCTCGCAAACAACAACATATATGGGAAGTCTTCGATTACAAATCGCCGGCACAGAAACATTCAAATTTCACGATATTGACATGGATTTTTCACAAAGAACAGAAAAAAAAGTTGAATTTAGTTTACACTAAATTTCACTTGAATAATGGACTTGATTTATTTCGTCTTGAAAAATTAGATAGAGGCAATTTAAATGCAAAGAAAATATTTTTTTTTACAATTTAAGAAACTCAATCTTCTGATTTTATTGATAAATCAATATATTTCTACGAAAGGTACAATGCTAGAAGGACATAAACATGTTACATTTTTTTATTTTCGCTTTCAAAGTTGAAATAATTAATAATACAAATAATACATTATAATTATGGTTTTCTTAATAAATCAACATTATTTCTACAAAATGTACATTACTAGAAGGACATAAACATGCTAGATTTCTTTAATTTTGCTTTGAAAGTTGAAATTAATAATAATAATTTAAGGTAAAAAATCAACAATTGTCATAACTTTTTAACAAGTCTTAATTTCCATAATTTCCACCAAACCAAGTTATTCACAATATTTCAGTGTTTTATACGCGTGGCGCATGAAGTAAAATTCCGAGTTTAGAAAAGCTTGAAAATTTGGATTTGCCGGGGCGCGACTCGCTTCGCTCGCGCGCCCCGGCAAATTCAAATTTTCAGGCTTTTCTAAACTCGAATTATTTTTTCATGCTTAATTTGGGAGTGGAAACATGTAAAAATGGTGATGTGTCCATCATAGTACTTTCCCCCGTAAATTGCGTATGAAATCACTTTTAAAATATTTGTAGCATTATTATTTTCAAAATGTCTTCAACTTTTTGATAACTACAACTTTTATTTGAAACATTTTTCAATTGGATCAACACATACTGACACAAACCAATGACTAGATAAAAAACACTATTTATTGAATATCTCAAAAACTAAGAGTGCTATGACAAAAAGTGAAGATACAAAAAATCTTTAATATTTTATTACCTACAACTTTTATTTGAAACATTTTCCAATTGTATCAACACACACACTGACACAAATCAATGACTAGATAAAAAACACTATTAAATATCTCCAAAACTAAGAGTGCTTTGACAAAAAGTGAGTCCACAAAAAATCTTTAGTTTTTTTATTTCCTACAACTTTTATTTGAAACATTTTTCAATTGTATCGACACATACACTGTCACACATCAATAACTAGATAAAACAAACAACTTTTAAAATATCTCAAAAACTAAGAGTGCTATGACAAAAAGTAAGTGAACAATATATCTTTATTTTGTTATTATCTACAACTTTTATTTGAAAGAATTTTTTGTTTGATGAACATTTATTGAAAAAATCTGAAAAAACTGAAAAACGCTGAGAGTAAAGTACCACTTCCGGTTTTCCGGTATTCACCAAAAGCTTTTCAGTTCTTCCGATTGTAACAAAAAGCTTAAGTTTCAAGTTTCATCTTGATATCTTTAGCGGTTTTTGCCGTACAGCGCACACAGACACACACACAGACACACAGACAGACAGACAGACAGACATTTTTCAAAAATGGTCTTATTCGACTCAAGGGACCTTAAAACAGATATTTCCGCTAAAATTTTTGATTCGAAAATTTTCACGAAAACAATACTTTCCCTTTGTATTACATACGGGGGAAAGTAAAAATAAAATAAATTACTTATAATTGACATTTGGTAAGATTTTGTGAGGTTAAATTACTCATGCGGGCTAAATCACAAACTTTCCCTATTACTACAATAATATAATAAATATTTTTTGCAACTGTCGAAAATATCAAAAAAATTGACAATTGTCGAAATATCCAAGTTTTCAGGCTTTTCTAAACTGGAAATTTTACTTTATGCTAAATCAAGAAGTGGAGACACTTGCCAGTAGCTTCAAAATGAAAGATTTTATAAAAACAGCTAATGCCTAGATTATAAAATTTCAAATTATTTTACTCACATACACTAAATGTGAAAAACAAGTACTGAACATATTTTTCTGAAAAACAAGCGGCGCATATTATTTGCTCTAGTGCGCTGTATATGTAGCTACGCCACTAGATAAACTGTGAAATTTTTAAATTTGACGCTTTTATTAATTTCAATTAAATCCACTGGGTGCACATGCACATAGAAAACCACCTGCATGTATGAGGTGTAACATAATTACATAAAAGAGATAACGTTTGCGTTTAAACAATAATACGGAACTGGCTTCTGTTGATGACGACCAGATTATTATTGTTTAATAATCGTGTGCATGTGTGTGTGAGTTAATTAACGTGAGCGCTGTTCGTCCATTCAAGGCTCGGGTCATTGGGAATTTCTGCTTTTTCGAAAACAAACACGCGTTTCTCTCTACTCCTTTTGTTGGCAGAGTGCGTGCGTAATCTGATATAATCTGATAGCCGCCCGTCCATCAACTTTTTTCCGTTTTCTGTTTTGTCTTTTCTTCGTCCCGCGAGTGGAAAGGAAATATTGTATCGAAAGGGGATTTCCTGTCTTTCATAAGGATAAGAATGCGCATCGAGGGGTTGAATTGGCATGAAGACGTGCATAATCTGGCACAGAAAAAAAAATCATCTGTAATTTGTTGTTACAGTTCCTCTCAATTTCGGATCAATGATTGAAAATTGACATTGATCTGCAGTTCAGAGATGATCCTTTTTTTTATGCAACTGGCTCTTAGTCATGTAATTAAAATGCCAGAAAATTGACACTGTTCTTTAGTTCATATATGAGTTGATTATGTAACTGGTTCTTAGCCAGATAGAAAAATAGTGACATTGCACTGGTTAAGACTACACTGATGAGACCTAGGATGTCTGAAACGCGTCTGATCCAAAAAGAATGTCAGATTAACCCATTAAGCGTCATTGATGCATACACGCGATATTATTAATTTTTTGTTAATTAAATTACTAAATAAGTAAATATGATATATTATAATATTTGACCTGACTTTAAACTGTATGAAAAAGAATTTAAATATTTAGTTATTTGAATATTTCGATTATTACTCATTTTAAAAAAAAATAATGTGTATTTCTACCTTCACAATATTTCAGTGTTTTATGCGCGTGGCGCATGAAGTAAAATTTCGAGTTTAGAAAAGCCTGAAAATTTGGTTTGGCCGCTCCGCTTCGCGGAGCGACCAAACCAAATTTTCAGGCTTTTCTAAACTCGAAATTTTACTTCATGCTTAGTCTGGGAGTGGAATCACTCGTTTTAAACCTCATACTGCACGTTTTTATATAAAATCGACGAGTGCCTGAAATTTTACAGCATATACATTATGTATATATAAACGAAAAATGCACAGTATGTAATACAATAAGTCATTCATAGATATCATAAAAAGAAGTGCATGATTCTACCTGGAATCAACTTTTAGAGTTATCTCTATAATTGCTCGGCCGTTAATAGGTTAATGCGAAATTGAAATGACAGAAAGTTAACATAGATCTGTAATTCAGAATGACCTTGGTTGTTAATTAAACAGAAAAATAGTAAGCCATTGCACTGGATAAGACAATAATGATGAGACCTAAGAAGTCCGAATCGCATCCATAAATATGATTTTATTGTGCAACTGGTTCTTAGCCAGATAGAAAAATAGTGACATTGCACTGGTTGAGACTACACTGATGAGACCTAGGATGTCTGAAACGCGTCTGATCCAAAAAGAATGTCAGATTAACCCATTAAGCGCCATTAATGCATACACGCCATATTATTAATTTTTTGTTAATTAAATTACTAAATAAGTAAATTTGATATATTATAATATTTGACCTGACTATAAATTGTATGAAAAAGAATTTAAATATTTAGTTATTTGAATATTTCGATTATTACTCATTTAAAAAAAAAATAATGTGTATTTCTAGCTTCACAATATTTCAGTGTTTTATGCGCGTGGCGCATGAAGTAAAATTTCGAGTTTAGAAAAGCCTGAAAATTTGGTTTGGCCGCTCCGCTTCGCGGAGCGACCAAACCAAATTTTCAGGCTTTTCTAAACTCAAAATTTTACTTCATGCTTAGTCTGGGAGTGGAATCACTCGTTTTAAACCTCATACTGCACGTTTTTATATAAAATCGACGAATGCCTGAAATTTTACAGCATATACATTATGTATATATAAACGAAAAATGCACAGTATGTAATACAATAAGTCATTCATAGATATCATAAAAAGAAGTGCATGATTCTACCTGGAATCAACTTTTAGAGTTATCTCTATAATTGCTCGGCCGTTAATAGGTTAATGCGAAATTGAAATGACAGAAAGTTAACATAGATCTGTAATTCAGAATGACCTTGGTTGTTAATTAAACAGAAAAATAGGAAGCCATTGCACTGGATAAGACAATAATGATGAGACCTAAGAAGTCCGAATCGCATCCATAAATATGATTTTATTGTGCAACTGGTTCTTTGCCAAATAGAAAAATAGTGTAATTGCGCTATTTGAGACTACACTGATGAGACCTAGTATGTTCGAAACGAGTCTGATCCATAAAGAAAGTAATCTCTAAAGTACAGTTTAATGCCAAATTGATATGACAGAAAATTGACATTAATAAAAGAACGTCATCTCTAATCTGCAGATCAATCTTAATTAAAACGACGCAAAATTGACATTGATTTGCATTTTAGAGAAAATTGACATTGATCTGACCTTTTTTTATGCAAATGATTCCATAAAAAAAATAGTTCAGTAAGCCATTGCACGGGATCACTCCACGCACTTGACTAGGAAATTGAAAACACGCCTGTTAGTTATACGGTTCTTGTGTGCATGGATTGCTTGGCATACTGAATTGAAATTCAAACAAAATCACTCTACCATCATCCTTAGATTAGCTTTACATAATCTTGATAACCATCAATCTTAATTAATCAGAACGCAATAAATCTGATTTAATTAGTTGTAATTCAGTGTGTTTTTTTTATTCATTTCATCCTCTTATTTTCTTGAGTTTCGTGTTTTGTTTCGAGACATCCCGAGCGAATTCCGCGGGGAAAACCCGGAGATCCAAACGGATCTGCGAATCAATTAAAAGGTGCGATGCGAACGCAAAAAAATCCTAACGATTGCTAATTAGTGTTTCGGCAATTAAACGCGAAAAGTCCATCCAATTGATCACCGGCGGAAAAGCGTACGCTTTTTTTTTGTTGCGTTATTAATCACGCGATTTATTTCACAACCGGTTTGATAAACGGTATTAAAGTTTGAATTAGATCAGCGTATAATTTGTATGCTGTAAATTAGATCACTGTTACACTAATTATCATTAAATAACGTTTTTGTTGGTGTCTAATAACATTGACATCCTGTCGTGTCATGTTCATAATAGTCTGGATTCTGGATTTTAATTCTATCAGCATTTTTTTCATGGATTTTTGAAACTTTCCGAACATTACTTTTAAAGCAATTTATTTTAATATAGGATTCGTATGCTCAAAAACTTTAAATATCAAATCATTTTACCTACATTTTAATAGTCTGTGATAGTGATAGGCATAATTTATTATTAAAATTGATTATAATTAATCGATTCTTATCATAAAAGGAGTTTTTCTGTTAAGTATATATTTCCCAATTACAGTGTATATAAATAATTAACACTGTTGTATCCTTTCTTCACACTTTATTTTCTAATGGTTAGATATATATTTCAAGTGCTAAGCACTCATTTTCAATAACAACTAATTCTTACAACTGTTGCGCGGTTTCTTTATACCTACAGTGGATTAAAGGGAAAAACCCCAGATTAAGGGAAGACCTTTGGGTGGGTTAGCAAATTTTATTGCGTGTTGTTAATGGAGGTAACAAATTTAGAAGCGGGTTATTTAAGGGACTAAAATCGAAGTTCAATAAATTATTTTTATTTTTACGCATTTCTATGGCTTCCAACATGTTTAATTGATACTTATTGGACTCTTTTAGGAGTTTCATATTGTTGATGTTGAATTTATGACCTGTTGTAAAGTTATGATGTGCAATTGCAGATTTTTCTGGATTCTGGTTTTTTATGTGATAACTGTGTTCTTTGAATCTAATATTTAAATTGCGGGTTGTTTGGCCGATATACACTTTCTCACAGTTATCACATTTTATTGAATAAATTCCAGATTTTTCAATGAATTCTCTTTTACTAAATGTGTTTCCTAAAAGTTTACCACTTTTTGAATTTGTGTATTGTGCTGCCGTGAGGTTGAATTTTTTAAATAACTTATTTATATGATTATTTAGTCTAGGTACGTAAATGACTCTAGCATATTTAATAGGCTGTTTTTCTTGCTCCTGCAAACTCGTTATTGATTTGATCTTGTGAGATTTTATGCTCTTATTAATTAATTTTTGAATGGTATTAGGGTTATAATCTAAAAATTTTGCTATTTCCAATATTAACTTAAATTCTGCTTTCCTGTTTTCTTCTGAAAGTGGTAATTCAATCGCTCTGTCTATCATACTTTTAAATGCTGAAAGTTGATATTTAATCGGTGTCGAAGATGATGAGTGGATATAATTAAACGTATGAGTACCTTTTCTATATATATTAAAATCTAGTTTATTGTCGTTTCTACTTACAAGAATATCTAAAAAGGGGAGTTTTCCATTATTTTCAATTTCAACTGTAAAATTTATACTGGGATAAAGGTTATTTAATTCTGATTTTAAATTATTAATGTTAGTGGTGTTTTTGATGATGGCGAAAACATCGTCTACGTATCGGTACCAAATTTTAGGGAAATTGTCAATGGAGTGTTTGGGTTTATTTTCTAGGTGATTTAGAAAAATATTCGCTAAAAAAGGTGACAGGGGGTTACCCATGGCTGTGCCAAAAGTTTGTTTATAATATATATTATTAAATTCAAAAGTGTTACATTCCATGACAATTTCTGTGAGTTTAATGTATTAGTCTATTTTATTTCTTGCAATTAGATTTTCCGTTAGTATGTTTTCAAGGATTTTTAATGTTTCTTTGATTGGAATACTAGAAAACAGTGATTCTACGTCGAAAGATAATATTTTTTTGTCTGGACCTATTTTTACGTCTCGGAGTTTATTACAAAATTCAATTGAGTTTCTAATGGAGCAATCGTTCTTAATTTGTAATGTTTGAAATTCTTTTACTAGCCATTTTGCTATTTTGTAGGTGGGTGAATTTATGTTGGAAACTATGGGTCTATATTTATTACCTGTTTTGTGTACTTTAGGTAAACAGTATAATCTAGGTAGCATTGGATTTCTAACTTTTAATCTATAAGCCAGATTTTTATCAATTAAAGATGTTGGAGTTTTTAATGCGTTGTTTATTTTAGTGATATATAATTTAATTGGGTTTTTTGTTTGTTTTATGTATGGACCTGAATCTAACATTTTGTTTATATCACTTAAATAATCCGCTTTTTTAACAATTACGACGCTGTTACCTTTGTCAGATTTTAAGTAAAATAGGTCCTTTTGTTTTAATGTTTTCACAATTTCTGTTTCTTCTTGCTGTTGTTTGTGGTTTGTTCGGCCTGGTTTCTTCTTTGTAATTTTTTCTATCGTCTCTTTCGCTGCGATCCGGAATGTATAGGCATCTTCTGGCTTCAGTTGTGATGTTGCTGATTCGATGTCATTGATGATGTCTTCCATAGGAATGTGGGACATGGGAACCGAATGTTTCAAACCTTTTTTTAAAAAATTAATTTCATTTTCGTTGAATTTTTCATCTGATCTATTATATATAAGGGTTTGAGTGAGATGTGCTGTTGTATTTTCACTTTCGTTGGTAATGTTTAGTTTTTGTTGATCAGTTAAAGATTTGAACTTCTTATGCAGAGAGGTGGACTTCTTCTTAATTTTAACATTTATTACTGTGTTAATTTTCTGCAACGATTCGTCCCATATTTCCGATGTTGTGTTCTTTGCCAGTTTTAGATGGAGAGGATATGCTTCAATTTCCAAGATGTTACGTTTCGAGTGTAGGTATCCGATTTCAAACTTTAACCACTTCACTTTCATATCGAACACTAATTTTGAAATATCTTTGTTGTGTTTACAAGTTTTGACTTTTATGAACTTTGGAAAAATCTGTTTGTGAAGGCACTTCTGTAGGAAATAAATGTCGGCACTTATTATATATATATATATATATATATTATACAGTGTATATGTTGTAAATCTTCTGGTATTAGTTGTTTTTTTTTAGAGTTCAATTTGAAGCAATAAACGAGTGTTTTCCACTCCCAGATTAAGCATGAAGTAAAATTTCGAGTTTAGAAAAGCCTTAAAATTTGGTTTGGTCGCGTAGCGCGAAGCGCGGAGCGACCAAACCAAATTTTAAGGCTTTTCTAAACTCGAAATTTTACTTCATGCGCCACGTGTTAAACATAGAACTATTGTGAAGTTAAAAATATACTTCTTAATCATTATGCTAAGGCTGTATATTTTAAACTTCACGTTAAATCAGTGTTTTATACGCGTGGCGCATGAAGTAAAATTTCGAGTTTAGAAATGACTGAAAATTTGTTTTGGTCTGGTTTCTCAATCGCTTAGAATGGTTTATCTCCCAGATTTTTTCAAACTTTCAGAATCTAGATGTACATTTCAGATTTTTTCTTAAGCTCTTAGAATTTATTTCAAACTCCCAGAATGATTCTCATACTTTCAAAGGAAAAATAAATATGTTTTGTTTTCGTGCGATTATAATGTCCAAAAACATTTTTAAATGCAGAATAGTTTCATAGATTTTTTCCACAGGATCCTGAAACTCTTAGAATTTTACAACTATATTCCAGTTTAATAAGTTTTTATCTCGTTTTCAGAATTTTTTATCTGGGTTTTAAAACTTTCTTAGGTTTATTTTTGCAGCAGTTTATTTTGATATGGGAATCTAATGCTCAAAGGTTTTTTCTTAAACTCTCAGAATCTAGATGTACATTTCAGATTCTTTGGTAAGCTCTTAAAATTTATCTCAAACTCCCAGAATGATTCTCAAACTTTCAAAGAACAAATATATATGTTTTGTTTTCGTGCGATTCTAATGTTCAAAAACATCTATAAATGCAGAATAGTTTCATAGATTTTTTCCACAGGATCCCGAAACTTTGAATTTTACAACTAAATTCCAGTTTAATAACTTTTTATCTAGTTTTTCAGCATTTTTTATCTGGGTTTTGAAACTTTCCGAACTTTATATTTAAAGCAGTTAATTTTGATATGGGATTTTAATGCTCAAAGATTTTTTTTTAAACTCTCAGAATCTAGATGTACATTTCAGATTCTTTCTTAAGCTCTTAGATTTTATCTCAAACTCCCAGAATGATTCTCAAACTTTTAAAGAACAAAAAAATATGTTTTGTTTTCGTGCGATTCTAATGTCCAAAAACATTTTTAAATAAAGAAAAGTTTTAGGGATTTTTTCCACAGGATCCCGAAACTCTTAGAATTTTACAACTATATTCCAGTTTAATAAGTTTTTATCTCGTTTTCAGAATTTTTTATCTGGGTTTTAAAACTTTCTTAAGTTTATTTTTGCAGCAGTTTATTTTGATATGGGAATCTAATGCTCAAAGGTTTTTTCTTAAACTCTCAGAATCTAGATGTACATTTCAGATTCTTTGGTAAGCTCTTAAAATTTATCTCAAACTCCCAGAATGATTCTCAAACTTTCAAAGAACAAATATATATGTTTTGTTTTCGTGCGATTCTAATGTTCAAAAACATCTATAAATGCAGAATAGTTTCATAGATTTTTTCCACAGGATCCCGAAACTCTCAGAATTTCACAACTAAATTCCAGTTTAGAAATTTTCCATCTGGTTTTCAGCATTTTTATCTGGATTTTGAAACTTTCCAAACTTTACTTTTTAGGCAGTTTATTTTAATATGGGATTCTAATGCTCAAAGATTTTTTTAAACTCTCAAAATCTAGAAGTACGTTTCAGATTCTTTCTTAAGCTCTTAGAATTGATCTGAAACTTCCAGACTGATTGACAATCTTTCAAAGAACAAATAAATATCTTTTGTTTTCATGTGATTCTAATGTCCATAAACATCTTTAAATGCAGAATAAACCCATAGATTTTTTCCACAGGATCCTAATACTCAGAATTTTACTACTAAATTCCCGTCTAATAATTTTTTATCTAGTTTATCATACTCTCAGATTTGCTTATCTGCAATCTAAAACTTTTGAAATTTTTATTTTATTTATTTATTCATTTATTCATTCAACAAAGTCCATTTAAAAATTACATAATATTACACAGCTAAAAATATAAGATTGAGAATATTGAGACTTCCAATATCCAGACGAAAAATTCTGATAGTTTCAGATATTTTAATATTTAAATGAGTGTTTCTTAGCATTAGATTAAAACATTAGAAAATAAACGTGCTGTTTTCTCAAATCCTTATAATTTGAACTATTCTAAGGGTTTGAGAATTCAGAGTTAAACTTTAAGTTATCAGCATATTTTTCTGGTTTCTCAAGCGCTTAGAATTGTTAATCTCTTAGATTTTCCCTTAAACTCTCAGAATTTAGATGTACATTTTAGATTCTTTCTTAAGTTCTTAGAATTTATCTTAAACTCTTAAAATGATTCAAAACTTTCCTTGTAATTTAATGTCTATTATATTAGTTATTTCAATATTTAAAGCATTTTTAAATATTTTAATGTAAATAAACTGTGTGTTATACTTTAATTTGATTCCAGGAAACATTTAGAATACAAATTATTTCCTTTATCTTTAAAGTTGGGTGATTATTATTATTTTTTCAAGGTGTGGAAATGAAATTTGTGTGCGGTAATTGAGGCTCATTGAAATTTAATTTTAATTTCTAATTATGGATGCGCATAAAATTACGCCTCACTCTTTTGTACTGAATCTTCACATCATAAATTGAAATGATTGCCGGTAATAAAGTTTCTTACTGCACATAAAATATTGTACGTTTTCTGTAATCGTTATTTGAAATCTATTTAGGTAATCGCTCTATTGCAAAAAACCCACCATAAAACAAAGTTTAAAATTGTAAATTAATGCCATATTGGTATAAATATTAAATAGGAATTGTTTGTTATATTTACATGTTATTTATTTATTTAATTATTTGTTTATATACTGGTTTAATACTTGTATATTATTTTATTATTATATTATGGAAATCTATTTAGGTAATCGCTCTATTGCAAAAAACTCACTATGATTTTAAAATTGTAAATTAGTAGAGTATTAGTATACAAATTAAATGGGAATTTTATATCATATTTACATATTATTTATTTTGTTAATTATTTAATTATATATTTGTTTAATAAATGTATATTGTTTTGTTTATTGATTGACAACTGTACACCTTTGGTATGAGCAAGAAATTAATTTACTTACACATTTTTTTGCAGCTCAAAATACCTCTTATTTAAATAAATATATTCCTAAAAAAATGTGTTTTACGCGATCAATCAGAACCAAATTACAGATAAATTACAGGAATTTTTCCTTTTAAGTATACTTACATACCAGAGCTGGGCAGGATTCGAATCATTCAGGATTCGAATCCTGGATTCGAATCCGTTTAGAGGATTCAAAAGAGGTATTCGAATACTTTAGTTAAACTGGATTCGCGATCCGGATTCGTTGCACTTTTTTAAAAGGATTAGTATTCGAATCCAAATGCTGGTTATTCGAATCCTCATAAAAGGATTCGAATCCTTGTAAAAGGATTCGAATCCTCGTAAAAGTATTCGAATCCTCATAAAAGGATTCGAATCCTCGTAAAAGTATTCGAATCCTCATAAAAGGATTCGAATCCTTATAAAAGGATTCGAATATTTATAAAAGGATTCGAATAGTTACAAAAGGATTCGAATCGTCAAAAATAATCCTTACAATTAACATGAAATATGTGTTTTGTGTGTTTTTAAATTTCTCGTTAAATCACTGTTATATACGCGTGGCGCATGAAGTAAAATTTCGAGTTTAGAAAAGCCCCGTGAAAATTTGTCGAGGGTCGCTGCGCGACCCTCGACAAATTTTCTACGCGTGGCTTTTCTAAACTCGAAATTTTACTTCATGCTTAGTCTGGGAGTGGACGACACTCGTTTGTAAGTGATAAAATCAATTAAATTAATGATTTGTGTCAAATTTGACACTTTGATAAATTTTGATGATTTTTGCCAGATTTGAGATTTTTAATTGTTTTTCGGTAATTTCGCCAAATACAACATTTTGCTGAATATGAATTGACATTCCCAATCAAATGTTTACACTTAACATGTCGGTTTATAACATTTTTATAAGATTTTCAACAAATCGATATTTTCATAAAATTATCATTATTTCGAGATTTTCGTCGATTAATCAAATTTTTATCAGATTTTGCAATATATTTCATTAATGTATCGAATGTTGATGAAATTTTCAATATTTTGAGATTTTTAATTAATTTATGAAAATGTTTATCAGATTTTCAACATATCTTGATTTTCGATATTTTGTCATTTTTATCGATTTATAAAATTTTGATGCAATTTTCGATATTTCGATATTTTCTCGTCAAATATATAAAATGTTTATATGTAAGATTTTCAATATTTTTATTCAGATTTGTAACGATTTTCAAACATTATTGAAGACACACTATTGAGATTTTTTTTTTCTACAAGACATTTAATCATTTTTGACATTGAATGACATTTTTGATATTTTTTACCTTTTGAGATAACATTTTTGACAATAGATTATATTCTTGATATTAGACTACGTTTTTTGACATTAGATGACATGTTTCACATTAGATGTTACTTTTGATAAACAATGACATTTTTTACTTTTTTACTATTTCTGATGTTGACATTAAATGACGTATTTGACATAAGATGGCAGTTCTGACATTTTATTTATTTTTACTTTTTTGACATTAGACGACAATTTTGACATCTGATATTTTTGATATTACATATTTACTTGTTTTACATTAGATAACAATTTTTATATTATTAGATAACTTTTTTGACATTATTACTAATTTTAACAGAAATTTTCGTTTTTGTAAGAATGTTTTTGTCAAACTGTCAGGTACTGACATAAAATGATAATTTTGACGTAAATTGATTTTATCAACACGCCGAATTTTTGACGTTTTTGATATTTTTAATATTTACGAGATGACATTTTGGCCATTTTTATGTTTTTGGCAATTTTAAATAATTTTGACATATTTTGATAACTTTTAAAATTGAAAACAGTTTTAATATGTTTTTATATTTTTAACTTTACTTGAAATCAGTGTTCAATACGCGTGGCGCATAAAGTAAAATTTCGAGTTCAGAAAAGCCCCGTGAAAATTTGTCTCGGTTCGCTGCGCGACCCTCGATAAATTTTCTACGCGGGGCTTTTCTAAACTTGAAATTTTACTTCATGCTTAGTCTGGGAGTGGAGACACTCGTTCGTAAATTTTCGAATTATCATAAAGTTGTGTATTTATTTTTAAAACAATCTTTCCCGGTTTATTGAACAAAAACAAAAGAGCTGAGGTGAAAATTGTTTAGGTAAAAGTGGTTTATTTTTTCGTTGGCTACAACTTTTGTTTGAAAAATTTTTTGATTTAGATATCGAAAGCCATAATCGGTGAGTTGCTGATGTCCACTAGATTTTTTAGTTTTTAATTCAAAAACAAAAGAGCTGAGGTGAAAAGTGTTTAGGTAAAAGAGGTATATTTTTTCGTTGGCTACAACTTTTGTTTCAAACATATTTTGACTTAGACGTCGAAAGCCATAGTGAAATTTGTTTAATAAAAAAACATCTAATGATTTCTGGTGATTTTTAACGCAAGACTTTAAGACATTTGATGGTATAATTAATATTGAATTACTGAAATAAGTATTTATTTTTAATATATTCGGTAAACAATGTAAAATATTTATTTAATTAAAATATTTAGAAAATAACACTACAATAAATTTTATATTATTATTATACTGGGTGTCCGTTTTTCAACAGAATATATGGGGATATCGGTTATTTAAAGAGATAGAGAGTCGGTTAAATTGGGGCAAAGTTTCATAAATTAGGGCCCAATAATAACCCGAAAACAAGTTTAAAATATCTTATTTCATTAATGAGATATTATCAAAAAACGTATTTTTGAAAATTCGTTTTTATTTTTTTATTCAAAAACTATTGAATCCAGACATTTACAACTTTGACATTATAGGCACTTTTTAACGATAAATCTAGTAACATATTTTATTTTAAGATAACTATAACATTTACCTAGGGACCATAGCTAACTTTTGTTTTTCTAATGGGCGTCATTTTGGATTTTGATATTTTTTGGAAGAATAGTTTTTACTGAATTCAATAATGTATCACACTTATAGTTTATTGTACATTTTATATGTAAAATTTTAATCTATTGGTTTTTTAAAGAGTGCCTTGAAAACAGTTGAGTAACTCACTTATTTGGCAACTCCTAGGACCCATAATTTGCTTACATATCACCCCTGAAGACGGGCATCCGACGATACATATTTTAACAGTTGTGACATATTTTAAAGTAACGAGTGTCTTCCACTCCCAGACTAAGCATGAAGTAAAATTTCGAGTTTAGAAAAGCCCCGCGTAGAAAATTTGTCGAGGGTCGCGCAGCGACCCGAGACAAATTTTCACGGGGCTTTTCTAAACTCGAAATTTTACTTCATGCGCCACGCCTAGACCCATTGATTTAAAGTGTGGTTCAAAAACACACAAATACATTTTAAATCAGAGTAACACAGAAATATAGTCTGTTATCAACGATGTTCAGTGTTAATAATAAATAATTAGGTTGTGAATATTTTTGTTAAAACAACTGATAACGATATTTATATGTTAATGGTTGTAAAAAAATAATAAAACCAAATTTATTCTTAAAGGATTTGTATTCGTAATTCGAAAACACAGGATTCGAATCTTTGATTCGAATCATATTTATCTCTTACGAATCCTTTATTCGAGTATTCCTGATTCGAATCATATTAGGTGATTCGGATTTGTGATTCGAATCCTTTTAACGAGGATTCGTCCCAGCTCTGTTACATACAAATATTTCAAATTCAAAACTACTTGTATTTGAGAGAATAAGCTTATGCTCTTTTTAGTTTGCAAAAATTCAAACATCATATTTAAAATTACGGCAATGATAAGATAATTAAGACTTATTGTTTGCGGTTTACACGAACATTATCGTTATTTTATATATTATACCTTATTACCTTAACGTAAATTCCTCGAATTTTGAAAGCGCAAGAATTGGTTAGTCAAAATATACGTTTGTAACCAATTTTAACGTGAGATCAAACATCAGTATATTTTGAAATTAATTTGCAATCGGTGTTTTATACGCGTGGCGCATGAAGTAAAATTTCGAGTTTAGAAAAGCCTGAAAATTTGGTTTGGTCGCGTAGCGCTACGCGCTACGCGACCAAACCAAATTTACGGGGTTTTCTAAACTCGAAATTTTACTTCATGCTTAACCTGGCAGTGGAAAACACTCGCTTAAGCTTCAAATTGAACGCTATTATAAAATCAAGGAATGCCTGAAAGTTACAGGGTATAAACAAGAATAATTTAAATTCAAAACTATTTGAATACGAGAAAATAAGCTTACGCCGTCCCTCAACATTAAATAATATCGAAGTCGCAGAACGATCAGCCCTTAGAATCCTCACAAAAATCCGACACCCCAATAGCCCACTCCAAAACCCCTCCAATACCTTATTGTATGAAAAAACAGAAATAATCCCTATCCAACAACGACTTACCCAACTATCCCAAAAATTCACATCTAACCCACACATCCATGACATCCTTAATCACCTCTGTTTAGTACGAAACCCCAATATTTCTCCCGAATTCAACAACCCAGAAACCACCATTTATCAATTCATTACATCTCACATGAATCATAACTAACTCACAAGACAAGGACAAGTACAACTCAGGCTGAAAGACCGATGGTCGATAGCCAAGGATCCAAAATACTAAAATATAGTGTAAAAATAAACAAACTGTAATTTTTTAGTGCACAATAAAGATGTTTATATATATAAGCTTACGCTTTACATAGTTTTCACGCTTTAAACATAATATATAAAATTACGAAAATTCGTGTAAAATTCAAACAATACGTCTTAATTAATGAGACAACTTAATACAATAAATATCCATTGAAACAACTATTTCCTGTGCAAATACACCTCCGGATATTGAATCATACAATGAAATATTTAAAATCTTATTTGATTTGTTACAACGCTCTTTCAAAGTATAACATTGAAGTCAAGTTCTACTCAAACCAACTACCAAATCAAAATGAAAAATGAAAGGAGAAATTACAAGAAATCATAGCGTATACATCGGAATATGTACTTAACACGTTGACTGTCGCAATTTTGTTTACATATAGAAATTTTTATTTAATGTGAATAGTACTTTATTCATATATTTTCTATTCTTATATTTTGCAGTGCAATTTTTGCACATACAGATTTGTTTTTCTAATACAGTGAAGGAGTTATTTAAACACAAAAAATAAACTAGAACAAATTTTTGCAAGTCATTCCATGTACACAGACTCAATTAATCGAACAATCGAAAATAATCAGATCAACGAACCTTATTTTACTTAAACAATTTTCTCACTTATCACTTGAAATTTTTGGAATGTAAAATTAGAAATACATAAAATAACATTTGGTTTGCTTCGATTATTACTCGATTACTTAGTTTCGCGTTATACAGAGTAAGACCGTAGCGAGAAAAAAAATCGGAGGGGGTTATATAAATTTCAGGGGGGGGGAGGGGGGTGGGGGTTTTAGTGGTTAAAATATTGTTTTTGCTCTTACAAGGCCACTTTTACATACAAAAATGTACCATTATGAAAGGGGGTTGAACCCCCATATCTAGCTACGGCCTTGATACAGAGTGACTTCTGAAACAATTTCAAACAACACAAAATACAAAATGCAAACTTTTTTATTTGTATTCCGAAATTCTCAGAACTGATCCATAGGGCCAACTAAAGAAGTTTACATATTGTAATGTAAATTGTACATTAAATGTAGTGTAATTAAAAGAAAAAAAATGATTTGTTTTATCAACAATAAATTGTAATAGTATTATTTATTAAATGTATAGATACATATTAAAAATACATTAACCCATTAACGGCCGAGCTATTATAGAGTTAACTCTAATAGTTGGTTTTAGGTAAAAATTGTGCACTTATTTTTATGATTTCTCTAAATGACTTATTGTATGACATACTCTAATTTTTTCTTTTAAATATACATAATGTACACGACGTAGATTTTTAAGCATCCGTCGATTTTATTTAAAAACGTGCAATATGAAGTTTAGATAGAGTGTTTTCCACTCCCAGACTAAGCATGAAGTAAAATTTCGAGTTTAGAAAAGCCCCGCGTAGAAAATTTGTCGAGGGTCGCGCCAGCGACCCGAGACAAATTTTCACGGGGCTTTTCTAAACTCGAAATTTTACTTCATGCGCCACCCGTATAAAACGCAGAAATATTGTGAAATTAAAAATACACTGCCATTTTTTTGTGAGGAATAATTAAAATATTTAAATACAAAAATATTTACAGTTTTCCTTACACATATTCAAGTCAGTTCAAATTGTATAATTTATCAAATTAATGTATAGGTACGAGTATAGTAATATAATTAACAAAAAATTACTATGTTGCGTGTATACATTAATAGCGCTTAATGGGTTAATTAATTTAAATTAAATTGAATTAATTAAGAATAATAATTCTTATATATACATATAACATACAAAATTAAAATAATTTATATTTAACAATAATAATAAAATAAACTAGCTCCCTGAAAATTTTCTATCGACCATAGGTCCTTCAGCCTGTCTTTGTCGATTAATTGTTTATACAAATAAGTAGTAAAGCGTCATGATCACTAATGTCATTTTAACTGTCTTTGTCTATACGTGAGGAGTATGTCATTCGTCTGTGTCAATCGGTAGTTTTTTAAAAAAATGTAGATAAAATTAATTCGTAAATCGTGATGTCTGGGAATTTGTATTTTGGGGTTATGTTAGGAATTCGAGGTATACATAAATGGTTTATGATGTGGAGTATGGAGGGATTCTTAGAGAATTTGTGGGTGAGGTGTTGAAGGCGTTCTTAGATCGGGATGAGGTTGCATTTTTGGTATAGGAGTGCATTAGAAGGATTATAAAAAGGATTTAAAAGGTGTCTGATTTTTGGGAGCACTCTGAGGGCTAATCTTTCAGCTACTTGGAGATTATGTAGAACAGTTGGGCGAGGATTGAAAAACAGGATGGCGGCATAGTCGAGAAGAGGTCGGCATATCATTTTATAAATATGAACCGCAGTTTTTGTTACGATTCCATGATTTTTGTAAGTTAATATTCTAAAATGTCGAGCTTTCGCCCCGACTTTTGCCTTGATGTTTTGGGAATGGGCTTAAAGCTGAGTTTAGTGTCAGATCTAATACCAAGGTACTTACAGGTGTTAGACAGGGGAATGCAGTTGTTTATTAGTATTTTAAATTGAGATTAAAGAGGGCGTTGGTATGGAATAAAGAGTTAGGATTTGTTAGGATTTATGAGTATTCTCCATTTTTGCGAACTATAATTGGATGCTGTCGATCAGTTTCTGCAGAGTGCCCATAGCCTTAAGGATTGTAGGAGCGTGGGATACTAGGGAGGTGTCATCGGCGTATAGCAAAGGGTAGGCAGTTTTATTTAGGTAATTTGGATTGGGATTATACAGATTACAATTATGTTGTAGAGGAGGGGTGATAAAGGAGAGTCTTGGGGTAAACCTTGTTCGGGTATAAGGGTATTGGAAAGAGATGCAGGGATTTTAACTTGAAGGGTTCTATTTGACAGGGAATTGTCTACATGGTTGATGACGTGGGGAGGGATATTTAAAGAGTGACATTCAAACAACAAACCTCAATGCCACACGGAATCAAAAGCTTTTTGTATGTCGAGAAATACTACGGCGGATTTATGGCCCTCGAGGTGTGTTGTTTGAATGTTTGAGGTAAGAATTTATAGAGGAAGGGATGTAGCTCAATGCTTAAGAAATCCAAATCGGTAAGGAGGAATGTGATCAGTAACATGTTGCAATATTTTGTGTTTGATTATAGACTCGAAGAGTTTTCCAATGACTGGAAGCAGGGTGATGGGATGATAGCCAAAAATAACTAGTGATGGCGTTAGCTATCAAATCCATTAACCAGTGAATCGGTATTTTGTTTTTGAATACATATTATTATTCTCCGCTTCCATTCAGAAGGGACCCCCTGAGTACTATAAACATGATTATAAATTCGAAGAATGTATTTATGTATGTGATCAGGTAAGGGTTTTAGGATCAGTCTTGGGATATTATCGTAACCGGGTGCTGTTTTTTTCCCTCCGAAAGAAATTCACGGTATTCATCTTCTTATATGTCATCTTCAGGATTGATAGGAATAGGTTTGTTTTTAAAGGAATCATACCATGAATTTATAAATTGGAAACAGTCAGTGTCATAATCGTCGTTGTCAGTCATTGTATACCAGTCTTTTAAATTTTTGAAAAAATGTCAGCTATTTGTGTGTTATCAGTTATTATTATATTTGATGCTGGGTCTTGAATTTTTTGTATATACTCATATATCCTGTATTTTAACAGTTTTTTTAATTTTATGCCAGAATTGGTTTCCCTTAACATAATTAATATTATTGCAAGTTGTGATCCGCGTGTCAATTTTGTATTCGTTGGAATTTTTGTTTTAAAGTCATGTTGTCAGTCTGTTTTAAATCCCTGTACATTTGTCGTATGAATTTAATTAGTCTTAATATATATTTTAAAAGAGGGTATTTGTAGGTACATTTTGTGTAGGTAGGGGTATGGTTTTCAATGAATTGTGATAAACGAGTTAGAAATATAGATATGGAGTTTAAATTTATTGTCTGGTAGGTATTTATCAAATCAGTCATGTCTTTTGTCACTTTATTTATGTCACAGTCTTGATGTCGTAATATAATATTTGGAGGGGTTGGTAGAGGGGTTCTTGTTTAACCCATTATGTGCCATTGATGCATATACCCAACATTATTAATTTTATGTTAATTAAATTACTAAATAAGTTAATTTGATATAATATATTATTTGAATTGACTTGAAAATGTATGCAGAAAAACATAAATATTTTGTTATTTAAATATTTCTAATATTACTCATTTGAAAAAAATGTATTCAGTGTATTTGTAACTTCACAATATTTCAGTGTATTTGTAACTTCACAATATTTCAGTGTTTTACACGCGTGGCGCATGAAGTAAAATTTCGAGTTTAGAAAAGCCCCGTGAAAATTTGTCTCGGGTCGCTGCGCGACCCTCGACAAATTTTCTACGCGGGGCTTTTCTAAACTCGAAATTTTACTTCATGCTTAGTCTGGGAGTGGAAATACACGTTCTAAACTTCATATTGCACGTGTTTATACAAAATCGACGAATGCCTTACATTTACAGCGTATACATTATTTATATTTAAAAAAAAATTCACAGAATATAATACAATAAGTTATTCGTAGAAATCATATAAAGAAGTGTAGAATTTTACCTAAAATCCACTTTTAGAGTTAACTCTATAATTGCTCGGCCGTTAATGGGTAAATGGGTTAAAGGAGAATTGTATCGAAACGTGATCGGATCCTAGATCTGAGATTAGATTAACATTATGAACGAGATGTTGAATGTTGCTCGTATATAGAAATATATCAGTAGTTGAGAACTGGTTAGGTGACATAATGAATCTAGGAGCAGTGCTGATTCTAACGAAATTTAAATTTGACATAAAAAATGATAACTATTTTGTTTTTGTTTTATTTAAGTTAAAGTCTCTAATTACGATAACATGATCGTATAAGGACGCTTTTGTTAGAATGGTAGGTACCTTCAATGGAAGAGGAATGGTGGATATATACAAGGAAAATATGAAGTTGAAAGGAAGGAAGGAAGGCATTTGTTCATATTATGTTTAATTTTGGGTGGGCTCAATAATTCTTATTTATCGTCAAGTAATTTGTTTTTTAACAAACGCCTAAATTTTAAAATGCATATTGATTCATTTATTATTGGTTATAATTTAATAAATTTAACAAATCCTTCAAAAGATACTGATCTGTAGATCCGTTGTTGTTTGCAACCTCGTATATGGGAATGATTTTGTGTTTTAGTATTTTGTTCATAAATTTCACTTTATTTATTTTTAAAAAAAAGGTAAGATAATTTGGTGGCATAAGTTTGAAAATTTTATAAATGAAACATATTTATAAAAAATTATTGCTGACGTATATTGAAAAATTCTTATCCTGCTAACATAGCATCAACGAGGAATGATTTTATTTATAGTCTTTGTAAGACTAACTTGTTGTAGATTGCGAAAAGAATCGCACTTTTAATGTTTGAAGTATTCTGCAACCAAGAATTGGCAATTTCATTTATACTTATGTTTGAACGGTAACGTGACCGCCAGTCTAAGGTGTCAAATTGTTTACAGGGAATGGCAAAAGCTATACTGATGAGAGATAAATCTCGAAACGCGTCTATAGATGGCCTGCACAATTTGACCCAAATTGTTACATTTGCAGTAGGTTACTGTATGTAACAGCAAACACTTGTTGTATAATTCAATGTCCGTCGGGGTATTAGCCCGGGAAGTAGTTGTTTCAATGAGTGTTTGATATAGTCTTTGTAAGACTAACTTGTTGTAGATTGCGAAAAGAATCGCACGTTTAATGTTTGAATGATTTTTTGTTCTAGTATTGTGTTCATGAATTTTACTATTTTTTTTTATTATACATGTAAGATAATTTGGTACTATGTTTCTGAAAACTATAAATAAAACACATATTCATGAAACATAATTTCTGAGGTATATTGAACAATTTTAACTCTGCTAACACAGCATCAATGCTTCGTGTATTTAATTAATTTATTTTTACTTAAAATTTGGCACTTCCTCTTATGATTTCTATGAATGTCGTATTATATTTCACACTAGAAATGTTTCTTTTAAATACATAGAATGTATGCGCTGTAAATTTTCAGGCACTCGTCGATTTCATAAAAGTGTTCAATTTAAAGTATTGAACGATTGTTTCCACTCCCAGACAAAGCATGAAGTAAAATTTCGAGTTTAGAGAAGCCTGAAAATTTGGTTTGGTCGCGTAGCGCTACGCGCTACGCGACCAAACCAAATTTTCAGGCTTCTCTAAACTCGAAATTTTACTTCATGCGCCAGCGTATTAGACACTGAAATATTGCGAAGTTAGAAATAGCCTTAAAACATTGTTTTTTTTTTAAAAGTATTATTTGAAATATTTAAATAACAAAATGTTTACATTTTTCTTCACACATTCAAGTCAAGTCAAGTAATACAAATTTATCAAATTAACTTATTTAACAAAAAAATAATTATATTGCGTTATTGCACCAATGGCGCTAAATGGTTTATTGAAGATAGTAGAAAGTTTAAAAGTTAATTTTTGCTATAAACGTATGCTGTTAAATCAAATATTTAATCTGGCAATTTACTAGATCTTATTACGATCTAACATTACACAATTTTAAGGAATTTAAAATGCAATATTAAAAATGATTGATTGAGCTACGCGAAGAACGAATTAAATTATAGTCAATTTATCACTGTTTATTCTTTGTAGTGTTTTCTATTAACAGCCGCAAGCTTTTAATTACACAACAATAAATTATAAAAATTCCGGGAAACATATTTTTATTTAACTGCTGGAAAAATACATTTTAGTTTCTATATTTCCCATCATATTTTTCAATATACGCCTCCATTTTTTTACGTAACACTGGATTGTTTATTCCAAGCAGAGAATTTTTCATCTAATTGCACTATTTTTCCACCCGAGCTAAGCAGATTATAAATTATGTTCTGACCGCAATGACTAGCGCTATTCGCAGTCTGCACAGTTTTTTTTGTCAATGCTCTTTCCTTTTTCTGCGATTTCTCACGGTTAATCGAATCTGCACACAATTTCAAAAACAAGATCATTTCTTTCATCGTTTGTCCTAACAGTATTTCGGTGGATATTTGGATCATTAGTTTAGCTTATGGGGAATACCTAAATTTTGTAATTTGGGCGGATCTTCGTGTTCAACAATAAATAAATCTTTAAGATAAAGAGAAAAATGAGTTTGCCAATAGTTTGCGGAATATTTATAAAATATTAGAACGAATTAAAATTAATATCGTTTTTCTGCAAAAATGTAGTCTCTTTAATAAAGTCCTTTCACTTCTAATTTTTTGTTATTTCTCCTTTCATTTTAAATTCGTATTTGTTAGTTGGTTTGAAGAGAATTTGACCTAAACGTTACATATACTTTAATAGAGCGTTGTAACAAATCAAATTAAATAAGATTTTAAATATTTCATTGTATAATTCAATACCCGGAGGTGTATTTGCACGGGAAGTAGTTGTTTCAATGGATATTTATCGTTCAAACAAGATAAATTCAAATTCAAAACTATTTGAATTCGAGAAAATAAGCTTACGCTTCTTATAGTTTGCACACTTTAAACATAATATATAAAATTACGAAAAAACTATTCGACGATATTTATCGTCTTGAGTTGTCTTATTAATTAAGACATTGTTTGCATTTTCCCGAATAACATTTTCGTAATTTTATATATTATCTTTAGTGAATAAATTGAGAATAAATTATAAGTATATTTCGAATTCAACACTAGTTTGAATTGGAATACATTTGCTTACGTTTTAAGTTTGCATAATTTTAAATATTGAATATAAATAAATAGGCGTTATAACAAACCAAACAAGTCGAATGATTAGGTTACGTGAAGAGTAAATTAAATTGACCAATGAAGCACTAATAACCTTTCTTCAAATTTATATTTGAATTTCCAAATGACCATTTCGGACAAGTCATCATTATCAATGGATTAATTGTGTTAATGCATTGATAATGGTCACTTTGTGTCCAAAATGTATATTTGGTACGTAATTTAAATAAAAGTGTAAAAAAGTGTTATTTAAAGCACTAATATCTCTTTTTCACACTTTTATTTAAATTACAAAATATACATTTTGGACAAAAAGTGACCATTATAGATGGATTAACAAATTTAATCAATTTTTATCAATTTAAATCAAATATATTTAATTAAAATAAAATACAACCGTTTGCTTAGTTATGTTATGTTATACAGAGAGATTTATGTAACACCGACCATGCATAAAACAAGAATTTTTCTTTTAGGTATACATAAACATACTTTGTACATTTGCTGGTGCTCGGTTTATTACAAGAATTTAATTTGAACTTTAAACGAGTTTTTTCCACTCCCAGGCTAAGCATGAAGTAAAATTTCGAGTTTAGTAAAGCCTGAAAATTTGGTTTGGTCGCGTAGCGCGAAGCGCGGAGCGGCCAAACCAAATTTTCAGGTTTTTCTAAACTCGAAATTTTACTTCATGCGCCACCGGTACACTGATGCAATGTAAAGTTTAGCTGTGTGTTTCAAACTTCGTAATATGTCAGTGTTTTGTACCGGTGGCGCATGAAGTAAAATTTCGAGTTTAGAAAAGCCTGAAAATTTGGTTTGGCCGCTCCGCGCTTCGCGCTACGCGACCAAACCAAATTTTCAGGCTTTTCTAAACTCGAAATTTTACTTCATGCTTAGTCTGGGAGTGGAACACACTCATTTCAAATTGAACTCATTTAAAAAAAAAACAACGGTTATCTAAAGATTTACGGCATATACGCTGTAATTGAGACATGTATACTTGAAAGAAAAACTCCCTGTATGTACAAGTTGAGGCATTAATTGCGATTGATTGTCTACAATTTGTAATGGTCATATAGGCAACCCAATTTACACACAACTTCAAAATGAAAGGTTTCTAATTGTATTGGATGACAATGTTCGGTGTTATATAAACCACTTTGTATATTCTAGTGGCTTAGTATTTATTATTGAGAATGAAATTCATATTCAATCTTGATTAATAATTATTTTAACTAAACGACTGTGTGTGAAAACAAAAGTTTGTAGTGTTGAATCATTTCTATAATACAAATTATTTAATTTTATTTGATTATGTTTTGATGAGAATTGTAATATTTTGTAAACGCACAACATTAGCAACGGTTAAACAATTAGGAAACGCACATTTTTTTCAGTCTTCTCTTCCAAAATCCTGATTACTTTCCATTTGAAGGTCCCCTCAGCGCGTAGATTTAGAAATTTGTCATTTCGTTGACCGATAATTGGCAATGTAATGGTCTATTGTAGCAACCGTTAATGCGTGACCTGTTCACAAAAATTTAGGCAACATGATAAAATAAAATTCGATAGAGAAATTTTCGAACGAACAAAAACGGTTGGGATTAGATAATATTAATAAATTCGCTTAATAAAACTGGATTTAGATAATCCAATAATAAAGATAAATATGGATTGTTTAGGGTATTGGGATAGATTCGACTCAAAATAAATGAAAATGCAAATAATATGATTTTTCTTCAGTATTACCCTGTACTTCTAATAATTAATTTTTAGAAGATAACTGTTTTTGGCTTGGCGACCGAGCTAAATTTTCGGACTTTTTTATAGTCTAAATTTTACATCGTGCCACGTGTATAAAATACTGATTTAAAGTGAAGTTTAAAATACAGTGCTTAAGTTTTATATCTCGTTCATAAATTTTACAAATATTACGTATAATGTAATAGCTCACTTTATTTACTTCATCGTGACTTTTGTCACACAATAAAATAAAAAAATCAATAAATAATGTTTGAAATATAATGCGTGAATCAAATAATACTTCAAACTTTTATATATTTTTTTCTAGGATAATAAAATAATATTAAAAACAATCTTATTCAAACCCTTTCACTAATTTGATTTAAATAAATATATCTGGACAAAAGAACGCTGGTACAGATCAATGCAGAATAGAAATCTGAACCAGAATAAAAATTAAAAAAATATAAATAGTATTTAATTTCAATTTATAATAAGTGTTCAATTATAAAACATCGTGGTTTAATGTTTTAAAGTTGACCAAATATAGTATGAAATTTTGAACACTCTGTATTCTATTATCCATCTATTTTCTGCGTGCAATTCCTCCGATGCTGGAATTCTTCGTAAAATTTGGTCTTCTTTCGATTAAAAATAATTAATTTTATGATGTGTAAAGTCTTCTATACAAGGATTTTTTCTTGTAAATGTACATATTCCGATACATATACTAAAAATATTAAGACATTCGTTGTTGTTTAAAAGAGTTTATTTTGAAGTTTTAGACAAGTGTTTTCTACTCCCAGATTAAGCATGAAGTAAAATTTCGAGTTTAAAAAAGCCTGAAAATTTGGTTTGGTCGCTTCGCGAAGCGAAGCGGCCAAACCAAATTTTCAGGCTTTTTTAAACTCGAAATTTTACTTCATGCGCCACGCTTATAAAACACTAAAATATTATGAAGTATATTTTGAACTTCACGATATTTCAGTGTTTAATACGCCTGGCGCATGAAGTAAAATTTAGAGTTTAAAAAAGTCTGATAATTTGATTTATTCGCTCCGCTTCTCGGAGCGACCAAACCAATTTTTTTAAACTCGAAATTTTACTTCATGCTTAACCTGGGAGTGGAAAATACCTGTTTATAGCTTCAAAATAAATTCTTTCAAAAAACAACGAACGTCTTAACATTTTTAGCATATGTATCGAAATATGTACACTTCATGTTTACTCAAGAAGTGGAATCGTTCGTTACAAATATTAAATTGAACATGAGAACATGAATATTTAACATTCCCTGTATATTTTCAATTTGATACCTTAATGTCTTCATTAAATTTAACTGATTTGAAATTATAGGTTTTAAAGTAATAATTATAAACAAGATCAACATCTTAATTACAAACAGAAAACTAATGTCTTCTTTAGTATCATTTAGTTAAAAACAATTTACATATGAATCGAAGACATTGGCCGTGTGAAGCAAATTCGGCCATGGCTGAGGAAGAATGGTACTTAAGCCGGGTATAAATTCCCCAGTTATATTCCGACGATCTTTAGTTTTCGCTCAACCTTGGACGCCACTCGTCACCCAAGTGTTGTTTATAATAATCCCAAACCGAGCTTTTGTTATTATCGCGGATTCTCTCGTAATTTAGTGAGCGATTAAAGACGATACAAACAAAAAAACATGATTTCGGTGAAGTTTTGGCCGTTGTTCGGTGTTGTTTTGAGTGTGCTTGTGTGCAGGGGACAGTTTACCGAGCAGCCTAATATTATTTTTATTGTTGCTGATGATTTGGTGAGTAGAAAATGGTTTAATTGCTGCAATTATATCGCTACATGTGGATTAGAAGTTTCAAGGTGCTGCTATTCTGTTAAACACGAAAGATTATTTAAATTTATTAAAAAAAAAACAGAAGACAAGATGAAGCAGAATCAGGGACATTCATTATTTTAATATTGTTAAAACGCAAAAAATTAACAAAAACGATTTAAATAAACGTATCAATTGCGAAAATAATAGTAGGTTGTTTTTAGAAATAAGTATACTAAATAATAATTATCTAAGTTTGTGAATAAATGACAGTAAATACGATAGATTCTGTTAAACCGGAAGGATTATTAAATTTATTTAAAAAGAGAAAAGAAGAGATGAAGCAGAATAAGGGAAATTCATTATTTTATTATTTTTAAATCGCAAAAAATTAACAAAAACGAATTAAATAACCGTATTCATTGCGAACAAAAATGTAGGTTGTTTATAGAAATAAGTATATTACTTAATAATTATCTAAACTTATGAATAAATTACGGTAAATACGATAGATTCTGTTAAACAAAAAAGATTATTTAAATTTATTTTAAAAAAAGAGAAGAGATGAAGCAGAATCAGAGAAATTCATTATTTTAATATTTTTAAAACGCAAAAAAGTTAACAAAAACGAATTAAATAAACGTATCCATTGCAAGAATAAATGTAGGTTGTTTTAAGAAATAAGTATACTTATAAGTATAATTATTTAATTTTGTGAATAAATTATAGTAAATACAATAGATTCTGTTAGACACGAAAGATTATTTTAAATTATTTAAAAAAAAGGGAAGAACAAGATATGAAGCAGAATCAGGGAAATTTATTATTTTAATATTATTAAAACGCAAAAAATGAATAAATAACGAATTAAATGAACGTATCCATTGCAAAAATGATTGTAAGTTGTATTTAGAAATAAATAAACAAATTAATAACAGTAGTTTACAAATAATTATTGTTTTTATATACCTTTGATCAAACTCTTATTTTTATGTTTAGTGGGCTTTGATAAAACAACAATGATATTCTAAAATATTTTATCACGTCAAACTTATTTGCCTAAAAATAAAATGTTTCTTGCATATTTATACTAATGCATGTGATTTAAAGTTTAGTGTTTTGAAGCCTACGGCATCAGAAAGTATTCTAAATTTTATAAAATGTCTTATAGATTGTGTAAAACAGATTGTAATCGTTTTTGTTGCGTTTGTGGACAATTAATATTTACAAAAAATGGAAGACCTATATCAGAAGCGCTGAAAACAGCATATCTGCATTATTTTGGATTTGCAGTGTCTAATCAAGAGAAAAAATGGGTACCAGACGTTTTTTTGTGAGAGTTGTAGGATGACTATAGTGTGATGGGTGTCTGGAGAAAATGCATTTCTTCAATTTGTGGTTCCAGTATTATGGCGAGCGCCCATGAATCACGAAAATAACTGTTACTTCTGTATGACACAGACTTCTGGTTTTAATTCTAAAAACAAACATAAGATTGTTTATCCTGATATTCTGTCTGTCACAATGCCAATACTTCATTTAGACATCCTACCACATCCTGTTTGTCCAGGTATGACACATAGCCAAAGTAACGAGGAGCAGGATTTTGTTGAAGACATTGACTCTGATGAAGCTTTCTGCATGGAAGACGATAAACCACATTTAATTGACCATAGTGAATTGAATGATCGGGTAAGAGACTTACAGATGTCTAAATCCAAGGCAGAACTTCTTGCCTCTCGAGTACAACAATGGAACCTGCTGACACCAAGTGACATATAGGATTAAAAGGATGAGTTTTGTGCCTGTCAGGATATTCCAGGACTTTTCAAGGCGATGGATCAAGAATATGACCCAAACGAGTGACAGTTATTCATTGATTTCTCAAAATATAGCTTAAAAGCCGCATTGCTTTACAATGGTAATAAAAAAACATGTTTACCAATTGGCCACGCTGTAAACAGTAAATAGAAATATGACACGATGGCTGTTCTAATTAAACTGATAAAATATGAACAGCACAACTCAAAAATATGTGGAGATCTAAAGGTGGTTGGCTTGTTATTGGGTTTACGGTGTTTATAGGACAGTCGGGCTAGAGATCATCACTATATAAAAAAAAGTATGGCCTGCTCAGAATGAATTTATTCCAGGACAAATAAATGTTACAGAAACGTCTTTGGTAGATCCACAAAACATAATTTTGCCCCCATTACATATTGAATTAGGCCTCATGAAAATTTTTGTGAAAACTATGGATAAAACCAGTGCTGGTTTCCAGTATCTACAAAAAAAGTTTCATGTATTTCGGAAGCAAAACTAAAAGAGAGGATATTTGTGGACCCACAGATACGTAAAATCATGCAAAATAAAAAATTTGATAATCTGAAAGAAATAAATGCTTAAACATTTTGTTTAACAAATGATTTCTAGGAAATAAAAAGATGAGAGATATTAAGAAATTGTTGCTGAATTATTGAATTACTGAATTGTCAGTTATATGTATTTCGAATTTAGAATAGCCTGAAAATTTGGTTTGATCGTGTAACGCGTAGCGCTACGCGACCAAACCAAATTATCAGGCTTTTGTAAACTAGAAATTTTACTTCATGCTTAACCTGGGAGTGAGTCAACGGAGTCCATTTAAAAAATTCATGATATAGTACGACTAAAAATATAAAATTAACGCATAAAAACTATAAATATAAAATACAATTAAAAACATGACACAAAAAATAAGTTACTAACATAATTTGACTTTGTTCTCAATATTTCTTTATTGATTGAAATTGTCAATTGTTCCTATTTTTTATTCTTGGTAATTTGTGCCAGTTTTAATAGTTTTAAAGTTTTTGTAAAATTTATTGTTCACTGTGGAGGCATCTACTTAGTTATACATCATTATTTACACAAATAAAACAATTAACTTTGTTTGTATAACTGGAGACTCAGTTATACAAACAAAGTTAATTGTCTTATTTGTGTTATTGTTTATTGTTTTTAGTGATTTTATTTCAAATAATAATTTTTTGTTGCAATTTATGATTTTTATCAAATGTTAATATATTTGTGTTCTACTTTTATAAAATCAGAAGATAAATATGATATAATCAATTTATTGATTTAGACTTGTATTTACTATTTTTATTAGTCTTTTGGTATCTAGTATTTTTAATTGTAGTCTATTTTGTAAATGAACCTGGTAAATAAATAAATAAATTGAATTTTATCGATTTGTACGAATAATTGCAAACAAAAAAAATATAATTCTATTTCGTTTTTGATTGAAATTTTCAATGTTTACAATTGTCATCGATTTGTAAAAATGTATGCTATTTATCGTTTTTTTAATAATTTCATTTAAGATTTATGTATTTTGTCAGTTTCTAAGAATTGATTTTTTTAATTATTTTTGTTTAAATTTCATGAATGATTTGTTTATCAATCACGAGTTTTATTAATTTATAAAAATTAACAATTTTTTAGTTTATATTTTGTTTCATGATTTTCGGTAATTTTCATCTATTTGGCAAATATTAATAATTCTTATATACAAATCCCAATAATTACAGCATTTGGTAAATTTGCAGTAATTCCTTGCTTTTACAAAAGCGGTCAACGTTTCTGTATCTGTTTCTACTCCTTGATTAGTTAGATTTTTAATCTGAGGTCATCCACGTTGTTAGCTCTTTGATGCTGAGCTAACAAAACATTTGGGGAAAAATCAGGAGAACTTGGTGACCATTTTATGTCTCCTTTGATGCTAATAATACGACAAAGAAATATTTGATTTAAATATTCCCTTACCGCAGTATCAGCAGGACATACATTTTGCAACCTAATCATAGCAATCTATTATAACAATCGAGAAGAACAAAATCACAGTGCCTGCAAACACATTACATTACTCATATTCAAAATATCAGGGGACAAAGTATATTTCTTGAATAATTTTCTCATTTATCACTTGGTGAAACATTTTTAAATATTAATGAAGCTTTGAATTAAATTACACTTGGTTTGTTTCACAATTTTCTCTTTACTATTTACTCGACTAGTTTCGCGTTTTACAGCATTATCACTCGACAAAGTATATAATCTACAAACCTGTTTTATGAATATTATATTAAAATGAATATTCCATATTTGTAAATATTCCATGGTTTATTAATTTATTCCTAATCATTATTAATTTTATTGAACACTGATATTCAATAGTTTTTTTATGATGAAATAAGATTTGTACCTAAGAAATCACCAAAAATCGATATTTTAAATCTTACTGTTTACCATATAATTTACGAACCGGTTTTATAATTAATTATCAGGTATATTAAAATCAATATTCAATGTTTGTAAATCATCTCTAATTGGTCTGTTATAATCCAGTTTGGAAACTATTAATTATATCCAATGCCAGAATTAATTGTACAGCTACTGCATTTTTTGCGATTAGGCCAAATCAAACGGGTATTTTTGAATGATTCACACTAATAAATAGAATAGATATGAAGATGGCAATAAGATACTACTATATTATTTGAATTCAACCAAACTTTGCAGATTTATAAGAAGAATAGTAAGTAAAAATTGTGAAAACGATTAATTTTGAAAGATTCCCATCCTCTTATACAAAAATCGCTATTCAGTAAGACTATTACAATCTACTTGATATCTTTGCAGGTTTATTTGATTTGATTCTAAAATGAAGGATGAAAAACGTATTCAAGATATAGATTTATAAGAAGAACATTGTGATTATTTTTAAAAAGAATAAGAGCACGCTTTTTATTTCCAGTTACAAAACTCGTAACTGAGCTCTATTTATGTTTCTTTCATAAACTCATTTCAGGTCATTTTTATTGCTCAGTGAAATGCTTGATTTTATAGCTAATCCATATTTATATATAAGTATAAATGAAATTGCCAATTCTTCGTTGTAGAATACTTCAAACATTAAAAGTGCGAATTCTTTTCGCAATCTACAACAAGTAAGTCTTACAAAGACTATATCAAACACTCATTGAAACACCAATTCCCGGGCTAATACCCCGACGGACATTGAATTATACAACAAGTGTTTGCTGTTACATACAGTAAACTACTGCAAATGTAACAATTTGGGTCAAATTATTCAGGCCATCTATAGACGCGTTTCGAGATTTATCTCTTATCAGTATAGCTTTGCCATTCCCTCTAAACAATTTGACACCTTAGACTGGCGGTCACGTTACCGTTCAAACATAAGTATAAATGAAATTGCCAATTCTTGGGAATGGCAAAGCTATACTGATGAGAGATAAATCTCGAAACGCGTCTATAGATGGCCTGAATAATTTGACCCAAATTGTTACATTTGCAGTAGGTTACTGTATGTAACAGCAAACACTTGTTGTATAATTCAATGTCCGTCGGGGTATTAGCCCGGGAAGTAGTTGTTTCAATGAGTGTTTGATATAGCCTTTGTAAGACTAACTTGTTGTAGATTGCGAAAAGAATCGCACTTTTAATGTTTAATCCATACTTTGTTAAATCGATGAGTAAAATTGTTTTTTATATTAAGTTTTTAAACATAGTTTGTAATACATTTTAGCTATTTAATTAAATAACACTAATTACTTTTTTGTATTTACTTAAAAATAAAAAAAGAGAGAATGCAAAAAAATAATTTGTGTTATTTATTTAAATAAATTAATTAATTTAATAATCCACTTTAAAGAATAATGATATGTGTAAATAAATTTAATAACTATCTTCATTTAAACATTTTTGGCACTGACTTTTATACTTTTGAACGGAGATTAAAATATTTCTTTTTATATATTTTCGATATACAGGGTCTTCATTTCAAAAGGAGCTACCCTAAATAACTCCAACTGTTATTTGAATTTTAACTTTAACACCCTCACCCCCAGCCACCGCAAGTTTATAATTTTAAATGGCACCCTCACCGTGTGATACCTCATTTTAAAGAGCATACAAACTACTATTTAGCAAACAAAAATTAAAATCAGTTCACTTGTTTCACTTTTGGGACGTGTTTTATTTCTCAAAATTATACTAGTATAAGATGAACAGTTATTTGAGTGTATTATTTAAATTATTTTTTGCTAACTCAATAGTATTTTTATGCCCTCCAAAACGAGGTATCCTACGATGGAGGGTGTTATTTAAAATTATAAAGTTGGGGTTCTGGGGGTAAGGGAGGAAATGTTAAACAAGTGAACTGATTTCAATTATTTTGTGTATGCTGGATGGTAAATTGTATGCCTTTTAAAATAAGGGGGGGTGCTATTAAAAAATTATAAAGTTGGGGTGGCTGGGGGTGAGGAGAATAAAGTTAAAATTTAAAAACAGTGTTTTTCAAGTTTCCCCTTGAAAGCAAAATTGACATGTTTTTTCTTATAACCCTATCTACGTCAGATCCAGAGTTAATCAGGGTGGCTCCTTTTGAAATGAATACCCTATATGTATTTAATCTAATTTTTATATAACAGTGTAATTTTTGTTTAGTTTTTCTTTTTTTCTTTCGAATGTTATTATAATTAGTTTTGTATTTTCTTTGTAAATTAAAGACTGTCGTAATAAAATATAATATAATTATTATAAGTAAGAATATAAGTAAGAATATAAGTAAGAATATAAGTAAGAATATCAGTAAGAATATCAGTAATAATATCAGTAAAAATATCATAGCCCACTCTAAATTTCAGAGAATTTCAATTTCCTTTTGTACAAGTGGAAAAAAACAATCAATTTTATAAAATCATAATTTACATTTCGAATTTTGCATAATTAAACAATTTCATTAAAACAAGCAATTATTATTTCCTTGAAGGTGTTCAAAATTAATCGCACGTATAATTTTCATTCATTCCTCAAGTCAATTCTCTTGCAATTATAATTTAATTACGTCTTCGTATAAAGGAGAGAGAGAGAGAAAGAGGAAAAAACGCGCGATAAAAAGGTGAAAATAAATAAAAAAATTAATGGTTGACGTAAAAAAAATCGCAGGTGACAATGAACAATTACAATTTCAACATTTTGTTGTTGTCTGCCGATTGAAATTAATCTCAATTGCATATCATGCAATTATCAATTAAATTATTCAACTGTGAAATAAATAATAAAAAGTAATGTGATATTGTTATATAATATAGACACTTAAAAAAAAATTGAAATACTTTCCCATTTATTACCAAGTGTATTTCCAGATAGAATATTTATATAGTGTAATATCTATCACCCAATGCCAGCTAATAAATATCGTATATTTAATAAACTATAACCTCTAGAGTGCTATAGAATATATTGTAGGTTGGCAACTCTGAAATTATACATTATAATTATTATGTTTGACGTTTTATATGACAATTCCTAAGGCGTGTAGCCAACATAAGTTTAAAACAAGATAAAATCATAGCATTATAGAGGTTTTTTTTATTGAACATACGATATTACACTATATTTATATTTAATCCATAAATACAGATCAGAATAATCCACAAAACATGTTTCAATATTTTTTTTTTTGTATGTATAGGCAGGGATTTGAACCGTTATTTTTTGCGTTCCGATCTTCGTTCCGGTTCAATTAATAATATATAGGGTAATTTATACCAGGAGGCAAAAAATTAATATATGTGTCCTAAATTGAATTCTAACAAAGGCCGATCTAGAAAAAAATTATTTCTCATTTTTTGCTCAGAATCCAATCTCAAACAAGCATATAAATTTTGCGCCTCCTGGTATAAATATTCGTTCCGGAAAAAAAAACGTTTTTTTGCGGATTTTGGTTCAGCTCCAAGTGATTGTTTTAATTTTTTAAATGATTTTATTTCATATTAAAAAAAAATTGATCGGTTCGGTTCCGATATTCGTTCCGGAAAAAACAACGGTTTTCTGCGAATTTCGGTTCAGCTCCAAGTGATTGTTTTTTTTAATGATTAATTTCATATTAAAAAAAATGATGTGTCCATCATAGCACTGTCCCCGTTCTTGATATGATGATTTAAATATTAAGAATATGGAATAGTATCTCAAAGTAAATTTGTTGTACTTTTATTGTTATCACATTTACAAAATAAATATGTTTTGGATTTTTTGCGATATCTTAGTAAATATCTATCACATCTCAGCAGTATATATTTTCACCTTTACTTTAAATCAGTGGTTTATACACGTGGCGCATGAAGTAAAATTTCGAGTTTAGAAAAGCCCCGTGAAAATTTGTCTCGGGTCGCTGCGCGACCCTCGACAAATTTTCTACGCGGGGCTTTTCTAAACTCGAAATTTTACTTCATGCTTAGTCTAGGAGTGGAAGACACTCGTTAGATTAAAATATGTCACAACTATCAAAATGTGTGTCGCAAGTGTCATAAGGAAAAACAATAACATGACCATTTAGATTAACTCCTGTATTAAGAGTTCATTTAATCAAGTGTTAAATGAGAAACTATTTGAAGTGCTATTAGTGTGTATTAAAAAATAGATAAATTATGTTAATAATCCAAACTTCCTTATTCACCCCAGAACATAATTAAGCCCCAGATTGGCGGGTTGATTACATCTTGTTTGTTGTTACCCCCTATTAACATCATAATTTATTCACGTCTCCTCCACAACCCACGAGAAAATTGCCCCTAACACACATCCGAATGTAAACACGTAATTCGGCAATAATTGCCCTTTCGCAAAGGACTCGACTGTATGTATTTGCTTATTGCGAAGCATAGAGCGATAGTTTGACATCCTTTTCCTGCTCGTGCCTCTCTGACTTATTGCGTGTTACGTTAGAGAGCAATAGTTTGACGATTAAGTCGCCCTTTTCTTTGGCGTGTCTGACTGAATTTGTGTGTTTAAGGGATGGAACGACGTCGGCTTCCACGGAAGTAATCAGATCCCGACCCCGAATATCGACGCCCTAGCTTACAACGGGATCATCTTTAACAGCCACTACACCCAGTCGACCTGCACGCCCTCCAGGACGGCCCTTCTCACAGGGAAATACCCTTTGAGATTAGGTATTGTGTTTAATTTGATTTTTTTAAAGAAGGATACATATTAGGGAAAGGGCCTATGGAATATGCGGGTGATTATTAGGGATCAAAAGGAGTTTAACACCTTTAATGGTTATTGCCTAAATAGGGTCTTTACTTATCATAACAGATAGAAATTATGTGCATACTTATACATATATTTTATAGAAGAAGTAAAATGTATGCTAATGCCAGAGCTGGGATGTATCCTCAAAAACAGGATTCGAATCACAAATCCGAATCACCTAATATGATTCGAATCACGAATACTCGAATAAAGGATTCGTAAGTGAAAAATATGATTCGAATCAAAGATTCGAATCCTCATTTTTGAATCACGGATACAAATCCTTTAAAAATAAATTTGAATCTATAATTTGTAACCAGTAAAATTTTATTCCATCAGTAAAATTTTATTCCATCAGTTTCTATTAACAAAAATGTTCATTTACCGACTAAATATCTAATTAAATAATGATTTTAATTATTGATGATGTATGTGTTATTGAACCTGATTTTAAATTAGTGTTTTATACGCGTGGCGCATGAAGTAAAATTTCGAGTTTAGAAAAGCCCCGTGAAAATTTGTCTCGGGTCGCTGCGCGACCCGAGACAAATTTTCTACGTGGGGCTTTTTTAAACTCGAAATTTTACTTCATGCTTAGTCTGGGAGTGGACAACACTCGTTCCTAGAAGTTTCAAATTAAAGGATCACTCTAGATTACTAAGTTTATTACCATTTTACAAAGGCTACAGCTCGAAGGACCAATCATGGTCTTCGGAGACCGAAGGACTACAAGGAATCGAAGTTTCTTAACAAGAAAACAACGAATATCTGAAGGTTTACAGCATGGATAGGAAAGAAAACATCCAATTTTGAAAATATATCGAAGTTGGGTTGGTTTTCAGTGCGTTTTTAACTTCACTTTTAATCAGTGTTTTATACGCGTGGCGCATGAAGTAAAATTTCGAGTTTAGAAAAGCCCCGTGAAAATTTGTCTCGGGTCGCTGCGCGACCCTCGACAAATTTTCTACGCGGGGCTTTTCTAAACTCGAAATTTTACTTCATGCTTAGTCTGGGAGTGGACCGTCAAGATTTTCTACATGTCGAGATTTTCGATATTTCTAGATTTGTGTCGATTTATTCACAGTTTGTTATTATATTAAATGCAACTTTAATATTAAATAAATATGGTTTTTCTTAGGAATAGAATATTCACCCACTAAGAGCCGAGCAAATTATAAAGTTAATTCGAATAGTTAATTTTAGGTAAAATATTGCATCTTTTTCTATGATTTCAATTAATGATTTATTATATTACATACATCGATTTTATAAAAGAGTTAAGCATGAAGTAAAATTTCGAGTTTTGAAAAGCCCCGCGTAGAATATTTGTCGAGGTTCGTGCAGCGGCCCGAGACAAATGTTTGGTCTGATTTAAAGTAAAGTTAAAAATGCACTGAAAACCAACTCAACTTAGATATTTTTTTAAAATTGGATGTTTACTTTTCTATCCATGCTGTAAACCTTAAGATATTCGTTGTTTTTTTTAATAAGGATTCGAATCCTTTTATAAGAATTCGAATCCTTTTATAAGGATTCGAATCATCTACGTCTGGATTCGAATACGAATCCTTTTAATAAAATGTAACGAATCCGGATCACGAATCAGTTTTCACTAAAGTATTCGAATACCTCTTTTGAATCCTTTAAAAGGATTCGAATCCGGGAATCGAATCCTGAATGATTCGAATCCTGCCCAGCTCTGGCTAATGCATTACATTTTTATTAATAATAAGTGTGAGAAACAGGAATTTCTGAATGAGAATTATTATTTTGAACTGTCAGTTTTTTATGCACCTGGCCCATACAGAAAATGCTTTGTTTTTAGGGCGTTCATATTTTGAACTGTCTGTGTTTTATTCATATGGCACATGCAGAAAATGCTTTGTTTTTGGAAAGTTAATTTTATATTAGTCAGTGTTTTCGATGCCTGGTGCATGAGTAAATATTTTGGGTTTTGAATAGCCTCAAAATTTAAATTGATCCAATCCAAATTTTCAGGCTTTTCTAAACTCGAAATATTTACTTTACGCTTAATCAAGGAGAGGAAAATACTTGTTAAAAATTAATGAACGATTCTTTAAAAACCCTTATGATTCTACATTTTTGTAGGTATGCACGGTCCTCCCTTAGAGTCTGCTCAAACTGAAGGTCTGCCCGAAGGGAAAATCCTGCCCGAGTACTTAAAAGTGAGTGCGTTAAAAGTTAAAGCGATTTTCCCCGAGTACATAAATGCATTTTCAGGAGCTCGGATACGCGACGCATCTCGTTGGAAAATGGCACATGGGATACACCAGGTGGAACAATACTCCGACTTCGAGGGGGTTCGACCATCATTTTGGATACTATACAGGATTCGTTAGTTATTTCGATTATTTACACACCACACGAGTAAGTTTTTTTAATAAAGATTAATTTGATCTCATTAATGCCCGGTATTATAAACGATTACTAAATAATTAGATAATTACTTGTGGAGTAAATTTATTTACGTAGTAAACTAATGGGCATATAAAATTGCGTATTATAAAACAAACCTACCAAATAAATAGCAATTCTAGAACTAAATAATTTAGTTAGTAGATTATCGACTGAAATTATACATTTTCATTGTAGCCATAGGTGGAACTACCAATTTTCAAAATTGAATTGTCAATCTTTTAAATTCATTTGTCAATCAAATTGGAAATTTAGTATAATTCCTTATAATTATGGAGAATAACCGTGGAACAGAACAAAAAAACACAGACAGAATTACACAGAACAAAAAAAAGAAAGCTTATTAGTAATTATAAAAGACTTAAACGAGTGTTTTCCACTCCTAGGCTAAGCATGAAGTAAAATTTCGAGTTTAGAAAAGACTGAAAATTTGGTTTGGTCGCGTAGCGCGAAGCGCGGAGCGGCCAAACCAAATTTTCAGGCTTTTCTAAACTCGAAATTTTACTTCATGCGCCACGCGGATAAGACACTGATTTCAAGTGAAGTTGACTTGTTCAGAATAATTTAGTGTTTTCAGTGTTTAATACGCGTGGCGCATGAAGTAAAATTTCGAGTTTAGCAAAGTCTGAAAATTTAGTTTGGTCGCGTAGCGAAGCGGAAGTGAACAAAAAAAATAAAGCTTATTAGTAATTATAAAAGAGTTAAACGGGTGTTTTCCACTGCCAGGCTAAGCATGAAGTAAAATTTCGAGTTTAGAAAAGCCTGAAAATTTGGTTTGATCGTGTAGCGCGTAGCGCTATGCGATCAAACCAAATTGTCAGGTTTTCTAAACTCGAAATTTTACTTCATGCTTAACTCTTTTATAAAATCGACGTATGTAATATAATAAATCATTAATTAAAATCATAGAAAAAGATGCAAAATTTTACCTAAAATTAACTATTAGAGTTAACTTTATAATTTGCTCGGCTCTTAATGGGTGAATATTCTATTCCTAAGAAAAACCATATTTATTTAATAATTAAGTTGCATTTAATATAATAACAAACTGTGAATAAATCGACACAAATCTAGAAATATCGAAAATCTCGACATGTAGAAAATCTTGACGGTCCACTCCCAGACTAAGCATGAAGTAAAATTTCGAGTTTAGAAAAGCCCCGCGTAGAAAATTTGTCGAGGGTCGCGCAGCGACCCGAGACAAATTTTCACGGGGCTTTTCTAAACTCGAAATTTTACTTCATGCGCCACGCGTATAAAACACTGATTAAAAGTGAAGTTAAAAACGCACTGAAAACCAACCCAACTTCGATATTTTTTCAAAATTGGATGTTTTCTTTCCTATCCATGCTGTAAACCTTCAGATATTCGTTGTTTTCTTGCTAAGAAACTTCGATTCCTTGTAGTCCTTCGGTCTCCGAAGACCATGATTGGTCCTTCGAGCTGTAGCCTTTGTAAACCAAAAAAAGAAAGCTTATTAGTAATTATAAAAGACTTAAACGAGTGTTTTCCACACCCAGGCTAAGCATGAAGTAAAATTTCGAGTTTAGAAAAGACTGAAAATTTGGTTTGGTCGCGTAGCGCGAAGCGCGGAGCGGCCAAACCAAATTTTCAGGCTTTTCTAAACTCGAAATTTTACTTCATGCGCCACGCGGATAAGTCACTGATTTCAAGTGAAGTTAACTTGTTCACAATATTTTAGTGTTTTCAGTGTTTAATACGCGTGGCGCGTGAAGTAAAATTTCGAGTTTAGAGAAGCTTAAAAATTTGGTTTGGTCGCTCCGCTTCGCTACGCGACCAAACCAAATTTTCAGACTTTTCTAAACTCGAAATTTTATTTGGGAGTGAAAAACATTGATTTCAAGTAAAGTTCAAAAGATACTACTATCGCAGTGTGGTAAAGATATATATTTTAAACTTTACAATATTTTAGTGTTTTATACGCCTAGCGCATGAAGCAAAATTTCCACTTTAGAGTAAATGTAACCAGGGAATTACTCATTAAAAGATATTGCGATAAGTAAGAATAAAAAGAAGTGAAGAAGAAATAATGTTTATCTTTGATTATTATTTGCTAATTGGATTGGTTGATCCGCTTCGCTACGCGACCAATTCAAATTTTCAGGCTGCTTTAAACTTGACATTTTACTTCCTGCTTAATCTAGGAGTAGAAAACACTCGTTTTAAGCTTCCATTTGAATTTTTTTTAAATACGACGAATATCTGAAAATTTACAGCGTATACAGTATGCTGGGGTATGAATACCTAGAAGAAATTCTCCGAAATATTACTAAATATCACAAATATATCAAAATACTTTCGCATTTAAAGCGTTGTAGTTCTAATAAGTACATTTTTAAAGACTGTGCCAACTGACGTGGGACTTGGCTCGTAGATCTAAATTTTTGTATGTAAAACAGGGACCCGTTGATTAATAAATAAATAAATATTTACATAAAAAAACTATAACATGCGACATTAAACATCTTTCAGTGTGGAAAGTGTAAACTGTCCCTCGATTAATGGTTTAATGCTGACTGGACGATTTTCGCGCGCCCAGTTCCGAATTGAATTAATTAAACCCTCCTCGGTCTCGCTCATTGTTCCACTTTAATTGGAACCGGATGCTGGCGGTTTTCGCGGCTTGCGCAAAAAAAATTATCTTTCGATGTTCATCGGATAAAAAACCAACAACAACAATAACCGAAATACAAGAAATAAAGACGGGAAGAGCAATAAGCTCGCAAACAACGTAATTCGTATGCGGATTTAACGTCGAAATCGTAATTCGCACAGGAAGGCGATCGTAAATGTAATCAGGGAATTACTCATTACAAGAAATTGAGATAAGAAGGAATAAACAAAGTGAAGAAGAAATATTGTTTATCTTTGATTATTTATTATTTGCTAATTGGATTGGCTGATCTGCTTCGCTACGCAACCAATTCCAATTTTTAGGGTTTTCTAATTTCGACATTTTACTTTATGTTCTGGTTCTTGTTCTGGTCCTTTGGGGAGTGCGCATTTCTGCACTGCACTTAGGCCTCATTAGGCTCGTTGCGCTACCTCCCGTCGATTACCCAGCCTCAGCTCAGCCAGCCTTTACTTTATGTATTTGGTTTGAGTTACGTGAAGAGATAAATATAAGTAAATTTAATAAACTTCATTCCTTCGTGTTTAATCAAGGAGTGAAAACACTTGTTAGAAACATCAAATCGGCCGCTATTAAAAAAAAGCAACGGGCGCCTGCAATTTTAAAGCGTAAACATCGGTATATGTATACTTTTCTTCATTTTGTTATTTTTTGCTATCATTTCAGCAGTTTCTAGAAATATTATAGTAAAAAAATGACTTCATAAAGCTTAAATTACATCGCTAGATTTTACAAATTTCCCGCCAAATAGTCTGTGATGATCAACTTAATATTTTAAAAAATAAATCGAAAATAACTTTTCTTTCATTTAAATTAATACAAACGGGCGGATTTTTTTGTTAAATTTTCAAACGGTGATTTTAAGACATCAAATGATCTTTCAGTTAAATAAATGTTAAAAGCTGATTATATACAGGGTATCCCAGACCACCCGTATCAGGCATTTTTTGAGAAAACGGCTAGGCTTAGAGAGTTGGGATAGAAAAATGATTACTAAAGCCATATTGAATATTGATATTGTTCTTTCCCAAAAAGGTTGGCATCCCTAATATTTCGCTCAAAAATGTCAAAAACTCAAGATTTTTAAATGCCATGATAGGTGAAAAGTGGTATCATTGAAAATTTCTTTGAAAAATAAGCAACTTTCGTAAAAAAAATATGTTTGTAACTGGCGTTTGTTTTGAGTAATTTTGGATTGAAGTTACCAAATATCAATATCTCATGGCTACCTTATTTTAAAAGTAAATACTTAGGGCCACTGGTATCAGGACCAGAACAGTTCAACAGTTTAAAAGTAAAAGAAAGTTTTGACTAAAATAATTATATTTAGAATATTTCACGAAATATAAAAAAATCACTTTCTAAAAACAAGTTTATCTTATTGAGATTATTAAATAAAAATTGTTTGAATGAATATTTTTAAGTCTTAATAAGATTAAATCTTTATTATTCGTCAATTATTTATTGAAAAAAGAAATCCGTTTTCTACAAATATTTGAAACTCATTGAATAAAAGTTGTTTGAGTGAATATTTAAATGTCTAAATGATATAAAGCTGAAATTTGTTGACGTATTCTTACTCAGTATCAAATATTGAAACTTTTGTCTAATTTGACCAACTTCATATCATCATTGGCTTAAGAGATCCCAATGGTGAGCACGATAACAATTACGAACGGTATACATGCATCATATTTATTTAGGCTATCTACTATTTTACAGTTACATTATTTATTTATACTAATATTTACAATTTCATTAATGTGTTAGTAAGTCCCTGTCTGGGCTATCGACTATTTCTGTACTCGTATCCTTATTTTTCCTTAATTATTTATTTATATATTTTCGTTGCTAGATATTTTGTGGGTTAAATTCGTTTCGATTTTTCTAACTAGTCTATCAAAATTGGGGATCTGTATCCGTATTTCCCGCGGAGCGTAAAAAGAGTTAAAAGGTTAACCTCCGAACGGCTTCCTTTGTGTTGCGAAACTCGAAGAGCTTTGTAAATATTCATGCGATCTCGCGTCGATTACGCCGGTTTATTCGTTCCATTGTGGTATCCGAAATTAACCTCTCTTTAAAAGTTAATTTTGTTATATATAAATATAGTCACGAACAAATAATAATAACGTATTTTAATAGCGCAAGATTATAAAATAAATGTTTTTCAAATTTATACGGAATTGTAAATATTTGTACAAATAAATAATGTAACTGTAAAATAGTAAACAGCCTGATGATGTATATATACCGTTCGTTATTGTTATTTTACTCACCATTGGGATCTCTTAAACCAATGATGATACGAAGTCAACAAATTTCAGCTTTATATCATTTAGACCTTTAAATATTCATACGTTTTTTTTTAAATAGTTTAATTCGAAGCTATAAACGAGTGTTTTCCACTCCCAGACTAAGCATGAAGTAAAATTTCGAGTTTAGAAAAGCCTTAGGCATTTGGATTTGGACTCGTAGCGTTCAAATCTAAATTCAGGATTTTCTAAACTAGAAATTTTACTTCATGCGCCACGCATATTAAACACTAGTTACACTGCAAATTTGCGAATAATCGAACTTTACTTGAAATCAGTGTTTTATACGCGTGGCGTATGAAGTAAAATTTCGAGTTTAGAGAAGCCTGAGTTTGGATTTGGACGCTACGCTTCCAAATACAAACGCCCAGGCTTTTCTAAACGCAAAATTTTACTTCATGCTTAGTCTGGAAGTGAAAAACACTAGTTTAAAACTTCAAACTTAACCTTTAAAAAAAACAACGCATATATGAGTATTTACAGCAAATAATTGGGATATGTATACTTAACAGAAAAACACCCTGTATATTTTTACGTAAGTTCATCTACAGAGTGAGCAACAATGGCTGCAGATTAATAGGTAGGCAACCAAATACGCATGTTGGTACACTGATCATATGAAAAGAAAGTCTCCTAGATTTCTGTTCAATTGACGTAGAAAACATTTTTTCCCAAAATAAATTAAACATTTAATCATAACTATATATTTAATTTTTACAATTTTAAATAAATGTACAAAGTAAATTGAAGCAAGTTATGGTTTTGTGTATTTGAAAATAATAAACGTAGATTTAGCATCCAAAATTTTATAACAAATGTTGAAAATGATGGCCTTAATTTTCTAGGCAAATATTAACTCTACGTTTTTTATTTTTATATACACGTTGAAGCTGCTCCGAACTTATGATCATTATCTGCTCTTTAATTGCTGCTTTAAGTTCGTTTAAACACAGAGTGAGGTCTGGTGGCCACAATCCGTTGCTTACTAAGCGATCATCGTAAAATTCCCTCAAGTAATTTATTGTCGCCAACGCAGTATGAGGTCTTGCTGAAAATAGCTCATTATCTGTTCGCCATCATGTACTTGATTCAAAAATTCATCCAGGATGAATGTTCGGTAGCGCTCCAAATTGATCGTTTCATTGAAAATATTGGGCCAATTATCCGACGTCTCAAAATTGCTACCCAAATACCATTTTTTTGTGGATGTAAATCCGTTTTAGTAAAAGTATGAAGATTTTCTGTAGCCCACGTACGATACGATTTTGGCTGTTCACATATACTGACAAGTGAGACCACGATAGTAAAAAAGGTCTTGTCCAGCATATCATTATCATTTAAATTCTGATTAAAGGAATTGCAATAATCAATTAATTTTTGGAAATCAAGTGGGTGAAGTTATTGAACTACCGATACCTTATACGAGTGCAAATGGAGAATTTTGTTTGCGGCTTTTCTGCAACTCCCATATGAACTCTCGTAAAAGGATTGAACATTAAAAATAGTTAGCACCTTAAAATTAAGAACAAACCAGTTTGAGCTGAAAGTTTTCTTAAAGATTTGGTTGGACTTGGTTCAAGTCGTTGTTAAATGTCGTCGACAGCCTCTTCTGTTAAGATAGGCGGTCTTCCAGTTGACTTGCCCTTACAGATACAATTCTTTCCCGCAAAACGGTCAACAATGCGGGCTTTATGCGAGAAAAATGTTTTGTAAGAAATGTTGACATGGGGGAAGGCTTGATTAAATTGATTTAGACACGATTGTAACGAGTATGTCCATGTACCATCTTCATTCATAGTTCCACTTCGATAATGCACCTTCAGGATGAAAGCATCATGCTGTGGTGTAATCATTACGGTAAACAAAGGTGATTTTACTTAAACTCTATAAATTTAGACTGAAACTTAAATTTTATAATTTTCTAACCTTAAAACGGTAAATCATTTATTAAAAAACAAAGATTTACGCAAAGTAATCCTGATAAAAACTGATGTCTATGAAACATAAGGTAAAATAACTAAATTCGAAGAATTAATGACAATTTAAAAATACGACGCACGACGCTACTATTATCAAATCTAATTACTCTTTATTAATTATTCCTTGGCATAAACTTGGAGCGATCAAATTCTCCAGATTTTTCGGTGGAAAATTTAACTTGTCTGCAAACTTTGTTGCTCACCCTGTATAAACATAAAATTAATAAAACAGTAAATGCTATTTCGATGAATAGTAAAGAGAAATAATCAATTCAAAATATTTATGCTACTGGTCATTTTAATTTTATAATTTTATTCTATCTAGGTTTTTTTAATATTTTATTAGTTACTGCTAGCTATTTCAGAGAAATACTCTTGATCAGCTTTCATTAAAATCTTCATTTTGTATTTAAACGCTAAACCGTTTCTTTCTTGAAACAGCTGTAGAATCTCAACATATCGTTATAGTGAAGATATTTTCTTTATATTGTTTTCACAGAAGAAATATCTATAAATATTTGTGATTATTATGTAATATTTAAAACAGGTGGATGGCAGAGATATAACTGGTTTCGATCTGAGGAGGGACACGGAACCAGCGTGGGATGTCGCCGGACAATACGCCACTGATGCGTTCACTGATTACGCGGTAAACACCATCAGCACACACGATATTAGCAAGCCTTTATTCATGATGATGGCTCACGTTGCCGTTCACGCAGGAAATGATGGGAAATTATTGGAGGCGCCGCAAGAGACCATCAACAAATTCAAACACATCGTCGATTCCAACAGGCGCACATATGCAGGTAAAATTATGGTGGATGCGCCGGGAATAACAATATATTTCAGTTTAAAATTCACTTTATTTTGATAAATCATAATAATAGCTATTTTAAATTTGTCTTCATTGAATGATTTAATATACCTTCTTGAATTAATTACACGGGAATGATTGTAAAAATATGTTGCCTGAAGAGTGCGCTCTACCCTATATAATAATACCGATGTTTTTGTTATTATTTTCAATTTTTTAATTCTTTTTTCACACAAATTTAGGGGGCATGATGATTTGACTTGATTTTTTTATTTTAGTATAGTTAAAAATAAAATTAAAAAATTTTAAAACTCTAAAATGTGACTTCATCATGACCTCCGCAATGATATTGTGATTATATAATTCTAATATCATTTTCTCATAAAATGTATAGTTATCAAAAATCTACTTTTTTCTTTGAAAAAAAAGAATTGCTGATAATATTAATACAGACTATTTTTCAGGATGATTACATTTTTTTCAGCAAGAGTGCACAATTATGTACCAAAATATATATTTTTAAATGGTTTAATAATATGAAGGCGCACGCAGTTGTGCGCCTTCATATTATTAAACCATTGTAAATTAAAACGACAGTACGGGTTAAGCGCAGCCTGAATCGGTGGCTCTTTTAATATCACTCTGTTATTTTTTACAAACCGGGTCAATTTTAACGCTCCTCTACGTATCCAAATCCAAAATTCAAGCTCAGTAAACTCGGGAAAGCCTAATCATGCATTCGAGACCCACTCGCTCCAATAAAAACATTTGATGTAATCTTAAAGAAACGAAAAAATAAGAATCTTAGCTTAACGAAATGGGACAATATAAATTTGACGAATAAATAATGATCTTAGCAAAATAGATAGAGATAATATGAAATTGTCTTAATATCTTAGGAAAATAATAATCTTTACTGAATGAGATTACTGATTTTATCGAAGGCAATGTTTCTTTTCTAATAAAGGAATTAACGATATGAAATTCTGTATATTTATACACAATTTTATATCACAATTGTGATGTGATAATTATTTAACAAAGAAAAAAAAATACTGAACGAAAAGAGATAATTGAATGGCTTATTGTAATAACGTGTTATGCCACAAGTAAACAAAAATGAGTTATTGAAGTTTGAAATTTAAAAAAAATGTGTAAAATGTATTACTATGATATTTTAAATTAAAGCATTTTTAATAAGTTTATTAGGTATCTTTCTGACAAATATGCTTAGAAAGGGGATACAAAAAGTAATTGTCTTCTGAAAAACAATTTTATTTTAAAATATTGTGGTTTATCATGTTATTGCCTACAAAAAACAACTGTAAATGTTTTTACAAGAAAATATGGTTTTCAATATTGTTAATATTTGCTACCATGCAAATCTGCATTAACTGTTAAAAATGGAAAGCACTGATTTTAAATTGAAGTTCAAAATATACGTCTTTATCATACTGCTTTAGAAGCATATTGTGAATTTCAAATTATTTCAGTGTTTTATACGCGAGGCGCATAAAGTAAAATTTCGAGTTTAGAAAAGCCCCGTAAAAATTTGTCTCGGGTCGCTGCGCGACCCTCGACAAATTTTCTACGCGGGGCTTTTCTAAACTCGAAATTTTACTTCATGCTTTGCCTGGGAGTGGAAAACACTCAGTTAATGCTTCAAATTGACCTCTTAAAAAATTCTCAAGATATATAGCATTACGCTGTAATAGGAAAATGTATATTTAAAATAAAACCTCTCTATATATTGCTTAGATTTAAATATACTCTAAATTTCCAAGACTCATACAAAACATGTCAAATTAATATAGTTTTTGTTATTTTTGCTAAATTATTTAAACTGAATATTTCTTGAATAATATTACTTCAATCCCAATTTAAAATTGCTGATTCCCAATTTGATGTTGTTTATTCCCAATTTGATTGTGATTAAACTGGCAGCTATGCTTGAAGTCCCAATTTAATATTGCTTCTTCTCAATTCAATATTGATTAGTCTCAATTTGTAGAAATTAATTCATGGGTATTACTAATGAATAAAGAGAATTTTATTAGTTAATCAATGGTATTACTGAGTTTCTCTCTGCAATTGTTCGTGCATCTGCATGGTGAATTCAACTCACGAGATTTAATACTTTTCTTGCTTTTTGCTATTGAATATTTTGTTCCTAATTTAGTCCTTCTTTTTTACATGACTTGTTTATAACTTTCATCTCTTCTTTGTTTCCAAAGAAATGGCGGGGTTTTTCAGATGCTGCTTCTGTTACTCTGGTTAATGTTATCATGTTATTACTGCAATAACATGGCAAGCCATGTTAAGAATTTTGATTTGTTTTTTTGGTAAAACATGATATGTCACCAAAAACAAATAAAATACATAGCTTACTTGTATTGGAAGGCCCACCATCGTTTGGTATTACAAAGTCTTAATCAATAACACTCTCGTCAATCGTGCCATGCCTTTTATCACTTGAACTTAAACTCTAACACGAAATCGATTTTTTCGGAAGGTGTAATAATACCTGTTGCTATTATGATGTGCCTTATCATCTTTTAATGTAATATTTATAGAAAGCCCCTAAAATGTAATAACTTGATTTTAGGTATGGTAACGATATCTGTTGGACGATGACCACAATTCATCTACTGTGTTATTATATAACTGCTTAATCAATCCAAGAATAAAAGAAATTTTGTTGTTTGTGTGGCTACAACAATAAGCCCTTTAATTATAGTTTGAAAAATGAAAAAATATTAAACGATAATAATTTTACGAAACGAAATTTGCTAAATGTGTAAAGGCAATAATAAGAGAAAAAATAAATACTAAATTAATAATTTGTTGAAACAAGAGATTTTATTTTAAAGATAGTAGATTGTGTATCATAAATGTTACTTTCCTTTTACAGCAATGGTGTCTAAACTTGATGATAGTGTCGGAACGATAGTTCAAGCCCTGAAGGACAAGAACATGCTGCAGAACAGCGTGATCATCTTCATCAGCGACAATGGCGCGCCGACGATTGGCAGGTACTCGAACTGGGGCTCGAATTTCCCATTAAGGGGCCAAAAGTCAACACTCTTCGAGGGCGGTATCCGCGGGGCGGCGTTCGCCTGGAGTCCGCACTTCGTGCAAGTCGGCAGGGTCTCCAACGAGATCATGCACGTAACCGACTGGCTGCCGACTTTGTTGACAGCAGCAGGTGGAGAGGTTAGTCTTTTGGACAGCGATTTCGACGGGGTGGATCAGTGGAGCAGTTTACAGTATGATTTGGCTTCGCCTAGGGATGATATTTTAATTAATATTGATGAGATTACAAGGAATGCTGCGATTAGGTTGAATAATTGGAAGTTAATTGTCGGTAAGTAACTAAACTTACAAAGAGCTAAAATGTACAGTTTAATCACTAAAAGCTTTAGACGATCTTACCAACTAAGGTTCAATATTATTCAAATGCGTGTTCTCCACTCATTCGTTAAGCATGAAGTAAATATTTCGAGTTTAGAAAAGCCTAAAAATTTGGATTGGTCTGGAAGCGAGTGAGTTTTAATAAAGGAGTGAATACGCATGTTAGAGATTTCTGCGCTTTCTGTCGGTATTTGAATAGTAATACGAAATTTTCAGCTGCAATATAACAAGTAGTATGATTATCATCGATAATATTCTTAAGTGAAACCGAGCTGCAGATTCAACGAGCCCGAAAGGCGAGTTGAATGTGCTGCTCCGGTTTCACTGATGAATATTATCGGTTATTAATCATACGACGAGTTATATTCGATGAGAGAATATAATGAATAAAACAGCGACCAATCCAAGTTTTCAGGCTTTTCTTAACTTGAAATTTTACGTCAGATTTGACAAATTATTTTCGTAGCAACGACCACAACAATGTGATAGAATTCTATCACTGCTGTGATAGCATGTATTTATGAAAATAAGCGATTCTGATTGAAAGTAGTGTAGCCACGTGACGTATGAGTTATTTTCTCAGCCGTAATATAACGAGTGGTATGATTATTATCCATGATATTTTGGAGTTGAAACCGATCACGAGTTGAATGTGTTGCTTCGGTTTCAACGACAGAATATCATCGATAATTAATCATAACACGAGTTATATTTAGTGAGAGAATATAACGAATAAAAAAAATGCGAGTCCCTGAACATTATCCGCAGCTATGATATTGTTGTTTCCCTATTGATTGTTAATTTTTCAACCGCACAAAAGTTTGTAAATTGCCGCTACTGCAATTCTTTGTTTATGTCGGTGTTTTTCGGCGTCGCACTTTTCACTTCTCTATTAATATCACTGCACGAAACTTTACCCCAGCGATTTTCGTCCATTTTAACCTTTCGATTGACAGGACAACTTATCACCGCTTCTTTTGTTTTTTTATCATCGCGGTGATAGATATGTACTACGGCTTTCCTTGCATCTCATTAATTGAAAATTCGTTTTAGTAGGCTGTGATATGTATTCTCATTTAAATATCACACTTTCTCGTATCCAGACAATACTTTAAATTTTAAAGAGCGCTTCATCATCGACTACAACTAATAGATTACTAAAGAAATATAATAAACAATAATGTTTTGCTTAACATATAATTTATTTTATTAAAGCGGTTGAGTCGTTGGAAAATGTGAGCTTAAGCCTCGCCCGGGGCGAATAATTATTCTGACAAAAACTATTCGTCCCAGATCCTATGAGTGTTTTGTATTGTTCACATTTTTATTGATGTGAAAAATGATAATAATAACTAACACCTAAGCTAGTATAGGTATAGTATATATAGTACATCTCATTCCCATCTCATTCCCCAATCCGATTTTCATTCATCACCCTTTAAATAATAAAATTGATTTTTTATTTTTCGTTATTTAAGGAACGACTTTCAATGGAACGTTCGATGTTTACTTAGGCGAATCAGGTGTGGATAATATCGATGAACAAACCTACGATTCAGCAACGGTTTACGACAGCGTTGCAGGGAAGGCCATCAGGGAAGTCAGCTACAATAGCCTCCAAGAGGTCGAGTATAAAAACCTGAGGCGTCTGGCCACCGTTAAATGTCTACCCCCGAAGGCCAAGAAAAACCCCTGTTTCCCTGCCAGTAAGTATTCCCTTCATATAAAAATATTATCTAATAAGACTTGAATGTCGTTATTTCTGTTTTAAAAATGCTTAGATTGCTCGTAATTAGTTACACAGATGTAATTAATTGAACGCGTTTGAATAATTTTTGAAATAAATTGTAACATGCTTCGGATAAAGATGTAAACTAAAACCTTTCGATTCTTAGTGTTTAGTTTTATACTAATTATTTGTAAGTCATATTGATAATATGAGTTACAAATAATAATATAATATAATATTGTTATTATTTTGTACATATTCTTTGTAAAAGGGGTTTCCCGTGAGAGAATAAATAAATAAACGTCACTTGGTTTGTTTCACTACTATTTTTTATTCCCTCCAACTAGTTTCGACTTATCGTCATTTTCAAGGAGTAATAATAATAATTACCCCTTGAGAATGACGATAAGTCGAAACTAGTCGGAGAGAATAAAAAATAGAAGTGAAAGAAACCAAGTGACTTTTATATAATAATCAATATTGTAAACATGTTTCATTAAGTGATTAATGAGAACCAAATTGAAGATATTTGTAACTCAACCTAGCCTAGATACTTGGTTAGGATTAGTGTAAATCGTCGAGGAAAAATATCCGAACATAAAATCGAATGTGTAAAATTACGAAATATTCGTGTACAATGCAAATAATACGTCTCAATTAATAATTTTACACAAATATTTCGAAATTTTATATATTATATTTTAAGTGTGCAAACTCTAAGAAGCGTAAGCTTTTTTTTCAAATTTAAATAGTTTTAATTTTAAATTATAAAATCGATTTTCAAATTTTCAATCTAGTTCAATTAATAGTTTCATTTGAATTAAATAAATTAATTTATCGATTGATTTGTTCGGGTTTCTGGGGAAGACGAAATAATAATGGCGTGCTCGCGCGAATTTCGATTCCGATGAATTATTCATAGGGCGGTTTATCCGATGTGTAAACATTTAACACTGAGAAATATGAATATCAAAATGTAAATCTGGATGGATCTATCTTTACGGGAATGAGAGGAACAATAGAAGGTTTTCGAATGACGGAAATGCGTCTAATTTAGTATATGTATGTGATTTAACATTGAATTTTATGACATTCAATTTCATTGAATGTTTTCATTGATTTCAATATCTAAGAAGTTAAAATGTAATTTCTACAATAATTTTGTCCTTTATGAAATATACAGCAAATTTTTCTTTTAAGTATGCATACTCCAATATACGCTTTATATTTTTAAATATTTGTCGTATTTCATAAGAGTTTAAATTGAAAGTTTAAACAAGTGTTTTCCACTCCCAGATTAAGCATTAAGTAAAATTTCGAGTTTAGACCAAACCGCATTTTATGGCAGCTATTTACAAATTAATATCGACTTTCTGCAAAAAGTAGTTGTTTCAATGATTATTTGGAGACTTGTCTCAATGAGTCGATATTGATTTTAATTCGTTTTTGTATATAATTTTATATATTATTTGTAAGGATCTCTTTTAGATAATGAATATTTTAATTTTTACTATTTGTTTTCTGTCGCGTAGATATTTTTTAGTCATTTATGTGCAGTTCCACGAATGCCATATTGATCTAATTTCCGAAGTAGTAAAGAATAATCTATTGTGTCAAACGCCCTAGAGAGATACAGGAATACACCACAAGCCAGTTTTCCGTTATCTAGAGCTGCGTAAAAAAAAGAAATCGTAGAGTGCTGTATCAACACTTTTACCTTTTGTAAAACCATGTTGATTGCTATTGAATAATTTATTACTTCTAATAAAAGTTATTATTTGTTCAGCAACCAACGATTCAAAGATTTTTGAAAAGGTGTTAAGGACACTAACAGGTCTATAGTTTTCATATAGGTCAGGATCCCCTTTTTTTAGATTGGCGTTACCAATGAAATTTTTAATTTATCTGAAAATATTCCTAAAGTGAGTGAGCTGTTATAAATATATAATTTTAGAGGTTCTACAATTTTTGAAATGCACTTTTTAACTATTGTAACTAGTATTTCATTTATATCACAACTTTTGTTACTATCCATTTTGTTAATTAACTTGACAATTTTTTTACTATTAATTTTGTTAACTTGACAATGTCTAATGATGTAATACAGCTTATTTTGAAAGAGTTTTAATTATAAGGTATCTCATAAATGTAGTTTCTATTTGACTTTTCGTCTAAATCATTGTTGACGCAATATCTCTGAAAAAGTAATTAAATTTATTTGCCTGCATACATGGATTATTATTTTGTGGTAAGGTATTTCTCATTTTGTTTTCTTTTGATACTATGTTTGATATTATATTCCAGTATGTTTTTGATTAGTTAGATGAATTTTTAATTTGTTAGGGTGACTATTGCTTTAGAAGTGTATATTAGTTTTTGTCAAGCATTCATATTACTTGTACATTACTTGAAGAAACAATCGAAAATGCTGCACCCTGTACAACTATCAATTTTATTGGAAAAATCCAATTTCACAATAATTGAACATTTAGCCAATAGAGGTAAACTTTACTAAGTAGAAGGGTCCTAGGGAACTTAATGAATTTTACCTTAATAAAAAATGTATCTAAATAAAATGGCACCATAATTTATTAAAACCTGCGTTCGGAAATATTTAGCATAAATGGTGAATGCGCCGGGTCCTAACATTTAAATACAAATAAAACAGACAATAAAATCTATACAGAAACGTTACTTGATTATAAATTGTAATTAATTTAATTCACTACCTTAACAAATTGAATACAAAACGCAAAAGACTAAATTTGAATTAAAAAAAATACTTAAATAAATCACTTAATGATTTTCAACTATTTTTTGTGTATTTATTGTCTTGAAATACACAAAAAATAGTTGAAAATTATTAAGTGTTTTATTTAAGTGATCATAGATTTAAAAAAATTAAGTATATCTACAATAAAAAAGAAATACCGTAGATGATTATAAACTAAAATCGATTTAATTCGATCGAGTTCAGCAAGCGCCTGTTTCGCTAATTTATTTAACTTTCAGGCCGATTTCGAACTTATTTTGGGTCTCGCCCTCTGCAATCACGCGGTAAGATTAAAACAAGCAATTAACGCCGAATTCCTGTTTTCAGACGGCGAGGTCTGTTTGTACGACATACCACGTGACCCCTGCGAGGAAAACAATCTAGCCAGCTATTTACCGAGCGTCGTTAGGAGGCTGAAACGGAGTTTAGTCGATTACAGGTAATATAAATAACACCACATATAATACAAATAACACAATGACTTGCTCATCACAGGCTTAGAGCATTAATCAAGAAGAAGTTAATTAAAAAGAAACAACATTTAACGTTATAAATGGATTTTAGTTTTCAATATCCAGTCACTTTTATAATGGCATCGTATAGTACAAAGTATTATATTGTATTTTACAAACACTGATATACACCGAGTGTTTTTTAAGTATACATATCCCAATTATGTTTTTATACAAAGGTTTAATTTGAAGCTGTATTTTTCTTACCCGATTTAAAATTACCGGTAATTTTACATCATTGCATACAGGGAATTTTTCTTTTAAGTATACATACAGAAAATTTTTCTTTTCAGTTTACATATGCATACGCTTTGTTTTAAAGAGTTAAATTTGAAGTTTTAAACGAGTGTCTTCCACTCCCAGACTAAGCATGAAGTAAAATTTCGAGTTTAGAAAAGCCTTAAAATTTGGTTTGGTCGGTCCGCGAAGCGGAGCGACCAAACCAAATTTTCAGGCTTTTCTAAACTCGAAATTTTACGTCATGCGCCATGGGTATAAAACACTGATTTGAGGTGAAGTTAACTTGTTCACAATATTTCAATGTTATTAGTGTTAAATACGCGTGGTGCATGAAGTAAAATTTCGAGTATACATACAGGAAATCTTTCTTTTCAGTTTACATATGCATACGCTTTGTTTTAAGAAGTTCAAGTTGAAATTTCTTCATGCGCCAGGCGTATAAAACACTAATTCCAGGTGAAGATAGCTTGTTTGCAATATTTCAATGTTTTTAGTGTTAAATACGCGTGGCGCATAAAGTAAAATTTCGAGTTTAGAAAAGCCTGAAAATTTGGTTTGGCCACTCCGCTTCGCGGAGCGACCAAACCAAATTTTCAGGCTTTTCTAAACTCGAAATTTTACTTCATGCTTAGTCTGGGAGTGAAAAACACTCGTTTAAAGCTTCAAATTGAACTCTTTAAAAAAAGCGTATGTATATGTATACTTAAAAGATAATTCCCAGTATGTATACTTAAAAAAAATTCCCTGTATGCAGTTATGTAAAATTCCGGTCATTTAAAATTGGATAATATTTTCGTTAATATTACTAGAAATATAGTTACAATTGGTATTTTAAAGTCAAACATAAAACTGTTCAGCAAAAAGAAATATGCAGTTCCAAAAATTGCAAAGATTCTAAATAAAAATGAAATCAAAAAATACATTTTAAAGTACCTTCCAGAATACGTAATTTCTGAAAGGTACTATGAATTCAACTTTTTAATCTTCTTTTTATTTAGATCCATCGAATTAAAAAAACAAACACCTTAAAAATTGACAGAAATCTCTCATTTTTAATTATAATAATATTTGCTTTTAATTAATGAGATTAGCTTAGAAAACACTTGATATTCTGAATTGTTTTCTAACCATCATCAATATTTGTAAAAAAATAGAAATTTTGTTCTATTTGCATGGAATTTAGTTTATTTTTTATATCGTTTTTATTAAAAAGTTTTTTTCTCAAATAAATAAAATAAATATATTGCTTAAATCGAGACAAATTGCCAACCTTAATTAATTGCAGTAAAGAAATTAAGATATCAATAAAATTATAAAACATATATCTTAAAAATTCACAAATAAAACACTTTTCAACATTGAGACAATTTTGAAGATTTTCATAAATTTTTCTGATGTTTGTTGGTTGTGATGGTTTTATTTGAAATCCTAATAATTATTACTATTTAAAATGTATCTTTGATGTTTTTATATATTAAATAGATCGTTATTAACACCTCAAATCAGCACCGCAAGAGATATGGACAAAGACGATCCGAAACTGTTTCAATACACGTGGAATCCTTGGGTAGATTGCGCCGATTCCACTTGCAAAGCGGCGTAAAATTATTTATTTTTTTATTTAATATTAATTAATATTTTTAATCCCGCCCTCATTCCCCTATTTATTCACAATCTAATCAAAACCTAACCATTATTGTAATTATCGTTTAGTTTTTAAGATACAAGTCAGGATATTCTGTAATTTTTGTTTGTTTGTTTAATAAATAAATGATTACGTAAGTTTACGTGTTTGTGAATTGTTAGTGTTTATCAGGTAAGCATTTGTGTAGAAAATGATGTGTTTGTGTATTGTGGGTGTTTATCTGGTGTGCAATTTAAAAACACTTAAATCGATTATTTAAAATCCGCTGATCTTCCAAATTGACATCACCTAAAGTTATTACCTTTAAATGTTTTTGTTTATAATAAATACATCGCACTCCTAGAATAGTACTGTAACAAGTCAAAAATCATATATTTTGAGAAAACGCATTTTGGGTTCCGAAAATTGCTTATAAAATCGTTCATTTTTCTTTTTTTTAAGTCGACTCGCACCCACCGATTACTAAGGAATCTAGCCGTCATCTCCGCCAGCAATGAACGCAAAAAAGCCCGAGTAAAGCTCTGGCATGAGTTATGAAAAAAAAATAGTTGTCACAGTACTATCTTGAATTATTGCCTCAAGTTGTCATGATTTTTTGTCTACTTACCCGCGTCATCTAAGTTGTTAAAAGATACTCATGTGCCGCACTGATCTTTCTTTGGTGTGAAGAAAGAAATACCGTATTCGGTGTTAAATATTTTGGCAAACAAGGAATAAGTACCGTACGCTCTTTCCGTTTCTTCACATTGTTTTACGTAACCGAGTGGTTTGAGCTGGCTCTCGATGTAAGGGATTGTATCAATGTATGTCCGCATATCGATCTTGATATTTTCGTCAACTGATTTTCGCACTTCTTGTTTGCCTCGTCGATTTCCTTCAATGACTTCTTCCTTAAGCTTTGAAGAAATGCTTACATATACGGACTCTTTTCTCATTTTTGTCAAAGTTAAAAGCTTGGTTAACTTTTGTTGAGCTCTAGAGTACCTGTACTATGGTGTGATTTCTACAGAATGACGAATCACATACTCTCGCTGTTTTTCCAGATCTCCCAGGCCCTAGTAATTAGAAAATATCGATGCTCTCTGTTTATTAGTGAATTTTGATATACAGTTGTGGGTGCAGCCTTCACATGGCGATTTTATGCTTTTTGCTGCAACATTTATACACACACACCGGCAAAATTAAAGAAACGGATACAACATTTAATTGTATTCATTAAATTTCTTTTTTTACTGGCTAGATCTAGACGGCGTCGCATTTCCTACTACCATATGTCATTTCTTAAAACATTAGTTAAAACTTGAGACTTGTAATTACATGTTGACATCTCTTTAAGTTGTATAGTATTGTGTTAAGTATTGCCTTACATTTGAAACGCGTGTTTTCTTTGGACAAAAGTTCGTATTTTTTAATAAGTTATCGTTCGAATTTGTTTTTTTTATTTACAATCGTCAATTTGGTTATCAACCAGTTAATAATGGGTGATTTAGCACCGACTGATATCGCTAGGGCAATAGAAATGATCGAAAATGGTCGGACCTTCCGAGAGGTTGCCCAAATGTTTGGAAAATCAAAATCAACGATCCATCGCAGTGTTACCCCTTGGAGACAGACTGGTTTGTATGTCAGAAGACGAGGTCAGGGTAGAAAACGCTCAACCACTGCCATAGATGATCGATTTATAGCGTTGCAAACACTGCCAAACAGAACTCAAACTGTAGTTCAAACAAGAAACGTACTGGAAGAAGTTCGTGGAACCAATATAAGTGAACGTTCAGTAAGAAGAAGACTTAAAGAAGTTGGTTTGAAGTCGTATGTGCCAATAAAAGCCCCAAAACTTCAGAGAGGACATCGAGTAGCGCGACTAGACTTCGCTCGAGAATACCAGCATTGGAATAATGACCAATGGGGTCATGTTTTGTTTACGGATGAGAGCCGTTTCTGCGTAAATTCGATTGACGGTAGGGAAAGATTGTATCGACGTCAAGGAGAACAAAATGCACCATTTAATTTTACTCCTGCTGTCTCTTTTGGTGGAGGCTCAGTTATGGTATGGGGCGGTGTATGTTTAGGGGCACGCACAGAGTTGGTGGTGATTCAGGACGGCACTTTAAATGCGGATAGGTACATTAGGGATATCCTGCAAGACCATGTGATACCTTTCGCTCCACATATTGGGGAAAATTTTGTCTTAATGCAAGACAATGCTCGTCCGCACGTCGCTCGCTGTGTAATTGCCTATTTAAACCAAATGTTATACCAAAAATAAATTGGCCAACATGTTCTCCGGACCTGAATCCGATTGAACATATCTGGGACATACTAGGTAGACGACTTAGGTCAAGAATTCCTGCTGTCCAAAACACAGAAGAAGTGAAAGCTGCTTTAATTGAAGAATGGGATAATTTGCCTCAAGAAATGATCGACGGCGTCATCAGAAGTATGGGAAGGCGGATGACTGTAGTCATAAGGGCTCGTGGAGGCAATACACGATATTAAAAAAATAATATGTTTAATTTCTCTTATTTATTACATGTTTAAACAAAGTAAAAGTGTATAATTCTTCTAGAGCTAAAACGCTACTATTTGGTTTATTTTTTTAAGAAATTTCACAATGGCACATAGCTTTGCAAAAGGAACTGCTATTAGTTAGTTTACCTTGGTTGTACGACATGCCGCTGAAATTGCCCAAAAAAAAGTTGCACGGAGAAAAAGATATCGAATTTATCTGCGTTCCTTTAATTTTGCCGGTGTGTGTACTTCTATCCAGTAAGAGAAGTCTATGATAGTCCCAAATTTCGGAGAGCTTTGCATTTGTTAGCTTTTTACTTTGAAAGTTGTGCTTTCTTTTTTTTACATTTTGTGGGTTGTCACTTCCATTCGATGGTCCATTAAAAGTCATATTGCTTGAAGTTTCACCAGCTGGTATATTTTCTAAAGTATTACCTGATAATTTTATGGAACAGCAAGAGATATTGCTATTCTAGAAAATTTATCAGGTAATACTCTTTTTCATCATCTTCGGTGCAGGTTCGTCAATTTTAGAGCTCTCGTCTTCTGTATGGTCTTCAACATAATTTTCCAAATTGAAACCGGGGTTTTTATTAAAGTCATCATTACACCAAGTATTGCTGGTAAAGATCCGTTGTTCTTGAGCTTGGCGTAGGGCGGTCAACAAGTTTTTCAGTTGATGCAAGAAAGAAAACCTTATTTAAATGATCCTCGCAGTGTGTGAGACAATTCTTGTCGAGGTTAAAGAATGTTTTTGATGATATTGACGGATCAGACTGTTCAGGGTTTTTATCTGATGGCACAAGGGAATCTGCTTCCATTTGGATGAGCCAAGATAAATTACTCAAACAAGAGGTTTTCATTTATATAATCTGATCATACCAGTTGTTATAATATATTATTATAGCTGACAATATAATAAAATAAAATTCATGAAAAGAGTAGTGATACAACTCAAAAAGTAACGATACTCACTTAGTCGTTACTACTGACTTGATAATATCACACTGCTATGCGTGGTATCCTTCCCTCCATGGCGTAGAGTAGCACAGTAACTACCGCTCCCAAGCATTAACTATTGATATTAGGAAAATAATGATGCTATATTCTTGCAGAGCTCGTCAAGATCTATCTACCGATAGGTAAAACTTAAAAACAGGTTTTTTAGACTTGTTACAATACTATTATAAGGGTGCAAAGTGTTTATGTAAAATTGCGTATTTGTGAATTGTTAGTGTTTATCAGATTGGTATTTGAATGGAATATTATGTATTTATGAATTGTGGGCGTTTATCTAGTGTGCGTTTTAATAACATTTAGATAGATTACTTTAAAACCGCAGACCTCTAAAAATGTCATCAACTAACTATAATACAGATCAGAAAAATCGTATCTGTGTGTCTTAACGGACAGGAAATATGGATTACTATGCCTAAACAGGTAAGAATAAAAGAAAAAAATGGTGTAAGACGAAGACAAGGCCATAGCCAGGGGGGAAGATATAGGGATTTAAATTTCAAATTCAAATTTTGTATGTAAAAGCGGCCCTGTAAGAGCAAAAATAATATTTTGATATTAATGGTCTCAGTATATTTATCAAGTAAATTCAATTAATTAAATTAAATTCACTGGAAAATTTATTAAAACACTTGATTTGTTTTACTAATTAGTAAAACAAACCCAGTATTTTAATTTGATTTTCAATTAATAATATAAAAATGTTTCACCTGAAGAAGCAATAAATTTGCGAAACAATTGTTGTCAAAATAAACACACGTGTTTTAAAATGATAAGGTTATTGAGAATTTTATTTATACAAAGTAAAAATGTATCACTAACAGTTAGTTACATGATAAATAAATTCACTGGAATTAATAAAATATTTCTTAAAAGCTAAACAGCTGAAAGCAACAACATTTTTAAAACTAGAAGACAGAATTACAGCCTCTAAAAGTTGAGCATTTAATCGCAAGTGCTATTTGATTAGTATTTATTAAATTTCTACTGCCAGAAATTAGTTCTAATTAAACGAGGGAAAGTCTATAATTAGGTTGCTAAATGATTTTTTTAAATAATCAGAGAAATACGAGTATTTAGCAAGAAACAAGTTCTATTTTTCAATAAAGTCTCCAATTTAAATATCATCAAACTTGATTGTTCTGCTACCTAATGCCACATTTGAAAATAGTATATTGCTATTTTCAGCCTTTCCACATTATCTTTCGTGACCTAATTACTGACTTACCAGCGTACATTATGCAGCGAATTTTTGATTATAATGAATGCCTGAAAATTCACAGCGGAATATGTACGCTGTACATTTTCAGGCATTTTATTTTTAAAAAAATGTGTTCAATTTGATGCTTCTAACGAATGTGTCCAATCCTAGATTAAGCATGAAGTAAAATTTCGAGTTTAGAAAAGCCTGAAAATTTGGATTTGCCGGGGCGCGCGAGCGAAGCGAGTCGCGCCCCGGCAAATCCAAATTTCCAGGCTTTTCTAAACTCGAAATTTTACTTCATGCGCCACGGGTATAAAACTGATTTCAAGTGAAGTTTACGTCAAGTTCACATAATGCCTATTGAACTTCACAATATTTCCTGGTTTTATACGCGTATGCATCAGGATATGTATACTTAAAAAAATATATATCTGTTGATAATTTTATTGAAAAGAAATACATTTAGTTTTTAACTAGATTGTTGTGAATTTATTCTAGAATTAAATGAAACTTTATCGATTGCATTGAAAGAAATACATTTACTCTTTCACTAGATTATTGTGAATTTATTCTAGAATTAAATGAATCTTTATTGATTGCACTTATGAGTGTTTATTGCAGTTTAATTATACTCAAACATAAATTCTGTAAAATTTATAGCCATCCGGTTTTTTTCCTCACTCTGCTTTTTAGCCAAAGGAAGTTGAGAAATCCGCCCAAACGAGTAATACAAATGATCTTATTTAAGTTGCGCTCCCCTTTCCAATAATACATTCACGGAATTTTATCGTTTAATACTCGAGGAATAAGTTTCGCAACTGATTGGGGGGATGTACTTTTTAAAACATATCGCTAAAAAGGCCGAGAGAGAGAGAAATAGAAAAGAAATAGCACTGGCAAAGTTTGAAAATTTCACGAAGCATTCGCGTGAGGAATTTATCATTGTTGTATCCGAAGAGTAAATAAGGGAAAAGTTTATTTATTTGCGAGTGAGTTGCAAAGTTTTGGATTAAAAGGGGTTTTAGGATGCGAATTCATTGTCAATTGTGTCAATTAATATTTACTATTCATACCTGAAGTGTAAAATATTTACCCCAAAAAGTCACCCATTGGTAGCACTCCAATATATTAATTTGCCCCTATTTTGGGGAATATACCCAAGTTGGGCAATAGATATTAATATTAAATCACTTACTGTAGCGTACAGTTTAATTATTTTAGTTCTGAATGTTTTTTAACCCTTTCGCTACGAGTTTAGTTTTTATGTGCTCAGTGTGCGAAGAGCGTATATTTTCAAAAGCCAGTAAATGGTGAGCGGAGAGCACACGAAGTTTGTGTACTAAAGTTTTTATTGTGACTATAGTATCGACAACTTTAACTTGTCATTATCAAACTAAGAGTACAGCAGTTATACAAAGTTTAGGTGTTTTATTTGCGTAAATGATGATGCAGAGCGAAGTAGAAGCCTCCACAGTTAATAAAATTAACGTTGTTAAAAACTCCAATGTTTGGAGTACCTCTTTAATGAGCAGTCTATACAGTATAATTTAAAAAATCCATGGCTAACTTTTGTTTGTTTTGTTTTTTGCATTTTCCTCAAAGAAAATGTAATGCAAGCCTATGAAATGATTACACACGGTATATGCCAGTATGAGCCTGTGGTACGAAATACGTACGAATACGCATTGTGTTTTCGAGCACCGTACTCGGGGCACGCATTTGAAATTTAAACTGCGTCGCTCAAACAATATTCTCTTAAACTATGAAACCATTAACTGTATGTTTTTGAGTTTACGTGAAGTGATTATTACACTAAAAAAGACTTATTCTCAACTTCACTTTTTATTTGTATCGTTAGATGTACATTTCAAGACACAAAGTCCTCATTATCACTAACAAACTGGTTATTGATAATAAGCACTTTGTGTCTCGAAATGTACATCTAACGATAGAAATAGATAGTGAAGTAAGGAAAAACAGTCTTTTTTAGTGTATGAAAACATTACTAATTTGACAGCGACGTGTCTACATTGGCAACCCAATACACGGTAACGATATTGGGTTGCCTATAATAAATATTTTTAGCAATTAGTTCATTTGATTTGCGTTAAATAAAGGATATGTATACAGATAGATTGGTACAATTTGAGAAGATTCACAGCATGCGAAATTACTGCAACTACAAATTAATTTTCCAACATCGTTGTCTTAAATACTTCCGATATTTTTTGTGTCAAGTGGGTTGGGATATAGATCCGTTCGGGTCTAGGTCAGTGGCAGAGATGGATCAAAGTCAAAAGTGCGCGAGGGGGGCGAAGGAATCCGGGGTTGGAAAAAAAGTGTAAAAAGGGGCGCATCCGACATGAAGGGAGGTGTATACAAGAAGCTTAGCACTTGAGTACACTCGAAACGCGCCGAGCCGGCATTATTCAAATCCCTAATACTTTTATCATTTCGAGACTCTCACACCGCAAAAATTCATCCTTTAGCTTACTAAAAAAAATCCTTTTTTTACAACCAATATTTATTAAACAACATTTAGGTTGAAAATAAAACGAATCTTTATAGACTGAATTATTAAGAAGTTAGTTGTTAAGGCCTTTATTAACAATACATTTTAGAAAAAGAGCAAAGTGTTTTATTCTTTGGAGACTTCTACTTTATTATTCATGTAAATTTAACAATAAAGCACTACATGTTCAAACATTAAGTGTTTTATTGCAAGCTAAGTATTTAATTGCATTTTTATTATACAGGGAATTTTTCTATTAAGTATACATACTGGGAATTTTTCTTTTATGTATACATATGCATACGTTTTTTTTTAGAGTTCAATTTGAAGCTTAGAGGAATGTTTTCCACTCCCAGACTAAGCATGAAGTGAAATTTCGAGTTTCGAAAAGCCTGAGAATTCGGTTTGGTCGCTCCGCGAAGCGGAGCGACCAAACCAAATTTTCGGGCTTTTCTAAACTCGAAATTTTACTTCATGCTTAGTCTGGGAGTGGAAAACACTCGCCTAAAGCATCAAATTGAACTCTTAAAAAAACGTATGAATATGTATACTTAAAAGAAATAATCCCAGCATGTATACTTAATATATTGTATGTATACTAAATAACAAATACAACGAATATCTGAAAATTTACAGCACTAAATTGGGACATGTATACTTAAAAGAAAAAGTCCCTGTATTTTAAAATGGTATACCTGTAAGTATTTTGTTTGAGAATGACTACTAGCTAGTCGAAACTATAGTCACAAAATTAAGTGTAAATACAGTGGTTAAACAAAGTTAAAAGTGTTTTATTTACAAGTTTAATGTAAGTATATAATTATTATTAATAAGTTAGTTGCAAGGCCTTCAATTAACAAGACATTTTCGAAAAACATAAAAGTTTTTTGTACTGAGGAGGCTTCCACTTCATAATACATGTAAATTTACCAATAAAACAAGCTAAGTATTTAATTGTATCTTAATTATATTTTAAAATGGCATACCCGTAAGTGAAAAAATAAATTTGCCGATACTACAGTCACGTGAAAATAAAAAGTGTTATACAAACAAAGTTACAAGCGTTTTATTGTTAAACAGAAAAGTGATCTACTTCTTATCATTACAAAATTAATTGATTTAGCTTTAAAGTTACATTAGAAAAAACAGGAAAAGATCACTTTATTACCAACATAATTGATTTATGGGATACTTTTTTCTAATTAATTACTAAGTAATACATTTTCAAATATATTGGCTTTGTAAATTAAATTTACTTGGCTTTGTTTCACTTATATGTGTTTTATTTTTCTACTAGTTTAGTTCTTAATTGATTTAGTTTTAAAGTTTTGTCAACCAGCACAGCAACAATTAATCAATAATTAACTTACATACAATTAATGCAAAACAAAGTAACCTGTCTTTTAAGTTTGTTTTTTTTTCTTCATATTATATCACATCATACTTTATTCATGTTAAAACTGATTTTCGCTTTCCTAAATCTCAAAGGTAGATCATTAATAAAGATTAGGATAAGCAATGGTCCAATAATTAATCCCTAAGGAACACCATAGGTAGTATTTGCCCCTGAGGATAGGCATCCGTTAAAGAGCACAATTTGTTGTTTGCTTAGCAAATAGGAGTATTTAAGTCGACAAGTTGATGAATAGAAATTGTAGTGGTAGAATAAAATAATTTGACTTCAAAATGCGAAGTGAATAGCTCTGCTGTAAGGCAGGCACAATAAGCCTAATGAGGCCTAAGTGCAGTGCAGAAATGCGCACTCCCCAAAGAACCAACCAAGGCAGGAGCCAGAGAGGACTTTTTAAAAATCCCAGTCGATATTTTTTTCTTTCTGAGGGCTTGGTCTGTTGTTAGTTTAAATCTGTGTTGGATTTTAGCCACAATTTATTCTATCCTAGTATTCAGTGTGCTTGTTAAAACTTAAACAACCTTTTCTCAAATCTAAAAAAAAATAAACTCTGCAAATATTTCTATTTTCCGTTCCAATCAATTCCCCAACTGGATAAAGAACCGAATATATTCGGCTCGCGATTGTTGCATCCTATTAGTAACCTGTCTTTTAAGTTTTTTTTTTCTTCAAAATGCGAAGTGATAATCTCAAAAATTTTATTTAATAATTTAGCCTCTAAAAATTAGTCTGCTGTAACGCCGGAGCCAAAGAGGACTTTTTAAAAACCCCAGTCGATATTTTCTTCTTCCTGAGGGCTTGGCTTGTTCTGTTGTTACTTTAAATCTGTGTTGGATTCCAGCTACAATTTATTGTTCCCTAGTATTCAGTGTGCTTGTTAAAAATTTAAAACTTAAACCTTTTCTCAAACCTAAAGCAAAAAAAAAATCAACTCTGCAAATATTTCTATTTTCCGTTCCAATCAATTCCCAAACTGGATAAAGAGCCGAATATATTCGGCTCTCGATTATTGCATCCTGTTTTCGAAACTAACTAAACGAATTGTCGTATATAGTGCACACTATAATGGACTAAATGGAGTTTTCACCTGTGACGCAATTTTCGCTCTAATCCGCAACAGCGACGACGTTCAATTGTTCCGTTCGTTTTTGGTGTAATTGAACTGGATCGGCATTGTTTTCACGAAAAAATCATATTTTAAATGAAAATGGAGTTTTTTATTATACCTACTATTTTCCATATTATGAGATTCATATTGAAAATAACAATATGTTTTCTTTAGTTATACTAGCGTTAGTTATAGCATGTTTTATTTTTATAATAACAACAATACCAACATAGCACGTTTTCTTTTTACAACTACAACAAATCTTTATTATCAGACAATTAGAAGTATAGAGTAATGTATTTATTTATTGTTTAAATAAATACATTATTTTAAATCAGAGCTGGGCAGGATTAGATTCATTCAGGATTCGAATCCTTTAAGAGTATTCAAAAGAGGTATTCGTATCCTTCAGTGAAAAAGGATTCGTGATCCGGATTCGTTACATTTTTATAAGAGGATTCGTATTCGAATCCAATTGTAGATGATTCGAATACTTATTAAAGGATTCGAATCTTTGGTTTTGGCGTGAATAAAATAATAATTATTACTATTATTGTTATCAATATCTGTTGGAAAATACAATATTATGATTATTTTACACATTCTGCAAGTTGTAATGGGTCCATTGTTCTGTTAACTTTTAAATGAGTTGTGCGGTCATCAAAATATTCCGACTAATCGAAGCGCTTATTGAAACGAAAGAAATTTTACGCTTCGCCCGATTTTAATCAAATGTTGGGATTAATTTGTGTTAAAGAAAATTTCAACTGAATTTTTGTTTTGTTTTTAGTGTTTTCAGCTTAAAATGTGCTACTCCGATCCTTGATTAAGCATAAAGTAAATATTTCGAATTTAGAATGGTTTGAATGTTTGGATTTATGGACGTGAACAGCCCGACAAATCCTAAGTTTCAGAATTTTCTTTGATTAGATATTGTTTATTGTTTATTTACGGATATCCATTTAAAATAAATACATAATGCTTAGTCTAAAATAAGTTAAAAGTAATAATTAAGTTAAAATATATAAAATCACAAACAATATACACAACAGATTAAAATCAAAATGCTCATCACTATGCTAAAAGTGATAAATACGGTTAAAATATAAATCACAAACAATATACAAATAAAACAAACAAAACAGATTAAAATGTGAACAAAAATAAAAATCTAATTTGTCTCACAGAGCATGGACTTACGATTCTTTTTGCTTGTGGTAGCAAAGTCTATATTCGCCGAGTTGCAGTGCGCGGCATCTCTAGCCATACCATAGTTTTTACCATGATTGGTACGATGAAATGGTACGTTGAAGAGGTCGAAGGAACGCAAACCCTTGCTAGGCACATTGATTTTAAACTGGCCCAGAAGATAAGGGCAGTCGATCCAACCGTTTATCAAATTGAAGCCTAGCATTACATCCGCGTTCCTCCGTCGCTGCTCCAACGTATTCATTTCTAGGTTACTTAAAATCTCTTGGTAGGAACCACAAATATGGAACTTATACGCTATAACGCGTATAAATTTCGTCTGGACCCTTTCAAGTAAATTTATCTCAGACTTGCTATGGGGATTCTATACCATGCAACAGTACTCCAAATGTGGTCTCACACGAATATAATGTCAGTAGAGTATTGATGTTTGTGAACTCCTTGGTATTTCGTTTTATGAATCCCAGCATACGATAAGCTTTAGACGATATATTAGTCATATGCGAGTTGAAATCCCACTGTTGAGTCAATGTAACGCCTAAGTCCCTCACCGACGAGACGCGCAACAACTGAATGCCATTAAGAAAATAATTCCTCTCAGCAGTTGCCCTCCTCTTAGAGGAAGGTATGTAGAAACCAGAATCGCTAGAATTAAATTATAATTATTTACGTTAATATTTTCAATTCATGTCAACAACTGTCAATTTATTTAAAAAACGGTTGGCATTTCGGGTGCATTTTACGTCAACTTATACAAATATTTCAAGAAAATAATGCTTTTCTCGGTGTGAGTTTGCGAAATGTTTAATTTAGCCTTAAAAAGAATACTTTTAGGATAACTATATATACAGGCTGTCCACAGATTCATTCTCAACATAGGGCGTGTTTGAACATTTTTTGTAATTCTCTTTTATACCTTTTATACTTTTGATTCATGTAGTGTCAAAATATTTTATAAAACATTCTGTTTTTAATAAATAATTGTTATAAAATAAATTTACTTTGTTCTTAGTTATCCGAGTCTTCAATTGTCAATCTGTCAGTGGTAAGATTATCTATTTTGTTGTTTTTACTATCAGTATTCATATTAGACATATCAAATTATACATTTCTTATCTTAAAACAAAATATGCTACTAGATTATAAATGTCTAGACTCAGTAGTTTTTGAATAAAAAAATAGAATTTTTTTTCAAAAAATCAGTTTTTTTGCTAATATCTCGAGAACAAAAAAACATATTTCGAAATTGTTTTTAGATTATTGGTAGGCCCTAAAATACGCAACTTTTCCCCAATTTAACCGACTCTCTATCTCTTTAAATAATTGAGATCCTCATACATTCTGTCGAAATACACCCTGTATAAATAAATGGAAAATCAGAATTCTAGAGAAGGCAAGTACTCCCTGCACTCCTTGCCCATATGCGCGGGCGCCCATGACTGTGATAGTTTTGGCACTAGTTCGCTTCAGCGGACATTTAGTCCATTGTGTAAACCTAACATAAGTCTGTGTTAGCCGACATTAGTCCAATTGTCAACTTGACATAATTTGGGGTTAGCCGACAGTTAGACTGTAATGACAGCTGACATAAGTCGGTGTTAGCCGAAATTTTGACAGTAATGACATTGACATTAGTCGGCGTCAGCCGACGTTTGGACTATAACTACAGTTGATATAAGTCGGCGCTAGCCGACATTTAATCCATCGTGTCAACTTGACATAAGTCGGCGTTGGAGGATATTTAGATTACAATGACAGTTGACATAAGTTTGCGCCAGACGATATTTAGATCATCGTGTCAACTTGACACGAGTTTGAATTGATCTACAATGAGAGCCAAAATGATTTGTTCAGTTTTAATAGGAAATAACACATGAATTATTTTAAATGCAAAAATAATATAAATGACATCTTAAAAAGTAATAATGGGAGTTTTACTTTTTGAATATAGTGCGTGTTAAATGTCCGCCACCCTTCTCCACACACTCTTCTAAACGACGGACGAAATCTGCCATAACTCGTTGAAGCATATGCTGTGGAATAGCTTCAATTTCTTGTCGGATATTTCTTTTGAGCTCCTCTATATTTCTAGGCTTACTCTTGAACACTCTACTCTTTAAATATCCCCAAAGAAAAAAGTCTGGAACAGTAATATCGGGAGATCTCGGGGCCAATTAAAATCACCGTTTCGAGAAATTAGTCTATTCGGAAATGTCTGTCGCAGGATCTCCATACTTATTCTTGCAGTATGACAGGTCGCACCGTCTTGTTGAAAAAAGTGATTTCTTTCTTCTTCTTCAATTTGCGGTATAAAAAATGTCTGGAGCATATGTGCATACCGTTGAGAATTGACTGTGACTGTTTCGCTGTTTCCTTCAAAAAAATATGGACCGATGATTTTTGACGATGATACAGCACACCAAACAGTCACTTTTGGGGAATGTAAGGGTCTTTCATAGATTTCACACGGGTTTTCGGTAGCCCAGTATCGAAAATTTTGTTTATTTACCAATCCATGTAAAGTAAAGTGTGCTTCGTCGCTCATGAAAAGATGTTGTGCGATATCGGGTTCCTCATTGCTTAACTCCAAAAAACGTTGACAAAACTCAACACGGCTTTGTTTATCACGATCAGTTAACTTCTGCACCACTGCTATTTTGTATGGATGAAACTTCATTTTGTACAGCATTCTTCGGGTACTTGTTGCAGATAAATTTAACGCTGCCGCATGCCGCCGAACTGATCGATTTGGGCTACGCAGAATTGATTGTCTCACCCGTTCCTCATTTTCAGGATTGCATGCAGAGCGAATCCTCCCGGCTTATTTTCTTCTCTCAACTGACCCATGATTTCGCCACTTCCTTACCCAATACGAAATAACAGTTCGAGCCGGAACATCACGAACATTAAAATGTAGACGAAATAAACGTTGAGTTTGAATAATTGAATAATTGAATATGCGTTGCTGTATGTTCCAACGCACCATTTTGACAACTGTCAAAATATCTCCAAAGTCTCCTCTTTCAAATTGTTATCAGTAATATAGCGATTAATAAATAGTTATATTTGTTATTGCCTATTAAAAATGAACAAATCATTTTGGCTCTCACTGTATAATAAGATGACCATGTTATTGTTATTCTTTGTTACAGTTACGACACACATTTTGACAGTTGTGATATATATGGTATAAGAAACGAGTGTCTTCCACTCCTAGGTTAAGTATGAAGTAAAATTTCGAGTTTAGAAAAGCCCGCAAAATTTGGTTTGGTCGCGCAGCGAAGCGGAGCGACCAAACCAAATTTAGCGGGCTTTTCTAAACTCGAAATTTTACTTCATGCGCCACGCGCATAAACTATTAATTATGGCAAAGTTAAAAATATATACTGATTAGATGTGGATCAATATTTTCATAGATATAGGAAAAAAATTTAGAAATAACTTTTTTTGTAAATATTTTCTAAATAATAATAATAGTTTAAGTGGAATCAATTTAGTTTGAGCAAATTTTTTATATTATTAATATTCAAATCATTATTTTTTTAACATGGAAAGTGCTATGGTGGACACATCACCATGTTTTTATTCTTATAATCATGGTGGATGAACCAGGAAACGCTTCTGTAAATACATGAAATGTCTTTTATTTTGCATTTTCTGATTATTTTTTCTATTTCACGTGTTTTTGATGTATATGTATACTTTTCACATTATCGTATTATCAAGAGGATTGAGTTGTTTTGTGCGAATATCCAGAGTGTCAGGTGAAACCCAGTAGTATTAAAATAGGCGGCGTCAAAAACTTTTCCAATTCGAGTGAAGAGAGGGGTGTCTGAGGGTCGATTGTTCTCACATGCGGCCACCGTCCCCAGCTTAATTGAATATTTATTTAAATTCGCACCGAAGCCGCTTCCAAAATTTGTTTAAATTTATTTTATATCTCCAATACGCATCTTTCAAACTTTAAATTTATTTATTAAATAACTGTATTGTAATTTATTTTCTATCTGTGAGCCTACATTGGGTTTAACACAAACAGGTACATTTATTTTATACTGTTAACTGTGGAGGCTTTTACATCGTTATACATCTTTATTTACACAAATAAGTTACATAAACATTGTTTGTATAATTGAGTTTTTTTGTTGTGACTGAAGTTGTACCAACTTCAATTGGTCGCTATTAAAATATAAGTTATTATCGCGATTCTTTATGCAATCTATAAAAAATTTGTCTTGAATAGACTAAATCAAACACTCATTGAAACAACTTGTTTTAATGAGTGTTTGATTTAGTTTTTGTAAGACAAACTTGTTGTACATTTCGTAAGAATTGCACTTTTAATGTTGAAGTATTCTACAACCAAGTATTCGCAATATTATTCATACTTATATAAGTTATTATTATTTATCTTATGTATTCAATTGGAACTTAAAGTTGTATGTATTTATTATAATCCACTGTATTTAATTTAATTAAATTTAATTTATTAACGGAAAGTCCAATTTAATATTACAATAAAACATTTACATTCTATAATGCATTGAATTGATAAAAAAATCATTGAAATCAATTGTGTATCTGTTAGTACTCATTAGATTCAATACAAACATGAACATTTATTTTTCATCTCCAATTAGAAAATTTTAATTCATTTATTAGAATCCACTGTATTGAAATTAATTTTCTATCTGCGAGCATGCATTAGGTTTAATATAAACATGAACCTTTATTTTATACCTATAATTCAAAACTTGGAATTTATTTATAAAAATTCACTGAATTCAAAATAATTTTCTATCTGTGAGTATACATAAGATTTAACACAATCATTAACATACCGGGTATTGACTTGGCGGACGCAACATAGGAAATCCCATGTAAATTTTGAAATGTTCAAATTTTGGCTCCCCTATTTATTTTAGAAACAAAATGTATTTACCGTTTTTGCAGAGGAAAAAATTCTGAAATCATTGTTCAAATATACATAAATTCGACAATATTATAGTGTTTTATACGCGTGGCGCATGAAGTAAAATTTCGAGTTTAGTAAAGCCCAGAAAATTTGTCTCGGGTCGCTGTGCGACCCTCGACAAATTTTCGCGGGGCTTTTCTAAACTCGAAATTTTACTTCATGCTTAGTCTGGGAGTGGAAAACACTTGTTTAAAGCTTTAAATTGAACTTAAAAAAAAAAACAGGGAATATCCGCAATTATTGTATCAATTTCCTGGTATGTCATTATTTTTATAAAATCACATTACTTTTTCTTAATTATTTAAGTTAGAGAAACGTAAAATGTTAAGTGTGAACATTCCTAAATTTAGAATTTTTCCCTCTACAAAAAAGTGAAATACATTTTGTCTCTAATATAAATAGGGAAGCCAATATTTGAACACTTTAAAATTAACATGCGAATTCTTATGTTGCGTCCGCCAAGTCAACACTCGGTATATTTTATATCTCCAATTCGAAACTCTAAATTTGTTTATATAAATCTACTATGTTGAAATTTGTTTAATATATAAATGCACGCATTCGGTTTTAACACAAACTTAAAATGGGAGCAGTTTGTTAAATATATTTCCTCGAGGCCAAATCAAACACGACTGAAACTAGGATATTATTAAAACAAAGGAACTAGAGTTGGTCGATTTAGTTGATCTGGGGTTCAGGGAATTTAACAATAAGTTTCGATATTGATATAATTTGGCAAACAGTTTGATTTGAACATCTCCGAATGTATTTACCTTTGTGTGAGTGTGTGTGTGTGTGTGTGTGTGTGTGTGTTTGTGATGGGTGAGAACTTCAACTGCAGGTATGTTGTTTTTTTAAACAAAGTATCGACAAACATAATATGGTTTTTTTATTGTTTTTATAAATATTAAATGTTTAAATCTCAGTACATACCAGAGCTGGGATGAATTCTTGTAAAAAGAATTCGAATTACGAATCCGAATCACCTAATATGATTCGAATAAAGAATACTCGAATAAAGGATTCGTAAGAGATAAATATGATTCGAATCAAAGATTCGAATCCTTTTTTTTCGAATCACGAATACAAATCCTTTTACAATAAATTTGATTTAATTATTTTGTTGCAACCATTAATATACAGGGTGTGAAATGCTAAACCGTTCGTTAAAAGTTAATTTTTAAACTTGAAAAAAATCCTTGTCATACCGTTGAATGAGTTCTCCTCGTGTGAAATATTTTCAAGTTTATATCACTTCCGGTTCCACCGGAAGTAGGACCAAATTTGTTAATTGAAATGGAACATCCTATATATTAGTCATTTTTCGGATTCCTCGTTTAAATTGCAACATATTTTATTCGAACATATGTACACTTATATCGTATAGTTTCCAAGCAAAAAAATATTTCTAAAATTTTGACCTCTAAAAGGCATCTTGAAATAATAATAATAATAATAATAATAATCTTTATTCACTAACAAAATAACATTTAGCATACAGTTTGGAAGTAAACATTAGTGAACCAATAGGGGGGATTCAGTTGAGCTTCCGCCCACCTGTTCTTCCATCCATACCTATCAATATAAATAAGAGCAAACAAAAGACAAAACAATTATTAATCTCTAAAAACGTAAGGTAATTCAATACGTAAACATAAAAGGTATAATTTTTCTATAGTGTAAGTAATAACAGGCAACATGGACTATATACAAATATCTAAATAATACAAAATACAAGATTTAGTCGAAACAAATAACAATCAAATTCTGTATTGTGGAGGCTTCTACTTCGTTATACATGTTAATTACACAATGAAACACTTTTAACTTTGTTTGTATAACACGTTTTATTTAATGTGACTGCAGTTTCGACAAATTTAGCTTGTCATTATCAAACATGGAGTAACTTAAACTAGAGGTTTTACAGGTATATATACACAATTACAAGACAGCGGTAAAAATGGGGGTGTACATTAGGTCAACCTGGTCGTTAATTAAGGGAATTCCCGGATTAGCGCGGGCTTTGTGTATCTCTAGTGCTTCTAGCAAATTCATTTTACGACCCTTTTCGGCATGATGGATTATGGTAAGTACATCTTTTTCAAAAGTGTGATTTTCGTCTAAAAGGTGTTTTGCAAAAGACGACTTATCACTCTGTTTAAGCCGAAAAGAGCGCAAATGTTCCCTCAATCTTATGTTGAAATTACGACCAGATTGGCCAATGTATATCCCTTGACAATCTGCGCAAGTTAATTTATATATTCCGGATTTATTAAATTTATCTAATTTTGTTTTACTATTAAAGATATGGTTATTGATTTTACAGTACGGTTTAAATGCAACTTGAATATTATGCTAAAAAAGCATAATATTATCAAATTTTGTTCAATTGGCAGTTGCCATATATAATGAATAAATTGATTTTTATTACTGATTGTTGATGTGTGTGATTTCTCTAAAACTTTGTACTAACTCTTTTTATTATTTGACATTTTGTAATACAATCGCGACAAAACAAAAGCTTACTACTGGCCTACTAAAATTCAATTGCGACTTATGCGCGCATTATATCCTGCTTAATGCGACAAAAACTTAATTTTCGAAATAATTCGAAAATTACTTGCTTTAGGAGTATAGTTATATAATACTTTTTTGTAGGAAATGTTCCTCTAAATCGTACTACGTGATAAAAATTTGGTCATTCCATTTAAAAAAATTGAATTACTAGATATTGAAAAGGGCACTTAGATATCGACATTTTAAGAACACTTATTGTCAAAATTGACAGTTTCCAATTAATTTACTGATAGAAGCATTCTCTAGGTACAAGTAAAGGTATACATCATATTTTTATCTTATTCCCAAGAGAAGTCACAGAAAGATTTCAAGATGCCTTTTAGACGTCAACATTTTGGAAATATTTTTTTTTTCTTGAAAACTATAAGAGATAAGTGTACATATATTTGAATAAAATATGTTGCAATTTAAACGAGGAACCCAATAAATTACAAAGTTGGGTCTACTTCCGGTGGAACCGGAAGTGATATAAACTTGAAAATATTTCACATGAGGAGTCAACCATATGACAAGGTTTTTTTGAAATTTTTAGTGCAACGGCAACCCCATAAACATTCAACGAACGGGTTAGCGTAGACACCCTGTATAAATATCGTTACCACTTGTTTTAAACCTTTAGTAAATTAAGTTAGCTAAATATTACTCATTGATCCATTTGTGATCAGATTGTAATTATAGTAAAATACAACTAAGTGTTTTGCAAATAATAAAAAAAAAAAGTTGTTTTAACAAAAATATTCAATACCTAATTATTTATTATTAACACTGAACATCGTTGATAACAGACTAAATATCTGTTTCCCTGTTACTCTGTTTAAAAATGTATTTGTGTTTCTAAACTTCACTTCAAATCAGTGTTTTGTACGCGTGGCGCATGAAGTAAAATTTCGAGTTTAGAAAAGCCCGAAAATTTGTCTCGGGTCGCTGCGCGACCCGAGACAAATTTTCACGGGGCTTTTCTAAACTCGAAATTTTACTTCATGCTTAGCCTGGGAGTGGAAACACCCTTTTAAAACTTCAAATTGAACTCTATTATAAAATCGACGAATGCCTGAAAATTACGCAAATAAAAAATTCACTGAATATCATTATAACCGGGTCGGAGAAAAGTCATATAATTATATTTAAATTGACCAAAACACTAACAAAAAAGCCATATGATGTTATTATTAAATTTAAAAAATCAGCAGGCAAATTATAAAACAAGTAAAAATTTATAAAATTTACTTAAATATTGACAAAAACAATGAAAACAATTTAACAAAATAGGGGTTTCCCACAAAATAAAGATATATTAAAAGGCAAGGGAAAAAAATCTTAGATCAGGAAAATTTAATTTCAAATAATATTTAACAAAACTTTGACAAGCAGATTATTATTATTAAAAACATTTTCAGTCATTTAATGTTCTTATTAAAGCAATTAGTTTGAAGTTTCGAACAAGCGTTTCCACTCCCAGGCTAAGCATGAAGTAAAATTTCGAGTTTAGAAAAGCCCCGTGAAAATTTGTCTCGGGTCGCGCAGCGACCCGAGACAAATTTTCTGGGCTTTTCTAAACTCGAAATTTTACGTCATGCGCTACGCGCATAAAATCATGATTTAACGTGAAATTTAAGAGCACACAAAAAAACATTTTTCATGTTATTCCTCACAATTAATTCGAATTATTTTTGATGATTCAAATCTTTTTGTAAGTATTCGAATCCTTTTAGAAGGATTCGAATCCTTTTATAAGGATTCGAATCACCCACATTAAGACTCGATTACGAATCCTCTTAAAAAAATGTAACGAATCCGGATCACGAATCCAGTTGAACTAAAGTAGTCGAATGCCTCTTTTGAATCCTCTAAAAGGATTCGAATCCAGGATTCGAATCCTGAATGATCCGAATCCTGCCCAGTTCTGCTACCATGACAGTTTTACCTCAAACAATATTAAACAAAATTTTGAAAACTAGATTATTATCTCTAAAAACATTTTCAATCATTTATTGTTCTTATCAAAGCATTTACTTGAAGTTTCGAACGAGCGTTTCTACTCCCAGACTAAGCATGAAGTAAAATTTCGAGTTTAGAAAAGCCCCGTGAAAATTTGTCGAGGGTCGCGCAGCGACCCGAGACAAATTGTCTGGGCTTTTCTAAACTCGAAATTTTACGTCATGCGCCACGCGCATAAAATAGTGATTTAACGTGAAATTTAAGAACACACAAAAAACATTTTTCATGTTATTCCTCACAATTAATTCGAATTATTTTTGATGATTCAAATCGTTTTTTAAATATTCGAATCCTTTTAGAAGGATTCGAATCCATTTATAAGGATTCGAATCACCCACATTTAGACTCGAATACGAATCCTCTTAAAAAAATGGAACGAATCCGGATCACGAATCTAGTTGAACTAAAGTAGTCGAATGCCTCTTTTGAATCCTCTAAAAGGATTCGAATCCAGGATTTGAATCCTGAATGATCCGAATCCTGCCTAGCTCTGCTACCATGACAGTTTTACCTCAAACAATATTAAACAAAATTTTGAAAACTAGATTATTATCTTTAAAAACATTTTCAATCATTTATTGTTCTTATCAAAGCATTTACTTGAAGTTTCGAACGAGCGTTTCCACTCCCAGACTAAGCATGAAGTAAATTTTCGAGTTTAGAAAAGCCCCGTGAAAATTTGTCGAGGGTCGCGCAGCGACCCGAGACAAATTTTCTGGGCTTTTCTAAACTCGAAATTTTACGTCATGCGCCGCGCGCATAAAATAGTGATTTAACGTGAAATTTAAGAACACACAAAAAACATTTTTCATGTTATTCCTCACAATTAATTCGAATTATTTTTGATGATTCAAATCCTTTTTTAAATATTCGAATCCTTTTAGAAGGATTCGAATCCTTTTATAAGGATTCGAATCACCCACATTTAGACTCGAATACGAATCCTCTTAAAAAAATGGAACGAATCCGGATCACGAATCTAGTTGAACTAAAGTAGTCGAATGCCTCTTTTGAATCCTCTAAAAGGATTCGAATCCAGGATTCGAATCCTGAATGATCCGAATCCTGTCCAGCTCTGCTACCATGACAGTTTTACCTCAAACAATATTAAACAAAATTTTGAAAACTAGATTATTATTTTTAAAAACATTTTTAATCATTTATTGTTCTTATCAAAGCATTCACTTTGAAGTTTCGAACGAGCGTTTCCACTCCCAGACTAAGCATGAAGTAAAATTTCGAGTTTTTAGAAAAGCCCTGTGAAAATTTGTCGAGGGTCGCGCAGCGACCCGAGACAAATTTTCTGGGCTTTTCTAAACTCAAAATTTTACTTCATGCGCCACGCGTATAAAACAGTGATTTAACGAGAAATTTAAAAACACACAAAATACATTTTTGAAGTCAATCCTCACAATTAATTCGAATTATTTTTGAAAATTCAAATATTTTTGTAATCCTTTTATAAATATTCGAATCCTTTTATAAATATTCGATTCATTTTATAAATATTTAAATCCTTTCATAAGGATTCGAATCCAGCACATTTGGATTCGAATACGAAACCTTTCAAAAAAATGTAAGGAATCCGGATCACGAATCCAGTTGAACTAAAGTATTATAATGCCTAAATTGAATTTGTGTTCCCTTGAAGTCCGAAACGCGTCTGTGGGTATCTGGTGCCGGAATACTGAACACAAATTCAATTTTGATATTTGTTTTCTGGTTTCACAAACAGAGTTCTGCTCGTTCGTGGACGAAACAGTGATCTGTATACTCACTTTGTGCATTCGTGTCACTGACGATGCCACTATGAAGCATTAGATGGCGTTAGCTATCGAAATCCATTAATAGTTATTAGAATGCCTATTTTGAATCTTCTAAAAGTATTCGAATCCGGGATATGAATCCTGCCCAGCTCTGGTACATACATTGACATAATATCAGAGGCACAGTAAAGGGGCAAGGGCCGCATTATTACACAAGGACAGAAGGAAAACATAATATCGTACCAGATTCCACCTCACCTTGCTACGCCACTGCATAACATTATAACCTATGTAATTATCGTGTTTGCAACTGTAAATAAATACAGCAATAAATAATAAATACAATTTACTTCAATGAATTAACCATTTTACACATGCACTGATTTTATTAAATTTGTCAAATAATACTAAATAAATAACCTTATAAAATCGGTTTTGTGAATCCTGTCTTGGATATATCTATTATCTATATACTATTTTAGTTAATTATATAAATAACAAAAATAGTATTCCTTATGCTCATTTAGCAAGCATCGACAGCTTTGGAGTAATAGAGGTAGCTATAGATTTTTGTTAATAAATGTCTACACATAGAGGTTTGAAATGCTCAGTATTCGTCAACAAATCTGACGTCGACCTTCAAGTAATAGACGCGCCTGTGGATATCCCGAATTCTGAACACAAATATATATATATATATATATATATATATATATATTTAATTGATAAGGTGGATACATGATGCAACAGATAAACTTTTTGAAATAAAACAACACAGTTGTGAGAGTTTCACTTTTATATTATTAAAAAAACTAAAACCTTTTATTAAATAATATAAAAGTGAAACCCTCACAACTGTGTTGTTTTATTTCAAATAAAATTTAATATTAGTTTTTCTGAAAACCAAACAAGTAATAGTTGAAATGAAACGCCTCAATTGTTTTATATTTTTAAGTATATCATCGATTTAATCCTGAAATTCATTAAGTGCTGTTAACTTTCTATGTACTGAATGACTTTTAGTTTAAAACCAACCATATATTTTCTCATCTCAATAAAAATTATTGTTGGTTGTGCTTAAATTCATTACTTCCTGTATACTCGTTTTATATATGCAAAGGCAACTATATTATTTGCGTTTCCTTTGTTTACCTTTCTCGTCGCTTTTATTACGTCGTACAGTTGTATGTGAAGTTTCACATATTTTATATTTCACATAATACGTAGTCTAATTTTCATCATATTAAAACTTCCTTAATATTTTTTTCACATTGAATAAATTAAAACAACTTTAATATTATAATGAAAATAAAACTACATAGTCAACAATTTTACGGCAAACAAATGTTACATTTAACAAATGTTTATGAAGGGAATATTTTTTTAAGTACATTTTCAGGCATTCGTTGTGCATTTTCAAGCATTCGTTGCTTGTTCAATAACACTTCCTGATTAAAAATGAAGTAAAGCCTGAAAATTTGGTATGGTGATTTCGAGTTTAGCAGGCCAAAACACATGAGAAAAAATATAGTGGCATTAATAAATGTACAGAATTTTTATTTTATTTTGTAAACTAGTGTACTATTTTATTATATTTTAGTATCAAGCAAAATTTAGATTTGATAAGGACAGAAAGACATTTAAAAATAAACGAAAATAAAAGGTAATATTAGATGTAGGTACATGTGGAAAAATAGTTTGATAAGAAAGTTGCCATTAAGATTATATAATTATTACAAAGACGAGCTTCTAAAATATTTCAGATTTTTTAATTTTTTTTATTAGAAGTAAAGTCGCATTGATCTGATAATGTTTAATTATTTTAGTATCAACGTAAGATCGCAAAATTTGAATTTGATAGGGAGAGAAAGATATTAAAAAAATGAGATAAAAGGTAAATTAGATTTACATGTGGAAACATCATTTAATAAAAATAGTTGCCATTTTAATGAGATAATTATTTAAATTTTCAAAGACCAGCTGCATAAATATTTTGGATTATTCACTTTTTTTCTTCAAAGTAAAGTAACATTTAACTGATAATGTTTAATTATTTTAGCATTAACGAAATATTGCAAAACTTGAATTTGATAAGGAGAGAAATACATTTAAAAAAAAAACAGAGATAAAATGTACTATTATATTTAGATGTGCAAAAATCATTTAATAAAGAAAGGTGCTATTAAAATCAGATAATTATTAAAATTATAAAAGATCAGTTGCTTATACCGGGTGTTGACTTGCCGGACGCAACATAGGAAATCGCATGTTAATTTAAAGTGTTCAAATATTGGCTTCCATATTTACTTTAGAGACAAAATATATTTAACTTTTTTGTAGAGGGAATAATTCTGAATTTATTAATGTTCACACTTAACACTTTACGTTTCTCTAAGTTAAAATAATAAAGAAAAAGTAATGCGATTTTATAATAATAATGACATACCATGGAATTGATACAACAATTGCGGATATTTCCTGTTTTTCTTAAGATTCAATTTAAAGCTTTACATAAGTGTTTTCCACTCCCAGACTAAGCATAAAGTAAAATTTCGAGTTTAGAAAAGCCCCGTGAAAATTATCGGGGATTTTCTAAACTCGAAATTTTACTTTATGCGAGACGCGTATAAATCACTATAATGTCAAATTTATGTATATTCGAACTTCACTTAAAATCTGTGTTTTATACGCGTGGCGCATGAAGTAAAATTTCGAGTTTAGAAAAGCCCTGAAAATTTGTCTCGGGTCGCTGCGCGACCCTCGACAAATTTTCACGGGGCTTTTCTAAACTCGAAATTTTACTTCATGCTTAGTCTGGGAGTGGAAAACACTGGCTTAAAGCTTCAAATTGAACTCTTTTAAAAATCAACGAATGTCAGAAAATTTACATGTATAATTATTAAGAAAAAGTAATGTGATTTTATAAAAATAATGACATACTATGGAATTGATACAACAATTGCGGATATTTTCTGTTTTTTGTTTCAAGTTCAATTTCAAGCTTCAAACAAGTATTTTTCACTCCCAGACTAAGCATGAAGTAAAATTTCGAGTTTAGAAAAGCCCCGTGAAAATTTTCGGGGATTTTCTAAACTCGAAATTTTACTTCATGCGCCACGAGTATAAATCACTATAATATTGTCAAATTTATGTATATTTGAACTTCACTTAAAATCTGTGTTTAATACGCGTGGCGCATGAAGTAACATTTCGAGTTTAGAATAGCCCTGAAAATTTGTCTCGGGTCGCTGCGCGACCCTCGCCAAATTTTCACGGGGCTTTTCTAAACTCGAAATTTTACTTCATGCTTAGTCTGGGAGTGGAAAACACTGGTTTAAAGCTTCAAATTGAACTCTTTTAAAAATCAACGAATGTCAGAAAATTTACAGGTATAATAATTAAGAAAAAGTACTGTGATTTTATAAAAATAATGACATACTATGGAATTGATACAACAATTGCGGATATGTTCTGTTTTTTTTTTCAAGTTCAATTTCAAGCTTCAGATAAGTGTTTTCCACTCCCAGACTAAGCATGAAGTAAAATTTCTAGTTTAGAAAAGCCCCGTGAAAATTTGTCTCGGGTCGCGCAGCGACCCGAGACAAATTTTCGGGGATTTTCTAAACTCGAAATTTTACTTCATGCGCAACGCGTATAAATCACTATAATATTGTAAAATTTATGTATATTCGAACTTCACTTAAAATCTGTGTTTTATACGCGTGGCGCATGAAGTAAAATTTCGAGTTTCTCTAAGTTAAAATAATTAAGAAAAAGTAATGCGATTTTATAAAAATAATGACATACCATGGAATTGATACACCAATTGCGGATATTCCCTGTTTTTTTCAAAGTTTAATTTAAAGCTTTACACAAGTGTTTTCCACTCCCAGACTAAGCATGAAGTAAAATTTCGAGTTTAGAAAAACCCCGTGAAAATTTTCGGGGATTTTCTAAACTCGAAATTTTACTACATGCGAGACGCGTATTAATCACTATAATATTGTCAAATTTATGTATATTTGAACTTCACTTAAAATCTATGTTTTATACGCGTGGCGCATGAAGTAAAATTTCGAGTTTAGAAAAGCCCTGAATATTTGTCTCGGGTCGCCGCGCAACCCTCGACAAATGTTCACGGGGCTTTTCTAAACTCGAAATTTTACTTCATGCTTAGTCTGGGAGTGGAAAACACTGGTTCAAAGCTTCAAATTGAACTCTTTTAAAAATCAACGAATGTCAGAAAATTTACAGGTATAATAATTAAGAAAAAGTAATGTGATTTTATAAAAATAATGACATACTATGGAATTGATACAACAATTGCGGATATTTTCTGTTTTTCTTTTCAAGTTCAATTTCAAGCTTCAAACAAGTGTTTTTCACTCCCAGACTAAGCATGAAGTAAAATTTCGAGTTTAGAAAAGCCCCGTGAAAATTTGTCTCGGGTCGCGCAGCGACCCGAGACAAATTTTCGGGGATTTTCTAAACTCGAAATTTTACTTCATGCGCCACGAGTATAAATCACTATAATATTGTCAAATTTATGTATATTCGAACTTCACTTAAAATCTGTGTTTAATACGCGTGGCGCATGAAGTAAAATTTCGAGTTTAGAAAAGCCCTGAAAATTTGTCTCGGGTCGCTGCGCGACCCTCGCCAAATTTTCACGGGGCTTTTCTAAACTCGAAATTTTACTTCATGCTTAGTCTGGGAGTGGAAAACACTGGTTGAAAGCTTCAAATTGAACTCTTTTAAAAATCAACGAATTTCAGAAAATTTACAGGTATAATAATTAAGAAAAAGTACTGTGATTTTATAAAAATAATGACATACTATGGAATTGATACAACAATTGCGGATATGTTCTGTTTTTTTCTTCAAGTTCAATTTCAAGCTTCAGACAAGTGTTTTCCACTCCCAGACTAAGCATGAAGTAAAATTTCGAGTTTAGAAAAGCCCCGTGAAAATTTGTCGAGGGTCGCGCAGCGACCCGAGACAAATTTTCGGGGATTTTCTAAACTCGAAATTTTACTTCATGCGCAACGCGTATAAATCACTATAATATTGTCAAATTTATGTATATTCGAACTTCACTTAAAATCTGTGTTTTATACGCGTGGCGCATGAAGTAAAATTTCGAGTTTAGAAAAGCCCTGAAAATTTGTCTCGGGTCGCTGCGCGACCCTCGCCAAATTTTCACGGGGCTTTTCTAAACACGAAATTTTACTTCATGCTTAGTCTGGGAGTGGAAAACACTCGTTTAAAGCTTCAAATTGAACTCTTTTTAAAATTAACAAATGTCAGAAAATTAACAGCTAAAATAATTAAGAAAAAGTAATGTAATTTTATAAAAATAATTACATTTTTCTTGTATAGTGTAAATCATTTCGAAAGCATTTACTTTAATCAAGTGACTACGATATCTTTTGCCACTTTAACATCCGCAGTTGTTTTTTCAATTCCATGGCATGTCATTATTTTTATAAAATCACTTTATTTTTTCTTAATTATTTTAACTTAGAAAAACGTAAAGTGATAAACGTTAATACGAATGAATTTAGAATTTTTCCCTATACAAAAAAGGTAAATACATTTTGTTTCTAAAATAAATAGGGGAGCCAAAATTTGAACATTTCAAAATTTACATGGGATTTGTTGCGTCCGCCAAGTCAACACCCGGTATATTTCACATTTTTAAATAAAAGTAAATTTGTTAATTATCAAATTGTATTATTTATTTAAAATATCTTAATCCTCTATGAATGCATAGAAACGTGTTGAATAGAGTTAAGATAACCCTCCCAACTCAAGCATTAGTCCGATGTGAATACAGCACCACAAATATCACTCGGATGATATATGATGATACACAATATCAATACATATCATATTGTGTACACTTATACCTTGGACCATTCATTATGGAGAGCACAATTCGTTCCCCATTAAAGAAATCTACTATCGTGTAATTTATCAGCTAACCCTCGATTTTAGAACATCGTTAACGATCCAGAAATAATTTTTGACAAAAATTGGTCTAGAAATAAAATATTTAGAAATCATAAAAATTAAAGACAGTATTTTTATAATATTTTGGTAGTGCATTAATACAATTATATAATTTATTTTGGAAGTTCTAACTCTAGAAATAAATGCGTTATTTATTTCTAGAGTTAAAAAATAGAAATACGCTTCAATATACTTCATATTTTTAAGAAGGGTATTAGCATCAAAATATATTTAAAACCGTATAAAATAGAGCTGTTGTAGATAAACCAATGCATTTATAGTCGTTCACAAGAGGCGACCTGTGACATTTAAGTTCATATCAAAATGACTATAAAAATATAAATCCTCTTATTCTTAAGATTCTTAGTATTCGTTGAAATTGAGCACACAAAAGTAGACTATATAATGGGAATATTAAATTACCCCAAAGAAAAGTTGTACTGTAGATTTCAAATCTGTAATTATAAAACATCTCTTGAGAATTCTATTATACATCAATGATAAAACATTATCTAGACAAAAATAAAGTTTATTTGATAGAAAGCTTTCACATTTCAGTAACTGTATTTTTTAAATATTAAAAATCTAACTATATTCTTAACGCTTGCAGTAAATTAATATAAAACTAATTTTATGCTCAAAACAGCTATAATTAAATGTATAATAAAGTTTCGCAATATTAAAAGTTTTTAATAGTGTGTATGTGGATGTTTTTATTTTTAAACTTAATGGAGTGTTCGTCGGACGTCAAGATGCAATAAAAATGCCTGTGTCTATCGTAAAGTGAAGATCTAGTTAAGCGAAGTGGTCGTTACAACTCAGTTTACTGCTTTTATAATCATCAATAACCATACATTTTTCCAAACATCTTTTAAACGTAAGATCTTAAAAATTTGGATAAAAAGAAAATGAACATTTTATACTCATTGTTATTTTTTGTAAACACAATTTTATTTAATTTATAAATAACATTGTAAAAAATGAGTGAAAATATGGTCGGTATTTATAGGTAAAAAAGGGGATTATGTCATTATTTTATTTAATTTTATTTATCAACGGCAATCTCCTTTATACATCAATACACAATTAAAAATAGTGATATAAGATAAACATAATATTACTTTGAAAAACATATAAATAGAGTGAGAAATATAATACAACAAACAAAAATACACTAATTAACAATATCCAGAATTATAAACTGTAAATGGCGTTTGAATACACTGTAAGAATTACTAAAAATGTAAAAGTTGGGATACAACATAAGGACATTACAATACCGCATTATACGTGCTACAGGATTATGGGAACCATACAATGTTCGATGGAAGTTTAAACGAAATAAGAGCCTACAACGAACTGGAGTTATTAAAAAAAATTAAAGTTCAACAATAATAATAAAAAACTGCAATTGACATGTCCATTAATCAGTTTGAACCCATAGCATAAGTCAAATGATATTCTTCTATATTCTAAAGATTTTAAATTAAGACAATTCAATATGTGTGACCGACTATAGTCAATGCGTGCGATCTCCATTTTAAAAGATACTAGTAGTAAGAACCTATTCTGAACTTTTTCAATGATTTCAATGTTACAGTTGTGGTAAGGAGACCAAATTGCAGAACAATATTCCAAATGTGGCCTTACCAAACTGACGTGAAGGGTTTTGAACGTATCCACGCCAAAGTGTTTCGAAAATCTATTAATGAAACCGAGCATAGAAAGAGCTTTACTAGAGATCTTATTCAAATGGGTAACAAAATTTAAGCGAGAATCAAATATAATACCCAAATCACGCACTGTCTCGACCAGGGGCAATTTATTATCATTAATTGAATACTCAAACTTGCTATTATTGCTATGGCGACAAAAAGATGTTGACATACATTTTTTCAAATTGAGATGAAGATGATTGATTACAATCAGATTGTAAAAGCGCATGATCAGAACTTCTCTCAATTACTTTGAATATTTTAACATCATCAGCAAACATCAGAAATTGACTATTTTTAATATAACTCCCAATGCCACTTATAAAGATCAAGAACAGAATTGGCCCACAGTGTGAGCCCTGGGGGACCCCAGATGTAACGTTGATTGCTCTGGAGACGAAGTTATCAATCTTAACAAACTGTTTACGTTCCCGTAAATAGCTTGCGAACCATTTTGTCACAAAATCACTAAATCCCAAGCCTTCAAGTTTATTTAAGAGAACAGAGTGACTAACACGATCGAAGGCTTTGGAAAAATCAGTGTAAACAGAATCAACCTGACGAACCCTTTCCAAAGCACTCATCAGATACATCTGGTAGGAAAGCAAATTAGACGTTGTAGACCTGCCCTTTAAAAATCCATGTTTTAGCAGGTATGAAGAATGTGAGACCTTTTTCACTCATTTCATTTCTGTGTATCTGTTCATTCCACACACAACACTTTTTCCAAGTAAGTTTATTTTAATTTTCTTCCTAATTTGTTTTTAAAACGTCATAAGCAAAGCTATACTGAAGAGAGATAAATCTCGAAACGCGTCTATAGATGGCCTAAGACATTACTTTTAATCCAAGTCCTTTCACTTCAATTTTTTTTGTGTTTTCTCTCCTTTCATTTTAAATTTGTATTTGTTAGTTGGTTTGAAGAGAATTTGACCTAAACGTTACATATACTTTAATAGATCGTGGTAACCAATCAAATTAAATAAGATTTTAAATATTTCATTGTATAATTCAATATCCGGAGGTGTATTTGCACGGGAAGTAGTTGTTTCAATGGATATTTATCGTCTTAAGTTGTCTTATTAATTAAGACATTGCTTGCATTTTCACGAATAGTTTTTTGTAATTTTATATATTATACCTACATATTCCAAAACTCGAATTTGAAAAGATATTATTACACGAAATAAATATTTGTTTAAAATGTATGTGAAACAAACTGTGTGTTTAGTTTTTACCTAATTATTTAAACATGCTCAACTAGTTTAAACATAAAAAGTGAGAAATTAGTTGAAGCAAAAAAAATTTTTAAATAATTATTATGACTTATCTAATATTGTATTATACAATCTTGTAGACCAATAAATTGATTAATTGATTGATTTGAAAAATAATCATTTGTAAAATGTATTAACGTGAGATAAAACATGTGCGGTATATTTTGAACTTAACTTGAATATTTGTCTCGGGTCGCTGCGCGACCCTTGACAAATTTTCTACGCGGAGCTTTTCTAAACTCGAAATTTTACTTCATGCTTAATCAGGGAGTGAAAACACTCGTTGAAAGCTTCAAATTGAACGTTTTTTTAAAAAGCAACGAATGTCTGAAAATGCACATCGGGATATGTGTATTTAAAAAAAAATTCTCTTCATTAACATTTGATTAATATAAAATTTGTTTGCCTTCAAATTGTTGACAATGTAGTTTTATTTTCATTATACCATGCGATCGTTGAAAACGTGATTTAAATTAGGCTTTGAATTTTAAATGAGATTGGCACTACTGATTGTTTACACATAGTTTCCCATAAACTCGAATTGATTTTATTATTTAATTAGCATTCTGAGTAACTGCACAAAAAAATGTCGCCTACTATAAATAATAATTAAAACGATCGCACTGTAATCTTGAAGTTATTTTACTTTATTCAATGCGAAAAAATATTAAAGGAAGTTTTAATATAATTAAAATTAGACTACGTATTATGTGAAACATAAAATATGTGAAGTTGTACGACCTAATAAAAGCGATGAGAAAGGTAAGCAAAGGAAACGGAAATAATACAGTTGCTCTTGCACACATGAAACGAGTTTGCAAGAAGTAATAAATTTAAGCACAACCAACAAATTTTTTTATTAAGAACGAGAAAATATATGGTTGGTTTAAAACTCAAAGTCATTCAGTACACAGGAAGTTAACAGCACTTAATGAATTTCAGGATTAAATCGATAAAATACTAAAAATATAAAACAATTAAGGCGTTTCATTTCAATTATTACTCGTTTAGTTTTCAGGCAACTTTCTTTATCAAATTATTTTTCCACGTCTACATCTAATATCACCCTTATTTCTGTTTTTTTCAAATGTCTATTTCTATTTATCAAATTTATATTTTGCTTGATACTAAATATAATATACATACGTATGCATGTAAAAATAAAATCAATAATTATTTGTCTATCTGTAAATTACTATAACATTAAATCAATGTTTTGCACGCCCAGCGCATAAAGTAAAATATCGAGTTTAGAAAAACCTGAAAATTTGGTTTGATCAAACCAAATTTTCAGGCTCTTCTAAACTCGAAATTTTACTTCATTCCTAATCAAGGAATGGAGACATTAACTCGAAGTTTTCAATTAAACGCTTTTGTTTAAATAGAGAATGCATACAAAATTATCAAGAATGCAAGGTTTGTATGTAATTTATTAAATTAAATTATTAGTACTTACATAAATACATTAACTAAACAAAATAACAGTCTTGTGCACTAAAAGTTGTATACTTTAAATACAGCTATGTTTGTTTTAGTTTAACAAAATTGGCTAAACATATTTTACAGTAATTATATTCTTATTCCCCGGCGCACTCACCATAAGTATCAAGAAGAAATCATTATTTAAAAGCGAGCTCTTAAACTATACTCAATGACATTAGAAGCGTAACAACAAGAAGGAATGATTTTTTTGAATTCATATTTTAGCAACAGAGTGACTAGATTTAAAGCATACATTGATAACAATTTCAACTTTGTGCCTTTTATATTTATTGTGAAAAAAAAAATATTTCACTTTTTCTTTTTTGATAAAACTATTTATATGAGCTGTTTAGTACAGATGTTTTTAGTTTTCGTGTTTCCGTTGACTGTGTTAAGCTTAAATAAAATGTCTCGAGTCCGAAGACGTCCACAATATCACCATTTGAGCGATTTTGACCGGGGTCGAGTTGTTGCTTATCGAGATGTCGGTATGTCCTATCGCGAAATTGCCCGCCGTATTGATTCCACTGCAGCAACTGTAATACGTGTGTATCAGATATGGACAGAAGACGGTAGAGGAGCAAGAAGAAGACCAATTGGTCAACCAAGGCGTACCACAGAACGTCAAGATCGGCGCTTAAGACAAATAGCCCTGCGAGACCGTTTCGCTACTACGCGTCAAATCGGTGATCAATGGATTGGAGAAGAAGGTAGGCCCGTTAGTATGCGAACCTTATATCGCCGCATTCAATCCTTTGTACTTCTTTCGTACCGTCCAAGATTAGTGCTTCCTTTAACAGCGAGACACTGTCGCCAAAGGTTGGACTGGTGCAGAGAACGGCAGCATTGGGAGGCAGAATGGCACGATGTCGTATTCAGCGATGAATCACGATTTTGTCTAGGCACGCATGATGGCCGTAGAAGGGTACGACGCTACCGTGGAGAACGACCTGATCTTAGGTTTGCTATTGAGAGGCATGTACACAGGACTGCTGGAGTAATGGTTTGGGGGGCTATTGCTTATGGTAGTCGATCACCTCTTGTATTCATTCGAGGCAGTATGACAGCTGCGCGTTATGTTGAAGACGTCATACGACCGACTTTGTTGCCTTATTTAGATGGCCGCCTAGACGTACTTTTTCAACAAGATAACGCACGTCCCCATATTGCTCGTCGAACTATGAACTTTCTTAATGAAGCTGGTGTTAATGTTTTGGCGTGGCCGCCCCGTTCGCCGGATTTAAATCCCATTGAACATGTGTGGGATATCATGGGAAGAAGAATATTCTCTTTGCACCATCCTCCACAGACTCTAGCACAGTTGATCGATGAAATTCAAGTTGCTTGGAATGAGATGCCTCAAGAAGACATCGACCATCTCATTTTGTCGATGCCCAGACGTCTACAGGAGTGTATACAGCAATGGGGTCGCCAAACACATTATTAATTTTTTTTAGATTGTTTTTTAATAAAATTTCTTGAAAATGTAATCATTTTATTCTTGATGTAAGACTACCATACTGGCAAAAAATCAAGTTAAAATAATAACTCCTTCTGGGTGTTACGCTTCTAATGTCATTGAGTATATTAGTTAAATATTTGTAACTAAATTTTCCTAATACTTCTAACTGATGTTATTTCATTTTTTGTGTAAACGAAAAAAAAAAAACTATTGAATCTAGACATTTACAACTTTGACATTATATTCAATGTACCCAGAAACCATGGCGATTTTTTTTTTATGGGCACAATTTTGTATTTACATATTTTTAAAATACGTTTTTCTCTGAATTCAGTAATTGTTATAACTTTATGTGCATATTCTTTCATTTCTCTCTGGTAAATATTCTTGCCATTTTTCATTCTTTACTTTAATATGTAGTTTAAACAGTAGAATTCCGCTATTTAAACGCCTAAAATTCGACATATTTAGCCCGATTTGGTATCTCAAACGTTAAGTTTAACAGTTGACTGTTATGTTAAGCTTTAAACGAGTGTTTTCCACTCCCAGACTAAGCATGAAGTAAAATTTCGAGTTTAGAAAAGCCCCGCGTAGAAAATTTGTCGAGGGTCGCGCAGCGACCCGAGACAAATTTTCACGGGGCTTTTCTAAACTCGAAATTTTACTTCATGCGCCACGCGTATAAAACACTGACGAGTGAAGTTAAAAATATACTGAATAGGTATGTACATTTATAAATCAAATAAATCACAGCATTGTAATTAAATATATTTTACTATTTTTGGACTTGTCCTGTCTGTATCTTATCATTTTCTCAAATAAATAAAATAACCTGATTTTGCTACGCCCATTGAGGTTATGTGTAACACGGATCTCATGCTTCAAATTAGGGTTACCACGTTATTAAATTATTATTTATTAACTAACAATAGTAATCTACTAAAATATTTAATACGAAAATCGTTTTTAGTACAGTGTGAAAGTTGTATGAGATATATGTATGAATAAGAGAAGGGGGTGACAAAATATTTTCCTACACCGGGTACCTTGCTACGCCACTAAGTACATAGCTAATTAATAGGTTTTATTTGATTTTAATAAAAATACATTTATAAAATTTAATATTGAATTTGAATTAAAGGCACTTGGTTTGCTTAACTAACTTCTTTATTTTTCCAACTAGTTTAGACTTATCGTCATTCTCGAGAAATAATGTGATTCAAATTCAATATTAGTTAAAATGTTTCATCAAGTGATCAATGAAAAATAACTTACTCATTTAAATAACTTTACATAATGAAAACCAAATTAAAGTTATATAATATAATTTAAATAATTTATAAAAATTAGTTGCATTCGCTTGTATTAGTAGTAATATGCTGCTCTTTTCTGTCATTCCTTACAAATTTAATCTTCTATGTAAACGCAAGTTTTCATCGTTTCATCATTCATCATTTTCAGAAATCAAACATAAATTGAATTTCACGTACTTGTTTGCTATTCGAAGCGTATACTATTAAATTCAACCATCTTGTTAAACATAATTTTTCCTCGTAATTTCGGGAATTGGGTTTTTGTGTAGTTTCAACGAATTTATTCCCATTTGAAATTCCCCGAAAAGAGAGGCGCGCATTGAATATTCCCATGCGTAATCTCCCTTTGGAATCCGTGCGCCGACTGAAACGCTGAAAATTCGCGGAACGAACTGAAGCTGAAAAGTGCGCGCGCCTCTCTGCGCGGCAACTTTCCCGTCTTTCCCTTTCTGTCGTGGTGGGCGATAAATCTGTCCCATCGCTGTGTACACTTCGTCATTTCGTCAGTTCAGTTACGCGTTCAGTCCCACAGACAAAAGTACCAAACTAATATCTTTTATATGTAAAAAATAAAACTAATCAAAACGTAAAAGTGTAATTAAATTGCTAACAATTATAGAGTGATCTATAAATAAAACTCTCAATTAATAATTCCAATTAAATACTACTGAAACGACAATTATTAAAATTAAATTCAAATTTACAAGATTCAATTTCATTTGTGAAAAATGTGATTAAATTCAGTTAGTTTGTTTTACTAAAAAAACCTATTAATTAGTAGAAATGTTTTACCAAGTGATCAATGAGGATCAAGTTAAAGATATGATAAATTAATTAATCGCTCTAACAAAGAAGAAAAGTTGTAATAATAATTTATTTAAACCATTTCTTAGTATTATTACATTACGTATATAAATAAAAAAGGTTTTAGCTTTGTTTGTATAACACTATTTATTCTTAAGTGACTGCAGTTTCGTCAAATTTAGCTTGTGATTATCAAACATTACAGTTGTTATAAACAAAAATTTAACCAGTGTTACAAACAGTAAAATATATGCAAAGAAATTAAATAACAGTCAGAGATAATATATATGTTATTATAGTCTAAATGACTTCAGTCAAAGGCCAATTGTAAGATTTTTTATTGTACACAAATGATAATGCATTAATCAATTGAAACGCTTAAATATTTCATTGATTAATGATAATCAAAATTATAAAAGTTCCAGAAAAACATCAACAAAAGTTAAATGTTTCTAATGGATAAATCCAGACACAACAAATTTATTAAAACCTCTGTTTAAAAAATATTTGTTTACGTGCTGCAGCAACGATTTAACTTTCAAAACAATATCTCGCTAAGGTCTCTTTTCATCCCGATTACCGATTAACTTTAATCATCTACTAATAATTGATTAAACCTTTGATTAAGTCAAATTTCTAGAACATAAGAATGTTATAAATTTGTAAGATTTGTTGTGCTTTTAAAAAGTACTAATCACTGATTAAGTTAATCGACTTGAGTGCCAACAGGAATGAAACATTTAAACTAATTATTATTTTCTTATGAACTCAAACCAAACCCACCTTAATACCAATGAATACTCATATAAACAGAGATTAAATGTACTTTTAAATGCTCTATTTAAAAAAATACTAACTTCCAATTATTAAAATTAAACAATCAAACAACATGCGTCTTTTTCCACTTCGAGTTGACTAATTATTATGTTCATATAAACTTTATCAAATTTTAAATTAATATATCGTTAACTTGTATATATATATATATAACTTGTATATATAATCAATTTTGCTCTTTTGTACACCATTCTTGAAAATGGCATTAAGCCGAAACTAGTTGAAAATAAAACAATTTATTAGTAAAACAAACCAAGTGAATTTCAATCAAATACCTATATATTACTTAAATTAATATCAAATAAAACTCGTATAAACACAAAATAAATATACTTTTTAATACTCTATTTAAAAAAGATTATACAAACTTTGAATGATTAAAATTAACGAATCAAACAACATGCGTCTGTATCCACTTCGAGTTGACTAAATATTATGTTAATATAAACTCAAACAAAACTTAACTTAATATCAAATAATACTCGTATAAACACAAAATAAATATACTTTTAAGTACTCTATTTAAAATTGATTATGCAAACTTTGAATGATTAAACTTAAAGAATCAAACAACATGCGTCTTTTTCCACTTCGAGTTTACTAATTATTGTGTTCGTATAAACTCAAACAAAACTTATCTTAATATCAAATAATACTCCTATAAACACAAAATAAATATACTTTTAAATACTCTATTTAAAAAAGATTATACAAACTTCGAACGATTAAAATTAACGAATCAAACAATATGTGTCTGTTTCCACTTCGGGTTGACTAATTATTATGTTCGTATAAACTAAAATTAGTATCAATTAATACTCGTACAAACAAAAAATATATATACTTTTAAATACTTTAGTTAAAAAAAAGATTATGCAAACTTTGAATAATTAAACTTAACGAATCAAACAATATGCGTCTATTTCCACTTCAAGTTGACTAATTATTATGTTCATATAAACTCAAACAGAACTCAACTTAATATCAAATAATACTCGTATAAACATAAAGTAAATATACTTTTAATTATCCTATTTAATAAAGATTATACAAACTTTCAATGATTAAAATGAACGAATCAAACAACATGCGTCTTTTTCCACTTCAAGTTGTTTCCCTTTAGTGCGGAAAAAAACTTCAGTTTCCAGCAACTTTCTACGCGTCAGCGCCAACTTTTAACAGTAAGTACTTTAAAATTTTGTTTAACAAGACTTCAAGGGCTCTCCCTAAATTTAAACAAAAATTTCCTCGTTAAAACAAACGCTATTATTGCATTTTAATTTTTGATTTAGTAACAAAAAGCTCGTGATAAATATTATGATTTCTTTCCAAAAAAGTCATGTTTATTGTTGTTTTAAAGTTTGTGATGAATATTAATATTATTTGCAAAAAAAGTCTGGTTATTTTTTGCTTCAAAAGCTCGTGATAAATATTAAGATTCTTTGTAAAGAAAGGTAATTTTTCTGTTGCTAAAAAGGACATGATAAATATTAAGATTCTTTGTAAAGAAAGGTAATTTTTCTGTTGCTAAAAAGGACATGATAAATACTAAGATTCTTTTGCAAAATAAGTTGTCTCTTTTATTATATAGAAGCTTGTGATATACAAGGAATTTTTCTATTAGATATACATGCTAGGATTTTTCAATGTAAATATTCAGACATTCGTGATCGTATTAAAAACATTCAATTTAAAAACCTAACGAGTGTTTTCCACTCCCAGACTAAGCATGAAGTAAAATTTCGAGTTTAGAAAAGCCTGAAAATTTGGCTTGGTCGCGTAGCGCAGCGGAGCGACCAAGCCAAATCAGGCTTTTCTAAACTCGAAATTTTACTTCATGCGCCACGCGTATAAAACACTGAGTTCTGAAGTAAAGTTGAAAATATACTGCTTAGTTTTGATCACATGTTTATTAATTTTTTAAATGTTTATATGGAATATGTGAAAGTATACTTAAAAAAACCCTATAGCGTTCTCTTTTTTGAAAATCTCAGCGCGACAATTTTTTTGACAAATTATGATGACCAACATTTCAAAATTTTATGTTTAAAATACTCTATTGTTAAAGCAGGACTGCAACTGTTCGCGTATATACACCCTAAGTTTGGTCATATTAAAAAAATAGAGTTTAGGTACTTTAATTAATAATAAGAATCTCTCGATAAATATTTTTGGTTGTGAAATACGAGTAAATCAAGGATTAGATGCTTTATATCTGCGTAAAATGTCATGCACTTATTTTAATTTAATGAATAATACTGAACTTGTTTGTTTTATTCAATATTAGGTAATTTTCTTGTTATCAGAAGGAAGCCGTCAAAATTATTAAGCCCTCAGTGATTTTCAGTCTTGCTTATTGTCTCGATGGAAATTATCAGATCGCAGTTTGCAAGACGTTAACGAGATCAAAGGCAAAAAGTGTCATCGGCGCATCTTGATAATAATCCTCAACATAATAACACTCTGCTTATTATTTCATTAATTAATTAATATTTTTAAACTGTTACAATTTTAAAAATAGTATGATAGCAGAGATTAAATAATATTCAAGCACATGGAAATTAAATAATTTATTTCCACTAATTTTTCTGAGGCGTTCGCTTTAGTTTTTTAATAAAATAAAATACTTTAACTTTTAATTAATTAATTTTTGTGACTGCAGTTTCAGCAACTTAACTTGCCATTATCAAGCGAAGTGCAGTCACAAAAATTTAAAAAAATATTGTATTGTACAAATAAAGTTAAAGTGTGTTATTTCATAATTATTTTTTTTATTTCAACAAACGGAAAATCTAATACTTAGTTTAGTTTAGTGACGAATAATCACCTATTACAATTATATACATAAAAGAAAGTGTATAAATAAATAATATACAAAAAATATACAGAGTGTTATGTAACACCGAACGTTTTCATAACGAGAATTTATCTGTTAAGTATACATAAGCATGCGTTGTACATTTGCCGACGCTTTGTTTTTAGAAGAATTTAATTTGAAGCTTTAAACGAGTGTTTTCCATTCCCAGGCTAAGCATGAAGTACAATTTCGAGTTTAGAAAAGCCTGAAAATTTGGTTTGGTCGCGTAGCGCGAAGCGCGAAGCGGCCAAACCAAATCTTCAGGCTTTTCTAAACTCAAAATTTTACTTCATGCGCCACCCGTACTAAACACTGAAAGCGCTGAAATATTGTGAACGGGTAAACTTCGCTGGAAATCAGTGTCTAATACGCGTGGCGCATGAAGTAAAATTTCGAGTTTAGAAAAGCCTGAAAATTTGGTTTGGCCGCTCCGCGCTTCGCGCTACGCGACCAAACCAAATTTGCAGTCTTTTCTAAACTCGAAATTTTTCTTCATGCTTAACCTGGGAGTGGACAACACTCGTTTAAACTTCAAATTAACCTCTTTTAATTTGGTTTGGTCGCGTAGCGCGAAGCGCAGAGCGGCCAAACCAAATTTTCAGGCTTTGCTAAACTCGAAATTTTACTTCATGCGCCACCGGTACAAAACACTGATGCAATGTTAAGTTTAGCGGTGTATGTTAAACTTTGTAATATGTCAGTGTTTTGTACCGGTGGCGCATGAAGTAAAATTTCGAGTTTAGAAAAGCCTGAAAATTTGGTTTGGCCGCTCCGCGCTACGCGACCAAACCAAATTTTCAGGCTTTTCTAAACTCGAAATTTTACTTCATGCTTAGTCTGGGAGTGGAACACACTCATTTCAAGTTTCAAATTGATTTTATTTAACAACGAATATCTAAAGATTTACACCACATACAGTGTAATTGGGACATGTATACTTGAAAGAAAAACTCACTGTGTGTACACGTTGAGGGAATAATTGCGATTGATTGGCTACAATTTTTAATAATCATATAGGCAACCCAATTTACACATAACTTAAAAAATAAAGGTGTCAAATTGTATTGGATGAACATGTTTGGTGTCACATAAAACTCTCTGTATATAGAAGCTAAATTCTTGTAACTTTAAGAATGCACATATAAACTTAATAATATTTAACAAAAGTTATTAGAAAAACTAGATAAGTGGCAGTAGTAATTTAAATAGAAAAAATAGAAAAAATGGAGTTAATTCAAAACATATCTTATATCTAAATCATCGAAACTTATCAATCACTTGGTAAAACATTTTCAAATATATAGGTTTTGTCAATTAAATTTACTTGGTTTTGTTTCACTTAGATGTATTATATTTTTCTATGAGTTTCGACTTAGAAATTTAAAAAGCCTTAAAGGCGGGTAAAAATGTGGTCAACGACAACGAAAACCTTTGGAATTTCCCAATATTAAATGCTCTGGGCAATAAGGGCATAAAACGAGAAAATCTATATATTCTATTTGTACATCTTTCTTTATACGAGGGTGGTTTGAAAAGTCCGTGCAAAGTCCAGGAGATGGCACCACCGGCGCGTATCGAAGTCATGTTTAGTTAGTAGCATCTCTTGAATGAACGCACACCAAGTTTCAGCCATATTGGTCTATTTCTTTCTGTTTGGCATTCGTGTGAATTAAGGAAGTCGAGTGATTTCCAAGAAATAGATGAAAAAGAATTTCGTATGGTGATTAAACATTACTTTATGAAAGGCAAAACGCCTCAGGAGACTGAAGAGAAGTTTGATAAACATTATAGTGACTCTGCACCTTTGATTAGAACAGTTTATAAGTGGTTTCAAAATGTTCGGACTGTCCATATGGGCACAAGTGACGTTGAACGTTCTGGACGGCCTGTAGATGTTACGACTCCAGAAATCATTGATGAAATCCATGATATGGTGATGGATGACAAAAGAGTTAAGGTACTTGAGATTGCTAGTGTTGTGGACATCTCGACTGAACGGGTACATAATATTTTGCATAAACATTTAGACATGAGAAAGCTATCCGCAAGATGGGTGCCGCGTTGCTCACGCTTGATCAACGGATCGTGTGAAGTGTTGCAAGGATGGTTTGCAGCTGTTCCGGAGGATTTTAAGCGTCACTGTGGATGAAACATGGATACATTACTATACTCCTGAGACCAAACAACAATCTAAAAAATAGGTTACCAAGGGGGAATCTGCACAAAAAAGGGCGAAGAAAGGCCGAATGGATGAAAAAGAATTTCGTGTGGTGATTACACATTACTTTATGAAAGGCAAAACGCCTCAGGAGACTGAAGAGAAGCTTGATATACATTATAGTGACTCTGCACCTTTGATTAGAACAGTTTATAAGTGGTTTCAAAATGTTCGGACTGGCCATATGGGCACAAGTGACGTTGAACGTTCTGGCCCGCCTGTAGATGTTACGACTCCACAAATCATTGATGAAATCCATGATATGGTGATGGATGACAAAAGAGTTAAGGTACGTGAGATTGCTAGTGCTGGGGGCATCTCGACTGAACGGGTACATAATATTTTGCATAAACATTTAGACATGAGAAAGCTATCCGCAAGATGGGTGCCGCGATTGCTCACGCTTGATCAACGGATCGTGTGAAGTGTTGCAAGGATGGTTTGCAGCTGTTCCGGAGGATTTTAAGCGTCACTGTGGATGAAACAACAATCTAAAAAATAGGTTACCAAGGGGGAATCTGCACAAAAAAGGCGAAGAAAGGCCGAATGGTCTTCGCCTTTTTTTGTGCAGATTCCCCCTTGGTAACCTATTTTTTAGATTGTTGTTTGGTCTCAGGAGTATAGTATTGTATCCATGTTTCATCCACAGTGACGAAAAGACGCTTAAAATCCTCCGGAACAGCTGCAAACCATCCTTGCAACACTTCACACGATCCGTTGGTCAAGCGTGACGGAAAGGTTATGCTGACTGTCTTTTGGGATTCGCAAGGGATAATCCTCATCGACTATCTGGAAGTAAAACTATTACAGGTAAACATTATTTGTCGTTATTGGACCGTTTGAAAACCGAGCTGCAAGAAAAACGCCCGCGATTGGCCCACAAGAAAGTCCTTTTCCATCACGACAACGCACCAGCACACACCTCAGCAGCTGTGGTCACAAAATTAATGGAAATAGGATTCTAACTCGTTTCACATCCCCCCTATTCTCCAGACTTGGCTCCCTCGGACTACTATTTGTTTCCCAATTGGAAGGAATTTCTGGCGGGAAAAAGATTTTATTCAAACGAGGAGGTGATTGCAGACACTAATCGATATTTTGCAGACATGGACAAATCCTATTATTCGGAAGGGATCAACAAACTAGAACATCGTTGGACGAAGTGTATGTATAAGCCTAAAAGAAGACTATGTCGAAAAATAAAAAAGGTTTACCCCAAACACGTTAGTAGTTTTTATTTTTGCACGGACTTTTTAAACGCCCCTCGTACATATATGTAAAAGAAAACCAAGTTTAATTTTAATTCATAAAACCGATTATTTTATCTAAATCTTAAATTCGTATTAATAATAGGCACATTATGCACAATAATGAACAACACTAACTATAAATGTTTGTAGTCAGTTTTCTTTACAATTTTACAAAAAAACATTTGATCAGAATTATATTAGCATTAATTTAATCATCTTGGATTCATCCAAGTCCACAAAAATGTATAGGATTTAATTACCCGAAAACAACATATTTTTCATTCGGAAAATTTATTCATACATTTTCTAATACTATTAAGAACGTCTATGACTTTAATAATCAGATTCTTACTTTAAAATTTCATCGAATTTTCTACCACATACTATTGCAGGAATGAAAAAAAGATTCTAACTTTTCTTTCAAACATTTCAAAATCGGATTATTTTGTATTTATCTGAAAACATTCTAATTGATATTAGAAACATTGTGTAGTTTTTATTTTCCAGGAAAAAGAAAGACTACTAAATCCACATTTGAAAATTGGGCATTAAATCGTATGATTTGCAGTTTGTAACTTTTTTTTTAACTAAAATTATAGACAAATACTATATCTATAGAATCTACTTGATTACTATACAAAAGTTCAATCTACAATGATTTTTTCTTTTAAGTAAAAATATTCCCATGTATAAGCTGCCCATTTTCAGTCAGTTCGCTGATTTTATAAAACGTTTAATTTGGAGCTTCTAACGAGTGTTTCCACTCCCAGATTAAACATAAAATTTTCAGGCTTTTCTAAACTCGAAATTTTATATCATGCGCCACGCGTATAAAACCCTCAAATATTGTGATGTTTAATATACACCACTTGTATTTGATATCGCATTAATAACTTTAAAAACTTGTCTGAAGCTTAAAATTGAATGCTTTTATGAAAATAACAAATTCCCTATGCAATCTTAAATGTAAAATTGTCTGTATTTTAAACTCATGCTAGTTTTATTAACCCTTTCGCATACTAGTTTTATTAACCCATTTTTTTGGGTACCAAAAAAATTGCAGGGCTGAAAGAGTTAAATTAATTAACAAATATGTGATTAAACGATTAAATTATAATTTAATAAACACATTCAGGAAGTTCAGATAAATTATTATCTATCAATTTTCTTAATAATTAAGTAATTTATGCAAACGATAGTGAAACGAATCGATTTCCGGGAAATTCCCAAACTGTTTGCTTTTAATTACCGCGTTTCCTCAAGGCCTTCGCATCCGATTATAATTGTTTGCAAATAGAGCTTTTTCGTAATGATTGTGCTTTTTTCTTTCTGAAGCCTCGGGACGAGGGAAGCCCAATTCGCGCCCCGTAATCGAATTCTTGAGGGCGTTTCAGAAAAGCACGGCTACGCTTTTAATCGAACACGATGTCACTCTTAAAGGGCCGGAAGGGCCTAATGCAATACCTTGATTCGCCCCCCGGGCCAGAAATGGAACATGTACCCGGCACATCCACCATTTAAAAAATATACAAAATTCACACATGTTGTTACGAATCGTTTTTGTTTATTTTTATTTTATTATTTAATTGTTCTACCTTATTAACATTCCTCAAAATAGGTCGTTTTCCAGAAATACGAAATAAACCTTGTAATCTATCTGAACAAAAGAGATCTATTTTGAATAGGTTTATGAGTCTATTAGGGTGGAGCAATTTGTAACGGTCGCGCCTTTTCGCACAGCAGGGGAGTTGTTTTGGTCCTTCGTATTTTCGGAAACTCATTAACAATATTTTAAAGAGAAAATCCAGATTTTCTCTTTCAATGAATTTCTTAGCACCACTTCTTTTGGGATCATCCCCCGAACTACGAGTGACCAATAACAGCGACTTTGCCCCCACATTCCTAAACATATTTTTCTCAATGTATATTTTATAATTTTAAGATAAACATTTTAGTTTTAAACTTCAAACTATAAACATCAAATCTTAAGCAACAAATCTTAAACATCTAAACATCAACTGTCAAACATTTCGCTGTAAATACTTGTAATTATTTTGAATATACCAATTTAAATGTGCTTCAAAGTGTTTTCCTTTGTAGAATAACTTAAACATCTGCGTTAGAGTGGTGATATCTTCCAGTGAGATAATTCATTAAACTTTAAACAAACACCACATCGCAACACATGTTATTGTTCTTTTAGAAATAAAATGTATTAAGTATTCGAAGAAATAGCACTACTTGTTGATTTTAACTTTAAAATAAACAATTCTTAGAACGATTGGAAATTAGAAAGTTACAAATGAATATCGTCCTCTATGTCTTTTTGTGTACAAGTATTTTTTCGCTTCGCTACGCGACCAAACCAAGTTTTTAGGCTTTTGTAAACTTGAAATTTTACTTCATGCTGAACCAAGAAAACACTCGGTAGAAGTTTCAAATTTTACCTTTTCCTAAAAATAAATATTTGTATATTTAAAACAAACATTTCCTTAATTTTCGGAAATTAAATTTTATAATTCAAATTGCTATAGTAAGCTGAAAATTTGAAACGATTTGTTTTCGGTTTCGGTTTCTGCGGATGTAAGAAGATATTAATAGATGGTCGAGTATCGTGAAAAATTTGTGAGCGCCCCAGTTTCTAGATCTATTGTTAGTTCTTGCACTTTTTTCTCGACACTCCTACGCAAAAGATAAATGGTGTTAGTTTTGAGGGCTCGAACGCGGACGCATTAATAACGTTTTAATGATGAAAAATTATTTTCGGATTAATTCATATTTATCCACGAGAACATTTCACAAAAGTATGTCCAGATTTTTACAAATTATTTATTTATTTTGCTGGCTTAAAATTACACAGTTTTACTTGCATATTAGAAACATTCTACCGGGTGTTGACTTGGCAGACGCAACATAGGCAATCCCATGTAAATTTTGAAAATTCAAATTTTAGATACAAAATATATTTGCCTTTTTTGTAGAGGGAAAAATTCTGAATTCATTCGTGTTAACGTTTATCACTTTACGTTCCACTAAGTTAAAATAATTAAGAAAAAGTAATGTGATTTTATAAACATAAATACTTGCCATGAAATTAAAACAACAATTGCGGATATCAAAATGGCAAAAGATATCGCAGTCACTTAATTAAAGCGAATGTTTTCGAAATGATTTACACTATACAAGAAAAAATCCTCCTAATAAAGTGATATTATGCAGACTACAGTTATCACGATGTTTGCGTTATATTTTTTGTCGTTAATTAAGTAACAGCAATGTTTGTGTTATTTTGACATCCGTAATTGTTGTATCAATTCCATGGTATGTCATTACTTTTATAAAATCACATTACTTTTTCTTAATTATTTTAGCTGTTTAGCTGTTTTTAAGATTTAAACGAGTGTTTTCCATTCCCAGACTAAGCATGAAGTAAATTTTCTGGGCTTTTCTAAACTCGAAATTTTACTTCATGCGCCACGCGTATAATACACAGATTTTAAGTGAATTCAAGATACATATTTGACAATATTATAGTGTTTTATACGCGTGGCGCATGAAGTAAAATTTCGAGTTTAGAAAAGCCCAGAAAATTTGTCTCGGGTCGCTACGCGACCCTCGACAAATTTTCACGGGGCTTTTCTAAACTCGAAATTTTACTTCATGCTTAGTCTGGGAGCGGAAAACACTCGTTTTAAGCTTGAAATGGAACTCTTTTAAAAATCAACGAATGCCAGAAAATTTACAGCTAAAATGATTAAGAAAAAGTAATGAGATTTTATAAAAATAATGATATACCATGGAATTGATACAACAATTGCGCATATTCCCTGTTTTTTTTAAGTTCAATTTAAAGCTTTAAACAAGTGTTTTCCACTCCCAGACTAAGCATGAAGTAAAATTTCGAGTTTAGAAAAGCCCCATGAAAATGTGTCGAGGGTCGCGCAGCGACCCTCGACAAATTTTCTGGGCTTTTCTAAACTCGAAATTTTACTTCATGCGCCACGCGTATAAAACACAGATTTTAAGTGAAGTTCGAATATACATAAATTTGACAATATTATAGTGTTTTATACGCGTGGCGCATAAAGTAAAATTTCGAGTTTAGAAAAGCCCAGAAAATTTGTCTCGGGTCGCTGCGCGACCCTCGACAAATTTTCACGGGGCTTTTCTAAACTCGAAATTTTACTTCATGCTTAGTCTGGGAGTGGAAAACAGTTGTTTAAAGCTTTAAATTGAACTAAAAAAAACAGGGAATATCCGCAATTGTATCAATTCCATGGTATGTCATTATTTTTATAAAATCTCATTACTTATTCTTAATTACTTTAGCTCTAAATTTTCTGACATTCGTTAATTTTTAAAAGAGTTCCATTTGAAGCTTTAAACGAGTGTTTTCCACTCCCAGACTAAGCATGAAGTAAAATTTTGAGTTTAGAAAAGCCCCGTGAAAATTTGTCGAGGGTCGCGTAGCGATCCCGAGACAAATTTTCTGGGCTTTTCTAAACTCGAAATTTTACTTCATGCGCCACGCGTATAAAACGCTGATTTCAAGTGCGGTTCAAATATTCAAAAATTCACAATATTTTTGTTTGGTACGTGTGGCGCATGAAGTAAAATTTCGAGTTTAGAAAAGCCTCGACAAATTTTCACGGAGCTTTTCTAAACTCGAAATTTTACTTCATGCTTAGTCTGGGAGTTGAAAACACTTGTTTATAGCTTTAAATTGAATTTAAAAAAAAAACAGGGAATATTCGCAATTGTATTATTCTATGGTATGTCATTATTTTTGTGGTCTTTGATTAAGCAGAAAGAAGTTGATAATAACACTTGTAATATTAATGCTAACGATTTTAATGCCTTTTTTTAGCACCATTCCTGAAAAAATCATCAGTGAATTACCTCAATCTAAGACCGATCCCATTTACATAATGTGTAATGGCAGAAGTAAAACATCCCATAAGTATTTTGAGTTCCAAGAGGTGAGTCAGATTCACATAAGAACAGTGATCCTCAACCTGAATAATTCAAAATCAAGAGATGTGTATGGAATGACCACAGGTATTATTAAATCGATACGAAATGCTATTATTGAACCATTAACGCACTTAATTAATGATTGTATTAAAACAGGAACCTTTCCAAGTGTTTTAAAATCGGGCTGTATTATACCCATGCATAAAAAAGGCTGTAAGTCTGAAATGAACAATTATAGACCAATCTCCTTATTGCCAATATTCTCGAAAATACTGGAAAGGGTCTTGTTTACTCAAGTGACAGACTATTTAAAGAACAAAGATATTTGATGTGACAACCAATATGGCTTCCGGGAGGGGAGGTCAACGGGTGACGCAATTATCGCTCTAATTGGTGAGATCATGGATGGGTACGATTCTAACTCGGTGAGTGCCGCATCATTCCTTAATCTAAGTAGGGCCTTTGATTGCGTTTCCCATGATATTCTCTTACGGAAGCTATATTTTTACAATTTTAGCCCAAACAGTTGTCGACTACTAAATAATTACCTAGGAAACAGGCTGCAGAGGGTATTTTCAGATGGCGAACTGTCTGCTACAGTAAAAATAAACAGTGGGGTACCGCAAGGATCGATACTTGGCCCTATTTTGTTTATTTTATACATAAATGACCTTCCAAATTTTGAGAAAACATCAAATATAATTTTATATGCAGACGACACGTCTTGTATAATAAAATCTTAAGATTTAAATTCTGCCCAAGAGAACAATGACAGCGCAATAAATAATATCTCAGATTGCTTTGTGTCAAATAAACTCGCACTAAATTGCGACAAAACAGTGAAGGTCATATTCTCTCTCAAACTTAACATTGAAATATCCTCTGCCCGTTTCTTGGGTATAACTCTAGATACCAAACTAAATTGGAATGCCCATGGTAGTGACACTGCAGGGAAATTATGTAGTGTAATCTACCTTTTAAGAAACTTAAGTTCACATTTACCTTTCTCGGCATTAAAAACAGCTTACTTCACGCTTTTTCGTTCTCGTTTAACATATGGGTTGTTATCCTGGGGACACTCAAGTATAACCAGTAGATTGTTTGGCCTACAGCGACGTGCAGTTCGTGCAATGCTAGGTCTGGCATACAGAGCTGTTTGTAAGCAATCCTTTATCGATCAACACATCTTAACGCTCCCATGCGTCTTCATACTTGAGTGCATATTGTATACCAAAACACATATTAAGTCATATGTCACCAATTATCAATTACATAATCGTGAGACGAGACATAAAATGGATATTTGCAAAAAGCCTATAGGTCTAACGAAGTGCATGGATGGTGTAAACTACTATGGTCCACACCTATATAACACACTTCCAGATGCCATCAAAACGTTAGATATAAATAAAATGAAATCAAGACTAAAATCATACCTTCAGTCTAAGGCTTTTTATACCGTCGAAGAATGCCTGTCCAACAGATTCTGTGATCTTGAGTAGTGATATTATAAGTACTGTGTTCGTGAAATACAATGTTTTGTGAATTATTGTTTTATACTTTTAGAATTAGACATAGTTTTAAGCTTATTTTACTGACAAGTGTAAACAAATTGATGTAGTAACACGATAAATTTCTAAAAAAAAAAAAAAAATTATAAAATCTCATTACTGTTACTACATCAATTTGTTGATAATAACACTTGTAATATTAATGCTAACGATTATTTTAGCTGTAAATTTTCTGACATTCTTTGATTTTTAAAAGAGGTTCATTTGAAGTTTTAAACGAAATTATATTTCATGCGCCACGCGTATAAAACGCTGATTTCAAGTGTGGTTCAAATATTCAAAAATTCACAATATTTTTGTTTGGTACGCGTGGTGCATGAAGTAAAATTTCGAGTTTAGAAAAGCCCAGAAAATTTGTCTCGGGTCCCCTCGACAAATTTTCACGGGGCTTTTCTAAACTCGAAATTTTACTTCATGCTTAGTCTGGGAGTGGAAAACACTTGTTTAAAGCTTTAAATTAAACTTAAAAAAAAAACAGGGAATATCCGCAATTGTTGTATCAATTCTAAGGTATGTCATCATTTTTATAAAATCTCATTACTTTTTCTTAATTATTTTAGCTGTGAATTTTCAGACATTTGTTGATTTTAAAAAGAGTTCCATTTGAAGACTTAAACGAGTGTTTTCCACTCCCAGACTAAGCATGAAGTAAAATTTCGAGTTTAGAAAAGCCCCGTAAAAATTTGTCGAGGGTCGCGTAGCAACCCGAGACAAATTTTCTGGGCTTTTCTAAACTCGAAATTTTACTTCATGCGCCACGCGTATAAAACACAGATTTTAAGTGAATTGACATATAAAAGGTCAGACATAATAATTATAATGTATAATTTTAAAGTTGCCAACCTAAAATATTTTTCATGGCACTCTAGAAGTTTTATTTTAATGAACGTACATCAGGGTGCATACCTAAAAGGAAAAATCCTTGTAGGATGTTATTACATATAATGTAAAACCTTATTATTCTAATCCTGTGTTTTTTTTTCTTTTACGTGTTACTAATATTTTCTTTTATTTTCACAACTTGATAATAAAACATTAAAACATTTTTCACAGTCAGAAATCTAACACGTGCGGAATCAGCGGACTCTCCGGGAATGGGACACATGTCCCGGTGGGATACGCGTGGGAAACTCAACGGAGATTTAAATTAATTAGGAAAACGTCAGGGCATTCGTGTCACGGGGAAATGTAAGATAATTCCTTCGTTTACGTTTATTTTAATACGGAAAGTCGGCTCGGCTCTCCAGGGTTTCGAATGCATGCAAATTTCATGTTTAATTCATTACTTTTCTCATTACCAAACGGACTTAACTCTTTTCGCAATTTTTTTCAGTCCATTGCAGAGTGAGGGATAAAATAAATTTTGTAATATTTTAATCTTTATTTGTATAATCCATAGGTAATTAGCTCTTTTCGCTATTTATTTTTTTCAGTCCATCGCAGAGAAATAGGGATATTATAAGTTTTTTAATGTTTTAGTCTTCATTTCTATAATCCATAGGTTTTTAACTACACTTCTGTGCAATAAAATTAAGCACAAGTCTCCTAACTATTATTCACAATATTTTAGTTGTATAATTCTGGTCGGTTTTAATTGCCTAGCAGCAGTTTTAATAAATAATAAAATACCATAACACTTCTTTTCTGCTCCCAACGTATCTTAACTCTGAAAACAATATCTTCACTGATGTTCACCAATCGAACAATTTGTCTAATAGAGAAACCATCTTCTTTTTTTTTTGGCTGTTGCCTGGCCTTGGGAACTTGCCCATTAGCCATCATCAAATTATATATTTTTTATCAATTAATTTATTACAATTTACAATTTGTAGTATTTAACTATTTATTCATACTACACCCAGGGTCACGACGAGAGATTATTTTTGAAATAAAGTCTCCCCGTGCACGGGAATCGAACCCGAATTTGTGGCTCGCCGAACGATACATCCCGGCGACGTTACCGCTCGGCCACCACCTGCCCAAACCATCTTCTATTTTAGTTAGAATTCGAATTTTGAATTGTTATCTAAATGACGCGGCATTTTGACCTAAAAAATTGACATATTTACGTAACTAGGAAACTCACCATGTCCGCTTTAAACTATAACATATTTTGTTTGCTTAATTTTATTGCACAGAAGTGTACATGCATTTAATCCTCATAAATGCTAATACAGTGTACATAGACTGCTAATTGAATGATGGAATAAATTTGAGGTTATGCTAAACTAAACTAATCTAATTTAAAACTCAAAACCTACTCTAAATCATGTCTTTACGATCGCACGGTACCTCAGCTCTTTTTTTCATCATTTCGTAGAGAATTGCATTCGATTTAAGCTCAATTTACGGGGCGTGTGTAAGAATGCATTTACTGAATAAACGCGATCGTTAGAGTGGTCAGAGGACAAGGAATAAACATTGCCGATTGTAATCCATGTCCGGTTTTGTAATTCGATTCGATTACTTATTCCCTATTCCAGGACGCACATGAGGGGACTGGGAAAAAGCAATGTCGTCTGCGATTAGATTTAAATTCGGTCCACTGGCAGACAGACGTAATTTAAGCAATTTTAAATTACCGATTATCGGAGATTTTATTTCTTCTTCGTCGATACAAAATTACAACTGAAATTACTAGATTTAAATAAAAAATATAGGGACATTAAAAGTGCTATAGATTGGGGGACTTTTAATGTCTCTTTACTTTTATTGTCGTATTAGCAGTGGCCTACCTAGAAGGGGGGGGGGGGGGGGCATTTTTTATACTTAGTTTTAGTTGTAAAAAACAACTTCTTCACTTCATAAGTTGACCATTCGATATCTATGGATTATAAATGATTTCGAATATTATTCCTCGTCGTCACGTCAATGTAGGGTTGAAACAATAATATTTAAAAATTTTGCTCGGATACAGACATAGTTTCCGAGATCCCCATAGAGAACATCGAAAAAAACTCACCCTGTATAATTAATAATATAATTATATAAATATGACCATCCTTGATTTGAAATTTGTCTATTGTTATAAGTTGTCAAACTTCATTTGCAATATTAATATTAATTATTATACCATTTACAGGAAGTATAACACGCACATTCCTTATGCTGCCTCCACTTTTTTACAATATAAACTATATTGTAAAAAAGTGGAGGCAGCATAAGGAATGTGCGTGTTATACTTCCTGTAAATTATCCGAACAATTTTATCATGTCCATATGATAAGTAAAATTGATCAAATGGGACACTCAAATTTTGATTTTTGAAGGAATGCGATTCGTAGTTTTGTAACAAAGTTTGAAATATAGGCAGTGTAGCACCCGAAAGTAAAGGTGTTACCTAAGATGATTATTTTCTGTGAGGCCATATGATAAGCAAAATTGATCAAATGCGACACTGAAATATTGATTTTTTAAGGAATACGATTTTTGAAGAATGTGAGCGTATTAACGCTGAGACACTAACGAATGTGATTAACCCATTAAGCGCCATTGATGCATATACGCAACATTATTAATTTTATGTTAATTAAATTACTAAATGAAATAATTTGATATATTATAGTATTTGATTTGACTTGAAAATGTATGAAGAAAAACGTAAATATTTTGTTATTTAAATATCTCAATTATTACTCATTAAAAAAAATGTTTTCAGTTTATTTCTAACTTTACAATATTTCAGTGTTTTGTACGCGTGGCGCATGAAGTAAAATTTCGAGTTTAGAAAAGCCCCGTGAAAATTTGTCTCGGGTGGCTGCGCGACCCTCGACAAATTTTCTACGCGGGGCTTTTTTCATGCTTAGTCTGAGAGTGGAACTACTCGTTCTAAACTTCATATTGTACGTTTTTATACAAAATCGACGAATGCCTTGCATTTACAGCGTATACATTATGTATATTTAAAAGAAAAATTCACAGTGTGTAATACAATAAATCATTCGTAAAAATCATTAAAAGAAGTGTAGAATTTTACTAATAGCAACTTTTAGAGTTAACTGTATAATTGCTCGGCCATTAATGGGTTAATGGATTTTATAATAGGCTAGGGTACTGTTTGGCCCAAAATGTAGGGCAATTCGATTTTTTACTATAATTTGTAAGAGAAGTTCAATTGGTTTTTAATCATTAGTTTGTAATATAATTGGAATTAAGATGAGTAATTTGCCTCTTTTTGTGAATAGTTACATTCCAGATTGAAAATTATATTATATGTTCCGGATTAAGGAAAATGCTCATCGTTAATTATATTATATGTTCCGGATTGAAAATGCTCACCCGGTATAAATAGGTTTACATATACATATCTGTACAATTTGTTTTTTTCTCCAAAAGAAATTAAGTTATTCATTTATAAATATAAAATAAATAATTGATTGAGTTGTCCATTACAACACTTTTGTCGTCATTTAAACAATTGATAATTAAAATACTAAACTTATTTCACTTGTAAATTGGATAAAGACCATTTCACATTAAATCAGTGTTTTATACGCGTGGCGTATGAAGTAAAATTTCGAGTTTAGAAAAGCCTGAATTTGGCTCGGTCGCTCCGCTTCGCTACGCGCCCGAGCCAAATTTTCAGGCTTTTCTAAACTCGAAATTTTACTTCATGCTTAACCTGGGAGTGGAAACACTCGGTAGACGATAAATCAGAAACTTAATCAATAATCGCCTACGCGCCCGAGCCAAATTTTCGGGCTATTCTAAACTCGAAATTTTACTTCATGCTTAACCTAGGAGTGGAAACACTTGGTAGACGATAAATCAGAAACTTAATCAATAATCGCCTGATTTTGTTTTTTTTTTTCAACTTTAGTGCAAAGTTTATTCATTCATCGACAGTCGCTGATAATTTTATGGAAATCCGAAATGTCTTTTGTAATCTAAGATCAGGAAACAAGAAACTGCACCTTTTACTATTTTTATATTTACTCATTGATAAAATCTTATTGAGCTTTAAGCGTCTGTAATGTCGTCAAAAATAGCTCAATTTTGTATTTTTCGACTTTACCTCAAAGTGTATCCATTCCACGACAATCACTGATAATTTTATAAAAATCCCAAATGTCTTTCGTTATCTAAGATCAGAAAACAAGAAACCTTACCTTTTAATTATTTTTGGAATTTATTAATTGATGACATTTATTTTAACTTAAGGCTTCTGTAATGTTCTCAAAAATAGCTAAATTTTTTTTCCGCTCTACCACATAGTTTATTCATTTATCAACAATCGCTAATGATTTTATGAAAATCTGAAATCTCTTTCGTAATCTAACATAAGAAAACGAAAAACTGTACCTTTTAATATTGTATAATTTGTTTAGTTAAATTAATTAAATTTCATTAAATTGATTATGTACAAACGTTTGATTTTGTTTTAAATAACTTTTCAAATAAATTAAATCTTTCTTTCGCCTTTTATTATAAAGAAAAGTTAACTTTGATTTGTTATTTTGGAATATCCATTGGAAATATTTAAACTTCAATTATAGCAAATCAAAGTTTACTCATTTCTATGCAGATTCTATGAGTTTTATGTTGATTTGATAATCTGTTGAGTTTTTACAATTTTTTTAAAGAAAATGTTTTTCTAAAATTGTTGATTTTATTACATAAATTCAACTATAGCCTTATATTTTAAGAAAATGCGTTGAGATTATTTAATTTTCTTTCAATAAGATTTAAATGCAATTTAAATAACTTTTTCAAATAAATTAAATCCCTCAAGCATTCGCCTTTTTTTATAAAAAAAAGAAAACTTTGATTTGTTATTTTGGAATATCCATGGGAAATATTGAAACTTCAATTACAGCCAATTAAACTTTACTCATTTCTGTGTAGATTCTATGAGTTTTATGTTGATTTGATAATCTATTGAGTTTTTACAGTTTTTTCAAAGAAAACATTTTCCTAAACTCGTTGAGTGTATTACATAAATTCAACGTTAGCTTTATATTTTGAGAAAATGCGTTGAGATTATTTAATTTTCTTTCAATAAGATATAAGTGCAATTGATTCTCAGCAAATTCAATGAACTTCATGTTGATTGCATTAAATGTTGATTTTTCACAATTTATCAAACAAAATAAATTTTACAAATTTAGGTTAAAATTAAAAAAAAAAAAAATTGATACTTTTGGTGAACTACCAAGATCTCCATTAATTTAAATAAATACTAGACTGTTTTCATGTCGATTCCAAAATTTAGAAATTTAGAAATTTAGGTTGAAATTTAAAAAAAATGTTGATACGTTTCATCAACTACCAAGATCTCTATTAATTTAAATAAAAACTTGACTGTTTTTAAAGATTTTTGTTAGTTTTCAAAAATCCCGAGTTTTTCAAGATCCTTATTAATTATAAAAATGTCGACGCTTTTTATAATTGTCGGTAAATTTCAACATTTTGACGCCTTTTGGGAATTTTCAAGATTTTTAATTTAGATATAATTTTTTTAAATTAATAATTAGATTTTAAAGATTAACTAACTATATTTTTATAATTATTATTGTCTTCTTGAATGGTCACGAAATACGTCAACATTTTTAAAGTTAATAAAACGTCATAAAGTGTCGAGTTTTGAAAATTAAGGAAACATATTTTAAAATTTAACAAAAAATTATTAAATTCACGAAAACTGCCAAGATTTAAAAACCTGGCGAAAATGCATTAGGAATATAAAAATTATAAAAATTAATAAAAACTTTAGAAATCCACGGAATCTTGAAATTTCGTGAAAAACATTTTTAATTTTTATGTTGAATTAATTTCTCACAACCCGTGGTGAAACATATTTAATTAATAGTAGAACTTTCATTTAAAACACTTGGTTTGTTTCACTGATTTAATCAGTGAAACAAACCAAGTGTTTTATTTTAAATCACAGTTCTACTATTTTTAAATTTAACGAATTTTAAGAAAATTTACGAATATTGCCAAGAATTTAAAAATTAACGGAAATCTTAATGTTATCGTTGTTAAAGTTACCGAAAGAATTGAAAACTCATAAAAAGTATGAGAGTTTTCGGAATTATCAAAAATATAGGATATTCTGAAATTCATTTGATCTTTCGAAAATTAAATGAAATTTTGTAAATTCACAAAAACCGCCAAGATTTAAAAAAAGTAACGAAAACATGAAAATTCAAGAATTTGAATATTAACGAAAACCTGGAAAATTCATGAAGAAGCATTTTTTATATAATTTAATGATAGTGATAAAAATTCACTAAATCTGGAAAAATTTTAAAATTGACGAAAATCTTGAAAACCGTCAAGATTTTATAAATGAATGAACATTTTTGAAAACGTTATTAATTATTTTCTAACGAGTGTTTTCCACTCCCAGACTAATTCACGAAAACTGTAAAAATTTAGAAATTGACGAAAATCTTGAAAACCGCCAAGATTTTATAAATGAATGAACATTTTTGAAAACGTTATTAATTATTCTCTAACGAGTGTTTTCCACTCCCAGACTAAGCATGAAGTAAAATTTCGAGTTGAGAAAAGCCCCAAGAATTTGGATTTGGACGCGCAGCGTCCAAATCCAAATTCGGGCTTTTCTCAACTCGAAATTTTACTTCATGCGCCACGCATATAAAACACTGATTTAGTGTAAAGTTCAAAATATACTGCTCATTTAATATTTCAATTTTCAGTCGACTTTTAAAATCTTGGCAGTTTTGGTAAATATCTTAGATTTTCGTAATTTTGATGAAATGTTTATTAGATTTCTAATATTTCGAGATGTTTGTCAATTTATACATTTTTTATGAAATTTGCAACGATTTATAGAGTTTTCGGATATATGTGTATAAACATTAAATGCTAAATAATCTATTCAAATTTTTGATTGGAAAACAATACTTTCCCCTTGTTTTGCATATAGAGGAAAGTAAAAATATTTATTGGTATTTTTTTGTTGTTTGTAAATTACGTATACTTTTTGTCTCATAGATGGGAAACCAGCGACCCCCGTAAGTTCCTTGTGGCCTTTAAAAAGCATATCAACGTATGCGGCCTCCTTTATTACGCCTAATTCAATGGCATCCAATGGTAAAAAAGTTCTCCACCTAGGTTTATCTCAGTTACAATTATTTATTTATGATTATTAATTTATAAAAACCTCAATTTCATTGAGCAGCAAATTGGTGCATTGGGCGGCAAATGTTCTAGGTACACCACTGCGTATTAGAAGACTAATAAAGACATTTATTTTCTTTATCAAACATTTTTAAAAATCCTTTCATCAAAGACAAGCGTTTTACATCTTACGTTCTTGAACTAAATTCATTTCAAATTCTAAATCAACAGGTGTTCTTTTCACCTTTGCCTTTAAACCAGTCTTATTTTATTTTTTATCTTTCACCTTTCTAAAAGTTGATATTATACAAAAAAAAGAACGTATTATTAACTTACAGAAAGGTTTAAGCAAACCAGCAAATATTAAGATGGACATTGGGGTTACGAGAAAGAAAAAGTTGAACGAACGAAGATGTTGGGTCCATTGTATTCCGTTTATAATAGTAGCTGCCTTCGGGGAAATCTGAAGAATATACGCTTTTTTTTTCCTTTCTCTCAAATACATCTATGTGCTCCATTATGTATTTATTTTGCACCCTGTTCTGTTCACAGTTACAGTTTCTCTGTGTGTGTGTTTGTGTGTGTCAACAACGGTTCCAATATGCATTGCTTTACTGTTTTCTGTTTACTTCACCACTTTTACTTACTCATCAAATAGACAATATCCGGAGAAATTGAATAACAAACAAAATATTTTTCATATTTATATTACACGGGTTTCCACTTTTTGATTAAATATGAAGTAAATATTTCAAGCTTATCTAAACTCGAAATATTTACTTTAAGCGCCAATCGCACAAAACACTTATTTAAAGTGATGTTTAAGAAGACATCGATTATATAGGAATAATTTAAGTATACATATCTCGATGTATACGCTGTAAATTTTCAATGAATTAACATTTAATATTTAAGGTTAACGGCGATTGACTACCTACTGTATTATTGTTTTTTTTTACACTTAATTTAATTTAATTTATTTATCTTGTAAGTTACATATACATTTCCTTATATATATATACAGGGTGAGTTTTTTTCGATGTTCTCTATGGGGATCTCGGAAACTATAAGAGATAGAAAAACGGTTAAATGGGGAAAGAAGTGTAGTTTTATAGGACGAATAAAATGACACTTTCAAAATATTTGAAAAAGTCAAGGGTAACTAGATATTTTGAATAAAGTAAAATGTGTCAAATTTTTGAAATTATTATCATAGATAGAAAAAACTGTAAAGGACAAAGTTGTAGAAAATTTTACACAGATTAAAATCAAAAAATAAAAAAAAAAATCGCCCATATTTTGGGAGATATGACACAAACTTATCTTTTTTTAAAAGGAAACAATAGTTGGCTATGGCCTCATTGGAAAGGTTATTTTTTTCCCTTTAATCCGATATAACATATGCCATAGTTATTTTTAAACTAAAGTAAGTTATAGTCGTTTTAATTTTTCCATACACCAAAAAATAGTTAGCCATGAAAAAGACAAAAGTAAAACTATTGCGGTTGTTTGTAGCAACGAAATCAATATTTAATTTATAATTTTTCTTTAGATTTGTCAAAAGCAACATAAAGTAAAATAATTCCAAAATTATCAAAACAACAATAGAAGAAAATTTTAAATATTACATAAGATGCTCAAAAAGTCCACCATTATTATTATGGCATAAAGTACATCTTTTTAAAATCGAATTTGTGGCTATTTTGACTTTTCTTCTGTCAATAGAATTAAATGTTTCAAGTACAGCTAGTCTAAGATCCTCCACGGATTGATATGATTGTTGATACACTTTGTTCTTCACATAACCCCACAAAAAAAAGTCTAAAACGGATAGGTCGGGTGATCTAGGTGGACATAGGATTGGTCCATTTCTTCCCACCTATGAATTAGGAAAAGCATCATTTAAATAGTTTCGCACAGCCAACTTGCTATGAGGTGGAGCTCCGTCGTGTTGAAACCACTTCAATCTTGCCCGTACTGATAAATTTAAATCATTGAGCATATCTTCAAATGTTTCTTGAAGAAAATGAAGGTAATCATTTCCATTCAATGTGTTATCAAAAATATATGGGCCGAGAATTCTCGATCCGAACACACCGCACCATACATTAAATCCAAATTTAATTTGTGGTCTACGTTGTGCAACTTCTCGTGGACTCCAAACATGTTCATTGTGCCGGTTAAAAATCCCACAATTAGTAAATCGCGTTTCATCTGTCCAAATTATTTTTGTAGGGAACGTGTTATCCTCTTGGCACATGTTTTTGTACCACATACAGAAGACCATTCTCTTATTGGTATCACCGTCATGTAAATTTTGTGAAATTGATACCTTATATGGGTGATATTTGTGTTTTTTCAAAACTCGTACTACAGTCCGTTGAAATATGCTTGCTTCTGTTGCAATTTGTCTGGTCGATGTGGATGGCTCTATCATCGCCAATGCTAATACGTTTATTTCCGAAACTTCATTAATTTCGTTTTTTTCAAGTTTCGGCTTTGTAAAGGATCCGTACTCACCCAAATTGTGGTAAATTCTTCTGAATGTTAGTAAAGATGGCTGCCGACGATCGATATATTGATTATAATATTGTTCTGCAGCATCCGCAGCGTTTTTATTACACTGAATGTAACAAACAAGCATATCACGCTTTTCTTTCTTGGAAAAATTCATTATCACTTTAAAAAACTTTCAACACCAAATAAATACAAAACAAAGTTATCGAAACAAACCAAATATGGAAATGAATTAATATGTGTTTAGAATAAACCACTGCAATTGTTTTACTTTTGTCTTTTTCATGGCTAACTATTTTTTGGTGTATGGTAAAATTAAAAACGACTGTAACTTACTCTATTTTAAAAATAACGATGGCATATGTTATATCGAATTGAAGGGAAAAAAATAGCCCTTTTAATAAAGTCATAGCCAACTATTGTTTCCATTTAAAAAAAGGTAAGTGTGTGTCATATCTCCAAAAATATCGGCAATTTTTTTTTTGTTGATTTTTTGTTATTAATCTGTGTAAAATTTTCTACAACTTTGTCCCTTACAGTTTTTTTCTATCTATGATAATAATAGAGATATATTGATTTAAAAAAATTGACACATTTTACTTTATTCAAAATATCTAGTTACCCTTGACTTTTTCAAATATTTTGAAAGTGTCATTTTATTCGTCCTATAAAACTACACTTCTTTCCCCATTTAACCGTTTTTCTATCTCTTATAGTTTCCGAGATCCCCATAGAGAACATCGAAACAAACTCACCCTACATATATATTTCTTCTAAAACATTTTTATTCGAATGATTATTTTAGTTTATAGTTGTTACTCTGTAATAGGGTTTTTGCCTGTTGGGTAATAAAGATTATTATTATTATTAATAATAGCGTTTAATTTAAAGCTTCTAACGAGTGTTTCCACTTCTTGTTTGAGTATGAAGTAAAATTTCGAGTTTTAAAATGCCTGAACATTTGGATTGGTCGCTATGCTTCCACTTCTTGTTTGAGCATGAAGTAAAATTTCGAGTTCAAAGATCCCTGAACATTTGGATTGGTCGCTATGCTTCGCTACGCAACCAATCCAAATTTAACTTTATGCTTAATCAAGGAGTAGAAAAACACATGTTTTAAATTAAAAATACTTTAGGGTTAGTTTAGGTTAGTAGATAGGTTTGTAATTATTAGAATAAAAACCCAACATAGTTGTATTTATTATATATTTACCATCTACCGTCTGTCCCTGGATTACTGCCCGGATAGGAAACACTTTAATCTTAACCATTTTTCGACAAAAAGTAATTCTTTTGAAAAAGTTTAGGATTATTTAAAAACACCAACATCTACGATTTTGTTAGCGCTTCTTAGATTTTAAATTTTTTAAACTAAGCTTAATTATTTTTAAATAATCGACATATTGTTGAGGCCTCCTTAAGTCTAGAGACACCTGGTTGTATTTATTATATATTTACCAGAGCTGGGCAGGATTCGAATCATTCAGGATTCGATTCCCGGATTCGAATCCTTTTAGAGGATTCAAAAGAGGTATTCGAATACTATAGTGAAAACGTATTCGTGATCCGGATTCGTTACATTTCTTTAAAAGGATTCGTATTCGAATCCAGACGTAGATGCTTCCAATCCTTATAAAAGGTTTCGAATTTTTGAATATAAATATTTAAATTTCGAATAATTCAAACCTACCTGCGAGGTTGAAAAAATGCGGAATTTCGGGATTTTTTTTCTCGAAAACAAAACAAGATAGGAAACTGCAATTATACCAGTTTGTTGGTTGTATATTGGTCTTTAATTACGAATTTTTTCCACCTCTTTGGACCACCTGGGGGCCCCCTGGCGCAGCTCCCTGCAGAAGACCTTTTTTAAAAGGCGTTTGGCAGTGACCGCGCTTGCATGTGTAAAAATCATCTGAAATCAGTCATTGATCGTTGGGTTTTGAAAAAAAATTTTTTTTGAGAAAATGGCGGCCGCCTGAATGAAAAAGTCATTTTTTCGAGGCAAAAAAAGTGTCTTTGATCGGCTGTAAAAAATCGAAAAAAATCCGAACGATCAACGACTAGAAAAAAGGTTTCTGATCAAGGCTCGTTCAAATTAAATGAATACACGTTGAGTTATCGCGGTCACCGACTTTGAAAAAGTGGTTTCGAGATAATCGCGTTTGAGATGTGTTTTCGATGTTATAAGTGATTAATTGTTGGCACTTACACGGAATCATCGATCCCTGGTCCATAAGAAACTCCTTCCACATCAATGATGGCCTCCAGGAGCTTTGCCTGTTGCTGTCTTCGAAGCATTCGGGCCTCCCGGGTGTTTTCGTGCGCTCGCTGCTCACCGACTCTGACTCGCGCGCTGTCTTCTTTCTGCATGAAGTTGTGCATGTTGCGTCCGCAGTTGACTCCCATAGCCTCGAATATCTTAAGTAGTCCAGTGTGCCCCTCGTTGAACATCGTAGAAGCTGCGAATGCCGCGATGTCAACGTTCAGCTTGCCAGTTGACGAGATTTTGGGAGCTATTTTCCAAATTAGTTGGTTCAGACTTTCGTTGCGGTTTTGATCAAATCCTCCGACGCACCGCTCCAAGAGATCGTCCTTGCTGAGGTCTGCATATATGGGCTTGATGACCTTCAAAACATCGGCTGGGAGAGGATTATAATCGTGCTGGAAGGTGTCCAATGTTCCCTCGGCACGCGCGCGTAGCCACGAGCACCAAAAATCGCATCCGGTTGGACAATTGAGGAGCAGACTTTCTATATGCATTTTGTCCAAAAGTAACAATTTTCAGAAATACAGAAAAACTGTTACAAGTTTGTGGGTACATTTATTGAGAAGGTGTTTTTTCTAAAAAATAAATCTAAAATCACATAATCATCGTACCCATATGCCAAAAATATAACTTTGACAATTTTCCAAAAAAACTGATAAATGTGTTGGACAAACGGCATTTAGTTTGTCAATCTGGGACAAACGGCATTTAGTTTGTCACACAGGGACAAACTGCATTTTGTTTGATGACACAAAGCAACTCGACTGACTTGGTAATAACACTATGACAAAAAAATAGAAAAGTATTATTTTATTTTATGAAAATTTTACATATCAGGAAATTCATCTTCATCATTATTACAATCACAGCATAACATTTCATCTTCTTCACCGTCATAATCTTGCTCAGTATTATTTTGGTCATTTGGATTGTTTTGGTCTGAGATAATGGGCTGCAACCATGTGAGCTCGGGATCATTATACCAATTTGGGCCCGAGAGTTCGACTAATAATTTTGAGAGACTCTGAAGTTTTTTTGGTTTAATTTTATTTTGGAGTTGAACAGTAGGTAGCTTTATATTTACAAGCTTTTTTCCGCGTTTTAATAATGTTTGAAAATGTTTAGTTGGGTCGTCATTCCTATAAAATAACTCGGTTTTTAACAAAATGTCGGATTTACTTTTTGATCTTTTAATAATAATTCTTTTAGCCGCACTGATCCCTTCAATTTTCTTTAAAGAATTCAACGCGGCTTTTATATCGAAAATAATCCAATCAGTACCTAGTTTTCGAACCTCTCCCTTCTTGGAGTAAATGTCATAATATTTTGTGGGAGTTTTAATTGTACTATGACACCGTGTAACTTTTTCGATCTGTCCAAAAACACGATCTGCAGGCAAATAAGAATGCCCTCGTACCGGAAATATCACTTCCACATATTCAATTGTCTTTGGAGAGTCGTTGCACAGCCAGAGCATAAGCATATGCATCAAGTGTGCATTTTTATTTTGTCCGGCACAACCATCTGCGAATAGTCTCACTTGTTTGATATCTGACTCAAATTCTACTTTGTTTAGAAAATCGTGTAAAGCAGAACTTGTTTCTGCTGATCCCCTTTTTGCCTGATTTTCCATCCAGGTGTAGAATACTGGTTTTTTAATATCCAAGTCAGTAACACAAAAACAATATAAAGATAGTTGCTGAGCGTAGAAAGCATCCTGGATTGGTACCTTCGGTAAAACCTGAACTTGTTGCAAATCGAAGCAATATGAAACACTTTGGACAGGCTTCTCCTTCATGAGTTTGAAAAATTGTTTCGCTCGTACTTTATGTACGCGTAAATTGGTTTTTAGTATCATTAACTCATTATTTTCGTTGCAATTACTAATAGATGTTTGGGTTCTAACACAAAACCCACATACATCAGTGGCAGGGCTTCCAAATGCAATATTAAAATGATTATTAAAAATTCTACTGAAGTACTTGTAATTTACTTTCACATTTTCAACTGCATTCTCGTTGTACATTTTCCACAAAAGAGTAATATTATTTTCTGAAGATAGATAAATTCGGCGAGATTTAGCACGCCCGTAATGACTTTCATGTCCTTTTAATTTGCCTATAAATTTTTTCACATTTTGAAGTTTATCTACATTCTTAGACGAGCGTTTGTCTCCTCCGCGATTCTCAATAATACCACATCCAGATTGAATTTTCTTAGCGATAGTATTTAGGCGTCTCTGACTTACATTAAACGTTGCCAAAAATAATTTTTGGCAAATATTGATTTTTTCTTGGGCCTTCCAAACCTAAAGATAATAACAAATAATAGCATCCTGCTGGAAATAAATTACAGAATAAAACTTACATGATATTTTATAGTAAAAGCATGGGATTTTCCTTCAGTTTTTCGATTTCTGCTTCTAATTGGTTTTTCAACTACCATACAATTCCCAAGTTTATTATCCTGTGCATTTTTATTCTTTGTTTTAAAAAATAGTTTTCTGATTGCTTTAATATCGTCATGGGATAGCTCAGAGCAGCGAAAATCATTACGTTTATGATTGCAAAGTACTTCAAAATTTTCCAAATTAGGGAAATGGTCTGAGTGCCTTTAAGAGATAATATTGATCAGCAATGATCAGATTTAAAAAAAATAAAAAAATAAATACTTACCTAACCTCACTCTTACGCTCTTTTGCGCTGATATTTCTTTTTCGCTTCCTGCTACCACGGTCAACATCCCCAACAACATGCTCCCCTTCATTGTCATTCATAATTGTTAATATTATTTCACTAACGTTAAGTGGAACAAAACACTGTAACTGCTGTAAGAACACTGTCTTTAGTAGGCGTTGATGATCAAATGGCAGTTAGTCCATATTTCTAAACTGCCATTAGTTTGTCTTTCAACGTTGGACATACTACACATAGAATGTCTAGGACATTTTCATGATTCATTTTAGACGGGGCAACATGCATTTAGAATGTATATTTCTGTGTAATATTGTAGTCTGATATATATAATTTGTGGCGCCACCTTTAGTTGAAAATGTAAAATAATGGACAAAATGCATATAGAAAATCTGCTCCTCAATTGTCGTGGAATGGATGTTCGTCAGTGGATCGATAATGATGAAACGTAGCCCAAATATCGTTTTTCATTTTGTCCACGGAGTCACAGTTACGTTTGATAGCCAATCCGTAGTATACAGTCAATTTGTCTATAAGTTTTGCAGTAAGCTTACCCCTACCACTGATTCCTTTGTTATTCTTCTTACAAGCGCGAAGTCGACTGTCCATCCTCTTCTGCACATGTCCGACGCACTCCTTCTTGACAACAGCTGTATCCTTGTAGGGGTTCGACTTCACAATTTGCGAGTAAGTCTTGGAATCGCCGTCACCTACGTAGAATTTATACCTCACGCCATGTATGTATTTTTGATGAGAGGGCAGAACGCACAGTGGACGATTCACGCTTTCTAGGTGATCATGTATATTCGAACGTAATTATTGACTCAATTTTATTCGTATTTTTCATCTAATACGTGTAAATAATAACTAATTATTAGTTAGACTACTTTAAGAATTTGTATAATGGATTATACACAGTGGGCAAAAAAAACGGTACAAATTGGAAATATTCATATTTTCAATAATAATTGACGCATTAAATAATTCTTTGAAGAACAGAATGTTTGCACTTTGTAGAATGCAAAAATAATTAATTGCATTTTTAAAAAGACATTTCACATTAATGAAAGCTCTGCAAATGCTTGAGTTTATAATGCACAGCATTTGTAGGCATGCAAATTAGTGGGCTATAGTTTGTTTTTGTTTTCCAATGAACTTCAGGCATTCGCTGTTACTTCTATCAGTCATTTTTGGTTTTTGCAATAAAAATGGTTCGCCTAAGTAAACAAGATAAGGTATTCATAATTTAGAAACAATACATCTCTTAAATAAAATATTTTTGCATGCCTTCATGGTATGACGCAGAATATTTCAGTTAGTACTATTTCTTTATAGCAAAAGTACTTCATCTTTTCTATAAGAATTGGGCTTTTCACTGTTATATTAATTATTAAAAAATATTAACAACTTACGAAGATATATGAGAGAGAACAAAACTTGTACCGTTTTTTGGCCCACTGCGAATAAAAAAATGCCATAAGTTTAAAAGTATTATATTAATGAAAAAACAATTATTATTACAGTTAGACACTAAATTTAATATTTAATCACTCTCGCTGTTAGATTGTTTATTTTTTTCGAATTCATCTATTGCTTCCTCTGATACATTCTCATCTAATAAACTTAATACTTCTTCATCCAAACTCTTAATATTATAAGTTTTAGTAATATTCGTGTTTTTGGAAATTGTTGATATATATGGATCGAAGGAGTACAACAGGGTGTGAAACAGGTCGGTTATTGTTTGCAGGCGAGAAAACTTCCTTGAATGGTGCTCTCGATATCTTCTCAAATCCTTATTACGAGCTTCCAACGCTTCCTCAGAAAAAATGCCAATTGGTAAAGTTGCTGCTTTTATTATGTCTCCTCCGTGTGTCAAAATTTTGTGGACACTCGCAGGCATATAAAACCATGGGTATAAGTTTATATAAAGTCATGCTGTATCTATCGCATATTTATGAAACGCTTCCACATTTACTGCCCGCCCACATGAAATAGTTTGCAATATGATTTTCAGACGATTTATTAAATTTTCATTCAACCCCGTAATTTCTGCAGATATTTTATAGTTTTCAAAAAACTTACTTGCCGTGTTACCGTCGTTTGTTGTACCATATCCTTGTTTTATAATATCAACTAACAGGCCTAATTTTTCCCTTAATCCGGATTGAATAGATTCTTTTCTTTTCTTCATTTGTAATTTATCTGCTTCATCTCGGAGTTGCTATTTATTTATTCCAATACGGTAAGATATATGAAGAAGGCATTCTAAACATCGTATCCACGCATGGAGTGACGAAATTCCGTAATCACACCCACTGGCAGTCTTAGGCATTTTTACAACCTTCTCTAAATCGTTCATTAACTTTGGTGTTGCACCACATATACTACAACTTTGACAGGAAGTGTCGGTTATAATTGCTACTGTTTTGCCGTTAATCATAGTTAATTTAAATTCGTGATGGAAGATAACACTAGATTCCTTACTAAATATTGTAGTTGTAAGTATATTTGTCATTTGTTGCTGCATATAAGCTACAGTTGTTTTTGTTAATTCTTTATTTTCTTTCTCAAATATAATTTTAAGTGGCCTACAAAATCTGGTAGAAGAAGGTCTAGGATTCATCCATATTATATTTTCGTTTTCCGAACTTATTAATTGTAGAGGAACTATACAAACAGTAAATAAAAACTCATCAGTTCGTGATGAATCTGTGAATGCTTGTTTGTATAATGAATGTCCTGCACTTCCATCGCATCCCCATTTATATGTTATGATGAATTTATTTCCCAATGATTCGTTATTTTTTAATAGTGTGTTCTCGAATAACATAAACAGTCTTCTAACAGTGTGAAGAGCTTGAACTTTAACTTCAGCACATGTTTCGTCGATATTTATGCAGTTTTCTTCTGGATAACATTCTTTCTTAGCTCTTACTATTAAATCATAACTAGGATAAATATTGGCATTTCGTACTTTTGCGCCATTGTACATTAATTTATACGAATGTTTTGTAAAATGCCCATTAATGTATAATGAAAGTGCTTCTTGAATGGAGTACTTAATAAGTTCTTTTGATGGAGATTTGTATGCCTTCTTTAATTTGGTAGCTGTTGATTTATTACTGATTTCTTGCAAAATGTTTGCCGCATCTCGTTGGCCTGACGAATGAAAGCTTGATTTAGTTGCAAACAGTAATTCCTCTTGCGAATAATTTTCTCGCAACAATTTTGTTTTACGCCTTTTGGAAACAGATGATAAATCATTAAATGATTTATGCGGTCTTCTGGATGGGCCGGGTTGTGGTTCCTGGCTTTTGTATTGAAAGTCAAATTTTTCAGGTTCATCTAGCCACTGTGAAAATTTTTCTTCAAAACGAACAATTGTCCGATTTGATTTTTGCCATTTCAAAGAAACTTTCGAAGTAAAATTTCTAATTTGGTTTTTTAAAATGTCCATATTTTCATAATTGTAATCTATATTAAATTTCTTCCTAACAAATTCCATAACAGCGGAATTTTTATGTTGCAAAGTTGTTCCTCTCCGCCAAACCTCAAATAACGTTTTGCGTGAAATGGACCAAACATCTAAAAAATAATATAAAAACGCGTGAGGCACTTCGAGGCAGCTAATTTTATTTTAGATTTTTTTTTTTGGCTTTTGCCTGGCCTTGGGAACTTGCCCATTAGCCACCATCAATCTATATATTTTTGTATCAATTAATTTATTACAACTTACAATTTGTAGTATTTAACTATTCATTCGGACAATCACACACATTCATACTACACCCAGGGTCACGACGAGATATTATTTTTGAAATAAAGTCTCCCCGTGCACGGGAATCGAACCCGAATTTGTGGCTCGCCGAGCGATACAGCCCGGCGACGTTACCGCTCGGCCACCACCTGCCCTTTATTTTAGATACTAAGTATAACAGTTAGATTATAGATGTGCAAAATATGAAAGTAAACGAAGAAAGACGAAGCATACTTTTTTACTTTTTATTTGTCGCGTTTTAGTAATTTATACCATCAATTCATCTCAAATTTCAATTAATTATTTATAAAAAGTGATTTAATGTAAATGCAAACTTTAAACAGATATATTAACTACTTACTTGGGGAGCAATTTTCCATATTTTTTTAATAAAAAAAAGAAATGAAATAAAACACAGTCAAGTTAAACGTTTAAGACACTTGCAATGCAACGGTCGCGCGCTAAATGGTAATGCGTTACTTTATCACTGTCCCTACCCTTGTGGAAAGGGTCTAAGAGGCTGCAAATTTTACCTGGTAAACAATTGAACTTACAACTCATTGTAAAAACATGCATCATGGTTAAACCTTCAAGTTAATTTTTCACGAATTGATCGCCTAAATGATGGAAATCGTCCTCTGTGGGACGTAACGAATCGAGTTGGGCAACTTTTGCAGGATATAGCGATTTTGAATCCAAGTCCTTGAGTGCTGGCGGTTCAAAATTCCACTGTTTCCCCACAGTCTTTACACCTGATGAACGAACACGACGGTTAATAATGTATTTATAATATATGTCGCATATATTTTTACTAGTACTATTTTACCTGACGAAAGTTGCAATTGCAGCAAAAACGGTGATAAAATTGATGATACGATACTCCACGGAGACATTTTCCGGAACATCAGAATCCAGTTTCAATTTCTTCGCTGACGCGCTGAAACTCAGGATCACTTTCCATCAATTTTGGGTTGATCGGGTGCCGTTTGTGTGGCCGACTTTTGCGAAACCCATCGGATGATCGAGTATTTCGCGATCTTTTCCGTTTCGAACACCCGGGACTCATATTTTCCGCTCAAAATAACACTAAAATGCCACCTCGTTTCGCGCGCGGTTGACTCAGTTTTTGAGGTTGTCACTAAATGTAAACACGGTCATGCGCATCCCAGTGCGCATGGGAAGAATGCCGATGCCTCTTTTTTATTTGGACAGCAGTACGCACGCTTTGTTCCGCGCACAGCTGGCGCGCGCTACCTGCTCCGGCAGGGGTGTCGACTACCTTGACATAATCTAGCATAACTTCGACAATTTGTTTCCGATCGACATGAAACTTTGGGAAAATATTCTTCAATGTGTACACTTTCGAATTCCGCAATAAACAAAAAATCGATTTTTTGAACCATTGCAGGTAGGTATCACCCCTTAACCATTAAACATTTCCAACCTCAATAGTATATTTTTACCTTCATTTGAAATCAGTGTTTTATACGCGTGGCGCATGAAGTAAAATTTCGAGTTTAGAAAAGCCCCGTGAAAATTTGTCTCGGGTCGCTGCGCGACCCTCGACAAATTTTCTACACGGGGCTTTTCTAAACTCGAAATTTTACTTCATGCTTAGTCTGGGAGTGGACAACACTTGTTCTTAGAAGTTTCAAATTGAAGGATCACTCTAGATTTATTACCATTTTAAAAAGGCTACAGCTCGAAGGACCAATCATGGTCTTCGGAGACTGAAGGACTACAGGAAAGTTTTTTACAAGAAAACAACGAATATCTGAAGGTTTACAGCATGGATAGGAAAGAAAACATTCAATTTTAAAAAAATTATCGAAGTTGGGTTGGTTTCCAGTGCATTTTTAACTTCACTGTAAATCAGTATTTTATACGCGTGGCGCATGAAGTAAAATTTCGAGTTTAGAAATGCCCCGTGAAAATTTGTCTCGGGTCGCTGCGCGACCCTCGACAAATTTTCTACGCGGGGCAGTAGGGGTACAGTTTTACCACTCCAAATTTACCAATCCATTTTTACCACCGCATATTTACCACCATACTTTTTTACCGCTATACAGTTTTACCACTAATATTTGTACCAATAATTATACAATAAAACACTTTTTTACAAATAAAATCAGTTTTATTCAAAATTGTATGTTGTGACCGATCGCCCTTAAGTATTCTGCAATTTCCCCTTCTTCTTTTCTGACATCGTAATCTCGGACTATATTTGTAATCCTATCCTCAGTTTTAATTCTGGCAAGGTTTTCCGTACGTTTAATTTTTCGCCCAAGGTCCAATTCCCGGAACATTGCCTCGGTGTCTCCGTGTTCTTTTTGAAGCTCGACGACAAAAGCATATAGGCTAGGATGATCCCGGCCGACGACTACAGAAAAACGGTTATGCCATCCTTCAGACATGTTGTTCGTGCGTGCCGTATTCTGCAGAACTGCTTGATACATGTTCCACAGCATTGGCGGATATCGCGGGGATGTGGCACGTCGTCTTCCTCTTGCTGGTTTGCCTCGTACGTAAATGTTCTCGAAGTATTCGGCAATATCAGCAAAGGCATCTGGAACATCCTCCAGAAATATATCAAAAGCCTCTTCGACATCTTCTACAGGCACAAAGGCTGTGGCGCACATCATCTGCGCCGCGATTTTGATTGAACGATCTTCACGATCATTATATGCCTGTTGGAGACCTTCAGCCTGTAAGCGACGAAAAATCGCTTGCCGCATATGAAAAAAGCAGGCTCTAATGTTTGCTCCAGGCACTGTTTCGGCTGCATTTATAATCGCAACTTCAAAGTCTGTTAAAATCGTCGTAACAGAAAGCCTGTAAGCATACCTGTCGCACTCCTCTCTTACAACATCAAAAACCTGGAAAGAAGTTTTAGTTATATTTATAGTTATACATTTGTACATATATTTAGTTTGATAAACACCTTTTGATATGCAGTTTCTGTTTTATTTTCCATCAGCACATAAACAACGGGTAAAGCCACTCTTTGTTCGGTTCCACGTATAACTTGATGAAATCCAGCTATCACAGCAAAAAGTTGAAAAAATATTGTCGGGACGACTTTAAAAGTCCCGTCAACGAACCAGATTGTGCTGCTTGCCATTCGTCGCAAGTTCTCTTTTGTGGCAAAGATCATGAGTCGTCCAACCGACTCAATCGCGTCGTCATTGCGACAATCATAAATGAGGAACTCTTCTCCGACTAGAGTTTGTTTAAATTTTTGAGGCAGGTCGCCCAACTGCTCAAGGGTTGTTGGGTTTGTCGGCGTATCTTTTAATCGGCTCCGCTGAATCGATTTAGTTAAATTTTGTCGTTCCTGGAGTTGGGACAAATCGCCTGACGGAGCCTGGTGAATTAAAATGTAATAAAATTTTGTGTAACTTTATTTTAAACAAAAACAAGTCGTCACGGAACCTGGTGAAGTTCAGTCCTCAACAGCTGAGCCGGTGGAGCTTCCGGATGTTCTTCCGCCCGTCTTTTTTATCGATTTTTTATTCTTACCGATTCGACAGCTTCTAGATTCCGGGCGTGAGTTTCGTGCGGCGATTGCACAGGACCTCTAATTACTTCCACAACCTGTCCGTGCGTTCGCTGTGACCGCGTCACAGCCCTGGCTCTACATTCCGGATACTGCTTGCATCTCCAAAATATTCTTCCTTTTTTTTCTTCCGTTTTGTGATACATATATCCATCGATATGGAGGAATGGATTTTCTACGCCTTGTAATAACTCAACAGTTTGATAACTTGTCACGATTTACAGAACGATGCAAATTTTGGCGAGTGCCCAACGATTTAGGCGAATGACAAACCGATAATGACATTGACAGGTTACGAATTGAAGTTGTCAGTTGTTATTCTGATTCGATTTTAAATAGCGGAAAAATATTGGTGGTAAAAAGAATACGGTGGTAAATACGTTGGTGGTAAAAAGAATTGGTGGTAAAAAAGGGACGGTGGTAAAAATGGAGTGGTAAAATTGGGAGCCAGTCTTTCTAAACTCGAAATTTTACTTCATGCTTAGTCTGGGAGTGGACAACACTCGTTTGAACTTTAAATTTAACTCTTTTATAAAATCGACGTATGTAATATAATAAATCATTCGTTGAAATCATAGAAAAAGATGCAAAATTTTACCTAAAATTAACTTTTAGCGTTACCTTTATAATTTTCTCGGCTCTTAATAGGTGAATATTCTATTCCTAAGAAAAACCGTATTTATTTAATATTAAAGTTGCATTTAATATAATAACAACCTGTGAATAAATTGACAAAAATCTAGAAATATTGAAAATCTCGACATGTAGAAAATCTTGACGGTCCACTCCTAGACTAAGCATGAAGTAAAATTTCGAGTTTAGAAAAGCCCCGCGTAGAAAATTTGTCGAGGGTCGCGCAGCGACCCGAGACAAATTTTCACGGGGCTTTTCTAAACTCGAAATTTTACTTCATGCGCCACGCGTATAAAACACTGATTTCAAGTGAAGGTAAAAATATACCCGAGACAAATTTTCACGGGGCTTTTCTAAACTCGAAATTTTACTTTATGCGCCACGCGTATAAAACACTGATTTAAAGTGAAGTTAAAAATGCACTGAAAACCAACCCAACTTCGATATTTTTTCAAAATTGGATGTTTTCTTTCCTATCCATGCTGTAAACCTTCAGATATTCCTTGTTTTCTTGTAAAGAAACTTCGATTCCCTATAGTTCTTCGGTCACCGAAGACTAATCATGGTCTTCCTTCGAGCTGTAGCCTTTGTAAAATGGTAGTAAACTTAGTAATCTAGAGTGATCCTTTAATTTGAAACTTCTAAGAACGGGTCTTGTCCACTCCCAGACTAAGCATGAAGTAAAATTTTGAGTTTAGAAAAGCCCCGCGTAGAAAATTTGTCGAGGGTCGCGCAGCGACCCGAGACAAATTTTGACGGGGCTTTTCTAAACTCGAAATTTTACTTTATGCGCCACGCGTATAAAACACTGATTTATTGTGAAGTTAAAAATGCACTGAATACCAACCCAACTTCGATATTTTTTCAAAATTGGATGTTTTCTTTCCTATCCATGCTGTAAACCTTCAGATATTCGTTGTTTTCTTGTAAAGAAACTTCGATTCCCTATAGTTCTTCGGTCACCGAAGACCATGATTGGTCCTTCGACCTGTAGCCTTTGTAAAATCGTGATAAACTTAGTAATCTAGAGTGCTCCTTTAATTTGAAACTTCTAAGAACGAGTCTTGTCCACTCCCAGACTAAGCATGAAGTAAAATTTCGAGTTTAGAAAAGCCCCGCGTAGAAAATTTGTCGAGGGTCGCGCAGCGACCCGAGACAAATTTTCACGGGGCTTTTCTAAACTCGAAATTTTACTTTATGCGCCACGCGTATAAAACACTGATTTAAAGTGAAGTTAAAAATGCACTGAAAACCAACCCAACTTCGATATTTTTTCAAAATTGGATGTATTCTTTTCTATCCATGCTGTAAACCTTCAGATATTCGTTGTTTTCTTGTAAAGAAACTTCGATTCCCTGTAGTTCTTCGGTCTCCAAAGACCATGATTGGTCCTTCGAGCTGTAGCCTTTGTAAAATGGTAATAAATTTAGTAATCTAGAGTGACCCTTTAATTTGAAACTTTTAACAACGAGTCTTGTCCACTCCCAGACTAAGCATGAAGTAAAATTTCGAGTTTAGAAAAGCCCCGCGTAGAAAATTTGTCGAGGGTCGCGCAGCGACGCGAGACAAATTTTCACGGGGCTTTTCTAAACTCGAAATTTTACTTCATGCGTCACGCCTATAAAACACTGATTTAAAATGAAGTTCAATAACAGATACATCATCATTAATTAAAATCATTATTTATTCAGATATTTAGTCGGTAAATGAACATTTTTGTTAATAGAAACTGATGGAATAAAATGTAACTGGTTGCAAAAAATAGATTCAAATTTATTTTTAAAGCATTTGTATCCGTGATTCAAAAATGAGGATTCGAATCTTTGATTCGAATCATATTTTTCACTTACGAATCCTTTATTCGAGTATTCGTGACTCGAATTATATTAGGTGATTCGGATTCGCGATTTGAATCCTGTTTTCGAGGATTCATCCCAGCTGATATTTACCAACATCTACCGTGTGTCCCCGGATTACTGCCCGGATAGGAAACACTTTTATCTTAACCATTTTTCGACTAAAAGTAATTCTTTTGAAAAAGTATAGGATTACTTTAACACACCAACATCTACGATTTTGTTAGCGATTCTTAGATTTCGAATTTTTCAAACCAAGCTTAATTATTTTTCAATAATCGACATATTCTTGAGGCCTCCTTAAGTCTCAAGACACCTGGTTTCCGCTAGATTACCAATCCATTCAATCCGCTAGTGGCTGTTGTTTTTTAGGACATGTTTAAGAGTTTCAAATTCTTAGAAACCTCAAAAACAATTTAGTTTAGATATAAAAAGCAATAAATGTAATGTGACAATATTTATACCTCCTCCTCGAAATTTTTAAAATCCTTATCGATATTTTTCCGACTACGGCCTTGAGGAAAAGTACGACACGTTGCACATATCACATTTTGTTTTGTTGGTTGATTGATGATCGCTTATAACTACGTTTCTGTGAAATTACGTTTTAATGATGTGATTAAACACACGAGTTAACATTGTAGAGAGCGGGCCCTTAAACTTAGACTTAATTAAAGTGCATCTGAATGAGCCGCGAACTGCCTAACCCATTATCGAGATAGGTATTCAATAATCATAATAGAGACCCTCAGCGTTATCCATTTTCTTCAAGAAGGGCTCACAAGCTCTTCTTCCACGCCACACCTAAATTATCCTAATTGGATTAATAATTAAGTGCTGGGTGAATAATCCATCCTGAGCCATGGATACCGTCTTATTCATGCAACGTTACATTTGTGTGAAATTATTCATAAGAGTATTTATTGTTCAATTTATTTAGAAAAAGGAAATAATGAATTTCATAATATATAAAATTACGAAAATGTTATTCGTGAAAATGCAAACAATGTCTTAATTAATAAGACAACTTCACATTTTCGTAATTTTATATATTATGTTTAAACTGTGCAAATTATAAAGAGTGTAAGCTTATTTTCTCGAATTCACATAACTTTGAATTCAAATTTATCTTGTTTGAATGAATTTCATTTATGTTTAGCCAAATCTTGCAGTTCAATTGCTTGTGCGGAAGAGATTTTCAACTTATTTAATAAGAGCTTTGGCTAATTACAAAATAAAAATCATCCAAAATTACCACATACAAAATGATGTTATTTTAAAATACACATGTGATAATTTCGCGTACAAAGAGGGGTGATCCTTCGGCAGTCGCGGCCGCATATTAATCCCCCAATGCATATATTTCCCAAGCTTTGATCAGCGAGTGAAGTGGAGGGATTTTGATGACTGTGCCCTCGGAGTAGCCTGTGGTTTTTGATGTCACGTCTTCAATTTCTAACGGATATTTTGTATGCGCATACGAAACGAAACACACGCAACTGCCAAGGATACATTCATTAACGACAGTTTCGGTTTCGAAATCCCTCCCCCACACACAAATTCAGACGCAGGCATATAGAAACCAACGTATTTAAATCAGTTGGGATCGTTAAAATGTTCAGTTCTTAGATTACAAAGTTTCAAATAACACATACACATACACATACACTACGATAAAATGTGAAGGTATAGTTTTTGTCAATAAAATACAGGGAGTAAATAATAAATTAAAGATATTCAAAACGTTATTTACTTAACAATCACATTATATTTACTTTCTTCATACAACTTAGCATCAACTCTATATATTTTATGTCAACATTTTTACAATAAAGTAAACTGCAAAATAAGTTTCTGATTTATGGTCAAACGAGGTTTTCCTCTCCAAGATTAAGCATGAAGTAAAATTTTGAGCTTAGAAAAGCCTGAAAACTTGAATTTGCTGGGGTGCGCGAGCGAAGCCCCGGTAAATCCAAATATTCAGGCTTTTTTAAACTCGAAATTTTATTTCATGCGCCATGTGTATTATTCACTAACTTTAAGTACATCCTTCAACCAATTGGTTAGGGAAAAAAATATAGTATGCCAGTTATCAATTGTTTATTCTTATTACTATTTCAATTCTCTGCAATGCAGGCTCAATAACTTCAGCTCGAAAAGCCTACACTATTTTATTTCTTATGAATATTGTAATCACAAATCCGATAGTTGTATATCCCAAGCAACTTAAACTAATCATGAAATGGAAAAAGTTCGTAAAGAACAAACACCATATTTTCGTATGATATAAAAAATACTTCTGGGCAACAATATAGAAAAAAATCAGTGGTGGTAATTTAATTTAATTTACAATCGGCCTACTGAGTAAAGAAACATTGCATGTAATAAATAAACATTAAAACAAGTTAGTCTTACAAAGACTATATCAAACACTCATTGAAACAACTACTTCCCGGGCTAATACCCCGACGGACATTGAATTATACAACAAGTGTTTGCTGTTACATACAGTAACTTACTGCAAATGTAACAATTTGGGTCAAATTATTCAAGCCATCTATAGACGCGTTTCGAGATTTATCTCTCATCAGTATAGCTTTGCCATTCCCTCTAAACAATTTGACACCTTAGACTAGCGGTCACGTTACCGTTCAAACATAAGTATAAATGAAATGGATGGCCTGAATAATTTGACCCAAATTGTTACATTTGCAGTAAGTTACTGTATGTAACAGCAAACACTTGTTGTATAATTCAACGTCCGTCGGGGTATTAGCCCGGGAAGTAGTTGTTTCAATGAGTGTTTGATATAGTCTTTGTAAGACTAACTTGTTGTAGATTGCGAAAAGAATCGCACTTTTAATGTTTGAAGTATTCTGCAACCAAGAATTGGCAATTTCATTTATACTCATGTAATAAATAGTTTGTGTAGCGCGGGTTTTGATGTCACGGCTTCAATTTGTAACGGATATTTTGTATGCGCATACGAATTAAGCATGCATCAATATGGCAGCAACATGTTTTTTATCGATCCAATTGTCATGCATGTTTATATAATAAATATTTGAAAAAGTCTAAAGTTACAAAGCCTAGGGTACGTTATGTACCTTCCCTGTTAAAAAATGTAAATGTTGCTAATTCCGTCCTAATTAACTCGGTCACTAGCTTCAACGATCCAAATCTAATCTCATGGTGCACCAAAAACTCCCATCCTATTGTTAAAAATAAACTGTTTCTCTCCTGTTGATACTCATTACGTTTCTAAATTATTATTAAAAATTAAAACCAATGCAGTGGCATCAGATAGTCTTAGTGCGATAATGCTCAAAATATGTTCTGCATTCATTGGCCCCTACATTGCACAAATCATAAACTGTTGTTTAGATCTTTCAGGTTTTTAGGATTTTCTTTTTTGGGTACCAAATAACGGTTAATAACTTCCAGGACTGTGGAAAGATGCATTGTTTTCATCTTTCCACAGTCCTGGAAGTTATCAACCGTTATTTCGTACCCAAAAAAGAAAATACTGAAAACCTAAGGCCAATTAGTATTTTATCTGTCTTATCTAAAATTCTGGAATCTATAATAAAAGACCAACTGACGCTGTTTGTAGAAACTCATAGTATCCTGCCCACGAATCAATCAGGATTTAGATCAATCTATAGCTGCTCTGCTGCTTTACTAAAGTTCACTGACGATAATATCAATGCAACTGACAGAGGATTACACTCTTGTTTAATTCTCATTGATTACAGTAAAGCATTCGACACAATTTTTCATGATGTATTATTAGCAAAAATGAAGTACATTGGTTTAGAGTCAAATGCACTAAAACTTATAAGTAGTTTTATCTATGGCCGCCAGCAACAGGTCAAAATTGACAACATGACGTCGGATGTATCAGAGATAAATGCCGGTGATCCTCAAGGATCAATTCTAGGCTGTTATTTTCGATTTACATGTAATTTATTCCTGAGACTTTAAAATTCTGTACCTATAACCTATATTCATACGATGCCCAACTACTCTACTGCATTCCCTTTAATGACATATCGACAGCAAATCAAAAGTTAAATCTTGACCTAACTAATATTTTAACACTCCTTACTGATTTACCCTAGCAAAACTGAGATGCTGTTCGGCCCAAAGAAAATTCTTACCGCTGCCAAAGGTTTACTTTCACTGAAACTGGACAATACTGTTACACCTTTTGTAAACTCTGGTCGTACCTTACGCTTAGTCATCGACTCTGATCTGCGCTTTAAATCTTATGTCAGTAAATGTATCTCCAGAGCTTACAATAATCTAAGAATGATATATGACATTTTAGTGCTGAGCCATTTCAACTTTTCGGATGTGGTCTATAGTGCCTGTTTAGATAGTATAACAATAAATCGTATACAAAAAGTGCAAAATTCTTGTATACGACTTATCCTAGGAAATTACGAATTTAAAAATTAATTCAGCATTACTGACGTCGAAATAAGTTTGTATTTTATATCTTACATTTTGCAATTATACACTGCGCCGCAAAATTAACGAAAAATTCGAAATTTCGTTTAAAAATTAATTTTATTGTTTTTTATTTATATTCTCCATTTTTTTCCCGAAGTGGTTTCTAATAGATACTTATTAAAACTAATTTGCTTATTTGTGAACAAAAATGAGAAAATAAACAACAAACTGCAATAATACAAAAAAATAATGATTCTTCTGATCCGCAAAATAGGGTGTAACAGTCGTACAGTTGGTCTTAATAGCGAGTATTGCCTCCTCTACTATTGATGACAGCTCGCATCCTTTGTGGCATACTGTCAATAATACTTCTGACTTCTTGCTGCTCAATTTCTTCCCACACTTGCGTTAATCTGAGTGTTAACTCTGGAAGGTATGCAGGAGGTTGCTGCAAGTCTTTAATCTTCTGCCCTACAATGTCCCACAGATGCTCTATGGGATTGAGGTCGGGACTTCGTGCTGGCCAGTTCATACGAACAATTCCCACATGGTCAAAGTACTGGTTCACAATTCCTGCGATACGCGGCCTGGCGTTATCTTGCATAAAAAGGAAATTATCCCCAATAAATGGGGCAAATGGCACAACATGATGCTCAAGCACCTCTTCGATGTATCGATGTGCATTTAACCGACCATCATTAATGTGTACCAACGCTGTTGTTGCTTGCGACGTGATGCCTGCCCATACCATGACAGAACCTCCACCATATTGCACCGTTCCTCGTATGCACGCCTGGCTGTATCTTTCACCAGGACGTCGATATACTCTTCTACGGCGGTCGTCACTATACAGACAAAATCTGGACTCGTCACTAAACATTACTCTACCCCAATCAGCATTGTTCCAATTAAGATGTTCCTGTGCAAACCTTAAGCGATCTCGTCGGTGCTCTCTGGTTAACAAAGGACCTTTAGCGGCTTGATAGGGTCGAAGATCAACTTCTGGCCGTATCCTGACTTAGTCGACGACCATAGGTTAGAAAAAATTGTTGTTGCAGGTAAGTGCTCGTTAGGAATCGTTGCCTTAAACTTTGAAGTTGCATAAATCTGTCTTCTCTCGGCGTTGTCATTCTTTTTCGACCCTGGCCGCGTCTTCTTTCGTGACGTCCTGTTTCTCTGAAGCGGGAAAGAACTCGCGATATTGTGGAATTAGCAACATGCAAACGTTGGGCAATGTAAGTTGCAGTAAACCCTTCTTCTTGCAGCGCCACTACAACAGCACATTCTTCATGTGTAAGATTTCTTGAAACTCGTCCAGGGGGATTCATTTTTGTTTGTTTTTACAATTTTCTAAATAAACTTCCAGAAATCAAAGAACTTACTTATCAAACGATACGCGCCTTTTTTAACAAGAAAATAAAGACCTGTTTGTTTTTAGTCTACTAATACATATTTCCAGTTTTTGTGATAAACAGAAAAAGAGAAGAAGGCTCAATTTAGGAAAAACAATAAAATTAATTTTTTTAAACGAAATTTCGAATTTTGCGTTAATTTTGCGGCGCAGTGTATTTATGTTTAATTTTTCGTAGGTTAAGTGGAAGATCAGTAATAGATTAAGCTGACTGAAATTCGCCTAGCCTTACAAGATTTTTTTCTGTATTTTTGCTCTATGATGAATAGACATTTATAATTATTATTAATATTGTATTTTGACTTACGACTGAGCAATACTTTGACCTGCGATAGGGCTATATTTTGCCCTACGATAAGGCAATATTTTAACCTGAGACAAGACTTTATGTTGGCTTCGACAAGGCTATACTTTGTCCTGTAACAAGGCTATGTTTTGACCTGTAACGGCTACATTTTAACCTAACACAAGCATATATTATTACCTGCACAGTCACAAAAACTAGAGTCTTTCATTGCTGGATTAAGTATGAAGTAAAATTTCGAGTTTAGAAAAGCTTGAAAATTTAGATTTACAGGGGCGCGCGAGTCGCGCCCCGAAAAATCCTAATTTTCTGACTTTTCTAAACTCGAAATTTAACTTTATGTGATACGCGTATAGAACACTGATTTATTCGGAAGTTCAATAACTTTACTTTTTTAAAAGCCGCCCCTGTGGAGAACCACTTATCTACATTATTAGTTCTTTACGAAATATTTTTACGACAAATTTATATTTTTTTATAATTTTAAAATTACGATAATGATTCGACATTAAAACGTGAGGTGATTTCCTGACGTGTTATGAGGATAAGCGTGGACGTGATTCGGGGATGATTAAAGGGATGATTGGTGTACATCAAGACTTCCACTTTCCACTTGAGCACACGTAATTTGCCCGACCGCATCCTCCTCTGCATGTCTATTTTAATAAAGCCGTCCCTCATTGAATCCGAATTCGTTAACCGGGCGGGATTTCTAGTCCTTGAACGGCGGCGCATTGTTGGGGCCGCCGTGTACGTCGAAATTGATATTTATTATATATTCCAAAGGATGATGATGAAAAGTGGAAGGAATAATTTTGGTGAAATATCGCCGCTGGGATTATTACAAAAAAAAATAACATGAATATATCAAGCATTTGTTAAAGTTTTAATACGTTAATGTAAAAAAAATCAAGTACAAGCACAATTATACATCTTGATCAGCATCGTATTCGTCATCACGATCCAAAGGTTCTTGCTTTATGTTACATATACATTCGGGATTATCACAAGTTACATTATTTATACCACAGTGGTTTTCTTGACGTTCCTCCATAAATTTATCCATTTTTTCAATAGCTTCTTCTATTAAAAACAAAATAACATACATAATTTAAAAATAAAATAATAATAATATTGTAAATATACCCATCAGACTAACATTAATTTTGAAATAATGATCATAGATCTCCAAACATATTGTATAAAAAATAACTAAGTTCAAAAATACATTATACTCAACATACAGGAAAAAAAAAGACCTTTATTGGCATATCTCTACACTTTACATTACATTTACCTTTACATTAGCTTATCTCATTACCCTCCCGTATCCCTCTTACCCTCCCTTCTCTTTTCCCTCTCCCTCCCCGGCTTTTCCAACGTCCTTACCCCGCTCCCATCCTCCCTCATCCACTCCACTACCCTTCTATTTCCTTTCGCTCCCAGCCACTCCTCTTTCACCCCCTCACATTCCTCCGCCAAGTGTCCCCACGTATCCCTCCCCTGTCCACACAACACACACCTTCGCCCTTGCCACAATTACCCTATCCTCTCTACCCCATCCCTTCCTTATCAAATACTTCGGCACCCTCCCATACACCTGCCACCTCCCATACATATCATTATACTGACTTCTCTCAGTACACCCTTGCCTTTCCTGCCCTTCCACCTCCTTCCCTTTCCCCCTCACCCACTCATCCATCTTCACCCCATTTCCTAGCCATTCCATTACCTTCGCCTCCGACAGCCCTACCCTCTCATACATTTTCCTCCTCTCCCCCCTCCATCTACCCTCACCCCCACCCACACTCGTCACCCATACATCCTTCACCAATCTCTCCTCATCCAGTTCCCACAATCTCATCTCGTACCTCACCACCCTCACCATTGCCTCCCACTCTAGCCTCTCTCTGTTGGTCTCCTGAAGCACTATGTAACTCGGTGTGGACCTTTCCACCCCCTCTCGTCCCCCACACTTCTACTCCATACATTAGCACCGTTCTTACACACGCATCCCATATCTTACACGCCACCGTCACATTGTTCCCCATCCACTTTCCCCACTTGCCCCACGCCATTCCCCACGCCTTCCTCGCCTTACCCTGCACCCACCTCACATGCTCCTCATACCCTCCCGTTCCTTTAAACCAAAACCCCAAATACTTGAAACTCTTCACCCTCTCAATAACTACCCCCTTCCACTCCAATTCTTTCACCTTCCTCTCCCTCCCTTTATTTCTAAACTTTACCCACTTCGTTTTCCCTACATTCACATTCATTCCCCTTTTATCCATAAACCTCTCCACTCTCTTCAACATCTCTTTCATCCCTTCATACTCTCTTGCAACCAACACCACATCATCTGCATACGCCAGCATCCATACCTTCCTTTCACCCATCACCACTCCCCCCGCCTGCCCTTTCCTCATCACCTCTTCCAATTCACTCACATATACATTAAAGAGCATCGGGCTCAGCGGGCACCCCTGCCTCAAACCCTCCCACTTTCTAAAACACCCCGACACCTCCTTCCCCACTTTCGCCACCACCCATGTCTCCTCATACACTCTCCTCACCCACTCCACCATCCCCTCACTCACTCCTCTCCATCTCAAGCACTCTATCAAACTCCCCCTCGGCACCGAGTCGAATGCTGCCTTCAAATCCATAAATACCGCATACACACATCCTTTCATTTCCATCCCTCTCTCCACCATTCGCGCCAGGGTAAAAACCTGCTCCCTCATCCCCCTCCCCCTTCTAAACCCCCCCTGCGTCTCCGGCAGTATCCCCTTTTCCTCCACCTCCACCTCCATGCGATTCCTCACAATCATCATCGCCAGTTTATATCCAATGCTGCATTTCCTTGTCCATTCCCTCAGCGAAACCCCTACCTGCCTCCTTCTCTCCCCTCTCCTCAAAATTCTCCACATTTCCGCCTCGTTCTTACATTCCCTAAAATCCTCGCTCGCTTTTTCCACCACCTCTAGCTTCTTCTTCTCACATACCTCCTTATATCTCCTCCTTACCTCCGCCACTCTCCTTTCTCCCCTTTCGCCTCCTACACACTCTCTCACCGCCTTCCTCAGCTCCTTTTTTCTCTGCCTGCATTCCTCGTCAAACCACGCATCCTCCCGTCTTCTCTCCTCCTTTCTCTTTCTTCCACACCCCACTATTATCCGCTCCATCTCCTCTATCCTGCCGACCTCCTCCCATTTAACCCTCCCCAACTTTCTCCTCATATCCTCCATCGCTTTTAGCCCGCACTCCAAAACCTCACTTTCCTGCTCCGTTTCACTCCCGTGTCCCTCCTCTATCCACATCTCCACCCTTAACGGTAGGTGATCCGATCCCAACACCTCCTCTACCTCCATACTCCTTATCTCCCCTCTTGCTATTCCCTTCACCACTACATAGTCAATCACTGATGCCCCTCTTGCCCCTATGTTCGTTTTATTCCCCTCCCAGTCCCCCTCCGTGCACCCGTTTAACAGTTCCCATCCTTCCTCCATCACCCACTCCTTCATTCTCCTTCCCTCCCCGTTTATACATTTATCCTGCGAGCTCCTTTTCCTCATTGAACCGTCCTCCTTAAGTCCTCCCCCCGCTTCTCCTATTCTCGCGTTGAAATCCACCCCCACCATCCACCTTTCTCCTTCTCCTGCTCTTTCATCTATCTCCCTCCTTACGTCTCCCCAGTTTTTACTCACATATACCACCCCCACATTCATTTTGTATCCCCCTCGCTGGTACTTCACCCACACGTCCTTCACATCCCTCCATCATCTCCCTCTTGCTTCCTTTCCTGTCTTCTTTCCATCCAACAATCATTCCCCCCTTCGCCCTTCCCTTCTTCGCACATTTGGTCGCCTCTTTCATCTCCCATCTAAAACCCTTTGGTAACCATTCTTTCACCTCCCTCCAATCCTTCTCCACCATCCACGTCTCCACTATCCCCACTACGTCCTTCCCGATTACCCACTGGTCAAAATCTTTCCTCCACTTGCACTCCTGTCCTTTCGACTTTATTCCCGCCACATTCCAAAACCCTATCGTTATCCCTTCTTTTTTATCCCACCCCCCCGCCTTTGCTTTTACTCTTTGAGTTATTCGTTCGCCCTGTTTTTTGGACCTGCCACCTCCTTTATCAACATATCTTTCTCCTTGTGCCACCATTCGTCTCCGACGCGCAGTTTCTGGTAGAACACTTGGACTTGGTTGCCTCTTATTCTTTCCTCCTTTGCCCTCTCTTTAATTCTCTTCTGTACCTTCCTCTCGCTCTTCATCAAATCATCGTCAAAGTACACATCACTCTTCGTATCTCTTAATTCGCCTTTCTTCACCATTAATTTCTTTTTGTCTTCGCCGTTTCTGCACCTCACCAATATCGGTCGCTTTTTTTGCCCCCTTCTCTACACCTAGCCTAAATGCATCATCAAATTGAAAATCTGGGACATTCAATTTCTCCGCCATCTTCTTCACCACTTCTTTAACATCACCCCCTTCTTCTACCCCAATAATAATAATATTAATTTTTCTTCTTTCTTTCTCCCTACTCTCCTCCCCCTTTTCCAATTTAGCAATTCGTTCTATAAGCAATGATTTTTCTACTTCCCATTTTTGCTCTTTCTGCTTTATTTCTTCTTTTAATTCCGTTATATTTTTATTGTAAACTTCCATTCTATTTTCCAACGTTGCTAATTTATCCAAAATTCTGTCCAATTTCGCCTCCATTCCTTCTGACCCTTTTCCCTCCGCTTTTCTTTTTTTCCCTACTTGTTCAAAATATTGCTTTAGATCGCCGCAACTGCTCGTACGCGCCCTATTGGACATTGATTCCGCGTAAATCTTTAAATTCTATTAATTATCCACGTAACGTACTAAATGAATTTTACCCCTGCTAAAAAAAATTGCCTCACGTCCCCGCAGCTGTGTGTGCGCTCCCGCGCCGTCTGCACGAATGGATCTCAGCGCTCCGGAGTGTACCACGACGCGCCGCTCTCAAGCGCCACTCCCACCAGTCGCGACCGTTTTCCTCGCGCACTCTTTACTCAGCCGGGCCTGCACACGACTTTCGCCCTTATCTTCACACGTGCCCGATAATTCTAACTGCTACTTTTATCCACTCTATTGTCTTTTTTCACTTTTGTTTTTACACGACACAAAATCTGCCACACTTATAATTAATCCCCGACCCTGACTCTAATTGTTTTTGTCTTTATACCACTAATAAATTACTCCTATACGCTGATCAACAATCACTCCAACCACTCGATACCGGAACATACAGGAAATTGTTCTCTTTTAAGTACATATCCTGATACAAGGTTTGGTAAATTTGCAGAAATTTGTTGCTCTTGTATAAGCATTTAATTTAATGCTTCCAACGAGTGTTTTATGCTCGCAGACTAAGCACAAAGTAAAATTTCTAGTTTAGAAAAGCCTGAAAATTTGGTTAGGTCACATAGTGAAGCGACTAATCCAAATGTTTAGGCTTTTCTAGACTCGAAATATTTACTTCATGCGCCAACTGCACAAAACACTGATTTATTCTGAAGTTAATTGCTGAATTATCATTAATCTGAAGTGATAATAATAAACGACATGTAGGTCAAATAAAAATTATGTATGGTCAAGATTTTTTTCTAAACTGGCAATACACCAAGGGCTTGCTCTTGCAATTTGTTGCTCTTGTAAAAGCATTTAATTTTATGCTTTTAACGAGTGTTTTATACTCCCAGACTAAGCATAAAGTAAAACTTCGAGTTTAGAAAAGCCTGAAAATTTGGTTTGGTCACGTAGCGAAGCGACTAATTCAAATGTTTAGGCTAAACTCGAAATATTTACTTCATGCGCCAACTGCGTAAAACACTGATTTATTCTGAAGTTTATTGCTGAATTTTCATTAATCTGAAGTGATAATAATAAACGACATGCAGGTCAAATAAAAATTATGTCTCTATTATGTATGGTCAAGATTTTTTTCTAAACTGGCAATACACCAAGGGCTTGGAATCTAGGGCCAATTATTTTTCAAAATAAGAAGAAGGTATCATGTAATATTTACCAATTTGATCTTGTGGTAGTTCGGCACAATTAATAGAAGTCCTCCTGCTCCTCTCCGACTTAGCATCATCCTCCTCCCCCTTACCCACACTGGACCTCCTTGCAGCAGGCGTCAACTTTCTCTTCCTAATGAGTTTCCTTCGTCTCCCGCCCCTCTTCCTTTTCCTCCCTCTTTTCCTCCCAGCCGCGGCAGCAGTCGGCGGATTCTTCACCGTCCTCACCGGGGGCGACTTCACCTTCCCAATCGGCGACTCCCTCTTCCTCTCCGCCATCCGCTTATTCCTCGCCAACTTCCTCTTATCCCGCGCCGTTGCCCTCGCAGACCTGGACCTACTCCTACTCACCGAAGGAGTTTCCTGCCGCAACGCCAAATAAACCTTGCCAGCCCGCTGTTTCAAAACCCCAGCATCCCTTCCGTATTGTATAGCCTTTCTAACTTGGACCACGACGTTTCTGGGCTTCGGGCGTACATTTGCGATGTTGATGCTGCTGTTAACTTGCTCGACAATTTTTTTAACCGTAGATCCTCTGGTTTCCTGCATCTCCGCAATGGCTTGAAGAACGTGGGTGAATAAACGGGGGTAGGTTTTTTTGTTCCCCATCCTGGCCCAGGCCTCGTTCACAGGTGCGAATTTACCTGAACTTCCACCTATGGTTGCTCAAAAATCCCTAAGGATATTAAAAGTCTAAAATTGAAACTTCAAAATAATTTTCGTTGATTTTAAAGTTTTTCTTCTTTTCTGTAAAATATATTCAATTCAATCGTTGATTCTAAAGTCTTCTTCTATAAAATTCGTTTTTTTTTTTTCTAAATCACCTTCTCTTCTGTAGCATGTATCCAGTATAATCTAAATAAATGTTCGTTGTTTCTTGACTTTTATAAAATCTGAGGGTGGATTTCTGTAGTCACCTTTCCTTTTTTAAAAATAGATGCGTTACTTTGCTGCTCTTTCCACTTTTTTTCTTTCTTGAAGATACTTCTAGGGACTGGCTCCTGTTTTTTGTAGATACTTCTTAAAAAAAGACTTGTGTTGTTTTCTTGGAGATACTTCTTTGGAGAAATACTTGACTCTTGTTTTCTTGAAGATACTTCTAAAAAGAAATGCTTGACTTTTGTTTTCTTGAAGATACTTCTAAGAAGAAATACTTGACTCTTGTTTTCTTGCAGATACTTCTAAGAAAAAAAACTAGACTCTTGTTTTCTTGAAGATACTTCTAAGAAGAAATACTTGACTCCTGTTTTCTTGTAGATATTTCTAAGAAAATATACTTGACTCTTGTTTTCTTGCAGATGCTTCTTAGAAGATAGATTTCATTGTTGTTTTCTGGATGATACTTCTAAGGAGGAATATTTCACCATCAAAGCAACTAACGCTTCTTTTTCTTCAATCACCACCCACACATCATGTTTACTAGAGTAATTTAGGTTTTGTGAAAAAAAATCCCTGAATGACAATTACTGATTGACGTTTGCGTTAGTACATTTGTTTAATTTCATGGAATAATCGAATCAATAACTACACTTATAATGAAGTGTAATTGCATCTGGGGCGATTATTTTATTTTAAAAATACCTATTGTTTTTATACCCTAAAGCAAATTGCTTCAAGCGCTTGAACTTTAAAAGCATATGTCTCTTTGCACACGTTGATTATTTCCCATACTTCTAGGTTAGGTTAGATGAAAGGTTTTCAATAGAATAAATTGTTTAAGTCTCTTTGCGCACGGTGCTATTCTACATACTAGGTTAGGTTATGTTAGGAGAAAGGTTTGTAATAGAATAAATTGCGTAAATCTCTTTGCGCATGATGATTATTTAGGTTAGGTTATTACAAAAGTTTGTAATAGAATAAATTGCGTAAGTTTCTTTGCGCACGATAAAAATACATTTGTTTAAATTTCCCACCATGTTTACATTAGCGCCCACTAGTGTTAGCTTACAAAAGGACACCAACACAACTTATATTTTAAGGTTATTTCTAAATAAACAATGATTAGTAATCTTCATTTATCTTTGTCATGATATAAAATAAAATATATTTTATATCATGACAAACAAAGATAAATAAAGATTACTAATCATTGTTTATTTAGAAATAACCTTAAAATATAAGTTGTGTTGGTGTCCTTTTGTAAGCTTATTTTATATCAAATTGTAAGCATTATCTCAAAATAAGTAAGCAGTAGTGAAATTAAGAAGAACTCTGTGGGTAATATATAATAAGTAAAGAATTAGACCGGGAACGGCGGTCATAACCTTCCAGAAAAGCGTTAATTTCGGATACAATTTATGAGCAATATGTAAGTGTAATTTAATTATTGAAAAACTAGTGATTATGTTTCCTTTTTATCAATACAAACGGGATCAACTTTGTAGATATTGCTATTTTTATTTGTAACTTAGAATATGGATGTAGGTATTATATTCCTAAATATAACATTTCGTGATTTTCAACAAGAAATGTTTACCAAACGGTAAGTCTGATTACATAATAAGCTAAAATAATACACCCAAACCCACCAAATATCAATTTAACTTTTTTTCGGTCCAAAATCGCCGTTGACACAAAGTAGAATCCAGCCCTATTTTTCTTCTTTTTTGTCAACCTTGGCCATAATTTTGAATTTTAATCATTTATTTTATTCGGAAGAAATTGACAGCCTAATTTAATAATAATAATAATAATAACAATGTTTTATTAGTGTTATAGCAGAGCTTACAGAAGTCAGAGATTACAAGTTTTACAAGTTTAGGTATTTAAGATTTACTGATATAATCAATTACACAAATGCGTATACGAACACAAAATTTAAATAAAAACGATTATTTATACATACGTACAGAGTATATGAGCAGTAAATCATGACTAAAATGTAGGCTTTAGAAAGTCCTCTATGGTGTAGAAGGCATTTTTGATAAGAATTATCTTAATTTATTTCTTGAAATTTACAATATTTAGTTCCCTAAATCTATCCGGTAAATGATTGAAAAATTTCAGACCATAATAGTTCTGATAATTCCTGGATCTTTGGATCCTTAGGTTGGGAATGTTTTCGTGTGATAATTGTGCCTTTGTTGGTTTAATTTGTTGTCGTCGTAATACGATTTAATTAATAGCACACTTTGCAGGACATAGAGTGTTAATATTTTTAGCTTTATGAATGCTGGTTTGCAGTTATCTTGGTAACCTAAGTTATCAAGTATTCTTACCACTTTCCTCTGAATACCAAAGAGCCTGTGTCTAATGGAGGAATGTCCCCATGCCACAATGTTGTATGAGAGATGGGACTGGAAAAGGGAAAAATATGCGATTCTTAGCAATAGGCCTACAGCGTATGTTGCTTTAAAGCCCACACTTGGGATAATTATTTATTTTTCCCTGTATACCGGGTGTTGACTTGGCGGACGCAACATAGGAAATCCCATGTAAATTTTGAAATGTTCAAATTTTGGCTTCGCTACCTTTTTTGTAGAGGGAAAAATTCTGAATCCATTCGTGTTAACGTTTAGCACTTTACGTTTCTCGAAGTTAAAATAATTAAGAAAAAGTAATGTGATTTAATAAAAATAATGACATGCCATGGAATTAAAATAATTATTGCGCATGTCAAAATGGCAAAACTATACAAATAAAATGTCATTATTTTATGAAATCACATTACTTTTTCTTAATAAAAATTGAGTGTGAGCGTGACAAGTGATTCTGTGGCTCTGTGACTATTTTAACTATTTAAATGGTAAATTGTTACTTTAAAATTGTGGAACTTATACCGGTAACAAGACTACCTTTATGTAACGTATTACGTTAATTTTGGATATATTAATCAAATATTACACCGTAAATTTGATAAATTACGTCTGTAAGTTTCCACAAATTCTCCATGTACGCGAGGTCTCTGCGCGGAGCGTAGAATAAAAAAAAATCTCGTTCAAAAGATCAAATTTTATCAGATTTGATGGTCATTAATCCAATTCATTGATTAATTTTATTGTATTTACCTACTCCATCAACATTTTGTTTTCACTAATCCTTTATTTTATCCGTGGTCTACCGTGTTTGTTTTTAAAGTCCTCATAAACGACCCTATGAGGTGAAGCGTGTGTCCCGTGTAATTTAAATGTGATTTCCCATTACATAATTCGCTTCTATATTTTATTTATTTATCAAACATCTAATTTACCACAATGGTTATTAATTGTAGCGTTTGTAAATTAAATATAAGCCCCCGCTCTGATTCTCTCAAATGTCATGGCAGTAAATGCAATAAATGGTTTCACGCTGCTTGTCTGAATTGCTCATTAGATTTATTAGACTACTATATCAATGAATCTAAAAAACGTGATGGTGACAATTGGAAATGTTCTAATTGCCTTCCCGATGATCCAACGACTAAACTACAACAACATAGTTCATTGTCTTCATTAAATGAAACAATAAAAAAAGTCTTAAAAGAGGAACATGCTATCCATTTTAAGGCAGAATTTCAGACAGCGTTGGGAAGTATACTAACAGAAATTAATGGCATGAAAGAACGCATTTCTAAACTTGAAAATTTGACTTCTTCTGTTTGTCGTGATCACTTGCAAGATGCTAATATCGTAGCAGAAATAGAAGACCGTCAAAAGCGTGCCTTAAATGTTATAGCCTTTAACGTTCCTGAAACTCTAGATTCGACTCAAAATGATGTGGTAACTATTAAGTCTATGCTCGGTACAAGAATTAATACTTTTTGTCCTCGAAAAGTTTTTCGCATCGGAAAGCCAACGACAAAGCCAAGACCAATAAAAATTATATGTGAAGATCGTGAGTCGGCTATCAACCTTCTAAAAGCTGCCAAAGGTGCAGATACTAGTACTGTACGATTCGTAAATGATAGGACCCAATTGCAGCGAGAACATCTACAAAAATAAAATAAGGAGCTAGAAGGACGCAAAGGAAATGGGGAACGAAATTTAACTATAAAATATACTAAAGGTCATCCTTGCATTGTTAAAAGTATTGACAGTATTGACAGTAAGTATTGACAGTAATACAACAAAAAACTAAAAATATACTATCAAAATGTAGGTGGCCTTCGGTCAAAAATAAATCAATTAAAATCGAACGCTAATCTAACACAATACGATATTTTAGTAATTGTCGAAACGTGGCTGGATTCCTCAGTTATTGATAGTGAGTTAGGCCTGTTTAATTTTACGGTTTATAGATGTGATCGTTCTAGCCAGAGTAGTAGCAAGTCTCGTGGTGGCGGTGTTATGATAGCGGTAAAATCTCATATTAAAAGTAATGTTGTCAATAGTTTTTCTAATATTGAAGAAATATATGTAAAAGTGGGAGAAGATTTGATTATCTCGTCGGTTTATATTCCTCCGGGTCTATCTGCACCATCGTATATCAATTATTGCTCTTTAATTGATTTTATTTGTAATCAATATTCAAATTATAAGTTTATCTTTTGCGGCGATTTTAATGTACCACGTGCGTCTTGGAATTTTAAAAATACCGGTGTTTTGTTAACGGAAAATAAATGTCCTAATGCTCAAATCTTAGCTGAGACTTTAGAATTTTTCAATTTGCGCCAATCTAATACAATACTTAATAATCGCGGTATTCTTCTTGACTTGTTATTTTCAAATACTGAAGATGTTAACGTATCGCCATCTGATGATCCTTTATTTACTCAAAGTACTCATCATATACCTTATACCATATTGATTAATACTAACAATATCAAAGATCCACTCAAGTATGTTGATTATATATATAATTTCAAAGCCGCAGATTATAATGAAATAAATTTATTTTTGTCTTCAATTTCATGGAAAGAGATTTTTGAGCACTCTGACATAAATGTAATCCTTGACAAATTTTATGATATTTGTTTGTATTGTTACCGGCGTTTTATCGAAAACGTCGTAACTTGATTATATTTCATTCTCATTCGCGAAAACATCGGACTCCAATTGTTTTGCTCATTTTCATTTCATCATAATCATTTTAATTCCAAATGATTCAAGTTCGTAAATATTCATTCGATGTTCATTTGTATATATTTTTGTAAATATTATAAGTAGGTAGTTGTACATTTCGCACCGGAACGTGACCAACACAATACGGCTACGTATTAACAAACATCCCCATCGTAAACCGCGCACCAAGCCCAACGCCCGAATTTTACAACCCCGAAGACGCACCGTCATAAAACTCCGCACCTCCGAGGGCCACCATTATAAACCTCCTGGCGAGCTGTAGATGTTTACGACCAGGAAGACAAAGCCTTTAGAAATCTTCGTCGGGTTTGGGAAAAACTCCGAGAACAAAGGTTTATGGTCGTAACATCTGCAGCACATCTTCGACACGCCAGAACGGTCCGAAACCAGAGGCCCAAAACTTTTGGCCTCTGGTAGAAGTTGCCACTGCGCAACCCCATCCCGAAGCTTCCTCCACCACAACCTTCGACCAATCACCGTCACCCCCAAGATACATGGCGGGGGTGAAGACATCGGTGGTTGGGAAGATCGAAGAGGGAAGAAGGCAGTTATCCTTGGAACATCATCAAGAACAGTTGAGTCTAAACTCAAACAATTATCATTTCATCGCGAGTCGAATCAAAAACATCATAGTGCAAGTCACGACATCTTCAAGACAGTTCATCAGTGCGTAACCATTCCGTGTCATCAGTGTCCGCGTAAATCATTTTCCGTCGTTCATCATTTCATTTGTCAGTATTCATTTTTGTTAATCGTAAGTCGTCGTCACTGTAAATTATTGTATGGTCATTTCATATTTACGTTCATTTACTTTCTTTTCATCTGTATATTCATTGTCTTCATTCTTTTTCATTTTTCGGTTTGGTTGTTATAATAAATTATATTGTTGTTGTTGGAATATTAGCGTTCACATATTCATTTTATTCAAACTAAATTAAACCCAAAAATCAAATGAAGTGTGTGTCCGAAACCAGACAAAGAAATAACGAGGAAGTCTGAGTAAGTATATATTTTTGTATTTAACTGAGCTAACGGAGTGTTACGGTGGAGCATCTTGTAAGTGCAAAAATCATGCTCTCCATTTAAATAAGTCAACGACAAAGCACGAATATTACAAGACGCCACAACCTCCCGTTAACAGTATGCAATTGATAAATACGTTCCCATTAAAATTATTAAATCATCTTCTTACCCAAGGTGGTTCAATGGCACTCTCATAAATATGATTAAAAAGAAAAATGAAGCTCATACAAAGTACAAAAAAAGTGGTATATTTTATGATTATGAACAATTCAAAATCTACCGTTGTAATTGTAAGTTACTCAGCGAACAGTTACTTGAAAATTATGTCAAAAAAATTGAATTAAATATTTCCCATGAACCTAGATCATTTTGGAACTATGTGAATAAATCCAGGAAAATTGATGGATTCCCTAAGGTAATGTTTTTCAATGAGAAATCAAGTGACTCTGGAGATGATTGTGTTGAGTTGTTTGCAGATTATTTTTCTGGTGTATATACCAATGACAGCGCGCCAATACCCGATGGGGTGTGTAACAATTTTGTAAATGATCAGTTTGTTACCTTATCCGAGTTTTTTGTCAATATTAGTGATGTCTTTAGTGCAATCAATTCATTAGAAAACTCATGTAAACCTGGTCCCGATGGCATACCATCGTTTTTTATAAAACAATGTATTTATTCATTATGTACACCTCTGCACACAATATTAAATTTATCAATAAATCAGGGAAATTTCCCCTCCGCCTGGAAACGAAGCTTTATAAGACCTATCTTCAAAAGTGGAAATAGGGAAAATATTGCTAACTACAGAGGAATATCCATTCAATCTGTTATACCAAAAATGTTTGACAAATTGATAGCTGATCAATTATCGTTTCATTGCAAACATGTTATTTGTGAAGAGCAACATGGATTTTCCTCCGGGAGATCCACAATATCAAATTTGCTTGTATACCAATCGTACATCTTAAATGCCTTTGAATGTAATTGCCAAGTTGATGCGGTGTACACCGATTTCTCCAAAGCCTTTGATCGCGTTTCGCAGGATATTTTAATGCATAAATTGCAGAGAATGGGCTTTGGAGTAAAAATCACTAAATGGATACAGAGCTTTTTGTCAGACAGGTTACAGTATGTGAAAATCAATAATTTTATTTCAAAAGAAATAAATGTCACGTCAGATGTACCGCAGGGGTCGCATTGTGGACCAATACTGTTTTTACTCTTCATTAATGATCTGAAGTTTTATGTCAAGCATTGTAAATTTCTTCTTTTTGCAGACGATCTTAAAATTTTTCGTAAAATCAAAAACACTAACGACATCACAGTCTTGCAACAAGATTTGAATAACATTTATCAATGGTGCTTGAATAACCGTCTCTATTTTAATAATGACAAGTGCGTATCTATTTCCTTTGGTCGTGGTCATGTCATTAAATCAATTTATGAAATCAATGGTTACCAGCTATCTACAGTTCCACATGTCAAAGACCTAGGAGTAATATTCGACTGTACCTTGTCATTTACGAAGCACATTGACAGCATGTGCTGCAAAGCATTGCAAGTGCTTGGCTTTATAAACAGATTTGGTAAGAATTTCTCAATGAACACGTACAAACATTTATTTATTTCTCTTGTAAGAACTCAACTAGAGTATGCTTCCTCTGTTTGGTCACCATTTTATAACAATAAAATTGATCGAATAGAAAGGGTACAAAACAAATTTTTGTTGTCAATATCCTTTAGATTGGGAATTTCTAGAATTAATTACAGTCGCAGTTTTACGCTAACTTTTTTAAACTTGACATCTTTGAAAGAGAGACGTGTTCTATCTGATTTGGGAATTCTTTTCAAAATAGTAAACGGCCTAATGTACTGCAATGAATTACTGACTGGTTTAAAGTTTCTAATCCCATCCAATACACGTTCACAATTAATTTTTAGAGAAAGTGTTCATCGTAACAACTACACAAGCAATAATGCACTTTGTCGTATGACAAAATTATGCAATTTGGTTTGTGTATCGCCACATTTTGAGCTGTACGGTGTATCTTTTAAATCATTTATGAAACGATTAAAGCTGATTGATTCATCTTTATACAACCTTGTTTAATTGTTTTTGTCTACAGGGCTTGGGAGTATATTGTATTAATTATATCGAGTATGTATGTTTGTGTATTAATTGTTATTATATATTATAAGTGTGTAAAATTATAATTGAAATTATGTAAAAAGGTTTATTCCGTAAATAAAGTATTATTATTATTAATTATTTTAGATGTAAATTTTCTGACATTCGTTGATTTTTTAAAGAGTTAGATTTAAACCTTTAAACGAGTGTTTTTTACTCCCAGACTAAGCATGAAGTAAAATTTCGAGATTAGAAAAGCCCCGTGAAAATTTGTCGAGGGTCGCACAGCGACCCGAGACAAATTTTCTGGGCTTTTCTAAACTCGAAATTTTACTTCATGCGCCAAGCGTATAAAACACAGATTTTAAGAAAAGTTCGAATATACATAAATTTGACAATATTATAGTGTTTTATAGGCGTGGCGCATGAAGTAAAATTTCGAGTTTAGAAAAGCCCAGAAAATTTGTCTCGGGTCGCTGCGCGACCCTCGACAAATTTTCACGGGGCTTTTCTAAACTCGAAATTTTACTTCATGCATAGTCTGGGAGTGGAAAACACTTGTTTATAGCTTTACATTGAACTTTAAAAAAACAGGAAATATTCGCAATTGTTGTATCAATTCCATGGTATGTCATTAGTTTTTATAAAATCACATTACTTTTTCTCAATTATTTCAACTTAGAGAAACGTAAAGTGTTAAGTGTGAACATTCATAAATTTAGTGAAGAGAAATCGATAAAAAAAATCTATCGGTGCATAAAAAATTGATCTCACTAATGACCACTCCACTTCTCGACAAGGAAGAAAAAAAACGCCCACCCTGTCCGTTTTAAAATCACCGTGTGACCATTTCACCTCATCCACATAAATACATTCTGAACATAAATTTAGAATTATTCCCTCTACAAAAAAGTGAAATACATTTTGTCTCTAAAATAAATAGTGAAGCCAATATTTGAACACTTTAAAATTAACATGGGATTTCCTATGTTGCGTCCGCCAAGTCAACACCCGATATGTATTGTCTTGTAATAAGGATTTATGTCTTGTTCGACAATATTCGCTTATTATTATTATTATTATTATATTGTATGTAGAATCAAATTATTATTATTTCACATTTAGTTTTTATCGAGAGTTACAATAATGCAGGTTATCTCCGGAAATAAATTATGCAGGTTTTTACGCAAGAATCCCCGATTCTAAGTATCCGAAAGCTATTATATTTTTTGCCTTGGTGAGGACACGGAAGATCCTCTAGATTAAAGCGTATGGGATTGATCCAATGATTTTGTAAGAACCCTTATTTCTTATACTAATGCGCAAAAGATTCTCCGGAACATAAAAAAATGTATAAGCTTTCTATTTCAGTCGATTAAATCGTTGTGGCTTTCACTTATTTAGCGAACATGGTAAAAACTAGTCACAAGTGGAAAATAAAAGTGATAAAAAACCAAGTCTTTTGTGTTTTTAATACAGTTTAAAATTGTTTATAGTTAATGGATTTTTTTCAAAATTAAAACAAACTTTGTCAATTTCATTAAAATGCAAGTGATTTTAATATAAATCCAAATACCTTAAACAATGCTCAAATTAAAACTTAAGTAAATAATTTAAAGTAGTCGGATAGTTTGCATACGTAAATATTAAATTGATTTAATTTAATATTTACTTGTCGCACTACACAAAACTCAATGATTAATTAAAAAATGGTGATGTGTCCATCATAGTACTTTCCCCCGTAAATTGCGTATTAAATCACTTTTTAAAGTTTGTAAAGAGGCTAATGAATCACCCTGTAGAAAATTGTGTTTGAAAGTTCCCGAAAAACGTTCTTCTTTTTATAACATATTACGAAGTGGTCCTCAATAACTAGATAAAACACACAACTTTTGAAATATCTCAAAAACTAAGAGTGCTATGACAAAAAGTAAGTGAACAATACATCTTCATTTTGTTATTATCTACAACTTTTATTTGAAAGAATTTTTTGTTTGAGGAACATTTATTGAAAAAATCTGAAAAAACTGAAAAACGCTAAGAGTAAAGTACCACTTCCGGTTTTCCGATTTTCACCAAAAGCTTTTCAGTTCATCCGATTGTAACAAAAAGCTTAAGTTTCAAGTTTCATCTCGATATCTTTAGCGGTTTTTGCGGTACAGCGCACACAGACACACAGACAGACAGACATTTTTCAAAAATGGTCTTATTCGACTCAGGGGACCTCAAAACGGATATTTCCGCAAAAATTTTTGATTCGAAAATTTTCACGAAAACTATACTCTCCCTTTGTATTACATACGGGGGAAAGTAAAAAATATAAAAACCAATTAAAATTAATATCGGCTTATTGCAAAAATCTTGTCTCATTGAGTCATTGAGACTGATTACTTCTTTATGAGTTTTATGTATAGTATATGTTTATTTTATTAGATTATTAAGAAAAAATCAATATTTTATGGATTTAAATTATTAAAGTGCTTCCTTCTTCTTAAGAGGGCAAATTTTTGCTGGTTGTGTGTTTCTGGGATACGAGATGGCGCAGAAATAGCAAAATTGTAGAAAGTAGTTTTGACTATGCATTGGTTTATGATGCCTGTCGAATTTTATCACAACAAATAATAAAAATTATGAGTGCGGAGAGCGTTGTTTGTTTGTTTACATAGCGCCATGCGAATGAATGAATAGGTATTGAATTACAGAAGACACAAGTAAACTGGATAAATATTCACAATTTTAATTTCTATCGGCATACATATGACTAGTTAACAAAAGAGATGCCTTTTTAGTTTGATATTCCATATGAGTATATACAGGGAGTTTTTCTTTAAAGTATACGTGTTCAAAATTTAGATTATTTTCTTTAAATATTTAGATATTTGTTGTTTTTTAAAAATTGTTAAATTTGAAACTTTAAACGAGTGTTTTCCACTCCCAGACTAAGCATGAAGTAAAATTTCGAGTTTAGAAAAGCCCACTGAAAATTTGTCGAGGGTCGCGCAGCGACCCGAGACAAATTTTCTAGGCTTTTCTAAACTCGAAATTTTACTTCATGCGCCACGCGTATAAAACTCTAAAATACTATGAAATATATATTTGAACATTACTTGAAATCAGCGTTTTATACGCGTGGCGCATGAAGTAAAACTTCGAGTTTAGAAAAGCCCAGAAAATTTGATTTTTGATAGTAATCATTTAACTCACTTATGTAGGTGCAAATAACACAAATATATATTTTATGTTGCCAGAATTTAAGTGTTTGTCTGCAATATAAATACAGGAAATTTTTCTTTTAGGTAAACATATGCATAAGGTGTAAATTTTCCGACATCCGTTGTTTTTTAAAAGAGTTCAATTTGAAGCTTTAATCGAGAGTTTTCCACTCCCAGACTAAGCATGAAGTAAAATTTCGAGTTTAGAAAAGCCCTGTAAAACACTGATTTCAAGTGAGGTTCAAATATACATAAATTCCACAATATTTTTGTTTTGTACGCGTGGCGCATAAAGTAAAATTTCGAGTTTAGAAAAGCCCAGAAAATTTGTCTCGGGTCGCTGCGCGACCCTCGACAAATTTTCACGGGGCTTTTCTAAACTCGAAATTTTACTTCATGCTTAGTCTGGGAGTGGAAAACACTCGTTTAAAGCTTCAAATTGAACTCTTTGAAAAACAACGGATGTCGGAAAATTTCCAGCTTATGCATATGTTTACCTAAAAGAAAAATTCCCTGAATTTATATTGTGTTCTTTAAAGTATACGTATTCTAAATTCAGATTATTTTCTTTAAATATTTAGATATTCGTTGTTTTTTTAAAGAGTTCAATTTGAAACTTTAAACGAGTGTTTTCCACTCCCAGACTAAGCATGAAGTAAAATTTCGAGTTTAGAAAAGCCCCGTGAAAATTTGTCGAGGGTCGCGCAGCGACCCGAGACAAATTTTCTGGGCTTTTCTAAACTCGAAATTTTACTTCATGCGCCACGCGTACAAAACAAAAATATTGTGGAATTTATGTATATTTGAACCTCACTTGAATTCAGTGTTTTATACGCGTGGCGCATGAAGTAAAATTTCGAGTTTAGAAAAGCCCAGAAAATTTGTCTCGGTTCGCTGCGCGACCCTCGACAAAATTTCACGGGGCTTTTCTAAACTCGAAATTTTACTTCATGCTTAGTCTGGGAGTGGAAAACACTCGTTTAAAGTTTCAAATTGAACTCTTTAAAAAAACAACGAATATCTAAATATTTAAAGAAAATAATCTGAATTTAGAATACGTATACTTTACAGAACAAATTTTCACGGGGCTTTTCTAAACTCAAAATTTTACTTCATGCTTAGTCTGGGAGTGGAAAACACTCGATTAAAGCTTCAAATTAAACTCTTTTAAAAAACAACGGATGTCAGAAAATTTACACCTTATACATATGGTTACCTAAATGAAAAATTTCCTGTATTTATATTGTAGACAAACTCTTAAATTCTGGCAACATAAAATATATATTTGTATTATTTGCAACTACATAAGTGATTTAAATGATTACTATCAAAAATCAAATATCATACATGACTGTCGCATGCTCCACTACTTAATAATTATTATAAATTATTAATTGCTAAATTGCAATGAAACACACAAAAGGAATAGATGCGAACACGAGAGGAGGTCTACCCTCTATGCTGGGTAGGCGACACTTCAAGCTGAGTAGGCTAAGCCGCCGCGTGCCGTACAAAAAATGAGAAATTATAATAACCGAATTCGAACTCTAGACGCTAAGATAACTAAGTGCATTGGTAATTAAATCGCCGAGTGTCGCACATTCAATTTGGTTAATAAATGAAAAAGGAACTTTTCCGACTCATCACTTGAATCAACATATACCGGCATTCCACGTTCCTATTCAAAACATGAATTAAGAAATGCACTTATATTAAAAGAATGTATTGGGAAATATTTTAATAATGTCTATCTTTGTTTTGAATCAACTGCATAATCAATGAACTGTCCGCGGCAGAAAAATTACATTCGCAATTCAAGGCCGCGCACCGGGAACCCACGTCCCGACAAATTCCGTACACGAATTCTAAATATCAAACCCAATTTCTTTTCACATGTTTTTGGAAACTACAGTATAATTTTAAGATATTACTAAAATAGCACGATGCTGCCTCCTATTTATTAAAAGCATAATCAAAATTTACATTGTTCTTATGGAGAATTCTAAGCAACGATTAATTTTATTTATCATTTATTTTAGATTAATCCATTTAATACAACATGTTTAAAATAATAACGTTAAAAATTAAAGCAATATGAAGAAGAAATAATGTTTTCTATGGAAGTTTTGCTCGGATTTATGTGATCATTTAATAATAATAATAATAATAATTCGTTTATTTCCCAACAGATACAAAGGATCTAATAACAGGGAAAATATATCAAACATTCAAACTTAAATATAATAACATAAAACAAAGTTGAGTATACATACAATCAATGACATACATGTATAAAGTAAAATGTATTTGTGGTGGTTGGCGCGTATTACAACAAATTCATTACAGTGTTTGTGATGTGACGGCTTGTGCAATTAAATATATCTATAGAGTCTTGAATAATAGTATGAGTTCGAAGCATTTTATTTATTGGCGTGTTAAAATAAAGGTTCGTGAAACTGCGCTTACATATAAACGTATCAATATTTCTACTACCACACCGCGGTACATATATGTTTATGAGAGAAAGAATATTAGGATCATCAATTTCTCCATGTAATACCTGATATAACTATCTCATGGAAGTTATATTCCTGCGTGAAGCTAATGATTTTAACTCGAACATTGACAACATATGCTCGTAAGTTACTGAATCATCCGGATAAGTTAACATCACTTTGTAATAAAGAAACTTGACAAATTTCTTTTGTATGCGTTCTAAAGAATTTGAGTGGTTATTATAAGATGGCGACCATACAATTGCGCAGTATTCCAATTTTGAACGAACGTATGCATAGTATAATTTCAAAAGCGTGCGTGGATCTCTAAACGATTCTGTTATTCGACGTATAAAACCGAGCATTCTATAAGCATCTTTTGTTACCTTATTATAATGCGGAACAAAAGTTATTTCTCTATCAAACAGCACACCCAAATCACGAATCTCGGAAACTTTATCTATAGATATACTATCGATAGAGTAGTCGAATATAATTGGCCGCGCTGTACGATAGAACGAAATAACCTTACATTTCGGAATATTTAACTCAATATCGTTAAGAAGACTCCAAGATTTAATTTTATTTAGGTCGTTCTGAAGCACTGTACAGTCATCAACAGTTTTTTTTTTGTAGAAAATTTTTACGTCATCGGCATAAATAAGAATATGAGAGTTTATATTATCCACTATATCGTTCACAAAAAGAAGAAATAACAAGGGCCCTAGGTTCGAACCTTGTGGCACCCCACTGGAAGGATGGAAATATTTGGACCTGTGGTTCACATATTCAACGTACTGTTGTCTATCTGTAACATAAGATGAAACCAAGCATAGCAATTTATCACTAAGACCCCAGAATTTCAATTTATCTATCAGAATAATTTAAGAGTGTTCCATTATTTGATTTATATATAATTTAAGAAATATGTTTTTGAAAAAAAGAATAGTGTTAATTTATTCGCAAAGCTTCAATGTGCAATATGTATAAGTTTTAAAGATCTATTTTCATTATTGTGGAAGATTATTCGTTGTTCGTTCTTATGGCCAAATAACATATGAGTTTCCGACCTTAATAACGTTACAAGAAACTAAAACTAAAGTAGTCGGTTAGTTTCCATAAGTAAATTTTATATTTATCTGTAGCATTACTTAATAGTCAATGATTAATTCAATCGTTTATTTCAGAAATCAGTTAAGCGCCAAAACGACAGAAAATTAATAGTTATAAATTATTACTATTTGAACAAATGCATATCATTAAGTGGTCAAACTCGTCTAGATTCGAACCTTAAAATATATTAAATTTGTAGATAAATAATGTGTTTATTGCAGAAACCCGTCAAATGACGGCATTTGAAGTCTGGGATTAGTTTTTAAAAAATGAGAAAATTGGCGTTTGGCGGGTTTCTGAAATAAACGATTCAATTATTCTTTAGTTTTATGTATAGTATGTATTTAGTTTATTTGATTGTAAAGAAAAAATCATTATTTTAATGTTTCAATTTATTAAAGTGCTTATTCCTCCTTAATAATGTTACAAGGAGCAAATTTTATTACCGCAAGTCATAATATTAAAAATTCAACGCGGGCTCCTAATACGATGAGAGTGAATAGTTCTCGAATTGAATTTCCTCTTGCCGGACATTATTAACGAATCCACCTAAAAGCTTCTTTAAAATTAATGAATAAAAAACAAGTTGTTTAAAATCAAAACATTAATAAATAATAACAAGATGAATAAATACAATAAAATAGGTGGTTGGTTAGTTCTTTCAAATTAATAAATGTTACTCATTTGGTTGTGATTAGATGAATGAAATAAATGATAATGATAAATCAAATAAAAACACTCCATTTCTGGATATTTAATTAAAACACTTGGTTTGTTTCACTAATTTATATTTTTCCCGACTAGTTTCGACCATTGGTCATCTTCAAGGAGGAATTTACAAAAAATATCTAAGCAACAATATATACACAAATACAAACTATCATAAAACATCAGGTAATAAAGAAAATATAAATTAGTGAAACAAACCAAGTGTTTTAATTAAATATCCAGAATTATTTAAAAATGTTTCACCACGGGTTAAGTGAGAAACTAATTAAACAACACTTTCTTTGTTTCACAAATCTGATTTTATTTATTTATTAATTTACGGAAATCTCCTTTGTACAAAAACATTTTAACATTTTAACAACAGTAATTTAAGATAAACTTAATATAAATTTATTAAAACATAAAATAGTCTGAAAAATATAACAAAAGCAACAAAGCAAAACCTATTCTGAACTTTTTTAACGATTTCAATATTACATTTTAACAACAGTAATTTAAGATAAACTTAATATAAATTTAATAAAACATAAAATAGTGTGAAAAATATAACAAAAGCCTCAAAGCAAAACCTATTCTGAACGTTTTTAACGATTTCAATATTACAGTTGTGGTAAGCAGACCAGATAACAGAACAATATTCCAAATGTGGCCTCACTAAACTAATGTAAAGGGCTTTGAACGTATCCAAGCTAAAATTTTTTGAGAATCTATTAATGAAACCGAGCACAGAAAGAGCCTTACTAGAAATATTATTTAAATGGGTAGCATAATTCAAGCGCAAATCGAATAATATACCCAAATCGCGCACTGTTTCAACCAGGGGCAATTTATTATCATTAATTAAATACTTAAACTTGATATTATTTTTATGGCGAGAAAATGAAATAGACATACATTTTTTAGGTTAAGATGATTACATGCACACCAATTTGCTAAATCATTTAAATCTGATTGTAATAGGGTATGATCGGAACTCCTCTCAATTACTTTAAATATTTTAACATCATCGGCAAACATCAGAAATTTACTATCATTGATATAACTCCCAATGTCATTTATAAAGATTAAGAACAGGATTGGCCCACAATGTGAGCCCTATGGCACACCATTGTAAAACAATCCAAATGTAAATACATTTGGATTGTTTTACAAAACAGATTTGTGAAACAAAGAAAGTGTTGTTGATTTGATTCATCCTGATTATTTTTAATGGTTTCTCCGAGTGATCAAAGTATTTATTTATTTTATTTCGTTCATCTTATTATAATAATATAATATAATTTATTCATGTTAACAACTCTTACAAGTCTTACATATGTCAATAAAGTGTAGTTTTGCTGAAAATACTGAGCATGTAATAGATAAAATAACATTTGTAGAACCGAAATAGGGTACAGAAACAAAAATTAAGACAAAAATAGGGGGGTAAGCAGTCCCAGGTAGTACAATTTTAAAAAAAACATTATAAAGTTGTGACCTGATAAAATATAATAAATTAATTATAAATAAATAAATACAAATTAAAAACAGTATAGATGTAAAATAATTAAAATGTACAATTTATTAATTTGAAAAGACCAATCAAAAATAAAATATGGAATGGATGATTGGTAAGCCCTTTGAAATTAATAGATTATACATTATGATTACTTAAATCAAAGAAACGAAATAAAATAGGTGGTCAGTTTTAATTTTGGCAGCAAACAACGAAAAGCGCTCACGTGCGTACATCGCTTTTAATGAATAATGGGACTATTGTCGGTCATAAAATCCCCATACTTTTGGAATGTGATTAAATCGTCCCGATGGATCAACTTTAATTTGATTTACACGCCCACATTCAATCGTATATTAGCTAATGTTTACGAGAAGGTAAAAAGGTTGCTAACAAAAGATATTTCTGTTATTTTACTCAAACCTAACGTTTCATATAATTTTTTAATATCACTAATAATTTGTCCAGATATTCAGTGTAACTATCTCACTAAATTATATAGATAAAGATACGTTGTAACGTACGATTCATGAAAGGTGTCCTATAGTTTTCTTGATTTGTAGTGCTTTCTGCACCAATCAATACATGTAATTCGAAAATGGTTTGATGTCATCAGATTACGTGTCTGAAACGAGACAGAAAACTTCATAATATGTCTTCTATGGTTTTTAGATGGAACGTGCGAAACCGCATGTTCCGGTGTGTAGCTTTAAAACTTTAAGATTAAACTACACAATTTGACAATGTCCTAGTAAAACTAAATCTGCAAAAACTCAGCCACAAATTAGGGATTTCTCCAGAATGAAATACTATTATTTTTGAGAGTTTTTAAACGAAACTGGGAGTAAACTTGTGTGGGACGCACAAATGTTAAGATGAAGTTTTTTCGGAGACTTACCGTTTAGCCGCAAATTGTATTTCAAGTTCCAAATTTGAGGTTATATACGTTGGTATTTTCGGATAAATAAGCACATTACAGGTAATAATTATACACATGATAAAATTATTTTCAAAATTAAGCCGTAATTAATCAAAATTGTAGTATTATCTTCATTTATACAGCCAAAATCACGATATTAATTTTACACTAAATGTGACGTGCACTGACGTTTATTTAAAATAATGGATATATAAATTGAATCCATTAGAAAATTACAAGTATTTTAATTTATGATATAAAAAATATCGTATGTTCAATTAAAAAAATCTCTAGAGTACCATGAAAAAAAAATAGATTGGCAACTCTGAAATTATACAGGGAGTTTTTCTTTTGAGTATACATATCCCAATAATGTGTTGTAAATTTTTAAATATTCGTTGTTTTCTTAAAAGTGGTCAATTTGAAGTTTAAACGAGTGCTTTTCACTCCCAGACTAAGCATGAAGTAAAATTTCGAGTTTAGAAAAGCCTGAAAATTTGGTTTGGTCGCGTAGCGCGAAGCGCGGAGCGGCCAAACCAAATTTTCAGGCTTTTCTAAACTCGAAATTTTACTTCATGCGCCACGCGTATTAAACACTGAAAGCGCTGAAATATTGTAAACGAGTAAACTTCGCTTGAAATCACTGTCTAATACGCATGGCGCATGAAGTAAAATTTCGAGTTTAGAAGAGCCTGAAAATTTGGTTTGGTCGCTCCGCGCTTCGCGCTACGCGACCAAACCAAATTTTCAGGCTTTTCTAAACTCGAAATTTTACTTCATGCTTAACCTGGGAGTGGAAAACACTCGTTTAAACTTCAAATTAACCTCTTTTAAGAAAACAAGTTCCAAATTTGAGGTTATATACGTTGGTATTTTCGGATAAATAAGCACATTACAGGTATTAATTGTACACATGATAAAATTATTTTCAAAATTTAGCCGTAATTTATCAAAATTGTAGTATTATCTTCATTTATACAGCCAAAATCACGATATTAATTTTACACTAAATGTGACGTGCACTGACGTTTATTTAAAATAATGGATATATAAATTGAATCCATTAGAAAATTACAAATATTTTAATTTATGATATAAAAAATATCGTATGTTCAATTAAAAAAAACCTCTAGAGTGACATGAAAAAAAATTTAGGTTGGCAACTCTGAAATTATACAGGGAGTTTTTCTTTTGAGTATACATATCCCAATAATGTGTTGTAAATTTTTAAATATTCGTTTTTTTCTTAAAAGTGGTCAATTTGAAGTTTAAACGAGTGCTTTTCACTCCCAGACTAAGCATGAAGTAAAATTTCGAGTTTAGAAAAGCCTGAAAATTTGGTTTGGTCGCGTAGCGCGAAGCGCGGAGCGGCCAAACCAAATTTTCAGGCTTTTCTAAACTCGAAATTTTACTTCATGCGCCACGCGTATTAAACACTGAAAGCGCTGAAATATTGTAAACGAGTAAACTTCGCTTGAAATCACTGTCTAATACGCATGGCGCATGAAGTAAAATTTCGAGTTTAGAAAAGCCTGAAAATTTGGTTTGGTCGCTCCGCGCTTCGCGCTACGCGACCAAACCAAATTTTCAGGCTTTTCTAAACTCGAAATTTTACTTCATGCTTAACCTGGGAGTGGAAAACACTCGTTTAAACTTCAAATTAACCTCTTTTAAAAAGCAACGAATATTTAAAAATCTACAACTCGTTTAAACTTCAAATTAACCTTTTTTAAGAAAACAACGAATATTTAAAAATCTACAATACGTAATTGGAATAGTATACTGACTCAAAAAAAAAAATTACAAGAAATTATGATTAAAGCTTTTCTAAAAGAAACACTAATATACTCGCGACCTAAACAGTATGACATTTTCATGTAACGTCAAAACTTGACACAACTAGGAAAAATGCAGATACAACTGTTGACATACTTTCTAAAACATTTGAACCACACATTCCACATCAATAAGTCATAGGACATCTCTCCCGAATTCCGCTATATGCATTTGCTTCCCTTATTTTCAAATTTATAACAAATAATCTTCTGTTTGAAGATAGATAAATACATTTTCATTAGCTAAATTAAATTAGTAAGATTACATAAAATAAAACTGACTATACATATCGCTGCTTTGCTTTGATAGTGGCACAACTAATAAAAAGTAATTTCTTTTCAATACAATCATTTAGTGAATACAGCTTTAATAAACGCAAATAAAAATTGGTGCAAAAAATAAGATAAATCAAGTGTAGATAGAGACTTCAATATTTGAATAACAGTGTCTTGTAAACTTTTGCAGGCTGCTTTTAAAAAACTAACAAATTTCACTTGTATGAAGAATTAATTTCTCACTTAACCCGTGGTGAAACATATTTAATTAATAATAGGATTTTGATTAAAACACTTAGTTTGTTTCCCTGATTTTTATTTTTACTCCAACTAGTTTCGACCGTAGGTCATTCTCAAGGAGATATGTACACTTCTGTGCAATAAAATTAAGCACACAAAATATGTTATAGTTTAAAACGGACGTGATGAGTTTCCTGGTTACAAAAATATGTAAATTTGTCAATTTCCCTAATGTCAAAATGCTGCGTCATATAGACAACAATTTAAAAATTCGAATTCTAACTAAATTAGAAGACAGTTTTTTTATTTCGTCTTTGATTTATTTATTACAAAGGTTTTTTTTAAAAGGTCATAGTTTTGGTTTTTTAATAAAGGTGTCAGTTTCAAGTTATGGTGTTTCATCATTTATTGAAACTGCTGCTAGGCAATTAACATAGACCTGAATTATTCAACTAATATATTGTGAAAAATAGTTATAAGACTTGTGCTTAATTTTATTGCACAGAAGTGTACATATCTCCTTAAGAATGACATACGGTCGAAACTAGTTGGAGTAAAAATAAAAATCAGTGAAACAAACCAAGTGTTTTAATCAAAATTCTATTATTAAATTTCACTTGTGCCATTATCAAAGCAAAGCAGCGATATTATTACCTTCAAATGCACTTATTAATTTTTAAATGTATACGAATAATATAATCAGTATATGATAAATTTTGAATACACTCACACGTGTGAACAATTAATCTAGCATATTTCACATAATCCCATTAATCAAAATCTGATTAAAATCAAATTAACATTTTTTCCTAGCGCGTGTGGGCCGCTCATCGAGTTGAGTTGTTGTTTGAGAGGGTTGATGGATATTTGGAAATGATCCAGCCTGATTAAATTCGCGCACCGCCCGAAAAATCCCAACCGTAGATAATAATGCATTTTTAGAGTAGGAGATGGAGCTTCTTTCTGTGGCCCACCGCCAAAAATCCATCGCCGTTAGTTAGATTTATGATTCGGAAAAGTGATTAGTGGATATGGTTAAAGAGGAAGAAATTAAGGTTAGCGAGAAATGGTAATGATGCAGAAGTTACGATGTAGCATCACTTTTAGGTTGTTGTTAAATGTTGTACAGAAAAAAATCTACAGAAAGAATTAGGATAGTTTGGCTTTAGGAATAAATGTATACTAAAATGAAATAAATATTTCGAATTGTAAGCTATTTTGAATTCGAATAGATAAACTTACGCTTCTTTTAGATTGCAGAACTTTAAAAATATAATATAAAATTACGATTACGTACTTATAATCTACAAACAATAACTTTTAATAAGACTACTAAGATAATAAATATCCATTGATACAACTACTTCCTATTAATAAGTATTATTTACATTATTAGGAATTAATATACAGAGTGGTCTAATTTCGATGTTGCTTATGGGTATCTCGGTAAATATAAGAGTTAGAAAAAAACCGATGGCGCAGTCGCGATCTCTTTTTTTGAGACTAGGATAATGGCAACAACAAAAATGCACTATCTTGTTTTTTTTAGAAGTTATGAGGCAAAATCGGGTTTTCTTGATTTTTATCTTTAATCAATATCTTGCGTAATTTATAAGTTAGACATAAATTATAAATACATTCTTATGACACTTTTCTGAGTAGAATCCAGTGGCGTAGGAATTTTTTTTATTTTATGCACACATTTTCGAGTTATGGCCAATTTTTCTTTTTCTTTTTAATGAAAACCATAGTCTGCGATGTCATTATTAAAAAGGGATTTTTTTTTCTTTTTAAACTGATATGTCATTTGACATACATATTTATAAAAATGACTAAGTAAATAACAATTTTCAATATTATATTTACAACAAAAAAATTGTTGCCCATGAAAAAATTATTATTATAAAACAATTACGGCTGGGAGTTTGTTAAATTTTTTCAAATAAATTTATTTTAAATTTATGTGTAGCAAGAAATTAAAATAGGTACGAACAAATGTGCGTTAAAGACAGTTGTTTCTAACACTAAATTAATTGACAAAAATACAACAATAAAATTAACTGTTACGAACAATCGTAATTGTTTTTTTTATTTGAGTCATTATTTCATGGCTAACAATTTTTTGTTGTAAATAAAATAGGATATATTTAACAGCCTAGTTATTTTTGCAAATAAGTATGCCAAGTGAAAAAAAATCCCTTTATAATAATGACATAGCCAACTATGGTTTTCATTTAAAAAACGTAAGTTTGTGTTATATCTCAAAAACGAATGTCGATAGATAAAATCTCATAAAATTTTATTATTTTGTGTAAAATTATCTAAAACTTGGCCATTTATTGTTTTTTCTATCTCTTTTAATAACTGAGAAAAATCAATTTAAAAAAATCGACAATTCACATTTTTTTAATTATCTAGTTACCCTTGACTTTTTTGAAAATTTTGTAAACGTTTTCCTAATTAGCTCGTAAAACTGCATTACTTTGTCTACGTAACCGTTGCTCTATCTCTTATAGTTTTCGAGATCCCCATAGAGCACATGAAATAGACTCACCCTGTTTACTTTTGTGAATTTATCTTAAAATCAATGTTACTATAGAGTAAAAACTAGCTTTTAATCTAATCTGCTAAATAATATAACACGGAAGACAAAAGCCATTTTTGATCATTTGCATGCGCAATTTTAATTATGATAAACATTATATATAAACTAGAGGTTTTTTAAATAATAATAACAAAAATTCTTTTTTGAATAATGAATACTTTATTAGGCAGAACATAATTTTATTTTTTTAAATTTATTACGATTTTTATTTATTTAGAAAGAAAAAAAACTTATTTTAAATGTTCAAACTGCTGGCCTTTATTTTCAATGCATCTTTGGCATCTACCTCTTACAGCTCGAATGGCGGTATAAATTTGAATGTTGCGAATATTTCCTATGGCATCATGAATATTTTGCTCCAATATGTGTAAATTAATTATAGGCTCCTTGTAAATTTTGTCTTTCAGGTATCCCCATAAAAAAAATCTAACGGTGTCAGATCTGGAGATCTAGCAGGCCACCTAACCGGTCCAAATGTTCCCAACCAATTGCCCCCAAAATTTGCATTCAGAAGCAATCTGGTCCTACGCGCATTATGAGCCGGTGCTCCATCTTGTTGGAAGAACAGAACTATTTGCTGTTGCAATGGAACATTGTCTATATATTGTTCAATATGTTACTCTAAAATGTCTAGATATTGATCTGAATTCAAATGATTTCTATAAATACGATACCCCAAAACTCGATCTCCTAATAATGCACATCATACATTAAATCCAAAATATTTCCTATGGCATCATGAACATTTTGCTCCAATATGTCTAAATTAATTATAGGCTCCTTGTAAATTTTGTCTTTCAGGTATCCCCATAAAAAAAATCTAACGGTGTCAGATCTGGAGATCTAGCACGCCACCTAACCGGTCCAAATGTTCCCAACCAATTGCCCCCGAAATTTGCATTCAGAAGCAATCTGGTCCTACGCGCATTATGAGCCGGTGCTCCATCTTGTTGGAAGAACAGAACTCTTTGCTGTTGCAATGGAACATTGTCTATATATTGTTCAATATGTTACTCTAAAATGTCTAGATATTGATCTGTATTTAAATGATTTCTATAAATACGATACCCCAAAACTCGATCTCCTAATAATGCACACCATACATTAAATCCAAATCTCCCCTGCCTTCGTCGAGGTATTATTTGACGGGGATTTGTATTAGCCCACCAATGCTGATTATGGCGGTTAAAAATGCCATCACTAGTAATACGGGCTTTATCCGTCCATATTATCGAGCGAAAGAAATTTCTGTCATTATTTAATCGATTTACATACCAATTGCAAAAGTCAAGCCTCCTTTCATAGTCTCCCGGCCGTAAATAATGAACAGATCTGCCTCTATATGGTTTAAATTTATGCTTCTTTAATATTTTTAAAGTCTTACAACGAGACACTCCGACATCCTGCTGAATTTCACGAGAAGATGTATTGAGATTTGCCCTAACACAGGCGATAACATTGATTTCCTCCTCTTCTTGCCCTGGTATGTTATATTTTTTGGTTCTAGGCCTTTTAAAAGATCCATAATTAATTAAATTACTTCGTAGTCTGGTAAATATTGTTTCCGCGGGTTGGCGACGTTCAGGATATATTTGATAATATAGTTGTGCGACCCCACTTGGAATCTTAATTGATTCGATGAAACATTCAAACATATCGCACTTTTCATAATTTCTGTAGGCCATCGTGAGATATTTACCTAATAGGTAATATGAAACAATGACGTTTGTTTTGACTGTCAAAAATTAAGTTAGGTAACTACGTTTTTTACAATAAAAAAGACCAACAACGACATATTTAGTTCTCAACAAAAACAATTTCTATTTAAGATAAATTCACTAAAGTATATATTTTTGAAATCAGTGAAAAACACTCTTATCAACAGTGTCAAAGCCAACTATGATTTATATTTAAAAAAAATAATAATTTGGCCATAACTCAAAAACGTGTGCATAAAATAAAAAAATGCCCACGCCACTGGATTCTACTCAAAAAAGTGTCTTAAGAAGGTATTTATAGTTTTTGTCTCTTACAAATTACGCAAGATATTAATTAAAGTTAAAAATCAAGAAAACCCGATTTTGTCCCATAACTTCTGAAAAAACCAAGATGGTGCATATTTGTTTTCGGCATTATCCTAGTCTCAAAAAAAGAGATCGCGACTGCGCCATCGGTTTTTTTCTAACTCTTATATTTACCAAGATGCCCATAAGCAACATCGAAATTAGACCACCCTGTACATATATCATATTAATTAATGTTGTACAAAAAAATGACTGTAATTTTCACGTATAAAAAAGGTGTATCAATGAATTTCTTTATAATCATAATAATAATAACCTTTAGTACCCAACACTCAAAAGAACACAATTTCAGAGTAACAAGTTTAAACTTAAAATAACATTCTATTAGGTAAAAATAAATAAATAAATGTAAAATAACAAATAATTACGTTCAAGAATTTCTCGTGTTTCGCCAGTGCACTAGTAGTAGTTCTATTTTGAATTGAAAGATATTGAGAGATAAATTTACTAATAAAACTTACACTGCAGTGTAAGTTTTATTCGTAAATTTATCTCTCAATATTGTTCAATTCAAAATTAACTCTACTCTTAATAAACTTTGATGAGATAATTCCTTCAAATTATTTGTTTAATAAAATAAACATTCGTAAAATATACAGGGTGTCTACGCTAAACCGTTCGTTAAAAGTTTATGGGGTTGCCGTTGCACTAAAAATTTGAAAAAAATCCTTGTCATACGGTTGAATCAGTTCTCCTCATGTGAAATATTTTCAACTTTATATCACTTCCGGTTCCACCGGAAGTAGCACCAATTTTTTTATTTCAAATAGAACACCCTATATATTAGTAATTTCTTAGATTCCTCGTTTAAATTGCAACATATTTTATTCAAATATACATACACTTATCTCTTATAGTTTTCAAGCAAAAAAAACATTTCTAAAATTTTGACTTCAGAAAGGCATCTTGAAATCTGTCTGTAACTTCTCTTAAGAGAAAGATAAAAATATGATTTATATCTCTACGTGTACCTAGAGGATGCCTCTATAAGTATATTAATTGGAAACTGTAAATTTTGACAATAAGTGTTCTTAAAATGTCAATATCGAAGTGCCCTCTTCAATATCTCGTAATTCAATTTTTTAAATGGAATGACCGATTTTTTATCACGTGGTACGATTGAGGGGAATATTTCCTACAAAAAAGTATTAACAATTATACTCCTAAAGCAAGTGGTTTTCGTATTATTTCGAAGATTCGTTTCTCGTCGCATTTATGCAGGGAATAATGCGCGCATAAGTCGCAACTGAATTTTAGTAGGCAAGTAGTAATGCTTTTGTTTTGTCGCGTATGTAATGCGAAATGTCAAATATGAATAGTAAATTACGTAACGAGAGTGGTATGCAGCATATTACATATGAGCGGACATGTTTCGCACGAGCCGCGCAGCGGCGAGTGCAGTATTCCGCGAGTTTGTAATTGCCATACCACTCGAGAAACGTACAATACTTTACCTACGCCCTAACAAAATAAACAATGAGCATCAAAGAACAACTTATTTATTGTAATAATTTTAAATAGTACCATGAAAATGATGGAAACTAAATGACTAATAATATACAGGGAATAAAGCTGTACATTTTCCGACATTCTTTGTTTTTTAAAAGAGTTCAATTTGAAGCTTTAAACGAGTGTTTTCCACTCCCAGACTAAGCATGAAGTAAAATTTCGAGTTTAGAAAAGCCCCGTGAAAATTTGTCGAGGGTCGCGCAGCGACCCGAGACAAATTTTCTGGGCTTTTCTAAACTCGAAATTTTACTTCATGCGCCACGCGTATAAAACACTGATTTCAAATGAGGTTCAAATATACATAGAGTTCACAATATTTTAGTGTTTTATACGCGTGGCGCATGAAGTAAAATTTCGAGTTTAGAAAAGCCCAGAAAATTTGTCTCGGGTCGCTGCGCGACCGTCGACAAATATTCACGAGGCTTTTCTAAACTCGAAATGTTACTTCATGCTTAGTCTGGGAGTGGAAAACACTTGTTTAGAGCTTCAAATTGAACCCTTAAAAAACAACAACAAATAACTAAAGATTTAAAGAAAACAATCTGAATTTGGAATACGTATATTTTAAAGAAAAACTCCCTGTACATCAAAGAAATGTCATTACCCTGCATAAATGCGACGAAAAACGAATTTTCAAAATAATTCGAAAACTACTCGCTTTAGAAGTATAGTTGTATAATACTTTTTTGTAGGAAATTTTCCCCCGATCGTACTACGTGATAAAAATTTGGTCATTCCATTTAAAAAAATTGAATTACTTGATATTGAAGAGAGCACTTAGATATTGATATTTTAAGAACACTTTTTGTCAAAATTGACAGTTTCCAATTAATTTACTCATAGAGGCATCCTCTAGGTACAAGTACAGATATAAATCATATATTTATCTAATTCTTTAGAGAAGTTACAGACAGATTTCAAGATGCCTTTTAGAGGTCAAAATGTTAGAAATATTTTTTTTTCTTGAAAACTATAAGAGATAAGTGTACATATGTTTGAATAAAATATGTTGCAATTTAATCGAGGAATCCAAAAAATTACTAATATGTAGGGTATTCTATTTAAAATAACAAATTTGGTGCTACTTCCGGTGAAACCGGAAGTGATATAAAGTTAAAAATATTTCACATTAGGAGAACTGATTCAACCATATGCCAAGGATTGTTTTCAAATTTATAGTGCAACGGCAACCCCATAAACTTTTAACGAACGGTTTAGCGTAGACACCCTGTATTAATATGAGATCACAAATAAGGAGTATAATTTGTACTTACATATGAAATCAATGTTTTATACTCGTGGCGTAGGAAGTAAAATTTCGAGTTTATTTAAGTAGGGTACAATATTTTACCATGTAAATCCTTATGGCCATACTTAAATAAAACGCAGTGTATAATTAAATGTAATTACTTTTCTCTAATACTCTAACAAACAATTATTTTAATTATAAAATAAAAAGCTATGACTGATATTAACGTTCATTTCTGTGAGAAGGAACAATCGTAGTGTTAGTAATAATCGATATAATTTGCAAATTATAGATATTTGAAATAATTCAAATAATTTCTGACTCATTGTCGATACCTGAATATTTTATTGAACATTTCGAAGATGTTGAAATTAGATTGAATGAGCAAAGGAAGAAATAAACATTTATAAAAATGTTGAGGAATAATTACTTCTAAATTGAAATTCTCGCTGAATTTATATAAAGAGCGTATTTATATAAATTTGGCGAGAATTACAATTAATATGAAAATATTCGTCATCGTTTTCATAATTCTTTACTTTACTTTCAAAGAACCACCCCTAATATAATAAAAAAATACTCCAATTTATTCAAAAATTATTTATACTTATAGTAATATATTTACTTTGCTAATAATTATCATTACAAAATAATTTAACTTCACAAGCTAATTATTTTCTTGACAAACAAAAAGATTTCGCCAACATTTTTAAACTTTTATTAATTAATGGATTTTTTTAATGGATTCGCGTAATTCTAACTTTAAGCTTTTGTATGAAGCACAATTTTCTAGTCACAAAAACTAAATCTAGCTTAAATTAAAGCCTGATTATTTGTGAATCGGAAACTTTATGAACTTATAAAATCGATTGGGATTTGTATGAAATACAGGGCTTACAGTGAACAAAGTAAAAAGTATTAAAAAATCACTCCGGTAATTTCTTTTAAAAAAAACACGCATAATGTAGCTATGATTAAAATACAACTCAATAAAACTGAAAAAAGTATATGAAATCTTCTGATTACAGCGAAATTATATTTTACTAAGCGAACAATAAATATATACAAAGAAATATCAAATTATATACAGAGAGTTTTATGTAACACCGAACATTTTCATAGCGAGAACTTTTCTTTGAAGTATCCATATGCATACGTTGCACATTTTTCGATGCTTGGTTTATTAAAAGAATTTAATTTGAAGCTTTAAACGAGTGTTTTCCACTCCCAGGCTAAGCATGAAGTAAAATCTCGAGTTTAGAAAAGCCTGAAAATTTGGTTTGGTCGCGTAGCGCGAAGCGCGGAGCGGCCAAACCAAATGTTCAGGCTTTTCTAAACTCGAAATTTTACTTCATGCGCCACCGGTACAAAACACTGACATATTACGAAGTTTAAAACATACCGCTAAACTTTACATTAAATCAGTGTTTTGTACCGGTGGCGCATTAAGTAAAATTTCGAGTTTAGCCGCTCCGCGCTTCGCGCTACGCGACCAAACCAAATTTTCAGGCTTTTCTAAACTCGAAATTTTACTTCATGCTTAGCCTGGGAGTGGTAAACACTCGCTTTATGCTTCAAGTTGGATTCTTTTAATAAACCGAGCATGGGAAAATATGCAACGTATGCATATGGATACTTTAAAGAAAAATTCTCGTTATGAAAATGTTCGGTGTTACATAAAACTCTCTGTATACTTAAAAGAAAAAATCCCTGTATATCTATACATATAAACATATATACTGGGTGTGGCACTTAAGACGCCTCGGACCATAGCTCCTTTACGATAAAAGCTATCGAAAAAAATCTAAGAGCAAAGTGGTGCATAATTACCGTCGCTATGTTTCAAAAATATTTTTTATCATCAGTGGCGTGCCGTACTCCAGTGGCGTACCAAACTTATGTTTTTTTAAATGGAATGCCCTATTTTTTATTGCAGATTTGGAAAGTGCTCGAAGAGTACTTATTTTTTTTATCTAACATGTTATACCCTTCACTTTATCGGTTTCGCTGCTATAACCCCTTCTTTCAAAATTGCGCCCCATTTTTGAGATTGTTTTGTTGAGAAACTAATTGACGCCGGCGCCTAAATTTTGAATTGAGGTACAGGTTAAGACCTCGTATACCTTCACATAATTTTTTTTCGGGTAATTTATGAAAAAAAAATAATTTTTGATTGAACTTCGCATGTTGTCATTTTTTTTCAAAAGTTTCAAATGGCACCCCCCTAAAAAAATTACGGCGTTGTACAGCCAAAACTCTAAATTTTTCATTGGTACAAAAAAAATTACACATTGCATAACAAAATTTCGGAGAAAAAAGGAATTTCATCGCAAATGTCGGGCAACGTTTTCCGTTCCCAAGAGTGCCATGAGAAAACAAAAACACAAATACGGTCAACATAATAGTATGTACCTATTTATTCAACATGATATGAAAAATGCAGATAAAGAAAATTTAACAACTTAAACTAAATGTTCGAAATGACGACCTTCCTGCTGGAGGCATAACCGCAACTTCGACTCACAGGCTCTAGACACTGCCCTAAGGACTTCTGGTGATATACCGCGGAAAGCCGCGCGGATTCTCTCCCTCATATCCTCGACAGTAGTTAGTACCGTCCTGTAAACCTCGTCTTTGATATGGCCCCAATAGGAAGAAGTCAAGGGGAGTGAGCTCTGGTGATCTTGGCGGCCACCTCACAGGACCCCCACGACCAATCCAGGAGTCCGGAAACGTTTCATCGAGAAATTCCCGAACGACACGGCTATTATGTGCAGGAGCTCCATCGTGCTGGAAAACTATCCGTCGTAGAGCGGGTAGAGGGACATTTTCCAAGAGATCATCCAAGTCGTCGCGAAGAAACCTCAAATAACTGTTGCCGTTCAGGTGCCCCTCGATGAAATAAGGACCCAAAAGGTGTTCTCCAAGTATTCCTCCCCAAACATTCAGCGACCATCTTTGCTGGTGGTTTATCATTCGCATGGCGTGTGGGTTTTCATCGGCGTAATAATGGTAGTTGTGGCGATTGACATGCCCATTTCTATGGAACGTCGCTTCATCAGAAAATAATACGCGCATAAGAAATGATTCCTCCTGCTCAATTTTGTTGATAGCCCACAAGCAGAAATCTTGCCTCGCATGAAAATCTTGAGGTTGCAATTCTTGGTGCAGTTGAATTTTAAATGAACGGAATTTGTACTTTTGAAGAACACGATGTACGGATCACGTTGATATATCGTGATTCCTACTAATATCACGGATACTGGTATGAGGATCTTCAATAACTGCCTCCAGAACCTGCAGTTCATTATTTTCGGTAAAAACTGTCTTCTTTCTAACTCTCCTTGGCCGTTTCACACTTCCCGTAGTAGTAAATCTCTCCAACACTTTTTGAAACGCACGTTCATTTGGATGTGCCCTGTGCGGATATCTCGCAGCGTACACTCGTGACGCCAAGAAACAATTCTTGTTACATTCTCCAAGAATAAATATCATGTCAACCATTTCCTCTTGAGTTCGGAACATTTTTAGAACGTTTATCAAAAATGACTTATGGCTGCTACTGGCGTCTAATAATTTACTTTGACAATTACCAATCTTTTGTTTTCTCATGGCACTCTTGGGAACGGAAAACGTTTCCCGACATTTGCGAGGAAATTCCTTTTTTCTCCGAAATTTTGTTATGCAATGTGTAATTTTCTTTATACCAAAGAAAAGTTTAGAGTTTTGGCTGTACAACGTCGTAATTTTTTTAGGGGGGTGCCATTTGAAATTTTCGAAAACAATGACAACATGCGAAGTTCAATCAAAAATTATTTTTTTTCCATAAATTACCCGAAAAAAAATTATGTGAAGGTATACGAGGTCTTAACCTGTACCTCAATCCAAAATTTAGGCGCCGGCGTCAATTAGTTTCTCTACAAAACAATCTCAAAAATGGGGCGCAATTTTGAAAGAAGGGGTTATAACAGCGAAACCGCTAAATTGAAGGGTATAACATGTTAGATAAAAAAATAAGTACTCTTTGAGCGCTTTCCTAATCTTCAATAAAAAATAGGGCATTCCATTTAAAAAAACATAAGTTTGGTACGCCACTGGAGTACGGCACGCCACTGGAGTACGGCACGCCACTGATGATTAGAAATATTTTTGAAACATAGCGACGGTAATTATGCACCACTTTGCTTTTAGATTTTTTTCGATAGCTTTTATCGTAAAGGAGCTATGGTCCGAGGCGTATATATATATATATATATATATATATATATATATATATATATATATAACAAATACGTTTTGATCAACTTTCTGTGACCAAATAAAATGCAGGGTTCAATTTCTCATTATAAACTTTTTTAAATTTTTCTAGTTAAGGATGCAATTCGTCTATAACATGGGGTTCGTAGCAGCGTTGCTGTTAATGGATTTCGGCGTTTCAATATCGTTAACGAACAAACCGGCTCCGCAGAAAAACAACCACAAGAACATCTCCAACCTGCTGGATAATTTACTGCGAGGATATGACAACAGTATTAGGCCAGATTTCGGAGGTAAGATTCGTGTAATTACACGATCTCACTCACCCACCCCCCTAACTCTGTAATTATCCCTTTTGTAGGCCCTCCAGCTGTCGTCGAAGTCGATATTATGGTGAGGAGTATGGGACCAATCTCTGAAGTTGATATGGTAAAATATTTTACGATTTCAACGCGATAAAGTTACTAAAATGTTAAAAGTCGAGAACGTGCTGATGTATTTTTAGACAATGTTTTCTTTATTTTAATATCACAAAAGCTCAGTGTTGTCTTTATCTTCATAATATTTATTTATTAACGGATAACACCTTTTTTACAAAATATTAACATTATAAATTCGATTACAAAATTTGAGATACAGATTTATTTTACTTGTAAATATTTTACTAACTTGAATTAAATAAATAAATCTAAATGTATTCTATCAAGTCAATTACAATTAGACAGTTTACTGCTCGTAGCCTGAATTTTATTTACAATATTCTTAGATATAAAATGGGATATACCAAATAAATCAAATATTCATTTGATTAGCCAATCTCATGCAGCGGTATATAGGACGGTGTTATTTATAAATTGAAGACACCTTCTGTTATCTGAAAATGTGTTTTTGTCTTGATGATCTAGTGGAAATGTGAAAGTGTAAATATTGGAGCAAATTAAAATGATTATTATGAAAATACTTTGAAATTTAATGTCCAAGAAATACTCAAATTCCTTCAAGAATGTGGTCAAATTATTTGTATTTATTTATGCAAAAAATTCAATTCAATACGTTTTTCAAAACTTTTTTGCCTAGAATGTTAACATGAATTCAAATTAATAGGATTTTCAAAACATCATCGTATAGAACAGGGCTGTTATTTATTTCGAAAATTATTCGTATTGTCGTATTTTATTAAATTTAGCCAAAATAAGTTAAAATAAAAATTACAAATGTATCAACTAGGCTAATATTTATTAGATTGGTTTTGTATAATTGTATAAATGAAGTATTTTTTGAACTTCACTTTAAATTCATGTTTTACACGTCTGGGGAAAAAATTACTTCATGCTTAAATAAAAAGTGTAAATACTTCTTGAACACTTCAACAAATAATTGGAATAAAAAAACTTAATTATCAAAAAAAAGTACGGCCCTTGAAACATTTTAAGTGTTAGTTTTGGCTCTCGAGACAATTTGGGTTGGTCAGCCCTGGTTTAAGAAAGGAAACCACAAAAAAACTATAAACTATCAGTACGGCCCTTGAAACATTTTAAGTGTTAGTTTTGGATCACGAAACAATTTGGGTTGGCCAGCCCTAGTCAAGAAAGGAAACTACAGGAAAACTATAAACTATCAGTAAAGAAGTAAAAGAATGAAACACATTTAAGGAAGAGGCTCACAAATCGAAGCGGATTTATTTATTCACTTTATTTTTTAAGCGAACTAAAAATAAATTGAATAAACAAATACGCTTTAATTTAAGAGCCTCTTTCTTTTATGTGTTTCATTCTTCTGTTAACTTTATTTTTTCACTGTAACAAATATTAAACATAAATAAAAAAATATTGAGGGTTGATTTGAAAGTTTACTATTTTCCTTTTCTTTGTTAAAGATGAGTTGTTATATTGACTTACAATTATATAATGGGACGAAATTAAGAGGATCATATCGCAGATAAAAAAGTTTTCCAATAATGGCTTTTACCGCTTCTCAATTTCCTCTCGTGGTCGTTAAGCCCGAACTTTTGCGGGCTTTAACAAGATTTAACCACGAATGACGAACTCTTTGTTTACATCAAGAAAAAAACATTCCATGAAATAAATCTCTGGTTGTTTAATGAATATCAATTTTCACGTGTAATTTAAGGAATAAAATATAATTTAAATAAATTGGGTTATAAGACTGGTGCACGGAGTAAATATTTTGATAAACTGAGACTTTGTTGACTATGTTTCGACAACTTTAACTTATCTATTATATATATATATTATATTTTTAAACTAAAAGTATATATAATGAAGTAGAAGCATCCACCGTTAACAATTTGAATATTTCGAGTTTAAAAAAAATCTACAAATTTGTTGTAGATTACTTACTTTTATGCCCGGTATTATAAACGATTAATAAATCATTAGATAACTATTTGTGGAGTAAATTTATTTACGTAGTAAAATAATGGTCAAATAAAATTGCGTATTATAAAGCAAACCTACCAAATATATAGCAATTCTAGAAATAAATAATTTATTTAGTAGATTACCGACCGCAATTATACATTTTCATTGTGGCGATAGATGGAACCACCAATTTTTAAAATTGAATTGTCAATCTTTCAAATTAAATTGTTAATCAAATTTTAAATTTAGTATAATTTCTTATAATTGTGGAGAATAACCGTGAAATGGATAAAAATTACAAAGAACAAGAAAAAGAAAGCTTATTAGAAATTATAAAACTTAAACGAGTGTTTTCCACTCCCAGACTAAGCATGGAGTAACATTTCGAGTTTAGAAGAGCCTGAAAATTTGGTTTGGTGGCGTAGCGCGAAGCGCGGAGCGACCAAACCAAATTTTCAGGCTTTTCTAAACTCGAAATTTTACTTCATGCGCCACGCGTATAAGACACTGATTTCAAGTGAAGTTCACTTGTTCACAATATTTCAGTGTCTTCAGTGTTTAATACGCGTGGCGCATGAAGTAAAATTTCGAGTATAGAAAAGCCTGAAAATTTTACTTCATGCTTAGTCTGGAAGTGGAAATACTCGTTCGAAACTTCAAATTGAACGTTTTTAAAAAATCGACGAACGTCTGAAAACTTGCAGCGTATATATAAAGCAATAAATGCCTCAAATTTTACAACGCATGCATCGAAATTTTACTTCATGCGCCACGCGTACAAGACACTGATTTCAAGTGATGTTCACTTGTTAACAATATTTAAGTGTCTTCAGTGTTTAATACGCGTGGCGCATGAGGTAAAATTTCGAGTTTAAAAAAGCCTAAAAGACCAAACCAAATTTTCAGGCTTTTCTAAACTCGAAATTTTACTTCATGCTTAGTCTGGGAGTGGAAATACTCGTTCAAAACTTCAAATTAAACGTTTTTAAAAAATCGACGAACGTCTGAAAATTTGCAGCGTATATATAAAGCAATAAATGCCTTAAATTTTACAGCGCATGCAGCGAAATTTTACTTCATGCGCCACGCGAATAAGACACTGATTTCAAGTGAAGTTCACTTGTTCACAATATTTAAGTGTCTTCAGTGTTTATACGCGTGGCGCATGAAGTAAAATTTCGAGCTTAGAAAAGCCTGAAAATTTGGTTTGGTCGCTTCGCGCTACGCGACCAAACCAAATTTTCAGGCTTTTCTAAACTCCAAATTTTACTTCATGCTTTGTCTGGGAGTGGAAATACTCGTTCGAAACTTCAAATTAAATGTTTTTAAAATCGACGAACGTCTGAAAATTTGCAGCGTATATATAAAGCAATATATGCCTCAAATTTTACAACCCATGCATCGAAATATGTACACTTAAAAAAATCTTGCCTGTACATTTAAAATGTTCATGCTTTTCTAAATTCGAAATTTTACTTTATGCTTAATCTAGGAGTGAAAAGCACTCGTTTAAAGCTTCAAATGGAACTAATTTAAAAGAAGCGTATGCATATGTATAAAAATCTCTGGGTATGTCAACGGGTTGCTTCCGACTTGAAAAACTCTAGGTCTTCGACGCCTTAGAATTTCTTGTGGTTCAAATTAATCACTGTCAGGGAAGATACTATAAGCGAACTTAAATCTGACACGAATGATATGGTAGACATGATAACCGTAATGAAATTAATAAATGCAAGTAGTAGAATCTAAAGTAGTTATAATAATATAATGCACTTTTGACTTTTAACTGTCAAATTATTTAGAGAATAAAATTTACTTGATAGAAAAACAAACAAATAATTTACTGAGGAGATTTATTAGCCAAATATTTTCTGTTTATAATACCGAAATCTATGAAATAAATTAATTTATTTTTAAGGTAAATTTTATTTGGGGAATAAAACGTTTTATAATACCGGGCAATAATGTTTCAAATATATTTATGTTGAAAATGAGTTATTTAAAAGCGCATCAAGAAAAAGCCCGTTTCTTTTATTGGTGTTAGATTTTGTGGTAAACGTGGAAAATATGAATTATTTATATAAAAACTGATCCCGGGTTTATTTGTGGTGATTGCTAGAAGGATGAAAGGCATAAAAGCATACAAATATCAAGAAAAAGCTCACTTACTTTTCGATCTGTCAATACATTTACGATATAAAATCCCGTCCACTTTAGTAAATATCGTAAGAATTTTTTAAATTTCATATTCAAGTTAAAGTTCCTGTAAATATTTAAAGTTAACTTTGTCATGTATTTCTTATGAAACATACAAGTAAATGTGAGAATATGAAACTTGTTCTTAATTTGTAGAATTTCATTTAAGAATCTAAAAGAGTCTAGCATCTCTATTATAACTTATATTTAACTTGTAGAATTTACCGTGAGAATTTAAAAGAGTCTACCATCTCTTTTCTAACGCATTCTTAATTTGTAGAATTTAACGTGAGAATTTGAAAGAGTCTCTTTTCTAACGTATTCTTACTTTTAAGTGTAAATGCCTTATTTTTAATTTGTAGAAATAAACATCAGCATTTAAAGCGAGAAAGTAAAAGAGTCTAACATTTTTATTTTAACTTATATTTAATTTGTAAAATTTACCGCAAGAATCTAAAAAAATAACTATTGTAACTTATATTTAATTTGTAGAAATTAATGTGAGAGTTTAATTTGTAGAAATAAACATCAGCATTTAACGCGAGAAAGTAAAAGAGTCTAACATCTCTATTTTAACTTATATTTAATTTGTAAAATTTACCGCAAGAATCTAAAAAAATAACTATTGTAACGTATATTTAATTTGTAGAAATTAATGTGAGAGTTTGAAAGAGTCTACCATCTCTTTTCTAACGCATTCTTAATTTGTACAATTTAAAAGAGCTTCTTTTCTAACATTTTCTTAATTTTAAGTATAAATGCCTTATTTTTAATTTGTCGAAATAAACGTCAGCATTTTAAGGAGTTCTACATTTCTGTTCTATGTTGAATAAGTTTCTTATTTTTGAGGTGGTAAAACATATTTAACTATGATTTTAAAAGAAAACACTTGGTTGACTTTAACCAATGTTACAAATTAAAAATAAGTTTAAAAAGAAACTTATTTTTAATTTGTAGAATTTAACGTGAGAATTTAAAAGTCTTACATCTTTTTGTTACTTATTCTTAATTTGTAGAAATACACGTAAGAATTTGAATCTTTTATAACTTATTCTTAATTTGTAAAATTTAACGTAAGAATTTAAAAAAAGTCTAACATCTCTTTTCTAACTCTTAATTTTCAGAATTTAACTTGAGAATTTGAAAGAGTCTCCTTTCCAGCATATACTTATTTTTAAGTATGAATGACTAATTTTTGATTTGTAGAATATAACCTCACCATTTTAAAGAGTCTAACATATATTTTCTATCTTGAATAAGTTTTTTATTTTTCACGTGATGAAACACACTAAATTATGATTATAATAAAAAACACTTGGTTGAATTTAACTAATGGTACTCTTTCTTAAATTATTTTTAATTTGTAGAAATTAACGTGAGAATTTGAAAGAGTATAACATTTTATTTTCAAATTATTCCTAATTTGTAGAAATAAACGTGAGGATTTGAATATTTTATCTCATATTTATAATTTGCAGAATTTAACGTAAATATTTTAAAGAGTTTTACATCCCATTTTAAACTTTTGTCATTGTGTAGAAATAAGAATTTGAATCTTTTGTAACTTATTCTTAATATATAAAATTAAGAAATATTCGTGTAAAATGCAAACAATACGTCTTAATTAATAAGACAACTTAGTTTGTAGAATTTAACGTGAAAATTTAAAAGAGTATAACATCTCTTCTATAACATATTCTTAAATTGTATCATTTAATGTAAGTATTTAAAAGAGTGTATTACATCTTCTCTAACTTATTCCTAATTTATAGAAAGAGTTTAATACCTACTCTTTAACGTATTATTAATTTGTAAAATTTAATGTTAGAATATGAAAAAGTCTAACAACTCTAACTTTCTCAAATTTAACATTAGAATCTAATAGAGTCCAAAGTCTCTTTTTTTCGCTTATTTTCACTTTAAATTCTATATTTCAGAAAAAATACTTGATAATTTAAAGTTGACTTGATAAATTAAATTTGCAGTTTAATTTATATTGTCTTGTTTTTCGTATCTTTAGACGTATTCGATGGATTGTTATTTTCGGCAGTCCTGGGTGGATACACGTCTCGCTTTCCCAGGAGATGAAAAAGACACTCTGGCTTTGAGCATTTCGATGTTGGCCAGGATTTGGAAGCCCGACACTTACTTTTACAACGGCAAACAGTCCTACCTGCATACCATTACAACGCCCAATAAATTCGTCCGTCTCTACAAGAATGGAAGAGTCCTGTATTCGTCTAGGTGAGTTGATCGAACATTTATATATATCAAACAATAAAACACTTTTAACTTTGCTTGAATAACACTTTTTTATAGAGTTTTGGTAATATTGTATGTTCAATTAGAAAGACCTCCAGAGTGCCATGGAAAATATTGTAGGTTGGCAACTTTGAAATTATGTATTATAATTATTATGTCTGACGTTTTATATGTCAATTCCTAAAGCATGCAGCCAACTTAAATTTTAAAAAAGATAAAATCGTGGCACTCTAGAGGTTTTTTTTATTAAACATATGATATTTTATAGAGGGATTTTTTCTTTCAAGTATATATTTCCTAATGCATGTAAAAAATACGAATGCCTTAATCGTTTTTATAGTTCAATTTCAAACTTCTAACGAGGGTTTCCACTCTTAGATTAAGCATAAAGTAAAATTTTGAGTTTAGAAAGGTCTAAACATTTGTTTTGGTCGCGCAGCTAGGCGAAGCAACCAAACCAAATTTTTAGGCTGTTCTATACTCTAAATGTTACTTCATGCAAAACTACAAAGAAGGTACACATCAGGATATGTATACTAGTTCCCTGTATAACATGTCAGGCGCGGATCCACGGGAGGAAAATGAGGGAAAATTCCCCCTCCCCCTCCAAATGATCAGTCGACAATTAAAAAATATTGTTTTTTTTTTGTAAGTTAAAAGTTTTTAAATGTAGATAATAGTACCTAGTTTATAATAACGTTGGCAAATTAGAGAATTAAATATGTATTTATATATAATAAATCATGGTGGCGACCAATTTGAAATGTTAAATTTCTCTTTCCCTTTTTGTCCCTGACCCCTTAAAATAGTTTCATATAACCAAACCAAATATAGGAGAGAAACACATTATTGAAGGTATATTACGAGGTGAAAAGAAAACATATTATAAGGCACAAATTTAGAAATCGCAGGATTTGATAATACTTTTCTAAAATGTATTAACTCGAAATCAAACATAAGCAGTATATTTTGAACTTCCCAATATTGTCAATGTTTTATACGCGTGGCGCATGAAGTAAAATTTCGAGTTTAGAAAAGCCCCGTGAAAATTTGTCTCGGGTCGCGCAGCGACCCGAGACAAATTTTCACGGGGCTTTTCTAAACTCGAAATTTTACTTCATGCTTAGTCTGGGAGTGGAAGACACTCGTTAAAAATTTCAAATTTGAACTCTTTTATAAAATCAACCAATACTAGAAAAATTACATGGTGCACATCGAGATATGTATAAGTACTTAAAAGAAAAATTGTCTAGACGTCAACAATTGAGAAATGTCGAAAATGTCGAGAAAGTATGAAAACAGGAACATTTTTATAATAGTATATTATTCAACAAGCGCATAATGAAAGCTATTAATCATGAGAATGAGGTTTACGGAACGAGCCGCAGGCGAGTGGAGTAAATCATTCGAATGATTAATAGCCATTATGCGCGAGTAGAATACTATACTTTATCCACAACCACAAAATGTATATTCATTCTTGCCTACTGCAACTTTTCAAGAATAAGAACATAATTCATTAAATCATTTACTTTTAATTATAACTAAGAAATACATATAATAATACTATTTATTAGGATTAATGTTAATAGTAACGTTAGAACAATTATTAAACACAATAGGGGGCATTGAAGTGGGTACACCAAGATTTACGGTTTGATCCAAAATATCGAAATTAACGGAATTTGTGCTGGAAGATGCAGCTGTTACATTATTTACTGTCGATTCTATTGACGATGCAATTTTTCTGGACGTTTCCTTTTTGTTTTCCAAAGAATCGTTAATATAGACTTCTGCAACCGCAGTTGACTTCCATCCTCCATGACGTTTTAACGCAGTGATGTCTCCACCAGCATCAACCAAAATGGTGGCTGAGGTTCTTCTAAAGCTATGGCCTGTATATTGCTCAGGATTGGGTAATTTCAAAAAACTGGCGATATCCCTTCCCATTTTTGTAAATTTACTAATACCAATTCGCTGTTTAGTACACTTTCCATTTTGAAAATTTTGAAAGAAATAATCACAGTTTATCTGCTTTCGGAGGCACAAATATTTTTTTACAATGTGGTAAAAATTACCAGATACTGTAAATTTCCTACAAATTTTAGTTTTTGTGGTTGGCACCTTAATCATATAGCAGGATTTAAGGTCTTCTTTATCTTTAATTTTCATGTTATACAGCTCATTTGAACGACAAGTGCCCATTAAACCCATAATTAATGCAACCTGAAGAAAAAATTACTGCAATTTTTAAAAAATATTAAAATAGTTTAAAACTTACTTTTGTTGCAAGAAATTTGTCATCCGGTGCATTTGCAATGAAACTGTTAACATTTTCTGGGGAGAAAGTGTTGGCTTTTTTCGGAGTAAACCCTTCATTTTTTCTTTTCAAAAAAAGCTAGAAGTTTGCCATAGTTTCCAATATTGATGTTTTCAAAGATTTTCAATGTACTTTTTAGCATCGAATACTTCTGCCACAACGATGAGGTCTTGTATTTTTTTGATAATTCAGTAAAATACACCAAAACTACCGACTCAGTTGAAGAATGTGCTTTTTTCTCCTTTTTCCATTCACAAAACGTGTTGTATGTACTTTGGTATATGTTGCGAGACTTTTTAGGCAACAAATTGATGGAAGCGATTTCTGCCGCGTCCCTTATTTCCGGGGGTGTCAACAAGTCAGGATCGGATTCCATGTTGCTTCTTTCACCTTCGATAAACTATTAACCACACTATCACAACACAATTAACACAATTTGCTTTCAATTTATAAATTGTTTTTGTTTATGTCAAAATTGATTAACATGAGGTATCCTGATTTTGTAGTGATTTCTTATTATTCACAGTTGAGCAGTGATAAGTCAAAATATTACTCACAGGTTTCATAACCTATTTATAATAAACGTCATTATTATTGACTCTTAGCATGTATAATTATAATATTATAGAGTGGTTGTGGATAAAATCTATTATACATTATATATGTTGAATTATTATAGTATATTACATAACAAGTTTCGTAAGTAGCTAGAACAAGACTTCAATTTTAATAATTTGCTTATTTGCCTAATATTAATTTTTAGGATTGTATGTTCATAACTTTGCTCAGGAAATTTGTTAACTTTCGTAAAATTTCAATAAACCAGTTTTTTTCAAATTTTGATGATGTCGATAATTTTTATCAAAATTGAATCTTTGTTTCAATTTACATTATTTTTATAAAATTAAAAAAAAAATCGAGAATTTCATTCACTTGATAACATTATTCTGTCATTTCTTTAAATTTCCTTCAAATTTGAATCTTTCTTTCAATTTACATAATTTCAAGAAAGTTTGAAAAAAATAATGATTTCAGAAATTTGAACTAACATTTCAATAAATCTGTGCTTTCTTTAAATTTTCGTCAGTTTTTAATCATTCTTTGTTTTCATAAAATTTGTGAATTTTAATGATTTGATAATTTTTTATAAATTACAATAAATCTGTAATTTCTGTAAATTTTATTTAAGTTTGAATCTCTTTCTCAATTTACATAGCTTTCATAGTTTTAAAAAAAATCGTGTATTTTAGTAATTTAATAATTGTCGTAAAATTACAACAAATCTGAAATATCTTTAATTTGCTTTAAATTTAAATCTTTCTTTCAATTTACATAAGTTTAATAAAGTTTTAAAACATCGTGAATTTCAGTATTGTCAAATTTCAACAAAACTGTACTTTCTTCAAATTTTCGTCATTTTTAATTTATCGTTCAATTTAGATTGTTTTCAAAAAACATGTCAACTCCAGTAATTTGATAATTTTCGAAAAATTACAATAATAATAATAATAATAAATAATAAACAAACTTTATTTCTAAATAAATGGTCACAATAATTATCACAATTTTGGAACATAAAAGAAATTGTGTGTATATCTGTAATTTCTTTAAATGTTGGTGAAGTTTGAATCTTTCTTTCAATTTACATAATTTTCACAATGCAATGTATTCGAAAAATTTGTGAATTTCAGTAATATAATAATTTTCGCAATGTATTAAAAAAATCGTGAAATTCAGTAATTTAATAATTTTCATAAAATTTCAATAAATCTGTAATTTTCTAATATTAAATTTTCATTTTATTAAAAACATCATAAATTGCCGTAATTTGATAACTTTCCAATTTTATAAAACTTTTGTAATTCACAATGTTTATGATAATTCATCAAGCTACAAAATAATTTTTCAACTTTCAAAAATTAAGAAGTTTGTGAAATTGTTCGACTGATCAAAATTGATGAAAATTATTACGTTTTCATCAATTTTGATCAGTCGTACAATTTCACAAACTTCTTAATTTGTTAAAGTTGGAAAAAGTAAGTAACTACACAAATGTTCTTGAAGATGTATTTCTTTATTTATTTATTTATTCAATTAACGAACAAATCCAATTTCAGATTATATTGATAGAAAAAATGTACTAATTTTAAACAAAACATTAAATATTAAACTTGAATAATCGTTTATTTTTCTGTAATTGTATTAATATTTTTTAATTATGACAATTTTTGTTAAAATGAGTGTTTCCTAAATTTTCAGTGATTAATATAATTTTATTTGTAAATCATCAATAATTTCAATTAGTTTATGTTATCCAATCCCATTAATCATCAATATTGGGTAGATGGTGCCTCCATAAAACGAGACCATATTTGCAAAGATCTTGGTATTACGTTTGATCACAGGTTGTCATTCACTAATCATATTTACAACGTCACCTCATCAGCTTTCAAGATGCTTGGCTTTGTAATTAGGACTTGCAAGTATTTTATTGATACTGATTTGATCAGGGTATTATACTGTGCCTTAGTTAGAAGCCGCTTAGAGTACGGTTCCATAATTTTTTATCCATATTACACAAATCAATCCATCTTGCTAGAACGTGTACAAAAACGTTTTCTAAAATATTTAAATTTTAAGTTAACTGGTATATATCCTGATTATCTCACTGACTACAGCACTTTATTATCTATACACAGTATGATATCTTTGTCTGATCGTCGTAAGTTAGCTAGTAGTACATTCATGTTCAAATTAGTTCATAATATAATAGATGTTCCTCAATTACTCTCTATGATACCTTTTAATACGCCACGTATAGTTTCGCGGCAAAGTAGTTCGTTTCTATTACCAAGAGTTAATACCAATATACTACTAAAAGCGCCAATATATCACATGTCTATTAATGCTAATTCGCGTTTTACTGATATATTTTGTAATATTGTAAATCTTTAATTATACCAACTTTTGTATATTTTACACCATTTTATATATAATTTTGTTAACTGTATGTATTGTATGATTTTGTCCGATTTGTGGTTTTTCCGTGGACAATAAAGTATATTATTATTATTATTATTATTATTATGTCATTTGTTAACTTTTCACGTTATTTCTGAAAATTAGATTTTGATAATTTTTGTCCAAAATTAGTAATATTCCCATTTGTTAGTCAAAGTTTAGTAACATAAATAATGCACACAAATTTGTTTATGTTTTAAATTTAACCTAAGAAATATCAACTCTATTTATTTAGTGTCATAAATTTGACTATAAAAAAAACTGCAAAATTAATATCTGATTAATCGTCTAACGAGGGTTTTCACTCCCAGATTAAGCATGAAGTAAAATTTCGAGTTTAGAAAAGCCTGAAAATTTGGATTTGCTAGGGCGCGCGAGCGAAGCGAGTCGCGCCCTAGCAAATCCAAATTTTCAGGCTTTTCTAAACTCTAAATTTTACTTCATGCGCCACGCGTATAAATCACTAACTTCAAATGAAAATTTTAACTACTTGGTTATTGTAAAATAAATTTAGTATGTCAATTATCAGTTGTTCAAATTACAAGGAAACTACTATGCTATGACGGACAAATGATTATTTCTTTTTCTTAAGTTTTTTTAATACAATGTATTGTGTCAAATTCGTGCTCCGAACAGACTAACAATTTGTCAATTATATAATAGTATTATAACCAAACCAAATATAGGGGAGAAAAAAAATATTGAAGGTATATAACGAGGTGAAAAAAAAAAACATATTATAAGGCACGAATTTAGAAATTGCAGGATTTGATAATACTTTTCTAAAATATATTAACTCGAAATCAAACATAAGCAGTATATTTTGAACTTACCAATATTGTCAATGTTTTATACGCGTGGCGCATGAAGTAAAATTTCGAGTTTAGAAAAGCCCCGTGAAAATTTGTAATTTTTTACGCGGGGCTTTTCTAAACTCGAAATTTTACTTCATGCTTAGTCTGGGAGTGGAAGACACTCGTTAAAAATTTCAAATTTGAACTCTTTTATAAAATCAACCAATACTAGAAAAATTACATGGTGCACATCGAGATATGTATAAGTACTTAAAAGAAAAATTGTCTAGACGTCAACAATTGAGAAATGTCGAAAATGTCGAGAAAGTATAAAAACAGGAACATTTTTATAAAATCTATTATACATTTTATATGTTGAATTATTATAATATATTACATAACAAGTTTCGTAAGTAGCTAGAACAAGACTTCAATTTTAATAATTTGCTTATTTGCCTAATATTAATTTTTAGGATTGTATGTTCATAACTTTGCTCAGGAAATTTGTTATTTTTTTTTTGTTTGTTTTAATTTTAATTTTAATGTATTTTAACCAATTCTAATTTCGATAAATAACCATTTACTTCTGAAACAACACAAACTCATTCATACTACATCCATGGACCCGGATGGAATAATTTATTATTCATAAATTATTCCACCGGACGGGATTCGAACCCGCGACCTCTTGGTTTGTGGGCAGGGTCTCTACCCACTCGGCCACCGAGGCCCCAGGAAATTTGTTAATTTTCGTAAAATTTCAATAAACCAGTTTTTTTTCAATTTTGATGATGTTGATAATTTGTATCAAAATGGAATCTTTGTTTCAATTTACATTATTTTTATAAAATTAAAAAAAAATCGAGAATTTCATTCACTTGATAACATTATTCTGTCATTTCTTTAAATTTCCTTCAAATTTGAATCTTTCTTTCAATTTACATAATTTCAAGAAAGTTTGAAAAAAATAATGATTTCAGAAATTTGAACAAACATTTCAATAAATCTGTGCTTTCTTTAAATTTTCGTCAGTTTTTAATCATTCTTTGTTTTCATAAAATTTGTGAATTTTAATGATTTGATAATTTTTTATAAATTACAATAAATCTGTAATTTCTGTAAATTTTATTTAAGTTTGAATCTCTTTCTCAATTTACATAGCTTTCATAGTTTTAAAAAAAATCGTGTATTTTAGTAATTTAATAATTGTCGTAAAATTACAACAAATCTGAAGTATCTTTAATTTGCTTTAAATTTAAATCTTTCTTTCAATTTACATAAGTTTAATAAAGTTTTAAAACATCGTGAATTTCAGTATTGTCAAATTTCAACAAAACTGTACTTTCTTCAAATTTTCGTCATTTTTAATTTATCGTTCAATTTAGATTGTTTTCAAAAAACATGTCAACTCCAGTAATTTGATAATTTTCGAAAAATTACAATATATCTGTAATTTCTTTAAATGTTGGTGAAGTTTGAATCTTTCTTTCAATTTACATAATTTTCACAATGCATTTATTCGAAAAATTCGTGAATTTCAGTAATATAATAATTTTCACAATGTATTAAAAAAATCGTGAAATTCAGTAATTTAATAATTTTCGTAAAATTTCAATAAATCTGTAATTTCCTAATATTAAATTTTCATTTTATTAAAAACATCATAAATTGCCGTAATTTGATAACTTTCCAATTTTATAAAACTTTTGTAATTCACAATGTTTATGATAATTCATCAAGCTACAAAATAATTTTTCAACTTTAAAAAATTAAGAAGTTTGTGAAATTGTTCGACTGATCAAAATTGATGAAAATTATTACGTTTTCATCAATTTTGATCAGTCGTACAATTTCACAAACTTCTTAATTTGTTAAAGTTGGAAAAAGTAAGTAACTACACAAATGTTCTTGAAGATGTATTTCTTCATTTATTTATTTATTCAATTAACGAACAAATCCAATTTCAAATTATATAGATAGAAAAAATGTACTAATTTTAAACAAAACATTAAATATTAAACTTGAATAATCGTCTATTTTTCTATAATTGTATTAATATTTTTTAATTATGACAATTTTTGTTAAAATGAGTGTTTCGTAAATTTTCAGTGATTAATATAATTTTATTTGCAAATCATCAATAAAAAAAAAAAAAACCTTTATTTGGCATTCAATTGAGTACCCATTACACCCATTGCAGTATATACAAAAATAAAAAAAACAAAAATAGTTAAAACAAATATCATAAATAAATAACGTAAATTTCTCCTCGCATAACCCTTTCCGCGTCCATTTAGCTACCTCTCCCTAACTTCCACCCTCGCAACTTTTTACATAACTCAATCCCCTTTCCACTCTCGCTCAAACACTCTTCTCTGGACATTCGTCTTTCTCTCTTACTCATCCTTTCTCTTAGCCATTCACACTCATTCATCCAATGATCCCATTCGTCCATTCCATCCTTACAGTACACACATTTCCCAAACTCCCATCCAAACCTTATTAGCTTTCTCCTCGTTTCCACATCTAAACCTCGCTAGCACTTTCACTTCATTCCCATTCAATCGAAACATGTACCGCGGTGGTCCCGTACAAACTTGTACTACCTTGTACCTCGGACACGTCTTGCTATTAGCAATTTTTTGTTGCCTTTCTTGCAGCTCTACATTAGCTAGGATTTCCGCTACTTTTTCTTCTATTTTCTGCCCCTGGGACAGCTTTTGCTCTACCAGTATCGATGACCACCCGGCCTTTCTATATAGCATCCCTCTTTCCTTCATCCATCTCACACCCTCATTCTTTACCCATTCCCTGTAACACATAACCCACGCTTCCCTCGCCACTCTCTCTTCACCCATCTCATACATCCGTCTCTCCATTTTCACCACTCTTTTAGCTGCCATCCACCCCACCGACATTCTATGGCACTCCTGCAGCACTATGTAACTGGGAGTTGTACGATCCAGCCCTAAGATCTGTTTCAAGTACTGCAGTTGTACTCGCTCTACACTCTCACTCGCACTCACTCCCCACACTTCAGCCGCATACAACACCACAGACTTTATACATGCATCCCACCATACCATCTGCACTCTCACATTTCCTGCTAACACTTCACTCCATGTACTCCGCAGTCGCCCCATTGCCACTCTCGCCTTCTTACATACAAATTCAATATGTCGGGACGTGCCTCCAAACTCACTAAGCACATACCCGAGATATTTAAACTCTTTCACTCTTTCACTCTTTCAACTATCTCTCCCTGCCACACAATCTCTTCTTCCTTTCTCCTTCCACCCGCATTTTTACATAACATCCACTTCGTTTTGTTCACATTTACACTTAATCGCCTCTTTGCAAAGTATCTCCCCAGCCTCTCTACTATCTCTCTCAGTTCTCCAACTGTCTTCGCAAACACAACAACATCGTCCGCATATGCCAGGCTCCAAATTTTTTTTTTCTGCCCACCACAATACCTCCTGCCTGACCCATTTCCAGCACCTTCTCCATATCGGACACATATAAATTAAATAGTAGAGGGCTAAGTGGACACCCCTGCCTTACTCCTCTTTCCACTCTAATACATTCCGACTCATTCTCTCCCACTCTTACATTACACCACGTCTCTCTGTACACTTCACTTATTCACTGAATCACCTGCTCAGACACTCCTTTCGTTCTCAGACACTCCACCAATATCTTTCTATCCACAGTGTCATACGCCGCTTTCAGATCCACAAACAACAGATACATTCTCTCCTTTCTCTTCATCGCCCTTTCAACCAGCCAGTTCAATGTAGCTATCTGGTCTATTGTGGACCTCCCTTTTCGGAAACCCCCCTGTATTTCTGGTAGTAGCTCTTTCTCCTCCACTTCCTCCTCAAGTCGCTCCTATACCATACTCATAGCGATTTTATAAAGAGAGTCCATAAGTGTTATCCCCCTGTAGTTTTCTACTTGTTTGGAAGATCCTCTCTTATGAATCGGAACTATTACGCCTCCCCTCCACTCCACCGGAAATTCCTCCTCTCCTCTCCATATGGCATTAATGAGTTCTAACAGCTTCCTTTTTCCGTCTACACTGCATAACTTCCAGGCTTCTGCTTTTAAATCATCAATAATTTCAATTAGTTTATGACATTTGTTAACTTTTCACGTTATTTCTGAAAATTAGATTTTGATAATTTTTGTCCAAAATTATTACTATTCCCATATGTTAGTCAAAGTTTAGTAACATAAATAATGCACACAAATTTGTTTATGTTTTAAATTTAACCTAAAAAATATCAACTCTATTTATTTAGTGTCATAAATTTGACTATAAAAAAAACTGCAAAATTAATATCTGATTAATCGTCTAACGAGGGTTTTTACTCCCAGATTAAGCATGAAGTAAAATTTCGAGTTTAGAAAAGCCTGAAAATTTATATTTGCTAGGGCGCGCGAGCGAAGCGAGTCGCGCCCTAGCAAATCCAAATTTTCAGGCTTTTCTAAACTCGAAATTTTACTTCATGCGCCTCGCGTATAAATCACTAACTTCAAATGAAATCTTTAACTACTTGGTTATTGTAAAATAAATTTAGTATGTCAATTATCAGTTGTTCAAATTACAAGGAAACTACTATGCTATGACGGACACATGATTATTTCTTTTTCTTAAATTTTTTAATACAATGTATTGTGTAAAATTCGTGCTCCGAACAGACTAACAATTTGTCAATTATATAATAGTATTATAACCAAACCAACTATAGGGGAGAAAAAAATTATTGAAGGTATATAACGAGGTGAAAAAAAAAACATATTATAAGGCACGAATTTAGAAATTGCAGGATTTGATAATACTTTTCTAAAATGTATTAACTCGAAATCAAACATAAGCAGTATATTTTGAACTTCCCAATATTGTCAATGTTTTATACGCGTGGCGCATGAAGTAAAATTTCGAGTTTAGAAAAGCCCCGTGAAAATTTGTCTCGGGTCGCTGCGCGACCCTCGACAAATTTTCTACGCGGGGCTTTTCTAAACTCGAAATTTTACTTCATGCTTAGTCTGGGAGTGGAAGACACTCGTTACAAATTTCAAATTTGAACTCTTTTATAAAATCAACCAATACTAGAAAAATTACATGGTGCACATCGAGATATGTATAAGTACTTAAAAGAAAAATTGTCTAGACGTCAACAATTGAGAAATGTCGAAAATGTCGAGAAAGTATGAAAACAGGAACATTTTTATAAAATCTATTATACATTTTATATGTTGAATTATTATAATATATTACATAACAAGTTTCGTAAGTAGCTAGAACAAGACTTCAATTTTAATAATTTGCTTATTTGCCTAATATTAATTTTTAGGATTGTATGTTCATAACTTTGCTCAGGAAATTTGTTTGTTAACCTAAAAAATATCAACTCTATTTATTTAGTGTCATAAATTTGACTATAAAAAAAACTGCAAAATTAATATCTGATTAATCGTCTAACGAGGGTTTTCACTCCCAGATTAAGCATGAAGTAAAATTTCGAGTTTAGAAAAGCCTGAAAATTTGGATTTGCTAGGGCGCGCGAGCGAAGCGAGTCGCGCCCTAGCAAATCCAAATTTTCAGGCTTTTCTAAACTCGAAATTTTACTTCATGCGCCACGCGTATAAATCACTAACTTCAAAAGAAATCTTTAACTACTTGGTTATTGTAAAATAAATTTAGTATGTCAATTATCAGTTGTTCAAATTACAAGGAAACTACTATGCTATGACGGACACATGATTATTTCTTTTTCTCAAGTTTTTTAATACAATGTATTGTGTTAAATTCGTGCTCCGAACAGACTAATAATTTGTCAATTATATAATAGTATTATTTGCATATTTATTATTATTTTTAATTCAAAAATTCTTTGACTTTTCGCTAAAAAGGCTGAATTTCCATAACGTTTCCCGATGAATAAAATCGCCACCCTGTAAATTTATTTTTAAAACAGTTATTATTAGTAAATGTTCCCCCCAAAAAATGCTCCCAGGATCCGCCACTGTAACATATATAATAAAGTAGAAGCCTCCACAATACAGATATGCTAATAATTGAATCCTCTCAAAAAGCAATACCAGCAACTTTAATTTTTTAAGTCTTAAAAGATTCACTTAATCTGGAATAATCTAAATTTCCAACTAAGAACACTTTTAGCTTTCGATTCGCTCAAAAGTTCCAGAGAATACTTAAACACGTGCTGTTGATTTTATTATTAATACACTAGTACCCCTCAATCGATTGCAATAAATTCACGAATTTATTTTATTAATTTGCATTATATTTTGAATTGGATTTTAGAAATGCGTTCTTAAACGCGTCCAAATAATTCCTGAAAGCATTCGCGGATTTTGAGAACGTGACCGGAATTAAATTTTACTTCTTCCGCACGCGCTTCTAATTATTACGTTAATGCCGTCGGGCGTCGATCCTTGTCAATAATTGAAGAGCTTCATTAGTTTATATTCACAAGAAAATTTTCAATAAAAATTAAAAATAGAATAAAAGGTTGAATAAAACAAAAACAAATGTTTATTCTCCGGCGCATTTGCCATTTATTGTGTACGCTTGGAAGCCCGCTGATTAATACAAGAAAATTTTCAATAAAAATTTAAAATAGAATAATAGTTGAATAGTGCTACAAAAAATTATTTCCCAGCGCATTTACCATTTATTCTGTACGCTTGGAAGCCCGCTGATTAATAGAATTTTTACTGAAGCATAATTTTAATTACATCAGGTAAATTTAATTTAAAGCAAGTTTAAGTTAATTGTAATTTAAGTCAGGAGTTATAAAACATAAGCGGTTAATAATTTTATGTGCATGCGGTGCACATAACGCTTAGCGAAATTTATTACCTTTCGAAATGGAGATAAGCTATATAAAACATGCAGGTTATCCATCACGCTTTAGCTGAATAATATTCTAAATCATAGAAAATTCACCAACATTTTTATATAAAACTATAACAGTATATTTTATTTACACCACTAGAGAAGAAACGCCGCAAAAACTGAACGGGAGATTAATTTCATTTGGGCTTTAAAAACCCTTATCAAATTTATTTTAATAATACACGCACACAAACACCATCACACACACACACCCTCTCACACACACACACTATCGTCGGATTAAAGATAATAATAATAATAATAAACAATCTTTATTCCTTTAAAAATATGCATAAGAAAGAAAATAAACATATACTTAATATAGGAATTTGCGTCAAGGGAAACACGTATGTATAGCAATGTTATACAATTTTATAATGAAAGAATTATTCCAAATTATATGGTTCCATTAACAATAGCAAATTAATTAGTCTATTCTTGAAAATATTGATCCTATTCTCCATTTTTAGGTTAGACGGCAAAAAATTATAAAATTTCATACACCTATATTCGGGACTTTTTCAGTGAAAGTATACTTGTGAATAAGGTAATCAAAATTTTGTTTATGTCGAGTATCGTGCTCGTGTGAACTTTTGTTTTTCAAAAATAGATGCTGTTGTTTCCAAGCGAATAGTAGACTGTCTAGTATATATATTGCAGTTACTGTGAGTATACCATTTTCAGAAAACAATGTTCTGCATGAAGCCGTTGTTTTAAACCCTAACATCGCTCTAAGTGTACGCTTTTGGAGAAGTTTCTAAGTGCATACAAAAACTTAATTTATGCAAATATTGCAACTTTTGAATAATATATTACGTCACGAGAGTGGTATGCAGCATATTACATTTGAGCGAATATGTTGCGCACGAGCCGCGCAGCGGTGAGTGCAGTATTCCGTGAGTATGTAACTGCCATACCACTCGAGAAACGTACGATACTTTACCTACGTCCAAACAAAATAGACAATAAGCATGAAAGACAAACGTATTTATTCAATAATTTTTGATAGTAACATGACATTGATAAAAACTAAATTACTACTTGATCAATATACATCAAAGAAATGTCATTTGGTTGTGCGGTAATCAATCAGCTATTCAGCTGTCAGCATGTAATATACTTGTCGAAGCTATTACGTGCATGTGTAGGTAACGTCAATCATACGCGTCAAGATGACAGTGTGGTATGATGCGGTTACTAGATAGGGTGTAGGTAAATGAGGTTTATACATATTCACTATGATGATAATGACAAGCTTAATTTAATTTAAATTAACGGCAAAAGGAAATAAAACTGTGTTTTGCTAGTAAAGTTTAGGCAATTTTATTTAACATACGGTAAGTTTAATTTTCGGTAAACTGTTTACGTTTTCAATTAAAAATGTGCCTCTGATGAAATTAGCGCACAACTTTGATATAGTTTATACGCAATGACCCAAAAACTCCTCAAACATCCTTTTAATGCATAATTAGGTGGGAACGAAACGACTTCGAGGAAGTTTAAATAATCCTCATTAATTAACCGGATGATTAGATCACACGAAAATTTCCTCTCCTCTTGGTTCAATCAACTTACGAGGAGAATTTTAAACTCACTAATTTCGACGAATTTAATCAACTATTTTCAGTTCTTAGTTTCTATCATAAATACAATTTTATAAAACTAATTACACGTACTTACTTACATTTTTAATAAATGGGATTCTAAGATACACTGCAGAATAATTTGAATTGAACCAGTGTCTTAACTCCCAGATTGTGCATGAAGTAAAATTACTAATTTAGAACTAAATTTCGGGCTTTTCTAAACTCGAAATTTTACTTCATGAGCCAAGCGTATAAAACACTGGTTTAATGTAAACTTTAAAATATACCCCTTAAGTAATTCTAATTCTCACAGTGAATTCGACGAATTCCTTTTGAGGATTCGAATTTCATTTCAGTATTCGTTATAAGGATTCGAATTCGTTTTGAGAATTGAAATTCCTTTTGAGAATTCAAATTCCTTTTGAGGATTCGAATTACTTTTGAAAATTTAAATCGTTTAGTAAGTATTCGAATTATTTTATAAGGATTCGAATCAACTTCATTTGTATTCGAATACTAATTCTCTTGAAAAAATGTCAGGATCACGAATTATTTTACATATGTTCGAAAGCATAAACACCATCTAATGCCCATTAGCTTAAGTAGCATCGTCAATAGCTGGCAAACTACTTAAGCTAATGGTCGTTAGCTGGCGTTTACGCTTTTGAACATATCGGGTGATCAACAATGATTGTAGACAGGTTAAATTTCCCGCCAAAAAATGTTGGTACAACTGATTATCTGAAAAGAAAATCCCCTAGATTGCTTTGCCATTGGCGTAGAAAACATTTTTTCCCAAAATAAATTAAATATTTAATCATAACTATATATAAAATTTTTACAATTTTAATTAAATATACAAAGTAAATTGAAGTAAGTTAAGGTTTTGTGTATTTTTAATAAACGTAGAGTTAGCATCCCTAATTTTATAATAAATGTTGAAAATGATGGCCTTCATTTTCTAGGCAAATTTTAACTCTACGTTTTTTATTTTGAAATACTCTTTGAAGCTCCTCCGGATTTATGTTCCTTATCTCTTCTTCAATTGCTGCTTTAAGCTCGTTTAGGGTATGCATTCGATTTTTAAATGCCCGAATAAATAAAAATCGCACGGAGTGAGGTCTGGCGAACGTGGTGGTCATAATCCGTCGCTTACCAAGCGATCATCGTAAAATTCCCTCAAGTAATTTAATGTCGCCAACGCAGTATGAGGAGTGGCTCCATCTTGCTGAAAATAACCCATTATCTGTTCGTCATCATGTAATTGATTCAAAAATTCATCAGAATGAGTGCTCGGTAGCGCTCCGCATTGATTATTTCGTTGAAAAATATTGGGCCAATTAACCGACGTCTCGAAATTGCTACCCAAACACCAATTTTTTGTGGATGTAGATCCGTTTCAATAAAAGTATGAGTATTTTCTGTAGCCCACGTACGATAGTTTTGGCTGTTCACATATCCTGACAAGTGAAACCACGCCTCGTCAGTAAAAAAGGTCTTGTCCAACATACCATTATCATTTAAATTCTGATTAAACCAATTGCAATAATCAATTCTTTTTTGGAAATCAAGTGGCTGAAGTTGTTGAACTACCGATACCTTATACGGGTGCAAATGCAGAATTTTTTTTGCGGCTTTTATGCCACTCCCATACGATACTCCTGTAAAAGGATTAAACATTAAAATTTGTGCGCACCTTAAAATTAAGAACATACCCGTTTGAGCTGAAAGTTTTCTTAAAGATTTTGTTGGACTTTGTTCAAGTCGTTGTTGAATGTCGCCAACAACCTCTTCTGTTAAGATAGGCAGTCTTCCAGCTGACTTGCCCTTACAGATACAATTCTTTCCCTCAAAACGGCCAACAATGCGGGTTTTATGCGAGGAAAATGTTTTGTAAGGAATGTGGACATCGGGGAAGGCTTGAATAAATTGATTCAGACACGATTGTAATGAGTAAGTCCATGTGCCATCTTCATTCATAGTTCCACTTCGATAATGAGCCTTCAGGATAAAAGCATCATGCTGTGGTGCAAACATCACGGTAAACACAAGCGAATTCTCTTAAAATCCGTAAATTTAGGATTAAACTTAAATTTTCTAACCTTAAAAACAGCAAATCACTTACCACAAAACAAAGACTTATACAAAGTAGTCCTGATAAGAACTGATGTCTATGAAACAGAATGAAAAATAACTTAATTCGAAGAATGAATTAACACAATGGCAAAATACGACGCACGACGGTGCTAATGTCAAATCGAGTTACTGTTTATTAATTTTTCCTTGGCATGAACTTGGAGCGATCAAATTCCCCAGATTTTTCGGCGGGAAATTTAACTTATCTACAATCATTGTTGATCACTCTTTATGTAAATTGCACAGGCCGTAATAAATGGTCAGCACAGGCCATAATAAATGGTTAAAGATGTGCTGTATTCTTTAAGCAGTGGTTCGGGACTATACTGATGATAGCGTTGAAGCCTGAAAGGCGTATATGGTTATCCGGTGAATGAATGAGAACTGAACATAAATTCATATTCTTGAATTATTTTACACAAAAGTATTCGAATACCTCTTTTGAATCCCCTAATAGGCTTCGAATCCTGCCCAGCTCTGTACGTAAAGATATTAGGTATGTGTATAGAGCTCATTGTATTTGAATAGGCGAGAAATTCGAAGAAATTTAGACATGGTTGTATCTGTGTAGAGTTTATCTATGCAACTAATTAAGTGATTTGACTAAAAATAATGTCATTTTCACAATTATGCATCCCTCACCATCACCACCATCCTTGCACCCACAACATCACAATAAATAATAACCCAATATCGCCCTCCTCTACATGTAAATATCTCGGTATTACATTCGATACAAAATTCACCTTTAAAACCCACTTCCAGAACCTCAAGGCAAAAGTCAGGTCGAGGGCTCGGCACTTCAGAATCTTAACCTACCGCAATCACGGTATCACAACAAAATCTGCAGTGCATTTCTATAAAATGATATGCCGTCCTCTACTCGACTATTCTGCCATCCTTTTCTTTAACCCCCGTCCTGCTGTCCGAAATAACCTCCAAGTTGCCGAAAGATCAGCCCTTAAAGTGCTTACCAAAACCCACTTCACAACCCGTCAAACCAACTCCTCTATGAAAAATGCAACATTATCCCAATTGATAACCGCCTGAAACTACTGGCAAATAAATTCGCCCTAAACCCATTTATTCAGAATATCATCCACAACCTATACATTCCACGCAACCCCAACATAACCCCTAAATGTAGATATCCAGAAATCACTATTCATCAATTCATTTGATCGACAATGACAAATGATCATGACGATTAATCATTCAATATCATACACAAACCTGTATCATTCACTTTCTCATATCATAAATATATATATATATATATATATATATATATATATATATATATATATATTATGACAAAATAAAATACATTAAATAAATAATAACAGGCCGAAAGACCACTGGTCGATAGCCGATTTGCGAAAATATGTAATTATAATATTTGTTAATGTATTTTTGTATATATTTCTGTAAATAAAGATGTTTATATATATATATATATGTTAAAACGTAGATTTTCGCGGGCGTAACATGTATCACTGTTTCTTCGGGTTTGGTCCCGCGTATTTTCTTGGCTCTGGTCCATTATATTTTTAATTCGACGTTTGGATGACGTCGCAGTCATCATCGTCAGGAATAACTATCAAAATTCCATTACTCTAGCAACCACTTGTTTGACTTTTACGTACTACTTGATGCGTGAATTTCTTGTTTGACGATGATGACTGCGACGTCATCGAAACGTCGAATTAAAAATATAATGGACCAGAGCCAAGAAAATACGCGGGACCAAACCCGAAGAAACAGTGATACATATATATATATATATATATATATATATATATATATATATATATATATATATATATATAATGTCATTTCGATACTGTAATTCACGTTTGATAAGTAAAACAAGTCGTTTTTTAGGTTTGATTTTATGAGCACACATGATAAGTGATTTGACTAAAAATAATGTCATTTCGATACCGTAATTCACTTTTGATAAGTTATGCAAGTCGTATTTTAGGACGTTTGGTGTTATGAGCACACATATTTTTTAATGTGTCGCCTAGTTAAATGGAACAAGCTATCCATGCAAATTTGATCAAGGTTTATTAATATAATCCCAAATGGTAATTACTTTGATGTGACGTTATAAAAATTAAATTAAACCCTAATGCCCCTCTGGAGTTACGTAAAGTCCTCCTCACGTTGCGAAACTCATTCAATGCTATAACTTTTCCATGTACTTGATGAGTTTTACCTGTAAACCGACGTTTTGTGCAATTTGAATTGAATTATAAGGCGGCGATCCGGATTCGATTCCCGGATATGAAAATGGTCATTGTTTCCAAGACACTTTACAAAAAACAAAATATTATTATATTAAATATCAAATATCAAATCTAAAATAAATCATGAGTGTTTCAAAAAATATGAAAATCTAAAATGGTGCCAATAAGATAAACAAAAGTTAGCTATAGTCCCCGGGTAAATGTTATAGTTATCTTAGATCAAAATATTCCTCATTAAAAGGTTCCTATATAATATCAAAATTCTAAATGTCTAGATTCAGTAGTTTTTAAATAAAAAAAAAATAAAAAATATTCCCGAAAACATCAGTTTATTGCTGATATCTCGAAAACAAAACAAGATATTTCAAAATTGTTTTTAGATTATTGGTAGGCACTAAAATACGGAACTTTGCCAAATCGACTCTCTATCTCTTCAAAAAACCGAAATTCCCATACATTCTGTCAAAATACGGACACCCTGTATAGTGAGGGTTTTTCTTGTATATATACATAACAGAGCTGGGCAGGATTCGAATCATTTAGGATTCGAATCCTGGATTCGAATCCTTTTAGAGGATTCAAAAGAGGCATTCGAATACTTTAATTAAACTGGATTCGTTATCCGGATTCGTTACACTTTTTTAAAAGGAGTGGTATTCGAATCCAAATGAGGGTGATTTGAATCCTCATAAAAGTATTCGAATCCTCGTAAAAGGATTCGAATCCTCATAAAAGGATTCGAATCCTCATAAAAGGATTCGAATCCTCGTAAAAGGATTCGAATCCTCATAAAATGATTCGAATCCTCATAAAAGGATTCGAATACTTACAAAAGGATTCGAATAGTTACAAGAGGATTCCAATCGTCAAAAATAACTCGAATTAATCGCGAGGATTAACATGAAAAAGTTGTTTTGTATGTTTTTAAATTTCTGGTTAAATCACTGTTTTATACGCGTGGCGCATGAAGTAAAATTTCGAGTTTAGAAAAGCCCCGTGAAAATTTGTCTCGGGTCGCTGCGCGACCCTCGACAAATTTTCTACGCGGGGCTTTTCTAAACTCGAAATTTTACTTCATGCTTAGTCTGGGAGTGGACGACACTCGGTTGTAAGTGATAAAATCAAAAATCAAGTAAATTTATGATTTGTGTCAAATTTGACATTTTGATAAATTTTGATGATTTTTGCCAGATTTGAGATTTTTAATTGTTTTCCGGTAATTTCGCCAAATATAACATTTTAATGAATTTCGATGATTTCTGTCAACTTTGATAATTTCAAAAATTTCAATAATTTCCGTCAAATTTGACATTTTGAATTGTATTTTAAATAATTCCCTCAAATATGATATTTTTAATGTTCGACGTATTCAATCGTATTCTGACAATTTTCGCACAAATTAATATTTTTAACGTTAGCAATCATATCATATTTTGACAATTTTCACACGGATTGAAATTTATGACGTTTCGAATTATATTTTGACCATTTTCATATGAATTGACATTCCCAATCAAATGTTTACACTTAACATGTCGATTTATAACATTTTTATAAGATTTTCAACAAATCGATATTTTCATAAAATTATCATCATTTCGAGATTTTCGTCGATTGATCAGATTTTGCAGTATTTCCTCAATTTTCCTCAATTTATCGATTGTTGATGAAATTTTCAATATTTCGAGATTTTTAATTAATTTATGAAAATGATTATTTTCAACATATCTTGATTTTTGTTATTTTGTCATTTTTATCGATTTATAAAATTTTAATGAAATTTTTGATATTTCGAGATTTTCTCCTCAAATTATATAAAATGTTTATATGTAAGATTTTCAATATGTTTATTCAGATTTGTAACGATTTAAAAAAAAATATTGACTCATTATTTGAACACACAAATTTGAGATTTTTTTTTTCTTCAAGACATATTTAATCATTTTTGACATTGAATGGCATTTTTGATATTTTTTACCTTTTGAGATGACATTTTTGACAATAGATTATATTCTTGATATTAGACTACGTTTCTTGACATTAGATAACATAAGTATAAATGAAATTGCCAATTCTTGGTTGCAGAATAGATGGCCTGAATAATTTGACCCTAATTGTTACATTTGCAGTAGGTTACTGTATGTAACAGCAAACACTTGTTGTATAATTCAATGTCTGTCGGGGTATTAGCCCGGGAAGTAGTTGTTTCAATGAGTGTTTGATATAGTCTTTGTAAGACTAACTTGTTGTAGATTGCGAATAGAATCGCACTTTTAATGTTTATTAGATAACATGTTTGACATTAGATGTTACTTTTGATAAACAATGAAATTTTTTACTTTTTTTCCATTTCTGATGTTAAAATTGAATAACGTATTTGACATTAGATGGCAGTTCTGACATTTGATATTTTTTTACTTTTTTTATATTAGACGACAATTTTGACATTTGATATTTTTGTTACTACGTATTTACTTCTTTTACAATGGATGAGAATTTTTATATTATTAGATTACTTTTTTGACGTAATTACTGATTTTGACAGAAATTTTCGTTTTTGTAAGAACGTTTTTGTCAAACTGTCACGTACTGACATAAAATGGTAATTTTGACGTAAATCGATTTTATCAACACGCCGAATTTTTGACGTTTTTGATATTTTTTTATATTTACGAGATGACATTTTGGTCATTTTGATGTTTTTGGCACTTTTTAAATAATTTTGACATATTTTGATAACTTTTAAAACTGAAAACAGTTTTAATATGTTTTTATATTTTTAACATTACTTGAAATCAGTGTTTAATACGCGTGACGCATGAAGTAAAATTTTGAGTTTAGAAAAGCGCAGTGAAAATTTGTCTCGGGTCGCTGCGCGACCCGAGACAAATTTTCTACGCGGGGCTTTTCTAAACTCGAAATTTTACTTCATGCTTAGTCTGGGAGTGGAAGACACTCATTCGTAAATTTTTGAATTTTAATAAAGTTGTGCATATAAATACAGGACTTTATGATAATTCAAACATTTACGAACGAGTGTTCTCTTTCATTCTTGGTTTATTGAACAAAAACAAAAGAGCTGAGGTGAAAAGTGTTTAAGTAAAAGTGGTTAATTTTTTCGTTGGCTACAACTTTTGTTTGAAACATTTTTTGATTTAGACATCGAAAGCCACAATCGGTGAGTTGTTGATCTCCACTAGATTTTTTAGTTTCTAATTCAAAAACAAAAGAGTTGAGATGAAAAGTGTTTAGGTAAAAGAGGTTTCTTTTTTCGTTGGCTACAACTTTTGTTTCAAACATTTTTTGACGTCGAAATTCATTCGTTTAATAAAAAAAAACATCTAATGATTTCTGGTTATTTTTAACACAAGACTTTTAGACATTTGATGGTATAATTAATATTTAATTACTGAAATAAGTATTTATTTTTTAATATATTCGTAAATATACGGCAAACAATGTAAAATATTTATTTAAATAAAATATTTAGTAAATAACAATAAAGTAAATTTTATATTATTATTGTTATTATTATACAGGGTGTCCGTATTTCAACAGAATGTATGGGGATCTCAGTTATTTAAAGACATAGAGTCGGTTAAATTGGGGCAAAGTTGCGTAATTTAGGGTCCAATAATAATCAAAAACAAGTTTAAAATATCTTATATCGTTAATGAGATATTGTCAAAAAACGTATTTTTTTAAAATTCAGACATTCGTCGATTTTATAAAAACGTTTAATTTGAAGTTTCGAACGAGTGTTTCCACTCCCAGGTTAAGCATGAAGTAAAATTTCGAGTTTAGAAAAGCCTGAAAATTTGGTTTGGTCGCTCCGCGAAGCGGAGCGGCCAAACCAAATTTTCAGGCTTTTCTAAACTCGAAATTTTGCTTCATGCGCCACGCGTATAAAACGCTGAAATATTGTAATGTTAGAAATACACAGAAAACATTTTTTTATAAATAAATAATAATCGAAACAATTAAATAACAAAATATTTACATTTTTCATCAAACATTCTCAAGTCAGGTTAAATAATACAATGCATCAAATTAACTTATTTAGTAATTTATTAATAAAAAATTAATAATATTGCGTGCGGTTTATTGAAATTAAAAATATAGGTATATCAATGGATTAGTAATAACATATTTTTCTTAGGAAACAGATTTTTAATTTATGAGTGCTTAGATACATTCACAAGTGCGTTCTATCATCATAAAATAATATTTTGGTTTCATCGAATTAATTAAAAAGCCGCAGTTAATGTGTGACCCGTGTGTTAATAAATTGATTATTCGGTGGACAGAATTCGGTGCAGGTTTGCGTTCGATTTGCATATTTAGTCACGTAATTAATTCAAAAATGATAATAACTGATTTTTAAAATAAAAATTGTTTATACCAACAAATCGTATTATCAACAGTAATTGCACAAGTGCATTGGAAATTATCGGTAACAAGTTTGCACTCTTTCGACAAACAAAGTCGTACGAGGGTTGCCTTTTATATTTCGGGATTGGGCAACCCTAGTGTTGCAATCTGGCAACTGAGAGCTCTATCGTAAAGTTTGACATTTTTGAGTTTATACGTACTCAGAACGTTTTGACATATGAGCGTTATTTGTGTCGTTTACACTAACTTAAAAGATTTATCTCGGCCAAAGAATGGAATTAAATCGTGAACATTTTCGTGCGATTATTTTTTACAACTTTCGACGTGGATTAACTCAACAACAGTGCATGGTTGAACTTAATTCAATTTTTGGACCAGTGTTTATCGATGGTATGGTGAATTCAACCGAGGTCGTAGTTCACTCCAAGACGAATTTCATGAAGGTGGTCCAAAATCAGTTGTTGTTCCGGAAACTATTGATGCTGTGCGCAAACAAATATTGCAAGATCGTCATGTGACCTATCGTGAGGTTGAGACAACCTTAGGCATTAGTGGGACCATCATACATTCAATATTGCATGAACATTTGACTGTCAAAAAAATTTGTTCGCGTTGGATCCCACACAATTTGTCAATCGCTCAAAAAAAGGCTCGTGTCGATTGGTGCAAAGAAATGCTCAAAAAATACGATTGCGGTGCTTCGAAACACGTCTATGACATCGTGACAGGTGATAAATCATGGATTTACGCGTACGAGCCCGAAAGTAAACAGCAGTCGACCGTATGGGTGTTTCAAGATGAGCCAAATCCAACAAAAGTTGTACGCGCACGAAGCACTTCCAAGCAAATGGTCGCCTGTTTTTTCTGAAAAACTAGACATGTCGCAACCGTACCACTAGAACAACGCAGAACAGTGAATTCTGAGTGGTACACAACCATTTGTTTGCCAGTTGTCATCCAAGAAATCAGGAAAACCAACCGCCGAAAACGGATCACTCTTTACCACGACAATGCGAGCTCTCACACATCGGCTTAAACAACTGCATTTTTGAGCACGCAAAACATCGATTTGATGAGTCATCCGCCATATAGTCCTGACTTGGCACCGAATGACTTCTTTTTATTCCCAACCGTAAAAAATAAAATGAGAGGTCAACGTTTTTCGACACCTGAAGAAGCGGTTGATGCGTTCAGAATGCATGTTTTGGAGATACCTCAATCAGAGTGGCAAAAGTGCTTCGACAATTGGTTCAAACGCATGCAAAAGTGTATAGATCTTAATGGGGAATATTTTGAAAAACAATAAAGCGATTTTCAATGATTAATATTTATTTTTGTTTTCTAATCCCGAAATATAAAAGGCAACCCTCGTATTGCTTGGCAACAGTCTCGAGCCCGTAGGGCGAGGGGCTGTTGCTTAAAGCAATACGACTGTGTTTGTCGAAAGAGTGCAAACTTGCGATAATTTCCAATGCACGAGAGCAATTTATCAGACTATATCCCAACAAAAATATTACAATAAAAAAGGAATCTATTCAAAAGAAACGAAGACATTTATTGAGTATAATAATTATTAATTGTACAATTATTGTATACTATATTTTGCTTATCAGGTTCATTATGTTGTTCATTTCTTGTCACTAAAGTATTGGAGTTTTTTATTCTGAGGTTGTTAATAATCTTAGTATGATGGTCAGAATTTAATTGCAAATACGGTGTAAGTGATTGCGAACTAGAAAGCCCGGTGATTTTAACAACCTCTTGGTCACTACTTCCCTGTTCCATTAATTGACTCACAGCTGTTGCTCTACTAGAGTGATTGCTAATTTTAATCATTTTGGTGTTTAAACCGATTTTCTGAGCCGCTTGTTTAACCCACTTCCCAATTTCGTTGCGGCCAATGGGCATATTTTTATACCAGCTTTTTCCCGATGGCCAACTCTTATTTACAGTTAAAAACAGACGATCTGTTTTAATGTTGTCGCCACGTTTTGACAATAATTTCTTAAGTAATCGTACCGGACACACATCTTCATTACTCTTGTTTGGTGTGAGCCATTTGTTTTCGGCTAAGCGTTGTCCTCCACCCTGAGAGGTTTTAGAAAATATGGTATTGTAAATTATTCTTCCAGTCCATTCTGCAGAATTATTTAATTCATCCTTGAAGTGCTGAATTAATGTTGATGTCCCTTCGCCTCCTCTCCACGCGAGTTCAACCGACGCTATGTGAAAGAATTTTCTTTGCAACCCATCGGGACTGTCCTCGTTAAATTGAAGAACTATCGCTTGAAATTCTTCTGATGATAACGGTGCAGAACTCATGCTTCTCTTCTCAGGCAACCGCTGCAATTCTTTGCGTTTGGCATCGCGGGCGCTTCGTGCCGGTTTGAATATTAAGTCTTTAAATGGATCAAACATTATTTGAAACTCACTGAAGTACTTCTCTTGCACTAACTTAGCAGTGGTATTCCATAGCGTCTTGACTACCTTTTCTTTATAGTTCGTGCCGTCCCTCTTTCTCATATTGTATGCCCAGTTTTCCAATATTTTAGAAATGTCTTCCAAAGTGCAAGTCGCATTTAACGTAATATTTTTCTCCACGCAAAACTCCGTAACTGTTTCCATATATATTTTTGCGATGATAATGTATTTATAGGCTGGGCGTTTCTTACTTTTTCGTGAATTGCTTCTAGAGGTGTACTTCCGAACCGTGTGTTTGCGATCATTTTTATAGCGTTCACAAAAACTAGAAGCTGATTGGTTCTTTGGCGGGATATAGTCAAAGGAATTAAACAAAACAAAAACATAAACGATTTAGATTGATTATACTCACAATTCAGCTTTAGTTTTATTAAAGCCGGTAGTATAAAAACGTTTCTATAATTTTTTTCCTAAATATACATACATACAAATTTGTTTATTCGGGGGATTTAAGTACATTATTGTATAATATAATACGATCTTGTATTAAAATTCTCCTATCATAGGCTATCGACCCGAGGTCTTTCTGCCTTTTTCTAAATATTTTAATTGCTTTATTGATTAGGATGGTTGCTTTATTTTTATAAAACATGTAAATAAATGTGTGGGCGAGAGGAATTGATTGTAAGGATGGGAAAGCAAAAGAAAAAAAATGGGTCTATCCGACCTCGATAAGTTCTTGCCCTGAGGTATTTCATCAGTGCTGGAAGTCATCTGAAGAATGCGTTCGCACACACAAGCCCTTCCTTAATATACAAAGGAATATTACCAATAACCTATAAATAGTTCTGCGATTCATAAAAATTTCTCGTGCCTGTTCACACACATTTTTTACAAGATAACATTTTTTCACATAACAATTCGAAAAAATTGAAGAACTTATTATAAATAATAATAATAATTAAAATAAATTTTAAGAATATGAATTTGTGTTCAGTACTCATTTATTCACCGGATAACTATATACGCGTTTCAGGCTTCAACGCCATCATCAGTATGGTCCCGAATCAGTGCTTGAAGAATACTGAACATCTTTGACCATTTATTATGGCCTGTAAAACTAGTTTCCACTTTGAGTCATTGAAAGTCGAAACTAGTTGGACTTTCTATTTTAAGTCATAGTTAAATATGTTTCACCACGTGAAAGATAAGAAACTTGTTATTATTATTATTATTATTATTATTATTCTTTATTTACGGAATTCACCTTTTTTACAATTGAAATTAACAACATTAAAGCAATAAATAACATGTAGGAATAAAATATTGAATTAAAAGATAAATATAAATAATTATGATCACAGGTCATTGTTATATTAAATTTTGAGCTAATATTTTCCAATTAAAACTGACTTGTTAAATTAAACGGTCGTAACTTTAACCTCCTGCCATTTACTTCCGAAATAATTAATTTTATTTATTCTCACGTCAAAGTAAAGCGCATTCTTTGCTCTCGCGATTCTAGAAAAGTTCATGAAAATCCGAAGTTTCGGTAATTTTTCACATTTTTTTTTAAAACGCAACAAAAATGTTCACTTTTATCCCAATGTTTATTTACTTATTAATCAACTTTAACCATATGTATATTATTTCTCAAGTAATATATTTGATTTATTTCTACGTGACAGAAAAACGCATTCTTTTCTCTAGCGATCCCTAAAAATTTTATGAAAATCCGACGTTTTAGTAATTTTAGAATTTTTTTTTAAAACGCTGGCGTAAAGTTTGTAATTATGTCCGTGTCAATAATATTCCCTTATGATCTTAAGAGATAAATATCAATTTAAACACGAATAATTTATTTTTTAACGTAGGTTTCCACTCCCATATTAAGCATGAAGTAAAGCATGATGTAAAATTTTGAGTTTAGAAAAGCCTGAAAATTTGGATTTGCCGGGGCGCGCCAGCGAAGCGAGTTGCGCCCCGGCAAATTCAAATTTTCAGGATTTTCTAAACTCGAAATTTTACTTCATGCGCCACGCGTATAAAATAGAGCTGATGATACCCGGGTACCCGCTCACTACCCGAATAAACGGGTAATACCCGGGTACCCGGATCGCAGTACCCGGGTACCGGTACTACCCGTATTACGAGTATTACCCGTATTATCCGTATTACCCGTATTTCCCGTATTACATATTAAATACTATAATTCACATTTGTAATACCCGTATTACCCGTATTACATATTAAATACTATAATTCACATTTGTTATGTACAGAATGAATGAGAAATTTTTGCGATACCGTAATTAAGAAGTTAGCAAACAGAATTGTACTTACAGAATCAGCTACACTGTTTGGCGAAAAGTCGTTTGAGAAAAACGTGTTTAAAGTTTAGGTAAGTTCTAAAATGATAATTATTTAAACTTGCCATTATTTAAACTTACCATTAGTATGCTATACAGAAATAGCACTTTCTCCTCTTCGTTCTGTGGGCGCTCTTCCGCATTACGCGTTTTGGGCTGTAACTTAGCACATTTTTAGAATTTTACAATCAAATAATACTCAAAATGCGGGTAAACGTTTGCACTTTCAAAGTAACGCAAAAAAAATCGATTTTTTGAAATCTCCAGAATATACGAACATCTTAAATAAAGCTTAGATTTAAACACGTTACAGCAGTGATTTATTTTTGTGGAAAAACACAAGCAAATTAACATTCTCTGTCGAGAGACAATTTCGTTTTGAAGTAACTTTATTTCCTGCTGTTGAAAATACTCACTCGAAACTCGCCGAAGACGCCTATATTTCTAAATTGTACGATATAGTATCTCCACGTATTTTGCAATTTGCCTGCAATTTATCTTCTGTAGGAGAAGCATATCTCTACACCCAACTTTTCTTTCGTGGCATATTTATTTTTTTATGCAATCGGCACCAAAATGGGATATTAATGACTAGGCACCAAAATACTTTCTAAGGTTTTATATAACGAGGTGGTATTATTATTAAAACATGATCAGTTAATAATATTTAATAAAACTGTAAAACTAATTTAATAATTACTTTAAGTGTGTGGCTGTTGGGGATTCTAACAGGTGATTACATCATTGAAGCCCTGTGTTTGTTAGAACCAAGCGGTAAACAACCAACAACTTAACCTGGAATTATATCCGCAACTTCAAACGCGTAAACGCCAGATGTTGTGTCATTATTCTTTTGTAAACATTAGTGAAAATGGGGCATTGCCGATTGCAAAAAATATAGTATTTACCTCAGCACTAAAGTTTCTTCTTATTACTCTTTTGGTTTATTTGCCTTGGCCCTACGGGTCTCGTCAACTAAATCCAAATCATAATAAAAAGATCCACTTTAGTGCCTTGATAAATAAATAACTATTATATCGTAAACGGTCTCAATGAACAGTCAGTTAAATCAAACGTTAAATCGTTTTTTCTAATATATTCGATATATCGTTGAAAATAAGCATATTCAATACAAGTGAAGTACACGCAATGAAAAGAATCAGGTTGCTGGCCTTAGCTGACATTCAAATTAACGTTTGGGTTAACTGACGTTTCAGTGAAATCGTTTGTGATATAAAAATAATTATGCCACGAAGGATAAGTTGGGTATGGGGTCAAGGTGCATGTGCTGGACAGTACAATTTTTGAACTTTTTTTGTAAACATATGTATTTTGATGAGAAAATAACGAATCCAAAGTCCGATTTTTTAGAAAGCTTACCGTTTAAGCGAAATTAATTTTAAAAGTTGTCGATTTTGATAAACTATTTATCGCTAATATGTGTGATTTTATACACATTTCCTGAATAAAATAGTCCCACATTACAACTTAAACACAAGTTCTTAAGTATTATTTGTAATTTATTACTTTGTCTTATTTTGTAAGCGAATACACTGATTTAATTTTATACTATAAAAGTGACGTTTGTTGACAACTATTTATACAAAATATGTGTAATACCGACTATTGCCTTAGATTGATATAATTTCATAAAAAAAGAACAGGTGGCGCTAGTGTATGATTTATTTGGTTTGTTTCATCAATGTATGTACTTTATGTACATGCGCTATGATATGAATACACAATTTTGATATAAATGCAGTAAAATATATGTTAATTTGCACAACATCGCGGTGGAACAAATAAAATGTCATTTGACAGAAATGTCATTTATAATAGTTCATTATTAATTTATTATCTTATAGTTCTTATACTGTTTTCGGATTACTGCATTGTTGCTGCACATTTGTCCTAGTTGTGTTCGGATAACAGTTTCAGTGTTCACTTTTTTCGAGTTTTATAACGTTACAAACTTGTATGCCAACATAACCTAATTTAGAAGTAAATGAAATGGGCAATGTGCGTAAAGAGACATTAGCAAATTATACAAATGCAAACCTTGCTACTAACCTAACTACTTTATTGTCAACTTTCAAGAGACAACCCTTAGCTGGTGACGTGGTTAAAATTTAATACAATAGATGAAGTAGAGTTTTTTTGGACGCCCATTGAAATCATCTTTAGAATGATCACTTTCTAAAGATTTTATAATATGTTTCTAAATGAGTAGCTTCTCCCAAATATTGTTCATTCGACTATGATGAATGTGTAAATCTGTGGCTTACCGCAAAAACCAGTTAAGTCGATTTTTTGTCGAAAATTGAGTTAGCTGCACTTAAAACAGCCATTAAGTATAATTTGTGCAATAAGACATGTTTAATTATATCATAAACCTTTCTGCTAACCTAACTTGACTAAATAGTATGTGGAATTGCTAACGTGTGCAAACGTGCAAGATAGGCAATTAATTCTATTATAAACCTTTATACTAACCTAACCTAGATATATATGGAGTCGCTAATTTTTAGAAAGAGACTCAAACAATTTATTCTATCATGAACCTTTTTACTAACCTAGAAGTGTATAGAATTACTAAAGTAAGTAATGAGACGTATGCATTTAATTCTATGCAAATCTGTCTGCTAACCTAACCTAACCTAGAAATGCATGGGATTGCCATGAACATTGACTACTATGGGGCTTAAAATCAGGTATCAAATACCGTATCATGCGGTCCGCCAGAGTTTCTAGATTGGGGGCCCGAGTTAGGATGTATAACTGTTACTGCTGTTATTAATATTTCAAATCAAACACTTACCGTTATTCCAAAAGACACGAAGAACGACACAAATACACTAAATAACAAACTGACTACAGTAAAATTATGTACAGAAATTACGAAGTATGTACAGCAATTACAAACCACAATACAATGAAAATTGTTTTACAACAAACATCTTAAAACAAATGACTTCCCCCGATCGATAAGGTCGCTATCTACTTTATCGGCCGCCAATTCAGATGTACTGATTTCACTTATGAATAAATTACTGAATTCATTTAAATGTAGTTTAATTCCTTTATCTTATATCAAATAATTGGAAAATATTATTATTAGTTGTTATATAAATTTATTAATAAAAGCGTTTGATTATGTACTAGCGCCATCTAGTTTTCACACACGTAATCACGGCGATACCAGCGGTGACAATTGAATTTTGGATAAACAAACCTCAAATGTCACCGTTTATATGTTAACGATGTTAACATTAAATTTGTGTAGTGTATTCACGTTAAAATATAAGTAGAAGATCAAAATTGGTGCAGATATGTAGCAATGTATAAGGAAGTTATGCTGTGTATTCAGTTTACACTGGAAATGTGGCATAAAATTGCAAGAAAAGGCAAGAAGGACATCTCATAAAAACATTAACCAAAAACACGAATTGTGACTAAACGGTAAGTTTTAGACAAAAACATACAGAGAGTTTTATGTAACACCGAACATTTTCATAACGAGATTTTTTCTTTTAAATATACATAAGCATGCGTTGTACATTTGCCAAAGCTCTATTTTCAAAAGAATTTAATTTGAAGCTTTAAACGAGTGTTTTCCACTCCCAGACTAAGCATGAAGTAAAATTTCGAGTTTAGAAAAGCCTGAAAATTTGGTTTGGTCGCGTAGCGCGAAGCGCGGAGCGGCCAAACCAAATTTTCAGGCTTTTCTAAACTCGAAATTTTACTTCATGCGCCACCGGTACAAAACACTGATTCAATGTAAAGTTTAGCGGTGTGTTTTAAACTTCGTAATATGTCAGTGTTTTGTACCGGTGGCGCATGAAGTAAAATTTACAGTTTAGAAAAGCCTGAAAATTTGGTTTGGCCGCTCCGCGCTTCGCGCTACGCGACCAAACCAAATTTTCAGGCTTTTTTAAACTCGAAATTTTACTTCATGCTTAGTCTGGGAGTGGAACACATTCATTTCAAGTTTCAAATTGATTTTTTTTAAGAACGAATAAATAAAGATTACAACATATACAGTGTAATTGGGACATATACTTGAAAGAAAAACTCAATGTGTGTACACGTTGAGGGATTAATTGCGATTTATTAGCTACATTTTTTAACGGTCATATAAGCAACCCAATTTACACATAACTTAAAAAATAAGGGTATCAAATTGTATCGGATGAACATGTTCGGTGTTACATAAAACTGTCTGTATATTGGATTCTTCATTGTCACACACAAACGCAGACAGTTCCATTAAAAAAAGTTCTCAAAAAGCTGAAAAACGTCGAAAAAGAACCCAGTGTCCAATACATGCACTCAAGCCGGGTATGGAGATATGCTTCTCCTACAGAAGATGCATTGCAGGCAAATTGCAAAATATGTGGAGATAGTATATCGTACAATGGATCGCCATCGGCTCTAAATAAACATCTCAGGCAGAGACATAAATTATCTGCTCCAATTGTTACAGATAACAGGTTTGTGCAGAAATAATCATCTCGTTCCCTAATCTCGAGAGCATAATACTAATCTTACTATTTTTTTTTTCATTAGTTTAGAAGTTGCATTATCAAAAGAAAATGATGAATTGTCAAACGCATCTACGTCACACTCGGCTGATACTAACAAAATACCTCTAAGAAAACGGAAAGCGACATCAGAATCTGCAAGAAAACAATGTTCTCCCTCAAGGCAGGAAAATATATCAAGAGCTCTTGCACGAATGATTGCAACATGCCAATTGCCTTTGTCATTTGCGCACAGCGATGGTTTTATAGAATTCATGAACATTGTCGAACCAGGTTACCAAGTACCATATCCACAAGCAATTCACGCATGGCTAGATTTGGCCTACGAAGAAATTAGACAGCGAATTTCAACAAATATTACTAATGCATCTTCTGTTGCGATTACAACAGACGAGTGGTAATCCAGAGCACAGGAACAATATGTGTCTGTAACAGCTCATATGATTAATTCGGAATGGGCGTTGAGCAATTTTACCTTGTCCACAATGAACTTAGATGGTCGCCCCACAGCAGATAATTTGGCTGCCGTTTTAGAGCTCGTGCAAGGAGAATGGGAACTTGGCGAAAAATTACATTCAGTGGTACACGACAACGCCAGTTCTATAAAAGCTGCTGTACGACTATTAAGTAATGTTAAACATAGCATTAATTGTGCTGCGCACACGTTGCAATTATGCGTGAAGGACGGGTTAAATAGTGTGCCAGAATACAACGCCGTATGTACAAAAGCGGCGAGAGTAGTAGGCCATTTCAAACATTCGAATGTTGCAACCGGTGCATTGGAAAAGATGCGAGTAAAACTGGGCTTAAAGGTAGGACTTCTTATACAAAGCTGCCCTACGCGTTGGGATTCGACCTACATGATGTGTGACAGATTATGTCAAAATCGCAATGCTGTATGCGGAGTACTAGCGGACAGAACATACACTAACCCTGCTACTGCGCTGAAACTTGAAATTTCGGAGTATGACTGGCGCTTGATGGAAGAAATGTTAGTATTATTGAAGCCGTTGCAGATGACTACGAAGATATTTTGTAGCGACAACACAGTAACGTTATCAGCGGTGCGGCCTATTATAAAAAGCCTCATTATAAATCATTTTCAAGAGGAAATTACCGATAGCGACACCATTGAGAAATTCAAGGAAAGTATGACCACATCATTAGCTGTGCGCTTCGACATGAATCCATCAAATACAGACATTGTTAAACCGGAACAACTGGCGTCATTTCTAGATCCTCGATATAAAGATTTGCGTTCTGAAACAGACGAAGGATCAGAGAAGATTAGAACTCACGTTCAACAAATTATTTATGCGTCTTCTACCGCTGCAGAAGTTGGAACACGCGCTAATGAGGACGAAACGGAGCTGGATTTTATTTTTTCAATTCCAACGAAATCGTCAGATCCATCGTATCAGTACAGACTCTATCTATCTGAACCACAAATCGGACACAATATGGACCCTCTGAAATGGTGGAAAACACACGAAGAAACGTATCCTGCAATCGCTGGTCTAGCGAAAAAATACTTGGGAATACCGGCGTCTTCGGCGAGTTCCGAGCGAGTATTTTCAACAGCAGGAAATATAGTTACTTCAAAACGAAGTTGTCTCTCGACAGAGAATGTTAATTTGCTTGTGTTTTTGCACAAAAATAAATCACTGCTGTAACGTTTTTAAATCTAAGCATTATTTAAGAAGTCCGTATATTCTGGAGATTTCAAAAAATCGATTTTTCTTTTGCGTTACTTTGAAAGTGCGAACATTTACGCGTATTTTGAGTATTATCTGATGGAAAAATTCAAAAAATGTGCTAAGTTACAGCCCAAACCCGTAATGCGAAAGAGCGCCCACTGAACGAAGAAGAGAAAGTGCTATGTATGTATAGCATACTAAAGTTAAGTTTAAATAATAGTAAGTTTAAATAATTATCATTTTAGAACTTACCTAAACTTTATACACGTTTTTCTGAAACGACTTTACGAAAAATGGTGTAGCTGATTTTGTAACAATTCTGTCTGCTAACTCTTTAATTACGGTATCACAGAAATTTCTCATTCATTCTGTATATAACAAATGTGAATTATAGTATTCAATCTGTAATATGTATAATACGGGTAACACGGGTAATACGGGTAATACGGGAAATACGGGTAATACGGGTAATACGGGTAATACGGGTAATTCCGGTACCCGGGTACTGCGGTCTGGGTACCCGGGTATTACCCGTTAATTCGGGTAGTAAGCGGGTACCCGGGCACTTTGGTAACTCATTACCCGGTCGGAATCATTAGCTCTAGTATAAAACATCGATTTATAGTGAAGTTTAAAACATAGATTACTTATATAATTTAAAATTTCTAATTCAAATTTATGAAATTTAGGATTTCTGACTTTGATGGCGCCCCTCTGCTTGATGCCTAGACCCCTCCTTACTTTGACCCTGAAAATATCTAACTGGGTTAAATGTAAAAAATCATTAAGGGCTTTAACTTGATTAGATATGTATCCAGATAAAGCCGTGCTATTCAGATAAATTTGGATGTTAAAATAAAACAAGGAAATATTTCACTTTTTGCAGGTAAATAATAAATAAAAATAAAACAATATATAAACTCACCAAGCTTTGTTTTTATTTCAAGACGCAAATGTTGCAGATTTATTTATCTTTTCACATACAATTTTTCTTAAATGCAAAAAAAATTTATAATAATAACTTAGACTTATAACTAATTAATTTCTTTGTACTTAAAATCCATACTGTGCTTTCATTTCGTGCGTTAAAAGCTCGGCGTTCAGCCAAACGTCGCTTTTGGCGGACAGCAAAAAAGTGCTGTCGAATTCCAAAGGCACGGAAGTGCGCGGATTCAGCTTGAACTTGTAATTGCTCAATAATGAGTAAATTCCGACTTTGGTTTGCATCATGCCAAATCGCATACCTGAAAAGAAAACGATATATTATACAACAACAAAAAACGATAAGCATCTCTGAACTAAATTGAAAGCAAGTGATTTCGAAATAAAACAGAGACATATCCGTCGAGGTAATAGCCAGGGAAGTAGTTGTTTGAATTATTGTTGGATTATTCTGTGCTAGACAAATATTGGTAGTACAAAGCCTTCATAAATGATAGAACGTTTTCAAATAACGCGCCAGAACATTATTAGGTTATTTTTACTATTTAAAGGTGGCAGTAAACGGCAGTCATTTCTAGTGTCCCTTTATGTAACAGAGTACCGCAATTGATAAGGCCCAAGGTACACTTCTGTGCAATAAAATTAAGTACACAAAATATGTTATAGTTTAAAGCGGACATAACAAGTTTCCTAGTTACGTAAATATGTCAATTTCCTTAATGTCAAAATGCAGCGTCATTTAGACAATAATTCAAAAATTCGAATTCTAACTAAAATAGAAGATGGTTTGTCTACTAGACAAATTGCTCGATTGTTAAACATCAGTAAAAACACTGTTTTCAGAGTTAAGAAACGTTGGGAGCAGGAAAGAACTGTTATAGTGTTTTATTATTTATTGAAACTGCTGCTAGGCAATTAAAACAGACCCGAATCATACAACTAGAATATTGTAAAAAATAGTTATAAGACTTGTGCTTAATTTTATTGCACCGAAGTGTACGTCGATGGGCGTAACACATATGTGTTACAAGGTATGACAGAATTGGATCTTTCCATGTTTTCCCCTACCCCTTTCCCCGCAGGCCCTAGTTCGTTACTCAAAAACGTAACCAAATACGTCATTGTTCTAATGATGTTGTATTCGGTTACGTTTTTGAGTCTATCATAACCTCTCTTTCCGGTTTAGCTGTACTTTCATAGATAGATTTTTTAATATTTTGTGTTAATTTTTTTTAAAGTTCAATTTGAAGCTTTAGACAAGTGTTTTCCACTCCCAGACTAAGTATGAAGTAAAATTTCGAGTTTAGAAAAGCCCCGTGAAAATTTGTCTCGGGTCGCGCAGCGACCCGAGACAAATTTTCTAGGCTTTTCTAAACTCGAAATTTTACTTTATGCGCCACGCGTATAAAACACTAAAGTATCGCGAAATGTATGAATATTTGAACTTCACTTGAAATCAGCGTTTTATACCCGTGGCGCATGAAGTAAAATTTCGAGTTTAGAAAAGCCCAGAAAATTTGTCTGGGGTCGCTGCGCGACCCTCGACAAATTTTCACGGGGCTTTTCTAAACTCGAAATTTTACTTCATGCTTAGTCTGGGAGTGGACAACACTCGTTTAAAGCTTCAAATTGAACTCTTTTAAAAAACAACGAATCTCCAACAGCTTATGCATGTTTACCTAAAGTTTACCATGAAGTAACCGCATTTAAATTCAGCGCGCATTTGTGACGCAAGCGATCTCTACCCTCACTCCAAAATCTTCGATTCTGTCGATCCTTCTTACCGTATACTCGACCGCCCTTGGATATGGCCAATGTAAGGGCGTCAACATGGCGTCATGACTGTTCCATCACAACGCTTAAAACAGTCGTGTGTATATCCAGTAAAACATTAGGTGCATTATATTTATTAATAAAAGAATGTACTTAAACCCACATACTTAATTCATACCAGAAATTAATAAACAAACAATAATTACGTTTTATTAATTGATGAAATGTTTATAACTTGTAATTGTCTAACATTAGTTGGAACACTATGCTCCAACAAACGTCAGGTACAAACGTCATTTCACGGAAAATAACGCGTGCGTTTTATTTGTTTATATAGTTGTGTTTCGCGAGTTAGTGGTTCTTTTCACACATAATTCATGTACCCCATGACCATGGGTAGTAGAAATTATGTTTTAATTTAGTATACAATGATTTTGACGCTTTTAGGGCGTCAAAATAGTTGCCAATTTGCGGTACTCTCTTTCATATAGGGACACTAATAACACTGCGCAACAATGAAAATGTTTCGGACTCAAAATTAGCTAATACTTATGTATTTTCACCCGCTGAATTCGAAAATGACATTAAAAATTACATATTAGCTCTTATTTAGGAGATAAAGTTGTATGTTGTTTCTTAAGGGTGTAAATTTTAATTTTTTGGAAAATTTTGTATATGACATTTGGCATACCTGTAAACTGACAAAACTAACATTCCATAATGTTTGTAGGTTATGTTTATAACTAGTGAAGTGATTTATGTGAGTTTCCTATTGTTTAACTAGTGCGGAATTATTAATATAAATCAAAATGCCAAGGAATTGTGTAAATTCAGTAGACAATTTTTGTTACATATGTGGTGAAATAACATTTTCATCACAGAAGCGAAATATCACGCGGCCGATGTGAAGTTTACGGGATGTTCTCGAAAATTGATTTTTTATATTGATACTTGTAGAATCGCGTATGGAATGGCCGAAAATGACGAAAAAAAAGTGCGGAAACCACGTTTAGCCCCATTTTGGGGCTCCGAAAGGGTGAAAATTGGTGTATTTCAACAGTGTTTTTTGGTGTGTACAAAATAAAATGTGGTGATTATATGTATTCGTTTCACAAAACTAAATGGTTTAAATGTGTTTTTATAAGGATAGGACTTACAGTTTGCTTAAAACTTTCACTTAAATATTACGATTTTTGACAGGTTATGTTATCACCTACTTCCATTGTTATTCATAGATATAGCACAATTGATGCTAAGGGACCATGGTTTTGAATCAAATTTAAGGTTCAATTTCTGTACACCAGGAGGCAGCAGCAATATTTTAAAAAACATCTTATACGTCTTATAAACCCGGCATAACAAACACGAGAAATTAGATTGTTGCTCCAATTTCATATTTAATAATTGTTTTTAAATTTATAACGCTGTCAACTAATCTAACAAAAACGAAAAATGAAATCAATGTTCCCATCACATATTCTTTTTTTTTTTTAATTTATAGTGAGCGTTGGTACTTTACTCCTGGAAATGACACCAGGGTGCGCCTATCTCTTGTTCTGGGCAATTGTGAACCAGTTATCACATTCCATTATAGTATTAGTGGTATCATTATGTTATATCTATAAATCAACAAAAGAAGTAATTGTCAACAACTTAACCTGCCAAAAATCGTAATCTTTAAGTAGAAGTTTTAAGCAATCCGTAAGTCCTATCTTTATAAAAACACATTTAAACAATTGAGTTTTGTGAAACGAATACATATTATCACCACATTTTATTTTTTTCCGGCTAAAAAACACATTTTAAGTAAACGGATTTCCAACCTTTCGGGGCCCCAAAATGGGGCTAAACGTTGTTTCCGCACTTTTTTTTCGTCATTTTCGGCCATTCCGTCCGCGATTCTACAAGTATCAATATAAAAAATCAATTTTCGAGAACATCCCGTAAACTTCACATTAGCCTATCACGCTTCTTGTGAAAACTGCTTACCAACATTACTTTGGTATGAAGCTAGGGGACCAGGATAAGTCATGGGTTCCACACATATGCTGTAACCAATGTTCGGTTATACTAAGAGAATGGCTGAAAAATAAAAAAAAAAACTTTGGCTTTTGCTGTGCCTATGGTATGGAGGAAGCCTAAAAACCATAAAAATGACTGCTATTTCTGCTCAACTCCGCCCATAAAAGCAGGATTGTCAATGAAGAAAAGGGGAACAGTTAAATATCCGAATCTTCCATCTGCCATTCGACCTATTCCTCATTCGGATAGTTTACCAGTTCCTACCCCACCACAAATTTATGATTTGGAAAATGAAGGTAGAAATGAGGTAGAAATGGAAGAAGAAGAAGAAGAAGCAAATAAGCGTTTCACATCAAATGACCCTGATTTTGAGGTCAGAGATGATACACTAGTAACACCACACAGCAGAATTAAGAATTAAGTGATCTCATTCGAGATCTAGACTTGTCACAGGAGAAGGCAGAACTTCTAGGGTCAAGACTACAGCAGTGGAATCTTCTCCAACACGATGTCAGAGTTTCACAGTATAGAAAACGTCAGCGAAACCTGCTCTCTTTTTTTGAGAAGAATACCAATCTTGTTGTTTGTATCGACGTCTATGGATTAATGAATTGTCTCAAAATGACTATGATCCAACAGAATGGAGATTATTCATCGACTCATCTAAGCTAAGCTTAAAAGATGTATTACTGCACAACGGAAACCGTCTTCCTTCTATTCCTATTGGCCATGCAGTTCACATGAAAGAGACTTACATTAACATGAAAACTCTCCTCGAATCAATCAATTACAATGAACACAAGTGGAAAATTTGTGGTGATCTAAAAGTCATTGCTATACTTTTAGGAATGCAATTAGGGTACACTAAATACTGCTGCTTTTTGTGTATGTGGGATAGTAGAGACAGAAGTTCACATTACATAAGAGCAGACTGGCCTGCAAGAAATCTCAATACTTACGAAAAAAATATCGTTGCTGAGCCACTTGTGGACCCAAAAGATATTCTTCTTCCACCCTTACATATTAAATTGGGCTTAATGAAGAATTTTGTCAAAAGTATGAACAAAGATGGACAGGCTTTTAGGTATTTGAGAGACAAATTCCCGAAACTAAGTGATGCAAAGGTTAAAGAGGGTATTTTTGTCGGGCCACAAATTCGTCAACTTGTTAGGGATCCTGTGTTTGACGAAGTTTTGGAGGGGAAATAAAAGGAAGCCTGGGAAGCTCTGAAGGGAGTGATTCGTGGATTTTTAGAAAACAAAAGAGATGAAAACTACAGTCAGTTAGTAAAAATACTCCTGGAAAAATACCATCAACTCGGATGTAACATGTCCCTAAAGATCCATTTTCTCCACTCCCACCAAGACTTCTTTCCTCGCAATTGTGGTGCTGTTAGTGATGAACATGGGGAAAGGTTCCACCAGGATATTTCTGTAATGGAACGAAGATATCAGGGTCGTTGGAATGAAGCTATGCTAGCGGATTACTGTTGGTTTGTGTGTAGGGATGCTCCGGAACTCGCATACAAGAGAAAAGTAAAAAGATCACGATAACGTTATACCTACTATGTATCACAGAAACTAGAGCTAATAAAACATTTTTATTGTCATTTTCATTTTTTTTAGCATAAAATAAATATAATTTGACTAATATGGTGCAGGAAACACGAAAAAAATATTTTTTTGTGGTGCAGTGTAATATCTCATTAACGTTCCGATATCGTTTGTGTCAATCAGGGGGGCGAAGCGTCAATGGCCCAATCAGGTTTAAAAAATTAGTTTAGTACCGAATTCCTAGATGACGCCACTATACACTTTAAGAAAGAGGAAAGGTGTTCTGTAGTCCTTTCTCTATCAGTTTTTACAAAATCTGTCAAGTGTATTTTTGTTCTAGTGTAAATAATAATTGTGTTCAGTGTTTTCTCCTGGATCTCATTTGAAGAATATATCGAAATCAAATACAATAGACAACAGGTAGGGTTAAGTTTTCCAATATTCAGAAAATTGTAGATGTCTATCACCGCGATGATAAAAAACAAAAGAAGCGGTGGGTGTTAAGTTGTCCTGTCATTCGAAACGTCAAAATAGGTAAAGTTTCGTGCAGTGATATTAATAGAAAAGTGAAAAGTGCGACGCCAAAAAACACCGTCATGAATAAAGAATCACAGTGGCGGCAGTTTACGAACTTTTGTGCAGTTAAAAAATGCTCAATCAATAGGGAAACAACAATATCTCAGCTGTCGATAATGTTAAGGGACTCACATTATTTTATTCGTTATATTCTCTTACTAAATATAACTCGTGATATGATTAATTATCGATGATATTTTGTCGTTGAAACCGAAGCAGCACATTCAACTCGCCCTTCGGGCTCGTTGAATCTGCAGCTCGGTTTCAACTCCAAAATATCATCGATAATAATAGCCTACTAGAACGAATTTTAAACCAATGAGATGCAAGGAAACCCGTAGGTACATGTCTATCACCGCGATGATAAAAAAAAGAAGCGGTGGGTGATAAGTTGTCCTTTCATTCAAAACGTCAAAATAGGTAAAGTTTCGTGCAGTGATATTAATAGAAAAGTGAAAAGTGCGACGCCAAAAAACACCATCATGAATAAAGAATCACAGTGGCGGCAGTTTACGAACTTTTGTGCGGTTCAAAAATTCTCAATCAATAGGGAAACAACAATATCTCAGCTGTCGATAATGTTAAGAGACTCACATTATTTTATTCGTTATATTCTCTCACTAAATATAACTCGTGATATGATTAATTATCGATGATATTTTGTCGTTGAAACCGAAGCAGCACATTCAACTCGCCCTTCGGGCTCGTTGAATCTGCAGCTCGGTTTCAACTCCAAAATATCATCGATAATAATAGCCTACTAGAACGAATTTTAAACCAATGAGATGCAAGGAAACCCGTAGGTACATGTCTATCACCGCGATGATAAAAAAAAGAAGCGGTGGGTGATAAGTTGTCCTTTCATTCAAAACGTCAAAATAGGTAAAGTTTCGTGCAGTGATATTAATAGAAAAGTGAAAAGTGCGACGCCAAAAAACACCATCATGAATAAAGAATCACAGTGGCGGCAGTTTACGAACTTTTGTGCGGTTCAAAAATTCTCAATCAATAGGGAAACAACAATATCTCAGCTGTCGATAATGTTAAGAGACTCATATTATTTTATTCGTTATATTCTCTCACTAAATATAACTCGTGATATGATTAATTATCTATGATATTTTGTCGTTGAAACCGAAGCAGCACATTCAACTCGTGCTGCGCACTCGTTGAATCTGCAGCTCGGTTTCAACTCCAAAATATCATCGATAATACCACTCGTTATATTACGGCTGGGAATACAACTCATAGCCTACTAGAACGAATTTTAAACCAATGAGATGCGAGGAAACCCGTAGGTACATGTCTATCACCGCGATGATAAAAAACAAAAGAAGCTTTGGGTGATAAGTTGTCCTTTCATTCGAAACGTCAAAATAGGTAAAGTTTCGTGCAGTGATATTAATAGAAAAGTGAAAAGGGCCACGCCAAAAAACACCGTCATGAACAAAAAATCACAGTGGCGGCAGTTTACGAATTTTTGTGCCTTTAAAAAATTCTCAATCAATAGGGAAACAACAATATCTCAGCTGTCGATAATGTTAAGGGACTCACATTATTTTATTCGTTATATTCTCTCACTAAATATATCTCGTGATATGATTAATTATCGATGATATTTTGTCGTTGAAACCGAAGCAGCACATTCAACTCGTGCTGCGCACTCGTTGAAGCTGCAGCTCGGTTTCAACTACAAAATATCATCGATAATAATCATACCACTCGTTATATTACGGCTGAAAATAGCTTTAGTGTAATGTGTTGTAGTTTCAATTAGGCTATAAAAGTTTACCCATTCGTTTTAATAATAACATTAAATTCATTGTTATTATTTTTATAATTCTTTTAATTGACGTAAATTCATCATTTTGTGCGTAAGTTAATGTTCTTAATTATTCCAATTCATTTCATAATTACTTACTAAAAAAAACAATATAATTAAGGGCTACATCAACATTTTGAACTGTGTTCATCCGTATACGCTTTCTGTTTGCATGTATGAGTAGTATGTGAATTAGGGCTAGTTCCAGAAATATTTTAAACTAAGTTCTATCCCGAATAGAGTTAAAAATGACATAAAACGATAAAAAATCTAATTTTAAACTGAAATTCGCTTTAAAATGATATTTTCTATCGTTTAATGTCATTTAGAACTCTATTCGGGATAGAACTTAGTTCAAAATATTTTTGGAATTGGCCCTAATTCACATACTACTCATGCATGCAAACATACTACTCATGCATGCTCAGTGGGACAGTTGTCGCCACTGTGTTTAATTAAGTCACTGTACTTGTTATAAGGCTCGATCTAGCGCCATCTAGTAATTCTCAACTCAACTAATACAAACGCACACGCACAGTTCCGTATACATGTATACGCTACATGTATACGGAACTGTGCGTGTGTGTTAGTATTAGTTGAGTTGAGAATTACTAGATGGCGCTAGATCGAGCGTTATAACAAGTACAGTGACTTAATTAAACACAGTGGCGACAACTGTCCCACTGAGCAAACACATTAAAGTAATGTTACATCAACATTAAAAGAACGTGTAATGTTGCTACAATGTTGATATAACGTTATTTGTTTGTTGTTTGCTCAGTGGGTGTGGTATTCTTTTTGATTGGGTTTTTAGTAATTTTGACCCAACATGGCGGACAAACAGAGGCGTAGCTGTAAGATCTAAGGTATGTCACAGAAATTCTCTCTAAAGTTTGTATTTTATTTCACTCACCCTAAAACCGTACCTCAAAAATAGAATTTACGCAATGATAAATAGAATCAACCTAAAACCGTTAATTTAGGGTTTTAACCATCCTATGTTTCTATTTAAAAATTAAGGTATTAGCCCCCGCTCACGGATGATGCTTTAAGTGAAAGATGACAAACACTCGCTGTCACAATTAATTATCAGATGTTTGTATTATAATAATAAGTATTTATTGCACAACAGGAAATTTCCCAATTACAAGACAATGATAATATAATAAACAATGTATGTATGTACATAAATAAATTTAAATCTAAACAATATGAAGACGCTCGTGAGTGTGACAGCTATTTGACAGATTGTTCATCAACGATTTAACAGAGTCGTGCAGAATATCACAACAGGATGGTAATTTATTACACATGCATGACATGATAACAATAGGATATTTTAATCTCACGTTAGTCCTATGGTTTGGGATGCTAAACATAGGTTTTTGCCTGCTGCAAAAAACTGGAATATGCAGCCCAATCTGATTTAATAATTCTGGTGAATCTATTTCATTGTGTAATAATTTATGCATAAATAAGATAGATGCCTTATGCCTACGACATTCAAGAGAGTCTAAACTAAATTTATTGAGTAGTTTTCACTATTAAAATTAACATGCAATGTTTTGGCGCGTTATTTGAAAACATTCGCTCATTTATGATTGCTCTGCAGAAGGTATAAGGAATTGCATTTTGAATATTTGTTTTCAAACACTTATTTCGGGGGATGATTTTAAACTTACCAATGCAGACTCTTGGTCCTTCACCGAAAGGTAAATACGTGTACGGATTTCTGGCTGTTTTATTTTCTTCCGTGAAACGATCAGGATTGAATTTCGTCGGTTCCGGATAAAACTCCGAGTTGTAATGAAGCCCCAAGACGGAAATTCCCACGAACGTTCCCTTTTCTAGAACCAAATCAGAGTTTGGCATTTTGTAGGTGGCCGTGCAGCGTCTTGTCAACATTGGCACAGATGGATATAACCTCAGTGTTTCTAAAATTAAAAAAATTATCGGTTAATCTCAAATTTTGCAGTGTATCTTCAACAAAAAGCAATCGTGATGCGACACTTAGCAGTACTAATTCCATGTTGATAATAGTTTTAAAAAATGATCATTTTTCAACATGAAATTAAGTGTAATCAGTATCAAATTGGGATGCAACAATTTCAAATTGGGACTTCAACATAGCTGTCAGCTTAAACACAATCAAAATGGGAGCAAACAACATCAAACTGGGAATAAACAATTTCAAACTAGGACTAAACAATTTTATTTAAAACAAAATATAAGGTACGATTCACGAGAGGTGTCCTATGGTTTCTTTGATTTGTAGTGCTTTCTGCACCAATACATGTAATACGAAAATAGTTTGATGTCATCAGATTAAGCGTGGGAAAAAAGAGAAAACTTCATAATATGTCTGCTATGGTTTTTAAATGGAATATGCATAAACGTTTGTTCGGGTACACAGCTTTTTGACAATGTCTTTGTAAAACTAAATCTGGAAAAACCCAGCCACAAATTATTTTAATTAATGTGCACAATCGTTTTAAATGTGAATTTAAGCGGTATAATTCCAATTTCCACATCTACTAAATAGTTCAGGTATTTACAGAAATAAATAATACATTTATGTTGATTTTGTGTAATCTCAAACGAAAATGTTAGTTGAATTGAATGCGAATTCAGTAGATTTGGCAAATAGTCATCGGATTATTCTGTTAATACAGGTATTTTATCTAAGTATACACCCATTGAGCAAAAAACAAACAAATAACGTTTTATCGACATTGTAATAACCTTATATGTTGTTTTAATGTTGATACAACGTTACTTAAATGTGTGGGCAGTGGGCATACAGGGAATTTTCTATTCGGTATACATATACATGCGCTTTTTTTAAAGAGTTCAATTTGAAGCTTAAAACGAGTGTTTTCCACTCCCAGACTAAGCATGAAGTAAAATTTCGAGTTTAGAAAAACCTGAAAATTTGGTTTGGTCGCGTAGCGCGAAGCGCGGAGCGGCCAAACCAAATTTTCAGGCTTTTCTAAACTCGAAATTTTACTTCATGCGCCACGCGTATTAAACACTGATAGCAATGAAATATTGTGAACGAGTAAACTTCGCCTGAAATCAGTGTCTTATACGCGTGGCGCATGAAGTAAAATTTCGAGTTTATAAAAGCCTAAAAATTTGGTTTGGCCGCTCCGCGATTCGCGCTACGCGACCAAACCAAATTTTCAGGCTTTTCTAAACTCGAAATTTTACTTCATGCTTAACCTGGGAGTGGAAAACACTCGTTTAAACTTCAAATTGAGCTCTTTTAATAAAACAACGAATATTTTAAAATCTACAACACGTAATTGGGATATGTATACTCAACAGAAAAAAAATCACATACAACGTTACTTAAATGTGTGGGCAGTGGGCATACAGGGAATTTTCTATTCAGTATACATATACATACGCTTTTTTAAAAGAGTTCAATTTGAAGCTTAAAACGAGTGTTTTCCACTCCCAGACTAAGCATGAAGTAAAATTTCGAGTTTAGAAAAGCCTGAAAATTTGGTTTGGTCGCGTAGCGCGAAGCGCGGAGCGGCCAAACCAAATTTTCAGGCTTTTCTAAACTCGAAATTTTACTTCATGCGCTACGCGTATTAAACACTGATAGCAATGAAATATTGTGAACGAGTAAACTTCGCCTGAAATCAGTGCCTTATACGCGTGGCGCATGAAGTAAAATTTCGAGTTTAGAAAAGCCTGAAAATTTGGTTTGGCCGCTCCGCGCTACGCGACCAAACCAAATTTTCAGGATTTTCTAAACTCGAAATTTTACTTCATGCTTAACCTGGGAGTGGAAAACACTCATTTAAACTTCAAATTGAGCTCTTTTAAAAAAAACAACGAATATTTTAAAATCTACAACACGTAATTGGGATATGTATACTCAACAGAAAAAAAATCACAAGAAATTATGATTTAAAGCTTTTCTAAAAGAAAGAACACTAATTTACTCGCAACCTAAACAGTGTGACATTGTCATGTAACGTCAAAATTTGACACAACTAGGAAAAATCGGTGCAGATTCAACTATCGACATACTCTCTAAAAAATTTGAACCACACATTCCACATCAATGAGTCATAGGACATCTCTCCCGAATCCCACTATATATACTTACCATCAATAACTTGGTTCATATATTTCATATCCATCATGGCTTCATAACTAAACACACCGTTATGCTTTTTTAAAACTTCAGCAATTTCCCTTCTAACTTTATCCTGGATATCCTCCCTTTTCGCCAGCTCGTACAAGCAGAAGGTCATTGTCGACGAGCTAGTCTCAAAACCGGCGATGAAGAAAACAAAAGACTGTGCTACAACCACCCTCATGGTAATCTCCTCATCGCTCATATTCCCATCCTTCCCATCCATCAAATCAATCATAATCTGCATGAAATCCTTCCTTCTAACATTATTTGTCCTTCTGTGATTAACAACCTCCTCAGCCATTTTGTAGAAGAATTTAGCGGCGGAATTATTAAAGGGCTTCAAGTTTAATTTTTTGGCTAGATTCGGTTGGGAGAAGCAAACCATGTCTTTGACAATTTCTAGATAAGTCGGGCGGACAATAGCCATTCCGTTTTTGATAAACTCAGTATCGCTATTTTCAAAACTGTTACAATCAATCCCGAACGCGCACGATCCAATCACATCAATTGAAAACCTAGCTAAAAGTTGCTTGATGTTAACAACACCACCCTCTCCCTTCGAAATCTCCTTGGGAATTGGATCCGTGCATCTAACCACCGTATCAAACATCATCTTCATCTTCCCCGAGGTAAAAGTTGGAGTTAACTTCCTCCTCATGTTCCTCCATCTCTCCGTTTCTAGAGCAAACAAGTGCTCGCTGATCGCTTGCCCTTCGTGCATGTAAATCCCACGCGAATTGAAATGTTTGTAATCTTGGGTGAGGATCAGTTTAATGATATCGGGGTCCAGGGGCATGTAAACCGGGGCGGTGAACATGTAGACGCCTCCCTCGCGCACTCCCATCGATTTGAACTCCTTGTAGAATTTCCAGAAGTTCACCGGTTGGGAGAGCGTGGAGGTTAGGGGGTTTTCCAAGCTGCCGAAGGGGATGCTGTTTTTTAGGGTTTTGATGTTCTTCTTTGGCCAGTAGTTGAATGCCCATTTGTAGTAGATGTAAACAGATGTGAAGATTACCAAGAGGGTTGCTAGGAAATCAAATAGGAGGTACATTTTCTTTGATTTTTATTTTAACCTCTTCTTGATTTTAGCGTATCGTTGATACTTCCTTACTTATCTTGACGTTTTGGTGTTTTTCCCTTTCCTTCTGCTTTTTTTATCTTAAAGTTTCTACCGATAACTGGTGTCCTTCTTCTTCTTCTACTTTTATTATCTTATTAACTCTACTAGCGACTTCGGTCTTCCCGTCAGGAGTTCTTTTCTTTTTTCTTCAGCTCTCTTTACCTCGAAGATCTATTTCTAGGAGTTGCTTTCTTTCCTCTTCTACATTTTTATCTTAAAATTGAAAAAATGATTTTGGTATTCGTTTCGAAAGTTCTTTTTCTTCTTCTTCTATTTCCAGGAGTTGTGTTCCTTTATCTTCTACTGCTTTAACTTGAAATTGAAAGAAATACTTTGGTATAATTTTCTAAAGTTCTTTCCCTTCTCCTTAAAAATCTACTTCCAGGAGTTGTTTTCTTTTCTCTTCTACTTTTTTATCTTAATATTAAAGAAAAGAATTTGGTATTTGTTTCGAAACGTTATTCCCCTACTTCTATTTCCAGGAGTTGTGTTCTTTTATCTTCTACTTTTTTATCTTGAAATTGAAATAAAGACTTTGGTATTCGTTTCGAAAGTTTTTTTCCTTCTTCTTCTATTTCCAGGACTTGTGTTCCTTTATCTTCTACTTTTTTATCTTGAAATTGAAATAAAGACTTTAATATTCGTTTCGAAAGCTCTTTCCCTTCTCCTTCTATTTCCAGAAGTTGTGTTCCTTTATCTTCTATTTTTTTTATCTTGAAATTGAAAGAAAGACTTTAGTATTCTTTTCGAAAGTTTTTTCCCTTCTTCTTCTATTTCCAGGAGTTGTGTTCCTTGCTCTTCTACTTTTGCTTATCTTGAAATTGAAAGAAAGACTTTGGTATATATTTTTTTAAGTTCTTTCCCTTCTGCTTTTCTTTTCTGCTTTCGTTTCTCCGTTCTAGAGTTATTTTATTTTTGTTTTCTAACTAACATTTTTTTCTTGCAATGTTTATAGATATTCTTCTTTGAATTTCTTCGCCTTTCAAAAAAACCTGTTTTTTATAACTCCAGAGCTTTAAAGCTCAAAAGCTTTTTATACAATATTTTATTTTCGATCTTAATAAACAATAATTTAATAACCGTGTTTACATTAAGTTTCTTAAACAAAACCACTCCCCGCGCTTTCATAGGCGAAGCACTTTTTTATAAAACTGAAACTTTCAAATTCTCCGTTCGCGGTTCGGTTTCAACCTTAGTTTTTCGTCGGTGCACGCGCTCGTTATACTCCCGTCGGTTTTTGCACTCCTCCTTTTATAAATCTGTTATCGCCGATTTATTTGTCCGGTAAAATAGCCCAATCATCGGATGTAATTTCTAGTGGGAGACAAGTAGTGCCAGTCATTGTTGAAATTGTGATTGCAGCGCGGGCTGAAAAAAAAAAAATATAAGCGTGACTGGTGACATTTTCGCTTCGTTCTCACATTATTCTACAGAAATGATGCGGACTTTTTTTAATAATATTGTTGAGAACATTTAATTGTGGATTATAAATCGAGCGCGGAATTATATAATGTTAAAAACATCAAGTCATTGTTTACAAAAGTGAATTAACTGATATAAGGAGTTCAACTACTTTTTACAGAATTCCCATTTTTAACAAAAACAACACGAGATTATAATTACGAAGAATAAATTCTGAATGTGAAAAACACTTGATTTTTGAATTATTAAATAGCAAATAATTCAAAAATCCAATATTTTTTACATTCAGATTCTATTCTTAGTATATTATCCAATATTATCCGTACAACGAGATAATTACACTATAATGATAATTAAATACAGAGGGATTCATAAAACCATTAAATGTAAACACAAGTGAGAGATATGTACACTTCTGTGCTATAAAATTTAGCACAAGTCTTATAACTATTTATCACAATATTCTCGTTGTGTAATTCGGGTCTGTTTTAATTGCCTAGCAGCAGTTTCAATAAATAATAAAACACAGCTCCTAACTTTTCTTACTCTGAAAACAGTATCTTTACAGATGTTTACCAATCAAGCAATTTGTCTAATAGAAAAACTATCTTCCACTTAAGTTAGAATTCGAGTTTTTGAATTGTTGTCTAAATGGCGCGGCATTTTGATATTAAGGAAATCGACATATTTACGTAATTAGGAAACTCATCATGTCCTGTTTAAACTATAACATATTTTGTGTACTTCATTTTATTGCACAGAAGTGTACAGGGTGGTGAATTTTGGAGGTGCCACATTTGGAAAACTTTTTTATTTAAAGAGATATTAAAAAAACATGTTCGCGAGCCATGGTCAGTTTTTTGTGTTTTAATCAATGGAGAAAAGAAAATTGACCTATTTGTAAGCGTTATCGCTCTATGACCGGAAGTTGATAAAATGTCGTTTTTATGAAGTTACTGTAACTTATTTGTTTTAAAAGTTTACAAAACTGTAAAAACTTTCCTATGGCAACTTTTTATGTCCATTAAAATGACATACCTGTTTTATTTCAAGGCCCAGCTATCCCGGGTTTTCTCATGAAGCAGGGTGGTGAGTGGACCACCTCATGCGAGGAGACCCTAGAGGTGCTAATGGAGACTCACTTTCCCTCCGACGCTGGTGGGAGAGGGGCTCTCCGGACACCCAAGAGGAGCTGCCCTACGGGGGATATCCTGAGCAAGGATAAAATGGCTTGGAGTGTGAACAGCTTCAAGCCCTTCAAAACCGCAGGCCCGGACGGGATTATTCCTGCTGAATTACAGATGTCTGCGGATATTATCAATCCCTGGTTGGAAATAATATTCGAAGCCTGCTTAACTCTTTTGTACATCCCGCAGAGGTGGAAAGAGACTAATGTGGTGTTTATACTCAAAGCGGGAAAAATATCTCACTCAACACCGAAGGACTATAGGCCGATTAGCTTATCCTCCTTCCTACTCAAGACGCTGGAGAGGTTAGTGGAGGCGTACATAAAAGAGCGCATACATCCAGACCTCTGGTCGACTAGCCAACACGCGTACACTAGGGGCAGATCAGTAGACACAGCTCTGCACGCCCTCCTAAGTCAGGTTGAAAATTCCATGTGTAAGAAAGAGTTCACGTTGGCGGTATTCCTGGATATCGAAGGAGCCTTCAATTTCGTGCGCCCAGGGGCGATTTTGTCGGCCCTTGGCAATCTGCACATGGACGAGTCGAAATGCCTCTTCGTAGAGGAGCTGCTAATGAGGAGGCACATTGTCTCTGCGCTGGACGGCTCACGCTCAAGAAGAGAGGTCAGTAGAGGTACCCCTCAAGGGGGTGTCCTCTCTCCACTACTATGGAATATAGTTATGAATGAACTACTGAAAGGACTAGAGTCTACGGGGTGTAAAACAATTGCCTATGCTGATGACGTGACCCTCGCGGTCTCTAGTAAACACGTAGGCATCCTATCTGAACTCATGGAAAGGGCACTCCGCAAGGTAACCCGCTGGTGTGAGGAATGTGGACTGGGGGTAAATCCCCTCAAAACTGAGCTTGTACTCTTCACCAGAATGCATAGGATACCAAACTTCAAAACTCCCGTCCTAAACGGCACGGGACTGGTGGTAAAGGAGCAAGCCAAATATTTGGGCACCTTAGTCGATAGGAAGTTAAGTTGGAAGTCCAATATTCAGGAGAGGGTACGGAAAGCGCAGGTCGCGCTGTACTCGTGCAAAAGAGCTGTGAGCAAGAACTAGGGACTGAAACCAAGCGTTGTCCACTGGATGTACACGACTATGGTGAGACCCACTCTGTTCTACGGCACTGCAGTCTGGTGGACTGCTCTTGATAAGAAAATTCACCGGACCGCACTGGGTAAGGTACAGAGATCAGCCGAACTGCTCATAACAGGCGCGGTTAGATCTACCCCCTCCAAAGCGCTAGATGTAATACTAAATCTAGCTCCTGTTGACCTTTACTGCAGGTATGCTGCAGCTACCACAGCGATCAGGATCAACTCGGTCGGGATATGGAATAGTAGCAAACAGGGCCACGGAAGGATCCTGAATGAGCTTGTCGATATCCCACTGAGGACTGATAGCTGTCTTCCAGAACTTACCTTTGGGAACAAGTTCTCCATTTCCATCCCGGACAAAACCGAATGGGTAGAGGGCAAGATTGTTCAGGGAAATGAAGTCTGGCTCTTCACGGATGGCTCCAAGTCCGAAAACAGAGTAGGGGGTGGAATTTTCTCACATGAGTTCAACCTCAAAAAATCTTTTCGATTCCCAAACCACTGCAGCGTCCTACAGGCGGAAGTTATGGCTATCCGAGTGGCAGTGGACTGGATAGGTAAAACCGACCTTCAGGTAAACCATATCAGGTTCGTCACCGATAGCCAGGCCGCCATTAGGACATTAAATAGTCCCTACTGCACCTCCAAGGTGGTCAGAGACTGCAGAAAAGTGCTTAACAAGCTCGCTAATAGCTGTGATGTGGGGCTCATCTGGGTACCAGGTCACAGTGATATCATGGGAAACTCAATTGCCGACGGCCTCGCAAGGAAGGGGGCAAAGATGAGAGACCTATCTACTGAACTTTCCGCCGACATTCCTCTTGGGGAATGCAAGAGACTATTAAAGGACCAAATGACATCATGGGTTAACCTTAGGTGGAAGTAAGAAGACACGTGTCACATAACAAGGCAGCTATGGCCTATGTGTGACACTACAAACAGTAAAAGATTAATTGCACTTAGCAGAATCGACATAAGGAAGGCAGTAGGCATCATCACGGGTCACTGTTTTCTGGGTGGACACGCATAAAAGATGGGTCTCAAATACAATGACTACTGCAGAGAATGCCTAGATGAGTAGGAGGTACAAACAGTACTCCACTATCTAGGTCAATGTCCTGCTCTTGAGGGGAATCGAATGAAGTACCTCGGACTGCACCACGCAAGTGAACTGGCGGAGCTCTCACCTATAAAGGTGGGAGATCTGATCGGATTCATTAGGTGCTCAAATTGGGTTGTATAGGGGAAGAATCTCTCATGGTATCACAAAGGGCCCTATGGGCCTAAGTGAACAGCCTCGGCTGTTGCCATATGAACCTAACCTAACCTTTATTTCAAGGACTTTTAGTTTATGTTTTCTTATATAAAAATCATATTTTTCTTATTGGAGCATATGGAGATGTGGGCTCGACTTTACTTTACACCCCGTGGAATAACATGCATTAGAATATAGATTCACACTGTATTGACATACAGAGAGTTTTATGTAACACCAAACATTTTCATAACGAGATTTTTTTAAGTATACATAAGCATACGTTGTGCATGCTCCGACGCTCGGTTTATTAAAAGAATACAATTTGAAGCTTTAAACGAGTGTTTTCCACTCCTAGGCTAAGCATGAAGTAAAATTTCGAGTTTAGAAAAGCCTGAAAATTTGGTTTGGTCGCGTAGCGCGAAGCGCGGAGCGGCCAAACCAAATTTTCAGGCTTTTCTAAACTCGAAATTTTACTTCATGCGCCACCGGTACAAGACACTGATGCAATGTAAAGTTTAGCTGTCTGTTTTAAACTTTGTAGTATGTCAGTGTTTTGTACCGGTGGCGCATGAAGTAAAATTTCGAGTTTAGAAAAGCCTGAAAATTTGGTTTGGCCGCTCCGCGCTTCGCGCTACGCGTCCAAACCAAATTTTCAGGCTTTTCTAAACTCGAAATTTTACTTCATGCTTAGTCTGGGAGTGGAACACACTCATTTCAAGTTTCAAATTGAACTGCATGCTCCGACGATCGGTATATTAAAATATTTGAAGCTTTAAACGAGCGTTTCCACTCCCAGGCTAAGCATGAAGTAAAATTTCGAGTTTAGAATAGCCTGAAAATTTGGTTTGGTCGCGTAGCGCGAAGTGCGGAGCGGCCAAACCAAATTTTCAGGCTTTTCTAAACGCGAAATTTTACTTCATGCGCCACCGGTACAAAACACTGATGCAACATAAAGTTTAGCGGTGTGTTTCAAACTTTGTAGTATGTCAGTGTTTTGTACCGGTGGCGCATGAAGTAAAATTTCGAGTTTAGAAAAACCTGAAAATTTGGTTTGGCCGCTCCGCGCTTCGCGCTACGCGTCCAAACCAAATTTTCAGGCTTTTCTAAACTCGAAATTTTACTTCATGCTTAGTCTGGGAGTGTAACACACTCATTTTAAGTTTCAAATTGAACTCTGTTAAAAAGCAACACGTATCTTAAGATTTACGGCATATACGCTGTAATTGGGACATTTATACTTAAAAGAAAAACTCCCCGTATGTACAAGTTGAGGCATTAATTGCGATTGATTGGCTACAATTTTTAATAGTCATATAGGCAACTCAATTTACACACAACTTAAAAATTGAAGGTGCCAAATTGTATTGGATGCAAATGTTCGGTGTTACATAAAACTCTGTATATCACCAATTAAAATCAATAAATTCACTACGGAAACGATAAAAGCTCAGTTTTTTTAACTTTGAAATTTTGACAAGAAACTTCTATAAAACCTCACTGATTTCTGTTAACCATTGCAATCTTTACTGCGGGCATTGGGTAAGTCGAAAGATATGTTTGTTAAAGACTTCAATCTAACTTCAACTTAAAGTTAGATTTAACCGGATGACGATTATAACACATTAGCACATTACACTTGGACTCATATGGATTTATAGAATAACTAACATAAATTAATACACTCTTGGAAATTCATTTGGGCTGAATTCTAGTTTGTGTCAATGGCTATATTTCACCGAAAAAATGTTTGCTTACGTTGAATGTTCCACATACTTTTAGGTTAGGTTAGGTTATTTCTACCATTTTGTATTAATGTTTATTTTTAGTATTAATGTTTATTTTTAGTTAGTATATTTTAAAAAACAAACTGTATTTTTCTCTGTAAATAGAATTTATTCTGCTGAGAAATAAATGATTATTATTATTATTATTATTAGGAGAAAGGTTTTAATAGTATAAATTGCGTAAATTTCTTTGAGCACGATGATTATTTTACATACTGCTAGGACTCAAAATGTTCAAAATTTTCAATCTAATTTTTTTTATTTATTTAACATTTCCGGTCGAAATTAATTAATAGTAATCGTTGAGTACTTTCGAATAATATCATTTTTATCTCTAATACCCACGGGGTGTATAGTAAATTCTTTGCAAAAATTATATTGGAAACGTTCTAAACAATAGCATATTTTATCATGGAGCAGATAGAGGATGCTATTATTTAGAACTTTTCCAATATAATTTTTAACAAAACAAAACAAAAAAAACATTGATTTACTTTTGATAAAGTCCCTTGTGAATAGTTTGAATCAGTTGCTTTGTAATACAAAGTGTAATTATTCTTCTTCAACTTTTTAAGAATTTTATATTTATACACACCCACCTTTCAGCTAATTTATCCCTTTTATCATTTTTATTGCAGACTAACAATTAAAGCTGGATGCCCAATGAATCTCGAAGATTTTCCAATGGATATTCAAAGATGCCCTTTAAAATTCGGCTCATGTAAGTATCATATCATATTATATCATGTTTTCGTATTTTAATTTTAAAAATCTTATGTTCTCTAAACGTGATGTTTTCGTATTTTATTTGTTAAAATCCTGCCATAACCCGTATGATCTTTTTATATCATGTTTTGGTATTTTAATTTTGGAAATTTTGCTACAATCATGTTATTTTTGTATCATATTTTCGAAACATATGCAAATTGCACAGGCCGTAATAAATGGTCAAAAATGTTCAGTATTCTTCAAGCACTGGTTCGGGACTATACTGATGATGGCGTTGAAGCCTGAAACGCGTATATACACACACCGGCAAAATTAAAGGAACGGATACAACATTTAATTTTATTCATTAAATTTCTTTTTTTACTGGCTAGATCTAGACGGCGTCGCATTTCCTACTACCATATGTCATTTTTTAAAACATTAGTTAAAACTTGAGACTTGTAATTACATGTTGACATCTCTTTAAGTTGTATAGTATTGTGTTAATTGTTGCCTTACATTTGAAACGCGTGTTTTCTTTGGACAAAAGTTCGTATTTTTTAATAAGTTATCGTTCGAATTTGTTTTTTTTATTTACAATCGTCAATTTGGTTATTAACCAGTTAATAATGGGTGATTTAGCACCGACTGATATCGCTAGGGCAATAGAAATGATTGAAAATGGTCGGACCTTCCGAGAGGTTGCCCAAATGTTTGGAAAATCAAAATCAACGATCCATCGCAGTGTTACCCGTTGGAGACAGACTAGTTTGTATGTCAGAAGACGAGGTCAGCGTAGAAAACGGTCAACCACTGCCATAGATGATCGATTTATAGCGTTGCAAACACTGCGAAACAGACGTCAAACTGCAGTTCAAACAAGAAACGTACTGGAAGAAGTTCGTGGAACCAATATAAGTGAACGTTCAGTAAGAAGAAGACTTAAAGAAGTTGGTTTGAAGTCGTATGTGCCAATAAAAGCCCCAAAACTTCAGAGAGGACATCGAGTAGCGCGACTAGACTTCGCTCGAGAATACCAGCATTGGAATAATGACCAATGGGGTCATGTTTTGTTTACGGATGAGAGCCGTTTCTGCGTAAATTCGATTGACGGTAGGGAAAGATTGTATCGACGTCAAGGAGAACAAAATGCACCATTTAATTTTACTCCTGCTGTCTCTTTTGGTGGAGGCTCAGTTATGGTATGGGGCGGCGTATGTTTAGGGGCACGCACAGAGTTGGTGGTGATTCAGGACGGCACTTTAAATGCAGATAGGTACATTAGGGATATCCTGCAAGACCATGTGATACCTTTCGCTCCACATATTGCGGAAAATTTTGTCTTAATGCAAGACAATGCTCGTCCGCACGTCGCTCGCTGTGTAATTGCCTATTTAAACCAAATGGGTATAACAAAAATAAATTGGCAGGCATGTTCTCCGGACCTGAATCCGATTGAACATGTCTGGGACATACTAGGTAGACGACTTAGGTCAAGAATTCCTGCTGTCCAAAACACAGAAGAAGTGAAAGCTGCTTTAATTGAAGAATGGGATAATTTGCCTCAAGAAATTATCGACGGCGTCATCAGAAGTATGGGAAGGCGGATGACTGCAGTCATAAGGGCTCGTGGAGGCAATACACGATATTAAAAAAATAATATGTTTAATTTCTCTTATTTATTACATGTTTAAACAAAGTCAAAGTGTATAATTCTTCTAGAGCAAAAACGCTACTTTTTGGTTTATTTTTTTAAGAGGTTTCACAGTGGCACATAGCTTTGCAAAACGAACTGCTATTAGTTAGTTTACCTTGGTTGTACGACATGCCGCTGAAATTGCCCAAAAAAAAGTTGCACGGAGAAAAAAATATCGAATTTATCTGCGTTCCTTTAATTTTGCCGGTGTGTGTAGTTATCCGGTGAATGAATGAGTACTGAACACAAATTCATATTCTTCATATTTATGTATTTTAATTTTATAAATCCTGCTGTAATCATTATGTTCCTTTTCATGTCATGCTTTCGTATTTTAATTTCAAAAATCCTGCTACAATAATAATGTTCTGTTTATATTTTGTTTTCATACCTATTCGTACTAATCATTTGTCATACCCACTAGCGTATTCGTTAGATTTAAATTTATAATTCTGGATGTTTAATTAAAACACTTGGTTTATTTCACTAATTTATATTTTCTCCGACTAGCTTCGACCATTGGTCATCTTCATCTTCACATCCTCCTTGGTCGAAACTAGTCGGAGACAAAAATAAATCTTATTTCACTGATTTATATTTTGACCGACTAACTGTTTTAATTAAACATCCACAATTAAATTCAAAAATGTTTCACTACGGGTTAAGTGAGAAATTAATTAAACATTTAAATTTATGAGTGCATACGTTAGTTGTTATAATAAACAACATTACAATTTTTTGTAATTGGGAAGTTTCCAAATTTTTGTTATTTCTCCTTTCCTTTTAAATTTGTATTTGTTAGTTGGTTTGAAGAGAATTTGACCTAAACGTTACATATACTTTAATAGAGCGTTGTAACAAATCAAATTAAATGAGATATTAAATATTTCGTTGTATAAGTCAATATCCGGAGGTGTATTTGCACGGAAAGTAGTTGTTTCAATGGATATTTATCGTCATAAGTTGTCTTATTAATTAAGACATTGTTTGCATTTTCACGAATAACATTTTCGTAATTTTATATATTATGGGGACATTTCCAGTTGGAATTATTATCATTTATAAATTGTTTTTTTTTCTGGTTGAGGAATGATCCTGTAGAAAACAATGCAATTTCTATTATATAACTTCTTATAATATAAATGGGAGGGTGTTTGATATATAAGAGATAATACTAAACGGTCATTTATTACAACCAGACTATTCATCTTCCACCATTCAGCGTCCAGGTGTTAGCCGGAAATATTTTTTTCCGGCCGGACGACTGACATTTCATTACTGCAACACAAAATAGTTTTATTCAATCCGCATTATAAATCAATGTCATTATTATTATTTCTAACTACGTGATTTAAATTAGCTAGATAATTGCCTGAAAATCAAGGTTGTTATAATAATAATAATAATAATAATAATAATAATCTTTCTTAATCCATATTAATCTAGAGATATTGGACAAGTCAAGTTAAAGATAATATAAATCTATTTCTAAACATTATAACAAAATAAAGGAACACATTATTGTAAAAAATCATCTATGTTATAATATAGGTTCTCCATTAGGTATATTTTTAATTTATTCTTAAAATCTTTGTATGCTGTGGCACTTTTTATGTCAGGTGGTAATTTTTTATAAATTTTAACAGTTATGATTTGGCCCTCGTTCATATTGTGTCGTGCCATGACTTGTAACCGCAAGACTATTTCGATGACGGGTGTCATAACTGTGAAAATTAGAGTTTCTTTCGAAATAATATAGATGCTTTTTTATGTAATGTAAGTATATTATATTTAGAAAATATTGGTTTACATGAGTCTCTAGGAGCTATATTATATATTAATCTTAATATTCTTTTTTGTAATACTAATATTCGACTTCGGAGAGCTGGTTTTCCCCAAATGATGATATTATATGATAGATGAGAATAAGCAAGCGCATAATATATTTCCAATAAATTAGGCAGTGCCACCGTTCTTCTGAGGCTTAGAATTGCATAATATGCCTTGCTGAGCTTACTGCATACGAGATCGATATGCTTATTCCATGATAGTTGCGGATCAATGTATATGCCCAAAAATTTCGTTGATTTTACTATATCGGCGTGCAGTATGTACTCTGGGATTTTAGTATTGTAGAAGTACATACATTCGGTTTTACTCTGATTCAAAATCAGCATATTTTTTTCACACCAACATTTTACTTCGTCTATAGTTTGTTGGATGGAAGTTTTTAGTGTAGTAGAATCGGTAGATGAAACAATGACTGATGTATCATCGGCAAAATTAATTAGCTTTCCGTTACTAATATAACTTGATATGTCATTTATATACAACAAAAATATTAAGGGTACCAACACCGAGCCCTGCGCTACACCTGTAGATATGCTATGTACATTTGAGTCGAAATTATTACATTTAACATAATATTTTCTACCGCTCAAGAAAGAAATTAGAAAATCTAAGATATTTCCCCGTATTCCCAGTTTATTTAATTTATCCTTAACAAATTCTATATTAACAGTATCAAAAGCTTTCGATAAATCAAATAGTAGTACTGCTACGTGACATTTCGCGTCTAATTCCTTGCTGACATGTTCTACCATTTGATAGCAGGCTGTTTCCGTTGAAAGCGAGTGCCGAAATCCGTGTTGAGTTGCTGATATGAGACGAAATCTATTTAAATAACACCACAGACGTTCACTCACAATTTTTTCTACAATTTTTGATATCACACTTAATAAACATATTGGCCTGTAGTTCTCCTTGCGCGTTCGATCCTCTTTCTTGAAGATTGGAATCACTACGGCGGTTTTCAGGGCTGTTGGGAAGATACCTTCTTCGATGGATGTATTTATTAGGTATGTCAGCGGTTCCAATAATTCATATGCTATACACTTGATCAACTGTGTTGAGATCTCGTCATGGCCTGTGCTTTTTTTATTTTTTAGCTTATAAATTGATGATAAAACTTCACTAGTATCTACAGGCAGGAATACAAATGACTTTGAAAACTCCGCGCAGGTAGTGCAGCTCCTTGATATGTTGGTCCCAAAATGTTGTCGTAAACTGTCATCTACTACACTCGAGAAATATTTTGCAAAGATATTCGAGATCTCTTCTGGTGTTTCGAATACTTCATCATTATCTACAATCTTCTCAATTTTGTTTATTTTTCGTTTACCTAACTTGTTGTTCACTATATTCCAAATTTGTGCAGATTTATTAGAAGCTTCGTCAATTAATTTCTTGTAATAATCATTTTTCGTTGTCTCTACTAAAATTTTGTAGTCACGTCTTGATTGCTCATAGAGTGTTCTGGTATCATCACATTTAAATGTTTCTTTTAGCCAGAATAAGTCATTTAGTTCATTTCTCAGTTTTCTTATTTTGCTCGATATCCATGGTGGACTATTTATATTTTTGTTTTTATTAGTAACAGTTACAGATTGAGATTCAATGTTTTGTCTCACGATGTCTAAAAATATGTCGAATGCTGTATTAATATCAGATGCCATATATAGAATGTTCCAATTAGTGTTTAGTAGTTTATTTTGAATTTGAATCGTACTCTTTTTAGTTATACGTCGTCTTACAAATGTATTTTCTGTTATACGTGTTTCATTTTTATTGTCTGTTGATCTATTATATCGTAAACATTGTGCTTTGTGGTCTGATATATGTGGTTCGATCACATCACATGAGCAGTTTTCTGGTGGCAGATTGGAGACCATATAATCAATGGCTGAGCTTGTAGTATGATTGTTTTTATTGGTAAATATTCGAGTTGGGTCTGAGCATACATAATTCAGGTCATAGGACTGAAATATATCAAACAGGATTTTCTTATTGTTAGACTCAGTAAGTGCGTTAATGTTCAAGTCTCCACACAAAATGATGTTATCGCAAAAAGTAGAGATAGCATTTAGTATGCACGTTATGTTTGAAACACTTTGTTTTAAACGGTATTTTAAACATGTCCAAAAACAGCAGTTGCGTTTTAAGCGGTTTTGTTTTAAACATGTTTTAACTGTTAAATTCGCTTAAAACATATTTTAAACGTTAAATTTGTTTAAATCGTTTTTTTTTATTATCTTAACTTAGCTAAAATATTGTTTATGCTACTTTATTAAGATTTTTTTGTTTAAGTTTTTAAATTTTAACTAAATATACAAACTAATTAAAATTAATATCGACTTTCTGAATAAATTTGTTAGTCTCGTTGAGACTTCTCCAAATATTCATTGAAACAACTACTTTTCGAGCTAATACCCCAACAGATATTGAATTATACAATGATTATTTAAATTACACGACAGATTTACTGTTCTATGCATAACTTATATGCAAAATGCAACATCAGTACAAATTATTCTCTCGCCAAACTAAATAAGCCAACAGGAAATTGAAATATTGAACAAATTACAGGGAATAGATGTTAATTGAAAGAATCTTAGGCGATCTTAAAGAAAAAGTTTTAAGCCGAGATTAATCCCTCATCAGTATAGCTATGCTTTAGACTTTCAATACAAAAAAATTATTAAAATAAACAGAAAACTTACAACATGTTGAAGCATGTCGTTAACCCATTAAGCGCCATTGATGCATACACACAACATTATTAATTTTTTGTTAATTAAATTACTAAATAAGTTAATAATATAATATATCAATATGATATTACCTGACTTGAAAATGTGTAAAGAAAAATATAAATATTTTGTTATTTAAATACTTCGATTATTACTCTTAATAAACAAAAATTCAGTGCATTTCTAACTTCACAATAGTTCAGTGTTTTATACGCGTGGCGCATGAAGTAAAATTTCGAGTTTAGAAAAGCCACGTGAAAATTTGTCTCGGGTCGCTGCGCGACCCTCGACAAATTTTCTACGCGGGGCTTTTCTAAACTCGAAATTTTACTTCATGCTCAGTCTGGGAGTGGAAACACTTGTTCTAAACTTCATATTGCACGTTTTTATAAAAAATCGAAAAATGCGTGAAAATTTACTGCGTATATTTAAAAGAAAAATTCACAGAATATAATACAATAAGTCATTCATAGAAATCATAAAAAATAAGTGCAGAATTTTACCTAAAATCAACTTTTAGTTAACTTTGTAATTGCTCGGCCGTGAATGGGTTAAAACAAGTACACAAAACTGGGATGAGTAAAAAATGAAGGGACTTTATTTATAGGTAGGTTAACTAAATTGTTGAAGATATTTAAAAATTGTATCACAATTTTATGTGCACAAATGTGATTTAATACGTGTTTTAAACATGTTACATTTTCAATACGTTTTAAACATGTTTTAAACACGTTTAAAACGTGTTTTTATTTGTTAATGTCCTAAACGCTGTCTCAATGAAAAAAACACAATTTGTAAGTAAAACTGTTTGTTTTAATTAAAATGAAATAAACGTGTTTTTTAGCAACCTTGAAAGTGAAAAAAATGCACTTGAATGTAAGCCGATAAAATAAGATAAATCATTTTATCTACTAGCGCGACCCTCGACAAATTTTCTACGCGGGGCTTTTCTAAACTCGAAATTTTACTTCATGCTCAGTCTGGGAGTGGAAACACTTGTTCTAAACTTCATATTGCACGTTTTTATAAAAAATCGAAAAATGCGTGAAAATTTACTGCGTATATTTAAAAGAAAAATTCACAGAATATAATACAATAAGTCATTTATAGAAATCATAAAAAAATAAATGCAGAATTTTACCTAAAATCAACTTTTAGTTAACTTTGTAATTGCTCGGCCGTGAATGGGTTAAAACAAGTACACAAAACTGGGACGAGTAAAAATGAAGGGACTTTATTTATAGGTAGGTTAACTAAATTGTTGAAGATATTTAAAAATTGTGTTTTAAACATGTTACATTTTCAATACGTTTTAAACATGTTTTAAACACGATTAAAACGTGTTTTTATTTGTTAATGTCCTAAACGCTGTCTCAATGAACAAAACACGATTTGTAAGTAAAACTGTTTGTTTTAATTAAAATGAAATAAACGTGTTTTTTAGCAACCTTGAAAGTGAAAAAAATGCACTTGAATGTAAGCCGATAAAATAAGATAAATCATTTTATCTACTAGTATTTTTTTTTTTAATTTAAGCACGAGTTTATATAATATTTATTTAATAAACTCATCTATCTCGATCAAAACAACCAATCACATAACGTGTTAATCTATGTTTTAAAATAATTATAAACCACGAAAAATATTTGAGTACATATACTTCAAATAGTCGGATATTCGAATATTCAAAGATAAATATTTTAATTATTAAGGTTTTCAAATATACGAGTATTTAAATATTTAAATAATTCCAATGTTTTTGAATAAAAATTTAGATATTCAAATATTTCAAATATTTAAAAATGTTTTTGAATGAGTAATTGAATACTTCGATTTAAAAAAATCCTATCCTTAATAGTATATTTTAAACTTCGCTTGAAATCAGTGTTTTATACGCGTGGCGCATGAAGTAAAATTTCGAGTTTAGAAAAGCCCCGTGAAAATTTGTCTCGGGTCGCTGCGCGACCCGAGACAACTTTTCTACGCGGGGCTTTTCTAAACTCGAAATTTTACTTCATGCTTAATCTGGGAGTGGAAAACTTTTGTATAACAGCTATTAGAACCTTTAATGACAACACTGATTTCATAAAAAAAAATTGAAAATAAATACAAACCGTATCTATTTTCACATTCTTTATGAGTCTTAATTATCTTGTTTCTTTTTTTTTAAGAATCTGGTGTTGTTATTAAAGGTTTGATAGTTTTTACCGATGGATTTTCCAATCCTTAATTAACGAATTAACGGCCGAGCAATTGTATAGTTAACTCTAAACGTTAATTTTAGGTAAAATTCTGCACATATTTTATGCTTTCTATGAATTTCTTATTGTATTACATACTGTGAATTTTTCTTTTAAATATACATAATGTATACGCTGCAAATCGTTAGGCATTCGTCGATTCAATATAAAAACGTGCAATATAAGGTTTAGAACGAGTGTTTCTACTCCTAGACTAAGCATGAAGTAAAATTTCTTGTTTAGAAGAGCCTGGAAATTTGGTTTGGTCGCGTAGCGCGAAGCGCGGAGCGACCAAACCAAATTTTCAGGCTTCTCTAAACTCGAAATTTTACTTCATGTGCCACGCGTATAAAACACTGAAATATTGTGAAGTTAGAAATACACTGACATTTATTATTTAATGATTAATGGTCGAAATATTTAAATAACAAAATATTTACATTCTCTTTCATACATTTTCAAGTCAGGTCAAATAATACAATATAGCAAATTAACTTATTTAGTAATTTAATTATTAAATAATTAATAATGTTATGTGTATGCATCAATGGCGCTTAATGGGTTAAGCAAAAAGTAAATATTTCGAGTTTAGAAAAGCCTTGACATTTTGGAGCGAATTTTCATGTCAGGCGTGCAAAACACTGATTTAATATGAAGTTATAAAATATTCTTAGTTATTGTTAATCTATCACAAAATTAAAATAAAATAATGATACATGTTTTGATTAATGCCAAACATTTTCAAAATTATAGTATTTAGATATTCATTCAAAAACATATTCAAATTCGAATATTCAAAGATTGGAATGTTTAAATATGTGAAACATTCAAATATGTAAATTATTCGAATATTTCAATATGATTTAAATTGAATATTCGAATATCTAAATTAAAAAAATCCCAGAATTAATAAATACCTATTTCATTTTTCTAACAAAACAAAATCACTTTTGATTTATGACTGTTATTACAGTAATACCCTTACATGTTCTCGCAAGTTACGTATTCTTTTTTCATTGTTCAAAAGTTTACATAAAGCACCTAAATAAATTTTTAAAAGTGCAACAATATACAGTGCTTTCGAAAAGTAATGCATACATTCATTAAAGTCTAAATTATGAAGTTTATAGAATAATCCTCGGACAAGTCGATTTTTATTTTTAATTCCACGTTTGGTCAAATACCGAAATTACATACAGGGTGATTCATGTAAGAGTTATGACGTCATCGACCATTTTTTTAAATCTAAGTCAAAAATGTTTATCAGCCATATTTGAAAGAGAATAATTTTTCGCATACAGGAAGCCATTTACAAGTATAGGTCGAATAAAAAAATCATTAAAAAAATGACTGAAACTTTAAAATGATAATTTGATAAAATGGTATTTTAATAAAGAAAACTTATTTAAATGCCTGAATTGTGTTAAATAGTAAAAGATGTCTATGCGACGTGATTAGTATAAAACTGACAGTTAAACGAGTTTATTTTTATTCAAATGTCGTTAGCATAAGTTGACATTTTAAAATTTCAAAATAATTTTTCTCGATAATTTTCTTATTCAACCTATACTTGCAAATATACTTGCAAATAGCTTTTTAACTGCCGCTTAAAAAATGGTCGATGACGTCACAACTCTTACATGAATCACCCTGTATATGATTTCAGTATTAGACCAAACCCGCAAAAAAAAAAAAAAATCGACCTGTCCGGGGGTTTTTCTTCAATGTTCATAATTTAGATTTTAATGAATTTATGCATTACTTTTCGAAAGCACTGTATATTAAAATTAATAAATCTAACAATTTTTGTTTAAATTATTTATAACACAATCTTATCATAAAATGTGTTGTGGTAATTAATTTAATTTAAAGTTAATGCAAATAAAAATGCGTTATCGGTTTTGCTCAATGACTCAATAAATTGACAATTTGATTACTTTATACAAAAAATATGCAAAATCATTCTAGCTAATTGATGGTACTCTGTAATTGTATTTGCTTAATAATTATCGCATCCGATTTAAGCAAATACACAAACTATATTACATAAGGCTGCAGTTTGAGTAAAATATACTAGATTCTATAATATAATTATAGAATCGCGTGAATAAAATCAATGGGACCGTTCATCAGAGATAACAATTGTAAGTTTACTGCCAACTGTTGGGGAATTCTTAATCGTAACCGTGTTTGGGATTTTCGCAATCGTACGAAATAGACCGACCAGAGTACCGTTCATTAGCTACCAACATACATACAAACAAATCCAAACATGTTGAATGTTGAACATTTTGATGATTTTAGAAGAGACATATGATTTTAAAAACGATATTGCGACCTCTGTACTTTTTGCAGGAAATAATATCTTGCCCCCTGGATATCAAGAAATTATAAATATTAAATTCAGATCCACTATGTAATTTTTAAATGACAAGAACGTGTTTAGCGACAGAAACTTTTCAAGTTTTCACAATTCCTAAATTAGTTTATAATTTCATGAATAAACGAAGTTCATGCATTTTCGCTGCTTAACAAAAATGAAAGTCAAAGCTGACAACGTTGAATACATTTATTTATTATTACAAATGAAACACTTTTTAACTTTAACATCACGATGGTTTTTAAAAACCAATGTCAATGGCCGTTTAAATGCTAAGAAATGACATCAAGATTGATTTTTTTTTAATAATAAATTCATTGCCAAATAATAGCCAACTTCACATTCTCAAAAGCCTGCCTATAATATTTTTTATTTTATTTCAAAAAAATTTAAATAAATCTGCTATTTAAAATTATATTTTTTAAAAATTATAATTAGTGTGCCTTGTAAAAAAGTGATAAATGTCATTTATTGTGAGTTTATTTCAAACATGAATAAAAACGGCCCAACAAATAAGTACCTAGGTTACAACTTAATGTAGAATAGAATAAATAAGTAGTGCTAGTAGTACCGTGTGATCGTTTAAATGGATTTAGAGTACGCGGCATTTTTTTGCAGTTGCCTAGAATACTAATAGAATGATGGAATAAATTTGAGGTTATGGAAACTATGTGTTAACAGTCAGTAGTGCCAATCTAATTTATAATGCAAAGCCTACTCTAAATCATGTTTTAAATGATCGCACGGTATCAATTTAACATTGTATTATTTCACCTGATTTGTGAAGAAAAATGTAAATATTTTGATTATTATTCATTTTTAAAATGTATTTCTAACTTCACAATATTTCAGTGTTTAGCACGCGTGGTGCATGAAGTAAAATTTCGAGTTTAGAAGAGCCTGAAAATTTGGTTTGGTCGCGTAGCGCTACGCAACCAAACCAAATTTTAAGGCTTTTCTAAACTCGAAATTTTACTTCATGCTTAGTCTGGGAGTGGAAACACTCGTTTGAACTTGAAATTGAACTCTTTTATAAAATCGACCTGAAAATTTACAGCGTATACAGGGTGAGTTTTTTTCGATGTTCTCTATGGGGATCTCGGAAACTATAAGAGATAGAAAAACGGTTAAATAGGGAAAGAAGTGTAGTTTTATAGGACGAATAAAATGACACTTTCAAAATATTTGAAAAAGTCAAGGGTAACTAGATATTTTGAATAAAGTAAAATGTGTCAATTTTTTTAAATCAATATATCTCTATTATTATCATAGATAGAAAAAAACTGTAAGGGACAAAGTTGTAGAAAATTTTACACAGATTAATAATAAAAAATCAAAAAAAAAATGCCGCCCATATTTTGGGAGATATGACACAAACTTACCTTTTTTTAAATGGAAACAATAGTTGGCTATGACTTTATTAAAAGGGCTATTTTTTTCCCTTCAATTCGATATAACATATGCCATAGTTATTTTTAAAATAAAGTAAGTTACAGTCGTTTTTAATTTTACCATACACCAAAAAATAGTTAGCCATGAAAAAGACAAAAGTAAAACAATTGCAGTTGTTTATTCTAAACACATATTAATTCATTTCCATATTTGGTTTGTTTCGATAAGTTTGTTTTGTATTTATTTGGTGTTTTTTAAAGTGATAATGAGATTTTCCAACGAAGAAAAGCGTGATATGCTTGTTTGTTACATTCAGTGTAATAAACACGCTGCGGATGCTGCAGAACAATATTATAATCAATATATCGATCGTCGGCAGCCATCTTTACCAACATTCAGAAGAATTTACCACAATTTGGGTGAGTACGGATCCTTTACAAAGCCGAAACTTGAAAAAAACGAAATTAATGAAGTTTCGGAAATAAACGTATTAGCATTGGCGATGATAGATCCATCCACATCGACCAGACAAATTGCAACAGAAGCAAGCATATCTCAACGGACTGTAGTACGAGTTTTGAAAAAACACAAATATCACCCATATAAGGTATCAATTTCACAAAATTTACATGACGGTGATACCAATAAGAGAATGGTCTTCTGTATGTGGTACAAAAACATGTGCCAAGAGGATAATACGTTCCCTACAAAAATAATTTTGACAGATGAAACGCGATTTACTAATTGTGGGATTTTTAACCGGCACAATGTTTGGAGTCAGGAGAATCCACGAGAAGTTGCACAACGTAGACCACAAATTAAATTTGGATTTAATGTATGGTACGGTGTGTTCAGATCGAGAATTCTCGGCCCATATATTTTTGATAACACATTGAATGGAAATGATTACCTTCGTTTTCTTCAAGAAACATTTGAAGATATGCTCGATGATTTAAATTTATCAATACGGGCAAGATTGAAGTGGTTTCAACACGACGGAGCTCCACCTCATAGCAAGTTGGCTGTGCGAAACTATTTAAATGATGCTTTTCCTAATTCATGGGTGGAAAGAAATGGACCAATCCTATGGCCACCTAGATCACCCGACCTATCCGTTTTAGACTTTTTTCTGTGGGGTTATGTGAAGAACAAAGTGTATTAACAATCATATCAATCCGTGGAGGATCTTAGACTAGCTGTACTTGAAACATTTAATTCTATTGACAGAAGAAAAGTCAAAAAAGCCACAAATTCGATTTTAAAACGATGTACTTTATGCCATAATAATAATGGTGGACTTTTTAAGCATCCTATGTAATATTTAAAATTTTCTTCTATTATTATTTTGATAATTTTGGAATTATTTTACTTTATGTTGCTTTTGACAAATCTAAAGAAAGATAATAAATTAAATATTGATTTCGTTGCTATAAACAACCGCTATTGTTTTACTTTTGTCTTTTTCATGGCTAACTATTTTTTGGTGTATGGAAAAATTAAAACGACTATAACTTATTTTATTTTAAAAATAACTATGGCATATGTTATATCGGATTAAAGGGAAAAAAATAACCTTTCCAATGAGGCCATAGCCAACTATTGTTTTCATTTAAAAAAGATAAGTTTGTGTCATATCTCCCAAAATATAGGCGAATTTTCTTTTTTGATTTTTTGTTATTAATCTATGTAAAATTTTCTACAACTTTGTCCTTTACAGTTTTTTTCTATCTATGATGATAATAGAGATATATTGATTTCAAAAAATTGACACATTTTACTTTATTCAAAATATCTAGTTACCCTTGACTTTTTCAAATATTTTGAAAGTGTCATTTTATTCGTCCTATAAAACTACACTTCTATCCCCATTTAACCGTTTTTCTATCTCTTATAGTTTCCGAGATCCCCATAGAGAACATCGAAAAAAACTCACCCTGTATATTATGTATATTTAAAACAAAAAATCTCAGTACGTAATATACTAATTGCTAGTTGTTGAATTATGGCTTAAGCTGCAGTTTTTGTAAACTGTAGTTTTAGATAAGCTGCGCTTTAGTTCGTAATGTGTTTCTAAATCACATGTTAAGCCAAGCTTGTTTAAGCTTTGCTTAAGTTATGTTGGTAGTAAATATGCTCTGTTCCAATATGGTACATGTGATACTAACAAACGTGTGCTGTAGATAATATATATATGTATGTATTTCTTTACATAATGGTGAGCAAATGAGTGTTAGAATTAACCTTTTAAATAATAAATGAAATGCACATAAAGTTCTGTATCACCTAGGGCGCATGTCTCTGACAATCTCATGTACAGTGTTGCAACAAACGTCATCATTATGACAACTATAATGACAGTTCTCATCTCAATTATCTGTAGCTTGTTTGCGTATTTTTTGATAAAAGTTATTTTTATTTCTTAGCTAAATAATTACAATCGTGCAAGTGAAATATTGATAAAGATAAAATCAAAGAGATGATAATACTATTGCTGCATCATTTCTCCTGCCTGAAGGATATAAAAAGGAAAATACACGTAGAATTAGGTACACTAAATAGAAAACAATGTACGGATTTAATCTAAAAATTGTGACCAAAAGGATGCAAAAAGATACAGAAATCTAACGGGTTTGGTTTAGTCAACGATTTAACCAGCTCAGGAATGATTTATCGACATCCATTGAATTATAGAAATAATCGAGCCGATTTCGTAAGGAAAACGTTAAAAATAACTTGATCATTATTCATCAAGTATGGTATTACAAGTGAGTTTTGTACACATAGCTCATACAAATCCACTTAGAATGTAGCATAACATACACGTTAAATTTAACAGTTTTGGTTACTAATGCGGCTCGAATATCCTTTACTTTATTATCCACACCATATTATAAACGTCACCTATTTTTGATGTTTGAGGTTATGAATTCGAGTTTAGAGTGTTAAGCGGCTTTTGAAAACTCGAGTTTAAACCACTGCTTAGTACTAAGCCATCATTGAAAAACACTGAATTGTATTTAAGCCTAGTTTAAGCCTAAACTCAGTTTGAGCTACAATTGAAAAACTGGGCCTAAGTCATTCATTGAAATCATAAAATGAAGTGCAGAGTTTTACCTAAAATCAACTTTTAGAGTTAACTCTATAAGTTTCTAGGCCGTTTATGAGTTAGTATTGTAATTCTGAGTAAAGAAGTATTTATTAAATATTAACGTTGTATTTAAAATAATAACAAACTTACATTCAGAGTTTGTAATTAATTAATTAATTAATTGTAAATTAATTAACGCAACACACGGATTAAATATAAACCAATAAACAATTTAAACAGTACTAAAAGGGCATTTTTTTCAAAGGCACTATACAGGGTGGTCTAATTTCGATGTTGCTTATGGGTATCTCGGTAAATATAAGAGTTAGAAAAAAACCGATGGCGCAGTCGCGACCTCTTTGTTTGAGACTAGGATAATGCCAACAACAAAAATGCACTATCTTGTTTTTTTTAGAAGTTATGAGGCAAAATCGGGTTTTCTTGATTTTTAACTTTAATTAATATCTTGCGTAATTTATAAGTTAGACATAAATTATAAATACCTTCTTATGACACTTTTTTGAGTAGAATCCAGTGGCGTAGGAATTTTTTTTATTTTATGCACACATTTTCGAGTTATGGCCATTTTTTTTCTTTTTAAATGGAAACCATAGTTGGCGATGTCATTATTAAAAGAGGATTTTTTTTTCTGTAAACTGATATGTCATTTGACATACATATTTATAAAAATGACTAAGTAAATAACAATTTTCAATATTATATTTACAACAAAAAAATTTTTGCCCATGAAAAAATTATTATTATAAAACAATTACGGCTGGGAGTTTGTTAAATTTCAAATAAATTTATTTTAAATTTATGTGTAGCAAGAAATTAAAATAGGTACGAACAAATGTGCGTTAAAGACAGTTGTTTCTAACACTAAATTAATTGACAAAAATACAACAATAAAATTAACTGTTACGAGCAATCGTAATTGTTTTTTTTATTTGAGTCATTATTTCATGCCTAACAATTTTTTGTTGTAAATAAAATAGGATATATTTAACAGCCTAGTTTTTTTGCAAATAAGTATGCCAAGTGAAAAAAAAATCCCTTTATAATAATGACATAGCCCTTTATAATAATGACATAGCCAACTATGGTCATTTATAAAAACGTAAGTTTGTGTTATATCTCAAAAACGAATGTCGATAGATAAAATCTAATAAAATTTTATTATTTTGTGTAAAATTATCTAAAACTTGGCCATTTATTGTTTTTTCTATCTCTTTTAATAACTGAGAAAAATCAATTTAAAAAAATTGACAATTCACATTTTTTTAATTATCTAGTTATCCTTGACTTTTTTTGAAAATTTTGCAAACGTTTTCCTAATTAGCTCGTAAAACTGCATTACTTTGTCTACTTAACCGTGGCTCTATCTCTTATAGTTTTCGAGATCCCCATAGAGCACATGAAAAAAACTCACCCTGTTTACTTTTGTGAATTTATCTTAAAAACAGTGTTACTATAGAGTAGAAACTAGCTTTTAATCTAATCTGCTAAATAATATAATACGGAAGACAAAAGCCATTTTTGATCATTTACATGCGCAATTTTAATTATGATAAACATAAACTAGAGGTTTTTTAAATAATAATAACAACAATTCTTTTTTGAATAATGAATACTTTATTAGGAAGAACATAATTTTATTTTTTTAAATTTATTACGATTTTTATTTATTTAGAAAGAAAAAAAACTTATTTTAAATGTTCAAACTGCTAGCCATTATTTTCAATGCATCTTTGGCATCTACCTCTTACAGCTCGAATGGCGTTATAAATTTGAATGTTGCGAATATTTCCTATGGCATCATGAAAATTTTGCTCCAATATGTCTAAATTAATTATAGGCTGCTTGTAAATTTTGTCCTTCAGGTATCCCCATAAAAAAAAATCTAACTGTGTCAGATCTGGAGATCTAGCAGGCCACCTAACCGGTCCAAATGTTCCCAACCAATTGCCCCCAAAATTTGCATTCACAAGCAATCTGGTCCTACGCGCATTATGAGCCGGTGCTCCATCTTTTTGGAAGAACAGAACTCTTTTCTGTTGCAATGGAACATTGTCTATATATTGTTCAATATGTTCCTCTAAAATGTCTAGATATTGATCTGTATTCAAATGATTTCTATAAATACGATATCCCAAAACTCGATCTCCTAATAATGCACACCATACATTAAATCCAAATCTCCCCTGCCTTCGTCGAGGTATTATTTGACGGGGATTTGTATTAGCCCACCAATGCTGATTATGGCGGTTAAAAATGCCATCATTAGTAATACGGGCTTCATCCGTCCATATTATCGAGCGAAAGAAATTTCTGTCATTATTTAATCGATTTACATACCAGTTGCAAAAGTCGAGCCTCCTTTCATAGTCTCCCGGCCATAAATAATGAACAGATCTGCCTCTGGTTTAAATGTATGCTTCTTTAATATTTTTAAAGTCTTACAACGAGACACTCCGACATCCTGCTGAATTTCACGAAAAGATGTATTGGGATTTGCCCTAACACAGGCGATAACATTGATTTCCTCCTCTTCTTGGCCTGGTATGTTATATTTTTTGGTTCTAGGCCTTATAAAAGATCCATAATTAATTAAATTACTTCGTAGTCTGGTAAATATTGTTTCCGCGGGTTGGCGACGTTCAGGATATCTATGATAATATAGTTGTGCGGCCGCACATGGAATCTTAAATGATTCGATGAAACATTCAAACATATCGCACTTTTCATAATTTCTGTAGGCCATCGTGAGATATTTACCTAATAGGTAATATGAAACAATGACGTTTGTTTTGACTGTCAAAAATTAAGTTAGGTAACTATGTTTTTTACAATAAAAAAGACCAACAACGACATATTTAGTTCTCAACAAAAACAATTTCTATTTAAGATAAATTCACAAAAGTATATATTTTTGAAATCAGTGAAAAACACTCTTATCAACTGTGTCAAAGCCAACTATGATTTACATTTAAAAAAATAATAATAATTTGGCCATAACTCAAAAACGTGTGCATAAAATAAAAAAATGCCCACGCCACTGGATTCTACTCAAAAAAGTGTCTTAAGAAGGTATTTATAGTTTTTGTCTATCTTACAAATTACGCAAGATATTAATTAAAGTTAAAAATCAAGAAAACCCGATTTTGTCCCATAACTTCTGAAAAAAACAAGATGGTGCATATTTGTTTTCGGCATTATCCTAGTTTCAAAAAAAGAGATCGCGACTGCGCCATCGGTTTTTTTCTAACTCTTATATTTACCGAGATGCCCATAAGCAACATCGAAATTAGACCACCCTGTACATTTATTGCCAAATAATCAACATTTTGGGAATAATAGGATTCAGAAAAACAATGTCTAATATAATAAAATAAGAAAAGTATATGCCATTCAAAAATTTAAAAGGGACTATTATTTAGCAATGAAGTAAATTTGGAAAAAATATATAATTTCTGTCAATTTATAGTACTGAAACGGCCATTGACTTTGTTTTTTAGTTCATTCAAATCGGTCAATAAATAACAAAGTTATGGCGTTGGGCGTTTGTTTATCGAACACCCGGTATTTCATCAAATATGTTTTTTTGTATTTATGAATTTCTATTGGAGGAAAAAAATGTTGCCGTTTATGTTGAAAAATTGCGACTATTTGGGGGTGTTTACGGTTCGAATCGGTTCTTTCTCAAATCGAACGTGATTTAGGATCATAAATAGATTTATATATGGACCCTTTCCGAGTGGATTTATGGGAACATATTTACATCTCTTTTTCATCCCATTCTATTCACACCAGTAACATGTTTTACTGCAAAAAGATACATCAACATATTTCAGATAACTTCGATATAAAAAATAGTTTATTAATGGCATTTTTGACAATTATTTTTTGAATAAATTGGAGAGCCAGGATTTTGTCTTGCCTCCCACAATACGATAACGAGGTCTCTGGTCCGATCGTCCGGTTATCCAATCGTGCTAAAATATTGTACAGAAATCAGGATTGTTATGTTTAAAAAACTTTGTTTTAAAACAGTGTTTTAAACATGTTTAAAAACAGCTGTCGTGTTTTGTTTTAAATATGTTTTAAATGCTTAATTCGTTTAAAACATGTTTTAAACGTTAAATTTGTTTAAAACGTTTTTTTTTTATTACATTAAATTAGTTAAACAATATTTTATACTACTTTATTAAACATTTTTTGTTTACGTTTTCAAATTTTAGTTAAACTGTTGAAGATATTTCAAACTACATTATTAAAAACAAAATATTATCATAATAAAATATCACAATTATGTGTGCATAAATGTGATTTAAAACGTGTTTTAAATATGTTCAGCCTTATTAATAATAATAATAATAATCTTTATTACCCAACAGGCAAAAACCCAATTACAGAGTAACAAATATAAACTAAAATAATCATTCGAATAAAAATGTTAAAATAAAGAAAAAAAAAAATATATATATATATATATATATATATATAAGGAAATGTATATATAATTTACAAGCTAAATAAATTAAATTAAATTAAGTGTAAAAAAAAACCTTAACCTTAAATGTTAAATCCCACACTAGAAATTAATGCCTTGAATTCTGTTCGACTACAGTTAAATATGTCACAATCGAGATTATTGTGACATGCGCAGATACGACGCAATGGGGAGAATTCAAGGACGTTAGACCGCGCAGTGTTGATATGGAAGCACATACAATGTCGACTAGATAACTTAGGGATATTAAAGTTAATTTTAAATAAAAGGTCTGGACAATCAATCATGTTGTGAAAGATTTTAAATAAAAATAATTGACCCAGAATATTTCTCCGTGATTGTAGCGAGACCGCATCAAACTCATTTAAAAGCAAGTCGTGGCTGAAACCCTGCGGAGGATAGTTTCCATGCCTTTTATACCACAGGTACTTGAAGAATTGACGTTTGATATTTTCAAGAGATTGATTATGTGTGTGATACATACGAATTGTATAGAACTTTTAGTGCTTCTACATTTTTGAAAGACCTAGTGTTACGAATAATAAACCCAAGAGTTCTGTTGGCTTTACATATGATTGTATTGTAGTGAGTTTTGAAATTGAAGTGAGCATCGAAGGTAACACCAAGGTCTTTAAAAGTTGAGAGTCTTTCCAAAGGTTGATTTCCAATGGAATATCTGAATAACATTGGATTACCTTTACGCGAATAAGTAACTACTTTACATTTAGCAATGTTTAGAGTTAAATGATTATCACAACACCATGCAGCAATTGTATCAAGCATATTTTGTAAATTTAGACAGGAAGATTGTGTTTCAATATTAGAAAATATTTTAAGATCATCTGCAAATAATAGATGATTACAATCTAGTAAAACACTAAGGTCATTAACAAAGAGAAGGAATAATAATGGCCCCAAATTGGATCCCTGGGGTACACCCGAACGAGCAACAAACGCTTTAGATGAGAAACCATTGATTGAGACATATAGATGGCGGTCAGATAGATAAGATTTGAATAAGTTAATCAGGTTGACATGAAATCCATAATTTCCAAGTTTATTTAGGAGTATAGTATGACCGACACGGCCGAATGCCTTAGCAAGATCCGTATATATACAGTCAGCCTGACCCTTACGATCGAGCTCACTGCAGACATATTCACTAAAGCAACACAAATTGGTCGTCGTAGATCTACCTTCCATAAAGCCATGCTGATTTGTAGAAATATAATTTTTAACCTTTGGATAAATGTAATTCTACTATTTCAAATACTTCTGCGAAATTTGACAGCAAGGAAATGGGTCGATAGTTAGCGATTTCCTTGGAATCACCAGACTTAAGCACTGGACATATTTTTGATTCTTTCCAAACTGACGGAAATATCGATGATTTAAGAATAAGGTTAAAAATTGTTTCAAGTGGTTTTATTAAGAGAAAAGCAGCATCTTTTATTAAAAAACTTGGAATTCCATCTGCGCCGCAGGACATTGTATTATTCAAGCGACATATGGCATGTTGAATAACATCGGAATTAATTGACGATATGTTAATAACAGGGAAATTATTGTGCGTATCAGGAAGCGTATTAATTTGTGAAGCACTAGTATATACGTTATTGAAAAAATCAGCAAAAGCGTTTACAATAGGAACAGGCGAATCTAGTGTGAAACCATTGTGTTGCATGACACCAGGAATACGAGTAGTGCGTTTTTTTAAATTAATATATGACCAGAATTGCTTCGGATTAGTTAAAATGTTGGAGGATATGTTATTAATGTAATCCTTATAAGCTGTAGTTATATGGCGTTTGCTTTGAGACTTAGCTGCTCGAAACTGCTCTAATGAGTTTGGACTTTTAGTGCGTAAGTATAGTTTACGTTTAATGTTTTTTACTTTGATACTATGAATAACGTCAGCGGTAAACCAGCAAGGAAATTGACTTTTGTATTGTTTGTGTAAAGGGACATATTTATCTAAACAAGAATACAAAGTGGTATAAAAAGCATCAACAGCGTCCTCCAAATTCACCTCCGAGTTAACTTGTGACCAATCGCAACGACTTAGTTCCGAATAGAGTTTGACTAGGTTGCATTTTTTTAAATTATAATTTCTATTAGATGAGTTTGATAAAAAACTAGTAGGTTGGGAATACACTAATTCAAAACTGAAGAGTAAAACTGGGTGGTAATAATCTTGCTTGATGAATGAATTATAGCCTTCTATAAAGGAACAATTTAAATTTGTAAATATGAGATCTAATATTTTGTTGTAACTATTTAATGTGGAATTAACTTGTTTAAGGTTTAGATATGACGTGAAGTTACGAGTTGCATTGCATAAGAGGTTATTCGCATTGTTACAGTCGTTTACATAACTAGGAATATTAAAGTCTCCATAATTAATATATTATCTGCGTGATTGCATATGTTACAAATATGTTCAAAAAACGATTCAAGATTATGAATAGTAGGCGTTCGGGGTATATAAATAACAAGTATATAAAGTATAAAATTACCAAGTACTATTTTGCAGGCAGTAACGTCAAATAATGAAAACGCGTCCAATAGAGTATCAGTGTTAACTTTATAAGACTCGATGTTTTTTTGTATTGCTAACAAAACACCACCACCACGAGAGAATACATCTGTTGTACGATCCTGCCTATAAACAGTATATGTAGAATTAGGGAACAATTCAATATTTTGAACAGATTCGGTGAGCCAAGTTTCAGTAATCCCAATTATTTGAACATCATTACACGCTACAAGACAGTTAAAATCGTCTATTTTATTATTAAGGCTTCTAGCATTTTGGTAGTAGCAATGTATACTGGTGAGTTTGCTGTCGGGGCTTACAAGTTCAAAGAAATAATTTTATTTATAATTTATTAATAGAATTGGCGTTAATATCATTATATTTTCATGCTAGTTAAGCTCTGCCAGGCGCATACAAACACGATACTAACATTTCGTATTAATAGAGCAAAATATACATGTTATTAGTTAGTTTTGAACTTTATTGTAATCAAGTAATTTAGAAGGTATGTTACACTGTTTTTTTATGTTTGCGAAAATGTATTTCTTCTGATAATTTATTAGATTGAAATTTACTTCTAACGAGAGTATCCACTCCCAGACTAAGCATGAAGTAAAATTTCGAGTTTAGAAAAGCCTGAAAATTTGGTTTGGTCGCGTAGCGCGTAGCGCTACGTGGCCAAACCAAATTTTCAGGCTTTTCTAAACTCGAAATTTTACTTCATGCGCCACGCGTATAAAACGCTGGTTTTAAGTGAAGGTCAGAATATACTGATAATGTTAATACATTTATGATTTATTGCATTAATAAATAAATAACACTATTTTGTTATGACAGTTGAGGTTATGTATAAAACTTAAGCTAGGGCTATTAAAAAACGTTTTATTAATTCTAAAATGTCAATATCATCCTTAGAACTGTGTTAAAGCTGTATGCTAACGTGTATTAATAAGGCTGGTTATGTTTTAAACACGTTTTAAACTTGTTTTTATTTGATAATGTTTTAAACACTGTGTCAATGAAAAAAACATGTTTTGTAAACACAATTGTTTGTTTTAATTAAATATTTAAAAAACGTGTTTTTTACCAACCCTGACAGAAATAGAATTCAGTAGATTCTTTCACTTTCTGATATACAGCACAAAAATCGACATTCAGCGCATTGCATAACCCTTTATCAGACCACACTAAGGAGGTGCAGAAAGTCTGAAACGCGTCTACGGGTAAAAAAGTTGTACTGAAACACTGCACTGAAATTGATTTCGGTGATTTATTTTTTGATTTCTTGTAGTATTAAATGTCTCTGCGCTCTACTTTGAGAGTAATTACATTTTCAGTCGGTTACACATCACGGGACGTGATCTACAGATGGAATGCAGCGAGACAAGTCGCCATCGCGGAGGACATGAAGCTCTCACAATTCGACTTAATTGCGACGCCAGCAGCTAACAGAACAGACACAATTATCAACAGCGACAAGCAATCAGGTGTCAGAAGTATTACCAACATGTATATCAGTAAGATATTTAAGTGCACGTATCTTTTTTTTCGTTTTATTAAACAATCAAAAATTGATAAAAGCAGTTGATAATATCAGAATTACTTATTACTTGCAATCATAAACCAGTTAATTAATTTTACTATAAATTATGGTGGTAACCAATTTGAAATGTTAAATTTCAATGACTTTTCCCTAAATCTTCCCTACTTCTAAATTTTTGTTACTGGCCCCTTAAAATAATTTCATATAACCAAATTAAATATAGGGCAGAAAAAAAAGCAGAAATTGAAGTACAGTGGTGGTGAGCGCTTTAGTTGCACTTCCGGATTCACCGGAAATTACATAAATTTTTGAAATTTAAATTAAATGCAATATCATTTTTTTGGTTTTTGGATACAGGATGCCATTTTACATACAAATCAATTGTTTTTTTTTTGAAAAAAATTACCCTCACACACACCTGTAATTTATATAACATACAAAGAGTTTTATATAACACCGAACATTTTCATAAAATTCGATTTGACACCTATAATTTTTAGGTTATGCGTAAATTGGGTTGCCTGTATGAACATTACAAATTGTAGCTAATCAATTGCAATTAATGCCTCAACTTGTACATACAGGGAGTTTTTCTTTCAAGTATACATGTTTCAATTACAAAGGAGTTAAATTTGAAACTTAAAATGAGTGTGTTCCACTCCCAGACTAAGCATGAAGTAAAATTTCGAGTTTAGAAAAGCCTGAAAATTTGGTTTGGACGCGTAGCGCGAAGCGCGGAGCGGCCAGACCAAATTTTCAGGCTTTTCTAAACTCGAAATTTTACTTCATGCGCCACCGGTACAAAACACTGACATATTACGAAGTTTAAGACACACCGCTGAACTTTTCATTGAATCAGTGTTTTGTACCGGTGGCGCATGAAGTAAAATTTCGAGTTTAGAAAAGCCTGAAAATTTGGTTTGGCCGCTCCGCGCTTCGCGCTACGCGACCAAACCAAATTTTCAGGCTTTTCTAAACTCGAAATTTTACTTCATGCTTAGCCTGGGGGTGGAAAACACTCGTTTAAAGCTTCAAATTGTGTACAACGTCTGCATATGTATACTTAAATGAAATATTGTCGTTATGAATATGTTCGGTGTTACATAAAACTCTCTGTATAAACTATGGATGTAGGCACGTGTTCATAATTTTATCATGTGATTTTGAAAAGATAAAAAATGTGCTTATCGAGACTAACTTCTCAAGTGTCTGTTATTCGATAATTGGTTCATACTGTTAAATATAATATCAAACCGAGTTCACTATGAAATCTAAACGTTTTTATTTTGAATTTTACATTAAATCACTCTTTTAAACGCTTGGTGTATGAAGAAAGTTTCAAGTTTAGGAATGTACCAAAATTTGAGTCCAAATTAAAAAAAATAATAATTAACACTTCTTATGATTTAAACTAAGTTTGGCTTATTTTTCACCATATACCTGGCCAAAATCCCTGATTACGACCATGCCTATGAGTTGAACTGTGTGTAATAATTCAAACGCGCAGACAATTTTCCGCTTGTTTTGCGAAAACATAAACATAAACACAAACAAACATGTTTATTAATTACACCCCGCCCAACGTGAAAATTATACCGATTGTTGTCCTCGTTAGGGCTGAACGTGTTTATAATTAGATTCATTGTCGGACTTACTCATTTGCCGCATTTCTCGTCATTTTTAGGGGTTTAATCAAGCGTTTTGTTCGGGATTAATTACTAAAACGCGTGGCTACAAAGTCGTGAAGCCAATTTCGATTTATGTAAAGTTTGTAATTTGTAATTTTTTTGTTTTCTTTTCAGCCGAGTATTCGATGCTGTTGGTGAGCTTCCATTTGCAGAGACACATGGGGAACTTCCTGATACAGGTCTACGGCCCTTGCGTTTTGCTCGTTGTTTTATCATGGGTTTCTTTTTGGTTAAACAGAGAAGCTACTGCTGATAGAGTATCTTTAGGTATGATATAATTAGTGACTTTAGTTGTAATTTAACGAGGTAATTAAAATTAAAATTACTTAAATTAAATTAAAATATTGCATTAAAATTTGAAATAAAAAGACTTGGTTTGTTTCATTAACGTTTTACTTATTATTCCGACTAGTTTCGGCTTCTAGCCATTATCAACGAATGTATATATGTAATAAGTAAAACGTTAGTGAAACAAACCAAGTGTTTTTATTTCAAATTTTATTTTAATCATGTTTCACCAAGTGATTAATGAGAACATTGTGAAAGATAAAATATTGCAAATGATATATTTTTGGAAAGCTTACAAAAAATGCGATCGAATGAAGTTATGGCAACAATGATTTGCGTTTAATATAATACAACTCTATGTCTTATCTTACAAAGATTAAATTTAAAACTAAATCTGATATGATCACTATATTCTACATAAAAAAATGTCTAAAGAAAGTTTTTATCGCAAATATTAACTAACTAAACATCTTTATTCGTGAAATTTTGTATACCAAATATTTACAATTAAATAATAGATATAATGCGTTGTATTAAAAAAAAATCAAACAAAATTCACAAAATGGCTATCGACCACGGGTCTTTCAGCCTGTGCCAATGTTATTTATTTTATTATTATTATTTCAACTTTTCAAAATTGCCAAATGTTCGGTACAAACAAGCGGTTTTTCTAATCGGTTGGCAACATGCTCGCTTTTTCCTATTTCACCCTTTTTTTGCTATGCACAACACTTCCCCCACCCTTGTTCGGTCCGCTGACCGAGAGAGAAGAGTCGTAAATGTACAGCAACACGCGATGGTCGATCTCGCGCCACCCCGGCAATTAGTTAAGTAGTGACGATCACCTCAGATGTACACCCTCAGGAGAAGCTGCAAGGACCCGGATACCGACACACCAAAGGTCAGTTTCCTCTCGTTACCGTTCCCTAGCAATTTCTCCGACTTTGTTGTCGACCGCTGCAAAAAACCGCTATGAAATTCACGGCAGTTCCCGCTGCGAGTTACGATATTTTATAGGGCACAAACCCCCCCAAACACCAAATTTTGAGTTTTGGCATATTACTCGAAAACAATTGAAGCTAAACAAATGTTGATTATCCACAAGAAATAAACTTTTAAAAAGAGCTACGGAAGCATATATTAGTTTTTGTCTATCATTGATATAATTGGTAGTTTACTTGAAGAAACCATCGAAAATGCTGCACCCTGTACATAGAGGGTCATGGGGGCATTTGAATTTATAAGGCATAGTTAAGAACAGGTTGGGAAACACTGCTTTGGAGTAAAAATCGAGTGAGTGCTCGAGGGTGGGCAATTTATTATATCCTCGCCAGACGCGCGAAACCGTAACAAAAAGTCATTTAACTCGAATCAAAATAATACAAAGTCTTTATAAAGTGTATGAATAGCAACAATGAACTTAAATCCCTACAGATAAGTCTCTCATATTTTTTTCTTTTCTTTCTTTCAGGGATAACGACGGTCCTGACGATGACTTTCTTGGGTCTGGAGGCGCGCACAGACTTGCCAAAAGTCCCTTATCCAACGGCGCTCGATTTCTTTGTTTTTCTCTCTTTCGCTTTTATTTTCGCCACAATTATCCAAGTATGGAATTTATAATAAATATTTAAAATACACCTTAGAAATTAAACTAGATTCATCTCTAAACTGTATTCAAAAATGTACAATTCAAAATGTTGATTTGAATTGCTTTCTGTTTAGAGATGTAACTACTATTTAGAGCTCATTGTATTTAACTAAGCGAGGAATGCAAACTCTGGATAGATTTTTTAATTTCTATGAAGTTTATATGTGTGACTAATTAAATAATGTGGCGAAAAATAATGACATCTCGATACCGTAGTTTACTTTTCATAAATTAAACAAGTCGTTTCTTAGATCTTTTAGTTTAATGTGGAAAAATGTGTTCTAATTTTTCGCCTAGCTAAATGAATTAAGTTCTAACTGATTTCTACGATCATATTCTAATATATTGCATCAATGTTTTAAAATCTTTTTTTTTGTATTTCAACATCAACAACAGGAAAAGCATGGCGTTGGCCGTTTTTTATCTAGCACCCGGTATAGTTCAAATTAAACTTGGGTCAACTTGACACAATCGACTACATTTCGGCTGGCGCCGACTTATGTCAAGTTGACACGATGGACCAAATGTCAGTTCACGCCGACTTATGTAAATATCCTAGTCAAAACAATAGCTTCCAATTGTAATGTTAAAATACAGTCGATAGAGACATTTTATGCAAAATTCCTACCATAGTCAAAAGGCAGTCAACTAATTAACGTATATTCATAATATCACAATAGTCAAAATGCAATCCTCAGAGTGATTTAATGACAAAATTCTATCTTAGTCAAGCAAGTGACTTACAGTCATAATCTTACAATAGCGAATATACAGGGTGTCCCCGAATGGTCTGTACAACGCTCTACCACATATTCTCTGAAACAAAATAAGACGATTTAAATAAACTTATCTCTATCCAAAAGTGGTTCCTAAGCCATCTGCGAGGCCTCAAAGATATTATTTTTCAAATATTTTTATTTTGGAATTAGGTAAGAAAACCTAATTTGGCACATTTAATAACATTGATACCATGCACTTTTTGCGATATGTTTCTTTATCCTACGTTTAAAGTAAGTGGTCAAACTAGGACCATCGACTTCTTAAGATACCTAAATCTTTTTATTCAACAGGTCAAATCATAAGGAATACTTTTTTTCTACAAGATCATTCAATTTTACGTATTTTTTGTCTCTTATAAAATTTTGCTATTTTCCCCACAAAAAAAATATTTTTATTTGTCAAAACAACAAAGAAATAAAATTCTAAAAAAAAAACTGATTCTTTATTTACAAAAATAGAAATTGAGACACCTGTGAAATTCAGTTATCGGTGATTTTGTGACAACGTCAGTCATGTACTCAATTAATGAATTAACTGATGTTGTTTTAGTTTTTGGGTTTTGTGAAGGTAATGGCCGCAAATGTGTAAGAGTGTACAGTGAAAGATTTCCAAATCGCCGAATACCAAACCATCAAACATTTGCTTCCGTAGAAAGGCGACTTCGAGAAACTGGCCGCTTAGAATACTCTGCGAGGGATTGTGGTAGAAGACGCACTGTACAAACTGTGGTTGTTGAAGAAGAGATTTTAGAACGGATAGATGAAGATCCATCTAAAAGTACCTGGCGTTTAGGTGCTGAACTAGGCTTATCTAAAAATGTTGTGCACAAGGTGTTTAAAGAGCAACTGCTATACCCATATCAAATTCAAAAAGTTCAAGAGCTAATGCCTCAGGATCACGATAAGCGACTTCAGTTTTGCCAATTTATTGTTAATAACCAAATTGACAATTTGAATTTCGCCAAGACAATTTTGTTTACAGACGAAGCGTGTTTTACCCGAAGAGGTATAACAAATCTTAAAAATGAGCATGTTTATTCCGAAGATAATCCACATGCAACTAAAACCATGCATTTCCAACGGCAATTTAAAATAAATGTTTGGGCCGGTATAGTAAATGATATTATTGTAGGACCAGTAATTTTACCACAAAATTTAAACGGAGAATAGTACTTACAACATCTTCAGGAATTGCCAGTCCTACTGGAGGATGTGCCGCTTTTACTTAGGCGTGATATGTGGTTTATGCATGATGGGGCTCCACCTCATTTCACTTTACCAGTGCGTACTTTTTTAAACCAAAAGTATCCCGGTAAATGGATTGGGAGAGGCAATGACGCACCAGTGCCTTGGCCTCCACGTTCCCCGGATATCACCCCAATGGACTTTTTTTGTGGGGAACCATTAAATCTATTGTTTATGGTAAGCCCATAAATACGCACGACGAATTATGGGCGGGAATACAGAATGCGTTTCAAACAGTTAAAAACAATGTTGGTGTTTTACAACGTGTCCATTTTATTTTTTTGCGACGTGTAAATTGTTGTATTGCTGAAAATGGCAATCAGTTTGAACATTTGTTGTGAAACTAATAAATTTGTGTTTATTGTTAGGTACCTATCTTTATTTCTACTTTGTTAATTGTTTTGAGAAGCAAAATATTGTTCATAATTTTATTACTTTTTTTTGACAAATAAAAATATTTTTTTGTGGGGAAAATAGCAAAATTTTATAAAAGATAAAAAATACGTAAAATTGAATGATCTTACAGAAAAAAAGTATTCATTATGATTTGACCTGTTGAATAAAAATATTTAGGTATCTTAAGAAGTCGATGGTCCTAGTTTGACCACTTACTTTAAACGTAGGATAAAGAAACATATCGCAAAAAGTGCATGGTATCAATGTAATTAAATGTGCCAAATTAGGTTTTCTTACCTAAGTCCAAAATAAAAATATTTGAAAAATAATGAAAAAAAATAATATCTTTGAGGCCTCGTAGATGGCTTAGGAACCACTTTTGGATAGAGATAAGTTTAGTTAAATCGTCTTATTTTGTTTCAGAGAATATGTGGTAGAGCGTTGTACAGACCATTCGGGGACACCCTGTACAGTCAACAGAGTGATAAATTCATAAAATTCTATCATACTTATAGTCAATGTTGTATTAGTCAAAATACTGCGCACTGTGCAAAGAAACGTTGCATGACACGTTGCATCAATGTTAACACGAAACACGTTGGGGTAGTGTTGCAAAAACGTTGCATAAACGCTGAACGTTGTCCACCTGCAGGAACGTTGCATGCTAACATTTCACGAAAAATGTTGCTGTGCTGTTAACAAACCAAACCTATGCTACACGAACCATTACTCCTATTTGTATGCAATCTAACTTTCAAATTTGTGTACGTTAAGTTGCATACAACGAACGAATAGAATCCGTATTGTAAGCAACCCGATGTACACAAACTGAGTGAACGTTTTAGAAATGCAACCCGATGTACAGAAAATAAGTGAACGTTTTGGAAATGTTTCTTTTTTGGGGCATATATATATATAAAGTAATTATTTATTAACCTATTAAGCACCAACATTATCAATGTTTTGTTAATCAAATTACTAAATAAATTCATTTGATATTTTATATTATTTGACCTGACTTGAAAATGTATGAAGACAAATGTAAATATTTTGTTATTTAATTTTTTTCATTATTGCTCACTAATAAAAATATCTCAGTGTATTTCTAACTTCACAATATTTTAGTGTTTTATACGTGTGGCGCATGAAGTAAAATTTCGAATTTAGAAAAGCCTGAAAATTTGGTTTGGCCGCTCCGCTTCGCGGAGGGGTTTATCTATTTTATATAAAAACGCGCAACATGAAGTTTAGAACGAGTGTTTCCACTCCCAGACTAAGCATGAAGTAAAATTTCGAGTTTAGAAAAGCCTGAAAATTTGGTTTGGCCGAGCGACAAAACCAAATTTTAAGGCTTTTCTAAACTCGTTATTTTACTTCATGCTTAGTCTGGGAGTGGAAACACTCGTTCTAAACTTCATATTGCACGTTTTTATATAAAATAGATAAATGCCTGAAAATTTACAGTGTATACATTTTGTATATTTGAAAGAAAAATTCACAGTATGTAAAACAATAAGTCAGTCATAGAAATCATAAGGAGAAGTGTAAAATTTTGCCATAAATCAACTTTTAGAGTTAATTCTATAACTGCTCGGCCGTTAATGGGTTAAACCAGTTATAAAACGGTTGATTTTATACAAAATGGGCAAAAATTGAGTGTAATGCTTTGTGATTCCTTAATTTTGAGTAAATAAACATTTAAAAAAAGATAAATTACAACAAAAAAATGTTAAAGAAATATTGTATGGTACTACAAGTACGCCACACAATGTCTAAATATATGACTAGAAAATGTGTTTTAATATTTTGTGTAAAATCATCGATATCAATAATCTAGTGAATGTCACTAAAAAAATGTAATTACTAAATACTATCATAGTCCTAAAACAGTAAATCAACTGACTTTTATAGTCATAATACGGGGGATTGCAAAGTTAAATGACAAAATGCTTTCATAGTCAAAAGACAGCCCACCAATTAATTTCCACTCAAAATTTAATAGCGGCAAAAAAACAAAAGATCATTTTATTAAGTACCATTAGACTTTATAGAAAAGGTTGAAGGTCAAACAATAGCAGAGAGCAGTAGAGGATAGAAAGGGATGGAATAGGATCGTTTTGGGGGCAAAATCCTTGTAAGAGACCTAAAACCAAAGAATAAAGAAACAGATTTTAAAGATTACATGATGATTATATTGACTGTCTTTACTATACTGAAACTACAACAAAATTGACTATATCGATTAGGTTGACTACTATTTATTGGCTGTATTTCGACATTGACTATAGTAACAAATTTGGCAATCGTCAAGGTTATACGTCAATTTTTATATTGATCTTTGACTAAAACAAAAGATAAACTTTGCGTCAATGACATCAGCGCCGTAGCCCGAAAAAAAATTCGTAGGGTGTTATAAAAATTTCGGGGGAGGGGGGGGGTTAATGATAAAATATTGTTTTTGCTTTTACAGAGCCGCTTTTACATACAAATATAAAACTTTTTAAAATTTCGGGGAAGGGGGGGGGGGGGGTATGAACCCCCATATCTCCCCCCTGGCTACGGACTTGAACATTATACGTGAAAAATGAAAATGTACATGAAGACCGCCTCCGCCGATTTAAGACAAAGTCGTTTTCGTTTCTCCAACGATTTCCAAAAATTCTCTTTTAATTTTTGACGTAGTGCGTCGTTTTTGGTGATTATCTACATTGACATCTATATTATGATATTTTTCACACGAGTCGGTCTCAGCCGACGTTTACTCCATCGTTTCAAACTGACACAAGTTTAAATTAAACTGTAATGATGGTCATGCCATTGTTTTTCTCTTCTTTTGGCAATTATGTCACACATTTTAACAGTTGTGATAAATTTTAAACAAACGAGTGTCTTCCACTCCTAGACTAAGCATGAAGTAAAATTTCGAGTTTAGAAAAGCCTTAAAATTTGGTTTGGTTGGACCAAACCAAATTTTCAGGCTTTTTCTAAACTCGAAATTTTACTTCATGCGCCACGCGTACAAAGCACTGATTTAAGGTCAAGTTCAAAACACACTAGTAAAGTTTGATCTCACTTTGTTTGGGCCGCACTAAGACGACTGATTAATACAAATATAAAGTGTTTCTTTTTGTGTTTATATCAGTTTGCAGTGGTTCACTATTTCACAAAATACGGCTCAGGCGAGTGTTACTTCAGCTCCGATTTTAATTCAGACACCAGCAGTGATGACGAAGATTGGAAAAGTTTCGAGTCGAGAAAGAAAACATCTGATGGATCAGTAACTAATGTAAGCGAACCTCCGCCAAGTTCTTTATGTTATTTTTGCACGATTGACCCATTTTTATTACTTACCATATCTGTTTCCTGGATGGTAAGTATTAAACTTTAAGTATGGAACTTAAGCTTCACTTACCATTCAGCGAATGACAAGGCCCTAGTTAGAAAAAAAATGGGGGGGGGGTTACTGGTAAAAATTTTGTTTTTGCTCTTTCAGGGGCGCTTTTACATACAAAAAATTAATATTTTAAAAATTCCGGGGGAGTTTGAACCCCCTCCCCCCTAGTACGGCCTTGGCGAACGGTAAATGAAACTTACCATTCTTAGCAACTGATCAAAACAACTAAATTAATATTAGTCAAATTTCAGTAAACAAATTTTAAAAACATCCCAAACACATTTAAGTAATGTTTTATCAACATTAAAACAACTTTTAATGTTGTTACAATGTTAATAAAATGTTATTTATGTGTTTTTTGCTCAGTGGGGTTAATGACATAATCATAATAATTGTGAAGAAATGTTGTCCGTCTTCTCCGATCGTGCAAAAAAACGTCATAAGCATCTCGAACAGTGAGTACAATACCGGTCTCAGACAATAATTAGAGTCGTCGTTCGCTCGTCCTCTGAACAATTGTCTTCGACCGATAACAAATCCTTACTGTTCTCGATACTTAGTATACTATTATTTACGAATATCATGATTATTATAGAGTGCAACACAAAGGAGAACATCAAAAGACTCCCCGAAACGCCCAACCTACCAACACTACAACGGAGCAGACCCGCAAGTAATCGAAGTCATCCCCCTCTCGGCCTGCTCGATCCCCATGCCGACCTCCCGGCGCACCTCCAACCCCTTCTGCAACCTCACATGCCTGCGAAAACCCCCGCCGGAAAAACCCTACACGCCGCCGACGGCGACGGTCACAGCAATCAGCGGCCAGAGGTTGTCTTTTCAAGGTCCGAGAATGCGACGGAGGCGGAAAAAGCGCACGCCGCGCTTCAACTCCGTATCGAAAATCGACAGGGCTTCGAGGGTGGTTTTCCCGCTGCTCTTCCTCGCCATCAACATCTTCTACTGGTACCTCTACCTCTCGAGAACGGAACGAATTCGTCAACTGAATGTTTCTTAATGTTTAAATAAAAATGTGTTAAGGTTCATATCAAAGAAAAGATTAATATAAAACTATGTAATGTGATAATTATTAATAGAAGCAGGCCTACAATACAGCCTAAAGAAATTTAAATAAGCGATAGAAGCACGAAAAGAGGAAGAATGTTACGTCCAAATAGTTGTATAATAGCTGCCGTATTTATAGCCATTAATAAATACCCTGCATATACAATAAGACCTGATATATTAAGAGAAGAAAAATAATGTATTTATTTTCTGTACTCGTTACATAATTTACTATTTCCTCAAATTTATTCCCCCTAGAGTAAAGGATTGTGAAAATAGCACTTTCGCAATTATCCTTTTATAATTCTTTATCAAATCAGCAAAGTAATTCTTTTGATTTTTATTAAATCAACAAAATCAACGTTTTGATTTGATACAGACTACCCACTTTTGCAAAATTATTGCTTTTACTTGACGATTTATGATTTTAATTTAAAAAAAATACTTAAGTTTATATTTTGTGACATAGAGATTGATAGAGCACTCAGCGGTGCAACTAGGGGTGCAAGTCCCCACAATGCGGGAGGAGGCATACCAATGCCTAGGTAAGGTATGGGTGTAATGGTCATTTACGAGCAATAAAAAATCTAAAACGAAAAATCACAGACACTCTTTTAAACATAATAAAGAACTCCCAATGAAAAAAATATCCTCCCGCTTTTTTACCACTTTTAAAAATCGTGAAAAATATACTGCCTTTCAAAAAAATCAGAACACCAAGTATTTATTGCACGATTTTAATAAAATTTACACAATTTGATCATGTAAACGAACTGTATCGATGATCAAAAAATCAACTTGAAAAACAAAAAAACAAATGAATAAAAATTAATAATGTGTTGGGCCTCCACGATTTCCCAAACACTCATTAAGACGTCGAGGCATGCTAGAAATAAGGTTGTAAATATCGACTTGGGGTATTTCATTCCAAACTTCGATAATTTGACCTCTAAGTTCCATTACAGTGTTCTGCAAGCCATTTACATAGGGCACTAACACTGGCCGTAAAATGTTGTCAATATACCGAATCGCGTTAAGACTTGCTTCTAAAAAAACTAGAGGAGACCGACTACCATATGCTATCGCCCCCCAAACCATAACTCCCTGTGTAAGAGCCGTATGTCTTTCAACAGCAAATTGTAAAATTCTGCATTCACCGCGTCGACGTCTCACTCTTCTGCGACCATCATGAGCCCATAAACAGAACCGAGACTCATCGCTGAAGATAATGTTATTCCATTCATGGGTCCAGTGTTGTCTTTCCCTGCACCTGCATCCCTGCATCAAGTCTTGCTCTGCGATGCTGCGGAGTAAGAGGTAGACACAATTGTGGACGGTAGGATCTTATACCAAAACTGCGGATTCTTCTGTAAACAGTAGCCATGGATACTCTTTGGCCATTTAGAGCCAACCAGTCATTTCCCAATGCCCGCGACGTTGTAAATCTGTTCCTTAAAGTTGTAAGACGAAGAGCTCGATCTTCACACTCAGTGGTGCTTCTTGGACGTCCTGATCCAAGTCTACGTCGATTCTCCCCAGCTTCGGACCATCTAGACCAGCAGCGTACGATCACCGATACACTACGGCCTACCCTTTCAGCAATAGCACGAACCGAAAAACCCGCTTCTCGCATTCCAATAATGCGACCCCTTTCAAATTCACTTAGATGATGATATTGTGCACGCCGACGAACACGGGGAATCTTTTTATGTTTTACAAACTGAAACGTCAAACTACTCAGAGGCTACTTGATATTAGAAGCAATTACATTAAAAAATCAGCAGCTCTTCATAATGGTGAAATCAAGGAAAAATACCATTAAATAGTAACCAAAACAATTGATTTTTTGATCATCGATGCAGTTCATTTACATGATTTTTTTGAAAGGCAGTATATATTGATTCAACAAAATTCAACTTTGAGCACATGTATTAAACACAATTAAGTAAGGCTGGGATTCGAATACGAATAAATCAAATATTCCGATATTCAAATATGAATTTTCAATCACCAAATTATTCATTGAATTAAATATTCGAATATTGAAATATTTGAATACACAATTATTTAATAAAATATTTGAAAATTTGAATATTTTAAATATTCAAATACTTCCTGCGTTCATAATACTTCGTAAAATAAATATTATATTCATTACGTTGGTTATTTTTTTATTATGTAAGATTCTCGTTGATATTGACGCGACAATGAAAGATGTACGAACATTGACGTTTTTCGTTACATTCTACAATTATTTGTGAAAATTGACAAACTATTTGAAAATAGTTAATATATAGACAGTCAAATGGCTCTCAATATAGTCAGTATTTCATGTGTGTTGTTTTATATAGGAGCTTATATTTATTTATATTTTATGTAGGGTCTATACACAAATATATTTGTAAATAAATGTACTATATTTATTTTGACATGAAATATTATAGAGAAAGACTATTCAATAAAAAAATTACAAAAATAAGCATCCTTAATTTAATAATTAAAAGTGCGATTCTTCATTCATACTTATCCTTAATTTAGTTGACTTTTTGACAAGGTATCAAAAAGAGAACTGAATATTTTTAATTTAAAGGCAGAAACTTACGAATATACATTATATTTCCATAAAATCTTCATCCTATTTGTGTTCCATAAAGTGTACTACTATCATTATTATTAATAAGGATAAGGAGCATGGACACACGTAAAAAACTTCTTAAAAATTTTCGTCTTTTATTTAAACAAATTATTTTTTTTATAGAATGATAACAAACACTCTAATTGCACACACAAGAAAATTGTCCTTTTGATTTTACTTAAACAAAAAGCTGCAAATAATATATCAAAATTAGTAAACAGATATTGAGCAATATCAACCGACTCACCTATAAGGATATCCCTGGGTTTTCGATCTAAACACTGACAAGATCAAGGAGAAGAAAATGGACACGAGGATCAAACCGATTATTGCATAAATTTTCTTCTTCTTGGGATCCCCCTTTTTACTCGCCGCCTCCGTTAAGAGAATCATTCCCAAAACAATTGCTGCATCTATTATTTTATTAAGGAAAAATTAAACATTGATCCCAATTCCAAATATTTCAGATAGAGTTGGCTTTGAATTCAAACATTATGATATTGCGGAATCAAAAATTATTTAATTTCAAATTTACACTTAACACGTTCGCTACCAACATCACGTATAATGACACTAAATTTTTGAAATTGGCTCTATAAAATCAGATCGTAAACAGATTGAATCAATTTAAAGAAAGAAATGGATGCGGGTTATTCTAGGTTAAAGGACAGTTACGTTTTTTTAAGTTTTTAACAATTGATTTCCCTTTCATTAGAGTTAAAGACAGTCGTTAAGTTGTTGTGTCCCTGTTAAATATGTGATTTTTGAAGTTTTCGCTCATTCTAATCAATTATTTAGTTAACGACACTGGAAATCATACGGCCCAATAGGTGTTGAATTTTTCTAACAGCTTGGTAACGAATGTGATAGTATCACCCTAATAGAGCCTACTTGATTAGAAGTAAGTGTGATCTATTAATTATCCCATCTATTTTATGAAAAATTCTTATTATTGTATGAATACAAAATGAATGTGATTTTTCTTATTAATACTAATTCCAATTTTTTATTATTTGAATTTTGTTTTGTTAAAAAGGATACTAAGTATCATGACTATATAAGTCTCGAGCACTAATTGTCCCTGCGACGACCCATGTATATAAGAAATCTGTCCGTTTTGTCCCTTGTGGAAGAACGGCGGTCCTCTGATGTGATTCCACATCTGCCCAGAGACCATCATAAAACAAAAGAACAACGCCCCCACCGCCCAGATGTTTTTGTTGTACAGAAACTCCAAGTTGTTCCGCCTCAGGTACAGCAAACCGGCCAGGAAAGAGAACAAGAAAATCAGCGCTAGTGTGCCGGAATAATTCGGCGGACGGAAAACGCGAATCTGAAGAAAAAACGTTTTAATAATACCTTAAAAAATCGATACAAACAACAATTACTAACCTGAATATCAGTTCTCTCGCCAATCCATTTGGCAATGGATTCGGCAGAAAAACCGATCCTTTGGATATCCATTGTGTCGGTGTGTTTCGGTTTGCCCTTGGGTGGGAAATGTATAAAAACAGGGGCCGTATTCAGTCTCATCTAAAAATTAAACAAAACCCCTCAACTCCCACTCGATTTTTCAAGATATAAATCATCATACCATTTGGAATACTTCTGAACCCTCGTCGAAATCAACGACGGCAAAGAATAGCTTACTCGAATACGCCTGCGAGTACCTAAAGGAATTCGCGACAATCGTAAACTCATCGTTGGCGTGTTTACACACCATGCACTGTCGTTGAGGGGCCATCGCGGTAAACATAACCACAACGGAGTAATTCCTGGGGGTGCTCTTAACGTAATCCCTGAATTTATTCGCATTGAACCTTAACACAGCCCTCTTAGTGGCCATCTCACTCAATTGTTGCACCCTTTCGGCCATTGTCATCCCCTGTGGAAATCCCACACAATGTAAATAAACACCCACTATTTTTTAAATGCCTTAATAAAAACTTACCCCTTTACGTGCCTGGCAGTCCACATGGTAGAAAAATATCGTAGATATCACAAAAAAACTAAATATTAAAGTTTTCATGTTGTGTTCGCGACGTACACAGCCCGGCGAATTAAATGTGTCAACGTGTAACGTGTAACGCAACGTTGACGTTTCTTAAATCAGATGATGGAAATCGAACGGTTCATCGAAAATTTAACGTTGAAGGGGGAATGTATTAATCAGAAGGGAAATTGATAGCTCATCAATTATGCAAAGAGGGTGCCCTTTTGTTGCGAGCTGTAAGAACAACAACCTCCTTGAAAAATCAACAACTAACTTCACTCCGAATTGCAACCTATTGTTTTTATCAAAAATAAGAGCAATGTAATTTATTGTAACAATATAGAAATAGAATATTTGTTAAAATCACAAATACATATTCAAAAACACGCTTTTAATCCAATTACAAACATTATAATAAAATATAAATGTAATATATGCAACCCAGTTCACATGCTGGTAAATGCTGCAACCCTATTAAAGGCCAAAATATATTTAACCTTAACAGGTCTTAATCCCCAAAAATGCAACCAACTTAAAAAAAATTATAGTTTTATTTATATTGCAAATTGAATTTATTTGTGCACAAACATTAACCTAATTAATGTTACTTAAGTGCAATAAACAAATCATCATTTCTTTAATTTTAAATAGTTTCTTTAAATATCAATTGCATTTTATCTAATCAACGTGTAGTCGAACTAAAATCCTAACCTAAACATTTCAAACAAACATTTTCACACCTTTGAAAACAGAATGGTTAGTTGAAAATGTTGTTAAACACCCTAAGATTGTATATAAAACACAGGAAAATCCACAGAGGAACGATTAAACGGTATTTGCATAATTTTCTTAAAAATTGTATTTTTGTACACCACTTTCATTTACAAACTTATTTTAATTATTAAGCAACTTATAACAGACTTTCAAAACATTGTTTTTAAATTTCCGCTAAGCCAAATACTTTACTTAAGTCTGAAAACCATTATTTAATAACAGTTACTTGTTTTTAGTTTAATCCGTTCATGTAGTAACAAATCGATTGATTACACTAGCATACCATTAGAAAGGATTAGAAATTTTAGTATAATAGCTCATGTCGATCATGGAAAGAGTACTTTAGCTGATCGGTTACTAGAATATACAGGGGCTATTAAACAAAACTCTGAGAATAAGCAGGTTTTGGATAAGTTACAAGTGGAACGTGAAAGGGGGATCACTGTTAAAGCACAAACTGCATCACTATTGTACAAATATAAAAATGAGGACTATTTGTTGAATTTAATTGATACACCTGGACATGTAGATTTTTCAACAGAGGTAAGTTTCACAATACAAAATGAATGCGGGTTTAGTAATTCTTTGAATAATGGACATTATTACTTGAAATATAAGTAAATGCATCAAAATATTGATTTAAATTCCAGTTTATATACCAATGGTCATTAAATGAGTAATATTAAATAACATTTAAAATAATCTGCAAACAAGCAAAAATCCTTGAAAGTGATAATATCACAATTTTCTAAAGAATTTTCAAATTCTTGAAGGTGTATTGTTGATTTTTATATTCAATAGGTTTCTAGGTCTTTATCGGCATGTCAAGGTGTAATACTTTTAGTAGATGCTAATGATGGTGTGCAAGCACAAACAGTAGCGAATTTTTACTTGGCCTTTGGCAATGATCTCGTGATAGTGCCCGTTTTGAATAAAATCGATCTTAAAAATGCCGATCCAGATAGAGTTTGTTTACAACTGCAAACTTTATTCGATTTCGAACCATCAGAAGTTCTCAGAGTGAGTAAATTAAATTACGATACTATTACACAGCAAATGCGTGATAACTGAAAATATATTTATTATACATAAGAATCTTTGGTAATCTAATATGTTATTAATATTATTTTTATTTATATTAGGTTTCTGCTAAGTTAGGTATAGGGATTGATAATATTTTTGAAGCAATTATAAATAAATTGCCGCCACCAAATTCGAATAGAAATGCAACATTTAGGGCTTTAATATTTGACAGTTGGTTTGATAAATACAAGGGGGCTTTATCGTTAATTTATGTCAAGGATGGCTCTGTGAAAGTAGGTGATAGCATAACCTCTTATCACTCGAAAAAAATATACGAAATTAAAAGTTTATCACTTTTAAGGCCTCAAGAGGAAAATGTGGAAAAACTGTAAGGATTTTGTTTTATCTCGAAATTTATGGAATTTTCTGTATTTTTAATTGAAGTGTTGCAGGACAAATTGGTTTATTGGGTTGCAATATGAGGTCGAGTAAAGAGGCTTTCATTGGGGATACTTTGTGTAAGGAGGGGGAAATTGTAGAAGCTTTGGCGGGTTTTAAACCCGCAAAGCCCATGGTTTTTGCCGGGATTTACCCGTTTGATCAGAGTCAGCACTTGAATCTTAGGGGTGCTATTGATAAGTTGGCTCTGAATGATTCTGCTGTTTCTGTTTCTATTGATACTAGGTGAGTTTAAATTTGTTTCATTAGCTTTCTTAAATATATTTAAAGGGGTTGGCAGAAGAAAGTGCTAACCCATGTAACTATTTTTACATATTCCGTTTTTAAAGGTCTGTTGAATCTATAAATCAGATTAATTAACATATTTCAGGTTTTAGAGCTCATACAGGGTGTTTTTTTTAGACGTGTGGTTTTCAAAAAGAAATAAAACGCATATAATTTAATGTTATGGCCAAGAATTTAGCTTTATCATAAAGATAAGGGTTTGCCATTATGTTTTAAAAATGATTTCGGGCAAGTGGGCGCCGCGGCTGGCTCGAATAAATTCCAGCCGAGAGGCCCAATTTCCGACCACTTTTTGCAGCAATTGGGGCCGTATTTCAGCAATAAAGCGCCTAATATTCTCTTCCAAGGTTGACGCCTCGGGCTTATCTGCGTACACAAGCGACTTCACATAACCCCACAAGAAATAGTCCAGCGGTGTTAAATCGCACGATCTTTGAGGCCACGCCACAGGTCCACGACGCGAGATAATGCACTCACCAAAAGTTTCCTGCAACAAAGTGATTGTTGCGTTGGCTGTATGGCATGTAGCGCCGTCTTGTTAGAACCATAGGTCGTCCAAATCAACACCCTCCAATTCAGGCACGAAAAAGTCATTAATCATGGCTCTATAGCGTTCCCCATTGACTGTAACATTATGGCCGGCTTCATTTTTGAAGAAATATGGACCAATGATTCCCTCTGCCCATAGAGCACCCCAAACAGTGATTTTTTGAGGATGTAACGGCGTCTCAACAATGACTTGTGGATTATCTTTACTCCAGAAGCGACAATTTTGCTTATTGACATACCCATTTAACCAAAAGTGAGCTTCATCGCTGAACAAAATTTTCTTGTGAAAATCGGGATCGGTGGCCATCTCGTTTTGGGCCCATTCACCGAACGTGCGACGCGCTTGATGGTCGTTTGGCTTCAATGCTTGCACGAGTTGGATTTTGTAAGCACGCAAACCAAGATCCTTCCGCAAAATCTTCCATAAAGTTGATGGACACAGCTCCAATTGTTGCGCGTGATGGCGGATAGACTCATTCGGGTCTTCTTCGATACTCTGCTCCACAGCAGCAATAGCGTCTTCGGTGCGCACTGTACGGCGTCTCTGAGGATGCGCACTATCCACTAGAGTAACCGTGGTGCGAAACCGATCCATGGTTGCTCGAATTACCGACTCTGCTGGGCGATTATGTCGACCGAATATTGGACGCAGCGCGCGATGCGTCGCGCGAACCGAACCATTATTTTGGTAATAAATTTGCACGATTTGCAAACGTTGTTCAGGAGTAAGTCTATTCATTATGAAATGGCAAACCAAACTGAGCATAAATCAAGTGACAGCTGTCAAAAAGACCATCTCCGAAAAAAGTAGTGCCGACTTGAAAACCACACGTCTAAAAAAAACACCCTTTATAAATTCTATATACATTTTGTAAATATTTTGCAAACAATTGGCAAATTCAATTTTACTTTATGTTACATTTAGTTCATTATTATACTAACTGATAATTCATTTATAATAACAATAAATGGACAGTCCATTCATTTTATACAAAATGTGCGTAAGCACTTTATTCCATAGACTGCTTTATTTAATGTATGTAGATATTTCTTAATTTTAATGTTACAAATTAATGTTGTGCAGTCCAGCTTTAGGGCAAGGTTGGAGATTGGGTTTTTTGGGTTTGTTGCATTTGGAGGTGTTTTCACAAAGGTTACAACAGGAATACGGTGCTGAGCCTATACTAACAGCTCCCTCTGTGACTTACAAAGTAAAATTAAAACCCACGAATAAGAACATCAAAGAGGGGAAAGATGTTTTGTTTGTTAATAATCCTGCACATTTTCCCGATCACATCACCATTTTGGAAACTTATGAACCCTTGGTGACAGGTTAGTGAAAATCCTTTGAGCCTCTTGAGTTTGCCTTATATTTTTAAAGAAAAAAAAAAAAAAAACATAGTGAGAATCAAAATTCATGTTCGATTCAATATCCACCAATTACTTCAATAATTGTTGGACACCTAACATATTTATTTATTCTTTACATGGGTAAAAAGAGAGGACTTTTTATTCAATATAATGAAAATTTTACTTGATAGCGTTCATCATTGTTAATTTAGGTACAATCATCACACCTGATAAATACCTAGGCCCTGTAATTTCTTTATGTATGGAAAGAAGGGGTATTCAAAAATCGGCCACAAATATAGACAACGAAAGAGTAATGTTAGTTTACACTTTACCCCTTTGCGAAATCGTGATTGACTTCCATGATACTTTGAAAACAATCTCCTCTGGTTATGCTAGTTTTGATTACGAGGATGGTGGATATGAGCTAAGTTCATTAGTCAAGGTATTGCACATGAATTAATAGAATAAAAATGAACTATTAATTCTGTTCTTCTTATTAAAGATGAGCATTGCTTTAAACGGAGTCGCCGTCGATGAATTGAGTTGTATAGTCCATACAAGTAGAGTACAAACAATGGGTAGGAAATTGGTTTTGAAGCTGAAAGATATTATTCCAAGGCAGATGGTACAAATAGCCATTCAAGCGACTGTTAATGGAAAGGTGATTGCTAGGGAAACTTTGAAAGCGTATAGAAAGGATGTTACTGCCAAATTGGTAGGTTTATTTCGTGATTCTAGAATTGGTGTTTTAGCTTGATGCATTTGTTTTTTTCAGTATGGAGGGGATGTGACAAGACGTATGAAGCTTTTAGCACAACAAGCTGCTGGTAAGAAGAAGATGCGTATGGTTGCTAATATATCGTTACCGCGTGAAACTTTTATTGATGTTTTAAAAAAATAAAGTGATTTCTTACTACAAAGTATTTTATTTTAACACTAGCATTTAGCCCGGATTACAAACTGGGGAGCCGAGGGCCGAATCAAGTAAATGTAGAAATGTAAAGAGAATTGCATAATTAAAAAAAAAATTAAATGATGTTTAAGAAAAATATATGTATAATAGTAGCAAGAGGAAAGGAAGGGGGAGAGGCGTTGGTGCATGAGCCGAATGGTGGTGACTGCAAGGTAAATCGTTGTTTTGTAGTAGTTATGGAGTGGATGGATGTAAAGGTCCGTGAAAAGGTTGGAAGAGATGGTCGCTTCGCTCCAGCCGCTCGCTTGCCTTGCTCGCTTCGCTCGCTAGGGTGCTCGCTTCGCTCGCACATAGAGAGAGTAGTTAGCATTTAGCCCGATTTACCAACCGGGGAGCCGAGGGCCGAATCAAGGAAATGTAGAAATGTAAAGAGAATTTCAAACCATACGACCCTACGTTTAAACAAATCGTTTTGGAGCATTTTAAGTCGGTAAAAAAAAAAAAATCAAGAAAATCACGGTTTTAGACCAGCCTGTATATACACGTTAAACTTAAAAATTAAAAAAAAATACTTTTAATAATCGGATCGAACTCGGAAAAGAACGGTAATTTGTCGCATTAAATTCTGCACACTGAATACGCCACTGGACTACGGTTATCATTTTCGAATTTCCCGTCGTCGGTAAATTGTCGATCAAATACATTTTTTTTTAATGGTTGGGCTTGGCTCGGCTTCGCCTCGGATTAATAGTTACAGCTCACTAAAATAGATAAAAGGGTCGGATTTTAATAGCCTACGGGACCCGCGACGGTCTGTTCTCGGCCCAGTAAAAATTTCGAGTTGCTAAAATGAATATTTCGATTTGTATTCGAGGAAAAAAAAGCGTCTGAATTTCAATATTTTTTTGTAAATAGAAAACGTGGTCGGATTTTAACGCCGTATAGCCAGTTCCACGCGGGATGTTTAGTTCTCTGCCCAGTAAAAATTTCAGATCGCTAAAATGAAAATTACTATGGTTCTCAGGGCCTGTTCCAGAATCGTGTTTTTTGAGTAAAAAAATGGTGATGTGTCCATCATAGTACTTTCCCCCGTAAATTGCGTATTAAATCACTTTTAAAATATTTGTAGCATTATTATTTTCAAAATGTCTTCAACTTTTTGATAACTACAACTTTTATTTGAAACATTTTCCAATTGTATCAACACACACACTGACACAAATCAATGACTAGATAAAAAACACTATTTATTAAATATATCAAAAACTAGAGTGCTATGACAAAAAGTGAGTCCACAAAAAATCTTTAGTTTTTTATTTCCTACAACTTTTATTTGAAACATTTTTCAATTGTATCGACACATACACTGTCACACATCAATAACTAGATAAAACAAACAACTTTTAAAATATCTAAAAAACTAAGAGTGCTATGACAAAAAGTAAATAAACAATATATCTTCATTTTGTTAATATCTACAACTTTTATTTGAAAGAATTTTTTGTTTGATGAACATTTAATAAAAAAATCAGAAAAAACTGAAAAACGCTACGAGTAAAGTACCACTTCCGGTTTTCCGATTTTTACCAAAAGCTTTTCAGTTCTTTCGATTGTGACAAAAAGCTTAAGTTTCAAGTTTCATCTCGATATCTTTAGCGGTTTTCGCTGTACAGCGCACACAGACACACAGACAGACAGACAGACAGACATTTTTCAAAAATGGTCTTATTCGACTCAGGGGACCTCAAAACGGATATTTCCGCTAAAATTTTTGATTTGAAAATGTTCACGAAAACAATACTTTCCCTTTGTATTACATACGGGGGAAAGTAAAAATTGAAAGAAGGTATATTCTTTGGTCAAAAATTTCGATTTTTGATTTTGTATTTTTCTCAGTCGCGGATAATCAGTCGAAATCCAAATCTGAAATCCAAATTTCTCTATCGCAATTTTTCGCGAAAAAAACATCAAAATGAAAATTTCAAATTTTTTTTTGTTTTAATTGTTTTGTTTCGTCTTGTTTCATCTTGTCGTCGGTTGCGGATAATTATTCGAAATCGAAATGTGAAAACCAAACTCCTCTATCGCAATTTTTCGACCGAAAATGTGCTGACAGCCCGTGAAAAAAATGTAGATTTTTGATTTTGTATTTTTCTCAGTCGCGGATAAACAGTCGAAATCCAAATCTGAAATCCAAATTTCACTATCGCAATTTTTCGCGAAAAAACATCAAAATGAAAAATTAAAACATTTTTTTTTTGTTTTAATTGTTTTGTTTCGTCTTGTTTCATCTTATCGTCGGTTGCGGATAATTATTCGAAATCGAAATGTGAAAATCAAATTCCTCTATCGCAATTTTTCGACCGAAAATGTGCTGACAGCCCGCTAAATTTAATCGTAGCGATCTGCGTTTAAACAAAACATTTTGGAGAAAAAATAAAAACCATCGATTAAATGCTAGATTTAGACAGCCGGTATATATTTTTATGAAATTTCAATTGCAAAAATAAAATACTTTTCCTCGATAGAAAAAATTCTCGATAGATAGGTCGTGTTTCTAATGGAATTCTGAACACGATAGAGGCAAAATTTTGAAAATCTTTTTTTTTGCAAAATCGATTAAATGCGATATTTTTTTTAATCGGGCGATTTGAGCGCTCGGAAGTCTCGCGTTGGAAAGGCCAGGTCAAATCCCATCGAAATTGTGCTATGCGCGACCTGAAAAAGTTCCGTGTGAAGCAAGACCATCGTGTAAAGTATTGAGGTTAGGAAATCTTCCGTCAGACGTAAAATTAAAAAAAATGATTTAAAATAGAAAACGCGGTCGGATTTGAACGTCGCTTAGCCTAAGACACGCGGAATTTTTTTTTTCGGTCCCGTGAAAATTTGAACTTTCTAAAATGAATTCTTCGATTTTTCCACTCCCGCTTACAGTCGTCTCCCATAAAAGCAATGTAAAAGTGGTTGCCATAGCGACCGAATCCAGCCTTCTCGGATCCCCGCTGCTTTAACGTTTTTATTAAGGGAGATTAACCTTTATTTAGTAGGCCAAAAGATCTAAATCGATGTCATTTTTAACTCTATCAGTTTAAAGAAATGTATTATTATTAGCTTCCTCTAGTTTCCATATATTGGAAAATATACGTAAAAATTATTAAATATACATCGATTGTTTGCTCTTAAGAAAACTTACATATCCCAAATTTTGCTAGAATTACGAAAAGAGCATGATTCATAAAAATATACAAATTTCGAACGAGTGTCTTCACTCCCAGGTTAAGCATGAAGTAAAATTTCGAGTTTAGAAAAGCCTTAAAATTTGGTTTGGTCGCGTAGCGCGTAGCGCTACGCGACTAAACCAAATTTTCAGGCTTTTCTAAACTCGAAATTTTACTTCATGCGCTACGCGTATAAAACACTGATTTATTCTAAAGTTCCAAAGCAGCTCATTCGCCTTTTATTGTAGTCAAAAGTGGAGTTAAAGATGTCAAATAAATATGCAGGATGTCAAAATGTGATAACATTTTCAAGAGCTTCAAATCAGGTTATGTTTCTACCCAAAACAGTGTTTTAAACATGTTTATTCACGACAATCTTATAATATGTGCATTATTTAATTGTGTGGGAAGCATAAATGGGGTGAATTTAACACTCAAGTACATTTAACACGGAATTTGCGTGTTAAATGTGGTTTTTTAACACGAATATAAATAATTGCCTAGTTGGATTTTTTGCCGTTATGCAGTAACAGCGCGGTACTAGTCAAATCAGCTTCGTTTGACCATGGAGGTGATGACGTAGTCGATGCCATTTTGTTAAAGTACGAAGTAATCGCGTCAACATCTTCGCCGTTCTCACTAGTTTAACCCGCGTAAAATGCATCTGTAAACATAAATCATTCTCAATTCGGTTAAACAATTGTGCTTCTATCCGTCGCGAGTGTATTTTAAAGCGGAACAAATGTTAACACCGTGAAAACTTCATCCAAACGGAAAGGGTAGACTGTGTGAGTATTATTTATTGTTCAACGATTGTTGATATTTGTGTTACCGTGGAATTAACCCTATTACACATTCAAATTATAATACCGCATGTCATCATTTATCTGACAAATTATTATAAAACAAAACCGACCATTAGAACTGACGCGTATTTGATAAATATATATAATAAATGTTGTGTTGTGTATTGTTGTCGTAAACAAAGTATAGTGTACAACTTGCATATAATGGCTATTAATCACTCGAACGGCTTGCTCCACTCGCCTTATGCTCGTTCCGCAAACATCGTTCTCGTGATTAATAGCTATCATTGTATGCTCGTTGTACAATATACTATTAAAAACAAGTGTTTTCTTTTAAACGTTTAATTTGTTTAAAATGCTTTTTTTATAACGAGATGTATATTAAAAAAAAACATTTTATAATAATCCTGATTAGCCATTTATTTGGTTATTAATCTTATATTATTATTACTTCCATCTAAGTGAGAAATAACACCATTTTGGTACTTGTTTTTGAAAAACTTTACAAAATACATTTATGAAACATATTACTAAGTTAAATCCCCCCACCCCCCATCGCAAATAGCTATCTACGCCACTTCATCGGGATATGTATATCTAAAATTCAAAAGAAAAATTTCCTTTATGAGAACTTAATGATTTTTTTGTTTCCTCTTAACATTCTTGAAATTGAAAAAAAAAATGGAAATGATGGATCGCGTCTTGCTTTCAAATTAGATGAAAAAAAAAACGCCGTTCCGGGAGATTAGTTCCATCTAATGCCATCGCGAAACCGGAAAACTAAATGTGCGGGGAGAATTCAATTTGGAGTCCTGAAACTGAAACGTTTTTCGAACGGCGGCGGCGCACGTGACGTCGCCGCTGTTCAAATGTTTCACGCTCTTCTTAGTACGCTATCTGGCTTCGCAGTGATAACACACCCGACCCGCAGAGACACGCGATTTTCATACACAGACGCATTGCCGTAATTTCATTTCAACCCGCTCGACTTTCCTGAAATTCTTCCACATGTTTTCACGACAGGAAATTAATTGCTAACAGTAAGTATTCATTTTTCTTTTAGAGTTTCGCTTATTTCTTTTAGACTTTGGAGTTTCGTCAGGGTTTTTCATTTTAAAAACAATAACAATGTGCGCGTGCGATATGGTTTTGATAATAGTTTATCGTTTATTAAGATTCGCGTTTTGTTATCAGTTGGAAAAACATCAATTCGCAAACTAACTTATAATATTAACACAAAACATAAATTAGTGTAAAAACTGTAAATGAACAACTACTTTAATATTAAATACTAGTGAAGAGTTTTAAGAGTATATCAAGGCGAAGTGGATCTTGAAAGCTTTGCTAAAAAAAAAACAAGGCTTTTAATCGAAAAAACCGTTAGTTTTGGCGAACCTTAAAGCCGAAGCTAATCTGATAAAACATGGGGTTATTTCAAGGCCATAGTCAGGGGGGGATATGGGGGTTCAGCACTACCCCGAAATTTTCAAAATGTTACATTTTTGTATGTAAAAGCGGCCCTAAAAGAGCAAAAACAATTGATTTAAAAAAGATAACACTTGGTTAAATTTCACAAATATTTTGTTTTTTTTTTTATTCCAACAAGTTTCGACTTTGAGTCAATCTCAAGGAGAGGAGAATGACTCAAAGTCGAAACTAATTGAAATAAAAATAACAAAATATTAGTGAAATTTAACTAAGTGTTTTCTTTTTTAAATCATAGTTAAATATGTTTCACTAAGTGAAAGATGAGAAACTTGTTCAAGATAGCAAAAACAATATTTTTACCAGTAAACCCCCCCCTCCTCGTGTAGCTACGGCCTTGGTTATTTCGTTTTGGTATTTCACGAGTGTTTAATTAAGAATTCTAAATTATGGTAAATTTGTAAAATACATGAGAACATCATACAAAATTATCACTCTGAACTGAAACGAAAAAACGGTGATGTGCCCATCATAGCACTTACCCCGTCATTTAAACAATTGATAATCGACATAATCAATTTATTTCACTCTAACCAATTGGTTGAAGATTTCACTTGAAGTTAGTGATTTATACGGGTGGCGCATGAAGTCACATTTCGAGTTTATAAAAGCCTGAAAATTTGGATTTGCCTTGGCGCGACTCGCGTCGCTCGCGCGCCCCAGCAAATCCAAATTTTCAGGCTTTCCTAAACTCGAAATTTTACTTCATGCTAAACTCATTAGGCGCCATTGATGAATATACGCAGCGTTATTAATTTTATGTTAATTAAATTGATAATTATTAATGAGAACCAAATTGAAGATAAATTACTAAATAAGTTAATTTGATATATTATATTATTTGACTTGACTTAAAAATGTATGAAAAAAAAGTAAATATTTTGTTATTTAAATATCGATTATTGCTCATTTAAAAAAAAAACATTCAGCGTATTTCTAACTTCACAATATTTTAGTGTTTTTTACGCGTGGCGCATGAAGTAAAATTTCGAGTTTAGAAAAGCCCCGTGAAAATTTGTCTTGGGTCGCTGCGCGACCCTCGACAAATTTTCTACGCGGGGCTTTTATAAACTCGAAATTTTACTTCATGCTTAGTCTGGGAGTGGAAATATTCGTTCTAAACTTCATATTGCGCGCTTTTTGCAAAATCGACGAATGCCTTACATTTACAGCGTATACATTTTGTATATTTAAAAGATAAATTCACAGTATGTAATAAAATAAGTCATCGTAGAAATCATTAAAGAAGTGTAGAATTTTACCTAAAATCAACTTTTAAAGTTAACTCTATATTTACTAGGCCGTTAATGGGTTAATCTGAGAGTAGAAACTCTCGTTAGACGATTAATCAGAAACTTAAAGTGAAGTAAAGTAAAGTAAATTTATTTACGGTAAACACCATTTGTACATAAAATTACAACGTAATATAATTAATTAAAAAAATATATATATAAAAATCAAATATAACAGCTAATCGACGTAATTGTGCGTGTATATATAGTAATTATAGAAATAACATAAATTGAATAACATAAATCATAGAAATAACATAAATTGCACAAACTAGAAATGACGTTTTAGCCTAAACTTTAAATTAGATAGAGTTGTGTTGAAAAGGTCAAACCATGGATGGGCACAATATTCATTCGCAAGAGCCATTAAGCGAGTCATCGAATTGTGAGATCCGGAAACTGTCCTGTGAGACTCAAGATAAAATAATTGTTTTGATCTTGTTATCCTGCATGGGACCAACAAATTTATTTGCTCCAAGAGAAAAGGTGATTCCAACGATCCGTTAATTATCGTTAGTAGTGTACATAAGTCAGATGTTATCCGGCGATCATGAAGTGTTGAAAGGTTTAGTTCGTTCAAGATGATCTCGTAGTCACCGGGGACATGTTGATATCCTTTCTTGTATTCCATGAAACGAAGGAATTTCTTTTGAACTGATTCTACCAAATTGATATGCAAAGAAGTTGATGGTGTCCAGATACAGGTTCCGAATTCCAAATGACATCGTACGAGCGAACAGTATAAGGTGTACATACATTCAATGCTTAAGTTTCTTCCAAACTGCCTCACAAAACCCCACATTCGTAGAGCTTTGTTAGAAATATTTTGAATGTGTGTGGCAAAGGAGAGTTTAGAATCGAAGGTAATACCTAAATCCTTGATTGAATTAATCTTTGTGAGATTGGATGATCCGATGGTGTAGGTAGGTAAGCTTGTATTAGACGACACTATTTTCTTGTACAAGAAAGTAGTGTACTATTTTCTATCTTGGTGTAATAGACAAAATATGACCAAACGCGAATCTCGTTCAATTTTATATAATGGAAATAGGACATGTTCTATTTGGTAATTTCTTGTACAATATTTTTGTACAAGAAAATAGTGTTGTCTAATACAAGCTTCATTTTGCAGTTTCCTTTATTCTAAAATGTATGACATAAATTAAATAGAATTGATGTTGGTTTTTTTTATTGTTCAAATTTAGAACAAATACACATTAATACACATTTGTGTGCATTATTTCTGTTTTAGTTAACTTTAATCTACAATTTTCCAGCCTTCGCTTGAAAATCTTTGAAAAGTAATTTGAAATATAAATCTTGATAAAAGTTATAGAGATTATAGGAAAGGATAAAATCGAACATTTGACGAAAAAATTGCAACAGCTTAAATTACACTGAAATTATATAAAATTAAGCATAATGAATAAACTAAATAACAATTTTAGCAATAAAATTACACCAAGTATAAAATTATTAATATAACAATTTTTATTGTAACGTTGTAAAAAAATAAATCAAACAATTTTTAAGAAAATTGCACTGGTTCGTGACTATACTGATAATGGCGTTAAAGCTTAAAACGCGTATATGGTTATCCGGTAATTGAATAAATACTGAACAGAAATTCGTATTTTTGAAAATTGCAAAAGTTTAAAGTGATCAGAAATTATTGAAAATAAATGAAACTTGATTTAATAAAAAAATACACCGATAAAATAAATATACAGGGTTTTACACAGGTAAGCAGTATTTTAAACTACCCGTATTGTGGCTGATTTTTGTGCATTTTTGAAAATAAGTACAGTATCAGGTCACAGAGAAAACGGGATTTTTTTATTTTCAACCTTTGGTCGTCAAAACAACAAATTTGTTTAAAAACAGTTGCATGAAAAAAGCACTGTATCAACTTAATGGTAGTGTGAACACACATAATTGTCGAATTTGGTCATTAAATAATTCTTATTCAGTCATGTAACAAGGACTTACCGTTTTTTTGCGGCTACATCATGATTTATCATAGGACCGTATTTTTTTGAACAGATTGTTGATGGAAAACAAACGCAGTTACAGTAAATGGACAACGTTAGTTGAATACGCTTCCCCACTAAGCAGAAACAAACAAATAACGTTTTATCAACATTGTAACAACATTAAATGTTGTTTTAATGTTGATAAAACATTACTTCAATGTATTTGCTTAGGGGGTCGTGATTATGCAATACCATTATTAAGAGAATACGACATTGAAAATATCATATTTATACAGGATAGTGCACCTTTGCACATCTTTACCCCAGTAAAGCAGTTTTTAAGGAATACTTTTGAAGACCGTATTATTAGTAGGTAATTTCCTGTAATTTGGCCCGGAAGATTGCTAGCTCTCTTCTGATTGTTGGTTAGGGGGATATCTAGAAGAAATGGCTTTTTTAACCAAACCTAATTCAATCGATCAACTAAGAAAATCCATTACACAAAATATAGCAGCTATTTCAGCAGACGTACTAAGAGTTGCAGTTTATAGTATTAAAGAAAGGTTACTTCTTGTTCAAGAAGAAAATGGTGGTCACATACAAAATTTACGATAAATGTAATATTTTTAATAATATTTCTTGAATAATTTTCTCACTTATCACTTGGTGAAACATTTTTAAATATTGATAATGAAGGTTTAAATTAAATTACACTTGGTTTGTTTCACAATTTTTTACTTTACTATTTACTCGACTAGTTTCGCGTTTTACAGCATTATCAGGAGTGAATTACAAAAGATACCGACAAGCTTATATATAGTCAGGTAATAAGAGATTTTAAGATTGGGGAATTCCAAATCTCCTCATTGTCGTTGACGAGGTGTTTTCCGTCTTTTATTGCCCTATTTATTTCTAGGCCTTCCCTGAGGTTTAAATTACGGCCCTTATTACCTGAATATAAAATTTTGAAATTATTAACATCTATAAAGTGGTTGTTAATTATACAATGTTTTGAAATCCCTGTACACTGTTTGTTATTTATAATTGATTTTTTATGTTCTGCTAGTCTTGTCTGAAAAGTTCTTCCTGTTTGTCCTATGTATAATGCATCACAATCACTGCACTTTAGTTCGTACACTCCACACTTTTTTAATTTGTCTGTGGGGGATTTATTATTTATTAGTAGTTTTCCTAAATTTGTCTGGTTAGTGCATATGATGCGAAATTCATTACCCTTTATATTGTTAATAATTTTATTGGACAAAAATTATGTTAAGGATTTGTCAAATAAAATTATCAACAATATAAAGGGTAATGAATTTCGCATCATATGCACTAACCAGACAAATTTAGGAAAACTACTAATAAATAATAAATCCCCCACAGACAAATTAAAAAAGTGTGGAGTGTACGAACTAAAGTGCAGTGATTGTGATGCATTCATTATACATAGGACAAACAGGAAGAACTTTTCAGACAAGACTAGCAGAACATAAAAAATCAATTATAAATAACAAACAGTGTACAGGGATTTCAAAACATTGTATAATTAACAACCACTTTATAGATGTTAATAATTTCAACATTTTCTATTCAGGTAATAAGGGCCGTAATTTAAACCTCAGGGAAGGCCTAGAAATAAATAGGGCAATAAAAGACGGAAAACTCCTCGTCGACGGCAATGAGGAGATTTGGAATTCCCCAATCTTAAAATCTCTTATTACCTGACTATATATAAGCTTGTCGGTATCTTTTGTAATTCACTCCTGATAATGCTGTAAAACGCGAAACTAGTCGAGTAAATAGTAAAGTAAAAAATTGTGAAACACACCAAGTGTAATTTAATTTAAACCTTCATTATCAATATTTTTAATAAATCCCATTTCTTTCTGCACATACAGGCATTTTTCATTTTCAAATTGTTCAATGATTAATAAAAATATCAGTATTTCAAAATACGACTTTCTTTTGAAAAACCCTATATATCAAATCAAATTGTAACTTTGATTTAATATTGTGAAATATCCAGTGAAGATATTTCAATTACAGCCAATCAAATTTCATTTATTTATGTGTAGATTCTATGAATTTTATTTGATTTGATTATCTGTTGATTTTGCACGATTTTATTGCATAATTTCAACTTTGGCCTAATATTCTAAGAAAATGCATTCAGATATTTAAAATTTCTTTCAATAAGATAAAAGTGCAATGAATTTGAAGTCAAATTGTGTGAACTACATATTGATTTGATTTTTTTACATTTTCTTAAACAAAATAAATCATTTTTTAACGAAGTTTCAACTTTGACTTGATACTTTGCGAAATCCAGAGGAGATATTTAAGTTTTAATTGTAGAGAATCAAAGTTTATTTATTTCTGTGTAGATTCTATGAATGTTATATTGATTTGATAATCCGTTGATTTTTTACTCTTGGTCCGAAAATCGTCGAATTTATTGTATAATTTTAACTTTTTCTTCATATTTTTGGAAGAGGCGATCAGATAATTTAAATTTCTTTCAAAAAGATGTAAGTGCAATAATTTCTAAGTCAAATTGTGTAAACTTTATATTGATTCCATAAAACTTTGATGTTTTTACAATTTTTTAAACAAAATAAATCCGTTGAATCACTTTTTTTAACAATATTTCAACTTTGATTTGATACTTTGCGAAATCCAGAGGAGATATTTAAATTTTAATTTTAGAGAATCAAAGTTTATTTATTTCTGTGTAGATTGTATGAATTTTATGTTGATTTGATAATCCGTTGATTTCTTACCCTTGGTCCTAAAATCGTTGAATTTATCGTATAATTTCAATTTTAGCTTCATATTTTTGGAAGATGCGTTCAGATAATTTAAATTTCTTTCAATAAGATGTAAGTTCACTGAATTTTAAGTCGAATTGTGTTAACTTCATATTGATTCCATAAAACTTTGTTTTTTTTACATTTTTTTAAACGAAATTAATCTGTTGAATCACATTTTTTTTTAACGAAGTTTCATCTTTGATTTGATACTTTGCGGAATTCAGAGGAGATATTTAAATTTTAATTATAGAGAATCAAAGTTTATTTATTTCTATGTAGATTCTATCAATTTTTGATGTTGATTTGATAATCCGTTAATTTTTTACTCTTGGTTCTAAAATCGTTGAATGTATTGCATAATTTCAACTTTGGCTTAATATTTTTAAAAAATGCGTTGAGATAATTTAATTTTCTTTTAATAAGATGTAAGTGCAATGAATTTTAAGTAAAATTGTGTGAATTTCATATTGATTCCATAAAATTTTGATTTTTTTAAATTTATAAACAAAATAAATCCGTTAATCACTTTTTTAAAGAAATTTTAACTTTGATCTGTTTTTTTTTGCATTTGTAAATGATATAACACAATTTTTACATTCATCACAGTAAATAAATTAGCAAGTAGATTAAGAATATAATTATAATTAAAGAGACAATAAAATTAAATGTAATCTAGGGAGAATCAGGCATCATATAAGCGCAGCACCTTTAAATTGTGTCTGTGAGTAAAGTAAGTGAATAATGTATAGATAAAACTTAGAATGCAAATATCGCAGAATATGCATTACAATTTAAGATAAAAATCAAAATCAAAATAGAGTATAGATAAAACTTAGAAAGTACTAATCACAGAATGAGTATCACAAGTTAGAATTAAAATTAAGAAATGCAATGCGACATCCACAATCACAAAAATTAAAATCAGATTCAAATCAGGTGTTGAAATCACACAATAGAAATTCATCTACCCTATAAAAGACTTCACTAATTAGAAAATGAATGAACATTGATTAGGCTGAGAGAAATCATCAAAGTTATTAAATTGAATGTAATTCGGAGAAATATTAAATGAACGAAATGACGATTTTAATTAATTTGGCCAGTATTGATGTTTACAATCATGACAGCTCGTTACTCATAATTCAATTTGCATAATATGTTTGCCCCTTACAATTACCATTTGTGTTTGCCAAATTAGCTGTACGTTTTAGGAATAATATATATTTTTCAACTGTTATTTGTGCTTGTCAAATTATACCAGTTTAATACCCCTTTTGATAAACATATTTTTTTTATTCTGAACTATTTTGAAAAAAAAAGGATATATTTTAAGGAAAGTACAAACTTTGGTATAACCACATCGTCGTGCGCGGTTTCAACCCCCAGGTTTTCCCCACTGCCCTACGGCATTGCCAAAAGGCCCTTACAGCTTTTTCTGTTTTGATGTCGATGTGGTTCTTCCAGCTCAATTTCCTGTCGAGAGTGATGTCCAGGTATTTCACCTCGTCACTGTACTGCAGCAACGTATTCAATAATTTTGATGCTCATTTCGTCACCTTCCTTTTCTTGGTGAACATGACCATCTCCGTCTTGGTAGGGTTTACCGATTGAAAGTGATCATTGCACCTCCGCGAAACTGCATTTAGAGCTCCTTGCATTTGGTCGCATAGAACGTCTTCAAATTTGCTACTTACAATCATGGCTAGATCATCAGCATAGGCTGTCACACAGAAGCCTAGTTGCTGAAGTTGTTCGAGAAGGCTGTCCAGAACGATGTTTCATAGTAGGGGCGATAAAACACCTCCTCGTGGACAGCCTCTGTCAATTTTACAGGTGATCCGTTCTCCACCCTGTTCTACTGTAACTATACGATTGGCCAGTGCATTGCCAATCCAGTCACACATTTTAGATGGTACTCCACGCTTCTTAAGCGCGTTTCTTATCTTCGGTATGGCCGTTTTATCAAACGCGCCTTCAATGTCAACAAAATCACCCAGGGCGGATCCCTTGATATCCAGTGATCTCTCAATCCTGCTCATTACGTTATGTAGGGCAGAGTCGGTAGATCTTCCCCGTGTGTATGCTCGTTGTGACATTGTCAGGGGTTGTTTAGTTAGAGCTGTCGCTTTTATGTGCCATTTACAAATTCTTTCCTGCGTTTTCATAAGAAACAAAGAAAGTGTGATAGGCCTATATGCGTTTGAAGCAGTGTAGTCAGCTCTGCTAGGTTTCGGTATGAATACTACCCTAGCTTGTTTCCAGGCCTTTGGGACATAACCCAGCGCCAGACTGGATCGGAACAGCGTCACAACGTGCTCAAGTAGTATTTCTCGTCTCCACTATAGCAGAGCGGGAAAGATGCCGTCCGGTCCGGGTGTTAAAGGCGGAAAAGCTGTTAGTTGCCTTTAGGGTGTTTTCTTCATTTATCACTTCATGGGCTAGCTCTCAATCTTCTGTTGTTCCTGAAGTGATTCCAGTTTTAGTTGCCTTTGGGTGTTTTCTTAATTTATCACTTCATGGGCTAGCTCCCAATCTTCTGTTGTTCCTGATTTGATTCCAGTTTCCCCCCTGGCTTGCTTAGAAAGTATGGTGCAGTCAGGGAAGTGAGTCTTGAGCAACAGTTGCAGACTATCTAGGAGGTCGTCGGTTATTTCGCCGTCCTCCTTTCCCAGGACTCCCACAGACTGTTGGTGGTCTTGTGATAGAGCCTTCTTGTGTTTGATACATGTTTTGATTAAGAGTGGGAGTTTTTCTAATTCCAATATTCGAATATTCATTTAAATTTATGTTAAAATACTCGAATAAAAATTTGGGCACAAAATGAAGCAAATATTTTATACCTACATGTTTTGGCTGTGAATTTTGCGAGTATTTAAGTTACTCTAACATTCAAGTACAGGGAGGGGCAGAAAAAGCTATCCGAATTCAAATCCCTTTTTCTCAGAAGAGGGAACAGGTAGAGTAGTGGGGTAAAAACCGTTAGAAAGCCGGTGTTATGCCATTTGTCATTAGTCAACATGCCTTGGTCTGGTGAACATCGTGCTTATGTTATTGAGCGGTTTATCGAAAACGGCGGTTCGATAATTGCTACACAACGTGCTTTTCATTTCGGACTCGGGCGTCATGATCCTGTTCCACATCACGCTACGATTAAAGTGTGAGTGTCAAATTTTCGACAGACGGGTTCAGCATTGAAAAAGAAGTCGCCTGGACGTCCCAGGACAGCAACAGGACCTGAAAACGTGGCCAATGTGAGAGCCGCGATTGAACGTTCCCCGAGTCGTTCGGCACGAAAACATTCGCTCGCTTTGGCGATTTCCAACCGCAGTATTCGGCGAATTTTGCACCGGGACCTCAAAATGCATCCCTACAAAATGGTTGTTGCACAGGAATTAATTTAAAGGGATTTTGAAACCCGTATGAACCTGTGTCGCGATCTCCGAGAACTCCCAATAGACGATGTTGTGCTCTTCACGGAAGAAGCCCATTTTCACCTTTGTGGCGCCGTAAACAGGCAGAATTTTCGATATTGGAGTGACGAAAATCCTCGGGAAATCCATCAGAAACCCCTCCATAGCCCAAAAGTGACTGTGTGGTGTGCTCTTTCCCGCCTAGGCGTCTAGGGGCCTTACTTTTTTGAAGAAAATGGGCAAACCGTAACCGCCAACAGCGAGCGCTATTGTTTCATGCTAGAACATTTTCTTCAACCCAAAATGGAAAAAAATGGCGTGGAAAATGTGTGGTTTCAACAGAATGGTGCAACCGCTCACACATCGCGACGATCAATGGACATTCTCAGGGAAATGTTTCCCGGACGCCTCATTTCTCTGAGAGGTGATATTGGCTGGCCGCCGCGCTCACCGGATCTCACTCCATGTGACTTCTTCCTTTGGGGTTACCTCAAATCGAAGGTATTCCAGCATCGACCAAGGACCCTTCTTGCTTTACGAAGGGAAATTGCTCGGGCAATTGAAGAAATTCCTGTGGAAATGACGGTGAAAGTCATGGAAAGCTACCGCGAGCGCCTAAATCAGTGTATCCGCTCCCAAGGACGACATTTGAGTGATGTGCTTTTCAAAACTTAAATTTAAAAATGGCATAAAATTTGCGATATGTTAATAAAAAAAAATTGTTGTCAAGTTGAGTGGTTTTAATTTTATAACGTTTTGAAATCGGATAGGTTTTTCTGCCCCATTTAATTATCCAGCCCTTGGATAATTGCCCATTAACAAAAACAAAATAAAAATACATGCATATGAAATTTAAATCTATAAATTGATTGGTATTTTATAAACATAATGTAGTTATATGAGTTACGTGAAGATTTTAGGTTTCCTGTAAAAAGAAAAGATATATTTTGAACTAAGTTTGGCATACACTGATTTTTTCTTTTAAGTGTACATATTCCGATACATGCGCTGTAAAGTTTCAGGCATACATTGCTTTTTTTACGAGCGTTCAATTTGACGTTTCTAAGGAGTGTTTCCACTCCCAGATTAAGCATGAAGTAAAATTTCGAGTTTAGAAAAGCCTGAAAATTTGAAATATTGGATTATTCAAATATTACAATATTCGAATGATTTTAATATTTCTTTAATATAAAAAAAATCCCGTAATTAGGATGAAAATTTGATCCCCATATGTAAATTTTTTAATAATCCATTTTATAATAGTTTATTGAATATTAAGTTGTCTGTACAAATAATTCAATTTAATTAAAATTTAGGCCGGAGAAGTTATAAAACCACACCATTCCTTAAACTCATCTGAAGCTCTAGCTAACCCATTTCGCGACTGTGAATACATGAACAATTTCGCAAGTGTTCGATCAATTAAGACGCATATTGGACGGACACAAGCGCGCAGGCAGGCAGCGTTTTAATTGCCGGAATCGATGAATTAGCGAAAACGATTATGATTATAGCCTTGCGCCGCGTGTAGCCAATTTACAATTCTAATGTTTTTCGGCGATGGAATGCCTGGACTTAAGCCAACTTCGAATAACGCAGTCAAGAAATGCGCGGTTAATTAAGATTCACATAATTCTCAACAGATATTTTATCTCGATGTTGGAGTACACATACACACAAATTCACGGTCATAGCCGACAAAACAAACAGAGTTTGTGTTGCAAGGATTGACCTTAACCCATCTTTTTAATTCCTTTTTCGTTGAAAAAAAAAATAATAGTGTGAACTTGTAACTTAACGTACTGAGTTCACATTATTGGAAAACACTAGTTGTGCTGAATTATGTAACACGTTTTGTATAAATTAACTTGATTTTTGAGATACTTGATCCACTGAAAGTTAACATCAAGTAATTAAAGTAGATACATATAAAGTCAAGTAATTATTAACCCATTATGCGCCATTGATGCGTTCACGCAACATTATTAATTATTTGTTAATTAAATTACTAAATAAGTTCATTTGATGTATTATATTATTTGACCTGACTTGAAAATGTATGAAGGAAAAAGTAAATATTTTGTTTTAAGCATTAAAAGTGCGATTCTTTTCGCAATCTGCAACAAGTTAGTCTTACAAAGACTATACCAAACACTCATTGAAACAACTACTTCCCTAGCTAATACCCCGACAGACATTGAATTATACAACAAGTGTTTGCTGTTACATACAGTAACCTACTGCAAATGCAACAATTTGAGTCAAATTATTCAGGCCATCTATAGACGCGTTTCGAGATTTATCTCTGATCAGTATAGCTTTGCCATTCCCTCTAAGTAATTTGACACCTTAGACTGGCGGTCACGTTACCGTTCAAACATAAGTATAAATGAAATAGCCAATTCTTGGTTGCAGAATACTTCAACCATTAAAAGTGCGATTCTTTTCGCAATTTGCAACAAGTTAGTCTTACAAAGACTATATCAAACACTCATTAAACAACTACTTCCCGAGCTAATACCCCGCACTTTTAATGCTTGTTGCAGATTGCGAAAAGAATCGCACTTTTAATGCTTGAAGTATTCTGCAACCAAGAATTGGCTATTTCATTTATACAAATATTTTGTTATTTAAATATTTCGACTATTACTCATTTAACAAAAAAAAGAATGTCAGTGTATTTTCAACTTCACCATATTTCAGTGTTTTATACGCATGGCGCATGAAGTAAAATTTTGAGTTTAGAAAAGCCTGAAAATTTGGTTTGGCCGCTCCGCTTCGCGGAGCGACCAAACCAAATTTTAAGGCTTTTCTAAACTCGAAATTTTACTTCATGCTTAGTCTGGGAGTGGAATCACTCGGTCTAAACTTCATATTGCGCGTATTTATATAAAATCGACGAATGTTTAAAAATTTACAGCGTGTACATACATTATGCATATTTAAAAAAGAAAATTCATAGTATTTCATATAACAAGTCATTTATAGAAATCGTAAAAAAGAAGTGAAGAATTTTCAGAGTTAACTCTATATTTGCTGGGCCGTTAATGGGTTAATGAAGTATTAACACGTTCGCTACCAGCGTCACATAAGAGATAATTTTTCTAAAGAAGCGTGAGTTCATTTGTTTAAATTGAAAATAGTTTTAAATTCGCAATATTTAATTTGTTTTCACTAATAAAACCCTACTAAATTAACATGGTCGAAGTTTTTTTTGTTATGTTTCATAAATCGTGCGATACATTATTTGGTATTATTGTTTAACATCGAGTTAGTTACAAGCTCATGCAAATTGGGGCCGTTAATTGGGAAAATGTTTACTTTACCACTCAAAACTTAATCAATTAACGGTTTCGGGGAGGGCGGTTTTTGGTTTTATGTGAGTGAGAGACACTCGAGGGTCGGTTAATTTATTTTAATTGCGCAAACGATACGGAAATTTTGTTTTTCTTTTCCTGGGAGAATTAAATTCTTACTGGCGAGATTAAATTATCCGAAAAGTTATTTCCCTGCTAAATATTAGGCTGCAAGTGACACTCGGAATTTATTCATTTAATTATCCAGCCCTTGGATAATTGCCCATTTACAAAAACAAAATTAAAATACATGCATATGAAATTTAAATCTATAAATTGATTAGTATTTTATAAACATAATGTAGTTATATGAGTTACGTGAAGATTTTAGGTTTCCTGTAAAAAGAAAAGATACATTTTGAACTAAGTTTGGCGTACACTGATTTTTTCTTTTAAGTGTACATATTCCGATACATGCGCTGTAAAATTTCAGGTATACATTGCTTTTTTTACGAGCGTTCAATTTGACGTTTCTTAGGAGTGTTTCCACTCCCAGATTAAGCATGAAGTAAAATTTCGAGTTTAGAAAAGCCTGAAAATTTGGTTTGGTCGCGTAGCGCGAAGCGCGGAGCGGCCAAACCAAATTTTCAGGCTTTTCTAAACTCGAAATTTTACTTCATGCGCCACGCGTATTAAACACTGAAAGCACTGAAATATTGTGAACGAATAAACTTCGCTTAAAATCAATGTTTTATCGCGTGGCGCATGAAGTAAAATTTCGAGTTTTGAAAAGCCTGAAAATTTGGTTTGGCCGCTCCGCGCTTCGCGCTACGCGACCAAACCAAATTTTCAGGCTTTTCTAAACTCGAAATTTTACTTCATGCTTAATCTGGGAGTGGAAACACTCGTTAGAAACGTCAAATTGAACACTCGTACATAATGGAAGCGTACATAATCTGTCTCTTTGTAAGTTTTACACGTATTGCATATATTTAATTATCTCTTGAAAAAAGTAATTGAGGGCAATGCGCTTTGTAAAAGTAGGGGCTAAAAAGTATCGAATTATAGGAGAATCCCGGCGAGGGTCTAATCTGAAGAGGCTTTCGTTTAAGCCGAATTGTCAGGCTTCCCGTAATTACAAAATTATAGACGACCGTCGGTCTGATTCCATTATTTCGGACCTTATTTACGCCTCCAATGGTAGCGCCGGACTTTGGGGATTTGGCGCGAGCAATTTTATTGTTAATCCGTTTAAAGCCTTTTAAAACAAATTTATATCAATGTTCAATAAATCCCAAGGATAATACTAGCAGTTTAAGTAAAATCAATTTCGCCAGGCTAAATCTAAAACAAACATCGTACTTGTTCAAAATAATGTTTGAAGATATCAACAATTTGATTTTTGTATCGAAAGTCTTCAATTATTGATCGACTGCCTTTATCTTATGTTGCAAATATTTTAATCAAACACGTAATATATTCTGAGCTAGAATAAAGAGAAGAAAGACGATCAAAAATTTGGAGACTTACGCAGAAAAAAAATTATCATAGCGAAATAGGGTTATTTAGAAGTAATTTAATTATAATGCTATAAATCATAATCGTAATTATCTATGTTGTAGGTATATTTTGAACTTCACTTTAAATCAGTGTTTTATACGCGTGGAGCATAAAGTAGAATTTCGAGTTTAGAAATTAAATTTAAATGAAGTTCAAAACTTACATTAGATATATATTTTAATGTTTTTGGTTTATATTTATAAAACTTCTGGTCTGCTTGATGCGCCTGCGGCCGTAATTCGAAGATTTTGATAACATTCAAATATTTACAAAATATAAAAACGATATAAAATTATATTTTGTAAATATTCTGTAAACTATTGACAAACTCAATTTTTCTTTATGTTAAATTGTCTTTATATTCAAAATTTATTAACTATATTTACTTATTACTTATTAATTATTGTAATTTAGTTAATGTATTGTATATACTTTTTGTTATTTGTCCTTTAATGGTATATCTGTTGGACAATAAAGATTGTTATTATTATTAATATTATTATGAATATTTGAATATTTTAATATTTGAATATTTGTCTATTTGAATATCCAAATATTTGAATAATTAGAATATTTGGATGATTCAAATATTTGAATATACACTTACGTGCAAAGAAAACGGCCGACCCATTATTTATTTTTTATTTTTTTATAATAGCTTTACTCTTACAATACTGCAAATAAAACTTTTGGTATTAGGCTAAAATAGACTATCAGAGTATAGTTATGCATAATGTCGAATAGACAGCATGTTTTGGTATTTTATGATAAAATAGACTATCAAATAGACACTCTGGCCTATACCAGAGTGTCTATTTGATAGTCTATTTTATCGTAAAATACCAAAACATGCTGTCTATTCGACATTATGCATAACTATACTCTGATTGTCTATTTTACCAAAACTTTTGGTATTTTACGATAAAATAGACTATCAAATAGACACTCTGGCCTATACCACTGGCTTCGCCAATCTCCCAAAAAATGCTACAGCTTGTCCATTCGACATTATGCATAAAGTATCAAGATGTTTTGATCTTCAGTGGATGTGGGAGAATTAACCCACTAAAGGTTGCTGTGTTCATCATGGTTTCAAGTGCTGTAGATTGTGCAAAAGCTGTAGCATTTTTTGGAAGATTGGCGAAGCCAGTGGTATAGGCCAGAGTGTCTATTTGATAGTCTATTTTATCGTAAAATACCAAAAGTTTTGTTCGTAGTATTGCGACAGTGATTTTATTATAAAACATTTTAAAAAAATGGGTGGGCCGATTTCTATGCACTTAAGTATATTTTCAATATATATTCGAATACTTAAATTTGAAAAATTCCCAGCCTTAATAATAAATATGTTAAAATCGTGGAATAAATGTTGCAACAGATACTATTTCTACACATAAATTTCGACCTTAGAGTGTGTGCCTCTTATAATTACTAATCCCTAAACTGTTTGTACAGCCGGCCATTATAACAATAAACCGGACCGTTAAAGCCCCAAAACAAACAAAACCCCTCAAACTAATGAAAGTCGCTTTACTTTCAGGCGGGGTGTGAGAGATGGAATTTGCTGCAGGATTCCGTTTCCTGACTTGCGGTGTATTCGTGCTGACGGTGGTTATCGGAGGTGTGAGCTTACGATGCGACAGAACTCCCGAGGGAATCTTCCCGCCGAAGACCAAAGCAGACGGCCGGTACGTAATTGAAGTTTCCGGAAATCCGGATACTTACGTTCCCGGGGAACAATATACAAGTGAGTATAAACTTACTTTATTTGGCTGTACATATATATAAATCTTGCCTCCGGCAAATAAACTTTCCTCGCAGCGCTCGCCGTAAGTTCAAAAACGATTTCGTCGCTGTCCGAAATTATTTCAGGCAGTCTCGTGGGATATTAAGCGAACCTAACTCGCTACTGTGAGCGTTAATTAATCGTTGGTTTGTGTAATTAGGTTTTATTGTATAATTTAATGGATTAGTCAAGGTGTGAGAGAACCAACATTTACCATTAGTATTTATTTTAGTTTACTAATAGAGGGGGGCGGGTTTGCAATAAAGCGCATCTTATAACAAACCCGCCCCTGTCTATTAGTAAACTAAAATTCCCACCAAAAACATACAAAATAACATATCTTAGATAAAGCTAAAATCGACAATAACATTTCTAATCGACTGTCATGTTATAACAGCGTAAATAACAGTGTAAATGTCATGTGTCATTATAGACTAAATGTTGGCTAGCTCTGACTAATGACCCCTTAGCTGCGTAAAAAAAAAGTGAAGAAATAAAATTATGTTTGTATTACAAATAGAAAATTATAAGAAACCACGGTTCGAGACCCGCCCAAATTTTTAATTTTCAGTTAGTGAATAAACAAATAAATAAGACGCTGTAAATAACAATAGCATTATAATAAAATCAAAACTGTCAAATAAATTAAAGTAAATTAAAATAATAATTAAACAATACAGTAATAGTATATTACGTAACGAGAGTGGTATACAGCATATTACAGTATTTCGCGAGTATGTAATTGCCATACCACTCGAGAAACGTACGATACTTTACCTACGCCCTAGCAAAATAAGCAATGAGCATGAAAGAACAACTTATTTATTGCAATAATTTTTAATAGTAACATGACAATGATGAAAACTAAATTACTACTTGATTGTTGGATGTTATAACAGTGTAAATAACAGTGTAAATTTCATGTGTCATTATAGACTAAATGTTGGCCAGCTCTGACTAATGACCCCTTAGCTGCGTAAAAAAAAAGTAAAGAAAGAAAATTATGTTTGCATTACAAATAGAAAATTATAAGAAACCACGGTTCGAGACCCGCCCAAATTTATAATTTTCAGTTAGTGAATAAACAAATAAATAAGACGCTGTATATAACAATAGCATTATAATAAAATCAAAACTGTCAAATAAATTAAAGTAAATTAAAATAATAATTAAACAATACAGTAATAGTATATTACGTAACGAGAGTGGTATACAGCATATTACACTATTTCGCGAGTATGTAATTGCCATACCACTCGAGAAATGTACGATACTTTACCTACGCCCTAGCAAAATAAGCAATGAGCATGAAAGAACAACTTATTTATTGCAATAATTTTTAATAGTAACATGACAATGATAAAAACTAAATTACTACTTGATCAATATACAGGGAATTTTTCTTTTAGGTAAACATATGCATAGAGCTGTACATTTCCCGACATTCGTTGTTTTTTAAAAGAGTTCAATTTGAAGCTTTAAACGAATGTTTTCCACTCCCAGACTAAGCATGAAGTAAAATTTCGAGTTTAGAAAAGCCCTGATTGCTTACCGTACAACCAAATGAAATTTCTTTGATGTACAGGGAGTTTTTCTTTAAAGTATACGTATTCCAAATTCAGCTTATTTTCTTTAAATCTTTAGTTATTCGTTGTTTTTTTTAAGCATTCAATTTGAAACTTTAAACGAGTGTTTTCCACTCCCAGACTAAGCATGAAGTAAAATTTCGAGTTTAGAAAAGCCCCGTGAAAATTTGTCGAGGGTCGCGCATGCATGAAGCATGAAGTAAAATTTCGAGTTTAGAAAAGCCCCGTGAAAATTTGTCGAGGGTCGCACAGCGACCCGAGACAAATTTTCTGGGCTTTTCTAAACTCGAAATTTTACTTCATGCGCCACGCGTATAAAACACTGATTTCAAGTGAGGTCAAGTATACATAAATTTCACAGTATTTTAGGGTTGTATACGCGTGGCGCATGAAGTAAAATTTCGAGTTTAGAAAAGTCCAGAAAATTTGTCTCGGGTCGCTGCGCGACCCTCGACAAATTTTCACGGGGCTTTTCTAAACTCGAAATTTTACTTTATGCTTAGTCTGGGAGTGGAAAGCACTCGTTTAAAGTTTCAAATTGAACTATAAAAAAAACAACGAATAACTAAAGATTTAAAGAAAATAAGCTGAATTTGGAATACAAAATTTTACTTCATGCGCCAAGCGTATAAATCACTGATTTCTAGTGGGGTTGAAATATACAAAAAGTTCACAATATTTTAGTGTTTTATACGCGTGGCGCATGAAGTAAAATTTCGAGTTTAGAAAAGCCCAGAAAATTTGTCTCGGGTCGCTGCGCGACCCTCGACAAATTTTCACGGGGCTTTTCTAAACTCGAAATTTTACTTCATGCTTAGTCTGGGAGTGGAAAGCACTCGTTTAAAGTTTCAAATTGAACTCTTAAATAAAAACAACGAATAACTAAAGGTTTAAAGAAAATAAGCTGAATTTGGAATACGTCTGTTTAAAGAAAAACTCCCTGTACATCAAAGAAATGTCATTTGGTTGTGCGGTAAACAATCAGCTGTTCGGCTGTCAGCACGTAATGTACTTGTCAAAGCTTTTACGTGCATGTGTACGTAATGTCAATCACACTTGTCAAGATGACAGTGTGGTATGATACGGTTACTAGATAGGGCGTAGGTAATAGAACATTATAATACACCAATAGTGCCACGAGGAGTCAACAAGTGCAGGACGTATGGGGGAGAAAAAATATAAGAGGAAGAGAGCGGAAATTAGTTTTGAAACGGACGAGGAAAGTACACTATTTGGGAAAAGCAAATTAATCGCAAGATCACCTGAAAAGAACGAAAAAGAAATGAAGCATATACTGAAAGAGATTCAGCCGATGAGAATGGAAATGAAAGAGAGGTTTGACAAAAATAACGAGTAAAATGAGAAGCTAAGAATAAAAGTGGAAACTATGAGCAAGGAATTAGGATTAATTAAAGTGGAAATGAAGAGAAAGAAAGAGGAGTGGAAAGAATAAAAAATAAATCTTGGGCAACAGAATCCAAGAGTTAGAAGAAAAGGAGGAAAGGATAAAGCAAGAGAAGAGACGTAACAATATTGTTATCAAAAACGGAGGAATAATAGGAGAGAATGTGCAGAGAAAAGTCAGAGAATTATTGAAAGACAAGTTGGAGGTGGAAGCGGATATAGGATAATATTAGCGAAAATAAAAGACACATAAGACTAAATAAAAGTAATGACAAACAAGTGGAGACTTAAAGGAACGGAGATTTATGTGGATAATGACCTGACTGTAAAGGAAAGAAATATTCAATGTTGTTTGAGAAAAGTTGCCAGGGAAGAGAAAGATAAGGGAAACGTAGTTAAAATAGGGTATAGAAAGCTCGATATAAACAACAGAAAGATGTCGTGGAACTAAATAAGTGAAAGGGTTACTGGGCCAAACGCAAAAAACTCAACCTTAAATTAAAAGTTAGAAAAGAAGAAGTCGAGGGGAGTTATGTAAGGATGGGTTTTTGGAATGTGGTAGGATTAAGGTCTAACTGCAGGAGAGCGAGGTGGCAAAGGGAGTTAGAGATGTGGGTGGTTGGGAAGGATGTGGTGGGATTAGTGGAGACGTGGGTATGGAAAGAGGAGTGCGAAAGTGTTAATGAGGCGCTACCAGGGGGGTTTAGATGGTCAATTAAAGGGGCAGAAAATAGTGCAGCAAAAGGAAGAACAAGGGCGGGACGGTTGTGGGGACAAGGGATAAGTTAAAGACGGGGGTTATAGAATTTAGTGAGGAAGTAGAAGACATGGTATAGCTGAGTTGCGATCAGGGACCGTGCAAATTGGAAATAGAAGTAGTATATGTGAACAAGAACTGGGATGAAGCGCGGAAGGAGTTAGACAGGAAAGCCAGCGAAGGGAAGAGATGTGTTGAGGAGGGAGATTTTAACGCAAGAATGGGGGAGGGGTAAGTGATCAGCGGGAATTAATAGAATGAGCATCACAAGACAAGGTGATCAATAGTAAGGGAAGCAGTATGGGAGAGTGGATGTTAGAGGAAGGATGGGATATGTTAAACGGGTGTATAGAAAGCGATTGGGATGGTAAAAAAACCTACATTGGGCCACAGGGATCATTGGTGATAGACTATGTGATAATAAAGGGGACAGATAAGGCAATAGTGAGAAGAACGAAGGTGGAAGAAGTGCAAGGGTCAGATCATCTACCAATATCAGTAGAAATACGGATGGGAAAGCAAATAGAATAGCAGCAGGGTAGAATGGTAAAAATTGGTAGCCGGAACAAAGGAAATGGAATGGATCGGTAAACGATTGAAGGTCAAGTAGAGTCAGGTAGAAAACATGGAGGAGATGGAGGAGGTTATAGCAGGATGCGGAAGGAAAACGAAAAGGAGCACTGGAGGGGGGTGCCCATGGTTTGACGAAGAGTGTAGGGAGGCGAAAAGGGTAATAAGGAGGGCAGTAAAAAATGGAGGAGTGGAACGGGAGAGGAGATATGCGAGGAAAAGAAGGCCCAGGCTATCAAATGAAGGTGTGTGGATGTTGGCGTATGCGGATGATGAGGTGTTACTGGCGAAAGAATGGGGAGAAATTAAGAAGATGTTACAAAGGGTGGAGAGTTATATGGATACGCGAGGTTTGTGTGTAAATATAGGGAAAACTAAATGGATGAGATTTAGGAATAGAGGAAGAGAAGGAAAAATGAAAGAATTGATATGGAAGGGTGAAGTGCTCGAAAGAATGAAAGAGTTTAAATATTTGGGTTTTGTGTTTAGATGGTGTGGGGGGTACAGGGAGCACGCCAGATGGGTCGAACTGAAGGCAAGGGAAGCGTGGTATGTGGTGAAGTAAAAGTGGGGCAAGTGGCTGGAGTGGAATTTTGAGATGGCGTGCAAATTGTGGGATGCATGCGTTAAACCAATTTTAATGTATGAGGTGAAGGCATGGGGAATGAGAGCATAGGAAGGGATTGAGAGAGAGAGAGAGCAGGTGATGTTCCTGAAGCTACTAGCGGTGGAAAAATCAACGCCCAGCTACATTCTGCTTCAGGAAACGAACAGAGCATGTATGCATGGTGAGACAATGAAAAGAGTGTCATGATATGAGACGAAATTGATTGGTTTGGGTATTGAATGGCTGGTGAAAGAGGTATGGAGAACATGTGTGGGAGTAGGAGAGGGTGAATGTAGAAGAGAAAAATGTATGAAAGAGTAGGGAGGTCTAAAAGTTTGGTAAATGAGTGGTTGGTAAAAGGGGTTAATGTGGCGGCGTGGATTAAGAAAAAATGGGAGGAAGTGGAAAGACAGTGGCGTCAAGAGTTTATTGAGAGGAGTGGGTACAATCCTCTATATAAAAGCTGGCAGGTACACGGGAAACTGCCAGGGTACCTCATCAATAGTGCACTAAGTAGAGGAGAGACGGTAGCACTGGCTAGGGCTAGGTGTGAGTCGCAGAAAAGAGGAAGAAAGGTATGGATGGGTAAAGAGTATGGTAGGTGTGTGTGGTGCGGGAGTGAAGGAGATACGTGGAAACATTTAGCGGATGAGTGTAAGGAGATAAGGGAGGAATGGACGAGAGGTAGTCAAAGGGTAGAGGAGTGGATGTGAGAGGACAGGGCAGACGTAAAAATTGTGATGAGATTAGGGTGGGAGAGGGAAAGGAGAAGAATGATGTAAGAAATAGGGTAGTTGACATACATTAAATTTACTTTGTATTGTATTTATTTGGAGATGTATTTTAGTTTTGATGCCAATAAAGGTTTTTTTTTTAATAGTCTGCAAAATCAACTAAACTGCGAGTATTTTTCCGTTGAAAATAACTGTAACGTTGTACACATGAAATCGACGCTGTTGCAATTGTTAAAAACTTCGCATCCCGAAAACAACTGAACCATGAACAGTTTACTATAAAAATAATTATGAAATCGTGTGCAAAAATTTAACATTTGGGTTGGTCACGTAGCGAAGTGACCAAGTTTCAGACTTTTCTAATTTTGAAATATTTACTTCATACGCCAGGCGTACTAAACACTGACTTAGTGTGGAGTTTTATAAACACTTAATTCGTCTCACCAATAAGAGAAAATAAACAATAAATGTAATAAGAGATTGATATTTTCAATGTTTATACATCGACGATTTCTATTTATACGTCTTGTGGCTATATTTAATATTATTCGACTATTCGCAGTAAATTCGTCAACCCTTTATTAATGTTAAAGTAAATAACTGCTATTTCACTAATTTAGGTCCAATTTAGTTTGTCTAAAATCTTGACCGTTTGTGATTAGCTCTAAAACGAAATCCTGACTGAGCCATTAAAGTGGGAGATCAGATTTCCATTGGGGGCAAGTACTCCCCTGCCCATATGTGCGGGCGCCCATATCCGCCACTACCAGTATTTCTCTAATTGAACATTTATTGTTATGATTGATACTCATATTGATATGCGACAATCATCAAATCCTGACTTTTATGGATTATATTTCGAATTGAATTTAAATGTGGTGGTTTAAGCTATTATTAAACTGTCTTTGAATTATTTATGCGATTTTTAGAAAGAACCAAGCTCGAATCTAAAATAACTGCATAAATAATGCCTTGAGTGCATTTACTAACACCCCCAGTTTTTCCCTTAAATTAGGATATAAATACTTCAACATCCTTACGAAATTCACGGGAAAGAAAATTCGCGACCCCCGCGCGGTTGAAAATCCCATTATTCAAAGAAGCAAAACTACGCTCTTAACGGGAAACAACGGACTTTATCAGCTGTTCAGTCTCTCATAAAACGAATTAGTTTCCGAAATTCAGTCCCGGACTTAATAACCTAATTAAAACTAAAAACGGCAACTTGAGCGCTTCAAACGGGGTCGGTTGAGGAGGAAAGTGCACCGAGTGCAGTTCCTGCTTTGTCATGCTCCATCGGACATCCGGCGCATGTAATTGAAATTAGAAAATGGACAATGGCACGTTCTGCAAATTGAAAACGCGTGTAATAGATGTTTTTATTATTTTTTTGTATTCGCGCGGTATGACGGATTTTGCAAGAATCCAATGTTTGTTTTTTGCGTGATATTGATTTTCACATCCCCATGCTTTGTGTTAAAACTTTGTACAATCAATGTGTGAATGAACATGACGTTATAACACACAGGTACTGAGATTCTTTTTTAAGTTTACACACAGAATATACCACTTCCTATAGAAATATATACCGTTCGTTTGTTTTATCGTGCTCACCATTGTGATCTCCTAAACTATTAGAGATAGGAAGACGGTTAAGAGGGCCAATTTTTGCTGGTTGTGTGTTTCTGGGATACGAGATGGCGCAGTTATAGCAAAATTGCAGAAAGTAGTTTTGACCATGTGTTGGTTTATATTGCCTGCCAAATTTTATCACAACGAATAATAATGATAAGTGCGGAGCGTGTTGTTTGTTTGTTTACAAAGCGCCATGCGAATGAATGAATGGGTATTGAATTACAAAAGACACAATTAAACTAGATAAATATTCACGATTTTAATTTCTATCGACATACACACAACTGTATAAGGAAACAGACGCCTTCACCATTAATGATTTTAGTTTGATATTCCATATGAGTATATACAGGAAGTTTTTCTTTAAAGTATACGTATTCTAAATTCAAATTATTTTCTTTAAATATTTGTTTTTTAAAAGAGTTCAATTTGAAACTTTAAACGAGTGTTTTCCACTCCCAGACTAAGCATGAAGTAAAATTTCGAGTTTAGAAAAGCCCCGTGAAAATTTGTCAAGGGTCGCGCAGCGACCCGAGACAAATTTTCTGGGCTTTTATAAACTCGAAATTTTATTATGCAGCAGTAAAATTTCGAGTTTAGAAAAGCCCAGAAAATTTGTCTCGGGTCGCAGCGCGACCCTTGACCAATTTTCACGGGGCTTTTCTAAACTCGAAATTTTACTTCATGCGCCACGCGTATAAAACACTAAAATACTGTGAAATGTATGTATATTTGAACCTCACTTGAAATCAGTGTTGCAGTATAATTTTAAGATATTATTAAAATAGCACGATGCTGCCCCCTGTTTATTTAAACATAAGCAAAATTTACATTGCTCTTATGGAGATTTCTAAGCAACGATTAATTTTATTCATCATTTATTTTAGATTAATTTATTTAATAGAACATGTTTATAATAATTACTTCAATAAATTAAAGCAATATGAAGAAGATATAATGTTTTCTATAGAAGTATTGCACAGATTTATGTGATTATTTAAGAGTGTTCCATTATTTAATTTATATATAATTTAAGAAATAGTTTTTTTAAAAAATAATAGTGTCAATTTATTCGCAAAGCTTCAGAAGAAAAGCCTGAAAATTTGGATTTGACGGAGCGCGACTCGCTTCGCTCGCGCGCCCTGGCAAATCCAAATTTACAGGCTTTTCTAAACTCGAAATTTTACTTCATGCTTAATCTGGGAGTAGAAACACTTGTTTTAGGTAAATCATTAAATGCTATTAATTTTTTGTGCAATTAAAAATCTTTACCAGTTAAACAACGTATCGTAATTTGCAGGAAAAATATTTTTAAATCAGTTTAGAATGATAAATTTTCCGAGTTACCTGTAATTGAAAACCAGTGAATTTTATAATAAAATTTATTAAAAAAACAACATTAAATGGCTCAAAATGCATACGCTGAATCAGGATATGTATACTTAAAAAAAATCGCTGTTCAAACAAGAATAATTCAAATTCAAAACTATGTGAATTCGAGAAAATCTAATTTCTTGTGATTTCTCCTTTAAAAATTTGTATTGTTAGTTGGTTTGAAGAGAATTTGACCTAAATGTTACATATACTTTAATAGAATGTTGTAATAAATCAAATTAAATAATATTTTAAATATTTTATTGTATAATTTAATATCCGGAGGTGTATTTGCACGGGAAGTAGTTGTTTCAATAGATATTTATTTTCCCAAGTTGTCTTATTAATTAAGACATTGTTTGCATTTTAACGAATAACATTTTCGTAATTTTATATATTATACAAGTCGCTGTATTTTTAGATCTGTAGCCCTAACAATAAAATTTCTCACAAGCCAACAATGGAAATCTTTTTACGTTCTTTGAATTTCTAAAATAAAATCCTCACTATACGTACTATATTGTATACAAATCGTTATATTTTTATTCGATGTATTTTATGCAAAATATTATTGAATAAAATAAAATCCCCGTCTCTTTCACTCGCTATGTTGATTTGATATAGCGAAAAGGAATCGATTGCGCTCTTTCCCCGCTGAAACTGAAACTGAAACGCGGCGTGTACTTGGAAACATTTCAGACGCAGGAAAACAGAATAATCGTTGGATCTGGCATAATTGAAATGGATGTTACACGACCCAACTGTTTCAAATCTAGATTCAGCAAACAGGAAAACACTATTCAATCTTCAAAAAAAAAAACTATGCTTTTACTTTATTAATTAATTTTTCTTTTTGTGTAAATAAATTATTAATTTAATAAATTAATTAATTTATTAACACTGAACAACTACCATATATTCAAAGCAAATGTTATTTGCAATTTAAAAAGTGGAAATTGTGTTGACATATATGGAATCTCTACTAATCTAGTAAAAATGTGCAAGGAGGCTATTCTTCCTCAATTAACTAAAGTAATTAATCTGTGCATCAGGATGTCCACCTTTCCTGATGCAATGAAAGTAGCTGCTGTAGTACCTGTTTTTAAAAAGGGGGATAGAAATAACGTGAATGACTACCGACCCATTTCGTGTCTGCCTACTTTCTCAAAAATTTTAGAAAAAAATCTATACAACCAGATGGTGCAATACATGGAGGAACATGCACTGCTTAATTGTAACCAATTCGGTTTTCGTGAGGGCGTCAGCACGTGTGATGCACTTTTATATCTGGTAAACACTATTTTGGATTCATTTGAAGACGGAGGCTTTGCAATGGCCACTTTCTTGGACCTGTCGAAAGCATTCGACTGTGTGTCACATGATATTCTCCTAAATAAACTTGAATGTTATAACTTCAGTTCATCTAGTGTATGTCTTATAAATTCTTATCTCACTGGCAGAACACAAATGACTCGGATAAATGGTAAAACATCTAAACCAATAATGATTAAATTTGGGGTACCACAAGGATCAATCCTAGGGCCACTTCTGTTCCTGATCTATGTCAATGAACTGCCAGTATACATTCCCAAAGTAAACGTTATCCAATATGCTGATGATACAACTTTGGTAAGTGTTGATAAAGACCTTACCACAGTTTCTAATTTGAATGTCAGTGCTTCGGCAATGGCCTTTGAGTGGTTTGCAGGCAACCGTCTTCATCTAAATCCGAATAAAAGTGTAAATGTATTGTTCACTTTAAATAAAATTACTAACACTTATTCACCGCACGTCAAATTTTTGGGAATGTGGGTTGATAAGGAGTTAACCTGGGTTGAAAATATCAATCAACTTGCGAAAAAGCTGTGCTGCAGCAACTACCTTTTACGTAATCTGTCTCATTCAGTTTCCCTAGATGTTCTTAAAACAACTTATTTTGCGCATTTTCAATCTCGGATTAGTTATTGTCTGATTATATGGGGTCATTCACCGGGGTGGCAGCGTATCTTTAAACTGCAGAGACGGGCGGTCCGCATCCTTGCTCATGCTGCTTACAGAGCAGACACAAAACCTCTATTCGTAAACATGAACATTCTAACCCTTCCATCCCTATACATATATCAATGTTTAATTCATATAAAGAAAAGTATTAGTGAATATCTCCAAATAAATGTTAGTCATAACCATCAAACTAGACAAGAAAACAATATCCATATATACATGATGCGCTTAACTAAATCTCACACTGGAGCTAGATATTGGGGACCCAAATTTTTCAATAATATCCCCGACGTTATTAAAGAATTGCCTATAAAAACATTTAAAGTTTGTATAATACGATTTTTATTGGAGAAAGCCTATTTTAGCTTTGATGATTTTCTGAATGAATCCAATTTAAGTTCAATTCTAAAAGCTATCTAATATCTGAAGTGTTTTGTTTTCCAGAACATAACTACCTCATTTTAATGTGTTTTTAATGTTTTAACGACTTTTTCTTACATGCATTTATATTTATTGTACGTTTATATTTTTGTATTAGCGTAGTTTCCATTGACCTGTGTACCACAATTGTGTTTAGCATTAATAAAGTATTAGTATATTATATTATATTATTATTATTATATTATTATTATTAAAGCGATTTTCCATTGAACAAAAGGTATTTAAATAATGTGTTATCAAACATTGTTTAAGAGGAGGTTAATCACAATCTAAACATAGAAAACTCGGCATATTGTTGTCTTAGCAACGTATTTATTTTAGAATTAAAATATTTTGAAATAATAGATTTACTTTCAGGAAAATACAACTTTACAATCGTCTCATTCAAATGTTTTCTATGCTCATGGTGGTTGTTTAATAAGACAAATAAACATCGCTAAATTGGCATAATAACGTCTTAAATTATTTTTTTCTGCAATATTTTTAACATTTTAACATTAGCTTCAATTTTTATATACATATGAAGTACCCATATTTGTACGACAAAACGTGCATATATAGAGAGTTTTATATAACACCGAACAGCCAGAAAATGTTCAATGTAAATTTTCCTATGTTTGATGTGTTCTGGGACGCATCAAAACATTAAGTGCGATTTCATTAGCTACGATTTTAGTAGGTCCAACGCAACTGACATTTAACGTCAAAGGCAATGTGTCATTTATTAACCGCCTACATTACTAATAAAATTTTAATATTAAACAGCAAAGAAGAATAAGAAAAAGGAGAACAGATTTTGCTTAAGGTCGGAAATTCACATGTTATTTGGTCATAAGAATGAACAACGATTAATCTTCCACAATAACGAAAATAGATCTTTGTAACTTATACATATTGCACAATGAAGCTTTGCGAATAAATTGACATAATTTTTTTTTTCAAAAATATGTTTCTTAAATTATATATAAATCAAATAATGGAACACTCTTAAATTTTCACATAAATCCGTCCAATACTTCCATAGAAAACATAATTTCTTCTTCATATTGCTTTAATTTGTTGAAATAATTATTATAAACATGTTGTATTAAATAGATTAATCTAAAATAAATGATAAATAAAAATTAATCGTTGCTTAGAAATATCCATAAGAGCAATGTACATTTTGATTATGCTTTTATTAAATAGGGGGCAGCATCGTGCTATTTCAGTAATATCTTAAAATTATACTGTAATTTCCAAAAAGATGTGAAAAGAAATTGGGTTTGATATGTAGAATTCGTGTACGGCATTTATCGCGACACGGGTTGCCGGTGCGCGGCTTTGAATTGCGAATGTAATTTTTCTGCCGCGGACTGTTCATTGATTATGTTGTTGATACACAACAAAGAAAGAGTTCAATTTGAAGCGTTAAAAGAGTGTTTTCCACTCCCAGACTAAGCATGAAGTAAAATTTCGAGTTTAGAAAAGCCCCATGAAAATTTGTCGAGGGTCGCGCAGCGACCCGAGACAAATTTTCTGGGCTTTTCTAAACTCGAAATTTTACTTCATGCGCCACGCGTATAAAACACTGATTTCACGTGAGGTTCAAATATACATACATTTCACAGTATTCTGGTGTTTTATACGCGTGGCGCATGAAGTAAAATTTCGAGTTTAGAAAAGCCCAGAAAATTTGTCTCGGGCCGCTGCGCGACCCTCGACAAATTTTCACGGGGCTTTTCTAAACTCGAAATTTTACTTCATGCTTAGTCTGGGAGTGGAAAACACTCCTTTAAAGTTTCAAATTGAACTCTTTTAAAAAACAACGAATATGTAATTATTTAAAGAAAATAATCTTAATTTAGAATACGAGTACGTATACTTTAAAGAAAAACTCCATGTATATCATATGGAATATCAAACTTAAAATGCGCCATCTCGTATCTCAGAAACACACAACCAGCAAAAATTGGCCCTCTTAAGTGCGAAATAATAGAAAAACCGTCATTCTACTGCGGATTTTAGCGAAAAACGCTGATTTAGGTTGCGATCTCACTTCGCGCACGCAGGCCCCGCATGCCCCTCCGAACAGTTTCACCCGCATGCCCGCATTTCACATCGCTACTATTAATTATCCAGGTATTTAATAATTTACTTCCAAAATAGCAATGTGATTATTTATCGATAAATTAACGATGTTCAAAACAAAATTAACGAATTACTATTACCTAAAACAGACAGTAAATATTGCAATCAATGAGAAATAATTACTTGAGTTGATATTTGCTTTTACAACTTGATTTAAACTTGGCTTGATTTCAAGTGGTCAAGTAGATTGAAAATTTAATCAAGAGTGAAACTTTGGGATCCATTTTCCTAATTACATATTTGTATAAATATCAAATGGGCAAAATGAAATTGCCTTTATTTTTAATTAGACCAAAGGGAAGAAAGGTTAATTAATCTGAAATCCCGTAATTGCGGAATTAATTTAATGTATGAAAGTGGAGGGGGGGATGAATCCCACTTTCCAGTTCGGTTTGATGTGATTCCGCACGAACAAATAACGGCCCTATTTATGGTTATTAGCTGCATATCTTTTATTGATTACCCCAGTCATTGAAATAAATGGACGCATTGATTCTGGAACGCAGGTCGTTTATATTTCTAATCTTTGTTTCGTGTTGTTAATCTTTATTGATGGTGTGTGTGTATATCACAGATATAGGCAGGGGCGGATTTGAGATTAGGATCACAAGGCCCGGGCCTAGGGCGTGACGAATAGGTGACGCCAAGTTGCGCTTTCTAGTAGTGTCCCTGTATTTAGGATAGTAGCTCAAACTGCCATCCATCTTGACGCATTTATGCGCCAAGTTCTAACTAAACCAATCATATTATATAATAATTGACGCGCGTCCTGGTAATTTGATTTAGTCTGAATTTGGCGCCTAAAGTTGTCAAGATGGATGCCAGTTTGCGTTACTCTCTTAAATACAGAGACTCTACTTTCTAGTACGAACAAAAAAAGTAAGCAAAGCAAGATTTTATAAGGTAATGTCGCTTGCACTGGCAAAATTATAAACTTTACGATACTAGTCCTAGCATAGTCTATTATTTATTTTAAATTTATTGCTTGAAGGTGCACGTTTGACCCGAGCTAAAAAAATTATGTTGAGAACCACTGGTAGGAGGGTTCTCAACATTTTCTTTAGCTCAGGATACCCAAAACACAAAGTATGAATATTTAAAAGCACCCTGCTTTAAATTTGATGTGATATTTGAGTCGCCTATTTCCAAAAACCCCAAAATCCATTTGAAAACAATGGATTTCGGGGTTTTGGAAATAGGCGACTCATTTATTCTTTATACAAACGTACAACTTTAGGCAACAAAATAAGAAATACATTTGTAATAAATGTAATAACATTTTAAATATCTTATTATATAATACAATATCCGGCGGTGTTTTTGCACGGGAATTAGTTTGTTTAATGGATAATTATTGTCTTAGTAGACTTAGAAATTAAAACTTTTTTTTCGGTTTATACGAATATAATTGTAATTTTATATTTTATATAAAGAAATATATGTTTCCAACTATAGAATAAATCAGTGTTTAACACGCGTGACGCATGAAGTAAAATTTCGAGTTTAGAATAGCCTGAAAATTTGGTTTGGTCGCTCCGCGCTTCGCGCTACGCGACCAAACCAAATTTTCAGGCTTTTCTAAACTCGAAATTTTTCTTCATGCTTAGTCTGGGAGTGGAAGACACCCGTTAGAATTATACTTAAAAAAAACAGAATAATTAGTGACATACAAAGTTATGTTTGGTTAATTGTCACTTCATCACGTTAGATTAGATGTCACACACCGTTAAGTTAAGTTAGGTCTCACATTGTCAAGTTAGGTTAGGTAGGATGTCAATCTGTGGACTGACTGTCATTATACCCTGTTATTGGAAGTTCGTCTATTGAGTTATTATTAGTAAAATAAATAAATAATTTATAGTTCAAATGTTGGCTGGTGACAACTTAATTAATATTTACGTAAAGAAATATAGTGTCCAATTACTGTGTTCTCGGAGGATATCTCGGCTCACGTTAAAGATAGAAAAAAATAGTCTTTATACAGGTTGCTTGATTTTAGGAGCTGCATAACCTAAAAATATTTATCGTTAACTTGTTTCTCATTGATCACTTGGTAAAACATTTCTATTAATATATAGGTATTTGATTGAAATTCACTTGGTTTGTTTTACTAATAAATTGTTTTATTTTCAACTAGTTTCGGCTTAATGCCATTTTCAAGAATGGTGTACAAAAGAGCAAAATTTATTATATATACTAGATGTCGGCATTTCAGGTAATAAGCGCTCTAATTATCGGGGAATTCCAAAGGTCCTCGTTGTCATTGACCACGTTTTTTCCCGCCTTTATGGCTTTACTTATTTCTAAATCCTCCCGATAATTCAAAACTAATCCCTTATTACTCGAATGCAACATTTTACAGTCGTTTGAGCTGAAAAAGTGATTAGTCGTGATGCAATGTTTTGCGAACCCCGTGGTCGCAATTATTTAGAATATCTTTTCTATGTTCTTTTAATCTCGTTTCAAAAGACCTGCCCGTTTGCCCTATATATATTGCATCGCAGTCATCACATTTCAGCTCATATACTCCGCTTTTTTTATTATTACTATTGTCTGTTTTAATTTTATTATTCACTTATATTTTCCCTAAGTTTAGTCAAAATTATGTTATTGTCCTTTCCCTTAACTGTTTGTTTAATTTTCTGTGAGTGGTTATTGACGTATTCTAATCTATTAAAGTAGGTTTTCTCTATTTTTGTCACACTATAAAAATACTTCCGCAATTGTTTTTGTTTTTTCTTTTTAATCATTTGATCAACTAATGCCTGTTTATAACCGGTATTTTTTGCTATTGTTTTAATTGTGTTTAGTTCGATTTGATAATCTATTTTACTAAGTGGAATATTAAATGAATGAAAAGTACTATATTTAATTTGGTTGTGTGTGTTTGAGTTTATAGGTATTATTGTATCCGTACATGTTTCTTTTCTAAATATTTTATATGTTAGTGTATTGTTAGATGATTTAGTAATCGTTAAATCTAAAAAGTTAAGACTATTGTTAAGTTCCTTTTCTATTGTAAATTGAATTTGACTATTTAATGAATTTAAATATTTTGTAAACATTTCTAACTGTCTTATTGACCCTGTTCATATGCAGAAAATATCATCTACATATCTCTTCCAAAATTGAATATGTTTGCTTTCTGGTTGTTTTAGTAAATTACTTTCGAAATCATCCATAAAGATTTCTGACATTAAAGGGGACAACGGTGATCCCATTGGAAGTCCATCTGATTGAATATATATGTATCCCCATTGAACTCAAAGTAGCATTGATTAATGCAAATGTCTATTAAACATTTTAATTCCTTTTTATGTGATTCTAGCTCAAACGACTGTAAAATGTTGCATTCGGGTAATAAGGGATTAGTTTTGAATTATCGGGAGGGTTTAGAAATAAGTAAAGCCATAAAGGCGGGAAAAAACGTAGTCAATGACAACGAGGACCTTTGGAATTCCCCGATAATTAGACCGCTTATTACCTGAAATGCCGATATCTAGTATATATAATAAATTTTGCTCTTTTGTACACCATTCTTGAAAATGGCATTAAGCCGAAACTAGTTGAAAATAAAACAATTTATTAGTAAAACAAACCAAGTGAATTTCAATCAAATACCTATATAAAAATATTTATATGTATTCAGGGTGTGCCATAAAGGCAGTAGCGGATGCAACTTGCTAATTTTAAATGGATTACCCTATATATTATTTCATTTTTGATTCCTCATAAAAATTGATTGTAATTTTATTTGAAAACATTCGATGTAAGTAGCATCGTTTCAGAGTATTCCTACATTTTTTTTGGAAAAAATGACGTTTGCAACGGGATCGTAAAACAAAAATATCTTCGGATCTAAGTAAAATATAGAGTTGCGGTTTTTGCCATTATCTTGAGGATAGGGGGCGCTATCGGTTGCACAGTAAAGCCCTGTTCTAGTAAGGTGGCTATGAAATATAAAATGTTAAAATTCGATCATTTCAATCGAAGATAATATGATTTTTTTCAAATGGAACCAAATCATTTTTTGACACCATTCGACTCAAGATTTAGCTTAGTTTTGTTTAAGTTAGTAACTTTTACATGTAGATCCTAAATAATTTTGTAAATAACGTATAAAGGTACGAATAAAATTGTATTAAAAAATATACACGTTTTCTCCTAAAATTTTGAATAATGTTATGTATTGTTCCCTGAAATTTTGAATACTGGCATTTAAATGCATTACTTGGCGCTTAGTTGCTATGCTCGTTTTTAGTATAGCTGAGTGAAATAGTTATTTCTAATTTGTAATAAAATAGGGAATTAAAGTGAACATTATTTACACGATATTTGAATTACAAATTATACTTAAATTCTAACAAACACAATGCTAACTTAACGAATAACAAATAGCTACAATTTTTATCTTAATTTATGTTCTAAAACATCTTCTTGTTGAACCAAACAATATCCCAGACGATCATCAAAGTCTTTTCGCATGTCTCTTAACGTCGCAGGAGTAACATTTTGAGTGGCTTCAAGAATTTTAAACCTGAGGTCATCCATGTTATTAGCTCTTTAATGCTGATAAAATTTTGAGTGGCTTCAAGAATTTTAAACCTGAGGTCATCCATGTTATTAGCTCTTTAATGCTGATGAGTATAAATTGACCTTCATAAAACCATTTAACAATTTGAGTATTCTGTTGCCTTAATATTTTGAAAATAAAAATTAACTTCACTTAAGTGTATCAAATTTAACGCTGTCTAAATTAAATTGACATGCATTTTGCAGTAATAATTAAGGCAACCTATTATAACAATCGAAAAGAATAAAATCACAGTGCCTACAAACACATTACATTACTCATATTCAAAATATCAGGGGACAACGTGTATATGGTTTCATTTAGAAGAATCATGTTATTCTTGATAGAAAATTATCAATTTCAACTGTAATTATTCCACAGCGACCTAACTCAATCGATATAGTGTTAAGGATAGCGCCCTCTATGCTCAAGAGAATGATGGAAACCACGACTCTGTGTTTCATTTAGTTTCGGAGATATTTTAGTATAAGATAACCACTTAAAACGTAATTTTTATCGATAAAAGTCAAATAATCCAAAAGCGGTGTAATGTAGGCCGGATGTTTTTTTTTTTAAATGACACTGGGTGGTCCATTTAAAATAAGCAATTTGCATCCGCGACTGTCTTTATGGTGCACCTTAGATACATAGAATTTATTAAATTTTAGGCTATGCAGCTCTTAAATCCAAACAACTTTACTCAAGAAACTTTTTTCTACCTTTAATGCGAGCCGAGATATTCTCCGACAACGCACTAATGTGACATCCTGTATACAGGGTGATTCAGTTTGGTGTTCCACCCCCTTCTAACTTTTTTATTTTGATAGTAAAGTATAACAAACCATACATATTTGTAAACGGCAGGAAATTCTCCAACTAATAGTGTCACCGAATTGACAATACGGTGACAACTGTCAAGGTAGCGATAGTCAACTTTTTTTTTAAATGACGCCTACTTATTTTTTGTTCAATTCGGATAGAGGGCACTTATCTACATTTACATATTTATCTCAAGTATACATTCAGATTTGAAAAAAAAATAATAAATCGGTTTATTTTATAAAAAAATCATATGTCTATAGAATAGAAAAAAGAGGAGGAGGAATAGAAAAAAGAGGAGGAGGAAGATGGTTTTTCTATGTCGGCTTTGCTGTATTTATTACGAGCGTTTTTTTTAAAGGTCTTGGTTTTGGTTTTTTAAGAAAAAATAACGCCTACTTTCAAGTTATGGTGTTTTATCATTTATTGAAACTGCTGCTAGACAAATAACACAGACCCAAATTATAGAACTAGAATATTGTCAAAAATAGTTATGACTTGTGCGTAATTTTATTGCACAGAAGTGTACATTTTGGAAAAAAGTGACCATTATCAATGGATTAATACATTATTAATCCATTGATAAAGGTCATTTTGTGTCCGGAATGTACATTTGGCAATTCAAATAAAAGTGTTAAGAAAGGTTATTAGTGCTTTTTTTTATCAATTACTAGTATAAGTATAAATGAAATTGCCAATTCTTGGTTGCAGAATACTTCAAACATTAAAAGTGCGATTCTTTTCGCAATCTACAACAAGTTAGTCTTACAAAGACTATATCAAACACTTGTTGAAACAACTACTTCCCGGGCTAATACCCCGACGGACATTGAATTATACAACAAGTGTTTGCTGTTACATACAGTAACCTACTGCAAATGTAACAATTTGGGTCAAATTATTCAGGCCATCTATAGCCGCGTTTCGAGATTTATCTCTCATCAGTATAGCTTTGCCATTCCCTCTAAACAATTTGACACCTTAAACTGGCGGTCACGTTACCGTTCAAACATAAGTATAAATGAAATTGCCAATTCTTGGTTGCAGAATACTTCAAACATTAAAAGTGCGATTCTTTTTGCAATCTACAACAAGTTAGTCTTACAAAGACTATATCAAACACTCATTGAAACAACTACTTCCCGGGCTAATACCCAGACGGACATTGAATTATACAACAAGTATAATATAGTCTTTGTAAGACTAACTTGTTGTAGATTGCGAAAAGAATCGCACTTTTAATGTTTGAAGTATTCTGCAACCAAGAATTGGCAATTTCATTTATACTTATGTTTGAACGGTAACGTGACCGCCAGTTTAAGGTGTCAAATTGTTTAGAGGGAATGGCAAAGCTATACTGATGAGAGATAAATCTCGAAACGCGTCTATAGATGGCCTGAATAATTTGACCCAAATTGTTACATTTGCACTAGGTTACTGTATGTAACAGCAAACACTTGTTGTATAATTCAATGTCCGTCGGGGTATTAGCCCGGGAAGTAGTTGTTTCAATGAGTGTTTGATATAGTCTTTGTAAGACTAACTTGTTGTAGATTGCGAAAAGAATCGCACTTTTAATGTTTGAATTACTAGTATGTTAATAAACAATTCTTAACATTGTTCTTCATAATGTGTACGAATTGAATTACAAAAAAATTACATACAGCTGTATTAATATAATTGTCAAAATATGGGATTGGATTGAAATTAAATTATAAATCAACGTTATTAATTACAAAATGTGTTTATAGTTACAAACAAATGATCTTTAAATGAAACATTAATTTTGGAGTTATAATACTATTGTATAATTTGGATATAAATCATTCAACAGTATAAAAACTCATAAATCGATATTTCAAGTAAAGATAATTTGTGTGTAACCCTTTGCTTTTAATCAAAATAAAAAAAAACTCACTGCCTTAAAAGCTCATTTCGGTCAATTAGACCCTTCGAATAGTGTCGCTAATTGCGACCCATTCATACCCCTTTTATTTTCCTCTCTCGCCTTTTATTTTATTTTTTTTTAAATTTTATTTTTACTCTCAATAGATCAAAGGGACACTGTCTAATCCCCAATTTGGGGCTGAATGGCGGGGACGTCGGGCAGGGTTTAAAGAAAAGGGTTGATTTGTTGGCGGCAATTTAATTACGGGAGGCGCGTTCCAATTCCAGCCGCAAAAACCGCATCCGATCAAATCTGATATTTCTACGCGGCGCTGGATTTATACGATATCGAATTCCGGGAGGGCTGGAAATATCACTTTGTCGGTGGTTGATTTTTATTTCGAGATAAATTGTTTATCTGGTAATCCGGGGGATGAATAATTCAAGTATTTAATTTAAACAACGGACGGAATGTTTGATTATATTTACTGTTGGTTTTAATCTCAAATCTCAGTAACTGTTGCTTTTAATCTCATCTAAAATAAATACCTTACTATAAAAAAATCTACTTAACAGATAGAAGTAAAAAAAACGCATTTCTAGAACTATGTTCTCTTGTGTATTTCTAAATGTTAAGTCATATAAGAAATATCGCAAAAATAAATGTTTTTGAAGACCACATTTCGTTAGCAATATGATTGATATTTTATGTTCAATAAAAAAATACCTCTAGATTGCCATGATTTCATATTTTTTCAATTTTTAGTTGGCTACACGCTTCAGGAATTGACATATAAAACGCCAGACATAATAATTTAAATATTTTTTGAATAACCCTCAACAATATAATTTATATGTATAATTTCATAGTTGCCAAGCTACAATATTTTCCATGGCACTCTAGAGGTTTTTTTTTATCAAACAAATGATATAATTCTGTATGTGGGAGGTAAACTACACCAAGTCAAATTTTTTTCAAAATACGTTTTTTTATACTGTTGAAATGGGATTTTTTTACTCAATCGAGAAGTAAATAGCACTGTAAAATTTCAAAAATGTGTCTTGGCGTATTTTAACTCCCACATACAGAATTTATTAGCTAAAATTTTATATCACCACTTTAGTAAATAACACACTTAGTTAAGGTTTCACACTTCATTGGTGTGATGAAATCATCATTCATCTGCCCGATAAGGCTACTGTGTGGTGAAATAATTGTTACAGTGTCAACTAATAAGGTGTAAAGTCTAAACTAAGTGTGTTGTTTACTAAAGAAAATTATTGATATATTTTTGATGAAACAATCATAATAATTATCAAAATTAAAAATTATGCAAAATCTGCTTTGTACTTTTGTAAATGTAAATCCATTTTTGTACTAACGTTTAATCGAATAATAGCTTTGTTATTAAAAAAAAATCTGTTTTAGATTTTAATTGCGTTTACACTTTCTTGTATTTTAATCAGGGTTGTTACGTTTAAAACACTTTGTTTTAAAACAGTGTTTTAAACATGTTTAAAAACAGCCGTTGTGTTTTAAACGGTTTTGCTTTAAACATGTTTAAAATCTTAAATTTGTTTAAAACATGTTTTAAATGTTAATTTTTTTATCTTAAATTTGCTAAATTATATATATTTTTAAAGATTTATTGTTTACTTTTTTAAATTTCAAGTAAACTGTTGAAAATATTTTAAATTACATTAATAAACCTAACATTTTATTACTATAAAATATCGTAACTGTGTGTGCATTAATGCGATTTTTAAATACATTTCTTTACGTATGCATACACTGTAAATTTTACGACATTCGTTGCTTTTTTAAAAGATTTTAGTTTGAATCTTTAAACGAGGGTTTTCCACTCCCAGACTAAGCATGAAGTAAAATTTCGAGTTTAGAAAAGCCTGAAAATTTGGATTGGCCGCGTAGCGAAGCGGAGCGGCCAATCCAAATTAGGCTTTTCTAAACTCGAAATTTTACTTCATGCGCCACACGTATAAAACACTGAAATATCGTAAAGTTTAAAATATACGACTTTAGCAATCTAATATGTAGATGTGAATAAAACGTAAGTCAAATTCTGCCCTGAAGAAATTGTTTAAAGCAGTGATTTTAGTCAACCCAATAACTCTAACGTATATTAGGTTGCCTATAATTGTTGTTGTATGTCTGTGTTTTTGAACATCACTGTACATCAGTGTTGTTAAGCGTGACGCATGAAGTAAAATTTCGAGTTTAGAAAAGCCTAATTTGGATTGGCCGCTCCGCTTCGCTACGCGGCCAATCCAAATTCTTAGGCTTTTCTAAACTCGAAATTTTACTTCATGCTTATTCTGGGAGTGGAAAACACTTGTTAAAAGCCCCAAATTAACCGCTTTGAATCAACGAATTCCCGCAAATTTAAAAAACGCTGTAATTATCGGGATATGTTTACTCAAAAGAAAAATGCCCTGTATGTTCTGCTTTAAACACGTTTAAAACGTGTTTTAAATATATTTTAAACACGTTTTGAACATGTTTTTAATCGTTAATGTTTTAAGCGGTGTTTCAATGAAATAAACCCGTTTTGTTAAAAATAACTGTTTGTTTTAATTAAAATGAAAAAAATACGTTTTTTTAACAATCCTGATTGTAATAACTTTGATAATAGTCGTCCGGCCGAAACTAGCCAGTTAAAAATAAAAACAAACAGTCAAATAATAACCAAGTGTTTTGTTAATTTTAATCCAGTTTTAAATTCATTCAAATAAAAACAAACAGTCAAATAATAACCAAGTGTTTTATTAATTTTAAAGCAGTTTTAAATTCAGTGTTAAACATGTTCCACCAAGTGTTAGATGAGTCTACAATTAAAAGTAAGATTTTATTTTAACTTTAAAACTAGTATCAGTTCATTTAAGGATATTGAGTGAAAATGTGCCAGCTATACGTTTTCGTAAAATAATCATAACGAAAACCACTTGAGTTGTATTTTTAATACAGGCAAAATTTGAGTATTCCACTCTAACTTTGTTGTTTTCAGCAAATTTTAGTTGAGTTATAACTTTGCTCTCGTTAAATTAATAAACAACAAAGTTTTTGTGAAATATTTATAAAAATGTTGCCCGAAAAACATAAACACACAAACATTTACACATCGTAGTTTTTGTAGTTTTAATAAACAAAACAAAAACTGTTGGAATTAATTAAAGCGAACAGAAAATAAAACCTACAGCATTTCATCCCTTACTACATAAATATTTATATCCAGCTCCAACTTTTCCTGACAGAAGGAAAACGTGGACGTATAGATACAGTAACGGATTAAGGGCGGCTATGGAGAAAGGGTTGTTTTAGACGGATTACGTTCTGTTTATGATGGATAATGCGGAATAAACACATGTTGATGACGGTTGAGAGAAAAAAAATGCGCGTCATAAATCATGATCATAATAAATTTGCGTTATTAAATTTTTCTGCCTTAAAATACCAAAGGGCGGAAGACGCTGGTCGCGGGGCTAATGGGGTCTAATGTAGGGAAATGTGTCCCCGGGATGGAAAATCGATTGGGGAAGAGGGATGGGGGGCTGTGGGGGTGTCTATTAAATCTTATCGCGAGATATCGTGCACTATTTTTAGCGCTTTTCAAACAACTAACTCCTGAGAAGTTCGATTAATTACGCGCATCCGTTCTTTCAAGTTCGTTTATTACACTTTAAGCTTAGAGATTTTTTTTTCTTTCATAAAAAGTAAGACAGGTTTTAAGATGAGTGTTTCTCAATTGTTTTTTTTTTACTATCGTAGCGTATTTTTCAAAGAGGTAATATTTCGCGGCTCACATAAGTAGTCATAGAATAAAAAAAATAATAATGGTCTTGTAAACAGACTTTGCAAATAGGTCTTTTTGACCAGCTACAGAAAACTCTTTTCATTGTAAAAAATTATTATAAGAAGGCGACAGAACTTTGAAGGTCATTCAATTCGCAAAAGAAGTAAGCTAAATATTGTACCGGGTGTCTAAGTAAATGCACCTATGGGCAGCTTGGTGGTGTAGTGGTTAGAGTGTTGTACTGCCACGCCACGGACCGGGGTTCAAATACCGGCCTAACAAGTTGTCTGCATTTATATAGGTTAGGATAAAAATGCCAAATACTCCGTCTTCTCGGATATGACGTTAAATGCATGTAGGACCCGTGTACTGCCTGGATGTTGCGTGCACGTTAAAGATCCCTACCGGTGGGTTGGAACTCCCACCGGGTTCGGCAAAATTCCCGGATAGCTGTAGACCTAATCTCCGGCGTCATGATTGGCCTTAGCAGCGGAAATAGATGACGTAAAACCCAAAAAAAAAAAAATGCAACTATGACCGCCGTTATAAATCCTAACCAGGGTACCGAGCCGACATAGCCTGCAACCTTGCCATTTGCCGCCAGCACCCACCCCCAACCAGGATTTTGGATTTTGAAGTGACAGGTGACATTTACTAGCCCCTCTCGTATTTCGAGGAAACTACTCCCACTATTTTCTCAACCTTAATCTCTCTACTACTCTGCTTACTTTCCTTACCTTCACTATTTTCAATCACACATCATGGAAGAACAATTAGATGCTGCCGTTGGCACCGTAAGATGTAATTTGCCCCCATTTTTCCGCGTTGATCCTTCAATCTGGTTCGTGCAGATTGAAGCGGAATTTTTGAACTCGCGCATTACAAATTCTAGTCGCAAGTTTTATCGAGTCGTTACCCCCAGACATTGCCATCGAAGTTAGGGATTTACTAATTGAACCTCCCGCTGACCTTCCTTATGAGACGCTCAAAGTGGAGATAATCAACGAACCACCATTTCCGAAAAAAAGCGTTTGCAGCAATTGTTGTCGACGGATGTGCTCGGCGACAAAACGCCTTCACAACTACTACGAAAATTGCAACAATTGCTGGGAACAACGCCAATAGACGACAATCTCCTACGCGAAATTATTTTAAATCGTTTACCGTCAGATGTGCAAAAAATTCTAGTGTCTGCAAAAACCACCTTATTAACAAACTTGGCAGAAATGGCAGATCAAATTTTAGAAATTTCGGCACCCACCATCATTAATAACACCAACGTTTCTCACACCTCGGCAATTAAACATCCAACATCTTACAACACTAGAATTTTAGAACTGCAATCCCAAATTTCTGAGCTGACACAAAATTTAAATTCATTAGCAACCGCTTTGACGAAGCAATCTAAAAACAAATTTCGGAACAGAAGTCGGTCAGCATCAAGAAACCGCTGGCAATTAGGCGGTGACCCGCAACACAAACTGTGCTGGTACCATCACAATTTTCGTGGTGATGCACGGAAGTGCACTCCACCATGCCAGTGGGGAAACGACGAACAGCGGGGCTAATGTCGGCCTATTCCTCCGCTGTCGCTCCAGGCCCATTGTTTTTCGGCGTGACACTAACTTTGGGACAAAATTTTTAGTAGATACGGGAGCCCAGGTTAGCATTTTGGCGGTGGATCAACTCTTCGCCAACACTCATCGCCAATCAAAATTTTCGTTAACCACCGTTAACGGTAGTTTAATACCCACGTTTGGTTCTTCAAAATTAACAGAACACATCGGTCTGGACGTAAAACTTGCGTGGAATTTCGTGCTTGCACACGTTAACCACTCCATTCTGGGCGCCGACTTCCTTCGGCATTTCAACATAATTGTTGACATTGCCCACGAACGTCTCGTAAGGAATGTATTCGGCCCATCAGAAAAAATCAAAATTTGTTTCTTGTCTACCCAAAATTCACCTTATTCGAAATTATTGCAATAATTTCCTGATCTAACAACCCCTGTGGTAAGATTCATAGTATAACGACGGAATCAAATGCACCTATAACTGCAACCAAATGCACCTATGACCGCCGTTATAAGACTATCAAGTCTTTGGATGGTAGAACGTCTCACATTAAGACTCTGGGCACATATCGCTGGCTTCGTCCATCTTCCACAAAATTTGATTTAAACTTACGTCTTGAATTTTGTTTATTGTCCACACAATAAAAAGAAAACACACTATTCACCCCAATACATATTAGGTTTGTTCGTTTGTACTGCACTAAGTTGAACTAAGTTCAAGTCTATGACGTCACAGTTCAAATTAGTATAACTTCACATTTACAATTGCAGGTGACCGGTTCCCAATATTTTTAAATTACATTAATAAACTTAACATTTTATTACTATAAATTTTAATTCGCTTTTATATTTTGTAAATATTCTGTAAACTATTGACAAACTCAATTTTTATTTATGTTGAATTGTCTTTATGTTAAACTGTAACTATAAAATATCCCAACTGTGTGTGCATTAATGTGATTTTTAAATACAGGGAATTTTTCTTTCTAGTACACGTATGCATACACTGTAAATTTTACGACATTCGTTGCTTTTTTAAAAGATTTCAGTTTGAATCTTTAAACGAGGGTTTTCCACTCCCAGACTAAGCATGAAGTAAAATTTCGAGTTTAGAAAAGCCTGAAAATTTGGATTGGCCGCGTAGCGAAGCGGAGCGGCCAATCCAAATTAGGCTTTTCTAAACTCGAAATTTTACTTCATGCGCCACACGTACAAAACACTGATATATCGTAAAGTTTCAAATATACGACTTTAGCAATCGAATATGTAGATGTGAATAAAAAGAGACTATCAAGTCTTTGGATGGTAGAACGGCTCACATTAAGCTCTCTAGGCACATATCGTTGGCTTCGTCCATCTTCCACAAGATTTGATTTAAAGTTACGTCTTGAATTTTGTTTATTGTCCACACAAAAAAAAGAAAACACACTATTCACCCTAACACATAGCAGGTTTGTTCGTTGTACTGCACTAAGTTGAACTAAGTTCAAGTCTATGACGTCACAGTTCAAATTAGGATAACTTCACATTTACAATTGCAGGTGACCGGTTCCCAATATTTTTAAATTACATTAATAAACTTAACATTTTATTACTATAAATTTTAATTCGCTTTTATATTTTGTAAATATTCTGTAAACTATTGACAAGCTCAATTTTTATTTATGTTGAATTGTCTTTATGTTATGTAACTATAAAATATCCCAACTGTGTGTGCATTAATGTGATTTTTAAATACAGGGAATTTTTCTTTCGGGTATACGTATGCATACACTGTAAATTTTACGACATTCGTTGCTCTTTTAAAATATTTCAGTTTGAATCCTTAAACGAGGGTCTTCCACTCCCAGACTAAGCATGAAGTAAAATTTCGAGTTTAGAAAAGCCTGAAAATTTGGATTGGCCGCGTAGCGAAGCGGAGCGGCCAATCCAAATTAGGCTTTTCTAAACTCGAAATTTTACTTCATGCGCCACACGTACAAAACACTGAAATATCGTTAATTTTAAAATATACGACTTTAGCAATCGAATATGCAGATGTGAATAAAAAGAGACTATCAAGTCTTTGGATGGTAGAACGGCTCACATTAAGCACTCTGGGCACATATCGCTGGCTTCGTCCATCTTCCACAAGATTTGATTTAAAGTTACGTCTTGAATTTTGTTTATTGTCCACACAAAAAAAAGAAAACACACTATTCACCCTAATACGAGGGTTGCCTTTTATATTTCGGGATTAGAGAACAAAAATAAATATTAATCATTGAAAATCGCTTTAATGTTTTTCAAAATATTCCCCATTAAGATCTATATACTTTTGCATGCGTTTGAACCAATTGTCGAAGCACTTTTGCCACTCTGATTGAGGTATCTCCAAAACATGCATTCTGAACGCATCAACCGCTTCTTTAGGTGTCGAAAAACGTTGACCTCTCATTTTATTTTTTACGGATGAATAAAAAGAAGTCATTCGGTGCCAAGTCAGGGCTATATGGCGGATGACTCATCAAATCGATGTTTTGCGTGCTCAAAAATGCAGTTGTTTGAGCCGATGTGTGAGAGCTCGCATTGTCGTGGTGAAGAGTGATCCGTTTTCGGCGGTTGGGCTTCCTGATTTCTTGGATGACAACTGGCAAACAAATGGTTGTGTACTACTCAGAATTGACTGTTCTGCGTTGTTCTAGTGGTGCGATTGCGACATGTCCAGTTTTTCCGAAAAAACAGGCGACCATTTGCTTGGAAGTGCTTCGTGCGCGAACAACTTTTGTTGGATTTGGCTCATCTTGAAACACCCATACGGTCGACTGCTGTTTACTTTCGGGCTCATACGCGTAAATCCATGATTCATCACCTGTCACGATGTCATAGACGTGTTTCGTAGCACCGCAATCGTATTTTTTGAGCATTTCTTTGCACCAATCGACACGAGCCTTTTTTTGAGCGATTGACAAATTGTGTGGGATCCAACGCGAACAAATTTTTTTGATAGTCAAATGTTCATGCAATATTGAATGTATGCTGGTCCCACTAATGCCTAAGGTTGTCTCAATCTCACGATAGGTCACATGACGATCTTGCAATATTTGTTTGCGCACAGCATCAATGGTTTCCGGAACAACAACTGATTTTGCCCGACCTCCACGATATCCGTCTTGGAGTTACCTACGACCTCGGTTGAATTCACCATACCATCGATAAACACTGGTCCTTGATGGAGCTTCATCGCCAAAAATTGAATTAAGTTCATCCATGCACTGTTGTTGAGTTAATCCACGTCGAAAGTTGTAAAAAATAATCGCACGAAAATGTTCACGATTTAATTCCATTCTTTGGCCGAGATAAATCTTTTAAGTTAGTGTAAACGACACAAATAACGCTCATATGTCAAAACGTTCTGAGTACGTATAACCTCAAAAATATCAAACTTTACGATAGAGCTCTCAGTTGCCAGATTGCAACACTAGGGTTGCCCAATCCCGAAATATAAAAGGCAACCCTCGTACATATTAGGTGTGTTCGTTTGTACTGCACTAAGTTGAACTAAGTTGAACTAAGTTCAAGTCTATGAAATCGCAGTTCAAATTAGTATAACTTCACATTTACAATTGCAGGTGACCAGTTTATGTAGCGAACATATTCTGTTAAATAAATTAAAGAGGTAAATTTATTTTAGAAAGTTCTTCAATAGTGGGTATAACCTAAGTTTAGCTTAAGTTTAGTTTAAATTACATTTAAAGACAGCTATAAGATATTCAGCATGTATTAGATTTAATCTATCATTTCAACACTTCTTTGATGTTTTCCATTGAACGTGCAAGTCCTAAAAATAAATTAAATTTCGGTGTGAAAGGGTGGGTTATTTTTATGAGGCCACTAATTGAGTTTCCGTCGTCGGCACTCAAGTGCTTTTGGGATACCTTATTACGAGTCAGTTGCCTGTACGAGTACATATAACTCGTAATGCAGACAGACGCGACGCGCGACGCTGAAAACGCCTGAAACCGAGCTGAAACACTGCTCTTCGGAAAATTGAAACGCACGCCGTCCTCCGCGAGGATTTTCCGAAATCCTTTAATATATTTACCCGTCCGGGGATTTCATCCACCCTTCTGTTGTGTGGATATGCAAATGCCGCATGGATATGTCCAGTTTTCGTGCAAGCAAAGGGGGATTTCGCTTGATTAACGTTGTCGTCGAACTAACTTTATTTTGAAACGCGGATCATCAAGTTTGTTCACCATATGAATTTATGCAGAACGTTTTAGGAATTTTTAATAAATGTTCACTTTATTACAAAACAATTTTCACAGTCACAATCATAATTCTTATATTAAATCAAATTAACTAGGGCTGGGATTCGAATACGAATAATTCAAATTTTCGAATATTCATAGGTTAAATCCCTAGAGCTCCATATTTTGCCGGGTAATTTGAGTGAATGTGTTGCATGCCGATCGAAGAGTGCAAATTTGATAAGTATTAAAGGCTGGAGGGCTTTTATTATCAAATTTGCACGATTCCTCGCCATTCAACACATGCACGAAAATTACCGGATCAAAATATGGAGCTCGCGGGGTTTATGTCAAGATTATTTCCCAAATGAGCTGTAACATATTTTGAAATAAATATATTTATTTTCATATAAATTCAATAATCAAAATAACAAAGATAGTATTATCAATATCACAAGAAACAGACTTATTCTGACTTATTATTAAAATTTGAACAATTAATATAAAAAGTACAATTATTATACACCATTGGAGTAGTATTAGAGGTACTGGCTTCAGCTGATGTAATCTTCGTCCCAACAGTGGTGGTCTCATGATTGTTTCTTATTTTATTTATAATTTTTGAATGATGCTCAGTATTAAGATGGAGATATGGTTTTATTGACTGAGCGTTTGAATGCCCCGTTATTTTAATTAACTCTTGCTCTCCAACACAGTTTTGCGCTAGATTGCTGACTGCTGTTGAGCGATTTGAATGGTTAGTAAATTTAATATGTGCTGTGTCCAAACCAATTGCTTTCGCCGCATTTTTTGTCCATACTGAAATTTGGTTTCTTCCTAGAGGGCAATTTTTATACCAATATTTTTTATTGTTTGATGTCCAGTATTTGTTGCACGTCAGAAAGAGCCTTCGTGTAATTATATTTTTTGATCTTTTTGAAATTAATTTTTTAAACAATCTAACAGGGCAAATATTTTCATTGCTACTATTAAGTATCAGCCATTTGGTCTCAGCTAATTTATGTGACCCACCCTGTGAAGTTTTATTAAAAACAGTATCGTATTCAATTCTTCCTAAAAACAGAAACCACTTATAAATAATAATGTAAACTTGTATGCTTCTATTAATTTTTACCTGTTAATTCACCTTTATTGTCCCTCTCTTCTCTAAAATAATCCACAAGGCAATTGGAAGCTTCTCCGCCCCTCCAAGCTAGTTCTACTGCCGCAATGTGATAGAACTTGCGTTGTAATCCTTCAGGTTCTTCTTCGTTGAACGAATTTATTATAGAATTGTGTTCCTCTGGGGTAAATGCAACGGCACTTCTTTTTCTTTTCGAAGGATCCTGTTGTAATAGCTTTCTTTTCGCATCACGAGCACTTCTTGCTTGTTGAAATATTAAATCATTAAATGGATCAAACTTAATATTATACCTTTCGAAATAAAACTCTTGTAACTTCTTTGCTGTGATGTTCCACATGGTTTTGACTACTCCTTCTTTGTAATCGGTCCCATCGATTTTCTTCATATTAAATGCATAATCTGTTAATATCTTGTTTAAATCTGTGACAGTTTGATTTTGTGTCAACTGATATGACTTTTCATTGCAAAATGATTTAAATTGACTCCATATAGAATCGTGGGTTTTCTTCGTATTTTTGGGGGTGTGGTTTTTAATAGCCTCGATGATGCTTTCTTGTTCTGTTTTCCCAAATCGCGCCATTATATTTTGGCAATTTAAGAATAAATTTTGAGAATAAATAAATTGTTGCTAGGCAAAAAGCTAGCTGCGGTTTAATCAACCCCAATATTCAAGGGAAGCTGCATGCAGTTTAATCAAGAAAGTTGAATCGTTATTGGTTGATATTTGAATTTTCTTCAAATTTGATTGGTTTTTAAAAATTGCGGGAAATAATCAAATATAAATATTTCAATCACCAAATTATTCATTGAATTGGATATTCTAAAATTCAAATATTTTAATATTCGAAAATTCAAATATTCGAATATTTGAATATTCGCGTATTTGGATATTTGAATATTTTTTATGTTATAAATGTTAATACATTAAAGTGAAATCTTCAATCATGTCCATTGACACGTAATTTGACATTTATTTAAAAAATTGACATTCATGGCATATAACTCTTTCTTTATTATTGTGAGATAATTTGCCGTTTACAACACAATTTCTATATATATATATATATATATATATATATATATATATATATATATATATATATATATAAACATCTTTATTGTGCACTAAGGAAAATTACAGTTTGTTTATTTTTACACTTATATTTTATTTTACGATCCTTGGCTATCGACCATCAGTCTTTCAGCCTGGGTTGTAGTGTGTAGTTGTCAGTTAGTTATGATTCATGTGAGATGAAATGAATTGATGAATGGTGGTTTCTGGGTTGTTGAATTTGGGAGAAATATTGGGGTTTCGTACTAAACAGAGGTGATTAAGGATGTCATGGATGTGTGGGTTAGATGCGAATTTTTGGGATAGTTGGGTAAGTCGTTGTTGGATAGGGATTATTTCTGTTTTTTCATACAATAAGGTATTGGAGGGGTTGTGGAGTGGGTTATTGGGGTGTCGGATTTTTGTGAGGATTCTAAGGGCTGATCGTTCTGCGAATTCGATGTTGTTTAATGTTGTGGGACGAGGGTTAAGAAAGAGGATTGAAGCATATTCTAATAGGGGGCGGCAGATCATTTTATAGATGTGGACAGCTGTTTTTGTCGTAATCCCTTTATTTTGAAAGGTTAACGATCTGAAATGCCGCGCCCTATTTGGATTTTTGTTTTCATGGTTTGGGAATGGAGTTTGAAGGATAGTTTGGGGTCAAAAGTGATGCCAAGGTATTTGCATGCAGGGGATGGGCTGATTACGGTGTTTGATATGGTTATGCTAAATGGGGAATTGAGCGGTCTGTGGAAAGGTATGAATAGATAGGATTTATTGCGATTAATGGATATTCTCCATTTGGCAAACCAAAGAGATAGCGAATCTATTAGCCCTTGGAGAGTAGAGAGAGCTTTAGGAAGGGTGGGTTGGTGTGTTATAAGGACAGTGTCATCGGCAAAGAGCAGAAAATATGCTGAGGGATTAAGGAACTGTGGGTTGGGGTTGTATATGTCATGAACATAGATATTGTATAGGAGCGGAGATAATGGAGAGCCTTAGGGAACACCTTGTTGAGAAATAAAGGGCCGGAAGATGGTATTTTGGACGCGAACATTAAGGAGTCGATTGTTTAGGAAATTATCAATGGGATAGATTAGTTGTAATGGGATATTGAGGGAGTTGCACTTAAACAGCAAACCTCGATGCCAGACTGAGTCAAAGGCCTTTTTTATATCTAGGAATAATATAGCTGTTTTTTTGTTTTCGAGGTGTGCTGTTTGGCAGTTGGAGGTTAGGATAGTGAGTGGGAGAGTGGTTGATCTATTTTGGAGGAATCCGAATTGATAGGGAGAAATATGTTGGGAGATATGAGCTAGGAGTTTATTTTTGAGGATGGATTCGAATATTTTTCCCAGAACTGGAAGCAGAGTAATTGGTCTATAGCTAGAGACTTCTAGCGCATCGCTATCGTGTTTTAATATAAACGTAATTATACCCTGCTTCCATTCCTGGGGGATGGTTTGGGTTTGGTAAATGAAATTGAGGATTTTGATAATATATTTATGGATGTTTTCTGGAAGGGATTTGAGGATTGATCTAGGAATGTTATCATAACCAGGCGCGCTGTTTTTACCTTTATGCAGCACACTGAAATACTCTTCCTCTTCTATGTCATCATCAGGGAGATAGGGATTATGGTTATTTATGAAGGATGCGTACTAGGAGTTTACGGTATTATAAAAATCGTCGTTATATGTCATCGTTTGTTTCTCAGAAAAAAATTCTTCGAATTAACCGGCAAATATGTCGGCCATTTCTTTGGAGTCACATGTCACTTCGGTTGTTGTCGGATGTCGTAGTTTCTGTAGTATATCAGTCCTTCTGTATTTAGATAACTTTTTAATTTGGTCCCAGTAGTTTTTGCCCTGTCGTCTGTTTATTTCTTCGCAAGCCAGTATCCATTTGTCTTGTTTGTAGTCTTCGATTAATTTGTGAATTTAGTGCATTAAATGTTTGTTTTAGAGTTTGTTCGTTCGTCTGTTGTAAGTCCCTGTATAGTTGTCTTTTATATTTAATCAGTCTAAGGATATATTTTGGGAGGGGATATTTATATGTGGGTTTTGTATACGTCGGAGTGTTCTTTTTAACTGAGTCAGAGAGTACTGTAAGGAATTGGGAAATAGTGGTGTTTGAAATGCTGTCGTAAATGTATATAAATTTAGTAATGTCTTCTGTCACTTGGTCTATGTCACAGTCCTTATGTCTGTACAAAGTTTTTGGAGGGGTGGGTATTGGGGGATTTGCTTGTAGGGAAAATATTATTGAGAGATGATCGAAGCATATGTCAGGGATTAGGCTGATGTCTGTAATTAGGTGTCGGATGTTGCTAGTGCATAATAGGACATCGGGAGTGGAAGATTGGTTTTCGGACATAATAAAGGTGGGAGGAGTCTTAATTCGGACAAAGTTAGAGTTTGACATAAAAGAGGAAAGCTGTTTCGATTTAGTTTTGTTGATATTAAGGTCGCCGATTATGATGACATGGTCATATAAGGATGCTTTCGTTAAAATGGTTTGTTCAATATTGGAGAAGGGGTGAATATAAACTAGGAATAGGTGTAGGGTAAATTGTGGTAACTCAATGGTATAATGTAGGCATTCATTCAGAATGTTATTGATTTTGGCTTTGCCTAATTTAATTTCGGGCCTAGCTGTAACAATTGAGCCACCACGTTGATTATGAAATGGAGCGGATGCGGGAATTTGGATTGAGGACCAATTCTGAATGGTATAGGGTGTATTTGATTTAGTTTCCACCATCATTGATACATGGATAAAATTGTTACAAAGGAAATGGGAAAGAAGGTGGGATTTATGATGTAATGAGTTGATGTTTGTATATATGAAATTCATGTTAGCCATTTCTGACAACCTCTGTGGTACTGATGCGGACTCCCGTTAATGGCTCAACGGGGTGATAATGCCAGGGTCTTTCATGTCGAACATTACTATGAACATCCTGTTGCCAGAAAAGCTAACATGAGTGTCCATGTGAAATGCGTCGATGAAGCGTGATTTTAGTTTTTTTATTAGGTCCTGTCTGTCTATGTTGGATGGTCTGTTTATTTCAGTGGTGTAAGTGTTAATGATATAGTCATGGTGCGTGATTGGTGAGTGGATGCGGGATGATTTAGTGGGTTTTTGAGTCCATGTCTGCAGATTTTTTATTGGCGTTTTGTATCCTTACGTTGGGTATGCCCTGTATAGGTACGAGCGGTCTCTTGGGGCATTTTGTTGACCTTGACCATGCTCCGTGGGACGTGTCTCCGCATGCCTTGCATTTGGGTAGTTGGAGTGAGCTGCAGGTATTTGTGGGGTGCGGTCCCATGCATTTCGCACATATTATGTCTTCTTTGCAATCGCTGGTGATGTGGTCAAATTTGTTGCATTTATTGCAGGGGATGGGGAGAGGTACGGGTGGTTTGCTTTCCTCAATTTCAAATTTTTTACATAAATTGCAATTTTTAGTGAAACTTGTCACTATTGACATATATTGTCATTCCATGTTAAAAATTATGCTAAAAACAATTTATGTGAATAAAATGGACGTTTGTTTTTCTTTTGCATAATTTGATATTTTCAACGTGGAAAACAATTTTGGTCAACTATGACACTTTAGCTCAATTTTTTCGTTTAAAACCTAATAACCTCTATCAGGACAAGTTGTGAAGTTAGTTACAATTATTTTAAAACCGCCAAGTTAAACGAAAAAAAAAAACATTATTTTTGTAACCTCACCTGTCTTTTAACAATTGCTTCCTCTTTAACTTGTATCAAAATTGACATAGTGTTTTGAAGTTATAAAATGTTCTCCGCCAATAAAACAAGAATTAACGTATTGTGTCAAATATCAATTCTTTTATTGCTGAAACGAGTGTCTTCTAGTCCCAGATTAAGCATGAAGTAAAATTTCAAGTTTATAAAAGCCTAAAAATTTGGCTCGGGCGCGTAGCGAAGCGGAGCGACCGAGCCAAATTATGCTTTTCTAAACTCGAAATTTTACTTCATGCGCCACGCGTATAAAACATTGATGTAATGTGAAATGGTTTTAAATTTAACCAATTGACAAGTGAAATAAGTTTAGTATGTCAATTATCAAAAAATACATTTTTATTACTGACATTGTTGAAAATTCTAAATTTTGACACAAACAAAGGTAATTTTCTCATATATTGTCATAATTATAATTTTTTGAAAATGTGGAAACCAGATACCAATTTTAAAAGGGTAATATTTTTTTATATTTAAATCATTTTTTCAGCTACAAAGTTTATAAATTTGTTTTTGTGTATAAAAATTGTTTATTTTTAATTAATTTTTGCGACTATAATTTTTGAATATAAAATGCAGAACTTCGTTTCATAAATTAGAAAATTTTGAAAAAGAAAGAAGTTAACTTTATATGAAAATAGTTAAGAAAGAAAAAACAAAAGAAATCGCAAAACTGTCAAAATTGTGAAATATCGTTGGAACGTCGTTGTCAAGTTTAACAACTTTTATGACATTTTATTTACATTTTAAACACTAAACATCGAAAACGAGTCTCTTAGTCGACTATCTCCTGATTATTTTGACATTTAACATAAAATCACTTATTTTTTAAAATTATTTTTACATTTAGACAAAATGTTTCTTACTTTTAAAAAAAGTGAGAGTTGGAAAATTGTGAGAATTGTTAAAAACTAACTATTGTAAAATTTCGAAATAATCAAAGTTGTCGACTAACAGGTAATTTAGTCATAATAGTCAAAGAACAGTCGATATTCTCATTTTTGTTAAACATAGTCGGTACAGTCAGTACTGTCAAAATAGTCAACATAATCAATGCAATCAATATATTTAGTACTATCAGAATGGTCAATATATTCAATATGTCAATATAATCAGTAATTTTAAAATACAGTCAGTACTGTCAATATAGTCAGTTCTACTGACTGTATTGACTGTCAATATAGTCAGTACTGTCAAAATAGCCAGCATAATCGGTATAGTCAATATAGCTAGTACTGTAAAAATGGTCTAGATAATCGATGTCAATATAATCAGTAGTGTCAAAATAGTCAACATAATTGATACTGGCAGTACTGCCAAATAGTCAATTTAATCGATACTGTCAAAATAGCAAACATGAACGATACGGTCAATTTAGTCTATCAATATAATCGGTAATGTCAAAATAGTCAACACAATGGATACAGTGAATATAATTAGTACTGTCTAAATTGTCAATATAATCGATCTGTCGATATAATCAGTAATATTAAAAAAGTTAACATAACCGATACATTCAGTACTGTCAATATAGTCAGTTCTACTGACTGTATTGACTGTCAATATAGTCAATACTGTCAAAATAGTCAACATAATCGATATAGTCAATATAGTTAGTACTGTGAACATGGTCTAGATAATCGATGTGAACATAATTAGTAGTGTCAAAATAGTCAACATAATTGATACTGGCAGTACTGCCAAATAGTCAATATAATCGATATAGCCAGTACTGTCAAAGTAATAGAATATAGTCTGTCAATATAATCAGTAATGTCAAAATAGTCAACACAATGGATACAGTGAATATAATTAGTACTGTCAAAATGGTCAATATAATCGATCTTTCGATATAGTCAGTAATTTTAAAATAGTTAACATAACCGATACAGTCAGTACTGCCAATATAGTCAGTTCAACTGACTGTATTGACTGTCAATATAGTCAGTACTGTCAAAATAGTCAACATAATCGATATAGTCAATATAGTTAGTACTGTGAAAATGGTCTAGATAATCGATGTCAATATAATCAGTAGTGTCAAATTAGTCAACATAATTGATACTGGCAGTACTGCCAAATAGTCAATATAATCGATACTGTCGATACAGCCAGTACTGTCAAAATAGCAAACATGATCAATACAGTCAATATAGTCTGTCGATATAATCAGTAATGTCAAAATTGTCAACACAATGGATACAGTGAATATAATTAGTACTGTCAAAATGGTCAATATAAACGATCTTTCGATATGATCAGTAATTTTAAAATAGTTAACATAACTGATACAGTCAGTACTGCCAATATAGTAAGTTCTACTGACTGTATTGACTGTCAATATAGTCAGTACTGTCAAAATAGTCAACATAATCGATATAGTCAATATAGTTAGTACTGTGAAAATGGTCTAGATCAGGGGTCTCCAAACTACGGCCCGAGGCCACATCCGGCCCGCGGACAGATTTTGTCCGGCCCGCGGAGAGCTAGCATACTTGAAAACTCATATTTTTTATAGCAAATTAAATTTAGTTTACTGAAGTATTTTAATTTTAAAGGCTTATTGTTATGGTTTTGGCCCTCGGAACTTACTGGAGTAATCAGTATGGCCCTAAGGCTGGAAAGTTTGGAGACCCAGGGTCTAGATAATCGATGTCAATATAATCAGTAGTGTCAAAATAGTCAACATAATCGATACTGGCATTACTGCCAAATAGTAAATATAATCGATACTGTCGATACAGCCAGTACTGTCAAAATATCAAATATAATCGATACAATCAATATTGTCTGTCAATATAATTAGTAATGTCAAAATAGTCAATACAATAGATACAGTCAATATAATTAGTATTGTCAAAATAGTCGATAATCGATACTGTCAAAATAGTTGATATAATCGATACAATGAACTGCAAATCTACTTATAGTTAGTACAGTCATTATAGTCAATACAGTCAAATTACAGTATTTCGTGTTTTTTTTTTTTATCAAAGTGTAAACATTTCTCCAAGTGTCGTTATTAATTTTGAGTTTTAAATTTTTAAATTATCCTTACTTACTAAAATTAAATAAATCATAATTTAAATCTTTGTCTAGTAGTTATATTATTTGTTATTATTTTTATCATAAAATCAATGTCTCCGTTTGTTTCTCTAAACTCTTTTTATAAATAAACAATTTTAAAATTTACATGACAATTTTGGCCAACCATGACATTTCAGACAATTTATAATTTAATAAAATCAAGTTAGGAAAGTTGCGATGAAACTAATGTTATTTTTCTAACCTAATTCCTCCGTTTGCATCTTGACATTTTGACTATACGTGACGTATTTGAATGTCCTTAATCATTGTGACATTACTGTGTGTCATTTGTTTATTGACCATTACGAAATTTTGTCTTAACATCACATAACCTTTTGATAGTATTTAATCATACATTAAAATTGTTACATTTTAACAGTCATTTGAGTATTATGGCATTTTGATAGTATTTAATCTTGCATTAAAATTGTTACATTTTGACAGTAATTTGAGTATTATGGCATTTTGATAGTATTTCATCATTTAATTTACTTAATTTAACTATTATCTTTTGAATCCTTTTGAACTTATATCAAAATTGACGTTCCGTTTTAACAATACAGAATGTTCTCCGTCAATAGAACGACAATAAACGTATTACGTCAGTTTTCAATTGTTTCAATGATGAACAAATGAGTGTCTTCCACTCCCAGACTAAGCATGAAGTAAAATTTCGAGTTTAGAAAAGCCTAAAAATTTGGCTCGGGCGCGTAGCGAAGCGGAGCGACCGAGCCAAATTTTTAGGCATTTCTAAACTCGAAATTTTACTTCATGCGCCACGCGTCTAAAACGCTAATTTAATGTGAAATCGCCTTATATTTAACCAAGTGGCAAGTGAAATAAGTTGAATGTATCAATTATCAATTAAAGTATTTTTATTACCGACATTGTTGAAAATTCTAAATTTTTGACACAAAGAAAGGTAATTTGCTCATTCATACAGGGAATTTTTCTTTTAAGTATACGTATTTCAAATTCAGCCAATTTTCTGTAAATCTTTAGATATTCCTTGTTTTTTTTAAGTTCAATTTAAAGCTTTAAGCGAGTGTTCTCCACTCCAAGACTAAGCATGAAGTAAAATTTCGAGTTTAGAAAAGCCCCGTGAAAATTTGTCGAGGGTCGCGCAGCGACCCGAGACAAATTTTCTGGGCTTTTCTAAACTCGAAACTTTACTTCATGCGCCACGCGTATAAAACAGTAAAATATTGTGAAATTTATTTACATTCTTCATTTGGGATCTGTGTTTTATACAGGTGTCGCATGAAGTAAAATTTCGAGTTTAGAAAAGCCCAGAAACTTTGTCTCGGGTCGCTTCGCGACCCTCGACAAATTTTCACGGGGCTTTTCTAAACTCGAAATTTTACTTCATGCTTAGTCTGGGAGTGGAAAACACTCGTTTAAAGCTTCGAATTGAACTCTTTTAAAAAACAAGGAATGTCGGAAAATTTACTTAAAACAAAAATTTTAAGTATACGTATTTCAAATTCAGCCAATTTTCTGTAAATCTTTAGATATTCCTTGTTTTTTTTTAAGTTCAATTTAAAGCTCTAAGCGAGTGTTCTCCACTCCAAGACTAAGCATGAAGTAAAATTTCGAGTTTAGAAAAGCCCCGTGAAAGTTTGTCGAGGGTCGCGCAGCGACCCGAGACAAATTTTCTGGGCTTTTCTAAACTCGAAATTTTACTTCATGCGCCACGCGTATAAAACAGTAAAATATTGTGAAATTTATGTACATTCTTCATTAGGGATCTGTGTTTTATACAGGTGGCGCATGAAGTAAAATTTCGAGTTTAGAAAAGCCCAGAAAATTTGTCTCGGGTCGCTTCGCGACCCTCATCAAATTTTCACGGGGCTTTTCTAAACTCGAAATTTTACTTCATGCTTAGTCTGGGAGTGGAAAACACTCGTTTAAAGCTTCAAATTGAACTCTTTTAAAAAACAAGGAATGTCGGAAAATTTACTTAAAACAAAAATTCACTATATATTGTCACGATATTAATAATGTGATTCTTTGACTGTAACAGAATCTCATTTTCGACAAATATATTATTAGTATTTTTGACAAATAAATTAGCATTTTTGACAGTATTGTATTTCATTTTCGACAAATATATTGGTATTTTTGATAGTATTGTATTACTGATGTTGTTTTTTAGCCATGGTGATATTTTAATAATTTAATATTCGAATATTTGCATATCCAAATAATTAAATAATTCGAATATTCAAATAATTCGAATATTTGAATATATTTTCGAATGAATATTGAAATAATTAAACTTGAAAAATTCCCAGCCCTAGTATTAAACCATTAGGCGCCATTGGTATGCTAAAATTTGGCATTTTTTGGGCTTTCTGCACTGAAAACACCCCGAAAGAATGAAAATCTGGCCTCAAGATGTTTACAAAAGTTGTGTATTTTGGTGTGAAGAACATTTCGTCTCAATATTCCATTCAAAATTCCCAATAACTTACGAGATATAGCCGTGCAAAACCAAAGCGCAAGCAAAAAACTTCATGATGGTAAATAAAATCGAACTAAACTATCAAATCCCAAATAGGATTTTGCTAGTTTGGGTAGGCACTTTTCGAAACTGAAGTCAGAATTTAGTTTACATTCGATGACCTCGAAAAGATTGCACTGTGTAAGTTATTCATAGAAATCATAGAAAGAAGTGCCGAATTTTACTTAAAATCAACTTTTAAAGCTAACTCTATAATTTGTCGGTCGTTAATAGGTTAAAAAGTGTTCAATTTAACACAATAAAACACCTTTAACTTTGTTTGTATAACACAATTTATTTTTATGTGACTGCAGTTTCGGCAAATTCAGCTTGCCATTATCAAACATAAAATTGTGAAATTGTGTGTCATGTTTGATAATGGCAAGCTGAATTTGCCGAAACTGCAATCACATAAAAATAAATTGTGTTATACAAACAAAATTAAAAGTGTTTTATTGTGTTAAATTAACATGTATAACGAAGTAGAAGCCTCCACAATTCAAAATAAAAAGTGTTCGTTTGATTCGCTTCGTGGTTTACCGATAAATTATGGACAAACTGGTTTTGATTAACTGAGTTTTACAATCCATACTTTTAACTTACTCCTGAATAATTAATTAATGTATAAAAAGATTTGTTAAAACACAATACGTACCAAAAATCATGTTATATTTTAATTATCTATTCTGTATAAGTTCTCTTAGCACTACTTCTGTAATAAAAAAATAAAAAACACATTTTCGATATACTTTGGGAAAAGACAGGAGGAAATAATCATGTAAGCGGATCAGAACCTCGCATTAAAGAATAAAAAAAAATGTTTATATTTTAAATAACTATTCTGTATAAATTTTCTTAACACTACTTCAGTAATAAAAATAAAACACATTTTTGATATACTTTGGGAAAATACAGGAGGATATAATCGTGTAAGCGGATCAGAACCTCACATTAAAGAAAAAAAAAATCATTTTATATTTTAATTAACTATTGTGACCCTCGTGGGTCAGTGAGTAGAGCTCCTGCTCTTGGGCCAGAGGGTCGTGGGTTCGAATCCCACCGGGGGGTGCCAGTTTCTTATGGGGAAATTGGCACCCTCTGGAGCCATGGATGTGAGTGAATGTGCTGTGTCGTCCATAATTAGTTGCATAAGCGTGTAAAGAATTAAATACTAAATGGAATAAATAAAATAAAAATTGATGTTGGCCAATAGTCTACGTTACTAAGGCCAGGCAAAAGCCAAAATCCAAAAAATAAAAAATTAACTATACTGTATAAATTCTCTTGCACTACTTCTGTACTAAAAAAAAAAACACATTTTTGATATACTTTGTGAAGACAGGAGGATATAACCGTGTAAGCGAATCAGAACCTCATATTAAAAAAAAAATAATCAAATTATATTTTAATTAACTATTTTGTGTAAATTCTCTTAACTCTGCGCCGGTCGCGCCTTTAAAAATGACATGAGCGGTCGCGTTGCGGCATTTTATGCCGCTAAAGGAAAGTGAAAGAAAGTAGGTATATAAACATATTTATTTTACATAAGTAAATATTTTACATCTGTAAAAGAGGCATTAACAATAAAATATACCAAAAAGGAGCTAAGTAAAAGTAGCAAACTGAGTTGATAATATTATAAAACACTCTTCTTACAATAGGTTTAAATCAGTCTTCTTCCATTGGAGGGTAAAGACAATTATGACACTTGACAATTTTATCACAGTGTGTTTTACATACAAATTGTTTGCACGAATTACAAGTTACAGTAGTCTTATTATTTTTGTGTTTACTTCTTCAACTCGGTACTTTGAAAGAAATTCCACTATGTCCCGAGGAAGAGTACTTATTTTGGCCCTTTCTTTTAGATGATCTTCCATTAGTTGAAATCCCAATATTGTCAAAAATGTTCGTCTCCTAGACGGAGCCACTTGAGGCTTGGTATCGGTAAATATAACTTCAGCGTTTATACCGCCAATATCCAAGAATCTAAAAAAACTGCTAGGGGCCACCTTCTAGTAATTCTTTGAGTTGTATAAGAAGTACATTTCTGGTCGACCGTATCAACGCTACATTTTGTTTGATTGTAGTTCAGAATGATGTCTGGTTTATTAGTAGTTTTGTCAATTTCGTCGGTATTATGCATGGTAGATAGTAAAAGCACGGCCTTGTTTTTCTTTGGAATATATGAAACGAGAGTTATTTCATCCTGAAAACCAAATACGCTGGAACCAACTTCACGTGATTTATTAGGTAGAAACTCGGGTGGAATTTCTTTTTTGTTTTTTCTTACTGTTCCAATCAGAGTAAGACCATTTTTCAAAAGATATTCAGCCAAAGGAACACTGGTATAATAATTGTCGGTAGTAGGGTTTCTGTTGGATTGCTTTAGAGGATCTACTAATCTCTGTACTATGTCAAAGGGTTTATTCGAAAATTTGTAGGGTCCATTGCGCTGTGTTCCACAATATATCTCGAAACTCCACGTGTAATAAGTATTGCTGTCACAAAGAGCGTAAATTTTTATGCCGTATTTAGCTGGTTTTTGTGGCATGTATTGTACAAAGCCACATCGACCTCTAAACTTATGAAGCATTTCCTCTATAGTTATATTTTCTCCTAAGTTATAATTGTTCATGCAGTTAGTAACGAAATCGTTGTAAATATCTCTAATAGCAGCTAACTTGTCAGTTATTTCCCTATCTTTTCTAGTTGTAATGTCGTCGAACCGCAAGCACGAAGAATAAATAAGTATCTTTTGTAACTAAACACCGCCCTCAGTAAAATAATTCCAGTGCCATCTTTGCTCCACAACTCTTCAACGTTTGTATGGCTCCCTTTTTTACCGAAATTATGAAAAGGACTCCAAGAGTCACTATCCCCACCAAATAAAGCCTGAACTTCGGAGCTAGAGATCAATTGACAATCTCTAGATCTTCCGTAATTTCTGGCTGGTTTGCTTTGAATGTATATATTCGTACAGTAACAATTTTGTATATCATTTCTTTGGTTATAAATTTTAAAAATGACTCTTTTTCATCTAAGACATTTCTTGCTGCCCCTTTGGCACCAGGTACCACCTTGATAATATTTTTAGCTTTAGTTTTACTTGGAGTGACAACAGGAGTGCTTTTCCATATTGATTCTTTGTCTTTTCCAATCTAGAAAATAAAATCTTCTCCTGATTTCAATGTTGGCAAAGTAATTGCAGAGTCACTATCCCCACCATCCATGGACTGTTCTGAGTCACTACTAATTATATCATTTTCAACTACTTCGTTCTCTCCCTCAGATTCATCATCAAAGTCAACAACATCCTCAACATCGTCTGCAAAATTTTCGGAAATCTCCCGCAATTCTTTTTCTGTTAGATATTTCGAATTTTTAGTCCTAAAATTAAAAAATGTCTTGTAGTTTATTTACCCCCAACAACTGTACGAAATTATACGTAATAATAATAAAAGGAAATAAAAGAAATTAGTAATAACTACTTCTAAATTTACTTACATGACCGGTCGCACTGCGGTACGGAGTGCCGCTTTCATGAACTTATCACATTCACAGCCTAATTACATCTAACACGTGCTTCATAAAAATGCCACTACCCCGTCATCTGGCGGTTAACATTGCCAACCAGGAATACAAGGACGAACAGAGGCGTGCCATGACTGTTTTGAATACAATTTGCAAAAAACGAAAAAGCGGCATAAAATTCCATTACGCGACCGTCGCAGAGTTAACACTACTTCTGTAATAAAAAAAAAAAAAACACATTATTGATATGTTTTGCGAAAACACAGGAGGATATAATCGTGTAAGCCGATCAGAACCTCACATTAAAGAACAGAACATGGTGCAAGTTTAATCCGATGCAATAAAATCCTGTGCTTGAAAAGCCTACAGAACAAAATAAATTGCATACGCTGATACAATTTTAATCCTTACGTTTCGCGTCACAGATAAATTGCCTGCAATGTATACAATGTGCATCTGCTAACACGGTTTTAATATTAAATCAACATTAAAATTATACTCATACATCCAACGGAGATATGCACATTAAGACGTTTATGAAAGGATTTAGTTTGAAAATGGAAATTATACAGAAATCTGCACGGAAGTTTAATCTAATCCTTAAAGCAGATTTCCTAAAGAGTAGGTAAAGTGAAATAAGGCTAGAATGGTGTTTTAATCTAAATAAAAAACCCTAAATAAAATCAGGAAGGGGGGGGCGTGGAGTTATGAGGGGGGGGGGGCGACCTGAAAAAGGTTGAAAACCCCTATCTTAAAGAATAATCGGGCTGATTCTTCAAGCAAAATTGTTAAATTTAACACTTTTGACTTTTATCAAGAATATGAATTTGTGTTCAGTACTCATCCATTCATATTCTTGATATTTGTATTCTATATAATAATGCCCTATTGCCAGTGGCGGATTTCCTATTAGGCTAAGTAGGCTGAAGCCTACGGCGGCAAATTTCCAACAGATACCTAATTTCGACTTTGAGGCTTTTATGAATTTTTATTTAGACGGGAAACTTTATTTCTCTGGGCTGAATACCCCTGGAGAATAGTGTTGCTAACTCTAAACCATCAAATGTCTTAAAGTCTTGTATTAAAAATCACCAGAAATAGATTTTTCGGTTTTTATTAAACGAATTTCAATTATGTTAACAACAAAAAACTCTGAAATAATTAAAAACTTTGTGAGGCTGAAGAATTTTCAAAAAGATTTTGAGACTATTTTTTTTTGACATACAGGAAGATTTATTAGCTTCCTTACAAACTTTGGCATTTAAAAGTAGATTTAATTTCATGAAAAAATCATTCATATCCTTGCAGGTTCTATCTGTCCTGATTTAGAAGTTATAGCGTTTTTCAAACAGTGTCTCTTGGAACACTAATATGTAATCATAGTTTAACACTTTAACTGCCATACGACGCGCCGGCCGTCGTATGTATTTCTGAACAACTAGGCGGTACGACGGCCGGTCGTCGTAAATATGGCCATACTACGGCCGGTAGTCGTTTGTTTATATTTCCAAAAATGTATTAAAATTAAAATCCTAACCATATACCTGTATTTATGAAACCTTTATTAAAGCTTGATTAACGAAAATATTGTCTTTGGCCCACAAACGTGTACATTTAAAATATGCACATGGCAGTTAAAGTGTTAAAGAAATCAAAAACATTCTTGTAACAAACGGAAAGCAAAATTTACCTACAGTAAATGTTGAGAAATTAGTCCATTTTCCTGAGTAAATAATTGGCAACGAGGAATTATACTCTCTTGTACGCATAATAAATTCATGTTATTTCTAATATGAATTGCAGCATCTTGAATCCTCTGCAATAACTAATTGCGATCGTATGTTTCTACGGCATAAACACGTTGCTTGAAGTGACCCCATAAATAAAAAATCGTAAGGATTCAGGTGATCTAGGTGGCCCTTCGTTACCAATCCATTGATTTGGGATATAAGTATGCAGCCATTGGGTCACTTGTCTTCCTCGGTGAGGCGGGGCCCCATCATGCTGATACCACATATCTTTTATTATGTGGAGTGGAACATCTTTCAGTGGATCAAACAATGTTGTGTTAAAAAAAATATGGTACCGCTCTGCATTTAAATTTCTAACAAACAATTATGCTGAAAGTATTAATATAACCAAACGATTTTTGACAAGTGATAATTTAAAATAATGGTTACTAAATTTAGTTTGGCTAAATCACGACTACTACGTTTTTTCAACTTAAAAATTATAATAGCGCTATAACTTTTGAACCAATAAAGATAGGACTTGCTTTTATATGAACATTTCTTCATGAAATTAAATCTACTTTTAGTTGTTAAAGTTTGTAAAGAGGCTAATGAATCATCCTGTATATCAAAAAAGAAAAATAGTCTTATTTTTAAGCAATATCCTTTTAAAATTTTATAAATTTAATGCTTACTTATTCCTTAATGTATCACATTATTTTATAGATTTTCAAAACATGTTTTAAACAAAAGTTGTAGATAATGAAAAAAATAAATAAGTAAGGACCTTTCGATTTTTATACCAAATGAGGTATGGGCTCAATAGGTCAGGATGAAAATGTTTAATGAATGAACTGAAAAATCAAGTGTACGTGCAAGTAGGACAGAAGATGACGACGATCGTTTCGCTCTTATTTTGAGCTTCTCAGGCCACCACATTCATCAACCCAACTGTAGAAGCAAATCGAGATAAATGCCCGCATCAATGCAGGAATATGAAAAATGTTCATTACCGAAAACTTATGGTTGATGAGATTAACATATATACAAGTTCTAAATATCAAGTGTGTGTGCTGGGTTGATGGATGTGGTGGCCTGAGGAGCTCAAAATAAGAGCGAAATGATCGTCGTCATCTTCTGTCCTCCTTGTATACACACTTGGTTTTTCATTTCATTTATTTAATCATTTTCACTCAATTTCATCCTGACCTATTACGCCGTTACCTTATTTGGTATGATAATGAAAAAACACACCACTTTTACCTAAACACTTTTCACCTTAACTCTTTTGTTTATGATTAGTATACGAAAAAGCCTAGGGGGGGATATTTATTTAATAATCACTCACAAATTGCTGCCTTATTAGTAACTTAATTAAAAAAGGTTTCAAATAAAAGATAATAAAAAACACAACACAACATTTTGTATAATCACTTTTCACCTCAGTTGTTTTGTTTATGAACTAGAAACTAAAAAATCTAGTGGAGATCAACAACTCACCGACTATGGCTTTCGACATCTCAATTGATAAATGTTTCAAACAAAAGTTGTAGCCAACAATTAAATAAACCACTTTTACCTTAGCACTTATCACCTCATCTCTTTTGTTTTTATTTTTTTGATATATTTTGGGAATCACTCCTTAACTGTAGCTTTATTATCGATTCAATCAAACATAGCTTTAAACAAAAGTTGCAGAGAACGAAAAAATAATAGTAAAATTTCGAGTTTAGAAAAGCCCTGAGCAAAATTTGGCTCGGTCGCGCAGCGACCGAGCCAAATTTTGCGGGCTTTTCTAAACTCTAAATTTTACTTCATGCGCCACGCGTATTAAACACCGATTTCAAGTGAAGTTTAAAATATAGAAACATATTAACTTAATCAAAAAATGTCTCAAATAAAAGATGTAGCCAAGGAAAATAACACAAAACTTTTGTATAAACAATTTTAACCTTAGCTATTTTGTTTTTGGTCAAGAAACGAGAAAGTCAAGTCCAGATTTATTCCTTAACTGTAGCTTTATTATTGATTCAATCAAACAAAAGTTGCAGACAACAAAAAAATAAGCAATTTTGTGATAATTTGAAAATTTACGAACGAGTGACTTCCACTCCCAGACTAAGCATGAAGTAAAATTTCGAGTTTAGAAAAGCCCTGAGCAAAATTTGGCTCGGTCGCGCAGCGACCGAGCCAAATTTTGCGGGCTTTTCTAAACTCGAAATTTTACTTCATGCGCCACGCGTATTTAACACTGATTTCAAGAGAAGTTTAAAATATAGAAACATATTAACTTAATCAAAAAATGTCTCAAATAAAAGATGTAACCCAGGAAAAAAACACAAAACTTTTGTATAACAATTTTAACCTTAGCTATTTTGTTTTTGGTCAAGAAACGAGAAAGTCAAGCCCAGATTTATTCCTTAACTGTAGCTTTATTATCGATTCAATCAAACAAAACTTCAAACAAAAGTTGCAGACAACAAAAAAATACGCAATTTTGTGATAATTTGAAAATTTACGAACGAGTGACTTCCACTCCCAGACTAAGCATGAAGTAAAATTTCGAGTTTAGAAAAGCCCTGAGCAAAATTTGGCTCGGTCGCGCAGCGACCGAGCCAAATTTTGCGGGCTTTTCTAAACTCGAAATTTTACTTCATGCGCCACGCGTATTAAACACTGATATCAAGTGATGTTTAAAAAATAGACACATATTAAATTAATTAAAAAATGTCTCAAATAAAAGATGTAGCCAAGGAAAAAACACACAACTTTTGTATAAACAATTTTAACCTTAGCTATTTTGTTTTTAATCAAGAAACAAGAAAGTCTAGCCCAAATTTATTCCTTTAGTAATAATGGCATTTAATGTAAAGAAATGCAGTCTAATATCAAAAAAATAATCTATTATCAAAAATATTATCTAATGCTACCTACTGAGAATAGGCGGCAAAATATTTCAGCCTACCGGCGTCAAAACCGTAAATCCGCCACTGCCTATTGCGGAAGAACAATTGCTGTATACAAACGTTTAGTTTGCCACTGTCGAACATATGTACTTTTGACTTTGTTTGCATAACTAAGACTTTATTAAGTGATTATAGTTTCGACAACTTCAATTTGTCATTTTCAAACTAAAGTTAAATTTAACGTATATATTATTATGCGCCTTTACCTTCTAAGTGGATTTGTTATTTGTTATGCATAAAAATCTCACTTGTGCGATACTTGATGGATAACAATCATGTTATCTTCAACCTGTTCTTTACGAAATCGGGCTGAATATCTCAAATTACAAGAGATTTAGAGTCTATATTTTAATAAAATAAAACACTTTAACTTTGTTTGTATAACACAATATTTTTTATTTTTGTGACTGCAGTTTCGGCAACTCAACTTGCCATTATCAAACTCCATTTGAACGGTGAGAGTTCATTTTCGAAGGATCACGGCAATGGAGATTCCGATTTTTGACAATAGTTCTATGGAACATTACAGGCTGGCGTTATTTCGATGCAACAAATTTCTATATAATAAATTATTAATCTATTTTTTCGTGCTTTTTGGGCCTGCCCGCCCTGCCATTTCTCTTGGTTTTTCTTCGAGAATAGGTGCGGATTTAAAGTGCTCCATAATTTATGTTTCAATATTTTGCTCCAATTAAGAATTATTTTCCTTTTTCTATAATCTCTATTATGGATGGATATCTTTGTTATTTTTGTAGTTATTTTATTTACATGATTTTACATGATTAATGTGTTTTTACCCATTTATATTATATTTCCTTTTATTTCCATAATTTGCTGTTGGGTAGCAATATATACCGAAGGCTGTGAGTATATGGTAATTTTTGTAGTCCACTCTTTTTTAATCCTGTCAGACAAGTTGTACTTATTTATTTTATTTTATTTATTTATTTTTAATTATTTTACATCTATACTATTTTTCATTTGTATTTATTTATTTATTATTAATTTATTGTATTTTATCAGGTCACAACTTTATAATGTTTTTTTTTTTAATTGTACTACCTGGGACTGCTTATCCCCCTATTTTTGTCTTAATTTTTGTTTCTGTACCCTATTTCGGTTCTAAAAATATTATTTTATCTATTACATGCTCAGTATTTTCAGCAAAACTACACTTTATTGACATATGTAAGACTTGTAAGAGTTGTTAACATGAATAAATTATATTATTATTATATTTGTATCATATATTCAATTAAAAAAAAAAATCTAGATTGCCATAGAAAATATTCTTGGTTGGCAACTCTAAAAATCTACATTATAATTATGTCTGACGTTTTATATGTCGATTCCTGAAGTGTATAGCCAACTTAAATTTGAAAAACGATTAAATCTAGCAGTCTAGAGGTTTTTATTATTGAGCATATGATAATTATTAGATGTGCTGTTGTAATTTTTTTGTTTACCTACTTAATGGAGTTAAGTTGAGTTGCCGAAACTGCAGTCACAAAAATAAAAAATATTGTGTTATACAAACAAAGTTAAAGTGTTTTATTTTATTGAATTAGCATGTATAACGAAGTATAAGCCTCCACCGTTCATAATTTTCTTTATATTTTCTTTGTGAAAAAAGCGGAATATAGAGCGCAGTATTGATTTTTTTCGGAATTGGCGACATTGTAAATGATATTATTTTCTGTTTTCATCTTTGTCAATTAATTAATAGTGTGGTTGGGGCTTTTCATAAAATTCTTGAAAAAAAAGTTTGTGCAGTTCTCTGTTTTCTAATATCATCTTTGTCAATTATTTGTAAGGGGTTTCGAAATAAAAAAAACATTGCTTTGCACAAAATTCTTAGAAATGAAAAAGGCTGCACATTATAAAAAGCATAAGGCCTAGACCAACCTGCGGCCCAAGCAAAAATTGCCAAATTCTTTATATAAGAAAATATGTCATCCATTATTTTTGGTTTTGTCCAAATTTTCAGGTTTTTATTTTTTATACTTAACAATAAAAAACACTGAATTATTGTTAAGTTTAAAAAATAAAAACCTGATAATTTGGACAAAACCAAAAATAACGACTGGCGCATAACGTAAGATTTCGAGTTTAGAAAAGCCTGAAAATTTGGTTTGGTCGCGTAGTGAAGCGGAGCGACCAACCCAAATTTTCAGGCCCTTCTAAACTCGAAATTTTACATCATGCGCCAGGCGTATAAAACATTAATTTAAAGTAAAGTTTAAAAATATACAAGTACATCTTTAATTAGTATAATCCGGAATAAAATACATAGTCTCCTATCAACGATTTTTATTGCTAATAATAAATGTTTGGTTTTTTCCCTCTTCACTTATTGTGAGTGGAAATATGTGAACTATTTTTTCACTGCCAACTGGGAAAATTCGTAATTATTCTGTATATAAAACTGAGAGAATCTCTTATTAAAATCAGCAGTATTTTTGCTTGTAACTTTAATTAAATATAAAATAAAATTTATCGCATGTTCGGAAATTCGTTGCGGAATTCTTATTTACGACTACAAAATAAAACTGGAGTGTGAAGAAGACCATGTTTTCATATATTTGCAAATTAGGTGAATATTAGACAAGAAAATGTTATCTCCCTTGAGGGGAAAATGCCTCTTGCATAACTGAAACTGAAACTATGCGGGATTTTCCGGGCAGTAAAGTCCACCCTGCTCATCGGAAAACAATACACAAAAATTTCTGGAGGATGTGGAATTTTTAACACCGCACTCTTTATGAATAAAAAAACCATACATGTACACACAAAAGAATTTACTAAATTCATATTTATAATGAGCTTTGCTAAATTATATTTTTAATAAAAGTTTTTTCTTAACTTATGCCTGGTATTATAAACGATAAATAGTTATCTAATGATTTATTAAATCATTAGATAACTATTTGTGGAGTAAATTTATTTACCTAATAAACTAATGGGCAAATAAAATTACGTATTATAGAGCAAACCTACTAAATAAATAGCAATTCTAGAAATAAATAATTTAATTAGTAGATTACAGATATAAATTAAACATCTTCATTGTGGTCATAGCTGGATCCACCAATTTTTTAAATTGAATTGTCAATATTTCAATTTAAATTGTCAATCAAATTGGAAATTTAGTATAATTCCTTATAATTATAGAGAATAACCGTGAAATAGGACAGAATTACACAGAACAAGAAAAAGAAAGCTTTTTAGAAATTATTAAAGACATAAACGAGTGTTTTCCACTCCCAGACTAAGCATGAAGTAAAATTTCGAGTTTAGAAAAGCCTGAAAATTTTGGTTTGGTCGCGTAGCGCGAAGCGCGGAGCGGCCAGACCAAATTTTCAGGCTTTTCTAAACTCGAAATTTTACTTCATGCGCCACGCGTACAAGACACTAATTTCAAGTGAAGTTCACTTGTTCACAATATTTCAGTGTTGTCAGTGTTTAATACGCGTGGCGCATGAAGTAAAATTTCGAGTTTAGAAAAGCCTGAAAATTTGGTTTGGTCGCTCCGCGCTTCGTGCTACGCGACCAAACCAAATTTTCAGGCTTCTCTAAACTCGAAATTTTACTTCATGCTTAGTCTGGGAGTGGAAAACATTCGTTTAAAACTTTAAATGGAACTAATTTGAAAAAAGCGTATGCATAAGTGGCGCATGAAGTAAAATTTCGAGTTTAGAAAAGCCTGAAAATTTGGTTTGGTCGCTCCGCGCTTCGCGCTACGCGACCAAACCAAATTTTCAGGCTTCTCTAAACTCGAAATTTTACTTCATGCTTAGTCTGGGAGTGGAAAACACTCGTTTAAAACTTTAAATGGAACTAATTTGAAAAAAGCGTATGCATAAGTGGCGCATGAAGTAAAATTTCGAGTTTAGAAAAGCCTGAAAATTTGGTTTGGTCGCTCCGCGCTTCGCGCTACGCGACCAAACCAAATTTTCAGGCTTTTCTAAACTCGAAATTTTACTTCATGCTTAGTCTGGGAGTGGGAAACACTCGTTTAAAACTTTAAATGGAACTAATTTGAAAAAAGCATATGCATAAGTATAAAAATCCCTGGTTATGCCTGACTTGCAAAAATCTAGGTCTTCGACTCCTTAAAATGTGTTGTGGTTCGAATTAATCACTGTCAGGGAAGATACTATGAGCGAACTTAAATCTGTCATGGATGATACGGTAGACATGATAACCGTAATGAAATTAATAAATACAAGTAGTAGAATCTAAAGTAATTCTAATAATATAATAGACTTTTGACTTTTAACTGTCAAATTATTTAGAGAATAAAATTTACTTGGTAGAAAAACAAACAAATAATCTACTGAAGAGATGTATTTGCCAAATAAAGTTATTTTGTGTTTATACTACCGAAATCTTTGGAATAAATAATTTATTCCTAAAGAAATTTTTATTTAGGGCATGAAAAGTTTTATAATACCGGGCATTAATGTATTATTATTTAATGAGAAAATGTATTGTGTAAGGATCATTTTTGTTAATTGATAAAAACTTTCTTGGCTGTGCTACCCAAGTGTGTTTCGGGTTGAACAATTAATAACGCCTCTCTCGAGTGCTATTATTGTTTAATAATTTAGTCATTATTTCGGCATTAACACCATTATAAACACGACACGACAATTACATCAGCTACACGCTGATACGATAAATGTAATTAATTACCGACCCCTTTGTCAAGCCCTTGCATGCTCAAACCTCAACCCTTGATCATTAATAATTCTTTATGTAGATCAGAACAATATAAGGATGTAGGTTTAATTTATATACAGAAAGCTATACAAAAAAAATCAACCCCAGGTCAGATTTTGTAAAACCGCAACATTCTTTTGTTTGTAAATTACTAAGCTACTTTTTAATGCCGCAAAGAGAACAACCGATGTGCTGGTAAAGTTACAGAATCTCAAAGTTGGCAGTTTTTCGAAGACAAGAAATTTCATTTTCATGAAATTAACATTTTCTTAAAAAAAAAATCATTGTAATCAACCGCATGTCAGATTTTGGCGTTCAAGAGTCGACCACAAATTGCTGTTGAACAAGTTGGACTGTTTTGGTTCCACTATTGCTTTTAGGATCTTATCTGAATAACCGTGAAACTTAAGTCTCTGTTAATGATTTTAAATCAAAATCGTACTTTCCAGCTCAGGTGTTCCACAGGGATCCATTGTGGGCCCTTTACTATTTAATTTATTGATTAATGATCTCTCGGCTGCACTTGAGTGTAAACATCTTTTATATGCCGATGATTTGAAGCTGTATACATCTGTGTTATCATTGACTGACTGTGAGCAGTTACAACATAAACTAGAAATAGTTTCAAACTAGAGTTCTTCAAACGATTTACTGCTGAATGATAGCAAGTGCACGTTTATGAGATTTACTAGAAGGATTTACATTATCAAGTTCGATTATGATATTTGCAATAATCTTATTGAAGAGGTTAAGGTATTCAAGGAGCTGGGTGTATGTTTTGATGATTCATTTACCTTTAATATGCATATGCAAGAAACTGTTCGAAGCTCATTTCAGGTTTTAGGTTTTGTATCTTCAGAATTTCACAGCTTTGAAATCACCTTTTTAATGCCTTGTGCCAGTGGTCTCAAAACTACGACCCGCGGGCCAAATTCGGCCCGCGACTTGCATGAATCCGGCCCGCGACTTGCATGAATCCGGCCCGCGATTGATTGTATTTTTTTTGTAAATGTCATATTTTTAAATATTATAACAATTATTCCTTAAATTTTTCATAATTTTATAAAATTAATCGGATTTTGGCCGACTTTATTATGTAGAATTGTATTTGTGGCCCGCGAAGAAGATAGTTTGGAGACCCAGGCCTTGTGCGATCAAAGTTGGAATACGCATCTAATTTGGTACCCTCAAACTCAATATCAGATTAATTTTATTGAAGCTGGACGCCTCAAATTTTTGAAGTTTTTATATTTTAAAGTAAAGGGCGTCTACCCTTTAAGAGGTTTCAGTTAAGAAATACTGCTAGATAAATTCAATCTTGACGCACTTCATGGGCGTATCAGTCTACGTGTTCCAACTTTTAATAGTAGGAACAAAATCACATTTAATGTTGCTTCTAATCCCACAATTTATATCTCTAAGTCACCGTTCAGCATAATCTGTAATATTTTTAATCAATTACCGTCATCCTGTTATATTTTTGTTGATACATTATCGTTTCTCATTACACTTTATTGATTTATTTATATTTAGTATCTGTATGTTGTTTCATGTTACTGTGTATTTACATTCTTTATGCCTATTTTTTGTAAATATATTGTCTTGTAATATGAAGTGTGTCCTGTTGGACAATAAATATAATTATTATTATAAGTAGAATTATTTACGTTGGGTTAGATATCACTTTCTGAAGTTAGGTTGGATTATTTCGTAATATTCTTGTTTTCCGTGTTGTTAAATTTGTTGGCAATTTTTGAATGTGTTGCTTAAAACCAAATTATTAAACCACCCGATGATATATTTTACAATATTATTTTTTTCATTGTTGCAGTTTTCCTGCGGAGCAACCCCGAGTATCAAATACAATACAAATTCAAGGATTTCTTGCTGCTAGTTGAGCACGAGCCTTCTGAAAAAATCCTCGGGGAGGTCTACAACCCTTCAGTGGGGTCTCTTCAGCTCTACGGAGACATGCTGACGAAATTCAGTGAAAAATGCAGGAACGCCGTTATTCAAACAAACTCTCTACCGAAATCTGAAGTTCAGGTAAGAAAATCTCATGCACTGCGGAACAATTAAAATCCGTTAAGATAAGGAAATCTCATTCAATTCAAATATAAATTCTCAATTAAAATCAAAAGTTCAGGTAATAACTCTCATCGAAATAAAAAAAACAAATTCAATATTAAGGTTAGGTTATGTTTTTATTATTAATTAACAATGATAATATGATAAACTTTGTTTCTGTATAAATAAATACATCAAAAAGTTGTAGAAAATCCAAATTACCTATTCATTAAGATTTACTGTTATATTTAAAAACAGTTAATAATAATCTGAGTCTGGTCTAAATACTACCAGTTAACTTATGCTTGTATGTGGCATAAGTAAGAATTATTGTTTTTAAATGTTTGAACCCTTATGTGAAAGTAAAAAATAAATGAACGCATTATTATATATTATTATTTTACCATACTATAGTTTTTCTTTATATGCAATTTACCCATTTACTTTTGGAGTGCTGAAATATTTAGATCTAAATAACTACTTTTAAATGCACTTATATATTTTACAAAGTTTGGGTCGAAGTTTGCTGTAAAATAAGCTTTAACAACCTTCTTAAAGTTTTGGAAAGCTGCAACATACGTAATCAAAAACTATTAATTTATAAAAAAAGCTGCAAACTTGATATAATAAACCAAGAAACAAATATATTAGGTCACAATTTGACTCTATATTTATATTTTATGTATTATTTAAGTTTATTTTAGGTAATATATAAAATTACGAAAATGTTTTTCGTGTAAAATGCACACAATGTGTCTTAATTAATAAGACATTTTACACGAAAAACGTTTTCGTAATTTTATGTATTATTAAAAGTGTGTAAACTATAAGAAGCGTAAGCTTATTTTCTTGAATTCAAATATTTTTGAATTGGAATTATTCTTGTTATTTTATGTATTATGACAATTATAAATGCATGTAAAAAAATCTTATCCAACTCAAAAAAGCATGCTTTATCAAAATCCCAATCAATTATTCCAGAACTATTTCTTTGTCAAAATCAGGTCAAGCAAGAAAATCTGATCAAAGAAAATTCCGTTTAATTCAAAAACAAACTCTTTGCCAAAATCGGAAGTTCATGTAAAAAAATCTCCTCCAGATTAAAAACACATTCTTCGTCAAAATCAAAGAAATTTTCGTCAGATTCAGAAACAAATTCTTTATCAAAATCAGAAAGTTTATGTAAGAAAATTTCACCCAATTTAAAGAAAAAACATTCTTTGTCCAAATCCTATTCAGTACAAAAACAAAATCCTTTATTAAAATCAGAAGATCATGTGAGAAAATCTCATCCAATTTAAAAACACATTCTTCATATAAATCATAAATAATTCCATCTAATTCAAAAACGAATTCTTTATGAAAATCAGAAGTTGACGTAAGAAAATTAGATCCGATTAAAAAAAAAACAACAAAATTCGTTAAATTCAACATCAAATTCTGTACCAAAATCAGAAGTGCAAGTAGAACAATGTCCTTATCTCATCCAAACCGATAGCTTTCAACATTACGAGTGTGGGTAAAATCAAATTCGAAAACTTTAAACCAGGGCTTCGAACAGTTATTTTTTGTGTTCCGGTTTTCGTTAATATATATATATATATTTTTCCTTAAAACTTGATTGGCGTTTCACTGGATCATTTAATCAAAATCAGTCGCTTCAATACATTCATAATTAATACCTGTGCTAATATAATTAATGAATCCCTCGTGAGACTTGATTAATCACAAGAAAACCCATTTGAGTAAATAAAAAGCGCACAATTCCGCTTTTGCGAACTGTCACGCTGTACTCACGAAAAGGAGTGAATAAATCTTATCCTGTTGTCCCGTTATCCCGTGCGACAGTTATCCTTTCTTTTTTCGCGCTTGCGAAATTAATTACCGTTAATTAAACTCTCTACCCTTTCGAGTGGATATTTCTGAATCTGGTGGATCGATACGAGCCCCCCTAAAGTGCTCAAGTGTGCATTATCAGAAATGCATTAAGCCAAGCCCCACACGAACGATGATCAATTTCCAGTTTTGGGAAAAGCGTATTTACGGCCCGACGTTGACAAATTGAATTTACTTGCGCGGATTGGATTGTGGTTTTTGTTTGTGTTATGAAATACGGGTTATTAATGCTAAACAGTTTTAATGTTTAAAGCAGGGCTTCGAACCGAAACTGAACCGAAAACCGGAAAAAGCCGTTAATTTTGTCGGAAAGAAAACCGGAACTGAACTAAAATAATAATATCGGTTTATTTCGGTTTAAACACGCACGTAAACACTTGTTTAATTAACTGTTTTGTGTTGTAGGCGTTCATCTTAAATAAACTTGTAAATAAAACACTTTTAACTTTGTTTAACCACTGTATTTACACTTAATTTTGTGACTATAGTTTCGACTAGCTAGTAGTCATTCTCAAACAAAAGTGTTTGTCTTTTGTTTGAGAATGACTACTAGCTAGTCGAAACTATAGTCACAAAATTAAGTGTAAATACAGTGGTTAAACAAAGTTAAAAGTTTTTTATTTACTTGTTTAATTCTACAACAGTTTCTACTTATTATTATTATTAAATAATGAATATGTTTTGAGACAACCTCGCTATTCTATAAAAGTTTAATTAATTTATTAGAAAGTGTCTTCTTAAAAAATATTACGACAATGTGTTTGTTGTGTGATTGAAATAAACAATACAGGTCAGAGATAAGTAAGTAATGCTAGGCTGTGGGCAATTAATTCGATCCGAGACGCGCTCCAATTTCCTCTCTCGGCTCAGCAATAACTTAAAAACAAGATATATTACCGAATAAACACTCTAGAGGGTTGGAAGAGAACGCAGACAGTTTTTGAGAGAGGGAGGGAAAAAAGGCAGGCCCTTATCTCGAGCACCGCTGTCCGGGCATTTCGATGCGATGAGGAAATTGTGGTCTGATTTTCCGACTGCTACTTACAATAATTTGAAAATGTTGAGAGAGAGAAGAGAAAATATTTTGTTTAACAAAGCACGTCGTTGAAACTCAGTGTGGCAGACACACACAAATCAGAAGTGCGTTTCAGACTATCAGGACCTCATCAGTGTAGTCGGATCCAGTGTAATGAAACATCGAATAAAATATCTTCTCTGTCTGACTTTTTAAACTTACAAGTATATAAATCCCGATACATACACTGAAAATTATCAGGTATTCGTTGTTTTAATTGAGATTTTCCAACGTAAATTTCTCTATATGAAATCCGAGGGGTTCTACCCGTGTAGAGGATTTGATCAAAAATTGTTGCTGCAGAAATTTATTGTTGAATCGCTGCAATGCCGTAGACGAAAAGCGTGTATTACTTTTTTGTATAAGCTCATGCATCACAAGATTAATTGCTCCTGTTTGTTGCAACTCGTAGGATTACATGTTCCAGCTTTCAACAGTCGGCATAAGCCTACTTGCAGCATTAGTTCTTTCAAGACGAATTTTGGTTTGAAATCACCCATACATGTTATGTGTAATTTATTTAATAGTTTGCCTGAAAGTTGTGATTTGTTCAACAGCCCTCTGAATCAATCAAGTGTTTTATTAATTCAGTATGTATATTTTAAACTATAATTATGTACGTGTTATAGTTTTATTGTGTAATTTTAAGTTTATGTTTTATCAATTTTTTATATTTTGGGTCATTCCAGCCAGGGACAGTCAAACCGGGGCGAAGTCATGTCACCGATTTGGCTGAAACTTTTTCTGAAAAATCTTTCATATATTCTAAGATGTTCCCCCAAAGGACGATTTTTAAAAAAAAAATTATGCTACGAAAAAATTTTTTGCAAAAAAAAACGTATCTCAGAAATGAGCCTTTTTGAGGGTGGTATCTTTAACAATCAATAACTTTCTTGTTTTTTAACCGATTTAAACGATTCTTTGGCAAATGACACCTTAAAGTATAACCTATCAAATGGTGTACTCGTTTGCCCAATTAATATTAAATGTTGACCAAAAAATAGGGTTCGAAAAAGGAGTGAAATTGGTGAAAAAGACAGTCTTTTCAATGTGACCTACACTCGACCAATAGCAACTTATTCAGTTTGCTTCTAGTTTGAAATCTTCAGCATGATCCAAGGAATAATGCCGGAAGCTTCATTCCCATTTAAATGCTACTTAACATATCATTACTACGGTTTGAAAATTGGTAAAAATGACGTTTTTCGTAAAAACAGCAAACTTTGAAACGTTATAGCAAAAATGTATGTTTTTTTTAGATTTTTTTCGCTTTAGCCACAGATTCTGCGTTTTACGAGCTTCATTTTGACCAAATTTCGTTTTGCTTTTTTGAGATTTGTTCGAGATATGATTTTTTTCGTCCGTGATGTTTTTGACCAAATTCAAAGGAGGTTGAATTCACATTTCATCCAATTACCTTCCAGTTTTATGCTGGTAATGGTCCCGAAAATCGGTGACATGACTGCGCCCCGGTTTGACTGTCCCTGGTTGGAATGACCCATTCTATATTTTGCATTTTTTATGGTACTTTGTAATTAGAATTAGTTTCCTGTTAGGTAATAAATATATTATTATTATTTTTAAAAAGCGTCCAATTGAAATCTTGATCAAGCGTGAATACAAATGTTCAGTACTCTTCGATCACTCATAGACGCGTTTCGGACTTCCTAGACCTCGCCAGTATAATCTGATCCAGCGCAATGTGACGATAAGAATGTACCAATTTTTTTCGAAATGCAATTAATATTATTTTTGCGCAGTTATTTCAAATATGTTGATTTTACTGGAGGCTTGTGAGAATGCATTTTGAGGCATTCATTGTTTAAGGAGTTCAATTTGATGCTACTAACGAGTGTTTGATGCTACTAATGAGAGGCATTATTTAATTCTGCTGTAGCAGTTCATTTTTAATACTGATTTAGCAGTATATTATTAATTAGTTAAATTTCGAGTTTAGAATAGCCTGAAAATCCAACTATTCAGGCTTATCTAAACTCGAAATTTTACTTCATGCTCAATCAAGGAGTGGAAACAGTCCTTAAAAGCTTACAATTAAACGCTTTAAAAAAAAAAACAATGATTGTAAATTTACAGCGTATACGTCCGGATTTGTTTACTTAAAAGAATAGAAAATCCATGTGTAATCGTGTTTTTTATACCGAGTGGCGAGATGGCGTTCTGGTGCTCATTAGTAGAGTAGCATAAACGACACTTAACTAATAAGCTATAAATGGCGACACACGCTCTTGAATGTTAAGTAAGTTGTTTTTGTTTAGCTTTTTAGCTAACCTTAAAACATAATTTTAAATTAACAAGTGTCTTCCACTCCCAGACTAAGCATGAAGTAAAATTTCGAGTTTAGAAAAGCCCCACGTAGAAAATTTGTCTCGGGTCGCGCAGCGACCCGAGACAAATTTTCACGGGGCTTTTCCAAACTCGAAATTTTACTTCATGCGCCACGCGTATTAAACACTGATATAAAGTAAAGTTGAAAATATATACTGCTGAGATGTAACAGATATTTACTAAGATCTAGCGAAAAAATGCAAAAAATATTCATTTTGTGAATATTGTGTAAATGTGATAATAATAATAAAAGTAGAACAAAATTAGTTACGCGACTAAACTAAATTTTCATGCTTATCGAAACTCGAAATTTAACTTCAAGCTCAATCAAGGAGTGGAAACATTCGTTAAAAGCTTCATTTAAACGCTTTTTCAAAATAATGATTGAAAATTTACAGCGTATACATCGGGGTACAAAGAACAAAAAGAACAAAGAACAAAATTAGTTACGCGACCAAACCAAATTTTCAGGCTTATCTAAACTCAAAATTTTACTTCATGCTCAATCAAGTAGTGGAAACCGTAGTCAAAAGCTTTAAATGAAACGCTTTTTAAAAAATAATGATTAAAAATGTACAGTGTATACATCGGAATTCGTTTACTTGAAAGAAAAGAAAATCCATGTGTAATCATGTTATAATTTAATACCGAGTAACGCCATCTGTTGCTCATTAGTATAGCAAGATAAACGATACTTAACTAATGAGCTATAGAAGGTGACACACGCTCTTATATGTTAAGTAAGTTGTTTTTGTTTAGCTCTTTAGTTACCCTTTAAATATAATTTTAAATTAACGAGTGTCTTCCACTCCCAGACTAAGCATGAAGTAAAATTTCGAGTTTAGAAAAGCCCCGCGTAGAAAATTTGTCGAGCGTCGCGCAGCGACCCGAGACAAATTTCGGTTGCTCATTAGTAAAGCAGCATAAACGATACTTAACTAATGAGCTATAGATGGTGACACACGCTCTTATATGTTAAGTAAGTTGTTTTTGTTTAGCTCTTTAGTTACCCTTTAAATATAATTTTAAATTAACGAGTGTCTTCCACTCCCAAACTAAGCATGAAGTAAAATTTCGAGTTTAGAAAAGCCCCGCGTAGAAAATTTGTCTTGGGTTGCGCAGCGACCCGAGACAAATTTTCACGGGGCTTTTCCAAACTCGAAATTTTACTTCATGCGCCACCCGTATAAACCACTGATATAAAGTAAAGTTGAAAATATATACTGCTTAGATGTAACAGATATTTACTAAGATATAGCGAAAAAATGCAAAAAATATTTATTTTGTGAATATTTTGTAAATGTGATAATAATAGTAAAAGTAGAACAAAATTGGTTACGCGACTAAACTAAATTTTCATGCTTATCGAAATTTAACTTCAAGCTCAATCAAGGAGTGGAAACATTCGTTAAAAGCTTCAAATTAAACGCTTTTTAAAAAATAACGAAGATTGAAAATTTGCAGCGTATACATCGGGATTTGTTAACTTGAAAGAAAAGAAAATCCATGGGTAATCGTGTTGAAATCTAATACCGAGTAACGCCATCTGTAGTTCATTGGTAAAGCAGCATAAACGATACTAAACTAATGAGCTATAGATGGGACACATACTCTTAAACATTAACTAAGTTGTTTTTGTTTAGCTTATTAGTAAACCTTAAAATAGTTCGAAATTCATTGCGTGTACCTGAATTTTGTACTATTTTAAGGTTAACTAATAAGCTAAACAAAAACAACTTACTTAACATTCAAGAGCGTGCGTCGCCATCTATAGCTCATTAGTTGTCGTTTATGCTACTTTACTAATGAGCAACAGATGGCGAAACTCGTATTAAATTTTAAAATTCCCATATTTTTCCGTATACTTATAATACATACCCCTTAAAAACAATTTTAACAAACTTAATTCAAACCTTAACTTTATAAAGTCGTACTATTATTCTTCCACTCACCGATTCCATTTTATTGTTGAACATTGCGAGGAATTCGTATTTTATAAGATGCATTAAGTGGAAACGGGGTGAAATATAGATGTGGTCGTAATAAATTGCGCACCGTTGCGGTTTTGTGTGTTGCTCGCACTAGAGCGAGACAGAGTAATTTCTGCCCTTCGGGCTCGGTTCTGTCAATGTGGCCGTGATGAATGTTTTCATTTCATTCATGCAAAGTGAAATGTATGCGGGGCCAGATTACGGCAGCAATGATTTTTATTGATGTGTCTCCTGCAGTATGCGTTCCTATTATTTACGATCGTGTAATTTTAAATGCTCTACTGAATCCAACAAATGTCGAAATTTTGATAACATTCTTAAATTTACAAGCGTTGGGTAAATGTAAAACTCATTAAGTACACATGTAAACACTTTTTGTTCCTTACTTTACTATTATTTTTATTCGTTAAATGTACAGTTCGAGTGCCAACCTTCAATATTCTCCATGGCCTTCTAGAGGTTTTTTTTTAATTGAACATACGATACAAATGTACTTCTTAATATAATGTTTCCTGCTGTTACCGTTATTTTATAAGAAAATATCAAACATTAAACTGGGATAACAACATCTTAAAGTTGTTTTTTTTTTTGTTGCAAAATCTGTAGCGTAGTTAAGACGACAATATGCTGAGTTTTGTACGTTTAGCCATCGACCTCCTCTTACCTGATTTCAATTTTATGTCATCTTGCGGATTTACTAATAGCATAACAAAATTGTACACACTTGAATCACAAATCATTCAACTCACGAGCAGCTGTTGCAAACCCCTTAGAAAAATAATGATTACTAACTCTCACGCAAGAAATATTATTCTTTTTTTTTCTGTCTGCAAAGCTGTATCATTATATTTCTTGTGGAAATATAAGAAAACGCGGTGGAAAAAGTGTTGTATAAATTTCTGCCGGCTGGATTTTCTGTAGTAGTTTTAATGGCGGTTTGCGTTTGATTTATCGTCACGAAAACAGGAATAAGAAGCGGCGCGCGGCTGATTACGATAAATAGCCTTTTGTGGCTCTGAATTTGCAGTGTTGCGTGCCCGAATCGTCTGAATGTAATGTATGCCGATCCAGATAAGTACCTTAATGCTCCCTTCGTTATTTAGTTAAATGCCTCCAGATGGAAACTATTCGAAAAAAAAAACTTGCGGGGGAAAACTGAATGCACAAAGGGAATGAAAAATCGTCGCGATAAAACGCAACTGTTCATGATATGTGGAATGGCTTATGCTTTTCTGTAAAATAGTATAAAAGTTGGCTTCGTTTTAATAGTAAATATTAAACTGTTAACGCGTGATTCCACTCCCAGATTAAGCATGAAGTAAAATTTCGAGTTTAGAAAAGCCTGAAAATTTGGTTTGGTCGCGTAGCGCTACGCGACCAAACCAAATTTTCAGGCTTTTCTAAACTCGAAATTTTACTTTATGCGCCACACGTATTAGAGACTGATTTACTGTGAATTTTAAAATACCGGGTGATCGATGTTAACTGTCCTGATTTGGCAATACTAAATTTAAGGTGGTATGATTGAATAATTGGTTATCATGATTTATTCCATATCTGGTTTTAATCTGCCAAACGAAAGTCACGTTTTGGTTATGTTATACAAAGAAAGACCTTCATTAGCGTCATACCTCAAAACTAAAAACCCAATTCCGACATTACAATTACAAGTAAATTAGTCTACATAGTCTACATTTCTACATTTCCCTTTCCCACCCCAGTCTCATAAAATTTTTACATCAGCTCAATTTTCACTCATCCACCTCAGTCTCATCAAAATCTTTACACCAGTTCCATTTTCACTCATCCACTTTGTTATCCTTCTATTCACACCAATCCACTCTCCACGCACACCTTAGCATTCCCCTCCTATATAGTCTCAAGTATCCCTTCTACTTCCACATAACACGCACCTTACATACCATTCACCCATCCATACCTTCCTACCTCTTTCTCCCGATCCACACCTAACTCTTGCGAAAGCTACCTTTTCTCCCAGTGACAAGTCATTTCTGCTCAAGTACAGTGGCAGCCACCCATGTACTTACTACCTTTCGTATAAAGGGTTATACCCACTCCTCTCCAAACATCCTTGCCTTTCATGCACTTCTACCTCCTTAAATTTCGCTTGCATCCACACAGACACATTCACCCCTTTTTCCAGCCAGTCAATTGCCACCATCTCCGATATCCCTACTCTTTCATACATCTTTCTCCGCTTACTATTCCACTCATTCTTTTCTATTCCCAAACATGTCGTCCATACATCTTTCACCAGCCTCTCATTCTGTAATTCATTCAACTTCATGTCGTATTTCACCACCATTTCCAACGCGTTCGCCATCATACTTCCCCTATTGGTTTCCTGCAACAAAATGTAGCTAGAAATAGAAATTCCCGTGAAACCGCTTTCCCCACTTTACTTTCACCATCCCAGAAAGGCTTGGGTATTCCTTGAACCCATTTGGCGTCCTTAATGTATACTCCGGTGCTCTTGAATATGAAGCCCAAATACCTAAACTCATTCACTCTTTCAATCACCTCTTCCTTCCATTTCAGTTCACCCACTCTTCTATCCCTTCCTCTGTTTCTAAACCTCATCCACTTAGTTTTCTTAACATTCACACATAATCCTCTCTTGTGCAGATACCTCTCCACTTGCTGCAATACCTCTTTCATCTCCCTCCATTCGTTCGCCAGAAGCACTACATCGTCCGTATAGGCCAACATCCATACTTTCGATTTCCCAATCACTACCCCACCTGCCTGCCCCCTTTTCAACATTTCATATACAAGTTGAATAACAGAGGGCTCAGCGGATAGCCCTGTCTCACCCCCGTCCATACTCTAAACTTTTCCAATATACTCTCTCCCACTTTCGCTCTCACCCACGTTTCCTCATACACCCTCCTAACCCATTCCACAGCCACACTATTCATACATCTCCTCTTCAAGCATTCTATCATTTTATCTTTCGGCACAGTGTGATACGCAGCTTTCAGAACTAAAAATACAGCGTACATACTCGCCTTCTCTTCCAGTCTTCTCCCTACCATTCTCGCTAATGTAAAAATTAGATCCCTTGTCCCCCTCCCCTTTCAAAACCCTCCCTGAGTTTCCGCCAGCAGCTTTTTATCCTCTACTTCCTTTTCTATTCTGTGTTTGACCACCGTCATGGCGATTTTGTACCCAGTACTTATGATGGAAATCCCTCTGTAATTATCTACTATCGTTCGCTCTCTCCTTTATGCATCGGGCACCAAACCCCCACTCTCCATGATCTTGGAAGCTCGCTTTCTCATCTCCAAATCCCATATAGCAGCTCCCTGAATCTTCTCTTTCCATCCACTCCGATTTCCTTCCACATTTCAGCCTTCAGTCCGTCAAAACCCGCTGCCTTTTCAACTTTAACTTCTTCAAACGCCTCCTCTACTTCCTCTTCCGTAAAGCCCTCAATTTCCCCTTCTTCCACTGACACTCGTTCTCCCACCTCTGCCAGCTCTCCCTTACACTTCTCGGTCCACTCCTTCAGAGACATCCCTATCTGCCCCCTCACTTCACCTCTTCTCAAGATACTCCACATTTTTGTTTTCACTCCACATTTTGTTTTCACTCCTACAAGCTTTCATTTCTTTCCGTTTTCTCTAAATATTCTTTTTTCTTTGTTTCACACACCTTCTTATAGTGCGCTCTCGTTGTTACTATCCTCTTCTCTCCTCCTTTTCCCGCTTTCCACCATCTCACTGCCTTCCTGGCCTCTCTCTTCGCCCCCATACACTCTTCATCAAACCACATACATCCCTTGCTATTTTTTTTTTCTTCACTTTTCTCCCACACCCCAGAATCACATTTTCCTTCTCTTCTATCGATCTTACTTCATCCCAGTTAATACTTTCCAATTTTTTTTTCCATCATCTTCACTTCCTTTACCCCATCCGCCAACTTCCACTCTTGCTTCCCCTGTTCTTCTCTTTCAGCTCACATCCAAACCTCCACCATTAGTGGTAGGTGATTAGACCCTAACACCTTCTCTACTGCCATTCTTTTCACTTCTCCCCTATTAACCCCCTTCATTACCAAATAGTCAATAATTGAGGATCCTTGTGAACCCAGGTACTTTTTTTCCGTCCCAATCTCCTTCCGTAGACCCGTTCAACACTTCCCAACCCTCCTCCACTGTTAATGATCTTGTCTTACGAAGTCCTTACTATTAGTTTTCCCTCGTTGTTTACTACTTCCCCCAACTCTCTCATTCTCGCACTTTCCGACTACGCACTTTCCTCCTTCCTTTGCTTTCTCTTCCACCACTTTCCGCACTTCCGACCAATTTTTATTAATATACACCACGCCTATCCCTAGTTGGTCCTCCCCCCGTCGACACTTTATCCATATTATGCCTTCCACCTCCTCCTCACCTTCCACAACTTCCGCTTTAAGTGACTCCATTAATCATACTATCATCCCTCCTTTAGCCCTCCCTCTCCTTGCACTTCTTGTACCCTCTTTTATAGACCATTTATACCCCGCTGGCAACGATTGCCTCACTTCTTTCTATTCCTTCTTCATCTGGATTGTATTTGTTTCGATATTGTTATGTTTCACAATGTTATACAAGATATAAAATGTTAAACAATAGCAAGAAATAACAATTTTCTTTAAAAGGTCTTATTAATCCTTGCCGGTCTGATACCTTCTATCCGGGCCTGGATCCAAGTGCCATCTTCGTTGTGGGTTCCACTTTGAAAGTGCGCTTTAGCAATAAATATATCTTGCGTTATTATAAATGGCATTGTCTTAATAAATTCGGAGAAAACAATAAACACGAGTGACAGCACAACGTCTGACAGTTCACCTGAAATAATAAATTACTGAATCATGTTTGTAAGCTTTCAAACTTAAAAATGTACTAATGTAGGTATTTTTTTGTTGCCAACCTCAAACACTTGAAATTGATCACCCGGTATACTACTTAGGTATGTACGTTTATTATTTATAGCCGACTCAACTTGATTTTAGTTAAGCACTTCTTATTGTTTGTTAGAAATTAATTTCGAGTTGCACAATTTGTTAAAATTTTAGAGAAATTTCCGTCCCTAAACTGGGAATTAAGTTCCTACAATTCGCTACGTTTCAACAAACAAATAAGACGTTCTTATTGTGCAAACTTTCTTATTATAAAGTTTGTTCTTTACTTCATCATATTAATAATATACATGCATGCAGCCAGGAGCAATGAGTGTTTAACCCTTTCAAAATGTTAAATTTTTGTATGTAAAAGCGGCCCTGTAAGAGCGAAAACAATATTTTTACTATTAAAACCCCCTTCCCCGAAATTTTTATAACCCCCTTCAAAATTTTGTTCTGGCAACGGCCTTAGCCTGGGAGGCCCCTTGCAGAGCTGTTCCGAGTACAAGTAAAATGTACTCAAGTATTGAGTACAAGTATTTCACGCAAATTGTACTCAAGTACTAAGTACAAGTACGTAATCACGAGTACTTAAGTACATTTATATGTACAAAGTACTGATTACAATAAATGAAAATACGAAAAACTATAATTCAAAAATGTTTTTATATATTTTGAAATTCAATTGAAATCAGTGTTTTATACGCGTGGCGCATGAAGTAAAATTTCGAGTTTAGAAAAGCCTGAGTTTGGATTTGGACGCTACGCGTCCAAATCCAAAAGCTCAGGCTTTTCTAAACTCGAAATTTTACTTCATGCTTAATCCGGGAGTGGAAAACACTCTTTAAAGAATTGTTTGTTTTTTTGATTATCTAAAACTAAAATATTTGGACATTCATAAACACATATACACAAAATTAAAAGTTGATATTTTTTGTAGACTTTCATTCAAACACCAAAATTTCATTCAAACACCAAAATTTCATTCAAACACCAAAATTTCATTCAAACACCAAAAATGTGAGAATAACACCTATGGTACACTAAATAATGTACTTAAATAACTAAATAATTAAATAACGTGCTTAAAAAAATCTTGTATTTTGCAGTTAATAATCACTCTTTAGTATAATTATACGAGGGAAAAAGTTGTTGGGGTCAGAAAGGTCGTTAAAGTTTATGATATACGATCGGTTCTCTTTCTTTTTCATTTCGGATTTTTTTTATGCCGGATAAGGTGGGCATGAAAATGGAATAAGAATCGGCGTTGGAGCAGAAGTAGTTGAGGGAGTTTGACCCCGTTCGTGAAGTGTGTAAAGTTGATGACTTATAGGACCCGACCAGCTTAATGCAAGACCGAGAAATCCAATTCACCCATGTTTGGCGATAAGACTGGGTGGAAGAGAATTCATACTTGTCTGCATTTCGACTTGAATTATTCGCACTCGGCGGCGCGGTTTCAATTAAAAAAACTTCCAATCTATTCACATTAATACACACTAAGAATTTTTTTTTTATTATTTGCAAAACACTTAGTTGTATTTTACTATAATTACAATCTGATCACAAATGGATCAATGAGTAATATTTAGCTAACTTAATTTACTAAAGGTTTACTAAGAATATGAAAATAAAAAAAAGCAATAGAATTAAAATTATTCTATAAATTTATTTTATAAAATGTTTTTTTTTTATTGAAACAGCTTTTAAAACATTAACAAATAAAAACATATTTAAAACGTGTTTAAAACATGTTTAATATACAGGGCATTCTTTCTTTAAGTATACATATTCAGATAATTACAGCGTTTTTTAAATTTGCAGGAATTTGTTGTTTAAAAGCGGTTAATTTGAGGCTTTTAACGAGTGTTTTCCACTCCCAGACAAAGCATGAAGTAAAATTTCGAGTTTAGAAAAGCCTAAGAATTTGGATTGGCCGCGTAGCGAAGCGGAGCGGCCAATCCAAATTAGGCTTTTCTAAACTCGAAATTTTACTTCATGCGCCACGCTTAAAAACACTGATTTACAGTGAAGTTCAAAAAACACACATACAACAACGATTATATGCAACCTAATATACGTTAGAGTTATTAGGTTGCTTATAATCAATGTTTTAAACAATTTCTTCAGGACAGAATTTGACTCACGTTTTATTCACATCTACATATTGGTTTGCTAAAGCCGTATATTTTAAACTTTGCGGTATTTCAGTGTTTTATACGTGTGGCGCATGAAGTAAAATTTCGAGTTTAGAAAAGCCTAATTTGGATTGGCCGCTCCGCTTCGCTACGCGGCCAATCCAAATTTTTAGGCTTTTCTAAACTCGAAATTTTACTTCATGCTTAGTCTGGGAGTGGAAAACACTCGTTTAAAGCTTCAAATTGAACTCTTTTAAAAATAGAACTTTTATCTGAATATTTACAGCACATAATTGGGATATGTATACTTAAAAGAAAAACTCTCTGAATAAGGACCCTGGAAACCAAGCTATATAAGTGCAGAACTAATAAAACTTGAGTTACAAGTGTAGTTTTATATTCAATTTGTTGGCAACTGGATATTTCCGATATTGGGAAATAAAAGGTAATAGATACAGAAAATTGTTGTTTCAAGTAGGTACACGTATTTCGATGCATTCGTTGTAGATTTCCAGGCATTCGTTGTTTATGAAAAACTTCAAATTGAAGCTTCTAACGAATGTTTCCACTCCGCTTCGCTAGGCAACCAAACCAAATTTATAGGCTTTCGTAAACTCGAAATTTTACTTCATGCGCCACGCATATAAGACACTGATTTCAGGTGAGCTGACTTGTTACCAAAATATCATTGTTTTCGTTGATTAATACGCGTGACACATGCAGTAAAAATCACTTATATCAAATGCTATCCAATTGTTTTATACAGTGATTATAGGTAATCTAATAGCGTTTGTGTATATTGAGTTGCCTATAATTATTGTTGTGTGTATTTTTTAGCCTCACTTAAAATTAGTGTTTTATACGCGTGGCGTATTTACATGAAGTAACATTATAGGCTCGTCGATACTTTTACATATTCCACGACGTTCGCATTAATCAAAACAAACATTTGTAAAATCATTTAACATGAGATCAAACACAAGCAGTATATTTTGAACTTCACAATATTTTAGTGTTTTATAAAATTTCGTGTTTGAAAAAGCCTGAAAATTCCTTTTTGTCGATACGCTACCAAACCAAATTTTCAGACTTTTCTAAACTCGAGGTTTTACTTCATACTTAACCTGGGAGTGGGAAACCCTCGTTTTAAGCTTCAAATTGAACTCTTTGGAAAAATAAGTGTATTCATATATATACTTAAAAGAAATATTCCTTGTATGTATTACATTGGGATTTGTTTGTTGTTGTTTATTGAGGCTAATACAGTAGGTACAGTTTACACAGGACAAAAAAATAAAACATAAAAACGTACAAAAATAACAAGTATGTTAGCAAAATAACCTGGCGCGTTCACCAAATACGACGAAATATTTAACTTGCAAAAACTTGTAAACATTTCTTCGTCTTAAATTATTTAAAAGACTGCAGTATTAAACAAGAATAATTCAAATTCTAAACCATTTGAATTCGGGAAAATAAGCTTACGCTTCTTATAGTTTGCACACTTTGAACCTAATATACAATTTTGTATATTACTGCAGTATTAATTTATAAAAACAGTCTTTAGAGTTTATAAAGAATAAAATATTGTTATTAAACTTTATTAATCCTGGTCTTTTTGCAAACTTGTGTACTGGCAAAAAAAACATTTCAATTTGATCTACAATAAATTGTAAAGGAAACAAATTAACCAAAAGGTTTTTGTTTTTGCTATTCAGCGTAAATAATTAACTAAAAAAAGGGGAGAAAACCGTTTAACCCGGCGCATTCACCATTTACTTATTTATAATGATTTTTATTTGCATTTTCTTTCATACCAGAAACTTATTATTCCACAGACGTTCATTAAAAAACGCTTTAAATTTTTAATATCCAATTATGTTTTAATAAAAAAATTTGCATAACGCACACTTTTCCTCCCACTAAAACAAAATTGAATTTTCCAAATAAATCCCTATCGAATCGATATCTAGGTCCTGTGGTTGGCCCCGCCGGCAGGAAGTGGCTGCGTCGCGATAAGAGCCACAGTGGTCGAAAGCAGAGATGTGTGGTTTTCGGACGACGGGCCCTTATCAAAAATCCTCTGCGAAGAACTCCAGGAGAACGAAGACACGCAACCCAATATTTTACGCCACTGTTGCGCTTGTGATGAAGCCAAATACGAGGTAAATACTTAATTAGATTTCGTTCCATTTAACTAAGCGAGAAATACGGACATGTTTTTGTATCTGTGTGACTTATTAAGGCCTAGTTGCACTAAAAACGTCTGAACTCGAGTTCAAGAATACAGTTTCTATTGTTGTAATGTCATTTTGAACTCGAGTTCAGAAATGAAACTTTGCCTTTTATAGTTTTTTTTAATAACTGAAAAGAATCGATTTGAAAAAATTGACACTCTTCACATTTTTCAAAATATCTAGTCAACCTTGACTTTTTCTAAAAATGTTCAAATGTTTTTTTTATTCAGCTCGTAAAACTGCACTACTTTGCTCATTTAACCGTTTCTCTATCTCTTATAGTTTCCGAGATCCCCATAGAAAACTTGAAAAAAAACCACCTTGTATAAATATTATAATATTTCATAGCTCTGAATTATTCAGACTTGTTTAAACAAGTCGTTCCTCAAGTACTCTTAGTTTTATGTACGCAAATGTGTTCACATTTTATCCCTAGTTAAATAGAACGAAGTCCTTAAGTACTTTTAGTTTTATAGGCGCAAATTTACATTTTTCGCTTAGTTAAATTGAACAAGGTCTAACAAATTTAAGAGGGTTTCATTTTTTGGGGTGGCCACATATTTTGGCACACAGCGACTTCATCAGGCATGAACTACATAATTTGAAAAGGATTAGGTGTTTAAAATGCAGTGAATTTGTTTAGGTGACGTTCGAAGGGCTGTGGTCACGCAACACCCATCCGAAGGACTTCCCCTCCAACGGCTGGCTGACCCGGTTCAGTGACATAATCGGGGCATCCCACACGGTTGATTACACTTTTTGGAATTACGGGGAAGTCGCCAGCGAGGGCCTCAGGCAATTAGCGGAGAACGGAAACACCCGGATGCTCGAGAGCGAGCTCAAAGCCAAAGTAAGTGTTTTGCTAATTTCACACTACACAGATTCACTCAGGCATAAAAATAAAGAGAAGATAAAAAATTGGTTTTACAGTGAATATGTGAATAACGATCGACTAATATCCCTCTGGATTTGAAAAATGTGTATCTGTTTTAGAAACAATAATCTCATGCAGTTAGAAATTCTGTACCTAAAGTATTTAAGAAAATGTGTATTTATTTATGAATTCAGAAAATAGAAGAAAGAAAGAGGAGGAGGAAGTGTTAGTAAATAATGCTTTCTATAATCTATCAAGAATTGTCTTTTAAGTATATATTTATTTATTTATTTATTTATTTATTTATTTATTTATTTATTTATTTATTAACGGAATCTCCATTATATATATTCAGATGTATATAGTGGAATTCGGGAGAGATGTCCTATGACTCATTGATGAATGTGTGGTTCAAATTTTTTAGAGAGTATGTCGACAGTTCTATCGCCAACGATTTTTTCTAGTTGTGTCAAATTTTGACGTTACACGACAATGTCATACTGTTTAGGTCGCGAGTATTTGTATTAGTGTTCTTTCTTTTAGAAAAGCTTTAAATCATAATTTCATGTGCATATTTTCTTTTGAGTATACATATCTCAATTACATGTTGTGGGTTTTTAAATATCCGTTGTTTTCTTAAAAGAGGTCAATGTAAAGTTTAAACGAGTGTTTTCCACTCCCAGGTTAAGCATGAAGTAAAATTTCGAGTTTAGAAAAGCCTGAAAATTTGGTTTGGTCGCGTAGCGCGAAGCGCGGAGCGACCAAACCAAATTTTCAGGCTTTTCTAAACTCGAAATTTTACTTCATGCGCCACGCGTATAAGACACTGATTTCAAGCGAAGTTTACTCGTTCACAATATTTCAGTGCTTAGATAAGTAGTGTGTGCAATGTAAACTAATAATAAAGCAAATTATATTCGACAACTTTTTCAATCGTTATGGCCATTGGCATAACCAGGATATTCACCAATGCTAAAAAAACTAAGATACATCTTTTATATAAACTGTAGCAAGTTACCTATAGTAGTGAAAATTCAATTTAACACACAAACACCATAAACAGCTGATCGACAGTACTTCTTTCTCGGTGCGACTTCAGCGCCCTCATCCGCCATGTTGGATGACTATATTTAAGAAACCTGCACCTTTTACTATTTAGAATATTGTAGAAAAAAATAATCAAGTTGGTAAAAACAGCTAAAGAAATTCACCTAGTTTTAAATAAGTAGGTTATTTAATTAAAATAACAGTCATCAAACGAAATCTTTACAAAGGGTTTTTTTAAGAATTTAAACACACCTAGATCAAATATTACGTAAAATAGTTCATAGCTTCGCAATTACAGAGAAGGTCTTTGTGTAACACAGGAAGTAAATATTTAAAGCGAATTTCCAGTTGGACGGTGTAATTTATTTCCGTGGGACTTTCAAAGTCCGTCGAGATAAATTGCGCGCCCGCTTTTAGTATATCTTATTTGTTATTTTACGCGCTGAAATACAAATTTTGATGTAGAGCGAGCACATCCGGACCATTATAAAGGCGAGGGGAATCAGCTACCCTAACATAACGGGGAAGACGTTCGCGGTGTTCAGGGTGGACAACCGCCATCATTTAATGTCGCTCGTGTCCATGATTGATCCCTCCCCGGATTGGATAGTCGGCGTATCCAGCTTGGAATTATGCCTGAGAAATTGTTCCTGGGTCGAGTCACGAGTGCTCAATTTATACCCCTGGGATGCGGGCACCGACGATGGACCCACATATATTGTAAGTAAATGGAAAAAAATCTTTGCTCATTCAATAAATCTCACAGCACTTTTTACACAAACCAAAACAAGCTTTCATTCAATTCAGTTAATCCACATAAAGAAAAGTAGCTGCTTGTCTGCAGCTCCACCAATCAAAATTCTCACGAGCCGCCAATTAAAACATTTACATTTTTTTTTGTTTTAACACCTTAAAGTGTTGTTTTTTTGTGGAATCGTAATGTATCAAGTTATTAAATGTTTATTTAGAAAAGTGTGTTTACCATATGATTAATGATGTTTCGCGAACAAACTTGAACCGAATTAATTTCCCCCCCGGATTTAGGAAATCTGCACCTGTTTGAAAAATTATGTTCGAGACGAGCGTTGGCTGTACGAAAATTAATGGTCTGCGTGGATCAAGCTGAATTGGATTTGCATAAGGAATCGTCTGCATTCTCAAAACATTATTACCCAAATGCACCAAAAACTTTAAAGCTAGTTCATCTCCAAACATTAGCGACAATTGCAGTTTTGAATTCTGATCTAAAAGTGAACTTACTTCAAAGTTATTAGTTCTGTTCGTTGCTAGTGTAGCACTTTTTACGCTGAATCAGTTCGTTAAAATGTTAAGTCACAATAACTTGAACTGGAGACGTCGCAATCTTGAGCTCAATTTAACTTAGTGCAGTACAAACGAACCACCCTATTGATGAAACCTAAAGACGTTTCGGTCACTTCTTGATTAATGAACTTTTTAAACTCGCTGCCCCGAAAGTGAGATTTGACGCACTCTTTAGGCTGGAAAATTATAGCCTTAAACAGGGTGCGCTAAAAAACGCATATAATGTGTACTGATAATACTGAGAGTAATCTATGATGTGTACTGTCACCAATATCAGGTTTGCAACCGTGAAACTCTTTTCTTTGTTACTTAATAAAACACTTATTTTAGGTTCTACAATTAAAATGTTTATTTAAGTAATATTAAGGAGTTCCAACAACTAACAGCCTCAACTATACAATCATTTCTTTGTGTTTACAGCAGACCCATCCTTTATAATCTTTGTAATTGTACCTACTAAACCGATTTAAAATATTTGCTCCTTAACAACGTATTAAATAATAATTCACACTCAAGACGATGTTACTAATTAATACGAGTGCATCGTGAGTCGGTAATTATCAATTATTCAAACATCCATAATTTGCATTGTTACGAACGCGACGCCGATTCCCGGAATTCCCTATTAATCTTACGATATATTCCCCCCTTCCCCCCAGCTCTCCATTGTAACACACCCAGCACCCACTAAAATTTACAGAGCTAAGCTTCGAGGGCTTATTGTCGCACTTTATATACTGCCGGTCCGGAGAGGTATGCGAGCATGTTTTAGGACTTTCCTGGGAATTTTCCCGTGTATCGGACAAAGGACACATTCTCCACGAACGCAAACAGTATTGTAAATGTGTGTACAGTACGTGCACCCGAAGGTTTTGATTATTAATAGGGAGTCGCTTGTTAATTGAATTATGTTACCGAGCAAATATTCAATTTTTTTAACAATGTTTTTACCTTCTAAAGATGGGTACAATTTTTTTATTAACGCCAACTTGCTTGTGAATTAAATTATGTTTGTTGCCTCCTAAAAAATGAGATCTACTGTGACCCAACGTCTCTTGGTCTGAATTCAATGGAAATGTGGATAAAGTGGGTGATATCTCATACCTAATTCCTCCCTTGAATTTCAACGCTTGACCTTTTCTATCACTAGCGTTTTATCGGGGGAATAATTGCCTAATCATCCAGCTTGATTCACTCAATTTTGTAATAACCCAAAAAAACACGTAAGTAATTACATGGTTGAGTAAATCTCGTCTACCCTTATGCAGTGAAGTTGTTGGCATTTAAAACTGCAAGTCTTTCAGTTAATTCTTCCTATTACTAACCGGTTTAAAAGTAAATTCATTAAGTGATCTGTATCTCAATTATCCTCACCATACCTACAGCAATAGAGCATTAGGGTACCTACCTAAAGCTCCCTTGGCTGTAGGTATGGTGGGATATTTAAAATACAGAGAACTTGATGAACTTCAAAGCTTCAAATGCGTTTCATTGAGTTTAGTATGCGTTCATGGCGTTTACTTGGTTTATTAGCATTTTACCTATATTTCTTTGCTTGAAAGTGATTAAGTGCATTTTTCTTTTTTAGTCTCCAAATCAGCCATCTAGTCCGCGCCATCCAATTAGACGCATAAAATCCAACAGCCCCAACGACCCCCGTTCCCCCTTCTACGACTCTACCGGCACGGAAATGAAACCCCTCGCCCGGCTCTATTTATCCCGCCAGCGACTTTACGAGAAAAACTGCGATCCGGCCAACTCCGAAAACAACGAGGAGTTCGAGGCGAGCAACAATGAAAATTGCGAAGTGGACGAATGGTCCGAGTGGTCGCCGTGCTCGGCCACTTGCGGAAGGGGAGTCAAGTACAAACAGAGGGGCTACAAAAACGAGGACAGTAAATACCACTGCACTAGGGTGTTGACTAAACGAGCGCCCTGCGTCGCGCTGATGAGGCACTGCAGGAACCAGGTGCACAATCCGGAGAACGATCCGCAGTGTGCTCTCACTGATTGGGGCGAGTGGTCCAGTTGTACCGTTTCTTGTGGACAGGGGTGGAAAACTAGAAGCAGGAGGTATAAAAACAGATCGGCTGCGAAGAGGTGCGCTGCTGGAAGGGAAAATCCGCTGCCTTTGGAGCAAAATTTGGAATGTTATGGACCACAGTGTAGACATGAAGAGGAGGTTAGTATAACATCTGCATATCGATTGTTTAAAGGTAAAAATCGTTAAGTACTTGGGAAATCAATTGCACTTAATAGCTTTTACCTTTAATCAATGGGTTTTTATAGTCCTACTTCATCCAATACCTGATCGCATTCCATATATAAAAAAATCCTTCTTTTTGTCTTCGTCATCCATGTTTCTACATAAAGATCTCTGTTCTTTATCATCATCTTTCTAATGAAAGATTTTTTTCTACTCCATCCCAGCATCTTTCTAAACAAAGATCTTCTAGTCTTTGCCATCCATCTTTTAAGACAAAGATCGTTCGTCTAGTCCTCGTCCGCTATGTTTTTAAAGATTTAGTCTTCGTCGTCATCTTTTTATTGAAATATCTATTTCCAGCCCTTGTCATAATTTTTTAAACAAAGATGATATCTTTCTATCTATATCATTTTTTTACACACAGATCGTCTAGTCTTCGTTATCTTCTTTCTAAACAAAAGATCTTTATCTATTTCCAATCATCATCCCACTAAGCAAATCCATTCAAGTAATGTTTTAACAACAATAAAACAACGTTTAAAGTTGCTACAATGTTGATATAACGTCATTTTTTTGATCTTTGCTTAGTGGAATCTTTCCAAATAAATATTGTATAGTATTCGCCATTTTTTTTTAAGACAAAGATCCTTTTCCTAGTCCTCACTATCCATCTTTCAGCGCAATTTCCTAGTTCTAACCATTATATTTCTAAACAAAGATCTTATAGTCGTCAACATCCATGTTTGTAACCAAAGATCTTCTACTCCTCACCATTAATGTATTCAAAGATCCTTTTTCCAGTTCTTGTCATATTCTCTCTAAACAAAGATCTTCTAGTCCTCACCATTAATCTTTTCAGACAAAGATCCTCCTTTCAGTTCTCGTCATATTCTATCTTAACAAATATCTTCTAATTAATCTTTTAGGACAAAGATCCTTGCTTCAGTTCTCGTCATATTCTTTCTAAACAAAGATCTAGTCTTCGCTATTTCTACTCTTCGTTATTTATCTTTCCAACCAAGAATCTTCTTCAAGCCTCACCTTGCAATTTATTCCTCTCCACCAATTTCCCTCGCAGTTCTACAACTTCTTCTTCCTCCATTTTTGTTTGTATCCTTGAACCAATAGATGAAACTATAAAAGACAAAAATCCTTCTTATAATTCTTGTCATATCATCTTTAAATAAAGATCTATTCCTTACCATTTCTACTCTTCACTATTTATCTTTCCAAATAAGAATCTTCTTTAAGCCCTCTTTCTCTCACCTTGCAATTTATTCCTCTCCACCAATTTCCCTCGCACTCCTACAACTTCATCTTCCTCCATTTTTTGTGTATCCTTAAACCAATAGATGAAACTATAAATTTCAGAATTCGCCGAAAGAATGCGAAGAACGTCCGTGGTCAGCGTGGTCGCCTTGTTCTTCCAGCTGTGGAAAGGGAGTCAAAATCAGGAGAAGGCTACCTCAGAGACACGCGAACCCAAAACTGGGCTACTCGCGTTTAAATCGCGATCTCTTCGAGTACGAGGATGAAGAAGGCGGCGACGAAGAAGAAGAATCCGATGATCCTTGCGCCAACGAAGAAGAGCGCGTCGAGTGCTTCAACGACGAGAATCCGGCTTGTGAGGAATCGGAAAATCAGGACGGTAAGGATTTAATGAAACAACTCGGAACTTCAAAATTTTAATATTGGTACAATCCGCTGATTAAGGCCCAGTTGCTCTAGAAACTTTGAACGAGAGTTCATCTCTGAACTCCAGTTCATATTGTTCTAATACCACTTTGAACTTGAGTTCAGAGATGAACCAGTTCAGCGTGTTTGGTGTAACTGGCTCTAACTAAATTATATACCTGGATAATTCATACCTGCATTTCATTCTCGATACAATTAACCAACTAACATTAGTTTTCTCTATCAATAGCGCTTTGTTTGGTGTAACTGGCCCTAACAAAGTTATATACCTGAATAATTCATACACGAATTTCATTGTCAATACAATTAACCAACTAACATTAGTTTCCTCTATCAAAAGCGCTTGCGTGTAGCTTGCCAAAAGATGAGGGAGGCTGCAAGAGCAATGTGGATCGTTGGTACTTCGACGTGATCAAAGGCAGCTGCGACATCTTCAGTTACAGCGGCTGCCAGGGCAACAAGAACAACTTCAAAACACTGGAGCGCTGCGAGCGCGTTTGTAACGAATACAAAAGTACGATTGTGTCCCCAATTTTTTTCTTTTATCCCCTTAGTAAACATTTCGTTTTGCATGCCGCGCATTTGCAGAGGAACTGATAGCGAACAGGACGGCCCAAAAACGGCAACTGGGCGTTACCGTTTCTGGTGTCCTCGCTTACAACATGCAACTGCAAAATGACGATGCCGAACGTGAAAACTGTGGTACTAACACTAATTAATCCTTTGAATTAATTATCTTAGGAATTGCCAGTTTAGAGTTAAAATTGACTGTTACTTTAAACCGACGATTTCTGATTAATATTTGTGTGAATGAATTTTCATCATCATTTTACAGTTACGGAAAAGTCGTTTGGTGGGATTGAAACGGAAAGCCACACTTTAGAAAAGAACAAGGAGTTTGATAACGTGATCGAGGAAGCGACTGGAGACGTCGTTGATTGCGCCGTTTCGCCTTGGTCGAATTGGACGCCGTGCAACGCGACTTGCGGTAAAGGATACAAGACGAGGCATCGCGTTATCACAGTAAGCTTTGATTAATCATAAAGTTAGAAAGAGCAAAACTGTTTTGTGTGCGGTTCTAGGTGCATCCTTCGAATGGGGGAAAACGCTGCCCGGAAAAACTTATCAAGAAGAAGAGGTGTAAAGTTCCTTGTTCTGGAGAAGAAAGAGGAGGAGGAAGTGTTGGTAGGTAATGCTTTCTATAATCTATTACTCACAAACATTTTCTTTTAAGTATACATATTCAGATGTATATAGTGGAATTCGGGATGTCCTATGACTCATTGATGTGTGGTTCAAATTTATTAGAGTATTATTTGAAATAAAACAACACAGTTGGGAGGGTTTCACTTTAATTGTTGAACACTGCAACATGTTTCACCACACAGTGGCTTCATCAGGCAGATGAAATAATGATTTTACAAAGTACAGGTAAGAGCTTATATACTAATGCAATTAAGTTAATAGAAGAGGGGGGGTTAATAAGGTAATTTAGGCTGAAACTAATACAAACAATTTTGAGCGACTAAATATTGATTAGGGGTGAGTTGTTTACTTCTATTTGGTCATTTAATAGAATACCTTTTTTATTATATTTATTAATTTCTAATTCTTCTAATAAGTTTAATTTACGACTTTTGTTACATTCGTGCAAAATTTTGAATTTAGGGTTAAAGTTATGTTGGTATTCGATTAAATGATTGGCGTAGGTTGAAGAGGTTTTCTTAAATTGAAAGCATTTTTGATGTTCTGAAATGCGATCTGGGAAGCTACGTCCAGTTTGTCCAACGTATACCTTAGGGCAATCTCCACACTCTAGCAAATACACGCCAGAGTTCGTAGTTTTATCAGATTTGTCTTTAGAATTATTGATGAATTTATTAAGTGAGTTGACCGTTCTAAAAGAAGGAGTTAGGTTTAAGGATCTGAGTTTTTTGCTGATGGCAATCGAAGGGGGACCGTTAAATGTTAATGAACAATATTTATTACTCTGATTTTGAAAATTGGTGGGATATACTAATTTCAGGGCTTGTTGTCTTTGTTTTTTAAAAAGGATGTCTAAGATGAGCTTTTGACGAAAGCCGTTGTTATTAGCTATTATGAGGATTCTGTTGAGCTCATTATTAAAATTATTAATTGATAGGGGGATAGTGGTTAGCCTATGCAACATGGAATGGTAAGCTGCTAGTTTATGTTGCATAGGATGGAATGATGTGCTATGGATCGTAGTATCTGTATGGGTCGGCTTGTGAAAAATATTGAATTCATGTTTTTGACCTGGATGTGAAATTGTTAAGTCTAAAAAATTAATAGATTTATTAGATTCGATCTCCCTAGTGAATGAAATATCCTTGTGAATTGAATTAATGAAATTTAAAAGTTGATCTAGCTGTCTCTCGGTTCCTGTGAAACAGGTGAGAATATCATCAACATATCTAAACCAGTATAGGCATTTATTAAAAAGTGGGTGTTTACTAATTATTTCTTCTAATGAATTCATGAAAATTTCGGCAAGTAACGGACTGAGGGGATTACCCATGGCTAATCCCCTCAGTCCGTTACTTGCCGAAATTTTCATGAATTCATTAGAAGAAATAATTAGTAAACACCCACTTTTTAATAAATGCCTATACTGGTTTAGATATGTTGATGATATTCTCACCTGTTTCACAGGAACCGAGAGACAGCTAGATCAACTTTTAAATTTCATTAATTCAATTCACAAGGATATTTCATTCACTAGGGAGATCGAATCTAATAAATCTATTAATTTTTTAGACTTAACAATTTCACATCCAGGTCAAAAACATGAATTCAATATTTTTCACAAGCCGACCCATACAGATACTACGATCCATAGCACATCATTCCATCCTATGCAACATAAACTAGCAGCTTACCATTCCATGTTGCATAGGCTAACCACTATCCCCCTATCAATTAATAATTTTAATAATGAGCTCAACAGAATCCTCATAATAGCTAATAACAACGGCTTTCGTCAAAAGCTCATCTTAGACATCCTTTTTAAAAAACAAAGACAACAAGCCCTGAAATTAGTATATCCCACCAATTTTCAAAATCAGAGTAATAAATATTGTTCATTAACATTTAACGGTCCCCCTTCGATTGCCATCAGCAAAAAACTCAGATCCTTAAACCTAACTCCTTCTTTTAGAACGGTCAACTCACTTAATAAATTCATCAATAATTCTAAAGACAAATCTGATAAAACTACGAACTCTGGCGTGTATTTGCTAGAGTGTGGAGATTGCCCTAAGGTATACGTTGGACAAACTGGACGTAGCTTCCCAGATCGCATTTCAGAACATCAAAAATGCTTTCAATTTAAGAAAACCTCTTCAACCTACGCCAATCATTTAATCGAATACCAACATAACTTTAACCCTAAATTCAAAATTTTGCACGAATGTAACAAAAGTCGTAAATTAAACTTATTAGAAGAATTAGAAATTAATAAATATAATAAAAAAGGTATTCTATTAAATGACCAAATAGAAGTAAACAACTCACCCCTAATCAATATTTAGTCGCTCAAAATTGTTTGTATTAGTTTCAGCCTAAATTACCTTATTAACCCCCCCTCTTCTATTAACTTAATTGCATTAGTATATAAGCTCTTACCTGTACTTTGTAAAATCATTATTTCATCTGCCTGATGAAGCCACTGTGTGGTGAAACATGTTGCAGTGTTCAACAATTAAAGTGAAACCCTCCCAACTGTGTTGTTTTATTTCAAATAGTATTATGGAGTTTCATCATGTATCCGCCTCATCAATTAAATATTATTAGAGTATGTTGACAGTTGTATCTGTTAAGGATGCAGCGGGGAAAAAAAAGAACGAGTAACAACTGACTTGTATGAACGTTGCGCACAGACTGACTTGTCTGAACCTTTATTTGTACACACCACAGAATACAATAATACATATGTTGAACAATAGGTGGCGCTTTAATATACATAGTTTTGAGGTATATTTTTTCACCCCCACTATACCTAAAAACTATTACAATTTTACTATTCCTAGGTTATTAATAAATTTATCATGTTTGGCAAATCCCAAACTCTTGGTAAAAATATCAGCAGGCATATCTGCGGTTTGTAGATATCTTAGTTTCAACAATTCGCTTGATATCGCCTCCCTTATACAGTGATGTCGTACATCTATGTGTTTAGATCTCTTATGGAACATGGGATTGTTCGAAAGTTTTTGAGCAGACTGATTATCATTATAAATAACTATACAATCATAATTACCTGTCAACTCGGCTAAAAGATTTCTTAAATAGATTGCCTCTTTAGAAGCTTCAGAGATAGCCATATATTCAGCTTCAGTGCTGGAAAGGGCTACAGTCCTCTGCTTCGAACTTTCCCAGGATATAATACTTCCCGAAAATTTAAAACAAAAACCTGTATACGATTTTCTATTAATGGGATCACTTGCCCAATCGGCATCTGCATAACCCACCAATTTTTCAGTGTTTTTCTTAAATTTTAAACCATAGTTTTTTGTTCCCTGTAAATATCGAAGAATTCTCTTCGCACACTTGAAATGACTCTCATCGTGACAGTTGTTAAACTGGCTGAGATAACTCACACTAAATGCTATGTCAGGCCTCGTCATGACCGCCAAATACATTAGGCTACCAATTAATTGCTGGTATGGAATGGTTGTTTCATTTTCTTGTTTAGATAATTTTAAATTGCATTCCATTGGAGTGCTTACCGATTTACAATTTGTCATATTAAACTTATCTAACAATTTTTCAATATATTGTTCTTGATCTAATGTAACTATACCGTTTTCTTTGTCAAAACAAATTCTTACACCTAAACAATGTCTTACTTGTCCCAAATCTTTTATTTTGAATTTTGACCCTAATTCACATTTCAAGTAATTTGTTTCTTGTATATTGTTTGAAAAAATAAAGAAATCGTCAACGTATAAAGCTACAATAGTTGTTGAATTACTGTTATATTTCAAAAACACGCATGGCTCATACTCTGATCTTTTATATCCTAAATCTAGCAAAACTGTCTCTACCTTCTTGTACCATACTCTAGAAGATTGTTTTAAGCCATAGATAGCTCTATTTAATTTTAAAACCTTATTACTGTCATTACTATGGTAACCTTCTGGTTGTTTCATGAACACCTGTTCTTTTAAATGACCATTTAAGAATGCTGTCTTAACGTCTAAGTGAGTAACACTTAAATCTAATTGAACTGATAAAGCTATTAACAGTCTTAGCGTTGAGTGTCTGACCATTGGCGAGAAAGTTTCATCATAGTCAATTCCGCACTTTTGTGTGAAGCCTTTCGCTACTAACTTAGCTCTATATTGTACATTGTTATCACTATCAAATTTTGTTTTATATACCCACTTGCAGTCCACAACAGTACACTTTTCTGGCACATTCACCAATTCCCAAGCATTGTTCTCTTCAAAAGACTGCAACTCTTCTGACATGGCCTGCAACCACTTTGCTTTATTTGCTCCATTTAAAGCCTCTGTTGTTGTTGCTGGATCGCTGCTAACAATATTATCAGTACACATATAGGATATATAATCTTCAAAAACTTTGGGTTTCATTTGTCGCTGCGACCTTCTAACTTCTTGATGTGTTGTTTCTGCAGGTTCTTTTTCTTCCTCTGTCGATTCATCAAGTAAATAAATCATGATCAACTGTTTCATCTGGATTTGAATCTGTGTCTGCTTCTGATACCTCTGGTTCCTGCAAATCTTGATCTGTGAAAGATTTCTCTGCCCCCACTGAAACAGTTACTTCTGTTTCTGGTAAAACCACACTATCTGAAACTTTTGTTTTTATTATATTTTCCATAATAATAACATCTCTGCTTGTTGTAATTTTATTAGTGTCTGGATCATACAACCTGTATCCCTTTATGTTTTCACTATATCCAATTAGAATTTTCCTTTTGGCCTTTTTATCCCACTTGAGTCTTCGTTGTTTTGGAATATGGGCCATTACCAAACTACCAAAAATTTTTAGGTGGCTGACATCTGGCTTTCTTTTCCAATACAGTTCGTAAGGTGTTTTACTTACTCCTGAAGCAATACTTCTGTTTTTCAAGTAAACCGCTGTGTTCACTGCTTCTGCCCAGAATTTCTTATCCAATTCACCATCAAATAGTAAGCACTCAGCTTTTTCTACTATTGTTCGGTTCAGCCTTTCACTCATTCCGTTTTGTTCCGGAGTATACGGATTTGTTTTTTGATGAACAATGCCATGTTCCCTAAGATATCTCTCAAAAGCACTGTTGCAAAACTCTCCACCATTATCAGATCTCAAAATCTGAATATGTTCGTTTTGTTGGTTCTCAACCATAGCCTTAAAAATCTTAAAATGTTTGCTCACCTCATCCTTTGTTTTTAAAAAATAAACAAAACTCATTTGTTGCTCCATGGGTCCACAGACATCTGTGTGAATAATCTCTAGTGGTTTTGTTGCCCTTGTTCCTCTGTGATTGAAAGGAAGTCTTGTCTGTTTAGCTTCACAGCAAACTATACAGTTCCTTTTTTCAGCAATTACCTCATCACTAAACAATAAACCATCTACGAGTCCTTCTTTCATACGATTTAAGTCTGTTTTATTTACATGTCCGAACCTTGTATGCCATGTGTTACCTGTTATGGCTTTAGCTGCTAGCAAAACAGGTTTGTGCACATTTAATTTGTACACTCCGTTTACTAATTCTGCAGTAGCTATCATAACACCCGCACTGTTGTATATCTCACAACCATTGTTTATAAATACAACATTATTACCATTTCTGATCAGTTCACTTACTGACAATAAATTTGTTGTAAGTTCTGGCACTAGTAGAACATTTTTTACTGTAATGTCAAACTCTTGACAATTAATTTTGGTCTTTAAAAACACCTCACCTGAACCGCACACACGCAATGTCTCTTCATTTGCTGTTATAATGTCACGCTGTTGAAAATTGCATTGTACGTTTCTTAAAAGAGTTTTATTTGAGGTTAAGTGAACGCTGGCCCCTGAGTCAATGTACCAATCCTCTTTGTTATATTTACCATTACAAAACACGGCACTAAATGCATTCGACTGTACCTGTCTATTTAAATTTCCACTATTTGGACACTTATTTTTAAAATGTCCCACTTGTTTACATTTAAAACATCGAATCTCTTTCTTGCTGTCACTTCTGTCAGTCGACGACCCTGAACATCGTCTCGAAGAATGGTTGGCTGCCTTGCTGCTGCGTTGCCACTTCGACTTCACGACGAACGCGCTTCCTGCATTATCGGCTTCAATTCCCGCGTTTAAAAGCTTGCTCTTGATCGAATCCGCCGTGATGGCGATGCCGGAATGCTCAATATCATTGGCATGAATTTTTCTGGCAATCCTGCCAACAGGAACGATCCCATCCATTCATCACTAATTTTGAATCCGGTGCTATTCAGTTTTTGACCTGTTTCTATAATCTGGTTTACATAAGACTCCATCGACTCTGAATTTTCTAAACGAGTTGAAATTAGTGTTCTCAACAGACCTATTTTTCTGGTAAATTCTGAATCCGCGAACATCGTCTTGAGCTTGTCCCATAACTCCTTGGTTGTCGTTGCATCTCGAATATGAGCGTATAACGAAGCATCCAACGTGAGAATTAACTTTGCTTTTGCCTTGTTGTCCGCGGCGGCGTCTTCATGTTGTGCCTTGAGACATCCTGCTAAATCTTCTAATATCAGAAAATTTTCTGCAGCGAACGCCCAGTCGACATAGTTCTCCCTTCCTTTTAGTTTAGGAACATTCACTAAATAGCCTGAAGACATCTTTTACTCTTTCTGTTCTATTTTTTTATAAAACACGTGATCCTGGGCCCATAACCTGTTAAGGATGCAGCGGGGAAAAAAGAACGAGTAACAACTGACTTGTATGAAGGTTGCGCACAGACTGACTTGTCTGAACCTTTATTTGTACACACCACAGAATACAATAATACATATGTTGAACAATAGGTGGCGCTTTAATATACATAGTTTTGAGGTATATTTTTCAGTATCTTCAAGGATTTTTCCTAGTTGTGTCAAATTTTGACGTTACATGACAATGTCATACTGTTTAGGTCGCCAGTATATTAGTGTTTCTTTTATAAAAGCTTTAAATCATAATTTCATATGATTTTTTTCTTTTGAGTATACATATCCCAATTACATGTTGTAGATTTTTAAATATTCGTTGTTTTCTTACAAGAGGTCAATTTGAAGTTTAAACGAGTGTTTTCCACTCCCAGGTTAAGCATGAAGTAAAATTTCGAGTTTAGAAAACCCTGAAAATTTGGTTTGGTCGCGTAGCGCGAAGCGCGGAGCGACCAAACCAAATTTTCAGGCTTTTCTAAACTCGAAATTTTACTTCATGCGCCACGAGTATAAGACACTGATTTCAAGCGAAGTTTACTCGTTCACAATATTTCAGAGCTTTTAGTGTTTAATACGCGTGGCGCATGAAGTAAAATTTCGAGTTTAGAAAAGCCTGAAAATTTGGTTTGGCCGCGTAGCGCTTCGCGCTACGCGACCAAACCAAATTTTCAGGCTTTTCTAAACTCGAAATTTTACTTCATGCTTAGTCTGGGAGTGGAAAACACTTGTTTTAAGCTTCAAATTGAACTCCCAAATTTTCAGGCTTTTCTAAACTCGAAATTTTATTTCATGCTTAGTCTGGAAGTGGAAAGCACTCGTAAACATATGTATATCTAATAAAAAATTCACTGTATGTAAAATTTGGATTGGTCGCTCGAAATTCGCTAGAAATTTTACTTCATGTTCAATCAAGGACACTCATAAGAAGCTTTAAATTGAGCAGTTATACAACATTACAACTTTTTAATCAATCATTTTAAAACCCTTTTATTTCTTCACAGAACGAAACTTGTATCCGCAATGGGGCCCAACCGAGCAATTAGTCAGGATCGACTGTGTCATGTCAAAATGGTCGGCTTGGTCTCCCTGCAGCCGGACTTGCGGCCCCAACGCCGTCCAACAACGAACCCGGAGCATCCTCATCCAACCCAGCGGAAGAGGCACTCCTTGTCTCCACAGGACAGAAGAACGACCTTGCGCCCTTTTAGCATGCCCCGAATAAACACACCCACATAACAAACACACATTTTATCAAAAGATGAAAATCACTTAAATAAATGTGATATGAATTCGAATTACTTAACACATACACATAGTTATTGTATATTAATATATATTTTTTAAAATTAAAGAAAAAGTGTTTTAAAGTGTGATTGAATAAACATTTACGTCTGTGAATTAATTTAAAGAAGAAAAGAATGGCAGTATTTAAAACCCAATCCATTATTTGGTTCGATGAATAAAAAGCTTTAAGAATTAATAAAGAGGATTCGTCTTTAAACTGCAGTTGAAAATATTATAATGAAGTAAGAAATATGTCACCTCAAGCCCGTAATACGAAAAATAAATATTTCACTCTGTTGTTTAGTCATATGAAGAGTATAATCTATTATAAACCCTGTTGTCTTGGCCTCTCTTCACACTTAATTTGTGATTAATTCTTTAAAAATATTTATTCAAACACACTCTATATAAAAATATATCATAGAAAATAGTTCATATAGGTGTAAATAACAAACATATCTAGTCTTTAAGCAACCTAATTTTTTTCTTTTTATTTTTTGTAATTTTTCTATAGATTTGTATGTACATATAAATAAAAAAAAACCTGAGTTCTTCATTATCGACAATAACAATTTGTATATATCAATGTGAGAGAAACAGTAATAAAACTTTCAGTTACTCGTTTTAATCGTTCGCCTCTAAAACATATTTTTTATATAACCTCAACACAACAAAGTATTTGATTAATAAAACAGACCCAACGGTCGCCCCTAAGACTAGTCATGAGGCCTCCTTTTCCTTTTTAGGCGGGATTATTTGACACTTTATATCACTGCCCTTTTGACGCTTTTGCACTATTCTAGCAGAATCTTTTAAGTTTGACTCCAAAAATGTGTAAATTTTCTCCTAAAAAAAAAACAATGTAATTTACATCTTACTTTTAAAGTATCCATTTTAGTAAGGCAATATATTTTTAAATCAATATTAGAAATTAAAAACTTACAGCCTTATCCATCTTATTGCCCTCTCCATTAATAACAACCCGAACTTCATATCTTTTCTCAATCCACTTTCCAACTTTATTGACGTTCGTCATTAAATCGTGCTCGGAAATATTCGATCCCAAAATCATCATCTTTTCCCCTTTCAAAGTGCTACTATTCAGCTTCTCCTTCTTCTTCGCCTCCCTTTGCTTTAAATCCTCGGCGTGATATTCGGCCCCAGTCATCAACTTGTACACTGGCCTCTGCGTCTTTGTATCTAAATCCAAAATCTTCACCAACTTCAAGTCCCGCCTTTTCGAAATCCTATGCGCCTCTTCAATGGTTGTAATCGTAACATTCTCTGATGAAACTAGGGTGATTTTTGGTATAAAGGGTTTCTTCGGTTTTTTAATTTCTGCGGATTCTTCAAAGTTGATTGATTTCGATGTGATGTTGTTGATTAAGGGTATAAAGCCTGGTTGTTTTATTAAACCAAAAGGCTTTAATTTGATCATTGTATTGAATAAAGACATCTCTTGCTTTTTTTCGCCAATTGGTTTCACATTTGAACAGCTGATGTTTTACGGTTATGTAGTAGACAATAGTTGTCAAGGACGTAAAGTTATGAATGAAGTTACATTCGGACCCAGTTGGACCCAGTCGACTCTATATGATTCTGTAAGTTCACATATATAGTTGACCGACCCACTCGATGGGAGGGCGCATATGTCGGAACTTTAAATTACCCGCAATTTCTAACGTGGGCTTGTTTTCAATCAACAGCTAGCTGTCAGATTCGTCGGATCTGAAGGCACAAAAATGCCGATAAGACGAAATCGTTTCGAGATAAGCGTTATTAAATATAAATAATTACAACCGTAAGTATGTATATTTTTAAATTTTAACGGATTGTGTATTATTTTACATAAGTCTACAGTCAAACAAATTTAAAACCAGAGTGTTACTACATTATTTCTCTTTTTTCTTCCTAGTACATGTGGATAATCTTCAAGTATACTAAATATCCATGGTCGTGGATATTTTCATCATACTGAACTAGGAGCATTTTTTCATGGACTATATCCCCGTTGTTGGATTAAGCAATTCTGAATCTTTGGGGATGGGCGTTAACATAAATAATTAAAACCGTAAGTTTATGTAATATTTTAAGTTTTTAAGCCATTGTGTATTCTTTTAATTAAATCTGCAGTCAAATACATTTAAAACCAGTGTGTCTACATTATTTCTCTTTATTTCTTCCTAGTATTAGTGAATGATCTTCAAGTACTATGCATGAAACAAGCACAGATGTGGAGATTTTCTTCACACCGAGCTAGGAGCATACTTCCATGGAGAATGTTCCTGTTGCTGTTGGATCAAGCAATTCTGAAATTCCATCTAGTCACAAAGTACAATCCCAGAACATAAATGAATGTCTTGAATTCAATTACACGGTTTTTTCTGTTGCATTTCACTATTGATCAAATGAGATTCACTATATCCCAAATATGTTTCACCTTGTCAAATATAAGTCAAAAGATTTCCCGATTTACGAAATGAGTTTCACTAAATACCAAATACTTTTCCTTTTAATATTTTTGCTGAACATTTTTGCAGTAACAATAACTTTCGTCTGGAAATATTTTATTTGTATATACAGGGAGTTTTCTTTTAAGTATAAGTGTTCGCGACGGACCCGCGCATTTTTAATTTCAATACATTTCTTTTATCTGTATTTCTATTCTTTATTGTTATTTCTTTGTTACTGGAGACCAGGGCTGCATTTACAAGGGGCGACCATCGCCAACCCCAATAAACAGACTGTAAAACTCTTTGTATAAAATTTTTCCTCCAAACCATTGTGTCTCGCGAAGACGTGCCTCAGCGCTGGCAATAAAGATTGTCCAGCTTCGGAGTTTTACAGCCTAAAACTTGTAAAATGCAGTTCCTGAAAATCCAAAATTTCCAGAATATTCGTACGCTATCCTACTCTTTCTTGTGCAATTTTCTTTCTTTCCTTTACCTACCCTGACTACCCCACCACCTCCTTTCAACCAATCAAATTATTCCTCAAAAATTCACCCTGAGTCTCTTCTCCACAAGACTTCACTTCCAATCGACCAAGCGTACGAGTAAGTTATATCTTGTTTTCAAACTTGTGATTTTTGCAATTTTTAATATTTTCTAAGACTTCATTCATTTACTTTGTTCATTTTCTCATATATTTTAACTTTCTACACTTTCATCTTCATTTAATATTCTTTAATATTCTTTTTTAATTACCTTGTTATTTGTTTGTATATATTTGTTTGTTCATCTTTGATGCACGTAGTTAATAATAAATCTTTATTTTAATTTTACGTGTTTAAGTAATTTTAAACCCAAATCGTCAAAAGGCGTAAACATGGTCCTTCGAAACCAGGATTAAATAATCATTTAATTAATTTGTTTTTAATCACTTAACTTTACTTTTTAACTTTGACTTACATACTAAAGAAAAATTGCAAATTTCATGTTCAGTCATTCAACTTACTCGTCAGTAACTTACTCGTGCGTGTTTGTGTAAATATCCGCAATTTGTGCGAAAAAATTGTATCTTCTAAACTCGGGTTCGTAGTGCTCCTAGTTCGAGTGTTAAGTTACGAACTATCGTCTGTACAGCAGTGTTTTTAACAATACCCCGTTCGCGTACATTTCGTGTTACTGTTCCGGTGTTCATCTTTCGCGAACAATTACTTGTGTTAAAAAATACGTGCTGTGATCTGTGCCGCGTTCCTCCTAGATCGAGGTAATTTCGCGGACCGCTTCGTAGAAGACAGAAATTAATCAACATGTCAGCGTCAATAATCAAAAAACTCCAGAGGAAAAAGGACGACATATTTAACGCTGTAAGCGATCTTGAAGTAAATATTTCTACGCTTGGTAGTCCTCTCAGCGCCGGAGAGATTGCTACGCTAGAATTATATATCAACGACTTAAAGCCCATGTACGACGAAGTCAAAATTATAAGCGACGACCTATTCGAAGAAAATATTGACATAGCGCCCGCAGTTCGAGATTTCAAACATAAGTACATGAGTGTTCTCGGCAAAGCGCAAGGAATGTTAAAAGCCGCGACCGTCGCTCCTGCAAACACCGCAACGTCTTCGACTAGCGATAATACAGCAGTAAAACTTCCTGCAGCAGATATCCCCACATTTTACGGTGATTACGAGAAGTGGACTACATTCAGGGACTCATTCACGTCATTAATCCACAATAACGCAGGACTCTCAAAGGTGCAAAAATTCCATTACCTCCAAGGTGCACTGCGAGGTCAGGCCGCATCCATTTTACAATGTCTGGATATATCCGACGAGGGATATGATATTGCGTGGGATAGGGTGCTAAAGCGTTATCAGAACGAACGGCTTCTGGTAAAAAGACACGTGAATACTTTACTACATTTACCAGAAATGAAAATGGGTGATCACATCAGTCTTCGGCACCTCATTGACACAGTATCGGTCACATTATCGGCGTTGGAAAAACTTAATCGTCCGAATAATCAACGCGACGATATATTAATCGAAATCGTATCCGGAAAACTCGATCCCACTTTACACAAAGAGTGGGAAGGCGAAACTTGCGAGAACATCCCGTCGTACGATGAGTTAGAGAAGTTCTTAACTAAAAAATGTAAACAGTTGGAAGCGACAAAAAACACAAATTTAACTGCAAAGGACAGTCCTGCTCAGCACAAAGTCAAGGCATTTCCTGTAAACACTACTGAGCGAAAATGTTTGCACTGCAAAGGCGATCATTCCATCTACAAGTGTTTTAAATTCAACAAACTCTCCATCTTCGAACGCACTGCTGTTGCAAAAGAGAAACAATTATGTTTCAACTGCCTTGGAAAAAATCATGGTGTAAACAGCTGTTCGTCAATCACATGTCGCAAGTGCAACAAACGACATCATACGCTGCTGCATCCGGAGCCTATAGAAACAAACGCCACAACTAGTACAAGTGCACCGAACACATCAGTGAATTTCGCATATACACCGTCAAAAGTGATACTATCAACCTGCAAGGTTATAATCGAAGACAATTACGGGTGTGAACATATTGTGCGCGTTTTATTAGACAGTGGTGCTCAAGCCAATTTGATCACAGAATCCTGTGCAACCCGACTAGGACTTCGTCGTAAAAACACCACCGTGCCCATCGTCGGTGTAGGTGGAAACACAGAATCTTTAAGACACGCCGTAAGTACTACAATTTCATCACGTACGTCAAATTACAAACTCTCAATCAGTGCTCTAGTTATTCAGACGATAACAAGTCGAACTCCATCATGCAAAATAGAATATGACGTATTTAAAATTCCAACTGGAATCCAATTAGCCGATCCCGAATTCTTTCAACCGCAAGAAATTGATATACTGCTAGGTAATGCACACTACGTTAAGCTATTAATCGACGGTAGATTAGATATAAACTCACTATCCCTAGCTAACACACACTTTGGGTGGATAGTACACGGCGAATTACCTGCTAAATGCGAAACCCGACACAAGAATGAGGCTATTGTATCGCTAGTTGGATTAAATGACTTATTGTCGAAGTTTTGGGAGTTAGAGAGTCACAAAACCGAACCACTCACACCTGCAGAAGGACGCTGCGAGAAACACTTTCAGATTAACACAACGAGAGACGAAACAGGAAGATTCATCGTAGCACTCCCTTTTAAAGAGGATCCCAGCTGCCTCGGTGATTCCAGTTTATCAGCTAAACATCGATTTTTTGCACTAGAACACCGACTAATTAAAACGCCTGATACTTACGCAGAATACCGGAGTTTTATGCGAGAGTATGAAGCTTTGGGCCACATGAAAAGGACAGCCGGCGATGTCACAACCGGATATTTTCTCCCTCATCATTGCGTGATAAAACAAACTAGCTTAACAACTAAACTGCGTGTTGTGTTTAACGGATCCGCACCTACTTCATCTGGAGTATCATTAAACGATATTTTGATGGTTGGCCCAACCGTAGGAAACGATTTATTTTCAATTATGGCAAGGATGCGTTTTTGGAAATACATCATCACTGCTGATATCGCAAAAATGTACCGCCAAGTGAGAATAAGAAGCAAAGACACGAAATTTCAAAGGATTTGGTGGAGAGATCATCCAGAAGACACTTTACGATCGTATGAGTTAACCACAGTTACATACGGGACATCAAGTGCGGCTTATCTAGCTATCCGAGCTCTACGCGAATTGGCTGAACAAATGAGTGACAAGTATCCAATTGGAAGTGAGCGGTGCTTATCGGACTTCTACGTGGACGATCTTATAACTGGTGCGAACAATCTCAATGACTTGAAACAAGTGCGCGATGAAATCAACTCGCTATTAAACAGTGGCGGTTTCGAACTAAAGCGTTGGGCGAGCAATAACATTAAACTATTTGAAGACTTTAAAATCGAGTGTAACGACGGGATAACTATTTTAACACGTGATAGTGAACAATCAGACTCAGTGACTACACTTGGGACAGTGTGGAACACCAATAGTGATGTGCTTATGTACAAATGTAACATTTCACCCCCTCGACTTCACTACACAAAACGGATCGTGTTGAGCGAACTTTCACGAGTGTACGATCCTCTAGGATTAATAGGCCCAATCATTATTAGTGGTAAGATTTTCATACAGGATTTATGGAAACTTAAGTGTGGGTGGGATGACGCGCTGCCCGCAACTTATACACAACGGTGGCTAGAATACGCCGAAAACTTGAAAGAAGTCGCGTCAATTTCTATAGCAAGGATGGTTGTACAGCCAGAAAACTATGAATTAGAGCTACACGGTTTTGCAGACGCTAGCGAAAATGCCTACGGGGCATGCATTTACGCTGTAGGAATTCAGCAGGGCATCGGCGCACACAGCAGCTTGATTTGTGCCAAGTCGAGAGTGGCACCTGTAAAAAGCACAAGTATACCACGTCTAGAACTTTGTGCAGCTCTTTTGCTAGCAGAGCTATTTCAACGATTACGTAGTGCATTGAGTCATCTGGAATACACATGTTATTTCTACTCGGACTCTACGATTACACGCTCGTGGATCAAATCTGACTCTAGAAAATACAAAACTTTTGTTGCTAATCGTGTCGGCGAGATACAAAAGCTAACGAATCCTGACGACTGGTCACACGTAGCTACGCAGGATAATCCTGCCGACTTGATATCTCGAGGTTCGACCACCACTACCCTGAAACAGAGTGAATTATGGTGGAGGGGCCCGGAATTCCTGCTATCAAGAAGAATGACAACCGCATTCATTCCCATTGAGTCTCCACCGGAAGTGAAATGCAATGTAACAACTACAACAGTCGATGACGTGTTTATTCCTGAGTGTTCGACATTTGAAAAAACAATTCGAGTGGTCGCGTATATGATACGGTTTAAAAACTATTTAACAAATTACGAAATAGTGCGTAAGGGACGTTTATCGGTAATGGAACAAAATTGTGCAACGATCGTATTAATTAAAAACTTACAAAAACTAACATTTAACCGAGAACTTAAATTGCTACGGGAAGGCAAGGAAGTGTTTAAATCGAGTCAGCTAGTCAAACTGAACCCCTTCTTGGACTCAAAAGGATTAATTCGTGTGGGGGGTCGGCTAGCTAACAGTGAATTAAGTGCTGCTCGTTGCTTCCCAATCGTGCTTCCGGCAAATCATAAACTCACGAAACTTATTGTGACCAGTGTGCACCAAGCCAACCTCCACATTGGAGCCCAAGGGACGTTAGCTGCAATAAGAATGAAGTACTGGCCCCTAAACGGAAGAAGAGTCGTACGAGGTGTGTTGCGTGCATGTGTTAGGTGTATACGAGCAAAGCCTCAATTTCAAACACCGCTCATGGGTGCTTTACCGCCAATTCGCACCCAACAGTCACGACCTTTTCTCAACTCCGGAGTGGATTACTGCGGACCCTTTATCGTCAAGGAAGGAACCCGCAGATCAAAAAAGACAACGAAGGCATATGTGTGCATTTTCGTATGCTGCTCAACGAAGGCGATTCACATCGAGCTTGTCTCAAGTCTGACAACAGAAGCCTTCATAGCTGCATTTAACCGCTTTATCAGCCGACGAGGATGCGTCAAAGAATTAATAAGTGACAACGGCACAAATTTCGTTGGTGCGCGCAATTATCTACGCGAGTTAGGACTATTCTTGCGTGAACCAGATAACGTTGAGCGCATATCAACACACCTGTCCCAGCGACAAATTGAATGGACCTTTATCCCACCAAGGGCACCACATTTCGGCGGACTGTGGGAAGCCGCTGTCAAGAGCGTGAAGACACACCTACATCGAGTGGCTGGAAAGGCAATGCTCACTGCAGAGGAAATGAACACTTTATTAATCCAAATTGAAGCTGTTCTTAATTCAAGACCGTTGTGCCCGTTATCTGACGATCCAAACGATCTTGCTGCCTTAACACCTGCACATTTCCTAATCGGTGACGTCTTGACTGCTCCAGTCGATCCGGACTTCACCGACACAGCAGACAACAGATTGAGCAGGTGGCAAATCATTCAGAAACTTCGTCAGCATATCTGGAAACGATGGAGCAGAGAGTACCTCTCCGAGCTACATAAGAGAGGGAAATGGAACCGCAAGGACAACCAACTAAGGATGGGTGAATTGGTTATCATCAAGGAAGACAACATACCACCTCTTCAATGGCAGCTAGGGCGCATCGAGGAACTACATTTCGGACCTGATGGTATTGCGAGAAGTGCCCTCATTCGAACGAGTTCTACACGGATGGTTCGTCCTATTGTCAAGTTGTGTCAACTATTACGCGAGTGAAGTGTATATGTTTGTGTTGAACGTAACTCGTACGTTCAACGGGGGGCGGGATGTTCGCGACGGACCCGCGCATTTTTAATTTCAATTTCTTTTATCTGTATTTCTATTCTTTATTGTTATTTCTTTGTTACTGGAGACCAGGGCTGCATTTACAAGGGGCGACCATCGCCAACCCCAATAAACAGACTGTAAAACTCTTTGTATAAAATTTTTCCTCCAAACCATTGTGTCTCGCGAAGACGTGCCTCAGCGCTGGCAATAAAGATTGTCTAGCTTCGGAGTTTTACAGCCTAAAACTTGTAAAATGCAGTTCCTGAAAATCCAAAATTTCCAGAATATTCGTACGCTATCCTACTCTTTCTTGTGCAATTTTCTTTCTTTCCTTTACCTACCCTGACTACCCCACCACCTCCTTTCAACCAATCAAATTATTCCTCAAAAATTCACCCTGAGTCTCTTCTCCACAAGACTTCACTTCCAATCGACCAAGCGTACGAGTAAGTTATATCTTGTTTTCAAACTTGTGATTTTTGCAATTTTTAATATTTTCTAAGACTTCATTCATTTACTTTGTTCATTTTCTCATATATTTTAACTTTCTACACTTTCATCTTCATTTAATATTCTTTTTTAATTACCTTGTTATTTGTTTGTATATATTTGTTTGTTCATCTTTGATGCACGTAGTTAATAATAAATCTTTATTTTAATTTTACGTGTTTAAGTAATTTTAAACCCAAATCGTCAAAAGGCGTAAACAATAAGTATTCCAAATTCAACCTATTTTCTGTAAATCTTTAGATATTCCTTGTTTTTTTAAGTTCAATTTGAAGCTTTAAATGAGTGTTTTCCACTCCCAGACTAAGCATGAAGTAAAATTTCGAGTTTAGAAAAGCCCCGTGAAAATTTGTCGAGGGTCGCGCAGCGACCCGAGACAAATTTTCTGGGCTTTTCTAAACTCGAAATTTTACTTCATGCGCCACGCGTATAAAACACAGATTTCAAGTGAAATACGAATATATATAAATTTCACAATATGTTAGTGTTTTATACGCGTGGCGCATGAAGTAAAATTTCGAGTTTAGAAAAGCCCAGAAAATTTGTCTCGGGTCGCTGCGCGACCCTCGACAAATTTTCACAGGGCTTTTCTAAACTCGAAATTTTACTTCATGCTTAGTCTGGGAGTGGAAAACACTCGTTTAAAGCTTCATATTGAACTCTTTTGAAAAACAACGAATGTCGGAAAATTTACAGCTTATGCATATGTTTACCTTAAAGAAAAATTCACTGTATGGAACACTACTTACGCCAACATCCATTCTCGGTTAAGGAGACCTCTTATTTCATTTCTCAGATGCATTTTTTGACGAACTGCAGACATTTTGTTGAGAAGTGAAATGTAATTGACACACTGTGATAAGGTTTTACATATAGAGAAATATATTTGTAATAACTTTTAAAATATACATTTAACATGTTCATTAGGTCTTTGTTATTTTTCGCATCGCACGGTAATTTAATACTGTGCGATGTTCCCCGCACCGCACCCACAATTCAATGTTACGACCCCCTGCACCGCACTCCCCGCTTAGCAAGAAGCCCGCCTGCTCCCCGCGCCCAATGACGTCATTTGCGATTGCAGCGCCGTCCCATCGAGTGGGTCGGTTAACTAAAATCATGATACGTGGAGCCCCCTATGAGTTATCAATCTAATTTATTCTATGGTTACATTCATAAAATTTGTGCATTTGAACTACTTTTCTTAAAAAAGTAATTTTAAATATTATATTAAAAAAGTCAACTGAAATAAAATATATAAGTAATTCATTTAGTAAATAGTATCTTAAATTAACTTAATATAATTATAATAAGTCAATATTTATGAATTTCTGTATAGATTACTCAACTTACAGTAAATGTACGGTATAAGCAACTCAACTAACAGGAAAAGGACGTTATAGGCAACTTAGTATTCAAAATTGTAAGTTGGAAAATATACAATAAAACTTGTTATTTTTAAAAGTAATTGATCCAGTTCTTAGATTATTGTGTAATAATTAAATAATTCAAAGATGAATTAAATTTATTCAATCGATTTTTTTAGAAAATATGTTTGTCTTCTTACTCACAACTTTTTTGTATATTTCTTCCTGTTATTATTTTATTTATAAAGACGAGTGTATCCAGTGTGCCTTACAAAATAAGCGAGCGCTTTTATTATTTTTTATTTATTTGACGGGTGATCTGAAAATCTGAAAAAAAAACATCACAGCCCTTAGCCCTTCCTCAAGAACATGTAAATTAGTCTGTTGAAGAAACAAATTACCAATGCGTATAGTTGTGGGAATCCTGTAAACTACTTTAACACTTACCTATGAAGAATGTCATTTGCGCGAGCAAAAATCGACCGTTTCAACGACAAGAAAGCTAAAGGTAAATGAGAAATCGTAGTTTATCTTAAATATACACAGAATATTCAAATATGCAGGCTTAACAGAGTAATAAAGATTCAATCACTAAAAAATAATTAAGAACTTGAAAAGTTGTTGACAGATTTACATTTTTCAATCACGGAATCTTGCAGATCGATCTTTAAAGTTACATATATTTCAAGTAAAATATAAAATAAATATATATATATATATATATATATATATATATATATATATATATATGTTAAAACGTAGATTTATATATATATATATATATATATATATATATATATTCATTTCAAGTAAAATATAATTCCTTCTCTTTTTACCCGTGGATGATAATTTATTCCATGAATTATATATTTTCAGAAAGGCCATCGACTGCTGCAATAACTTTAAAACCGTCTTCGAGTAGTCAAAAATCTTTAATACCAAAATTTCGAAGTTTATCGGTATGTTTAATTTGTTAACATTTCTTGTGCAGCAATTATAAAGATGTTTGCTTTTCAGCAACCACCAAGCACCCAATCCATTAAAGACCATCCACGAATCACTGCTGATGTTGTAAGTTCCAAACATTTATTTATGTGCTATTTGTAGTAAAGATCTCGAAATTTCATTTGACGTGTGTTTGGGAACGACCTTTTGTTTATCTCACGCTGATTTTTAAATAAAACATTAGTTATTTCAAACGGCCGTTTACGGTATTTTTCAGAATTCCGCTAAAATACACTATAAATTATTATTCCTAGATAAAACCTCCTTCAGTACCTATTCAACCAGTACCTATTCAAGAAGTCGCATCGACCAAGCCAAAGTCCGTTAAAAGCGAGGATGACTTTAGAGATTGCTTGATGCAACCCGACGGGAATTTTGAGGAAAGGGAGAAGAATCTGAATAATGAGTCCAGATCTGAACTAGGATCGCAATCGACCATGGTCAATGCCGAGGACATGAAACAGGCGAAATGCAAGAGCGAAAAAGGTTCATCTCTGCATTTGAGGACGATGAGTAGAAAAAACTCTTCGTCAGGTAAATACGAATGAATGGCATTGAATAAGAAATAATTTATTGTTCGTTCAGTATTGGTATTCACAATTTTCAATATTGTGGTTCAATTCATTCATTCCATGTTAGTGATTTTGATAAATTTATAGGTATCCCGATATCAATGTCTGGATCATCGCAAAAAACGACTAAACCTATGACACCAAAGGTGAGTCCGCGCACTCCTCGCACGACTCCAATGAAAAGGCCGAGCAATTTATCGCAAATATCAAACGAGAAAGAGACCGCCAAGAAAAACATGGAGCTGTTTACGATTAAAAAGAAACGCTACGATCTGCTCAAAAAGGAAATTTTGGACAAACAAAAACCCATATTGGTACTCTACCAGACTCTACAGCAACTAAAGAAAAAATTGGACGAGGGCGGAAAGCCCGTGAGTCTGGAGAGTGTCAAGTTGATCGAGTGCGAGGAAATTGCAAAATGCGAGAGGAGTGGAAAAAGCAAAAGTCCCCCACCGGATTTAACTGCTGGTGGTGAGGCTTTATTAAGAAAAGTCAATTTGGATCCGAAAGTGGTGAACTCGATGAAGAGTATGGTTGAGGAAATCCCTCATGGTTTAATGGATTTATGCAAAAACTTGATTGATAAACGGAACGAGATGTTGGTGTTGTTGGAGAATTGCTTGGATCCGGCTGCTGACCAGGGTACGTTGAAAGGTGAAATTGACCGACTGAGAAACAGCTCGGATCAGCTGGATGCGAAGTTGCAGGAGGTCACTGCTTCCAAGGAAGAGATTGTGAGTTTGCTGGTGGAGAAATGGAGTGAGTTGGTTGATAGCAACGAGCTGGTCACTTCTGATAAGGTGAAGGAATTGGAGGGAAAGTTGAAGAAGCAGGAGGCCAATATTTTGGAGATGAATGTTAGGTTGGAGAAGGCCAAGCACGACTTGAAAGAGCAGACTCCAGCTGATACTGCTGTTTTCGAGGAGGAGAATGCGAAATTGAAAGACAAAATTACAGTGAGTTGTTGGATCTTATAAAACGCCAATTATTTTTCGGTTTAGCTTTAAATCGACAAAGTGATGAAAAAAAATTGTTTGAATTTACAGCAACTGGAGAAACAAGTCGAGAATGAAAAGAAAAAGTTTCTAATCGAAACGGACAAATACAAGAAAGTCGAGTTGACTTTGAAGACGTTTAAATCGAAAGTAAAAGAGTTTGACAGCACTAAAGAGCACAGCGATGCAAAGATCGTTCAGCTTTCTCAAGATTTCAGGTTTGTTTTATTATAATACGCATCAGTTGGTAGGGCCTTGTAACATTTTTTTTGTCTTAGAAACGCACAAATGAAAATAAAGCAAATGGAGAAGAATTACGAGAAGGAAATAGCGGAACTCAATAAATCAAGACATTTGGACAAATCGGTTATCGAGAGGCTCAACAAGGACAAGGCGACTTTTGAAAGCAGGTGGCTGATGACTTTATCTTTACGTATATTACACGACTTATTTGCGCCAGACTTCACATATGACTATTATTAAGGGTTTTACAAGAAAATTATTTGTTGTGCTAATCATTGGGGTCCTGTATGTAATCAATGAATCAATAAACACTGTTATGTTGTAGTTATTATTATTTCCCTCTTTTTGAACGTAAACACCAACTCAAAACGGATTGAGGCCAAAATGCTAGGTGAGAGGTCTGAATCGGTTTGTGGGTGTTTACAGGTGGACTGATGTGATAATTGCATGTCTTGCAGGTTGCACACGGCTACGGAGATCCAGGAGCAGCTGAAAAGCGAGTATGAGGAGAAGGCCATTGGCATGAGGAAGGAGTTGCAGGCAGCGACCACCGAGGCCGAGATCAAGGGGAATCATGTCTCGCAGTTGAAGAAGGAGGTGGAGCTGTTGAAGAAGCAGCTGCAGAGTTTGGAGGTGCAGAATCAACAGGCGTCGGACCTTATGACGCGCAGACGGGATCATTTTGAGAGTATTTTACTTTGCTCTACAAAAAAATAAAACTTTATTAAATGTTTCCCATTTTACAGAACCTCAAACTGATAGGGAGTGCGAGCTCCAAGTGGAGATTGTTGCGCAGAGGGCGGCTATTAGGGCGTTGCAGGAAAAGATTGAGGCAAACTCTGCTGAAAAATTGAGGTTTATAGCAACTATCGAAAAAATGGTGAGTAACTCATTCAAGATTAAATTGTGGTTTAGGACAATTGCCACTATCATGGGCGTTCGCACATATGGGCATCTACAGTGCCTTGATTAAACACAGTGGCGACAACTTTGGTATTCTTTTTGATTGATTGTTAGTAATTCTGACCCAAAATGGCGGACAAACAGCGGCGTAGCTATGAGGTCTAAAATTGGTCATAGCAATTCTGTCTAAAGGTTGTGCTTTATTTCACTTGCCAAAAAATCATATCTCAAAAATTCGCAAAAGTAAATAGAATCAAACTAAACACGTTAATTTGAGGTATTAACCTCATGTTTTTATTTCAAAATTAAGGGAATAACTCCCACCCATGGATGATGCTTGAAGTGAAAGATGACAATACTCGCTGTCACAATTGAATACGAGATGTTCATATTATAACCTATTCTCTTGATTAATATTGCTTCATCATGGCGGATGACAGGGGGTTGTCGCCACTGTGTTTAATTAAATCACTGTTAAAATAAATTCATATATTTTAATATACAGGGCAGTACTAACTTGTAGTTTAGAAAACAAAAAGTGAGGAGTCGTCAAAAGTTCCAAATTGAAGGATTTTTAAAAACAATTGCCTGAAAATTAACAGCGTATGGGATATGTATGCTTTTCATTATACGAATTAGTTTTTTTATTATGTTTCGTAATTTCTCAGCAATCTCTGTTAACTTCATATTTATTGTAGGTTTCTTAATCTTGTACAAGGGTCGAAAACATACACATTTTTTTTGTAAGTAGGTTACCTAGAACTGTTGACAATTTCGAGAAATGTTTAATAAAGTTAAGATTGTAGAAAGATTTATTGTTTAGACTTGAGAAAAATTATCAACTGTTAGGCAGTTTGTTGAAAATAAGTAAAGTGATGTAAATAAAAACGGTAACATTCAATAAATTTATATAAATATTAATATTAGGAATTACATCCTGTTTTCTTTCTTTTACTTATTTAAGTATACTTTTACATATTCCATAGAAACATTAGCAAAATTAATCAACATGAGATCAAACCTAAGTAGAAAAATTTGAACTTCACAATATTTCGGTGTTTTTAAGCGTGGCGCATGAAGTAAAATTTCGAGTTTAGAAAAGCCTAATTTGGATTGGTCGCTCCGCTTCGCTACGCGACCAATCCAAATTTTAAGGCTTTTGTAAACTCGAAATTTTACTTCATGCTTAATCTGGGATTGGGAACACTCGTTAGAAGCTTCAAATTGAGAGCTTTTACAAAAACAACGAATATCTTTAAATTTCCAGCAAAAAATTGTGATTAAACCTAAATGAAAAAATCCCTGAATATTGCATTATTTATCAAATTAACTAATTGATTAAATTGAAGATTGTATTTGTATAATTATCTAATAATTATTAAAATGCACTAAATAAGTGAAATTGATTAAACATGTTATAAGTTAATGAAATTCTAAAAAAATTCACGAGAACTTATAAAAAACACAAACATTGCCGACATTGGTTAAAATAGGAATATTTAACTAAAATCTTCGAAAATTGATAAAAAAATTAGAATAAATAATCCTACGAAAACGATACAAATCATGAGTCCGAAAAATTATAGAATAGAATAAATCTTTATTTTCAGAGTGTCAAGTTAGGGTCAGGTAAGGTAAATGTAAAGACGGGGTAATTGTAAACGGCGTTCTTGTGTCTCTAATATCGGCAATATTCGAGCCTCATGCGGTTTTTCGTGTTGCCTACTTTTTTTAAACACTCATAAACATGCAGAGTGTTGATTCGATCAGATATACATAGGGATTTAATATGTAATACTACATTTATGCAGCAAACAAAAATTAGAAAAAAAAACCTACGTATTTTGGTCGCTCTTAGTTTTATAAATTTTTAAAAATTTCACTTTATTTTCATAACTTTAAGAATTGTAATAATTAAATAGATACAATTCTACTTGTTTCGTTTTTCTCAAACAATTCTCTAAAATTAGGAAAAAAACCCTACATATTTTGGTCGCTATCAGTTTTATAAATTTTTAAAAATTTCATTTTATTTTTATAACTTTAAGGGGGTATTACCACTAGTGTTTTTTTGACGGTTTTTCTGAATTTATTTTTTTGGGTAAATTTAATACATGCGATCTTGATGTTTCCTGCAACTTGTTTATAGATTCATTTTTATTTTTTTTTCATTTTAATTCTTTTCAATCGTCCTGCTTGACCTCTAAATCTGGCCTCAAATAAGTCCGCGTCCGCCGTGTTTTTCCTCATGGCCGGAAAGATTTTTTCGATTCTGTGATTTGAAACGTAAAATGAAGTAGTAGTCATTAATCTGTATTAAATTATCTGGAGTTTGAACCACCGACAATAAAAAATCTCGATAAATAACAAAATGGAGGCTATTCGAAAAAAGTGGTCGCCTTTTGCCCTCCTTTTTCTGTCTTTAAGGCTCTATGAAAAATATCAAATATTAATATATTTGAATGACTGTGGTTCAAACTCCAGAGGATAATGTGGAAAACTGAAAACTAAAAGCTCAAGTCGATCCGTTTCATAGTTTGAAAAGAAAGTTTCCGGCCAGCGAAAAAAAAGTTGTTTCGAGAAAAACGCGTTTAAAGTTTTGAAACAATTTTTAACTATTTTTGGAGATTTTTGGCTTTAGTCAGCTATGCCAGCTCCGTACAGTAGGCCCACCTCTTCATCTAAAAACTGGGTTTAAATGATTTGCTCCTGCCAGCGTTGTTGGATGGCCTTCTAAACTGCTGGAGTCAGGCAAAATTCGTCCCACGTCTCGCGCTCCGCACCGGAATGCCTTGGCTTGCAGGCCGATATGGATTCCCAATGTCTCCATCGTCTTAAAAACTGCCGAGTATCCGTCGTTGAAGATGCTGGTAGCTATGAAAGATGCGATAGCGACGGTTTTTGCACCACAGTTGAGGTGCTTCGAAGTCAGCTTCCAGACACAAGCATTTAAACTTTCGTTTGAGTTCTGCGTATTTCCACCCAGCCACCTACTCAGCATTGTTTACTTCAACAAGCAAAAAACTAACTAACGAATTCGCGTATTGTAAAACGGTTTTGTGGCATGAAACTAGATACTATCAAGTATCATAATATGCAAAAAAAATAAAATCAATTTTTATAAACTTTCGAATGGTAATACCCCCTTAAGATCAAAAAAAATTTAAGTCACTTGCATCCCAGATTAATATTATTCTTATATTTTGCCCACCTCTGTCAAGATAGCAGGGCCAAATGGGCAGAACGTACTCAAGCCTATACCAGAATTAAGGGCTAATTTAGTGCCTTATTGCTGATTTTAGTCCTCCACCTCTTGGGGTGGAGATCGCAACATTTCTATTTTAATATTAAGCTGGCAAGGAAACATTCACAAACCCAGAATTTAAACCCACTTCTGTACCATAAAATTAAGGGCTAATTTAGTGCTCTATTAGCGATTTTAGTGCGCCACCCTTTACTTAGAAAAAAAATATTTTCCACCCCGATTTCATGTAACTCAAAAATAGACGAGCAGACTGCAACGAAACTATACTATAATTAAGGGCTCCTTACCTACTAAATAAGTGCCCCATTGGCGATTTTAGTGCTCCACCCTTTTCTTGGAAAAAAAATATTTTTCACCCCGATTTCATATAACTCAGGAAAAAAACGAGCAGACTACAACGAAACTATACAATAATTAGGGTCTGCTCACCTACTAAGTAAGTTTTCTATTGGCGTTTTTAGTGCTCCACCCTTTACTTGGAAAACAAATATTTTGTACCCCGATTTCATGTAACTCAAAAATGGACGAATAGACTGCAACGAAACTATACAATAATTAGGAGCTCCTCACCTACTAATTAAGTTCCCCATTGGCGATTATAAGCGCTCCACTCTTTACTTGGAAATAAAATATTTTTCACCCCGATTTTATATAACTCGAAAATGGACGTGCAGACTGCAACGAAGCTATACTATAATTAAGGGCTCCTTACCTGCTAAATAAGTGCCTCATTGGCAATTTTAGTGCTCCACCATTAACTTGGAAAAAAATATTTTTCATCCTGATTTCATATAACTCAGGAATAAAAGAGCAGACTGCAACGAAACTATACAATAATTCGGGTCTGCTCACCTACTAATTAAGTTTTCTATTGGCGATTTTAGTGCTTCGCCCTTTACTTGGAAACATATATTGTTTACCCCGATTTCATGTAACTAGAAAATGGACGAGCAGACTGCAACAAAACAATGCAATCATTTAGAGCTCTTTACCTACTAATTGGGTGCCTCATTAGTGATGTTAGTGCTTCATCCTTTACTTATATTATATTTTATTCTATTGAAAGTGAGTGGGTAGTTATGCTACCCTCCACTGCGACCGCAAGGATCTATTGTGGCTCACAATTAAGGTCGAACATCCGACCTTACAGCTCACCTTCCAAGTCCATCTTCTTGATGAAGTCAAGGATCTTGTCAGGTGAAGTTTTCTCCAGGTCCTTCAGGTTTAGCTTCGGTGTGCCAAACACCGTGGTCCTGATCTGGTTGCCAGCTGGACACGCACATATGACGTGCTCTGCTGTTTCATCATCCTCTAGGCATAGGCGGCACTCAGTGGTGTCGCTTAGTCCTATTTTGTTAAGGTGATGCCTTAGACGGCTGTGTCCAGTGAAGAGAGCAGTTAATGTGTGAACATCTGATCTGCTCAGCTTCAACCATGAGGCCGTCCTGGCCGCAGATGGACCACTTGTTACCGCTCTGAAATGTCTCATCCCAGGGCGGTTTTGCCAGAAATCCTGTGCCTCGTGTCTCATCCATCCGTTGTTACGGTCTCTAGCTGTTGATCTGGGTATCCCAGAGCGGGTTCTGGTCCGATGTAGGCTGTACGCGCCCCCTCTCTGGCTAGGGAATCGGCTAATTCGTTTCCCTTCACGCCAGAGTGGCTTGGCACCCACATCAGACTGACCCCGTTTACCTGTGCCATTTGGCAGAGGGCTTCCTTGCAGTTCCGTACAGCCAGCGAGGAGCATCTAGAAGATGCCAGGGCCCTAAGGGCCGCCTGGCTGTCCGAACATATTTTTATTGTCCTGCCCGCCCAACCCTTTGAAAGGATTTCGTGGGCGCACATTTCAATGGCGTATATTTCAGCCTGAAGTATGGTAGCATACCTGCGAAGGCTGTAGTAAAGTTCAGTCCTTGGTCCGACGACTGCGGCTCCTGTTGCAGTGGACAGTTTTGAGCCGTCAGTGTACCAGTAGGAGTCAGCCTTTTCTGGGGTGATTTTGTGTCGCTCCCAGTCGTCCCTGCTTGGGAACAGGACCTTGTACGGCTGATCCTCGCAGTAGTCCGTGACTGCGTAGTCAGTCCTCATACTTAGGGTGTCATCCGCCTCAATGGCAGTTGACAGCCCATTTGGTGTGAAGACTATCACCTTCGGATCCAATAGGGCCGCGTGGTGATATCGATACGTTGCCAATCTGGCCTCGCCCTGTATTAGGATATGCAGGGGGGTGAGGTTCAGTAGCATTTCTAGCGCCGCTGATGGGGTAGTGCGTATGGCTCCAGTTAAATATTTTTTTTTACGTTAAGGATGGAGCACTAAAATCGCCAATGGAGCACCTAATTAGTAAGTAAGGAGCCCTAAGTTATTGCCGTTTTGTTGCAGTCTGCTCGTCCATTTTCGAGTTACATGAAATCGGTGTGTAATTTTTCTTTTCTGCGTAAAAGGTGGAGCACTAAAATCCCTAATGAGGCACCTAGTTAGTAGGTAAGAAGCCCCCAATGATTGCATAGTTTTGTTGCAGTCTGCTCGTCCATTTTCGAGTTACATGAAAGCGGGAATATTTTTTTTCTAAGTAAAGGGAGGAGCACTAAAATCGCCAATAGGGCACCTAAATAGTAGATAAGGAGCCCTAAATTATTGCTAGTTTTGTTGCAGTTGGCTCGTTCATTTTTGAATTATGTGAAATCGGGGTGGAGAATATTTCTATTTTGTTTCTAAGTAAAGGGTGGAGCACTAAAATCGTTAATAGGGCACTCAATTAGCCTTAATCATGTGGTACACAAAGTGAATTTTAATCCTTGATTTCTGAATGTTGCCTTGCTAGCTTAATATTAAGCAGAGCTGGGATGAATCCTCAAAAACAGGATTCGAATCACGAATCCGAATCACCTAATATGATTCGAATCACGAATACTCGAATAAAGGATTCGTAAGTAAAAAATATGGTTCGAAGCAAAGATTCGAATCCTCATTTTTGAATCACGGATACAAATCCTTTAAAAATAAATTTGAATCTATTATTTGCAACCAGTAATATTTTATTCCATCAGTTTCTATTAACAAAAATGTTCATTTACCGACTAAATATCTGATTATATAATGATTTTAATTAATGATGATATATGTGTTATTGAACTTCATTTTAAATCTGTTTTATACGCGTGGCGAATGAAGTAAAATTTCGAGTTTAGAAAATTTGTCTCGGGTCGCTGCGCGACCCTCGACAAATTTTCTACGCGGGGCTTTTCTAAACTCGAAATTTTACTTCATGCTTAGTCTGGGAGTGGACAACACTCGTTCTTAGAAGTTTCAAATTAAAGGATCACTCTAGATTACTAAGTTTATTACCATTTTACAAAGGCTACAGCTCGAAGGACCAATCATGGTCTTCGGAGACCGAAGGACTACAGGGAATCGAAGTTTATTCACAAGAAAACAACGAATATCTGAAGGTTTACAGCATGAATAGGAAAGAAAACATCCAATTTTAAAAAAATATCGAAGTTGGGTTGGTTTTCAGTGCGTTTCTAACTTCACTTTAAATCAGTGTTTTATACGCGTGGCGCATGAAGTAAAATTTCGAGTTTAGAAAAGCCCCGTGAAAATTTGTCTCGGGTCGCTGCGCGACCCTCGACAAATTTTCTACGCGGGGCTTTTCTAAACTCGAAATTTTACTTCATGCTTAGTCTGGGAGTGGACCGTCAAGATTTTCTACATCTCGAGATTTTCGATATTTCTAGATTTATGTCGATTTATTCACAGTTTGTTATTGTATTAAATGCAACTTTAATATTAAATAAAACGGTTTTTTTAGGAATAGAATTTTCTATGATTTCAATGAATGATTTATTATATTACATACGTCGATTTTTTAAAAGAGTTAAATTTAAAATTCAAACGAGTGTTGTCCACTCCCAGACTAAGCATAAAGTAAAATTTCGAGTTTAGAAAAGCCCCGCGTAGAAAATTTGTCGAGGGTCGCGCAGCGACCCGAGACAAATTTTCGCGGGGCTTTTCTAAACTCGAAATTTTACTTCATGCGCCACGCGTATAAAACACTGATTTCAATTGAAGTTAAAAATGCACTGAAAACCAACCCAACTTCGATATTTTTTCAAAATTAGATGTTTACTTTCCTATCCATGCTGAAAACCTTCAGATATTCCTTGTTTTCTTGTAAAAAAACGTCGATTCCCTGTAGTCCTTCAGTCTCCGAAGACCATGGTTGGTCCTTCGAGCTGTAACCTTTGTAAAATGGTAATAAACTTAGTAATCTAGAGTGATCCTTCAATTTGAAACTTCTAAGAACGAGTGTTATCCCCTCCCAGACTAAGCATGAAGTAAAATTTCGAGTTTAGAAAAGCCCCACGTAGAAAATTTGTCGAGGGTCGCGCAGCGACCCGAGACAAATTTTCACGGGGCTTTTCTAAACTCGAAATTTTACTTCATGCGCCACGCGTATAAAACACTGATTTCAAGTGAAGTTAAAAATATACTATCAACGTTGGATATTTTTCCATGGTTAAGTAACCAAACATGCATTCACAAATATTAGAATTATTCGAAAATTTAAATATTTATATTTAAATATGAATAATTTAGTGATTTAAATATTCATATTAGAATATTTAACTATTTGAATTAATCGAATTCGAATGAATCCCAGCCTTAATGGCGATAATTCGAATTATTTAGGAGGATTTGAATCCGTGTATGAGGATTCAATTCCTTTTATAAGGATTCTAATCCTTTTATAAAAATTCGAATCCTTTTATAAGGATTCGAATCATCTACGTCTGGATTCGAATACGAATCCTTTTAAAAAAATGTAACGAATCCGGATCACGAATCCGTGTTCACTAAAGTATTCGAATACCTCTTTTGAATCCTCTAAAAGGATTCGAATCTGGGAATCGAATCCTGAATGATTCGAATCCTGCCCAGCTCTGATATTAAGGTAGTAATGTCGCTATTTGCACCCTAAGGGGTATAGCACTAAAATCTGGAAAAAGGAGTAAATTAGCCCTTAACTAGCCCTATATTCTGGTATAAGTTTAAGTATGTTCTGCCCATTTGGCCCTGCTATCTTAACAGAGGTATTTTGCCCCCTGCCTTGAAAAGGTTCTGCGGGCGCCCATGGCCACTATGCTAATTTGTCTTACACCTCACGGTAGAAACATTTTGGAATCAGTGTGTTTTTTTATTCAGAATGGAACACCGGAAGACATGAACGATACCATAGTAAAATCTTTGGTGAAGAAAGAAGAGGACATAACCAAGTATAACTTACTACTGAGAAAGAACGATGAACTCATCAAAAAACAAAACATGGAAATAGAATCATTAAAAGCAAAACAGGACAACCTTCTCCAGCAGATTGAATCTTTACAAACGGTAGAAGGCAGCAGTGAATTGAAGCACATGCTCAAAGAGGGCAAGAGCAAACTGGAGCAAGCGTTGATAAAGAGTTTAGAAAACGAGCACAAAATCATCAGGTACGAGCATGACCTGGCGCAGAAGAACCAGAATATCGCCGATTTGGAGAATATGATGAAGGTTAGGGACGGGTTAATTGGGGTGATGAAGGCGAAGAAAGAGGAGCTGGCGATGGAAAACCAAAGTTTGACGAAATATTCAGAAGAAATTCGTTCTTATGTATTGGAGGTATTGAAATCATTATTTTGTTGCAATATTTAAATATTTTTTTTTCCATAGTCGAAGGTCGAGTTGAAAGAGAAATCCGAACTGATCCACGTCTACCAATCGCAGTTGTCCACGAAGGAAAAGGACACGCAGAAGTTGGAGAGGAAAGTTCAGGATTTGGAGCAGAAACTCTCGATGACCAACGAGAAACGGTACAAGCTGCAAGAGACGATTTGCGCGATGGAAAAGGAGCTTCAAGCGACGAAAGTGCAGATGAATCAGATTGAAGATTTGCAGACACGGTATGAACCCGGTATGACATCCGATGGTGATAATGCACTTGGTTTAAAGCGGTGGAATCAAACTGGCGCAGATCTTTATCATAAATACAAAAAAGCTTACCATAATCAAAAATCTTTAAGAAAATTTGAATCGGATACACGAACAATTCACCGGAATTATTATTACCATTCATCCACTGTTGATATGAATCCTCTTTATAGTAATGAGGGGTGTAATTTTCTTGTAGCCGATAAACCTGTCAACCATGTTTTCGGTGCTGGCAGAGAGTTCAAGCCGGTACTTTTTAACGGGGTTGACAGATACAGGGTGATGAGCAAGGGTAGTTTATTGTGGTGCAAACCTTCACATGATATGCAAACGAATAATTCATTGATTATTAGGGATATGATTGCGCAAACTTGTAAACGGGTTGATCGTACTGTGGATGTGGCAACAAAATGTTTAGATAAAAAATTATCATTTTGAAAAATAAGACCCACTTGGTAACTTTCACTTTTATAAATTATTCGTATTACATCCACAATATACAATTGCACATAACTTTGAATTGTAGTTCATCTTTAAACTGCAAATCAATACCAATTTCTTGTCATTTGGATAGAAATTTGACGTTGATCTGAAGTTCAGAGATGAACTGCAATTCAAATATTTATTTAAATTGTACATTTGCGACCTAAAGCGTGTTTTCTAAGAAATTTATTTCGGTCAGTTATGCTTGAAATTAATAGTTGTTATTTTTTTTTGTTTTCAGGCCAAGAAATAAATTTCTCAGATCCCGTTGAAGGTTCCGTGCGTATTAAAATCACAGTGGTATGAGCATGAAATATATTACACTAAAGTAAATACTTATATTTTTAAAATACACCATTTTTAGTAAAATATCTGTCTGTTATTTATACATAACAATTGCCATTTCAGCACACTCCGTTACTTACACATCCTGTTGAGATTTCTCTTCTTAGTTCTGAAGGGCTATTAAAACGAGAAACACACATTGAAATTTGTAAATATATAATTAATTACCCTTGCATTTTATACAAGTCTACAATTTTTGTTTAAGCCACAAAAGCATGCAAACGAAAAAACTGTACAACTCTATACATATACAACTTCTTCCGCCTTCCTTCATCTAGCCGGATGAAAAACAAACTTTGTACAAAACACTGAAAAAACGTACAACAAAAATAAATTTCACCCAACAAATCATGACTCAAAAAATAAACATTCTCTTTGCCTACACTTAAATCATTACGGACACATTTATATACATATTCATATATATATAAAAAAAAACAAAGTACAAAAATAACGACATTCTTATTATTATTTTTTTGCTTAGTTGGTTTTCGTTTCGTATATATTTGTATAATAGCTAAATTACTAATTAAAATTGTAACCTATATGTTTTTTTTCTTGTATGTTCATAAAAAAGTAACAGTACACCTTTAAATCGAAAAGTAAATTATCACAGATTTATGTATGTATGTAGATATTGTGTATATAAATGATATTTGTACGTCAAAAAGAGAGATTAAGCTTTGATACATTTGCACATTTATCTTGAATTATATATCATTAGATTTTTGTGTGAAGATCTGTAAACTTAATCTTAGTTAATTTATAAAAAAAATAATACAAGGCTATTTTTACACAAATAAATTAAACGTCAAAATCCACAATGATTATTTTACGAAAAACACCAAATAATTAGAACATAACCTAACACTTAAAGATTTCACAATAATTATTTAACGTAGAAATAACCTAATATTTAACAATAAAATGTTGAGCTGTAGACAACAAAAAATATTTCAAAAAATTCAATTCAAAGTCAACAAGCAACTAATGACTTTAATCTAATTTTTTAAATCACAATAATTCACGAAAAATGGACGAAAAGGATTAACGAAGGAATAATTTTTACAATAATTGTTATTTGGATAAAATTTCCTTACTGACTAAATATATACTTATTTTCTTTGAGATTACTGACAATTTGACAACGATGATGAAAAAACTAAACAATCAGTGTGTGTGCATGTGTGTGCATCAGTGACGGCTCGCAGCCTAACTTCAGGGTCGGCCACAGCGCCACCTCACAAAATTTGAGGTTGTGATCGCGCTTTTTAAATACAAGGAATTGCACAACAAAGTCACCTTTTAATAACAGATACATATTACCTTGGGTCTCTGGCCTACCCTGAAGTTAGGCTGCGAACCGCCGTTGGTGTGCATGTTAGTTTCAAGAACCTGATTTGACAAACCTTAAAGTATTCTTAAAATATTATCCACTGGACGGACAATAGTAGCTCGTTCTTGAATCTAATCAAATTACTAGGAAATAAAATCACAACTGTTTACATTTTTTTCTATTAAATTGAAAATAATGTTTGCTTTTCAATAAAGATATTATTTAACTTAATTGAATTGGTAAAACTGGGAATTACAAATTTCCATTTGAACTAATAAAAATTTGGTGTAGGTCAAACGCAATTAATAAGTAAAAACAAAACATAACCTGAAATAATTTGAAACAAAATTTGAATTTTTTATTAAAATAAAAGCAAAATATTTGTTAAGCTTGAAGAATCTTGAAAAAAATTATAACTGACAAGCCATCATAATTTTACAAAAAGCCAACACAGGTACCGATAATTTAGGGATTAAAACTTAACATAAAGTATTTTGAGGTTGTTTTGTGAAGTGCGTGCGAACAGTTGTGAAGGTTGAATCAAACTTAAAATTGGTATGTTTCTGTATGCACGTGTGACAAATATCATGTATATACACTCGCGTTTATATATATATATATTTATATTATCTAAAGGAAAAAATTTGCTCGAACCTGCCCATCTCAATTGTTGCGTGTTGTTGTTTTTTTGTGCTTGCGCTTACCACTCAATCCGGTTCTCGGAGACATCGTTCTGACTCTCGCCGATCTTTGGCTGGAGGATGATACTGGCAACACTGAGCGAGCATAGGCAGATCGTGATCGTGCCGAGTAGAATGTAAACGGACGTGATCAGCCAGAAAGCGAACAGGTACAGGCTCTTGTTGCAGTAGCGATTGCGGTCTTTCAGCTGGTCGTAGTTGGGCTCGAATTCTTTGTAAACCCATACAGAACCTAACAAGGCAGAGTGAGAAAAAAATTATATAAATGGTGTATTTGATATTTAAATTATAACATACCTATTATGAACCAGCCTAACATAAAACAGTTGAGTAGAGTTTGCGTGGGCGATTGTCTTAGATGCTCTGCCTCGCGCTCTTCCTCGTGCTGCCTAACTCTAGCTGACAAGTGAAGCAATTGTTTCAATATTCCGAATATACCTGAAATAAATTTTCAGTTATGTATGTATTACTTGAGTAAATTAAATTTTCAATGTCACATCCTTCGTTACACACACTAACTTATATTTATAGCCTTCCCCACTGTGTAAAGAAGGAAATAAAGAGAGAGAGAGAGAGCCCTTTCTTTTTCCCTTACACACATATACGCATTTTCAAGTCAATACAAACTTGAATGTTTTCCTATTGTACAATATATTACATTTATTGGAGGAAAGCCAAGTATTTTCATCATTAAACCCAAGACTATAAACCTTTTACTGCTTGACATTCAAGGACAAAGGCCGAACAGAAAGTCCATTTTAATCAATTAGCAAAACAGGCCACTCCTACTTTTTCTAATTGCTCAGCAAACAATTAACACCCAGTAAAAAAAAAATACACCATTACAAAAACAAATAAATAATCATTATTTTGTTTATTCTCAAACAAAATATTGTGTAACTGTAATGTATTGCATAGATAATAGTATTTAAAAAACTTACCTCCTACTAATAAATATACAGGTATGTATTCCCCTTGTGGGCAGTCGTGTAAATAAATAGAACCCATGACTATCATGCAAATCGGGATTATTATAGTGACACCTAAAATAACGGTGCAGCCGACTGAAAACAATCAATCATTAATCACTGTTTACAGAAATAAATGATCGTGATTTACCTGCACCAAGCAAAATAATAAAAACATTTTTGAAAAAATCCAATACGCCCTTGCTGGTCTTCCGCGCCTCGCGCACCCTTCCAAACAGCGAATCATAAGATGGCGGGGGTGCTATAATTATTAACAATGCATTATTGGATTGGACATTATAAAGGAAACACTCTTAACAACTTTAGGGTTCTGTACAATAGTGCTTTGAAGCTAGGGCGATTCATTTTGTAAAAAAGAGGAACCTAAGGGTTAAGGACGTAATGAATTTAAATGATTTCTAATGGTCAGTCCATTACGAATGAAACCATGTATGTAGTGAGTTGATGTAGATTTTCCAAAATTAATGAACACTCCACTCTAAATCAACAAAAATGTACACAGCACCAATCATTTCACATTTACAATTTGCAAATATTTACTTTCTGTAACGTGTAGTCCACTTAGTAATTTCACATTGAAGTTTCTCACCATTAGGATTGATAGCCTCTTCGTAGGTGGGTGGTGCCCCAGTGTTGCTGGTGCAGGGTGAGGGGGCCCCCTCAATGTTGTTGTAGGTGGGAGGGGGCCTGTTGGTCGGTGTGGCTCCGGCTATCATTAGCATAACGTGTGGGGGTGAAGTAACCGTCAAGAAAATCACGTTCTTCTACATAACTCGCGAAATAAAAACGGTACAGACATATCGAAAATGGAAAAAACGGATTATTATTTCACTCGCGACATGCTAATAGAATTTTTCGCGACTGACCCAACTGAAGTCGGTCATAGAAATTTGACGTTTATGACATTCAGACAACAGGGACATATATTGATTAAATATTGGTGACACTGGGAATATACGCCATCTATTAATTGTTTCATGTATGCTAAGTTGCATCTGTTACAAAAAATTCATCAAGAATCTCCTCAATTCCGTACGCGAAATGTTAAATTTAACGTATTTAACGTTATGCTCTCACAATCTAAGTATACATATCAAGTACTAAACGCGCTTAGACTGTGATGTTAAACGTAAAATTTAACATTTCGTGTTCGGAATCAGGCTGAATAACTGTTTAATGAAGAATAATTTCGCATTCAAGGGAATAATATTTAATGAAAGCTAAAGGGTGATCAACAATGATTGTAGACAAGTTAAATTTCCCGCCGAAAAATCTGGGGAATTTGATCGCTCCAAGTTCATGCCAAGGAAAAATTAATAAACAGTAACTCGATTTGACATTAGCAGCGTCGTGCGTCGTATTTATTTTAAGCTGTGAATAAAGTTAATACAAAGAAAACGAAGTATATGTTCAAGTTTTTAATTTGTTTAACTAACGTGAAGTTAGCATTTTAAATAACAGGGAAATTTATTAATCATATGTTGATAGCACTGTAGAAAATCTAGCATCTACGATTTTTATGTATGTTGTGCTGCATACATCATTGTCAATGTTAAATACTGAAGTTAGGTTAGAATTCTTTCAAACTTAAATAATGACCTCAAATGTGAGTTACAATCATAAAACGTGTAGTATCCAGTGTTTTCTAATTTCGATATCATTATTGTAGGCTGTGAAAACTTTGAAGGTGTTTGTAAAGGGGACGCCTTTTGACAAAGGTGTGGGGGCCTTGCTTCCGGAAGCCTACAGGAAGTTTTATCAGGAATGGAAGCTCACCGAGCCGACTGCAGTTCATTACATCCCACAGGAGGGTAGATGGAAGAGGGACGAAGTTACTAATCAAGTGTAAGTTAAAAAAACAGTTAATTATGAATTAGATATTATCATTGATAATATTTTTAATTGTAGTTTGCCTATACAAAATACACCTATTCCTCTAAAATACCCGAAAGAATACGATGACCAACTTTGGGGTGGAGATGCGGTTGTGCAAGGTTTCGAAAAACGGGACAAACACCAAAGAAGAGTGCCTCATTTTTGGGTGCCTCACTTGCAAAGGTCCGTCGTTTACACGGAGGTTTTAGACAAATACATCTCCGTAGTCGTAACGAACAGAACCTTCCAGTTAATTCACTCCAATTACGGTTTCGATCACTATTTATTGAAAACGCCTGCTTGTGACTTGAAATCTTTGTTAGCACTAAGACTTAAGAGGAAAATATTGCAAGAGCTGCAAAAGGGATGCCCTGCATATTCAATTAATCCGGAAAAACAACAGGAAGTGCTAAGTAGATATAAGGAATACTTGACTGCTGTAAGTTGGTTCTATTGATAGTTTTCTAGATCAATTATGTTTGAGACAACTAAATTATTAATTAACGCATAGCATTAATGGTCTGCAGGATTAAATTTTGCTACCATAAATGTTATTGCAATGTATCATCTAAAAAAAAAACGATAAATGACATTCAATGATCTGTGTTAATGTTTTCTGTCAGAAAATATGTTCTTCAAATATTTGTTTTAAAAATAGTGACGTAAATAGCTATCATTTTTCTTGAAATTAGTACACACCAGAGGAAATAGAATGGTACGGTTATTCTTTGAGAGAGGCATGTACAATAATGAGGGATAAAATCGAGGCCGCTAATCAACCCATCCCATTAAAAAACGTCTACCGTGGGGAGCTTTTGGAAAAGTTACGGGCCGCCCAAATAGCCGAAGCTCAAAATACAGAGATAGAGTTAGAGTAAGTTAACTAATTAGCAAATTTTAAAAACCAAATCATCTAGAAAGTCTTGATGTTTGTTAGATCGGGCATATTTATTATTGATGATTATGTCACATTACATTTATCATAAAAGTTGTTGTGTTAAACAAAAAAGCAATAACAACCTTATCAGTTTCATATTTTTTTATATTCGATTATTTCAGAGAATCATCGGCTTCATGGATGCACAAAATCAATCCTTTTGGGAAGAAACGCGAAACGTGATGATTTAGCTTCATAAAAAGAAATTATATAGTCAAATGTTTATTGATTAAACGATTCTTATATTATTTGGTCTAAATAAATATAATCAAATCAATTGAGTAATGGTTATTTATGAATTCTTAAAACAATATTTAATCAATTTTTAAAAGTAAAAAGGTATTAAGTAAACATATACAATTGTAACAACAAACAACATTTAAATTTATTGTTTTTATAGGTACATTTTTTCTTAAAATAGTTCACATGGAATAAAATGTAAAGTTTTAATCACTTGATTAAATAGTTGCTATTCGGAATCATCGGAATCAGAATACGAACCCAACAAAGCCAAACTATTAAGTTTCAGTGCTTGACTTTTTTCTTCTTTTGTTTCATTTTGTGTTACGTTCTCTTTATGTATGCTGCTAGTTTCCGTTGCGGGCTTAATAGAATCAGTTTTGGCCTTGATTTTAACCAAACCAGCCAATGGTTTTTTCTTTGTCGAAACACCCACATCTTGATTCCAACTAGAATTTTTTTTCTCAACGTTAATTTTCGAAGTTTTCGCTTGCGGCTCATCATTAGGCAACTCGATAATCTCTTCTTCTAAAACTACTTTTCGCTTTTGATTCGATTGAAATTTAATAGTCCTTAAATAAAAGTCAATAAACCATAACATAAATCCAAAAACAATTAATTTTCAATAAAAACAATTGTTTTTATTGTATACTCAATTTTGTTTACAATAGTTTGAATGAGAATTCTTTGTTAGATTGTTTTTGTAGCTAACAAATATAAAATTGGCAGTATTTTAAGTTAAAAAAAAAAATCCTTTTGTAAAACTTACTTTATGTAATCCTCATCCATTTGTTTCAACTTCTCTTCACGTTCCCTTTCTGACATTTTGTTATTATAAGAACTTAACATTGTATCATAATCCACAGCTTGTTGCCGTTTATTCAAATCTTTCAACTCTTCTAATGACTCCAACAGCTCGATTTCGTTTTTTGATTGTTTCGTCCTGTTTTCCAGCAGTTTCATTGGATTATTGGCCTCCTCCTCTTTCGCCTCTTCCTCCTCACGTTGTGCTAATTCCTCGGCTAGTTTTAACGCCATGAAATTTCTAGTGGCCCCTGCCTCGATTTCATAATCTGTGTTGCGCGGGTCGGTTTTGAATGAAATTTCTTGCAGACAACGTGTGCACTAAATTTAACAATTTACATTACGGATATTCTTATTTATTTGAGTTGTTTATTCCTAACCTTGATGTAAAAACGGTAAATGCGAATGCCAAGATAATCCTGGTTTTCAACATCCTCTTTGCGAGCGTTGAATTTTTTCCCTTTGTAAATGTACTCCCCACACGTTGCACATCTCATGTTGAAAGGGGCCATCAGACGTACTGTGTATTGCCTGTTTTTGGGCAATTTCATGCGGGGGATTTTGGACGGATCAAAATCCGGGGGATAGTATTTCTGATACACAAAAAAAATTGTACACAATAATATTGGATGAGTAAAAAGCATTCTTTAATTAAATTCATTAAAATAATAAAATACTTAACATATTTACGAAAACGTAACCTTAAAATTATTTTATTATAAAATTTACTTATATCCCGATTGAAATTTAGCATAATTTTTATAAAGACAATTATTAGTGGTACTTACATTTAATACTTTTCGTTCAGACATGTTTTCTGTTTAAAAATCAACACTATACGAATTGAAAACAACGTAAATAAACAGTAACCTAAAATTCCACTGACAGTCGAACTTAAGTAGGTCCTTCTTCTTCTTCTTCTTCTGCGTAATTTATGGCCTCGGCTACTAGGCCCTGTTGACCAGTCACAGTAATTTTGTATAATTTAATAAATAGTTTAATAAATAGAGTTTCGCTATCCCCGAGGAATGGAAAGGGATTTACGGAAAATACACACGCAGTTGCAAGGATGGGTAATAAATGAAAGGATTGTCAGGATATAGGTGATTGTAAAGGATGAAATAGAGAGGATGAAAAAGGATTTGTGAAACAACCACGTGTGGGCCAAACGCGAGCAGGGATGGAACGCACAACTCACGATCGACGTCCGCTCTGTTCGGGGTCCAGAACGGAACTCCCTTAAGTAGGTCAAATGTAACCGGATTTTAGTAGATGTTTTGCAATCGCAGGTGCGCCAACGTAAATTTTTTATTACCGTTTTATAACTAATTTCACTGCATCGAAAGCCGGTATTACACAGGAAAAAATATTTAAATTATTATTGTTATAAAAATTACTAGCAATGTATTATTGCAAATAATAAATGATATACTAACATTTACTATTTGCAATAATACATTGCTAGTAATAGTTACATAATATCATAAGTAGATTAATAATGTTTATCCTTAGTTTTTTCTTTTATTGAAGGTTATATTTCAATTTTTAATAAAAATAAACAAATTATCTATTTGATAGCAAAAGTCTTTAAGTGCTATTAACTAGCTTTGTAATTAATTACTTCTACCTTTAAAGCAACGTAGTTTATTTAAGTAGACATGGGCAAATTATTACTCTAGAATTATTTTCTCTCTCTGAAGATATCAGTTTGTAAGAATAATAATAAAATTATCTTAATTTTTAAATTGTACCGTGTAAATTTTGTATTTATACACGAGAAGAGGGTTTTAGATAAATACTAAAAACTATTTATAATATTAATGAATACTTACAACTCACTACTAATATCTATGTTGATAAGGCAAGTCGTTATTTCACTACTTGTGGATAATTAATTATATTCCTCCCAGTAGGGAGTTTTAACACTGTTTTAAGGTATACATACTTAAAACAGTGTTAAAACTCCCTACTAACGTTTATCAATAATCCAGCAATTAAGTTTATAAAACGATTACTTGTCTATATATATTTTGTATTATTATAATATATCTTTTTGTATATGGGAAACGAAAGAATGCAATGCGGCAAAATTTTTGTAAGCGCTGTACCATTCCTGGAAGTCATTCATTCACAAGAGTGCGACGTCGTCCAGAAAGAGAGGAAACAAGGCCTCAACGTGAGCCGAAGAAGGACGGCCGAACAGAGAAGGTAAGAAATATCACACAGAAAGAATTTTCGATCGTTTCAAATGAGCTATAACTCCCCAAAGGCCGGACCGGCCGGCCAACAAATTTCTTTTCTCTCCTCCGATTAAAGGGCCAAAATTGCCCTTTAATCATCATCAGGACCGTGGATTTTTAATAAACGTGTATTACCGGTTTTAATTATGAGCTTTCGGTATTTTATCAAGTCCCCAGATTGGTTTTGGTTTATAAAAGTATGGGTGCTGTTGTTAATTCAATTTTGGAGACGGATTTAATTTGTTTTAATTTAATTGGAATTTTATCTAATTAAGCTCATTTCATCAATAAACATTTAACAAAAACACAAAAGGCAGACTCACCGACAAATTTAAATTCAGCTCATCTCTGAAGAGCAGTTCAAAATTTCATTTTTAGTTGTTCCAGTCTCGTTCTGAACTTACTAACTTGCACAATTAATTTAAAGTAATGTCTCTAAATTGGGTAAAGTAAAACACTTGTTTTGTTCCATATTTTTAAGTAATAATTCTCCTTTCTTCGTCAAATCTATTTAATTTGCAAATGTACATTTCGATCACAATTCGGCTATTTTCAATGCCTCTCATTTGAACTTAGTTCACATTCATATTTAGTATTGGCTATTCTTCTTATCTTCTTCTTATTCAACTCATTTCTTAGGAGCAGTGACGGCTCGTCAGGGACGGCAGGGTCGGCCGGGCCGTAGTCTTAAATTTAATTGAACAGAAATTATACATTTTTTTAAATATTTTTTTTCTAAATAAGACGTTTTCTTGACGTTTTTCCTTGAATTTTCTAAACTTTTTTTTTTCATGAATTTCCACAATTTTAGTTAATTTTCAAAATCTTATTTTTCGTGAATTTTCAACGTTTTAGAAAATTTTAAAAATCTAACTGCTTCTCGTAAATTATTAGGATTTCCGTTAATTTTCCAAATTTCGACTGTTTTCGTGAAATCCAAAGATTTTTGATAAATTTTAAAATTCCAAGATTTCCGCTAATCTTCAAAATTTTCATACAAGTGTAAATTAACAAGAAGTTATCAATATTTATTACGAATTTTTAACATTTATCGTGAATTTTTTAGCATCGATTAATTAATTCAGGCGTTATATTAATCGTTAATTATTAATAAATGTTTTGAAGAAAGGCCTCATATTTTTTGTCAAATCATTTTTTTTTAAATTTGCGAACCCGAAATTTAATCAGGGTTTCTAACCAGTATTTTTTACGTTGCGGTTTTCGTTCAGAAAAAAATAACGGTTTTTGCGGTTTTCGGTTCAGCTCCAAATAAGCGATTGTTTTAGTTTTTCAAATGTTTTTATTTCATAAAAAATGGTGATGTGTCCATCATAGTACTTTCCCCCGTAAATTGCGTATTAAATCACTTTTAAAATATTTGTAGCATTATTATTTTCAAAATGTCTTCAACTTTTTGATAACTACAACTTTTATTTGAAACATTTTTCAATTGGATCAACACATACTGACACAAACCAATGACTAGATAAAAAACACTATTTATTGAATATCTCAAAAACTAGGAGTGCTATGACAAAAAGTGAAGATACCAAAAATCTTTAATATTCTATTACCTACAACTTTTATTTGAAACATTTTCCAATTGTATCAACACACACACTGACACAAATCAATGACTAGATAAAAAACACTATTTATTAAATATCTTAAAAACTAAGAGTGCTATGACAAAAAGTGAATCTACAAAAAATCTTTAGTTTTTCATTTCCTACAACTTTTATTTGAAACATTTTTCAATTGTATCGACACATACACTGTCACACATCAATAACTAGATAAAACACACAACTTTTGAAATATCTCAAAAACTAAGAGTGCTATGACAAAAAGTAAGTGAACAATACATCTTCATTTTGTTATTATCTACAACTTTTATTTGAAAGAATTTTTTGTTTGATGAACATTTATTGAAAAAATCTGAAAAAACTGAAAAACGCTAAGAGTAAAGTACCACTTCCGGTTTTCCGATTTTCACCAAATGCTTTTCAGTTCTTCCGATTGTAACAAAAAGCTTAAGTTTCAAGTTTCATCTCGATATCTTTAGCGGTTTTTGCGGTACAGCGCACACAGACACACAGACAGACAGACATTTTTCAAAAATTAAGACCATTTTTCGACTCAGGGGACCTCAAAACGGATATTTCCGCTAAAATTTTTGATTCGAAAATTTTCACGAAAACAATACTTTCCCTTTGTATTACATACGGGGGAAAGTAAAAAGAAAAATGTTGATATGGAAAAGTATCTCAAACTAAATTTGTTCTACTTTTGTTATTATTATCGCCTTTACAAAATAAATATTTTTTATATTTTTTCGTTATATCTTAGTAAATATCTATCACATCTTAGCAGTATATATTTTCAAGTTTACTTTAAATCAGTGGTTATACGCGTGGCGCATGAAGTAAAATTTCGAGTTTAGAAAAGCCCCGCGAAAATTTGTCTCGGGTCGCTGCGCGACCCTCGACAAATTTTCTAAGCGGGGCTTTTCTAAACTCGAAATTTTACTTCATGCTTAGTCTGGGAGTGGACGACGCTCGTTTAATTTTCGTTAGATCTTCAACATATCGAGATTTTCATTAATTTTCAGGAATTTTTCAGCATCGAATAATTAATTTAGACGTTATATTATATTAATCGTTAGCGATTATTAAACGTTTTGAAATTTGCGAGCCGGAAAATTAACGAAATTCTAGAAAATTCATGAATATCGGCATTTTTTTTAAATTATAAAAAAATCTAGGAAATATATGAAAGGTGTCAAAGTTTTAAAAAGTAACGAAATGAAATTTTATAAATTTACGAAAATTGACAAGATTTTAAAAATTGGACACAAACTTAAAAACCCTCAAGATTTTGCAAACTAATGAAAATATTATAAAATGCCATTGATTCTTTTTTAACGAATGTTTTCCACTTCCAGACTAAGCATGAAGTAAAATTTCGAGTTGAGAAAAGCCCTAAGAATTTGGATTTGGACGCGTAGCGTCCAAATCCAAATTCAGGGTTTTCTCAACTCGAAATTTTACTTCATGCGCCACGCGCATAAAAACACTGATTGATTGTTAAGTTTAAAATATTTAAAACATATTTTTATTATTATCACTTTTCACATACTTCAAATTGTTTTCAAATATCAATATTACATTTCATCACTTTTTGACATTGTTTCAACATTTTCTTAAATTTAAACATTCCATCGATTTTCGAGTTTTCGATTTTTTCAAAATGATGGCAAATTAAAAAAAATTTACCACGATTTTTCATCACTGTTTCGTGTTTTTTTTTTATGAACCAATACAAAGTCAAAACTACTTTTAGCAATTTTGCAATCTCTGCGCCATCTGGTACGCCAGAAACACACTACCAGCAAAAATTGGCCCTCTTAATACAAATTGGTCATTAAGGCCAACAATTGACCGGTATTAAAACATATTCCTTTAAAATTTTATTTCAGAAATCAGAACATATGTCGAATTTTTAATATAGTTAAATAACTGATGTAATTTAAAAATGCAAACAATAATTGAATCGGTTATTTGGAAAAGGACACATCTACTTCAGAGTAAATTTTACAGTAGGAAGAAAAAACTTTTTCATTTAAATGTTCATATACATAAAGTCATATACATGTTATTGTATGTTCGCTGGTATTCGAATAAGCCAATTCAAAGTAATTTTTCGTGGATATTTGAAAATTTTATATTATAAAAATTATTTTATATTTAATGCCCTTTTCCAAACTTATTCAGAATGAAACATAAAAATAAAGGCAATTTACATTATTTATTAAAGAAAATATATTTTTACAAAACCCTTTTCCAAACTTATTCAGAATGAAACATAAAAATAAAGGCAATTTACATTATTTATTAAAGAAAATATATTTTTACATAATAGGTAGAACTTAAGTAAGTTTATAAAAGCAAAATAGGATTTATATCAATAGGTATTAAAAGTCTTCTTTAGGAATTTCTTCAGAAACTCCTGTTGGCCAGGCAAATACCATAGTGTAAAATTCTTTGTTTTCCTCGGGAATATACTGGATTAAGGATTTCAAATTATCAACTTTTTTTTATTGATGGGAACCTTGTCAGTATAGGCTTTATACGCTTCCCCAGCAGGAAGATTAGTCCTGGACCCAGCAGGCTGTGCTAGTTGAAAAGAGAACGAGGTGAGCCCATCTATATATTCGAAAACAATAAGCACTCCAGGATTTGTTGAATCGTATCTAAAGTGATTGTAATGTGAAATCTGAAAATGTACTCTTTGATCTCTAGGGACTTTCCTTTTTTGTGTTTCAATAGACTCGGTAGTTTTTTTATAGTGTGTTGGCCACCATTTTTTATAGTCTATTATTTAAGAATTTTGTATTTCTTCACATCAAATTTTCCGGATACAGATGCCTTTTTGATGAGTTCCATATATTCTTGATGAGTATAGATTCTATCGACTCTTCTTATTTTTCTTTTGACAGTTCCAAAGTCTCTATCACAATCGTTGAATGAATGTCCTCTCAGGGGGAAATAGTGTATAATTTTCTTAAATCTATTGTTTGCCGCCAACGTCATTAAAAATCTTACCACAGTATGATTTTTGTTTTGTCCTGGGCAACCGTCAGAAAATATGTAGAGCTCATCTATACTTTTATCAACATGCTCATTAATGTACATATTTAAAAATGTACATACTTCATTCGGGCCTTTTAATGCTAGCCCCTCGTGGTATGAATAGAATGTTGCCTTTCCAGTCTTCAAGTTGTGGATGCAAAATTCATATACCCACAGCTGTCGCAGATAAAAAATTTCTTGTACAGGAATATTTGGTAACGGCAAATTCTGCATGTAGTCGAATACTAGACCCATGACATTATCTTTCTCAGCGCAAAGTTCTTTTATATAAATTTTTTTTGAGAAGAACTTTTTTGCTCTTCGTTTATGAACTACAAGTGAAGCAGCAGCAACACGCTTGGCGTTATCATTTAGATTGGGATCTCTCAACTTTTGTCCGTATTCCTCACAGTATGAACACACATCCACTTGCGGCCTACCAAATCTCAAATTAAAATTTTCATGGAAAAACTTTAAGAAAAAGTCGTACTTTACTTTTCCTTTTAGGTCTAAATTTTCATCAATAAACATCTTGTGCATAACTTTCACATTAAGTGTAGCCGGTAAGTATTTTTTGGTTATAGTATTGGAGTAGTGGACTTCTTTAACATCGAATTTTTCGATAAGCTCTTTTATCTTGGTACAAATTTCTCCAGAAACAGCATTATGTCTTGATCCTACTTCTTTCCCACGTCTATCTTTTGGTGTGGTATCGGATGCTGATAGTAAACTGAGACGTCTTACTTTTTTCATTGTAATCCCATGTAAACTAAGAAACGCCTGTTTGCACACCTTAATGCGTTGCCCTTCTAAGCAGATATGATATGAAAAAGTAAGGGCCTTGGGTTTGGGTTTTTCGGTGACAGAAACTTTACTTTTTCTCTTGATGGAACAACTTTCGATGAGACTTTGAAGAAATGTATCTTGTGCATCTTTGTCATCAAAACTATTTACCCGATCTATAATATTCTTCCTTTGGTCTTCACTGAAGTTACTAAAACATTTCATTTGGCACCTACAAAAACCCAAAAAAAAGTCAAAAATACTTAATGTTTTATAATTTCAAAACTTCTACCTGCAGTCCGGACCTGTTATTCTGGCACTAATGACTTTCCCAACATGATTAAGATGTTCAATTCCTTTCACTTTGGCCCTTTTTATAACATTTGATTTATAGTTTTCCGTATTCAAAACTCCTTTCTTGCGTTTTGGTAAATTATTACCATCAGATTCGCTTCCACTTAACTCACTCATTTCGCTTAAAATCTTTATCTGTTATTAATCTTTGCAAACACCAAAATTCACACCCGATTCAATGACAGTCAAATTATAACTGAAATCTGACAGCGAGAACCAGCGCCATGATGTGACAAAACACATGCTTGATTATTTCGAAAAGGTCACATGTGCGTCGCATGTAACATTTTCGAACCAAACGCAGTGGAGCGGGTATATGTTAGAGCGTTTGTAGCGTGATATTTTGTTCCCTTTTCGCACCAAACGCTGCGTCTTCAATAAACTTGTTGAAAAATAATATAAAACGAAAAAGGCCGAAAATATCTTTTGTGCCCTTTCCAAATAATCGATTCAATTAAATAGTTACCTAATTGGAATTTACAAAATATTACCTAGGCATTTTAGGTAGATTATGTGCAATATATCAGTGTATAATTCTAATTAACCATATTATGTATATAACATGTTTAAAAATGTTATTGTAACTTAGAGAGTATTCTCAGCCGTAATATAACGAGTGGTATGATTATTATCGATGATATTTTGGAGTTGAAACCGAGCTGCAGATTCAACGAGCCCGAAGGGCGAGTTGAATGTGCTGCTTCGGTTTCAACGACAAAATACCATCGATAATTAATCATATCACGAGTTATATTTAGTGAGAGAATATAACGAATAAAATAATGTGAGTCCCTTAACATTATCGACAGCTGAGATATTGTTGTTTCCCTATTGATTGAGAATTTTTTAACCGCACAAAAGTTCGTAAACTGCCGCCACTGTGATTCTTTATTCATGACGGTGTTTTTTGGCGTTGCACTTTTCACTTTTCTATTAATATCACTGCACGAAACTTTACCTATTTTTACGTTTCGAATGACAGGACAACTTAACACCCACCGCTTCTTTTGTTTTTTATCATCGCGGTGATAGACATGTACCTACGGCTTTTCTTGCATCTCATTGGTTTAAAATTCGTTCTAGTAGGCTATGAGTTATATTCTCAGCCGTAATATAACGAGTGGTATGATTATTATCGATGATATTTTGGAGTTGAAACCGAGCTGCAGATTCAACGAGTGCGCAGCACGAGTTGAATGTGCTGCTTCAGTTTCAACGACAAAATATCATCGATAATTAATCATATCACGAGTTATATTTAGTGAGAGAATATAACGAATAAAATAATGTGATTCCCTTAACATTATCGACAGATGTGATATTGTTGTTTCCCTATTGATTGTGAATTTTTTAACCGCACAAAAGATCGTAAACTGCCGCCACTTTGAATCTTTGTTCATGACGGTGTTTTTTTGGCGTCGCACTTTTTACTTTTCTATTAATATCACTGCACGAAACTTTAGCTATTTTGACGTTTCGAATGACAGGACAACTTATCACCCACCGCTTCTTTTGTTTTTTGTCATCGCCGTGATAGACATGTACCTACGGCTTTACTTGCATCTCATTGGTTCAAAATTCGTTCTAGTAGGCTATGAGTTGTATTCTCTCTCTAGTTTTTAAAGTTGGATGATTTTTTTTTAAATATCATTCTAACGAAGGTGCATGGTTCGGTACGGCAGGCCGTTTAGTCTCAGTGCGCGTGCGCTAAGATACATTCGGTCGACCCCCTTCTTTAGATCACTGCTTAGGAGTGTCTGATTAAAACTTAAATCTTGGATTTTTCTTCCTGAAATAGAATGATTAATAATTTCCGATTAAAGCTCGATTCTTGAGGATTTGTGATTCACTCTAAATTTCTGAGAGTTTCGAACTCAACATAATTTTCGAGATTTTGTGACTGAAACGCAATTCTTCAGAGTAATTTCCGATTGAAGCTCGATTCTTGAGGGTTTGTGATTCACTCTAAATTTCTGAGTTTCAGACTCGGAACATAATTCTTGAGATTTTGTGACTGAAACACAATTCTTTAAAGTTTATGATTGAATCAGAATTTTACAGACTTTCGCATGCACAGAAATGTATTGCCAGTGTGTAATTCAAACATTTTTAAGACTTTTTGATTTAAACAGTATTTTTGTGAATTGATGATTCAAATCAAGCTTAGGAGTGTCTGATTAAAACTTAAATCTTGGATTTTTTTTTCCTGAAATACACACACCAGCAAAATTAAAGGAACGGATACAACATTTAATTTTATTCATTAAATTTCTTTTTTTACTGGCTAGATCTAGACCGCGTCGCATTTCCTACTACCATATGTCATTTTTTAAAACATTAGTTAAAACTTAAGACTTGTAATTACATGTTGACATCTCTTTAAGTTGTATAGTATTGTGTTAATTGTTGCCTTACATTTGAAACGCGTGTTTTCTTTGGACAAAAGTTCGTATTTTTTAATAAGTTATCGTTCGAATTTGTTTTTTTTAATTTACAATCGTCAATTTGGTTATCAACCAGTTAATAATGGGTGATTTAGCACCGACTGATATCGCTAGGGCAATAGAAATGATCGAAAATGGTCGGACCTTTCGAGAGGTTGCCCAAATGTTTGGAAAATCAAAATCAACGATCCATCGCAGTGTTACCCGTTGGAGACAGACTGGTTTGTATGTCAGAAGACGAGGTCAGGGTAGAAAACGCTCAACCACTGCCATAGATGATCGATTTATAGCGTTGCAAACACTGCGAAACAGACGTCAAACTGCAGTTCAAACAAGAAACGTACTGGAAGAAGTTCGTGGAACCAATATAAGTGAACGTTCAGTAAGAAGAAGACTTAAAGAAGTTGGTTTGAAGTCGTATGTGCCAATAAAAGCCCCAAAACTTCAGAGAGGACATCGAGTAGCGCGACTAGACTTCGCTCGAGAATACCAGCATTGGAATAATGACCAATGGGATCATGTTTTGTTTACGGATGAGAGCCGTTTCTGCGTAAATTCGATTGACGGTAGGGAAAGATTGTATCGACGTCAAGGAGAACAAAATGCACCATTTAATTTTACTCCTGCTGTCTCTTTTGGTGGAGGCTCAGTTATGGTATGGGGCGGCGTATGTTTAGGGGCACGCACAGAGTTGGTGGTGATTCAGGACGGCACTTTAAATGCGGATAGGTACATTAGGGATATCCTGCAAGACCATGTGATACCTTTCGCTCCACATATTGGGGAAAATTTTGTCTTAATGCAAGACAATGCTCGTCCGCACGTCGCTCGCTGTGTAATTGCCTATTTAAACCAAATGGGTATAACAAAAATAAATTGGCCAGCATGTTCTCCGGACCTGAATCCGATTGAACATGTCTGGGACATACTAGGTAGACGACTTAGGTCAAGAATTCCTGCTGTCCAAAACACAGAAGAAGTGAAAGCTGCTTTAATTGAAGAATGGGATAATTTGCCTCAAGAAATGATCGACGGCGTCATCAGAAGTATGGGAAGGCGGATGACTGCAGTCATAAGGGCTCGTGGAGGCAATACACGATATTAAAAAAATAATATGTTTAATTTCTCTTATTTATTACATGTTTAAACAAAGTCAAAGTGTATAATTCTTCTAGAGCAAAAACGCTACTTTTTGGTTTATTTTTTCAAGAGGTTTCACAATGGCACATAGCTTTGCAAAAGGAACTGCTATTAGTTAGTTTACCTTGGTTGTACGACATGCCGCTGAAATTGCCCAAAAAAAAGTTGCACGGAGAAAAAAATATCGAATTTATCTGCGTTCCTTTAATTTTGCCGGTGTGTGTAGAATGATTAATAATTTCCGATTGAAGCTCGATTCTTGAGGATTTATGATTCACTGTAAATTTCTGAGAGTTTCGAACTCAACATAATTTTCGAGATTTTGTGACTGAAACGCAATTCTTCAGAGTAATTTCCGATTGAAGCTCGATTCTTGAGGGTTTGTGATTCACTCTAAATTTCTGAGTTTCAGACTCGGAACATAATTTTTGAGAATTTGTGACTGAAACACAATTCTTTAAAGTTTATGATTGAATCACAATTTTACAGACTTTTTCATGCAAAGAAATGTATTGACAGTTTGTAATTGAAGTATATTTTTTTAGAGTTTTTGATTTAAACTGTATTTTTGTGAGTTGATGATTCAAAACAAGAATTTTTAGTGTCGACAATATTTCACTGAAGTACATTCCTAATTAATTATTCATGATTAATGCGGGTTTTAATTGTGAAATTGGGGTGACAAACAAACAGTCGGAAGCTTAAGATGATCAGAGGGTGATTTATTGTGACGGTGAAGAAATTAATAAAAGTAGATGTTACAATTCATGAGGATCCGGGTGTTTATCCATTGGTGGGCGTCCAACTACTTTTTTTACCGTTTAGTTCCGTCCTAGAGGAAGGAACTTATTATCTCAATCAGCTCATCTGATCCGTAAATTGTGTTAATAATTTATATAATTCTTTAAATATTTTGAAATGCTAGAACTGAATTGTAAATTAGACGATTAAGAGCCAATCAAAAAGTGTTAAACGCTGAAACTTGTTTAAAATTTCAATATTTTGAACTAGAAAACACCAACATTTTTAAAATATAAAAACGAATTAAAATTAATATCGACTTTCTGCAAAAAGTTTGTCTCCAAATATTCATTGAAACAACTACTTCTCGAGCTAATACCCCGACAGATATTGAATTATACAATGAATATTTGCGTTACACGACAGCACTGCTGTTCTATGCATAATTTATATGCAAAATGCAACATCAGGTCAAACTATTCTCTAACCAAACTAAATGAAACAAAAGAAAATTGAAATAAATTGAAAAAATTATAGGGAATGAATTTTAATTGTCTTAAGCCATCTACAGACGCGTTTCGAGATTTATCCCTCATCAGTATAGCTTTGCTTTAGACTTTCAATACAAAAATATTAAAATAAAATAAACAGGAAACTTACAGGAATGCCGAAGTGTGTCGTTGAAACAGGTACACAAAACTGGGGCGAGTGAAAATGAAGGAATGTTATTTATAGGTAAAGGATTAAGTCATTAGTAGGTGCAAACAATTTGATACCTGAGAGAGAGTGACATACCGCCTTTAACGGTACAGTTTCACATAAAGACAATTTATCATAAAGAAAAATTGAGTTTGTCAATAGGTTGCAGAATATTATAAAATATAAAAATGAATTAAAATTAATGTCGACTTTCTGCATTCCTTCATTTTCACTCGCCCCAGTTTTGTGTACCTGTTTCAACGACACACTTCGGCATTCCTGTAAGATTCCTGTTTATTTTATTTTAATATTTTTGTATTGAAAGTCTAAAGCAAAGCTATACTGATGAGGGATAAATCTCGAAACGCGTCTGTAGATGGCTTAAGACAATTAAAATTCATTCCCTATAATTTTTTCAATTTATTTCAATTTCCTTTTGTTTCATTTAGTTTGGTTAGAGAATAGTTTGACCTGATGTTGCATTTTGCATATAAATTATGCATAGAACAGCAGTGCTGTCGTGTAACGCAAATATTCATTGTATAATTCAATATCTGTCGGGGTATTAGCTCGAGAAGTAGTTGTTTCAATGAATATTTGGAGACAAACTTTTTGCAGAAAGTCGATATTAATTTTAATTCGTTTTTATATTTTATAATATTCTGCAACCTATTGACAAACTCAATTTTTCTTTATGATAAATTGTCTTTATGTGAGACCAACATTTTTAAGTTGAAACTATCAATATTATATATTTTGAAATGTTAGCACTGAATTGTAAATAAGACGATCAAGAGCCAATTAAAAACTGAAAAACTCTAAAACTAGTTGAAAATATCAATATTTTGAACTTAAAAATACCCATTAACGGGCGAGCAATTATAGAGTTGATCCTAAAAGTTGATTTTATGTAAAATTCTGCTTTTCTTTTAATGATTTCTATGAATGATTATACTCTATTACATACTGGTTATTTTTTTTTAAATATACATAATGTATCCGCCGTAAATTTTCAGGCTCTCGCCGATTTTATAAAAGCGCTCAATTTGGAGTCTAGAACGAGGGTTTCCACTCCCAGACAAAGCATGAAGTAAAATTTCGAGTTTAGAAAAGCCTTAAAATTAGGTTTGGTCGCTCCGCGAAGCGGTAATAATCGAAATATTTAAATAACAAAATATTAACATTTTTCTTCACATGATGATCGTATGTTCAATAAAAATAAACCTCTAGAGTGCTATGATTTAATTTTCTTTTTAATTTAGGTTGGCTACAGGCTTTAGGAATTGACATATAAAACGTCAGATATGATAATTATAATATATACATTCAGAGTTGCCAACCTACACTATTTTCCATAGCACTTTAGAGGTTTTATTTTATTGAACATACGATACTATATTACATACTGGTTATTTTTCTTTTAAATATACACAATGTAAATTTTCAGGCTCTCGTCGATTTCATAAAAGCGCTCATTTTAAAGACTAATACGAGTGTTTTAACTCCCAGACAAAGCATGAAGTAAAATTTCGAGTTTAGAAAAGCCTTAAAATTTGGTTTGGTCGCTTTTATGTAAAATTCTGCTTTTCTTTGAATGATTTCTATGAATGATTATACTCTATTATTATCCTGGTTATTTATTTTTAAATTTACATAATGTATACGCCGTATATTTTCAGGCTCTTGCCGATTTTATAAAAGCTCTCCATTTGAAGTTTAGAACGAGGGTTTCCACTCCCAGACAAAGCATGAAGTAAAATTTCGAGTTTAGAAAAGCCTGAAAATTTGGTTTGGTCGCTCCGCGAAGCGGAGCGACCAAACCAAATTTTCAGGGTTTTCTAAACTCGAAATTTTACTTCATGCGCCACGCGTATAAAACACTGAAATATTGTTAAGTTAGAAATACACTGAAAACTTTTTTTTAAATAAGTAGTAATTGAAATATTTAAATAAGTATTAATATAGTATTTACATTTTTCTTCGCAGATTTTCAAGTCAGGTCAAATAATATCGTATGTTCAATTAAAAAAAAATCTCTAGAGTGCCATGGAATATATTCTACGTTAGCAACTCTGAAAATATACATTATAATTATTATGTCTGACGTTTTATATGTCAATTTCTACAGTGTGTAGCCAACTTAAATTTGAAAACAGATTAAATCATGGCACTCTTGAGGTTTTTTTTTATTAAATATATGATACAATGTATCAAACAAACTTATTTAGTAATTTAATCAACACAAAATTAATAATTATTGCGTTATTACATCAATGGCGCCCAATGGGTTAAACTTGATCGATCTTACTATTTCTACTTACAATTATCAATATTTTTAACTTGTAAATATCAATATTTCGAACAGTTATAGAAATACGAGTATAAATTTAGTTCAAAATTCCAAATTTTATAATCAAAGATTGTAAATTTGTTTTCTCTAATCCTCTACGTATACTATTCAACCTTTCATTGCGTAATAAGACATTTCCTGATATGTGGAAACTTGCAGTAATTACTCCTGTATTTAAGCGTGGCGAATCTAATAATATAAAAAATTATAGACCCATTGCTATTCTCTCCAAAAATCTTTGAACAAATTATTTATGACGTCATATATAGACATTTGAAACCTTATACATATATCTCCACATCAGCACGGCTTTATGTCGGGCCGGTCAACAACGACAAACTTAGCTGTTATAACACAACACCTTAGTGAGGCTCTTGATTCTCGTAAGCAAGTTGATGTTATATATACGGATTTCACTCGCGCATTTGATAGAATTAATCATCATATTTTGCTTCATAAATTAGACATCTTTGGACTCTCTAGAGATTTTATAAGTTTTATTTCATCCTACCTTGATATGCGAAGAAATTATGTCTATTTCAACGGGTTCAAATCCTACGAATTTAATTCCCTCTCAGGTGTACCGCAAGGCTCTAATTTAGGTCCATTGCTGTTTAACATATTTATCAATGACTTAATTGTATCAATATCATGTCCAATATTAGCATATGCTGATGATATTAAAATATATAACGTCATTAACAGTGAACATGATTGCATTGCATTGCAGCAGAACCTGGATACAATCTGCAAATGGTGTGACAATAACGGGTTGTCTCTTAACGTTAATAAATGTGTTACCGTTACATATACTAGAATCATGAACCCTATTTGTTTTAATTATTCCATTCAAGAAAATATGTTAGTTCGTGAACGTACATTTAAAGATCTTGGTGTTGTGTTTGACAGTCGGTTATCGTTTTCTGAGCATATTTGTAATATTTCGTCTTCAGCATTTAGGATGCTTGGCTTCTTAATGCGCACATCTAAGTATTTTTATGATGTGGAGTTACTTAAGGTTTTATACTATGCGTTAGTCAGAAGTCGCTTGGAATATGCCTCCATAATCTTTTATCCCCATTACACTAATCAGTCGCTAATGCTGGAACGAGTACAAAAAAGATTTTTAAAATTCTTACATTTCAAAATGACTGGTACATATCCTGATCATACTGTGGATTATACAACATTATAACAAACACATAATGTTGTATCACTATCTGATCGATGCGAGCTTTTCAGCGGCACATTTATGTATAAGTTGGCTAATAACATTATTGATTCGCCACAGTTACTCGCAATAGTTAAATTCAACGTTCCACGCTTATCATTACGTCAAGATATTACATTTAATACCCCTATAGCCAGAACTAACATATTATTAAAAGCGCCGATCTCTCATATATGTATATGGTAATAAACATTTCGACGACATTTTTTTTAATGTTAAGAGATCATAATTATAATCATTAATAATAATCATTTTCATGTTATCATTTTATCGTTAAGTGCGTTTATTTTTTTTATTATATGTTATATTTTGTTCTTTTTTTATTTCTCTTTGTTTCCATATTTTACATTTTCTATATCTGTAATGTTATTACTGTAATTTTTGAATCTATTATATTATTTTGATTTTGTCCTGTATTGGGTTTTTCCGTTTGGGCAATAGAGGCTATTATTATTATTTATTTTCGATAAAGAAGTTAAAACTTCTTTGAATAAGTCAAACACTTCCAAGAGTATCCTATAATTTATTTCTGACGTTCATTTAGTCGCTATAATTTAATCCATTCCAGCTGAATTCTTCAAAAATGGATAAATCAATCTCAATCATGTTAACAAAAAAATCTGCCGAACAACGCGATAATAAATTGAACAGAAACCGCAAAAGACCAACAGTTTCAGTTGGTGCGAAAGTGAGGGAATTTTATTTGTAAATCAGGTAGACTATTAGACGGAACGAATCGTTGCCCAACTTTTTTCTTCCTTCGTTTTCGATGTAATGAATCGTTTGTTTGAGGTGTAAATAGGACTCACCTTCAGAAGAAACGCCGTCATGGGCGTTAACCCACGTGAAATCGGTCCATTGTTGTCACACCTAAAGATAAATGGTCCGATGCTGACTGAAGGGAAGAACAGAAGAGATGAAACTCGAAAATCGAAGAGCTGGCGCCTGGAATATCGAGAAGAAAAAAAATCATTTGTTGAATTTCTATATTCACTAATTGTTTTAATAACAGGTTTGCAAAAGAAATCAGCAGAGATTTGAAGATCAATTTTAGACTTGTGAAAATAAGATGCAATCTAAACTAATTAAATTTAAAATTGTTCTGTTTCGCATCTAATCACCACTTTTCTTCAAACAATTTAAAAATTCTCCACACTAATAATAAGGAATTAAAGCTTAATTATCGGGAGGGTTTGGAAAGTTCAAAAGCCTTAAGGGCGAGTAAAAATGTGGTTAACGACAACGAAGACCTTTGGAATTCCCCGATATTAAATGCCCTTATTACCCAATAAAACTCAAAACTGTATATATTCCCAAACAAATCCATTTGTACATCATTCTTGATATTGGCATTAAGCAGAAACTTCTCGATGCCCCGGCCGGAAAGCAATAATTGTTTTAATAGCAGGCTTGCAAAAGAAATCAGCAGAGATGTGAAGATCAATTTTAGACCTGTGAAAATAAGATGAAATCTAAACTAATTAAATTTAAAATTGTTCTTCAGATTGCTGTAGATATTTCTAAATGTGTTCACATGGAAGTTCACTTGTCGAGTAAAAAGAACTATGTACTAATTAAATCTAAAATTAATTTTCAGATTTCTGTTGATTTCTTCGTCAAAACTAATTTTTGATGGATTTTCTTAGTTATATACCGTGCCATCATTTAAATTATGGCTTAGAGTAGGCGGAATTTTGTTTCTACGGTCGCCCAGAATGCTAAAATAAAGAGCGGAATAAATTTGAGGTTATGGTAAACTATGAGTTAACGGTCAGTAGTGCCAATCTAATTTAAAATTCAAAGCCTACTCTAAATCATGATTTTTGACGGATTTTCTTTTATATACAGTGTGGAAACTTTAACTGGAATAAAATTCATAACTTCGATATAGGCGATTTTTGCAAAAAATCCCGAAACACGCTAAGTATTGTTTTTTCTTGCCCTCTATTTCTATGTATATGCTGCTTGTTTATCTGTTCCCGGAAGAGCGCAGCCACCTCTGACTTTTTTTTTTCAAATGGAAAGGTATGTCAAGTGACACCTCGTTTGAAAGGTCTCTTCGCAAGTAATACAACACACTATTTATTTCTTGAATATTTACAAAGCCCACGTGATAAAAAAAGAAAACCACTTTTACATTGAACATGTTTCGGCGTAAAGTTGTATGTTTTTGACATGTGTTTTGATGCTATGGAACTGCGTTGCTTAGTTACTAGTGATAATAATAGTCACCAAAGCAGTCACATAGGCTCGTCAAGTTGTCGAAGTGATTTCTAAAATGCAGTATTTAACCGAAAATCTTCGAATCGAGATTCTGATGATGATCGGTTATGGTAACAGAAGACGAAGTCAGCTTGAGGTTGCTCAGTTATTTCGAGAAGAGCATCCGGATTTATCACCCATTAGCCAAGGTACCATAAGCAAAATTGAGACACAATACAACAATTTGGGTCATGTCAGGGTTGTGCCCAGACAGCGAAATCCCACTGCTCAAGCAGATACCAGGCTAAACGTATTATTAACTCTTCAAGAAAATCCAGTGACTCCAGCCAGGCAACTGGCCCGTGACAACGAGATTAGTCATACTACTGTCCTGAAAATTCTTAGATCAGCCAAGCTGTATCCTTACAAGATGCAGGCACTCCAAGAATTAACGGAGGATGACCCGGACCGCCGAATCGAATTTTGCGAGCAAATGATGAACATGATCGACAATAACCAGATTTCATTGGCATCAATTCTTTTTTCCGACGAAAGTACTTTTACCTTACATGGTGACGTTAATCATCAAAATTGTCGTTATTGGGCTGATCATAACCCTCATTGGATGCGAGAAACTCATACTCAGTTCCCGCAAAAAGTCAATGTATGGGCTGGAATAATAGGTGATCAGATTGTAGGACCAGTATTCTTCGATGGTAATCTTAATGGAGCAACATATCTTACGTTTCTTCAAGACGACCTCATGCCAGCGTTAGCCACTTTATTTCTAAATCCATTAGATCCAGATTTACCTGATGAACGAATATGGTATCAACAGGACGGAGCTCCACCCCATTATGCTGTGATCGTTCGTAGATATTTAGACGAAGTTTTTCCCAATAGATGGATTGAAAGAAGAGGTCACATTGAATGGCCGGCGAGATCTCCGGATCTTAGTCCCCTTGACTTTTTTTTGTGGGGATATCTCAAGAGTAAGATCTATGTAACCAAACCAAACGACATTGAGGACCTTAAGCAACGTATTAGGCATGAAATACGGCAAGTCACACCAGAAATGTTACAAAACATTAGAGATGCATGTTATCATCGATTTGCACTTTGCCAAGAAAGAAACGGTGCCCATTTTGAACATTTGTTGCATTAAATAGTATTTAAGTTATAAAAGTGTTTTTTTTTATCACGTGGGATTTGTAAATATTCAAGAAATAAATAGTGTGTTGTATTACTTGCGCAGAGACCTTTCAAACGAGGTGTCACTTGACATACCTTTCCATTTGAAAAAAAAAGTCAGAGGTGGCTGCGCTCTTGCGGGAACAGATAAACAAGCAGCAAATACATAGAAATGAGGGCAAGAAAAAACAATACTTAGCGTGTTTCGGGATTTTTTGCAAAAATCGCCTATATCGAAGTTATGAATTTTATTCCAGTTAAAGTTTCCACCCTGTATGCCGTGCGATCATTTAAATGACAGAGTAGGCGAAATTTTGTTTCTACGGTCGCCCAGAATGCTAAAATGAATAGTGAAATAAATTTGAGGTTATGGTAAACTATGAGTTACCGGTCAGTAGTGCCAATCTAATTTAAAATTTAAAGCCTACTCTAAATCATGTTTTAATAGCTCGCACTTTTCTACTTACAGACGCTCGAATTTTGAAATTACAAAATAAATAAATTAAAATTAAAGGGGGCATCCGAATTTTAATTTAAAGGTTGGGCATGGACAAAAAAAGGTTGGTAAACACTAATCTAACCATATCTTGTACTTTCGAAATTCAAGCGCCTGTAGGTAGAATTATATAATAAAGAAAATCCGCTATAAATCTGTCTTGAAGAAGAAATTAACAGAAATCTGAAAGAGTATTGAAGAAAGGTTGTAAGTATTTTATTCAAAGTTATAATTATCTTCAAGTAACTCAATCAATCCAAATACGATAATTTCCTTCAGAATTATCTCTAGGTATAGTAAACTCAATTGTTTTCTTATTACAAGTTAAGCCCTTTTATTGATTTCTCTTCCTTTTCACGAAGAATGTTCTCTAAATATAATAAATTCAATTATTTTCTTATTGTAAGTTAAACCTTTCTGTAATTATTATGCAAAAGATGTACAACCAAACAACCAGCCCATCTCCTTCAACATATTTACATTACCCTCGATACGTAACATTCCAGAAAAATGTGCGTTCGCCCTTTTAAAAAACGCCGACCCGTTTATTTATAAGCGCCTACTCGCTGCGCCCTTCTCGTCTTCTTGTCTCTCCTCTCGTTCTCTCCTTCTCCTCATCTCCACGGGGGTTTCAACAGGTGAAATTCCTGCGAGAGTTTTATGGGACCGCGTGTGTAAACAAACAAGATTTTTCGACACACACACACACTAAACCCACAATGATCGAGGAAGAATGTTTTTGTTTTTACTGCGGGTCTAATTTACATGTTTCGGCCACTTTTTGGTAATTGGTGGTTGAAATTAGGATATCCCTTGTCACATTATGAGGGTAATTATGAGAGATGATTTTTAATTAACAACATTGTGTCTGTGTGTATAAAACTGGCCGTGTTGTTTCAGACAGAGTTAAGAACTACTTATAGCTTTTTTTTTGTTAAAATGTGTACCCACCCACTGAGCAATACCATTTAAGTAATGTTTCATCAACATTAAAACAACGTTTAATGTTGCTACAATGTTGATACAACATTATTTGTTGTTTTTTTGCTCAGTGGGCACTGGGCAAAGAAACGTTGCATGACATTGAATCAATGTTGCCCCGTAAGATCAAACGTTTCGTTTTAGGTTGCATGATTGTTGAAAAAACATTGCATACACGCTAAATTTCCGCCTGCGGGTACGTTGCATGCTAACTTCCAACAAAAAATGTTGCTGCACTGTTGACAAAGCAACGCCCATGCAACACGAGCGATTACTCTTATTTGTATACACCCAACATACAAATGTATGTATGTTAAGTTGCATAGGATAAATGCATAGAATCCGTGTTGTATACAACCCGATGTACAGCAATTAGGTAAACATTATAGGAATGTATCTCTCGTAATCTTAATGCAATATTTATTTTTATGTTTAAATGGGTAAAAAAATACAAATATATATTGGTAACAAGAAAACACGAAAAAACCGCCTTACGAAAAGTAATGTATAGTCTAGAGGCGGCAGTACCCCAGTACCTTAGATCCAGGTACCCTTAAACTTTGAAAACACTAAAATATTGTTAACAAGTAAACTTCAATTGGAATAAGCGTGTTATACGCGTGGCGCATGAAGTCAAATTTCGAGTTTAGAAAAGCCTTAAAATTTGGTTTGGTCTTTAAGGCTTTTCTAAACTCGAAATTTTACTTCATGCTTAATCTGGGAGTGTAAAACACTCGTTTAAAGCTTTTAATTGAACTTTTTAAAAACAAAGAATATCTGAAGATTTACAGCATATAATTGGGATATGTATACTTAAAAGAAAAACTCCCTGTTTGTTGAATGTCCATGATATGTGTAAACCATAATGCTGCATTACAACACCAGTTTCAACAATTATACAGTGTTAAAAATGCAATGATACGATTTTCAATATATATCCAACTTTTACATTACAATCTTGCATAAAAGTCAAATTGTAATGATTGTTCAACTTTGTGTTACTTTGCCGCAATATTATTGAAACGTTAGAAAATAATGTTGAATTTTAGTATCATTTTCAATATGAAGGTAATGTTTATGAAAAAATATTGCACGAAAAACGTTTATACAATATGTGTAACGTTGCTAAAACTTTGTTGTAATAGTTATAATACAATGTATTATTTTAATATTATGTTTAACATTCGTGCAATGTTAAAAATATTTCCGTGTTCAGTGGATACCCACTGAGCAAACACATTTAAGTAATGTTTCATCAACATTAATACAACGTTTATTGTTGTTACAATGTTGATATAACGTTATTTGTTTGTTTTTTGCTCAGTGGATAGATTCTATAAATATTTAGTTTCATATTAATTAATTAATTTACTATAACTCTGGAAGAAAAATGTTCATGGCTTCTAAAATAACGTGTTTAATACTAGCTAACTGTTTTGGATTTACTTCAAAATCCAAAACAATTAACTAGTATTAAACACGTTTTCTTAACTTTAGAAAGTTCTGTAAACGAATACTCCAAAACCCTTGCAATTTCAAAAATTCCAAAGTAATATCAAGAATTACGAATTTGCAGGCAAGAAAACCAACTGTTGATTTGAGTGCATAAAAACAGTTTTTGTAAACACCACTTTTGGCGAAAAGGCCTTTGTTGGCCCGCCGAAAAAAATTATCATACGAAATTAAATAAAATTGCATGAGTTTGTGAAATTAGCTGCCCTCTTTCACACACACTCCAATTTGCCCCAACCTCGTGGAAGATCCTCGCTTTGATAAATTACACGCCGCTAGTGTTTTTATTTTATTTTAAATAATAAACAAACGTTTGAAGATGGTGAGAATGGTGTTTATTTACATACATATACACACTCACTAGACATGCATAATGGTCGGATGGTTGAGTCTAGTGTCTGCAGGGGAATCAAAATCAGCTGGTTTCTAAAAGCTGCAGACTATACAAAGCAGCTGATCGCTGCTTAACGGAATACTTATAAATTTAAGAGTATTTTGCGGAACACTCTCGTAAAACAATACCTTTACTTATAAAACTGCTTTGGCCGAAGGAGCAGCGCGCTTTTACCGCAGAAGTATATTTTTTAGGCCTATTTTTCACGGTAAACGGTAAACGTAAATTCAGATAATTATTGAACAACAATCCAGGATTTTTTTTTGCCTGCTATCAAAGAACTGGACTATGTGTGTGTGGTTGCAGCAAGATGGGTCCACAACCCACACAGCTAGAACTTTAATGCATTTGTTGAAAGAAGTCTTTCTCGTGCGACTTATCTCCCTGAGAGGGGCATGCTCGCCTGATTCAACCCCCTGTGATTATTTTCTGTGGAGTAATATCAAATTCCAAATTCATAACAGCCGTCTACAGACCCTAAAAGATCATAGCCGAAATTGTCAATATACCAATCTGGAGCTTGAAAGAGTGAACCGAATCTTTCAATTTTGATTGAATCAGTGTATTCACAATTGCGGGCAACATTTACGAGATGTTTTTTTTTTGTATAACGGTATAAAATCAAATTTCCCGTGCTGTGTGACATGAGAAAAATAACAATAAATACAGGGTGACAAAAGTTCCCGCATACATTCTTTCAATAATAGCCGATTTATCGACAAGTAAAACACAAAAACAAATTACATCAAAAGAAAGCCAAGAAACTTCTCTACAAGATTATTTAAACAGGATTATAAAATTTCCACCTTTAGCCGCCACACAGGCCTCGAGATGCTTCCGAAAATATTTGATGATGGTCGTTAGTTGATGGTTTAAAATGTTGGCCCATTCTCGCTGCAGGGACGCTTTCAGGGATTTTATTGACTCGTCGTTTATTGACTTGTTGGTAGAGGCTTTTTTTCTCCAGATGGACCAAATGGAACAATACATCGGGTTTAGGTCAGGAGAGTTTGAAGACCACAAACTTGATTTGAAAATTCTAATGATCGCGATTCGATCTTCCTTAGAGCTCATAATTCCAAAAAGTAATAACGATTTGACACATCAAAGAAATAAATAAACCTTTGATTTGGTTGGCGTTCACTTTGTGGTACATCTTTATAAAATAATATTAAAACACTTAACTTTGTTTTACCACTTTAATTAACTTTTTACAGTAACTATAGTTTCGACTACAAGCTAGTCATTATCAAACTGAGTACCTAAAATACATTGTACATTGTTTTTATATTACAGCATCAAAGAGGGGAGTATACATTATGTCGGTCTGGTCGTTGATGAGGGGAATTTCCAGGTTAGCTTTCAACTTGTGAATTTCCAGCGCTTCCAGTAAATCCATTTTTCGGCCTTTGTCCGACAAATGGAAATTCCCCTCATCAACGACCAGACCGACATAATGTATACTCCCCTCTTTGATGCTGTAATATAAAAACAATGTACAATGTATTTTAGGTACTCAGTTTGATAATGACTAGCTTGTAGTCGAAACTATAGTCACTGTAAAAAGTTAATTAAAGTGCTAAAACAAAGTTAAGTGTTTTAATATTATATTAAATAAATAAACATTGTTTGTAGAGAATTTCAAGGGCTACGAGATAAGCTATACGATAATAATACAAAGTGCTAAAAACGGTACGTAAATGTGTGCGGGAACTTTTGCCACACCCTGTAGTTTTAAAATGTCTAAAGTTTTCTATTTCATTTTCAAAAAAGGAAGTTCCCACGCCCCACCTTGTTGAATTATATGTTTATTGAACAATTTGTTAAGCCAAAGTTGAATTTTTCTAAGAAAAAGTACATTGATTTTTCTGTCAAGTAAGCAGTACATGATTTAGAGTAGGCTTTCAATTTTAAATTAGATTGGCGCTACTGATTGTTAACACATAGTTTACCACAAGCTTAAATTTAATTTATCATGCAATTAGAATTCTGGGCAACCGCACAAAAAAATGCCACCTACTCTAAATCATAATGTAAATGATCGCACGGTAGATGTATACCTATTAAATTGTTTCCTTATGCATTACTGTATATTATTTGGTGGTTTTGAATTAAGTTAGTTTTTTGTAAGTATTTTTTTGTGTGGAATGTGTAAATTCCGGCCGGTTGTTGAATGTGTGATGATTGTGCATCCGAAAGTCAAATGTCTTAAGTCTGGCTTTCGGTGGGAGCGGCGTTTCCCACGAGCCGCTCGACAAGGACAGCGACTTGAAGAATGTGCCGCGAGGGGGTGGAGGGTTGGGGCCTCCTCTCTCTGGTCGGTCTAAAGGAGGCGAAGAGGTCTTCTGCCTCTCCGTCTCGATGTCTGACTGTATCAGATTAGACCACTCGCCGCGTTCCTTCTTCTATCCGCTATTCTAGCGCGCACACCCATACCTATTGCCTTATATTCCCAAAGACCTACATCATCATCCTACTCCTCCATCCTCAATCGTTTGAGAGAGCGCCACACCGCGAATAACTCTTATCTAATGGATTCCCATTTCACGATCAGCGGGTAGACTCCTTTCTAGCCGTCGTCGGCGCCCCTTTACAACCGAGCTAACCTATCTTTAATCATCCGAAATATTAGGCTGTTCAACGGTTTTATTGATTTACATTTTTGATCACGAATATCAAATCAACTTTACATTCATTTTAATTAAATAACCAATTAGTGCATCATGAAGTAAGATTACTTTCAATAAAACCTTGCTCATTATAAACATAAACATAAAAATTAGTAAACTAAACCATTCAGAAAGCACAGTTTTGTGATTAGGCTCTTTACAACACTTTCAATAGAATGTTGAAGATCCAGCTAACATCTAAATCAAAATATGGAGACCAAACAATAGACTTTGATTTCATTTTCTTTTCTGTTTTTTAATCCAAATATTTCAACCCTTATGAAACAAACCAGTGGCATAAAAACGAAATCTTATCAATAGAAAATAAACTTATTTAATTTGAATGTTTACGAAGTTTGGTCATTTGATATGATCATACTGAATTAAATAGACATTAAGCATTAGTCAAGAACTATTATCTTTCAACGAAAGTTTTAAAATTTAGGTTGAATTCCACTTTAAAATGTATATATATAGAACATCCTTATTCAGACAATTACAACAATATAATACGTATATTTTAATTTATTTTTTTACAATGTAGGGTTAGTCTGCTTAGCCTATCGAGCAGAGGTCTTTCTGCCCTGTCTTTAATTTAATTTATTTGAAAAAATGTTATTAAATGCTACGCTTGTGAACTGTTTTGATGAACGGAACAAATGAATTGATGAAAAGTAAGAGAATTAGAACTAGAATTTACATTTTTGTTGATTTGGTAAATTTTTACATATTTTTCAATTTGTTCTAATTTGTAATAATTATTGAATTTGCGATTTTTGTTAAATATTTTATATAACCATTTGTAAAATCAATAATCATGTAATCAAACCTAAGCAGTATATTTTGAACTTAACTTTAAAACAGTGTTTTATACGCGTGGCGCATGAAGTAAAATTTCGAGTTTAGAAAAGCCTGAAAATTTGGTTTGGTCGCTCCGCTTCGCGGAGCGACCAAACCAAATTTTCAGGCTTTTCTAAACTCGAAATTTTACTTCATGCTCAATCTGGGATTGGAAACACTCGTTTAAGGCTTTAAATTGAATTTAGATCAAAAAATCCTGATATGTATACATAACAGGAAAACTACCAGCATTTATTTTTTCATTTTATTAATATGAACATTTAAATACTATTTTTATTATTAATTATTTAATTCTAATACCCATTTTTAATAAAATTGTGGTATTCTATATTGTAAATAGATCTCGTAAACGAAGAAATAAATTTAATGATCGATATGTACACTTATGTGCAATAAAATTAAGCACAAGTCTCATAACTATTTTTCACAATTCTCTAGTTGTATAATTCGGGTTTGTGTTAATTGCCGGGCAGCAGTTTCAATAAATGATAAAACACCATAACTTGAAAATAACACCTTTATTTAAACACCAAAACTAAGAAATTTTGAAAAAAAAAAAAAAACGCTGGTAATAAATATAACAAAGCCGAAATAGAAAAACTATCTTCTATTTTAGTTAGAATTGGAATTTTTGAATTGTTATAGTCTGTTAATCGTTATTGTTAATTGTTATAAATAAACAATTTCGTAACTAGGAAAATCAGTATGCCCGTTTTAATCTATTACATATTTTGTGTGCTTAATTTTATTGCACAGAAGTGTACGAAATATTGCAGACATCAAAAAATGTTATTACATTTTCTCTTTGGTTGAAATGTGCAATATTTACAAATTTTTTTGATTGGTAAATTTATATATTTGTTGCTTTTAATTATTCCATTTAAAATTTGTTTTTTGACAATTTTTAGAAGATGTACCATACACTGTTTCAAGAAATTAACGCACCATCTGCAATTTCTCGAAAATTTTAGAAATTGGTACTGTTTCTCTTTCCAGCGTTACTTGTTTATTCTTATGTTTAAAAGTTTCATTGTTAAAATGTGAGTGAAATATACCTTCAAAATATTCATCATTATTTGTGTAATCGGAAAATAAAATAAAAGCTAAACTTAAAAAGTTAAATATTTTAAGAAATTGTAAGGGAGTGCGGTAATTTCTTGGAGCAGTGTAATTGATTTTGATTACTTTTTACTATCAATTTTACGAGGTTATCGATTTATAGAAGTCCACAATATTTCTTTTTCTTTAAATTATGACGATTTTTCCAATCTTGATTTTTACTTTCCCCTGTATGTAATACAAAGGGAAAGTATTGTTTTCGTGAAAATTTTCAAATCAAACATTTTTGCGGAAATATCCGTTTTGAGGTCCCCTGAGTCGAATAAGACAATTTTTGAAAAATGTCTGTCTGTCTGTCTGTCTGTCTGTCTGTCTGTGTGCGCTGTACCGCAAAAACCGCTAAAGATATCGAGATGAAACTTGAAACTTAAGCTTTTTGTTACAATCGGAAGAACTGAAAAGCTTTTGGTGAAAATCGGAAAACCGGAAGTGGTACTTTACTCTTAGCGTTTTTCAGTTTTTTCAGATTTTTTCAATAAATGTTCATCAAACAAAAAATTCTTTCAAATAAAAGTTGTAGATAATAACAAAATGAAGATGTATTGTTCACTTACTTTTTGTTATAGCACTCTTAGTTTTTGAGATATTTAATAAATAGTGTTTTTTATCTAGTCATTGATTTGTGTCAGTGTGTGTGTTGATACAATTGGAAAATGTTTCAAATAAAAGTTGTAGGTAATAAAATATTAAAGATTTTTTTTATCTTCACTTTTTGTCATAGCACTCTTAGTTTTTGAGATATTCAATAAATAGTGTTTTTTATCTAGTCATTGGTTTGTGTCAGTATGTGTTGATCCAATTGAAAAATGTTTCAAATAAAAGGTGTAGTTATCAAAAAGTTGAAGACATTTTGGAAATAATAATGCTATAAATATTTTAAAAGTGATTTAATACGCAATTTACGGGGGAAAGTACTATTATGGACACATCACCATTTTTTTTAATCAATTTCAGTCGTTTCTTTGTTAACATATCAATTTAGCTATTTTTTTGCTGTGGCCACATACAGTGATTTTTTTAGGTATACATATTACGATTTTTCGATGGACATTCGTTATTTTTATAAAAGCTTTCAATTTGAAGCTTCTAACGAGTGTTTCCACTCCCAGATTAAGCATGAAGTAAAATTTCGAGTTTAGAAAAGCCTTAAAATTTGGTTTGGTCGCTCCGCGAAGCGGAGCGACCAAACCAAATTTTCAGGATTTTCTAAACTCGAAATTTTACTTCATGCGCCACGCGTATAAAACACTGACATAAAGTAAAAAAAAATACACTTCTTATGTTTGATCTTTACTTCAATACATACACCTTTTGCTGTAACTTTAGGATTTTGAGATATTATCTTTTTTATTTAATAGTCATATAAATATCGAGGAAATAGTAAACCTTTTTTCCTTTTATTTTTTGTCGTTTGACTATTATGGGCAGGATTTCCCCCTTTCCCTCGTGGATCCGTGTTCATTCAAGAAAATATGTTGACAGTTTATTGCTAGCAAACAATTGCTAATAATTATTGCAATTTTGGTTGACAGTGAAAACTTTTTTGATGTTTATAATCAGTGTGCTCAGGACTATAAGATTGGCAACAATTGTTAATAATTATTGCAATTTTACTTAACAGTGAAAACTTTTTTGATATTTGTGATCAGCGTATCCAGGAGTACGAGTATGCTAAATTTAATAAAATTCTCAGTAAAAATAAAAATAAATGAACAGATAATTCACAAATAGTGCTTCGCTCGTACTCAGTGCTTTGCTCGTACTCAGCTCGCTTCGCTTGCGCTGAATGGCGTGTCGTGTTGCTGTTAGTGCACGCTTCGCTCGTACTCAGCTCGCTTCGCTCGTACTTAGCTCGCTTCGCTCGCGCTGGATAGCGCCTTGTGCTGCTGTTACTGCTCGCTTCGCTCGCGCTTGTTGGCGCCTTGTCCTGCTGTTACTGCTTGCTTTGTTTGCCTCGCTTCGCTCGGATGGCGCCTCGTGGTGATGTTACTGCTCGCTTTGCTCGCCTCGTTTCGCTCGTACTCACCTTGCTTCGCTCTCGCTGGATGGCGCCATGTGCTGCTGTTACTGTTCACTTTGCTCGCCTCGCTTCGCTTCGCTCGTACTCAGCTCGCTTTGCTCGCGCTGGTTGGCGCTGTTACTGCTTGCTTCGCTCGCCTTGCTTCTCTCGTACCCAGCTCGCTTCGCTCTCGCTGGATGGCGCCTTGTGCTGCTGTTACTGCTCGATTTGCTCGCCTCGCTTCGCTCGTACTCAGCTCGTTTCGCTCGCGCTGGATGGCGCCTCGTGCTGCTGTTACTGCTCGCTTTGGTTGCCTTGCTTCGCTCGTGCTTAGCTCGCTTCGCTCAGGCTGGATGGCGCCTTGTGCTGCTGTTACTGCTTGCTTCACTCGTACTCAGCGCGCTTCACTCGCGCTGGACGGTGCCTCGTGCTTCTACTACTGCTCGCTTCGCTCGTAATCAGCTCGCATCGCTCGCACTGGATGGTGCCTCGTGCTGCTGTTAATCGTTTCATATCTGTTGATATTAAAAATTGAATTGACGGACGCATATGTGAAATGTTTGTTGTAGTGCATATTTGTTAAATAAATTGATAAATTAAATAAGATAAAAGGGTCTTCTCAATGGAAAGTAAATTTCTTCTCTCCACGTAATATAAATAATTGTTCAAAAAATGTCAGAGGTACGCTTTTTTTCGGAGGATTTGTGACCATTTTTGGGGGTAAATGTGTTTATCTAGCACAAAATAATGTGCTATAACTTATCGAGAAAGAATTGTATATATTCAAAAGATAATTTAATATTAGTAATCAGCGTAATATTTCTAGTTTAATATGCCAATTTCATCTAAATCGGACTACATTTAAAAATTATTGTTTTGTGATTTTTTGTTTATAACTCTTGCAGTTAAACTTGGCAGCGATTTACATAATTGGATAAAGCGTTAAATTCTACATAGAATTTATAAGTTTCATGAAAATCGGAGTTGTAATTAACCTGTAATTACGAGATATAAAAATCTAATTACGCGATCTACTCAAAAAGTATCCTTTGTATCAAATTGTGGTTACCACTAATGTAACTCTTTTTCTAATACTGTGTGCATTTTTATTAACATCTGCTAAGTAATTGTGGAAATATCAACGATCAAAAATTACGAAATATATATTTTATGGCTGGACACTTTATGGCTAACTTCACAGGTGTATAAATTTATGCTCTGAAAATTGCTGGTAGGCTACAAATGTCTACGATTACAAAAATTAGTATTGGTATAAGTTGGACTAGACTGTCTAAAACCTGAACATTTTGAACTCTATATAGAATTCATATGCTGCCCACGAAGAAAGAAGTTTGGAGACATATGGTTTAGGTAATACTGGTATCGTATGGTTGGTTAAAAAAAAAACCTCTAGACTGCCATGATTTAATCTTTTTTTTTTAATTTAAGTTGGCTACACGCTTTAGGAATTGACATATAAAACGTCAGACATAATAATTATAATGTATAATTTCAGAGTTGCCAACCTACAATATTTTCCATGGCACTCTAGAGGTCTTATTTTATTGAAATCATATGTTCAATAAAATAAAAGCTTTAGAGTGCCATGGAAAATATTGTAGGTTGGCGACTCTGAAATTATGCATTATAATTATTAGTCTGACGTTTTATATGTCAATTCTTAAAGCGTGTAGCCAACTTAAATTAAAAAAAAAAAGATGAAATCATGGCAGTCTAGAGGTTTTTTTTATTTTCTTGGAGGTCGAAATATTTAAACAGTTAGCTAAACTAGATGATTATTACAAAACACACCTTACAAAACTACGTGTTGCTTTTAAAATATATATATAAAATAAAACCTCAAGAGTGCAATGGAAATTGTAGGTTGGCAACTCTGAAATTATACATTATAATTATTATGTCTGACGTTTTAAATGTCAATTCCTAAAGCGTGTACCAAACTTAAATTTAAAAAAAGATGAAATCATGGCAGTCTAGAGGTTTGTTTATTTTCTTTGAGGTCGAAATATCTAAACAGTTAGCTAAAATAGATGATTATTACAATACACACCTCACAAAACTACTTGTTGCTTTCAAAAAATATATATAAATTAGTACCTTTTTCTCACAATATACCTCAAGAATTACCCATAACAAGAATTCTTCTCGCGTCAAAAAACAGCATTCATCTTTCTTCCTCCCGAAGAGATATAAATTACCATCCGAAAAAGAGGGCCCACGGGGTGCTTCCAGGAACTTTCCAGGGTGAAATACATCACACAAAAGCGGCGCCCTTTCTAACTCTCAGAGGGGGGCCTTTCAATCTTCCCCCTCAGGACATTCTAACCCCTGTCAATTCGTGGCAATTAATGGTGTAATTGCTAAATACTCATGAGTGTGTGATGTAGTTTTTTTGTTGTTGAGAGATTAATTTATGTTGGATTATAAATTGGGTTCACGCGTTTTGAACAGCATTTGTTGGGGATGTGGGTATTAATTGACATGTGTAAAACAGGAATGGGGTTGTTGTGAGTAATTTTGTAATCGAAAAATAATCACAAACAGCAAGTCTTTCTGTTTTCAGCATATATTGACAAAAAAGACTTAAATGATAAAAATACTAGATTGGTTCAGGTTTTAAATTAAAAATCCTAGCCAAATATCATGCTAAGAAACCTAAGAACAGGTTTTTAATAATAATAATAATATAATAATAATATCATTTATTTCCGGTGTATGTACAGTAACAATTATTATACAAGTATAGAGTTGGTACAGCACAAACATGGAAACACGTCACATCAATTAACATAGAGCACTAATATAATCTAATAAAATTCATTCGTATTATATGGCTCCAATGTGCGCAATAGATCAAAAAGCATATGCTTCATTTTATCAAAACTGCCTGCGTTCTTTATGTCTTGAGGAAGGTGGTTGTAAAATTTGATGCAATTGTATAGTGGCCCTTTCTCAAACATACTTAACTTGTGCGATGGATACCTGAAGGTTATACCATGTCTAGTATTGTGGGTGTTATCTAAAGTATATTGAGAGAATAACTCACCATGTCTACATAAAAACTTAATACATTCGTATATGTAAATTGCTGGAACGCCTAATTAAACAAATACAGGTAATTTTTTTAAGTATACATATGCCTTACATTTTCAGGCATTGTTTTGTTTTTGAATAGAGTTTAATTTGAAGCTTCTAGCGAGTGTTTCCACTGGATTAAGCATGAAGTAAAATTTTGAGTTTAGCAAAGCCTAATAATTTGGTTTGGTCGCTCATCGAAGCGACCAAATTAAAGCGAAGTGGAAATTTTACTTCATGATTAATCGAGAAGTGGAAACACTAGTTCAAAACTTCAAATTGAACTCTTATAAAAAACAATTAATGAATGTAATTTTACAGTGCATGCATGGGCATATGTATACTTCAAGGAAAAATTCCCTGTACAACCAATAATCATGATAAGAACGTTTTTTTTAGTCCTGAAAAATATTTACCAAAAATTCATTCTAAGAAAATGTATACCTGGTTTTTAATTGAAAAAAACTAATTAACACTCATACAATGAAAAATAATTGGAGTACCAAGTTGATTATGATCAAAATTGATTAACCTATTTTTTCCCGGTGATCCAAAAATGGAACACTAGATTTTTTTCCCAATTATTAAAAAACCTGTAGTCACACGAGTTTGTTTGTTTTATACACTTGTTAAAAATAATAATTCGGGAAAAAACGGGTTAAAAACTAAAATTGATGGACTGATTTTGCCCAGACTTGTATTTTTTGGTTTAGTTTATAATCAATTAAATAATTCGGAAGTTTCAAGTTGATCAAAAAATATGCTAAACTATCATGGTTTAAAAAGGATCAACATTTTGCACAAATAAAAAAAACTGTCCAAACATTTCTCGGATTCTAATCTAAATAAAATTATGTCACAGTGACAAAAACAAGACCAAACTTCTCGGTATCAAGATAAATATAGCCATCCGGATGGAGATGACTGAGATGGCTCTCCGGCGAAAGAGAACGAGCAATTTATTTGCATACACGAAGTTAAAGTTGATGATGATGATGAGAGAAGCCGGCCAAAAACAAAGGATCTCGTGCAGAATCGGTTCTGACCTTGAGCTGTCTCATCCTCATTATTACATATTTCCAGTAGGGAACTGTGTAATCTTGCGCGGTTCGGCGCCTTCTCTACTCTTCGAAAATTTTCCAATTAAATAATTTCGCCGGTGTTTTTTTTCCTTCTGGTTCTTCGAGCGGTTTATGAACGAAAATGTTCATTCAATGGATGAAAACGTGAGAAAACCATTGAGAGTGTTCGCGAGTGAATAATAGTGGAAACTGAAAGTCGAAAATATACAATTTTATGAAAATATTTAGGGTCAACATTTCGAGTTATTTAATCAATTTTTTTTTTGTTATTTCTGCTTGAAGTAAGAATTATGTTAAATTCTATCATACGGAATTTAACATACTTCTTACTTCAAGCAGAAATAATAAAAAAATATTGATTAAATAACTCGAAATATTGACCCTAAATATTTTCATAAAATTGTATATTTCGTGGATATGTTATAAAAATCATAAGTTAAATAAAATTTGGAGTGGACGTTAAGAAGACATTATTGCATTTTCATAATAAGTTAAAAACAAGAAATACAACATCCCTATTTTTGGAGAAATTTTTAAATGAATGTCGAAAATATACAATTTTATGAAAATATTTAGGAAAATTAAAGTTAAAAATATTCACAATATGAAAATTCTTTGAAAAATGTTCATGGAATTTTGTGTGAATATTGCTCTTTCAAAATATGTCAAAAACAGAAATATGCCATCGATAGTTTTCCAGTTATTTTTAACTGAAAGTCGAAAATATACAATTTTATGAAAACATTTAGGAAAATAAAGTAATAAATAACTGTATTGTTTCGAGTTTACGTGAAGTGATTAATCACCAATAGAAAGACTGTTATTCCTTACTTCACTTTTTATTTTTATGTTATAATATAAAATAAAAAGTGAAGGAATAACAGTCTTTCTATTTGTGAAAGTTATAAATATTCACAATATGAAAATTCTTTGAGAAATATTCATGGAATTTTGTGTGGATATTAAGAAGACATTGCTCTTTCAAAATATGCCAAAAACGGAAATATGCCATCTATAGTTTTGCAGTTATTTTTAACTGAAAGTCGAAAATATACAATTTTATGAAAATATTTAGGAAAGGGAAGAAAGACCTTTGGTCGATAGCCCGGACAGACTAACACTAATATGTATGATAGGTATATACATTTTTGTACCGTATATTGTATTGTCTAAATGAAGATGTTTGTCCGTATTTCAACAAAATGTATGGGAATCTTGGTTATTTGAAGAGATAGAGAATCGGTTAAATTGGGGCAAAGTACACAACTTTGCCCCAATTTAACCGATTCTATTAGGGCCTAACAATAATCTGAAAACAATTTTGAAATATCTTTTTCTGTTTTTGATATCGACAAAAAACTAATTTTTTGAAAAATCGGTTTTATTTTTTTAATCAAAAACAACTGAATCTGGACATTTAGAACTTTGGCAATATACAGGCACTTTTTAATGAGGTATCTAGCAGCATATTTTTTTCAAGAAAACTATAACGTTTACCCGGGGACCATAGCCAACTTTTGTTTTTCTTATGGGCGCCATTTGGTATTTTCATATTTTTTGAAAGAATATATTTTTCTGAACTCAGTGGTGTATCAAACTCATAATTTATTTTAGATTTGATATTTAAAATTATGATATTTTCTTTTTTGCAAAGAGTGCCTTGGAAAATATGATGTCACATCTGTTAATCAATAAAATCTTGACAGCAGTCAATCATTGTTAGCACTCAAAATTAATTAATAACGGTCAGACTTTTGTAATAATTGTAATAAGTATCGATTATCACACAAAAGTTGCACAAACTAAATTTATTATTAATATTCCAAAACAATTCACAAAAAAGGTAATTTTTGCATTTTTTCGCTACTTCTCGGTAAATATTCACCACCATCACATCTAAGTATTATATATTTTGAACTTTACTGTAAATCAGTGGTTTATACGCGTAGCGCATGAAGTAAAATTTCGAGTTTAGAAAAGCCCCGCGAAAATTTGCCTCGGGTCGCTGCGCGACCCTCGACAAATTTTCTACGCGGGGCTTTTCTAAACTCGAAATTTTACTTCATGCTTAGCCTGGGAGTGGACAACACTCGTTCATAGAAGTTTCAAATTGAAGAATCACTCTAGATTACTAAGTTTATTACCATTTTACAAAGGCTACAGACCAATCATGGTCTTCGGAGACCGAAGGCTACAGGGAATCGAAGTTGTTTTACAAGAAAACAACGAATATCTAAAGGTTTACAGCATGGATAGGAAAGAAAACATCCAATTTTGAAAAAATATCGAAGTTGGGTTGGTTTTTAGTGCATTTTTAACTTCACTTTAAATTCGTGTTTAATACGCGTGGTGCATGAAGTAAAATTTCGAGTTTAGAAAAGCCCCGTGAAAATTTGTCTCGGGTCGCTGCGCGACCCTCGACAAATTTTCTACGCAGGGCTTTTCTAAACTCGAAATTTTACTTTATGCTTAGTTTGGGAGTAAAAGACACTGTGATGTTTAAAATACAACACAACTGTTAAAATCTTTATCGTCGGATGCCTGTCTTCAGGGGTGATGTGTAAGAAAATTATGGGTCCTAGGAGTTGCCAAATGAGTGAGTTACTCAACTGTTTCCAAGGCACTCTTTTCAAAAACCAAGAGATTAAAATTTTACATACAAAATGTACAATAAACTATAAGTGTGATACGTCATTGAATTCAGTAAAGAATATTCTTCCAAACAATATGATAATCCAAAATGGCGCCCATAAGAAAAACAAAAGTTAGCTATGGTCCTTGGGTAAATGTTATTGTTATCTTAAAATAAAATATGTTACTAAATTTATCATTAAAAAGTGCCTCTATACTGTCAAAGTTGTAAATGTCTGGATTCAATTGATTTTGAATAAAAAATAAAAACAAAATTTCAAAAAATCCGTTTTTTAACAATATCTCAAAAATGAAAGAAGATATTTCAAATTTGTTTTTAGATTATTACTGGGCCCTAAATTATGCAACTTTGCCCCAATTAACTGACTTTCTATCTCTTCAAATAACCGAGATTCCCATACATTCTGTAAATCCGTAGCAATACTGTTCAGTAAAAAACTAAGTGAAAAAGACATACATATATCTTTAAACAATATACCTTTAATTTTTGTTGAGGAAGCCAAGAATCTTGGGTTAATTATTGATAATAAATTAAGGTTTTCCTCACAAATTTCAAAGTGTATCCGAATTGCTTACTGTAACCTTAAGTTGATTTATGCGGCCAGATCTTTTTTATCACGAGAATTAAAAACGCTGCTATGCAATAGTTTAGTTCTTTCGCATTTCAATTTTTGTGATGCAGTGTATGGGCCGTGTTTGACTGCAGCTACACAAAAAAGAATTCAGCTAGTGCAGAACTCATGTCTCAGATTGATCCACGGCATACGGAAATATGATAGAATATCACACACATTAAAAATTACGAACTGGATCAACATGGAAGGAAGGAGATACTTACATATGACATGTTTGTTCAATAAAATAATCCATTTGAAATGCCCACAGTACCTTTACAAAAAGATATCATTTCGCACTGATGTACATAACATTAATATAAGAAATAAAGGCCTCTTAACACCACCAATTCACCGAACAACCTATTTTGAGCGCAGTTTTACTTATAATGTAGTAAAAGTGTACAACAGTATTCCTATTGAGTATAAAACTCAATCACTGTCAGCATTCAAAAGATCTGTAAAATTCTTAATGTTTTCACGTGACTCATAGTGATTGTATTTTTAGTTACTGCTGCAATTATTATTATTATTATTATTATTATTATTAATAATGATATTGTTATTATATACGTTATTTTTATTGTAATTGCGAATTTTTCAATTTTACTGCTATTGTTATGATATTACATATATATATTTAAGTTTAAGCCATAATATTATTCTTAGTTTAATTTGGGTTGAGTTGAAAGCAGATTTGCTTGTATAAGCTATTTTCTGTACTCCGCCCATGGGTTTTCTACAATGTCTATTGTTTGTAATTATATTGGGATATTGTAATTTTTTATTGTAGAAAATAAAGAATATTATTATTATTATTATTATTATTATTAAATACGGACACCCTGTATATTTATGAAAATTAAAGTAAAGTAAAGTAAAGTTTTTATTTACGGATATCTCCTTTGATATTACAAAAACATACAATAATAAAATTATAATCATATAAAATTAATACTACGTAAATAGATATAAGTATAACAAATGAAAACACATGTAATAAAAACGGACCTATACAATACATAATAAAATGAACGACAAGTATAGATGATTGCACAATTTAATATAGCTTCAATACTTACAAAAACCACCACTCATTATCAATTTAGAAATTATTTCACTAATATTCCCGCGTTTTAATTGAGACATAAAATGTGAGTGTGAACTATGAAATAAATCAAAATATGGATTTAGAGATATTAAATTTGAGTAAAGTTTAAATCATTCACAATATGATCTTTAGATCTTTAGAATGTTTTCTGGACGTTAAGAAGACATTGCTTTATCAGAAAATGCGAAAAACAAAATAGTTTTAGAATCATTTTCGATTGAAAATTGAAACTATACAATTTTATGAAAATATTTAGGAAAATTAAAGTTTATAACATTAAAAGTGCGATTCTTTTCGCAATAGATTGCAAAAAGAATCGCACTTTTAATGTTTGAAGTATTCTGCAACCAAGAATTGGCAATTTCATTTATACCTAAAGTTTATAACATTGACAATATGAAAATTCTTTAAGAAATCTTTGTGGAATTTTGTGTGCATGTTGAAAAGATCAAATCTTTCAGAATATGTCAAAAACAAAAAAATACGTTACCGATAGGTTTTAAATTATTTTTAATTGAACCGCGAAAATATACATTTTTTTGAAAACAATAAGCGAAATTTAAGTTTAAAACATTCACAATATGAACATTTTTTGAGAAATCTTCATGGAACGTTATGTGGATGCTAAGAATAGATTACTCTTTCAGAATATGTCCAAACAAAAAATACCCCATCAAAAATTTTCGAGTTATTAGAACTAGTTCCAGAATTATGTAAAATATTTAGGGAAATTTAAGTTTTAAACATTCACAATATGAACATTTTTTGAGAAATCTTCATGGAACGTTATGTGGATGCTAAGAATAGATTACTCTTTCAGAATATGTCCAAACAAAAAATACCCCATCAAAAATTTTCGAGTTATTAGAACTAGTTCCAGAATTATGTAAAATATTTAGGGAAATTTAAGTTTTAAACATTCACAATATGAACATTTTTTGAGAAATCTTCATGGAACGTTATGTGGATGCTAAGAATAGATTACTCTTTCAGAATATGTCCAAACAAAAAATACCCCATCAAAAATTTTCGAGTTATTAGAACTAGTTCCAGAATTATGTAAAATATTTAGAGAAATTTAAGTTTGAAACATTCACAATATGAACATTTTTTGAGAAATCTTCATGGAACGTTATGTGGATGTTAAGAATAGATTACTCATTTAAAATATGTCCAAACAAAAAATACCCCATTAATAATTTTCGAGTTATTTGAACTAGTTCCAGAATTTTGTAAAATATTAAGGGAAATTTAAGTTTAAAATATTCACAATATGAACATTTTTTGAGAAATCTTCATGAAACGTTATGTGGATGTTAAGAATAGATAATTCTTTCAGAATATGTCGAAACAAAAAATACCCTATGAATAATTTTCGAGTTATTAGAATTAGTTACAGAATTTTGTAGAATATTTAGGGAAATTTAAGTTTGAAACATTCACAAGATGGATTTTTTTGAGACAACCTCATGCAATTTTGTTTGGATGTTAAGAAGTCATTGCTCTTTCACATTCAGGGTTGTTAAAAAAAACTTTTTTTTCATTTTAATTAAAACAAACAGTTTTTTTAACAAAACGTGTTTTTTTCATTGATACAGCGTTTAAAACATTAACGATTAAAAACTTGTTTAAAACACGTTTAAAACGTGTTTATAACAGAAAATACAGGGAATTTTTCTTTTAAGTATACATATCCCGATAATTTCAGCGTTTTTTTTTATTTTGCGGGAATTCGTTGTTTCAAAGCGGTTAATTCGAGGCCTTTAACGAGTGTTTTCCACTGCCAGACTAAGCATGAAGTAAAATTTCGAGTTTAGAAAAGCCTAAGAATTTGGATTGGCCGCGTAGCGAAGCGGAGCGGCCAATCCAAATTAGGCTTTTCTAAACTCGAAATTTTACTTCATGCGCCACGCTTCAAAACACTGATTTACAGTGAAGTTCAAAAGCACACACATACAACAACAATTATAGGCAACCTAATATACGTTAGAGTTATTGGGTTGCCTATAATTACTGTTTTAAACAATTTGTTTAGCGCAGAATTTGGCTTACGTTTTATTCACATCTACATATTAGATTGCTAGAGCCGTATATTTTAAACTTTACGATATTTCAGTGTTTTATACGTGTGGCGCATGAAGTAAAATGTCGAGTTTGACTTCACGCTTAATCAAGGAGTGTAAAACACTCGTTAGATGTTTCATTCACAAACACTACAAATACCCCTCAAGTGGGTTCCTTGGGGAACCCCGGAGGTTACGGAAACCGGGTTTAAAATATGTACTTCCTGCTTAATCTAACAATTTGATTGTTTTTCAGGTTGTTGCATAATAAATATTTTTACAAGCACATACACAAGCAGCACCACGAATGGATCGCCCCGATCGCGGTGACGGCCCCCCTGGAGCACATCTTTCTCCAACCTGGTGCCCCCAGCTCTGGGGGTGTTCATAATGGGCTCCCACGTGGCCACAGCCTACCTGTGGTTCTCGCTGGCCATGCTGTCGACCCTCAACGTCCACTCAGGGTACCATCTACCATTTTTCCCATCACCAGAAGCACACGACTTCCAACATCTTAAGTAAGTACAATAAACCAGGGTTGTTGAAAAAACGTTTTTTTTTTCATTTTAATTACAACAAACAGTTTTTTATACAATACGTGTTTTTTTCATTGAAACAGCGTTTAAAACATTAACATTTAAAAACATGTTAAGAACACGATTAAAACGTGTTTAATACAGAACATACAGGGAATTTTTCTTTTGGGTATACATATCCCGAGAGTTACAGCGTTTTTTTAAATTTGCGGGAATTCGTTGTTTCAAAGCGGTTAATTTGAGGCCTTTAACGAGTGTTTTCCACTCCCAGACTAAGCATGAAGTAAAATTTCGAGTTTAGAAACGCCTAAGAATTTGGATTGGCCGCGTAGCGAAGCGGAGCGGCCAATCCAAATTAGGCTTTTCTAAACTCGAAATTTTACTTCATGCGCCACGCTTAAAAACACCGATTTACAGTGAAGTTCAAAAGCACACACATACAACAACACTTATAGGCAACCTAATATACGTTACAGTAATTGGGTTGCCTATAATCACTGTTTTAAACAATTTGTTCAGTGCAGAATTTGGCTTACGTTTTATTCACATCTACATATTTGATTGCTAGAGCCGTATATATTAAACTTTACGATATTTCAGTGTTTTCCGCGTGGCGCATGAAGTAAAATTTCGAGTTTAGAAAAGCCTAATTTGGATTGGCCGCTCCGCTTCGCTACGCGGCCAATCCAAATTTTCAGGCTTTTCTAAACTCGAAATTTTACTTCATGCTTAGTCTGGGAGTGGAAAACCCTCGTTTTAAGATTCAAATTGAAATCTTTTAAAAAAGCAACGAATGTCGTAAAATTTACAGTGTATGCATACGTATACCTGAAATAAAAATTCCCTGTATTTAAATATCACATTAATGCACACACAGCAGTAATATTTTATTGTAATAAAATGTTAAGTTTAATAATGTAATTTGAAATATCTTTACCAATTTAGTTAAAATTTAAAAATGTAAACAAAAAATCTTAATGATGTAGTAAAAAAAAGACCTTTATTGGCATAATATTACATTACATCCATATTTACACTAATCGCTGCCCCCTCTCTTCCTTCTGCTTTCCCCCTCTTCCCCCAATTAATGAAGTAGTATAAAATATAATTTAGCAAACTTATGATAATAAAAAAAAATGTTTTTAACAAATTTAAGATTTAAAACATGTGTAAAACAAAACCGTTTAAAACACGATGGCTGTTTTTAAACATGTTTAAAACACTGTTTTAAAACAAAGTGTTTTAAACATAACAACCCTGTTCAGAATATGGAAAAACCCAAAAATACGTCACCGATGGTTTTTGAGATATTTTCAATTGAAAGTAAAAAAAATAGAATGTTATGGAAATATCAAAGTTTATCAATGTTTAATACATTCACAACGTGGAAGTTCTTTTAGATATCTTTATGAAATTATATGTGTGCGTATAAAAAAATCATTGCTCTTTCAGAATATACCAAAAACAGAAAATACGGCATTGACAGTTATTTTATTTTTAAATGAGTCGCCCAGATGCAAAACCGGCCATACTTGTTTTGACAAATTTGTGGCAAAATGACAAAAACTAATTTTGCAGCGTCTTTTAAATAAATGAAAATTGTGTTAAATCAGTGTTGTATCGAATTAGGACAAGAAAAATTATGTGAAACTATTTCATATTTTCATATATCATATTTCATATTTATTGATGCAATAACAATGTACATGTTTTACATAAGTCACTTCTTAAATAATTAATAGTAAATTAATAATAAAAATAATAACATATAATATTAAAATTCCATAAACCCAAACAAATCCCAGCTCCTGATTCCTTTCCATCGACAAAACAACTCCACCTTCTCAATTACCATAAACGACCAAGTCATCTTCCCCTCCGCCACCTGCAAGTACCTAGGTATTCACATTGATCCCAAATTCACATTCAAAACCCACTCCGCAATCCTTAAAACAAAAGTCAAGAATCGGGCGGCCCACTTTAGAAGTCAAACAACAAGGCATCAGTACAAACACAGCCGTACATATATATAAAATGATCTGTCGCCCTTTACTTGACTATGCCTCAATCCTTTATCACAACCCCCATCCTACCACCCTAAAGAATTTGCAAGTCGCCGATAGATCGGTCCTTAGAGTGTTGACCAAAATCCGACACCCCCAAAACCCCCTACATAACCCATCCAATACCCTACTTTATGAACACACTTAGCTGAAAAATTCGCCTCAAATCCTATCCTCTACAATCTCCTTCACCCTTTATGTATCCCTCGAAACCAAAACATCACTCCCAAGCGTAAACGTTTCACCATCACCATTCATGATTTCATTGCATCATTCCATGACATTAGTGATCATGACGATTTGTGAACAGTAATCATCTGACAGACATTGGACGACACTAACAAACAAGAGGTTTTTTACACAAGAACGGACAAGGACAAACAATTAAAATTCAGGCGGAAAGACCAATGGTCGATAGCCAATTGGCAGAAGAATTTATTTGTTATTTTAGCCATCAGAATTATATTTATGTTAATTATTTATTGTACAATCTGCCAATAAAGATTTATATAAAAGGTCCACCAATAAGCGCGCTCGATCTTTAAAATAAAATAAAGCAAGTTGTGTGAGAGGTATAAATGAAATTTATTTTTTGTTTGAAAGAGTATTCGAAGGCATTATGTATGGAAAATAATATCGTTCAAATGGCCACCTCGGCTTTGCTTGGTGGCGCGCATACGAGAAGTCCAATTTTCAATGACTCTGGCGCACAAATCGGCCTGTATTTCATCGATGGCGTGGCGTATGTTGACTTTGAGGTCATCAGTGTTTTGTGGTTGGTTTGCGTAGACCTGCGATTTAAGAAAACCCCACAAGAAATAGTCTAGTGGGGTTAAATCGCACGATCTCGGTGGCCAGTTGATGTCGCCTCCGCGCGAGATAACCATTCCTCCGAAGCGCTCGTGCAGAAGATTCATTGTGGCGCGCGCTGTGTGGCTCATAGCGCCGTCCTGCTGAAACCACATATCCTCGACATCCATATTGTCGATTTCATGCCAGAAAAAGTTCGTTATCGTGGATCTGTATCGTTCGCCGTTTACCGTGATGGCCACACCATCGTCGTTCTCGAAGAAATACGGCCCGAGGATGCCTCCGGCCCAAAGTCCACACCAAACAGTTACCTTTGCTGGATGCATTGCGACCTGGTGGACCTCCTGTGGATTGTTCTCGGCCCAATAACGGCAATTCTGCTTGTTGACATTCCCATTTATCCAAAAATGTGCCTCATCGCTGAAGATGATTTTGCGACCAAACTCGGGGTCGACTTCCAACTGCTCTAAAGCCCTATCAGCGAAGATACGGCGCTGTCTATGGTCGTTTATTTTGAGCTCTTGTGTCAGCTGGATCTTGTACGGATGCATGCCCAAATCCAGATGCAAGATTCGGCGAAGTGATGTTACCGAAAGGCTGAGTTCCTGTGCGCGACGTGAAATTGACTGTCGCGGATTTTCACGCACACTATCGCGCACAGCGGCCACATTCGCGGCAGATCGGACGTTTTGACGACGCGTCGGTGTTGGCTTATTGTTCACCGAACCGGTTGCCTCGAATTTGTTTATCAAACGACGGATAGTCGACTCAGCAGGACGACCAATTGCACCGTAAAATTGGCGGAGCGCGCGGAACGTTGCCCGAACCGATGAATGATTTTCGTAATACATTTTAATGATTTGCACATGTTGCTCGCGGCTGAATTGGTTCATGGTAATTTGTGAAGATATACTGAATAATAACAACTAGGTTTGACAACTCTACCACAAACAACATGGCCGCCATCAGCTGTCAAAGATCGAGCGCGCTTATTGGCGGACCCTTTATATATAATATTAAAAGTTGAAATTTAAAATTTAAACGCTTCACTAAAATTAAAATCGAGATAATCTTCCCAGCAGTAAAATGCATTACTTGATAGGAAATCCTTCATTGTCCGATAAAACTTATTGTAGGGTAATTCCTGGATGGTCGTAGGCAGGACATTAAAAAATTTGATCGCGTAGAAACGTTCTCCCGTCCGCGCTTTTGTCAGCCTTGTAGCTTTTAAATAAAAATCCGATTTCTGTCGAGTCTTGTATTTATTAATATCACTGCATGTCAGGTAATCATTTAAGTTGCGTTTAATATGGGAAAGGCAAACAAGTATCTAGAGTGATGGGAACTTCAATATGTTCAGATCAATAAATACTTGTCTGCAGTCGTCTGTGTAGTTGATCCCAGCGATGACTCTGACTGCTCTTCTTTGGAGTCCAAAAAGCCGGTGTCGGATGGCGGCGTGTCCCCAAGCAATAACCCCATAAGATATTTTACTCTGAATTAGAGAGAAATATGTCGTACGAACAATATCTTTTGAAACCAAAGATACTAGACTGCGAATAAGAAATATAGTAGAACAGAGCTTTGCAAGTGTGTCCCTATTGGTATTTCCAAGATAGAAAAGAGTCAAAATGAACTCTCAAAAACTTCGTAGAAGCCTGCTGCTGCACTCTGCTCTTTAACGAAAAAGTGAGCGTAGCTGATTTACTGCAATTGAGTTTCAGACGGTTATTTAGGAACCATTCTGAAACTTCGTTAAGTGATTGATCGTGAAAAGCGGTAGCTGAGGTCAAATTCACCACCATTATTATTAATAATGGTGTCGTCCGCATATTCGTGGCTGACAACGCACAGGGTCATTAATGTAGAGTAGAAATAAAAGCGGTCCTAATACCGAACCCTGCGGTACCCCATGTTCAATAGCTGAGGCTTCAGATATGGTTCCGTTGGATAAGACACACTGCGTTCTTCCAGAGAGATAGAAGAGTAAGTGCCGACAGCTATCTGGGTGTATATTGTTAAAATACAGTTTACGCAGCAGTATTTCATGAGAAACACAGTCGAAGGGCTTAGACAAGTCCAGGAAAGTAGCCATTGATACTGAGCCTTCCTCAAATGCATCAATGATTGTTTCGGCAAAGATAGATATCGCCGCCGCTGTTGATCGACCCTTTCTGAAGCCATATTGCTCAGTTACTAGGATTTTCGTTTCTTCAAGATAGGAGACTAATTGGTTCAGCATAATTTTTTCTAATATTTTTCCAAATTTAGACAGAAGTGAAATGGGATTATAGTTATCAGGATCGTCTACCTCGCCTTTCTTAAAAATTGGAATTACAATGGCTTTCTTAAAAACATCTGGGAACACGTTGTTTCTTAAGCATTTGTTAAGCATTTTGGTAAGTGTGGATAAAATAGCGGTGACTACCGACTTTATTAGATCAATTCGGAGCTCATAAATATCTTTAGATGAGCTGTTGCGGAGCGTCGATACTACATCTTTAACTTCATACATTGATATTTCATTAAACTTGAAAAAATCGCGAGTTTGTTTATGATTACCACACATTACGTTGATGGGATCCGCATATGATGTAGGCGAAGAACCAATAATTGAATTTGCAACATCTTTGAAGTGTGCGTTAAAAACTTCTGCAGAAATAGTAGGATTTATTTCAGGTTTGGCCGGTCTAACGGAGTTGATAACTTTCCAATTGGCTTTAGGCTCAAAGTTGTTGTGTATAATGAACAAATTATTAACATCTAGCTTACTTCTTTGAATAGCGTGTCTGTAAGCATTTCTAAAATTGTTTCTCATGAGTCTCAGTTCCGGATCACCTGTTTGGCTGTACAGTTCTGCAAGTAGTTATAGGTTATCTCTTATAGCTTTTAATGAACTGTTAAACTATTTCACGCTGTGTCTTTGGTTACTAAGTTTCCTAGGTTTTAGCGGAAAGAATGATTGAAAGTATTTGAGAAAACGCGACAAGAATTCACTCACACAATCGTTGGGGTCGATTATTTCGTCTAAGAAACTCCAGGATTCATCATTAACCACTTTAAAGAAGTTATATCTACCTACAGTAACTAAGTAAAAAGTTGGCAGGTTTTGGACCTGAAAAAAATTAATTTTAAAAGGTATAGAATAAGTTTTGAAGTTTAAATTATTTTTAATATTGTAGTCTGAGACGAGTAGAACCCAGGGATACCAAAATCTCAAAATCAAAAATTAGGTGCATGGGTGGTTTTGCATTGGGGGGACGTCGAATTTATAATATTTTTGTGCTAAAATAATTAAATTACAATATATTCAGTGTAATGCAACATTTCGCATTGGAATGCATACATTTTTGGCAGTGTCGAAGAATGCGAGCGGATAAACTCGTTTTATTTCAACGCAAAAAAAAAAGGCGAGCTGCAGTTTAAGTTGGCGACTTCCTAGCCCGATCTGGTTTCGGTGGCGCGGAATGTTCTTTGGGTGGTCAAATTTACAAAATCGACCGAACAACAAAACGTCCGTCCGCCTCGATATCTGATTTCAAGCGAAAAATCATTTTTTCGCCTTTGGTTTTTTGTTTTAGTAGCTTCGCTTCCTGATTGTTATCAGTTAATACGCTATTATTCACAATCCACTGATTTAAATATTAATATTAGCATTTAGTTAAAAAAAATCAAGAGGTTTTAAAATGTAAAGTTATCAATTTGTTTAAAATACAAATAAAAATTTCATTCCAGCGATTATAATTATTTTTTAAACATGTCCCTATGAAAGTGATTTATTTACAGATAGGATTTCCGGTGGGCATTATCACCGACTCGGTGTCGTAAAATGATTAAACACCAACGTATTTATTGTAGATAAGACGTTTGGAAAAGATCCAATTGATTATGACTGAGTTAATTTTCTAGGAAAGTTCTGCCTCGAAAATAAAATAAAGTTCAACCTAATTCATTTTTAAACAACGAGACCTTAGAATACGCTTTTTATATAAAAGTTCAATTTGAAGCTTAAATCGAATGTTTTCCACTCCAAGATTAAGCATGAAGTAAAATTTCGAGATAAGTCAAGCTACGCGTATTAGATACTGATTTCAAATGAAGTTTACTTGTTCACATTATTTCAGTGTTTTCAGTGGTTAATACGCGTGGCGCATGAAGTAAAATTTCGAGTTTAGAAAAGCCTAATTTGGATTGGCCGCTCCGCTTCGCTACGCGGCCAATCCAAATTCTTAGGCTTTTCTAAACTCGAAATTTTACTTCATGCTTAGTCTGGGAGTGGAAAACACTCGTTAAAAGCCCCAAATTAAACGCTTTGAAACAACGAATTCCCGCATTTAAAAAATGCTGTAATTATCGGGATATGTATACTTAAATTAAAAATGCCCTGTATGTTCTGTTCTAAACGCTGTTTCAATGAAAAAAAAACACGTTTTGTTTAAAAACTGTTTGTTTTAATTAAAATGAAAAAAACAACCCTGATTGTGAAAAAGCAATGTCTTCTTAACATCCAAACAAAATTGCATGAGGTTGTCTTAAAAAATCCATCTTGTGAATGTTTCAAACCTAAATTTCCCTAAATATTTTACAAAATTCTGTAACTAATTCTAATAACTCGAAAATTATTGATGGGGTATTTTTTGTTTTGACATATTCTGAAAGAGTAATCTATTCTTAACATCCGCATAACGTTCCATGAAGATTTCTCAAAAAATGTTCATATTGTAAATGTCTTAAACTTAAATTTCCCTTAATGTTTTTAAAAAATTGTATATTTTCGAAGTTTAATTAAAAATAATTCAGAACCTATCGGTGGCGCATTTTTTGTTTTCGACATATTCTGAAAGAGCAATGTCTTTTTAATATCCACATAAAATTCTACGAAGATATCTTAAACCTAACCAAATGTTCAGGCTTTTCTCGAAATTTTACTTCATGCTTAATCTGGGAGTGGACAACAACCGTTTTAAGTTTTAAATTGAACTCTTATATAAAAAGCGTAAGCATATGTATACTTAAAAAAAATTACCTACTTATCATAAATTATTCACTTTATGCAGAGCTAGATAATAATAGTCCCATATAATTAGAAACAACTGCATAAATATTTTCATCTCTAAGTTTAAAATGAGATTTGTAGGATACAAAAATTTCGCTAGGGTGAATTCAAATAAACCAATATGTATAGTCCGATTACTGAATCCAGTCACTTGCGTGGTTGATTAATATATCCCGAACAGGGAGAAGACATTTCAAAAATAAATTAATGTATGTTCAACGTTCAGCTTTCCCTTTATAATTTTTGGATCAGCGTTTTCGTTCTTCGCATTAAAGTGAGAATGTGGTTAATCCACCTACACACAGAGAGTTTTATGTAAAACCGAACATTACAACACATGTTGGACGTTAATTTTCGTATGTTCGATTCGTACTGAAACGAGTCTGAGCATTGAACACAATTTAACACGTTGAATTTTGAGGTTAAGTGTAAATTGGATTGCCTATATGACTATTAGAAATGACAGGTAATTAAATGCGATTCAGTGAAAATCTTGCAATGTTCGGTATTACATAAAACTCTCTGTATGTTTATCTAAACGAAAAATGTTCACGTTGTTTGTTTTAGAAGAGTTCAATTTGATGCTATAAACAAATGTTTTCCACTCCCAGACTAAGCATGAAGTAAAATTTCGAGTTTAGAAAAGCCCCGTGAAAATTTGTCGAGGGTCGCATAGCGACCCGAGACAAATTTTCTGGGCTTTTCTAAACTCGAAATTTTACTTCATGCGCCACACGTACAAAACAAAAATATTGTGAATTTATGTAAATTTAAACCTCACTTGAAATTGGTGTACGCGTGGCGCATGAAGTAAAATTTCGAGTTTAGAAAAGCCCAGAAAATTGTTCATGGGGCTTTTCTAAACTCGAAATTATACTTCATGCTTAGCCTGGGAGTGGAAAACACTCGTTTAAAGTTTCAAATTAAGCCTTTTGAAAAACACCGGATGTCGGAAAATTTACAGCTTATGCATACAGAGAGTTTTATGGAAAACCGAGCTTTACAACACATTTTGAACGTTAATTTTCGTATGTTCGATTCGTACTGAAACGAGTCTAAGCATTAAACACAATTTAACACGTTGAATTTTGAGGTTAAGTGTAAATTGGATTGCCTATATGACTATTAGAAATGACAGGTAATCAAATGCGATTCAGTGAAAATCGTACAATGTTCGGTATTACATAAAACTCTCTGTATGTTTATCTAAACGAAAAATGTTCACGTTGCTTGTTTTAGAAGAGTTCAGTTTGAAGCTATAAACAAATGTTTTCCATTCCCAGACTAAGCATGAAGTAAAATTTCGAGTTTAGAAAAGCCCCGTGAAAATTTGTCGAGGGTCGCGTAGCGACCCGAGACAAATTTTCTGGGCTTTTCTAAACTCGAAATTTTACTTCATGCGCCACACGTACAAAACAAAAATATTGTGAATTTATGTAAATTTAAACCTCACTTGAAATTGGTGTTTAGTACGCGTGGCGCATGAAGTAAAATTTCGAGTTTAGAAAAGCCCAGAAAATTTGTCTCGGGTCGCTGCGCGACCCTCGACAAATATTCCCGGGCCTTTTCTAAACTCGAAATTTTACTTCATGCTTAGCCTGGGAGTGGAACACACTCGTTTAAAGTTTCAAATTAAGCCTTTTGGAAAACACCGGATGTCGGAAAATTGACAGCTTATGCAAACAGAGAGTTTTATGCAAAACCGAGCATTACAACACATGTTGAACGTTAATTTTCGTATGTTCGATTCGTACTGAAACGAGTCAACAAACACAATTTAACACGTTGAATTTTGAGGTTAAGTGTAAATTGGATTGCCCATATGACTATTAGAAATGACAGGTAATCAAATGCGATTCAGTGAAAATCGTACAATGTTCGGTATTACATAAAACTCTCTGTATATCAACAATCAATCATAAACATAGTAATTTCTTTATGAACGGTGGAGGCTTCTACTTCGTTATACATGTTAATTCAATCAAATAAAACACTTTACCTTTGTAAAACACAATATTTTTATTTTCGTGACTGCAGTTTCGGCAACTCAACTTGCCATTATCAAACATTTACTAGTCATTTCGTACTGCTGTTTAAATTTGAACTCACCTGAAGTTGTTTGTGCAATTAACCCTTGTTTTAATTAATTTTTAAATATCAATTATTGGGATTTTTGACCTGAAGATTTAACGAGGGCTCACCATTTGTTTGTGGTGTATTATAAGCACGGATTTTGTAGGAATTCCTTTACTCTTTGGAATTTCGAATTCTCTAAACGACAAACCAAAAAACCAAAATTCCTCATTCCGGCACACTCAAGCCCATCATCTTGTAGTGATAATTCTTTGAGATAACACATTTTCGGTGTTTCTTTAATAACACTTAATCGCTTGGTTTTTCTTTTTTTCTTTTGGGCGCTTATGAAAATTCCAAAAACCTGGCTCCAAATAATTCAAGCTTCATTTGCGAAGAAAGAAAACAAACTGTTCTTGCAAATTTAAAGATGAATCATATGTTCAATAAAAAAAAACCTCTAGAGTGCCATGATTTAATCTTTTTTTTAAATTAAAGTTGGCTACACCCTTCAGAAATTGACATAAAAACATCAGACATAATAATTATAATGTATATTTTCAGATGATAATTCTTTGAGATAACACATTTTCGGTGTTTCTTTAATAACACTTAATCGTTCGGTTTTTCTTTTTTTCTTTTGGGCGCTTATGAAAATTCGAAAACCCTGGCTCCAAATAATTCAAGCTTCATTTGCGAAGAAAGAAAACAAACTGTTCTTGCAAATTTAAAGATGTATATCATATGTTCAATAAAAAAAAACCTCTAGAGTGCCATGATTTAATCTTTTTTTTTTAATTTCAGTTGGCTACACCCTTCAGAAATTGACATAAAAACATCAGACATGATAATTATAATGTATATTTTCAGATGATAATTCTTTGAGATAACACATTTTCGGTGTTTCTTTAATAACACTTAATCGCTCGGTTATTCTTTTTTTCTTTTGGGCGCTTATGAAAATTCGAAAACTCTGGCTCCAAATAATTCAAGCTTCATTTGCGAAGAAAGAAAACAAACTGATCTTGTAAGTTTAAAGATGTATCATATATTCAATAAAAAGAAACCTCTAGAGTGCCATGATTTAATCTTTTTTTAAATTTAAGTTGGTTACACCCTTCAAAAATTGACATAAAAACATCAGACATAATAATTATAATGTATATTTTCAGAGATACCCACCTAGAATATTTTCCATGGCACTCTAGAGATTTTTTTTAATTGAACATACGTTACCAAATGTGTAATTTATATATTTTTTTTTCAAGAGATAGCGCTGTTTTTTGTTATAAGCGTAAACTTTGTGGTACTGTTAAAACAAAAAACTTAAACTCCTACTTACACAAGTTCCTTTATTATTCTAGTTAGTGTATTCACAAAAGTCGCGGATTCGAATTCTAATTCTATTGAATGCAGTGACGGCTCGTCAGGGACGGCAGGGTCGGCCCGGCCGTACCGTTAAATTTGATTGATCATATATTATAAATTATGATTTTCTCAGAAATAAATATCGCGCATTTTTTATAATTAATATAAAATCATCGATTAAAAATTGCATCAATTTGCCCAATACCAAAATCACCAGTAAAACCACAAACCGTTGATAATTTCCGCCCTATAGCACTTTTACCACACATTGCCAAAATTTTTGAGAGAATATTATTCGATCAAATATATCAACATATTAAACCATACCTATCAACTGTGCAGCATGGTTTTATTCCGCGGCGGTCGACGGTTACAAATCTTTGTTTAATGACACATAACATCGCGGAAGTTATAGATTCTAAATGTCATTTACACGGATCTGTCAAAGGCTTTTGACAAAGTTCCTCATAACATCCTTCTGGCCAAATTAAGCAGATTCGGGTTCTGCGAGTCATCAATATCACTAATAAACTCTCTCAGTGAGATACTGAACGTCGAGCGGTAATTAGATATAACACATATGAATCAACTGCATATACACCTTCGTCAGGGATACCCCAAGGTTCGATCTTAGGACCATTATTATTTAACATGTTCATAAATGACCTCTCAGAATTGTTAACCTGTCGTCATCTACTTTACGCAGATGATTTAAAATTATATACTTCGATCAAAGACATAAACGATTGTCTAATGCTCCAAAATGAGTTAAAATTGATTTCTTCATGGTGTGAGAATAATGGACTTACTTTAAACATTAACAAGTGCAAATATATGTCGTTCACTAAAAAATCTAGCCCTATCACGTATAATTATTCAATTAATGACATGTATTTAGAGAAAGTCACGGTATTTAAAGATCTGGGTGTCTATTTTGACAGTAATCTGACATTCGGTCGTCACATTGAGGCAATCGTTAATAATTCATTGAAGTCATTGGGTTTTATTCATCGCAACTCGTCTAGTCTTAAGAACATCAATGCATTAAAAACCCTGTACAACTCGTATGTACGCTCAAAGCTGGAATATGCAGCCTTAGTTTGGTTTCCTCAAACTCAGAACCAAATAAAGATGATTGAAAGCGTACAACGCAGGTTTTTAAAATTTTTATTTCATAAAACTGAAGGATACTATCCAGTAAGAGGATTTGATCATGACATACTACTCAATAAATTTAGTTTAGACTCTCTTGAATGTCGTAGGCATAAGGCATCTATCTTATTTATGCATAAATTATTACACAATGAAACAGATTCACCAGAATTATTAAATCAGATTGGGCTGCATATTCCACTTTTTTGCAGCAGGCAAAAACCTATGTTTAGCATCCCAAACCATAGGACTAACGTGAGATTAAAATCTCCTATTGTTATCATGTCATGCATGTGTAATAAATTACCACCCTGTTGTGATATTCTACACGACTTTGTTAAATCGTTGATGAACAATCTGTCAAATAGCTGTCACACTCACGAGCTTCTTCATATTGTTTAGATTTAAATTTATTTATGTACATACATACATTGTTTATTGTATTATCATTGGCTTGTAATTGGGAAATTTCCTGTTGGGCAATAAATACTTATTATTATTATTATAAAACAGGCTAATAGATAATAATATGAATAAGCACTCAGTATAAGACCGATAAATGCGGACATTTATTTTCATTTAATAAATGTTTACTACGCAACTTCGTATCCGCAATAATCGGCCAATCGTAAATTTTCAGAATATGAAGATTAATGCAAGCGCTACGTCGTCACGAGTGTCGCTACAGTTTCTGTCGTTACCAGTGCTGCCGATTTTGGGGATTTTACCCCAAATTGCGGTATTCAAAGATGTGTAGGTTTTTGGGAGGGATTTATATATTTAGGGATGAAAAAGGGTATTTTACCCCCAAAATTCATCAGTTTATTATTGTATCGCTATTGTTCTTAATTTCTTTGTTAAATTTACAGATACGTCATCTATGTTGTAATTTTATTATTATGAAATGAGACAAAAATTATACTTAAACCTCAATTGCTTCTTTAAATCAAAATCAAATATTGTAAAAATTAAGTTTGTTAAAATTTTCTTTCTTAGACTTATTTGTACATGCATATTGATGATTCTAATTAATATTCTTTAATGCTGATTACTTTTGTCAGTTTTAGTTAAATTTCCAAATTTGAATTTTTCTTTATTCTTTATTTAATCTGAATCACAGAAAAACATGGACAAAATAAATCTTTATGCTATCTTGTAATCAATTATTATTATAGATGAAGTATGTTTTTGAACTTCATTTAAATCAGTGTTTTATATGCGTGGCGCATGAAGTAAAATTTCGAGTTTAGAAAAGCCTAAAAATTTGGTTTGGTCGCGTAGCGCTACGCGCTACGCGACCAAACCAAATTTTTAGGCTTTTCTAAACTCGAAATTTTACTTCATGCTTTACCTGGGAGTGGAATTCCTCGTTAGACAATTAATCAGAAACTTATTTTACAATTTCATTTAATGTAAAATTTAACACACAAAATAAATTTGTTTAAATTTAGAACAAACACAAATTTGCTATGCGACGCTTTAGTACTTAGCCACTTCAACTTTGCGGATGCCGTATACAATGCCTGCCTAGAACAACGAAACGCATACAAAAGGTCCAGAATGCCTGTATTAGACTTATTTTTGGCATACACAAATTTGACCACATCTCAGGTAAACTTGAAGAGCTGAACTGGCTAGATATGGCGGAGCACAGATTCTACATTGCTGTGTGATATATAAGAAAATTGTTGAGAACCGCACATCCCCCTACCTCTACAACAAGATTGTTTATCGGTCTGATGTCCACAATATCAATTTGAGGTTTAGAGGAACCATCTCACCTCCTAAATTCAAAACCACCTTGCCATGTCCCGACAAATTAGATTTAAAATTCTATGTATCTGATTTGATTAGAGTTTTTTTTCTTTCTCATTTAATTAAAGTTGTATCTTTTGTTTGTTCCTTTAATTTTTAAGACTTATTATTATAATTATGTACTCCTCTATGGATTATCTTTCTTACCGAAACAGGTTAAGTGAAAGAGCAACTAAAGTCATACAGACTGGTTGAACTTCGCCTGCACTACTGTATGTTATTCTCTTTTGTAATATTCCTGAACTCTTGAATAAAGACAATTTATTATTATTATTATTAAAAATCATGTATTATACAATCAACAAACAATTCACAAAATTTACTTAGAACTGATTACATCTGCATTTGCTTTACTGAAAATAAAATTATGTCAACGTATTTTTTCAAAATATTAAGCCAAAGTTGAAATTATGCAATAAATTGAACGACTTTAGAAGACTGTTTATTTGGAGAGAATTGTAAAAAAAAGACGGATTATCAAATCAACCTAAAATCTAAAGAATATACTCAGAAATGAATAAACTATGATTGGTTAACATAGAAATTTAAATATCTCTACTCGATGTATTAAAATATGAGATCAAAGTTGAAATTTGGTGAAAAAAAACTTGAATAATGAAAAATTAAAGTTTTATGCAATCAACATGAAATGTATAGAATTTACTTGGAATGTATTTCGCTCACATCTTATAGAAAGAAAATTAAATCATCTTAACGTCCTTAAATATTTAGCCAAAGTTGAAATTATGCAATAAATTTTCCAATTCCAATTCCATCAACATGAAATACACAGAATTTACTTAATATTGATTGCACTTTCATCTTGTAGAAAGAAAATTAAATTATATCACCACATTTTCTTAAAATATTTAGCCAAAGTTGAAATTATGCAATAAAATCAACGATTTTTAAAGAGTGTTTTCTTTGAAACAAATGTAAAAAATTAATAGATTATCAAATTAACTTAAAATTCTAAGAATTTACACAGAAATGAATAAACTTTGATTGGTTATAATTGAAAAATATCTTTACTAGATATTCCAAAATATCAAACCAAAGTTAAAATTTTATGAAATTCCATTAATTTTGAATAATTCCTGATCATTTTGAACTTTTGTAATTTTGTTTCTGATTGATCGTCTAACGAGGGTTTTCACTCCCAGGTTAAGCATGAAGTAAAATTTCGAGTTTAGAAAAGCCTGAAAATTTGGTTTGGTCGCGTAGCGCGAAGCGCGGAGCGACCAAACCAAATTTTCAGGCTTTTCTAAACTCGAAATTTTACTTCATGCGCCACGCGTACTAAGGACTGATCTAAAGTGAAATCTTCAACCAATTAGTAAGAGTGAAATAAATTTAGTATGTTAATTATCAACTGGGTTAGAATTTTTGTTTTACGCCCTAAAACAATTATACTTTTTTTACTACTTGTGTAACAGAAAAACATGAATAAACTTTGATTGGTTATAATTGAAAAATATCTTTACTAGATATTCCAAAATATCAAACCAAAGTTAAAATTTTATTAAATTCCATTAATTTTGAATAATTCCTGATCATTTTGAACTTTTGCTATTTTGTTTCTGATTGATCGTCTAACGAGGGTTTTCACTCCCAGGTTAAGCATGAAGTAAAATTTCGAGTTTAGAAAAGCCTGAAAATTTGGTTTGGTCGCGTAGCGCGAAGCGCGGAGCGACCAAACCAAATTTTCAGGCTTTTCTAAACTCGAAATTTTACTTCATGCGCCACGCGTACTAAGGACTGATCTAAAGTGAAATCTTCAACCAATTAGTAAGAGTGAAATAAATTTAGTATGTTAATTATCAACTGGGTTAGAATTTTTGTTTTACGCCCTAAAACAATTATACTTTTTTTACTACTTGTGTAACAGAAAAACCAACAGTGTTGAATATTTACGTTTGGGTTTTATTTGTATAAAAATTCAATATCTAAATTAAGACTAGAATTATCTTTTCATACCCTAAAATAAAAACGGTTATCTTTATATTAAAAATTATTTAGAAAGAAATTAAAAACATTGCGCATTTTCTTCCATTAAAAATTACTTAGAATGTAATTGAATACACTGCGTTTTTTATTTCAATAAAAATAAAATGAAAGGAAACTTTCTATTTACCTTTCTTAATTTTTTAACATTAATACGTATTTGATGGTTGAAACAAAAAGAAATATTTTTTAGACGGTTAATTAAACGTACATGAAAAGCCAATTTTTATATCTTATGTTCAATTAAGAAAAACCTCTAGAGTGTCATGATTTAATTTTTTTAAATTTAGGTTGGCTACACGCTTTAGAAATTGACATATAAAACGTCAGACATAATAATTATAGTACATAATTTTATAGTTACCAACCTGCAATATTTTCCATGGCACTCAGGTTTTATATTTAATTTAATTGAAACATAATATTAAAAAGTTTTTTAAATATGATCATTTTAAAGAAAAATTTAAAAAAAACATGCTAAGAGTAAACTATCAGTTCCGGTTTTCCCATTATCACCAAAAGCTTCTCCCATCCTAGGATTGTAATAAAAAGCTTAAGTTTATAGTGTCATCTTAACATCTTGATTGGTTTAGGCTGTACAATGGTGACGGACACACTTTTTTTTAAAATGGTCTTAATTAACTCGGGGGAACTCAAAATCCACTAACATTTTTGATTTAAAATTTTTCGCGAAAGCAATGCCTTCCCGTTGAGTTACTTTACATATGGGGTAAAGTAAAAAAGAAACAGTTTTGAAATATATTGTTTTAAATTGAATTAAATTTTATTTTTATAAATCAAATTGTAAATTTTTGGGGGAAAGTATTACTAAAAGGGGTATTTTCTGTTAGGGTTTGGGGTATTTTAGGATTGGCAGCACTGGTCGTTACATTTTCCCTGCTGCGTGGACGTACGTTTAAATGGTTTACTCGAGTATGGTAAACTTGCCGGGACCGTATTTCCACTTAGTGCATCGACAGTATACAGGGTGTCTACGCTAAACCGTTCGTTAAAAGTTTATGGGGTTGCCGTTGCACTAAAAATTTGAAAAAAATTCTTGTGATACGGTTGAAGAGATCTTCCACAAAACCTGTACAACATCTTAAGATCATACCTAAGCGATCGCCTATTTCAAGTAAAGTACCAGGATGAATACACTACTCTACATCCCATTCACGCTGGCGTACCTCAAAGAAGCGTACTCGGTCCGGTACTCTACCTTATCTACACTGCAGATCTTCCAACAATGAGAGAAACAACGGTCTGCACATTTGCTAATGATACAGCCATCATAGCACTCCACACAAAACCAGATATGGCTTCCAATATCCTTCAACAAAACCTAAACCAAATTGAAAACTGGCTAAGAGTTTGGCGTATAAAAGCCAATGAGAGTAAATCTACTCACATAACGTTCACGCTCAGAAGACAAACGTGTCCCCCTGTAACACTAAACAATCAACAACTTGCTCAAGAAAAAGTCGTTAAATACCTTGGGATGCATCTGGACAGCAGATTAACCTGGCATACACACATACGGAAAAAAAGACTGCAACTCGGTGAAAAGCTTCGACAAATGTATTGGTTGTTAGGGCCCAAATCACTACTATCCACCACAAACAAATTACTTATCTACAAGACCATTTTAAAACCCATATGGACGTATGGCATTGAACTGTAGGGTACTGCAAGTAACTCGAACATTGAGATCCTGGAAAGATATCAAAACAAAGTCTTACGAGTTATTCTTAAACTGCCACAGTATGTACCAAACTGGCTCTTACTACACGAATCAAGTATTCCCTCAGTCAAACAGGAAATAAAACCCAGAAGCGACAAGTGCAAATCCCGACTAAGACAACATCCAAACCACCTTGCAGTAGGACTACTGACTAACAATAATGTCAGGCGACTAAAGCGTATAGACCCTTTGGACCTAATACACAGATTCTAACATCACCAAGTTGCCAAGAAATTAATATGGAAAAAGTAGAAGAAATTGTCAATGGATGATCATCTTCACAGAACCATACTCCACCTGCCAAACAAATTTGCTGAATGTCTACAATTGTAAATACGACAGATTGCAAAATAAATGGGGATTAAGAAAAAAAAAAATACGGTTGAATCAGCTCTCCTCATGTGAAATATTTTCAACTTTATATCACTTCCAGTTCCACCGGAAGTAGCACCAAGTTTGTTATTTTAAATAGAACACCCTATATATTAGTAATTATTTGGATTCCTCGTTTAAATTGCAACATATTTTTCCGGATATATGTACACTTATCTCTTATAGTTTTGAAGCAAAAAAATATTTCTAAAATTTTGACCTCCAAAAGGCATCTTGAAATCTGTCTGTAACTTATCTTAAGAGTAAGATAAAAGTATGATAATCGATAATCGATAATCATTTGACTGTACTGAAAATTAAAATCTCATATTGACTGTACAAGAATCAATAAAATGTTACAATTAAATCAATAATATAGCTACAGTTGGTGAGTGATTAGCAAAATATATCCGAAAAAATCTTTCTCGGTTTATTAAACAAAAAAAAGAGCTAAGGTGAAAAGTGTTTAAATAAAAATTGTTTGTTTTTTTCATTATCTACAACTTTTGTTTGAAATGTTTCGATTCGGTCGATAATAATTGGTTAGTGATTACTAAAGGAATAAATCTGGGCAAGACTTTCTCGTTTCTTGATCAAAAACAAAATAGCTAAGGTGAAAATTGTTTATACAAAAGTTGTGCGTTTTTTCGTTGGCCACACTTTTATTTGAGACATTTTTTAATAAAGTTAATATGTTCCTATATTTTTAACTTCACCTGAAATCAGTGTTTAATACGCGTGGCGCATGAAGTAAAATTTCTAGTATAGAAAAGCCCGCAAAATTTTGCTCAGGGTTTTTCTATGCTCGAAAATTTACTTCATGCTTAATCTGGGAGTGGAAGAGACTCGTTCTTGAATTTTCGAATTATTATAAAGTTGTGTATTTGTTGTCTGCAACTTTTGTTTGAATATACAGAGAGTTTTATGTAACACCGAACATTTTCATAACGAGAATTTTTCTTTTTAGTATTCATATGCATACGTTGTACATTTTTCGACGCTTGGTTTATTAAAAGAATTCAATTTTCATTTCATTAAAAAAAATGTTTCAAAAAAAGTTGTAGCCAATGAAGAAATAAACCACTTTAACTAAACACTTTTCACCTTAGCTCTTTTGTTTTTGTTCAATAAACCGAGAAAGATGTTTTTGATATATTGATATACAGAGAGTTTTATGTAACACCGAACATTATCAATGTTCATTTTCGTATATTCTATTTATCAAACCAAAGCATAATTTGACACCTTTGATTTTTTAGGTTTTGTGCAAATTGGTTTGCCTATATGACCATTACAAATTGTAAATACGGGGGGTTTTTCTTTCAAGTATACATGTTCCAATTATATGCCGTAAATTTTTAGATAATCGTTGTTTTTTTAAAAGTTTAATTCGAAACTTTAATTGAGTGTTTTCCACTCCCAGGCTAAGCATGAAGTAAAATTTCGAGTTTAGAAAAGCCTGAAAATTTGGTTTGGTCGCGTAGCGCGAAGCGCGGAGCGGCCAAACCAAATTTTCAGGCTTTTCTAAACTCGAAATTTTACTTCATGCGCCACCGGTACAAAACACTGATTCAATGTAAAGTTTAGCGGTGTGTTTTAAACTTCTTAATGTGTCAGTGTTTTGTACCGGTGGTGCATGAAGTAAAATTTCGTGTTTAGAAAAGCCTGAAAACCAAACCAAATTTTCAGGCTTTTCTAGACTCGAAATTTTACTTTATGCTTAGTCTGGGAGTGGAATACACTCATTTAAAGTTTCGAATTAAACTCTTTTAAAAAAACAACGATTATCTAAAAATTTACGGCATATAATTGGAACATGTATACTTGAAAGAAATACCCCCTGTATTTACAAGTCGATGCATTAATTGCGATTGATTGGCTACAATTTGTAATGGTCATATAGGCAAACCAATTTGCACATAACCTAAAAAATCAAAGGTGTCAAATCATGCTTTGGTTTGATAAATAGAATATACGAAAATGAACATTGATAATGTTCGGTGTTACATAAAATTCTCTGTATATCAATATATCAAAAACATCTTTCTCGGTTTATCGAACAAAAACAAAAGAGCTAAGTTGAAAAGTGTTTAGTTAAAAGTGGTTTATTTTTTCATTGGCTACAACTTTTTTTTAAACATTTTTTTAATGAGACATTGAAAGCCATAGTCGGGGAGTTGTCTACTAGAATTTGTAGTTACTAATTCATAAACAAAGGAACTGAGGTGAAAAGTGATTACAGAAAATGTTGTGTTGTGCTTCTTTATTATCTTTTAATTAAAGTTCTTTTTGATTAAATTACCAATAAAGCAGCAATTTGTGAGTGATTATCAAATAAATATCTCCGCTAGACTTTCTCGTATACTGATCTTAAACAAAAGAGTTAAGATAATAAGTTTTTAGGTAAAAGTTGTGTTTTTTCATTATCTACAACTTTTGTTTAAAACATTTTTTGAAAAACTATAAAATAATGTGATACATTGAGAAATAAGTAAGCATTAAATTTATAATATTTCAAAAAGATATTGCTTAAAAATGTTTATAAAAATCAGCAAATATATCAAAAAAGAAAAATAGTATCAAAATCCTTTTAAAAACTCTTAAGTCTCACAAAGTTTTTAATTATTTTAGAGTTTTTCGTTGTTAACATAATTAAAATTCGTTTAATAAAAAACCGAACAATCTAATGATTGGTGATTTTTAACAAAATACTTTTAGACATTTGATGGTTTACAGTTGGCAACACTGCTTCCCAGGGGTATTCAGCCGAGAGAAATAAAGTTTCCCATCTTAATAAAAATTCATAATTTCCCGTCTTAATAAAAATTCATAAAAGTCTCAAAGTCAAAATTAGGTATCTGTCAAAAATTTGCCGCTGTAGGCTTCAGCCTGCTTAGCCTAATAGGTAATCCGCCACTGCGTGTATGTTATTATTAGCTTCACAATCTAAGAATACATATCAAGGACTAAAAGTACTATTATTAGGTTTACGGCTGGCAACACTGTTTCCCAGGCGTATTCAGCCGAGAGAAATAAAGTTTCCCGTCTTAATAAAAATTCATAAAAGCATCAAAGTCCAAATTAGGTATCTGTCAAAAATTTTCCGCTGTAGGCTTCATTCAGCCTGCTTAGCCTAATAGATAATCCGCTACTGCGTGTACGTTATTATTAGCTTCACAATCTAAGAATACATATCAAGTACTAAAAGTGCTTAGACAGTGCTGTTAAGAATAACATGAACGTTAAATTTAACATTTCATGTACGGAATAGCCCTGATTATGTTACTAATTTTAAGCGATTCGATTCAGTTTTCGGTCGGTTAATAACAAAGTCGAGAAAAAATGCATATCGGCGCCAGTGGTGATATAAGCGACGTTTTTTCTCGAATTTCTGCGAAACATTTATCACACATGTGAAAACAACCAATAATAGTAATTGGCGCCTTTTCTCGAAAAACGCCATTAGCCGACTTAAATTTATGCAATTCTGGAAAAATATGCGTTACAGTCATATACATACAATCAAGTTATTTATTTGTACACAATTATTCCTCTCATTGAACAAAAATCTGATACACACAGATACACAAATTAGTAGAAATATTTTCCTTATTTTTCATCGAGTTAATTATTAAACAAAAATCTGATACACATACATACACATACACATACAAATCTGATACACATTCAAAAAATAAGGAAAATATCTCTGGTAATGTGTGTATTACCAGAGATATTTTCTTTATTTTTTGTCGAGTTAATTATTGAACAGAAGTCTTATACACATACATGCACACACATTACCAAAGATATTTTTACACACAGATACACAAATTAGTAGAAATATTTTCCTTATTTTTCATCGAGTTAATTATTAAACAAATATCTGATATACATACACATACAAATGTGATACACATACAAAAAATAAGGAAAATATCTCTGGTAATGTGTGTATTACCAGAGATATTTTCCTTATTTTTCATCGAGTTAATTATTAAACAAAAATCTGATACACACAGATACACAAATTAGCAGAAATATTTTCCTTATTTTTCATCGAGTTAATTATTAAACAAATATCTGTATACATACACATACAAATCTGATACACATACAAAAAATAAGGAAAATATCTCTGGTAATGTGTGTATTACCAGAGATATTTTCCTTATTTTTTGTCGAGTTAATTATTGAACAGAAGTCTGATACACATACATGCACACACATTACCAGAGATATTTTCTTTATTTTTCGTCGGGTTAATTAAGAAATTCCTTCTCCTTCCACCTGAAACCGTATCACCCTATATATTTAACGGCTTCTAAATTCTTCTGGATCCTATTTCCGACACATTATATCTGCAGACTCGCCTCGTTTTATTTTTACGTGTAGCAAACACAGCATGCGAACAAATCTTGCATGAAATTCAAGCGCATTTATATATTTTTTTACACAAAAACCGACCAACTGAAAATGATTAAACACAAAAAATAAGACGATAAATTAAAAAAAAAGAACAAAAATGCCTGACTTAATGGTCTATGTCCACAAAACAATTATGTAGATATTTAGAAGAGCGTATTCTCACAAACAAACATCATCAAAAAATAGTTCCTTGTGGGATACCATTCTTGTGTCAACGATAATTTGTCTATATAATATATGAAATTACAAAAATGTTTTTCGTGTAATATGCAAACAATGTGTCTTAATTACTAAGGCAACCTAAGACAATAAATATCTGTTAATACAACCACTTAATAATAATATAATTTAAAACTGATAATCTGTAATAAAAAATGTTTTAAATATTTTAAACTTGACAATTAATCAGTGTTATTATGCGCATGGCGCATGAAGTAATATTTCGAGTTGAGAAAAGCCCGAATTTGGATTTGGACGCTGCGCGTCCAAATCCAAATTCTTAGGGCTTTTCTCAACTCGAAATTTTACTTCATGCTTAGTCTGGGAGTGGAAACGCTCTTTCGAAACTTCAAACTGAATGCTTTGATAAGAACATTAAATGACTGAAAATGTTTTTAAAGATAATAATTTAGTTTTCAAAATTTTGTTTAATATTATTTGAAGTAAAACTGACATGGTAGCACAATCTGAAATGTTAAATTATGAAATATAACTTTTTTATGAACCGATAAATGAACGCCAAATATTACTAAAACAAAACGTTAATAATATACCGGGTATATAGCGTAGCATGTTGCGGTAAAAAAAATCATTGTAAAAGTGGCCAAGAAAAATCGCTGGAAATTATTTTCAAGTTCATAGCTTCCCCGCAATAGGGCGCTATCTATATATTAAAAGATTAAAACAATTTTTATTAAATAAATGCCAAACTATGAAAATCTTACCTAATTTTAGCTATCTTCTCGTTTTTTATGTCACACATAAGATGCACGAAAGAACGAAATTATTATTAAAATGCCTGTAACTTTTGTTAGGTTCCACTGAATTTAATAAAATTGGGCTTATTTGATAGATAATTAAATGCACTTTAAAACTTAATTCACTGTGATTTATTTTAGTTTCGATCCCCCAGAGGGTGCGATTGAGACAATCACTGTATTTTTTCCATTTTCTTTAAATGTTCAAACTGGAAGGTATATGTAACTCACTGAGCAAATCCATTTAAGTAATATTTCATAAACATCAAAACAACGTTTAATGTTGCTACAATGTTGATCTAACGTTATTTGTTTGTTTTTTGCTCAGTGGGAAGTTACGATAGTTATTTATAATGTCAAATCAATAACATTTCATAAAAAAGAACAAAGTAAAAAATTTATTGTAAATGCACTTTTCGCGCTCCGCTCACGACATGAAAACGTGCAATTTTAGGAATTAACTGCAAAACAAAGGATTGATACAGAAATATAAATGAGCCAAATTCGGAAGATTCAGACTTTTTAGAACGTGATTGATATTTTTATTTCCGCTAATTTTGATTTTGATTTTGATTACCCGTTTCCACCTCGAGGTCGAATCTTGCGTTTGAACACACTATGCGGTGTAACAATTCTTAGACTTGAGCTCTGGTTATGGACTCGCGAAAAAACTTGAATATTGCTTTGAAAGGCAGTTTTCAAGTGAATTTGTCTAGTGTTTCTAAATTTTAAAGTTACGCTACCCTTCAAAATCATTTAAAAATACTTCGTGGTAATTTAGATAGACATATTAATAACTAAGTTCTTGTTGTGCCACAAGGTTCTTAATCAGGCACTTTAATAAATTAGCATAATAATTAACGTTGTTTTTATAGTTTCTTTCGTTTATTAAATGGTGAATAAAAGGCAGTTCTCTAGTGAATTTGTCTAGTGTTTCTAAATTTTAAAGTTACGCTACCCTTCAAAATCATTTAAAAATACTTCGTGGTAATTTAAATAGAAATATTAATAACTAAGTTCTTGTTGTGCCACAAGGTTCTTAATCAGGCACTTTAATAAATTAGCATAATAATTAACGTTGTTTTTATAGTTTCTTTCGTTTATTGAATGGTGAATAAAAGGCAGTTTTCTAGTGAATTTGTCTAGTGTTTCTAAATTTTAAAGTTACGCTACCCTTCAAAATCATTTAAAAATACTACGTGGTCATTTAGATAGAAATATTAATAACTAAGTTCTTGTTGTGCCACAAGGTTCTTAATCAGGCACTTTAATAAATCAGCATAATAATTAACGTTGTTTTTATTGTTTCTTTCGTTTATTGAATGGTAAATAAAATGCAGTTTCTGGTGAATTTGTCTAGTGTTTCTAAATTTTAAAGTTACGCTACTCTTCAAAATCATTTAAAAATGGTAATTTAGATAAAATTATTAAAAACTGAGTTTTTGTTGTGCCACAAGGTTCTTAATCAGGCACTTTAATAAATTAACATAATAATTAACGTTGTTTTTATTGTTTCTTTCGTTTATTGAATGGTGAATTATGTAAAGGAATGCTAAAGAAGACGTTTATTTGATGTCGCAGGGTGCATACGAAATGAAATAACCGAGAAAAATACAACAAAAAATCATGATTTTTGGGCAGTGTCACATCCTGTGGAATTTCTGAGAAATCCCGTCGTCGACGCCGTCGGTCCGTGTTGCCAGGCCGCGGAGAGAATTCAACCTAAAGTTCCGTGCCTTTATTGTATGCATCCACGTCTCTGTTTGTGTTTCGTACCCTTGAAGGGGCCTCATCTTCTGGAGACCTTGCGCTCTCGGAACGAACGGATCCCATCCGGATCAACTCTCACTCATGCTCAACTCTTTTTGATTAGCGAAAATATACAGGGAATTTTTCATTACAGTCAACATTTCGTGGTAAATACGCTGTAAATTTTCGAGCTAATGGGCATTCTAAATTCTGCTTATTTTTTAAAAATTTTTGGATATCCGTTGTGGTTTTGAAAGAGTTCAATACGAAGCTTTAAACGAGTGTTTTCCACTCCCAGACTGAGCATGAAGTAAAATTTCGAGTTTAGAAAAGCCCCGTGAAAATTTGTCGAGGGTCGCGCAGCGACCCGAGACAAATTTTCTGGGCTTTTCTAAACTCGAAATTTTACTTCATGCTCCACGCGTATAAAACACTGAAATATTGTGAAATGTATGTATATTTGAACCTCACTTGAAATCAGTGTATTATACGCGTGGCGCATGAAGTAAAATTTCGAGTTTAGAAAAGCCCAGAAAATTTGTCTCGGGTCGCTGCGCGACCCTCGACAAATTTTCACGGGGCTTTTCTAAACTCGAAATTTTACTTCATGCTTAGTCTGGGAGTGGAAAACACTCGTTTAAAACTTCAAATTGAACTCTTAAAAAAAAAAACAACGATTGCCTGAAGATTAACAGCATATAGTTGGGATATGTATACTTTAACGAAAAACTCCCTGTAAAAAAATAAGCAGGATTATGTGTTATAAATATATCATGTAATTACCGTAGTAATATATAGAATATAAAAAACCAAGTAAAAAGATATATCGTGTCCTGTACTTTACAATTACCCGTCCACAAATAATCACTGAAACCACTTCTGCGCACACACATTTCAAGAGGTTATGGGCCCAGGGTGCTAACAGGAGTATACTCAAAAGAGAAAACATGAGCGGAAATTATGCGAGAATTGAACTCCTCAACAAGAATAATTATGATACGTGGAAATTGCAAGTAAAATTTCTTCGACATGTGGGACTTTGTGGATGGATCATCAAATCGACCGGTTGTGTCAACCGAGGAAGATGGAAGTGCAACTACTGCAAAGGAATGGGACAAAGCGGACAGGGAAGCTATGTCAGATCTTATCCTCGCAATAAGTCCTAGTGAGCTCAAGCAGGTAAAAAATTGTAATACATCCCGTGAAGTTTGGTTAAAGTTAAGATCTGTTTACCAATCAAGAGGTCCTGCCCGAAAGGTTACATTACTGAAGAAGCTAATGACAAATAAGATGATGGAAGGCGAAGACATTAAGGCGTATTACGACACTTTCTTCGATACCATAGATAAGTTATCAGATATGGACGTAGAGTTAAATGTAGATCTCGTAACAATTTTAATGTTATTTAATTTGCCTGACAGTTTTGAAAATTTTTTGTTTGTGCAATCGAATCACGCGACGAGTTGCCAAATCCAAAAGCGCTGCGCATAAAGATACTGGAGGAATTTGACGCCAAAAAGGTTAAAGACGGGAATCTTAAAACCGGAATGTTTGCTAAAAATAGAAAATACAAAATCAATCAACCGAATGATTTTAAACCTTTTCCTTTTAAATGCCATAGGTGTAACAAGATTGGCCATAGGAAGTTCGAATGCCGCACAAAGATGGATAGGAAGTACAAATCGAAGGAAAATTCAAAAACTGGAGAAACCAGCCTGGCTCTGAAATCAAACGAAACTGATTCACCAGACGACAGTGGATGGTGTTTGGATAGCGGAGCTACATCATACATGACATCCAATAAGAATTTAATTCAAAATTTTTCGACAATATCTGGTCAGCTCAGGTTAGCGAATAGAGGAACTACTCAGATTGAAGCCACCGGAGATGGAAAAATGAAGTTGTATAACGGAAATCAAGAACGGAACGCAGATTTGAAGAATGTGCTATTCATACCCGATCTTCGCACAAACCTTATGTCAGTAGCAAAAATAACTGATAAGGGTAATGAAGTGACGTTCACAAAAACACGTGCGTACATAAAGAATAGACATAAAAAAACTGTAGCTGTAGGAAGGAGAGAAGGTAATTTGTATTTTATGAAAGCCAACACTCAATCAGCTGGAGTTGCAGTATTGACGAAAAAGACAAAGCTCATGGAATGGCACGAGAAGTTTAATCACCTCAACATTGGAGATTTAAAGGAAATGGCACGGAAGAAAACAGTAAATGGTCTTAAGTTAGGAAATGATTTACACCTACCATTTTGCGAAATTTGTATCAAAGGGAAGCAGGCACAAAAACCATTTCCAAAAAGACTTACAGACAGAACAATGGAACTTTTAGAAATTGTGCATACGGATGTATGTGGGCCGATGCGAACCGAATCCATTGGCGGTGCTAAATATTTTGTAACGTTTATTGACGATAAATCTCGTTGGTCGGAAGTGTACATGCTGAGGAAAAAGAGCGAAGTTTTTGAAGCATTCAAAAAGTATAAGCAGATGGCAGAAAACCACACAGGTAAGAAACTAAGAGCCCTTCAATCGGATAATGGTAAGGAATACTGTAATTTTTCAATTCGACAATTTCTTGATAAACAATGGAATAAAACGAAGATTGACAGTTCCACATACTCCCCAACAAAATGGTATAACTGAACGGAAAAACAGAACTCTGGTAGAAATGGCGAGATGTTGCATGTTGCAGTCGAACGTGTCGCCGGGATTTTGGGCTGAAGCAGTAAACACAGCTAACTATACAAGAAATCGATGTCAGTCAAGAACTCTGGAGGGAGAGACTCCTCATTGGATATGGAATAAAACACGACCAAATGTTTCGTACTTTAGAACGTTTGGTGAACGAGGTCTTGTATTAAACAAAGATGCAAAACGTGGAAAATTTCAATCAAAATCAAAAAATGGTATCATCTTGGGTTATTCTGACATTTCTAAAGCTTATCGAGTATGGGTTCCTGAAGAAAAGAAAGTAGTGATAAGTCGAGATGTAAAATTTTTAGGAAATGATGAGACATTAAATGGAAATAATGATAGACGTTTCGGTGAGTTATTGCTGGAATGGAAACCTGACTGTGAGAAAAATGTTGAAACCGTCGATTTTCAACTGACACAATCAAATAATAAATCAGCAATTCCAGAAAATCATGAAATCTTCGAAAATAGAGAAAAAACAATTGAGGAAAAAATAGAACCAGAAAATTATCAACCCGAAAGAGGAAGGGGAAGACCAAGAATTATCCGAACAGGGGAGCGCGGAAAACCAAAGAAGCAATACAAGGAGCAACATCACATTGCAGAACAGAATCAGAAAAAAAAAGATGTTCCAAAGGCAAACGAGGTAAATCAAGTAGAAAATTTGGCTATTAGGATTGATCCAAAGAGTGTGGATGAAGCGATAAAAGGTGAAGATGCAAAGCAGTGGAAAGATGCCCTGAAGACCGAATTTGAAGCTCAAATTAAAAGTAAAACTTGGGATATCGTCGAACATCCTATAAATGGAAAAATTATTGGAAGTAGAATGGTTTTGCGAACCAAGTATAAAGCTGACGGAAGCATTGAAAAGAGGAAAGCAAGATTAGTTGCAAAAGGATATGCACAAACACCCGGAATTGATTTCCACGAAACGTTCGCTCCAGTCGTGCGCGCGAGTTCTATACGAATCTTAATGGCATTGGCAACGAAATGGAATCTCATGGTTCATCAAATGGATGTTGTTACTGCATATCTAAATGGAGAAATTGAAGAGGAAACCTACATGGAAGTTCCAGATGAACTCAAAGAAATGCTGAATGATTGTGTTAATCAAAGTAAACGAAATAAGATGAAGTCAAATGACACAATATTGGAAACTTCAATGAAATGGTTAAAACAGTTGGATAGCGGTAAAGAAACTGTGTGTAGGATTAAGAGGGCGTTGTATGAATTAAAACAGTCCGGACGTCAATGGTATAAAATATTGGATCTTGAATTAAAAGAATTAGGCCTGACACCATTACATGCAGATCCCTGTATATACACGAGCAGAGGAGGTGAAAATCCAACCATAGTAGGCATTTACGTAGACGACATAATAATCGCCACTAAAGACGAAAAATGGATGCATAAGCTTAAATCTGGTCTGTCTAAGAAGTTTGAAATGAAAGATCTTGGTCCTATTCATTACTGTTTGGGAATTGAATTTAATCAAGATATGAAAAATGGATACATTACAATGTCGCAAAGGAAGTACATTGAGGACATTCTTGAAAAATTCGGTATGACTTATTGTAAACCAGCGATTACTCCATTAGATGTAAACAATAAGTTAAAAGCATCAGATGCAAAAAATAAATACAAAGATGGTAAAGTTCCCTACCAGAACCTTATTGGATCCCTGATGTATCTAGCAACGTCAACGCGTCCTGACATTGGATACGCAGTAAGTTTATTAAGTCAGTATAATGTAAACCATGACAGACAGCATTGGAATGCAGGTAAACGAGTCTTACGTTATTTAAAGGGAAACAAAGAATTTTGGATTGAAGTTCAGTCGAAATGAAAACAAACTGACTGGGTACGTCGATGCAGACTGGGCTGGGTGCTTAAACGATAGAAGATCTTACACTGGTTACGTTTTTAAATTAGCAGGAACCACAATTAGCTGGGAGGCTGGGAAACAACGTACAGTTGCACTATCCAGCACAGAAGCGGAATACATGGCACTTAGCGAAGGAACAAAGGAAGCCATGTACCTGAAAAACATTTTTAAAAGAAATTGGCATTTCTAATGAACCGGTCGTCATCTTCAATGACAATCAAGGAAGTCAAAAGCTAGCGGTGAATCAAATTTTTCATTCTAGAACAAAACATATTGACGTGAGGCATCATTTCGTTCGTGAAGCAGTAGAAAACGGAGAAATTCATCTTCAGTATTTACCAACAAAAGATATGATCGCAGACGTTATGACAAAAGCATTGTCTGGAACAGCTCATAGAAATTGTATTGATGGACTAGGCTTGTATGATTTAACAAATAGTGATTGCGAAGACACAACATCGAGAGGAGGTGTTGGAAATTGACGATGAGTGTCACCGCCGACTGATTTTATTTATGTGTTATAAATATATCATGTAATTACCATAGTAATATATAGAATATAAAAAAACCAAGTAAAAAGATATATCGTGTCCTGTACTTTACAATTACCCGTCCACAAATAATCACTGAAACCACTTCTGCGCACACACATTTCAAGAGAATGTGTATAGTTTTTATAAGAAAAAAAAAAAACAATTAGGTGACGCGCTTATGCCCACATGAGCCTCCTAAACTAGCTTAGAGAATGCTCATTTTATCGCGTTAAGGACTGAAAGCGAAAACGTAATTTGTAAAGTAAATAGGGGCCCAAATTACTTTACGAGAGCGTTGTTTCAGTATTTTGGGGCCTACCACTCAAAGGGCTCCAAATAATTTGGTCAATATGCCCGTGATTTAAATTTCTACCCTACCTACGTTTTTTAGTCCACAATGTGATAAAATGACGAAGGTTTTATCGCGAGTAAAAACTTTTTTTTTTAAATCTTTAGATATCCGTTGTGTTTTTAACAGAGTTTAATTTGAAGCTTTAAACGAGTGTTTTCCACTTACAGACTAAGCATGAAGTAAAATTTTGAGTTTAGAAAAACCCCGTGAAAATTTGTCGAGGGTCGCGCAGCGACCCGAGACAAATTTTCTGGGCTTTTCTAAACTCGAAATTTTACTTCATGCGCCAAGCGTATAAAACACTGATTTCAAGTGAGGTTCAAATATGCATAAAGTTACTAAAATAATAATTCGTGCTTCATCAAGCAATGGAATTCACTTAGTCACCAAATTGTTTTTTTTTTATATAAAATCTATACGCATTCCAAAATTCAGCTTATTTTTTTTACAGGGAGTTTTTCGTTAAAGTATACATATCCCAATTATATGCTGTTAATCTTCAGGCATTCGTTGTTTTTTTTTTAAGAGTTTAATTCAAAGCTTTACTCGAGTGTTTTCCAATCCCAGACTAAGCATGAAGTAAAATTTCGAGTTTAGAAAAGCCCCGTGAAAATTTGTCTCGGGTCGCGCAGCGACCCGAGACAAATTTTCTGGGCTTTTCTAAACTCGAAATTTTACCTCATGCGCCACGCGTATAAAACACTGATTTCAAGTGAGGTTCAAATATGCATAAAGTTACTAAAATAATTACTTCGTGCTTAATCAAGCAATGGAATTCACTCAGTCACCAAATTGTTTTTTTTATTTTTCTAATAAAAACTATACGCATTCCAAAATTCTGTTTATTTTTTTTAAAGGGAGTTTTTCTTTAAAGTATACATATCCCAATTATATGCTGTTAATCTTCAGACATTCGTTGTTTCTTTTTAAGGAGTTTAATTCGAAGCTTTAAACGAGTGTTTTCCACTCCCCGACTAAGCATGAAGTAAAATTTCGAGTTTAGAAAAGCCCCGTGAAAATTTGTCGAGGGTCGCGCAGCGACCCGAGACAAATTTTCTGGGCTTTTCTAAACTCGAAAGTTTACTTCATGCGCCACGCGTATAAAACACTGATTTCAAGTGAGGTTCAAATATGCATAAAGTTACTAAAATAATTACTTCGTGCTTAATCAAGCAGTGGAATTCACTTAGTCACCAAATTGTTTTTTTTTTCTTATAAAAACTATACGCATTCCAAAATTCTGCTTATTTTTTTTACAGGGAGCTTTTCTTTAAAGTATACATATCCCAATTATATGCTGTTAATCTTCAGACATTCGTTGTTTCTTTTTAAGGAGTTTAATTCGAAGCTTTAAACGAGTGTTTTCCACTCCCAGACTAAGCATGAAGTAAAATTTCGAGTTTAGAAAAGCCCTGTGAAAATTTGTCGAGGGTCGCGCAGCGACCCGAGACAAATTTTCTGGGCTTTTCTAAACTCGAAATTTTACTTCATGCGCCACGCGTATAAAACACTGATTTCAAGTGAGGTTGAAATATGCATAAAGTTACTAAAATAATTACTTCGTGTTTAATCAAGCAATGGAATTCATTTAGTCAAAAATTAAACAAAATACAGCAAACAAGATTGGCACTCAAATTGTTTTGCTGTATTATTTATTTTTTATTTTGCTCCATTTTGGGCATTGGAGCTTTGTCTATAATATTTTGAAGAAAATCTGATAGTTCAGAGCATATTGCGTGTAAACAACAATTTTTATTGAGCTGTCTTCATTGAAAAAATAAAAAAATCTGTTCAACGTCTTGTCATGAGAATACTTGGTGTTTATTTATTTACATTTTCGATTCTGGGTATATTCGAGGCCCTTTTTCGGTGCCTTATCTGTCTCCGTTGGCGGTCGCCGGCTTCTCCGAGTTCCCACCCTACTCTAGGGTAGTTCCAAGAAACGGGGTTCGAAACGGTGACATAAATATATCCTTAATACCCTCACGAACCATGTGTTTGACGTGCTCGGTTTCTCCCCTCAGTTTTTTTTGTATGCATTCACCCGACATTCCTTTAATCTAAATGTTTATAAACGGCGCCACACATTTTTTACTAATTTAATAATAATTTAAATTGTGAATTGATGGATGCATGAATGAATGAATGGGAGTGAATGAAGTCGCGTTCCGGATGTGCGTTTTTACGTGCATTGATGGTAGATGGGAGAGGGCACGACTCATGTCGCACAAAGAGCCGGGGAAAAGTAGATTGCGTCAAAAACCCGATGGGGTATTTGTAGATTAGTTAAGCGGCTGGAGATCAATATTGACTTTGTTGTCGACTCATAAAACCAGCTGAATATTTATGAACGAGACGGGAATACATATGCATACGTGTTTGACTAAGGTCTTCACTTCGGTCCTTATGTACGTGTATTACGATTACACACCAACACACACTTTCTTATTTCTAGAAGGTAAAAATATATAGAGACTAAATAAAATGTTAAACAGAATTTTATATTTTTGTCTTAATGTCAAATGGATGACAAATAGTATGTGTTTTTAATATTACAAAAAGTTGGTAAAAAACAATCTGCTGTAAGGTGTTCCTCGAGGCAGAGGCGTAGCGTAGTGGGGGCCAGGAGGGCTGCACTTTTTGGGGGCGGCAAAATTTCACAATAAATAATAAAAATATCTTGTAAGCTAAACTGAAAATTATAACTATTTCATTTCGTATTTTTGTATACGAGGGGTGATCAGAAAGAAAGGTTACAAAGCAACCAATGAAATGTGTACAGTTAGTACTCCTTACACGTTAGTTTAACTTGCGTTTTATTCAGGTATATTTAACATTTAGATTAAAGGAATTTAAATAGAATGATGCATTTATAGATGAGTCAACCTTTGTTTAATATTTTATAGTTACATAAATGATTACCAAAATATCCAAAAGTAGTAAATAAACATAATTACAAACATAAATATCTATAAACAATTAATATTTAACAAAAATTGAGGCAGTTAAAATAAAGTTACATAGAAGATGTGTCGATAGCAGAGCTGGAACGAATCCTCGTAAAAAAGATTCGAATCACGAATCCGAATCACCTAATATGATTCGAATCACGAATACTCGAATAAAGGATTTGTAAGATATAAATATGATTCGAATCAAAGATTCGAATCCTGTTTTTTCGAATCACGAATACAAATCGTTCAAGAATAAATTTTATTTTATTATTTTTTTGCAACCATTAATATATAACTATAGTTACCAGTTGTTTTAACAAAAACATTCAAAACCTAATTAATTATTATTAACACTGAACATCGTTGATAATAGACTAAATATCTGATTCCCTGTTACTCTGATTAAAGATGTATTTGTGTGTTTCTAAACTTCACTTCAAATCAGTGTTTTGTACGCGTGGCGCATGAAGTAAAATTTCGAGTTTAGAAAAGCCCAGAAAATTTGTCACGGGTCGCTGCGCGACCCTCGACAAATTTTCACGGGGCTTTTCTAAACTCGAAATTTTACTTCATGCTTAGCCTGGGAGTGGAAAACACTCATTTAAAGCTTCAAATTGAACTTAAGAAAAAATACAAGGAATATCTCGGCTTTGGTCATTTTTTCAGCTTAATAGTAGTTTTTTATTCTACTACCACTAGTTTTTTCTGCTACTAGTAGTAGTAGTAGTAGTACAGGCTCAGTCTACGGAACTAGAAGCTCTGTCTGCTAATAGCGGCAGTTCTTTCTGCTAGTGGACAAATCCTTTTTAACTGAAAAAAAGTAAACGTTACAGTTTGTAGTAGTGGTTCTTTCCGCTAATAGTACTTAGTAGTACTAGTACAGGCCTCGTCTGCTGGTAGCAAGATATCTGAAGCTATAACCATCCGAGCTAGAAGTTCTGGCTGGTAATAGTGATAGCTGCTAGTAGAAATAGTGTTTTTCGCAAAACAGCCTATTTTCTGTAAATCTTTAGATATTCCTTGTATTTTTAAGTTCAATTCAAAGCTTTAAACGAGTGTTTTCCACTCCCAGACTAAGCATGAAGTAAAATTTCGAGTTTAGAAAAGCCCCGTGAAAATTTGTCGAGGGTCGCGCAGCGACCCGAGACAAATTTTCTGGGCTTTTCTAAACTCGAAATTTTACTTCATGCGGCACGCGTATAAAACACTGATTTAACGAGAAATTTAAAATCACACAAAAGACATTTTTCATGTTAATCCTCACAATTAGTTCGAATTATTTGTGACGATTCAAATCCTTTTGTAAGTATTTGAATCCTTTTATAAATATTTGAATCTTTTTATAAATATTCGAATCCTTTTACAAAGATTCGAATCACCCACATTTGGATTCGAATACGAATCCTCTTAAAAATACGTAACGAATCCGGATCACGAATCCAGTTGACCTAAAGTATTCGAATCCTTCTTTTAAATCCTCTAAAAGGATTCGAATCCTGAATGATTCGAATCCTGCCCAGCTCTGGTCGATAGATGATGTCTGTTTCTTAACTTTACACTAAATCAGTGTTTTATATGCGTGGCGCATGAAGTAAAATTTCAAGTTTAGAAAAGCGGCTAAACTCGAAATTTTACTTCATGTTTATGAATGAATGTCTGCAATTTTATAGCGCATTAACTTAAACATCAAACATGAGTCAATTTTAATAAATTTGAATGGTATTCAAATTCCAAGTGATCACAATTTGAAAACTTTTTAAGATATCTTTATAAAACTGTGTGTGAATATTGATCAAATATTGCTCTTTCAAAATATGTAAAAATCAAAGTATACCTTATTAATATTTTTTGAGTTATTTTCAGTTAATCGTCAATCGAGTAACAATTTTGATATATTTTAGTAATATACAAATTTTAAGAGATTATAACTTGAAAATCATTCCTGATATTTTTATAAAATTCTGTGTGAATATTAATAAAATATTGTTCTTTCCAAATATGTAAAAATTAAAATATTCCCCATCAATAGTTTGTGTGCTATTTTCACTTGAACGTCAAACGGGAGTCAATTTTGATAAATTCGAGTGATATTAAAATTTCGAGAGATCATAACTTGAACACTATTTAAGATATCTGTTTATAACTTGATGTGCATATCACTCAATTATTGTTCTTTTAAAATATGTAAAAATCAAAATATACCCCATCAATAGTTTTTGAGTTATATTCACTTGAACGTAAAACGAGAGGCAATTTTGATTATTTTGAGCGATATAGAAATTTCAAGAGTTCATAACTTGGATACTATTTGAGATATCTTTATAAAACTTGGTGTGCATATCACCCAATTATTAGTCTTTCAAAATATGTGAAAATAAATATATACACCATCGCTGGTTTTTGAGGGATTTTCACTTGAACGTGAAACATGAGTCAATTTCAAGTATTTTAAGTGATATAATAATATAATATATATATATATATATATATATATATATATATATATATATATATATAATCTATTGCCTTGTCTACCCTTAGGTGTAAGGCTTCTATTTTAATAGTCTCTTTTCTATTTATCTCCTGCGTACACAAATTTGGACCACCCTCCTTTATTTCTTGCCATCTTCTCCGCTTCATTCCATTTTACATTTCTTTTCTTCAGGATTGCTGTCGTTTGGTCGTTCCAGGTTTTTGTTGGTCTTCCTCTCTTTTTCTTTATTCCTGCCTTCGCCTGCCAGATATTTTTCACCTGTCTTCCATCACTCATCCTGCATAAATGTCCAAACCATTTGAGTTGGTTCAATTCTATGTTATCTGCTATAGATGGTACCCCTAATTCTTCTCGGACTGCCTCATTTCTAATTCTGTCTCTCCTGGTTATACCTTTCACTTTTCTCAGGAACTTCATATCAACGGCCTATATCTTACTCTTCTGTCTATTTGTGAAAACCCATGATTCGCTCCCATAGGTTAGTATTGGTCTGAATACTGTTTTGTATACTGTCATTTTTGTTTTCCTACTGATGTTTTTATTGCCGATGAATGAGTTGCTTAACGCAAGAAAATTCTAGTGGCGGAGCTAATTCTTTCGTCTATTTCTTGTTCCATGTTTCAGTTTCTTTCTATTGTCACTCCGAAGTACTTGAATTGGTCGACTTGCTCTAGTTCTTGGTTGTTTATGTCTAACTTTATTCGTCTGTTGTCCTGTCCTATACCCATTATCTTTGTTTTACTGATGTTGACGTTTAGGTTTCTTTTTCGAAGTTCTTTTCCCCATATCATTAGACTTGCCTTCAGGTCTTCTTCTCTGGGTGCGCATATCATCACGTCATCAGCGAACGCGCATTCAGATATTCCTACTGGTTTTAGTTTATTAAATCCTATATGTACTGTTTTCACATGCTTTTTCGTTTCTTGTAGGATATCATCCATAATTATAATAAATAGTGCTGGACTCATTACACCTCCCTGTCTAAGGCCTTCGTTGATAGGGAATTTTTCGGATTGTCGGTTATCTCTCCTTACATAGCTGCTGTTGTTATCATACAGACTTTCAATTGCCCTTCTTAATTTTGTTTTGATACCCCTTTGTCTTAAACTGTCCCATATTTGTTCTTGTGCTACTTTGTCGAAAGCTTTCTTCAGGTTTAAAAATGCTATGTATGCTTTTCCCTCTTTCAGTTTCGTTTTCTCTATCATTTGTTTTATTGTGAAAATGTGACCCTGGGCACTACGTCCTTTTCTAAAACCGCTCTGTTGTTCTGCAAGTTGTCTTTCTATTGTCTTCTTTAGTCTTTTTTCCAGTATTTGCTCGTATATTTTTGACACAATACTTTGTAGGGTAATTTTTGCAGTCTCTAGAGTCACCTTTCTTAAATTTTGGTACTATGATTCCTACCTTCCAATCGGCAGGCACTTTTCCTGTGACCCAGCATTTGTTATAGATATCTTTTAGTATAGCGGTACCATTTCTGCCAATTCCTTTTGCCATCTCTGCTGTAATCTTATCGCGTCCTGCTGATTTTCCTCTCTTCGCTGATTTTATTGCTTCTATTACTTTTTCGATTTTAATGTCTTCTTCTTCTTCTTCGCCTGTCTGCTCTACCAATTCTGTATTCACGTGTTTAGCTTGTTGTTTATTATCTAGTAATTCTGAAAAGTATTCTTTCCGTCGCTCCATGATTTAATTTTCTTCTGTTAGTATTCGGCTGTCTTTTCCTTTTATCGTTTTTAAGTCGTGCTGTTTGCCTTTTTTCAGATTCTTCAATACTTTGTAGAGCAGTTTTTGGTTAGTTTTGCTGTCTTTTTCCATTTTTGTTCCAAAATCCTCCCACGTCTGTTGTTTTGCCTGTGATACCATGGTTTTTACTATTAATCGCTGTTTTTTTGTATGCGAGATAACTTTCGTTCTTCTTCGTCCCTAAATAAGTCTTCCATAATAGCTTTTTCAGCTTAATCTGCTGCTTTATTTCTTCATTCCACCAACATGTCTGTTTCTTGTTTCTGTTTATAGTTGTTGTGCCACAGGTCTCTTTTGCTACTGATAGTATTACATCTTTCCAATTTTTCCATATTGATTCTAGTTGTATGTCCTGCCAGTCATGCATTGATTCTTCGAATATTTCTTCTGTTTTTTCTCTGTATTTGTTCATTATATTTGTTTCTTGTAGCTTGTATGATTTAATAACCGCCTCTGATTGTTTGTGTTTCATATTCATCTTTATTTCTTTATGTTCAGTATTTACTTTCATTTTTCCCACCACTAGATAATGGTCGCTGTATATTTCTGCTCTCCGATATACTCTTACTTATTAATATAATAATGATTTAAAATGTAAATGCGCTTAAACTGTAATACTATCAATAAAGTAAGGAATATTAAATTATATTTGGAAATGTTATCCTATTGTCTTCTAACTATCACTTTTAAGTAACAATCGCAATTTAAGTAGCAATTAAATTTTAGGTATAAGTAGCAGTTAGATTCGTAATCACGTTTTAAGTAACAATCGCAGTTTAAACATTAATCACAGTATGGGTAACAGTTATGATTTTAAGTAGTAGTCACGTTTTAAAACACAGTCACAGTTTAAGTAGCAATCACAGTTTAGGTAGCAGTTGTGATTTTACGTAGCAATCACGGTTTAAGTAACAGTCGCAATTATAGTCACAGTCACAGTGAAATGCGCTTATTAGTAGCAGTTGCGACTTGTGATTTTTCATTATCAGAGAAAAATCACTGCTACTTAAAATGTCGCCCATCCCTAGATCAAACCTACTCTAACTTTCGTAACTCTTATTTAACTTGACCATGATGTACTTACGCTAAGTAAGGTGGGATAGGTTTAAGTTAACCGAACTTATGTAACTGCTGTTTAACCTAACCTGACTTCGGTACATATTATTAAACCTAACCAAAACTGTTATATACCGAATTAAACTAAGCAACCTAACTTAAGAACACATTATCTAACGCTAATTTAATGCATGTCGTATAACCTAAAGTTAATACTCTAACCTAAGCAAATGGTATTCAGCTCTAAAGTAAGTATTATCTGACTCAATCTAATTGATCTAATCCAACTATGAACCAGAGCTGGGACGAATCCTCGTAAAAAGGATTCGAACCACGAATCTGAATCACCTTATATAATTCGAATCACGAATACTCGAATAAAGGATTCGTAAGAGATAAATATGAATCGAATCAAAGATTTGAAATCTGTTTTTTCGAATCACGAATAGAAATCCTTTAAGAATATATTTGATTTCATTATTTTTTTGCAATCATTAATATAAAAATATCCACTAAAAATCTATGTATCTATTTATTACCTTGTGTATATGTATTTATGTATTTTTGTACATCTGGTGGCATACATGAATAAAGAATTTTATTATTATTATTATTATTATCGTTGCCAGTTACTAAATAACAACAAAAATATTCAAAACCTAATTATTTATTATTAACACTGGACATCGTTGATAACAGACTAAATATCTGACTCCCTGTTACTCTGATTGAAGATGTATTTGTGTGTTTCTGAACTTCAAATCAGTGTTTTGTACGCGTGGCGCATGAAGTAAAATTTCGAGTTTAGAAAAGCCCGAAAATTTGTCTCGGGTCGCTGCGCGACCCTCGACAAATTTTCACGGGGCTTTTCTAAACTCGAAATTTTACTTCATGCTTAGCCTGGGAGTGGAAACACTCGTTCAAAACTTCAAATTGAACTCTATTATAAAATCGAAGAATGTAATTTTTATTACGTAAATAAAAAATTCACTGAATATCTTTAAATTACCCGGTTTTAATGATATTCAGTGAATTTTTGCAGTAAAAATTAATAGAATTATATTCAAATTGACCGAAACACTAACAAAAAAGCCATATGATATTATTAAATTTGTCAAAATCAGCAAACACGTACAAATTTATAAAATTAACTTAAATATTGACAAAAACAATGAAAACAATTTAACAAAATGGGGGTTTTCCACAGAAGAAAGTTATATTATAAGGCCAGGGAAAAAAATCTTGAATCAGGAAAATAATAATAACAATAATAAATTGTCTTTATTCAAAAATTCAGGAATATTACAAAAGAGAATAACATACAGTAAGTGCAGGCGAAGTTCAACCAGTCTGTATGACTTTAGTTGCTCTTCCACTTAACCTGCTTCGGTAAGAAAGATAATCCATAGAGGAGTACATAATTATAATAATAAGTCTTAAAAATTAAATGAACAAACAAAAGATACAACTTTAATTAAATTTAAAAAAAAACTCCAATCAAATCAGATACCTAGAATATTAGATCTAATTTGTCGGGACATGGCTTTTTTAAAAGTAAAGGGTGACAGTTGTTTGAGGTTAGAGGGAATTTTATTAAAAATTTTGTATATATTGTATTTAAAACACCTCTTAAAAAAGGTGGTTTTGAATTTAGGAGGTGAGATGGTTCCTCTAAACCTCAAATTGATATTGTGGACATCAGACCGATAAACAATCTTGTTGTAGAGGTAGGGGGTGTGCGGTTCTCAACAATTTTCTTATATATCACACAGCAATGTAACAATCTGCGCTCCGCCATATCTAGCCAGTTCAGCTCTTCAAGTTTACCTGAGATGTGGTCAAATTTGCGTATGCCAAAAATAAGTCTAATACAGGCATTCTGGACCTTTTGTATGCGTTTCGTTGTTACAGAGTCTAGGCAGGCATTGTATACGGCATCCGCAAAGTTGAAGTGGCTAAGTATCAAAGTTTCGCATAGCGGTCGCTTAGTTTTTAGGGTCAACACATTACGGTTAGAGTAAATAATTTTTAAATTAATATATGCACGAGATATGCATTTATTGATGTGTAATTTGAACCGTAGCTTATCATCAATTACTAGACCTAGGTTTCGTACAGAGTCAACAAAAGGGAGTATTGCATTACCTATTTTGATTTTTAATTTTGATTTTGCTATTTGAATTAATTTTTTTGGACCGAAAAGCATAGCTGATGATTTAGATGGATTTATTATAATAATAATAAGTATTTATTGCCCAACAGGAAATTTCCCAATTACAAGACAATGATAATACAATAAACAATGTATGTATGTACATAAATAAATTTAAATCTAAACAATATGAAGATGCTCGTGAGTGTGACAGCTATTTGGCAGATTGTTTATCAACGATTTAACAGAGTCGTGCAGAATATTACAAGGGAATAACTGTGCGATGTATCGACTAGCTTACTGATGTCAGAGTTAATGTTGAGGTTAGCGGTGGATATATCATTAATATTGAATGCGTATGATAGTTGTGTGTCATCAGCGTATACATTTACGGAGCAATGATTTAATACTGACGGTAGAGAGGAAGTATAAACACAAAATAAAACTGGTCCTAAGATGGATCCCTGAGGAACACCCGCCTCCACACTACATGTATTTGAGATTGCGTCGTCTATCTGTACAAACTGGGTACGACCTTTTAGAAAAGAACTAATTAAGTTTATTGATGAATTAGTAAGTCCTAGATAGTGAAGTTTAGCTATAAGGATATCGTGATTGATAGTGTCAAAAGCCTTACTATAATCTAGCAGTACGATTGATGTGAGTAAGCCATTATCCGTTGAGGAAATGATGTCGGAAAAATTTAACATTTCAGATTATGGCTACCATGTCAGTTTTACTTTAAATAATATTAAACAAATTTTTGAAAACTAGATTATTAACTTTAAAAACATTTTTAGTCATTTACTGTTCTTATCAAAGCATTCAGTTTGAAGTTTCGAACGAGCGTTTCCACTCCCAGACTAAGCATGAAGTAAAATTTCGAGTTTAGAAAAGCCCCGTGAAAATTTGTCGAGGGTCGCGCAGCGACCCGAGACAAATTTTCTGGGCTTTTCTAAACTCGAAATTTTACTTCATGCGCCACGCGTATAAAACAGTGATTTAACGAGAAATTTAGAAACACACAAAAGTCAATTTCATGTTAATCCTCACAATTAATTCGAATTATTTTTGACGATTCAAATCCTTTCGTAAGTATTCGAATCCTTTTATAAATATTCGAATCCTTTTATAAAGATTCGAATCACACACATTTGAATTCGAATATGAATCCTCTTAAAAAAATGTAAGGAATCCGGATCACGAATCCAGTTGAACTAAAGTATTCGAATGCCTCTTTTGAATCCTCTAAAAGGATTCGAATCCTGAATAATTCGATTCCTGCCCAGCTCTGCTATGAACTGATATCTAATCAAACCTAATCCAATGCACAAAATCTGGTATTCAGCTCTTTTATCTTACTCAATCTAATTGATCTATTACAACTATGAACTGACGTCTAATCAAACCTAATCCATATCACAAAATCTAGGAATTACTGGTGATTTTAAGATAAGAATTTTAATATATCTGACGGTCTGGTCTAGAATTGGCAACACTACATAACTCTTTTATTATTATTAGAATTAGAATCAACATTTTTTTCAATATTAGAAAAAACATAAGCTACGAAAAAACATCTCAAGCTCTGCAAAACATGAAATTTAATAAAAGTTCAGGTATTATTTACAAAAAGTAATAAATCAGTCATCCTAATAGGATCAAACCTTCCGAAGCTAACAAGATTGATATGATTAGTGTTACCGCAACCATTAACTCTCGCAGTTCTTGGAAAATGGGTAATTAACCACCACTTACCTGGCCAGGTAGATTTAGTGCTTTAGGCTGTTTATAATTTTCATGGAGATTTTCAGAAAAATAACACCGATATTTATATATTTTATGCTACAGCATTTAAGTTGTTTAAACATGTATTAAGTTAAACTTTATTTTATATTCAAGGCAGAACTTTTTTTTAGAAAATTTGGCTATTTATAATTTTTATGGAGATTTTCAGAAAAATAACACCGATATTTATATATTTTATACTACAGCATTTAAGTTGTTTAAACATATATTAAGTTAAACTTTATTTTATTTTCAAGGCAGAACTTTTTTAGAAAATTCGGCTGTTTATAATTTTCATGGAGATTTTCAGAAAAATAACACCGATATTTATATATTTTATGCTACAGCATTCAGGTTTTTCTAAACTCGAAATCTTATTTCATACTCCACTTGGGAGTGGAAAACAATCGTTTGAGGCATTAAAATGAACTCTTAAAAAAAACAACGATTGTCTGAAAATTTACAGCATATAATTGGGATATGTATATTTATAAGAAAAACTCCTGTATAAAATGTAACTATTTTTAACTTCATGCGTCACGCGTACTATACACTGAGAAACTGAAATACTGTTAACAAGTGAACTTCACTTGAAATCAGTGTCTTATACGCGTGGCGCTCTGCTTCGCTACGCGACCAAACCAAATTTTCAGGCTTTTCTAAACTTGAAATTTTAGTTTATGCTTAACTCGGGAGTGGAAAACACTTGTTTAAAGCTTCAAATTGATCTCTTAAAAACAACGAACGCCTAAAGATTTACAGCACATAACTGGGTATGTATATTTAAAATAAAAACTCCCTGTGTGAAATTTAACTATTTTTTACTTCACGCGTATTGTACACTGAAAACAATGAAATACTGTCAACAAGTGAACTTCACTTGAAATCAGTGTCTTATATGCTTGGCGCATGAAGTAAAATTTCGAGTTTAGAGAAGCCTGAATTATTAGACTTTCCTTAACTATAAATTTTACTTCATGCTTAACTCGGGAGTGGATAACACTTGTTTAAAGCTCAAATTGAGCTCTTTAGAAAAAACAACGAATGTCTGAAGATTTACAGCATATAATTGGGATATAAATACTTTAAAAAAAACTCACTGTATAAAATTGACCTATTTTTATTAATTAAGTATAAAGTATAGTGTCAATGTTATCGGTTGTGCAAGTAATCAACTACTATGTAGACGATGACATTTAAACTTTAGATTTTTGATAGCCCAGTATATCGGTTTTATGACTAAAAAATACAAAAAAGCGCATTGATACGTCCCAATCAGTAACGTTACTAAATATACACGCACAGATCCTAATTTCGCATTTACATTAATGCATCATTCATATTTGATAAATTCATTGATTAAAAACATGTAACCATTAAAACATGTTTTCAAGGAATAATTTAAATAATAATGTAAGAGATTGTTAGAAAAGGCTGTAGCCAGGGGGGATAAGGGGGTTCAAAGTAAAAAAAAGTTACATTAAAATCTCATTCATTCAACGTTGTTTATTGTTTCATGAAAATACTGGCGTTTTAAAAATAATTACCCTTTATTTCATTCGAACTCGCATGTATCCAAGGACGCAGTCAAGAGGGGGTATGGGGGTTCAAATCAATTTATGTTTTCATGTGCGAGTTAGGCATAGAATTAATTTTTAATGGATAATTAATAGTTTTAGAGTATACTAGGTATATCGTTAATCATGGTATCCTAAATAGTTACCTAAAAGAAAACAATGATTTTTGTTTCGCCGTAAAATCGCAAATTAAATGATCCTTAAGGGGTTAACTTAACCTAAAAATACTTTAACTTTTAAAAATGTAGATGTAAGTATAGTAGAGTATAATTGATTTTAATGATGTTTTTGTTTTCTAGTAATATAAGAGTAAACGGAACGTCCAAGCTAGCTAGCCATCAATTTAATTTAATTGAAATATCCCGAGAGTTAACATCACCCGGTCATGTTCATGCAAAGTGGATGTTTCGCTCTCACCACCGAGAAACGAAACGCCAATCGCGCGCTCCATTATTCCCCGAGCTCAGAAATCGTAGTGCGCCGGCGTTCCTTCGAGTTCTTTGAGCTGCGGCGAGAAATATGAATGAATTATTTAGTGGGGATAGATCTCGCACCGCCGAATGGAGTGAGGGAAACTGATGAATGAAGGTACTCGCCTCGGCTTCGGCCGGACTCGCCGAGCGGTGTCGCCCGGCGCCGCGCGCCGATCCCGCTCAGTCACTTTCTGGTGGCTCGAATAATAACACTCAGCGGAGACCCGATTCTGTCTCTCCACGCTAATTGACTAATTTGCGGTGTCTTTGTTGTCTTACAATTCGCTAAATTCATTTCGGTAATGACGGCCTGCGAGGGTTTCGCATAATGGCACAAAACATGCGATAATTGGATACGTTCATCACTAACCATGCAATTTCTCCGTCATTAAAATTCCGATGGTAATTTGAACATTTTTCGTTCGATTTGCGTTTTGTATTTATTTCAATCGTGACTACTTTTTAATCAACCGAATGTGCAAATACAGCCAAATGCGCAAATATTGTGTTTGTGATGTATGTTGGTACATTTGTACGATTGCAAAAATCCCATACACTTTCACGATTAACAATCAGGTTATCAGAGAATTCCCCAAGAGTTGGCAGTAAACTCCCAACTGTTGTCTGATGAACGGGCACATTCCCAACGCAGAGCTGAATCAATAACAGTAAACTTCTAGTGGAATTTGCCTCTGAAGTGCAGGTGAATGTCAATTCTGCTCAAGTCTTTTATCGGATGTCCAACAGTTATTGAAGTCCTGGGTCCCTGTGGAATCAAACATGAATGTCGTTTCGGGTTCCGGTTCAATTAATATGGTTTATGGCATTTTTAAAAGGAAAGGTTCTTCTAAAAATGGACAAGACACCGTTTCCGTAGGTCTGCTGAAGTTTTGCAAAAGTTAAACTGTGCCCAACTCAAAAGCAAAATATGATAGCACCGTTGCTCGAAATTGATACCATTCATTTTTAGAAAGCACTAGAAAAATCTGATTCAGAAAAAAAAGCTACCGACAAAACGATTACCGTAGCCAGTTCTAACTCGTACTAAGAGCGTATCACATGTACACTTACCGCCCGTCTAAGTCCCACTTCTAAAATATTGCCAAATCGAACGCTGCGTCGCCAGTCTTATTACTTAGTTTACACACCTCGTATCCGCTGTAATTGTAATATGTATACTTAAAAGAAAAACTTCCTTTATACTTCTGTACCTCTGTACCTTTGGGTTTTGAGGTTTTTAGCAGAACGACTGAAATACAAATCGGGATATATAATTTGTTTAACAATTTAGATTCAGGTAATAAAAGATGGCAGGAAGACCAAAAGTAGTCAAGTAAGCACGAGATTGTATTAAATTACATCGTATGTCTAATAAAAAATAGGAAAGTATTTTAGGTTGGCAATTCTGAAATTAAATATTATAATTTTCACGTCTGATGTTTTATATGCCAATTCCTAGTAGTTAGCGAACTTAAATTAAAAAAAAATCGTGGCACTTTTTTTATTGGACATGCGATATCAAATTCTAGAGAAATTATTTAGGTCAAATTATTCAAATCTAGCCAAAATGACATTCGTTGTTCTTGCACCAAGGTACAGATATGTATCTGATATTAGGATAGATGTCATTATCCTACGTTAACCACACATCTAACCTGCTCTGAGGTAGCTTAAGCTTAGATTAGATGTCGTTTCTTAGGTTAGGCTAGAAGTGACAACCTTAAATTTTAGATGGCGTTATCTTAGATTAGATATAGAGCTACAATTTTAAATTAGATGTCGTTATCTTGGATTAGATTAAATACTACATCCTTAGATTTATCTTAGATTAGGTTCGCAGCTACAACCTTAGATTAAAAACATTAAAATGGTCATCGAAAAAGCTGGTTCTGTTTCTTTGGAGAGTGCGCATTTCTGCACTAAACTTAGGCCTTATTAGACCCATTGTGCTTGCTCCCGTCGACTACCCAGCCTCAGCTCAGCCTGGTTTAGGTAGTCTAGCAAAGCCGAGGTGGGCAAATCCCTTATGTGGGCCATCTTTTACTCAGTAACGAGCCTCTAGTTGACGAGAGTGCCGGGAATTCTCTGAGAATGTGTTCGACAGTCTCGTCTTCTATGTTACACCCTCTGCAAGCAAAATCCAAACAACAATTTATGTTTAAAACTTGGATTAGATTTTAGATACCGTTATCTTAGATTAGGTACAATGCTATAACCTTAGACTAGATGTCGTTATGTTAGGTTAGGTTAGATATTACTACTAGATTTTAGATTCCGTTATCTTAGATTACGAAGCTACAATCTCCGATTTTAGATGCTGTTATCTTAGATTATATACGAAGCTAAAACCTCAGATTTTAGATGCTGTTATCTTAAATTAGATACGAAGGTACAACTTTAAATTAAATACGTTAGATTTCATACTCCAACCATACATTTTAGGTGATGCTATCTTTAATTAGGTAGAAAGCTAGAACCTTAGAACAAGATGCCGTTATTTAAGATTAGGTTAGATACTACAACCTTAAATTTTAGATGCAGTTATCATAGATTATTTACGAAGCTATAACCTCAGATTTTAGATGCTGTTATTTTTAATTAGATACGAGGCTGCAACCTTAGATTAGATGTCCTTATATTAGGTTAGGTTAGGATTCGTCCTAGCTCTATATCTTACGAGCTGGGACGAATCCCCGAAAAAATAATTCGAATTGAAAATTACCAATTATGATTCGAATCACGAATACTCGAATAAAAGGTTCGCAAGAGAAAAATATGATTCAAATCAAAGATTCGAATTCTGTTTTTCGAATCATGGATGCAAATTATACATTTGATGTTATTTTTGACTAGGTAGAAATCTAGAACATAAGAAGAAGATGCCGTTATTTTAGATTAGGTTAGATAGTACATTAGATTTTAGATGCATTTTTTTTAGATGCAGCCCAATCAAATATTTTAGGTCACTAAGAATCTTAGATTTGATGTCGCTCATGTTAGATCAAAACAGAGTTAACAAAAAGTTGCGCCTTGGCCAAAATTTATATATTTTTTAACAGTGCTGCCTCTAGACTCAGCGCCCTAATGAAATGTTTTTATTTCCTAAGGCACCCTTACCCAAACCGTTTAATGCTAAGATATCACAGAAAGCCAAATTGTTGGTCAAGAATTTTCCTGCTTCAATGTATTGATGCGTTTTTTATTTCATCGTTGCTAAAAAACAAGAATAGTTTCTTAGCAAAATAAACAAGAAAATAAACGATAGGTACATTCCTGATCGATATAGAATAACATACGAGCAAGTGTCGTGTTGTGGATGAGGAAAACGAGAAGAAGAAGAGGAGGAGGGCGAGAAGCACAAGAAGAGGAGGAGAGGGAGAGAGCGTATTCCGGTCTTGGGAAAATAATTTGTTATTGGGTTCTAAAGTGAAATTCCGATAAGCTCGGCCGCAATTACTACATATTAGGTAAAAATAAAAGCGCGGCTCGCGGGGTCTTGAAAGCCGAGCTCGGAGGATGAAAAAATAAACAAAAAGCCGGTGCGTTCTCGTTGAAAAATTCTTTATGTTTTCAAGGAAGGTGTATTGTTGTTTGACATACAAGCACGTTTACAAACACTCCGAGCGCTCACTACATTTACGGTTGTCATGGTCATGTCAACTGAAAGGGCGAACCGCCAAAGAACCGAAATCCACAAAAGAACACACTTTATTAAATATTTTTCAAAAACACACATAAATTATATAAGACTATTTTATCTGTATACATATCGTTGAATAAAACGGGAGTCACACGCATTGAACCAATTGTTTCACGCAATTATTGTAGGCAACCCAATACCGTTAATGTGTATTGGGTTGCCGAAACAAGAAACAAGAAGGAGTCCAGTGGCGTAACTAACTAATTTTGAGGCCCTCCCGAAAAAACAATTTCTTCCAACATTCCAAACCAAGTTACTCCAGGCTTTAAGCTTGTATTAGACGACACTATTTTCTTGTACAAGAAACACTGTTTTCTTGTACAAGAAAATAGTATACTATTTTCTATCATAGTATAATATGTTCTATTTGGTACACCATAATAGAAAATAGTATACTATTTTCTTGTATAAGAAAATCATCATTTACATTCATCATTAACTATTTTCTTGTACAAGAAAATAGTGTCGTCTAGTACAAGCTTTACAAAAGTGCAAGAGATTCGTTTAGACGAAATTTACAATTTTAAAGTTTATTAAGGTGACAGTAAAAACGTTTTCTTTATATGCATGTTACTCATATCAATTTGTATACAGGGAGTTTTTCTATAAAGTACACGTATTCCAAATTTAGCTTATTTTCTTTAAATCTTTAGATATTCGTTGGGTTTTTAAAAGAGTTTAATTTAAAGCTTTAACAAGTGTTTTCCACTCCCAGACTAAGCATGAAGTAAAATTTCGAGTTTAGAAAAGCCCCGTGAAAATTTGTCGAGGGTCGCGCAGCGACCCGAGACAAATTTTCTGGGCTTTTCTAAACTCGAAATTTTACTTCATGCGCCACGCGTGTAAATCATTGATTTCAATTAAGTCGTAATACTCGTTCACATTCAGCAAAATATAAATATTACTCTGGCGCGAAAATTAGTAGTGACATATCTGTTTAATTAAACGGTTTATAAAAAAGTTTATTCTAAAATATTCATCTTTAAGCGTATCTACAGAATGGTATGCTTAAAATACAGAAATGTGTTCATATATATCCGGCTAGCCAGTCTCTGTATAAAATTTGGTAACAGCGTTTGGATGCTGCATCCAGAATCGAGACCGGTGATTGGTGTATATTGTTGTCTTTCTTATTCATACCCCACATCCTGACCATAGTCTCTCCTTTTCTACTCGACTTCTAGTTCTCCCATAAGCATTGGCTCCCCTTGCTTAAAATAAAAATGTAGACAAACAATAATTGCACTATATGAATATATTTATATAAATAGTCGTTTCGGGAATTTTTTACCATCTTCACAATCTCTCTGGTTTCCAAAATATCCACACAATTTTAGTATTTCGAAAAATATGTAATTTTTTTTCAAGTACTTCTTCGAAAACAGTTTAATATTTTTTGAAATACTTTATCGATATCAGATACTTTTTTATTACTCATTACTCTTTCGATGCTTAAAAATTGTTTAATACAAGCGCTCAAAGTTGACTTTTGTTGGATAATTTATTTTCTGCGATTTTAAAAAGTGGTAAAATAGCGAGAAAATCTTTCTTGTATTGAGACTAACAAAGAAATCTCAATAAAAGAAAATATATTCCCGCTTTTTGTTTAAAAGAGTGTCTGTACTTTTATTTAGTTTATAAATTGATCGTTAATGCTCATTATACCTATACCCACAGTTTATATATATCCAGTTAGGCAGTCCTTATATAAAATTTGGTAACCGCGTTTGGATGCTGCATCCAGAAGCGATACCGGTGATTAGTGTATATAGTCTTACTCTTACCCTATATCCTGACCATAGTCTCTCCTTTTCTACTCGATTTCCAGGTCTCCCATAAACATTGGCTTACCTTGCTACCTTAAGACGACATTAGTACGTGCTCCTAGCATCCACACCCCCCACCCCCCACATTGCAGGGTTTTTCACCCCCTAGTTACGCTGCTAAAGAAGCACGCGTGACGGATGCTCCATGAAGCTCACAGACCGGAAGCCTTAAACACCAGGGTAAGTCCCAAAATTAGCTGCACCGCTACCGTAAAATGTAAATTGCATACAGTCCACCATAACAACCCTTTCCACTGCACATATGAAATTGCCGTTACCGACATTACAGATACAATTCAAGTCTTAACTCTCAAAGTGATGTCCTAACTGTTTGGTCGATCCACTTTCAATTTTCTTCTATATAAATAATATTTTTTTAAAGGGAAGTAGTTGTTTCAATGAGTGTTTGATATAGTCTTTGTAACTAACTCGTTGTAGATTGCGAAAAGAATCGCTCTTTTAATGTTATAAATAATCTTCATTTAGCATATACCCCTAAAAATCAGAATTATAATTATTTGAACTAAAATTAACAATACTTCCTTAAATGCACTATGAATACTGAATAATCTCTTTCTCCTCACCCCTTTCCTTAGCTACTCCTCCCTGGCCTTTAATTTACCACTTTCATTATCACACCCATACCCCGTCCACTCTATTGTATTATTCTGTGGATTGCAAACAAAGCAAAGATAAAGTTTAAAGGATATACAAAAATAGAATATTTTTACTTGCTTGTTCTTAACTCTTCCGCAAGTAATAATTTTGATATAAATACAGATAATAAGAAATTACGCGCATTATAATATTCACTAATTTACTTGGCCGCTCAAGGTCGAAAGAAAAATCGGATTTGCGCAATAATCCGTCTTCGAACCGCCTTGAACTCCTCGTCTTCTCTCAACATTCACACTGATCAATTTATAAACCGTCGCTTTACTGACCGCCATTAATTTCATACGCACTTGATGACGTTTACCTTTAAACCGATCAAATTGATGGAAAAAAGAAGTTGTAAATTAAAAATAAAACCATTGAAGAAACAACTGTCAGTTTTCAAAGTTCAGGCTTTAAAAACTCTAAGCATCGTTCGAATTTGTTCATTGATTTATTGTCGCTTTCGTCAATTCAGTTCCATAAAATGATCCAACTTGCTTGAAGTAATAAACGCAAGTTTCATAAAGTGATCAACGCTGAGCAATGGTTTTAGCTTATATTATACTTATACCTATAGGTATAATTCAAGCTAAAAGCATTGCTAAAGCTTGATTAGCGTTGATCACTTTATAAAACTTACGATATTATTTGACACATTGCCTATGTATATGATTGATATAGGTTGCCTACAATCATTATTTGAAACAATTTGTTGAATGTGTTTGACTCGTGTTTTATTTATATACCGGGTGGCTATAAAAGTATTGCCTAAGCAATTACTCAGGCATTATAAATGGTAGACTAAAATTAATAATACTAATCTCTAATCGTCATACCTTGAAATCGATTTTCGTTTAACTGTTAAAACTTACTGATTTTTACCAACAAAGCTTTATTAGAGCCATATAAAAGAATTTTAATGTTCGAAAAGAGATATCGATCTAATTTCTCGGGATCATCGTGGAACTGGCCGAGGCCGACTCGATCTCATTCTTATTATACAAGCCTCGTTTTGAATTAACTCCTCGCCTGATTTTTATTGATTGGTTTTTATTGAAGTCGGTCATGAAACATAAATACTCGAAAAGAAAACTTATATATATATATATATATATATATATATATATATATACATATATATATATCAGAGCTGGGCAGGATTCGAATCCTTTTAGAGGATTCAAAAGAGGCATTCGAATACTTTAGTTAAACTGGATTCGTGATCCTGATTCGTTACATTTTTTTAAGAGGATTCGTATTCGAATCCAAAGGCGGGTGATTCGAATCCTCATAAAAGGATTCGAATCCACATAAAAGGATTCGAATATTTATAAGAGGATTCGAATACTTACAAAAGGATTCGAATACTTACAAAAGGATTCGAACCGTCAAAAATAATTCGAATTAATCGTGAGGATTAACATACAAAATTTGTTTTGTATGTTTTTAAATTTCTCGTTAAATCACTGTTTTGTACGCGTGGCGCATTAAGTAAAATTTCGAGTTTAGAAAAGCCCCGTGCAAATTTGTCTCGGGTCGCTGCGCGACCCGAGACAAATTTTCTACGCGGGGCTTTTCTAAACTCGAAATTTTACTTCATGCTTAGTCTGGGAGTGGAAGACTCTCGTTCGTAAATTTTCGAATTATCATAAAGTTGTCATAAAGTTGTGTATTTATTTTCAATAAAATCTTTCTCGGTTTATTAAACAAAACAAAAGAGCTGAGGTGAAAAGTGTTTAGATAAAAGTGTTTTTTTTTTTCATTGGCTACAACTTTTGTTTGAAACATTTTTTTGATTTAGACGTCGAAAGCTCGGTAAATTGTTGATCTCCACTAGGTTTTTTAGTTTCTAATTCAAAAACAAAAGAGCTGAGGTGTTTAGGTAAAAGAGGTTTATTTTTTCGTTGGCTACAACTTTTGTTTTAAAACATTTTTTGATTTAGACATCGAAAGCCATAGTCGGTGAGTTGTTTATCTCCACTAGATTTTTTAGTTTCTAATTCAAAAACAAAAGAGCTAAGGTGAAACGTGTTTAGGTAAAAGTGGTTTATTTTTTCGTTAGCTACAACTATTGTTTGAAACATTTTTTGATTTAGACATCGAAAGCCATAGTCGGTGAGTTGCTGATCTCCACTAGATTTTTTAGTTTCTAATTTATAAACAAAAGAACTGAGGTGAAAAGTGATTAAACAAAAGTTTGTGCTATGTGTTTTTATTATCTTTTGTTTGATTTTGTTTTGATTAAGTTATTAATAAAGCAGCAATTTGTGAGTGATTATCAAATTAAAAAAAAAGCCTAGGGAAGATAACTTTTTCATATAGTGATCATAAACAAAATAGTTAAGGTGAAAAGTTGTGTATTTTTTATTATCTCTTTTTCTCTTCTTAACTTTGTGTATCTCTTTATAAAATATCATTGTATTTATTTATTTTAGTTTAAACTTTTCCCTGAAGAAGCTAACAAATGTATAGCGAAATATTGGCTAATTAAAATAAAGTTCTGGCTAAAAATAGAACTATAATTTTTTAATTCTGCCGCTTTTCCACAATAGTTTATAGAAGTTTTTTTATTATCTTGTTTGAAACATGTTTTTGAAAACTATAATGTGATACATTAAGGTAAAAGTAAGCATTAAGTTTATAAAATTTTGAAAAGGTATTGCTTAAAAATGTTTATAAAAAAGTTTAAATGAGCAAATATATGCCAAAAAAGAAAAGTAGGAACCAAATCTTTTTAAAAATTCTTTAGTCTCAAAAAGATCTTAATTATATTAGAGTTTTTCGTTGTTAACATAATTGAAATTCGTTTAATAAAAAAACATCTAATGATTTCTGCTGATTTTTAACACAAAACTTTTAGACATTTGATGGTATAAATAAAATTAAATTACTGAAATAAGTATTTATTTTTTAATATATTCGTAAATATCCGGCAAACAATGTAAAATATTTATTTAATTATAATATTTAGGTAATAACAATACAATAAATTTTATATTATGATTATTATTATTATACAGGGTGTCCGTATTTCAACAGAATGTATGGGAATCTCGGTTATTTGAAGAGATTAATAGTCGGTTAAATTAAAGTCTCATAACTATTTTTCACAATATTCTAATTGTATAATTCGGGTCTGTGTTAATTGCCTAGTAGCAATTTCAATAAATAATAAAACACCATAAATTGAAAATAACACCTTCATTAAAAAACCAAAACACTGACCTTTAAAAAAAAAACTTTTGTAATAAAATTGAAATAAAACAACGCAGTTGGGAGGGTTTCACTTTTATTGTTGAACACTGCAACATGTTTCACCACACAGTGGCTTCATCAGGCAGATGAAATAATAATTAAAGTTGTAATAAATACAAGAAAGACGAAATAGAAAAACCATTTTCTATTTTACTTAGAATTCAAATTTTTGAATTGTTGTTTAAATGACGCAGCATTTTGACATTACATATTTACGTAGTTTTGTAACTAGGAAACTCATCACGTCCGTTTTAAACTATAACATATTTTGTGTGCTTAATATTATTGCACAGAAGTGTACGTTTTATATGTAAAATTTTAATCTTTTAGTTTTTCAAAGAGTGCCTTGGAAACAGTTGAGTAACTCACTTATTTGGCAACTCCTAGGAGCCATAATTCGCGTACATATCACCTCTGAAGACGGGCATCCGGCGATACATACTTTACCAGTTGTGACATATTTTAAAGTAACGAGTGTTTTCCACTCCCAGACTAAGCATGAAGTAAAATTTCGAGTTTAGAAAAGCCCCGCGTAGAAAATTTGTCGAGGGTCGCGCAGCGACCCGAGACAAATTTTCACGGGGCTTTTCTAAACTCGAAATTTTACTTCATGCTTAGTCTGGGAGTGGAAAACACTCGTTACTTTAAAATATGTCACAACTGGTAAAGTATGTATCGTCGGATGCCCGTCTTCAGAGCATGAAGTAAAATTTCGAGTTTAGAAAAGCCCCGCGTAGAAAATTTGTCGAGGGTCGCGCAGCGACCCGAGACAAATTTTCACGGGGCTTTTCTAAACTCGAAATTTTACTTCATGCGCCACGCGTATAAGCCACTGATTTGAACTGTAGTTCAAAAGCACACAAATACATCTTTAATCAGAGTAACACAGGTATTTAGTCTGTTATCAACGATGTTCAGTGTTAATAATAAATAATTAGGTTGTGAATATTTTTGTTAAAACAACTGATAACGATATTTATATGTTAATGGGTGTAAAAAAATAATAAAATTAAATTTATTCATAAACGATTTGTATTCGTTATTCGAAAAAACAGGATTCGAATCTTTGATTCGAATCATATTTATCTCTTACGAATCCTTTATTCGAGTATTCGTGATTCGAATCATATTAGGTGATTCGGATTCGTGATTAGAATCCTTTTTACGAGGATTCGTCCCAGCTCTGATATATATATATATATATATATATATATATATATATATATATATATATATATATATAAGTGAATATTTTATTGAGTGGGGAGAGGTAATATAAAAAAACTTATTTTTAACACATCACAGGATGTGTAAATCGGCGCAAACCGCCACTTGGTAAAGAAACGTCAGTTGTGATTATGCCATGACAAAATAAAAATAAATAAATAATCGAATTTACCGGTAATTTGTTAGTGTTTCGGTAAATTAAATAAAGATGTTTCTTCAGTATACAGAGAATGTTTGTATCTACAACCATTAAGTACATATCCCCTATCAATCTAAATAAAACGCATTCAAATTTGGCATTGAACCAATTGTTCAAAACAGTGATTATAGGCAACCTAATACCGTTAATGTATACTGGATTGCCGCTATCGCCATGGTGACATATACACGTATTTTCTAAATACTAGTAGATTTTAGTTCTGAATGATTTATATTAAAATATTGTTACACAATATTCTCTTGAAATGTGGAATAAATTATTAATTTACTACTCATTACTAATTTACCTACTCATTTGAGTGACGTGACGGCAGTGGGAACCAACCATATTAACGGTATTGGGTTGCCTATACTCATTGTTTTAAATAATTGATTTAATGTTAATACGTACTATACAAATTGAAGATAGTGTACGGTTTTGTGAAGTTCTCATTAAATCAGTGTTTTAAATGGGTGGCGCATGAAGTAACATTTTGAGTTTAAAATAGCCTGAAAATTTGGATTTGCGACTCGCTCCCAGTTTAAATTTACAAATTTATTGAATGAAGTATCAGTAAATGTAATAGTCGGTAATTTTAGAATCATTCCCCAAATCTCTATTTTAATCGTTTACATCTTACTTATCAAAGATTAAATGTGTACCGAAAAAAATAACCCAAACCCTTACTAAGATAGTTTTTTTTTTCTGTATGTTAAAATTCAAATATAATAAATAGTTTTCTCGGTATGAATAAATCCGTGTCGGGACGTACAATAAACGTAATTTATTAGTTGTAAAACAATATGGAGATATGTGATACGATTACACACTGTACACATACGCGAGTGAAGATGAAGAAGAAATCTTTACGGCTCTTAAGTGGAAGAGTGCCATTAAAAGAGTCGTCGAGTTGCCTTTAGAATTTTTAATATTTACACAACAGAAATTCGTCGGTAAACACACGCATGTGTGGATAGTAAGTGAGACGAGGTGTTTTTCTTTTTTAAAAATTTAATTAAACATAATATTTACTGTAGACGTGATAAATAGTTATAAAATAAAACAAAACAAGAATGTCATGATAATAGGAAGTTCGCTTCGCTTAGAAACATTTGTGCGCTTAATATTTTTTTATAAAATAACAGTAAAAGTAGGAAACATTTTATTAAGGCAAGCAAAAAGTGTATGCTTTCCTTAGATATAACAATAAATAAATCTTTATTGGTTATATACAGTACAAATATAACATAATATATAGTCTTAAAATTAAAATTAAACCAAAGGGTTATCGACCCTAGGTCTTTCTACCCTGGTTTGTCTTTTCGTTAGGTCGTCATAATTGCTAACTGTCATTGTCTAACGAGGTGAAATATTTGATGAATTCACATGTGGTTTTATATGGGTGTTTGTATTTGGGAGGGATTTCGGGATTTCTGGGAATATATATAAATTATGTATTCCCAGAAATTCCGAAATCCTTCCGAAATATAAACACCTCTAGAGCTCTAGATTTTTAGGTTTGGTAGAGAATTTTTGGGAGAGGGTTAAAAGCGGTCTTAAATAGGTGTAATTCTGGTGCTATTGTGGAGTAGGACGTTTGATGAGTTATATCCTGGGTCTCCAAAATATCTTCTTCTCGGGCCACAAATACAATTCTACATAATAAAGTCGGCCAAGATCCGATTAATTTTATAAAATTATGAAAAATTTAAGGAGCAATTGTTACAATATTTCAAAATATGACATTTACAAAAAAAATTACAAATAATCGCGGGCCGGATTCATGCAAGTCGCGGGCCGGATTTGGCCCGCGGGCCGTAGTTTGGAGACCACTGAGTTATATAAGGGGTTATGTAGATGTCGTATTTTAGTTAAAATGTGAAGGGGTGATCATTCAGAAATTTGGATATGTTTTATTATGGAGGGGCTCGATTGGGATAAACGAACGGCTCCACAGTTCAGCATAGGACTACATATCATTTTATAAATATGTGTGGCAATGTTTATATGTATACCTTTACTTCTATAAGTGAGGCTTTTAAAGTGTTATGCTCTAGCGGGAGTTTTGTTTTTAATGGCCAGTGTATGCTTTTTAAAATTAAAATTTTGGTTAAATAATGATCCGAGATATTTGCAGGTTGGGGATGAGGTAATGCGGGTATTGTTGATGGTAATTGAATAAGGAGTAGGTGGAATGCGGTGGAAAGGTATTAGGAGTTTGGATTTAAATGGATTTATTTTAATTCTCCATTTGTTCAACCCTGATTCAATTTTGTTAGAACATTGCTGGAAGGAGGATGTAGAATGTTGTATAGTATTTGAATAGACAATGAGAACAGTATCATCTGCAAATTGTAGAGGGTATGCTAAAGGATTAAAGTAGTCAGGGTTTGGGTTGTAGATGTCCTGGCAGTACAAGTGATATACGATGGGGGAAAGTGGGGATCCTTGAGGGACACCTTGCTCTGGAGTAAAGGTAGTGGAGGGTTTGGGTTGTAGATGTCCTGGCAGTACAAGTGATATAGGATGGGGGAAAGTGGAGATCCTTGAGGGACACCTTGCTCTGGAGTAAAGGTAGTGGAAAAATTGCTATCGATTTTAATTTGTAGGGATATATTTTATAGAAAGTTGGCTATTAGGATAATGAGGTGTTTGGGCAGATTAAGAATGTAGCATTTATATAAAAGTTCTCGATGCCATACGGATTCGAAGGCTTTTTTAATATCTAAAAAAAGCATAGATGATTTTCTACCCTTCAGGTGGGCTGTCTCACAGTTTGATATAAGAATTGTTAGGGAAAGTGTTGTGCAACTATTGGGTAAGAAACCAAATTAGTATGTTGGGATACATTGGCTAATGGTTGACATAAGTTTAAGTTTAATAAGGGATTCGAAGAGCTTACCAAGAACAGGAAGAAGTGTAATTGGGCGGTAGCTGGAAGTTAAAGCAGGATCTAGATTCGGTTTTGGAATACATGTTATTATACCATGTTTCCATTCTGTAGGGAAATATTGGTGGCGGTAGTTGTGGTTAAATATTTTAAGGATATATTAGTGAATATTGTCATTAAGGGATTTTATTATACGTCAATAGATATTGTCATGTCCTGGAGCTGTGCTTTTTCCTTTATTTAAGATGTTATAATGGTCTGACTCATCTAGAATATCGTTGTCGGGTGGAGGTGAGGGGTTAAGGGGAAATGTGTCGTACCAAGAATTGACTGTCTCAAGAAGTGTGTTTTCAAATGAGTCGTCTTGCGAAAATAAGAAGGTGTCTTTGAAATAGTTTTTAAATATGTCTGCGGTTTGTCCAGTATCGTTAGTAAAAGTATTAATAGTTGGATTCTTAATGTATTGAATATTGTCACTCCTATATTTTGTCAACTTCTTAATTTCCGTCCAGCAGGTCTTGCCTTTCGTGCTATTTATGTTTTCCATGTCTCTTTCTTGTATTCGTCTATTAGTCGGTGTACGTCTTTGTTCAGTTTGTTAAATTTTTGTCTAAGTTCTATTGTGTCTGTTATTTAAATGTCACGATATAATTGTGTTTTAAATTTAATAAGTCTTACGATGTAGTTAGGTAGAGGATATTTGTATAATTACTTGGATAGATTAGGAGTGTGTTGAAGGATTGTAGATGAAAGCAGGTTATTAAATTTGGTTATAATATTATGATTTGGGAAAGGATTGTTTTTAATAAACGTCTCTATGTAATCATTAACCTTAGCTGTATTGCATTTTTTTTTTATTATAGGTGCAAACAGGAGTGGGGAAAGAGACATGTTGAATATTGAGGTCAAATTGGATTGAAAGTTGGTCGGAACACAAGTCAGGAATAAGGGATACAGATGTTATTAAGTGACTTAGGTTTTTTTGTACATAATAGAATATCGGGAGTTAATGGTGGATTATTGTTTATAATAAAAGTGGGAGGTGTTTTAATTTGAGTAAAATTGGATTGGGATAGAAAGAACGATAGGTGGCGAGCTTTGGTTTTATTGATATTAAACTTGCCTTAAAGTATACCTATTATTGTAAAATATTTTAGCCCTAAATAAGGATGTGCTTAAGTCAATAATATGTCGAATTCTCAGCGAATAAATGGCGGCAAATACCTATTAACTCTTTTTTTTTTAACGAAGTTGCACAAATATTTTATAGTTCCCTTATATTTAAAATAATCAATAAGACTCATTCTTAAACAAACTTGGGCCTCTTAATTTAGACTTACCGCTAAAATTATTGTAATTGTTATTAATTTAAATACACTATACATTTACTTGACACGAATGACTGTCGACATTTTATTAATAAAAGTTAAAGGATTTTAAATATTTAATTGATAAGGCGGATACATGATGAAACTCCATAATACTATTTGAAATAAAACAACGCAGTTGGGAGGGTTTCACTTTTATTGTTGAACACTGCAACATGTTTAACTACACAGTGGCTTCATCAGGCAGATTATTTCATCTGCCTGATGAAGCCACTGTGTGGTGAAACATGTTGCAGTGTTCAACAATAAAAGTGAAACCCTCCCAACTGCGTTGTTTTATTTGAAATAATAAAGGATTTTAATTTTGATTTTGATTTTAAATGTATTTGGAAGGAATTAAATATCAAGGTTATCTAAAAAAATATAGTAAAATGGTTGCATTTAAATATAAGTTTATATTCGCGTTTTATTTCATTTAAAATAAATCAGTTTTACACAAAAAACAAATTCTAAATCACCCAGTATATGTGGACCGCATACTGATGGGGCCGGTTGCTTCTTTCCCCGGTAACTTTTATAAAGCCAGTCCGCCCCTGATTGCATGTTTCACTTATGGAGAACAGAGAATGTGGGTAAATGTATACTCACTTATTTTATTCTGCTTTGTTATTATGCAGGGAATTCTTCTTTTAAGTATACATATCCCGATAATTACAGCGTTTTGTAAATTTGCAGGAATTCAGTGTTTTAAAAGCGGTCAATTTAGCTTCTAACGATTGTTTCCACTCCCAGATTTAGCGTGAAGTAAAATTTTGAGTTTAGAAAAGCCTGAAAATTTGGATTTGCCGGGGCGCGCGAGCGAAGCGAGTAGCGCCCGGCAAATCGAAATTTTCAGGCTTTTCTAAACTCGAAATTTTACTTCATGCGCCACGCGTATACAACACTGATTTAATGTGATTGATATTGAATTTTCACTAAATACAATTTTTGATACTGTGAAAATAAAGACTTATTGTTATTATTTTAAGACAGATTCTTAAATCAGTAATAATTTACTTAATAGGAGCCTCAAATTATAGTAGCAGTAAATTAATAAAATATAAATGAAATAAGCAATTTTTAGTTGCGTCAATGAATATTTGTTTGATTTTAATAAGACAAATAAATCAGTTTAAGATTAATTATAAAAATAACATTTATATGCCACTACATTCATCATTAAAAAGTGCCTGTTTAATGTCAAAGTTCTAAATGTCCAGATTTAGTAGTTTTTGAATAAATAAATAAAAGCGATTTTTTAAAAAAAGTTTTTTTATTGATATCTTGAAAACTGTCATATAAATCGGTTTAAGATTAATTATAAAAATAACTTTTATATGCTACTACATTCATCATTAAAAAGTGCCTGTTTAATGTCAAAGTTCTAAATGTTCAGATTTAGTAGTTTTTGAATAAATAAATAAAAGCGATTTTTAAAAAAAAAGTTTTTTTATTGATATCTTGAAAACTGTCATATAAATCGGTTTAAGATTAATTATAAAAATAACTTTTATATGCTACTACATTCATCATTAAAAAGTGCCTGTTCAATGTCAAAGTTCTAAATGTCTAGATTTAGTAGTTTTTGAATAAATAAATAAAAGCGATTTTTAAAAAAAAGTTTTTTATTGATATCTTGAAAACAAAATAATATATTTCAAAATTGTTTTCACATTATTGTTAGGCTCTAAAATATGCAACTTTGTCCCAACCGACTCTCTATCTCTTTAAATAACTGAGATCCCCATACATTCTGTCGAAATACGGACACCCTGTATAAGGGATTCTGATTCCCTAATATTCTAATTAATATACTCTTGATATCTAAAAACTTTCAGGCATTCGTTATTTTTCATAAAAATGTTCAATTTGAAACTTCTAACAAGTATTTCCACTCCTTGATTATAGCGAAGCGGAGCGAACTAACCAAATTTTCAGGCTTTTCTAAACTCGAAATTTTACCTTATGCACCAAGCGTATAAACACTGATTTGAAGGTATATTTTAAACTTTAAAATAGTTCAGTGTTTTAAACGCGTGGCGTGGCGCATGCAGTAAAATTTTAAGTTTAGAAAAGCCGGAAAATTTAATTTGGTCGCTCCGCTTCGCAAATTTAGCAAATTGCTGGTAATTAAAATCTCGCTAAATTTTCAATCTGTAACTAATGCTATTATATAATATTGTATGAAATTTTAAATTTGTATTATTTTTATTGTCCGCTAAATATTAAAAATAGAAAACCTTTAATAAAATATCGTGTACACTTTTTATAATTTTTTATTAGTACAATTTCGCGGAATTATTTTTTCTAGATATGCAAACGTTTCCTTTACCCATATCTGCATATTAAATAACGGGCGTCCCACAATAAACCGCACTGATAATAATACATTATTTTACAATATCTAAAATCCGGAAGATTATAAATGCGAAACCGCATAGAAAAATTCTAAATAGCATAAAATCTAAATTATAATAAAGAAAAAACTCCAACGGTCTGACAAGTAATACAAATTTTCGATTTAAGAAAAATAATCAACCGAGGGTGATCAAACTTTTTCTTCGCGGCCCACATACAATTCTACATAATCAAGCCAGGATTAAACTATAAAATTAGTTGGATCTTGGCTCACCTGATTGTGTGGAATTGAAACATTGAAATATGAAACGTTTTGAATCATTTTACCTAAAAATCTTTATAATATATCAAAATATGAAATATAAGCAGTATGTATAGCTAGTTTACCTCGTTCGGCCCTTACGGTGACATTTGCCACCATTAAAATTTGGTAAACATACTAGGAATTTTTCTATTAAATGTACATACCGGGTGTTGACTTGCCGGACGCAACATAGGAAATCGCATGTTAATTTTAAATTGTTCAAATATTGGCTTCCCTATTTATTTTAGAGACAAAATGTATTTCACTTTTTTGTAGAGGAAAAAATTCTAAATTTATGAATGTTCACATTTTACACTTTACGTTTCTCTAAGTTAAAATAATTAAGAAAAAGTAATGTGATTTTATAAAAATAATGACATACCACGGAATTGATACAACAATTGCGGATATTCCCTGTTTTTTTTAAGTTCAATTGAAAGCTTTAAACAAGTGTTTTCCACTCCCAGACTAAGCATGAAGTAAAATTTCGAGTTTAGAAAAGCCCCGTGAAAAAAAGCTGCGCGACCCTCGACAAATTTTCACGGGGCTTTTCTAAACTCGAAATTTTACTTCATGCGACACGCGTACAAAACAAAAATATTGTGAATTTATGTATATTTGAACCACACTTGAAATCAGTGTTTTATACGCGTGGCGCATGAAGTAAAATTTCGAGTTTAGAAAAGCCCAGAAAATTTGTCTCGGGTCGCTGCGCGACCCTCGACAAATTTTCACGGGGCTTTTCTAAACTCGAAATTTTACTTCATGCTTAGTTTGGTAGTGGAAAACACTCGTTTAAAGCTTCAAATTGAAATTGTTAAAAAAACAACGGATGTCGGAAAATTTACAGCTTATGCATATGTTTACCTCAAAGAAAACTGTTCCAATGCGTTTTTTTATCTGGGTAAACAGGGATTTGTATACCAAAATAAAAATGTCCGAACATTTACAGCAAATTTAGCTTATTTTCTTTAAATCTTTAGATATTCGTTGTTTTTTAAAAGAGTTCTATTCGAAACTTTAAACGAGTGTTTTCCACTCCCAGACTAAGCATGAAGTAAAATTTCGAGTTTAGAAAAGCCCCGTGAAAATTTGTCGAGGGTCGCGCAGCGACCCGAGACAAATTTTCTGGGCTTTTCTAAACTCGAAATTTTACTTCATGCGCCACGCGTATAAATCACAGATTTTAAGTGAAGTTCGAATATACATAAATTTGACAATATTATAGTGTTTTATACGCGTGGCGCCTGAAGTAAAATTTCGAGTTTAGAAAAGCCCAGAAAATTTGTCTCGGGTCGCTGCGCGACCCTCGACAAATTTTCACGGGGCTTTTCTAAACTCGAAATTTTACATCATGCTTAGTCTGGGAGTGGAAAACACTCGCTTAAAGCTTCAAATTGAACTCTTTTAAAACTCAACGAATGTCAGAAAATTTACAGCTAAAATAATTATGAAAAAGTAATGTGATTTATGTTTTTTGTCGTGGTTTGCATAATACCACTTTATTAGGAGGATTTTTTCTTGTATAGTGTAAATCTTGTGACATTTTGACATCCGCAATTGTTGTTTCAATTCCATGGCATGTCATTATTTTTATAAAATCACATTACTTTTTCCTAATTATTTTAACTTCGAGAAACGTAAAGTGATAATCGTTAACACGAATGAATTTAGAATTTTTCCCTCTACAAAAAAGATAAATACATTTTCTTTCTAAAATATACAAAGGAGCCAAAATTTGAACATTTCAAATATACGTGGGATTTCCTCTGTTGCGTCTGATAAGTCAACACCCGGTAGATGTATGCATCCGCTGTAACATTTCCGATAATAGTTTGTTTTTTAAAATAGTTTGATTTGAAATCGTAAACGAGTGTTTTCCACTCCCAGATTAAGCATGAAATAAAATTTCGACTTTAGAAAAGCTTGAAAATTTGGTTTGCTTTGAATTAGGGAGTTTAGTTGCCACAGAGGTACTTTCAATAAAATAATTAGATGATCATAGCCTTTCCTGACATAAAAAGAACGACATAAACTTCTTTAAATTGCACTAAAAAAATCATTTTTTTTATGCTTTTACTTCTGTCAATTACACTAAGATTTTAAAATTATTCTACTACTTCCAATTGCACTAAGAAATTAAAATTCATTAGGTTTTTCTAAAAGCCTAAAAAATTGGTTTGGTCGCTCCGCTTCGCGCTGGTTATTGATAATGAGCACCTTGTGTCTCGAAATGTACATCTAACGATACAAATAAAAAAGTAAGGTAAGGAATAACAACAGTCTTTTTATTTGTAATAATGACCTTACGTAAACTTAAAAACGTACAGTTATGGTTAGTTACTCAAGTCAAATAATTTATGGTTCCGTAACTGGCGTCTTACTTGACCTAAGTAATTAGTAACCTAACCTAATAATAACTATTATTAAGTTAGGTTATTATTTATCTAGTATTTGGAAAATAATCTAAATAGTTGGCATCTGAGATAGGGTGAGCTTAGATGACATATTATGAAGTTGGGTTAGGTTATGCGTAGTTACGCCAATAGTTTGCATTTGAGATATGGTCAAGTCAGATGATAGATTATGGAGTTGGGTTAGGTTATGCTTAGCTTCGCATAACCTAACTCAACTTCACAATCTATTGTTAGGTTTGGTAAACTTAAAAACGTACAGTTATGGTTACAAGTTACTCAAGTCAAATAATTTATGGTTTCGTAACTGGCGTCTTACTTGACCTAAGTAATTAGTAACCTAACCTAACAATAACTATTATTAAGTTAGGTTATTATTTATCTAGTATTTGGAAAATAATCCAAATAGTTGGCATTTGAGATAGGGTGAGGTTAGATGACATATTATAAAGTTGGGTTAGGTTATGCGTAGTTACGCCAATAGTTTGCATTTGAGATAGGGTCAAGTTAGATGATAGATTATGCTTAGCTTCGCATAACCTAACTCAACTTCACAATCTATTGTTAGGTTTGGTCATTATTCATCTAGTATCTGGAAAATAATCTAAATAGTTCGAATCTAAAACAGGGTTAGGTTAGATGACAGATTGTGAAGTTGGATTAGCTTGTACGTAACTACACATAACCTAACTCAACTTCTTAATCTGTGATCTCAGATGCCAACTATTTGGATTATTTGGTTATGTTAGATGACAGATTGTGAAGTTGGATTAGCTTGTACGTAACTACACACAACCTAACTCAACTTCTCAATCTGTGATCTCAGATGCCAACTATTTGGATTATTTTCCGGATACTAGATAGATAATAACCTAACAATAGGTGAATCGCCTATTTCCAAAAACCCCTATTTAGAGGTTTTTGGAAATAGGCAACTCAGTTCTTGTTAGGTTAGGTTACTAACTGCTTAGGTCAACTATTTGGATTATGTTCCAGATACTGAGTTTCCCTCGGCCTTCAGTTGGTTGTTGATTATTTTAATATTTGGAAGTTAACATACAAAATATCTTGTATACCATAATTCGGTTCCATTAGCTGCAATCTTACCCATTCCAAAATATTATTATTTCATTTTTGCTACCTAAACTAAGAAGAAGGAAAACAGTTATCAAATCTAAAATCTTACTGTAATAATCTGTAAATCTTACTGAAGTTAATTCTCCCGATGAGCCATAATAACTCTAGAATAGTTTCTTCTTGTAAAAGAATAAATTAGTTTAGATTTACTTGTGGAGTTTAATAATTTTGAAGGTATGCGGTATGTTTGACGTATATACGTGTGTGTGGGGTAGGTCTTATGGGTCCATGGTCGACGGATCGAGCGAGGTCAGTGCATATGGGTGGCGATCGCCCAACGAGCGAAGAAAGAGAGCTCCTCCGAGGCCTCTCTTTTACGATCGGTCCGGCCCGAAAGAGCCGAAAGAGCTGGAAGGCGATAGATAATTACGACGTTGTCTTATACCCCTTTTTTTCCTCCTCCTCCTTCACCTCCTCTGCTCCACCAGCCTTCATGTCAAATCTGATGGCCTCTCGGAATACAATTGATAAACCGAGTGGAAATCCTTTGTTAACAATAAACCACTTCTCATCCTCAATCCCCTCTCCCCAAATGGAAAAATGTAGAACCCGGAGAGCGCCCCCATAATTTCAATTAATCATTTTGACAAATTAAAAGTGCCCAGGGTGAAACATAACACTTCATTCATTATTATAGAAAAAATCTAAATCAATAAAATAATGATGGCTTGAATAAATTCATTCGAATTGTTACGTTTGCAGTAGGTTAATTTATGCAACAGCAAACACTTGTTGTATCGTATGTTCAATAAAAAAATAAAAAAAATTAAATTGTATTGTTAGTTGGTTTGAAGAGAATTTGACCTAAACGTTACATATACTTTAATAGAGCGTTGTAACAAATCAAATTAAAAAAGATTTTAAATATTTCATTGTATAATTCAATATCCGGAGGTGTATTTGCACGGGAAGTAGTTGTTTCAATGGATATTTATCGTCTTAAATTGTCTTAGTAATTAAGACACTGTTTGCATATTCACGAATAGTTTTTTCGTAATTTTATATATTAAAAAAAAACCTCTTAAGTTGGCTATACCCTTTACAAATTGACATATAAAACGTCAGACATGATCATTATTGATGAAGGTTTGAATTAAATTACACTTGGTTTGTTTCACAATTTTCTATCTACTATTTACTCGACTAGTTTCCGTTTTACAGCATTATCAGGAGTGTAAAACGCGAAACTAGTCGAGTAAATAGTAAAGAGAAAATTGGGAAACAAACCAAGTGTAATTTAATTCAAACCTTCATCAATATTTAAAAATGTTTCACCAAGTGAAAAGTGAGAAAATTATTCAAGAAATATGATAATTATTACACATAATTTCAGAATTGCCAACCTATAATATTTTCCATGGCACTCTAAGTGTTTTATTTATTATAGATACGTATAATTCAATGTCCGTCGGGGTATTAGATCGGGAAGTAGTTGCTTTAATGAGTGCTTGATTTAGTCTTTGTAAATTTGTTGTAGATTACGAAAAGCATCGCACTTTTTGCGTTTTGAAGTATTCTGCAACCAAGTATTGGCATTTTAATTCATGCTTTGTAGTACAATAAAAACAAATGTTTGCTTTACACTTAGGAAGGCGCGGATTCACGGGGTGGGGGGCCGATGTAATGAGAAAAATGTCTCCCCTCATTTCCCAAATAGTCAGACCACAATAACTAAAACAAAAAATTGTTATGTATCTATAATACTATTTCCTCGTTATTGAAATGACGATTAAATATAAAAAAGACGCATTTCAAAATCCAGGAATTAGAACAAAAGGTGTTTAAGTATATTAGTAAATAGTAAACATTTGAAGAATGTATTGACGTGAGGATCAAACATACAGGGGGCGCTGTATTTTAAAATTAACTTTAAATCAGTGTTTTATACGAGTGACGTATGAAGTAAAATTTCACTTCATGCGGTTGCAAAGCCGGCATATTTTTTCAGTTGCAACTGCCAACTTTTTACTTCATTTTACATAGTTTTTCTTATTCGATACCCTGCCAACTTTTTACCTAATTTTACATAATATTTCTTGATCTTATTTGATACAACGTTCATTCAAAACTATTTTAATTTATTTAAAAGATGGAGCAAAATCAGTTAATGTCTTTATGCCACAAGTTTGTCAAAACACGTATAGCTGGTTTTGTATCTGAGCGACTCACATCATGATACACAAAATTTGGAGACCAATGAGTGTTTGAACTTCGCGTCAATAACTTAAAGCGCGAAATTCAAATAACTTTCAGTTTAAGTTCGTAAAAAACACTGTTTTGATTAATCAAAAGCGCTCTATAAACTCTACTCATACTTAAATGTATGTTATTTGTACATCTGTGTGTAAATTAATGATTTTCATTAAAAGAGCATGTAGAATACCTGTCTTAAACGGGTTTAACGGTCGATTGATTGATCGAAAAAATTCGCGATAAGGACGGGTGTGTTCGAATTGAACGATCCGCGCGGAAAATCGAAAAAAGAAAACAGTAACCTTGCTATCTCGTGATAACTCTGAATATTTTCAAAATAAACACGAACGGTTACAATGTATGCCGTTTGTGTGTGAGAACTGGGAACATCGATGGCGACGAGCGTATCTCCGCGGATGATTAAATTTCTTGTTCATTTTTTTGTAAATAAAAGCTCAAATGTAATGTGAAAGATTTGCTAAGAGTTAATCCGTGCGCTGTTAACAGCTTTATTTTTTCTCGCGTGTGAAATAAAACAGACAAACATCTCTTATTCATATCAATAATTCACTTTTGATAAGTTAAACATGCCCCATCTTATGACTTTTTCATGTTATTGGCAAATCCTCGTAAAAAGGATTCCAATCACGAATCCGAATCACCTTATATGTTTCGAATTACGGTTACTCGAATAAAGGATTCGTATGACTTAAATATGATTCGAAACAAAGATGATTCAATATAAATTCAAAATCCCTGATTCAAAGATTCGAATCCTGCTTTTTAGAATCACGAATACAAATCCTTTAAGAATAAATTTGATTTTATTATTTTTTTTCAACCATTTATGTATAAATATCGTTACCAGTTGTTTTAACAAAAATATTTAAAACCTAATTATTTATTAATAACACTGAAGATCGTTGATAACAGACTAAACATCTGATTCCCTGTTACTCTGATTAAAGATGTATTTGTGTGTTTTTGAACTTCACTTCAAATCAGTGTTTTGTACGCGTGGCGCATGAAGTAAAATTTCGAGTTTAGAAAAGCCCGAAAATTTGTCTCGGGTCGCTGCGCGACCCTCGACAAATTTTCACGGGGCTTTTCTAAACTCGAAATTTTACTTCATGCTTAGTCTGGGAGTAGAGAACACTCGTTTAAAGCTTCAAATTGATAAAAAATTCACTAAATATCATTAAAACCGGGAAAGTCAGAGAGAAATCATGGAATTATATTCAAATTGACCAAAACACTAACAAAAAAGCCATATTACATTATTAAATTGTCAAAATCAGCAGGCAAATTACAAAACACGTAAAAATTTATAAAATTAACTTAAATATTGACAAAAACAATGAAAACAATTTAACAAAATGGAGGTTTCCCACAGAAGAGAGTTATATTAAAAGGCCAGGGAAAAACTCTTGAATCAGGGAAATGTCGGAAAAATTTAACATTTCAGATTGTGGCTACCATGTCAGTTTTACTTCAAATAATATTAAACATAATTTTGAAAACTAGATTATTATCTTTAAAAACATTTTTAGTCATTTAATGTTCTTATCAAAGCATTTAGTTTGAAGTTTCGAACGAGCGATTCCACTCCTTGTGTGTCTTTTTGAAATTTCGCATTTACCACAACAAACCACAAACCTTGCAAGTCTTGAAAGCCAACATTAAAGAAGAAATCACAAATTTGGGGCCAGATGTTTTACGAACAACAATTTAAAATGTTGTAAAACGAGCACAATCAACATCAACTCAGAAAATGGTCATTTGATATCATTTAACTTTATATTATCAATTTTACACCTTTAAATTAACTTTCAGTCAAAACATTGCCCATTTTTTCATTTTTAATAAAATAGCAGCCAATTCAAAATATGACATTACTTTTGCCTTATATTACACGAGACAAAAAGTTTATATCTTAAGAAATGTTAATTTTTGTTTTTAACATAGATTTACTGTCCTTGTTTACGCACGAAGTAAAGTATAGAGTTTAGAAAATTCTGAAAATTTGGTTTAGTTGCGTAGCGAAACGGATAAAACACTGAAATATTGTGAAATTGAAAATATGCTGGTATTTACTTATTATGTTTGGATTTCATTGCAAATTCAGTTTGATTTTATTAGAAATATCTATATCCCGAGAAATACAGGAAGTTTTTCTGACATCACACATAAAATTTCTCGCGTGACCTGAAAAGTCAATGTAATTAAACTAACAACTCGGTTTTAAATTAAGACAACCTTATACACTAACCACCTTGATGCGCCACGCGTATAAAAAATTAATGAGAAATTTCAAAATACACTTAAGACCAGGGACGTAGCCATGGGGGGGATGGGGGGGGAACGCTCCCCCCCCCAAAGCTAAGGCAGTTGGCAAATTTTACTTTATAATGAAAAATTGCTAAACCAGTTGGCAAATCTAAAAAAATTATATGATATAAATGGATATGTTCCCAGAAAATGGGTTAGGGCTTAATGCAGTTGGCAAATCTCGGACGAAAAAAATTGATGAACATTAATAAGTTTTACTAAAAGAAAATTTCAATTGGAATTAAAACAAAAATCGATGCAGGAAGTGATGAACACAGTGAAGGAAAATAAAAATGTGTTTGCGTTATCCTTTAAACTATGTCAGCTAATATATACAGCCGGGTTTTCAGTGGCAACAAATGAAAGAAGCTTTAGTTCATTGAAATTTGTCAAAAATTCATTGCGTTCAAAAATGAAGGAAGATCGTTTGGACGCATTAATGATTTTGAAAACAGAATCTGATATTACTGATAATATTGAATTATCAAATATTGTGAACTCCTGGGCTAAACTAAAGCATAGGCGAGTTATAATAAACTAATTCAAATTGTAAAACTCCATGTTTTATTAGGTATTGGTTAAATGTAATTATGTACATATGTTATAAAATATATTAGGAAGCACAAAGCACTATATTATTGGATAATAAATTAAGCTTAATTTATATAAATCAATGTACTACGTTATATTAATTTGTTAAAATAAAATAATATAAAAATAGACATATTTATTTTATATTTGAAGTTGGAAAATTATAGGTGTTTAAAAATAATTCGAACTAATTGTGAGGATTAACATAAAAAATGTCTTAAGCAGGGGCGTAGCGAAGCCTTAACTTTTGGGGGGGGGGGGGGGCAAAAGTTAAAGCTTCGCTACGCCCCTGCTTAAGACATTTTTTATGTTAATCCTCACAATTAGTTCGAATTATTTTTGAGGATTCAAATCCTTTTGTAAGTATTCAAATCCTTTTATAAATATTCGAATCCTTTTATAAATATCCGAATCCTTTTATAAATATTCGAATCCTTTAATAAATATTCGAATCCTTTCATAAGGATTCGAATCACCCACATTTGGATTCGAATACGAATCCTCTTAAAAAAATGTAACGAATCCGGATCACAAATTCAGTTGGAATAAAGTATTAGAATTCCTCTTTTGAATCTTCTAAAAGGATTCGAATCCAGGATTTGAATGCAGAATGATTCGGATCCTGCCCAGCTCTGGCAAATACAGGGAACTTTTCTTTTGGGCAAAGATATCACGATTTTTTGTTGTAAATTATCAGATATTCGTTCTTTTATTAAAAACTTTCAATTTGAAGAATCTAACGAGTGTTTCCAACCCCAGATTAGGCATGAAGTAAAATTTTAAATTTAGAAGTAGCAAATCGGAGCGACCAAACCAAGTTTTCAGGCTTTTCTAAACTTAAAATTTTACTTCTTGCGCCACGCATATAAAACACTGATTTAAAGTAACGTTTAAAATATACTCCTTAGGTTTGATCACAAGTTCAATAATTTTACAAATGTTTATGTTACGGACAAAACACGAAATACAGACAAAACGTGATTTGTTAAATGTTTTTAACTTTTTGCTGTTTTTCAATAGCAAGCTTTGTTGTTTGCAAATGCGCCTTGCTATTGAAAAGTTGCAGCTGAAAATAAAGTGTTCAGGGTGGGCGAAAAAGGGCGCCGAGGTTTAAAAAAGAATTTATTGGAAATTTTTTGATTGCATACAGTTAAAGAGATAAAAATTCAACTAAATAAGTGTTCAAAGTGGGAGTCAGACGTGTAATAGGCGATTTTCGAACTCTTGAATAACTTTTACCAATGTTTCAGGTTGAATCGCATTAATTTCACTTGAAATTGCTTCCTCTAGCTGATTCAATGTTGTTGGAGGTGTTTTGAATATTTTATCCTTCAAAAATCCCCATAAATAAAAATCCAGAGGATTTTAGTCTGGTGAATAAGCAGGCCATTCCACGCCTCCTTCAGTATGTTTGATCGCATCTAAACCGATATTCCTTTGATCGAAATGCTCCTCAATTGATTCAAACACCTCTGCGGTTCTATGGGGTCTTGCACCGTCCTGCATAAACCAAAAATGGTCAATTTTCCCGATTCCTAGGGCTGTTGGTAGGAAAAAGTTATCCAAAACTTCTTTATAAACTGTTGATTTTATAGTGGATTCGAAGAAATAAGGCCCAATAATTCCTAGAGAAGAAAGAGCACACCACACAGTAACTTTTTTTGGGTGTAATGGCTTTGTTATTGCAATATGCGGATTTTCATTGCCCCAGTAACGATAATTTTGCTTGTTTACATAACCAGAGAGATGAAAATGTGCTTCATCAGAAAACCAAACCGTCCCGAAGTCAATTTCGCCTGCTTGTTTCATGTTTATCATCTGATTTTCAAAATAGAAACGCACCTCTATATTTGGTTCAGGAATGAAATGTTTTATTTGAATCTTGTAGGGGAATAGATCTAGCTTAATTTTCATGATATCACTAAGAGAACGTCTAGGGATTCCTAATTCTATCGATGCATTACGCTGAGATGTAGTGGGTGCTGCTTGAAAATTATTTGTAATCTCTTCTGTTGTTGTTTCGTCATACAATTTAGGTCGACCTGTTTTACCTGTATCGTTGACATTGAGATTACCTGTTTCGTAAAATTTAGTGACCATTCTTCGGACTGTACTCTTATTCAATGGATTTCTTGACTTATGGCGTTGGTTATAAATTTTTGCAGTAGCACTATTATTTTTTTTTCACTATACCATATCTCCAACATCTCTAATCTCTGTTGCACTGAATATTTGCCCATATTTCACACTGTAGTTCACAAAATCAAAAAATAAATTTAAAAACTCAACTGAAAATTTGACTAAGACGGCACAGCTTACAAAACAAATAAACCCCGAGGTAGTTAACTAGGGACTGTCTACTTACTAAATCAAAAATAAAAAGTACTCGGCGGGACTTTCCCGCCACCCTGTAAAAGCACCATTAGACATAATAATTTAAAAAAAAGTTACCCCAATTTTATTTTCTTTATTTTCAAGGCAAATCCTTATGCATCGTGGTGTAGACATTATTTTGTTGGAGCATTAAGAATTGTCTAGTTATACCAAAACGAGCTCGTTTTTATGGGGCATTTAAATTTTAAAACCCGGCTCGGTTCCAGCGCACGATTTCATAGTTCTGCCCATACAAATTTACGCTAAAACAAGTCCTTCTTTCCTTGTTTGTTGTTATTGTTCCATAATTATTCTTCACATTCATTCATAATTTTTCGGGTAATTATTTTCACGCTTTCGGTCCCAGTTTTAACGAATTAATGCGCCCGCTTTTGATGGATTAACGAGCGTGCATAATTAATGCATTTCAAACTTATGCACCAACTCCTCTCTCTTTCTCATTCCTTCAGATGCTCGATGGTTCGATCCAGATATTTCAATGCGTGTAAAATCGCGGTTTATTAATGGATCCGCAATTAGGCTCGTCTGCGTTTGGGTCTCATTGGTTTTATTCATCGTTCGGCCCCCGTTCCAGATTTTATGCGATTCCGCAAATTTGCAAGTTAATGTAGTTGTTTGCAAATCCACTTTTTCAAAAAAGAAACAACGTACATATACAGAAACACGAATAAATTTTACCAAGTAAATTAACGCACACAAACGTGAATGCATTTTTGTGGTTAAATTAACAAGCACGCAAGCACGAATGGATTTTACTGATTTGATTAAAGTTTAACTCGTTCAGAAAAAATGTATTATCTAAAAGATGTATTATCCAAATTCAGCCAATTTTCTTTAACTCTTTAGATATTCGTTGTGTTTTTTAAAGAGTTCAATTAAAAGCTTTAAACGAGTCTTTTCCACTACCATACAGTAAAATTTCGAGTTTAGAAAAGCCAACAAAATTTGTCTCGGGTGGCTGCGCGACCCTTGATACATTTTTACGGGGCTTTTCTACACTCAACATTTTACTTCATGCTTAGTCTGGGAGGAATAAAACACTCGTTTAAGTGAGGTTCAAATATACATAAATTTCACAATATTTTAGTGTTTTATACGCGTGGCGCATGAAGTAAAATTTCGAGTTTAGAAAAGCCCAGAAAAATTGTCTCGGGTCGCTGCGCAACCCTCGACAAATTTACACGGGGCTTTTCTAAACTCGAAATTTTACTTCATGCTTAGTCTGGGAGTGGATAACACTCGTTTAAAGCTTCAAATTGAACTCTTTTGGAAAAACAACGAATATCTAAAGATTTAAGGGAGATTTTCAACATAAACAGGGAGTTTTTCTTTAAGTATACGTATTCCAAATTCAGCTTATTTTCTTTAAATCTTTAGATATTAGTTGTTTTCTTAAAAGAGTTCCATTTGAAACTTTAAACGAGTGTTTTCCACTCCCAGACTAAGCATGAAGTAAAATTTCGAGTTTAGAAAAGCCCCGTGAAAATTTGTCGAGGGTCGCGCAGCGACCCGAGACAAATTTTCTGGGCTTTTCTAAACTCGAAATTTTACTTCATGCGCCACGCGTATAAAATACTAAAATATTGTGAAATTTATGTATATTTGAACCTCACTTAAAATTCAGAGGAATTTAACTACTACTTATATCTATAACTAACACTTCACGTAACTCCAACAAGAATATCTTTCAAAACTATAATTATATATATATATATATATATATATATATATATATATATATATATATATATATATTTTACTGATATATTAACATATATAACGAAGTAGAAGCCTCCACAATACAAAATTGTATATATTATGTTTATACTATTAAAACGTAATTTTGGACTCTTTTGAAGAATATAAGAATTTTTTTGAATTTTCCCTTATTATCTCTCCTGTCTTAATAAAAACAATTGAAAAAATATGCAAATTAGAAACGAAAATGTGACATCCTGCTTGAAATTTTGAATCGAGAATGGACAATATCTCTACTCAAATTTCCTACAGGATGTCGCCAACTTTTTTGTTTCCATTTGCATATCCTTACAAGCGCCGAAGAATGAATGACTAAGTCGAAAAGCTCAGGCGTCCGCGATCGATTTTGGAAATGGCCAGCGAGGGAAAGGACGTTCGCGAATAAAAGCCACTTCATGGTCGTGTGGGCAGTGTTAACGACACTCTGCCACAATATTCGGTTCGTTGACGTCTCCGAGCCCCCGGTCGATTTAAAAGTCACTTCTCTATGAGTCTCGCATTCGTAATCGCCCGCTAATTTATTTACACCGCGCACACACTCTCGACTATTCCGATACTTTTAATGACCTTCAAAATATTAAATCACCACCACGTGGATTACCCAATCGCGGATTATACAACTGATTCGGCTCTAATTTAGGTTAGAGTTTCATTAAAACTCACATTTTTCAAAATAAAAAGAGATAACGATGTATTAAATAAAGTTGCAGAGAAACTTGATACTGGAAGTAAATAGATACTTTTTGCAATCTGCAACTAATTCAAATATTCATTGAAACAACTACTCCCGCGACTGATACTCCGATGGATACTAATCCAACATTTGTTGGGGTGATGTAGTTCTTTGAATGAAAGAATATAAAAAAGAATTAAAATTAATATCGACTTTCTGCAAAATTTTTGTCTCGTTAAGACAAGTCTCCAAATATTCATTGGAACAACTACTTCTCGAGCTAATACCCCGACAGATATTGAATTATACAATGAATATTTGAGTTACACATCTCTACTGTTCTATGCATAATTTATATTCAAAATGCAACATCAGGTCAAATTATTCTCTCACCAAACTAAATGAAAGTCGATATTAATTTTAATTCGTTTTTATATTTGTAAATATTCTGCAAACTATTGACAAACTCAATTTTTCTTTATGATTAATTGTCATTATGAATGAAAGAATATTTGATCCGTTTATTTTGAATGCGGCCTAACTCCATTTCTCAATTTTCTGTTTTTGAACTAAAAATTTGAGGTTACCCGTCATAAAAAATAATTTTTAGTGAAGTATATTCAAAATCTATACTATATTTTTTAAATCTATATTATATGTTTTGAATATATTTAACCAGAAATTATTGTATATGACAGAAAACCTCAAATTATGAAGATTATTTCAGTCGACAACAAATAATTGAGAAATGGAGTTAGGTCAGGTCAATAAACGGCTCATTTATCGCACTTTTTTTTTCTATATAGAATAAAACAAATAGTTAATATTGTAGAAAGTTAGTTAGTTATTGATTTGGTAAATGTTTATTCGTTTTTACCACTAAATAATAAATTTAAAAATGGTCAACTTATGATTTTTGTCGATTTTAAAAATATTTTAATAATAATAAACATAAAAAAGTGTTAATCCATTGATAATGGTCACTTTGTGTCCGAAATGTACATTTGATAAGTCAAATAAAAGTGCGAAGAAAGGTTATTAGTGCTATATTCGTCAAATTAATAAACATAAAGTTGACCATTATTTTAATTAAATATTTAACCGTCAAAATCAATAAGCAATAAATCAAAAAAATTGTAAGCATTGATAATTTCAACAAAAGATTACAATTATAATTTCTGTAATTTTTCCTACAATTTAATAAACCTAAATTGCATTCAAACAAAACATCAACATCAATAAAAATTGTACAGAAAAAAGGCTGAAATAAAATTTAAGTAATAACGATTATTATTATTATACAAATTCCCAGCCTTAAACGATAACTGATACACGTTTTTTTCTTCATAAACTGTAATTAGAATTAGAATTACTTTACTTATTAAGAATGATTGTATTTGACAAGTGTAAAGCTTTTATTTGCTCTTAACACACAAAAAAGATTATTATAATACATTGTTTTTGTTTGCCCAAATTATTCAATTTTATATTCGAATGTTTTAATATAATTTTGAATAAATATTTGAATACTTAAATTAAAAAAATTCCTAGCCTTAAAATCAAACATTCTTCTTGAAATATACTGTTTTCTTACGAATCATTTTCTGTAACCTAAATAACCACAACATTTTCCAATCATGATTGATAATATTCAGAATTGTGCGCAATTTTCATGAAACGTGTTGTATTCTTGTGAATAATTTTCTGTAACCTAAATAACCACAAAATTTTCCGTCTAATCATTATTCAAGAGTATTTAAAGTTGTGCGCAGTTTTCCAATTGCCCGTGTTTACGTTTGCATTTAAAAGGCTTATCGCAAAAATATTAAAGAGCCCAGCATATGCAAAGTGGCGTGAATTGTAGGGCACATGAACATACACCGTTATCGGGAACCATTGTTTTGGTATCAATAACCTGAAACATACAAATCGCTCAGGAAGTAACCTACAAATATATTTTTTTAATTTTCTCAGTTTGGAAAATCTCTCGCAACCAACGCAAATCTTAAAAAAGAATCTCTGATAAACAATTGATTTATACTTATGTGCATGATAACTCATAGAGATTGCTTGATTTTTAAAATATACTTGACCCATTAACGGCCGAGCAATTAAAAAGTTAACTCTAAAAGTTGATTTTAGGTAAAATCTGCATTTTTTGTAATGATTTCTATAAATAACTTATTGTATTACATTCTACTTTTAAACATACATAATGTATACGTTGTAAATTTGCAGGCATTCATCGATTTTTATAAAAGTATTCAATTTAAAGTTTCGAACGAGTCCACTCCCAGACTAAGCATGAAGTAAAATTTCGAGTTTAGAAAAGCCTGAAATAATAAAACACTAAAATATTGTGAAGTTAGATACACACTTAAAAATACGTTTTAAAAATGAGTAATAATCCAAATATTTAAATAACAAAATGTTTACGTCATTCTTCACATATTAATAAATTGAAATATGTAATGTATCAAATTATTGTATTTAGTAATTCAAATAACAAAAAATTAAAAATGTTGCCTTTATGCATCAATGGCTCTTAATGGGGTAATTAAGGTTGGTATTTTGTTTTAAAAAAATACTGCCAGAATATATGGAGGGAAAAAAGTGACTTAGGATGAGAAAGACGTACAAATAGAGAAATATATGAACTGTATGGGAATCCACCAATGGGCATGGTGTGAAATCTAGAAGATTACAGTGGGCAGGCCATCTAGAGAGATTGGATGAAAATAGGATCGCCAGGAGCATCGGATGGAAGAAACCCGTAGGAACAAAGAGAAAAGGAAGACCACGGAAAACCTGGAGAGAAGCAATTTCTAGCGACTTGCAAGACAAAAACATAGCAGAGTGGAGGACACAGGCAAAAGATAGAAAGCAGTGGACGGAAATTACAAAGCTATGGGCCTAAATGGCCTGGACAAGCTACTATATATATATTTTGTTTCAATCCCCCTAAAAAGAAATCACCTCTGGTAATTTTGGATATTTATTAAAATATTTTACATTTAGTAGGAGTGAAACAATTTATTTGAACTATAATCAGGGTTGTTATCTTTAAAACACTTTGTTTCAAAACAGTGTTTTAAACATGTTTAAAAACAGCCGTGGTGTTTTAAACGGTTTTGTTTCAAAAATGTTTTAAATGTTTAATTCATTTAAAAATATTTTTTAAACGTTAAATTTGTTTAAAACGTTTTTTTATTGTCTTAAATTATCTAATCTATATTTTATACTACTTTATTAAGATTTTTTGTTTACGTTTCTAAATTTTTGAGTTATTTTCAATTAAAAGTCAATTGAAAGTCAAAAAACAGAATTTACTTAGAATTGATCTTGTAAAAAATTAAATTATCTTGACGCATTTTCTTAAAAAATTCTGCCAAAGTTGAAATTCTGCACTAAAATTCACAATTTTTGGAGAATATTTTCTTTGAAAAAATTATAAAAAATTAAAATTTTTACACCATCAATATGAAAATCACAAAATTTACTTAGAATTAGTTCCACTTACATCCTATAAAAAGAAAATTATATTATCTCACCACATGTTTTTAATATATTAACTCAAAGTTAAAATTACGCAATAAAATTAACAATTTTAAGAAAATGTTTACTTTGAAAAAATTGTAAAACATTAGAAATCTATACTATCAACATTAAATTGACAGAATTTAGTTAGAATTGATTGCACTTACATCTCATAAAAAGAAAATTAAATTATCTTGCCACGTTTTCCGAAAATATTCAACCAAAGTTAAAATTATGCAATAAAATCAACGATTTTAGGTAAATGTTTTTTTTTTAAATAATTGTAAAAAAATTAACAGATTATCGAATCAACATAATATTTTAAGAATCTACACAAAAACGAATAAACTTCAATTGGTTATAATTAAAATTTGAATATATTTACTGAACATTCCAAAAATATCAATTAAGTTTCAAATAAAAGTCCGTGTTTTAGTGATTAATAAATTCTCAAAAAATAGGCGCTCAAATAATCAAGCGCAACTCTTTCCATGAACTTAAAATTTTCTCAAAACAAAAGGCGAATTACAGCCGAAGATTGTGGCTTTGAATTGACGTAACGCTTAATTGATTTCAAACTGAAATCATGGCTTAAATTTCAAGTCCAAGTGCGTGTTTTAATAATAAGTAAATAAAAAAGGCTTGCTCAAATAATTAGGCACAACTTTGTCCACGGATTTATTATTTTTATTAAACAGAAGGCAGACGACAGCCGAAGAATGTGACTTTGAATTGTGGTAAAGTTCAATTGTTCTTACGCTTAAACCAAAGCTTAAATTTTAAGTCAAATTCTATGTTTTAATAACTAGTAAACTTAACAATACTTGCTCAAATAATTAAGCGCAACTTTGTTCACAAATAGATATTTTCATTAAACAAAAGACGAACGACAGCCGAAGACCGTGGCTTTCAAGTGACGTAGAGCTGCTCAATTGTTTTCACACCTAAACCGAGGCGTAAATATCAGGTTAAAGTCAGTGCAATTTTGTTCCGGCTCCCTTTCGGCAATCGTCATGTTGTGGTTCACTATCTGTGAGATTTTTGAAAACCATCTAGAAAAATCTAAAATACATTTAAGAATAGAATGCCGTTGGTCCCAGGTCGAAAAAATTATTATTTTCGGAGATATTAAATATTTTGTGGAGCGGTGCAGCGCTCCGTGACGCGACGGATCGTGGCGAAAGCGCGGTTTCAGTTCGCTATTCGGCATAACATCGCTTATCGGCTGGTACACTAAAAAAGTGATCGACGTTATGGTGAAATCGAAATATTGCAAAGCTTGCCAGCATTGGGAAGCAAAAGAAAGCACCGCAGAGTACTGGGAATGGAAAAGTACCCACGACGATGAGTGCCAGGCGAACCATAGCGGCTCCTCCGGAAAAATGGAAGTCGACTCAGCTGTCGAAATGTTCCAACGTTCTGAAGAGCTCTATGGCATGAAATATAAATATTATATTGGTGACGGCGATTCTAAAACGTTTCTGGGCATATCGAATAGCGATCCATACGACGGTTTCGAGATTTAAAAAAAAAGAGTGCATCGATCATGTCCAAAAACGTATGGAATGGTGAAAAAACAAAAAGGATTGTCTGGCAGAGGAAAGCTCACTGGAAAATTGATCGACGAGTTGAGCACATATTACGGCTTGGCTATTCGGAGGAACAGCGATGATGTTAAAAAACGGAGGAAGGAAATTTGGGCAACTATCAAGCATAAAATATCCACAGATAGTGAGCCACAACATGACGATTGCCGAAAGGGAGCCGAGTCGTGGTGTTCGTGGCAGCGAGCGGTCGCAAGCGGTAATATTTCTGAATATCGCCATAAGCCGCCTCTTCCTAAGGTAGTATTGGAGGCAATTACGCCAGTGTATGAAAATTTGAGCAGAGACGATTTGCTGCAGCGTTGTTTGGGCGGCTTTACGCAAAACAATAACGAAAGCTACAACAAATCAGTTTAGGCAATAGCCCCCAAGTGTCAGTCCGGGGGCAAAAAAATCATCGATATTGCCGCTGATATCGCGGTATTATTATTCAACGATGGCCTGAGAAGCCTCATGAAAGTTATGGAGACGTTGGGGGTAACCATCGGCCCAAATTGTTTCAATTTTTGCGTTGAAACCGACGCAGCGCGGATCGAGCAGGCGGAGCGCTCGGATGCTGCAAAAGAGGCAAGAAAAGCCTCTACAAGTTCGAGAAAAGATGCTGGGGACCTTGATTTGCTTCTTGAAGGCCAGCTATATGGTGCCGGAATCGCTGATTAGGTAAAACATTTGTTTTCCAATTTATCACATAAATTAACAAACTTCAAACTTTGAATGCGTTTTTCTCAAAACCACTTTTTTGAGTGCGGCACGCAGCAGAACTCGAGCAATTTTTATCCGATCGACTTCAAATTTGGACTGAATCAATAAAACTAGTTTATCTAAAGAAGTACATAGGATTTTTTCGATATCTCAATAAATAAAAAAATTATAGCCTTTTTTCAACGAGAAACTTTGCTCGAAAATCGACTTTAAATTTCTAAAGCGTTCCTATTTTTTAAAAATCAATATTTTTTCAAATCCTTATGTACTTCTCTTCAAAATATCATATTATTAACGAAAACACTCGATATTTTTTTTCAGATCGACTTTGAAGACAGTTCTGCTGCGTGCCGCGGATCACTGCAAAGGCAACAGCACCTGACGCGGGAGCTTCCCCAGCGCCACCATGAGGCGTGAAAAATTTGATTTTTTTTTATGTATCTTTAATAAACAACGAACAAAACAACAAAAAAATTTTGAATATCTCTTTTTTTTCCCACAAAAAAAATTCTTGAAAAACGGCAAAAAAACAGGGGGTCACAGTGGTGTTGTCCCTTAAATAAAAAAATGCTCGCTCAAATAATTAAGCCTAAATTTGTCCACGGATTTGTTATTTTCATGACACAAAAGGCAGACGACAGCCGAATAATGGTAAGTAAAGCTCAATTGTTTTCACGCTTAAATCAAGGCTTAAAACTAAATCAAAGTCACTGCTTTTTCGCCGAGTAAATTAAATTTAATAAAACAAAAAAATGACGGGTTAAATAATTAAGCACAACTTTTTTGAAAAGTTTGTCTTTTTCGCGAAACAAACAGCAAACGACTACCAAAGAATCAAACTTTGATGTGACGTAACGATCAATTATTTTCAATAAATGCTTAAATGTTGAGCTGCGTTTTCATTATTCAAAAAAAATATATATCTATATTTTACAATAATTGAGCATAACTTTTTTAGACTCGACATTTTCATTAGTCAAAATAAAGTACAAATAAATGTATTTGTACTTTTCTAAATCTCATTATTATTCATTTATGCCCGGTATTATAAACGACTAATAAATTATTAGATAACTATTTGTGGAGTAAATTTATCTACCTAGTAAACTAATTGGCAAATAAAATTGCTTATTATAATGCAAACCTACCAAATAAATAGCAATTCGAGAAATAAATAATTTAATTCGTAGATTACAGACCGAAATTATACATTTTCATTGTGGTCATAGTTGGAACCACCAATTTGTTAAACTGAATTGTCAATATTTTAAATTAAATTGTCAATCAAATTGGAATGTTAGTATAATTTCTTATAATTATGGAGAATAACCGTGGAATATGACAGAATTAAACAGAACAAGAAAAAGAAAGCTTATTAGGAATTATAAAAGACTTAAACGAGTGTTTTCCACTCCCAGGCTAAGCATGAAGTAAAATTTCGAGTTTAGAAAAGCCTGAAAATTTGGTTTGGTCGCGTAGCGCGAAGCGCGGAGCGGCCAAACCAAATTTTCATGCTTTTCTAAACTCGAAATTTTACTTCATGCGCCACGCGTATAAGACACTGATTTCAAGTAAAGTTCACTTGTTCACAATTTTTCAGTGCTTTCAGTGTTAAATACGCGTGGCGCATGAAGTAAAATTTCGAGTTTAGAAAAGCCTGAAAATTTGGTTTGGTCGCTCCGCGCTTCGCGCTACGCGACCAAACCAAATTTTCAGGCTTTTCTAAACTCGAAATTTTACTTCATGCTTAGTCTGGGAGTGGAAAACACTCGTTTAAAACTTTAAATGGAACTAATTGTAAAAAAAGCGTATGCATAAGTATAAAGATCCCTGGTTAGGTCTGATTTGAAAAACTTTAGGTCTTCGACTCTTTAGAATGTCTTGTGGTTCGAATTAATCACTTTCAGGGAAGATACTATGAGCGAACTTAAATTTGACACGGATGATATGGTAGACATGATAACCCTAATGAAATTAATAAATACAAGTAGTAGATTATAATAATATAATACACTTTTGTCTTTTAACTGTCAAATTATTTAGAGAATAAAATTTACTTGATAGAAAAACAAACAAATAATTGGCTGAGAAGATTTATTAGCCAAATACAATTATTTTGTGTTTATAATAACGAAATGTTTGGAATAAATTAATTTATTCCTAAAGTAAATTTGATTTAGGGAATAAAACGTTTTATAATACCGAGCATTAAACATTTAATAATATTTGTTTTGTTGAGACTGACTTTGTTTGCTCTCTCAAACAAAAATTAAATTTCTATTTCACGAAACCGAATAAAAACTGTAAAGATCGACACTTTGAGGTTATCCAAAAATCAAACGATTCGAACTTAAGCGGAAGCTTACATTTTAAGTTAATGTTTTCGAATTGAAATTGGTTTGTTGAATCAAACGGTCGTAACTTTAACGACTTGTAATTTATTTCCCAAGTAAAAAATTGTATTTATTCCATGTAACAGCAAAGCGCATTCTTTGCTCTCGCGATTCCTGAAAAGTTCAAGATAATCTGACGTATCTGTAATTGTTCACATTGTTTTCAAAACACAACAAAATGTTCATTTTTATCCCAATGTTGATTCACTTCTTAATAAACTTTAACCACCTGTAGTTAAATAAACTACAGGTGGTTAAAGTTTATTAGTAAGTGAATAAATAAATGAATGCAAGTAATGAATTTGAACAAGAATAATTCAAATCAAAACTATTTGAATTCGAGAAAATCAGTTCAATGGGTATTTATTGTCTTAAGTTGTCTTATTAATTAAGACAAATTGTTTGCATTTTACACGAATATTTCGTAATTTTTTATATTTTTCTACTCCCATCTTTAAAACACCCATTATCGCATATGTTTCCATGACACTAAGTGATCTCTTAAATACACATTCGTCAAGCCGTAGGTTCGTGCGTTTTAGTCACGGGGTGAAGTTAGGAACAGATTTTTAACCACGACCTGAAGCAAGCTTTGGATAAATTAGCTGCAGGTGAATAGACTGCATGCTAAGACAAAATATGGTCTACACAACGTTCGCTGACCAGACACTAGCATCCAGGGTGGCCGGTGGTTGTCCGCAGGGAGGAGTTCTCTCACCCCTGCTGCAGAACCTGGTCATGGATGGCCTGCTAGTGGATCTCAGCAACGAGGGATACTCTTCCCTAGGATACGCGGATGACCTAGTCATACTCGTTGAGAGAAAATTTAACAACACGATCAGAGAGCGTATGCAACGTGCACTGAACGTGGTGAGCAAATGGTGTGCTAGAGAAGGACTTAAAGTCTCACCCTCGAAGACCACCCTGGTACCATTTGCACGCAGGAGGAAACTGGCGGGCCTTGGACCGCTCTTTCTAAATGGTGGCAACCTGAAAATGTCGGGTGAGGTGAAGTACCTAGGAGTAATCTTTGACTCCAAACTGACCCGGACCCCTCAAATCTCAAAAATCAGACGCAAATCGGAAATTACCCTTGCGGTAATTAGACGAATGTACGACCGACAATGGGGGCTCAGACCAGGAATGGTATACTGTCTGTACACCAGAGTGGTCACACCCGCAATCATGTATGCTGCTTTGGTATGGTGGTCTAAAGCCACACAGCATACAACCATACAAATACTCAGCAAGGTTCAAAGACTTGCTTGTATTAGCATAACGGGGGCTATGAGAACCACGCCCACTGCAGCCATGGAGACGGTTCTAGACCTCACACCACTTCATATTCTGATAGTGGGGGAGGCAAGACTGGCACTCTATAGGCTGCAATTATCATCGGGCAACGTAAGAGTTGATACCCCACACAGAAGACTCTTGACAGACATAGGGGGACCTCTTCTGCAAATGAGGTCGGATCATATGGTAGTCAGATATCTTGAAATTCACTCTTTAAAGTCACTATTCCAGACCGCAACGAATGGAACGGCTTTAGGGAAGATATACACAAACAAAGTGTGATCTGGTACACGGACGGTTCTAAATCAACCACAGGTACTGGATCAGGACTCTATAATGAAAACATGAGGACAGGCTATGCTCAACCATTGGGTAGCCTGGCATCAGTCTTTCAAGCAGAAATATTCGCAATCATAGAATATGCGAGAACCAACATAGAGAAGGACTGTCGAAACAGGCAAATCTATATCATGTCCGATAGCCAGGCGGCACTGAAGGCTCTCCAGAGTCAAAAGACTTCATCCAAACTGGTATTGGAATGCTTCAATACCCTGAATGACCTAGCGAGACAGAACAAGGTTACGCTTGTCTGGACGCCGGGTCACTCTGGTATTGCGGGTAATGAAAAAGCTGACGAGCTAGCAAGGCAGGGAGCCACCATTTCATTTATGGGACCCGAACCTGCCTTGGGCATAACAAAAAAGTCGAGTCGCCTTGAAGTCAGGAAGTGGACTCGCAACAAACACAAGGAATACAGGGAAAACAGATCAGGCCTTAACCATAGTAAGGCCCTTATAAAAGGGCCTAACTCAAGCCAAGCTGCAGGACTACTAACATTGAGTAGGGCACAGCTGAAAACAACCATAGGACTGCTCACAGGCCACATGACTGTTAAAGAGCATTTAAGGAAAATCGGGCTATACAACGGCGACACCAACTGTCGCCTCTGTAATACGGCACCGGAAACAGATATGCACGTTCAGTGCAGGTGCAATGCGCTGGAGAGCAAAAGACGGCTCATATTTGGGAACAGACAAATGAACCAAATGATTTCCACGCGCAACCTCTGAAGGACCTGCACAAGCTAGTGCAGGGCATCGAGTTCGGAATAGTTGCGTGAGTGTAATAATATTGGGGCAGTACAATAAGCCACCTAGGCTGCAGTGCATCCGGATCCGAAAGGAAGACGGCCCCCACAGGAAAAAAAAAGCTTTGGATTATTAGTTTTCACATGTCAAACATTTCAACCCGACGCGGTCCGAAAACGTGCAAGTAATTTTCAGTTTTACAACAAAAAATAAAGTACTTTTCGTGTAAATAATGAACGATAGTGAAAGTGACGAGGATCCCCCTGAAATTATTGAAGCAGCAGCATCGGCAACTGCTAGTTTGCTGCCGCCGAAATCGAAAAACCAATACGAACGTACATACAAAGTATTCCAAGATTGGCGTCAAGAAAAGCAAACAAATTCATTCTCTGAAAATGTGCTCCTTGCATATTTCGAACAACTTTCAAAAAGGATGAAACCGTCTTCTCTGTGGGCAATCTATTGAATGTTACGGATGACATTAAATATTAAAAATAATATCGATATAAGCAAGTACTCCAAATTGTGCGCGTTTCTGAAAAGGAAATCAGACGGTTACAGACCTAAAAAGTCAAAAACGTTGACATCGCAGCAAATTAAAGAATTTTTGTCGTCGGCTCCAGATAAAGAATACCTATTTACAAAGGTAAAATGTAAAACCAAATTAAATACTATTATTATAATTATAAATATTTTAGGTTGGGTTAATTTTTGGCATAATGAGGGCTTGTCGGAGAGCAGAATTGATGAAAATTGAAACAAGTCATATTGAAGACCTCAACTCTGCCATCTTAGTTCACATTCCCGATACAAAGACAAAAACGGAACGTCAGTTTGTCATTGGAGGTACTTTCTATCATACCTGCAAGAAATACATGGAACTTCGACCTCCATACCTGACAAGTACTCGATTTTTCGTAAATTACCAGAAAGGAAAATGTACCAAACAGCCCATTATAATAAATAAATTTGGAAACCTCGCTAATGTTGTAGCAACATTTTTAAAGTTGCTTGACCCTGCTTGTCAGCTATGATTTTAGTAGACTCTGGTGCAGACATCACTGCTTTAAAGCGCCATGGAGGATGGCGCTCTACCACGGTGGCAGAGGGTTATATAGATCACTCATTAAACAACAAAATTGAGACAGGGAATAAAATCTTCAATACTGTACAACGTAATGATGTGCAAGATACTGCAGAGAATATTCGTATTCCAATTGTTGAAAGTTCCAGCTTTAATTGTAATGAAAATGGAACAAGGAATACTCTCAACTTAAATAAAATAAATAATACACAACACCAAAGAAATGTAGGAGAATCAATGATTTCCTTCAGCAATTGTCATAATGTATCTAATGTGACTGTTAATTTATATGTACCGAAGTAGCATAATTTAATAATTTTGTAATGTTTCCATGTTCGATTAATAATAATAATTTCAAAATGTTTGCATTTTAGTCGTAGAAAAAGTATAGTATGCAATTCGTGTAATAAACTTCTCTAGACGCTCGTGTTATTAAACACTCGCTCCGCTGCGCTCCGCTCGTGCCTAATAAACTCGTGACTAAAGTGCAGTTTATAACACTTGTTGCATAATATACTATAATGAATTTGATTTATTTCTACGTGACAGTAAAACGCTTTCTTTCCACTAGCGATCCCTGAAAATTTGGGATCAAAATTTCATGAAAATCCGACGTTTATGTAATTTTTCACATTTTTTATTTAAACACAACATAAATGTGATTTTAAACGTGTTTTATTGTTGTGTTAAACGTGTTTTAATCATGTTTTTAATTGTTAATGTTTGAAACGCTGTACAATGAAAAAACACGTTGTTTTTTTAACAACCCTGGTTGTAATATATTTTTAGAAATTCGCTTCTTTTATAAAATAGTTTCATTTGAAGCTTCTAATGAGTGTTTCCACTCCTTGTTTAAACACGAACTAAAAATTCGAGTTTAGAAAAGGCTGAAATTTTGAATTAATCGCTCCGCGAGGCGCAAGCCAAATATTTGTAATATTTTACAAATATTTAATTTATTTAGCCAAATTTTGCGGCTTTAAAATTCTGACTTTGGTCATTGCCCAAGTAATGAATTTTATTTATTCCATGTATATAACAGCAAAGCGCATTCTTTGCTCTCGCGATTCCTGAAACGTTCATGAAAATCTGACGTATCTGTACTTGTTCACATTTTTTTCAAAACACAACAAAAATATTCACTTTTATCCCAATGTTCGTTCACTTATTAATAAGTTTTAACCAATTTCTAATATTTTACAAATATTTAATTTATCTAGCCAAATTTTGCGGCTTTAAAATTCTGACTTTGATCATTGCAGATCAACTCCTTATTATAATTTGTATTGCTTTTCAATTAACAATAAACTTTAATTAAATTATTTACTTTATTATTTATCATGCAACAAGCAACTTTTTCAGTTAGCCTTATTTATTATCAATTTTTTTTTTTGTAATTACACACACGCAAATAGAATTGTGGATGTTTACATAACCTAATTAATTAAGTCCGAAAATTATCAGTTGGATTGCAATGCGTGTGTGCGATATTCAATAATAATAAGCGAAATTGAATGGGAGGGTTTAACGATCTGCAAGAATTCCATTGTCGTATCCGCCACATGCGCGCATTGCATGTATCATATAAATACAAACCATATATGCATACCCTTTGTACATATGTAAGCGCATATCCTGCCGCATACTAGTTCTCTTCGTTTATTCTTATTTTTCTTTCTCCGGGTAGTGTAAAACGATCGACCACCATCTCCATCCAGCGTGCGCATTGTTTGTGTTATTTTGTCTCGGACACACCGCATATTTTCACGTTGGGAGTTGGCTGTATGGCAGAAGTAATCCAAGAAGGTAGGGAGAAAGAAGAGGGAAAATGGGAATAGCTGCAACGGGCGACCATATAAGATGATTCAAAGCGATGGAGACTGATATGGTTTTATAATTATCGGTGTCGATAATTGCCACAATTTAGATTAAGTTCGCTGAATTTTCTCGAATTGGAATGTTCAGTTGAAATGCTCTGAAATTTAGAAATAATCTCAAAGAAAGAATTTTGTTACTGCATTAAAACAGCTTTGATAATTTGATGATATCAATCAATAGTGCAAATTTATAAATAATATCAGAAAAAATACTTTTCCTTTGTTTTACATATGGGGAAAAGTAACAACTAAAAACAACTTTGTTAATTTCATGACAAGACGATGTTTTCAAAGTTATTTTAATTCAGCGACATTTTTTTTTCTCTGAGATTATTTGAAATTCGTTTAAATTTATTATTTTTTTTTTATTTTATTTTATTTATTAACGGAAATTTCCTTTATACATCAATACACAATTAAAAATAGTGATATAAGATAAACATAATATTACTTTGAAAAACATATAAATAGAGTGAGAAATATAATACAACAAACAAAAATACACTAATTAACAATATCCAGATTAATAAACTGTAAATGGCGTTTGAATACACTGTAAGAATTACTAAAAATGTAAAAGTTGGGATACAACATAAGGACATTACAATACCGCATTATACGTGCCACAGGATTATGGGAACCATACAATGTTCGATGGAAGTTTAAACGAAATAAGGGCCTACAACGAACTGGAGTTGTTAAAAAAAAAGTTCAACAATGATAATAAAAAACTGCAATTGACATGTCCTTTAATCAGTTTGAACCCATAGCATAAGTCAAATGATATTCTTCTATATTCTAAAGATTTTAAATTAAGACAATTCAATATGTGTGACCGACTATAGTCAATGCGTGCGATCCCCATTTTAAAAGATACTAGTAGTAAGAACCTATTCTGAACTTTTTCAATGATTTCAATGTTACAGTGGTGGTAAGGAGACCAAATTGCAGAACAATATTCCAAATGTGGCCTTACCAAACTGACGTAAAGGGTTTTGAACGTATCCACACCAAAGTGTTTCGAAAATCTATTAATGAAACCGAGCATAGAAAGAGCTTTATTAGAGATCTTCTTCAAATGGGTAACAAAATTTAAGCCAGAATCAAATATAATACCCAAATCACGCACTGTCTCGACCAGGGGCAATTTATTATCATTAATTGAATACTCAAACTTGCTATTATTGCTATGGCGACAAAAAGAAATTGACATACATTTTTCAAATTGAGATGAAGATGATTGCATGCGCACCAATTAGCCAAGTTATATAAATCAGATTGTAAAAGCGCATGATCAGAACTTCTCTCAATTACTTTGAATATTTTAACATCATCAGCAAACATCAGAAATTGACTATTTTTAATATAACTCCCAATGTCATATTTTGTAAGTAGCGTTCCTGGAAATGTCAAAAATTTCGAGAAAAGAAAGAAATGTTGTTACTGAATGAAAGCAGCTTTGATAATTTTATGCCATCAATCAATAGTACAATGTTGAAATTTATAAATAATATCAGAAAAAATACTTTCTCTTTGTTTTACATACCGGGTGTTTACTTGGCGGACGCAACATAGGAAATCCCACGTTAATTTTAAAGTGTTCAAATATTGGCTTCCCTATTTATTTTAGAGACAAAATGTATTTCAATTTTTTGTAGAGGGAAAAATTCTAAATTGATGAATGTTCACAGTTAACACATTCCGTTTCTCTAAGTTGAAATAATTAAGAAATAGTAATGTGATTTTATAAAAATAATGACATACCATGGAATTGATACAACAATTGCGGATATTTCCTGTTTTTTTTTTAAGTTAAATTTAAAGCTTAAAACAAGTGTTTTCCACTCCCAGACTAAGCATGAAGTAAAATTTCGAGTTTAGAAAAGCCCCGTGAAAATTTGTCGAGGGTCGCGCAGCGACCCGAGACAAATTTTCTGGGCTTTTCTAAACTCGAAATTTTACTTCATGCGCCACGCGTTTAAAACAGTATAATATTGTTAAATTTATGTATATTCGAACTTCACTTAAAATCTGTGTTTTATACGCGTGGCGCATGAAGTAAAATTTCGAGTTTAGAAAAGCCCAGAAAATTTGTCTCGGGTCGCTGCGCGACCCTCGGCAAATTTTCACAGGGCTTTTCTAAACTCGAAATTTTACTTCATGCTTAGTCTGGGAGTAGAAAACACTCGTTTAAAGCTTCAAATTTAACTCTTTTAAAAATCCACGAATGTCAGAAAATTTACAGCTAAAATAATTAAGAAAAATTAATGTGATTTTATAAAAATAATGACATTTTTCTTATATAGTTTCGAAAACATTTACTTTAATCAAGTGACTGCGATATCTTTTGCCATTTTGACATCAGCAATTTGACATTTTTCAAAAAAAATTTTTGGGCTTTTCTAAACTCGAAATTTTACTTCATGCGCCACGCGTTTAAAACAGTATAATATTGTTAAATTTATGTATATTCGAACTTCACTTAAAATCTGTGTTTTATACGGGTGGCGCATGAAGTAAAATTTCGAGTTTAGAAAAGCCCAGAAAATTTGTCTCGGGTCGCTGCGCGACCCTCGACAAATTTTCACGGGGCTTTTCTAAACTCGAAATTTTACTTCATGCTTAGTCTGGGAGTAGAAAACACTCGTTTAAAGCTTCAAATTTAACTCTTTTAAAAATCCACGAATGTCTGAAAATTTACAGCTAAAATAATTAAGAAAAATTAATGTGATTTTATAAAAAAATGACATTTTTCTTATATAGTTTCGAAAACATTTACTTTAATCAAGTGACTGCGATATCTTTTGCCATTTTGACATCAGCAATTGTTGTTTCAATTCCATGGCATGTCATTATTTTTATAAAATCACATTACATTTTCTTAATTATTTTATTTTCGAGAAACGTAAAGTGATAAGCGTTAACACGAATAAATTCAGAATGTTTCCTTCTACAAAAATGGTAATTACATTTTGTTTCTAAAATAAATAGGGGAGCCAAAATTTGAACATTTCAAAATTTACATGGGATTTTCTATATTGCGTCCGCCAAGTCAACACCCGGTATGGGGGAAAGTAAAATGTTTTGTTGATGAATTAAAACAACTTTGTTAATTTCATGAAGAGACGATGTTATCAAAGTTGTTTAATTCAGCAACAAATTATTTTTTTCTGAGATTATTTGAAATTCGTTTGATGTCATCATTTTATTTCACATTGTAATCCCCGCTGAAGAACTCAAGAATTATTTCGAGCAAAATCAATACCTTATGTTAGTAAATTTGAATGTGTGTACTAACAAATCAGTTCTTTGCATTATCAAATAAACATCCGGTTTAATTCGGGTGTGTGTATGTCGTTTTTTTATCAATTCATGAACACGCTTTATTCATCCTTACACGCACTAATAATCTTACAAGATATTGTTCATTACGATTATCATACAATGAGTGCGCGTCCGATTCGGTTGGCCCACACTTTTCGTTTAAATATTTATTAAAAGGAAATATTTATCGAAGGAATTCGTGTGAAAATTAATATTTATGGCGAGAGAGGATGTGACGAGTGCCTGTTTGTTCCCCGCATTCCTTCCACGACAATTTTACAATTTACATAAAAATAAAAAGCTTGTAGGAAATCTTAATGTTTATTGAAAAAGAAATATTGTATTTATTATACCGGGTGTTGACTTGGCGGACGCAACATAGGAAATCCCATGTAAATTTTGAAATGTTCAAATTTGGCTCCCTTATTTATTTTAGAAACAAAATGTATTTACCATTTTTGTAGAGGATAAAATTCGGAATTCATTCATTCGTTAACGTTTATTACTTTACGTTTCTCTTAGTTGAAATAATTAAGAAAAAATAATGTGATTTTATAAAAATAATGATATGCCATGGAACTGAAACAACAACTGCGGATGTCAAAATGGCAAAAGATATCGTAGTGACTTGATTAAAGTAAATGTTTTTGAAATGATTTACACTATACGCCTGGTCTCTTCCTCGCCGCGCGACTCGAGCGCCGCTCTGGCGGCAGCGCCGCTAAGTTGTTGACTGGGGCCGTTTAAATGTCGTGATTAAACCTGTTACGGCAGATCGTGGTTTTTCATCGTTACATACCGTTTTGACGGCAAAACATGCCAACTATTGTGCAGTGTTTTTTTTTCGCGAGAAAAGCTTAAATAAAGGGCGAAAATTTACGGGCCGAGTTCACACTTTTCTTCTCGTTGCGAAGGGCAAGTCTCTGTCTGCGAGCTTCACAGGATTCCTTTGCCGGTTTCCATGGGAAGATTGTCGGGTTAAAATTTTCCTCTGTGGGAATATTTGATTTCACACCGCCAACAAAGTGTTCAGCGCAAATTCTTGTGTGCTTCGTTGGCAGTGTTGCCAACCTCGGCAAGGCTTCATCGGTAGATATCGTCGTAATTTTTCGGTAGATTACGCACAAAAATCGGTAGATTTAAATTTTGTATATTATTTAATTTATTTTGTCTTTATTTAGGGATTAAAAGTAAAATTATTAAATGTTACTTACAAATTTATTAAAATTACATTTTTATAAATAATACAACAAAAATAAAATGCATTTGCGAACAATTTTAAACAAAAATTTTTAAAAATTTCTTATATAACTAATCTTTATACTTATATAAATAATGAACAAAAAGAATTATACAAAAAATAATAGTTTATAATAAATAATATGAATATTTACTAATAATTTCTATCCATAGGGAACCAATGGGGCAATTTATCAGTCTTGGGATTCATTAATATTTTCATACAAATTATGTTTATTCATAAGTGATGTTAACTTTTTTTCAATTTTAAAATTATGGCATTCTTGGTCACCTATATATTGCTTAGTATGTAATAATCCTACAATAGTGTCTGTTTCCAGTTTATTTCGTTGTTTCGTTTTTAGTAAATTTATAGATGAAAAAATTCTTTCTACGTTGGCTGATGAATGTGGAAGACATAATAAGTTGTATACATAAGTTGTTAATGAATTAAACATTAAAGTTTCATCACCGAATTTAAATTTGTGAACGTCATTCCAAAATGTTTGTATATCATTGGATAATGAATGTATCTCATCAGTATTTCTCAACAATCGCCACTCACTGTCCAATGTTTGTACATTTGTGTGATCTATTAAATTTGGAAATAATATGGCCACGTCTGAAATCGAATGGACAGAACCAGATTTAACTACCACAGGATCAAGAAACTTAAATAATTTTAGTGGGTTGTTTTTTAGTGGAAAACGTTGAACTATTTGATTACAACTCTCTACATAAAATTCCAAACATCTTAATTTAAAAGAACTTATATTCTCATCAGTAATCTCTTCTTTAGCAATTGTTTGGATTACGTTAGCACCAAAGTACATGTCATCAATATTTAAATAATTTTTAGAATTTTTAAAGTCAATATTTTCAATTGAAGTATTTTGCAAATAATCTCTCTTAATAAAACAGTCAAAAATAGTTTTTAAAATTTTGCAAATATTACTATAAATAAGATGTAACTTTGGACTTTCTGACTGCATTTCTCTATTCAAATTATTAAAAAAAGGCAATACGAATTCTAAAAACTGTAGGAATAATTTTGCAACTGGATCATTTAATTTTGTTAATATATTCTCTGCAGCTAACACATCTTTCCTACTGACTGCATTTGTAAAAAACAATTGCAGAGCATCATATTGTTCCAAAATTCTTGATACTACTGATAGAACAGATAACCACCTTGTCTGGGATGGGTGTAAAATTTTGTGCACTTTGACATTACATAAATTTTGGAACTCTGTAAACTCTGAAATTCGTTTAGGACTCGAACCAAAATAATTATAAATATCTCTCGTGAGATCTTCTACAAACCTTGGAACTTTTCTACAGGCATACGAGGCACACAAATAAAATGTGTGACAAATGCATTTCATTACATATAATGAGGGAATATCGTTTTTCAATAACGACATTAACGAATGATGTTTCCCCATCATTACATTTGCACCGTCAGAAGCGAAACCGATTAAATTCTTTTTATATGGTATTTCATGCTTTTCAAAAAATGTTACAATCTTACTGTACAGTGTAGTGGCATCAGCCCCAGAAAGTTTAATTAAACCCAAAAACATGTCAGAGACACTATCATTTAAAACAGTTCTTACTGTTAAACACAAGTGCTTTGTTGTACTTCTGTCCGTAGATTCATCTACTATTAAGGAAAAATTATTGTGGCGAAGATGTTCACAAAGTGAATCCAGGGCTTCTTTTCCTAGAACATGTTTGACTATTGCAGTAGTTTTTGTTCTTCCGCAAGCTAAACCTTTAGCAATATTAGAATCGTGGCAAACAGCAGCAATTACTTTGACTAGATGATCCATAACAACAAATGACAAATTGTGTTCTGCACCAAATGCTGCTAAACGTATTTCTCCTAGAAATAGTAACCACATTAACAATTAATTTAGTCTAGTCTATTATTTTTAATAAACAATTGCCAATATCAAACAGTCTATAAAATGTGAAGTAAGGAACGAATCTTTTCTTTTATTTAAAAAGAGATTTTTGACTGATTTATACGCAACATGCCTGTGTCGCATGTCGGCTGTGGAAAAGAATACAATATTTTTTATAATACTCAATATGCGTAAAATACGCGATCAATTGCGTTTGTAACCTGATGGCCAATAGTGGCACGTTTTTTTAACTATTTATTTATTTTTAAATAATAATTCATCAATTAATATTTATCACTGTGTAATATTTATTTCATCATTATTTTGACATTTCGATATAAATCTCCCTTAAACTGCAATTGATCGCGTCTTTTACGCACTCGCTTATTGATATTATTTAAGGTTGGCAAATACATTTTCAAATTACGAAAATCGATTTTTTACAGAGTGTTAATAATAATAGGTAAGTAATAACAAATCTTAATAATAATGAATGATAATGAGACTACGTTACAAACTGACAATTGTTTATAAAAATGAACCGACATTATAATATACCTTTTTTAATATCCTCGTCACATTTTGCTTTCGATGAACCTGTAGTGGTAAAAGCCGTCAATGTAGATTGCTTTAACATACTTTTCACTTTTGCCTGATGCGTTGTTGAAATATTATGTTTAAACAATGCATTATTACCACTTGTTATATTAATATCTTTGTCACATGATTTACATGTTGCATACTGTACGCCTTTTCTGCTATTTGTTAGCCATTCTTTATACTCAGGTATCTTTTCCCATTCGTTTTTATAAAATTGTAAATACTTCTTTTTCTTAATGACTCCAGCACTTGAACCTTCACCATTATTACTTGAATCACTCATGTTTAATTACAAAGTACACTTTCTAAGCGAAACTTAGCACAAGTTCAACATCGGACTGACCGGACTACGATTTTTCGAGGGAAATAATTCCCCGTCTGCGAAAAGACCATTTTAAGTAATTCCCCGCACTCTATATCAATACATAAGGGGATTCACTGGCCTCTTATGAACTATATTTCAAAAATAAATACAGAATACTACAAAATCGAAAAAAATAAAGAATTCGGTAGAATTTAGAAGCAAATCGGTAGATCGGTATAATCACCTAAAAATCAGTAGATCTACCGAAAAATCGGTAGGGTTGGCAACACTGTTCGTTGGCACCCAGGGTCCATTTTCATCTCTGAAATAAGGACACTTCAATTAAAAGATGACTTTTTATTCGCATTGTTGCATTCAAATTATTTTTCTCCAAGCATTATCACTGTTACTTTTATAGGTTAGGAATGCTGCTGGCAACATGAGGTTTGTTTTCATTTTAATATTGCAGATTGATTGAATAGTTCTATTCAGGTGAAATAGGAATGTTAACATTATCACTTACCCTTCTCGTCGTACACGCGCAATCCACAACTTCTTCCGCTGTACTTCATAATCACGATTTGGGAACGTATAATATGTCAAACCGACATTTTTCAACTGCGCGTTGGGGCAGCCAGGCACGCAACACACTTTTCCCTCCGATTTCCTGCTCATTTCGTCGCTTATTAATAACATAAACACGCGTTTTACAGCTGTGCGGCATGCGAACCGCTTGCGCCTGTCAACGTGACTCCCAGTCAACAACTTACAGCTTTGGCCGCATGAGGGCGCGTCGGGCGTGAGAGACCAGGCGTATACAAGAAAAATGTCATTATTTTTATAAAATCGCATTACTTTTTTTAAATTATTTTAGCTGTTAATTTTCTGACATTCGTTGATTTTTAAAAGAGTTTAATTTAAAGCTTTAAACGAGTGTTTTCCAATCCCAGACTAAGCATGAAGTAAAATGTCGAGTTTAGAAAATCCCCGTGAAAATTTGCGAGGGCCGCACAGCGATCCGAGACAAATTTTCTGGGCTTTTCTAAACTCGAAATTTTATTTCATGCGCCACGCGTGTAAAACACTAAAATATTATATACTTTATGTATATTTGAACCTCACTGGAAATTAGAATTTTATACGCGTGGCGCATGAAGTAAAATTTCGGGTTTAGAAAAGCCCAGAAAATTTGTCTCGGGCCGCTGCGCGACCCTCGACAAATTTTCACGGGGCTTTTCAAAACTCGAAATTTTCCTTCATGCTTCGTCTGGGAGTGGAAAACACTCGTTTAAAGATTTAAATGAACTCATTTAAAAAACAACAAATGTCTGAAAATGTACAGCTTAGGCGTATGTTTACCTAAAAGAAATTATTTTCTTTAAATCTTTAGATATTCGTTGTTTTTTTTAAGTTCAATTTGAGGCTTTAAACGAGTGTTTTTCACTCCCAGACTAAGCATGAAGTAAAATTTTGAGTTTAGAAAATCCCCGTGAAAATTTGCGAGGGCCGCGCAGCGACCCGAGACAAATTTTCTGGGCTTTTATAAACTCGAAATTTTACTTCATGCGCCACGCGTGTAAAACACTAAAATATTATATACTTTATGTATATTTGAACCTCACTGGAAATTAGAATTTTATACGCGTGGCGCATGAAGTAAAATTTCGAGTTTAGAAAAGCCCAGAAAATTTGTCTCGGGCCGCTGCGCGACCCTCGACAAATTTTAACGGGGCTTTTCTAAACTCGAAATTTTACTTCATGCTTCGTCTGGGAGTGGAATACACTCGTTTAAAGATTCAAATAGAACTCATTTAAAAAACAACGAATGTCGGAAAATGTACAGCTTTGGCGTATGTTTGCCTAAAAGAAATTATTTTCTTTAAATCTTTAGATATTCGTTGTTTTTTTTTTTTAAGTTCAGTTTGAGGCTTTAAACGAGTGTTTTCCACTCCCAGACTAAGCATGAAGTAAAATTTCGAGTTTAGAAAAGCCCCGTGAAAATTTGTCGAGGGTCGCGCAGCGACCCGAGACAAATTTTCTGGGATTTTCTAAACTCGAAATTTTACTTCATGCGCCACGCGTATAAAACACAGATTTTAAGTGAAGTTCGAATATGCATAAATTTGACAATATTATAGTGTTTTATACGCGTAGCGCATGAAGTCAAATTTCGAGTATAGAAAGGCCCAGAAAATTTGTCGCGGGTCGCTGCGCGACCCTCAACAACCTTTCTTTTTCCCGCTCGAAATCTTGACAGAAAGTCGGTATCATTCCTCCGCGTTACGAAATGAGTCGCTTTACGCTTGAACAACGTTGGGAAATATTGCAAACTTATTTCCAAAATGCTGTGTTACCCAAACAGTGCGTTTGTTGAAAATAAGTTTTGGCCGAAATGAATCACCCACCGCGCCTGCTGTACGCAAGTTTGTGCAAAAAGTTCGTGAGACTGGCATGCTAGTGGACAACACTCATGGTCCTCGTTCTCGTACGGTGCGCAAAGACGAGAATGTGGCTGCTGTAACCGAGAGTGTGAGACTCAATCCACGAATATCAACTCGCCGTCGATCTTAACAGCTCAACATTGCACGCACTAGCCTGAGGAGAATTCTGCACAAAGATCTCGGATTATTCGCTTACAAGATCCAATTGACTCAGCAATTGAAGGCGTATGACCATCCGCTTCGTTATTGCTTCCCAGTTTGGGCCTTAGAGCAGCTTGAATTGGACAACGATTTTGGGCGAAAAATTTTCTGACGAAGCTCATTTTCATCTTGGCGGCTACGTTAACAAACAAAATTGCCGCATCTGGGGCTCGGAAAACCCGCACGTTATTGCCGAGGAGCCAATGCATCCCCGGAGATTGACAGTTTGGTGAGGATTGTGGAGTGGTGGCATCATTGGACCATGTTTCTTCGAAAATGAGGCTGGAAACAAAGTTTCGGACAACGGTGAGCGTTACAGAGCCATGTTATCCGTCTTTTTTAAATGAAATTTAAGACATGGATTTGGACGACCTCTGGTTCATGGAGGATGGCGCGCCATGCCACACAGCCCATGCCACAATCGATCATTTGCGCACCAAATTCCCAAATCGTGATATCAGCCGTCTTGGCGATGTCAATTGGCCGCCTCGGAGCTGCGATTTAACAACCCCTTTGGATTATTTTTTTGTGAAAGACCGATGTTATGCCAACAATCCAGAAACGATTCAAGCACTTCAGGCCAATATCGTCCAAGCAATCCGTGAGCTACAGCTCGAAACCATCAACAAGGTCTTGGAACATTGGAGTGACAGAATGCGCTACTACGAAGCCAGCCGAGGCAGCCACTTGAATGAAGTTGTGTTCCATAATTAATGGGAATGTTTGCTCTTACTAATAAAGCCATAATACATGGAAAAAGAATAATTTTGTGCATTTTATTGCATTTTTAAAAAGAAACCACTAGATGGCCCACCCGTTATAACTCGATATTGAGGACCCGATTAAAACATCCACAGAGAAGAATACCCAAGAATGAAATCTTAAAGAGCGGAGATTTCTTACACTAGAGTTTTTGTTTTAGCATAGTTTTTAAAAAGAAATCTACACGATTGGTTTTAAATAAAATATTTACTGTTTGCATAGCATTACGCACAATAATTTTAAGTTTAAATTGCATTTTTAAATGCAGAAACTCCGAGATATTAACAGATATTTCAATTTCTAAAAGTTAGTACATACGAGTGGTACTCTATTTTTTTATTTATACGAAATTATCAAAATTATTATGTAAAATAATTAATAAGGCCCAGCTAAAGGGTGGAAAAAATTGTGTGGATGTTTTAAATGGGTCCCCTATATTGCACTAACACTCATTCAGTGGTTTCTCAAATAAAGTTGCCTCACCACTAGAAAAACCCACAAGCCGCCACTGGTCAATAGTGACTCGGAATACTCTGCTTTCGGTGTTGTTGTTGTTTCCACAATATATATATATATATATATATATATATATATATATATATATATATATATATATATAATAATCTTTATTAAAGATCAATACAAAATAATTGTTTAAAATATGGAATGAAATGTATACATCTTAAAATTTATCTTGATCTTTGAAGGGCTATCGACCAGAGGTCTTTCAGCCCGTAGTCTGCTGACATTGATGTTTTAGTTTATGTTATTGATGAGATGAGATGTACTGATAGATGGTATTTGCTGGATGCTTGAATTTAGGATTTTGATTGGGATTGCGGGAAAGGCATAGATGACTTAGGGTGTCTACGATGTGTGGGTTGGTGGCGAATTTTGTACTTAGATGTGTGATGCGTTCTTCAATTGGTATTAACTGGGTACGTTGATATAGGGGGCATTAGAAGGGTTGTGGAGTGGATTATCTGGATGCCTAATTTTTGTTAGTATTCTAAGAGCTGATCGTTCACCTACTTGTATATTTTTTAAGGATTTAGGATTGGGTTCATGGAATAGGATAGCTTGTTTCCACAATTTGCGTCTTTTATTTTTTCAAGACAAGTTTTGACTCATAATGTTACTTTTGGCATAGTTTTTAAGAGCGTCAATTATATAGATTGCGTATAAAATGAAGTTAAACTTGAAGCCATTGTGTTTTGTTTTACATTTTTGACAATTTTTCCTTGTCTTTGTCAAGATTGTGACGTGCGCACAAACTTGACATTTTTCCGCATGTATCGTATTTTTTTACATATTTTTAACAGCTGACACTTTGGACAGACGTTTATTAGACTTAAGTCGGCGTCGACGTATGTCCAATAGTATTTGTCAATAGTGACATATGTAAAGTTATTCGTGATGTTTCACCAAGTGCCAGATGAGAAATTAATTCAAGAAAAACAATAGTTACAGTTAAAATTAGTTGAAATTTAGTTTATAATGACACATGACATTTATTATGACTGTCCAGGTGAGGGGCGCCAATTGGGATTTTGGCCCCGAGCGCTAGTTTTCCTTACTGCGGCGCTGCATGTAGATTTTGCTCTATTAATACGAAATGTTAGTGTCCTGATTGTATAGGTTTACTAGCATTAAACTATAACGATATTAACGGCAGATCTATTACGAGTAATAGAGCAGATTCATCTTCGAACTTCACATCAGCAATAAAGTTAAGTCCGTTTTTTTTGCCTCGACTTTTTCCCAGCTTACTTCTTTCCTCTTATTATTTTCTTCTATGCAGCGAACACAATGCACCGTTCTTTTCTTTTCGGCATTCCCGAAAGGGAAATTAAAGATAATCCCCCCACGCCCACACGAAAAGCCAGGTTCGTTCCTTTCAGTTCAATCAACAATTCATCCCTTTTTTGACAGCCGGTGCGACGCATAATAACACCTTACACACTGAGACCTGTCGTGAAGAAATTTATCTACTGTTAGGGAATCCCTTAAAGGTATAAAAGAATACAAAAACAAGTGTTTTTTTTTGTTAGACGAAGAGAAAAATGTACAGTTAAGTGTGGATTTTTTTTGAGACGTGCATTATATTTTTGTGTGCATATTTTAACATAATTATGGGTCAACCTCTAGTATGTGGAAATTTGTGTAACGTGGCGGTACATTAAACCTTCGTTATTTTAACGTCTTGAAATCCATTTCGAGTAGTAACACTTTATAAATTCAAAGTTACTATTTTGAATTTATAAAGTGTTACTACTCGAAATGGATTTCAAGACGTTAAAATAACGAAGGTTTAATGTAATGAAATTACGAAGCAGCTTAGTTAATTTTTCAAATTGACCACGGTTATTTTTCTCGATTATTTTGTTATTCAACCTACACTTGTAAATAGCTTATTGTATGTGGAAAACTATTCTCTTTCAAATATGTCTGGTAAAAATGTTCGACTTCCATTTAAAAAAATGGTCGATGACGTCACGGCTCTTGCATGAATTACCCTGTATATGATTTAGGTATTTGACCAAACTCGCAAATAAAAATAAAAATCGAACTGTCCGAGGTTTCTTTTTCAATGATCATAATTTAGATTTTAATGAATTTATGCATTACACAAATAAGACAATTAACTTTGTTTGTATAACTGAGAACTTTATTGTGACTATAGTTTCGACAACCTTAACTTGTCATTATCAAACATAAAGTAATTTAAAACAAACAATTCGTCAGGTATATATACGAAAAAAAAAATAATTACGGTTACAAAACGGCTTTAAAAATGGGGGTGTATATTAGGTCAAGCTGGTCGTTTATTACGGGAATTTCCAGATTAGCGCGTGCTCTATGAATTTCCAGAGACTCCAGGAGGTCCATCTTACGACCCTTTCGGCTAAATGTATTATTGACAGTACATCCTCGCCAAAAGTATGATTGTTTTCAATAATACGTTTAGCGAATGACGACTTATCAATCATTGATTGATAAGTCGTCATTCGCTAGACATATGATTGAAAACAATCATACTTTTGGCGAGGATGTACTGTCAATAATACATTTTGTATGATTGTTTTCAATTTCCCGAAAGACTGATGGGTATCCCAAACTAATGTATCTTGATGAGATGAAATCAAACACTTCAGAATCTACTGCTAATTTGTTTGCAGAATTATTCTCAAGTGTTTATACTGTTGATAGTTCTACTGTAGTTCCTGTATTGCATTATCTGAACTCCGTAAAATCTGCTATGCTAGCAGTATCAACGAATGTTGTGTTTAGTGCTATTGAAAACTTAAAAGACAGCCTTAGTATTGGTCCTGATGGAATTCCAGCTTAATTTTTAAAGAATTTCATTTTCACATTGACTAAGCCTATCGCGACACTTTTTGATAAATCATTGCAATCTGGAATATTTCCTATACAATGGAAATCGAGTTTTATTACACCGCTATTTAAATCCGGTGACTGGGATAACATAAGGAACTATAGAGGGATATCTATACAGTCTTGTATTGCAAAAATGTTGGACAAGTTGGTGGCAGATCAATAAAATGGTTTCTTGAACCATTTATTAAATTTTAGTTATTAATGTTAATACGTTTTATAAATTTTTATATATTATCGTTATTATTTTGTACATATTCTTTGTAAAAGGGGTTTCCCGTGAGAGAATAAATAAATAAATAAATGTATTAATACCTGAACAACATGGTTTCTGTAAAGGACGCTCGACAATGTCAAACCTATTACTGTTTAAATCGTTTCTTCTTGATGCCTTGGAAGAAGGAAGTCAAGTGGATTGCATCTACACCGACTTCTCCTTACCAATAGAACTCAATTTGTTAAAATCGATAACCATTTTTCTAGGTGTATTGATGTTACTTTGGGTGTGCCCCAAGGCTCGCATTGCGGGCCTTTGTTATTCTTATTATTCATCAATGACATTTCGCTCAATTTTAAAGCTTGTACATTTCTTATTTATGCCGATGACCTAAAATTATTTAAACAAGTTTTAAATGAAAGTGATTGTAAGGTGATTCAGGATGATTTAATGCATTTAGAACTGTGGTGTTTTATGAATAAACTTGATCTTAACGTAAAACAATGTTATAAAATGACTTACTCCCGGAAAAGAAATATTTTTGATTACACATATACAATTAACAATAGTTCGCTCTCATCTGTTAAAGTTGTAAATGATTTAGGTGTTTTATTTGACCAAAAATTGACTTTTAAGGAACATATATCTCAAATCACATCCAAGGCCAGTAAAACGTTGGGGTTTGTTAATCGGTTTTCGTAGAATTTCTCAGCTAATACTTTGCGCCACTTATATATTTCGTTAGTACGTCCTATACTCGAATATGCTGCACCTGTATGGTCCCCCCATGTCAGCTGTGATGTCACCAGAGTGGAGAGAATCCAAAATAAATTCTTGAGACTTTATGCCTATCGAAGTGGACTGAATAATTATGATAAATTGTACATTCGCAATGTTTTAAATATTCCCTTGTTACACACACGTAGACTTGTTGCTGATTTATGTATTTTATATAACTTAATTAACGGAGATTTGATATGCAGTCATTTGTTAGTTCAACTTAATTTTGGTACATTGCCGCCTCATTTACGTAGACATAATAATCTTTATAAAATAAAATTCCATTCGTCAAATTACAGATTTAACAATACTATATGCAGAACTATGAGATTATTTAACACATTGCCGAATGATATTGACTTGTTTAATTCATCAATCTCATTGTTTCGTACAAAATGTTTAGACTACTTAAACTCTATTAATGAATAACATGTGTCTTTATAGTTTATAGTTCGTAGGTATTTTGTTACTCATATAGGTATAATTTAACTTTTAGTTTATTTGAATAATCTTGTAGTATCTAAGCTAGCATAAGCGCCCAATTTTGTATTTTTGTTATCGATATATTTATTTTTTGTATTATTGTAAAAGTCGAAACGTAAATAAATAAATAAATATGTCTAGCGAATGCCGACTTATCAATCATTGATTGATAAGTCGTCATTCGCTAGACATATGATTGAAATCAATCATACTTTTGGCGAGGATGTACTGTCAATAATACATTTAGCCGAAAAGGGTCGTAAGATGGACCTCCTGGAGTCTCTGGAAATTCACAGAGCACGCGCTAATACGGAAATTCCCGTAATAAATGACCAGCTTGACCTAATATACACCCCCATTTTTAAAGCCATTTTGTAACCGTATTTTTTTTTCGTATATATTCCTGACGAATTGTTTTAAATAACTTTATGTTTGATAATGACAAGTTAAAGTTGTCGAAACTATAGTCACAATAAAATCCTCAGTTATACAAACAAAGTTAGTTGTCTTATTTGTGTAAATAATGATGTATAACGAAGTAGAAGCCTCCACAGTGAACAATGTATGCATTACTTTTCGAAAGCACTGTGTAGAAAATATGTAGAAGAAATGCAATCGCGATATAAAAATGAAAGACAAAAATATTGAATAACTCGTTATTAAGTAGAGAGTAAGACATATTGGATCTCCCATTTTGTATTTCTAATTTTTAATATCATATTCACAATCAGCGACTCAATTTGTCAGGCTTTTCTAAACTCGAAATTGTACTTCATGTGCAACGCGTACACAACGTGTGATGTTCAGAATACACGATTTAAGCATACTGCTCTAGTAAAATATTTTGAACTTTACGTAAAATCAGTATTTTATACGCGTGGGGCATGAAGTAAAATTTCTAGTTTAGAAAAGCCTGAAAATTTGGTTTTCAGGCTTATTTAAACTCGAAATTTTATTTACACAAAGCTAAACTTAAAAAGTTAAACATTTAAAGAAATTGTAAAGTGGTTAATCTTGGAGCAGTGTAGTATTCGAATACCTCTACCGAATCCTTTAAAAGGATTCGAATCGAGAATCCTACCCAGCTCTGAATACAACAGGAATTTCATTAAAGCCAGAGGAATAAAAAAATGCTCATCTTGATACCAGCAACTCTTCTATATTTAGCGGCGTAAGTTATGAATGAAAGAAATGTAGAAATTAAAATTAGTACAAAAGGGGGGTAACATACTGAACCACTTTCCATGTGTGGCCCTCCGAGGTCTCTGAGCGGTGACTTATGAATAAAAATTGTTGAAATGGTAGCCATCTACCCCCCGGACGGGCTAGGCGCTAACCCGCTCGGATATAATCCATCAAAGTTGTATCAATTCGCTGCACATGTTCAAATTACCCATAAATAAAGAGGACTAACGTGTCCTAGGGCGGAGTTTTTCCACCCGGACCGCCGCTTCCAAAGGTCGTAAATATCGGCGGGGAAAAAATCGTCTCTATTCAAAAACGCGCGGCGTCGGATTAAAACGGTCTAAAAGCAACATCTGTAAGTTGGTCCGTAATGGAAACGTGCTCTTGCTACAATTGGTAATCATTTGTACAAGAGGGCATAAATAATGTCGGAATCTTAATAATAATCACATTTTTTTTAAGTTACTCAGATCCAAGTTGGTAAAATTAAATTAAAAAAAAAAAACTGTGCGCCACAAATATATACAAACTCTAATGTATTTACATATTTGAGATAATAATTAGGGAATGTAATACCGATAAACCAGTTTACCAAAAAATGCTCTCTAAAATTACTTACTGCACTGGCAACTTAATGCACATTAACGGTGTTGGGTTGTCTATAATTATTGTTTTAAACAATTGATGCAACAATTGCGGATATTCCCTGTTTTTTAAAGTTCAATTTAAAGCTTTAAACAAGTGTTTCCACTCCCAGACTAAGCATGAAGTAAAATTTCGAGTTTAGAAAAGCCCCGTGAAAATTTGTCGAGGGTCGCGCAGCGACCAGAGACAAATTTTCTGGGCTTTTCTAAACTCGAAATTTTACTTCATGCGCCACGCGTATAAAACACTATAATATTGTCAAATTTATGTATATTCGAACTTCACTTAAAATCTGTGTTTTATACGCGTGGCGCATGAAGTAAAATTTCGAGTTTAGAAAAGCCCAGAAAATTTGTCGAGGGTCGCTGCTTGACCCTCCACAAATTTTCACGGGACTTTTCTACACTCGAAATTTTACTTCATGCTTAGTCTGGGAGTGGAAAACCCTTGTTTAGAGCTTCAAATCGAACTCTTTTAAAAACCAACGAATGTCAGAAAATTTACGGCTAAAATAATTAAGAAAAAATAATGTGGTTTTATAAAAATAATGACACACCATGGAATTGATACAGCAATTGCGGATATTCCCTGTTTTTTTTTTAAGGTTAAATTTTAAGCTTTAAACAAGTGTTTTCCACTCCCAGACTAAGCATGAAGTAAAATTTCGAATTTGGAAAAGCCCCGTGAAAATTTGTCGAGGGTCGCGCAGCGACCCGAGGCAAACTTTCTAGGCTTTTCTAAACTCGAAATTTTACTTCATGCGCCACGCGTATAAAACACTATAATATTGTCAAATTTATGTATATTCGAACTTCACTTAAAATCTGTGTTTTATACGCGTGGCGCATGAAGTAAAATTTCGAGTTTAGAAAAGCCCAGAAAATTTGTCTCGGGTCGCTGCGCGACCCTCGACAAATTTTCACGGGGCTTTTCTAAACTCGAAATTTTACTTCGTGCTTAGTCTGGGAGTGGAAAACACTCGTTTAAAGCTTTAAATTAAACTCTTTTAAAAATCAACGAATGTCAGAAAATTCACAGTTAAAATAATGAATAACTTTAAACATTCTGTATTTTTATTTTCTTGTCCTGTAATCGTCCTGTAATAGGTGTTGTTCAATAAAGTTATTATTATTATCTAGTAGATTTCGATTTCAAATTTCAGTAAAATATAACTGCTCGATGATTTTATGGCTTAATTCTGGGATTACTGAAATTATTTAAATCGCATTAAATGTTTATTCATTCCTTGACCTGCTTAACTTAACTAGCGCTTAGTTTTATTTTACAAAAGCTAAACATATCCTTTCAACTTTTGTAAAATAAAACTGACCGCTAGTTAAGCAGGTTAAAAAAGTAATAAACGTATACATTTTAAAGAAAACACTGTCGTTTTTCTATGTTTGAACTGTTTTGCTGTTTTGAAATTTAAAACAAAACCTATTTACAATTAAATGGTGGACTTTTATCAAAAGTCGACAAACTAGCACTAATTTATTGAAATATTTAAATATTCAAATAGCTAAATAAATTAAATATGTGAAAAAGTGAGTGATTTAATAATTAGGGAATGTAATACCGATAAACCAGTTTACCAAAAAATGCTCTCTAAAATTACTTACTGCACTGGCAACTTAATGCACATTAACGGTGTTGGATTGTCTATAATTATTGTTTTAAACAATTGATACAATAATTGCGGATATTCCCTGATTTTTAAAGTTTAATTTAAAGCTTTAAACAAGTGTTTCCACTCCCAGACTAAGCATGAAGTAAAATTTCGAGTTTAGAAAAGCCCCGTGAAAATTTGTCGAGGGTCGCGCAGCGACCCGAGACAAATTTTCTGGGGTTTCTAAACTCGAAATTTTACTTCATGCGCCACGCGTATAAAACACTATAATATTGTCAAATTTATGTATATTCAAACTTTACTTAAAATCTGTGTTTTAAACGCGTGGCGCATGAAGTAAAATTTCGAGTTTAGAAAAGCCCAGAAAATTTGTCTCGGGTCGCTGCGCGACCCGAGACAAATTTTCACGGGGCTTTTCTAAACTCGAAATTTTACTTCATGCTTAGTCTGGGAGTGGAAAACCCTTGTTTAAAGCTTCAAATCGAACTCATTTAAAAATCAACGAATGTCAGAAAATTTACAGCTTAAATAATTAAGAAAAAATAATGTGGTTTTATAAAAATAATGACACACCATGGAATTGATACAACAATTGTGGACATTCCCTGTTTTTTTTTAAAAGTTAAATTTTAAGCTTTAAACAAGTGTTTTCCACTCCCAGACTAAGCATGAAGTAAAATTTCGAATTTGGAAAAACCCCGTGAAAAAAAAGCCCAGAAAATTTGTCTCAGGTCGCTACGCGACCTTCGACAAATTTTCACGGGGCTTTTCTGAACTCGAAATTTAAAAGTTGAATTTTAAGCTTTAAACAAGTGTTTTTCACTCCTAGACTAAGCATGAAGTAAAATTACGAATTTGGAAAAGCCCCGTGAAAATTTGTCGAGGGTCGCGCAGCGACCCGAGGCAAATTTTCTAGGCTTTTCTAAACTCGAAATTTTACTTCATGCGTCACGCGTATAAAACACTATAATATTGTCAAATTTATGTATATTCGAACTTCACTTAAAATCTGTGTTTTATACGCGTGGCGCATGAAGTAAAATTTCGAGTTTAGAAAAGCCTCGTGAAAATTTGTCTCGGGTCGCTGCGCGACCCTCGACAAATTTTCACGGGGCTTTTCTAAACTCGAAATTTTACTTCATGCTTAGTCTGGGAGTGGAAAACACTCGTTTAAAGCTTTAAATTAAAGTCTTTTAAAAATCAACGAATGTCAGAAAATTTACAGTTAAAATAATGAATAACTTTAAAAATTCTGTATTATTATTTTCTTGTCCTGTAATCGTCCTGTAATGGGTGTTGTTCAATAAAGTTATTATTATTATCTAGTAGATTTCGATTTCAAATTTCAGTAAAATATAACTGCTCGATGATTTTGTGGCTTAATTCCAGGATTACTGAAATTATTTAAATCGCATTAAATGTGTATTCATTCCTTGACCTGCTTAACTTAACTAGCGCTTAGTTTTATTTTACACAAGCTAAACATATCCTTTCAACTTTTGTAAAATTAAACTGACCGCTAGTTAAGCAGGTTTAAAATGTAATAAACGTATGATATTTATACAGTCAGGATTGTAAACCCCATAATTGCTGATCATTTTGCCCATATATTAGAAATAACCGTATCATCGCCCACAAACCTTAATTCACCAAAAAAACAATCAATCAGGAAAAGACTTATAAACAGCTCAAATTTAGAATATTTAAAATCATTGATTGAGAACGTAGATTGGAGCAGTATCTACGAATTGGATGCAGATTCTGCTTTCAGTTACTTTTTCAAAACATTCCAATATTTGTTTGTATTAGCATGTCCCGTTCAGACAAGCAATAAATACAGCAGTAGTATTATTAACTTAAAGAAGTGGATATCTCAGGAAATTATAAACAATAGTAAGGAAGTAAAAAATATCTCTTGGCTGTGCCGACAGTTTAAAAACAAAATTTTATGGAACGAGTACAGAAATAGGAAAAAGCAATTAAATAAAACAATAAGAGAAGCAAAACGCAATTACTTTGCAAGTAAAATCAATAACGCTTCTAATAAAATAAAAGAAACTTGGTCCATTATTAACAACCAGCTAAATAGAAAAGTGGGGGGCCACGGCGATATCTCATTAAAAGTTGACGATAAACACATATACAATCAGTGCGATATCACGAATCAGTTTGCGAGCTACTTTTCATCAGTAGCTAATACACAACTGCGAAAGCATTTTTTTAAGAATATGTCAAACGCCTGCACAGTTTGTAACTTTAACAACACCAGTTTCTTCTTCAACCCAATTTTAGAGAATGAAATGTTGAAGTGTATAAATAATTTAAAAAATGTTAACTCCACCGGAGTAGACGGGATATCAGTGAAAGTTTTAAAATTCGTGGCAAGTGGTATTGTGAAACATCTATCATATATCGTGAACCTAGCAGTATCTAATGGCTATTTTCCAGATTTTCTAAAAATCGCGTCTATTGTTCCTATTCACAAAAAAGGTGAAAAAACTGAATGTAGTAATTAGCGTCCAATCGCATTACTCAGCATTTTTTCAAAACTTGTCGAAACCATAGTATCTAATCAAATGATTTACTACTTAACAAAATTCAATCTACTACACGAATGTCAATACGGCTTCAGACCTGGTAGATCAACAGCAACTGCCACTAACCATTTAGTCAAACATATATATGAACACCTAAATAATGGCTTAGAAGTCATGGGTCTATTTTTCGATCTGTCCCGTGCCTTCGACACGATAAAGATTGACTTTATTATAAATAAGTTAATGTCGTTTGGTTTTCGTGGTTGTTTCTTAAAATGGCTCGACTCCTACCTGCGCAACCGAAAAATTCGGGTTAAGTTAGGCGAGACCATCTCTGATGAGTTTACAGTGGATATAAGGGTTCCACAGGGGTCAGTGCTGGGACCACTAATATTTTTGCTTTATGTCAATGATCTACCTTTATATGTAACATCAGGGAACTTGATTATGTATGCTGATGACACATCAATAGTGGTCTTAGCGCAGACGCCTGAGGAACTTCATAGACTGGTAACGAATATTACCAGAGACTTTGAATCATGGTGTTCCAAAAATATGCTCATACTGAACAACACCAAAACGGAATATGTATATTTCTCGAATAGGCGTACGCCATCACTAGGTCTTGTAGGTTTTGGGCTGTCGGCAACAGTAAAATTTCTGGGCACCATAGTTGATACACACTTAAGATGGGATGACCATATTAGTTTTGTCTGCAAGAAACTTTCGAGTGCTTTTTTTTGCAATTAGGCAACTAAAGTCATCTCTGAACAAGGCCACTCTTTTCACTATTTATTATTCGCTGGCGTACTCGTTTCTGAATTACAATATATTAGTATGAGGTAACGCAACTAATATTCGAAGGGTATTGTTCTCCAGAAAAATATACTACGCCTAATTTGCGATCTAATACCCAGAGACTTTTGCCGACATTATTTTATAAGATTCGGTTTGCTGACTTTACCATGCATACGAGGGTTGCCTTTTATATTTCGGGATTGGGCAACCCTAGTGTTGCAATCTGGTAACTGAGAGCTCTATCGTAAAGTTTGACATTTTTGAGGTTCTACGTACTCAGAACGTTTTGACATATGAGAGTTATTTGTGTCGTTTACACTAACTTAAAAGATTTATCTCGGCCAAAGAATGGAATTAAATCGTGAACATTTTCGTGCGATTATTTTTTACAACTTTCGACGTGGATTAACTCAACAACAGTGCATGGATGAACTTAATTCAATTTTTGGCGATGAAGCTCCATCAAGGACCAGTGTTTATCGATGGTATGGCGAATTCAACCGAGGTCGTAGTTCACTCCAAGACGAATTTCGTGGAGGTCGTCCAAAATCAGTTGTTGTTCCGGAAACCATTGATGCTGTGCGCAAACAAATATTGCAAGATCGTCATGTGACCTATCGTGAGATTGAGACAACCTTAGGCATTAGTGGGACCAGCATACATTCAATATTGCATGAACATTTGACTGTCAAAAAAATTTGTTCGCGTTGGATCCCACACAATTTGTCAATCGCTCAAAAAAAGGCTTGTGTCGATTGGTGCAAAGAAATGCTCAAAAATTACGATTGCGGTGCTTCGAAACACGTCTATGAAATTGTGACAGGTGATGAATCATGAATTTACGCGTATGAGCCCGAAAGTAAACAGCAGTCGATCGTATGGGTGTTTCAAGATGAGCCAAATCCAACAAAAGTTGTTCGCGCACGAAGCACTTCCAAGCAAATGGTCGCCTGTTTTTTCGGAAAAACTGGACATGTCGCAACCGTACCACTAGAACAACGCAGAACAGTCAATTCTGAGTGGTACACAACCATTTGTTTGCCAGTTGTCATCCAAGAAATCAGGAAAACCAACCGCCGAAAACGGATCACTCTTCACCACAACAATGCGAGCTCTCACACATCGGCTCAAACAACTGCATTTTTGAGCACGCAAAACATCGATTTGATGAGTCATCCGCCATATAGTCCTGACTTGGCACCGAATGACTTCTTTTTATTCCCATCCGTAAAAAATAAAATGAGAGGTCAACGTTTTTCGACACCTGAAGAAGCGGTTGATGCGTTCAGAATGCATGCTTTGGAGATACCTCAATCAGAGTGGCAAAAGTGCTTCGACAATTGGTTCAAACGCATGCAAAAGTATATAGATCTTAATGGGGAATATTTTGAAAAACAATAAAGCGATTTTCAATGATTAATATTTATTTTTGTTCTCTAATCCCGAAATATAAAAGGCAACCCTCGTATATATCCTTAATGGTATTCTACTTGTTAAAGATAATTACCATTCTTTCTCTAAGAACTCAACAAATCACTCACATAATACTAGGCATAGGATGTTGTTGAGAGTTGAAAAACACCAAACACGTTTGTTTGAGAAATCACCATACTATGTCGGCACACTAATGTATAACAAATTGCCTGATGATATTAAGTCAACCGCAAATCGTAACACTTTTCGTAAAAAATTGAAAACATTTCTTGTCGATAAATGTTTTTAGTCAATTTCCGAATTTTTGAATTAGTTACGTATGTCTTTTATTTTAAGATGGTATTGTAATTGTGATAATATTTAATTTAATTTATTTCACACATAATTTTAATTATTAATTGACGTCTCACATCTATTTTATTGTAAATAGCCTAAGTGAATAAAGATTTGACTTTGACTTTTGACTTATACATTTTAAAGAAAACACTGTCGTTTTTCTATGTTTGAACTGTTTTGCTGTTTCGAAATTTAAAACAAAACCTATTTACAATTAAATGGTGGACTTTTATCAAAAGTCAACAAACTAGCATTAATTTATTGAAATATTTAAATATTCAAATAGCTAAATTAATCAAATATAATAATAATAATAATAATAATAAAAATAAATCTTTATTGTCCAACAGGAAACGTATCCTAATTACAAGACAATATAGTTAAAAAGAAAGTAAATTAATTATAAAACATACAAAAATATATAAGTAATCAATATACGAATGTGTAACAACTTGCTTAAATCTATACAAGTTTCGTTTTACTAAATATAGTGTATATAATAATTATAAGTAAGAATTATAATTGATTTAAGGCTGTCAGTAGAGTTTTCAGAGTATCATGAAATATATCACAGGAAGAAGAAATGCTATTAAAACATCTGGACACAATACTGACAGGTGAAATATGTGAAAAAGTGATTGATTTAATAATGTGGTATTTGAATATTCGCGAATTCTCAAATTCCTTCCCTAGTTTAAAATATAGATTCCTTATATAATTTTAGATTATTGATTTTAATTTACGAAATTCGGATCTCGGGTTTCGATGGTGGCCCTCTGCTTGATGCGCCTGTGGCCGTCGCCCTATTGGCCCCCTTCTTAATGCGGCCATGTCTACATGCTATTATAATCTGTTTAATAACTAGGAGGAGCGTTTTAAATTTTACGCGCCAAAACCTACAACTCTGATTGGCCGAGAGCGCGCCCATTTTACATTATGCTAATTACGTCATTATTAGACGCAACAGCTGACATAACCTTAATTCGAAGCGTTACCGAGTTGCAACTTTGTCTATTTCGTAATAACCTTTTGTGCGGTGTTTCTTTAGCATAGTTAAAAGTTAGTTTTGTTTATATTGTTGTGATGGATTATGGACCCAGTACAAGCTCGGTGATAATATCACCTTCACCTCCAAAAAAGCGTAAGAAGTTGCATTTGGGTCATTTATATCTGCCTGAAAAACAGCATAATAAATATGTATAAGCAGATGATAACAGATGTATAAGCAGATGATAACAGATGATCCACATATGAAAATGACTGCTGTTGTATCAGACATTGTTGGTGCAGTAGGTGAGATATCAAATAGCATAAGAATATGCATCGAATAATAAAATGTTTAATTTTTAAGAGTTGTAAAGTCCACTGTCTATCGTACCATTAGCGAATATAAGAAATCCGGAGAGATTTGTAGCCCTAAACAGCTTGGAGGACATAATTACAAGTTTTTATGACGTAGTGAAAAGATCCGTGCATAGTTTCTTCTATAAAAATGAACTGCTAACTTTGAATAAAGTTTTAAAAGAAGTAAACGATCATGCAGGCATGCCGAAGTTGAGTCGTTCTACCTTGTATAGTTTTATCAACAAATCAATTTTAAGTAAGATAGAGACCAGAGCTGGGCAGGATTCGAATCAATCAGGATTCGAAGTCTTTTAGATGATTCAAAAGAGGCATTCGAATACTTTAGTTCAACTGGATTCGTGATCCGGATTTGTTACATTTTCTAAGAGGATTCGTATTCGAGTCTAAATGTGGGTGATTCGAATATTTATAATAGAATACGAATATTTATAAAAGGATTCGAATATTTATAAAAGGGTTCGAATATTTATAAAAGGATTCGAATACTTACAAAAGGATTTGAATCGTCTAAAATAATTCGAATTAATTGTGAGGAATAACATGCAAAATATTTTTTTGTGTGTTTTTAAATTTCTCGTTAAATCACTGTTTTATACGCGTGGCGCATGAAGTAAAATTTCGAGTTTAGAAAAGCCCAGAAAATTTGTCTCGGGTCGCTGCGCGACCCTCGACAAATTTTCACGGGGCTTTTCTAAACTCGAAATTTTACTTCATGCTTAGTCTGGGAGTGGAAACGCTCGTTCGAAACTTGAAAGTGAATGCTTTGATAAGAACATTAAATGATCGAAAATGTTTTTAAGGATAATAATCTAGTTTTCAAAATTTTGTTTAATATTGTTTGAAGTAAAACTGACATGGTAGCCACAATCTGAAATGTTAAATTTTTCCGGCATTTCCCTGACTAAAGATTTTTTCCTTGGCCTTTTAATATAACTTTCTTCTGTAGGAAACCCCCATTCTGTTTAATAGTTTTCATTGTTTTTGCCAATATTTAAGTTAATTTTATAAATTTTACGTGTTTTGTAATTTGCCTGCTCATTTTGACAAATTTAATAATATCGTATGGCTTTTTTGTTAGTGTTTTGGTCAATTTGAATATAATTCCATGACTTTTCCGGTTTTAATGATATTCAGTAAATTTTTTATTTACGTACATTTCAGGCATTAGTCGATTTTATAATAGAGTTTAATTTGAAGTTTTGAACGAGTGTTTTCACTCCCAGGCTAAGCATGAAGTAAAATTTCGAGTTTAGAAAAGCCCCGTGAAAATTTGTCGAGGGTCGCGCAGCGACCCGAGACAAATTTTCGGGCTTTTCTAAACTCGAAATTTTACTTCATGCGCCACGCGTACTAAACACTGAATTAAAGTGGAGTTCAGAAACACACAAATACATCTTTAACCAGAGTAACAAGGAGTCAGATATTTAGTCTCTTATCAACGATGTTCAGTGGTAATAATAAATAATTAGGTTTTAAATATTTTTGTTAAAACAACTGGTAACGAAATTTACATGTTAATGGTTGCAAAGAAATAATAAAATCAAATTTATTCTTAAAGGATTTGTATTCGTAATTCTAAAAAACAAGATTCGAATCTTCGATTCGAATCATATTTGTCTCTTACGAATCCTTTATTCGAGTATTCGTGATTCGAATCATATTAGGTAATTTGGATTCGTAATTCGAATTCTTTTTACGAGGATTCGTCCCAGTTCTGATAGAGACACATTTTTATATTTTTTTTTTTTTGGGTTTCGGCTTTTGCCTGGCCTTAGTAACGTAGACTATTGGCCCCCCAGTGGGATTCGAACCCACGACCCTTTGGCCCAAGAGCAGGAGCTCTACTCACTGACCCACGAGGGTCCCCACATTATTATATAAATTCCATATTATATTATGAACATAATGTAAATATGTTTTATTTCACAAATATATGGCGAGATGCCGTATAAGCATTTTAATTGAACTGACGATATCGTAAGATGGAAAAGAAAATACTTAACCACAATTAAGAAGTACAAAATGGATATTTGATTTTATTTAAAGAGTAATTATTAAATTATTTAAAATTGCCGCCAAATTTATCTAGTGATATTTCTGGTAACTTTTAATAGTGTAAATTGGGCTTTGGCACTTACTCCTTCTAGTTTTTAAACGGACTATAGTTAGTTTTTAACTATTCATAAACATTGTATTTTCATGTGCTCCAACTTCACTCGAAATAATTTTGAAGTTATTAGGGGTTATGTTACATTGTTTTTGTTTATGTTTGTGAAAATGAATTCCTTCAGCTAAATTATTTAACTGAAATTTTCATTACTGATAATAAATACTAATATACTATCAATGCCTGTAAACTATATCGTGACAATATTGTGTGCACATTGATTAACAATTCCAAGATAAAAATATGGATACAATATTGCTACAATGTAAACACAAAATTCATTTATACTAGGGAAGTTTGTATTGAACTAAAATGATAGTCATGTTATTGTTTTCCTTTGTAACAGTTATGGCACACGTTTTGACAGTTGTGTTATTTTAAACTAACAAGTGTCTTCCATAAATATCTTGTGGTGGAGGCGGTTACTTTGTGATACATTGTAAATATTTAAATAATTAACACTGATTACTTTTTTGTATTCACTTTTTATTTTGTACTGTGACTAGTTTCGACTCAACAGCGAGTCATTCTCAAACTAACTACTTAAAACTAAAAAAAATGAACAAAAATTCGCCCCACTGACCTATTTTGGCATTTCAAGCCTTAAAATTAAAAATATATTAAAAAAAGAGAATATAACAGTCGCATTTAAACCATATTCGAAACTAAAATATGAAATTTTCAATTCAAAAACAAAAACCAACATTCACAATAAATCCGGGATATATAAGTTAACATGTCAGTCTTGTAAAGGGGTATATATAGGTCAGTCTGGTAGAAATTTCAATATTAGGCTGAAAGAACATCTTAGAGCGTATAAATTAAAACAGGATAAATCCACGTTTTCTAATCACCTCATGGAAGAAGGACATACTTTTGATAAAGATGTACTTTCAGTTTTGCATTGTGTAGAAAAAGGACGTAAAATGAACCTTCTGGAGTCATTAGAGATTCATAAAGCAAAACTGAATCCGGGAATCCCGTTAATAAACGACCAGACGGAACTTATGTATACGCCTCTATGACGCTTTTCTACCTGATAAATAATTTTAAGTATATATAAGATTGCAATGTTAGTTTTAAGTAGTTAGTTTGGGAATGACTCGCTGTTGAGTCGAAACTAGTCACAGTACAAAATAAAAAGTGAATACAATAAAGTAATCAGTGTTAATTATTTAAAGTGTCTTCCACTCCCAGATTAAGCATGAAGTAAAATTTCGAGTTTAGAAAAGCCTGAAATTTTGGTTTGGTCACTGATTTCAAGTAAAGTTGAAAATAAATACTGCTGAGATGTGATCGATCAATATCTACCGAGATATAGAGGAATAAAAGCAATAATTACTTTCTGTGAACATTTTTAAATGGTAATAATTTTCTTTCCACTCCTTGATTAAGGATGAAGTAAAAGGCTTGAAAATTTGGTTTGGTATAAAATTCGAATTAATTCAATTGCAATGAATTGAAATACATCTGTAACTGGTTAAAAGAGCCTAGTTTCCGAGGCCATTAAAAAAAAAACAAGAAAAAAAGATTCAATTGCGTTTCCTATACTCACACCAGTTTTCTCATTTGCTGTAATCCTCATTAAATTATTATTGGATGAATTCCCAAGAGGGTACCAAACCCGAAATCACTTAATTACTGGATATCAATTAGGCATTGGAATTCCGAGAATCCCGCCACCCTAGGTGAGAGAGAGACCGGATTAAATCCACGCTTTCCTCTTCATTTCTCCGGAGTTGCGTAATTATTTTTGCTATAATAATTTGCGTCCGCCACCAAAGCGAGAATCCCATCTTCTTTTGAGAGAGCGTGTGTGCTTGTGTGAGAAGCGGCCGAGCCGAAGGGCCATTTAAACTTGAAATATATGAATGAAACATTTTAAGCATGACTGAGATATTATCTACCAATAGCCTCACCATTGATTTTAAAATCGAAAGATTGCTTCTGAAAAAATCCACCGCGTGAAAAATGAAAAAAAATCCTCATAAATTAATTTCTTAAACATCTATTTAAATTTTAGGTTTACTTTCGATTAATTTTTCCAACCGGATGAGCGTGTTTGGTAATAAGTAGTTGTTGGAGTTTTTAAAGTCGATGGTTGGAACCCTAAATTCAATGGGGCGAAGATTTTGTGATTCGGTGCGGTCGGTGAGACTAAAGAGGCGCCGTGTAAGTTGTGTTGTGACGGGATCGTATCAGGTTATCGATGGAATTCACGTTTCATTATAATTCAAACACGTTTAGATGTTATTCGGTCCCATTCTGTTTGCAATTAATAACCTAAGCTAATCCAACGCGCCTGAATAAATATACTAAAACAAACAAAATGGTTTTATTTATCGGAAACAGAAAAATAAGTTTGTCAAATATGATAAAATGTTGTATCTTATGATTCTTTGAGATTCGGTATGTTTTAGGGATGAGTGTACAGCAAATTTTGCATTTTTATCATCGCGCAGAAACAGAGCTTTTGAAATCAAGAAATAAAGAGTTGAGAATGATGCGAATTGCGCAATGAGTGTGTAGACGACTACATAAGAATGTATGCAATGCGTTTTGATCCGTTGTTGCAACAAAAACGCTTTACACATAGAGCTATCGTTTAAATTATGATTTAGAGTAGGCGTCATTTTTTTTGTGCGGTTGCCCAGAATGCTAATTAAATGATGGAATAAATTTGAGGTTATGCTAAACTATTTATTAACAGTCAGTAGTGCCAATCTAATTCAAAATGCAGAGTACACTAAATCATGTTTTAAATGATCGGATGGTAGACACCATTAAAGTCGAATCGAATGCAATTTTACCAGATTTTATTCCGATTCAAAGATTTTCAGGACTAAGTCTATCTCCACTCCTGAATATGGTGATTTATTTTTTAACAATTGAACTCTTATTAACGCCAGAAATCAAGAAATGCATCGCTGGGAATAACGCGAAAGGCATGTGTGGACACCATGGCCCCCACATTCTAACTCGGGCCCCCAGGCCAGGTTGGCTGGGTCCCCTATTTTATGATATCAATAAAAATTAGTCATGTGTCCATCATAGCACTTTCTCCATTAAAGATATGATGATTTAAATATTAAGATGAAAGAGTGTCTCAAACTAAATTTGCTGTGCGTACTTTTCTTCTTATTATTAAAATATTCACAATAAAGTGATAATCCACCTCATCTCATCAGTATATATTTTCAAAATTAATTGAAATCAGTGTTTTGTACGCGTGGCGCATGAAGTAAAATTTCGAGTTTAGAAAAGCCTGAAAATTTGGTTTGGCCGCTCCGCGCTTCGCGCTACGCGACCAAACCAAATTTTCAGGCTTTTCTAAACTCGAAATTTTACTTCATGCTTAGTCTGGGAGTGGAAAACACTCGTCAGTTTAAAATAAATCGCAATTATCAAAATGTGTGTGTAACTAGAGCTCAGATTTCTAAGCACAAAAAATAAAAAAAAGCACCAATTATAGCAAAAAAGGCATTATTTTATGCAAAAAAGCATTATTTTATGCAAAAAGCATTATTTTATGCAAAAAAGGATTCTGTTAGATATAAAGGAAGCCCTGAAAATATTAAAAATTGTATAACAATCAGTGCTGCCAATTTTGGACTTTACCCCAAATAAGGGAATTTAAAGAAGTGTGGGTTTTTTTTTGGAGGAAATTTATATAGTCGGGAGTGAAATCGGATATTTTATAGTCTAGACATTTTCTTCGTTTAAGTATACAAATACAATGTACTGAATACGCTGTAAGTTTTCAGATATTCGTCGTATTTGAGAATGACTCAAATTGAAGCTTAAAACGTGTGTTTTCCACTCCCAGATTAAGCATGAAGTAAAATTTCGAGTTTAGAAAAGCCTGAAAATTTGGTTTGCTCGCGTAGCGAAGCGGAGCGACCAAACTAAATTTTCAGGCTTTTCTAAACTCGAAATTTTACTTCATACGCCACGCGTACAAAGCACTGATTCTAAGTGAAGTTTAAAATATACTACTAAAGCACTATGCTAAAGGCGAGTGTTTTGTACTTTACAACAATTGGTGTTTAATACGCGTGGCGCATGAAGTAAAATTTCGAGTTTAGAAAAGCCTGAAAATTTCGATTTGCCGGGGTGCGACTCGCTTCGCTCGCGCACCCCGGCAAATCGAAATTTTCAGGCTTTTCTAAACTCGAAATTTTACTTCATGCTTAGTCTGGAAGTGGAAAACACTCGTCAGTTTAAAATAAATCGCAATTATCAAAATGTGTGTGTAACTAGAGCTCAGATTTCTAAGCACAAAAAATAATAAAGCACCATTATAGCACCATTATAGCAAAAAAGGCATTATTTTATGCAAAAAAGCATTATTTTATGCAAAAAGCATTATTTTATGCAAAAAAAGGATTCTGTTAGATATAAAGGTAGCCCTGAAAATATTAAAAATTGTATAACAATCAGTGCTGCCGATTTTGGATTTTACCCCAAATTACCCTTATTTGGGGTAAAATCCAAAATCGGTGTAAGTTTTCAGATATTCGTCGTATTTGAGAATGACTCAAATTGAAGCTTAAAACGTGTGTTTTCCACTCCCAGATTAAGCATGAAGTAAAATTTCGAGTTTAGAAAAGCCTAAAAATTTGGTTTGGTCGCGTAGCTAAGCGGAGCGACCAAACCAAATTTTCAGGCTTTTCTAAACTCGAAATTTTACTTCATGCGCCAAGCGTACAAAGCACTGATTCTAAGTGAAGTTTAAAATATACTACTAAAGATCTATGCTAAAGGCGAGTGTTTTGTACTTTACAACAATTAGTGTTTAATACGCGTGGCGCATGAAGTAAAATTTCGAGTTAAGAAAAGCCTGAAAATTTCGATTTGCCGAGGTGCGACTCGCGCTCGCGCACCGCGCACCCCGGCAAATCAAAATTTTCAGGCTTTTCTAAACTCGAAATTTTACTTCATGCTTAGAGTGGAAAACACTCGTCTAAAGCTTCAATTTGAACTCCATTAAAAAAACAACGAATATCGGAAAATTTACAGCTCGTCCATATGTATACTTAAAAGAAAAACATTTTATAAGTGCACAGAAAAATATTTTTTCAAATGCACAGAAAAACGTTTTTGAGAGCGCTAAAAAAATTAAAAGTTGAATGCACTAGAAAATGTTTTTGCTGTGCATTTTACATCCGAGACATGTGCACTCGAAAATATTATCCGTGCACAGGAAAATATTTTCTTGTGCAGTTCTCTAATTTTTCCGTGCACAAGAAAATATTTTTCTGTGCACTTCTCTAATTTTTCTGCGCACAGGAAAATAATTTCCAACTAACTATAACCAACCAACCATAACTGTTATAACTACTCTAACTGTTTTAATTATTTTCAGAGAGAACGATATTTTTCAGAGAACGATATTTTTCACAGAGAACGATATTTTTCACAAGTGCACAGAAAAATATTTTCTCAAGCGCATGGAAAAACGTTTTTTAGTGCGCAGATATTTTTATTTAAATTCACATAGGAAATAACAAGTATTGCGTACAGGAAAATGTTTTTCTGTGCACTTTACATGAGACATAGGAACGGGAAAATATTTTCCTGTACACTTATCTAATTATTGCAACCAACACCTCACAATGTGACTTTTTATAACTGTTATAAACATTTTTCAAGTGGAGTAATAAAAAATGTCGAGTAATGAACAATATCTTTTATAGGTGCACAGGAAAATATTTTTTTCTACTCCTATTTGTGAAATACAATTTTACACATCGATAAAAATGTGTGAAATTTGATTTTTCATACCGATGCGTGAAGTACAATGCAATTCTTATGGGATTTATTTCACGCACCGCTGCCATAAGAGCCAATACACTTTTCAGCATCGGTGAACAATTTTTAGATGGCGGTGATTTTTTAAATTACACATGTCATTTAGTTAAGTTTGTGCTGTTTTGTGTGTTGGTGAACATTGGTGAACGTTAAAATGCAGACATCACTATCTCCAGAGAGGCCTAATACCCCACCAAGGATTATTGCGGCAGCAAACGCTGCTAGTTCGTCGCTGTTGCCAAAATAATCTCTTGATATTTATGAAAATATTTATAAAAAATTCATGGAATAACGCACTGAACATGAAATTAATTCATTTTCGGAAAACGTAATTTTAACATATCTCGCAGAACTGGAGACAAAATTCCAGCCCTTAACACTTTGGAGTCACTATTCAATGTTGAAGAGTACAATAAATGTCAACCATAACATAAACATTGGTAATTATACTAAAGTAATATCATTTTTAAAGAGAAAAAGTGAAGGATATGCTCCAAAGAAATCTCGAGATTTGGATAAAGAACATATCCTTAAATTTATAAATGAAGCACCCGATAATATATATTTATTAAATAAGGTAAGTGGAATGCAGCATAGTTTTCAAAATTCTTATTTATTTTCTCACTATAGGTCGTTTTAATTTTTGGACTTGCTGGTGCCCTGAGAAGAGACGAATTATATAAATTGAATGTAGAGGATATTCAAGATTTTGGATCATCTCTTCTCATAGTTGTACCAGACACTAAAACTAAAATTTCAAGAAAATTTGCTGGAACACTACATTTAGAATACTACAGAAAATACTTAGCTCTACGCCCTAAAAATCACGCTGAAAAGAAATTTTTCATTAATTATCAAAAAGGAAAATGTACCCGTCAAGTTATCGGCATTAATAAAATTGGAAAGGTACCCGCAGATGTTGTAAAATTTTTAAAATTGCCAAATCCTGAGCAATATACCGGCCATTGCTTTAGGCGTTCTTCTGCAACTCTGTTAGTTGAAGCTGGTGCCTATCTGTTAACTTTAAAAAAGCACGGAGGCTGGAAAAGTTCTGCTGTTGCAGAAAGTTATGTTGAAAATTCGATAACAAAGAAGCAAGATGTTTCAAACAAAATTTTGAATATTAGCAATAATAATAACAATAGTTGTCTAAATACTACATCCAACGAAAGTTCTGGTGTAATGTACCTAACCAACTGCACTGTAACAATTAATAATAATTATTATAAAGATAAATAAATACTTTACGTTAATAGTTTGTTTGTGTTTTGGAATTTATTAAATCGTGTAGTCGTAGAAAAAGTATAGTGTGTAACACGCGCGTGAAGACTTTTTTACACTCGCGTGATTGCTTCACTTGCTTCGCTCGTTTCGCAATCTTCACGCTTGTGTAAAAAAGTCTACTTCACGCACTAGATACACAATATACTATTTTAAATGCACATTTAAGAAACATTTTTCTGTGCGTTAACATTTTCAGGCTTTTCTTAACTCGAAGCGAAGCTCAAAATATACTTTTTCAAATATTTGTTGTTTATTTTTAAAATTTAACATTAAATCAACGTTTTATTCAAAAAGCACATTGTTTAATATTTGCACTTGGTGTGTTTAAAGTGATCTATTTCATATAAAAGTATTTTATTACTTTTTTTTATTTATTTGAAAAGCTAACAGTTTACAATTGAAAGGTCTTTAATTTAATGCTGAGCGCTCAAAATTATAAGAGCTAAAAAATCAAATTTAGTAGGTTGAAAAATTTTCAGAAACTTTTAAAAGGGCAACATTTTTGCAAAATATTTTTTTCTCTCGAAAACAATTTTTACTGATGTTCATATAAGTGTCTCTGATTTTTTAGAATTTCTTTTAAAATATTTTTTCTGTGAAAATGTTCACACCCCTTTTCAAAAATACAATTTTTTCCATGCAAATTTCGATTTATTTAGAAATCTGCCCCTTTCCAAAAATACGATTTTTTTTTATGAGAATTTAGATTCATTTAAAAGTCTAAAAAAAAATCACAGATATTAATTAATATTAGAAATAATGTAATAGATTTATTTTCTGGAAAGAAATTATTTCACCAACATTTCGGCTTTAGAAATCGTTTAATAGCTGTAGAAAACATAAAACTCCAACTTTAAGTATCCATTATGAATACAATTTTTATGATACAAATTTGTAATTAACAGCGATTTAAATGTAATTCAATGGTTGCACTTAATCGACATTTTATTCAAAAAAGCATATTTTTCTATTTTTGACACCAAATGAGTGCAAATTGAAAAATGTACTTTTTTGAATAAAACGTCGATTAAGGGCAACGTTTTCATTTTAAAGTGATCTGCTTCATGAAAAAGTCTTCACTTTTACGATTGTCAAACTGAAAAAACCAGCGTTTTCAATTCGACAATCGTAAATCATCTAAAAGAAAATTATGTGTAGATTAGTTGCCCCTAATTTTAGTTGAAAAATTAAAACAACGTTGCCGTTTCATACATTAAGTATGGAAAATGAAGCTACTGAGATTAATTACCTTCATCACTATGTTTGTTTAGTTTACGATTAGAGAAAATATATTATGTGTGTTAGAATAGTAGTTGGAAACGTTTCCGTTCATGATTTTAAATGTAATCTTTAAAGATATCGACAAAAGCAATATCTGGTGAAAAGCACAACAGATGGCGTTGGCTATTGACATTTTAAACAATTTGATTGTTTATATGTGCGGTGCAATCACTACAACCTAACCTAACCTATTACATTAAGTATGGAAAATGAAGCTACTGAGATTAATTACCTTCATCACTATGTTTGTTTAGTTTACGATTAGAGAAAATATATTATGTGTGTTAGAATAGTAGTTGGAAACGTTTCCGTTCATGATTTTAAATGTAACCTTTAAAGATATCGACAAAAGCAATATCTGGTGAAAAGCACAACAGATGGCGTTGGCTATTGACATATTAAACTATTTGGTTGCTTATATGTGCGGTGCAATCACTACAACCTAACCTAACCTATTGTTTACATATGGAGAGCGTACAAGAAAAATCTTTTCCCAAATATTTTTTGGGAAAATCGATTTCAATTTTAAATAAGACATTAGCCTAAAACAAGGGTGAATACGAAATTCCACAGATTATCAGATTAAACCTAAAATCACTAGGTAAACTGTATTTTCGGTAAATTTGTATTTTTTGATTAAATAACTATATCCATGTTAGCTGGTGGCCGTAAAATAAATAGAAGCAAATCACATACAAATCATCGTGCCTTCCATCTGTTTCGAACATGCGAAAGTCGTGTCGGCACTGAACAAATTGCCGGTGAAACGAGGGCGATATTTCAAAAAAGTACACACACCGAAATCCCTTTAATCGGCGATCAATTCATGTTAAGACGACGCCGAACCGGACCCCAAACACGCCAAAAAGAAGCCGAGGAGGAGAAGAAAAAGAGAGCCTCGGCCTCTCCGATGGGCTTATAAATTTATTGGAAGCCTTCATTACCGTTCTCTCTCCACCGATTCCTCTCCCACGGGGACGGCCCTCTAATTAACAATCCTCCGCGCTCCTTACCAAAGTGGTTTATCAAAACATTAACACGGACCAGATCAAATCCATTTTTTTTAATTTAATGAGTATAAAACGAATTTGTACAAAACTAATTTCTACTCGTACAACTTAAAAGTATTTATATTTCAGGAACAACATGTAGTTTAGGGTCTAGAGTAGGAATGTTCTAATCCCCAAAAAATATCGATATTGAGTATCGATTAAATTTTATATCAAAGTATCGGTACGGTGAAATATCGTAATGAAAAGTATCGATATTCAAAATATCGTACCTTTTTGATACCAGATATTTTAGATTTAATATTTATTATTATTTAATACTGTAAATTCATTTTTAAAAGACTTTCAAGTTTAGGGTCTAGAGTAGGAATGTTCTAATCCCCAAAAATTATCGATATTGAGTATCGATTAAATTTTATATCAAAGTATCGGTACGGTGAAATATCGTAATGAAAAGTATCGATATTCAAAATATCGTACCTTTTTGATACCAGATATTTTATATTTAATATTTATTATTATTTAATACTATAAATTCATTTTTAAAAGACTTTCACCTAAGATAAATAATATTGTCAGGAATATCTTAATGACCGTTATGGAATTATCAAACTTCACCTTTTAAAAACAAACAAATATATATATACAGGGTGTCCGTATTTCGACAGAATGTATGGGGATCTCAGTTATTTGAAGGAATAGAGAGTCGGTTAAAGTGGGGCAAAGTGGCGAATTTTAGGGCCTAGCAATAATCTGAAAACAATTTTGAAATATCATTTTTTGTTTTCGAGATATCAACAAAAAACTGTTTTTTTTTTAAATCGTTGTTATTCTTTCTTCAAAAACTACTGAATCTGTACATTTACATCTTCGACATTATACAGGCACATTTTAATGAGAAATCTAGTAGCACATTTTTTTTTTAAATAACTATAACATTTACATAAAATTTAAAAAAATGGTGATGTGTCCATCATGGCACTTTCCCCGTTTAAGATATGATGACTTAAATATGAGCAGTATGGAAAAGTTGCACAAACTAAATTTATTCTACTTTTATTATTATTATTGCATTTATTGCTACATCTTAATAAATACTAATTACCATCACATCTAAACGTTATTTAATTTTTAACTTTACTGTAAATTAGTGGTTTATACGCGTGGCGCATGAAGTAAAATTTCGAGTTTAGAAAAGCCCCGTGAAAATTTGTCTCGGGTCGCTGCGCGACCCTCAACAAATTTTCTACGCGGGGCTTTTCTAAACTCGAAATTTTACTTCATGCTTAGTCTGGGAGTGGAAATCACTCGTTAGTTTATAATACATCACATCTGTTAAAAATATGTATCGTATTAGTATTTTGTCACAAAATCACTATAGTGACTTTATTTGATATAGTTATTTTAGTGACTTACAATCATAACATCACAATAGCCGAAATACAGTTTATAGAAAGATATAATCAGACAAAATCGTAGCATAGTCAAAAAACAGTCAATCAAGCCACACGGTCAATAAAGATATAATATGACAAAATCCTATGAAAGTCCAAACAGAGTCAAACAATTTATTAAAATTCAAAATGTCACACCAGTATTTCGTTTATAAACAAATACATTTTCTATCAGTACAGTAATTAATCAGCTGGATTTCCGTCTTCAAGGATGATATTTAAGCAAATGATAGGTCCTAGGAGTTGTCTAACTGTTTCCAAGGCACTCTTTACAAAAAACAAAATATTAATACTTTACACATAAAATTTACAATAAACTATAAGTGTAATACATCACTGAATTCAGAAAAGAATATTCTTCCAAAAAATATAATAATCAAAAATGGAAAAACAGAAGTTGGCTATCGACCTGGGTAAATTTTATAGTTATCTCAAAATAAAATATGTTACTAGATTTTTCGTTAAAAAGTGTCTGTATAATGTCAAAGTTGTAAATGTCTGGATTCCACAGTTTTTGAATAAAAAAATAAAAACGAAATTTATAAAAATCCGGTTTTTGACAATATCTCAAAAACGAAAAAAGATATAAATAAATTAATAAATAAATACATTTATTGCCCAACAGGAAACAAAAAGACCCAATTACAGGACAATATAGAAAACATAAATGTACAGCAAAAAGTAAGTAAAGTAACACATTCAAAAAATACTTAAATTAACATAGAGCGACAATTGACGATAGGTGATCATAAAATAAATCACAAGTTGGGGGTAGATCATTGACCACGTTACACATCACACTTAGAGGTGATTTTGAACCGGTCACTGTTCTATTAAAATTTACATAAAATGTAGACTTATTTCTACTATTGAAAGGCGGAGTGTGAAAATTGACTAGTTGTAAAATGTCAGCACAGTCGATATGATTGTGAATTAATTTATATAAAAATGAAACACATGATTTATTTCGTCTTTGTTTAAGCGATTCGAGTTCAAATCGATCAAGCAATAACACATGGTCACAGCCTCTTGCCGGGTAATTACCAGTATTTTTGAAGTACAAGAACTTTTTGCGTTGAACACTTTCAACCAAGTTGATTTGCTGCTGGGTCTGGGGATACCAAATCAATGATCCATACTCCAACTTTGACCTCACATATACATTGAACAGAGATTTTAAGGCATTTGGATTCTGTAAATTTGCAGAATTTCGATGAATAAATCCCAATGCCTTAAAAGAACTCTTTACAAGCATTTCTACATGATTGTTGAATGTAAGTTTTTCATCAAACCATACGCCTAAGTCCTTAAAAGATCGCACTCGTTCGATATCACTATTGTTAATTGTGTAATTCGATGTAATGTATTTAGTTTTTTTAGTGAATGTCATATATTTACATTTATCGGGATTAAGATTAAGGTTGTTGTTGTTACACCAGTTAGAGATAATATTTAGTTGGTCTTGCAAACGTAAACAATCATCAATAGTATTAATGGTAGAATAGATCTTTAAATCATCTGCGTATAATAAATGTAGACTTAAAATTGTTAACTGTAACATAGGATTCACGGCAAGAGAGATTTACTTTATTAAGTGTCAAGAACCCTCTTCTATGTTAAAGATTTGATAATCGACGCTGCCTCTCTTCAACTTCATTAATTACATCTTCACACGATACATCCGATTCAATGTTTGCGTACTTATCTTCCAACTGGGCAATACGTGATTCAATAATATCAAAACGTTGCATTATGTATTTTTTAATTTCCTCTTTAAAGGAATTGAACTGTTCAGTTAGAAGATTCTGTATAGCATTCAGTGTTAGTGGATTATTTTCAGTAGCGCATTTTTGGCAGCTCCATTTACGCTTTTGTGATGTAATAAGGGAAACTTCATCATCCTTTAGTCCTGAACATTCACTATGAATGTATACTATGAATGATATTTTCAGTTTGTTTTTAGATTATTATTAAGCCTTAAAATACGCAACGTTAGCACAATTTAACCGACTCTCTATCTCTTCAAATAACCGAGATTCCCATACATTCTGTTGAAATACGGGCACCCTGTATAATATGTCAATTTTTATACGCTTGGCGCATGAAGTAAAATGTCGAGTTCAGAATTGTTTAGCGTTAATCACAAATAATCCTAATCTTAATTAAAATCATGATGATACTAAACTCCAAACTGTTGACATTTCATCATAATCACGACAAACCGTCAAGAATTTGAAAATTACCGAAAATCGTAGAGAATTTATGAAAAGCATTGATATTCTTAAATGTGTAATTTAGGAAATTCACGAAAAGCATCAAGATTTAAAAAAATGAACTAAAAACTTTGTTTTCCTTGAGTTTCTGATATTTTCGTTAATTTTGAAAAAAAAATAGATTTTCATTAATTTTAAATACACAATACTTTTTATGATATTTCGATAATTCTTAAAATACTGGCAGTTTCTGCGCATTTCTAGAATTTTCAGGATTTGAATTGATTTTTAATATCTTGACGATCTTCATGATTTAAATATTTTCATCAAAATGCTGCCGATTTTCATGAAATTTAAAGATTTTTATCAAAATGTTGACGGTTTTCATGAAGTTAAAAGATTTTCATCAAAATGTTGAGAATTTTTATGAAATTTAAATTATTTTATCAAAATGTTGATTATTTTCAACAAATTGAAGATTTTCATCAAAATGTTGCCGATCTTTATGAAATTTAAAGATTTTTATCAAAATGTTGACGATTATTATCAAATTGAAGATTTTTACCATTATGTTAACGATTTTCATGAAATATAAAGATTTTCATCAAAATGTTGACCGTTTTGTTTTGTTAATAATTTTCATGACTTCGATATTTTCGAGCTTCAACATTTTCATAATTAAAAAATAGTTACAAACATTGCTAAGAATTTGAAAAGTTCTTAGCAATTTTCTTAAATTTTAGAAATATTCGATAGTTTTATAAAATGTTGAAGCATTTTATACAACTCTAAGGTTTTCCTAAATTTGTAAGATTGTCCTCGATTTTAAAAATATTGATACTTTTTATGAATTATCGTAAATTAAGAATAAAATGTTGGCAGCGTTCGTGAATTTTCAAGGTTTTTGTTAATCTTTAGAATTTTGACATTTCATGAATTTCTAACGGCCGGTTTCATAATAATTGGGTTATAGTGAGTTTAACAAAATTCGACTTCTATGTTAGTTAAAGTCGACTTTAAATATTGATGCGTTTTATAATCAATTTCTGATCCCACTTTAATAAAAGTCGACTTTAGGGTAATGCCTATAGGTAGCGCCTTATAGTTATTTTTATTATATAATTATAGTTATTTTTATTATATAATGTTGAACAACCCTCATTTTGATTGTTTATACTTCAATTATGTCATTGGAAATGTCACAACAAATAATAAGTTAAAATAATAATTATATCATTTTTGTGAAATGAAAAGTAACTTTAGAATAAATCAAAGTTTCTATACGCGTGGCGCATGAAGTAAAATTTCGAATTGAGAAAAGCCAGAATTTGGATTTGGACACACAGCGTCCAAATCCAAATTCTGGCTTTTCTCAACTCGAAATTTTACTTCATGCGCCACGCGTATAGAAATTCTTTGGGCTTTTCTCAACTCGAAATTTTACTTCATGCTTAGTCTGGGGGTGGAAAGCACTCGTTCGACAATTGTCAATAGCTTATTTTGTGTTTTTCTGTTTAATTAAAAAAAATATGCTATATTAAGAAAAGTGAAATGGTAAATATTAAGAAAAGCTATGAAATTTGTTAACAGTGAACAAACAAACTATGATTTTTTCCAGTAAAAAATGACATCAAGTTTTATAAAAATCTTGTAAATTCACGAAACGCATCAACATTTTAAAAATCGAAATCTTGTATATAAAACGTAATAACAATAATTCATGAAATTCACGAAAATCTTCAAGATTAAATTTTTTTATAAAAATCTCAAAAAAATATTAAAGACGTCAATTGTTCCATCTTAGAAATTTGCAAAAGATGTTGAAATTTTAAAGATTAACGAAAATCTTAAACATTCACGCAAACCGACAAAATTTTAAAAATTGACTAAAAAATCGTCGACAATTTAAAAATTACTAAAAGCGTGGGCATTTATGAAGATCGTCTACGTTTTTAAGTTTTACAAAAGTTTAGAAAATGCACAAAAACTTCCGAGATTTTACAAATTGGCGAAAAGTCATAAAAATTGTTCAAATTTTTAAAATTAAAGAAAATCATGGAAATCATCAGAATTTTGAAGATTAACTGGAATCTTGTAAATCATAAAACAAAACGTCCTAATTTTTAAATTTAATGAACATTTTGATAAAAAGTGTGTTACGAATAACTAAAACTGACAAAAATCATCAACATTAAGTTCAAAGTTCCGATTTTTCATTAAAATTTTATTTAATAATATACTGGGAATTTTTCTTTTAGGTAAACATATGTATAAGCTATAAATTTGCCGACATCCGTTGTTTTTTAAATGAGTTCAATTTGAAGCTTCTAACGAGTGTTTTCCACTCCCAGACTAAGAATGAAGTAAAATTTCGAGTTTAGAAAAGCACCGTGAAAATTTGTCGAGGGTCGCGCAGCGACCCGAGACAAATTTTATGGGCTTTTCTAAACTCGAAATTTTACTTCATGCTCCACGCGTATAAAACACGGATTTCAAGTGAAGTTGTTCATAATTTTCACATTATTTTAGTTAGTTTCAAAGCCGGCTTTATCTATTGAAAGTAACAGAAAGCCGCCTTTAACTTAAAAGCCGACTTTTGCTTTAAATTTGCATTATGAAACAGAATATTACCTTAATGTCGACTTTAAATATTTAAAGTAGCTTTAACTTGATTATGAAACCGGCCGTTAGACATTCGTTAATTTTTAATATTTTGACGCCCTTCGTGAATTTTAGTGAATTTCCGAAATGTATGTTAATTTTCATAACGATTTTCGTAAATTTCCTAAATATACGTTAATTTCAAAAATGTTAAAGCTTTTCATAAAATTCCAAGGTTTTCCTAAACTTGTAAGATTTTTGTCAATTTTAAAAACATTGATACTTGTCATGATTTTTCAAGATTTTCGCTAATCTTTTGTACGAGTTGGACACCGTGAATTTCTAAGGCATTCGTTAATTTTTAATATTTTGACGCCTTTTATGAATTTTAGTGAATTTCCAAAATGTCTGTTAATTTAAAGTGTTTACAGTTTGTTTATAACTTTTAAAACAAATGAGTTACTGTAACTTCATAAAGATAACATCTCCTCAACTTCCCGTTATAGAGCGAAAACGGTTAGAGATAGACCAATTTTCTTCTCACCATTGATTAAAACATGAAAAAGTGACTCGGCTCGAGCAAACGGTTTTGCAATTCTCTTCATATAAAAAAGTTTTGCAAATGTGGCACCACCAAAATGCACCACCCTGTACAATAATGAGCCATTTTCCTGCTTTATGCTTAACCGTATTTTAGATAATCATAATTCTTGATTTTGTTTTATTTAAACTTGACTTGTCGGAATGTGTAAGAAGTTTTCCCAAGAGTCTCGTTTTAAATATAGATAAATTTCTCTAGTAAAACCGCAAAATGTATTGGATGTGTCGGGCTTTGGGTGAAGTACGTTGAAATATTTAATTCATACTTCATACATAATAGCTCATTACCAGGAAGCAACAAACCGTCACATAATAATAAAACACGCAGGAAATTCCATCGCGCTTACTATTCCTGTGTTTGAACAAAACGATTATTTAACATTTAAGTACAGTCAATGAAAATCGTAAAGCTACGTATTATTAATTTCGATAAATAATAATAAAATATTACCGATATTTTAATAAATAAATAATGATGTTTAACGGTAGACAAAGTTAAGGTAACAGTTTTTTCTTGAAGAAAAAAATAGCCCAGATTGTTTGACTCTTCGCACCATAAATTAATTAATAAACTGCATCAAAATATGATTTTTTTTAACACCTTACAACAATTTCCATTTATAGTAAGGCTGGAATTCGAATATGAATAATTCAAATACTGAAATATTCAAATATGAATATTTTAATCACAAAATTATTCATTGAATTAAATATTCGAATATTTAAATATACGAATATTTAATTATTTTGAATATTCGAATATTCGAATATTTAAATATTTTGAATATTCGAAAATTCGAATATTTAAATATTCGAATATTTTGAATATTCGAATATTCAAATATTCGAATATTTAAATATTTCAATATTTCAATATTCGAATATTTGAATATTCGGGTATTTGAATATTTAAGTATTTGGATATTCGACTATTTTAACATTTGAATATTTCTATGTTAAAAATGTTAATACATTAAAATGAAATCTCTCAATCATATTTATTGACACGTAATAAAGTAATTTGACATTTATATAAAAAATTGAGATTCACGGCATATAACTCTCTATTTATTACAGTGAGACAATTTGCCGTTTATAACACAATTTCAATGTTTTTACATAAATTAATATTTTTTTTTATTGATGCATCATATGTCTTATTTCAAATACTTCGCAGCGTGTTTAAATTCAATATTAAAACACGCGCGTGTTTTAAAGTTGCTAAGGACAACAACGTCAATTCAAACTTAAAGTCAAACATAAATGTCACTATCTATTAAACTTTAATAACTCGTTCATTTTATTTATAATAAATATTGAATATACAATCTGTATTATTTGAAAAATCAATATTTCCGTGCTTTAACTCGGAATCAACATTGCTCACATGAACATTGGTAACTGATTTACTTCCAGATGTGCATGCATTCGTATTTCCGCTAATAGCATTTGATATAATATTGGAAACACTGTTTTTATTGTTGATGGACTCTTCGACATATCCAGTAGCCACCGATGCCGATTTCCAACCAACTTGCCGCTGTATTTGATCTATAGTCATCCCACCGTTGGCCATAATAGTTGCAGAAGTACGCCGGAACGCATGTCCTGTGTACTTCTTTGGTTCGTCTAAGTTAAGGAAAAGTGCAATTTGAAATGGGCATAAACCAAAAGTATTAATACCCACTACTTGTTTAGTACACTTTCCCTTATCAAACCGTAAGAAAACACGGTCAGTACTCACATTTTGAGGACGCAACAACAAATATTTCTTAATAAACCCAACGTAGGGTATACCATTACTGTCAGCGACAGTAAAACGCCGAGCCTTTTCTGTCTTAGACGGACGTATGAGAATAAGTAAGGTATTACCCTCTTCCTTAATGTCGGATAAACGCATATCGCACAATTCGCATCTGCGACAAGAACCAAAGATTCCAAAAATGGCAACAACTTTCAAAAACAAATACGTTATATCTGAAGCATCTTCAAAAAACTTTCTTAAATCTTCCTCTCTAAAGGCATAGGACTTTTTTGCGTTACAATTCTTACTAATCGCCTTCATAAATGCTTGCACTTTTCCAAATGATTTGATATCCACTCCCTGTTGTAATCGTAACATACATTGTAATTTGGAATGTATGGCCCACATTGTGGACGACTTGTACTTCTCTGACAATTCCTGTAAGTACGCAAGCATAACTTGTTCTGTTACACTGGCAACTTGGCATTCTTCCATCCATTTAATCAAACGGTTGTACTCTTTTTTGTAGGCTACTTCCGACTTTTGCGGAATCAACCGATTCTCAGCTTTAGCGCTCAAGCTATCAATCTTTGATTGCATTTTCAAAGGGTAATGACAAACTGATGAGAAATTGATAATTTGTTTATTTCACACCTTGACAACCAAAGGTACATTGATTCCGTCATCTTAAACATGCTCGAAATTTCAAAATTTCGGGCCAATTTATGGTCTTTAAATGCATCAATAAAAAAAAATTGCGTAAAGTATGCGTGGATATCTGGTCTTTAAAGCACTTACTCTATTGCAAGCACTCCGGCTGGCGCCGTCGTGCTTGCAAAATCGTGCGTGCTTTAAAGACCTAAATATCCACTTATACTTTAATATACTATTTATTGTAAGTTGTCATTATTGACATACATTGTCATTCTGTGTTAAAAATCAGAGCTGGGACGAATCCTGAAAAAAAGGATTCAAATCACTAATATGAATCACCTTATATGGTTCGACTCGATAAGGAATTCGTTAGAGAAAAATATGATTCGAATCAAAGATTCGAATCCTGTTTTTTCGAATCACGAATACAAATCCTTTAAAAATAAATTTGATTTTAATTATTTTTTGTAGCCATTACCATTTTAATATTCTGCGTTATTCTTAGCAGAAATCTTCGAAATCTAATTATTTATTATTAGCACTAAACTGATAACAGAATAAATATCTGATTCAATGTAACTTTAATTAAATGTGTATTTGTGTATTTTTAAACTTCACTTTAAATCATTGTTTTATACGCATGGCGCATGAAGTAAAATTTCGAGTTTAGAAAAGCCTTGATTGAAATTTGGTTTGGTCGCTTCGCTTCGCGGAGCAAATTTTAAGACATTTATAAGCTCGAAATTTTACTTCATGCTTAATCTGGGATTCAAAACACTCGTTCGAAACTTCAAATTGAACGATTTTCAAATCGGTACAACGAATACATAAAAACAATTTAAAATAAAAACTCTCTGCATATCATTAAAACCGGAAAAGTGGGGGAAAACTCAGGAAATTTTATTCATAGGGAAATCTCATGGAAAATTGACAAAAATACTTAAAAAACCGTTTAAGTAAATCGTGGAAAGTAACAAAATATACAGAAATTATGAAAATATCAAAATTATGTCTATTAACAAGAACCACGAACGAATAAGCAAAAATAGTCAATATTGGCAAAGTAAATTAAAATAGGAAATAATGAAATAGTACCAATACTGTCTACAATTGAGTCACCTATTTCCAAAAACCCCTGAATCCATTTGAAAACAATGGATTTCGGGGTTTTTGGAAATAGGCGACTTAGTTATAGAAATCCGAAAAATAATTAAATTTAATAAAATTCGAGAATATTTATAGAATTTGTTTTTGTCTAAATTAATATAATTTATAATGGGAATAATAATGAAAATGTTCAACATTTAAAATAAATAATGACAACAATAAGTTTTGTCAACAAAAATAAACAAACACTAATTGATAAAATAATCTAGAAATAACAGAAATCTTGTAAATTGAACATTATACATATAATATTCATTTAAAAAAAGAAACGCTGTTATTGAAAAAAATCACTCAAATCAACTGAAGCAACAAAAAATTGTCAATATTAAGAAATTCAAGAAAAATACAACGTCCTAATTAGTAATTATTAATAATCAACAAAATTCAAAGAAAATTGTAGAAAATCAACAAAATGGTCTACAGTTGACATTGAAAAATTCGTCAATATTAATACAAAATTCACTTTTTCACTTTTAATTTGTATCGTTAGATGTACACTTCGAGACACAAGGTGCTCATTATCAATAACAAATGAGCACTTTGTGTCTCGAAATGTACATCTAACGATACAAATTAAAAGTTTAAGTAAATCGTGAAAAGTAACAAAATATACAGAAATTATGAAAAATATCAAAATTATGTCTATTAACAAGAACCACAAATGAATAAGCAAAACATAGTCAATATTGGCAAAGTAAATTAAAATAGGAAATAATGAAATAGTACCAAGACTGTCTACAATTGAGTCGCCTATTTCCAAAAACCCCTAAATCCATTTGAAAACAATGGATTTCGGGGTTTTTGGAAATAGGCGACTTAGTTATAGAAATCCGAAAAATAATTAAATTTAATAAAATTCGAGAATATTTATAGAATTTGTTTTTGTCTAAATTAATATAATTTATAATGGGAATAATAACGAAAATGTTCAACATTAAAAATAAATAATGACAACAATAAGTTTTGTCAACAAAAATAAACAAACACTAATTGATAAAATTATCTAGAAATAACAGAAATCTTGTAAATTGAAAATTATACATATAATATTCATTTAAAAAAAAGAAACGCTATTATTGAAAAAATCACTCAAAAAGTGAAGTAAGGAATAACAGTATTTTTTAGTGTAATAATCACTTCACGTAAACTCAAAAACATACAGTTAAAATTAAAATATTTTTAATTTATAATTATTTAAAATCAATAAAATTCATAGAAGCGATTTTAAAAAATTCTTCAAAACGAATAAAAATAGTCAAACAAATCAAATTCAATAATACCTTTAAAATCAATAGCATAGGTATTAAAATTGTTAAATAATCATAAACTTTATGAGATTGTCAATATAACAAACATTGGCAATTACGTCAAAATCTTCAAATTCAACAGAAGTTTACAATTTCAACAAAAAAGTGTAATTATATTTTTTACGATGTTTATATTTTGACCATACAAAATTTGTATAATTCAATTGTATCTAAATTAACGATCAAAATTAGATAACATTTAAAATCAATATCTCAAAAATTAAGCGTTTTGCATTTTAAATAATATTTTTATTTTGTATAAAATTTTTAAAAGTAACAAACAATTAGAAAAAATTTCTAAAATTAACAATAATCAAATATTTACCAAACAAAAGAAATATGAAACTTGATAATTTCATTTTTTTACAGAAAAAAAAAACAAATAATTAATAACCAAAAATAAGAAAAAATATAAAACTTGTTAATTCCTAAATTTCTACAGAAACAAAAAAAAAACTAGTAAATACAGGTAAAATTGACCAAAAATAAAAATAGTAGTAAGTGTTAAATTGACAAAATCAATGAAGTAATAAAATGGGGACCCATTCAAATCCACACAATTTTTGCCACACGCCACGCCAGTCTTCATCCACTTTTTTGTAAATAAAAAAATTAAAGTAGGTACTCGTATGTACTAAGTTTAAGAAATGTAAACATTTGTTAGTATTTTGCAATTTAAAAAAAATGCAATTTAATCTAAAACTAGTGAGCTTAATGTTATGCGAATTGTAAATATTTTATATAAAAATTCTCGTAATGATTTCTATGAATAACTTATTATTAATTTTTTCGATTATTACTCATTAAAAAAACTACATTAATATATTTCTAACTACACAATATTTCAGTGTTTTAAACGCGTGGCGCATGAAGTAAAATTTCGAGTTTAGAAAAGCCCCGTGAAAATTTGTCTCGGGTCGCTGCGCGACCCTCGACAAATTTTCTACGCGGGGCTTTTCTAAACTCGAAATTTTACTTCATGCTTAGTCTGGGAGTTGATTTTATTTTCAAACCCCACAATATAACAAAACATTATTTGTGTAATAAATCTCCGCTTTTTAAAATTTCATTGTTGACAAACTTTGTGGATGTTTTTATCGGGTCCTAAATATAGTCTCATTACAGGTCACGCATTAAAGGTCAAAATTCGGCATATACGTAAGTCAAATATACTCTTCTTTAAAAGCTAAATAAATATAGTCTCATTACAGGTCACGGTATTGTCGCATTATATATTAAAATATAGCCTCATTAAAGGTCAAAATGCGGCATATACATAAGTCAAATATACTCTTATCTCAATCCAAAATCTAACTCTGTCGCAAACATCTGAAAAAAATCACAAACATTTTTACTCATGTTAGAAATAATGTAAGGTATATATTTTCCTTAAAACAACAAAATTGAACTAACTTATTCCACTTTTAAAAACAACTAGAAACTAGTCAACCCACCAAAATCAAACTTTGGGCGATTGTACAAGGAACATTTTTAAGCTACAGAAAACAACTATGACTCAAATGAAAGCGCATTTAATCCTTAATCGACTGATTTTTGAATGAATCAAATCTGAAAATTATTTTATGAAATACAGCCAGCCAAATGCAAAAAGTGAAAACAGTTAAAAATCAGTTTTTCGAGAAAACGCTAATTTAGAAAGATATTTGATAAGGAAAACTAAAATATTGTTTGAGACAGTTATTTAAAATTGAACGAGCTTTAATTTAAAGTACAATCGTTTTTTAAAACTTTAAAATTACGCTCAGGACAAACGCTTAAAGTTAGATTTTGGTAAGTTTAACAATTTTCTACTGTTGCTAAAACTAGCAAGAACTTGATGCGCAATTTTTTTATCAAGAAAATAATTACCACAAGTTGTTTCTAATATCTATAATTGTGTCTATGATTTTGTACAGAATTTAAAATAAAATGTCTATCGACAAATCTTAATTTTAATAAAAAAATTAATATAAAATAAAAACATCTGAAAAGAATCACAAACTCTCTTATTTGTTGCTTGTTCAAAAGTTGAACTCTATTGAACAAGCAACAAATAAGAGAGTTTGTGATTTTTTTCAGATGTTTTTATTTTATTTATTTGAAGCTTTAGACGAGTGTTTTCCACTCCCAGACTAAGCATGAAGTAAAATTTCGAGTTTAGAAAAGCCCCGTGAAAATTTGTCGAGGGTCGCGCAGCGACCCGAGACAAATTTTCTGGGCTTTTCTAAACTCGAAATTTTACTTCATGCGCCACGCGTATAACACTGATTTCAAGAGAAGTTCAAATGTACGTAGATTTCACAATATTTTAGTGTTTTATACGCGTGGCGCATGAAGTAAAATTTCGAGTTTAGAAAAGCCCAGAAAATTTGTCTCGGGTCGCTGCGCGACCCTCGACAAATTTTCACGGGGCTTTTCTAAACTCGAAATTTTACTTCATGCTTAGTCTGGGAGTGGAAAGCACTCGTTTGAAGCTTCAAATTGAACTCTTAAAAAAACAACGAATATCTAAAGATTTACAACAAATAGGCGGAATTTGAATTTTTTTTACAAAAAAACTAAATATCTTAATCGTTTTTAATTCGTGACATTAAAATCTCCCAAGTTTTAGGATTATTTTGATGTATCATGTAATATTGTCCCATAATCAGAACATGAATGGTGCTGGAACTAGTGACTACCAAAATCGTTTTACTCATAATAAATCGCAACCTTAAAACAAAATAACAATACATCACACTTATTTATCTATGACACCTATTATGAACGCAATATACCGGAAGTTTAAAAAAAGGATAATAATAGAAATTTCAGAAAACTGATTTTTGCGATTTGATGCGGAAATGGAAGCAACAATATTTTATGTATCCCTTAAAAGTTTGTTCATCCACTCAAATACACCCTGTATATTAATCAAAATTAACATACAGAAAATACGGTTTCAACAAATAAAAACAGTAGATAATTCTACATATTACAATTTCCTTTATTAATTTTTCTAAAAATCACCAATTAGCACACATAATTAATTCCACACAAACAATAGACGTAATTAATTGTTATAAAACGCGTATTTTTTGACTCGAATAAAATGTGAGTCATTGAGTGGAACGGGTTCTTGCTTTATTTAGGAAGTCCGAGTAAGTTCACGGACTCATAGAACCGTGGCGAAGGATAGACGAAACGCGTTTCGGGGTTTTTAAATTTTAAAAGGCTGCGAAGCAAACTCTATTTCGACATTGACCTCGGTTTTTTAAACATTAAATTTAAATGCTCACCGCACTTTTCTCTCCGTCTCTCTCTTAGTCACAATGGATTAGATTAAAGCAATTGCAAATATGAATCATGTTTTGAATATGAATAATCCATTTTTAAATGGACGATTCGCAGAATTAGAGATTGCATTTCTATAGTTGTGTTTTTAACCAACAAGTGAAAATAATACAATATTGATTACACAATTTTATGCATGATCACTTTTAGCAATTCAGTGATTATCCATATGAAGACAAGAAGCCTTTTCCAAACTTGTCACAATCACAAGAAACGCTAATTCCATTATTTCTTAAATGTTGTATTTAATTTTATGGTGCTGTTAAAAACAACTGTAATTCCATAAACTATGACTTTACCAAAGAACAAATACGCCAAAATAAAAAAATGTTGGAAGGATATGGCAACAACTCGGTATCAATAAAAAGGAAATTTAATTTCGCATCAGATAAAGTGTCACAATATAGATGGTTCCATTTAAAAAAATTAAGTTATGCATGTTTGAAGTACTGAAAAATACCGTCGACGGACTCGGTTCAATTTAGAAAATCTGACTAATCGCAAAATCTTAAACAAATACAACAGTTCTTCCCGAATCCGTAAGCCGCACAACTCTGACTTATTTCGTTTTGAAGATATTGTTAATAGCGTCGAGCTCTGAAATCGTCAAATTTATAAAAAAAATTAAATAACTCGAAAACGGTTCAACTGAGACCCAATGTTGTGTTGTGTTTATTTTTAGCGAGCAATCCAAAACTGTAAAAATGTATAGGGTGTTCTATTTAAAATAAGGAAGTTGGTGTTTACTTCCGGTATAACCGCAAGGCCGCCATATTTAGCAATAATTTTGGGATATGAAAAATTTAATTCTGAACAACTTTTATTTGAAACTTTTTTTGATATTTTCAACGATACACCCACTATAGACCGATTTCCACTTAGTGACTCACCCTGTATATGGGACATTTCACGCCAAATCGGATACCATCTCGCTTTTGCATCTCCGATTTTTTTCATCATTTTTTATGTTATAGTACCAATTGAGAGAGGCCTTCCTAATTGTTTTCAATTTTATTTGTCTAGCCGCTATCGAGATATCGATTTTTGAAAAAAAAAACGTTTCTTTTTTTTAAATGCTAATAACTTTGCGAAAAATAGGCAGATTTTAACATTATTTTTTTAATTTTTTATTTTTCAAAATACTTTTGGAATCTGAAATCCAAAAAAAAATTAAAAACCATATTTCCAAAAATTCGAAAAAAAGTACATCCTATTGTTATCCCATTATCGGACTATTCTTAGAAGTTGCGGAATGAGTGACAGTTTTCTTAGAAAAAAAAAAAAAAATCAAGAATATCGATCAGTACGTGTTATTTGGAAATCAGTATTTTATATTAAACATTTGAAAATTTTATAGAAATACGGTTTCGAAATTTTTTTAGATTTAACATTTAAAAAGTGTTTCGATAGAAAAAATTACAAAAAAAAAGTCTCAATCGGCCCATTTTTCGCAAAATTATGGGCATTTAAAAAAAAGGAGCATGTTTTTTAATTGTTAAATTAATTTGATGAATAACGAATTCATTTTTAAAAATTGTTTTAAATTTGAATAAAAATATTGAAAATCTGATGAAAATTTGATAAATTGACGAAATATTAAACATTCCATAGAAATTTTATAAATTAATGAAAATCTTGATACGTTGAAAATCTGACGAAAATTAAACAAGGGCCGTCCACTCCCAGACTGAGCATGAAGTAAAATTTCGAGTTTAGAAAAGTCCCGCGTAGAAAATTTGTCGAGGGTCGCGCAGCGACCCGAGACAAATTTTCACGGGGCTTTTCTAAACTCGAAATTTTACTTCATGCGCCACGCGTATAAAACATTGATTTAGTCTGAAGTTCAAAATATACTCCTTATATCTCTCTCTTTAAGATACCACACTTTTGACGAGACGATCACGACAAGAACACAATACGAGCACGACACGAGCACGAGACGATAATGACACGAGTGTGTTGAACGCCCCGTGCTCGTCTCGTATCGTGCACGTCTTGTGCTCATCTCGTGTCGTGCACGTCTCGTACTCGTGTCGTACTCGTCTCGTAATTGTCTAAAAGAAGTGAAGCGAAGCGAAGTCTATAAGATATCATGACTATCATGTTCAACATTCGAGCAATATTTAAAATGTTTCCGTGTTCAGTGGGTAGTTACCAGTTACTTATATAGTTTATAAAATCGTCCAATTCGAAGCTTTAAATGAGTGTCGTCCACTCTTAGACTGAGCATGAAGTAAAATTTCGAGTTTAGAAAAGCCCCGCGTAGAAAATTTGTCAAGGGTCGCGCAGCGACCCGAGACAAATTTTCACGGGGATTTCTAAACTCGAAATTTTACTTCATGCGCCACGCGTATATAACATTGATTTAGTCTGAAGTTCAAAATATACTGGTTAGGTTAGTTTATGATTTATGCAAGATGGCTAAGAAAATATCCTCTCCTTAAGATACCACACTTTTGACGAGACGATCACGACACGAATACGGTACGAGCACAAGACGTTCATGACACGAGTGTGTTGAACGCCCCGTCCTCGTCTCGTAACGTGCACGTCTTGTGCTTACCTCGTGTCGTGCACGTCTCGTACTCGTGTCGTACTCGTCTCGTAATTGTCTAAAAGAAGTAAGGCCAGGCGAAGTCCATAAGATATCATGAGTGTCATGTTCAACATTCAAGTAATGTTTAAAATGTTTCCGTGTCCAGTGGGTAGTTCCCACTTACTTAAATAGTTTATGAAATCGTCCAATTCGAAGCTTTAAATGAGTGGCGTCCACTCCCAGACTGAGCATGGAGTAAAATTTCGAGTTTAGAAAAGCCCCGTGAAAATTTGTCTTCGACAAATTTTCTACGCGGGGCTTTTCTAAGTTCGAAATTTCACTTCATGCGCCACGCGCATAAAACATCGATTTAGTCTGAAGTTCAAAATATAATGGTTAAGTTAGTTTATGGTTTATACAAGATCGCTAAAATAATATCCTCTCCTTAAGATACTACACTATTGACGAGACGATAACGACACGAACACGATACGAGCACGACACGAGCACGAGCCGTTCATGACACGAGTGTGTTGAACGCCCCGTGCTCGTCTCGTATCGTGCACGTCTTATGCTCATCTCGTGTCGTGCACGTCTCGTACTCGTCTCATAATTGTCTAAAAGAAGTGAAGCGAAGCGAAGTCTAAAAGATGTCATGAGTATCATGTTTAACATTCGAGCAATGTTTAAAATGTTTCCGTGTTCAGTGGGTAGTTACCATTTACTTAGATACTTTATAAAATCGTCCAATTCGAAGCTTTAAATGAGTGTCGTCCACTCCCAGACTAAGCATGAAGTAAAATTTCGAGTTTAGAAAAGCCCCGCGTAGAAAATTTGTCGAGGGTCGCGCAGCGACCCGAGACAAATTTTCACGGGGCTTTTCTAAACTCGAAATTTTACTTCATGCGCCACGCGTATAAAAAACTGATTTAAATTAACATTGAAAATATATACTTCTAAAATGTGATTTATATTTATTAAGATATAGCGAAAATTGTTAAAAATATTTATTTTATAAAGGCGATAATAATAATAAAAGTAGAACAGATTCAGTTTCAGACACTTTTCCATATTCTTAATATTTAAATCATCATATCAATAACGAGGACAGTGCATGATGGACACATCAACATTTTTTTAAATATGAAATAAAAACATTTGAAAAATTAAAGCTGAACCGAAAACCGCAAAAAACCGGAACGAAAAAAATAACGGTTAGAAGCCTTGATTCCCCGACATTTTTATAACCCCCTCTGATTTTTTTTTCTCACTACGGCCTTGGGTAGAAGGATTTTTTTTATTGCAGCGGAAGTGAAGTTATCTATAACTATGAAAACGTGGAAAAGGTTAGAGTTTTGAGTTTGATACTCTTCGATAGTAACACGAAGACATGCTTACAAAGCCCGGTAAAGTGATCTGTATTTATGCTTCCCAACACGTCGAACACACTCGATCTAATCTTATCAAAAAAATGCCACCGTTACTGCTGCTTGTTGCAGAATTATTTTTAATCTGTTATTGGTGCAATTCCTTGAATGTAACTTCTATGAAAATCATTTTTGGATTTTACAAATCATTTCCTCAAACAAACAAAAATAGACGTCCACCAAATATAATGAATAGTGATGTAAAATTACCGGTAATTTATAATTGGGTAATATTACTGGAAACATGGTAACAATTGGTAATTTAAAATTTTTACAGAAAATTTATTGTACAGGGTGGCCTAAATTCGATGTTTACATATACCCTATGTAAACATCGAATCGGTAACTTGAAGAGTTAGAAAAAAATTGATATACACGTCATGACCTCTTTTTCTGAGATATTAATAATGGCGTTAACAGATCATGGCTAACTTGATTGGTTTGGAAGATATCAGACGTTTTTAAATTGTTGGCTATTTTGAAATATGTCTTTATTTTAATAACTATAAGATATACAACAGTTCAATAGTTATCTGTGTAGTTTTCACCGCAAAATGTAGTGGCGTACTTATTTTTTATTTGAACTTTTAGTTTCCGAGTCTTGATGTAAAGTTGCATTTTTTTTTTTAAATGGAACACCTTATATATTTTTATGTCATTGAATAGCACATCAAATTAGCTTTACATTTATATACCGGGTGTTCGATAAAAAACCCATTACTTATTGACCGATTTTATTGAACTAAAAATCAAAGTAAATAGCCGGTTCAATACTAAAAAATGACATCAATATTGATTTTTTTTTCAATAATAACTTCATTGCCAAATAATAGTCAATTTAATATTTTTAAATGGCTGCCTATATATAGGTTATAGGCTATATAGGGCCATTGTGAGGCGAGTCAGCCTCTCGTGAACTGCGACCTATCCGATCTATTGTTCTGCCCTTACCCAGTCACTTCCCAAGCAGTCCCACGTCCTCTATAAACCTGGTAACTTCCTTGGGAGTGATGCTACTCACTTCTTCGTGGGATAATCGGTCCCTGCCGAAGTGTGAAAAACGCTTGTGGGCCATCGCGTCACAAGTGCAGAGTATGTGCTCGGTCGTCTCATCTGCCGAATCACATAACCTGCAATTTCCACTTTCCTCTTTTCCCATTTTCCACAAATGGTACCGAAGGGCACAGTGCCCTGTCATGAGTCCCGTGAATGTTCTCAGCTCGTTCCTTGTGAGTTCGAGCACCTTAAGGCTGTGATCTAGCTTGATGAGTCGTTTTGATTGACGTAGGCCTGGGACGTTGTTCCAGTGTTTATGTGTTCTGTCCTCTTTCCATTTTTGCACCACCTCTCTTCGGTGCGCCATGGGGAGTCCGCAAAACGGCTCTGGTCCTATGGGAGTGGCATTTGCACCTCTTTTGGCGAGTTCATCTGCCACTTCGTTGCCTTTGATACCCCCATGCCCAGGGACCCACATGAGGGTCAACGAGTTGTTCTTAGCCAGCTGCGAAAGGGATCGTCGGCATTCCCAGACAGTCTGTGAGCCGGCGCTGTAGGCCCGAAAAGCCTTTAGTGCGGCCTGGCTGTCTGAGCAAATATATATATGCCTACCCAGGCATTCCCTGGCGCACATATCAATTGCAATTGCTTCCGCTTGCATAATCGTGGGTGTCTTACCCAGAGCCATGAAGCTCCTGTGGTTTTGGTTAGGCCCATAGATGCCTATTCCAGTACCTCTATTGTTCTTGGCACCATCAGTATACCAATCTGATGTGCCTCGACCAAGCTCGTTGACTTTCTTCGAAGCCGTTTTGGGGTCTTCTATCAACACCTTAAACTGTTTTTCGAATTCGAGCCTTCTGGTCATGATGTCCGTTGGTTTGGACAGGAGGACCGGGTCAATTTGCTGCAGTATTTCTAAGTGTCCTGTCCAGTCTCCCGGCAGAGTTTTCCTCCTCTGGTGTAGACGGAGGGCCGCCACGAGTCCCTCCTTTTGTACCACTAGATGGAGCGGTGGGAGACCTATGATTGCCTCCATTCCCGCGGTAGGGGTTGTTTGCATGGCCCCTGTGATACTTAGACATGCTAGCCGTCGAAGCCTACCCAGCTTCTTTTGCGTGTCTAGTTTTTGGGTTTTTGGCCACCACACAAGGGCGGCATAGGTGACAATGGGTACCACCGCCGTTCTATACATCCAATATGTGATTTTAGGCTTCAATCCCCAAGTTTTCCCCATTAGCCGCCGACAGGCCCAGAACGACGCCGTTGCTTTGGCCATGGTTCTGTCGACATGCTGATTCCACGTCAGTTTGGCATCTAGAATTACTCCCAGATACTTCACTTCGTTGGAGAGGTTTATTTCTACTCCATTCAGCGAGGGAGCCTTTAAATGCAGCTTCCTCCTACGCGTGAATGGGACTATTATCGTTTTGTTCGGGTTGACACTTAGTTCTTCCCTAACACACCAATTATTGATGACATTCAGTGCTTTTTGCATTAGGTTTGTAAGAATGCCTTCATGCTTGCCCCTGATTATTACGGCGATGTCATCTGCGTAGCCTAGGGTTGTGAATCCCCTTTCGCGCAGTTCATCCAGGAGACCGTCCACCACTATTGACCATAGTGTGGGGGACAAAACTCCACCCTGAGGACACCCCTTTGCTACAGTCATATATACTGTGGATCCTGCTAGGGAAGCCGTAACCGTTCGACTTTGAAGCATGGATCCCACCCACCTTATCGTGGAAGGATATATTCCTTTATTTATAGCCGCTCGTTTTATTGCAGAAAATGAGGTGTTATCAAAGGCCCCCGCTATGTCTAAAAATATTCCGAGTGCTATTTCCTTATGTAGGATGGCTCGTTCTGCCTCTTTGACGAGGTGATGTAAAGCATCGACGGTGGATTTGCCAGCCTGATATGCAAACTGCTTGGCATCTAAGGGTGCTCTTATAAGTGAGTCACTCTTTATGTGTTCGTCTATTATTTTCTCCATAGTCTTTAGGAGGAAAGAGGTTAGGCTGATGGGTCGATATGATTTAGGTTCTTCTAATGGCCTATTGCCCACTTTAGGTATAAATACCACTTTTGCCTCCCTCCACAACCGGGGTATGTACCCTAGTGCATAGCTTGCTTTGTATATCTCCCTGAGTCCTGGAGCGACACTTTCTAAGCCGCGCTGCAGTAGCGCGGGGAAGATACCGTCCATTCCTGGGGATTTGTATGGCTTGAAGCTGGTTATGGCCCAAGTCATTTTGCTGAGCGTGAATATTTTTCCCGCTAAGCAGCGGCTGTCCCGACTGGAGCAGTGACCCCCTGAGTCGGTAATAGTCGCAACTTTGTCTTTTGCCACTACCTTTGATCCTGGGAAGTAAGTACCTAGGAGTAGTTCTAAGCTTTCCTGTTGGTCATTGATATGACTGCCGTCTGCTCTTTTTAAGATGCCGACCGCATTGGTATGATCCTTTGATAGGACCTTCTGAAGTCTATTTGTTGGGGTCAGGTCGTCGATCCCCTCGCAGTAGGCCTTCCAAGCGTCTCGTTTAGACTTCCTGAGCTGCTTATTGTATTCAGTCAGGGCCTGTCTGTAGGCCGCCCAGCTGCCTGTTCTTGGCCCTGTTGAAGGATTACCGAGCGGAAGTCCTGAGTCGATCCAATTCCTTGTTCCACCAAGGAACTTTTCTCGAGAAGAGTGGTCTGTGGTCGCAATGTTGTATTGGAGGCCCTGAAGTTCAGACTGTAGGCACTCGTTATATAGTGCCCAGTCCGTTTTTCGTGGCACTCTGCACTCTGTTATTTCCGTACCCACAGCTTTTACGTCGAACGCAATCGTTTGATGAAATGGCTGCCTATATTTATATATTAATAATTTTATTACATTGTAAAATAGAGCCAAATGTCATTTATTGTGAGGTTATGTCAATCAGGAATAATAACGATCTAACAAATAAACCTATGCTACAACTTAATGTAGAATAGAGCTAGTAAATAACATAAATATGAGCAAATGTAATTTCACTTCAAGTATTAATATAACTTATTAACCACCATTGATAAAATAACGCAACAGTATTATAATATTTTTTGAATTACTAACTTAATGAGTTTATTTGATACATTATATTATTCGTGCCTGGGCGTAGACAGGAAAATGGGGGGACTTCGACATAAAAATTAGCGAATTGAGTAAATCGTCAGAAATAATACATATCAGGAAATTGATGTAAAAAAGTCACAGCATGTATAAAAATTGTGCTTTTTTAAGTTCATCCAAAAAAAAAATTTTAGACTCTATTGTAAAATTATGATCATTAAGTCTATTTAATGTTTATAGTTTTAGGTAATTTTGTTAATTTCAACATTTCAAAAAATATATTGGTTTCGCCAATTAAATTCACTTCTTAATAATGTCATTAAGCCGAAACTAGTAGAAAATGAAACAAAAAATTAATAAGTAAAACAATACCAAGTTAAATCACTTAGTTTAAAAAAATTAATTTAAAAAACTAAAATTTATTGTGATATTAGAAAAAACAAAAGTGATAAACTTGAAGTGAAATTACATTTGCTCATATTTATGTTATTTGGATTTGTTAGTGCTTATAACTTTTGTTTTTATTTACAAAATCACCAAAAAAATCAACATAACATAATTTGATATTACTTGTACGAACTTACAGTTGCTCAAATTTGACACCAATTCCTAACCTAACCTAACCCAACCCAACCCAACCCAACCAGAGCTGAGCAGGATTCGAATCATTCGGGATTCGAATCCTGGATTCGAATCCTTTTAGAGGATTCAAAAGAGGTATTCGAATATTTTAGTTCAACTGAATTCGTGATCCGGATTCGTTACATTTTTTTAAGAGGATTCGTATTCGAATCCAAATGTGGGTGATTCGAATCCATATAAAAGGATTCGAATCCTTATAAAAGGATTCGAATATTTATAAAAGGAAAAGAATATTTATAAAAAGATTCGAATACTTACAAAGTAAGGATTTACATGAAAAATGTCTTTAGTGTGTTTTTAAATTTCTCGTTAAATCACTGTTTTATACGCGTGGCGCATGAAGTAAAATTTCGAGTTTAGAAAAGCCCAGAAAATTTGTCTCGGGTCGCTGCGCGACCCGAGACAAATTTTCACGGGGCTTTTCTAAACTCGAAATTTTACTTCATGCTTAGTCTGGGAGTGGAAAACACTCGTTTAAATGAAGACAACCTTATAAAAGACTGTCTCAGTTTAAACCGAGTCGACCTTATAGAGTAATGACTTTGATTTTGACGTCATGTGAGGATTTCCGCGCGTGATAAGGTCAGCTCGGTTTAAATCGAGACAACCTTGCACAGTAATGATCTTAGTTTTGACGTCACGTACGGATTTCCACACGTGACGACACCAAGCAAGGTGTGTAAGTAAGTTTGTCTTGATTTAAACCGAGCCGACCTTGTATTGTTTAATTGCCTTGATTGTTAACGTCACGTGAGGACTTCCACGCGTGACGTCAGCAATCAAGGTGGTTAGTGTATAAGGTTGTCCTAATTTAAAACCGAGTCGACCTTGTTAGTTTAATTACATTGACTTTTCACGCAACGCGAGGAATTTCATGTGTTACGTCAGAAAAACTCCCTGTATTTTTCAGGAAATTCAAACATAATAAGAAAAACCAGTATATTTTCAATTTCACAATATTTCAGTGTTTTAACCGTTTCGCTACGCAACTAAACCAAATTTTCAGAATTTTCTAAACTCTATATTTTACTTCGTGCGTTAACAAGGACAGTAAATCTATGTTAAAAACAAAAAGTAACATTTCTTAAGATATAAACTTTTTGTCTCGTGTAATATAAGGCAAAAGTAATGTCATATTATGAATTGGCTGCCATTTTATTAGAAATGAAAAAAATGGGCATTGTTTTTACTGAAAGTTAAACCATCTCCTGAGTTGATGTTGATTGTGCTCGTTTTACAACATTTTGAATTGTTGTTCGTAAAACATCTGCTTTCAAGATTTGCAAGGTTTGTGGTTTGTTGTGGTAAATGCGAAATTTCAAAAAGACACATAGGGAGTGGAAACGCTCGTTCGAAACTTCAAACTGAGTGCTTTGATAAGAACATTAAATGACTAAAAATGTTTTCAAAATTATGTTTAATATTATTTGAAGTAAAACTGACATGGTAGCCACAATCTGAAATGTTAAATTTTTCCGACATTTCCCTGATTCAAGATTTTTTTCCTGGCCTTTTAATATAACTTTCTTCTGTGGGAAACCTCCATTTTGTTAAATTGTTTTTATTGTTTTTGTCAATATTGAAGTTAATTTTTAAATTTGATTGTGTTTTGTAATTTGCTTGCTGATTTTGACAAATTTAATAATGTCATATGGCTTTTTTGTCAGTGTTTTGGTCAATTTGAATATAATTTCATGACTTTTCTCTGACTTTCCCGGATTTAATGATATTCAGTGAATTTTTTATCTACGTAATTTTCAGGCATTCGTCGATTTTATAATCGAGTTCAATTTGAAGCTTTAAACGAGTGTTTTCCACTCCCAGACTAAGCATGAAGTAAAATTTCGAGTTTAGAAAAGCCCCGTGAAAATTTGTCGAGGGTCGCGCAGCGACCCGAGACAAATTTTCGGGCTTTTCTAAACTCGAAATTTTACTTCATGCGCCACGCGTACAAAACACTGATTTGAAGTGAAGTTCAGAAACACACAAATACTACTTTAATCAGAGTAACAGGGAATCAGATGTTTAGTCTGTTATCAACGATGTTCAGTGTTAATAATAAATAATTAGATTTTAAATATTTTTGTTAGAAACCAGTTGTTTTAACGATATTTATATATAAATGGTTAAAAAAGAATTATAAAATCAAATTTATTCTTAAAAGATTTGTATTCGTGATTCGAAAACACAGGATTCGAATCATTGATTCGAATCATATTTATCTCTTACGAATCCTTTATTCGAGTAACCGTCATTCGAATCATATTAGGTGATTCGGATTCGTGATTCGAATCCTTTGTACGAGGATTCATCCCAGCTCTGAACCCAACCCAACTCAACCCAACCCAATCTAACCCAATCCAACTCAAGCCAACCCAACCCAAGTATTTCTAAATTTGGTTTTTCTTTACAAAAAAAAAATCACAGAAAAGTAAGAAAGCGTGCGAATCGAATTAAATTAAGAAACATTTTCAAGAAATGTGTAAGCATTGCAAACGTTGAAAAAAATAATAATAAATTGATTGTGTTAAATTAACCGGTGCTCAAAGTTAACCAAAAATATAAGTTATTTTTCAAAACGCCGACACATAAAAATAAAGTTTAAAGAAGCTGTTGAAATTCATTTAAAAAAAAAAAACAGCTAATTCAATAGTTATAAATTGTTGGAAAAATTGCAAAAATTAATTTTAAACAAATTCGTCAATATTTACAAATATTAAAATTGAGCAAACATTTTCAAGAGTGGCAAAATTAGTATTACACCAATAACGGTTTACGAAAGTTAACAATTTCGAATGAAAATCAATACTTATTTTATTCACTTGTTAGTATTTTCTTGGAAAAATAAGTAAACATCAAAATAAAAATAGAAAGAAATATTAAATCTCAAACAATTGACCGAAATACAATTTTTTGAGATTTAATTATTTCATAAACGATACCACTAACATCACAATCAATTTCTTTTAAATATTAGAACATTTTTTTTATATATTTAATTGATGAGGCGGATACATGATGAAACTCCATAATACTATTTGAAATAAAACAACACAGTTGGGAGGGTTTCACTTTTATTGTTGAACACTGCAACATGTTTCACCACACAGTGGCTTCATCAGGCAGATGAAATAATAATTATTATTTCATCTGCCTGATGAAGCCACTGTGTGGTGAAACATGTTGCAGTGTTCAACAATAAAAGTGAAACCCTCCCAACTGTGTTGTTTTATTTCAAATAGTATTAGAACATTGATTAAAAATGTTTCTTTATTTTATTTTAAAGCAAAACAATATGGAAGCGTCTCATATGAATGGGTTTTTATTAAATTTCGCAAAATGTTTCATCAATGGGTGTATGCAGCTTGAAACGGGGAGTAGGTAAATCAATCAACCCTTATGTGGAGTGTTTAAAAGCACTTCCTCAATCAGCCAACCCCCGCATGCACGTAAAAACCGGCGGCCCTTTGGGCACAGGAGGCCCGCATCGGGCGCGCGTATTCCGAATTAGTGTGGTGCGTGTAATAAATAAACTTTTTGACATGAGAATACGGTTTGTGTTGGTTCACGGCCGGCCGCAACAATGTCTGCCCTTCCATTTAATGACCCGGCCTTTTTTGTTTATTGTTTATTATGTCTTTCGAAGAGAAAACGAGAAACGCTCTTTGGTTACAACTAATTTCTTACTCATTCCAGTTTTTTCTCTCTCTGCTGGCTTTGGTGATTCAGGCCTTCAGTTCATTCATTCGGCGAATTGTTTGTTGCATTTTGCAGTCTTTGGTAATCGAATAGTAGGTGTGATTAGTTTATCGCTTGTTTTTCGCTGTGTTCAGTGTATTTATAGAAAAAAATTATGCACATTATAAAATAATGGCCAGAAACTTCATACGTTGAGGTTAGAACGAATTCCACAAATTCGGATTCCGTTTTATGATCCCAAAGCCAACTATATATGTATTGAGAGTCTATTTTGTCAGTTCAAAGCCAAATCCACATATTGAGAAGGATTAGTTTATCGCTTGTTTTTCGCTGTGTGCAATGTGTTTATAAAAAAAAGCTAAGCACATTCTGAAATAACGCCCAGAAACTTCAAAAAAGTCCTTTTTGTAATCCAAGAACCAAATCTACATATTAAGAGTCCATTTTCCCACTGAGCAAAAAACAAACAAATAACGTTATATCAACATTGTAGCAACATTAAACGTTGTTTTAATGTTTATGAAACATTACTTAAATGGATTTCCTCAGTGGGTTGTGGGTTCAGAGCCAAATCCCCATATTGAGTGTGAGTGTATTTATAGAAAAAAATTATGCACATTGTAAAATAATGGCCAAAAACTTTAAAAGCTGAGATTCGAGTTAATTCCACACATTAAGAGTCCTTTTCGTGATCCCACAGCCAAATCTACATACTAAGAGTCTATTTTGTGACTTCAGAGCTAAATCCACATATTGAGAGTGCTTCTTGTGAGCTCACTGCCAAATAATCACACCAAGAGTCATTTTTTGTGTGCTCAGAGCCAAACCCGCGCATTCACAGCCATCTTTGTGAGCTCAGAGCGAAATTTAAATTGAGATTCCATTGTATGGGCCTATTGAGAGTCCTGTTTTATAAGATCAGGGTTTTATAAGCTCGTTGTAAAATAATGGCTGAGATTAGAGCCAATTCCACACATTAAGAGTCCTTTTCGTGATCCCACAGCCAAATATACATACTGAGAGTCTATTTTGTGACTTCAGAGCTAAATCCATAAATTGAGAGTGCTTCTTGTGAGCTCAATGCCAAATAATCACATCGAGAGTCATTTTTCTGTGGGCTTAGAGCCAAACCCGCTCATTGACAGTCATCTTTGTGAGCTCAGAGCGAAATCCAAATTGATATTCCATTGTATGGGCCTATTGAGAGTCCTGTTTATAAGCTGAGGGAATTCAGAACCAAATCCACATAATGGGAGTTCTTTTTGTGAGATCAGAGCCAAATCCATACATTAAGAGTCTTTTTTTTGTAAGCTCAGAGCTAATTTCAAACACAGGGAGTCTGCTTTTGTAGGCTCAGAGCCTAATTTACACACTGAGAGTCCTTTTTGTAAGCTTAAAGCTAAGTGCACATATTGAAAGTTTTTTTGTAAGCTCAGAGCAAAATCCACATATTGGGAGGGCTTTGTATGGATTATGTGAGCTCAGAACCAAATCCACGCATTGACAGTCATTTTTGTGAGCTCAGAGAGAAATCCACATTAAGATTCAATTGTATGAGCTTATTGAGATTCCTCTTTTATAAGGTCTGGGCTAAAATCAACCTAGAGGTCCACTTTGTGAATTTAGAACCAAATCCACACATTGTGAGTCCTTTTTGTAAGCTCAGAGTCAAATCTACACATTTAGAGTCCTTTTTGTGAGCTCAGAGCTAAATCCACATATCGAGAGTCCTTTTCAGTAAGAAATCTATACATTGAGAGTGCCTTTTATGAACTCAGAGCCGAATCTACACATTGAGAGTTCTTTTTGTGAGCTCAGAGCCAAATCCATACATTAAGAGTATTTTTTGTAAGGGCAGAGCTAAATCCAAACATGGAGAGTCCGCTTTTGTAGGCTAATTTACACACTAAGTGTTCTTTTTGTAAACTTAGAGCTAAATGCACACATCGAAAGTCTTTTTTGTAAGCTCAGAGCTAAATCCAAACATGGAGAGCCCTCTTTTGTATTCTCAGAGCCTAATTTACACACTGAGTGTTCTTTTTGTAAACTTAGAGCTAAATGCACACATTGAAAGTCTTTTTTGTAAGCTCAGAGCTAAATCCAAACATGGAGAGTCCTCTTTTGCAGGCTCAGAGCATAATTTACACACTGAGTGTTCTTTTTGTAAACTTAGAGCTAAATGCACACATTGAAAGTCTTTTTTATAAGCTCAGAGCAAAATCCACATATTGGGAGTCCTTTGTATGGATTATGTGAGCTCAGAGCCAAATCCCCGCATTTACAATAATTTTTGTGAGCTCAGAGCGAAATCCACATTAAGATTCCATTGTATGAGCTTATTGAGATTCCTCTATTATAAGGTTTGGGCTAAAAGCAACATGGGGGTTCATTTTGTGAATTTAGAACCAAATCCACACATTGTCAGTCCTTTTTGTAAGCTCAGAGCCAAATTTACACATTTAAAATTCTTTTTGTGAGCTCACAGCTAAATACACATATCAAGCAGCGGCGGCTCGCAGACTAACTTCAGGGTAGGCCAGAGACCAAAGGTTATTGAAAGGTGACTTTGTTGTACAATTTCTTCTATTTATAAATCGCGATCCCAACCACAAATTTTGTGTGCCTTAGCGCTGTGGCCTACCCTAAAGTTAGGCTGCGAGCTGTCGCTGATATCGAGAGTTCTTTTCAGTAAGAGATCCATACATTGAGAGTGCTCTTTATGAACTCAAAGCCGAATCCACACATTGAGAGTCCTTTTTGTGAGCTCAGAGCTAAATCCATACATTTAGAGTAATTTTGTCTAGGTTCAAAGCCAAATCTACACATTGAGAGTAATTTTTTACAGGCTCAGAGCTAGGTCCTCTTCATAAGCTCATAGCCAAATCCATATATTGGTAGTGCTTTTTGTGAGCTCAGAGCCACACATACTGAGAGTTCTTTTTATGAGTTCAAAGCCACACAGATTGTCATGTTTACGACTTTAGAGTAAAATTGTGGCGTTTTTGCGAGCGCAGATCCAACATTGACTCCTTTTTGCGAGCTCTGAGTCAAAACCACACAATAGTTCCTTCTTGTGCAATTCTTTTAAACCATTTCACGTTCCTAGACCTTAATTTACTGACCAGAATAGGTTTAGTGAAATTGCCATTTTGAATATCAATGAATCCCTTAAATAGTAATGATATATTCTACTGGTGATTCTTCTTGCTATCTTGCCAATGAAGAACCTTTTAGATTGTCAAACTGTTAAAAACTTCGTTATACATCATAATTCACAAATGAAACCGATTTTAACTTTGTATAACTGAGACTTTATTAAGTGACCATAGTTTTGACAACTTTAACTTGTAACGTTCAAACTAAAAGTGATTTAAACTAACAACTGAACAGGTATACAGGCTGTCCGTATTTCAGAATTTTTTACTCTATCGAGAGATAAATAGCACTCTAAAATTTAAAAAATGTGAAATTGGTGTAGTTTACCTCCCTCATACAGATATATATCATTTCTTTAAATAAATATTTTATTAGTGGATCATTCTCTCAAATAGTAACTAAATGTCATACTAGTGGTTGATATCCTTAAATGGCAATTACATGTTCTGCTTGTGATTGATTCGCTAAAATGGTAATTGAGTATCGTACTAGTGGATCTAGTAATCTTGTCAATTAAAATTTTTGTTTTGGAAGTATTTTCTAGTATGCATTCAAATATTCGAAAGCTTCCTTTAATTTAAAAGAATAAAGTGTATAATGTAGGAAATTAATTACAATCCCGATTGTGTAACAGAATTTTAGTATCTTTGGACCAACGAGGAGGAAACCTCAGTGACCGTTAGGCGTCACCTTGATACTAGTCCGCCCACTTTCGCGCACCTCCGAATCCAAAAGGAATTTTTATAGATCTCACTACCAGCACATCCCAAAACTATCATTTAAGAAGAAGAAGACGAAGAAGAAAAGTGGATGCACGAGAATCAGACACAATGATGGACGCCGGTGGCGAGGTTAAGGTCTTTAATTGTCTTAGCCGGTTCGGTTCTTGTGCATGCTCGCAACATATCCGGTCAGCGAGAACAATCAAATTCGTCGCGTTGTTACATCCATTCAGACGTGTAGTAACATGCATGGTACGTACGTGTATGCAAAAATGGGAAGAGGGAGAGAGACTGGTGGGGAATGCGCTGACAATGTACTTGATGAAATGCAACTTGGGAGCATGTGAACGGAAACGTGCGGTTTTTTTCTCCTTTCGTTCTGTAAACAAATGCAGCAACAGTCATTTATTATTGCACCATGCGACGAAATTTTTGTTTACTTTCGCCCCGAATTTTATGGTTCGTATCGTCTTACTACAACATGTATGTACATACTGAATGAATTACTCACCAACGTATTTTTAGCTTTACAATTACATTTAATATTGAGCACGTTTTACATCACAATCCTGAGGTAAGAAAATCCAGAGCTGTAGCCAGACCTCAGGTGCAGATTAGGCAGAAAAGTTGCCAGATAAACAAACACAAGAACAAGGTTATTATTATTATTATCATCCCTAATGTGTTCATCATTGAAAGCCAATCCCTTTATTTACACCTTTCTAAAGCAATTTACCGCACAAAAGCAAACGAAATCGATGAATGGCCCGTCGTCCCCCCAAAACCAGACACACACACACTAGATGTTTATGTAGGTAAAAACACAAGGACCTTCATTCAAAAGGAGATCCCATTCATCCGATCACCCGGATGAATGAAGATCTTGAGGAATCTATGACCCGATTCGCAAATAAGAAAACAAGTGCGGATTCCTAGAGACTCAATGAGCGAAACCCGTGGGATCCCGGATCTCCATTCAGGAGGATAAGAAGCGAAAATAAAAGAAAAACGGGGTGGTCTTCGTTTCGTTTTATTTCGCTCGGGAGATGAGAAGAGGCTCTTGAGTGCTCGCATTTAAATTGGCCCCGGACAATAAAAGCAGGAATTTTAATTGTTCATAGAGACAAGGCATTAATAAATTCAATTTGAGATGGAATGTATGTATGCATGAGGGTTTTTTTGTTTTGTTTTTGTTTTGAATGCAAATGATAATGTTCCCTCATAGAAGAAATTATTGGGATCATTAATAAACAAATAAATAATTTTTATGTCCTATATTTCTCTGAAAACAAATGATTATGATCCAGATATATATTTTTTTTTTCTATTTTTTGTGTGCATTTTTTTATAGGAAATACTTACAATATTTGTGATAATTATAATTTCTTCTAGGAGAGAAATTATATTGATCACAATTATTGTAAGTATTTCCTATGAAAAAATGCAAACACAAATAGAAAAAATTGCTAAATGAACAAAAACCTTGACGATTGTTCTAAAAACCTTTTGAGAAGTTGTTCATTCTTCTCGTTTGATTAATTGTCGTTCTTGAATTTTGATTTGTGTTCTTGCATTTTAAAAACCAAATTCTCAAAGAAAGAAATCTTTTTTGAAGGTGCTTCAAGTATATTAGCGTAACTGATCAAGATTGTGAGTCGACGAAACGAGTGTTTTCCACTCCCAGACAAAGCATGAAGTAAAATTTCGAGTTTAGAAAAGCCCCGCGTAGAAAATTAGTCGAGGGTCGCGCCAGCGACGGGCATAAAACATTGGCTCAATGAGAAGTCCGAACTTTTTAAAATTGATGTATTCGAATATTTTTTTCCCAGGCACACTAATTTTATTTTAAAAAAATTCTTCTCGTTTGATTAATTGTCGTTCTTAAATTTTGATTTGCGTTCTTGAATTTTAAAAACTAAATTCTCAAAGAAAGAAATCATTTTTGAAGTTGCTTCAATTATATTAGCGTAACTGATCAAGAATGTGAGTCGACGAAACGAGTGTTTTCCACTCCCAGACAAAGCATGAAGTAAAATTTCGAGTTTAGAAAAGCCCTGCGTAGAAAATTTGTCGAGGGTCGCGCCAGCGACTATCGACAAATTTTCACGGGGCTTTTCTAAACTCGAAATATTACTTCATGCGCCACGGGCATAAAACATTGGCTCAAAGAGAAGTCCGAACTTTTTGAAATTGATGTATTCGAATATTTTTTCCGAGGCACACTAATTTTATTTTTTAAAAATTCTTCTCGTCTGATTAATTGTCGTTCTTGAATTTTGATTTGCGTTCTTGTATTTTAAAAACTAAATTCTCAAAGAAAGAAATCTTTTTTGAAGGTGCTTGAAGTATATTAGCGTAACTGATTAAGAATGTGAGTTAACGAAACGAGTGTCGTCCACTCCCAGACTAAGCATGAAGTAAAATTTCGAGTTTAGAAAAGCCCCGCGTAGAAAATTTGTCGAGGGTCGCGCCAGCGACCCTCGACAAATTTTCACGGGGCTTTTCTAAACTCGAAATTTTACTTCATGCGCCACGGGCATAAAACATTGGTTCAAAGAGAAGTCCGAACTTTTAAAATTGATGTATTCGAATATTTTTTTCAAGGCACACAAATTTTATTTTTTTTTAAATTCTTCTCGTTTGATTAATTGTCGGTCTTGAATTTTGATTTGCGTTCTTGAATTTTAAAACCTAAATTCTCAAAGAAAGAAATCTTTTTTGAGGGTGCTTCAAGTATATTAGCGTAGCTGATCAAGAATGTGAGTCGATAAAACGAGTGTTTTCCACTCCCAGACTAAGCATGAAGTAAAATTTCGAGTTTAGAAAAGCCCCGTGAAAATTTGTCGAGGGTCGCGCCAGCGACCCTCGACAAATTTTCACGGGGCTTTTCTAAACTCGAAATTTTACTTCATGCGCCACGGGCATAAAACATTGGTTCAAAGAGAAGTCCGAACTTTTAAAATTAATGTATTCGAATATTTTTTCCAAGGCACAGTAATTTTATTTTTAAAAAATATAATTTTAAATAGAAGATTTATTTTAAATTATTTTCGACGACAATATTTAAAAAAAAATATTGGGCATTTTTAACTCAGAAAAATAATGTCTTATTTAATAAAGATTAAAAAAACTACAGGCATCTGTTTAAACATTTTAAGTTGGCTGTTATTAGGCAATAAAGTAATTATTGAAAAAAAAATCGATATTAACCCATTAAGCGCTATTGATGCATACAAGCAATATTCTTAATTTTTTTAATTAATTACTAAATAAGTTACTTTGATATATTATATTATTTGACCTGAGATAAATGTATGAAGAAAAATGTAAATATTTTGTTATATAAATATTTCGATCATTAAAAAAAAATGTAAGTGACTTTCTAACTTCACAATATTTCAGTATTTTATACGCGTGGCGCATGAAGTAAAATTTCGAGTTTAGAAAAGCCCCGTGAAAATTTGTCGAGGGTCGCTGGCGCGACCCTCGACAATTTTTCTACGCGGGGCTTTTCTAAACTCGAAATTTTACTTCATGCTTAGTCTGAGAGTGGAAACACTCGTTCTAAACTAAATATTGCACTTTTTGTATAAAATCGACGATTGCCTAAAAACTTACAGCGTATAGATTATTTTTTTTTTAAAGTCACAATATGTAACACATACAAATTTTCACGGGGCTTTTCTAAACTCGAAATTTTACTTCATGCGCCACGGGCATAAAATATTGGTTCAAAGAGAAGTCCAAACTTTCAGAATTGTTGTATTCGAATTTTTTTTCCAAGGCACACTCATTTTATTTTTTAAAAATATAATTTTAAATAGAAGATTTATTTTAAATGATTTTCGACGACAATATTTTTGAAAAAGAAAATATTAGGCATTTTTATCTCAGAAAAATAATGTCTGATTTAATAAAGATAAAAAAAAACTACAGGCATCTGTTTAACCATTTTAAGTTAGCTGTTATAAGGCAATAAAGTAATTATTGAAAAAAATCGATATTAACCCATTAAGCGCTATTGATGCATACAAGCAACATTCTTAATATTTTTAATTAATTACTAAATAAGTTACTTTGATATATTATATTATTTGACCTGACGTAAATGTATGAAGAAAAATGTAAATATTTTGTCATATAAATATTTCGATCATTAAAAAAAAATGTAAGTGACTTTCTAACTTCACAATATTTCAGTATTTTATACGCGTGGCGCATGAAATAAAATTTCGAGTTAAGAAAAGCCCCGTGAAAATTTGTCTCGGGTCGCTGCGCGACCCTCGACAAATTTTCTACGCGGGGCTTTTCTAAACTCGAAATTTTACTTCATGCTTAGTCTGGGAGTGGAAACACTCGTTCCAAACTAAATATTGCACTTTTTGTATAAAATCGACGACTGCCTAAAAACTTACAGCGTATAGATTATTATTTTTTTTTTAAAGTCACAATATGTAACACAATAAGTCATTCATAGAAATCATAAAAAGAAGTGCAGAATTTTATCTAAAATTAACATTTAGAGTTAACCCTATAATTGCTCGGCCGGTAATGGGTTAATGTCATTTCTTGGTATTTAACGGGCCATTGCCTTTTGTTCTTAGCTCAATAAAATCGGTCAATAAATAACAGAGCTATCGCGTTGGTCGTTTTTATCGAACACCCGGTATTTAAATGATTTAAATTTTTATAGTTGTTTTAATTTTTTTCTCCAAATTAACTTATAAAGAAAAAAATGGAAATAAAAGGTAGGATAAAAGGTGTGTAACCCAATTATTTCTAACCAGTTTAACCTGGGTAACCCGAGAGCACTCCGGGGCACAAGGATTTCGCATGCGGGTTGGATTTTTCGAAGCGTGGGAGGGCCAGAAAATAATGACTGAATGACATGAGAAAATCTGCCAAAGCCAAAGAACGGCATGCGGGGGCCTATTTATGCAGCTTTACGTGTAATTTAATAAATTGCCCAATCGGGATCCGTTAAAAATTCTATATGTTTTTGCACACTTGAATGGTATCTAGATTTTGACAGAGATAAATATTTGAAAAGGCCAGGATATCGAGGTATTAACTATTTATTTATTCGAATATAGCTAATTATTATAATTATTTTAGAGATGTGCAGTTCATGAAATACAGATCAGTGTGATTTTTTTTCATTTCGATATAACATATAGTCCCATTTGCTGCGTAAAAAAATAAAGAAAGAACAATATTTTTTTGTATTACAAATGGAACGTAAATTATTCCTAAATAATAGACTTCTTATTGCTTTATTAATAGAACTTAGTGGATAATTTCAAAACTGTTGTAGGCTATAAAAATATTATTTAATCAATTTTTGAACTATCGATTAACTAAAGCTTATTAACATCTAACGTTAAAAAGATTTAGGGACTTAAAAATATTTGTACAATTCCATAATAAAAACAATTATTTTCTTTTGATATATTTGTACAATTCCATAATAATGACAATTATTTTCTTTTGATGATTTAAAATAATTTTGGGGAGAAACGAATAAACCCTAATTTTAAGCCCGCACCAACAAGCACGCCACGATAATTAAAAACAATTAAGACTATTACTTACAAATACTTTCATCAACTGAAACCCTAGTATATGGGCTTATCTCACGCGAGGAAATCCACTTCTCGTACTAATTGAAAATGTTAGCGCTTCCAAAAAGGGTTAATTATCCCCAATTTCATAAGCAGAACAAAATAAAATGATTCTTAAGTAGTTTAGTAGAGGGACAAAAACAAGCAAGGGCGATAATGTGTTTATGGTTAAATCCTGAAGCTCGAGTTAAACTATAATTCTTCTCGAAGCAACCTAGACTTTTTAATATCTACCTGTCGTTGGAGTAGTGGTGAAATATTTGAAGCATTATATAAGGTGCGCATTTAAAAACATAATCGAGAAGGCGTTGCTTTTTTGATAGAAGGAAATAAAACGAAAAAGTGAAGTCGCATCTTAGTTTACCGTTTGTCGTACCTGACATTGTATTAATCAATAGCTTATTAAATAAAATAAAACACATATCTTTCACTATATTCTCATTAATCACTTGGTGAAACATGATTAAATATATAAGTATGGATATTATTTAAATAAAAATCACTTGGTTCGTTTCAAAAATAAAACACTTTAACTTTGTTTGTAATACACAATATTTTTTTCTATTTTTGTGACTGCAGTTTCGGCAACAATTTGCCATTATCAAACGGAGTCACAAAAATAAAAAAATATTGTGTTATACAAAGTTAAAGTGTTTTATTTTATTGAATTAACATGTATAACGAAGTAGAAGCCTCCACCGTTCATAATTTAATAGCTTGTTAGTTTGCCTCGTTCTTATAATTGTATTATTTTTTCTTATTCTTATATTCCTTCGTGTGAGTGCGCATTAAAATACCGAGTAAAATAAAAAAACTTGTATGAAACTGGGTTAGATTAATATTGACAGGAGCGACTAACAAATTCACCCTACTTCACAATGTTTTGAAAATTTCACATCAAACTCGATCGTGTCTTAACTGAATACCTAATATAATTTAAAAATAATTGGGGGAAATTATGAACGTCAATTTTATGATGAATTCCCAAATACGATTCAATTTCAATTTCAATTTATTGATGTTATAACAAAAGTTTTACACAAGTCAAGTTACAATAGATAAATAATAAATAGATGTACAAAAAAAGTGTATAAAATACAGAAGATACATTAACATGTAGTCGAACAAACGAAAATGGTACATACAGATTAAAATAGACAATATGCAAGAGTCCAAAAAAAAATGGTAATGTGTCCATCATAGTACTTTCCCCCGTAAATTGCGTATTAAATCACTTTTTAAAGTTTGTAAAGAGGCTAATGAATCACCCTGTAGAAAATTTTGTTTGAAAGTTCCCGAAAAACGTTCTTCTTTTTATAACATATTACGAAGTGGTCCTCAATAACTAGATAAAACACACAACTTTTGAAATATCTCAAAAACTAAGAGTGCGATGACAAAAAGTAAGTGAACAATACATCTTCATTTTGTTATTTTCTACAACTTTTATTTGAAAGAATTTTTTGTTTGATGAACATTTATTGTAAAAATCTGAAAAAACTGAAAAACGCTAAGAGTAAAGTACCACTTTCGGTTTTTCGATTTTCACCAAAAGCTTTTCAGTTCTTCCGATTGTAACAAAAAGCTTAAGTTTCAAGTTTCATCTCGATATCTTTAGCGGTTTTTGCGGTACAGCGCACACAGACACACACACAGACACACAGACAGACAGACATTTTTCAAAAATGGTCTTATTCGACTCAGAGGACCTCAAAACGGATATTTCCGCTAAAATTTTTGATTCGAAAATTTTCACGAAAACAATACTTTCCCTTTGTATTACATACGGGGGAAAGTAATAAAGTGTTAGATGTCATTATCAAAAAACTCATCTGTGCTGAAATCAGCATGCTCGAGAAGGAATTCTTCTAGCACTTCTCGGAATTTATTGAGCGGAAGATTTTGTGTGCTATGACTAAGGTGATTAATGAACTTAATGCCGTGATATCTTGTTCCAGTTAGGGATCTCTGTAATCTCGATTGTGGCAAATTCAAGTCAGATTTTCCTCTGGTCTCATATGAGTAATTACGTACTGGCATAGCTGCAATATTACGTTTAACGTGCATCATTCAAGGATGTAGATACATGGTAGGGTTAGTATTTGCAATTGCTTAAAATAAATTCTACATTCTTCTTGATACTTAGCACCAGCAACTATTCTTACTGCTCGTCTTTGCAATTTAAAGATCCGATGCCTACAAGATGCATGGCCCGAAACAAAAATGCCATATATTAAGTGACAGTGGAAAGTTCCATAGTATGCTGTTCTCAGAACGGTGCGGGATACTTTATTTGATAATACTCTTAAACCAAATACCGACTTATTTAATTTTCCACTTAAGTAATCGCCATGAGCAAACCATGTTAATTTAGAATCAAGATGGATACCCAAAAAACGGACAGTCTCTGCATATTCGTCATTTTCAGCATCTTTTTTTCTGAGCGTAAATAGCATTTCAACCGTCTTACTGTTGTTTAAACACAATTTTTTAGGGGCAAACCACTTCGATGCATTTGATTTAGTGGCGACATTTAGTTCCGATGCTTCTACTAAATTGCTACCCCTACTTAAAAGAGTGGTGTCGTCGGCAAACAATACCGAATTATTTTGTCCGATTTTGTCTGGGAAGTCGTTTGTAAAGATCAAAAATAATAATGGCCCTAAGACTGACCCTTGAGGTACACCGTTTTCTATTAGGCGATAGCTGGATCGTTCACCGTCAATGAAAACCTTTTGCTTTCTATTTTGTAAATAGGATTGCAGTAGGCTGATGCTATTTACAGAAAAGCTATATTTTGCTAGTTTATTAATCAGAATCTTGTGAGATACACAGTCAAATGCTTTACTGAGATCTAGAAATGTAGCTACAGAAAAAGATCCAGTTTCGAAGCATTCGACTGTGTACTCCACAAATGCAAGAACAGCAGAAACCGTCGACATTCCACGGCGAAAACCAAATTGATTTTGTGAGAATAAATTGTTTGTATTATAGAAATCAATTATTTGATCCTTCATAATACGTTCAATTACCTTTGATAGGGCAGGTAGAAGGCTAATAGGTCTATAGTTATTTGTATTAGACTTGTCTCCCTTTTTACAAATAGGGACAACCTTAGCACATTTAAATGCGTCTGGAAAGATACTACTCACAATGATATCATTTAGTAATCTAGTTAGTGGTACCGAAATTATGTCGATAACTGGTTTCAAAATATCCACAGAGATTCCATATATATCGGAACTTTTGGTGTTTTTCATTCCTTTACATGCATCCCGAATCTTGACTACAGACACTTCTTGGAAATTGAACGTACTATTGCATGTGACAGATATGTTTAAGGGATCATTATCGGATGGTGTGATGTTCTCTAAAAGTAGTCCTGAAACAGTGGAAAAATATTGGTTGAATTCTTCACAAGAAATATCACTATTTCGCTCTTGATTTATTGTAGGAGTTAATCTTGCAGAATTTATGAGTTTCTATAACGATTTCTGGTGATGTGCAGACTGAGAAATGTAATCATCATTTGCTTTAATTTTAGCATCTTTTATTGACTCTCTGTAAACTTTTTTAAAGTTATTCATCACGATCTGATATGTCAATTACTTGAGAGAAAAAGATAATTGAATGCTTGTTATAAAACGTCAGAAATGACACAATCTTTATACAATTTATGTGTCACAAAGTTGCATCTGTCACAATGACGAGACAGTCCAACTACTTCGCAATTGACATTTTATGTTAAAATTTATGTCTGCGATATTTTCGAGGATTATGCTACATATTTTTTTTAGACATTTTGCCTTTTTAGGCGTTGCGGTTTTAGTGTCACAAAGTTGCATCTGTCACAATGACGAGACAGTCCAACTACTTCGCAATTGACATTTTATGTCAAAATTTATGTCTGCGATATTTTCGAGGATTATGCTACATATTTTTTTAGACATTTTGCTTTTTTAGGCGTTGCGATTATTGTGACAATTTTTGTGACGATTACAATATGTTCAGACAATGTTTTAAGCGTTGAATTTTGTTGAGTTACCACTGTTTGTAGAAATTGTCATATTTTAAACAGTCGTTTTTTTTATAAAATCAGCTGGTTCAGTTAAAAACCTGATTGAGTTAGCTGTGAAATTTTCAAAACATTGTGAAGTAGGTCGTACGCGACTTTGAAAAATTGCTTTAAACAAGGCAAACTAATGATACTGATTTACACAATTTGACACAAAGTTGCACAAAATTGCATCTGTCACAATGACGAGACAGTCCAACTACTTCGCAATTGACATTTTATGTCAAAATTTATGTCTGCGATATTTTCGAGGATTATGCTACATATTTTTTTAGACATTTTGCCTTTTTAGGCGTTACGGTTTTTGTGACAATTTTTGTGACGATTACAATATTTTCAGACAATGTTTTAAGCGTTGAATTTTGTTGAATTACCACTATTTGTAGATATTATCATATTTTAAACAGTCGTTTTTTTTTATTATAAAATCAGCTGGTTCAGTTGAAAACCTGATTGAGTTAGCTGTGAAATTTTCAAAACATTGTGAAGTACGTCGTACGCGACTTTGAAAAATTGCTTTGAACAAGGCAAACTAATGATACTGATTTACACAATTTGACATTTATGTCAGGTATGACAAAACGTAAATTAAGCTGGGATTTCACTTTTTCGTTCCATTTCCTTCTATGAAAAAAGCAACGCCTTTTCAATCGGGTTTTTAAATGAACACCTGATATAATCACTATTGACACAATTCAGATTTGCATGTCACTTGTTGCGTTTTTTTTTTTTGATCTTTTCTAATAAATCTATGTGATTTTTACCAAAATCCGATCATCAATTGTTTTTTCTTTAATTATTTCGAATTGAGTCGCGAATTGTATGCATGAATTTTCAGATTTAAAATAAACTTTGTGATTTGTATTTCGAATTAGGTCGCGAATTGTATGCACTTTTATTAAGTCAGCTTTAGTTTTAGCTATAGGATTTTTTTTATATTTAAAATAAACTTTGTTTATTTTTCACAAATCTCTGTGATTTTTATTAAAGTGCAAATTTTTGTAAACGCTTTTTTAACATGATGGAATTTTTAAGCACTTTGAATAATTTCGGTTAACTTTGGCTTCTGTAATTTTGTTAATAATTGCTCGCTTTAATTTTTCTAATTTTTTTCTAATTGTATGCACTCTAAACAGTCAACTTTATGTAAATTTGTAATTTGATTGAGGGTTTTAGGTTTTTTTTCAGATTTAAAATAAGCTTTGTTTATTTTCACAAATCTCTGCAATTTTTTTGGGTTATTTAGATGCTTTTTTAACATGATGGATTTTTTAAGCACTTTAAATAATTTCGGTTAACTTTGATTTAGTCAACTTAGGCTTTTCAGTCAACTTAAGCTTTTCCAATTTGTTTATTAAAGTTTAGTAATGCATAAATAATACACCCGAATTTGTTTTTGTTCTAAACTAAGAAAATAAAATCAACTCTATTTATTTTATGTCATAAATTTAACTGCAGAATAAGTTTAAAATTGATCGTCTAACGAAGGGTTTCACTCCCAGATTAAGCATGAAGTAAAATTTCGAGTTTAGAAAAGCCTTGAAATAAAACACTTTTTCTCCTTTCTTCACAAGTTTATTTTATACCAGATGTACATTTCGGTCACCATGTGACCATTATCAATGGTTTGATAAGTATCAAACCATTGATAATGGTCACATGGTGACCGAAATGTACATCTGGTATAAAATAAACTTATGAAGAAAGGAGAAAAAGTGTTTTATTTCAAGTTATTATCATCTTCACGTAACTCACCCAAACTCATTTAGAAAAGCCTGATAATTTGGATTTGCAAATCCAAATTTTCAGGCTTTTCTAAACTCGAAATTTTACTTCATGCGTTACGCGTATAAATCACTTACTTTAACAATTGATAATTGGCATACTAAATATATTTCACTCTAACCAATTAGTTAGAGTGAAATATATTTAGTATGCCAATTATCAATTGTTCAAATTACGGAGAAAATGCCATGTGTCCATCATAGCATTTTCTCCGTAATTTTAACAATTGATAATTATTGGCATATTAAATTTATTTCACTCTATTTATTTATTTCACTATATTTTGATTTTGTTTAATATTATTTTATGTGTCAATTTCGTGCTTCGAACAGAACTAACAATTTGTTAATTCTTTAATCGTATTATTAAGAAATATGCAATTCTTATTATTATTAATTTAAAAATTCCCTAATTTGTCGCTAAAAAGGCCGAATTTCCCTGACTTTTCCCGACGAATAAAATCCCCTGACTTTCCCGGTTTTCCTGGTTGGTCGCCACCCTGTATAAATACAAAAATCAATTTTCTACATTTTAAGTCACTTTTTGGTGGGTTTATATGTTTCATTAATTTTTCATTTTCATTTCTCTTAACGCTTTTATTATTAACATTTTATAATTGTAAAATAAAACTGTTGGTATGTATTCAGAACAAATATTGATGATGATTATCATTATTTGATTGATTTCTTTTATTAATATCGAAATAAAACAAGACTTTCTGGTATATTTTCAAAATTTTTATTCAAAATTTTAGCTTCTCTAGTTCTATTTCATATAGCTGAATGTTATTAATTCTTATATCGAAGAAAAGTATGTCAATTTCTTTATAATTTATCCATGCATTTTTATCAGAATCTGGCGTTTGTTTGATTTTTTAGCGGGTATCAATGTTTTTTTTATTATTTTCTATAATTTCGACCAACTTTGAGTTCTCTGTAATATTAAATTTTACCAATGTATGTAGAAAATCGACGTTTTTGTTGTACAATCAGTTTTATTTTCAACTGGAAATTATTGGCGCGTTACCGGTAAATACTATGTGTTAATATTTTAAACATCATTAGACGATATTAAATTTTTCAAATCAACATGTGTAGAGTGTATCTGTCTCACTAATTAAGTAATTTTCCTAAAAATATTAACATTTAATTAAACACATTTTCTAAAAATTGTCAAAAAATTTACAAATCAATAAACTTTGCAAATGTTGACATTTTCAGCAAAACATAAAATGCCATTATAGCTTTTTCGGTTTCTTTAATTTTTCGTACAAATCGATCAAATTAAATTTATTTATTTATTTTCGACAATACAATATAAAATACTACAATTTTATTGATATCAGGTATTAGAATTTAAAAAAATACGTTAAAAAATATTAGCAAAAATTAGTAATAAAATGAAAAAAATAATACAGGACATTTATCTTTTACGTATACATATCACGATTTTAAGATTTATATTTTCAGATATTCGTTGTTTTATTAAAAACATTTAATTTGAAGGCTCTAACGAGTGTTTCCAATCCCAGATTAAGCATGAAGTAAAATTTCGAGTTTAGAAAAGCCCCGCGTAGAAAATTTGTCGAGGGTCGCGCAGCGACCCGAGACAAATTTTCACGGGGCTTTTCTAAACTCGAAATTTTACTTCATGCGCCACGCGTATTAAACATTGATTTAAAGTGAAGTTCAAAATATACTGCATAGGTTTGATTACATGTTCACTAATTTTACCAATATTGATATGGAATGTCCGAAAGTATACTTAAAAGCAAAAATCTCTGTATGTCAATATTTAACAAAAATCACAAATTTTAGATAAAATCATCAAAACCAACACACGTCATAAACGTTTCAAAAAACTTCAGAACTGTGAAAATTAGGGCAAATTGATAACAATGTAAAAATTTACCAAATCATCAAAAATATAAAATTCCAAAGGAGTAATTGGGCCCGTTCATCAGAGACAACAACTGGGAGTTTACTGCCAACTGTTGGAGAGTTCTCTGAAAAAATCCCAAACACATTTACGATTATCAATACGGTCATTATTGTTAATCGTAAATGTGTTTGGGATTTTTGCAATCGTACAAAATAAACCAACCGGAGGACCGTTCATTACTTACCAACTTACATCACAAACAAATCCAAACATGTTGAATGTTGAACATTGATTAGTGGAACTTCACCTAATTTTTAAAACTAACTTAAAAAGATAATTGTTCACCCCCCGCCCTTAAAATTGCTCTCTGGATTCGTATCTGTGTGTAAATACACTTAAAAGAAAAAAAAAACCTGTATATTAATCTTTCTTTGGAACAAATCAAGTTCCTAGAAAATCAAGCAAAATTTTAAAAATGGATTCTACGAATCCAACTTTTGCCTAACTGATTTCATTCTAACTTCCACGAACATCCCCCAAAACGTTTCCAGAATAACTCTCAGGGGATTAACCCAACAATTTCACACCACCTCACAACCGTTTATTTTTTTTTGTCCCTCAACTAATTACAATTTTACGACCCCGAAAATCCATTGTCCGAAAACCGAGGGGGTCGTTCGATGAACGGGCTTTCCACTAATTGCACCCATAAAAGTCGGGACCGCTTTTATTTCACCCGAAAGGGCGACACACGATCTCGTTACGCCGATTTTTTTCGAATTTTTATTTTCGCTTATTTCGTGCGAGTATCGGCTTTCGCGAGGCAATTTTGTTTTACTCTTGAGCTCAGCTCGTAACTAGACCGCTAAATGCTTCTGCGAAACGGAGGGAGATTTACGAGCCCGGAGAAACAGATGACGGCGATTTTCCCGGACAAAGGAACGACCATCGGAAGTTTGGGTGGGTCCGAAAATATTTATTTCCGAATAATTAACACGGACAAGTGTTGCTTTATGGTTTTGGGTTTCTTAGAAAGGAAGTGATTTTTTTCGTAAAAGCACCAGATGAATAATGTTGGGGGGGCATTTGAAGTGGGCTTTGTACAATTTTGGCAAAATTAGTGGTTGTTGAAAGGTTTATCTTGAAGAAATACACAAATCAATTTTATTACATAGTATAAGAAATCTATAATCAATCTACGACCAGATTTTATTTTGTAGCTCCGTAAAATATTTAATGCTTTAGAAGTTCCATTGCCAAAAAAAGTTCAAGAACCGCTAAACTAAATAAATGAATTAATAGTTCCTGTTTTGATCCTACAGATAATAATTTTTCACGATCTAAAATTTAACGAAATAAGCACTAAATAAGCATATAAATGCAAAACAAGCAAAAACCCGAAGAAGCTTGAAAAAAAGCAAAAAAGGAAAAACATTTTTAGTGTACAATGATTCAACTTTCTAAAGGTCGTACACAGTTTAATAATTCGTGTTGATGCTTTTAATTTTCAGCATAAGCTTTTAGATTTGTAATAAATAATCATTAGAGCTCGGATTTCTAAGCAAACAAGAAATCCGAGCTTTAATGATTATTTATTACAAATCTAAAATGTAGACAGACTTTAGTTCTGATTAGTGTTATGAGTTGGCGAAAACTCTCGAGCACGTTCTCTATGACCGAAATGGCGAAATAAAGAGAACGTTCTGTTGGGGAACGACCTTGATAATTTTCTGCTCGCTGTTTTCACACGGGCTAAATGCGCTAACATCAATTATTTTCCTCCCACATACTATTACATACTCTCCTTTTTTTTTTTTAGCAAATCACTGATTTTTATCATCAAATCTGGCGTTTTCCACTTTCGGATTTAGACAAATTGTTTGTGATTCAGACGTGGCTAAATTCTCGTGTTTGTTGGAAGTTTTCAGTGACAATCTAGTGATTTACTGTCATCAGAAAGTGAATAAAGTTAAAACAGTCGAACGTGCTGTCAAAACTATAAAAAATTGGGAAATAATTTGATAAATTTCCATGATTTCTGTCAACTTTGACAATTTGATAAATTTCGATGATTTCCGTCAAATTTCACATTTTTAATTGCATTTTAAATAATTCCGTCAAATGTGGTATTTTCAATATTCGACGTTTTCAATCGTTTTCCGATAATTTTCGCACAAATTGATATTTTTGACGTTAATAATCAAATTATATTTTGACAATTTTCACACGGATTGAAATTTCATTTTATTTTGCATTTTCACGAATAACATGTTCGTAATTTTATATATGATTTTTATTTTATTTATAAACGGATACCACCTTTTTTTACAAAATATTAACATAATATAAATTAAATAACAAAAATTAAGATAAATAAAAATCGAACATTTGACGAATAAATTACAAAAGCAATTATGTAAAATAAAGCTTAGTAATAAACTACCAAAGAACAATTTTTACTAACAAAATCCCACAAGTAATCAAATTATTAATTTAACAACTTAATAATTTCTTAACTTTTCTCACATCAATCCTACGAATAAAATGACTTTGTAAAAAGTGTAGAAATAGTTAAAAACTGTTGAAAATATAAAAAATGTCAAAATAATGGAAAACTGTAGAAAATGTAAGAAGTGTCAAATGAAATATAGTAAAACATCTCTAAAGTGTCAAAGTCAACAATTTTATCCATTTAAATACAATGAATGTATGACGTTTCGAATTATATTTTGACAATTTTCATATGATAATTTATCAAATTCATTGATAATAAGCACATTGTGTCTCGAAATGTACGTCTAAAGATACAAATAAGAAGTGAAGTAAGGAAGAACAGTCTTTTTTAGTGTAATATATTAGAACATTATTTGAACGCACAAATTTAAATTTTTTTTTTCTTCAAGACATATTTATATAATTTTTAGCATTGGATGACATTTTTGACATTTGTTACCATTTACGTCAAGACATTACATGACATTTTTGACAATAGATTATATTCTTGATATTTTTTTTATATTTTATATATTCTTTATTACGGGAGACCATTAAAAATACAACAATATATACACAATAATCACAAAACAATACAAAAACAAACAAAAAATGTACAAATGAATACAGTCAGAGACAGAAGTTACATCTAATAAAAGAGGACCAAATAAATAATTATATAAAGGACCTTAAGAGGAGTTAATCGATCTTAAAGAAAGTCTTTTAAAACGGTTCAACGAGACACCAAAAAAATCTATTGATTCGCCATAAGAATTAACATATCTTATTAAATTGTTTTGTGGGCTGTTATAGCCATACAGAGTAATGTGGTGTACGTCAGCAAGAAGTTTTTGTTGTCTGGTTGAGCGAACTGGAACGTTAATGCCAATAGACGACAAAATGGATGGGCAAAGTATCAGTCCATTCAGTATACGATATGCGAAGCATAGCATAAAATAAATCCTTCGTTTTCCAAGGAACAAAAAACCGAGATATGTACGAAGTAGGTCATAATTATTACTATCGTACGAAAGGTTTGACCGGTAGCAAATGAGTTTTATCATTTTACGTTGTACACGTTCTAATCTATCAATGTGATATTGATAGTGCGGTGACCAAATTATGCAGCAATAGTCTAGAATTGGTCTGACTAAGGTGGAGTATAATGTCATTAAAGTACGGATAGATTTGAAATGTATAGTAATACGCCGTATGAAACCAATTCTTTGGAATGCTTTTGCAATAATTAAATCTAAGTGCTCATGAAATTGAAATTTACAGTCAAGTAGAACGCCTAAATCATTGATTTTATAAACCCTCTCTAAAAGATTACTATCTAGAAAATAGATAGCCGGTAAATAGATCCCTTGTTTTCTTGAAAAACGAATATATTTGCATTTAGTTGTGTTCAAATGCAAATCATTACTGGAGCACCATATAATAAGCTGATACAGATCATTCTGCAAGATGCGACAATCGTCACTGGTGGTGATTTTACGATACAGCTTCATATCATCTGCATAAAGCAAAACATTTGATTGAAATTCTTTACCAATATCATTGATAAAGATGAGAAATAGCAATGGTCCAATGTGAGAACCCTGGGGCACACCTGAAGTTGCATTTATTACAGAACCAGAAACTGCATCATTTTTTTCACCACATGTTGTCTACAACTTATGAACGACCGGAGCCACTCAATCATGGACCCAGCAATACCATACATTCGAAGTTTGTATAAAAGCCTACAGTGCCTAACTCTGTCAAACGCCTTACTAAAGCCGGTATAGATCGAGTCTACCACGGCCCCTTCCTCCATCGCGTCGGTAATGAAATTGGAGTATACAAACAAGTTGGAAGCATGTTACGTTCTTGGGCTGCTTTGTTCTAACGTAACAGTTCGTTACGGAATAATGTATCTATCCGTAACGTTGTGGGGACTACCGGAATACTCACCGCTCAGCCAAGACTAACTCAGTGTCCTCAGGGAGAGGTACGACCCAAAGATATTAACAGCGCCACCTACTCGTAAAATGAGCGACGACGATAGTCCATGATCAAGTAGGAAGTCAACTAACCACAACACATACGCAAGATATCGATATTTAATAAATACACCGTTACAAATTTGTAAGTTGCAATTAATAATGAATTTATTATTTGTATGCAATTAATTGATTTGCGACAGTTACAATAAGTTAATAAATCAGTTCAACCTGTGTAATTCTACCTAAAGCGTACAAAAAAAAAATTATATATATACCAATTAGGTGATATTTGGTGATATTAAACCGCTGATTTAACAATGGACGGTAACGTCTTTTATTCTTTTGAATACTGCAGTGTTCAATTACAAAAGCTTATACAATGAAAATATAATTAATTTATATAAAAAAAATAGCGCTTAAGGTTGTCTCGCTCGTAGCGGACGAACTTAAGGTTCGTGAACTATTAACCTGATAATTATTAAACAATTACAAAAAAAAAACTACGAAATTATTATTTGCAACAAAATGCACCAAAGCATCAAAATTCGTTGGATTGTTTCGCGACCGTTTTTTTAAGAAGAGAAAACAAAAATAAAACTTTAAAAGTTACTCATCGAGTTGGGTTTTCTCTTGTCGTGGTTTCGAGATGATGCGACCGCTCCCGCACAGGATTTTCTCGTGGTGCACGAAGGATACAGAAGGACGGTCTCACAGCTTCCAGTACGGCAAAAGTCCGGACAAGGAAACGGCCAAATGTGATATTCCAGTCACCAAACAATCTCTCAAATTCCAATTAGAACTTATCTCAGAACGTAGCCAATGGCAATTTTAGCTCGAGTTCAGCTCTATTTTAGCTAAAGTTAGCTCTATGTTAGCTAAAGTTAGCTCTATGTTAGCTCTATTTAAAACATTACGAAATGCCTTAGAAAATATTCTATCCGAAACTGATTTATAATGAACTTACCCCTAGTTGTTGGCGGGAGCTATTTTCGATGCGATTGTCTTCGCAAGTCGCGTCCGTACGAAGGGTTTCAAAAGCGGCGATAGCCGATAGTGGAAATTCAGCTCCAAAAAGGAATCCAAAACTCACTCAATATAGACAGCGAATTCCACACAAGTAATTCTTATAAATGCGAACAGCTCTTCGTGAGAAAATTAATTCTCAATAGAGAAGAAAATTACGTTTTACCGTTTTGACGGACGCTTTGCTAAACAAACCTTTTTTTTTGTTTTCCTAAACGACGGCCAACGGCGGAAGTTGTTGCCGGTCACAGCCAACTGCGAACTATTAAATTACACCCTTTCGAAATAATGTAGGCAACTCAATGTACACATTTTAACTAAATTAATTTTCTAATAATAAAAAGTCCTACTGGCGTTTTCGACCCGTAACAACTCCCCCTTCACTCCCCGAGGAAAACTTCCACGGAAGTTTTTCGAGTATGAGGAAAGCGGCAAAACAGTCAGCACTATCAACACAAAATTACAACTAAAGAGGGATGTAATTTCCAGGGCTATATGCGACTAACTCGACATAGCTACTACCCAAGGTCTCCAAATAACCAATAAAGCAAACCAACATGTAGCAACTAACTTGATCATAAAAGTGATTAAATCTGAAATCTTTAGAATCCCAGCTGATTTAGCACCTATGAACTCGCCAAAATATTACATCTCTCAAAAAAGTAACTCCTAACGAGATCAGGAACATAACCCAAACCAAAATCCAAACTCATAACTTCAAACAACCATAATTAAGAAAATCTGCTAACATTACCTAACACACTAATCAGGAGGATGAGACTTTAAATCTTTGGCATGCCATACGCCACAATCTTTATTATTCATATCCAGTAAACGGTATGTCCATGGAGATATGACTTGAGCTACCATAAAAGGGCCTATATACTTAGGGGAAAATTTTGTGGTGACATAATTACTAGCATCCGACCGTACATAATTCTTTCTCCAAACCTTTTGATTCAGTTGATAACGAACATCTCTACGCCGTAGGTTGTACGTCGTTCTGGATCTCTCATATGCCTTTACTAAACGAGTACGCACATCAGAAAATAAATCAGAGACAGATTTTGGAGCAGCGGTTTTATACTCAGTACGATTGATTTGAATGTTTTCCGTGTCAACTTTATTCTCATTCTCAAGAAATACCTCTCGACCGAACATAAGGAAATTAGGAGTAAAACCCGTAACTTCGTGTCTAGAAGAACGGATTGCAAAACCAATCTTAGGGAGATATTGGTCCCAAATTCGATGATTATCATGAACGTACGATGTAAGCATAGTTTTAATAACGCGATTAACACGTTCAACAGGATTTGCCTGGGCGTGATAATATGCAGTGTAAGATAACTTAATGTTGTATTGTGACGCTAACTGTTTAAATAACTTACTGCGGAATTGAACTCCGTTATCGACAATGATAGTAGATGGCGCGCCGAATAGTAATATGACATTTTCTTCTAAAATTTTAACAATACCGGGCGCGGTAGCAGATCTTAAGGGAAATACTAATACAAACTTGCTAAAACAATCTGAAACGACTAAAATATATAAATAACCCTTAGAAGTACGAGGCAGAGGGCCCATAAGATCCACAGATAGTAATTGCCACGGTTTCGAGACGGTAGGAGCTTTACTTAGCATTAGACCTGAAGGTGATTTCTGCTCAGGTTTCGTGGAGACACAGACAACACAGTTTTTGATATATCTGGCGACGTCCGTTTTTAAATGTGGCCAATAAAATTTATTGAAAATACGAGCGGTAGTTTTAAAAATTCCTCCATGACCGCAAGTAGGAGTATCATGATTTAAACGTATTAATTTGCTGCGATCTTCTTTCGGTACGACTTTCTTCCAGTTATAGTGTTCGTCAGTTAAAGGGGGGTAACGTGATTTTACATATTTAAAAATTTGATCATTGCTATCGATTCGCCAAGCAGGATATCTTTTTGGATGATTGCGAATCTTTTCCAGCATGCGATTATACCACGGGTCAGAAGTCCTAAAAGTCTCCACGCATTCGATTGACTCAATAACGGGGACAGCACGTGATAACATATCGGGAACGATGTGTTCTTTTCCCTTTCGGTGAATGATCTCAAAATTGTACGGTTGTAATCGTAACGACCATCTTGCAAGTCGTCCTTGTGGATCCTTCAAACGATGTAACCATAACAATGAATGATGGTCAGTAATAACTTTAAAGTGAAATCCTTCCAAATAATGGCGTAGTTTTTCGACAGCCCAAATAACGGCTAAACATTCTCGTTCAGTAGTAGAATAATTTCGTTCTTGATTCGTTAAAGAGCGTGATAAATAGCAGATAACCTTTTCGCCGTCTTCAAAATTTTGCGCGAGTACTGCGCCAAGACCGTACGCAGACGCGTCCGTTTGTAAAATAAATGTACGTTCAAAATCAGGACAATGTAATACCGGAGCCGTAATTAAGCATTCTTTAATTTTTCGAAACGAATCCGAGCAGTTTTCGGACCAATTCCATTTGACATTCTTTTTAGTTAAGTGCGTTAACGGTGCAATGAGGGTGGAAAATTCGGGAACGAATCGCCTGTACCAGGAGGCAGTGCCTACGAAAGATCGAACTTCACTAACATTTTTAGGTGACGGAACATTAACTATGGCTTGTACCTTTTCTGGGTCGGGATGGAGGCCATGAACATCAACAACAAACCCCAAATATTTAATTTGCGAGCGAGAGAACTTACATTTATCAAAATTTACTACTAATCCGGCAGAATGAAGTCGCTCGAACACGATAGAAAGAACTTCTAAGTGTTTGTCAAAGTCTTGGGTAACAATAACGATATCGTCCAGATAACAGTAGACGTATTGATCTAAGTCGTGGCCTAAAACTTGGTCCATCAGACGTTGATATGTACCAGGGGCATTAGTTAACCCAAACGGCATGACTCGAAATCGGTAAAGGCCATTTGCTACACAAAAGGCAGTATAATCTCTACTATTTTCCGCAATAGGAACTTGCCAATACGCACTTTTAATGTCTAAAGAACTTAAATATTTGGCGTCTCGTAACTTGTCAAGGATGTGCGAAATTAAAGGTAAAGGATAAGCATCCTTTCGGGTGACTGAATTCAGTAATCGATAGTCCACACAGAATCGATATGTGTTGTTTTTCTTCGGAATGAGACAAACTGGGGAAGACCAAGGGCTTTTACAAGGCTCGATAAGTCCCTCATCTAACATATGTGAGATTTCTTCTTCAATTATTTTTTGTTTTGGTGGCGATACAGGATAAAATCGTTGTTTTATGGGTCTAGTACCAGGCATAACCTCTATTTCATGTTCTACTAGGGTAGTGCGGCCTAAACTTGTACCCATTAAGGTTCTTTTATCTAATACGAAATTATCTAAAGCCAGTTTTTGTGCTGACGTAAGTGAGTCTTTGGACTCGAGACAATTCACGGAAACTTCAGGTCGGTCTGGTGAAAAATGCCAAACATTTTCTTTTAAATTAGGAATTAAATCCATCACTAACCAAAAATCTATTCCTAATATTAAAGTATGCGATAATTCAGGAACTACCAAAACATCGATTATCTTAGTCTTATGTAATAATTGAAAGGGCACCGATACCGTGCCTATAGCATTACACATATTACCGTTTGCAACTGTACACTGAACTGGCTGCGGTGTAAGAAACAGACCAACTTTTTGAAGAAGGTGCCAACCAGGAGTACCAAGAATAGTACGGGTCGCTCCAGAATCAAGTAGACCGAGCATCTTATAACCAAGTACGCTAAGTTCTAAATATGGGCGTTGATCATTTCCAGCGTGGGATAATACGTAGTCAAGTAAAATGCGTTTAGATGAATAATCGATCGTTAATTCTTGTTTGATCGGAGTACTCACACGATCACTTAAGTTCTCCGTAAGGCGTTTCCCGAGGAACATTTCGGACAAGTACGGACGGTTACATTCATAGTACCGCAACGATAGCATAGCAGCTTTTTCGGCAAAGGACAATTACGCAATACGTGTCCGGATTTAAGACAGTTCCAACACGATAAATTAGGTACATTGACGGTATTAATTGCATGTGCAGTATTCCCAGTACTTCTAGAAACCGAAGGTGCTGTAGCACTGACGTAAGCAAAGTCTGGCTCGACATGTTGGTGATGAAGTCGCGACGGTGGTTGATAGTTATCTGAGCGAAATTTCTTAACTTCCAGTTTCAGACATTCGTCTTCTAAATCTCTTAAAGTCGTTACAGCGGGAAGTTGCATAGTATAGAATGGAGCTAAATTACGTGAAACGATATTAAGTTGAATATCATCTGGTATGTCTCCGTAACGTCGAAACATCGCAGTCATACACGCTAAATACTCTACAAAAGATTCCGAAGGAGCTTGTGTTCGTAACATAATATCTTGAAATAACCGTGCACGGTAATCGGGTGGTTCATAGTGTTTACGCAACAGGTCGGTTAAACTTTTCCAATCGTGAAAACGATTACGATTTGCCCTAAACCACAATAATGCCTTGCCTTCAAATAAATCAATAGCCGAATCTAACAATTGACGGTCTGATACATGTCTCGCAATCTGCAGTTCTGTCACACGTTCTAAAAAATTATGTAAGGTTAAACCTTTTGGATCGCCGCTAAATTTCAAGTTCCAACGCTCTACCGGTTGTGATCGCATAGATCGATGTTGAGATCTGGAGGTATTATCAAGTTCGACCGCATCTTCTGAATCGGAACTACTGAGTTCGCGCGTGTTGTTTTCAAATAAAAGACTGATATTCGGTTCCGTTTCGCTTGGATCGGATTTATTAAGTTCGTTCACCCGTTGAAGAATTTCAATAACTAATTTCGATCGAACATTATCTTGCTCTTGTGATAAAGTACAACTTTGAAGTCGATTAATACGCTTTAAAATATGAATGGATCGCGTTTGTAGAGCGTCTGATTTAAGTTTACTCTTACCGGATAAAACTTTGGAGACAGCTACGTCCAGATCTTTTAATTTAATTTCGATATTTTTAAGTTCCGTTTCGACATCAATGTTATGTGTAGGATATTGTAAAGGTCGATTTAAATTTTCTAAAGTCAGTAAAGGTCTTAGACATGAACGAAGATCTTCTTTAGTTTGATCAGTTGTAGTTTTAATACCGCGGATTGTTAATTCGTAAATTAGCTCATCTTTTCTCAAATAAGTAACATTAATCTCCATTGTATCTGACATATCGTTACCAACAATTAAAGCGATACAATAATAATAAGAGGTAATAACAGCAAAGAATGAAATAATTGCGAAAGACAAACTCCCCCCCCTTCTTAAAAGGAAGAAAACAAAAAAAACTCGGAAAATTCCCTTAATGACACCAAACCGAAAAGAAAACTTAGAACACGATCTAAATAACAGAAAACCTTATTAACAGGCTGTGCACTAATTGCTACTGAAAACCAAAAAAAAAACTGTCAATAATTACGTTGTGCCTAAATGAAACTAACGACAACGATAATTAACGTTGGGCGCCAATTTGTTACGTTCTTGGGCTGCTTTGTTCTAACGTAACAGTTCGTTACGGAATAATGTATCTATCCGTAACGTTGTGGGGACTACCGGAATACTCACCGCTCAGCCAAGACTAACTCAGTGTCCTCAGGGAGAGGTACGACCCAAAGATATTAACAGCGCCACCTACTCGTAAAATGAGCGACGACGATAGTCCATGATCAAGTAGGAAGTCAACTAACCACAACACATACGCAAGATATCGATATTTAATAAATACACCGTTACAAATTTGTAAGTTGCAATTAATAATGAATTTATTATTTGTATGCAATTAATTGATTTGCGACAGTTACAATAAGTTAATAAATCAGTTCAACCTGTGTAATTCTACCTAAAGCGTACAAAAAAAAAAATTATATATATACCAATTAGGTGATATTTGGTGATATTAAACCGCTGATTTAACAATGGACGGTAACGTCTTTTATTCTTTTGAATACTGCAGTGTTCAATTACAAAAGCTTATACAATGAAAATATAATTAATTTATATAAAAAAAATAGCGCTTAAGGTTGTCTCGCTCGTAGCGGACGAACTTAAGGTTCGTGAACTATTAACCTGATAATTATTAAACAATTACAAAAAAAAAACTACGAAATTATTATTTGCAACAAAATGCACCAAAGCATCAAAATTCGTTGGATTGTTTCGCGACCGTTTTTTTAAGAAGAGAAAACAAAAATAAAACTTTAAAAGTTACTCATCGAGTTGGGTTTTCTCTTGTCGTGGTTTCGAGATGATGCGACCGCTCCCGCACAGGATTTTCTCGTGGTGCACGAAGGATACAGAAGGACGGTCTCACAGCTTCCAGTACGGCAAAAGTCCGGACAAGGAAACGGCCAAATGTGATATTCCAGTCACCAAACAATCTCTCAAATTCCAATTAGAACTTATCTCAGAACGTAGCCAATGGCAATTTTAGCTCGAGTTCAGCTCTATTTTAGCTAAAGTTAGCTCTATGTTAGCTAAAGTTAGCTCTATGTTAGCTCTATTTAAAACATTACGAAATGCCTTAGAAAATATTCTATCCGAAACTGATTTATAATGAACTTACCCCTAGTTGTTGGCGGGAGCTATTTTCGATGCGATTGTCTTCGCAAGTCGCGTCCGTACGAAGGGTTTCAAAAGCGGCGATAGCCGATAGTGGAAATTCAGCTCCAAAAAGGAATCCAAAACTCACTCAATATAGACAGCGAATTCCACACAAGTAATTCTTATAAATGCGAACAGCTCTTCGTGAGAAAATTAATTCTCAATAGAGAAGAAAATTACGTTTTACCGTTTTGACGGACGCTTTGCTAAACAAACCTTTTTTTTTGTTTTCCTAAACGACGGCCAACGGCGGAAGTTGTTGCCGGTCACAGCCAACTGCGAACTATTAAATTACACCCTTTCGAAATAATGTAGGCAACTCAATGTACACATTTTAACTAAATTAATTTTCTAATAATAAAAAGTCCTACTGGCGTTTTCGACCCGTAACAAGCAGTAGATCTTGATGGAAAGAATCCATGTTGTTGCTCAGATAAAAGTGGCTTAAAAATGTTTAACATATACTTCGCAACCAACTTATCTAATAATTTAGGAAAACATGATTGAATAACTATTGCTCTATAATTGTCAACACATGTCTTTATGCCTGATTTAAAGACCGGGACAGTGTAGCATCGCTTCCAAAGAGATTGGAAGAATCCATCTCCTAGAGAACGATTAAATAATTTAGTAAGAGGTAAAGACAGAGTCGATGCGCAGGCTTTTATCAAGGCAGGCGGTATTCCGTCAGGACCTGGTGCAGCATCATTTTTAATTTCAGATAGGCATTCCATAATATCTGTTTCACTAAACTGTAAGTTATTAAATATTAGGTCACTGAACTCACTAACTTCAGGACCAATGGTAGTTGGACATGAATATGAATTTTGAAAATAGTCTGCAAATAGATCCGCTATGCCATTAACCGAGTTTGCGACCCGCGTTCCATATGCCATATTGGATGGAAGACCTCTGCCACTGCCATTTTTAGATTTACAATATTTCCAAAATATATTGATATCATAAGGTATACTCCTCTCAACATCCTCGATATAACCTAAGTGATCCTTAACAATAGCATCTTTGCAGACAGCACGTAAATTAGAAAAAATTGAGTAATCATTTCTAGAGCCTGACCGTTTAAAATTTCTATGAGCTGTTCGCTTTTCTTTAATTAAACTTATAAGAGATTTCGAGAACCAACTAGGAAAATGCGATGTTGATCTCTTTTGTTTAGGGACATAACGATTAAAAGCATCGTACAAGATTTCGTAAAATATTTCAATGTCATATTCTATCGAAGTACTCTTAAACATATTTACCCAGTCATAGCTGCCAATATAATTACATATACCTACAATCAGCATTAGAGAAATCGTAGTGAAATGATTCATCTAAGGGTGATAAACTGCTAGGAACATTAAAATCTACTCGTAACGAAGGATGATAAATGTCACACTTCACTAATGGATCCGAGATAGAACAATTTACAGTGGGAACATTAGAAAAAGCAAGATCCAAAATATTACCACTATTATTAATAAAGGAGCTAAACTGATAAAAACCGCCACTCATAACACCATCGCATAAAAGACGGGCACTTTCACTAACCGTATTTATTGGTAAATATCCAATACATTCATCCTCGATGATCCACTTCACTTCCGGTAGATTGTAATCCCCAAGCAAGAGCATGCTAGAATCCGAGTATCGATCAATGATTTCGGATAATGCACTAATATGTCCGGCATATATCTCAGCAGCTGATCGTGGAGGAATGTAGACACAGCCAATAATGGTCTGGCCGTTGATAGACACCCAAATCTCTTCACGGTTTTCGGAATCCACAGTAACTAGAGAAGAGCTTAACTTCCTATTCACTCCAATAAAGACGCCGCCGCCTCTTGAACTAATTGATGTGATATTGTCACGATCACAGCGATATATAATATATCGGTTATCGATAACTTCGTTATCTCCTATATCGGAATGTAACCATGATTCAGAAATACATATGACATCATAGTCATTCGCCAAAGCAGCATTATAAAATTCAAATAATTTTGTCCTTAACCCTCTAACATTTTGGTAGAATACAGATAGACCAAATCTATTAGTAGTAACTAACTTGGGCTTATACACGGCTTCTCTATTCGAAAATGCTGTTGATGATGATGACGAAGAGGGACGAATGCCTTAATTGCGATACCCTGCGGCCATTTCGACGCATCAAGTAATGTATTAAAATGAGGTTCATCAACACCAATTTTGAACGATGATGACTGATCGGAGTTTACCAGTCTGAAGCATTTGACATCAGCATTCACGCCTAATATCTTCTTAGCGTGGCTAGCAATAGCTTTTGGATCTACATTTGGTTGAATCCTCTAAATACCACAATTATTAATAATGGAGCTAAACTGATAAAAGCCGCCACTCATAACACCATCGCATAAAAGACGGGCACTTTCACTAACCGTATTTATTGGTAAATATCCAATACATTCATCCTCGATGATCCACTTCACTTCCGGTAGATTGTAATCCCCAAGCAAGAGCATGCTAGAATCCGAGTATCGATCAATGATTTCGGATAATGCACTAATATGTCCGGCATATATCTCAGCAGCTGATCGTGGAGGAATGTAGACACTGCCAATAATGGTCTGGCCGTCGATAGACACCCAAATCTCTTCACGGTTTTCGGAATCCACAGTAACTAGAGAAGAGCTTAACTTCCTATTCACTCCAATAAAGACGCCGCCGCCTCTTGAACTAATTGATGTGATATTGTCACGATCACAGCGATATATAATATATCGGTTATCGATAACTTCGTTATCTCCTATGTCGGAATGTAACCATGATTCAGAAATACATATGACATCATAGTCATTCGCCAAAACAGCATTATAAAATTCAAATAATTTTGTCCTTAACCCTCTAACATTTTGGTAGAATACAGATAGACCAAATCTATTAGTAGTAACTAACTTGGGCTTATACACGGCTTCTCTATTCGAAAATGCTGTTGATGATGATGACGAAGAGGGACGAATGCCTTAATTGCGATACCCTGCGGCCATTTCGACGCATCAAGTAATGTATTAAAAAGAGGTTCATCAACACCAATTTTGAACGATGATGACTGATCGGAGTTTACCAGTCTGAAGCATTTGACATCAGCATTCACGCCTAATATCTTCTTAGCGTGGCTAGCAATAGCTTTTGGATCTACATTTGGTTGAATCCTCTAAATACCACAATTATTAATAATGGAGCTAAACTGATAAAAGCCGCCACTCATAACACCATCGCATAAAAGACGGGCACTTTCACTAACCGTATTTATTGGTAAATATCCAATACATTCATCCTCGATGATCCACTTCACTTCCGGTAGATTGTAATCCCCAAGCAAGAGCATGCTAGAATCCGAGTATCGATCAATGATTTCGGATAATGCACTAATATGTCCGGCATATATCTCAGCAGCTGATCGTGGAGGAATGTAGACACAGCCAATAATGGTCTGGCCGTTGATAGACACCCAAATCTCTTCACGGTTTTCGGAATCCACAGTAACTAGAGAAGAGCTTAACTTCCTATTCACTCCAATAAAGACGCCGCCGCCTCTTGAACTAATTGATGTGATATTGTCACGATCACAGCGATATATAATATATCGGTTATCGATAACTTCGTTATCTCCTATGTCGGAATGTAACCATGATTCAGAAATACATATGACATCATAGTCATTCGCCAAAACAGCATTATAAAATTCAAATAATTTTGTCCTTAACCCTCTAACATTTTGGTAGAATACAGATAGACCAAATCTATTAGTAGTAACTAACTTGGGCTTATACACGGCTTCTCTATTCGAAAATGCTGTTGATGATGATGACGAAGAGGGACGAATGCCTTAATTGCGATACCCTGCGGCCATTTCGACGCATCAAGTAATGTATTAAAAAGAGGTTCATCAACACCAATTTTGAACGATGATGACTGATCGGAGTTTACCAGTCTGAAGCATTTGACATCAGCATTCACGCCTAATATCTTCTTAGCGTGGCTAGCAATAGCTTTTGGATCTACATTTGGTTGAATCCTCTAAATACCACAATTATTAATAATGGAGCTAAACTGATAAAAGCCGCCACTCATAACACCATCGCATAAAAGACGGGCACTTTCACTAACCGTATTTATTGGTAAATATCCAATACATTCATCCTCGATGATCCACTTCACTTCCGGTAGATTGTAATCCCCAAGCAAGAGCATGCTAGAATCCGAGTATCGATCAATGATTTCGGATAATGCACTAATATGTCCGGCATATATCTCAGCAGCTGATCGTGGAGGAATGTAGACACAGCCAATAATGGTCTGGCCGTTGATAGACACCCAAATCTCTTCACGGTTTTCGGAATCCACAGTAACTAGAGAAGAGCTTAACTTCCTATTCACTCCAATAAAGACGCCGCCGCCTCTTGAACTAATTGATGTGATATTGTCACGATCACAGCGATATATAATATATCGGTTATCGATAACTTCGTTATCTCCTATGTCGGAATGTAACCATGATTCAGAAATACATATGACATCATAGTCATTCGCCAAAACAGCATTATAAAATTCAAATAATTTTGTCCTTAACCCTCTAACATTTTAGTAGAATACAGATAGACCAAATCTATTAGTAGTAACTAACTTGGGCTTATACACGGCTTCTCTATTCGAAAATGCTGTTGATGATGATGACGAAGAGGGACGAATTCCTTAATTGCGATACCCTGCGGCCATTTCGACGCATCAAGGAATGTATTAAAATGAGGTTCATCAACACCAATTTTGAACTATGATGACTGATCGGAGTTTACCAGTCTGAAGCATTTGACATCAGCATTCACGCCTAATATCTTCTTAGCGTGGCTAGCAATAGCTTTTGGATCTACATTTGGTTGAATCCTATAAATATGTAGCCACTTTTTCTTAATTGAACATGACTGAAACCCGAAGTCAGATGCTTCGGCTGCAATTATGACCGGTGGTTTGGTTTGCTTCTTTTTCTTATCAGAAACTATGCTAGCGATGTTCTGACTATCACGGGGTTTATTTTCACTCGTGGTAGGACAGACTACGTTTCTTGACATTAGATAACATTTTTCACATTAGATGTTACTATTGATGAAAAATGAAATTTTATACTTTTCCAGCATTTTTGATGTTGACATTAAATGACATATTTCGCATTAGATGGCAGTTCACGCATTCGATGTTTTTTTACTTTTTTGACATTAGACGACAATTTTGACATTTAATATTTTTAATATAACATATTTACTTGTGTTATCTAATAATATAAAAATTGTCATTTAATGAAGATGACAATTTTTATATTATTAGATAACATTGTTGACCTTCCTACTGATTTTTACAGAAATGTTCGTTTTTGTAAGAAGGTTTTTGTCAAATTGTCAAGGTTTTTTATATTTTCGAGATGACATTTTGGTAATTTTGATGTTTTTGGCAATTTTAAATAATTTTGTAATTTTTACAATTTTTAAAACTGAAAAAAAGCAGTATTAATATGTTTCTATATTTTTAACTTCACTTGGAATCAGTGTTTAATACGCGTGGCGCATGAAGTAAAATTTCGAGTTTAGAAAAGCCCGCAAAATTTGGCTCGCCGAGCCAAATTTTGCTCAGGGCTTTTCTAAACTCGAAATTTTACTTCATGCTTAGTCTGGGAGTGGAAGATGCTCGTTCGTAAGTTTTAGATTTATCATAAAGTTGTTATAAAGTTATGTATTCATCATCAAAAAAAAATCACTTTCAGGTAATTGTACAAAAACAAAAGAGCTGAGGTGTAAAGTGTTTAGGTAAAAGTGTTTTTTTTTTTCGTTGGCAAGAACTTTTGTTTGAAACATTTTTTGATTGTGACGTCGAAAGCCATACGGTGAGTTGTTGATCTCCACTTGATTTTTTAGTTTCTAGTTCACAAAAGAACTGAGGTGAAAAGTGATTAAACAAAAGTTTGTGTTGTCTTTTTCATTATCTTTTGTTTAAAACTTTTTTTGTTTTTTTTTTTAACTTAGGGGAGATGGCTTTTTCATATACTGATCATAAACAAAAGAGTTAAGGTAAAAGTTGTGTGTTTTTCATTATCTACAACTTTTGTTTAAAACATTTTTTGAAAAACTATAAAATAATGTGATACATTGAGGTATAAGTAAGCATTACATTTATATAATTTTTATAAGGTGCTGCTTAAAAATGTTTTGATTGGGCAAATATATGCCAAAAAAGAAAATTAGTATCAATATCTTTTCAAAAATTCCTCAGTCTCACAAAGATCTTAATTAAATCAGACTTTTTCGTTGAAATTCGTTTAATAAAAAAACCGAAACATCTAATAATTTCTGGTCTTATAACATAAGACTTTTAGACATTTAATGGTACAATTAATATTAAATAACTTTACAATATTTCAATGTTTTATACGCGTGGCTCATGAAGTAAAATTTCGAGTTTAGAAAAGCCCCGTGAAAATTTTCTACACGGGGCTTTTCTAAACTCGAAATTTTACTTCATGCTCAGTCTGGGAGTGGACGACACTCGTTTAATTTTCGTTAGATTTTCATAGTATCGAGATTTTCATTAATTTTCATAAATTTTTCAGCATCGATTGATTAATTTAGATGTTACATTAATCGATAACGATTGATAAACGTTTTGAAATTTGCGAGGCCGAAAATTAACTGAATTCTAAAAATCATGAATACCGGCATGTTTTTTTTTAGTTTATCAAAAATCTAGGAAATACATGAAAGGTGTCAAAGCTTTAAAATGTAAGGAAATGAGTCAAGAATTTGAAAATCAGCAATAATCTTGGAAAATGCATGATTTTTGTCGAAATTTTAAAATTTTAAAAAAAGAAGTTTGAAAATTGACAAACGTATTGAAAAATTCACGAGGCGTCAATGTTTTGAAATTAATTAAAATCTTGGAAGTTTACGAAAATTGACAAGATTTTAAAAATTGGACAAAAACTTAAAACCCTCAAGATTTTGTAAACTAATTAAAATATTATAAAAAGCCATTGATTCTTTTTTAACGAATGTTTTCCACTCCCAGACTAAGCATGAAGTAAAATTTCGAGTTGAGAAAAGCTCTAAGAATTTGGATTTGGACGCGTAGCGTCCAAATCCAAATTCTGGCTATTTCTCTCAAATTGGTATAAATCTTGGAAATTAAAAAGAAGTTTGAAAACTGACAAACGTATTGAAAAATTCACGAGGCGTCAATGTTTTGAAAATAATTGAAATCTTGGAAGTTTACGAAAATTGACAAGATTTTAAAAATTGGACAAAAACCTAAAACCCTCAAGATTTTGTAAACTAATTACAATATTATAAAAAGCCATTGATTCTTTTTTAACGAATGTTTTCCACTCCCAGACTAAGCATGAAGTAAAATTTCGAGTTGAGAAAAGCCGTAAGAATTTGGATTTGGACGCGTAGCGTCCAAATCCAAATTCTGGCTTTTCTCAACTCGAAATTTTACTTCATGCGCCACGCGCATAAAAACACTGATTAATTGTCAAGTTTAAAATATTTAAAACATTATTTTATTATAGATTATCACTTTACACATACTTCAAATTGTTGTCAAATGTCAATGTTTCTTGACATTTCATCACATTTTGACATTGTTCTCAAATTTAAACATCGAAAACTGTTGAATATCGATAAATTCAACAGTTTTCGATTTTTTCAAAATTCTGGCAAATTTAAACATTTCTGCCATGACATTTCATCACATTTCCCTGCCTTTCGCACCACGGACAGAGCATAAAATTCTAGATAAAGACATTAAACTCTATTAATATTATTATTATGTATACAATTAAATAAATGTTCATATGTAATATATTTTTGTAATAATTGTAATTTATAATTATATAATAAAAATAAGTATTGGAAATGAGACAAGCAAAACAGTTGAATGTTTGTCGGTTGAAATTAAAATCGTGAATTTATTATTTATTTATCCAGTTTACTTGTCTACTGAAATGTAATACCCATTCATTTGCCTGGCGCTATCTAAACAAACGAATAAGGCCCTGCTCACTCATAATTTTTATTATTCGTTGTAATAAAATTCGGCAGGCACTATGAACCAATACATCAATGTATAGGTTCATAGTAGTTTTGACCATAGTCAAAACTACTTTTAGCAATTTTGCTATCTCCGCGCCATCTCGTACCCCTGAAACACACTACCAGCAAAAATTGGCCTTCTTAATAGTTCCTGTTTTGATCGTACAGATAATAGTTTTACACGATCTAAAATTTAACGAAATAAGCCCCAAATAAGCATATAAATGCAAAATAAGCACAAAGCCGAAAAATATCTAAAAAAAGCAAAAAAGTTAAAAAAAGTTAGTGTCAAATTATTCCACTTTCTATAGTTCGTACACATTTTAATAATTCATGTGGATGCTTTTAATTTTCAGCTTAAGCTGTTTGCTTTGAAATCCGAACTCTAATGCACTTCTCATTTATTACAAATCTAAAATCTAGAAAGACTGTTTAGTTCTGATACTGTTCAAGATTGCAGGTCTAAACTGTATACTCTAAAATCTCAAAATACTGTAGTATCCAGTAGAGCTCTAGATAATAGATCCAACACCTAATTTTCAGCATAAGCTGTTTGCTTAGAAATTTGAGCTCTAATGATAACACTTCTTATTTATTACAAATCTATAATCTAGACCCTGGGTCTCCAAACTATCTTCTTCGCGGGCCACAAATACAATTCTACATAATAAAGTCGGCCAAGATCCGATTAATTGTATAAAATTATGAAAAATTTAAGGAACAATTGCTACAATATTTCAAAATATGACATTTACAAAAAAAATTACAAACAATCGCGGGCCGGATTCATGCAAGTCGCGGGCCGGATTTGGCCCGCGGGCCGTAGTTTGGAGACCCCTGATCTAGACAGACTGTTTAGTTCTGATACTGTTTAAGATTGCAGGTCTAAACTGTATACTCTAAAATCTCAAAATACTGTAGTTTCCAGTAGAGCTCTAGGGAATAGATCAAACATCTAGACAAAAAAATCGGCTCTGTTATTTCGTAACTAATAAAAAAATGTTCTTTTGTAGAATGCATTAGCAAACGTTATTTTTTCTCTACAGAAAAATCTAAAGCTTTCGAAAATGTCTCCCGCGAGGAGTTTTTTTGTTTCGTGGGGAGAAATTAATAATTAATTGGATGTGTGGAGTGTAATTGGTGTCTAGTCGGGCCGAAATGTGACTATAAAGGGGAAACCGTAATGTATCGTCGCCGGCCCTTTAAAATTAGATAAAATATATTGATCCCCATGGCGAGAAAAAGAGATGGGAAGAAAGAATGAGTATGGGAACTGAACGCCGAGAACGGACGGCCATCAATGGAATGCTGTTTTAACTATCATCTCTCTCTCGAGTCGTCTGGAATTACTACATTACATATACACACACAGACATATAACAAAAAAAAACACGAGGCCCTTGCAACGACCTCAACAAGTCCCTTTAAATATTAAATTAATTTACACATGACAATCAAAAAGTTGAGGGTAAAACACTATTATGAATCTAGTGTTAAGTCCAGGAAGAAAAAATCTAATAGCCTGTAGTATATAATAAAATTTTAAAAGAAGTATAACAATTCACTTAAATGTGTTGTAAGGGATGGAATTTTATGATGAGGTGATTATGTAATAAAATTCCGTCCTTGCGGGGTGCGTTCGATGGTGGTCAAGAATGGAGAGGATGTAATTTATTCCTTTTCGGTAACGCCGAAGGGAAGTGGGCCCCATGTAATTATCAACCCTAATATCTGAACATTAGAACATTACGCTATCTCCAGGTATCGAACCTGAATCGATGGGAACTAAGTGACCCGAAACCCACACAAACCTTACTTTATTTTACACACGCACACACACACAAACACGATTCAATAGGTTATTGTTTCTTTTAAAAAGCTGAAATTGTTTATTGTTATAGTAAGAGAGAGATAAATCTTTAGTTGGCCTGAATTTGATGACCCGAATTGTTACATAATAATAATAATAATATAATAATAACAATCTTTATTCCATGGACTAATGGCTAGAAGTCGAAACTAGACGGAATAAATCAAATATTTTGTGAAACGAACCAAGGGATTTTTATTTAAATAATACTCATACTTATATATTTAATCATGTTTCACCAAGTGATTAATGAGAACATAGTGAAAGATATAATACCGGGTGTTGACTTGGTGGACGCAACATAGGAAATCCCATGTAAATTTTGAAATGTTCAAACTTTGGCTCCCCTATTTGTTTTAGAAACAAAATGTATTTACCTTTTTTGTAGAGGGAAAAATTCTGAATTCATTTGTGTTTAGGTTTATCACTTTACGTTTCTCTAATTTAAAATAATTAAGAATAAATAATGTGATTTTATAAAAATAATGACATACCTTTTTTGTAGAGGGAAAAATTCTGAATTCATTTGTGTTTACGTTTATCACTTTACGTTTCTCTAATTTAAAATAATTAAGAAAAAATAATGTGATTTTATAAAAATAATGACTTACCTTTTTTGTAGAGGGAAAAATTCTGAATTCATTTGTGTTTACGTTTATCACTTTACGTTTCTCTATTTAAAATAATTAAGAAAAAATAATGTGACTTTATAAAAATAATGACATACCTTTTTTGTAGAGGGAAAAATTCTGAATTCATTTCTGTTTACGTTTATCACTTTACGTTTCTCTAATTTAAAATAATTAAGAAAAAATAATGTGATTTTATAAAACAACTGCGGATATCAAAATGACAAAAGATATCGTAATCACTTGATTAAAGTAAATGTTTTCGAAATGATTTACACTATACAAGAAAAATGTCATTATTTTTATAAAATCACATTACTTTTTCTTAATTATTTTAGCTGTTAATTCTCTGACATTCGTTGATTTTCAAAAGAGTTCAATTTGAAGCTTTAAACGAGTGATTTTCACTCCCAGACTAAGCATGAAGTAAAATTTCGAGTTTAGAAAAGCCCCGTGAAAATTTGTCGAGGGTCGCGCAGCGACCCGAGACAAATTTTCTGGGCTTTTCTAAACTCGAAATTTTACTTCATGCGCCACGCGTATAAAACACTATAATATTGTCAAATTTATGTATTTTCGAACTTTACTTAAAATCTGTGTTTTATACGCGTGGCGCATGAAGTAAAATTTCGAGTTTAGAAAAGCCCAGAAAATTTGTCTCGGGTCGCTGTGCGACCCTCGACAAATTTTCACGGGGCTTTTCTAAACTCGAAATTTTACTTCATGCTTAGTCTGGGAGTGGAAAACACTCGTTTAAAGCTTCAAATTGAAATTGTTAAAAAAACAACGGATGTCGGAAAATTTACAGCTTATGCATATGTTTACCTCGAAGAAAACTGTTCCCATGCGTTTTTTTTATCTGGGTAAACAGGGATTTGTATACCGAAACAAAAAATTCCGAAAATTTACAGCAAATTCAGCTTATTTTCTTTAAATCTTTAGATATTCGTTATTTTTTTAAAAGAGTTCTATTCGAAACTTTAAACGACTGTTTTCCACTCCCAGACTAAGCATGAAGTAAAATGTCGAGTTTAGAAAAGCCCCGTGAAAACTTGTCGAGGGTCGCACAGCGACCCGAGACAAATTTTCTAGGCTTTTCTAAACTCGACATTTTACTTCATGCGCCACGCGTATAAATCGCAGATTTAAAGTGAAGTTGGAATATACATAAATGTGACAATATTATAGTGGTATATCGATACGCGTGGCGCATGAAGTAAAATTTCGAGTTTAGAAAAGCCCAGAAAATTTGTCTCGGGTCGCTGCGCGACCCTCGACAAATTTTCACGGGGCTTTTCTAAACTCGAAATTTTACTTCATGCTTAGTCTGGGAGTGGAAAACACTTGTTTAATTAAAGCTTTAAATTGAACTTAAAAAAACAGGGAATTTCCGCAATTGTTGTATCAATTCCATGGTATATCATTATTTTTATAAAATCACATTACTGTTTTTTAATTATTTCAAATTAGAGAAACATAAAGTGTTATGTGTGAACATTCATAAATTTAGAATTTTTCCCCCTACAAAAATGTGTAATACATTTTGTCTCTAAAACAAATATTGAAGCCAATATTTAAACACTTAAAATTTAACATGCGATTTCCTATGTTGCGTCCGCCAAGTCAACACCCGATATACAATACATATACAAATATACACACATTATAGCATTGGAAACGTCATAGAAATATAATACGATAATTACATTTTAATTTTAGTTAAGTTATAGTGCATATGGTTTAACAGATATGCATTCAATGTTCTTTTAAATATATTTATAGAAGTAATATTTTTGAAATCACTTGGTAAAATGTTATATAATCTAGGTCTCAATATATCCGGAGAAAATTTGGAAAGATTTGGGCGGTGGCGGACAATAATAATAATGTTTATTGGTGCTAATAACATTTACATGTTTTACACAGGTCATAGATCTTAGCAATTAAATTTAGAATAATCACGGTAATAGCAGATGAGATATAATTTTGTCTAAAATGTACAAATGAATTACCGATAAATAATATAAGAAATATCAAAAGCTACATTTACTACAATTGTAAATTTACATTTAGAATTGTAATAAAAACATTCCAAATTAAAAACACATTCAAATTACAATTGTATAATAAAATAAATAAATATGACACTTAAAACAGGATATTAAAATTACAATATAAATTAATTAAATACACAAAACAATTATTTTTAAAATTATGAGTAAAGTATAATAAAACTAAAATATTACACTATATACTACTCTACACTATGGGAGTTGACAAGAACTCATCAAATGAGTAGAATGCTTGGTTAGTTAAGTAGTTTTTACACCACTTTTTATAAAGCTTAGGGTCTAGTTGTTGTATATTACTGGGCAATATATTAAAGAAACTGATACAATGATATCTTGTGTCTGTCCTGGCCTTTGATAAGCGGAACTTACTAATTCGTAAATGATTTCTAACACGCGTTTCATACATATGATAGTCCTTATTCCATGCATAAGCATCTAGATTGTTTCTAATATAGACTAGACACTCCAAGATATACATACAAGGGACAGTGAGAATCTTAAGCTGTATAAAGTTTTCTCTGCAGTCAGCTCTATAGTTAATACCGGACATTACACGAATTGCTCTCCTTTGAAGCTTAAATACATCCTTCAGTATTGGTGAATGACCCCACAGTATGATGCCATACGCTATGTCTGTATGTATGTAGGCATAGTATGCATTTAATATTATTTGTGTATTCACTGATCGCGAGAGATTTCTCAACATATATACATTTCTTGCCAATTTTTTTCTCTAGCGCCAAACCCTGTGCTTCCCAAGTCAACTGCGTATCTATAACAATACCTAAAAACTTAACCGATTGTTTCTCGGTTACTTCAGTTCTCTTAAGAGAAAATGCTAATTCGACTGTTTTGTTAGAATTCAATTTCAGTTTGTTGCAGTCGAACCAACAGTTTGCTCTCATGATTACACTATCTAAACTCGCTCTCGTTTCTTCAATATGATTTCCACACAGTGATATAGTTGTGTCATCAGCGTATAGAACAGGACATCGGGACACTGAGTTGGGAAGTCATTAATATATATTAGAAATAGAAGCGGGGCCAAGATAGACCCTTGTGCCACACCATGCGTGATTTTGCGTTCATGTGACATGTTATTATTAAATACAACATGTTAGCTTCTATTTGACATGTAAGACATAAGTAATCTGCAGCTTTCCGAGCTGAAGTTGTAAAAATATAACTTCCTTATAAGAATTGGTCTTGAGACACAATCAAAAGCTTTGCTTAGATCTAGGAGTTTACTTATCATTACATCGCCTTTTTCGAAAGCATCTATGATGTTGTTAACAAAAGAAGTGATTGCTGATGTTGTTGACCTTCCACGCTAAAACCAAACTGAGAGTTTGATAAAATATTATTAGATTCCAAGAAAATAGTTATTTGCTCTACCATTATTAACTCGATCATTTTAGAGAAAATGGGCAAGATCGAAATTGGTCGGTAATCATTTTTGTCATTTTCATCTCCCTTTTTAAAAATTGAAAAACATTTGGCGATCTTTAACGAGTCTGTAAATATACCTGTTCTTATTGATTAATTTATTAATTGGGTAATTGGGCTTACCAAAATATCAATTACCAGTTTTATTGCACAGATATTTAGTCCATATATGTCGCTACTACTTTTGTTTTTAAGATTTAAAATTGTATCGCGGACGTTTGCACAAGATACTTCTTCAATTTGAAGTAATGCCAGTTTTTTTGTACATTTGCACAGGACATCATTACTATAGGATCGTCACCACAATCAGGGATGGTATTAATAATATTTTCTGCAATCGTTGCAAAATACTCATTAAATTCATTCGGAGTAATCATAACCTCTTTAGTATTATCAGTATTTTTTTGTTGTTTAGACTTAATAACATCCCAGATTGCTTTGTGACAATTTACGGATAAGTTTATGTAATGTTCATTAGATTGTTTCTGTTGTTCCCTTATAAGTAATTTATATTTTTTATTGAGCGCTTTATATTGCGATTCCGTGCTTTCATTTCTGTGTTTGTTTCTAATGTCACAGAGCAAATGTAATTGGTCCCTCATTTGTTTGAGTTTGGGTCCAAACCATTGAATTATGTTAATAATGTTATAGAAGTTATATTTCCCTGATTGTGTAATTGGACTTATTCTTCTTTTTGTATTCAATTTAGTGTGGTCAATATGAATGCCTTTAACTGTCCTCGTACTGTAAGAGTGAATATCACTATTAATTAAAAATCGTTGCCTATTTCGATAAGTATATAGTAACAGTTCAAAAATTACTAAAGATGGAAATGGCAAAATTTTAAATTTTTGAAAAAATGGTTTACATGTCTGCGTCCTTGGGATACCAGCCATAGATCTTATAATTTGTTTTAGCTACAAATACGGAATGCTAATGAGTCGAAGTGCCCCAAAAACACAGGCCGTAAATCACATTATCGCACTGATTTTGCCAGTCCACACAGCTATCGATATCCAGCCCTAAGAATTTCATTTTATTACTGCAGTTTAGTGGCATATTATTCAAATTTATATTTAAGTCATCGTTTAGTTTTTGTTGTTTAGTCCTGAATCGCACGCAAGAAGTTTTAGTTGCGTTAATTAACAATTCATTATTAGAAAGCCAATTATATAAGTTTATTGTTTATTGTTTATTTACGGATATCCATTTAAAATAAATACATAATGCTTAGTCTAAAATAAGTTAAAAGTAATAATTAAGTTAAAATATATAAAATCACAAACAATATACACAACAGATTAAAATCAAAATGCTCATCACTATGCTAAAAGTAATAAATAAGGTTAAAATATAAATCACAAACAATATACAAATAAAACAAACAAAACAGATTAAAATGTGAACAAAAATAAAAATCTAATTTGTCTCACGGAGCATGGACTTAAGATTCTTTTTGCTTGTGGTAGCAAAGTCTATATTCTAGTCTAGCCATACCATAGTTTCTACCATAATTGGTACGATGAAATGGTACGTTGAAGAGGTCGAAGGAACGCAAACCCCTGCTAGGCACATTGATTTTAAACTGGCCCAGATGGTAAGGGCAGTCGATCCAACTGTTTATCAAATTGAAACCTAGCATTACATCCGCGTTCCTCCGTCGCTGCTCCAACGTATTCATTTCTAGGCTACTTAAAATCCCTTGGTAGGAACCACAAATATGGAACTTATACGCTATAAAGCGTATAAATTTCGTCTGGACCCTTTCAAGTAAATTTATCTCAGACTTGCTATGGGGATTCCATACCATGCAACAGTACTCCAAATGTGGTCTCACAAGGGTCGAATATAATATCAGTAGAGTATTGATGTTTGTGAACTCCTTGGTATATCGTTTTATGAAACCCAGCATACGATAAGCTTTAGACGATATATTAGTCATATGCGAGTTGAAATCCCACTGTTGAGTCAATGTAACGCCTAAGTCCCTCACCGACGAGACGCGCAACAACTGAGTGCCATTAAGAAAATAATTCCTCTCAGCAGTTGCCCTCCTCTTAGAAAAGGAAATAGTGTTACATTTCTTCAAATTCAGTGTCATGTCATTAGTTACACACCAAGACTGGAATCTATCCAAATCATCTTGCAATAAATATGCTAAAAGATTAGATATTTCTGTGAAAATTTTTATATCATCAGCAAACAGCAGGCATTCTGCGTGACGGAAGCAGTCGGTAACATCATTTATAAATATGTTGAACAGAAGAGGCCCTAGGTGTGACCCCTGAGGAACCCCAGAAGTCACTGTTATAGCTGATGATATAACACTTCCGATTCGTACTGTCTGAGTCCTCCCGATCAAATATGAATGGATCCATTTAAGCATCTCCCCACAGATTCCTACAAGCTCAAGTTTCCAAAGCAAGATGGTATGATTAATGGTATCGAAAGCCTTAGAGAAGTCTGTATAGACGGAGTCAACCTCATATCCCCTCTCCAAAGCAGACACGATATAGTGGCTATACGATAATAAATTGGATGAAGTAGAACAACCGCTTCTAAAGCCATGTTGCTTTTCGGACCGGACCTTAGAGAGGCAAGCTGTGAGGGGTACAGTTATTAATTTCTTAAATATTTTGGGAATATGGGATAGAATTGAAATCGGTCTATAATTTGAGACGATGTTCATTTTGCCACTCTTAAAAATAGGTGTTATTAAAGCGTTCTTCCATAAAGTGGGGAAAAAACCAGAGTTAAGAGATTGGTTAAATAGTAGCCACAAGGGGCGACTAAGTGGAAAAGAACACCGTCTCAGAATAACAGAAGGTAACCCATTAGGACCAGTACAGTACGAATTATCTAATTTGTCGAGTTCATGAAGAACATCGGAAATTTTTACAATCGGGCATAAGTTAAAATTAATATGATTGGAAGATGTATTACAAGATTCACCGGATGATCCGTACGAGGTATGTGTGTGAGCAGGAACATTATACACTGGTCCGAAATGGTTTGCGAATAATTCAACAATATGGTGCATATTATTAACCAATATACCGCCATGATCAAACGTGCTAGGGAAGGACGAGCTACTTCTACTTCCATTAACGTGATTCCAGAACAACTTTGGAGAGCTTTGCAAAGATTGTTCAATTAACTGTACATGGTTCCCATAGCAAATCTGAGACAAAATCTTACATTGTGAACGAGTTGATCTAAAAAGCTGAAAGTCAGAGTCCAGACCAGAGCGCTTAAAATTTAAATGATATAATTGCTTGAGAGAAATTAGATCAATGAGTTCAGAACTGAACCACTTAGGATATCTCCGGGTTCGACAAGCATAATTTTCTAATATTGTTGGTGTATAATCATCAATAATGGTATACAACACTGAATAAAATAGATTTACATTAAAATCTGTATTATTGTTTGAAAACAAACTGTCCCAGGAGGTATTAATAATTTGTTCAGCAATGGAATTATAATCAGCCCGAGCAAAATTATAGACAAACTTTGAATTCCAATTGCTACCAGGCGTAGATATTTTTAAATAATCAATATCTAAAGTTATGGATGGATGATCACAATCGCAATTTACTAAGTTAACCTCGGACCGTGAGACAATGTGATGACTAGCAAGTAAAGAGTCTAAGAATATTAAATCTAAAATAATAGAATTCGAATTCGTTACATTATTCACTTGTTGAGAATTCAATGAACTGAATGTTTCAGCTATTAGTTGTACAGAACTCTGAAAGGAGTTCGTTGTTATAACATTATCGTAAAATTCCCAAGACACATTTGGTAGATTATAGTCGCCCATAATGCACGTGTGATGGTCAGGTAAATAGTCAGTAAGCTCCTCAACCAAACTAGTATGATCATCATAACACGAGACAGGAGCGTTAGGTGGAATATAAATTGCACCAATGAGTAACTTTAGATTATTTACTGTAACTGAAACAAACAATTCCTCTTGAATTTTCGCTACGCATCGTAACATAAAAGAGTTAAATATCTTCGAAACAGCAATCAATGTTCCGCCGCCCCGGGATTTTCCAGTCACCATTGGATCCCTGTCGCTGCAAAAAATATTATATCCATGAAGGCCCAGCTCAGCATCAGCAATATCTTCAGTTAGCCAGGTTTCAGAAAAACAAGTATATCAAATTCCCCCAGTGAAGCAGACGTTCGGAGTTCATCCAATTTCGTCCTTAAGCTCCGGACATTCTGATAATAGATTTTTAAGAGATGATTATTAAAGGATACAGATTTCTTGCTATTAATTAATTCGGTCGGCTTTCTGATAAAAAATCGCCAGTTTTAGCATCAGATTTCTTTTTGTAATTTGATTTGGAACGTCTTAGATTGGTGAATAAAGCTATAGATAGACTGTCAGGCCATTTATCTGGCTGAAGAAAGCGATCACTATCACATTCATTAATTCCAACCTTAAAGGAGCAGTATAAATTATTGTCAGCTAGAGACCAAGAGTTTACGTTTGTTATTCCAGTTTTATCTATAATATACTTATTGAGTTTATCAACAGTTGTTCCTTTTGATTATGGTAATAGATTCGTTTGTTAGCCACTTTAACGTCTGCTTCTGTAGCAGTTCCTCGAACTAAGATATTCGGTTTCCGTTGGGAATTTTTGGCATAATTGCTTTTATTAGTTACCAAGGAGGTCGCAGCACTAGTATCGCTTTCAAATTTATTTTTATAACCAAAATCAGTATTTTCATTTTTATTTTTATTATTATTCTTTTTGTTATTTGTATTACCATTATCACTACTAATATTAATTTCATGATTAATCTCATTTTGATTGCAGTGATCAATTATTGTGTTCTTATTATTATTGTTTACGTTTTTATTAATAGTGATTATTGGTTCAGAACTAGATATATTGCTAGTGGCAATTTCAACCAATATAGGCAATTCATCACAATTAGAACTGTTCGATTTTGTAGAAACAGGTGATTTAGTGGAGATTTTATCACTATTAAAAGGTTTCAATGAGGATAAGTTATTTTTTAATTCATTATGATTCTGCATAATTAGTTCCTTGATTAAAGATAGATCACTAAGTTACCTAAACTCCGACAGTAGAGCTGTCTATCTATCATATTACGCAGTTCCGCCATCTGTGAATCGAGAGCGCAATGACAGTCACATTTGTTTGACTTGTCGTTTCTATTGTCGCTACTTAGCAGAGTAATGTTACATTTATTAATCAACAGATCATCATTCCGATCACTCACGACAACCGATGTATCGGCAGCGTACATAAATATATCGCTAGCTACCATATTGACAATGTCATTTATAAAAATGATAAATAGAATTGGTCCCAAGATAGAGCCCTGAGGCACACCAAGTTTTATATTTGTGGATGATGACAAGGTTTTGGAATTATTGTTGGTAATACGAACACGCTGTTTTCTGTTTTCTAGATATTGGCTAAACCATCACTGGGAGCCTCCTCTGATTCCATACAGGTTTAGTTTTGCGAGCAGTATTTCGTTATCGACACAGTCGATAACGAAATAACGAAATAAGGTCTAAAAAGAAACCAATAGGATATTCACCAATATCTAGATATTTAATAATTCTATAATAAAATTAATGCATGGAGGTTGATGATAAATAGAATTGGTTCCAAGATAGAGCCCTGAGGCACACCAAGTTTTATATTTGTGGATGATGACAAGGTTTTGGAGTTATTGTTGGTAATACGAACTCACTGTTTTCTGTTTTCTAGATATTGGCTAAACCACCGCTGGGTGACTCCTCTGATTCCATACTGGTTCAGTTTTGCGAGCATTATTTCGTTATCGACACAGTCGAATGCTCGACTAGGATCTAAAACGAAACCAATACGATATTCGTCAATATCTAGATATTTAATAATTCTATCATAAAATGAATGAATGGCGGTTGTCGTTGATTTTCCACTTAAAAACCCATGTTGGCTTTTGCTTAATATGTTGTATTTTTTTATGAAATTTAATAACCGGTTCATCATACATACTTCAAAAATTTAAAAAAATACTGATACTAGTGAAACTGGTCTATAATTTGAAATGTTTCTTTTATCATTCTTTTTATATAAAGGAACAACAACACTTAATTTCAACTTACTTGGAAAAGACCCTGTTTCAAACGAAATATTAATCAAGTATGTTAAGGGTCTTAGCAGTTAATGAGTAGCTGTTTTAATTACATAATCAGGAACATCATCAAATCCAGGCGAACGATTACTCTTTAATGGTCTTAATATTACATCGAGTACATAAAGACAATTTAACATAAACACAAATTGAGTTTAAAAACGAAATAAAATTAATATCGACTTTCTGCAAAATTTTTGTCTCATTGAGACAAGTCTCCAAATATTCATTGAAACAACTACTTCTCGAGCTAATACCCCGACAGATATTGAATTATACAATGAATATTTGAGTTACACGACAGCTCTACTGTTCTATGCATAATTTATATGCAAAATGCAACATCAGGTCAAATTATTCTCTCACCAAACTAAATAAAACAACAGGAAATTGAAATAAATTGAAAAATTACAGGGAATGAATTTTAATTTTCTTAAGTTATCTATAGACGCGTTTCGAGTAGTTCAATTTCAGTGTATGGTTCTAAGAAAAAAGAAAATGAAACCGTTTGAATCGTTGAGTAAATCGGTTGTCTCGATTTAAAGCTTTGATGAATACTGATGGGTTCAGCCATGAAAAAATTATTAAATGTGTGTGTCAGTTGAAAAGAATTTGATATAGTCCCTTTTCATTTACAGTAGGTTACTGTGTGTAACAGCAAAGTTTTTTGCGCCGGGATATTAGCTCGGGAAGTAGTTGTTTCAATGAACTATTCTTTGTAAGACAAATTAGTTGTAGATCGCAAAAACAATCCAATTTTTAATATTTATTAACTATTTATTAATTGTTTAATATAAATTGACACGTGTGAATAAGTGTGTTAAAATGTAAACACGACAAATGCGCCGTTTTGCGAATTCTTATGTTACATTCCACAATTGTAACATAGTATGTATTCAAGGATACATTTTTTTGCAAAAGTAAGTAAATTTGTGTTATTATTTTTTTTTTCTTGAACAGCTAGTTGAAAATCAAGATGCTCGGGTTTTATTCCTTGATGATCCAGTTTCTTGTTAAAAAGATGTCGTGCTTCTGATTTCGATATGCACTTTATCATCATAGTCAGTCAGTGTTGGCAGATTAGGGGTTTTTCTCCCCATAAATGGGATACATTAGGATTCTGGGGTGTGTTTTTTGAAATTGCGATCAATTGGGGTACATATTTTACACTTTTGGTATTAATAATAACCATTAATACAGTATAATATTATACAGGGATTTTTTCTTTAATGTATATTAATCTCAAAGCGAATCGCTTAAAATTTGGAATGTGCAAGATTTGGCTAAACGAAATAATCATTTGTAAAGTTTGTTAACGTAAAATCAATCATAAGCAGTATAATTTGGACCTCATTAAAAAATAGTGTTTAATACTCGTGGCGCAGGAAGTAAAATTTAGAGTTTAAAAAAGCCTGAAAATATGGATTGGTCGCTCCGCGAAGTATAATCAATAAAAATTAACACTAATTGCTCTCATCGCAAGCAACGATTAATTTTTGTTATTTATTTTAGATTAATCTATTTAATACAAAATGTTTATAATTTTTACCTTAATAAATTAAAGCAATATGAAGAAGAAATAATGTTTTCTATAGAAACGTATTATACAGGGAATTTTCTTTAATGTATATTAATCTCAAAGCGAATCGCTTAAAATTTGGAATGTGCAAGATTTGGCTAAACGAAATAATCATTTGTAAAGTTTGTTAACGTAAAATCAATCAGAAGCAGTATAATTTGGACCTCATTAAAAAATAGTGTTTAATACTCGTGGCGCAGGAAGTAAAATTTAGAGTTTAAAAAAGCCTGAAAATATAGATTGGTCGCTTCGCGAAGTATAATCAATAAAAATTAACACTGATTGCTCTCATCGCAAGCAACGATTAATTTTTGTTATTTATTTTAGATTAATCTATTTAATACAAAATGTTTATAATTTATACCTTAATAAATGAAAGCAATATGAAGAAGAAATAATAAAAGATGTATTGCACGGATTTATGTGATCATTTAAGAGTGTTCCATTATTTGATTTATATACAGTTTAAGAAACATTTAAAAAAAAGAAGTGTCAATTTATTTGCAAAGCTTCAATGTGTAATATGTTTAAGTTTCAAAGATCTATTTTCATTATTGTGGAAGATTAATCGTTGTTCGTTCTTATGGCCAAATAACATGTGAATTTCCGACCTTAACCCTTAGTGAAACATGTTTCTATTAATAAAACAGTATTGATTAAAACATTTGATTTGTTTCACGTGAAACATGTTTGTATTAATAAATGAATATTAATTAAAACACTTGATTTGTTTCACGTGAAACATGTTTATATTAATAAAATAATATTAATTAAAACACTTAATATGTTTCACGTGAAATATGTTTGTATTATTAAAATAATATTACTTGTAACACTTGATTTGTTTAACTGATTTTGAGTTAAAATGAATCAGTGAAACAAACCAAGTGTTTTAATTAAATTTCTATTACTTCTAATAATTTATTTTATAAAACATATTGGTTGTTCACTTTGGTAAATTACATTATTATTTCTATTTTAAATCCAGGATGTACTTTCTTAAAACAAAAAAAAAACATATATCCTATATTTATCTTTAATGTTCTTCAGTGGAGGTCTGAATTAAAAGAAGCTGAAGTGAAAAAATGGCACAACTCGCTACATCCGGTTTGTATGGAGTTACACGAGACGCATTCGCACATTTCACTGTATTTATATGTATAAATATTTATTTTTATGGTTATCTACTCTAGTTAGGAGAATTTCGGTTACAGTCTCGTTATCTGGATGCATTTAAAAAATTAAATCTTCCAACGGACTTTTTATATTTATGTACTTGTGCAATCGATCGTTTAGGGTCAATACATCATTATCATCTGTGCTATCGAAAAAAATAATCTAATTTATTAGGTTATTCACGTTTATTCCAAAAAAACCTATTTGAATGTGTATGATAAAAATATTAATACATTTTGTTGAATTCAGCGACATCGATTTTGTTGGATTTATCGCACTTGTTTAGATGGTTAAATAAATTGATTGTGAGATACGTGAAGATCAAATTATATTGATTATGGTAACTTTGTCTCCAAAATGTACATTTGGTAATTCAAATAAAAGTGTGAAGAAAGGTTATTAGTGCTTTATTCGTCAAATTAGTTTAGATGGTTATTAATATAAATGATTGCTTTTAAAATATTTTAAAAAATTGACTAATTTCCAATCACTCATTTATTTAAAATTTCAATCTCCTTGTGAGGCTTAATGAAAAACCATACAATATTTTTTTATTTGGATTGTATACTCAAAGTGAATGAATGCATTGATTACCTAAACCGTGTCGCTCAATTTCTGTCCATCTTGTTTATATCGGGTGTATCACATAACAGTCATTTAAGATGACATTTTAGCAGGTATTTCTTAATACAGAGAGTTTTATGTAACTCCGATCATTTTCATAACGAGAATTTTTCTTTTAGGTATACATAAGCATACGTTGTACATTTTCCGATGCTCGGTTTATTAAAAGAATTTAATTTGAAGCTTTAAACGAGTGTTTTCCACTCCCAGGCTATGCATGAAGTAAAATTTCGAGTTTAGAAAAGCCTGAAAATTTGGTTTGGACGCGTAGCGCGAAGCGCGGAGCGGCCAAACCAAATTTTCAGGCTTTTCTAAACTCGAAATTTTACTTCATGCGCCACCGGTACAAAACACTGATGCAATAGAAAGTTTAGCGGTGTGTTTTAATCTTCGTAATATGTCAGTGTTTTGTGCCGGTGGCGCATGAAGTAAAATTTCGAGTTTAGAAAAGCCTGAAAATTTGGTTTGGCCGCTCCGCGCTTCGCGCTACGCGACCAAACCAAATTTTCAGGCTTTTCTAAACTCGAAATTTTACTTCATGCTTAGTCTGGGAGTGGAACACACTCATTTCAAGTTTCAAATTGAACTCTTAAAAAAAACAATGAGTATCTAAAGATTTACGGCTTATACGCTGTAATTGGGACATACTTGAAAGAAAAACTCTTTGTATGTACAAGTTAAGGCATTAATTGCGATTGATTGGCAACAATTTTTAATGGTCATATAGGCTTCCCAATTTACACATAACTTAAAAATTAAAGGTGTCAAATTGTATTGGATGAAAATGTTCGGTTTTATATAAAACTCTCTGTATATCTACAATGACAATAATGAAACAAATTATGATTCGCAAAGCATAGTAGAAACAATTAATGAATATTTCTGTACCGTTGGTTATATAAACTACAATATTTTACTATAGAACCCATAATCAACTCTATTTATCTACATCCAGCCTCAGAAGAAGAGATAATAAAAATTTTAACAATTTTTAAAAGCAAATATAGCAAAGATGTAGATGATTTATATCTAGTTGTAATAAAATATACCAAGGAAAAAATTGCTAAACCCTTAGCTAAAGCACTAAATACCTCGGTATTCAAAAAACGATTGGAAGAACACAAAGCTTTAATCCTAAATAAAAAATATTGTACTGGGTTAGCTAAACACTGTATCGACAATAATCACTTCTTTAATAACCTAACGCTAAAGATTTTATACACAGGCAATAAAGGACGTCATCTCAACTATCGCGAAGGGCTGGAAATCCAGAAAGCAATAAAACAGGGAAAACCAATAGTTAATGACATCGAAGATCTGTGGAGCTCACCCATCATGACAGCCCTTATTGCCTAACCATAAAATTTAAATTAACCTCTCTCTTGTACAGGGCTATTCAAATAGAAGGAACAGATTTCAAACATTTATTTCTTCCAAACTACAAAAGGTAGAACTATAATTCCAACGTTCCTGGACAGACAAAAGTTTAAAATTTGTACAGTCCAGACAGAAGTTCCAACCACGGCCGTATTGGCGCTGTTGCTTGTCGTTTTGATTGTCTGTAGTAAACAGGCGATACAAGAAGAAAAAGCCCTTTGTGTGCTGCAATCAGCAAAACTAGAGTCCATTATTGAAGTTCAACGTGCTTTTTACCACCTCGTCATAAGTAGATTTACCAGTGGCATCGAAAATTCGTAGACGATGGTTGCATCTACAAACAGAAAATCGCGGGACATCGAATGAAAATGTCGAGCGTATTTGTACAGTTTACGAAAGGAGCCCAAAAGCACGGAAAACACATGTAGCTCATATTGAATGCATAAAAAATGAACTTTTCTCTTTCCAGGAACGTTGGAATTATGTTTCTATCTTTTGTAGTTTGGAAGAAATGAATGTTAAAAATCTGTTCCTTTATTTTGAATAACCCTGTGTATAATGTTTGTAAAAATGTAATTTCCTGTACTTCTTGAGAATATACTCAAAGTCGAAACTAGTTGGAATAAAATATCAAAATATTAGTGAAATTTAATTTTTTTAAATCACGCTAAATATCGTATTTGAGGAAGGTGTATTTCCTTCTACACTAAAGGTTGGTAAAATTATTTCTATTTTTAAAAAGGGCGATACTCATAAAATTTATAATTACAGGCCATTTTCCATTCTTCCGGTGGTTTCAGAGGTTTTCGAAAGATCAATATTCAACAGAATAAAAGGTTTTACTGATATCAACCAAACGGTAACCAGTTCCCAGTTCGAATTACGAAAAAGAAACTCAACGACCCCCGCTGTATTTAATTTTTTGTCTTTTGTATTAAACAATCTGGATAATAATACGAAAGTCCTATTAATATTCTTAGACCTGTCAAAAGTATTCGACTGCGTGCCGCATGAACTGCTTCTTGCTAAACTATACCAGTAAGAGTCCTGGGTACTATGTATTTATTAAAAAAATCAAATTTCGCTTATTAGTGTATATATTCTAAATCCGCCTTTTATGTATTTTCTAAAATTAATTTGCGGAGGATATATGAGGAAGGAAACTGCCACCAACTCTTAACTTCCTACCTAAGTAAAAAATACACCTTTATTGGCATTAATATTTTCATTTACACTTTATCGTACAATTTTAAAGCCCTTTTCCCCCTTACAGCCCTATTTTTTCACTTCCTTTCTCCCTTTCCCATTCCAATCTTTCCAAAATATATACGCCTGCCCCGTCCTCTCTCATCCATTCCTATTATTCCCTTATATCCATTCTTTACATACCGCCTTGCATTCCTTCCCCAAGTGTTCCCATGTATCCCGTCCGCATCCGCATAGCACAAACCTTCCATACTGCTCACCCATCCAAATCTTTCTTCCTCTCTCACCCGATCCACATCTCGCCCTAGCCAGCCGTGCCTTTCCTTCCTGGGTATATCTAGATTGTTTAGATGCCTTGTAACCTAATTAAGTAATAGAACACATATAACAGTTCCAAACAAAAATAACCAATGTTATAAATCAAATGCGACTAACCCTCTGGTAGGTGTATTCCAAGGAAGTATATTAGGCCTACTGATATTTCTGTTGTTCATATATGATATGCCACTTACTATAAATTGTCACATAACAATGTTTGCTGATGACACAACACCATGTTTAGAAGATGAACGACTAGATGATCTGAATATTGCTGCAAACTCAATACTAATTAAACTGTGCACCTATCTAAATATGATTAACCTGGTTGCAAATGCCACCAAAACACAAACCATGAACTTCCAAAAATCAGTGGGACTAATAAACACGAACTTTAACGGGAATTGTGCAATGTATCAATATTTATGATAGAAATCGATGAAATCAAATTATTTGGGCCAACTATCTAAAATAATGTAAAGTTATCTTGAACAAGTTTCTCATCTTTCACGTGGTGAAGCATATTTAACTATGATTTGAAAAAAAAAACACTTGGTTAAATTTCAACAATATTAGTGAAATTTAACCAAGTTATTTTTTTTCAAATAAAATGTAAAGTTACTAAATCTAACCTACATTTTATTAACGAAAATAACGTAAATCGCGAACACTACGTTAGAAAAGAAAAAACGATGACTTCTAAACTTTAGACAAAGCTACTATAAGAATGCATGAATTGTGCAATGTATCAATATTTACAATAAACTACCTGATAGAATACAAGACATTACAGAACGTAATTTTATAGATATCTTAAAACAAATTATAGAAGAAAATGCATTTTATACTATTAACGAATATGAAGATTATAGCAAACATCTGTGAAAAAAAAAATGTACCTGATTATGCATAACCAAATTTAATTTAAGTAAATATACGTTTAAACTATTCACTGGGTTTGTGCACGTTTACAAATTAATTTTTATTTAATTAATTTTTTACTTAACCCGTGGTGAAACATTTTTGAATCTAATTCTGGATATTTAATTAAAACACTTGTTTTTTAGTGAAACAATTTCAATTAAATATCCAGAATTTAATTATATTTATTTATAACAAAAGATTAATTTGCTACATATTGTCCATATTTATTTGGTTGTTGTAACACAAACATGTTCTGTTTATATGTCCATTTGTAATTTACACAATTTTATTTAATTACTAAATCTTTTTAAAATGTTTTACATATTAGTTTTAAGTTTTGACTACTAATATTGTATACATGCACGTACTAATATTATAGTACGAAAAAAGGACGCGGGCATATGGACGCGCGACTTTAGAGCGCGGTCATATGGACGCGTGAAAAATGGACGCGACAACAATTGGACGCGTCGACATACAGACGCGAGACGCCTGCATATATTTATAGCATTCGACAATAATAGAATAAATTGCACAAGTAATTTTGCGCACGATGCCTATTCCACATACTTCTAGGTTAGATTAAGTTAGGAGAAACGTTTGCAATAGAATAATTTGCGTATACAGGATGCCTATTCCACGTACTTCTAAGTTAGGTTAGTTTAGGAGAAAGGTTTGCAATATTACGTAAGTCTCTTTGTGCACTATGCTTATTCCACATACTTCTAGGTTAGGGACACTTCAAAGTACTAAAGCTATCTCCACTAAAAGCTGCACGAGGCGACAGCATCCAATTGTCGTGGGTCCAAATATCACGCTTCCAAATATCGTCGCGTCCAAAAGTCGCGCACTCAAAAGACCGCATCTAAAAGTCGCGCATCCAAAAGACCGCGACTAAAAGTTGCGCATCCAAAAAACCGCGTCTAAAAGTCGCGCGTCCTAATGTCCGCGTCCAATGTTCGTATATCCATATTGAATGATATAATGTGTGCGTATATTGAATATTTATATTGAAGGATCAGTGATATTCATTATTCACACAATGTTGTACAGAAATTGAATATTTATATTGAAAAATTAATTATACTGACACAACATTGTACATTAATTAAATATCCATTATTGAATTTTCAGTATTGATAATAAATACTAAAATACTATCAATAACCGTAAACTACAATATTGTGTACACATTGATTAACAATTTCAAGATATGATATAATATTGCTACACTGTAAATACAAGATTAATTTCTACTTGGGAAGTTTAAATTGAACTATAATGATGGTAACAGTTGTGATGTATTTTAAACTAACGAGTGTCTTCCACTCCCAGATTAAGCATGAAGTAAAAGTTCGAGTTTAGAGAAGCCTGAAAATTTGGTTTAGTCGCGTAGCGCTACGTGACCAAGCCAAATTTTCAGGCTTTTCTAAACTCGAAATTTTACTTCATGCGCCACGCGATCAAACACTGATTTCAAGTAAATTTGAAAATATATACTGCTGAGATGTGATGGATCAATGTTTACCGATATATAGCGGAATAAAATCAAAAATTACTTTCTTGTGAACATTTTTAAGAAAATTACAACAAATTTAATTTGAGACACTTTTCCATATTTTGAATATCGTATGGTTAATGAAAAAAATATTTAGGGTGCCATTATCTTAAATCCAAAATGACGTTAGAACAATAAAAAATCTTGCTTTAAACTTTGGTTCATAGATTAACACGGTTTAAAGCTTTTGGTGCGGCCTATCGTAACCCCTGGTTGGAATCAAAATAATCTACGAAAACAGAACAAAAGAGTGTACCACAAATAATGTCTTTGTTATTTTTCGAAATTCAAATTCAAAACTGTTTTAGCCAATTAACACATCATTTGCTTGATACAGCTTTAATTTTGAACTTCAAGGCTTTCGAAAATTAACAAACTCATTATTTGGCACACTCTTTTGTTCTGTTTTGGTAGATTATTTTGGAGCCGTAACTCGTGCGAACCTGCTGGAGATGTACTCGCCTATATAGTCTGCATTCCTGCGATGGTATCTGGATTCTAATATACGGCGAGGGCGCTCGCGGGAACAAAGGAGGCCGGGACTGACCTACCTATTCAATTGCTGAAATTGAAGGTAGGCCTCCGTCGCGTTTCTTTTGTTTGCGCCGTGTTTTATTGCCGCGGCACTCGATTTACATTGAATCGAAAAGCGCGCTGGGACCAAATAAAACCACCCTCCGACAAACCGTCCACCGGCCACTTCGTAAACTAATAATAAATCCAATTAAATAAACTGGATCCGGAGAAATTTTTAAAAGGAAAAACAATTAAGAATCGTAAATGTTTTGCTAAGACAGGAAACTTTGAGTGTAGTTAGGATTTTTAGAAGGGTGCAATGGGGTTTTGAGTCCGAGCTAAAATCTTGAGGAAAGAGTGGCCAGGATTTTAAAATATGGGGTTGAAGACTAGCCTGGATTTTTAAATTTTGTCGAGAGTTGGAGAGAGGGACTAGCAAGACACTAAATATATGTGACACTAAAACGTCCTAAAATTACCATTTCGGTATTTTCATTAGTTTTATGTAACATCGAACATTTTCATAACGAGAATTTTTCGTTTAAGTATCCATATGCATGCGTTCCATATTTTTCGATGCTCGGTTTATTAAAACAATTTAATGTGAAGCTTTAAGCGAGTGTTTCCACTCCCAGGCTAAGCATAAAGTAAAATTTCGAGTTTAGAAAAGCCTGAAAATTTGGTTTGGTCGCGTAGCGCGAAGCGCGGAGCGGCCAAACCAAATTTTCAGGCTTTTCTAAACTCGAAATGTTACTTCATGCGCCACCGGTACAAAATACTGACATATTACGAAGTTTAAAACACACCTCTAAACTTTACATTGAATCAGTGTTTTGTACCGGTGGCGCATGAAGTAAAATTTCGAGTTTAGAAAATCCTGAAAATTTGGTTTGGGCGCTCCGCGCTACGCGCCAAACAAAATTTTCAGGCTTTTCTAAACTCGAAATTTTACTTCATGCTTTAATCAAGGAGTGGAAGAACTTCGTATTTTCAGCATTTTAATAACTAAAAAATCTCAATTATTGAAAATTAACACCAAACCAAATGTTCACTCTTTTCAAACTCGAAATTTTACCTTATGCGACACGCTGATTGCAAGTTAAGTTTTGGGATCGCCTGATTTGAAGCACTAAATAGTCAAAACACACAAAAAGCTTAGTTAAATAATCTATAAAAGTACTAAATCTATCTAGATTCTATATTCTATAGACATAGGGAGATTAAACGAGCACTTAAAAGTAACTAACGTTTTAAAATATTCATCTCTGCGCAAGAGAAGAGATTTTTGAAAAAGCTCTCGCCCAGTCATTTTTCCGTTGGGGAAGCGCGCGTGCGGTTATTGCATTAAAATACGAGTTCCGGTTTACTAATAAGGGCCCCATTGTGACTCAGAACCCGCTTCCTACCCTCGCGCTCTCTGAATCGGAAAAAATAAAATATGAAAAAAATCTCGCACGCAGACGTAAACACATTGAAACAAGTCCCGAATCAGGAGAAAAAAAGCCTCGCGTCCCTTTGTCAGGCGTATGAAAGAAAGTCTTCATCGTTTTATATAAACACCGGCTCAACAAAACCGGGGGTTGATTTTTTCTCTGCAAGTCTGCTCACGCTTTTACCAAACTGGTATTTTAAAAAAATATATATTTGCAGAAGTGGGGAATCAAGTTTTAAATAATAAACAAAAATTTTGATAAGAATTGAAAAATAAAAGTTTTGTCTTTTGAAGTAAAAACATACTTTCAGAGCAAAGGAAGAAAACTCTTCTTATTTCCATAGTTAAATGAATTAATTTGGGTTATGAAACAAAGTGAAGAAGTTTATTTGTTTTTGGTGCGCACCTCCTTTCCGAGAACAGTATTGTTAATATTAAATTCGTGTAGAATGGGTAAATAAATTTATTAATGGTCAGCCGGCAGCGTGGAATGTTTGTTGTCGCGGGCTGAAGAAAACATCTATCGCTGTTGGATTGCAGATAGAGCATTTAATAAGTCACGTTCGGAGTTATTAGTTCCTGGAAAAGCCCATGCCCATACACACATACACACACACAAAGGCGAAGAAGAAGAAGCGAATGGAGGAGGTAGTTGAAGAAGAAGAAGAAGGTTCGGAATGGCCGACCCGTCGTACCCACGGGTACCAACTTAATTACGATTCGTAACGAATCGAAAGGAACGTTCCGAGCGATGGAATAAGAAAATGGTACAACTAATAATATTAAATAAGTGTAACACATGAGCGTTATGTGCGTATAATATAGGTGTAAACTGAGAAAGAGCGTTGTACGATAAGAAGCAAATACATACCTAATTATGGCGCTCGTGATGTTCATAAAACCATTCACAAAACACGAATCTGATTAGCAGAATGAAATATTAAAATTAGTTCAAGATATGTATATAGCAATGTTTACTTTCCCCTATGTTAATGTTTCACAAAGTTTTCCTAGTGTGCCGAGAAATTATTTTAATATCACTGTCCAAATTTGCTTGGGGCAACAAATGTTTTTAAAGCCCTTAAAAAATGTTATATATTTGTACATTCGGCCTAGGACTAAATTTAAGTTTTCAACAAAAATTAAGACTTCTTTATCTTGTCAATGTCCTCTATTTCATTTTACTTCTTAAACTCCACTTTTAGAAAGTTCGGATAATTAAAGATAAACTATCTGTTTTTGAACTTCAAATTGAATCAGTGTTGTATACGCCTGGCGCATAAAGTAAATATTTAGAGTTTAGAAAAGCCTGAAAATTTGGATTTGTCGGCCGCTGCGCGCCCTACAAATCCAAATGTTCAGGCTTTTCTAAACGCGAAATATTTACTTCATGCTTAATCAAGGAGTGGAAGAACCTCCTTAGAATCGTATCCAGGACTTAAATAAAAACGGATTTATTTTGTATTTTATACGTATTCATTTTAGGTGAAAGTTGACATTTAGTTGAAAAATCGCTCAATTTGTGAAGATATATTATTTTTAAAGATAAGAATTTGAAACGTTGATTAATTTTTATTAATAAAACACAGTTTGATTTCCTCTCATCGCTAATTTAGTTTTCACTGTTAGATGTATACAGGGAATGTTTCTTTTAAGTACATATGCATGCGAAGTAGTGATGGGAGTTGCTTAAATACCTATGGGTAGGTGTTTAAATTTTGAGTATTTCTAATGCGATATTTACCCACCCAAACATAATTTAATGTTATCGTAGTTAAACACGCTGGGGAAGCCATTTGCTTAGCCTACAAAACCACGTAAATACAAGTGTCTTACAAACTTTAGCTGTAAGTGGCGAAGTATCTATAACAGATGAAGTGAAAACTCGATTACTTGATGACTCTATATTCTAGGTACGAGTTGAAAAAATGATAGGTTCTGGTTCTGGTGCAAAGGGGAGTGTGCAGTACTGCACTGCACTTAGGCCTCATTAGGCCCATTGTGCCACCTCCCGTAGATCACCCATCTTCAGTTTAGCCAGCCCACCTTGTTTAGGTATTCTAGCATAGCTGAGGTGGGTAGATCTCTTATGTAGGCCATTGTAGGCCATCTATCACCCAATATGGACTCCCTGATTGACGATAGTGCCGGGAATTCACAAAGAAATTGCTATGCAGTCTCGTCTTCCATGCTGCAACCTCTACAAGATGGGGAGTCAACTATCCCCATCCTATAGAGGTGCCCGTTTAGTCCACAGTGACCAGTAAGGATGGCAGTTAAGCGCCTGAGATTCCCTCTAGCCAGCTGCAGGTACCGTATCGCTGATCTCTCATTGGGATACACAAGTGTTTCCTTAGAGAGCTTGCAGCCCTCGATATCATCCCAACGCATCCTGAATTTCTCCAGGGCATTGGTTTGTAACATGTTACACAGGGAGAGAGGAGCTAACCGCACTAGCGGCTCTGGTGAGAGTAGATTCATCCCAGCCGCAGCTCTTGCCAGCGCATCAGCTCTCCCGTTACCTGTGTCTGTATCATGCCCTTTCACCCAGCAGACTTCAATGTTGTTGTGCATTGCTGCCTGTCTGAGTTTCCCGTGGCACTCTATTTCGGTCTCTGACGAAGCATAGGCTTTCTGCAGAGACAGAATCGCTTGCCTGCTATCCGTTAAGATTAGTATGGCTACATTTGTCACCTTGCGGTTTATGATGTACTCAGCCGCAAGTGTTATTCCCATCAGCTCCATTTGCGTGATGGTTCCATGAATTCCCATCGGAACCTTTGCTTGGATTTTTAGAGTTTTAGAGAAAACTCCGAGGCCCGATCCTTCTCTCCTTTTAGATCCATCTGTGTAGATCCTTATAGCAGACTCTCTCATCCGCTTAGTGGGTTGAATAGTTACGTTGTAGGGTGTGTTCCGTATTAGTATTAGTACACAGCAGTCATTAACAGCCTCTGAAAGAGGTATAGCTCTACAGACATTCCTCCAGAGGGGTCCTCTAACTTCCCCACAGCTGTTACTGTTCCAAATCCCACTGCACTGAAGGCGAAGTATAGTCGCCATGGCCTCCTTCTCCACGTGGATATCAAGTGGTGGAAGGCATAGCATGACTTCTATCGCCATCGTCGGAGTAGTGTGCATGGCGCCTGTTACACTAACAGACTGTCCGCTGCACTTGCGAGATTTGCTTCCTCGTGGCCTTCTGTTTGGTTCTGGGCCACCAAACTGAAGCTCCGTAAGTCAGCATGGGCCTTATGACAACTGTGTACAACCACAGAGTCGTGCGTGGTTTCAAACCCCAGGTTTTCCCCACTGCCCGACGACATTGCCAGAAGGCCCTTATAGCTTTGTCTGTTTTGATGTCGATGTGCGCTTTCCAGCTCAGTTTCCTGTAGAGAGTGATGCCCAGGTAGTTCACCTCGTCGCTGTACTGCAACATCGTATTCAATAATTTTGGTGCTTTTTTCGACACCTTCCTTTTCTTGGTAAACAGGACCATCTCCGTTTTGGCAGGGTTTACCGATAGGGAGTGATCATTGCACCACCTAGAAACTATGTTTAGAGCTCCTTGCATCTGGTCCCATAGGGCGTCTTCAAACTTACCACATACTAATATGGCCAGATCATTAGCATAGGCTGTCACAAACAAGCTTAGTTGCTGAAATTCGTCTAGTAGGCTGTCCAGAACCATGTTCCATAATAGTGGTGATAAAACACCTCCATGAGGACAATTTTACAGGTTATACGTTCCCTTCCCTGTTCCACTGTGACTATACGATTGGCCAGTGCATTGCCAATCCATTCACACATTTTAGATGGTACTCCGCACTTGCTTAGCGCGTTTCCTATCTTCGGTATGGTCGTTTTATCAAACGCACCTTCTATGTCAACAAAAACACCTAGGGTGGATTCTTTAACATCCAATGTTGTGATAGGTATTTTAATGAGGATTGTTAATCTTATTACAAAGCCCAGGTCCAATAAACTATTGACTCACATTATCCTTGTATATTACAAGTTAAATATTCTTGAAAAAACCTTAGTCGAATTGTTATCTGATTTCCTATTGAAAAATGCCGAGAAAATGTTCTTTTAGAAAAATTTACGAATAAAAGTATTTTGCAATTAGCAATATTCACTTAGCAGCAACAATGCTAGACCCATCTACCCAAAATAGCGTTTAACTGCAGATGAAACCATAGACCTCATGGAGTTTATATATGAAGTTGCCAAAAAATGGGATTGAACTCAAAAATCGCCGAAGTACAAATTCAATTAGCACATTAGAGAAACAAGGAGACCTGATGATTATACAAATTCATATGAAAAGGAGTAAGCACCATTGATCCTTTGACCTGGCAGAGAAGCCTTCGTGGCTCAAATATACTAGTAGACATTGCAGATCAGAATCATTAGTGCTTACTTCACTTCTGCTGTGACTGAACGGTGGTCCTTCAGCACACTGAGCTGGATAGAAAGAAATCGATTGACCACAGAAAGAGCTGCAAAAATTACTTACTTAGCCTATAATAATGGAAGATGATGAATACGAGTGAATCAAATGAGGACAGGCTTCCTTTTGTCGACGTAATCAACGGAACGGTTAGTCGGTCAAAAGTTTCCCATGTCCCGAAACTAAAGCTCCAAAGAGCAAAAAAAAATATATCAAAAGACCAATTTCCCGGAAAATTTAGATAGCGGCAGTTTTAAAGGCTTTACGAACTCAACAGATGAAGAGGACTCCGAAGAGAAGGAACCTTTTCGGAATCTTCTTCATCAGATGAGTTCGTAAAGCCTTTGAAGTTATTGCTATCTAAATTTTCCGGCAAAAGTGTGAATCAAATGAGGACAGGCTTCCTTCTGTCGACGTAATCAACGGAACGGTTAGTCGGTCGAAAGTTTCCCATGTTCCGAAACTAAAGCTCCAAAGAGCAAAAAAAAAATATATCAAAAGACCAATTTCCCGGAAAACTTAGATAGCGGCAGTTTTAAAGGCTTTACGAACTCAACAGATGAAGAGGACTCCGAAGAGAAGGAACCTTTTCGAAATCTTCTTCATCAGATGAGTTCGTAAAGCCTTTGAAGTTATTGCTATCTTAATTTTCCGGCAAAAATGTGTTTTCATTTTTTGTTTGTTTTAGAAATAAGAAGCTGAGTCCAACCAGAACCAGTCTGGTTCAGGCAATTATAAACATATAAACCAGGGTTTCCGAATATTTTTCTACCATCGACACCATTTGAAGGAATGACTATCTTCATCGACCCCTAATGCTACCCAATCATTTCTATGCATATGAATATCTAGGGGGTTTATAGGCGAGAGGAAATACTACCAACCTGAGAGAAGGGTAGTTAAGTGTTTTTAAATTTGACATTTATAGTTATGAGGGCAACAAAACATGGAATCGGGAGACCACAGAAGAGATGGCTCGATGATATTAAGGAGGTGGCAGGACGAAATTGGTATCAGATAGCCCAAAGCAGAAGTGAGTGGATAAATATAAAGGAGGCCTACGTCCAGAAGTAAATCAATCAAGGCTGAGAAAAAGAAGTAGAAAAGTAGAAGGCACATTCTTGGGGCATAATTTGAAATAGTGCATTATTTACGGTATTTTAATTTTAAAATTTAAGGTCAGCTGTCAGTTATTATCTATATCTGTATTAATATTACACTCTTTTTGCTCCTATTAGTAACATACCTCTCAGGAAATAATTCGTTAGTCATGAATCCGATTCATTTCTGTTTCGGTACATTATATTTATATACATTTTTTGGCGATTAATAATTAAATAATCTTCAGATCTAGAGAAGTTAAAGGAACAAGTTTTGCCATATATCTCAAAAACAAATCGACCGATTCAAAAAAGAACGCTAAAATGTAGCAATTGAAAAGACCTTTAAAATGAGGTATTACTCGTTACTTCTTTCTATTTTAAAATTTTAGCACCCCAGGGCAGAAAGTAACAGGGGGTGAGCCAATTTTGCTTAACAAGTTGGTCCCTTCGTTTAAGTCCTGGGTCTCCAAACTATCTTCTTCGCGGGCCACAAATACAATTCTACATAATAAAGTCGGCCAAGATCCGATTAATTTTATAAAATTATGAAAAATTTAAGGAACAATTGTTACAATATTTCAAAATATGACATTTACAAAAAAAATTACAAACAATCGCAGGCCGGATTCATGCAAGTTTGGCCCGCGGGCCGTAGTTTGGAGACCACTGGTTTAAGTGTTTGACGTGTTACGTCATATTTTTTTAAAATGTTCGAATCGTGAGAGATTGAAGGTGGGAAGTTTTGAAATAAATACCCTGAACAAGTAAGTAATTTTGTTATTTTGGGCTGTCGACTCCTTGTCCAACATCGAACCCAATCGACCCCTTGAGCATCATCGACTGCACTATTTTGCCCCTGTCAAACTTTATTGACACTTAACTATATTAATTTAACACATATCGAGCAAAATACCCACTTTAGGTAAATATTTTTGGGTATTTACCCGGATATAGGAGTACTATAATTCAGACTATAACAAAATTGAAATTATCGAAAGTCGTTGGGCCAGGGTAATGGAGCCGATTTAAATATTTAGAATAAGGAAAAGTGTCTCAAACTAAACTTGTTCTACTATTATTATGATTATCAACTTACAAAATATTCACAAAATAAATATTATTTATATTTTTTCGCTATCTCTTAGTAAATACCTATCAAATCTCAGCAGTTTATATTTTCAACTTTACTTTAAATCAGTGGTTTTTACGCGTAGCGCATGAAGTAAAATTTCGAGTTTAGAAAAGCCCCGTGAAAATTTGTCTCGGGTCGCTGGCGCGACCCTCAACAAATTTTCTACGCGGGGCTTTTCTAAACTCGAAATTTTACTTCATGCTCAGTCTGGGAGTGGACGACACTCGTTTAGTTTTCGTTAGATTTTCAACATATCGAGATTTGTATTAATCTATAAATTTTAATAAAATGTTTACTATTTGGAGATTTTCGTCAATTTATAAAATATTCATCAGATTTTCAATATTTTTGTTTAGATTTTGAACAATTTTCAAAAATTATTTCGTAGTTTATCAAATTAATTTATCAAATTCATCAATATAATTAAAAAATATTTGAACACACAAATTTGAGATATACTTTCTTGGTCTCGAAAAAATCAAATTATGTCAAAAGCGAGAATTTATTTAAATTATGACGAATCTCGAAAAAATCGACAAAAAAATCGACAAAAAATTTAAATATTTAGAATAAGAAAAAGTGTCTCAAACTAAACTTGTTCTACTTTTATTATGATTATCAACTTACAAAATATTCACAAAATAAATATTATTTATATTTTTTCGCTATCTCTTAGTAAATATCTATCACATCTCAGCAGTTTATATTTTCAAATTTACTTTAAATCAGTGGTTTTTACGCGTGGCGCATGAAGTAAAATTTCGAGTTTAGAAAAGCCCCGTGAAAATTTGTCTCGGGTCGCTGGCGCGACCCTCGACAAATTTTCTACGCGGGGCTTTTCTAAACTCGAAATTTTACTTCATGCTGTCTGGGAGTGGACGACACTCGTTTAGTTTTCGTTAGATTTTCAACATATCGAGATTTTTATTAATCTATAAATTTTCATAAAACGTTTACTATTTCGAGATTTTCGTCAATTTATAAAATATTCATCAGATTTTCAATATTTTTGTTTAGATTTTGAACAATTTTCAAAAATTATTTCGTAGTTTATCAACTTAATTTATCAAATTCATCAATATAATTAAAAAATATTTGAACACACAAATTTGAGATATACTTTCTTGGTCTCGAAAAAATCAAATTATGTCAAAAGCGACAATTTATTTAAATAATGACGAATCTCGAAAAAATGGACAAAAAAATCGACATAAAATTTAAATATTTAGAATAAGGAAAAGTGTCTCAAACTAAACTTCTTCTACTTTTATTATGATTATCAACTTACAAAATATTCACAAAATAAATATTATTTATATTTTTTCGCTATCTCTTAGTAAATATCTATCACATCTCAGCAGTTTATATTTTCAACTTTACTTTAAATCAGTGGTTTTTACGCGTGGAGCATGAAGTAAAATTTCGAGATTAGAAAAGCCCCGTGAAAATTTGTCAAGGGTCGCTGGCCCGACCCTCGACAAATTTTCTACGCGGGGCTTTTCTAAACTCGAAATTTTACTTCATGCTCAGTCTGGGAGTGGACGACACTCGTTTAGTTTTCGTTAGATTTTCAACATATCGAGATTTTTATTAATCTATAAATTTTAATAAAATGTTTACTATTTGGAGATTTTCGTCAATTTATAAAATATTCATCAGATTTTCAATATTTTTGTTTAGATTTAGAACAATTTTCATAAATTATTTCGTAGTTTATCAAATTAATTTATCAAATTTATCAATATAATTAAAAAATATTTGAACACACAAATTTGAGATATACTTTCTTGGTCTCGAAAAAATCAAATTATGTCAAAAGCGACAATTTATTTAAATAATGACGAATCTCGAAAAAATCGACAAAAAAATCGACATAAAATTTAAATATTTAGAATAAGGAAAAGTGTCTCAAACTAAACTTCTTCTACTTTTATTATGATTATCAACTTACAAAATATTCACAAAATAAATATTATTTATATTTTTTCGCTATCTCTTAGTAAATATCTATCACATCTCAGCAGTTTATATTTTCAACTTTACTTTAAATCAGTGGTTTTTACGCGTGGCGCATGAAGTAAAATTTGGAGTTTAGAAAAGCCCCGTGAAAATTTGTCGAGGGTCGCTAGCGCGACCCTCGACAAATTGTCTACGCGGGACTTTTCTAAACTCGAAATTTTACTTCATGATGTCTGGGAGTGGACGACACTCGTTTAGTTTTCGTTAGATTTTCAACATATTGAGATTTTTATTAATCTATAAATTTTCATAAAATGTTTACTATTTCGAGATTTTCGTCAATTTATAAAATATTCATCAGATTTTCAATATTTTTGTTTAGATTTAGAACAATTTTCAAAAATTATTTCGTAGTTTATCAAATTAATTTATCAAATCCATCAATATAATTAAAAAATATTTGAACACACAAATTTGAGATATACTTTCTTGGTCTCGAAAAAATCAAATTATGTCAAAAGCGACAATTTATGTAAATAATGACGAATCTCGAAAATCGACAAAAAAATCGACAAAAAATCTCATCAATAATTCGGTAAATAAATGAAAATTGCATCAGAAAAAATATAAAAAAGGCAAGTCGCCACGCCTTCTAGAAATAAATTACCACGTTCTTCTACTAATAAAAATATCTATCAGTTTTCAAAATGTTGTGCTTGATATTTTTTTATAAGGGCGAGATGCGATACAGAAGGGAATTAACGAAGGAATCGTCTTCCTGTACGCCAGAGTCCAGACACACCAATTACTCAATACTATAAATTAAAATGAATGTCACGTTTTTAATTACTTGAATGTCAAAGTCGAATTCATCATCAAAGCCGGCTCGTACACAAACAGAGAGTTTAACCGTTACATAATTTAACTTATATGTCTTAATACTCGCTAGAGTTTAGTGAGTAGTAAGTGAAAGCATGAAATAAAATTCGTTCGCATTGAGCTTGAGCCATGCGTATAAGACACTGATTCATTGTGAAGCTCAAAATATAAGCTACCTATTATATTAGTTAGTATAAACTAGTTTACAAAGTGTGAACACTTGAAAATTATCTCGATAATGACAATCTTGTTATTTCGAAATCATACATTCCTTCCTAAGTCACCTTTCTATTATTTACTTTTCGTTTTTGATGAATAAATCTATTTTCTATTTTTATTTTATCTTTTTTTTCGGACACTTTTTTCCAATTAATCACTTGGTAAAACATTTTCAAAAATATATTAGTTGGTAAATTAAATTCACTTGGTTTTGTTTCACTTATACGGGTGAGTTTTTTTCGATGTTCTCTATGGGGATCTCGGAAACTATAAGAGATAGAAAAACGGTTAAATGGGAAAAGAAGTGTAGTTTTATAGGACGAATAAAATGACACTTTCAAAATATTTGAAAAAGTCAAGGGTAACTAGATATTTTGAATAAAGTAAAATGTGTCAATTTTTTGAAATCAATATATCTCTATTATTATCATAGATAGAAAAAAACTGTAAGGGACAAAGTTGTAGAAAATTTTACACAGATTAATAACAAAAAATCAAAAAAAAAATCGCCCATAATTTGGGAGATATGACACAAACTTACCTTTTTTTTAAATGGAAACAATAGTTGGCCAGGACTTTATTAAAAGGGCTGTTTTTTCCCTTCAATTCGATATAACATATGCCATAGTTATTTTTAATATAAAGTAAGTAACAGTCGTTTTTCATTTTACCATACACCAAAAAATAGTTAGCCATGAAAAAGACAAAAGTAAAACAATTGCAGTTGTTTATTCTAAACACGTATTAATTCATTTCCATATTTGGTTTGTTTTGATAAGTTTGTTTTGTATTTATTTGGTGTTGAAAGTTTTTTAAAGTGATAATGAATTTTTCCAATTTTAAAAATAACTATGGCATATGTTATATCGGATTAAAGGGAAAAAATAACATTTCCAATGAGGCCATAGCCAACTATTGTTTCCATTTAAAAAAAGATAAGTTTGTGTCATATCTCCCAAAATATGGGCAAAATTTTTTCTTTGATTTTTTGTTATTAATCTGTGTAAAATTTTCTACAACTTTGTCCTTTACAGTTTTTTTTCTATCTATGATAATAATAGAGATATATTGATTTCAAAAAATTGACACATTTTACTTTATTCAAAATATCTAGTTACCCTTAACTTTTTCAAATATTTTGAAAGTGTCATTTTATTCGTCCTATAAAACTACACTTCTTTCCCCATTTAACCGTTTTTCTATCTCTTATAGTTTCGGAGATCCCCATAGAGAACATCGAAAAAAACTCACCCTGTATGTATTTTATTGTATACTAGTTTCGGCTTAATGCCATTATCAAGAATGATGTACAAATGGATTTGTTTGGGAATATATACAGTTTTGATTATGTATTTTGTATATGGACAGGTACAAACAGACAACTGGAAACATTTACAAAGTTCATTAATAAAATGAACAAAAGTATCCAGGTTACAATTGAAAAAGAAATAAATAGCAGCTTCAATTTTCTTGACTACAATCACGAAAACAGTAAACAATAAACTGTCATACAAAATATATAGAAAAGAAACTTACACAGATGTCATCATACCAGAATGCAGTGACGAAGCCAGGATTTTTACATGGGGGGGAGGGGGGGTTCTAACTGAAGCGCAGAAAGAAATTACAGTTTAGACAGAATAATATAATTTGCATAAAAAAAATCTATTTATAATATAATTTCGCGTTAAATCTGCGTGTGCTGACGCTTACTAACGCACAATTAATGATTTTAAGGACGCGGCGATTTTAGAATGACAAAATAAAATTGATAACAGCGACTAGAGGGGGTTCTAACCCCCTGTAGCCCCTACTTGGCTGCGTCACTGCCAGAATGTTTAAATACCCATACACAAATTTAATATAGTACATTCCACGCCCGTTTACATAGACTTATCAATGTCCCTCTAAATAAAATAGACTTTAAAAACGAATTAGACACAATAAAAACAATAGCAGTTAACAATGGCTACACTGAAGATTTAATTAATAAGATGTTAAAAGAGAAACAGCTCAAACAATTACGAAAATACTTTTATAGTGTGACAAATTTAGACAAAAAAACATGAAATCGATTGGAATACATTAGGCCACTGTTTTTACAAATCAAAAATATTTTTAAAGGAAAGAATAATAACATCATTTTGACAAACATAAATAATTTATGAAAATTAATAATTAACAATAAAATTAAAACTAAAAATTGTAAATTGAAGAAAGGTGGTATTTATGAATTAAAATAATTAAAATGTAAAGATTGTGATGCATTGTACATAGGACAAACTGGCAGGTCTTTTGATTTCAGGTTAAAAGAGCAAAATAAAGACATAGATAATTAAAAACAAACTACCGGTTTTTCTAAACACTGTTTCACATCTAATCACCAGTTTTCTTCAAACGATTTAAAAATTCTCCCCACAGGTAATAAGGGATTAACGCTTAATTATCGGGAGGGTTTAGAAATTTCAAAAACTTTGAGGGCGAGTAAAAATGTGGTCAACGACAACGAAGACCTTTGGAATTCCCCGATATTAAATGCCCTTATTACTAGTGATGGGCAAGATCGATCAAAAGAGATCGATTGATCGATCCTTGCAAGCGATCTTCTCGTGCTGCTCGATCTTTTTGATCGGCTCGATCTTTTTGATCAGCTTGATCTTTTTGATCGGCTCGATCTTGTCGATCGACTCGATCTTGTCGATCGACTCGATCTTGTCGACTACTCTAGCTGCATGCATTCGTAAACTTACAAAGTAAACGAATTACTTTTATTTTGCTTCTATTAATTAACATTTGCAGGCAAAATGTATTCAGATAATCATATAAAAAGTTATCTGTATTAAATAATTCATAAAACAAACTATGAAAGTAAAATAATAGTAAAATAAATTTAATCATCACTACTAACAAACATCGCCCCCGGAGAAAACCCTCATAAAAACCAAGGGCCCTAAAAATTAAAATACGTCTTGGAAAATTACACCCTAAAAAATCTCCGCACTGAAAAACCCTCTGAAAAAAATATTTCTGGAAAATCACCCCTCCCCTGTAAAAACACTCTTGGAAAATTACCTCCAAAAACAACATCTCCTGAAAGAAGAAAAATTCATCCCATCCAAAAACCACCCCCACTAAAACCATTTCAGAAAATGATCCCCTCAAAAAACCAGCCCTTGTAAAGCCATTTAATGACCCTCCCTAAAAAACTGCCTTCGTAAAAATCGCGTCCTAGAAAAACCACCCCTTGTAAAAATACTACTGCAAAACCACACCCCGAAACAACCACCTATAAAATAACTTTGCCTGTAATATCACCCCCCCCCCCCCCAGAAAAACTACCCTTAAAAATACTCCCATTTATAATTGTCTTATGTTGTTCTAATTGTTTATCTTATTAAAAAATCAACAGTTAATCTAATAAACTTGAAAATCACTGAATATTTCAATTTGAAAACTATTATGAAAATCGCTGAGTTTACATAGGAGTAATGGACCTATAACTGTTTTTATAGATAATTAATAAATTTTTCGACGAAAATGTTGAAAAGTAAACAGTAAATGAAGACAAAATATGTTTAAACATTTATGCAAAATAAACAAATGATTCAGCATAAAACAACATATAATTCTGTTAATTTACACAGAATTTATCGATTTTTAATATTCTTCAAAGAAAACTTAATTATCTCAACTAGTTTTTCATATATTTTGAACCAAACTCGAAGAAATTGTATGTTATTTTTAGGAGGTTTAAATCCTAATTACGATTAATATAAAAATGTAACTTGCTTCAACAAGTAACTCGTTAATGAGTAAGATTTTTGTGCATTTCATTAATTTTTTCTAAAATTAAAAAAAGAAGTTATTTTTATGCTAATTAACCCCCTAACCCTCTCCACAAAAACAAAAATTTTCCCGTTTTGTTTTTTTGGTTAACTAAATCATGATAACATGTAAATTCTTAAAACCATCGACAAATGTTATTTTAAGCTAGTGCTGTGGAGCTTCTAATAATTTTGTAAAGAGACATTAAATCGTTGTAAAAATAATTGCCATTTATAACTAGGATTTTTTTTAATATTTTTTTAAAATTTTAGTCGTAGATAATGGTGTTTTTTTTTACTAAATAATTTGTATTTAGTTTTCTAAAATATTGATAGGAATTTTAGGAATTTTATTTTATTTATATATATAAATTTTGTGGTATGTGTACATTATTTTTATTTTATAGAAACAGAAAATAATGTACAGGGCGTTTTTGTATTAAGTATACGTATTCCAAATTGAGCCCATTGTCTGTAAATCTTTAGATATTCCTTGTTTTTTTTTTAGGTTCAATTTGAAACTTTAAACGAGTATTTTCCACTTCCAGACTAAGCATGAAGTAAAATTTCGAGTTTAGAAAAGCCCCGTGAAAATTTGTCTCGGGTCGCGCAGCGACCCGAGACAAATTTTCTGGGCTTTTCTAAACTCGAAATTTTACTTCATGCGCCACGCTTATAAAACACGAAAATATTGTGAAATTTATGCATATTCGAACTTCACTTGAAATCTGTTTTAAGCGCGTAGCGCATGAAGACAAATTTTCTGGGCTTTTCTAAACTCGAAATTTTACTTCATGCTTAGTCTGGGAGTGAAAAACACTCGTTTAAGCTTCAAATTGAACTCATTTAAAAACAAGGAATACCGGAAAATATACAGGGAGTTGCCTGTATATTTTCCAAACTTTCCGAGCAGCTTGATCTCTGTGATCAGCTCGATCTTTTTGATCGACTCGATCTCTTTGATCGGCTCGATCTTTTTGATCGGCTCGATCTTTCCGAGCGGCTCATTATTTTTTGATAAGATCGATCTTTTGATCGATCTGCTCGATATTTCAACTAATCGATCATTGCTTGATCGATCCTTGAGATACTCGATCTTGCCCATCACTACTTATTACCCAATAAAACTCAAAACTGTATATATTCCCAAACAAATCCATTTGTATATCATTCTTGATAATGGCATTTAGCCGAAACTAGTAGAAAATAAAATACATGTAAGTGAAATAAAACCAAGTGAATTAGATTTACAAACCAGTATATTTATTTTAACTGTATTTTAATGGTTTTAATAGCTGTAGAATAGTTTTCTGATTTCTTTACTATCCAATTCATGTTTTTGTCCTAAGTCGGTCTATTTATTTTCTTCTTTGAGTCTAATACCATACCCTTACCTCTAAATATTTTTATACCCACAATGTTTTTCTTTATTTAATGATTAAAATATGTGTGCAGAGGGGTGACAAAATATTTCCGCACCAGGTACCATCTGACCTTGCTACGCCACTGCCTGTATATTACATATTTAATTTGTGATTATGATTAGGGTCATTGATTGGTTAATATCAGGGTTGGTATGTTTAAAACGCTTTGTTTTAAAACAGCCCAGCAAACCGAATCATATAATATACAGAGAGTTTTACGTAACACCGAACATTTTCATAACGAGAATATTTCTTTGAAGTATCGATATGCATACGTTGCATATTTTTCGATGCTTCTTTTATTAAAAGAATTTAATTTGAAGATTTAAGCGAGTGTTTTCCACTCCCAGGCTAAGCATGAAGTAAAATTTGGAGTTTAGAAAAGCCTGAAAATTTGGTTTGGTCGCGTAGCGCGAAGCGCGGAGTGTCCAAACCAAATTTTCAGGCTTTTCTAAACTCGAAATTTTACTTCATGCGCCACCGGTACAAAACACTGACATATTACGAAGTTTAAAACACAGCGCTAAACTTTACATCGATCAGTGTTTTGTACCGGTGGCGCATGAAGTAAAATTTCGAGTTTAGAAAAGCCTGAAAATTTGGTTTGGCCGCTCCGCGCTTCGCGCTACGCGACCAAACCAAATTTTCAGGCTTTTCTAAACTCGAAATTTTACTTCATGCTTAGCCTGGGAGTGGAAAACACTCGCTTGAAGATTGAAATTGGATTATTTTAATGAACCGAGCATCGGAAAATGTGCAATATGGATACTTCAAAGAAAAATTCTTGTTATGAAAATGTTCGGTATTACATAAAACTCTCTGTATACATAATATTTATGTAATACATATAAGATATATATTTCTTACATACATATTATATGTGTGTTTGCTGCGAATGTTTTAAACATGTTTAAAAACAGTCGTCGTGTTTTCAACGGTTTTGTTTTAAACATGGTTTGAATGTTAAATTTGTTCAAAACATGTTTTAAACGTTTAATTTGTTTAAAACGTTTTTTTTTTAATTTACATCACTCGGCGAAAAAAATACTGTGATTTTGACTTCATTTTAAGCCTTAATTTAAGCGTGAAAACAATTGAGCTTTGCTTCAATTCAAAACCACGTTCTTCAGCTGTCGTCTGCCTTTTATTTCATGAAAATATCAAATCCGCGGACAAAGTTACGCTTATTTGAACGAGCATTTTTTTTTATTCAACAATTATTGAAACACGGAGCGAAATTGCACTGACTTTAACTGGAAATTTAAGCCTCGGTTTAACTGTGAAAACAATTGAGAGTTAGGCCACTTCTGCGGCTGTCGTTTGTCTTTTGTTTAATGAAAATATCAAATTCTTAAACCAATTGCGCATAATTATTTGAGGAAGCATTGTTTTATTTACTAATTACTAAAAAATATACTTTGACTTGAAATTTAAGCCTTGGTTTAAGCGTAAAAACAATTAACTTTACCCCAATTTAAAGCCACATTCTTTGGCTGTCGTCTGCCTTTTATTTAATGAAAATATCAAACCCGTGGACAAAGTTACGCATAATTATTTGAGCAAGACTATTTTTATTTACTATTTATTAAAACACGGACTTGAAATTGAAGCCTTGATTTAAGTTTGAAATCAATCAAGTCTTACATCACTTGAAAGCCACATTCTTCGGCAGTCGTTCGCCTTTTGTTTTGAGAAAATATCAAGTTCGTGGAAAAAGTTACTCCTAATTATTTCAGCGACTAATTTTTGAAAATTGATTAATTATTAAAACACTTTGACTTAAAAACTTAATTGATATTTTTGGAATATCCAGTAAAGATATTCAAATTTCAATTACAACTAAACAAAGTTTATTCGTTTCTCTGTAGACTCATAGAATTTTATGTTAATTTGATGATCTGTTAATTTTTTACAATTGTTTAAAAAAACGTTCCCTTAAAATCATTAATTTTACCACATAATTTCAACTTTGGAATATTTTCGGAAAAAGTGGTGAGAAAATTTAATTTTTTTTCTATAAGATGTAAGACCAATCAATTCTAAGTAAATTCTGTGAATTTCACGGCGATAGTGTAAAGTTTTAATTTTTGACAATTTTTTTAAGGAAAACATTTTCCAAAAATTGACAATTTTATTGCATAATTTCAACTTTGGCTGAATATTTAAAAAAAATGCGTCAAGTGAATTTAATTTTCTTCCTATATGATGTAAGTACTATCAATTCTGTGAATTTTTCACATTTCTTTCAAAGAAAACATTGCCCCAACATTATTAATTTTATTGCAAAATTTCAACTTTGGCTGAATATTTTCGGAAAATACGTCAAGATACTTATATTTTCTTTTTATGAGATGTAAGTGCAATCAATTCTAAGTAAATTGTGTAAATTTCACGTTGATGGTATAAAATTTTAATTTTTTACAATCTTTTCAAAGAAAACATTGTCCCAAAATTGTCAATTTTATCGCATAATATCAACTTTGAGTTGATATTTTGGGAAATCCAGTGGAGATATTTAAATTTCCATTACGGCCAATCAAAGTTTATTCTTTTCAGTATAGATTATATGAATTTTAGGTCGATTTGATAATCCGTTGAATTTTTACAATTCTCTCAAAATGAACATTCTCCTGAAATTGTTGAATTTATTGAAGACTTTCAACTTTAGCTTAATATTTTGGAAAAATGGGCTGTCATATCTTAATTTTCTCTAAAGCATATGTAACTGCAATGGATTCTAAGTAAATTTTATGTAGATTGTATAAAACTTTATTTTTTAATGCGCTCGAATTTGTGTTTGTTCTAAATTTGAACAAAAAAATTATTTTACGTGTTTAAGTTTACAATTTTGATGTTTTTAAACATTTTTTGTTTATATAATTTTTTTGACATTATGTTTTTGGTGACAGTAATGATGTTTTAACAGTTGTGAGATTTTTTGATATATTTGGACAATTATAAAAATACTCGACTTTAATTTGCCTAAATATTTTCATAACATTCTACTTTTTCGACTTTCAATTGAAAATAACTCGAAAACTGTCGACGGCGTATTCATTGTTTTTCGCATATTCTGAAAGAACATTGTCTTCCAAACATTTAACCGAAATTTCATGAATAGTTCTTAAAGATTTTTCATGTTTTGAATGTTTTAAACTTAAATTTTCCTAAATATTTCTATAAAATTCTACGTTTTTGACTTTTAATTGAAAATAACTCGAAAATTTAAGAACGTAAACAAAATAATCTTAATAAAGAAGTATAAAATATAGTTTAGATAATTTTAAACGATTTAAACACATCAAACGTTTAAAGCATCGCTTTTGATGAATTTCTAGTATTTCATTAAATAAAATAAAAATTGATGCTGTGGAAAGAATAATAATCATGGTATGAGGGAGGAATTAATTAATAAGAACCCCCCTTGCGTGTTATCTGAGCGGAATGCATGCAGACGAGACGCAGACATACCCGAAAAATCTTCAAGCACAATTCGGGTATATCCCGGTTCTTAGTTCGGGCGAAACCGCCCGAACAGTCGAGCGAAAAAGGCAGAACAGGCCGGGCATTCATTGGTGCTTGTACTCGAGAGTCGAAAACGTGGTACCACCACCACCACCATACCCGCAAGACCAGACACATCCACAGACAGAAAACGGTGACCCGTCTGAATCCCCCAGCCGGCGCACCAGTAACACAACAACACTAGCACCGAACATAACTATTACCCACCACTCAACACTTGAACAATTACAACCACACCGAGTGCTCAACAAACAAATACTTAATCAATAAACTTTATCCCCCTAACAAGAAAGCAAACTTAAATCCCAACAAGTGTGATCGTGTGTTTTTTTTAATTTTTTTTTTTACTAATCGACATTCGTTGTTAAATTGAAAAAAATCTGTGATAAGAGTTTCGGTGTTGTTTTTTCTTTTCCGGGAGGAGCAAATATGAACAACTTATTCTGCTGTGAAAGTAGCGCGACCGAGAATAGAGCTTACCCCGATCCGATACTGTTGAACGATAAGCGCGTTTTGCGGAACCTGCTGAGGACTGAAGAACGTTACACGGTCGCGTCGCATTTTCGGAATGTGCAAAAGGAAGTGACGGAACCTATGAGGAAGATCGTGGCCGAGTGGATGATGGAGGTAAGCCTCACCAAAAACTCGGCCTCTTCTTCTAAAATTACTTAGGATGTTCAAATCAAACCAAAGACCCCTTCCCCTTAGGACTCTTAAAATTTCTGTAATTGAAAAGCATGATCCAAAAATCCCTTCCCCTCAAAGATAAAATAATCCGCGTTGAGATTAAGAAGAATAGGTAATTTACATTTGTTTTTATATGAAATTTATGTGTTTAAACTAAAAGGAGAATTTTGTAGAATCAGTCGTGCGTGGTCCATTTAAATTTTAAATAGACCATACGATTTTAAAAGAAATACCATGTGTTGCTGGATTACTGCCCGGATAGAAAACACTTTTTTATTAACCATTTTTCGACGAAAAGTAATTCTTTGGAAAAAGTTTCGGATGACTTAAAAACAACAAGTTCATTATCAAATCCTAGTTTGACCACAGAGAGCGCTCAGAAATTAAGAAAAACAGAGGGTATGATAAGAGAGAAATACCTCTAATTATATTTTCAGGGGAAAATGTTATTTGAAATACAGAATTAAGTGTAAATTCAATGTTTACTTAATAGAAACAACTTTATTTTTTAGAAACTGTTTTTCAATGTTTTTTCGTATACAGGGTTTTTCTTTTAAGTATACATATCCCAATTACAGCGTGTATACCTAAATCTTCCGATATTCGTAGTTTATTAAAAGAGCTCAATTTTAAGTTTTAAATGAGTGTCTTCCACTCCCAGACTAAGCATGAAGTAAAATTTCGAGTTTAGAAAAGCCCCGTGAAAATTTGTCGAGGGTCGCGCAGCGACCCGAGACAAATTTTATTAGCTTTTCTAAACTCAAAATTTTACTTATGCGCCACGTGTATAAAACACTGATTTCAAGTGAAGTTCAAATATACATACATTTCAAAATATGTTAGTATTTTATACGCGTGGCGCATGAAGTAAAATTTCTTAAAAATAAAGTTTTATACAATCAACATAAAATTTACTTAGAATCAATTGCAGTTGCATATGCTCTAGAGAAAATTAAATTATGATAGCTTGTGATAGCACAATTTTATGTTTTAGAAACTATTTATTTTTTCAGTGTTTTTTCGTATACAGGAAGTTTTTCTTTTAAGTATACATATCCCAATTACAGCGTATAAACTTTAATCTTCCGATATTCTTAATTTATTAAAAGAGTTCAATTTAAAGCTTTAAATGAGTGTCTTCCACTCCCAGATTAAGCATGAAGTAAAATTTCGAGTTTAGAAAAGCCCCGTGAAAATTTGTCGAGGGTCGCGCAGCGACCCGAGACAAATTTTCTGGGCTTTTCTAAACTCGAAATTTTACTTCATGCGCCACGCGTATAAAACACTGGTCTTACGCGAAGTCCAAATACACGTCTATAGAATACTGCTTTAGTAGCATATTACGAACTTTACAATATTTGAGTGTTTCATACGCGTGGCGCTTGAAGTAAAATGTGAGTTTAGAAAAGCCTGAAAATTTGATTGATTTTAAACTTAACTCTAAATCAGTGTTTTATACGGATATTTAAGTATAATTTAGACAGAAAAATCCTAAAACAAAAATTGTAGACGCAAAAACGTAAAGCGGTTTATTTTAAACTTCATTCTAAATCAGTGTTTTATACGCGTAGCGTATGAAGTAAAATTTCGAGTTTGGAAAAGCCTGAAAATTTGGTTTGATCGCTCCGCTTCGCGAAGCGACCAAACCAAATTTTAAGGCATTTCTAAACTCGAAATTTTACTTCCAAATCAGTGTTTTATACGCGTGCATGAAGTAAAATTTCGAGTTTAGAAAAGTCTGAAAATTTGGTTGATTTTAAACTTCATTCTAAATCAGTGTCTTGTACACGGATTTTTATATTTAAGTATAATTTAAAGAGAAAAATCCGAAAGCAAAAATTGTGGACGCAAAAACGTGAAGCGGTTTATTTTAAACTTCATTCAGAGTTTAGATAAGCCTGAAAATTTGGTTTATTTAAAACTTCACTCTAAATCAGTGTTTTATTCAGATATTTAAGTATAATTTAAAGACAAAAATCCGAAAGCAAAAATTGTAGACGCAAAAACGTGAAGCGGTTTATTTTAAACTTCATTCTAAATCAGTGTTTTATACGCGTAGCGCATGAAGTAAAATTTCGAGTTTGGAAAAGCCTGAAAATTTGGTTTGATCGCTCCGCTTCGCGAAGCGACCAAACCAAATTTTAAGGCATTTCTAAACTCGAAATTTTACTTCATGCTTAATCTGGGAGTGGAAAACACTCGTTTAAAGTTTCAAATTGAACTCTTACAAAAAAAAAACGAGTATGTGAAGATTTATAGAATAATTAGGATAAGTATACTTACAAGAAAAACTTCCTGTATAATTTCAATTTGATGAGTAACTTTACTTTATCTAAGATATTTAAAAAAAAAGATTTAATTTTTATGATATGTTAATTTTTATTGGCTAAATACCACCAAATTTGTTTAAAATTCATAATTTATTAGAAATACAATTATTTACACGCCAAAAATATACGATGCAAAATTATAATAATAAATAAATTTAATAAAAATAAAATTGTTTCTATTAAATTCATATTTTGTATGTAAACATAATTCTTGATTACAAATAACTTTTTCAAATAACAGCTTTCTCTGAAATTATAATTAGAGCTACTTTTCTAATATAACAATTATAGTTTCCTTAATTTTGGAGCGCCCTCTATAGTGAGTTTAAGATTTGAAAATGAAATTAATTAATTAACTATTAGTTATTGATAATGAGTGCTTAGCACTCGAAATGTACATCTAACGAATAATAATAATAGTGAAGCAAGGAAAAAAAGAGTTTATTGTGATTAAATACTCCACTGAACTCAGATAAACAATTGGTAATGAAAATAGTATTTGTAAAGATTGACTTTCTGTCGAAAAATGTACAATAACAGATTTTCCAATCCGGGGAGTAATCCGGGGACACACGGTATATTATACGTTCAAATTAGGGATGTTCCGATCCTAAAAAAGTATTTTCGATACCCTTTTTTTATCGTATAGCATTCAATACTATGCTATACGATAAAAAAGTATCGATAATACTCTTTTCACAGTAAAATATCGTAATCAAAAGTATTGATATTCAAAATATCGACACTTTTCAATACCAGATATTTTAGATTTAATATTTATATTATTTAATACAGCAAACTATTTTTTAAGGGGCCTTCAAATAATGTGGAAAATATTAGACAATAAATGAAATCTCATTTTGTTTTCTTTATTTTAAAGTTAGGAGTGAAATTAAATAGAGTGGAAGGTATTATTTTTTATAGAAATCTACTCTCTCTATTCAATATTATATCGTATGTTCAATTAAAACAAACATCAAGAGTGCCATGTAAAATATTGTAGGTTAGTAACTCTGAAATTATATACTAAAATTATTATGTCTGACGTTTTATATGTTAATTCCTAAACTCAAATCTAAAAACAGATCAAATCTTGGTACTCTAAAGTTTCTTGAATTAATTTCTCATCTGGCACTTGGTGAAACATTTACAATATGAAAAGTTATTTAAATTAAAAACACTTGATATTGTTTCACAAATTAAAGCTTTATCCCGACTAGTTTCGATTTGTTAGACCATTTTTAAAGCAATGGCACTCTAGAGATTTTTTTTTATTGAACATGCGATACAAATCAACATTTAGCTATTTGTATGTTTTATAGTAAAATAAATTTGGTTGATTTTTTTATGATTACTTTTACAGAAATCATATTTCACATCTCAATATTTTCTGTGAACATCAGAACAATCTGTAGTTTCGTATATTAGAAAAATGTTTTCTTGTGGGTATTACAAAAAAGTCCTTTTTTAATAATAATAATTTTCTTTATTTCCATAATTGCCGCTACGTGATACATATACAGACAAACATACAGCAACAAAAAATAAATGTGCGTTCAAAACGAAACAAGAGTAATACATTAATATTAAATAACTTAGGAATAATTGAAGAATTCTGTCATAGTATATGGTTCCATTTCACATAAATATGTAAACAGTTTTTGTTGAAACGATTTACTATTTGTAGCTTCTTTGATATGGATAGGAAGACAATTCCAAACGTTCATAGCATTATACAGGGTATTTTTTTTTTTTTCACTAATTCTTAGTCGATGTATTGGCAGCCTATAGTTCCTGCCGTGCCTTGTAGAGTAATTATGGAAATTTTTAAATTCCACAAAAAGATCCTTGCTGCTATAATGGAATATCAGAGTTTCGTATATATATATATAAGGCCGTTAATGTTAAAATGTTTAATCGTTGAAACATACTGCGACATGATGCTCTTTCTGTGCTTTCAAATAAAATACACATTTTAGTTTAATTTGAATATTACAATTTTGTTTTCAGTAAGATGCAATTTTACTCAATATTTTGCTAAATGCAAATTTAACTGCTTCCGCTAACAAAAATGTCGAAAGCAGTCAATATTAGATAGTCAATGTACAGCCAGAAAGACTGCATTTTGATTTGTAGATAATCGGCTGTCAATATTATTATTAGGTATTTTTAGTCAGTAGCATTATTAGTACAGCTTTAACAAAAGAAAAACTTTCGTATGAATTTTGATCATTTTCTTAAATTTGGAGATTTTTATTCATTCATAGATTTCGTCGTTTAAAAAAAATACAAATATTGTTGTAATTTTTACAAATAACGAAATTTTGATAAAACAAATTATGAAATGTTTTCTATGTCTATAAAAATGGACAACTTTGAATATTTTAGTGAATTTTTGTCCTGATTGGTGGTCCATTTTTATGGACATCAAGAACATTTCATAATTTTTTAATCAAAATGTTGTTATTTGTATAAATTACAAATATCGTAAACGACGAAATCCATGAATTATGGATATATATCTCAAAATTTGAGAAAATGATCAAAATTCATATGAAAGTTGAATTAAATTGTTTATTTATATGAAGTGTAGAAAATTTGTGTCTTATTAAAAAATAACCTTTAAAAACCATTGATAAACATTTTATTAATGTATTAAATTAACATTGTTGTTAAAACAAATTGCAGACATTGTTTTTTTAAATTTAAAATTACCAGAGATTATTTTGAAATTAGTAAACATTTTATTAATATATTAAATTAACATTGTTTTTAAAACAAATTGCAGTCATTGTTTTTTTTTAATTTATAATTACCACCGATTATTTTGAAATTAGTAAGCATTTTATTAATGTATTAAATAACCATAGTTTTTAAAACAAATTGCAGAATTTGCAATTTTGCTTTAAAAGTGTAGAAAATGTGAATCTTGTTTTAAAACACCACCAAAACTTCAAATGTTGATAACATTTGCACAAAATGATTGAAAAATAAATAAACAATGTTTTAACGTGGGAATATAAAATTCTAGAGACTGGATGTAACATTACAGAATCTTAAAAGATTAAAATTAATATTTTATATTGGACTTATACAGCACAAAACAAAAATAATTGGATAAACTCAGTAGCCATACCAAAGAAATAAACACATTTTGTTTTCATGCAAAAAAATCGATAGAAAAGAAATGAAATTACAGAAGCTCAAAGTTTATCAACAAATTTAATATATTTAAAATTGGTAAAATTGGCCAGATTTATAATTAAGATTCATCACTAATAAATATCTTAAATAAATATTTTATATTGAAATTATGGCTACTAAGTTTATCCAATTATTTTTGTTTTTTGCTGTATAAGCAAAAAACAAAAATAATTGGATAAATAAATAAATAAATAATAATAAATAAATAATAATAAATAAATTAGTAGCCATAATTTAGAAATAAACACATTTTGTTTTAATGCAAAAAATCGATAGAATAAAAATGAAGTTTAAAGTTTATAAACAAATTAAATATATTTAAAATTGGTGTTTAAATAAAAAAATGCCAGATTTAGTATCAAGATTCATTGCTAATAAATAGCTTAAATTAATATCTTGTATTGAACTTTTACAGCAAAAAACAAAAATATTTGGATATACTCAGCAGCGATACTTAAGAAATGAACACATTTTGTTTTCATGCAAAAAAATCAATAGAAAACAAATAAAATTACAGAAGCTCAAAGTTTATAAGCAAATTAAATATATTTGAAATTGGTATATAATTTAAAAAAACGCTAGATTAATTATTAAGATTCATTGCTAATAAATAGCTTAACATTTACTCTTAATAATATAAAAATCTGGCGTTACGAATTTAAGTTCATTTTTTTGTATGCGAAGTGAAATTAATGAAACACAGTTTTACACAAAACTAAAGAAAATCGTTAACGATTAAAATGATTGTTTGTAAATTTATAATAATACATGAGACATCGAAATTAATTCTTATTTTCAAGAGAAATCGTTCAAATGTAGGTAAAGAAAATTATTTTTGATATCAAATCTAACTAACCAATTATTAATGTTTATGATTTCCGAATTTTAAAATGTTTCCTGTTTCTTTAAAACACGCATCAATCAAGTCAAACATATAAAGGGATTATTTTTATGTATACATATCCAGATATGTTTAAAAACAAAACAAAATGTTTAATTTAAAGCTTCTAACAAGTGTTTTCCACTCCCAGATTAAACATGAAATAAAACTTCGAGTTTAGAAAAGCCTGAACGTTTGGATTTGGAGTCCAAATCCAGGCTTTTTTAAACTTGAAATTTTATTTTATGCACCACGCGTATAAAACACTGATTTCAAGTGAAGTTCAAAATATACTGCTTATTAAATCTATCATAATTAGATGGCCTAAATCAATTTGCTTCGAGGTTTGTAAGTATACTTAAAACAATAGACGTATCTTAAATCCAGGTTAGTTAAAACAGTAGCTTTCTCTTGTCATTTATTACTTGATTTTAAAGCTACTTTAATAATTTTAATTGAAAATTTTGGAAAATAATCATCAGGCTTTGAGATTTGTAAGTATACTTAAAACAATAGACGTATCTTAAATCCAGGTTAGTTAAAACAGTAGCTTTCTCTTGTCATTTATTACTTGATTTTAAAGCTACTTTAATAATTTTAATTGAAAATTTTGGAAAATAATCATCAGACTTTGAGATTTGTAAGTATACTTAAAACAATAGACGTATCTTAAATCCAGGTTAGTTAAAACAGTAGCTTTCTCTTGTCATTTATTACTTAATTTTAAAGCTACTTTAATAATTTTAATTGAAAATTTTGGAAAATAATCATTAGACTTTGAGATTTGTAAGTATACTTAAAACAATAGACGTATCTTAAATCCAGGTTAGTTAAAACAGTAGCTTTCTCTTGTCATTTATTACTTGATTTTAAAGCTACTTTAATAATTTTAATTGAAAATTTTGGAAAATAATCATCAGACTTTGAGATTTGTAAGTATACTTAAAACAATAGACGTATCTTAAATCCAGGTTAGTTAAAACAGTAGCTTTCTCTTGTCATTTATTACTTGATTTTAAAGCTACTTTAGTAATTTTAATTGAAAATTTTGGAAAATAATCATCAGACTTTGAGATTTGTAAGTATACTTAAAACAATAGACGTATCTTAAATCCAGGTTAGTTAAAACAGTAGCTTTCTCTTGTCATTTATTACTTGATTTTAAAGCTACTTTAATCATTTTAATTGAACATTTTGGAAAATAATCATCAGACTTAAGTTGGTTTAAATTCTAATTAAGTAGCTTGATTTTCTAGCTACGCTTGCTGGAAATATTGTATCTAGATCTTACTTTTAATTTTACTTGCAACAAAGTTATGTAAAAATGTAATCATTTTAAATCGGATTCGCAGCGATTAACACTTCTAACAAGCTTGGAATAATTTTTACATAACTTGAATTTAATAATCTTTAATCAATTAACGAAAAATCAAGGTTAAGAATTTTCGTTAATTGATTTTCAAGCCACTTATATTATTTTGATTGAAATACTTATACAAAGTTTTAAATTGTGAAACAATACCAAGTGCCTTTCCTTTAATTAACTTTACAAAGTTTTAAGATACTACCGTGCGATCGTTTAAAACATAATTTAGAGTAGGCTTTGAATTTTAAATTAGATTGGCAAAACTGACTGTTAAACATAGTTTACCATAACCTTTTATTTATTCCACCATTCAATTTAGCATTCTGGGCAACCGCACAAAACAATATGCCGCCTACTCTAAATCATATTTAAACGATCGCACGGTATAATGTAAATCATGCAGAGATTCAATTAAGATAGGACAAGCTTGATTTTGTTGAGAAATAATACAAAACACACATTTAATTTCAAGTTTTACGGATTTGTTTTCGGTTACTATTTGTATGGGTTACTTTCCTGTTTTTGAAACAAATTGTGTAGAAGACAATTTTTCCCAGCAATAAATTAGCATTTTTAGACTAGCGTAACAAAAACGGTCGTGTTCGAGTCCATTTAAATTTTAAAAACCCTGAAAGTGACATAGGCACTTCGGTTCATTACACTCTCTCGCATTACGCCGCGTTAATTCCAGGTATTCCATTGTAAGCGTAATTATCATACATTTCCATATTACTAAGCAAATTGTAAAATCACATAAAAAAAAACATAACAACACATACAATATCCTGAAATGTAATAATCTTTACCTTTTTTTGGAAAAAAAGATTTTTTTGTTGAAACTAAATCCTTTGGAAGTCTACGATTTGAGCTTAAAAATTCGTTGTGTAATTTATTTATCTAAATCAGTGGTGGGGAAACTTTTTTTAAGACGGGCCATTTGTAATAACCAGACAATCGTAGCGGGCCAAAGAATAATGCTTAATCGTAGGTAGGTAGTTTTTATGCGGGTCGTCACATTACGAAGTAAGAACGCGTTCAAACATTCTCACGACGGTACTCTTAAACAGGCCGGATTAAACCTTTCCGCGGGCCGGACTTGGCCCGCGGGCCGTAGTTTCCCCATCACTGATCTAAATCAACGAAAGCCATTTACAAAAACACAGAAAAATGTTTAAGCTCATTCAGAGCAGGGAATAAAATTTAAATTCAATTTTCGGCTTGAAAATTCTTGAAAATGGCATCAAGCCGAAACTAGTCGAAAATTAAATTTTTTAGTAAAACAAACCAAGTGAATTTCAATTAAAAGCCTATATAATATTTGATTATTTGGAGTAGAGAACGAACATAAAATAGACATAATTGACTATTTGGAATAGAGAAATAAAGAAGAGACACATTTGATATTTAGAATAGAGAGACATAGCTTGTAGTCGAAACTATAGTCACTGAAAAGTAAAATAAAAGTGGTAAAGCAAAGTTAAGTGTTTTAATTAAACATAGAAGAAACACTATTTGGAATAGAGAAACAGAGAAGGGACACAATTAACTATTTGAAATAGAGAAGAGACAAATTTGACTATTTGAAGTAGAGAAACATAAATAAGACATACAGAGAGTTTTATGTAACACCGAACATTTTCATAACGAGAATTTTTCTTTAAAATACGTTGCACATTTTCTCGGTTTATTACAAGAATCCAATTTGAAGCTTTAAGCGAGTGTTTTCCACTCCCAGGCTAAGCATGAAGTAAAATTTCGAGTTTAGAAAAGCCTGAAAATTTGGTTTGGTCGCGTAGCGCGAAGCGCGGAGCGGCCAAACCAAATTTTCAGGCTTTTCTAAACTCGAAATTTTACTTCATGCGCCACCGGTACAAAACATTGATTCAATGTAAAGTTTGGCGGTATGTTTCAAACTTCGTAATATGTCAGTGTTTTGTACCGGTGGCGCATGAAGTAAAATTTCGAGTTTAGAAAAGCCTGAAAATTTGGTTTGGCCGCTCCGCGCTTCGCGCTACGCGACCAAACCAAATTTTCAGGCTTTTCTAAACTCGAAATTTTACTTCATGCTTAGCCTGGGAGTGGAAAACACTCGCTCAAAGCTTCAAATTAAATTCTTTTAATAAACCAAGCATCGAAAAATGTGCAACGTATGCATATGGATACTTCAAAGAAAAATTCTCGTTATGAAAATGTTCGGTGTTACATAAAACTCTCTGTATATGACTATTTTGAATAGAGAAACATCGATTTGAAAGTTACTTTTTCTTCTAATTTAATGGCAACTAGGCTTTTTTGACCAGCAAAATTTATCTATATTCTTCAATATGATTCTTCTAACGAGTGTCTATAAACTGTCGGCATCTCGGCAGCTTTGAAAAACAAATAACATATCTTAGATTAAGTCATACGATTCGGTGAATCTCGGAAACGTCAAATAAACTTAAAATATCTAATTACGACGTACGTTTCTGAAGTCAGAACCTACTGGGATGCCGACAGTTTATAGACACTCGTTATATTTTGGAGCATCGAAACATGTTACTCGATTAAACAAAAGTAAACCAGATCCAAAATTGTACACAAGACCCATGAATCCACAGCCAACTCGACTTGAATCCGCGAGTTATAATAAATCGTGTAATTATTCAGTCTTTTAAAAACCCGGCGAGGGAACCGGCCTTTTAAATTTTTAAAAAGCATTTCGGCGACAAGCTCGTTCGTGTGGATGTGTGCGCGACAGAGCGCGAGCTATAGAAGCGAGAGAAGAAGGAAAAAGGACGGAGGATAATTGGCGAGCCAGTTTGTTTGGCCCATGCGGAGCCTCTCTTGCAAAAGGCGATGGCCTTTGTTAGCCTTGAATTCCATTAAAATCGCGCAGATAGCAAAAGTTTTACAAATCTCTGCCGAGCGAATGTGTGTCTCGAAAAATTACAAAAGTAAACCCAACAATTTTTAATTGTTTGTATGGTAATTATTTTTTTATGAGTGATAAGGAAATGGGAAAAATTAGATTTGCTAAATATTTAAAAGTTTTATTTGGTGATAAAACAAGCCTTGTCCTACTTTTTTTCTAACAAAAAGAAACTCGACTGTGTTGCCAACTGAATAAAGGTGCAAAAATTCGGTAAACTTTCCAAAAAAATGAACATATCATGTTTTGCAATGATGGCTCATTACACAAATTGTACTATTTTGTACTTTTCGCATAAAAGCATACACATGTGTAATTTGTATATTTTTTTTGATCTAATAAATATTTTCTTTGGTTTCAGGTGTGTGAGGATCAAAAGTGCCAAGACGAAGTGTTCAATCTGGCCGTGAACTACATGGACCGTTTCCTGGAAGTGTGTTGCATCAGAAAGAACCAATTGCAACTGCTGGGGACGACGTGCATGCTAATTGCCTCCAAATTGAGGGAACCGAAGCCTTTAGCGGCCGAAACTTTGGTCTTCTACACGGACAATAGTATTACGAAAAACGATCTGTGGGTGAGTGTCTTCTTCCGAACTTCTCGCTTCTCGCACAAACAATCGAACGAGGAGGTGTTTGAATCCTTGCACAAACAACGAACAATCGAAAGGAGAAGGTGTTTGAACTTGAACTTGCGTAATGTTAAAGCGTGAATTAATTGTTGATTTTATTATTAGTTTGAACAATTTTCTTGTGTAATCCAAAGGAATTTTTGGAGGAGTCTAAATTAAATTCTAGGGAATTAGTTAAAAATTACGCAAGTTTCACCACAAGAAATTAGTTCAAGTGAAAATTGTTTATACTAAAAGTTAACTTTAATTAATGTTTGTTCTGATTATTCAACACAAAAAGTTTGCTTCTATAAAAAACAATTATCAACTCTATTTTAATTTAAACGTTTTACGATGAATACATTTAGAAATAGTATATTGTACAACGAGCATATAATGATAGCAATTAATCCGAAAAAGATGTTTGCGGAACAAGCCGAAGGCAGCAGTACAATAAGCCACCTAGGCTGCAGTGCATCCGGATCCGAAAGGAAGACGGCCCCCACAGGAAAAAAAAGCCGAAGGCGAGTGGAGCAAGTCGTTCGAGTGATTTATAGCCATTATATGCGAGTTATACACTATACTTTGTTCACGAAAATAATAATATATTACACAACATTTATTATATATATTCATTAAATACGCGTCAGTCTTAGCGGTCGGTTTTATTTTATAATACCTTGACTAATAAATTATGACAGATTGCGGTACGATGATTTGAATGTGTAATAGGGTTAATTCCACTTTAACACAAATATGAACAATTGTTCAACAATAAATAATACTCACACAGTCTTAGTTTCATAGAAGCACGCTGCACAAAAAACGAACTCTTCCGTTTGGATGGAGTTTTCCAGTGTTAACGTTTGTTCCGCTTTAAAAAAAACACTCGTGACGTATAGAAGCACAATTGTTTAACCGATTTGAGAATGATTTATGTATACAAACGCGTTTTACGCGGGTTAAACTGGTGAGAACGGTGGAGATGTTGACGCGATTGTTTCGTACTTTAACAAAATAGCGTCGACGACGTCATCACCACCATGGTCAAATGTAAGACAAAAGAAGCGGATTAGGCCAGCACAGCGCTGTTACTGCGTAGCGGCAAAAAATCTAACTCGGCAATTATTTATATTCGTGTTAAAAAAACCACATTTATCACGCAAATCCTGTGTTTGTTGTACTTACGTGTTAAATGCACCCCATTTATGCTGCCCACACAATTAAGTAATACACGTATTATAAGATTGTCGAGAACAAAATGAGTTTTTTATACAAGAAATATTTCTTTTAAATATACATATCCCAGTGTATACGTTGTAAATTTTGAAGCTTTCGTTTATTTCATAAAAACGTTCAATTTAAAGCTTCTAACGAGTGTTTCCACTCCCAGGTTAAGCATGAAGTAAAATTTCGAGTTTAGAAAAGCCCCACGTAGAAAATTTGTCGAGGGTCGCGCAGCGACCCGAGATAAATTTTCACGGGGCTTTTCTAAACTCGAAATTTTACTTCATGCGCCACGCGTATAAAACACTGATTTACAGTAAAGTTAAATATTTATAACGCTCAGATGTGATGGTGGTTAATATATACCGAGATGTAGCAAAAAAAATGCAAGAATTACCTTTTTTGTGAATAGTTTTGGAATAATGATACATTTTCAGGCTTTTCTAAACTCTAAATTTTACTTCATAAGCCACGCGTACATAACGCCGATTCAAAACGAAGTTTAAAATATACTGCTCCAGTTTGATCTCACGTTTATTAATTTTCAAAATATTTATTTAATCGAACTTTGACTAAATCTTGCTTTTTCAAAATACGAACAATTTTATTTAGAATATTTTGTTCAGATCAAAGTTAAGCAGTGTATATTTTGGACTTCGCTTTGAATCAGAGGTTTATACGCGCGGTGCATGATGTAAAATTTCTAGTTTAGCAAAGCCTGAATATTTGGTTAGGTCGCTTTCATGCCTTGAATCAAATCTTCATGAGAAATTTACTCATGGATAAAGATCTTAGTTGATGAATCTTTCTAAAATTTTGATCCATCAAATTGTTAAAGACTTGATTCATCTTGAAATATTGATCCATCAATTTTTTAAGATCTTAGCTGTTTAAACTCCTTGAAACTTTTATTCGTCGATTTTTAAAGGGTGGAATTTTGATGCATCGAATCTTAAAACATTTTGTTTTGATTCCTTGAATCAAATCTTTATGAACACCACAATATTGTTTTTTTTTGTGGCGAATTGAACATTTGCCCATGGATCCAATTTCTAAAGATCAAAGTTTATTAATCTTCTTGAAACTTCCATCTATTAAATATTTAAAGGTCTTCGTTGATCAATTTTCTTAAAGTATTGATCCATCAATTTTTATTTAAATAATAGTTAATTAATCTTCTTAAAATTCTGATCCATGAAATTTCAAAATGCACCTCTTTATGCCTTGAATCAAATCTTCCTGAGCATTTGTTTACAATATTTGTTTCTTTTGTGGTGCTTTTAAAATTTTTAAAGATGTTAGCTCATCAATCTTCTTCATATTTTGATCCATCAAATTGTTAAAGATTCGGCCAATCTTATTGAACTGTTGATCCATCAAATTTGATCAATTTTCTTGAAAATGTGATCCATCTATTTTTCAAGATCCTAGATAATCAATCTTCTTAAAATTTTGATTTATTAAATTTTTTAAGATTAAATTTTGATGCATCGATTCTCGAAAAATTTTGTTTTGAATCCTTGAATTAAAAAATTGATTGATTAACATTTTAAGAAAATTGATCAACTAAAGACCTATAAACATTTAATAGATGAAAATTTCAAGAAGATAATTAAACTAAGATCTTTAGAAATTGCATCCACGAGTAAATGTTCAAATCGCAGAAAACAAATATTGCAAAATAATGCTCAGTATTTTGCAATATTTGTTTTCTGCGATTTGAACATTTACTCGTGGATGCAATTTCTAAAGATCTTAGTTTAATTATCTTCTTGAAATTTTCATCTATTAAATGTTTATAGGTCTTTAGTTGATCAATTTTCTTAAAATGTTAATCAATCAATTTTTTGATCTATTACAATTTGAAATACACCTCTTTATGCCTTGAATCAAATCTTCCTAAGCATTTGTTTACATTGTTTCTTTTGTGGTGCTATTAAAATTTTTAAAGATCTTAGTTTATCAATCTTCTTCATATTTTGATTTAAAAATTGTTAAAGGTTCGATCAATCTTCTTGAAATTTTTATCCATTAAGTTTGATTAATCTTCTTGAAAATTTGATCCATCAAGTTTTTTAAGATTTTAACTGATCAACGTCGTCGTCAATGTCCGAGATCTTGCAAGGTTTGTCATCGGCTTCAAGTGGTTTCCGCGAGAGGATGGAAGTCGTGGTATCACAATGGGCCTTCTAGGCCTAAGTGTGCACCTCCATGGGCGGTGCAGCCATTAAAACCTAACCTAACCTGGCTGATCAATCTTCGTAAAATTTTGATCCATCAAATAACCAATCTTCTTGGAATTATGTTCCATCGAATTTTGAAATACCTTCTTTGATTCCTTGGATCAAATTTTCCTGAGCATTTTTTACAATATTGTTTTTTTTTGTAGCGATTTGAAAATGTACTCATCGATCCAATTTTTAAAGATCCTAGTTCATAATATTGAAATTTGGATCCATTAGATTTTTAAAGGTCTAAGTTGATCAATCTACTTGAAATTTCGATGCAGAATTTTTTTTTAAATAATAGTTAATCAATCTTCTTAAAATTCTGATCCATCAAATCTTGCAACACACTTTTTTATGTCTCGAATCAAATTTATTTTAGCATATGTTTACAATATTTGTTTTATTTCTAGGGATTTTAAAATTTTGAAGATTTTAGTTCATCAATCTTGAAATTTTAATCTATCAAATTGTTAAAGGTTTGATCAATCTAGAAATTTTGATCCATCAATTTTTTTAAGATTTCAGCTGATCAATCTGCTAGAAATTTTGATTCATCATTTTTTTTAAGATATCAATTGATTAATATTTTTGCAATTTTGATCCATTTTTTTTTATTCCTTGAATCAAATTTTCCTGAGCATTATAATTACAAAGTAATCCATTTCTAAGTAATTAATTACGTAATCAAATTACTTTGCAATAACTTGCTTATACAGAGAGTTTTATGTAACACCGAACATTGTCATACCAAAAATTGTTACAGTACACATAAGCATACGTTGTACATTTTCAGACGCTCGGTTTTTTAAACGAATTTAATTTAAAGCTTTAAACGAGTGTTTTCCACTCCCAGGCTAAGCATGAAGTAAAATTTCGAGTTTAGAAAAGCCTGAAAATTTGGTTTGGTCGCGTAGCGCGAAGCGCGGAGCGGCCAAACCAAATTTTCAGGCATTTCTAAACTCAAAATTTTACTTCATGCGCCACCGGTACAAAACACTTATGCAATATAAAGTTTAGCGGTGTGTTTTAAACTTCGTAATAAGTCAGTGTTTTGTACCGGTGGCGCATGAAGTAAAATTTCGAGTTTAGAAAAGCCTGAAAATTTGGTTTGGTCACTCCGCGCTTCGCGCTACGTGACCAAACCAAATTTTCAGGCTTTTCTAAACTCGAAATTTTACTTCATGCTTAGTCTGGGAATGGAACACACTCTTTTCAAATTTCAAATTGAACTCTTAAAAAAAAAACTACGATTATCTAATGGTTTTTGTGGCGGTTTAAAAATTTATTCATGGATCCAATTTTTAAAGATCAATTAAATTTTTAAAGGTCTTAGCTGTTTAATCTTCTTAAAATATTGATACATCATTTTTTTTAAATAATAGCTCATTAATCATCTTAAAATTCTGATCCATCAAATGTTAAAATACATTTTTTTATGCTTTAAATAAAATCCTTTTGTTACAATGTTTGTTTTTTCTGTGGTGATTTTAACATTTTCGAAGATCTTAGTTCATCAATCTTAAAACTTTGATCCATCAAATTGTTAAAGGTTTGAACCATCGAATCTTGAAATATTTTTTTTTTATCCCTTGAATTAAATCTTCCTTTTTTGATTGTTGTGATTTAAAAATGTACTCATCGATCTTATTTTTAAAGATCTTAGCTCATTAATCTTCTTGAAATTTTGAGCGATTCAATTTTTAATATTCTTAGTTGATTAATCTTCTTGAAATTTTGATACATCGATTTTTGTAAAATAATAGTTAATAAATCTTGAAAATGTTCGAAGATCTTAGTTCATCAATCTTAAAACTTTGATACATCAAATCGTTAAAGGTTTCAACAATCTTTTTGAAATTTTTATCCATCACTTTTTTAAGATCATCAATCTTAAAACTTTGATTGCTCAATCTTCTTGCAGTTTTGATGCATCTTGAAATATTTTTTTGATCTCTTGAATTAAATCTTTCTGGGCATTTTTTACAATATTGTTGTTGTGTGGCGATTTAAAAATATACTAATTGATAAAACTTTTAAAGATATTAGTTTATTAATCTTCTTGCAGTTTTGATGCATCTTGAAATATTTTTTTGATCTCTTGAATTAAATCTTTCTGGGCATTTTTTACAATATTGTTTTTGTGTAGCGATTTAAAAATATACTAATTGATAAAACTTTTAAAGATATTAGTTTATTAACCTTCTTGAAATTTGAGCCATTCAATTTTTAAAGGTCTTAGTTGATTAATCTTCTTGAAATTCTAATGCATCGATGTTTGTAAAATAATAGTTAATCAATCTTAAAATTCTGATCCATTCATTCTTGAAATACACTTTTTTATGCCTTAAATCCAATCTCCCTGAGCATTTTTTAGAATGTTTGTTTCTTTTATGGGGCATTTAAAATTGTTTGAAGATCTTAGTTCATTAATCTTAAAACTTTGATCTATTAAATTGTTAAATGTTACATCAATCTTTATTTCTCTTGAATTAATTTCTCATCTGGCACTTGGTGAAACATATTACACTATGTAAAGTTAATTAAAGGAAAGCACTTGGTATTGTTTCACAATTAAATCTTTATTCCGACTAGTTTCGGTTTGTTAGACCATTTTCATAGGAATGTACAGAAAAAAATATTTCCTAAGTATATATACAATATTTTTGTTTCAGGTAATAAGAGAAGTCAGAATTGGGGAATTCCAAATCTCCTCGTTGTCGTTTACGATATTTTTCCCCATTTTTATGGCCCTGTTAATCTCCAGGCCCTCTTTGAGGTTTAGCGCGTATCCCTTATTACCGGAATGCAAAATCTTAAAATTATGCGGATTAAAGAAGTGAATAAAGATTTAATTGTGAAACAATACCAAGTGCCTTTCCTTTAATTAACTTTACATACATCAATCTTATTGACATTTTGGTCCATCCATTTTTTAAAGATTTTTGCTGACCAATCTTCTTATAATTTTGATTCATCCATTTTTTTAAGATATTAGTTCATCAATCCTCTTTCAATTTTGATCCATACTTTTTTACAGCATTGTTTTTATGTGGTGGTTTTCAAATTTACTCATGGATCCAATTTTTAAAGATCTTAGCCCATTAAATCTTCTTGAATTTTTTATCAATTAAGTTTTCAAAGGTCTTAGTTGACCAATCTTCTTAAAATGTTGATCCATCAATAATAGTTGATTAATCTGAAAATTCGGATCCATCAATTGTTGAAATATACTTTTTATCTACAAAATGGTTTGTTACATTAAATCTAATTTAAATCAGTTCGCTACCCATAGCGAAAATCATAATTACAAAACAAGACACTGTGACTTAATACGAATTGATAAACACACTATTACTCTATATAATAAATCATTTATAAACGAAGGTAAAAAAGTTTACAACACATTAGATAACGACATTAAAAATCTTGGTTTTCCACAATTTAAAAAGGTCATAATAAAAAATATGCTACTAAATAGAGTTGTATACACAATTAATGACTTCAAGTTTTAACCTCGATCGGTGGCAAAAGTGTACCTGTACATACTATACAAACTTTGTTTTGATATTGTTTTGACACTTCACATCTATCATATACAATGTATTGTATCATTGCATTATGTAGCATACGTGAATAAAGCTATTATTATTATTATTATTATTATTATTATGCCTTGAATAAAATCTTCCTGAGCATTTATTTACAATATTGGTATCCTTTGTGAGGATTAGAAAATTTTCGAAGTACTTAGTTTAATCAACTTGAAATTTTGATCCATCAAATTGATTTGATCAGTTCTCTTGTGTATAATGTTTGTGAAAAAATACAAAATAATATTTGAAATAAAACAACGCAGTTGGGAGGGTTTCACTTTTATTGTTGAACACTGCAACATGTTTCACCACACAGTGGCTTCATCAGGCAGATCTGCCTGATGAAGCCACTGTGTGGTGAAACATGTTGCAGTGTTCAACAATAAAAGTGAAACCCTCCCAACTGCGTTGTTTTATTTCAAATAGTATTATGGAGTTTCATCATGTATCCGCCTCATCAATTAAATATAAAAAAAAATACAAAATAAATAAAATATGTATCGTTATACGTTATTTGATTCTTTGAATCAAATCTTTCTAAGTATTTAGTACAACATTGTTTCTTTTTTGTAGGGATTTGCAAATTTAAATGTTTGTTCATTAAATTTTAGGATCCAATTTTTAAAGATCTCGGTTCATTATTCTTCTTGACATTTTGATCCATTACATTTTTAAAGGTAGTTTATCAGTCTTCTTAAAATTTTGATTCATAAAATGTTTTTCGTTTTACGTTATTTGATTCTTTGAATCAAATCTTTCCGAGCATTTTGTACATTGCTTCTTTTTTGTGTGGGAATTTTAAAATTTAAATGTCTGTCTCAACCTGATTTTCCATTCATTCACAACCCACCGAGCGTTCGCCAGTGCGCACTTGTTAATTAAGCATTGTCGTTGTGAAATTCGTTTGGAATTGTTGACCTTTCGAAAAAAAACAGAGACGGTTTGGAATCACACAGTGATAATGCGACGCCCGGCCGGCGTGTGAGAGAGTGTGAGAGGATAAATAAAATGCGCCTAGGAAATTGTAGTCGCGCTTTGTCAACTTCCTGTGTTTGATTAAGATTAAGATAAGCTGTTAACACCGGGAATATGGCCGTTGGAATTTAATTCACAGCACGCCCCGAAACCGTCGATTCGCTTACTTCTCACATACACACGCGAGTCCTCAATCTCTTTTTTTTGTGTCACGTAATATCAAATGTAAACAATTGTTTCGATGTCGTGTTCACTTTTAAAGGTAAAAGTCATTAATTAAGATGGCTTAGTGTATTTTAGTTATAAACAAAAAATGTGTAATTTAAAGTTGTTTTTAATGATGTAGAGTTGAAACACAAATGAAGTCATTAATCAAGATTAATCAAGTGCATTTTAGCTATAAACAAAAATGTGTAATTTAAAGTTGTTTTTAATGATGTAGAGTAGAAACACAAATGTTAAGCTAAACTTAAAAATTAATTGTTTAAAAAAACTCCAACTTTGTGCTTAATCAGGCATTGGAAGCACTCGTTAGAAGCTTCAAATTGAAAACTATATAAATCTCAAGCGATGCTTGGGACGTCAGCGATACACAAAAGTCGGCTTTTACATATTAAAATACTGAACGTCTCTTTTACGTCATTGTATTTGAATGTATGTTAAGGTCGGAAATTCACATGTTATTTGGCGTTAAGAACGAACAACGATTAATCTTCCACAATAGTGAAAATAGATCATTGAAACTTATACATATTGCACATTGAAGCTTTGCGAATAAATTGACACTATTCTTTTTTCAAAAAAATGTTTCTTAAATTATATATAAATCAAATAATGAAACACTCTTAAATTATCACATAAATCCGCGCAATACTTCCATAGAAAACATTATGTCTTCTTCATATTGCTTTAATTTATTGAAGTAATTATTATAAACATGTAGTATTAAATAGATTAATCTAAAATAAATAATAAATAAAATTAACCGTTGCTTAGAAATCTCCATAAGAACAATGTAAATGTTGATTATGCTTTTAATAAATAGGGGGTAGCATTGTGCTCTTTTAGTAACATCTTAAAATTATACTGTAATTTCCAAAAACATGTGAAAAGAAATTAGGTTTGATATGTAGAATTGATGTACGGCATTTGTCGCGACACGTGTTCCCGGTGCGCGGCCTTGAATTGCGAATATAATTTTTTTGCCGCGGACTGTTCATTGATTATGTTGTTGATACACAACAAAGAAAAACATTGTTAAAATATTTCCCAATACGCTCTTTAAATATAAGTGTATTTCTGGATTCACGTTTTGAGTAGGAATATGGAATGCCGGTATATGTATGTTGATTCAAGTGATGAGTCGGAAAAATTCCTTTTTCATTTATTTACCAAATTGAATGTGCGACACTCTGCGATTTGATTACCGAGGCACTTAGTCAGCTTAGCGTCTAGAGTTCGAATTGAGTTATTGTAATTTCTCATTTTTTGTACGGCTTAGCCTACTTAGCTTGAAGTATCGCCTACCCAGCTTAGAGGGTAGACCTCCTCTCGTGTTCGCATCTATTCCTTTTGTGTGCTTCATTGCAATTTACCAAATTAAGGAGTGCAGCGCGCGACAGTTATTTATTTGATTTTTGATAGTAATCATTTAAATCACTTATGTAATTGCAAATAACATGAATATATATTTTATGTTGCCAAAATGTAACTGTTTGTCTACAATATAAATACAGGGGATTTTTCTTTTAGGTAAACAAGTGCATAAGTTGTAAATGTTCCGACATGCGTTGTTTTTTTTAAAGAGTTCAATTCGAAACTTTAAACGAGTGTTTTCCACTCCCAGACTAAGCATGAAGTAAAATTTCGAGTTTAGAAAAGCCCCGTGAAAATTTGTCGAGGGTCGCGCAGCGACCCGAGACAAATTTTCTGGGCTTTTCTAAACTCGAAATTTTACTTCATGCGCCACGCGTATAAAACACTGATTTCAAATACGGTTCAAAAATATATACATTTCACAGTATTTTAGTGTTTTATACGCGTGGCGCATGAAGTAAAATTTCGAGTTTAGAAAAGCCCAGAAAATTTGTCTCGGGTCGCTGCGCGACCCTCGACAAATTTTCACGGGGCTTTTCTAAACTGTTTTTCAAAAAAGCTCAATTTGAATTTTTAAACGAGTGTTTTCCACTCCCAGTCTAAGCATGAAGTAAAATTTCGAGTTTAGAAAAGTCCCGTGAAAATTTGTCGAGGGTCGCGCAGCGACCCGAGACAAATTTTCTGGGCTTTTCTAAACTCGAAATTTTACTTCATGCGCCACGCGTATTAAACACTGATTTCAAGTGAGGCTCAAATATACATAATTTCACAGTATTTAAGTGTTTTATACGCGTGGCACATGAAGTAAAATTTCGAGTTTAGAAAAGCCCAGATAATTTGTCTCGGGTCGCTGCGCGACCCTCGACAAATTTTCACGGGGCTTTTCTAAACTCGAAATTTTACTTCATGCTTAGTCTGGGAGTGGAAAACACTCGTTTAAAATTTCAAATTGAACTCTTTTAAAAAACAACGAATATCTAAATATTTAAAGAAAATAATCTGAATTAAGAATACGTATACTTTAAAGAAAAACTCCCTGTATATACTCATATGGAATATCAAACTAAAGAGCGTTGTTTTTTAAAAGAGTTCAATTTGAAGCTTTAAACGAGTGTTTTCCACTCCCAGACTAAGCATGAAGTAAAATTTCGAGTTTAGAAAAGCCCCGTGAAAATTTGTCGAGGGTTGCGCAGCGACCCGAGACAAATTTTCACGGGGCTTTTCTAAACTCGAAATTTTACTTCATGCGCCACGCGTATTAAACACTGATTTCAAGTGGGGCTCAAATATACATAATTTCACTGTATTTAAGTGTTTTATACGCGTGGCGCATGAAGTAAAATTTCGAGTTTAGAAAAGCCCAGAAAATTTGTCTCGGGTCGCGGCGCGACCCTCGACAAATGTTCACGGGGCTTTTCTAAACTCGAAATTTTACTTCATGCTTAGTCTGGGAGTGGAACACACTCGTTTAAAAATTCAAATTGAGCTTTTTTGAAAAACAACGCACGTCGGAAAATTATATACTCATATGGAATATCAAACTAAAGAGCGTTGTTTTTTAAAAGAGTTCAATTTGAAGCTTTAAACGAGTGTTTTCCACTCCCAGACTAAGCATGAAGTAAAATTTCGAGTTTAGAAAAGCCCCGTGAAAATTTGTCGAGGGTCGCGCAGCGACCCGAGACAAATTTTCACGGGGCTTTTCTAAACTCGAAATTTTACTTCATGCGCCACGCGTATTAAACACTGATTTCAAGTGGGGCTCAAATATACATAATTTCACTGTATTTAAGTGTTTTATACGCGTGGCGCATGAAGTAAAATTTCGAGTTTAGAAAAGCCCAGAAAATTTGTCTCGGGTCGCTGCGCGACCCTCGACAAATGTTCACGGGGCTTTTCTAAACTCGAAATTTTACTTCATGCTTAGTCTGGGAGTGGAACACACTCGTTTAAAATTTCAAATTGAACTCTTTTAAAAAACAACGAATATCTAAATATTTAAAGAAAATAATCTGATTTAAAAATACGTATACTGTAAAGAAAAACTCCCTGTATATACTTATATGGAATATCAAACTAAAAAGCCATCTGTTTCGTTATACAGTTATATGTATGTCGATCGAAATTAAAATCGTGAATATCGTACTCATCATTTTTATTATTCGTTGTGATAAAATTCGGCAGGCACTATTAACCAATACATAGTCAAAACTACTTTCTACAATTTTGCTATTTCTGCGCCATCTCGTATCCCAGAAACACACAACCAGCAAAAACTGGCCCTCATAAGAGGCAATCTGTTAATTATCGGCAAGCATTATAAACCAATACATAGTAAAAACTACTTTCTGCAATTTTCTGCGCCATCTCGTATCCCAGAAACACACAACCAGCAAAAACTGGCCCTCATAAGAGGCAATCTGTTGATTATCGGCAGGCATTATAAACCAATACATAGTCAAAACTACTTTCTACAATTTTGTTGTTACTGCGCCATCTCGTATCCCAGAAACACACAACCAGCAAAAATTGGCCTTCTTAAGAGGCAATCTGTTGATTATCGCTGATTTGAATAAAAACAGCAGCATTTGAATGATTCTATACAAAGCCTCCTTGTAGATTATCTATATCTGAATAAAGTCCTTGATTTTTCCGATAGTTATTAATAACATGAAGGAAGCCGCGTTTCGAAAATAGCCATTTAGGTATGAATGGGATGACATCATGTCCAACTTGACCCCGCTCGAGATTTTTCCCAATTCCACAGAAAAATCCCAGATAAGCCCGGCGCCAGCGAAACAAACAAACCCGGAATGCGCCTAATTAAATCCACCCATTGTTGCGCCCAGGGATTTATTATTATTATAATGACTTTCCGAAAGCCGAAATTCCGGGAAGGACCTACCTGCAGCACCCGGACCCTTCTTTCCTACCTGTAAGGTAGAAATTCCACAGGTACCACTAACGCTAGTACACCTTCCAAAAATAGCCACAGCTCTAGGTTTCACAGATTTAAGGTTCATTGTACGATAATGCGATAATGGAATGGGCGGAATTAGCACATCGTAAATTATTTTTTTTTCCCTACGTGTGTTTGTGTGTGTGTGAAAAGAAACAGCTGATTAAAGCGCGGCGTTTTTTTTCGGCTTTCCGTAGTGGGATTATCAGTGTTGTTGCGTGCTATAGGTCACTTGATCGTTTGATCAGCTGTTTGTGATATGCGGAAGAGTGCGAATTAAATAAATACTCCCATTCATGAATTTATTTATTCGATTCAGCTCGACCTACTTATTATCGCCTATTTGCAACTTTGTAACAACTGATTTCGTGTGGCGTAATTTTCCGGGTGCAAGTTTATCGACACGGTATTTTAGATTTCACAGTTTTTTTTTTGTTATATATCTTTTTTTTCTTAAGTTTTATCATCAAAGACAACACTTGAAAATATTATGTTTAATATTAAGTGTCTATATTTATACTTAATCATATTTCACCAAGTGATTAATAAGAACATAGTGAAAGATAGTCTATCAATATTTCTACATATTGTAATTGAAATAAAGATTAGTAGTGTGTTAAAAAATATGTCAATTGACAACTCATCTTAATTTTTATTCTATTCTTAAAACAACAGAATTTCTATTGCGCCAAATGTAGACTTCGTACATGTCCTGTTTTTCCTCGTCGGTGTACATGTTTAATTAAAAAGAGAAACAACTACTCTGTATACGCACTTGTGATCGCTCTGACAGTTCGCACTACCAATTGTCACTTTAATTATTGTTCCAATTGTTTTTCAAAGCATTCGCGATAATTTCTATTGCACCAAATGTAGACTTCGTACATGTCCTGTTTTTCCTCGTCGGTGTACATGTTTAATTAAAAAGAGAAACAACTACTCTGTATACGCACTTGTGATCGCTCTGACAGTTCGCACTACCAATTGTCACTTTAATTATTGTTCCAATTGTTTTTCAAAGCATTCGCGATAATTTCTATTGCGCCAAATGTAGATTTCGTACATGTCCTGCTTTTCCTCGTCGGTGTACATGTTTAATTAAACAGAGAAACAACTACTCTGTATACGCACTTGTGATCGCTCTGACAGTTCGCACTACCAATTGTCACTTTAATTATTGTTCCAATTGTTTTTCAAAGCTTTCGCGATAATTTCTATTGCGCCAAATGTAGACTTCGTACATGTCCTGTTTTTCCTCGTCGGTGTACATGTTTAATTAAACAGAGAAACAACTACTCTCTATACGCCCTTGTGATCGCTCTGACAGTTCGTACTACCAATTGTGACTTCAATTATTGTTCCGCGATTTAAGCAAATATTTATATTCATTTTTAAATTTCTATAGGTTTTTTGGAAATCAGAGGTTATGTGTGTTACCATTTTGATAAGCTTTTTTTTGGTCTACCTAAAAGTGTGAAAATTTAATATGGCTGCCGTAAGAAATAAAAAAAATTGAATATCGTAACTCGAAATCTAGAGTACCTAGAATATTTCTGTCGGCGCCATTCGATACAGAGGGTCCAAAAATATACAGTTGCCAAGTTTGATGAAAATACCGCCAATGGCAGGGAAGATATTAATTTTTTTCTAAAATCACAATTTTCAGTGTTTTCGCGATAAATCACGAACCTATCAAAATTATCATATTTTTTTTTTAGATTCTCAATCGCCATTAAAATCAGCTACTTTTCTCTAATTTAAGCGACATCGTGTATCTGATCCAATGGTGAGCATCGAAAAATTCATCACCCTGTATATATTTTCAATCAAATTTTCAGGCTTTTCTAAACTTGAAATTTTACTTCATGCGCCACGCGTATTAAACATTATAAACTCTAAAATATTGTGAACAAGTAAACTTCACTTGGAATCAGTGTCTTATACGCGTGGCGCATGAAGTAAAATTTGGAGTTTAGAAAAGCCTGAAAATTTGGTTTGGCCGCTCCGCGCTTCGCGCTACGCGACCAAACCAAATTTTCAGGCTTTTCTAAACTCCAAATTTTACTTCATGCTTAACCTAGGAGTGGAAAACACTCGTTTAAAGCTTCAAATTAAACTGTTTAAAAAAACAACGAATATCTGAAGACACAGCATATTCGCTGTAATTGGGATACGTGTACTTAAAAAAAATCAAGAAACTCTTATCAAGTGATCAAATTGGTAATCATTTATCTCACGATTCCTTCTTCCCAGTGTTTTTTTGTATTATATGTTAAAAAAAATCTCTTTTCAATAATATTAAATGTTAAAAAATCCCTTTTCAATAAAAACACTTCCAGTGTTTTTGATTTTTGTAGATAACGAAACATATTTAACTATGATTTAAAAGAAAACGGTTGATTAAATTTAAAAACGAAAAAGATATAGTCCTTGAGAACGACGACTAAACGTCGAAACAAGTTGGAATAAAAAATAAAAATATTGGTGAAATTCAATCAATAATCAACTTTTGAATGATTTAAAAGAAAACACTTCTAAATCCTTGAAACTTTGATTTAATTGCGAAATTTTTGTAAGGACATTCACATCGTAATTATTCTACTGGAAGAATTTTTACCCAAATCCCTCTGGGCTCCCATTAGCATCTCCGTGGGAACGGAAAGTCTGGCCAATTGGCCAATAATTTTGTTCCTTAAAATTCAGAACTTCGAATAACATGCATGATTCTATAAATAATTCTGCCACGTGGGATGGAAAATAAAGGCAATTTTTTAAGCACACCGACTTGGCTAAAAAAAAATTAGTGCCTTTGAAGGTACAGGAAGAAGTTAGAATTAACAGAACCGGAAAGCGATGGCCATTGAAATTGTAAGAAGATAATAATAATAAAATTGGTCATCAAATTGCGTATTATTCAAAAGGGTGTTTACCTTTACCCATTGAAAGACCAACAGAGATGACTTTTTGGTTTCTGGTCATGAATTTCTATTGAATCGTATTTATTAATTTAGTTTATTCAACCAACGGACAAGGTCCAGTTACAGATTGAAATATACAGGATGTCTACGCTAAACCGTTCGTTAAAAGTTTATGGGGTTACTGTTGTACCAAGAATTTGAAAAAAATCCTTGTCATACGGTTGAATCAGTTTTCTTCATGTGAAATATTTTCAACTTTATATCACTTCCGGTTCCACTGGAAGTAGCACCAAATTTGTTATTTTAAATGGAAGACCCTATATATTAGTAATTTTTTGAATTCCTCGTTTTAATTGCAACATATTTTATTCGAACATATGCACACTTATCTCTCATAGTTTTCAAGAAAAAAAAAAATATATTTCTAAAATTTTGATCACTAAGAGGCATCTGGAAATCTGCCTGTTACTTCTATTAAGAATAGTAAAGTAAAGTAAAGTAAAGTAAATTTATTTACGGTAAACACCATTTGTACATAAAATTACAACGTAATATAATTAATTAAAAAAATATATATAAAAATCAAATATAACAGCTAATCGACGTAATTGTGCGTGTATATATAGTAATTATAGAAATAACATAAATTGAATAACATAAATCATAGAAATAACATAAATTGCACAAGCTAGAAATGACGTTTTAGCCTAAACTTTAAATTAGATAGAGTTGTGTTGAAAAGGTCAAACCATGGATGGGCACAATATTCATTCGCAAGAGCCATTAAGCGAGTCATCGAATTGTGAGATCCGGAAACTGTCCTGTGAGACTCAAGATAAAATAATTGTTTTGATCTTGTTGTCCTGCATGGGACCAACAAATTTATAATAACTTTACCTGGAGGATGCCTCTATGAGTAAAGTAATTAGAAACTGTCAATTTTGACAATAAGTGTTTTTAAAATGTTAATATCAAAATGCCCTCTTCAATATCTCGTAATTCAATTGTTTTAAATGGAATGACCCGTTTTTTATTACATGGTACGATTGGGGGCAAAATTTCCTACAAAAAAGTATTTACAACTATAGTCCTAAAGCAAGTAGTTTTCGAATTATTTCGAAGATTCGTTTTTCGTCGCATTTTTGTAGAGAATAATGCGCGCATAAGTCGCAATTAAATTTTAGTAGGCTACTAAGTAGTATGCTTTTGTTTTATCGCGATTGTAATGCGAAATGTCAAATAATACACATAGAATATATTGGCGATTTAACCAGTACATATGTTTTGGGTATTGGCAGCTGAAATAGACGTTTAGATCTTACTCTACAGGGCACATATATCTTGTTACTCCAGCAATTCGAGGCAGTCAATTTGACCATTGAGGTTGAGGCTTATCTACTAAAATACCTACGTTGACTTCATTTCTGAGTGATCAAAATTCTAAAATTTTTGTTTGTTTATAGCAGATTCTTGAAAACAAATCTTGTATAATGGATGAGATATGGCTGTAGTAAAAACCAATGCTAATGCCAATCTAATCATCGAATATTTTTTTATTACAGAAGTAACAGGAATTCAAATTATAATATCTCTAGTGGTTCCTTGGTCTAAAAAAAATAATGAATACTTTGGCTCTGAAAACTTTATTAATAGCAGATTCTTGAAAATTAAATGTTATTTTATGAATGAGATATGGCTGTAGTGAAAACCAAGCCAGCATTTTTTATTTATTGGTAATACTACAGAAATTTATTTTACAAATTTCGTAGGTAAAGTTAATTTTATTTTTATATTAATTCTCAAATTGTTCCTCAGTTGGCAAAATACAATATTTTAGAATAGGGATTTTGGTGAATGTTGCTAGTTAGTCCTAAATGTTAGTGATATTGACATTTCAATTTTGATTTTGAAATAGACGTTCTTTATTCTCATCAAAATGTCGAAAAAGAACAAAATCTTAGCAAAAAATCGAAAACCTAGGATAATTTTATCCCTTCGGAAAAAAACAGCAGTGGTCAGATGATTCCGCCATTTTCTTATGAAAGGTTTAATGCATTTCTTTGTAAAAAAACATTTGTAAAATATTATCTTATAACTAGTTGTTTTTTAATTGTATTTATTAGCTAATTGTAACTTGAATTTTATAACTATCATGTGCAGTGTATTATTTGTTATATGTTTAATTTACACACATTTATTATTATATATATATATTTAATGTAAAATGGATATTTCCGTACAAATAAATAAATAAATAAACTACGCTGGAACCGGTCTCAACATACAAATTTTACATGGCCTTTTAATTTTAAAGAAAACCTTAGAATTTTGCATTTAATAGAATGAATAGAAACGTCTTAATAGGAGGAGATGTTTCTATTCTTTCTAATAATTTAGAAAATTGCAAAATTATAGGGTTTTCTTTAAAATAAAAAGTTTCTTTTACCTCAAACAGTAAATTCTATCTTTAAAAGAGCCGAAAGATTTGATTTTAGAAATACTCTGTTTCGGGTGCGAACTCGAATCGGAATCGTAATCAGAATCGAATAGAAAGAATCCGGACCCGACGACGAGGACGAGTCTTTGAACTAATGGGCATTCCGATCGGGCCGTCGGTGTCCGCGACCTTCGTCCCTACCCCATACCTGGCCTCAGCGCCTTCGCCTTGCCTTCTCTCCACCAAGACAAAAACTAGAATTCCTCGTGGCGCTCGCAACAATGCCGAAAAAAACGAAACGGCCAGACTCTCCGTTCTGTATCTGCTGTAAAAAAAACACGTCAACATGCAGTATCTCCTTCATGTATACTTTTTGAACTAAGAAACTACAAAAGATTTCCTAATTTTTCTCCTCTAAATCATGTTGATTTACTATTTTTGATTTAAAGTTGTTAACTTCTGCTGAATAAAAGAAGTTGCTAATCATAGTGAGATAGCGATCAGATATCAGTCACAGTGATCCTGTGTTCCTCAAAGAATAAGAGCCTATGACAACTTTCCGATGTCATACCATACTGTAAGTTTGGGGCTGTGCAGTGGTCTTTGATGTAAAGTTTGTGGATTGTTAGCGGCCCAGTATTGAAAGTTTTGAAGCTGAGTTTGTACGACTGACTCGCCACTTCTCACGTAACTGTCATACGCAAAAACGCGATGCTCCACAGTCCACTCTATCATGATGGCAACTAAACAAGGTAGCCTGCGAAACTGCAGGATCAGGAGATGACACTAATACCTACCCCAGACTCGCACCACCTTTACCGCCGAACTACTAGCCGGTCTAAAAACGTCTGTTTCCCACGGCTCGCCCTGTATATTCAAACTACATATTATACCTATATTTTAAATATACTTAACCATAAATTATTTTTTATGACTGAAAACCTCAACTTATAAAAGTTATTACATTCAACAACAACAAAAATAAGAAATGGAGTTAGAGCACTCAAAATAAACGGCTCATATATAAACTGTAGTATACGAAAGTTGCAATAGTTGGGTTGTTTTTGATTCTAGTCTTTCTAAGTTTTGTAGGCTGAGTTATAATAATTTATTTTGTTGCAGAGTTGGGAAGTGCTGGTGCTAAGCAAGCTGAAATGGGACACGGCGGCGATAACACCTCAGGACTTCCTCAGGCACCTCCTCCAGAGGATACCGGTGGAAGAGGAGCAGGGCATCAAATACGACCAAGTCAGCGACCACGCCAAGACGCTGATCGCCTTCTGCGCGAGAGGTAATTTCACAATTATCCAAACCCGAGATTCAGAAGTAGCGTTCCATCAAGGTTGTGTTTACTTTCGTTTTCGTCTGATGGTTGTCTGGCGTTGACGCGATCTCCTCCTCCGCTTCTTCCTAGTTCAGCGCGAAACGTGCGCGCCCGAAGAATGGCATTTGAAAACGGCCGATGGTTGTGCTTAGACGCCGGGTATTAGCGAGTCCGGTGAGGACTCCCACTTCTTATCGCGATCACGCTCACATTCCGGCACGACTCTCAGCTGAGAGCCGGGGCTCTCTCGGATCCTCTGTTGTCTGGGTTGAAAGATTTATTCATGAGATGGTTCTCTCTTTACCTTGCGCCTTCCATACCGCGCAACGTCATCAAAAAGTATTCACGTCGAGTTTATATACGATTATACCAAATTAGGCACAAGAATTCAAATGAAAACTCGGTAGAATTTGCTTTGAATACCAACAAATACAGAAATTAGACCCATATTTTGGCGTTTTTTTTTTTTGTATACTTAGTAAGAATTCTTTATAGGAATTTGGTGTTTTGAGTTACGTGAAGATTTAAACTAAAGGGTGATTACGATTAAATTGTCGATTGTTCAAAGGCCAATAAAACAAAAACGAAGAAACATTTAAGAAAACATATTCGGAGAACCCACATGTGATTGTCTAAAAACAAATGCATCCACAACGTGTCACTGTTTGGTACGGATTTTGGGCTGGGGGCATCATTGGACCATACTTTTTTGAAAATGAGGCTGGCTTAACAGTGATTGATGCTCGATATCACCGCATGATAACACAGTTCTTTTTTCCGAAATTGAATGATAATGATGTGGCCACTATGTGGTTTTAACAAGCCGGTGCCACATGCCATACAGCCCGTGAAACAATTCATTTACTGCATGAGACATTTCCTGGTCGTATACTTTCTCGCTTCGGTGATCAGAATTGGCCCCCTAGATCGTGTGATTTAACACCATTAGATTGCTTTTTATAAGGTTATTTGAAGTCAAAGGTCTATGTCAACAAGCCCATAACCATTCGTGCATTACAGGAGGAAATTAAACGCTGCATCAACGAAATTCAGCCACATTTATACAGAATGGTCATGGAAAATTTCGACAAAACATTGCGTATGTGCTAGCAAAGCCGTGGAGGCCATTTGCCCTATGTGTTATTCCATAAATAAGCCTATCTTATATACTTTATGATTCAATAAAAAAATAACAATCTAAAGACTTTTGTTTAATTCAAATCTTGCTGTAATTTTGGGACACCCTTTACAGTAATTATAGCTTAGATCCTACGTTATATCTTAAATTAAAGACAATCTTCTTTTTTATAATGGATCTGTAAAGACCTTCACCCCAACAAATTTTATAGCCCCACGCAAATTGAACAAACTTTCAAGACCATCAATCCTGAAACGGCAGTGCGCGCACACTCAAGTGACTTAAATCATCAATTCCGATTCGGACAGTTGTTGCTGAAAAAAGCTAATTAAACCCAAGGCCCAAAGCAGCGCGCGGTATTGTTTGAAGGCGATAACGAAAAGCGGCGGAATATAAGAAATTCCAACCACCAATCATCATCATCCCAAGCAGTTAATACAGGGGCATAAAATTTTATACTCCAACCGTGCAAAAGCCATATTTTACGACTCCCGAGCTTAAGTAATCTTTAATATAAAATGCAAATCAATTGAGGGGAAAAAAACGCAACCACTAAACTGCCAAAAAGGAAGTGCGATACAGCTCGTTTTGTTGGCGCGATAGCGCTGATAAATCAAATCAAATCGGTTTCTTGGAAATGAATTAAAATTATGGTTAGTTCGGAACATGAATGGGGTTCCTATAAATAGGCGCTAAATTCCATGGGATCAGCCGGCTACACGTACCCACAATGCAGTCAAACATGCTCCGCTTTTATAATTCCTTTTATTTAAATACTCTTTTTCCTCCCGTCTTTCTCGTGTGCGAAAAGGCGAAAAGGACGGGGAGAGAACCGGAGGAGAGCCGCACAAGGCTCTATATAACTCTATCGGAATGCGCATCGAAATTTCTCACGCACCAAATTTAGTAGTAGCAGAATGTGTGCGACGACCGGCCTTCTTCTTCTTCTGCTCCTGTCCATTCTGTAAAGTATCAGACGCAACAACAAACATCTCGTGCTGGTATACAAGAATTGGAAATGACGTAAATGAAGAAACGTTTATTTCATGTAATTACAAACTTTCAAAGCTGCAAACCTTGTCTATCTGTTCTAATTCTAGGAATTTCTGGATAAAACAAGCGACCAATCCAAATTTTCAGGCTTTTCTAAACTCGAAATTTTACTTCATGCGCCACGCGTATACAATACTGATTTAAAGTAAAGTTCAAAAACACATACAACAAATATTGTAGGAAATCCAATATACAATAATGGTGTTGGGTTGCCTATAATCACAGTTTTAAACAATTTGTTCAATGCATTTGACTTGCGTTTTATTCAGTTACAACTTGTACCATCGGTAGATATAATGTTGAGACAAATCGTAAATTGGATAATGTCAAACATCACTAAATTTATACCGGTTAAGTCAGAAAAAATGTTATAATGCCCGGTATTATAAAACGTTTTATTCTGTAAATAAAATTAACTTTAGGAATAAATTAATTTATTCCAAAGATTTTGGTATTAAAATAACATAACAAAAATAACTTTATTTCGCTAATAAATTATTTGTTTGTTTTCTACCAAGTAAATTTTATTCTCTAAATAATTTGACGGTTAAAAGTCAAAAGTGTATTATATTATTATAATTAATTTAGATTTCTACTACTTGTATTTATTAATTTCATTACGGTTATCATGTCTATCATATCATCCGTAGCAGATTTAAGTTCGCTCATAGTATCTTCCTTGACAGTAATTAATTCGAACCACAAGACATTCTCAGGAGTCGAAGACCTAGAGTTTTTCGAGTCAGACATAACCAGGGATTTTTATACTTATGCATACGCTTTTTTGAAATTAGTTCCATTTAAAGTTTTAAACGAGTGTTTCCACTCCCAGACTAAGCATGAAGTAAAATTTCGAGTTTAGAAATGCCTGAAAATTTGGTTTGGTCGCGTAGCGCGAAGCGCGGAGCCACCAAACCAAATTTTCAGGCTTTTCTAAACTAGAAATGTTACTTCATGCGTCACGCGTATTAAACACTGAAAACACTGAAATATTGTGAACAAGTGAACTTCACTTGAAATCAGTGTCTTGTACGCGTGGCGCATGAAGTAAAATTTCGAGTTTAGAAAAGCCTGAAAGTTTGGTTTGGCCGCTCCGCGCTTCGCGCTACGCGACCAAACCAAATTTTCAGGCTTTTCTAAACTCGAAATTTTACTTCATGCTTAGCCTGGGAGTGGAAAACACTCGTTAAGGTCTTTTATAATTTCTAATAAGCTTTCTGTTTCTTGTCCTGTGTAATTCTGTCCTATTCCACGGTTATTCTCCACAATTAAAAGGAATTATTCATACGCTTTTTTTTTAAATTAGTTCCATTTAAAGTTTTAAACGAGTGTTTTCCACTCCCAGACTAAGCATGAAGTAAAATTTCGAGTTTAGAAAAGCCTGAAAATTTGGTTTGGTCGGGTAGCACGAAGCGCGGAGCGACCAAACCAAATTTTCAGGCTTTTCTAAACTCGAAATTTTACTTCATGCGTCACGCGTATTAAACACTGAAAACACTGAAATATTGTGAACAAGTGAGCTTCACTTGAAATCAGTGTCTTGTACGCGTGGCGCATGAAGTAAAATTTCGAGTTTAGAAAAGCCTGAAAATTTGGTTTAGCCGCTCCGCGCTTCGCGCTACGCGCCCAAACCAAATTTTCAGGCTTTTCTAAACTCGAAATTTTACTTCATGCTTAGCCTGGGAGTGGAAAACACTCGTTAAGGTCTTTTATAATTTCTAATAAGCTTTCTGTTTCTTGTCCTGTGTAATTCTATCCTATTTCACGGTTATTCTCCACAATTAAAAGGAATTATTCATACGCTTTTTTTTAAATTAGTTCCATTTAAAGTTTTAAACGAGTATTTTCCTCTCCCAGACTAAGCATGAAGTAAAATTTCGAGTTTAGAGAAGCCTGAAAATTTGGTTTGGTCGCGTAGCGCGAAGCGCGGAGCGACCAAACCAAATTTTCAGGCTTCGCGCTACGCAACCAAACCAAATTTTCAGGCTTTTCTAAACTCGAAATTTTACTTCATGCTTAGTCTGGGAGTGGAAACACTCGTTTAAAACTTTAAATGGAACTAATTTGAAAAAAAGCCTATGAATAATTCCTTTTAATTGTGGAGAATAACCGTGAAATAGGACAGAATTACACAGGACAAGAAACAGAAAGCTTATTAGAAATTATAAAAGACCTTAATAATTTTATTTGCCCATTAGTTTACTAGGTAAATAAATTTACTCCACAAATAGTTATCTAATGATTTATTAATCGTTTATAATACCGGGCATAAATGAAATAAATTATCGGGATTTGCATTTTTGACACATCAAATGACAATAAACTGACAAGTCCAAAGTTTGATACACACTAAACAAATTTTACGTGTCTCAACATTTTATTTCAACCGATAATACATAAGAAATATGTTATAAACATTCTCTGTATTCCGATTAAATAGCTTTACTAACTTACCGAAATACCGGTAATAAACTATACATTTCTGATAAAGCTTGGAAAACATTTTTAAACGGTATTACAAACGCTAATTTTAAGAGAAAATATATTTTCTAAAAACCTTCTTTAAAAACTATTCAGATTTTCTAGTCTTGACTTTAATAGGCAGCGTTTATTACGGATTTTTGAGATTCCTTTGTCTTTCAAACTGATTTTCTTGTTTTTAAAAGCCCAACTGTAAAGCCTAAATCAGCTGATTTGAACAGACATATTTTTAGAAAACATGAACTCATTACGGATTTGTCTGTGGCTTGAAACAGCTGCAAAGGAGTTCGTTTTTTCCTGGTTATTGGGGCTGTTATTATTATTCCTTATTGGGGTTGTTATTATTATTCCTTATTGGGGCTGTTATTATTATTCCTTATTGGGGCTGTTATTATTATTCCTTATTGGGGCTGTTATTATTATTATTCCTTGTTAGGGCTGTTGCTGTTCCTGTTTATTAGGACTGTTGCTGTTCCTGGTTATTTGGGCTGTTGCTGTTCCTGGTTATTGGGGCTGTTGCTGTTCTTGGTTATTGGGGCTGTTGCTGTTCCTGGTTATTCGGGCTGTTGCTGTTCCTGGTTATTCGGGCTGTTGCTTTTCCTGGTTATTGAGGCTGTTGCTACTCCTGGTTATTGGGGCTGTTGCTGTTACTGGTTATTGGGGCTGTTGTAGAAGAGTATGAACAGACATATTTTCAGAAAACATAAAATGATTACGAATTTGTCTGTGGCTTAAAATAGCTGCAAAAGAGCTCGTTTTTCCTGGTTATTGGGGCTGTTATTATTTCTTATTGGGGCTGTTGCTGTTTCTAGATATTGGGGCTGTTTTTCCTAGTCATTAGGGCTGTTATTCTTCTCTTTGGGACTGTTGCTGTTTCTGGTTATTGAGGCTGTTGCTTTTCCTTGTTATTGGGGCTGTTGCTGTTCCTGATTATTGGGGCTGTTTTTCCTGGTTATTGGGGCTGTTGTAGAAGAGTAATATGTTCTGATTATTTCGGTTTTTAGTGACTTAAAAACTGCAGAAGAGCTAATTTTGGCAGTGAAGAAATGATCACCTTTGTTTTAGCGTTGTATCAGTTTGTTAAATTAAAAATGTGGTAAATTATTAAGATTAGAAATTATCACTATTTTTGTTTGTTTGTTACAGAATATGAATTTTCGAATTATCCGGCCAGCATGATAGCTTCAGCGTGTGTGGCATCAGCCCTGTGTGGGCTCGGATGGCGGAAAAGCGGTCATTCGACTGAAGAACTCCTGAACATCCTACACAACATAACATCGATCGAGCAGGTAAGAAAAAAAAGTTCATACACTCACACACAAGACATTCCCCGCGGAGAGAGAATAAGACAAAAAAAGACATTAGAAAACATTAATTATTTTCGTAATCCGGTAATTATAACGATATCGTTATCGTATTTGTGTGCGCGCAGGAAATAAAGGGTGAAAGTTCAGGACTCTGAACCCCGAAATGCGCGCGCATTTCGGGCTTAATTACAAAACTGGCTAGACGGAGGACGCACGTTTTTGTTTCTTAAAGTCACATGTGTGAGACACCTGTTGGTTTGGTTAAATATAGTCGGTGGGATTTTTTTACTGGAGTTATTTTTATGATTTACATACTTACTCGATTGTCTAAGGACTATACCAACAAAAAAATCTTCTTGATTTATAAGAATATCCCAGAAATACAGTGAAAAATATTTTTTTTCCATTTATTAAGTAAGATTATCTTGAAACTTAAGCCAATTGCTGTATTAAAAGATTTTCTCAGAGGATTTAACAAAAATGGCTCTTACTGTTCATACTAGATTGTATGACTTTATTGTTTTGAGTTTACGTGAAGTGATTAATCACAAATAGAAAGACTGTTATTCCTTACTTCACTTTTTATTTTTATGTTAGATGTACATTTCGAGACACAAGGTGCTCATTATCAATAACAAACTGTTTGTTATTGATAATGAGCACCTTGTGTCTCGAAATGTACATCTAACATAAAAATAAAAAGTGAAGTAAGGAATAACAGTCTTTCTATTTGTGTCTAGATTGTATGGACATTAAGACATATTATTAATTTAATTTCAATTTGAAGCTACTAACGAGTGTTTCCAATCCCAGATTAAGCATGAAGTAAAATTTCGAGTTTAGAAAAGCCTTAAAATTTGGTTTGGTCGCTCCGCGAAGCGGAGCGACCAAACCAAATTTTTAGGCTTTTCTAAACTCGAAATTTTACTTCATGCGCCACGCGTATAAAACACTGATTTAAAATGCAGTTCAATATATACTGCTTAGTTATGTAGATTAAAGATTCATATCATTTTTCATCTCACGTTAATAAATAACGGAATAAACATTTGTAAAGTTATTAACTTAAGATCAAACATGCTTATAAATCATAAAAATATCTTAGCAGTATATTTTGAACTTTTCTTTAATGACTTACTTTTCAAAATTAAAAGGGACCCAATTTTGATTTTAAAAAAAGCTACGAAGCTGGTCTTAACACTTAAGTTAATCTTCTATACGTATCTACAAAATGCATTCTAGAATATGTTACTTATTTTTTATTTTTCTTTGTTATAGGATTGTCTACGGACGTGCCTGCGACAAATCGAACTAATGGTGTCAACAAACACTTGCAATAGTCAAATCGAAGAAAATGTACAAAGGCCCAACGAATTCACACCCCCGCCGATGTCCTCCGACAAATTCCTGGAGCACGAATCCGCGGGAACCCCAACGGATGTGCGGGATGTGCATTTTTAAAAAAAAACTTATACAAAAAAAAACAAACAGTGATCTAATTTTAACCTAATCAACAAATCAATGCAAAAACAGCACGTTTGCAGTGTGTACCTTAAGAAGAGTCCTCTTCGGTGTGTATGATAAGAAAAGTGGCAACGGGGGAAGGCAATAAATTACGCTTTAATTTTCAAGAAAAAAAATACAAACTTTCTTAAATATTAAGTTTTATAATTAAGTTTTTGGTGTGCGCGAGAGATGTACAAAAAGGAAAAATAAGGTCCCTTAACTATTTATTAATTCTTAAAAAAAAACTGAAGGACCCAACCAAAAACGAATGAATATTCCTATATGTTAAAAAAGGGTAAACCTATTTTTAAAAAAAGAGCACTATAGTCAATGTATATACACAAATCAATCCTATTATATTCCTATAAAACGGAAAAAGTGTTCCCAATATTAGTTTTTTGTACATATTAAAAGAAATTAATTGTAAATATTTATATAGTCCAAAAAAATATATTTTATAGTAAAGACTGCTTATTAAATATAGAAAAGAATTACCTTTCTTAACAAAAAAAAAAACTACTACGGAGCGTTTATTTTTATTAATAATAGAAAAAAGTCTTCCAATTAAAAAAATGAACAAAATTTATTAAAAAAAAGATATTTATATTGTATACATAAATAAAATAAATCCACATATATATTTCATTTAGATCTAGTTTTAAATGTGATTCGTATTCTCACTTACATAAGTTGTGATTACTATTTCGAAACGAACGTTTTTCTTTTATATTCTTTAGGTGTGTAATAAATTAAACTTAGGTACCTAATAAACGTATGCGCTTGGGCATATACATAATTCATCTAGTGTGCTTAAAATGTCAACCCTGTATATATTATAAATAGTTTATAGAATTATCCTATTTGTTTTATTATTATTTTATTTTTTTGATTAATTATTATTCGTGCGTGTGTATAAAATGCGAAGTTATTTAATTTAAAACAACCACACATCCACTGCCAGCTGTAATAGTTTTTTGTTCTTTCTTAATTTTACAATACCTACATGTAAGTTCGTGTGTGTATTTTTCTTTAAACTTTAACATACCTCATAGAAAAGCCCGTAATGATTTTTTATATTATATATATTATATATTTGTACATACCACAGACATATCATTATTTTATACTTATGTGAATGAAAATGATTCCTGTTATACAACCTGCTGTATTTTTACAGAATAAAAAATATCTTGAATAAACATGCGCATTTTATTTTATTATTACACTTATGCCACTTTTACAGCATCAATTTATTGGGATTTTTTCTTTCAAGGTAACTTCATATACTAAAGCTAATTGCTGAAATTTTTTAAGTGTGAGATTTGGTAAGATGGAATAAGTTAAGTAGTGAAACAACAAAGTTAAAACGTTTTTCATTTGTGAAATGAGATGTATAAGTTTATTTAATTATATATCTAATTTCAACACCCGCTATTTAATCATACTACGAATTATTTTTAAAAAATTGTTAAATTGTAGTAAAGATGAAAATAAAATTGTACTTACATTTAAAAATGAAGGATCTCATCAAGATTTCGTTTTCACCAGCATATAAAATGAAAGATCAAAACTCATTAATGCAGCGTGTATTTACAGAGAAATGAGTAAGTTTTTATCTTTCATTTTATTTGCTAGGGAAAATGAAATCCTGATGATATCCTTCATTTTTAAATGTAAGTACAATTTTCACCTTTACTACAATTCTACATTTTAACTTTACTTTAAAATACCGCACTAAACGCATTAATTAGCTTAAAATACGACACTAAGCACATTAATTAGACGTGATTAATTGAACATTAAAAGAATTTCAACACGAACGTGAACACTTGAAATGTCATTCAAACGCCTCTCCGACAGCACTACCAACGTTTGAAGATCAAATTTATTAATTAAAAATTGCATTTTACATATTAAGCGATTAGAGATCAACAAGTTAAAGGAATTTGATGATATTTCTTGTATTTACTAAATTTAAAATCATTGTCACTCACTCTAATTAATTATTTAATAAGAATAATAGTCTTACGAAAAGTGGTACAAAAGAAGAGTTATAATATAGGCAACTTAATTAACACGCATAGAATATTCATTATTTCTTTTTAAATAAACAAAGTTATCACATTTTCTATCTATAAATTACGCTTTGAAATTAAATGAATATTTTTTCTATTAAAACTACGTCGATAACAAATTTTACATATCGTAGATTTAGTGTGGATTAAACACGGCTTTTCATTACTAGTGCAAATGAACTCCTTGACATTTGAACTACTCGCAATGCATAGATTAAATTAGATTGATAACTCATAGGGGGCTCCACGTATCATGATTTTAGTTAACCGACCCACTCGATGAGACGGCGCTGCAATCGCAAATGACGTCATTGGGCGCGGGGAGCGGGCGGGATTCTTGCTAAGCGGGGTGTGCGGTGCAGGGGGTCATAACATTGTATGGTGGGTGCGGTGCGGGGAACATCGCACGGTATTAAATTACCGTGCGATGCGAAAAATACCAAAGACCTAATGAACATGTTAAATGTATATTTAAAAAGTTATTACAAATATATTTCGCTACATGTCAAAACCTAATTACATTTCATCTTTCAACAAAATGTCTGCAGTTTGTCAAAAAATGCATCTTAGAAATGAAATAAGAGGTCTCCTTATCCGGATAAGGATGTTGGCGTAAGTAGTGTTCCATACAGTGAATTTTTCTTTAAGGTAAACATATGCATAAGCTGTAAATTTTCCGACATTCGTTGTTTTTCAAAAGAGTTCAATATAAAGCTTTAAACGAGTGTTTTCTACTCCAAGACTAAGCATGAAGTAAAATTTCGAGTTTAGAAAATCCCCGTGAAAATTTGTCGAGGGTCGCGCAGCGACCCGAGACAAATTTTCTGGGCTTTTCTAAACTCGAAATTTTACTTCATGCGCCACGCGTATAAAACACTGAAATATTGTAAAATTTATGTATATTCTAATTTCACTTGAAATCTGTGTTTTATACGCGTGGCGCATGAAGTAAAATTTCGAGTTTAGAAAAGCCCAGAAAATTTGACTCGGGTCGCTGCGCGACCCTCGACAAATTTTCACGGGGCTTTTCTAAACTCGAAATTTTACTTCATGCTTAGTCTGGGAGTGGAAAACACTCATTTAAAGCTTCAAATTGAACTTTAAAAAAAGCAAGGAATATCTAAAGATTTACAGAAAATAGGTTGAATTTGAAATACGTATACTTAAAAGAAAACTCCTTGTATGTATAAATACAAATAAAATATTTCCAGAAGAAAGTTATTGTAACTGCAAAAATGTTCAGCAAAAATATTAAAGGGAAGTATTTGGTATATAGTGAAACTTATTTCATAAATCGGGAAATCTTTTCACTTATATTTGACAAGGTGAAAGATATTTGGGATATAGTGAATCTCATTTGATCAATAGTGAAATGCAATAGAAAAACCGTGTAATTAAATTTAAGACATTATATTATGTACTGGGATCGTACTTTGTGACTAGATGAAATTTCAGAATTGCTTGATCCAACAGCAACGGGAACATTCTCCATGGAAGTATGCTCCTAGCCCAGTGTGAAGAAAATCTCCACGTCCGTGGTTGTTTCATGCATAGTACTTGAAGATCATTAACGAATGCTAGGAAGAAATAAAGAGAAATAATGTAGACACACTGGTTTTTAATGTGTTTGACTGCAGATTTAATTAAAAGAATAGATAATGGCTTAAAAACTTAAAATATTACATAAACTTACGGTTTTAATTATTAATGTTAACGCCCATCCCCAAAGATTAAGAATTGCTTAATCCAACAATAACGGGGATATACTCCATGAAAAAATGCTCCTAGTTCAGTATGATGAAAATATCCACGACCATGGATATTTAGTATACTTGAAGATCATCCACATGTACTAGGATGAAATAAAGAGAAATAATGTAGTAATACCCTGGTTTAAAATTTGTTTGACTGTACACTTATTAAAAATAATACACAATAGGTTAAAATTTAAAAATATTTTACATACTTACGGTTGTAATTATATATATTTATTAACGCTCATCTCGAGACGATTTCGTCTTATCAGCATTTTTGTGCCTTCAGATCCGACGGATCTGACAGCTGTTGAATGAAAACGAACCCACGTTAGAAATTGCGGGAAATTTGAAATTCCGACATATGCGCCCTCCCATCGAGTGGGTCGGTCAACTATATATGTGAACTTATAGAATCATATGGAGTCGACTGGGTCTGTCGCAATGGATTGGACGTCATTGAAATGTCATTGCGTTAAGTTGTAAACAATTTAATCTAATTAATTCCGTCATATCTGTGTTTAATTATACAAATATAGACTTGTCGAGTCTGAAAAGAGGATGCCTTTAATCTGTGATAGTAAACTATCGATTTACAATTAGAACATCAGTGGCGAAACAGAGAAAACGCTGATATTTAGCAAAGAGAAGATGTGTAATTGTTATCAATACTCGTGAAAAGAATGTGAGAAATTGTTAAGAAATAGGAAAGGAAGGAGTTTTAAAAAAAATCATAAAAAATAAGATACTCTGGAAGAATAAATTACTGATCAAGAAGAATATTTTTGGAGAAAATTGATGTACAAGAAAAAGGTATTATAATAATAATGTATAATTACAATAGAGAGTTTTAGTTTATCATTTTTCCAAATACGGTGACGCTAACGTTTACGATAAACTTGCTTGTTGCCCGGTAATACAATCGGTTACCGGGCAACAAGTAAGTTTATTAGCGTTACCGTCTTTTCTAAAAGGATAACCTAAAACTCTCTAATACCTTATTCTTTTCCTTAATTTTTAATTTGGTTACAATTTGTAACCAAATTATAAATAAAGGAAAACGAACAAAACTATTATATTTATAAGTTTGCAAAATACACTTTTGCTTCACTTATTTTCAGAGATAAAAATTTGTTTGGAAGGAAATGAGCTGTTGAATATAAATTATTTTGTATATTTTTATAAACGGCTAGAATAAAAAAAATGCGTAGTAGAAGTAATTCCGGTGTGCGCTTGGATTACTACCAGCGGATAGTGCACCGGTTAATAATGAACCATCAAAACCCCGTAACGGGTTTATTCCCCTTAAATCAGGAAAACAACCACGCTTGGATTAGAGACAACGTTTACTGCATACTATCCGTTTGGGGCTTATCGATGTCCTACAAAAAAATGGCCGATCAAGACGAAGACCGGGCCAAAACTTACGAGCTAGAGCAATCGTGCGTGAAATTAATGCGGGGTTTATTAATGTGCATGATGCAGCAAAAGGAAAAAGTCGAGCGTTTTAAGACGACGCAAAATCCTTCGGATTCTTTACACGCAAAGTATTCGTCGATTACAGGACAGACGGTTGTCGGGGATTTGGAATGGGGGCATTTGCAAATCGACGCGATCAGTTTGTATTTGTTGATTTTAGCACAGATGACCGCATCCGGGCTACAGATTATTTTCAGTCTCGATGAGGTGGCTTTTATTCAGAATTTAGTGTTTTACATCGAGTGCGCTTACTGCACTCCGGATTACGGGATTTGGGAGAGGGGGGATAAGACGAATCACGGTTTGCCCGAGTTGAATGCTAGTAGTATTGGGATGGCGAAAGCGGCTTTGGAAGCAATGAATGAGTTGGATTTGTTCGGGGCCAGAGGGGGCCCTTACAGTGTCATCCATGTTTTAACGGACGAGGCACAAAAATGTCAAGCTGTTTTACAGGTAAAATAATAATGTTTATTAATTAAGGCCCAGTTGCACCAGAAAACGTTGAACTGGTTCATCTCTGATGGCAGTTTCTATTGTTCTAATGTCACTTTGAACTTGAGTTCAAAGTTGAACCAGTTCAACGTTTTTGGTGCAACTGGGCCTAAGAATGCTAAGTTACATGGATTGACATGTCAATTGAGTATAAGACCTATTCACACAGCTAATAACAGCCTGTGTAAATATGCTCATAAGTAAATTTTCTGTAATGCATGTACTTTTTTAAGTAACAGACAGTTATTAATAGAAGGGCTATTAATTTTCTATATGCTTAATGATTTTTATATTTACCACGTTAACTGCCACGCCAGTTAAATACAACCTGCATGTACTCTAGTCTATGGCGCCGCGTGAATTACATACAATTCCGGAGTAGATTTTATTCTAATAAATTAAAAAGTAGTGTGTCCTCATGGTGACTTTGCCAATTTCTGGCACGGCAGTTAATGTGTTAAACTGATATGTTTTATTTCTTTATTTAAGTCAATGTTGCCAAGAGAATCGAGTTCAAAAGAAATTGATAGCGGTATTTTATCAGTGATTAGTTTTCCGGCTTTTGCCGTCGATGATCCGAATTTGATTAGATACACTCGTGAAAATATCATCAATAAATTACAAGGACGGTACGGGTGCAGGAGGTTTTTGAGAGACGGATATCGCACACCAAAAGAAGTAAGGGATCATTTTTAAAGTGCAAAACATTGTGAAAATGTCTGTTTTGTTTTATGAAGGACCTTAACAGACTCTATTATGAGCCCTGGGAATTGAAAATTTTCGAAAACATTGAATGCGAATGGCCACTTTTCTTCTGTTATTTAATATTGGACCACTGGTTTCAAGGTAATAAAGAGCTGTCATTCGAATACACAAAACTGTTAGAAAAGGTATAATTCCTAAAATAAATTTTATGAAAAAAGTAATTGTTGAGTTTTCAGATCATGATCAGAACTGATGAAGGCTTAAGTTTGGTGCCTGAATTATACACAGTTCCCGCTTCACTGGTTAGCGCTGAGTATAAAGAACCGGGCAGTCAGGAAAGGGTGCCTTTAGGGCAGAAGCCTTTCTTATGGGCTCAGTCTTTGTATATAATTGGAAAGTTATTACAAGAGGTAATTTTTAGTAAATATAACAAATTATATATTTCAATTGTTTAGTGCCAACTTAAACTTGAAAAGGTATAGATTGAGACGAGAAGTCAATTGTGGCTTGCACTCTTCAATACATTTTATAAAAAAAAAACTAGATTGAAACTATTTTAATAAGGGCTTATTACTTTCTGAAGGGTTTCTTAGCTGTGGGGGAGTTGGATCCTCTGAACAGGAGATTGTGCTCAGAGAAAAAACCCGATGTCGTGGTGCAGGTTGTTATCCTAGCTGAGGATGCTGATATTCAGGATAAATTGGCAGAACATGATATTTTGGTGCAGACAATTGCTGAAGTTGCTCCAATCGAAGTGCAACCAGCTAGGGTTCTTTCGCATTTGTACACTTATTTAGGTTAGTTTAAATATTCTCTCTGTTGGACACAATTAACTACAAATAAATGAATTCTCTTTCCATTAATCATTCTTTTAAAGATTACTTGTTAGGGTACTTTTATTTTTTTAACCATCTTTTAGCTCATTCACATACAATGACATATAACAGTAATTACATATCCTGATTTATGCTGCAAATTTTCGGACATTCGTTATTTTTATAAAAATTGTCAATTTAAAGTTTTTAAAAAGTGTTTCCAATCCTTGATTAAGCATGAAGTAAAATTTCGAGTTTAGAAAAGCCTGAAAATTTGGTTTGGTCGCGTAGCGAAGCGGAGCGACCAAAACAAATTTTCAGGCTTTTCTAAACTCGAAATTTTACTTCATGCGCCACGCGTATAAAACACTGAAAGATTGTGAAGTTCAAACTATACTACTTGTTTTTAAACTCATGTAAAATAATTTTACAAATGTTTATTTTGATTAATTCGATTCTGTAAGTATACTTAGGACAAAAAATGTATGATACATCTTAAATGTAATTTTAAATTGTAAATCAAGGGGTTATAGAAATGATTTTTTTGAGAAATTCAATTCTTGCATTAATTTTTTTTTTTTTAATAGGTCGAAATGAAAAGCTCGGTTTATCCGGACGTAAATCAAGAGATGTCGGTATTTTAAGCACCAGCAAACTTTATTCTATGGGCGACAGAATTTTCGCTTTTACACCACAGGTAAGTCACAGTTACCAATTAAGTTTTAACATGCACAATTTTCTTTCGTTTTATGATTTTTTTGTTTTAATTTTGATCACACTCAGTTCAGCGATATGTCACGCAATTACATAGCCTCCGATTACGAGCTAATGATAGACATTTGCAAGAGCGAGATCAATTTCTTGAAATCTAGCTGGCAGAACATGCTGGGTCGACCGATTGTCACCGTCGCCCTAAGAAGTCTGCACTTAGGTATTTTTTTCGTCCGTCTCGTGTAACGATTACAGTTTTTAATTACGTCGCTTTGTTGTATGCATCTGAAAATAAGCTGTCTTCTTCTTGTCTTGCTTGTAAATCAATCAGGGCTTTAAAATTAAAAAAATTAATTGGTTTAGTGGTAAAAGTCTTTAAGTGCCACTGCACTTAACTACTTTTTCTTCTGAATCGATAAAATTACTGGTGCTTTTTGTTAAAGAGGAGTTTAGAATAGTTATTAATATTTTGTCTTGTCTTTATTTTTAAGTAATTTATGTTGCTTCAAATGGAGATTATACATTTTTAAGATTTAATGAATTGTCTTGCTTGACAATCAATTAACAATTTATTTAAATAGAAATTATTTCATCGTCCTAATAAATATTAACACAATACAAATGTAATGTAAGAATATTCTAACCGTACTGGAAATACATAATCAATTCAATGATATTTAAAAGTCGAAGACATTTTTCTGCTGCATGTATGTTTTTTTTTTCTCTTTTCGTTAGAAATTTGATACCGATGAGCATTATTCGAATTACGATGCGGCTTTGTACGCAGACAAATTCGTCACCAATTTGGCTTTTCTGACGATTAGCTGGCGGAATTTGCTCGGCCGGCCGACCATAACGCTAGTTTTCACACATGACAATTTAGGTAACTAAAAAACAATTGGCACTATCATATTCGTCACGTATAATACGCATGTTTTTACAGTTACTAACGAAAATAAATTTAAATTTTATATTTATTACCACATTTTCCATTTATTTAATTTCTTAAAGCCGTAATATAAATTTAAAAGGCGTTAGAATCGATGGGAAATTATTAATATAAAAAGCAAGAAAACGGCCGATAATTAATTATTTATACTAACTGTAAGCATAGAAAAGGGCTTTGGTGGTGGACTAACAAATAATATGTACGATTGCGATAAGTTCTGAAATTCGGCATAACCCAGCACTAATTTTCAGATGAAGGAAAAATCCCATTGGCCATGATTACAACAATGAAAAAATTAAAATCCGGTTACATAAACGGCACCCGTGTGACTCTGGGTAATCTCAACGACTTCTTGAGCACGAGTTGCATTACAAATCTCAGTTTCTTGGGATGTCACGAAGATGGAATGCCAGACAGTGAGTACCACCATTTTTAGTAAATGCGCCGGGTCGAAAATAAATTAATCAGCCAGAAATTACGGTGTGATCACTATAAATCATTGGTTTAAACTAAACATATAACTCATTAACCACTTGATGCACACATTAATTTTGAATTTCTGGTAAAAAAATGATCACATTATTTTTTGATAAAAATGTAGTTCGAAGCAAAAACGAGTAGGTAAAATTTGTTAAGGAGATATAACGTCGCCCGTGACAGACATGAGTGCATGAAGAACTGCCAGTAAGCAACGCCCGTGATAGACACGAGTGTGTATATGAAGTGGTTAAGCCAATAATGCTCACTTAATGATTTTTACTGTTAAAGCTATGAAATAGAAAATTATAGAAATTGGAATCTATAGAAATTACAAAAGTTGAATTCGTCTTTTGTGAAATAATTACACTGGTCGGCATGAAAATCGGCCCTGACACCATTCCTGCTGATTCTTATGTAAAATGACCTCCTGAATCCGAATATGACCCCCGTTTTCCCCCATCACCCACCGTTTTCGGGGGAGGCCCCCCCCACCTATTTTTATCACTTTTCGATATTTTGGAGGGATGAAAAGGATTATTTTAGCCTTTACGTTTCTTCTGAGGGGCTAGAGAGGTGAAAAGTTCCAAAACATGAACATTTGTAGCAAGGAGGTAGATTTGGGGGGGGATTTGCCCCCTTAAATTGTAAAAAAATCCTTAATGATCGATTTTTCCGTTTTTTTCGCAGTTTTTTCACTTATTTTCTACATATTCCAGCTTCCATCCCCCCTCATCCTCCCCCAAACAATAAAAATATATAGCAACAATATATAGCAACAATAATAAAAATATATAGCAACAGTTCGGAAGATTCACTGTACCACGCTGGCGCTCTCAATACCTCGTGCGCACAGGTTTGCCCAGGAATTTTCATGCTTTGACAGGTGAACACGGGGAACGGTTTCATCAAGACATCTCTAAGTTCGAGAGGAGATTTTCGGGGAAGTGGAATGCGAGCATGTTAGCAGAGTACTGCTGGTTTCTGATACGAGAAACTTCTACCTCAGGGTACAAAAGGAAAGCAAGCACCAAATGAAGGTACTTATCTTAGTTATTTATTATTCTTTACATTTATTATTTTACATTTATTATTTTACATTTATTATTTTACTTTTTATTTATTATTCTTTACAGCTTAAATAATCCTTTTCACCCCTCCAATGGATGGGGGAAACGGGGGGAGTATTGAGAGCGCCAGCGTGGTACAGTGAATCTTCCGAACTGTTGCTATATATTTTTATTATTGTTGCTATATATTTTTATTATTGTTGCTATATATTGTTGCAATATATTTTTATTATTTGGGGGTGTTTGGGGGAGGATGAGAGGGAATGGAAGCTGGAATATGTAGAAAATAAGTGAAAAAACTGTGAAAAAAACGGAAAAAATTGATAATTTTTAATGATTTTTTTACAATTTAAGGGGGCAAATCCCCCCCCAAATCTACCTCCTTGCTACAAATGTTCATATTTTGGAACTTTTCACCTCTCTAGCCCCTCAGAAGAAATGTAAAGGCTAAAATAATCCTTTTCATCCCTCCAAATTATCGAAAAGTGATAAAAATAGGTGGGGGGCCTCCCCCGAAAACGGTGGGTGATGGGGGAAAACGGAGGTCATATTCGGATTCAGGAGGTCATTTTACATAAGAATCAGCAGGAATGGTGTCAGGGCTGGAAAACATTTTTTTTTTGCAGACCAGTGTTATTGAAGGCTTACAGGCATTTTTAAAACTGCTTTAATTAGTATTCGGAGTTCATGTTTCTTTGTTTTTTTGTAGAATTAAATCCGCAAGTTCAACAGTATTTAGAAGAGCACCTGATGAAATGCTTCACAAACAAATCTTCTCTGTTGATGTCGACGCATACGAGCCGAAGAGGGAGGAATTTGAAGAGGAAAATGTCCGTTCGTGGTTTGATCAAGAGAACTCGCTCAATCAACGTCGACTGTAATTACTTATATCACCTCAAATTTTTTTTAAATAAATTAATAATTTTTTGCAGCTGATACTCTGGGGATGGAATTATCGTCAGAACCAAAGCAACCATCCGGGCAATTTTTGACTGTATCAGAAACCGATGGTGGAAGAAGAATGACAAGATCCCCGTCTCCTGAAGATATTCGCCCGAAGTTGAAAAGGTTGGAGCCGATTAAACAGCCCGTTGCTAATAGGTATAGAACGCAGTCAGAAACTCAGTATGCTGATACAGAAGTAAGTAATTTGATACATTTTGTTGGTTTTATTCAATTCCTTAATATTATTCTAATGAGGGTTTTCCACTCCTTAATTAAGCGTGAAGTAAAATGTTGAGGTATTTCTTTTTTATAGTTCAATTTGAAACTTTTAACGAGAGTTAAGCATGAAGTAAATATTTCGAGTTTAGGAAATCCTGAAAATTTGGATTAGTGAGCGTGGCGAAGCGGGCTTTACATACAAATATTTAATATTTTCTACATTTCGGGAGGGGGACGGTTGAACCCCCATATCCCCCCTCTCTGGCTACGGCCTTGAAAACAAGTCTTAAATTACCAACTCGCCTTATCTTTGCCAACTCCGAATCGAAATTTTGTAGACCACAATAAACGAATTTGAACAATCTGGAATACTCCTGGTTTTCTCGATTCACAGGTCGATGAATTATTTGCAATGTTGCGCGAGTCCGAATCGTTAGACGAGCAAGGCGACATTCTCCAATATCTAGTGGACTCGAAAGGACTGGAGTACAACACTGGCATGCTCGAATTTGGAAAAGTGGTGACAGTGAGGGATTTGCTCAAAGGGCTCTACGAGAAAGCCTGCCAGCAAAAATTATGGGGATTGGTTAGACACACAGCTGGTTAGTAAAGATTTCAGCTAGGTTTGATTAAAAGTAAAATTGCATCAAACATTAGCACTCATATAAAAAAAAAACACATTTCATAAGTTTTTAAATTAAGTTTGGCATGTTTTGTCTCTTGTCTCCCCTGGTCATAATCCAAACTCTTGCTGTCCCCTAGTTAAAATCCAAGTTACTCTTGCCCCCTGGTCATAATCCAAGCTACTTCAGATGCCCCTTTCCCCCGCTTCAATCAAAGTTCAAGCTACTCTTGAAAGAAAACTGTATATAATATTTATATGAAGCGAGGATGATATTATAGTTTTCTTTTTCTTAGGGATGTTGAGAAAACGTGTTGAGGATTTAGCGAAAGCAGTCACGGACTTGTTGGTCCGTCAAAAGCAAATTACGGTGGGGATGCCGCCCAACAACGAGCACACGATTACGGCACCTTTGCCCGAAAATGACTTGCGCGTTTTGATCCACGATGCTTACGGAGAAGATGACAGTACAGCCATGCTGACACAAGAACTTTTGGTTTATTTGGCGATGTTCATTCGCACAGAACCTCAACTGTTTATGGAGATGCTGCGGTTGAGGGTCGGGTTGATCATACAGGTCATGGCCATGGAACTGTCCAGGACGTTAGTGTGCGATGGGGAGGACGCTTCCGAGCATCTGCTGAATTTGAGTCCGTTCGAGATGAAGAATTTGCTGCATCATATTATCAGCGGAAAAGAGTTTGCTATTAGTAGCGGTTAGTAGGATTGAAGCTACACCTTATAGCAGTTTCGGATTACCGCACCAGTGCTATACTATTTTCTATCATGGTGTAATACACAAAACATTACCAAATGCAAATCTTCTATAGTTTTGTATAATGGAAATAGGACACATTCTATTTGGTACATCATCATAGAAAATAGTGCACTATTATCTTGTACAAGAAAATAGTGTCCTCTAATACAAGCTTTATGTTTAGTATATGGTGCACAGAGTGTGCATTTTTTGACACAAGGTCATCATGTTGTTGTCTGTCAGACCCCATGTGTCAAATGCCGGGTTAAATAATAAAACTGTAACAAGTGAAATACAGAAATCGAGTCGAAACGTGTCCGGATTTCTGTGCAAAACTGTTGCAGTTTGGGGGCACTAGAAAAGTTTCTTGCATGCACTAAGTGTGCACCAAGGGCAATTTTGCATGGTAATCTGAAAATGCTATTAGTTTGGTAATATTGATAAATTTTGCTTTAAATTATATTGAACACGTCCAATATTTTTCTTGCGAGAATTCTCACGAGAAAAAAATCATAAAAATGTCTGTAATACATCTGAATAAAGTTATAATATTTTTACATTTCTGTGAGAATTCTCGTGTGTGTAAAACAGCCTAGAGTTGAATTCAGTTAAAGTTTTTTAGCGAGTTGTCCCCTGAACTGATATTTTTTTGAATTGACAATATCAGTTTGGTTAAAGAGGCCTAGGCCATTAAATTCAAAGAACGAGAGTTTAAGTTTTATCATTTGTATATGTTTTTAATTTCATCATTATTTCTTTAGTTGGAAGGGGTAACTTCTCTATCGTCAGCAGTAAATCAAGTAGGATAAGTAAGGTAATTTTGAATGTCTTCTTCTTGTGATTGTCATTTATATTATTCGTGTCATTTAGAGGAGTCACATTTGTTTTTGTTTTGTTTGTTTGTGAGTTTTAGAAGAGTCACATAAGTCTAGGCATGGAGACGAACACAGACGAGACGGAGTCGGAAAGGCAAGGCCAGTGGTTGCGCAGAAGAAGACTGGACGGTGCTCTGAATCGTGTACCCAGAGACTTTTATTCCAGAGTTTGGGGAATTCTTGAAAAGGTAAGTTTTGCGAATGAGATGATGAATAATTGAATGAATAAAAAGTTACTACATTTCAAAACCACTTTTCGTAACTTCAGAGGTTCCTCAAGGAACTTACTTTGGGCCTATATTATTTATATTTTTTGTGAATGAAACTTTTAAAAGGCAGGAGCGGATACAAAGGAATTTTGGGGGGAGGAGAATTATCATTCAAAGATTAAATTTAGGTTAAATTCCACTAAGCAATTACTCCTAATTTTAAGTTCTGTTATGATGATTTTATCTAAAATAGTAATAATTATTTAAAATTTGGGCTTTTTGTCAAATAAACATACAGGGATTTTTTTTAAGAATTTTTTAAAATATTAAACAGTTGTAAAATTAATAACCATCTGATCAAACCTAAGCAGCTTCGGTACACGACCAAACGAAATATTCAGGCTTTTCTAAACTCGAAATTTTACTTCATGCTTAACCTGGGATTGGAAGTAAAATTTCAGGCATTTCTAAACTCGAAATTTTACTTCATGCGCCACGCGTATGAGACACTGACTTAAAGTGAATTTCACAATACACCCACCCTTTATGTTTGATCTACAAATATTTATTATTTACTAATATACTTGTATAACTTTTTTTGTACCTCTCGGATATTGAGATACTACCTTTTTCATATTTAATCCTCATTTTAATTACGAGGAAATAGTATTACAAATACATAACCATTTTTTTGTATCATTTTTGTCGTCTGACTTTTTAGAGGGGTATTGCGCACTGATTTAAAGTGTAGTTCAAAAACACTTACTTTACTAAACTTAAACATTTACTTCATGCGCCAGACTTACATTTTATACCACTGATTTGATATGTACAATTAAATGCAGAAACAAACAAAATCGAAACATTATACGAGGGGAGATCAAAAAGTAAGGTTACAAAGCCAGCAATGAAACGTGTATATTTTGTAACCTTACTTTTTGATCTACCCTCGTAGAAGATCCTCCAGAAACATGAACAAAGCTCTACTTGAAACTTTGTGTGTATTTTTGGTTTGTTTCTTAAAAATTGCATTATTTCCTTTTAGTGTCAAGGAATTGATATTGCTGGAAAAATCCTGCCACAAAGTCTCACACAGGAAATGACACCAGGTGAATTAAAATTCGCTTTAGCCGTTGAAACAGTGCTCAACTCAATCCCACAACCAGAATACCGACAATTAATCGTTGAAGCTTTGATGGTGCTTACTCTAGTTTCCGAGCATAATGTTACAGCTTCAATGGGAGGAATAATTGAGATCGAACACTTGGTTCATGTTGCTAACGATATCTTTCTTAAGGATCAGGTAATTGATTTTAATTTTCATCAGTGGTGATTGGTAAAAGTAAGGTGTGGATGTTGGCATATGCGGATGATATGGTGCTGGTGGCAAGAGAGTGGGGATGGATGAAGGATATGTTGAAAAGGGCGGAGAGGTTTATGGATAAGAGGGGGTTAAGCATGAATGTAGGAAAAACGAAATTGATGAGATTCTGAAATAAAGGGAGGGAGGGGATGGTGAAGGAATTAGAATGGAAGAGGGAGGTGATTGAGAGGGTAAAAGATTCAAGTATTTAGGGTTTATGTTCAAAGAAACGGGAGGGAATGAGGAGCATATGAGGTGGGCTAGAAAGGCGTGGGGGATAGCGTGGAAAAAGTGGGGGAAGTGGATATGGAACAATGTAAGAGTGGCGTGTAAAGTATGGGATGCGTGTGTGAGGTCAGTGTTAATGTATGGGGTGGAAGTGTGGGGGACGAGAGGGTAAGAGTGTATGGAGAGGGAGCAGTTGCGGTTCCTGAAGCGTATGTTGGGGGAAAAAAAGTCAGCACCTGGACACATAGTGCTTTAGGAGACGAATAGAGAAAAACTAGAGTGTGAGGAAATGGTGAGGTATAAGATAAAGTTATAGGATCTGGAGGAAGAATGAATGGGAGAGAGGGTAGATGGAGGAGCGAGAGAAGGAGAATGTATGAGAGGGTGGGTTTGTCGGAGGCGAAGGTGATGGAATGGCTGGGGAATGGGATGAAGGTGGAAGTAGAAGGAGAAGGAGGAAGCACAGGAAAGGCAAGGGTGTATAGAGAGGAGTGAATACAATGATAGGTACGGGAGATGGTAGGTGCATGGGAGAATGCCGAGGTATTTGTTAGAGGGGGATGGAGTAGGGAGGAAAGGGTCATGCTGGTGAGGGCGAGGTGTGGGTCAGGGGAGAGAGGAAGGAAGGTGTGGATGGGAGAGGAGTATGGGAAGTGTGTAATGTGTGAGCGGGGGAAGAATACATGGAGTCATTTGGCGAAGGAATACGATAGGGGGAAAGAGAAAGAAGTGGGAGTAAGAGGGAATAGAAGAGTGAAGAGTGGTAAGGACGCTGGAGAAGTTAGGGGAAAAGAAGGCAAGCAGGAGGAAGAGAGGGGGTAGCAATTAGTTTGTAGCTAGTAAACTATAATGCAGTATGCCAACAAAGGTTTTTTTTTTCTAATTTTTAATTGTTTACGATTTTATTCACAAAAAAATATATATATTTATTTGTGCATTCACGTATAAAAAAGATGGTGTCCATGCGTCAGTGAATTTCATTTCAGTTTTCTATATTTCTCACTAACCCAGTGAGTGGTGTAACTGAAAGTTCAACTGCTGCAACCAGATGTCGCTAAGAAAGGGAATATGGGCTGATGCTTGCCTGATACTGAACATCTTTGACCATTATATCGTCTATGAAATGTTCACAAAACCCGATGACTTAAACATCTGTTACCCATTTGCTAAGTGGCATCATAAGTAGCTGACCAAGCTGGACGCTTGTATACATCAACTGTTGTGGAAATGGGTTAACAGATGCCGTTACGTCGTCGTGTTTTGTGATTGGTGATTAATTAATGTTTCGTTTTTTTTTTCAAGATTAAATATGAAGGTGATGCGACTTTATGTTGTGCGAAATCCAAACAGGAAAAAGATCTTTCGACGGCCGGGGGGTTGCTGTGTGGTGGTGCAGGTTTTATTTGCCAGCATTTTTACGACAGTGCTCCGAGTGGGTGTTACGGCACAATGACTTATTTGACTCGGGCTATCGCGCTCACGATGGATTGTCTTCCGAAACATGGGGATTTAGATTGTTCAATCAGTTAAATATAATCATAATGTTTTTAATATTATAGTTTATAGATATTATTATATATACTTTTTTTGTAAAAATATGTTCATAATTGTGTAGAATTTATTAATAAAGTTACAATCTCGTAGATATTAATAGCATAATATAATTGAATTTGTGTGGCAAACCAAATTTTCAGGGTTTTTAAACTCAAAATGTTACTTCATGTTTAATCTGGGAGTGGAAAACACATGTTTAAAGCCAATTTTCAGGTTTTTATAAACTCGAAATTTTACTTTATACGATACACTTATAAGATGCTGATTTTAATTGAAGTTCACTTGTTAACAATATTTTAGTGTTTATAGAGTTTAAGTGTACTGGGTATTTAGGTACTGGGGTACTGCCCCCCCCTAGACTATACATTACTTTTTGTAAGATAGTTTTTTTTCTTGTTATCAATATATATATTTGTATTTTTTGACCCATTTAAACACAGAAATAAATATTGCATTAAGATTACGAGAAACATTCCTATAACGTTCACTTAATTGCTGTATATTGGGTTGTATACAATACGGATTCTATGCATTCATCGTATGCAACTTAACATACATACATTTGTATGTTGGGTTGCATATAAATAATAGTAATGGTAACATTTTTCTTTGAATGTTATCATGCAACGTTCCTGCAGGCGGACACTCAGCGTTCATGCAACGTTTTTTCAACATTCATGTAACTTAAAACATAACGTTTCGTGTTACGCGGCCACATTACACGGTGAATATGCGCCTCTTTACACGCTGGCGATTCTTAGACTTTCACTGTTTTTATAAAAGCATTCAATTTAAAGTTACTAACGAGCGTTTCCACTCCTTGAAGTAAAATTTTCGAGTTTGGAAAATTAAAATTTGCATTATGGGACAAAGCAAACATAACCTCAAATATAATATAACCTAAAAAATCTGCTCAAATAATATAAACAATAATAATTAATAATTATGTAAATTTGACTCCATTCCATTTAAAACCACCTCTTTTATATAAAAAATGAAACCGCTTCAACTGACATTCGCCATACTCAAGCCAAACGTGGTGTCCAACCCGATGGTTTTAAACGACATTCGTGACATTATGAACCGTTTCGTTGCTCAGAGGGTAAAGTAATTTTATATTGCATTTTAATTTTTCTAATATTATCCTTTTCATTGGAATTCATGTCTTCTGTTAATTTATTTAAAGTGCGGATTTTTACAAAATAATCAGGAAAATAAAAAAATTCTCAAATCGGGAAATTAAGCAGCAATTTTATTATATGCAACAATTTGAGCATTCAAGCATTTAACAAATCTACCGAAGAAACCAACGCACGAATTCAACGCGGAGCGTTTTTCGTAATTATTCCAAGCACGAAAGAGAAAGTTTAATTAATACGTAAACGAGAACGCGCAACTCGCGCTGGTTTAATAAAAAAAAACGACTAGAATTCCAAAACGAAAGTGAATTACACAAAACCCGCTCGAATCGCGAAACTCCTCAAAATTTTCGCAAATTTCGGCAATTGCACTGTAAATTTTCGGCGGGAGTTTGGAAAAAAGGACATCCAGGGAGTGGCCTTGTGCGCAGTGCAAAGTGGAACAGGTATATGCATACACACAACAACATTCAGTTTCGTGCTGGCGCTTCTTTGGCTGAGTTGTTTCGGAATTCGTAAGTTTTGGGTGCGCGAGAGTGGATTTCTGGTTTATCGTTCGTCTTGTTTTTTTTTTTTTTTGGTGGAATTTTCGGTGTTTTGTCCGAGCTCCAAAGTGTTTTGTGCTCTTTTAATATCAGTGAGTGTGGTTTTATTTATTGAAATTGAATTAGAGGCACTTGGTTTGTTCCACTTGAATCGTAATTTATGAGGATAGTTCAATACATTGAAACTGAATATACATTTAATTTAAAATAATTGAACTCCATAAATGATACATGAAATTACTAATTCTTGATTGCATGATCATATTTTTGTATCAATATAGTAACATAAATATTAAAACAAACCCCAGTGAGATAACATATTGAAATAATGTTTGATCAGCATTATACCCACTGAGCAAACACATTTAAGTGATGTTTCATCAACATTAAAACAACGTTTAATGTTGCTACAATGTTGATGTAACGTTATATGTTGGTTTTTTGCTCAGTGGGTAATAACGGGTCGTGTTGTCATAATGTTGATAAAACGTTATTAGTTTGTTTTTTTATCAATTTGACCCCACTGAACAAAAAACAAATAAATAACGTTATATCAACATCGCAGCAACATTAAACGTTGTTTTAATGTTAATGAAACATTATTTAAATGGATTTGCCCAGTGGGAGTAGTTGTAAAGTTTATGTAACACAAAAAATATTTAAAAAAATATTAACCCACTGAGCAAATCCATTTAAGTAATGTTTCAACAACATCAAAACAACGTTTATTGTTGCTACAATGTTGATATAACGTTATTTGTTTGTTTTTTGCTTAGTGGGAAATCAGTACAAATATTTTATTATTAATTAAATTTATGCGAATCTGCATGTACAATTAGATTTGTAAACTCTGTTCTTTTTTTAATATGGCCAAACTTAGGGTGTATTTACTGCGAACAGTTGTAGTCCTGCTTTAACAGTAATATCAAATTTTGAGATGTTAGTAAATGATTAGCAATGTGACAAATAAATCATAACTTGTCAAACAAATTGTCACGTTGCAGAGATTTTCAAAAAAGAGAACGCTACAACTTGCAACTTTAGAACACATACAGGGATTTTTTCTTTTAAGTATACTTTCACATATTCCACATAAACATTTGTAAAATTAATGAACATTTGATCAGAACTAAGCAGTATATTTGAACTTCACTTTAAATCAGTGTTTTATACGCGTGGCGCATGAAGTAAAATTTCGAGTTTAGAAAAGCCTGATTTGGCTTGGTCGCTCCGCTGCGCTACGCGACCAAGCCAAATTTTCAGGCTTTTCTAAACTCGAAATTTTACTTCATGCTTAGTATGGGAGTGGAAAACACCCGTTAGGGTGTTCAAATTGAAAGTTTTTAATAAGGTCATGAATGTCTGAAAGTTTACATTGAAAACTCGTAACATGTATACCTAAAACAAAAATGTCTTGTATTTAGAACTTTTTTAAAATTTGAACATATAAATAGGCAGATAATAAAGAAGACAGATATTCCTGAGCAAGGAATATTACCTGATCCTCATATCCCACTGAGCAAAAAAAACAAACAAATAACGTTATATTAACATTGTAGCAACATTAATCGTTGTTTTAATGTTAATGAAACATTACTTAAATGGATTTGCTCAGTGGGATCCTACCTGATCCTCAGAGACACTTTATTAAATTGGTAGTAGATACAAATAATTTGAGGCGGTGATCGGTAAATACATTTGTAATTGTAATCTTTATGAGTTAATTGAGTTGTCATAATAATGTCAGATTTCCCCTCACATAACCTACTAATTAAAAGTTGATTTACAACATAACATGTGATTAATCTTGTCCTAACCTAAAACACACAACCTGCATCACACCACTAAATTCTTGAAATGTCAAATTAGATTCGTCATATAAAAAAAAACAACAGATTATACATGCAGGTTTGTATAAATTTACCAACAGTTTTTGGAAATAAAAAAATGCGCATTTAATGGTTAAAACAGCTACAACTTGTTCTTTATTTTGTATTAATTTATTCTCGTAAGTTTTGAGTGCGAGAGAGCGGATTCTCTTGTTTTTTAAATTTATTGTTAATAAGTCTTGATGTAACCATTGCTAAGAGTTAACTAACTTGTTTTAAGGCCTTGCCGTTGAATGACTAATAGAATTACTATTTATTCAATGGTCTCACTAAACAATAATGCAGTCTAAAAAAACTCTTTTTTAACATTACAGTCAAATGTTAATCTCTAACACCCGATTCAAGGCTGAAGGTTTATTGTAAAAATAGTTGTTTATTAATTGCTCCCATTCCCATTCCCATTTAAAACTTTATACAAAATACATCAAATAAATATTCGAAACACAAATTCCTAATATTTTACTGGATGTATTCTTACTTACCAGAGCTGGGCAGGATTTTAATCCATTTAGAGGATTTAAAAGAGGTTTTCGAATACTTCAGTTAAATAGGATTCGTAATTCGGATTCGTTATATTTTTTTAGGATGAATTGTATTTGAATTCAAATGCGTGTGATTCGAATCCTTATAAAAATAATTCGAATACTTACTAACGGATGCGAATACTTACAAAACGATTAGATTTTTTTGTGTTTTTAACCTTCACGTTAAATCATTGTTTTATACGCGTGGCGCATGTAGAAAACAACGAATGTCAGAAATGTGGGAGGTAATTTCAGGAAAACCGTTAGATTGTTGAAAATTAACGGAAATCTTGGAATTTCATGAAAAACTTTAGCATTTTTTAAGTTAAAGAAAAAAAAACCTTTATTGGCATATCCTAAAGCTATTTACAATGTCAACACTATATTCTTACACTCTCAATACTATATTATTACCCCTCTTCTCCCTCCTTTCCTTTCCCTCCCCACCTTCTCCAGCGTCCTTACCCCTGCATATTAGCAATCTGTTTTCCTAATTCTAGTCCTTAGCGAAGCAACGTCTTATGGCAAAATATTTCTTCATTATTTTAAGCATTCTGCATTCTATTATTTTTCTTCCCTTCACATCTTGCCTTCTTTCTCCCGTCCCACTTTCTCCAGCGTCTTTACCCTAGCTCCGTCCTCCCTCATCCATTCCGTCACCCTTTTATTCCCTTTCACTCCCACCCATTCCTCACTCACACCCTCACACTATTCCGCCAAGTGCCTCCACGTATCCTTCCCCCATTCACACAACCTACATCTCATATATTCTTCCCCCATCCATCTCTTCCTTCCCCTCTCCCCAGACCCACACCTTGCCTTCGCCATTATCACCCTTTCATCCCTGTTCCACCCATCCTCACTTATGTATCTCGGCACCCTCCCATGTACTTGCCATCTTCCAAACATATCATTATATTCACTTTTGTCTATCCGTCCCTGTCTCTCCTGCGCTTCCACCTCCTTCATCTTCTCTCTCATCCACGCCGCCACCTTCACCCCCCTACCCAACCATTTATGTTCCATCCTCTCTGCCAGTCCTCCCCTTTCATACATTCTCCTTCTTTCTTCCCTCCACCTCCCCCCTTCTACTTTCATGCACGCCTCCCATACTATTCTCACCAATCTCTCCTCTTCTACTCCGCATAATTTCATTTCATACTTCACCACTCTCTCCACCGCCTCACATTCCAATCTCTCTCTATTCGTTTCCTGCAGCAGTATATATCCCGGTGTCGACTTCTCTAGTCCCAGCATCCGTCTCAGGAACCATAACTGTTCTCTTTCAATCACCTCATACGCTCTCGTTCCCCATGCTTCTACCCCGTACATTAGTATCGGTCTTACACACGCGTCCCACACCTTGCATGTCACCTTAATACTATTCTCCATCCATCTCCCCCATTTTCTCCATGCCATTCCCCATGCTCTCCTCGCTTTTCCTTGTACCCACCTTATATGCTCTTCATACCCACCCGTCCCTTTAAAAATAAATCCCAAGTATCTGAAACTTTTCACTCTCTCAATCACCTCTCCCTTCCATTCTAGCTCTCCCACTCTCCCCTCTCTCCTTTTATTCCTAAACCTCATCCATTTCGTCTTCCCCATATTCACACACATTCCTCTCTTATCCATATATCTTTCCACCCTTTTCAACATGCCTTTCACTCCCTCCCAATCTCTTGCCATCAACACTATATCGTCTGCATTCGCTGGCTCGAAACCATACTTTCTCCTTTCCAATCACCACTCCCCCTTCCTGCCCCTTTCTCAACACCTCTTCTAGTTCACTTATGTATATATTAAACAGGACCGGACTCATGGGGCACCCCTGTCTCAAGCCCTTCCATGTCCTGAACCTTCCCGATACTTCTTCCCCCACCTTCGCTTCTACCCATGTTTCCCTATACACCTCCCTTACACACTCAACCACTCCGTCACTCACTCCCTTTCGCCTCAGACACTCTACCATATCTTCCCTCGGTACTGAATCATACGCCGCTTTCAGATCTACAAACACCGAATACACACACCCTTTCTCTTCCATCACTTTCTCTGTCATCCTCGCTAGGGTAAATACCTGGTCCCTCGTTCCCCTCCCCCTCCTAAATCCCCCTTGCGACTCTGGCAGCATCCTCTTCTCTTCTACCTCTACTTCTAATCTGTTCTTCACCATAATCATCAGTATTTTGTATCCCGTGCTCATAATCGTCACCCCTCTATAGTTCTCTGCTTTCCTCTCATCTTTCCCTTTATATATCGGGCATATCCTGCCTACTCTCCATGCCTCTGGCATGCTCTCCCATCCCCTCCATATTCCATTTACTAGCTCTCGCAATTTCTTTTTCCCCCCTTCTCCTATCTCTCTCCACATTTCTGCCTTCAATCCATCTCTTCCGGCCGCCTTTCCTCCCTTTACCTCCTTGAACGCTCTTTCTGTTTCCTCTTCCGTAAATTCCTCTCCTCCAATCCCTCGCCCTACTTCTCTTACTGTCCTTTGTTCACCGCACTCCTCCTTACACTTTCTGGTCCAGTCTTCTAACGACACCCCTATCCTCCTAATCTCTTTCCCTCTCCTCAATACATTCCACATTTCTCTCTCGTTCCTACACTCCTTCATTTCCTCCACTGCTTTCTCTGCCACTTCCAGCTTCTTCCTTTCGCACACCTTCTCGTATGCCCTTCTCGCTTCCATCATCCTCTTTTCCTCTCCTCTGTTCTTTATATATTCTCTCATTACTTTCCTCACCTCCCTCTTCGCTCGTTTACATTCTTCATCAAACCACTCTTGCCCCTTCCTCCTTGTTCCCTTCACCTTTCTTTCGCATCCTATTATGGTCTTCTCTATCTCCTCCATTGAACTTATCTCATCCCATTGCACCTTCTCTAATTTCCTTCTCATGGCTTTAATCGCCTCTCCCACTCTCCAGCTTCTCATTTCCTTGCTCCTGTTTCCCTTCTTCATTCCTTCCTATCCTTAGTTCCACTCTCAGCGGCAGGTGATCCGATCCCAGCACCTCCTCCACTTCCATCTTCCTCACTTCCTCTCTTGCTATTCTTCTTCTCCGTCGTCTCCACACCACCATTCCTCTCTGTCCTTTTGTCCTCCTCTATGTTTCCCCCCTTCCTTTCCTATGCACTTATCTCTGTCCTTCTGCCACCGCTTTGGTCCTACCCCTTTACCCCTTTTGTCACTACCCGCCCAATCCTTCTGCTCTCCTTCCTCTCCCTTCCTTGGATCCATCTCCTCGCCTTCCCTCCTCTTGAAAACACCTTCTGCATCCTCTCTCTCTCCTCCCGCTGCTCCCACTCTTCCACCTCCTTCCTCTCCCTCCGCTTATTCCCTCCCATTTTAACCTCAACAAAATGTGTCTAATACAACCGCTTTCCTGTTTATACCGCACTAACTTGTGCACCCTTTGCCACTGCTTATGCACTGGCACACGTATTACGGGAATAATAATACACACTCCTGTTCAATTTTCGAAATTTTCGGGTCACCTTCCAGCACAGTGTGGAAAAGCGTACCGTCCGCCTTCTCTGGCTCGAACACCGCACTACACCTCGGTGGAAAAACGTCCTGTCCGTCTTCGCTGGCTCGAAAACCACACTTAACCTCCAAATGTATCTAATAAAACCGATGGCCCGTTTGCACCTCACTAACTTGCGCACTCTTTGCCACCGATTATGCACTGCACGTGTATTACCGGACTAACACACACTCCTGTTAAATTTCCGGGATTTTCACGCTACTTTCGTCAAAACTCTAGCACCGTTCATGCGCTACGCGCATAACCTATTTCTTTCTTCTTAAGTTAAAGAATATTTAATAAATTTATTTCAAATTGCCAAGAATTTGAAAATTGAAGGGGATTTTATAAACTTATGAAAAGTATCGAAATTTTTGGAAATTCAGGAAACCCGTCAAAATTTTGAAAATTAAACAAAATCGGAGAAATTTACGAAAAGCGTTAAAAATTAACTAAAATCTTGAAAATTCCTCAAAATTTTCAAAAATCTAAACGAGTGTCTTCCATTCCCAGACTAAGCATGGAGTCAAATTTCGAGTTGAGAAAAGCCCTAAGAATTTGGATTTGGACGCGCAGCGTCCAAATCCAAATTCGGGCTTTTCTCAACTCGAAATTTTACTTCATACGCCACGCGTGCAAAACACTGATTTCAAGTGAAGATATTGGCAATTTTAACTGAGAAATATCACGAATGCCAACTGTCATAATAACCTAAATATTCAGTGACATTATAAGATAAATCTGACATTATAAATTACATTTGGTTGTTTGTTCTATTTGTACATTGTTTGTGATTTTATATTTTAACTTGTTTATTACTTTTAATTTATTGTTAGTATTAAGCACTACGTTCTTTAAATGTAATTTCCGTAAATAAACATTAAACGTAAATTAAAAGTGACAATGTGATTTTTTTGGTAATTTCAGGCAAACCGTTAGATTGTTGAAAATTAACGGAAATCTTGGAATTTTATGAAAAACTTTAACATTTTTTAAGTTAAGGAATATTTAATACATTTATTTAAAATTGCCAAGAATTTGAAAATTGAAGGGGATTTTATAAACTTATGAAAAGTATCGAAATTTTCGGAAATTTAAGAAACCCGTAAAAATTTTGAAAATTAAACGTAATCGTAGAAATTTACGAAAAGCGTTAAAAAGCAATCTTGAAAATTCATCAAAATTTTCAAAAATCTAAACGAATGTCTTCCACTCCCAGACTAAGCATGAAGTAAAATTTCGAGTTGAGAAAAGCCCTAAGAATTTGGATTTGGACGCGCAGCGTCCAAATCCAAATTCGGGCTTTTCTCAACTCGAAATTTTACTTCATGCGCCACGCGTACAAAACACTGATTTCAAGTGAAAATATTGGCATTTTAAACTGAGAAATATGACGAATGCCAACTGTCATAATAACCTAAATATATATTTTTTTGTGTGGGAGGGGAAAATCCATTTACGGACGGAGTGTCGGACTCCCTCTAAACTGGAGGACTACCGACTAAAAACCCCTCCCACCTACCTAAATATTATGTGACATTATAAGATAAATCTCACATTATAAACTACATTTGCTTGTTTGTTTTATTTGTATATTGTTTGTGATTTTATATTTTAACTTATTTATTACTTTAAATTTATTGTTAGTATTAAGCACTACGTTCTTTAAATGTAATTTCCGTAAATAAACAATAACCCATTTAACGCCATTTACACGCAACATTATTAATTCGTTATTAAATTACTAAATAAATTAATTTTATATACAGGGTGTCCCAAAAGTTTGGAAACGGTTGAATATCTTGAGAACACCTCATCGGATCAAGATGGTATAAAATACGTCTTTCTTTATTTTTAAAGCTCTATTTAGGCATATAAGGGGTAATTGCTGTTTTTTTAATCAAAGTAATTTTGGTTGTCTCATTTTTTGATCCCTGATCTAAAATTGGTTATGTTATTGTTATTAAAAAGTCATTTCGTTATTTTGGCTTTTTCCCCACTTTCTACTAAGATCAAAATTAACTTTACAATACCGTCGGCATTAGCGTGACCCGATGTGCACCACGGGGAGGTTGCATGATCGGATTTGGCACATCATGTTGATTGTTGCACTTCCGGTGGTTTGATGTTGCATCTCCGCCGCCAAATCGTCTTCTTCCTTATCGCAAATGTTCAAACAGTCGGCTGTGAAAATCGTTGATCACGTTGGTCCTCATTTGCGGTATAACTAATGCAGCCTGGTCCATGATGCGATTCCGCAAGTCAGCTAAATTGGCAGGTCTGTTAGTGTACACGCTGTTCTTCACAAATCCCCAGAAGAGGAAATCCAGTGGGGTCAAATCCGGCGATCTCGCAGGCCATTCAAGAGGGCCGCGTCGTCCGATCCAACGGTTGGGAAATGTACGGTCCAAAAACTGCCTCACTCTCACGGCGTAATGGGGAGGGGCGCCATCTTGTTGAAACCACACATTTTGCACGTTTCCATGGAACAAATGATTAATTGCTGGTACCACTTCATCTTGCAACAAATCTAAATACTTTTCGCCAGTCAAGTTGCCCTCGATGAAAAACGGCCCCACAACTCCATGTTTAGAAAAACCTGCCCAAACGTTCAGCTTCTCCGGATACTGGCTGTGATTGTCGCTCATCCAGTGAGGATTCGCGTCACACCAATAACGACAATTGTGGCGATTTACTTGACCATTCAGCTGGAATGTCGCTTCGTCGGAGAAAACCACGTTATCCAGGAACGCACGGTCGGCAGCACAACGACGCATCATGTCTCTACAGAACTCGTTCCTCCTTCGAAAATCATCCTCCAAAAGTTCTTGCACAAGATGAATCTTGTAAGGGTGCCACTTTTCCTCCTGCTGATACCTTGAGCTTGCGACACTCTTCTTACAGAAATATGAGGGTCTTCCACGAAATGCTGCAACACTTCCACCTTCTGATCTTCGTTTGATGCCGTTCTTGGCCTGCCACTGCGTTCGCGATCCTTCACTGCTCCAGTATCTTCAAATCGTTTCACTATTTTTTGAACCGTCGATTTTGACACTGGATCACGATGCGGATTGGATGCATTAAACATCCTTGCCACCTCCTCGTAAGATCTCACATTCTCCCCGGACCCACGCATCATTAATAATGATATGCGTTCACTTTCCGATAACCTCATCTCAAAACGACAGATAGCAGCTCAATTAATTTAGCTTTAAGGTTTCTGAGCTATTACCCATTTCTTAGAATTTCACGGAGTCGTCGAGAACGTCAACATTGACAGTCCGAAATAAATTTTCAATAACTACACTTCTGTGCTTTCATTTAAAATTGTAAACATGACAAACTGGAAAAAAATGTTCGACGATAAACTGAGCGAAAACTTCCTTTTTCCACCCTCCAAAAAGGGGTTAAGGTGTGGATATTTTGCAACTCCATAAGGAGTTTTTGATAGACAATGAAACTCTGCAAGAAAAATAATTTTTGTCTAAAAAAAATGGTGGTACTTTTTTTTAAAATACCACTTTTTCTACTTTTAAAGGGTGTGTGTGTGTGGGAAGGAGTGGCAATTTGAAAAATTCATAAACCGTTTTTGATACAAAATGCAACAGTGCAAGGAAAATATTTTTTTTCGCAGAAAAATTCAAAACTACCCTTTCCACCACCGAACGGGATTGGGGAGGGAGTGATAAAACAATTAAAAAATAGGAGTTTCCATTTAAGTTTTCTAAACTACCCCCTCGAACCACCCCCCAGAGGGGTGTGGGTGGCTATCGCACAGCATGCCTAAATAGAGCTTTAAAAATAAAGAAAGACGTATTTTATACCATCTTGATCCGATGAGGTGTTCTCGAGATATTCAACCGTTTCCAAACTTTTGGGACACCCTGTATAATACTATTTGACCTGACTTGAAAATGTACGAAGAAAAAAGTAAATATTTTGTTATTTAAATATTTCGATTGTTACTCATTTAAAAAAAAATAATGTAAATGTATTTCTAACTTCACAATATTTCAGCGTTTTATGCGCGTGGCGCATGAAGTAAAATTTCGAGTTTAGAAAAGCATGAAAATTTGGTTTGGCCGCTCCGCTTAGCGGAGCGACCAAACCAAATTTTCAGGCTTTTCTAAACTCGAAATTTTACTTCATGCTTAGTCTGGGAGTGGAATAACTCGTTCTAAACTTCATACTGCACGTTTTTACATGAAATCGACGAATGCCTAAAATTGTATAGCGTATGCACTATGTGTATTTAAAAGAAAAATTCACTGTATTTAATACAATAAGTCATTCATAGATATAAAAAGAAGTGCAGAATTTTACCAAAAATCAACTTTTAGAGTTATCTCTATAATTGTTCGGCCGTTAATGGGTTAAACATATAAATTAAAAGTAAAATTACAGACTAAATGTCAACTGTCATGGGCGTATTCACTGGGGGGATTTAATTTTAAATATATCATAATTGTCAACTACAAAAATAATTATATTTTTATCGATTTCTGTGTTTTTTCGTAAAGAAACTGATACAATTAAACAGTATCCAAATAAAACATCAACATTAAATGAAACTTCGGGCAGGTGGTGGCCGAGCGGTAACGTCGTCGGGCTGTATCGCTCGGCGAGCCACAAACTCGGGTTCGATTCCCGAGCACGGGGAGTTGTTATTTAAAAATAATATCTCGTCGTGTCCCTGGGTGTAGTGTGAATGTGTTGTGACGTCCAAATATATGTATATAGATATATAAATCATCGTTAGTGGCTGAATGGTAAAACCTATGCCAAACAAACCAAAAAAAAAAAAAAAAATTAAACTTAAATACCAATATTTCAAAAATGACAAATTTTGAATTTTAAAAAATAATTTTTATTTTATATAAAACTTGAAAAATTCAATTGATGTTTTGACAGCAGTTGACAAATCTTTAAAATTGATCAAAATGGGGGTTTTACACAAAATTAATTTCTATTAAAAAGACGGGGAGCAAAAAGTTTATTATTAAACATGCATGCATGACTTCTTAATTTATACCCTGTACAAGGTGGTCTAATTTCGATGTTGCTTATGGGCATCTCGATAAATATAAGAGTTAGAGAAAAATCGATGACGCAGTCGTGATCTCTTTTTTGAGACGGACTATGCCGAAAAGAAAAATGCGCTATCTTGTTTTTTTCAGAAGTTATAGGGCAACATCGGGTTTTCTTGATTTTTAACTTTAATTAATACCTTGCGTAATTTGTGAGACAGGCAAAAACTATAAATACCTTCTTAAGACACTTTTTTGAGTAGAATCCAGTGGCGTAGGCATTTTTTTATTTTATTCACACATTTTCGAGTTATAGCCAAATTGTTTTTTTGATTAAATGTAAATCATAGTTGGCTTTGACATAGTTGATGAGAGTGTTTTTCACTGATTTCAAAAATATATACTTTTGTGAATTAATCTTAAAAAACAGTGTTACTATAGAGTAAAAACTAGTTTTTAATCAGCTAAATAATATATTATGGAAGACAATAGCCATTTTTTATCATTTGCATGCTCAGTTCTAATTATGATAAACATTATAAACTAATGATTTTTAAAATAATAATAATCCTTTTTTGAGTAATAAATATTTTATTATTTTTAATATTTATTGAAATTTTTATTTATTAAGAAAAAAAAAAGTTTAAAATAAGTTTTTTTTTCTTAATATATAAAAATTTCAATAAATATTAAAAATAATAAAATATTTATTACTCAAAAAAGGATTATTATTATTTAAAAAATCATTAGTTTATAATGTTATATTCGAACTGATAGCCATTATTTTTAATGCATCTTTGGTATTTACCTCTTACAGCTTTACTGGCGATACAAATTTGAATGTTGGGAACAGTTCCAATAAAAATCATGAAAATGTTCCAATACGTCTAAATTAATTTAGGCTGCTTGTAAATTTTGTCCTGCAGGTATCCCCATAAAAAAAATCTAACGGTGTTGGATCTGGAGATCTAGCAAGCCACCTAACTGGTCTAAATGTTCCCAACCAATTACTCCCTAAATTTGCATCCAAAAGTAATCTGCTCCATTTTGTTGGAAGAACAGAACTCATTGCTGTTGCAATGGAATAATTAATTAAAATTGAGCATGCAAATGATTTATAATGGCTATTGTCTTCCGTATTATATTATTTAGCAGATTAAAATTTATTTTCTATTCTATAGGAACACTATTTTCAAGATAAATTCATAAAAGTATATATTTTTGAAATCAGTGAAAAACACTCTTTTTAACTGTGTCAAAGACAACTATGATTTACATATAAATAAAAAATAACTTGGCTATAACTCGAAAATGTGTTCATAAAATAAAAAAATGCCTACGCCACTGGATTCTACTTTTAAAAGTGTCTTAAGAAAGTATTTATAGTTTTTATCAATCTCACAAATTACGCAAGATACGAATTAAAGTTAAAAATCAAGAAACCCTATTTTTGCCCTATAACTTCTGAAAAAAACAAGATGGTGCATTTTTGTTTTCGGCATTATCCTAGTCTCAAAAAAAGAGATCGCGATTGCGCCATCGATTTTTTTCTAACTCTTATATTTACCGAGATGCCCATAAGCAACATCGAAATTAGACCACCCTGTACAATACACGATAACAAATGTTTTCTTGCCAGAAAGATCATTAAAATTACTGTAAATTTTGGTGCCTTTTACATTTACATACCTAAACGAGAGGCGGTGAATTTTCCCACGCCGCGGGCTTCTGAAACCCGCGCTACGACACTGATTAAAATACATGAAAATATCGTATGTTCAATAAAAAAAAACCTCTAGAGTGCCATGATTTCATCTTTTTTTAAATTTAAGTTGGCTACACGCTTTAAGAATTGACATATAAAACGTCAGACATAATAATTTTAATATAAACTGGAGATTGCGTAAATAAATAAATAAATATAATTTGAGAGTTGCCAACCTACAATTTTTTCTATAGCACTCTAAAGGTTTTATTTAATTGAACATACGATACTATTTCAAAAATTGTAAAATAAATCTAAAGTACATTTTCTACTGTTTAATAATGTATTAGATTTCTAATCATGTTTTACATTTATGTGTACATTTTTCAAATACAAGGACGATCGAAGGGAAAACTCTTAGAGGGCCGAACGCCAAAAAATTCAGGATTTACTTTTCTTACATTTATCCCTTCTTCAGGGTAACCCTATAGGTAATTGGAAAAACAAGTTGATTAATAAACTGTTGGAATCAGGCTAGATTTCTAATCATGTTTTTCATTTATGTGTACATTTTTCAAATACAAGGACGATCGAAGCGAAAACTCTTAAAAACGACCAAAAAAAGGCAGGATTTACTTCTCTCACATTTAACCCTTTTTCAGGGTAACACTGTAGGTAATAGGAAAAACAAGTTGAATAATAAACTGTTTAGAAAATCATCGATGGAAATGATTGGTAAAATGACCTTGTCCGCGATTTTCCACAGGATTTTCCCAACAGCATGCACGTAATTTAAATGGCCATCGCATTTACACACACATGAACAATTGTTTAACATTCAAGGTTTGTTCTGCAAAGTGGAACACCAAGAATGAGTCGCTCTGTAAGCGAAAGTGAGCCTTTTAAGCGATTCCTTATTTCCTATCCAGAATTGTTTAAAACTTTGTGTTACATAAAGTGAAATTCTATTTGGACATATTACATCATATGTTACTAGCACGTATTTGTTCACGTAAATATCTGATATATTTTTTAAAAATATATATGTATTCGTGAGTTATGTAAAGATTGTTATTACTATTCGAAAAATATTATTAAAAATATGCAAAGTTACAAAGTTATAATATAAATGAAATTGCTATTACTTAGTAGTCAAATGTTTTCAACAAATATTGAAAATACGATTCTTTACGCCATATACTATTATTTTTTATCTTTCACAGACTAATAATTCAAACATTCATTAACCCATTAGGCGCCATTGATGCATATACGCAACATTATTAATTTTATGTTAATTAAATTACTAAATAAGTTGTATTATTTCGAGTTTACGTGAAGTGATTAATCACAAATAGAAAGACTGTTATTCCTTACTTCACTTTTTATTTTTATGTTAGATGTACATTTCGAGACACAAGGTGCTCATTATCAATAACAAACTGTTTTTTATTGATAATGAGCACCTTGTGTCTCGAAATGTACATCTAACATAAAAATAAAAAGTGAAGTAAGGAATAACAGTCTTTCTATTTGTGACTAAATAAGTTAATTTCGTGTATTATATTATTTGACTTGACTTAAAAATGTATAAAGAAAAACGTAAATAATTTGTTATTTAAATATCTCGATTATAACTCGTTTAGAAAAAATGTTTTCAGTGTATTTCTAACTTCACAATATTTCAGTGTTTTATACGCGTGGCGCATGAAGTAAAATTTCGAGTTTAGAAAAGCCCCGTGAAAATTTGTCTCGGGTCGCTGCGCGACCCTCGACAAATTTTCTACGCTGGGCTTTTCTAAACTCGAAATTTTACTTCATGCTTAGTCTGGGAGTGGAAATACTCGTTCTAAACTTCATATTGCATGTTTTTATACAAAATCAACGAATGCCTAACATTTACAGCTTATACATTATTTATATTTAAATGAAAAATGCGCAGTATGTAATACAATAAGTCACTCGTAGAAATCATTAAAAAAAAAAATGTAGAACGTAAATAATTTGTTATTTAAATATCTCGATTATAACTCGTTTAGAAAAAATGTTTTCAGTGTATTTCTAACTTCACAATATTTCAGTGTTTTATACGCGTGGCGCATGAAGTAAAATTTCGAGTTTAGAAAAGCCCCGTGAAAATTTGTCTCGGGTCGCTGCGCGACCCTCAACAAATTTTCTACGCGGGGCTTTTCTAAACTCGAAATTTTACTTCATGCTTAGTCTGGGAGTAGAAATACTCGTTCTAAACTTCATATTGCACGTTTTTATACAAAATCAACGAATGCCTAACATTTACAGCTTATACATTATTTATATTTAAAAGAAAAATGCGCAGTATGTAATACAATAAGTCACTCGTAGAAATCATTAAAAAAAATGTAGAATTTTATCTAAAATCAACTTTAAGAGTTAACTCCATAATTACTCGGCCGTTAATGGGTTAATACAACTACTGTTTCTGTTAACTGTTACTTTTGTTTTTAACAAAAAATAGTAGTAAATGGTACAAAATTATAATTAAATTATCCTCATAAACAGTCGGGTTTGCTGCGAAACAAAAAATAATTTATTTTCGAGTTGTGTGAGCTTATTGGTTAAAATTCATTAAAGTAATTTTGACACAATCATAAAATTAATACAATCCTCTTGTAAATGTGCACACGAGACAAACAAATATGCGATAAGCTTAAGTTTTAAGTATACATATCTGTCTGTATGTGGGAGGTAAACCACACCAAGTCACATTTTTGAAATGTTACAGTGCTATTTAGCCTGATTCTAACAGTATAAATAAAAAACGTATTTTGAAGAAAAAAATTAACTTGGTGAAGTTTACCTCCCACATTTTTGACATTCCTTGTTTTCTACAAGAGTTTAATTTTAAGCTTTAAGCGAGTGTTTTCCACTCCCAGATTAAGCATGAAATAAAATTTCGAGTTTAAAAAAGCCTGAAAATTTGGTTACGCGACCAAACCAAATTTTCAGGCTTTTCTAAACTCGAAATTTTACTTCATGCGCCACGCGTATATAACACTGATTTAAAGTGAAGTTCAAAATATACTGATTTGATATCTACGTTTATCAAAATGTATCATGACTCACATGATTTTCCCTTCGTTAAGGAATTAGTTACCAAAATAATTTATTAGAGGGAGTGGAACCACTTATAAATTTCATCAGTATTCCTCAGCACTGGGTCGGGACCACACTGAAGAGGACCTTGAAGTCCGAAACGCGTCTGTGGGTATCTGGTGCCGAAATACTGAACACAAATTCAATTTTGATATTTGTTTTCTGGTTTCACAAACAGAGTTCTGCTCGCTCGTGGGCGAAACAGTGACCTGCATATGCACTTTGTGCATTCGTGTCACTGACGATGCCACTATGAAGCATTAGATGGCGTTAGCTATCGGAATCATTAATAGTTTTCACATATTGGCTTAAAATAGTCAGAAATGTTTAGTATTCCTCAGCACTGGGTCGGGACCACACTGAAGAGGACCTTGAAGTCCGAAACGCGTCTGTGGGTACCTGGTGCCGGAATACTGAACACAAATTCAATTTTGATATTTGTTTTCTTGTTTCACAAACAGAGTTCTGCTCGCTCGTGGGCGAAACAGTGACCTGTATATGCACTTTGTGCATTCGTGTCACTGACGATGCCACTATGAAGCATTAGATGGCGTTAGCTATCGGAATCATTAATAGTTTTCACATATTGGCTTGAAATAGTCAGAAATGTTTAGTATTCCTCAGCACTGGGTCGGGACCACACTGAAGAGGACCTTGAAGTCCGAAACACGTCTGTGGGTATCTGGTGCCGGGATACTGAACACAAATTCAATTTTTAGTTATAAATTTGATATTTGTAACGGAGACAAATAAACGTAACGGCTTAAATTAGCGAAGTAGCATCTTAAATTTTATTTATTGCAATATTTATAACATAAATTAAAAAGGAACTGGGTCACATTGGAGAAAATGTTTTTGAGATTGTGTGTTATTTTTTGCATTTATTTTTATAAAATATTTTTTCAGTAGGATGTTTCACAATTTGCTAAAATTTTGGACAAGTTTCTTGCGTACACAAGCGGTCAACCTCCTCTTAATGAAAAGAAAGTCATTTGAACCAATGAAATTAACATGAATACCTGTCTTGGTGGCCGAGTGGGTAGAGACCCTACCCACAAACCCATAGGTCGCGGGTTCGAGTCCCGTCCGGTGCAAACATTTATGAATAACAAATGATTCCATCTGGGTTCATGGTTGTGTGTGAATGAGTTGTGGTATCCTAGATGTAAGTTCGATATCAGAATTATTTAAAAACATTAAATATATACAGTGTCCCGTTAATGTGGTTAAATGGCTTAACCATAGATTCCGGGGAACAAACTATGATGATTTAATATAACTTAATCTATATTCAAAAGTTTACAGTTAAGCCGGAATTAGTCTTCAAAGTTCAAAAAAATATTATTAAATTTATTTATAACAATTAAACGCTATATTCGATCCGACTAAAATGTATTATGGTTGATTATCATGATATAACACATCATTTCAGGTATTATGGTCATCATTAATTTACAAGAAGTATAAAAAACAATACTACCACAACATAAACAATAAAATATTTTTTTATTGGCGCACCTCATGAAAATTTTAAAAACACATCTTGAAAGATTAGTTCATTTAAAAGCTTTTTTGTCTCTTAATAATGTTTGATATCTTGTACGGTTTTGCCACAAAAAAACAAAATGCAAATAAATTATTTTTTATTATTTAGTAAAAACGAAATCTAGTTTTTCGGGCGACTAAAAATATATGTTTTTTCTTTGTCGCCGCCATTGTTTAACAAACGTCAATTGTGTATAATATTAATTAACAAGTGTTTTTTGAGAATTATTTGTTATCTTCATTATAATAATAATAATAATAATAATAATAATAATAATAATAATAATTTATTTCCCAACAGAAATACACATTTCAAATTACAGGGAAAAATATACAAAATTCTAGCAGAAAATTATTACATATACAATATTTAATTCAGTTAAACAATACTTAACGATATCTGACATAGTGACTAAATTAATACAGCGGACATTTGGTTAATAAATTGTTTACGACTACAACAAAAGATATCAGCAACGTTTTGAGAGTTATTATAATTGCGCATTATTGTATTGAGAGGGGAGTTGTAATATACATTACTTTGACTTCTATTACATACAAATTGTACGCTATTTCTACTACAAATCCTAGGTGTAAAAAAATTTAACTGAGCGAGTATACCGGGAGCATTTATATTGTTGTGAAGCAAATTGTAGAGAGTGGTTAATGAAGCGATCTTGCGTCGTGCAGATAAAGATTTTAAGTTAAACATAGCCAACAAGTCATGGTTTATAATTATTCATATTCCTCCGGAGCAAAAAGATACAGGGAGTTTTTCTTTTAAGTATACGTATTCTAAATTCAGTCTATTTTCTGTAAATCTTTAGATATTCCTTGTTTTTTTTTTAAGTTCAATTTGAAGCTTTAAACGACTGTTTTCCACTCCCTGACTAAGCATGAAGTAAAATTTCGAGTTTAGAAAAGCCCCGTGAAAATTTGTCGAGGGTCGCGCAGCGACCCGAGACAAATTTTCTGGGCTTTTCTAAACTCGAAATTTTACTTCATGCGCCACGCGTATAAAACACTAAAATATTATGAAATTTATGTATATTCGAACTTCACTTGAAATCTGTTTTTTTATATTATTATGGTTGATTATCATGATATAACACATCATTTCAGGTATTATGGTCATCATTAATTTACAAGAAGTATAAATAACAATAGTACCACAACATAAACACTAAAATATTTTTTTATTGGCGCACCTCATACAAATTTTAAAAACACATCTTGAAAGATTAGTTCATTTAAATCTTTTTGTCTCTTAATAATGTTTGATATCTTGTACGGTTTTGCCACAAAAAAACAATATGCAAATAAATTATTTTTTATTATTTAGTAAAAACGAAATCTAGTTTTTCGGGTGACTCATAATATATGTTTTTTCTTTGTCGCCGCCATTGTTTAACAAACGTCAATTATGTATAATATTAATTAACAAGTGTTTTTTGAGAATTATTTGTTATCTTCATTATGGTTTATAATTATTCATATTCCTCCGGAGCAAAAAGATACAGGGAGTTTTTCTTTAAAGTATACGTATTCTAAATTCAGTCTGTTTTCTGTAAATCTTTAGATATTCCTTGTTTTTTTTAAGTTCAATTTGAAGCTTTAAACGACTGTTTTCCACTCCCAGACTAAGCATGAAGTAAAATTTCGAGTTTAGAAAAGCCCCGTGAAAATTTGTCGAGGGTCGCGCAGCGACCCGAGACAAATTTTCTGGGCTTTTCTAAACTCGAAATTTTACTTCATGCGCCACGCGTATAAAACACTAAAATATTATGAAATTTATGTATATTCGAACTTCACTTGAAATCTGCTTTTTTATACGCGTGGCGCATGAAGTAATATTTCGAGTTTAGAAAAGCTCTGAAAATGTACTTCATGCTTAGTCTGGGAGTGGATAACACTCGTTTAAAGCTTCAAATTGAACTCTTTTAAAAACAATGAATGTCGCAAAATTTACAGCCTATTCATATGTTTACCTAAAAGAAAAATTCACTCTATATTGCTTGTATTAGGATTTTGCCAAGAAATTTAAGAATACCATATTCATATTTTATATTTTTGTGGCAAAACCGTACAAAATATCAAACATTATTAACAGATAAAAATGCTTTCAAATGAAGCAATCTTTGAAGTAATATTTTTTAAATTTTTTTTAAGGTGCGCCAATAAAAACATATTTTAGTTTTTATTTGTGGTACTAACTTAAACGATGTGTTATATTATTATAATCAACCATAATAAATTTCAGCCAAATCGAATGTAGCGCTCAATCTTTACAAATAAAATTAATAATATGTTTTTTGAACTTCAAAGACTAATTCCGGCTTAACTCTTGAAAAATACGCGTGTTTGGTTGTGTTTATATGTGCTCCTACTTGTGCAGCAAATTTGAGTGACTTCCAGGGCATAAATCTTAATAACATAAGTACCCCTGTTTTAATACAAATGCTGTGAGTTTGATAGTGTTTATTTCCTCTCGGGAGTTACTTTACTTAACTAGTAAACATTGTATTTTCAACGCTTCCCGGCCGTCAGCTCGATTTAATTTCACTATCCGAGTGCATCAATGCCACTTTTTATAGAGACATCGGTCTCGCATCATATTTATCTTATCTCGCGATTGCCGTGACCGTGAATTCGATCGTTTACATTTTTCTAATTCAAAATATATTCTTTTTACCGCCACTTTTAATTTATTAATGGTTGAGTATTTGTATTTATTAGAATCGAACCTAGCCTTTGTTTTCTATTGTTATCCCCTCCGTGGTCTACCTGTGTGTTGTGTTATTATAGTAAGTCACCCTGACAGACCCCTGGGTGTGAAAAACTGTGTCCTAGTTATTTTTTCCTTATTATAATAATAATTATTTTAAATTGAGCTATGACTTCTTGTGCGTGTTGTAATAAAAAGTCCGAAGCGCACAAACTTGTTACTTGTTGTGTCTGCACCAAGTCTTACAATATCAACTGTGTTGATATTACCATACCGGAAGCTCGCAAGATCCACTCAAAATCAGGGCTAAAATGGAATTGTCGTAGTTGTGATAAAATTGGCGATGATCTAATTTCACTAAAAGCAGCAATTATAGATCTTCAAAACGAAGTTGCCGCCCTCAAATGTTCCACAACTGTGAACTCGTCCAATAAGTCTTCTTTTCCAAATGATATGGGAAAAATTGATATAGAAAACATAATTTATGAAATATCAGAAAGAGAAAAGAGATCGTTAAATTTAATTATATTTGGAAATAAGGAGAATAAATCCTTTACGAAACAGGACCAAATAACAACTGATTCGTCTTTTGCTAAAAAACTTTTGGGGGACATTGGTGTATCGACCTCTTATCTTAATCAGATTAATACTGAGCGGATTGGAAAATTCGACCCATCTAAATCACAGTCTCGTCCGATTAGATTTAAGGTACAATCCCAAGGTGTTATGACTACTGTGATGAAAAATATGGGCAGATTGAAGTCAAACCCTGATTGGAACAATATTCAGCTCTCTCGAGACCGTACACCTGCCCAGCGAGAGCTGTTTAAAACTATTAAAGAGGAATTAAATATCCGACTGTCACAAGGAGAAACTAACTTACATATTAAATACATTAGAGGTATTCCCACCATCACTGAAAACAAGAATACAATCACGGAAAACTAGCTACGCCCAACAGACAACCCATCTATTTTAATATTTTATATCAAAATACCAGAGGACTGCGTAGCAAAACGCATGATTTTTATGTTAACTGCTGTAATCTGTCATGTGATATTATATGTCTATCCGAAACCTGGCTGACTAGCTCAATTCATAACGCGGAACTGTTTCCAAATAATTACAATGTTGTTCGCTGTGACAGACAAATCGACACGGTTGGTCGTTCTAAAGGTGGAGGTGTACTAATTGCATTTGATATAAATATTAGGTATGAAGTACTGGATACATCTTCATTAACTAGTCTTGTTCCTTTGATTGATGTCCTATTATGTAAATGCAGTCTTGATGGCGTTACTTTCACGATCTGTGTCTTGTATATTGCACCGGACATCATCTCAGACGATTTAGAATTGTTCCTTGGTGCTTTGGAAATATTAGTAATTGATCAGCCTGTCATAATAGTTGGAGATTTTAATCTTCCGAATCTTGTTCAGATGAATTCTTCCTGTACTAAATGTTTCTCTTTTCAATCCTTTTGCAACGTACTAAGTCTTACTCAATATAATACCTGTCTGAACGCAAACAATAAACTCCTTGATCTGGTGACATCTAATTTAGAATCGCCCCCTCTAGTGGAGCGGGCTGAAACTCCTTTGGTGATTGAAGATTCTCATCACCCATCCCTGTCTATCTCGTTAACACTGTATACCTCGTCTATCAATCATAAGTTTCCGTCAAATACTACTAACACTAGATACAACTTCAGAAAAGCTAATTTTGTTTCTTTATACAAAGATCTACTTGATGCAGATTGGTCATTTTTAAGAAATGTAAGTGAGGTAAATGAAGCGATTGATATGTTCTACTTTCAACTATACAAAATATTTGATAAATCTGTTCCATTATCTCGAACCAGCAGATCTACATATCCTCCATGGTTTACTCCAGAAATAAAAAGGAATATCAAAATGAAGACATTCCATAGACGTAAGTGGTTATCTAGTAAAGACATAAAGCATAACAACGAATTTAAAAGGCTCAGGTCCCTCATAAAAGTCCAGTTGAAAGCATCGTATACATTGTACGTGAGAGACGTGGAGGAGGAAATCAAATCCAATCCTTCAGGACTTTGGAAATACGTGCACCTGAAACAAGATACTACAAGAATCCCGAACAGATTAACAGATGAACATCGGGAATATACCACACCTGCCGACATAGTTAATGGTTTCGCGTCCCTATTCAGTCAGCCGCATACACCCAGCAATCATTCAATTCTTCCTGATAATGAAAGCAAGTGTTTATCGTTTACAATTGACTCTACTTCGGAATCAGATTTGATTAAGATTATGGCTAAACTCCCTAACAAAATGTCTGCTGGTGATGATGGCGTTCCTTCGTACCTAATTAGGGATTGTAGATTTGTTCTTGCTAGTCCGCTTTGTGTCATTATCAACTTAGCAATTGACGCGTCTGAATTCCCCAATCGATGGAAAGTCGCAAAGATTAGCCCGGTTCATAAAAAAGGAGACAAACAGGTTTTAACGAATTATAGACCTATCTCATTATTGTCCAATTTTTCTAAAATATTTGAGCTGGTTATTTATAACACGATCTTCAAGAATGTTTGCTCATATATTTCTCCTAACCAACACGGATTTATGCCGGGCCGATCTACAACAACCAATCTTGGCTGCTTTTCACAATTTGTTTCTGAAGTGATCGACGATAGAGGACAAGTAGATGTCATATACACGGATTTTTCCCGTGCATTTGACACTCTCGATCATGATATACTGCTTGTGAAACTAATGGATTTAGGCGCTGCCCCAAAAGTTCAACTACTTGTAAAATCGTACTTAACTAACCGACAAGCATACGTTGCCTACAACGGATTCCACTCCTCTGCGTTAGTAATCAATTCTGGGGTTCCACAGGGCTCAAACCTTGGCCCGCTTCTCTTTATAATTTTTATAAATTCTTTGCTAGAGTCATTAACCTGTCATGCGCTTGCTTACGCAGATGATATTAAGCTCTTTGCTGTCGTAACAACATTGAGTGATGCTTTGTCACTGCAGAATAATATTAATAAACTTACGGAGTGGTGTGACAAACATAAACTCTCCCTCAACGTTGATAAGTGCTGTTCAGTATCCTTCACTAAAAAAACAAACTCACTCTCACTGCCATACAGAATGTATGACTTACAACTTAAATCCTGCACCGAGATGAAAGATTTGGGTATCTTATTTTGTACTGATTTGAGTTTTACAAAACATATTAATAATATTGCAATGGCTGCATCTCGTACACTTGGATTTATAATGCGAGTCTGTGTATCCTTCAGAGATATTAACCTCATAAAAACACTTTATTCTGCGTATGTTCTCTCTAAACTGGAATATTGTAATATCATCTGGTTTCCAATTTATATGAGTCAAAATATGCCTTTGGACAGGATTCATCGAAGGTTCTTAAAGTACCTTTCATTCAGAGTGGATGGAGTGTATCCCGAGCGAGGGATAGAACAGGATTTACTGCTGCAGAAGCATGATATGGTCTCCCTTTCTGCGAGAAGAGAAGAGCAGGCTGCGAATTTTCTCTGGAAAATTGTTCATAATGTGACAGATGTACCGTTTCTTCTATCTAGAATTAATTTCCATATACCGCGATTAAACTCTAGACACAGCAGTTCCTTCTACATTCCCGGAGCGCGTACCAACTGTCTACGCCGTGCGCCTGTGCCAGTTATGTGTCGAAGTGCTATGAAACATTATAGTGATATATTTTTTGATAAACTGTAATATAGTGTCTGATTAATATTCGATCGATTGTTTTGTTATATGTGCATTTTTGTTTCTAATATATTTCTTATTTTTTATTCTGTAAAATTGTCCTGTAAATGGATCTTCTGTTGGGCAATAAACGTTATTATTATTATTATTATTATTAACCGTACATTTTTGGTTATAGATAAGTTGTGTTAAATCATCATATTTTTATCCCAGGAATGTATGGTTAAGCCATTTTCCCACATTACCGGGACACCCTATAGATTGATGACTAATCCCACTGAGCAAAAAACAAACAAATAACGTTATATCACCATTGTAACAACATTAAAGGTTGTATTAATGTTGATGAAACATTACGTCAATGCGTTTGCTCAGTGGGATGGTCATAGTTACCAAGGACAATAAAAAAGCTGTGGGATATATTATTTTATTTTCATATTTTCGTACATTTGGCGTTAATTTGATTTGAACAAAACAAAACGATGAATCATAGTCGCCTCTTGCTTGTCCTAGTATACTTTTTTTAAAAACCATTTGTTATTTTGTTCTTTATTGTTGTTTTGCAAGGTGGATCACTTTAATTTACATAAGTCGTGTAAAGGTCGTGATCTTCACCTGTTTGTTACACTTTATAGCGGACACAATTTATGAGATCGCAACCTTAGCCATGGACCAATTTCGTAAATTTGATATGTATCTAACATTAAACCGTAATTTTAAATTGTTTGTTTTTTTGAATAATAGAATTATTAGTACATTATCTTTTTAAAACAAATAATCTCGATAACTTTTTCCACTTTCAAAAAATTATTTTTTTAATCAGGAGAAAGTTGTTCATTTTTAAAATAATGCCAAACATTTACATCATTAAGAATAATTTCTCCAAAAATATATCACGTAGGTTGTTTGATAAGTTTAGTAAAAAAGAAAGTTATACAATTTTTTTTCAAATCTGTTTTATTTTTTAACATGGACTCCTTTGAGGGGTATACACTTAGGTCAGCGAGTTTCCAACTTTTAAATATTGTTGAAAAAATAGATTGTTGATTGATTGTTTTTTTTTTCAAGATTTTCATTACTTTTAAACATATTGGCGCTTTTCAGGAATTTCCTAGATTGTTGTTAATTTTAAATATTTTTCCGCCTTTCATGAATTTTTTAGGATTTTCGCAAATTTATTAAGAGAACATTTTTTATTTTTAAAATAATGCCAAACATTCACATCATTAAGAATAATTTCTCCAAAAATATATTACGTAGGTCGTTTGATAACTTCAGTGAAAAAGCCAGCTTAACAATTATTTTTTAAATCTGTTTTATTTTTCTACATAGTCTCCGTTGAGGGCTATACACTTAGTCTAGCGAGTTTCCAATTTTTTAATACCGTCGAAAAATAGACTGTCTGAAATTTTGCATAATAATTACTCGGGTATTATTCGACGAGAATTTCTTCCCATGGAACCAAAAAAAAAATCGCACATGACCAAATCTGGAGAAAATGACGGGTGAGGAATCAATTCATAGTCCAATTCTTGTAATTTTGTGTAAAACTGTTTTATAACTGCACGGATTTCGTTTTTTACATTTTTTGCAAAAACTACTGAGCCACTCGCTTAAAACGATCACCGAACGTGAACTACTATCACTTTTGTTTGGAATTTGGCTTTAGGGGGTTTGAAGAAATTATCTTTTGAGATGTCACGTCAATGTATCCATTCCATAAAAAATTACCATACTTATCAAACGACCCACGTATATCGTGATCTTCTTCCACTTTTAATAATTATTTTGTTGGTTAGTTCCTATTCAGGCAATAACATTATTTTTTTAAAATAGGTGTACAGTCTTTTAGTATAAATTTTAGCAAGTGTTCCTATTTTATTTTGTGATTTTTTTTTTAGGATTTCAGCAATAAAATTCCGCAAAGATGGGTCTGGGTCGTCGCATGGACGGCTGCGGCAACTGCATGAAGTACAGCATGTTTATAATCAACTTTATCATATTTGTAAGTATTAACAACAACACAAAAACACATATCGGTAGTTTGTTAAGCAAGGTTAACCCCATCAGACCCACCATTATTTAAATAGTACAAGGTGGTCAAACCAAAACGGACGAGTTTTAAGCACAGTCCAAATTTTAATTTAGATCGTACAGGGTTGAACATAAGCACAATGTGCAGAGAAACTCAGTAAGTTTTATTGCTAAAAAAACAAAATTTCAAACATTACGTCTGAAAAATAATATGATTTAAATGACGACCGTCGGTTGCTATACACATGTCGAGGCGGTGAAAAACTTCTTAGTTTTTCATGGCTCTGTACACAATATCGTCTGATATCGCAGTTATTTCATTTCTGATGGATTCTTTTAATTCTTGGATGATTCAGTTTAGATTTTAGGTAGCCCAAAGAAAAAAATCACAGAGGGTGAGGTCTGGTGAGCGCGGAGGCCAGGGAACATCACCATTTCGGGAAATCACGCCACGCGGGAAAATCGATCTCACAAAGTCCATACAAATCCTTGCCGTGTGAGCTGTAGCTACGTCTTGTTAAAATCATATGCTATCAGTGTCAATTTCATTTTCTTCAAGACGAGGGAATTAAAATTCTTGAAGCATAGCGATGTACTTTTCGGAGTTGATCATTACTGCCTTCTCTCTCTCATTTTCAAAAAAGAAGAGCCCGATTATTCCTAATTTTGGAAATTCTGCACCACACTGTCACCTTTTCGCTGTGTAGAGGCCGTTGGTGTCTTTCTTGCGAGTTGTCAGGTTGTAATTGGACATTTAAATTGTGATCCCTCCAAGTAAAAGTAGGCCTCATCGGTCAACATCAGCACTGCTTCTTTATCATTTAAAATTTCAAACATGTGCACACTAAATTGCTCACGTTAATGGTAGTCAGTTAAAAGGAGTTTTTGAACCACCATTATTTTGTAAGGGTGGAATTTCAGATGTTTCTTTAAAATGTTTATTAAAATTCCGCGACGAATTCGGAGCGCTTGAACGCGGCGTCTGTTTAATCGGTTTGGACTCTGAATAACAGACGTTCTTACGAGATCAGTATTTTCTGGTGTGGCTACCACTCGACCAGCTCTTTTCTTTTTTATCTTCACACTACTATGTATGCGAAAATCACTTACCCACCTCAGAATAATGTTACGTGAAGGAAGAACATCAAATGGCGCGAGGTTGAACCGAAAACGGAACGCACGCCGTTTAGCCACGATAGACTTGCCATTGCGAATACATTGCTCGACGGCAAACACGCGATGTTTCAAGCACCAGTTTTTCATTACAACTATCATATGTTGATTATTATTATGAAACAACTCAATTGTCACATATAAGCTACGATTTACAAAAACGTCCAATTTCCAAAATCGTCCGTTTAAATAAAACGTCTATTTTGGTTGGACCACCTTTATTACTTTTCACACTTAATATTTTATATTTTTCTTTTTAGCAACAAAACTTACTGAGTTTCTCTACACGTTGTACGTATTTCTAACCTTGTGCGATCAAAATTGAAAATTTGACGAGGTTTTAAAGTTCGTCTGTTTTGGTTTGACCAGCTTGTATTAACCCCTTTAGACTCACTATCTTTTAAATAATATGACCCCTTCAGACTCACCGGTTTTAACAAATGAAGGGGTCAGGGGAAAACAGTATCAAGTATTCGATTTTATTGTTGAAATAATACTGTTTTACTTCTAACACCTTCCTCCCCATAGACTACGTGCGTATTCGTTACCCTCGTGCTGAAGAGTCCCTCTTTTAAAGAACCCGTACAGTCCATTGTTGTCTCCGGGCATTTAGCTGCAACAGTACTTTTTCTCTTAAAATTCTTTATATTGTTTTTTTTTGAGAAATTAATAACCTGCGTGCGTATTCGTTACCCTCGTGCTGGAATGTTTCCCAGTTTTAAAGGGGTCGTTCAATCCATTGCTGTCTCCGGGCATTAAACTGCAACAATACTTTTTCTCTTAAATTCTTTATATTGTTTATTTTTTGTAATTTAAGTTCATCTTTCATTTATTCACTATTTGTTTTGAGTTATGTGAAGTAATAAATCACTAATAAAACACGATTTAATTTCCTTTCTTCACTTATTTATTTTTGTTTGTTAAATGTACATTTCGAGTACCATGTACTCATTTTCAATAACTGAATTCAGTTATTGAAAATGAGTACATGGTACTCGAAATGTACATTTAACAAACAAAAATAAATAAGTGAAGAAAGGAAATTAAATCGTGTTTTATTAGTCATCTTTCATTGTTCAACAAAATATTTTTTTTTTAGCTGCAACAATACTTTTTCTCTTTAAATGTTTAATATTGTTTCTTTTTTTGTAATTTAAGTTGGTCTTTTCTGTTAAACAAAACATTTTTTAGCTTGGAGGAGTTGTCGTCGTGGCTTTAGGGATTTGGACTGTAGTTGATAAATCCTTCGCCAACGAACTCTTAGGAACGAACTTGTATTCGGGAGCTGTTTACGTTCTCATAGCTACAGGAATTTTGATCTCAATCATCTCCTGCTTCGGATGCTTTGGATCTGCCAAAGAAGTCAGATGCATGCTGGTAACAGTAAGTATCAACAATTGTTTCCACCAGTTTGGTGATTTTCACAAATTGTAAGCTAAGACGTGTTTTTACACTCCATGATTCAGCATGAAGTAAATATTTAGAGTTTACAGAAGGTTGAAAATCCTCTTAACAACTTTTCAGGCTTTCCTAAACTCGAAATATTTATTTTATGCACCAGCCGTGGAAAACACTGTTTTAAGATGATGTTCATTTGTTAATTCAAAAATTAATAATTATCTGATAATGATGACCCTTTCCTTTCCTTTTCTTTGGGAGATTTTATTTAATGAATAGGGACAGATATTTGATAAACAGAGAAAAAAAATAAATAAATAAAATAAAAGCAAATTATTTGATGATCTAGATCCTGGGTCTCCAAACTATCTTCTTCGCGGGCCACAAATACAATTCTACATAATAAAGTCGGCCAAGATCCGAATAATTATATAAAATTATGAAAAATTTAAGGAACAATTATTACAATATTTCAAAATATGACATTTACAAAAAAATTACAAACAATCGTGGGCCGGATTCATGCAAGTCGCGGGCCGGATTTGGCCCGCGGGCCGTAGTTTGGAGACCACTGATCTAGATGTTACATTGAAAGTATTAAAAATCATACTCACAGAGAATAAACCTATAAGTAATGCTTTACTAAAATGGCAAGTATGTTTCATGTAGTTACATTTAATTATTGTTTCACCTACATTAAAACAACGTTTGGTATGGTTTTAATGCTACAAAAAATGTTTATAGTATTACAAATAAGTATCATTTTGCTCTAATATTACAATAATGTTACACGTTGTTGTACAGTTGCTCAAACTTTATATTCATTTTTTGTTTAGAGGGAAAATTATTTTCAACTAATTGTATCTCTGTTGATTTTAATATTTCATACAACAAAGTTTCATTTTGCTTTAATATTACAATAATGTTACATGTTGTTGTACAGTTGCTCAAACTTTATATTCATTTTTTGTTCAGAGGGAAAATTATTTTCAACTAATTGTATCTCTGTTGTTTTCAGTATTTCATAGCAGTCTTTCTCATCTTCGTAACGATGCTAGTGGGAGGAATCTTGGGCTACGTCTTCAGAGCAAAAGTGGAAACAACTTTGAGAAACGGAATGATCGGCTCGATCAGATCCTACGGAAACTACAATCCAGTGACGGAAGCTTGGGACGAAACCCAAGCGAGATTACACTGCTGCGGAGTCAACAGTTGGAGAGACTGGAAAGACCAAATCCCGGATTCTTGCTGCAGAGAACCGGTTCCGGGGAAAAGACAACGTTGCAACTTATTGGTGGAAAACCAAAATTCCTTCACGCTTTTTCAAGATGGGTGTTATAATGTTACAGCTGAATACGTGAAGAAACATGCTGCTGTTATTGGTGGGGCTGGAATTATTGTAGCATGCTTAATGGTAAGTAGTAATTTTAGGGAATAAACAATCAAACAAATAGAATATAGCATAATGTAGAACTCTAACATTATTCAACAAAAATACAAACTATTAATTAATAATTTTTTGTTAGGGTGGTTTCATTTCGTGCTATATATATTTTTTTTAAAGCTACACTAAAAAAATAATTGCTTACGTTAATCAAATACCTACATGTGTATATACGAGCTTGCCAATTACCGAGTTTTCATCAAGCACTGTACCTTGTTAGAACGTTTGATGGAAACATGTTACTTGGCAGGCTCAAATAATCTAAATTGTTAAAATATTTGATGGAAATATATTACTCGTCAGACTCCACAATTCTAACTTGTAAAAATATTTGATGGAAGCACGTTACTTGGCAAGCTCATATATAAACATATACTCGATTAACGTAACCATGTATTTTTTCAGTGTAGCACAATCGTTTATTTCCTAAAATTAGAACATTTTGAAAGTTTATCTATAAACTGCAAAAGTTAAAAATTACATTTTTAATAAAAATCATCTCTGAACTGCCAATATTCGAAATTTGTACATCTCTGACTGCCAAATTTCAAAACGTTTTTTTAAGTTTATTCTTCATAGATCTGCCAATTTTTAAAATTATCTTAACTGTTAGAACTTAAAATTAGTTAATCTCTGAACAAACAAAGCTGAACATGACATTTTCAACTTAATTAATTTCGGCACAGTAACTCAAATCAGGATTATTTCAAAATCGAGTTCAAAATAGTATTTGATCAATCGAATATTGTTCTAATACCATTTTCAACTAAATTCTGAAACAAACTAGACTTAGAATTTTCAATATATACTGCTTTAATTTTTGTTTCAGCTTTTAGGGATGGTGTTTTCGTGTGCTTTGTACAAAATGATCGAATGATAAAGAATAGGGAAGGAAAGAAAAAAAATAACCCTCGATTTTTTTTATTGTTTAAGTTGATTTACTCATACCGTACGTGTTACCTCCCTCATGTACTCAGATTTATATTAATGTTATAAGTGATATTTTTAAATAAACATATTTTGTATTCTTTTAAAAACGAGTCTTTTTTCCTCCAATCAGAGCAAAAAATAATAATAATGTTTACGTCCAATGTAAAATACGAATAATAAACATATACAAATCCCTCCAGGGATTTTTTTAAGTGTATAAATTCCGATGCATGCGCTGTTCAATTTCAGGCATTCAATGGTTTTTTAAAAGCGTTCAATATGAAGTTACGAACGAGTGTTTCCACTCCTTGATTAAGCATGAAGTAAAATTTCGAGTTTAGAAAAGCGTAAAAATTTGGTTTGGTCGCTCCAGAAAGCATTCTACATACAAATCAATTGTTTTTTTAGACTTGATTGGACTAAACATTGCAGTTTAAATTTACGCGTTTTGTTTGAAAATCGATTTGTACGAAAAGTTGTCTACTTCAAGCATTGACAAAGTGAAAATACACTGCGGAGTAAAGTAAATATTTATTGTGTTTATCATTAAAACATTGCAGTTTTTGATTTTTTTTTTATAAATTAAACTTTTTGTTTGTGTCACAAGTCTCAAATACATACATTTGGAGAGGTAGTATATACAGGGTGTCCACAAAGGGCACTTAATTTTCTAAAACTTTGTCTAAAAATTAATATAAAACTATTTTTTTATTTTTATTTTTTAAATTAAATACAAAATAAAAAAGTCAGAAAAAATGAAGTTTTATATTAATTTTTAGATAAAGTATTAGAAAATTAAGTGCCAAAGATTACGTTGTCCAAATGTTAACCCTTACGCTGCTGGCACTCCTTTAACCGAAAACGGAAATTGGCCGCTACGCGTCTACGCATCTCTCTGGAAACTGCGGCTATTTCGGTGCGGTATTGTCTTTCAATTGCAGTATAGTTCGTGGTTTGTTTTTATAAATTTTCTCTTTACGGTATTTTTTGAAGGTCACTTACTGTAAACTGCCAACGGTATTGCGACATGTTATAGAACTTTTTGGTTCCACAACTGCAACTGTGTTTGAAGGTATTAATATAAAAACATGGTTTCAACAAGATGGATCAACTTGCTACACCTCAAACCAATCACTTGAGGTTGTCAATGAACTTTTTCTGGAAAAAGTGATCTCTCGTCAGGGCACCATCAACTGGCCTCCGAGAAGCCCCGATCCTACACCCCTTGATTATTTCCTATGGGGATACCTTAAAGAGAGAGTTTATAAAAACAAACCACGACCTGTACTGCAATTGAAGGACAACATCCGCACCGAAATGGCCGCAGTTTCCAGAGAGATGTGTAGACGCGTAGCGGCTAATTTCCGTTTTCGGTTAGAGGAGTGCCAGCAGCTTGAGGGTCAACATTTGGACAACGTAATCTTTGGCTGTTAATTTTCCAAAACTTTGTCTATAAATTATTATAAAACTTTGTTTTTTCTGAGCTTTATTATTTTGTTTATTCAATTTACAAATACCCCCTACCATTTGTGGACAACCTGTAGTATAAACTGATCTTTTTAAGAAAACTATAATGAGCCATGTTGACATTTAAAAAAAAATGAGGTATTTAAAAAAAATGATCGACTTATAATTTAAAGGCGTGTGCTAGGCTGATTAAGAGACAACAGTTTTGATAATTTCTATTTTCTATACGTCTATGGTACAAAACAAACTATGTTAAGGCAGTCATAGCCACCTTGATTCAAGATTAGTTTTTTAAATAAAAATATGGCACTTGTAATTTTTTTTTTAAATAATTGATTTGTATGTAAAATGACACCCTGTATCCGAAATCAGAAAAACATGTAGGGTGTTCCATTTAAAATGTCAAAATTGATTACACTTCCAGTGAATCCGGAAGTGCTGTTAAAGTTTTCTAATCACTACTGAACTCTAATTTGTTTTTAGTATAAACATACTTAATTTCAAATTTATATCTTAAATAATAAAATCCTGTTTTGTGTTACACCCAGTATAGGTATTTAAAACAATCGGAAATAGACAAAATAATTGCAAAAGACGATTTTTTTTACATAGTTATATATTTATATAATAAATATGAAATGTAATGTTTTAAAAATAAGTTTGGATACAATTGGTCGAAATTATGCGTTTTGTTTAAACATTGATCTGTACGAAAAGTTGTCTATAATATACTTCAAGCATTGACATGAAAATCAAAACACACGGTGGAGTAAAGTAAATATATGTTATGTTTATCATTATAATGGAGTTGATATATTGATAAAATATTATTTATTCATTTAATTAACGAAAATATCTTTACAAACATAAAATTAATATTAATACAATACAACAAAGAATTGAAAAATAACGTACTGAAGTAACACCAATTACATTTCCCCATAACAAAATGAAGGACTTAAACTAAATGAAAATTAAATCCAGATTAACGACCACTACCACCCTACGAAAGCATGAATAATTAGCGGCAAATAAGTCAAAATTTACAGAGGGTAGTAAACAATTGGCGGTGGAGGTTAATCTGGACAACGGGTTGTTCCTAAACAATAACACTAACAAATTTATTGACAATTCAATACAACAAAATAACATTCAATTGATAAATAAAGCACTAATAACCTTTCTTTACACCTTTTTCACTCAAGAATAATTCCAATTCAAAAATATTTTAATTCGAGAAAAAAAGCTTACGCTTCTGATAGTTTGCACACTTTAAACATAATATATAAAATTACGAAATTGTTTTTTGTGTAAAATGCAAACGATGTGTCTTAATTAATAAAACAGCTTAAGACAATAAACATCCATTGAAACAACTACTTCCCGTGCAAATACACCTCCGGATATTGAATTATACAATAAAATATTTAAAATCTTATTTTATTTGATTTGTTACAACGATCTATCAAAGTATATGTAACATTTAGGTCAAATTCTCGTCAAACCAACTAACAAATAAAAATGAAAAATGTAAATAACACTCTGAAATAAAGACATATTCTTCTATTTTACTTCCATATGTATATTTCCGACCCATAGTGGCCGTTATCAATGGATTAATATTGTATTAATCCATTGATAATGACCTCTTTGTGTCCGAAATGTACATATAAAAGTGCAAAGAAAGATTATTAGTGTTTTATTCTTCAATTAACATAACATTATTATACAAATTTTATTGATTACTTATATTGACAACAGACAAACTTCCATAAGTTATATTTTAGAAGAATTAATATCGAATCAAAAATCAAGTAATTTCAACATAATACATGACAATGTTTGAATTTTCAAATAAAACATAGGTTTAAAAAACATATATTTATATAGTATTCGAGACATTTTTTAATAAGTTTAACCACATACATTTTTACAAAAAAGGAGAAACAATTACACTTTCAATTTTGCAAGGCTATTTTTTGACAAATGACAACAGCAATTATTATCAAAGGGATGCAAAAATAAATAAATACATTATGCCAAACAAAAAAAAAAACAATAAAACACTTATGTATTTGGTTTAAGTTACGTGAAGAGATTAATATAATTATAATCAATAAAACATTAACACTGTCTTAACTTAACACATTTATTATAGAAGTTTTTGATAACTTGACGGTTAAAAACTACTAAGTGTTATTTATGTAATGTACAGGGTGGTGCATTTTGGAGGTGCCACATATGGAAAACTTTTATATTTGTTGTTATATTTCAAGGGCGATCCGTTTTTGTTTTCTAATATCAAAATCACAGTTTTCTTATGGGTGCATATGAAGATATGCATATGAATGAAGAGCATTTTCAACCCTGTCATTTTAATGGGCGTAAAAAGTTGCCATAAGAAAGTTTTTACGGTTTGGTTATAACTTTAAAAACAAATGAATTACAGTAACTTCAAGAAAATTACATTTTATCAACTTCCGGTCATAAAGCGGAAACTGTTAAAGATAGATCAATTCTCTTTTCTCCATTGATTAAAACACGAAAAAATGACCCTGGCTCGCTAAACCTACTTTTTAATATCTCCTCAAATAAAAAAGTTTCCGTATGTGGCACCTCCAAAATGCCCCACCACCACATTTAGCATAAATAAATGTTTTAGTAAAGAAAGTGTTAGTGTTTTATCCAGTTTTATTATTAAAACACGTGTAACTTTGTTGGTACATTATTTTTTTATTTAAATAAAAAAACTGGCATAAAAAACAAAGTTAAAAGTGTTGTATTGTTAAATTAACATGTATAACGGAGTAGAGCCATCAAGTTTAACAAACTGTGGAAAATGTGTCGTCGCTGAAAGATTAATAACACTGAACTTTTGGTAGTATAAATAGGTTTAGTTTCGAACTGTGGAGGCTTCTACTTCGTTATACATGTTAATTCAATGAAATAAAACACTTTAACTTTGTTTGTATAACACACTATTTTTATTTTCGTGACTGCAGTTTCAGCAATTCAACTTGCCATTATCAAACAGAGTAACTTAAATTACGGTATGGTACAGGTATATATACACAAAATGGTTATTTACAAAATAGCATTAAAAATGGGGGTATACACTAGATCGTTAATTAGGGGGATTCCCGGATTAGCGCGGGCTTTCTGTATCTCCAGGGATTCTATGAGGTTCATTTTTCGGCCCTTTTCGCCATAATGGATGATCTTAAGTACATCCTCGCCAAAAGAATGGTTTTTATCGATTAGATGTTTGGTGAAATTTGATTCTTCTATTTGATTAAGCCGAAAAGAGCGCTGATGTTCTTTGAGCCGAGTGCTAAAATTACGACCAGATTGACCAATGTATACTCCTTCACAATCGGGACAAACAAGTTTATATATACCGGATTTACTAAGATTACAATGTTTTGTTTTGTTATTAAAAATGTGGTTTTCTGTTTTACAATATGTTTTAAAGGCAACGTTAACATTATGTTTTTTAAGGATGTTTTTAATTTGTAGGCTAATATTACCGAAATATGTAATTGATCGGAAAGGTGTTTTCAATGTTGATGGATTACCAGCATATAATAATTTTTCGATTTTCTTGATATTATGTTTTCTCAACATGTTGTCAATTAAATTAGAGTTGTAACCATTGTTAGTTGCAATCTGTTTTATGGTATTAGAGTAGAACTAACAAATAAGCTTACAAACTTCAAACTTCAATCAAAATACAAACTGGTATCATTCGACGTAACTAATATGTTTGCAAATATACCTCCAAAAGAATGCATTAAAATAATAGAAAACTCATTTGTTGAAAACAACGTCAACATCACCATAAAATCTGAATTTTGAAATACATTAGAGGTAATTTTAAACAATAATTATTTTTCTTTTCAAGATAAATTCTACATACACAAGGCCTAGTAATGGGCTCCCCCTTGAGCCCCTTGCTAGCAGAGATTTTTATGCATAACCTAACCTTAAAAATCTTAAATTCACCATTAGCCCATAAACACATTAAAATGTGGCACCGTTATGTCGACGATATCTTGCTTGTTTTGTAGGCACGGATAGACAATTAAAACAGTTTATTGATTTTATCAACAACTTTCACCCTAATATTAAATTCACCGCAGAAACAGAAGTTAACAATAAAATTAAATATTTAGATATTTCCATTACTAGAGTCAATAACTCATTCTCTTTTGATATTTATAGAAAACCTACTTTTACAGATTCCCTCATTCCTAATAACTCTAGACATCCCCTTAAACACAAAACAGCCGCAATCAACACAATGATCCACAGAGCCTTAAGCATCCCTTTATCAGCTTTTTCGTTAAACATAGAAATTAATACCATAAAACAGATTGCAACTAACAATGGTTACAACTCTAATTTAATTGACAACATGTTGAGAAAACATAATATCAAGAAAATCGAAAAATTATTATATGCTGGTAATCCATCAACATTGAAAACACCTTTCCGATCAATTACATATTTCGGTAATATTAGCCTACAAATTAAAAACATCCTTAAAAAACATAATGTTAACGTTGCCTTTAAAACATATTGTAAAACAGAAAACCACATTTTTAATAACAAAACAAAACATTGTAATCTTAGTAAATCCGGTATATATAAATTTGTTTGTCCCGATTGTGAAGGAGTATACATTGGTCAATCTGGTCGTAATTTTAGCACTCGGCTCAAAGAACATCAGCGCTCTTTTCGGCTTAATCAAATAGAAAAATCAAATTTCGCCAAAAATCTAATCGATGAAAACCATTCTTTTGGCGAGGATGTACTTAAGATCATCCATTATGCCGAAAAGGGCCGAAAAATGAACCTCCTAGAATCCCTGGAGATACAGAAAGCCCGCGCTTACCCGGGAATCCCCCTAATTAACGACCAGGTCGATCTAGTGTATACCCCCATTTTTAATGCTATTTTGTAAATACCGTAATGTAAGTACCTCTGTTTGATAATGGCAAGTTGAATTGCCGAAACTGCAGTCACGAAAATAAAAATAGTGTGTTATACAAACAAAGTTAAATTGTTTTATTTCATTAGCTTTAGTTTCTTTTTTTTGCCAAAGATTTCCCTTGGTCTTGAAGGAATAAAACGAGTCAATAATTATATTTGTATTTAAAAAATTATAACATGGAGATTTATATTCATTCAATTTCAATAAGTTGTGGAAAATGTTTCGTCGCCAAAAGATGAACACTGAACTTTTAATAGTATAAATTGGTTTAGTTTCTTTTTTTTGTCAAAGATTTTTCTTGGTAAAGGAACAAAACTGTCAATAATTATTCTTGAACTTAAAAAATCTTCACATGGAGATTTCTATACATTTTTTTAAGATATTACCTTTTACTTCGTTTTTCAAGCTACTTTATACAGAAATAAAACTAGTTGATAATTATTTCTTCATTTTGTATTGTGGACGAGGTTAATTTAACAATAAAACACTTTTAACTTTCTTTGTATAACAGTTTTTTATTTTACGTGACTCCAGTTTCGTCAACTTTAGCTTAGCATTATCAAACATGTAGATAATACCACATGTTTGATAATGGCAAGCTAAAGTTGCCGAAAGAACAGTCACGTAAAATAAAAAAGTGTTATACAAAGAAAGTTAAAAGTCACAAAGGAAACACGATTAATGTGGAAAGTGTTTTATTGTTAAATTATTTGTTTAATGGAAAAAACCATCACATGAAGATATTCGTATCAAGTTGTGAATTTACGAATGCTATTTAAAATAATGAACAATCCTTCTTCATTGATCCCACCTTTTCATCAAGCGGGATAAACAGGGATTAAATTTACGCGCCGACGACTTAAAATTCGGAAATAAATTGTGGAAAATGTGCCGTCGCCGAAAGATGAGTAACACTGAGCTTTTGATAGTATAAATAGGTTTAATGGAGGATGAGCGTATTTCAGTTTCACGGAACTTCTTTGATTCCCCCCGCGAGATTCCGATTAAATAAAAATCCCGATTTTACGGCCCCGCTAAATTTAAAACGAGCGCTCGCAAAACAAACTATAAATACAAGAATTAATTAGATTGAAGAAAAAAAAAAAACAAGAGTTATCAATAGGCAAAGTGAGATTGAAACATCTAAATTATAAGCTTGATAATAATCCGATGATTTTTATTCTTGTTTTTAAATATTGTGATTAAAAATTTCCCACTGAGCAATTTTTCTTTTAAGTATACACACGTATACACTGTAAATTTTCCGATATTCGTTGTTTTTTAAATGAGTTGAATTTGAAGCTTTAAACGAGTGTTATCCACTCCCAGACTAAGCATGAAGTAAAATTTCGAGTTTTGAAAAGCCTTGTGAAAATTTGTCTCGGGTCGCGCAAAGACCCGAAACAAATTTTCACGGGGCTTTTCTAAACTCGAAATTTTACTTCATGCGCCACGCGTATAAAACACTGATGTATTTCAAAATTAAAAATATACTGTTAAATCAGTATTAAAAATAAACTGCCAAAGCATAATTAAAAATATACTGCTAACAAGAATATTTTAGGTATCACAATATTTCAGTGTTTTAAACGTGGCGCATGAAGTAAAATTTCACATGATACCAAAATTCAACATTGTTTTATAACTTTTCAAAAATAATGAGGAAACACAACGTTATACAGTCTGTTTGTTTTATTGTGACACAGCACATATATCCGTTAGTAGTACAGATAGAGAAAAAAGTTGAAGACAAAAGTTTTAGTATTTTTTATGATCTATTCAATCGTAATGTCAGAAAAACAGTTGAAAATCAAATAATCACGTGAAAGCTATTAGTTTCATTTTCTTTAATGGAACACCCTGTATATTTTGTTTATTTCAAATATTCATTAATATTAGCCTTATAATGATACCACATAAGTACCCCTTTATTATAGAAATAACACGACAATTGCTAATAAATGAAATTTATCAGTTGACATGAATAACTATTTAAAGTGTCTGTTCAAAGTGACGTCCGTTGTTTGCAATACATTCTTCACATCTCTTCATTAAATTTCGTCGTGCTTTTTGCAACATCCGTGGTGTTATTTGGCCACATGCCATACGAATACGATTTTTCAGATCGTCTAGATTTTCTGAACGAGTAACATAAACTTTTTGCTTTAAAAATCCCCAAATAAAAAAATCTAAAATAGACAGATCTGGCGATCTTGCTGGCCAGTTTATGGGGCCACCATTTGCAATCAATTTCAAACCAAACTTTCTTTCCAAAATATCTTTGACATTTCTTGCGTTATGGGGAGGAGCTCCATCTTGTTGGAACCACATATCTCGACGTATTTCTAGGGGGATATCATATAAATAATCTTCAAATTCTATCGTAAGAAAGTTGGCATATCGCTCCGCATTCAACGTTCCTTGATAAAAAAATGGTCCTATTATGGTATCACCTAACACACCAAGCCACACATTAACTGCAAATCTTTGTTGGAATCTGCATTCTCGAATTTGACGTGGATTCTCAGTATCCCAGTAATGGTCGTTTTTTCGGTTGAAGATTCCGTTGTTGTTGAAATTTGATTCATCACTCCAAATAATTAAATTTAATAAATGTTGATTGTTGCTAAGCCAATTACAGAATACTATCCTCCTGTCAGAATCACCATCTCTTAAACCTTGTACTAACTTAATTTTATATGGTCTCATTTTATGTTTTCTCAGAATAGAAAATATTTTATGCATACTTATTCCTAAGTCAGCCACTGCTTCGCGTATTGAATTACGTGGATGTGCTCTAAAATAGGCCAATATCAATACTTCATTATTATCTTCTCTTTCTTGTCTTCTCCTTCGTAATTTATTATTAAAACACCCATTTCTCCGTAAATTTTGTTCAAGTCTTGCAAAAGTGCAATAATGTGGTTGCCTTCTTTCTGGATACATGTTTCCATAAGTGATACTAGCTTCTCTAGAATTATCGTTGCATCTAACGAAGACCTTTAGCATATCCATTTTTTCATCATTAGAATAGTAATTATCACCCATCTCTAAAGATTTGAATCAACAACACGCAAGACGGGAAGTTACTACACCACTTTGACATTAAAGCGGTAACAAATTGTTTTATGTCAATTGTTATCTATGGCAACTGATAAATTTCATTTATTTGCAATTGTCTTTAACTTTATTTACAATTGTTTTTAACTTTTTTTTCTATCTGTACTAATAACGGACATATGTGCTGTGTCACAATAAATCAAACAGACTGTATAATCATTACAATTTGACTTTTATGCAACATTATATTGTAAACATTGGATATATATTGAAAATGGTAACATTGCATTTTTAACATTGCATAATTGTTGAAACTATTGCTGTTTACACATTTCATTTCATACAGAGAGTTTTTCATTCAAGTAAACATGTCCCAATTATTTGCTGTAAATCTTCAGATATTCGTTGTTTTTTAACAGAGTTCAACTGAAAGCTTTAAACGAGTGTTATCCACTCCCAGACTAAGCATGAAGTAAAATTTTCACAGGGCTTTTCTAAACTCGAAATTTTACTTCATGCGCCACGCGTATAAGCCGCTGATTCCAATTGAAGTTCATGCACTTGTTAACAATATTTTAATGTTTTCAGAGTTTAAGGGTACTAGGTACTTACGTTCCGGGGTACTGTCTTCCCTAGACTATACTTTACTTTTTGTATGACAGATTTTTTTATTGTATTCTTGTTACCAATATATATTTGTGTTTTTTAACCCATTTAAACCCAGAAATAAATTCTGAATTGAGATTACAAGAAAAATATTCCTATAACCTTCACTTAATTGCTGTACATCGGGTTGTATACAATGCGGATTCTATGTATTCATCGTATGCAACTTAACAGATTCGTATGTTGGGCTGCATACAAATAAGAGTAATCGCTCGTGTTGCATAGGCGTTGCTTTGTCAATGGTGCAGCAACATGTTTTTTTGAACGTTAGCATGCAACGTTCCTGCAAGCGGACATTCAGCGTTTATTCAACATTTTTTCAACATTCATGCAACTTAAAACGCAACGTTTCTCGTTGCGCGGTAACATTGATGCAACGTGTCATGCAACGTTTCTTTGCTCAGTGGGTAGTAGTCATTATCGAACAAAAACTTTTAGTTTAATAATGACTACTAGATACTCGAAATTATAGTCACAAATTAAGGCCAAAATACACTGGTTAAACAAAGTAAAAAGGGTTTTATTTACAAGTGTATTTAAGATGTACTAAAAAGTGAACGTCTACAACACAAAACAGTCATTTAAGTAATGTTTATTTTACGTTGTCATAATCAAACATCAATAACATAATATTTTCTAAGTGATTTATTAATATTAGTCAAAAGAGTTTTAATTACTAGCTTTTTAAAGAAGGATTATTTCTGTGTAATGAGAAAGATCATAATTTAAACAGGAGAAAGGAATATTATAATTATTTCCATATAGGCAAAGCAAACCGTCCACTAGAAAGAGATAACAATAATCTTATTAAAGGTGGAGGAGGAGGAGGAAAGAGTATCAGATTGATTCTTTCAGATACTAATAAATAAATTAGAAAGTCGTTACGTTTTGTGTGTGTGTGTGTGTGTGTTTGAGGTATTTTTGCATCACCTCGGATTCGGGGGGTCAAGGCCCGAACGCTGGCCGGCCTAACAACAATATTTTTTCCCGAAACGATTATTAAACATCGGGTCATGATAAATTTTTAATGGCGAAACGCTTAATTACTTTCCCGAAATGGATGGATCGCTTGATGGATCGTTTTTCGTTTTTAATTCGGACGTCTGTTTAATTTCAGCAGCAGGAAATTCAAGAGCAAGTGTTCAATAAATTATCAATTATGAATTCTATTCTTATTAAATCATTTTTGTATACATGGTTGTTTAAAACAATTGGCATTGAAATAAAGTTTTATTTTAACTGTATGCAAGAAAAAAGGGAAACTATTGTTTTCTGTTATTATCAAAACGGGTAAACAAGATCTGGGTTCGTATTCACAGTACCGATGCAATTTGTCATCGGTGAGAAGTGCACTGAAATGACGTCATTTTACTCCAAACGGTTGGGTAAATTCTTACCAAAAATGACGTTATTTCAGTGCAACTTCTCAACAAATTGCATTGGTACTGTGAATGTGCCTTGGTCCTAAAATACGAAGAATGTGCACATCCTAACAAAAGGATTTAAATAATCTGTTCATATCTTGAATAAGTCTCTCATCTGTCACGTAGTGAAACACATAACTATGATTTTAATTCCTTGAGAATGCCTCAAAGTCGAATAAAAAAAAAATTACTGAAATTTAATCAGGTGTTTTCTTTTAAAACTATAATCTGTTGATATACAGGGTGATTCATGACGTTTGCCAGCCACTTAAGGGGTGTATTCTGAAGGTCATATTAAGCAAAAAAGTTCATATTAACACGGGTTCGATTCTCAAAAATAAGCAAGTTAGGGGATACTTTACATTTAACTTTTTTCTATTTACAAAACCAAAAATAAACACTATATTGGCATATCCATCTGTAGTAAATGTAAAAGGAATTAAAGAAAAATCAAACAAGCAGTCGATACGTCAAAAGTGATGTAATGATAGGGGAGCCCTCGAATAAACGCTTCTACCATTATCTACAACTTTTCTAAACAAGATTTTTTATATGATCAATATTGAAGAGCAATCAAAAAAAAATGCTAAGAGTATACTACCACTTCCGGTTTTCGCATTTTCACCAAAATTTGATCGAATACTACTATTGTAATAAAAAGCTTAGGTTTATACTGTCATCTTAACAGCTCAATTGGCTTAGACTTTATCGTGGCGACAGAAGGACAGACAGTTATTTTTCACAAATGGTCTTAATCAACTCGGAGGACCTCAAAGTGGATATATCCACAAAAAATTTTGATTTGAAAATGTTCACGAAAACAATACTTTCCCTTTGTTTTGCATTTGGGGGAAAGTAAAAAAACTCGACATTTTAAAAATTCCACAGTGGTGCAACCCCTTAGCGCTCCTATTATTTTAACGCATTTGTGATGTTTGACAGTTGATGTTAATCAACACTCGGACATAAGTCGGCGTGAATAGCCGACATTGACATTTGTTAATAGTGACAGTCGGCGTTGACCGATTTTTAATCTATAATGACATGACATTTACACTCTCAATGTCGATTTTAGCTTTATTTTAGATATGTTTTTTGTTTGTATGCTTATGGGGGCGGGTGGCGCTTCCTTCTACAAATCCGCCCCTGAATATAGAAGCATTTATTAACCCATTAACGGCCGCGCAATTATAGAGTTAACTCAAAATTACGCAAAATTTAATCCAATATGCAGAATGATGAGTTACTGTAACGAATTAAACAATAACAATAATTTTTTATTACATCATTCTTCATTTTCAGCATTTAAGGCTAATTTGAAACGAATCAATTTATCCGCTTAATTTTAATTACTTAGTTTGTGAACTCATATAATTTTAATTCGATATTATATTTTACAATCTAGTCTTTACTGTGATATTTTGCTCATCAATTACTGATATTAATTTCAATATGTTATTTGTACAATTTATTAGTTGTTTATATATTTGTCTTTGTACCGATTTGTTGATTTTATCTCTAAATAATGTATTCACTCTTTAGTATTTTTTTTATTATTATCATTTTAACTCGCGTAAAGTAAGAGTAACATGAACATGTCTAATACAATTGTTATTTTTCTGTTATCCACTCTGTATACATAAATATACTCATATTATAAATTTATGTAAAAGGAGATTCCGTAAATAAATGAAATGAAATGAAACTCTAAAAGTTGATTTTAGGTAAAATTCTGCACTTCTTTTTATGATTTCTATAAATGATTCCTTATATATTAAATACTGGGATTTTTTGTTTAAATATACTCAATGACATTAGAAGCGTAACACCCAGAAGGAGTTATTATTTTAACTTGATTTTTTGCCAGTATGGTAGTCTTACATCAAGAATAAAATGATTACATTTTCAAGAAATTTTATTAAAAAACAATCTAAAAAAAATTTATAATGTGTTTGGCGACCCCTTTGCTGTATACACTCCTGTAGACGTCTGGGCATCGACAAAATGAGATTGTCGATGTCTTCTTGAGGCATCTCGTTCCAAGCAACTTGAATTTCATCGATCAACTGTGCTAGAGTCTGTGGAGGATGGTGCAAAGAGAATATTCTTCTTCCCATGATATCCCACACATGTTCAATGGGATTTAAATCCTTCGAACGGGGCGGCCACGCCAAAACATTAACACCAGCTTCATTAAGAAAGTTCATAGTTCGACGAGCAATATGGGGACGTGCGTTATCTTGTTGAAAAAGTACGTCTGGGCGGCCATCTAAATAAGGCAACAAAGTCGGTCGTATGACGTCTTCAACATAACACGCAGCTGTCATACTGCCTTGAATGAATACAAGAGGTGATCGACTACCATAAGCAATAGCCCCCCAAACCATTACTCCAGCAGTCCTGTGTACATGCCTCTCAATAGCAAACCTAAGATCAGGTCGTTCTCCACGGTAGCGTCGTACCCTTCTACGGCCATCATGCGTGCCTAGACAAAATCGTGATTCATCGCTGAATACGACATCGTGCCATTCTGCCTCCCAATGCTGCCGTTCTCTGCACCAGTCCAACCTTTGGCGACACTGTCTCGCTGTTAAAGGAAGTACTAATCTTTGACGGTACGAAAGAAGCCCAAAGGATTGAAAAGGATTATTTGTCTTAAGCGCCGATCTTGACGTTCTGTGGTACGCCTTGGTTGACCAATTGGTCTTCTTCTTGCTCCTCTACCTTCTTCTGTCCATACCTGATACACACGTATTACAGTTGCTGCAGTGGAATCAATACGGCGGGCAATTTCGCGATAGGACATACCGACATCTCGATAAGCAACAACTCGACCCCGGTCAAAATCGCTTAAATGGTGATATTGTGGACGTCTTCGGACTCGAGACATTTTATTTAAGCTTAACACACTCAACGGAAACACGAAAACTAAAAACATCTGTACTAAACAGCTCATATAAATAGTTTTATCAAAAAAGAAAAAGTGAAATATATATTTTTTTCACAATAAATATAAAAGGCACAAGGTTGAAATTGTTATCAATGTATGCTTTAAATATAGTCACTCTGTTGCTAAAATATGAATTCAAAAAATCATTCCTTCTTGGTGTTACGCTTCTAATGTCATTGAGTATATAAATCCGTATACGCTTTAAAATTTCAGGCATTCGTCGATTTTATAACAGCATTTAATTTTAATTTTCGAAGGAGTGTTTCCACTCCCAGATTAAGCATGAAGTAAATTTTTAGAAAAGCCTGAAAATTTGGTTTGGTCGCCAAACCGAATTTTCGGGCTTTTTTAAACTCGACATTTTACTTCATTCGCCACGCGTATAAAAGAATAATACTCAAAATATGTTAACAACGAAATATTTACATTTTTCTTCACATATTCTCAAGTCAGGTCATCAAAGCGCTTAATGGGATAAATCAAAATATTACATTTTTAAATTTAAAAAAAAAATGGTTGAGAAATTTGAACAAAGTAGAATAAAATGAAAACCAGCGCAATTATAAGTGGAAATACCGAAATGGAATACGATTATTTTAATCACAATCTTGTTGTTCGACAAATTTAAAAACCGATAAATTCTCATTAAAACTGATCAGTTTACAAAAACAGATCAAATAAAAATCCTGTCGCAATTTTTTTAATTAATCGGATACATCGCACGGTGTCGATCGGATCATGAGTGATCGCGTTAATTCCAATAATAAAAAAAATGTGTACATCCGCAGGAAGCGATTTGCGTGATGGATTTTTCGATTTTTATCACACACGCGTGTGACGTATGCGAGCTCCAATTTTTGTTTGATATACGTGCTGCTTTTTTGCCATTGCAGGATATTAATTGTGGTCAATTAATTTCACCATTTTTTTTTGCGCAACCGCGCGTAATTATATTTATTGGTCGCGGTTGCGTGTTTATTTGCATTTTTCTGGGTACGTGTAATTACGTGCGGTTGTGCTCTTTTCTTGCTCCGACAGACTAATTAGGGTTTTCGGCCTGATTTGTGAATTTCGAGTATTGAAATCGAATGCGTACTGTAAAAAAAACAACGCGATAATTTTTGGAGTGATACATTTTTGATAATTCATACCTGACGTGTAAAATATGTACCGCGAAAGATTCTCTCCCCATTGGCCGTAGGTACGCAAAAATATGACGCGAGTCATATTCTGCGCTGAACAAATTGTTTAAAACAGTGAATATAGGCAACCCAATAACTCTAACGTATCTTAGGTTGCCTATAATCGTTGTGTGTGTGTTTTTTGAACTTCAGTGTAAATCAGTGTTTTTAAGCGTGGCGCATGAAGTAAAATTTCGAGTTTAGAAAAGCCTAATTTGGATTGGCCGCTCCGCTTCGCTACGCGGCCAATCCAAATTCTTAGGCTTTTCTAAACTCGAAATTTTACTTCATGCTTAGTCTGGGAGTGGAAAACACTCGTTAAAAGCTTCGAATTAACCGCTTTTAAACAACGAATTCCCGCAAATTTAAAAAAACGCTGTAATTATCGAGATATGTTCAAAAGAAAAATATCCTGTAGTTTCTGTTTTAAACATATTTTAAACACATATTAAACATGTTTTTTATTGTTAATGTTTTAAACGCTGTTTCAATGAAAAAAAAACACGGTTTGTTAGAAAAACTGTTTGTTTTAATTGAAATGAAAAAACGTTTTTTCAACAACCATCCTGCTGAGATATGGTTTATCAATATTTACCGAGATACAGAGAAATAATGCAAAAATTACTTTCTTGTGGATATTTTAATAATAATTAGAAAAGTAGGCACAACAAATTTAATTAGAGACACTCTTTTATATTGGTAATATATAAATCATTATCGGGAAAATTGCTATGATAGACACCTCATCATTTTTTTTTTATTAGGCTCTCCTCAACCCTAAGCGAAAAAATGCAAAAAATTACTGTTTTTTTGGATATTTTAATAATAATATGAAAAGTAGATACAACAAATTCAATTAGAAACACTCTTCCATATTGTTAATATATAAATTATTATATCTTGAACGGGAAAAGTGCTATTACGGACACATCACCATATTTTTTTAATTACTTCATTAAGATTTTTTGTTTATATTTTTAAATTTTAGCTAAATTGTTGAAGATATTTCAAACTACTTGCTTAAACATAACATTTTATTACATTAAAATATCAAATATGTTTGCATAAATGTAATTTTAGGTATACATATGCATACACTGTAACTTTTTCGAAATTCGTTGTTTTTTTTTAAAGATTTTAATTTGAATCTTTAGACAAGGGTTTTCCACTCCCAGACTAAGCATGAAGTAAAATTTCGAGTTTAGAAAAGCCTGAAAATTTGGATTGGCCGCGTAGCGAAGCGGAGCGGCAAATCCAAATTAGGCTTTTCTAAACTCGAAATTTTACTTCATGTGCCACACGTATAAAACACTGAAATATCGCAAAGTTTAAAATATACGGCTTTGGTAATCCAATATGTAGATGTGAATAAAACGCGAGTTATATTCTGTGCTGAACAAATTGTTTAAAACAGTGAATATAGGCAACCCAATAACTCTAACGTATCTTAGGTTGCCTATAATCGTTGTGTATCTGTGTTTTTTGAACTTCAGTGTAAATCAGTGTTTTTAAGCGTGGCGCATGAAGTAAAATTTCGAGTTTAGAAAAGCCTAATTTGGATTGGCCGCTCCGCTTCGCTACGCGGCCAATTCAAATTTTTAGGCTTTTCTAAACTCGAAATTTTACTTCATGCTTAGTCTGGGAGTGGAAAACACTCGTTAAAAGCTTCGAATTAACCGCTTTTAAACAACGAATTCCCGCAAATTTAAAAAAACGCTGTAATTATCGAGATATGTATACTCAAAAGAAAAATATCCTGTAGTTTCTGTTTTAAACACGTTTTAAACATATTTTAAACACATATTAAACATGTTTTTTATTGTTAATGTTTTAAACGCTGTTTCAATGAAAAAAACACGGTTTGTTAGAAAAACTGTTTGTTTTAATTGAAATGAAAAAAACGTTTTTTTAACAACCATCCTGCTGAGATATGGTTTATCAATATTTACCGAGATACAGAGAAATAATGCAAAAATTACTTTCTTGTGGATATTTTAATAATAATTAGAAAAGTAGGCACAACAAATTTAATTAGAGACACTCTTTTATATTGGTAATATATAAATCATTATCGGGAAAATTGCTATGATAGACACCTCATCATTTTTTTTTAATTAGGCTCTCCTCAACCCTAAGCGAAAAAATGCAAAAAATTACTGTTTTTTTGGATATTTTAATAATAATATGAAAAGTAGATACAACAAATTCAATTAGAAACACTCTTCCATATTGTTAATATATAAATTATTATATCTTGAACGGGAAAAGTGCTATTACGGACAGATCACCATATTTTTTTAATTACTTCATTAAGATTTTTTGTTTATATTTTTAAATTTTAGCTAAATTGTTGAAGATATTTCAAACTACTTGATTAAACATAACATTTTATTACATTTAAATATCAAACATGTTTGCATAAATGTAATTTTAGGTATACATATGCATACACTGTAACTTTTTCGACATTCGTTGTTTTTTTTTTAAAGATTTCAATTTGAATCTTTAGACAAGGGTTTTCCACTCCCAGACTAAGCATGAAGTAAAATTTCGAGTTTAGAAAAGCCTGAAAATTTGGATTGGCCGCGTAGCGAAGCGGAGCGGCCAATCCAAATTAGGCTTTTCTAAACTCGAAATTTTACTTCATGTGCCACACGTATAAAACACTGAAATATCGCAAAGTTTGAAATATACGGCTTTGGTAATCCAATATGTAGATGTGAATAAAACGCGAGTTATATTCTGCGCTGAACAAATTGTTTAAAACAGTGAATATAGGCAACCCAATAAGTCTAACGTATCTTAGGTTGCCTATAATCGTTGTGTATGTGTGTTTTTTGAAATTCAGTGTAAATCAGTGATTTTAAGCGTGGCGCATGAAGTAAAATTTCGAGTTTAGAATAGCCTAATTTGGATTGGCCGCTCCGCTTCGCTACGCGGCCAATCCAAATTTTTAGGCTTTTCTAAACTCGAAATTTTACTTTATGCTTAGTCTGGGAGTGCAAATCACTCGTTAAAAGCTTCGAATTAACCGCTTTTAAACAACGAACAATCAGAATTTTTATTCACTCCCGTTTTTGGGAGAAAAATAATAATGCAGTAGCACTTTCCTTTGGTATTTTACAAACACTTACAAGAAAATATCTTGATCAACTAATTCCGAATCCTCGTAAGTGCCGATTTAAACAAAAAAAATGTTGTAAAGCTTGTATTAGACGACACTATTTTCTTGTACAAGAAAATAGTATATTATTTTCTATCATGGTGTAATACACAAAATATGACCAAACGCGAATCTTGTACAGTTTTGTATAATGGAAGTAGGACATGTTCTATTTGGTACATCATGATAGAAAATAGTATACTATTTTCTTGTACAAGAAAATAGTGTCGTCTAGCGTACGCAGCCTAACTTCAGGGTAGACCAGAGACCCAAGGTAATATGTATCCGTTATTGAAAGGTGACTTTTTTGTGCAATTCCTTGTATTTATGAAGCGCGATCCCAACCCCGTGTGCCTTGGCGCTGTGGCCGACCCTAGCGCTACGCGACCAAACCAAATTTTCAGGCTTTTCTAAACTCGAAATTTTACTTCACGCGCCACGCGTATAAAATAGTTTGATAGTTGTGACATATTTTAAACTAACGAGTGTCTTCCACTCCCAGACTACACTGATTTATTCTAAAGTATATAAACAGCTAAATCTTCTTATATTACTTGAAGTTGCTCCTTTGTATAGTATGTTCAATTAAAAAAGCTCAACAGCGCCATGATTTATTATTTTTAAAATATTAAGTTAGCACACATATTTGGAATCGATATACATACATCAGACATAGCTCTTTGGTTATGTTACTTGTCAAAAGTAAAACATTAAATTAAAGTCAATTAACAGATAATTTCGTTTAATTTTTCACTTTAAAATTATAGTAAATGTTGTATGTGCCCTCCTTCTTCTTGAACACAAGGCTGAACTCTTTGTCGTACACCTTCCATTACGTTCCGCAACAACACTGGATTATTGTTAATTTCTTCAAATTTATTTCGAACTCGTTAAAACTAGGCAAAATTTTCACCATATTGATAATGAATTTTTATTATTTCTATACGTTGTTGGAGCATATATCACTCCATTTTCTCAAAGCGTACACTTTTCACTTAACAAGTGTGAAGCAATCAAGGCCCTCTATTTGACAGTTTAACAATGCTAGGGAATTTAAAATGGGATCTCCTAATAGAAAACCCTTTACAATAACTAACATTTGTTATATTTGTTATTATTTATCAATGTAGAATCAGAAAATTTGTCATTTATTATGTGTGTTCTTATAACGTATTCATTCTGTTGGCCTGCACTGTACATATTTCATAACAAAACAGCTGGCGAAGTTAATTTAGTCAATAAGTATTAACTGTTCTTCTATTAATCCTTCACGTTATAGAAACGTTTCATGTTGATCTTTTATTGTCAGATTTTATTGTGATTAATTTTAAATATACTTGACGTACATTCATAACTTTATACCAATAATAAACAATCCAACATTAAAATAACATAACGTGATAAATTATTAATTTAGCGCATACCCGGCGCACCCACCATAGTTCCAGGTGCACGTTTTAGACTTGATTTTCAGAAAACTGCGTTTTTAATGTAAAAATTTCACATATTGCCTTAGTTTGGTAGCATAATTGAAAAATGAGATGATGCAGAAAGTTTTCAGATAGGAAAATCGGCTATAATATTTTTCAATACAGGACTTTTTAATTAACAATTTTCGATGTATACGGTATATTTTTTCAAGCATTTCTATGTGGCGGTTATGACACACATTTTGACAGTTGTGATATATTTTTAACTAACGAGTGTAGTCCACTCTCAGATTAAACATGAAGTAAAATTTGCGCTACGCGAATAAACCAAATTTTCAGACTTTTCTAAACTCAAAATTTTACTTCATACGCCACGCATAAACACTGATTTATGGTGAAGTTTATTTAATAATTTATGTATTTATTTACGGACATCGCCTATTTAACAAAATTAAATATAATAATAACAAATAATATAAAAATTACACTATAAATAAGTCAAATTATAAAATAGAATTAGAATTAATATCGACTTTCTGCAAAAATGTTATGTGAAACTATTAATAAGTATTATACCCCCCATACTAAAAAAATGACAAATACAGCAATGTTAATAGTACGAAAAGTATACAACTAAATAATACACCTTGATATTGAGTTATTGATATACTCTTAGATCACGCTTAAATAAACAAAAAGATGTAAAAAAAAATATGAAAATTGTAATTAGAATTTAAAATATTGCAATATTTCATCATACTAACTATGAGTTCGTGATTTTCACAGTTAGTGGAATAAAACGGTATTCGAAATAATACTATAGCCCTAGTCGGTTTAATATGCCAAAATTAAAGTTAAGAATTGTGTTACTTCATATTTGTTACACAATTCTATTTATTAATATTATGGGCGGTGCTCCGTTGCCTCTGTAGATGGGGGCTAAGTTTCATCCCTCCCACAACCAGGGGTGTACCTGCAAGGGTACGAGCGCTCACACTCTCGAGACAACCAGCGAAGATTTCGCATAAAAAAATACAACTTGTAAACCCTTGCGAACTACCCGGCTAAATTTTGTACAAACAAAAACTAATAAAGGGCTAAAACAAAGCCTGTGGATTTTATTCACGAACCCATTAAACCAAGTTTAATAACAAATTGAAAGTAAATATCTACAGTCAATTAAGCCATTAATTAATTTAAATGCTAAAGACAAGTCGTGCATAATTCGCCGACATCCAAGCAAGCTTAAGTTTGAAAACAATAACATGTTAGAATGGCTAAAAGTAATGCGAGAATGACCAAGCCTAAATGGAATTAATCCTAAAAATTTGTTCTGGACCATTTTTATTTTATGAATTGACTTTTTGTAGAAAGGACCCTATATAAGTGAACTATACTCTAAATGTAAATGTACAAGCGATTTATATAATCATTTTACAGTATACACATCGAACAACTAAAGTCGAGTTCATTTCTATCCCTTCACTTTCTAGTGTAAATTATATAAAATAAGGTGGAGTGAATGGGGGTTTAGTTGAGAGCGCGAGCGAAGCGAGTCGCGCCCCGGCAAAACCAAATTTTCAGGCTTTTCTAAACTCGCAATTTTACTTCATGCGCCACGCGTATGTAACACTGATTTATTCAGAAGTTCAATAACACACAAATCATTATTAATTAAAATAATTAATTAATTGGATATTTAGTCTGTAAATAATTAGGTTTTAATCATTTTTGTTAATAAAAACTGACGGCGATATTAAATATGTTAATGGTTCTAAATAATAGATTCAAATTTATTTTTAAACGATTTGTATCCGTGATTCAAAAAGGAAGATTCGAATCTTTATTTTTCTCCTACGAATCCTTTATTCAAGTATTCGGGATTCGAATCATATTAGGTGATTCGGATTCGTGATTTGAATCCTGTTTTTGAGGATTCATCCAAGCTCTGCTCCACATGTTTCTTCATTTTTTTAAATAAGATATATAGTTATATAAAATGTACAGTTTTAAATGCTTACAGGTGTTCTGAGTTATGGACTATTTCTATTTCAAGTATTGCTTGTTAAGCATTGGATTTTAATTAGGAAGGGAAAAGTTATTTCATACGTATGAAAATATGTGACCAATCAAAGTTTATGATGAGGGTCGGGTTGCGCAATTTCGGGTGTCGGTAATTGAGGTAGTAAAGTTTTATTGTATTTATATGAGGCAGTTTGGGGCGATGTTGAAGAGGTTTATTCCCGCGAGTATTTACTGGATCCAGCTAAAATAGATTTGCCGCGATTTAACGCATGCTGCACATTCACACAGGCGGAGCCAATAAAACGACATCAAAACCGTATTTTTAAGGGAAAAGGCAATGACGATGATAACGTCCTATACTCGAATTTAAAGTTACAATAAAAAAGAAAGAACAAATCGCAAAATATTGCGTGTTTGCAGTATTAGACTACAATTCTGCACCCACACAATATTTTGCGACTTGTTCTTTCTTTTTAGTCACAAATAATAATACAAAGCAGAATTATTCTTAACTTTTTTAAGACATTATATTTACATATCAAAACTTATGTTATTTTAAAATAAAATATAATGAATGAGGAGCGATGTTGCGGGTGGGCATCGTTTTTTTGTAAATGAACGAAAGAGCCGGCCCACACGTGCAGTACCCATTATGATGTCACTCCGCGGATGGAAACGAGTTGCCGTGGGTGGACATTGTAAATTTTTTCAGTGAATATCGCGTTCTCATCTCGGACTCGCATTCTTTTCCTTAATGACCGACATTTGTATCAAAGAAAAAACTCAGAAATAAGAATAAAAGAAACGTAACTCTTATCATCAAAAGAAATTCAGAGCTTCACACGATAATAATTTTTCAATTTGATCCTCACAGTCTTTAATATCAATTACCATAATTATTATTATTATCAAGTACCATTATTTAAGTTGGTGCGCTGGAGACTAGTAATACAAATAATTTTGATAGGATTAGCAAGTTGGCTGTCGTATAAATCAAGTGCGATTAACACTAAATGGGCATCTCCACGTGTTTTTACACTCAGACAATGAATGTGTTAATAGTATATTGTACAACGAGCATATAATAATAGCTATTAATCACGAGAACGAGATTTGCGAAACGAGCCGAAGGCGAGTCTGGAGCAAGTCGTTCGAGTGATTAATAACCATTATATGCGAGTTATACACAATACTTTGTTCACGACAACAACAATAGTTATTGTATATATTTATCAAATACGTGTCAGTCTTAATGGTCGGTTTTGTTTTATAATAATTTGACAGATAAATGATGACATATTGCGGTACTATGATTTGAATGTGTAATAGGGTTAATTCACTTTAACACAAATATGAACAATCGTTGAACATTAAATAATACTCACACAGTCTACTCTTTCGCCTAAGTTACATAGAAACACGCTCTTTGCACAAAAAACGAACTTTTCAATTTGGATGGAGTTTTGGCGGTGTTAACGTTTGTTCCGTTTTAAAAAAACACTCGCAACGGATAGAAGCACAACGGTTCAACCGATTTGAGAATAATTTATGTTCACAAACGTGTTTTACTTGGGTTAAACTAGTGAGAACGGCGGAGACGTTAACGCGTTACTTCGTACTTTAACAAAATGGCGTCGACGACGTCATCACCACCATGATCAAATGTAAGACAAAAGAAGCTGATTTGACTAGCACAGGGCTGTTACTGCGTAGCGGCAAAAAATCGAACTAGGCAATTATTTATATTCGTGTTAAAAGAACCACATTTATCACGCAAATCCCGTATTAAATGTACTTGAGTGTTAAATGTACCCTATTTATGCTGCCTACACAATTAAATAATGCACATATTATAAGATTGTCGTGAACAAATATGATGGAAAAAAAACTAGTTCACACAAATGTTGTGTTCATTCATTTGTTTTTAATTATTGTTTTTATAGAATGCTAACAAAATGAGTAGTTACACACAAATGTTCTTATAAGTAATTAAAATCCTTTACTTAAAATTTGGCAGTTTACCTACATGCCAATCTATTCTAGAAAAAGTAGCATCCAAACATTTCCCATTTATACAAACAATAAAAACCATCGTTACCATCCTTCACTACTTTGAGGGAATTCGTCGGTCGTACATAATAAAATAAATAATGATAAATGGGCCGAATAAATAAAACACACATACACACAGAGGAAAAAACACAAACAAACTAGTAAAAATGAAAAAAAGAGGGACTAGAATTAAGGGGCCGGAAATCGATACCCTTTTCCGCGGCGGATTTATTTTGCATGCGATTCACCATAACGGCCTCATTAATTTGAAAAAATGGTCGCCCGCGCAAACAATTCACTTGTTTATCGTATCACCGAAACGATTAATCATTCCAGCTTTTTTTATAAAGGGAGAGCAAAAGTGTTAATTTGAACAAACGGAGGAGATGGAAAATGTGCTGCTATATTTTGTCTCAAAAGTATAGTTTGTTGTGATCAAACTTTTCGGTTTACACAGCCTAAATATAATCAAATATTTTGTTAGTTGGGTGAGGTAATACAGAAATACTTACTTTTAACATATAGATACAGTGGCATAGATTTAGGGGATCAACCCCAACCCCCCCATGAGTCTAGAAAAAATTAAATAATGAAATAAAAGGCTTTTTTTCTCTTAGCGATTTATTTTGTTATTATTTTTATTATATTTTATGTACAGGGAGGGAGGTGCCACATATAGAAAACTTTTTTATTTAAAAAGATATTGAAAGACCGTTTTCGCGAGCCAAGGTCACTTTTTTGTGTTTTATTCAATAGCGAAAACAAAACTGATCTATCTAACCGTTTTCGGTCTATAACGGGAAGTTGATAAAATGTCATTTTTTTGAAGTTACTGTAACTGATTTGTTTTAAAAGTTATAATTAAACTGTAAACACTTTCTACTGCCAACTTTTTTCCGCGGAGCTACCAAACCAAATTTTCAAGCTTTTATAAACTCGAAATTTTACTTCATGCTTAACCAAGGATTGGAAATACTCGTTAGAAACGTTGATAAAATTATGAAGTCATGAAAATTTATTAAACACTGTAATCATCGAGACTTTTCCTTTTAAGCATATATATTTAAAGAAAAAGTTCCTGTATATCAATTATTAGAGTGTAAAGAAATCAAGAAAAATCAACAATCATCACAGAAAATGTAAACATTATCTTTCACTCTAATTTAATAACGAAAGTGAACAGTCTCGTTTGTTTATTTTATATTTAATTCATTTAATTTTTTTAATACTTTCTCCAATATTTACTCAACGATTTAATTAACAAATTTTCAACGCGCTCTCCCGTTCGCAAACAGCCTCGATTAAATAATAATTAAACGAGCGATTCTGGCGCGCGAATTAAAATTATGTCACGAGCAATTTACGATTTAAAGGGCACACACACTCTTTGACATTTACGGGCCCAGCTAAATGCACCGAGAAACACTTTATTAAGCACGATAAAATAATTAATTTATTAAGTGTAAATCCAACAAAATAATTACCAACGAAAATAATTTGTAGTGTTGGTCCAAGGTAAGGACATTTTGTCCAATTCACAATATACAGGGTTTTTGTTATTGCATTTCACTATTGATCAAATGAGATTCATTATATCCCAAATGTATTTCACCTTGTCAAATATATGCTAAAAGATTTCCCGATTTACCAAATGAGTTTTACTATATACCAATTACTTTTCCCTTTAATATTTTTGTTGAACATTTTCGCAATAATAACAACTTTCTTCTGTAAAATTTTTATTTTTATTTATACATATCCCATTAAAGTAATGTTTCATCAACATTAAAACAACGTTTAATGTTGCTACAATGTTAATATAACGTAATTTGTTCGTTTTTTGCTCAGTGGGATGTAACACTAGTTACGCCAGCATCTATTCTCCTGATGCAGGTTAGCAATGAACTAAGAGGACTCTTCTCTTAGTTCATTGCTAATATGCATTTTTTGACGAACTGCAGCTGACAAGCTGACAAGTGAAATGTAATTAACAAACTGTGACAAGGTTTTGACATATAGGGAAATGTAGTGGTATATAAGGAAATGTATTTGATTAATGGGAAATACATTTGAGAGAAAGGGATACACATTTGATATAAAGTGAAATGCAATAGAAAAACTCTGAAAAAATAAGGAAACTGAAAATAAAATCATGGAACATAACAACAAAATTAAAAAAAAAAACAAAACGGTTGAAATATTTTTTTTGTGCAGGACGTTACAGTGATATCATTTATAAATAATATTTAAAAAATATAATAAAATTTAGATTCAAATTAACCGAAAAATTAAGTTGATTCAGTTACACATTAGTTTAATTTAATTTAATTTATTTATTTACGGAATCTCTAGTTTACAATAGATTAATACATATACATCTTAATACAATAAATTGACTAAACAAAAACAAAATCTAAATATGCCAAACAAAATTTAAACTTATATTTTATTTCAAAATATATTGCATATTGATCCCAAATAGTTCAAACGTAACAATATGAAACAAGCTCCTTCCCACCTTCAAGTTCGATAAATAGATTAATTAGTGACTAAATAGTTAAGCAAAAGAGGATATTATATATCTATCCCCTTTAGTCAAACCTATCCCAATAAACAGGAGAAAAAAAAACAAAAAAAAGTTGATTCAACTATTTCGATTTGCTATGGCTTTGAAAGATAAAGTTAATTAACAGGAAAAAAACACGAGTATTTAGTGAAACTTCATTGGTTTTGTTAATTAAACATCCGTATTTAGCGCGAGTGTGGCGCGAGTGTAATGAATGAGGACATAAATAACGGGCAAATATCTAATAATATTAATTTCCATATTTAATTTCCACAAACGGTCGTAAATCAAATTTCGAAATGTATTCCTGTTGCGCCGAATTATTTCATTAGAGTGTAATTAATAAGCCATCCGCGCTCACCACGTGGGTTTTTCGATTAATCTTAAAATTTACACTGTATTGCCATTATTTTTTTTTTTCGTGGGTGTGTCAAAATATTTAAATAATAACTAGAGTAGAATTTTGCGCAAAAGTAAAATATACAGATTCTCAGCTACATAATATAATCTGAACACTGTTATACATCACCGTATTTCTACTGCCAACTCAATGATAGCGGTCAATGCTGTTTTAGTGCTACCGCTCAGTGTAAAGTCTAAGCACTGTTGCTCATTGCAATATTTCTTACGCCCATCACATAGTGTTAATAATGCAAAAATACAGTTCTATTTATTAAGTAAGCGTACACCTTTTGAACCCAATTTCGACAGTATTTCGCTAATGTGATTCTGGCTTTTTTTAAATTGCATCAACAGGTTATTAAATTTAAAATTAATTACCATAGCAACCACTTGAATTATAAACAACATTTACCATGTAAAACAGCAAGTGTACGCATTTTTATTAAATAGAACTCTATACACGATTCCATTTGTTTCTGGATCTCGCCTAGCTATGGAAAAGTGACAGTTTAAGTATTGTAAATGGGGCTGGTTGTGTTTTAAATGAGGGTTTTTAAATGTCACTGTCAGATGTTCGATTTTAAGGTTAAAATTTCTGACTATTGTGATCTTACACTGTTGCCTGTTTTACAAATTTTCAGATATAAAAGGATAAAAATATGCAGTTTTAAGATTAACAAAATTTACTACTTGGTTTTTGTACATACAAACACAGCAATAATATTGTATATAACAAATATAATGAATTCGGCTCTGCAAACTTGTCTTCCAGTTAACACATTTTGATCAACTCCATCCATCCACCTTAATTTTGGTCATTTTCTCTTCTGTTGGCCCTCAGTATTTTTTTGTAGAATTGCAAATTTATTCTCACCCTCTTGTGATACTGATAATTTTCATGTCAAACAATTTTTAAGCCCTCATTCCACTTTTATTATTTAGTCAAGAGAACCTGCATCTGAATCTTCTGATGTTTGTTCTGAGCCAGATTCCCCAAGCGAAATAATAAAAAGGAGGAATGGTTTCAAAAGAAAGGTTCCCCATGTGTTTTGTCCAGTCATACGAAATAAGTTTTTCACAATGATCACAGAAATTTTACCACATATCGGATGTACATTTTGAGAGAGACTCAAGCCATAAATTCTGAACACGATCCTTAGATGGTTGCTTAGAATTTATGTGCTTATTGTAGTAAGTCTTACAAAACCCCCATGCCATTTCAATTGGATTGTATTGACAATGGTATGGCGGTAATCTAAGAACTTCGTGCCCGTTCTTTCTCAAAATGTCATCAACTACGTAAATTTTGTCATTTGATCGAAAAGGTATAAATAAAGCCCATAGTTCCTTTTTGGTTAATTTTGGATTGAATTTTACATTGTGTTTAACCAACCACTCCTACATTTCGCATTTCTTACAAGAAAATGAAGGAGTTTTGTCTAATTGCACAGAATGGTATGCAGCATTATCCATAATAACTACACATTTCTCTGAAAGCTTAGCCAAAGCAGGAATAAGTTGATTAACCACCCAATTTTGAAAAGTATTACCATCCATTGTGGCATGGTAATCTCGGTCATTGTTTTTCGAATGTAATAAAAAATCGCACCCATCCAAAAACCCACCCCTATACCCAGCATGTAGAATGGTGAAGCGTTTGCCTTCATTTTTGAATTTAGTTGGATTACTTTTTATATCCGTTTCATGTACCCAGCGTCGAACCACGGATCCATTCTGATATATCCATGTTTCATCCAGGTATACGAATTGGATATCTTCACTGGAATTTTGATACTGTAAAAATTTTCTAAGGAAAATAATTTTAGGTGCAACAACATGTTTTTGTTCACAGAGAATTTTGTGCCCATTAATTAATTTGAATTTATACCCCATACTTTTAACAACCCTATAAAGTGTTGTGTTGAACTCATAATTTTCTTTCATATCATTCAAAAGATCTCTCAAAGTAAAATACTGATTTCTAGAGTTATATTGCCAAATTAGTTGTTGCAGATCTTTTCTAGCTAGGTGATTCCAAAAATGGCTGTTTTTAGATCGTTTGCCAGAAGTAGTAGATTTCAATTCGTCAGGTCTTTGTCGTAAAATTAATTGTAATAAAGATTTCCCTACCTGAAACGTAATTATCTTTAATTAAATATATATGATAATTAAAATACTAGACATACCCCAAAAATATCTATTAAAATCGTAATAATATTGTGATGCTGTAGATTTGGATTACTTTGCCTAAAATGTTTGTAGGATTTCAGAATTTGTAACCTTTTTGATTCAGAGATAATCTTTGGCATGTTAATATTTAATATGTGCCTGAAATTATTTTTCACTTTGACATTGACACAGCATTGCAACACTAGATTAATTTGATTTAATAATAAAATGCTCGAAGAAGCGACCGCGTGGCGAAATAATTGTTGCAAGATTAACAATAAACCTCTTGAAAATTAAAAAGAGGATTACTTATGATATCATAAATTATTGCAACACTGTTAAAATAAGGAATCAGGAGTGGCAATTAATAAAAAATGTAAATGTTGATACTGCAACATAACAACACGAAAGCATGGCTAGGCGAGATCCAGAAACAAATGGAACCGTGCATACCTGAATGCAGCCTCAATTTTAAGTATCTCAAAGCTGCCGCTCGGCGTGTAATCTTAACGCTGTCGTTCACCGTAGAATTACAATGCTGCCGCAGTATATCAAAACAACTTCTCATTGCGGATTCTTGACTCTGCACTTTACCGTAGAGTATCAACGTAGCCACTCAGAAGTAGAATTTTAACGCAGTCGCTTATCTCAGAGCTTCGAACCGGAACTGAACCGTTAACCGAAAACCGGAACTAAACCAAAAAAAAGTATATACAGAGAGTTTTATATAACACCGAACATTTTCATAAAATATGATTTGACACCTTTAATTTTTAGGTTATGTGTAAATTGGGTTGCCTGTATGACCATTACAAATTATAGCTAATCAATTGCAATTTATGCCTCAACTTGTACATACAGGGAGTTTTTCTTTCAAGTATACATGTCCCACTTTCGGCGTATATGCCGTAAATCTTTAGATAATCGTTTTTTTAAAAGGAGTTTAATTTGAAAATTAAAATGAGTGTGTTCCACTCCCAGACTAAGCATGAAGTAAAATTTTCAGGCTTTTCTAAACTCGAAATTTTACTTCATGCGCCACCGGTACAAACACTGACATATTACGAAGATTAAAACACACCGCTGAACGTTACATTGAATCAGTGTTTTGTGCCGGTGGTGCATGAAGTAAAATTTCGAGTTTAGAAAAGCCTGAAAATTTGGTTTGGCCGCTCCGCGCTTCGCGCTACGCGACCAAACCAAATTTTCAGGCTTTTCTAAACTCGAAATTTTACTTCATGCTTAGCCTGGGAGTGGATAACACTCGTTTAAAGCTTGAAATTGTATTCTTTTAATAAACAGAGCGGTTTAAAATGTATAACGTCTGCATATGTATACTTAAAAGAAAAATTCTCGTTATGAATATGTTCGGTGTTACATAAAACTCTCTGTATATATCTGCTCGTTTTAGTTCAAACGCGCACGTGAACACTTATCTAATTCCACAACAGTTCCCACTTTTTTGAAGTTTTTAATTCAAAACTGTTTGCGGAAATATTCGTTTCGAGATCCCCTCACTCGATTAATTTAGTTAATACAGTCAATGTTTCCGAACGATAGACAGTTTCTACTTTTTTTAAATTTTTATATCAACACTGTTTGTAGAAATATTCGTATCAAGGTCGCCTCACTCGATTAGGACCATTTCTGAATTTTTTTTTGTCGTAGAAATTTTAGTTATTGTTCGGCTTTGAAAAAAAGTGATTTTTCGTTCTACCTCATTTTTCAACGCTTCTGCTCACCGCAAAATCTTAAAGCTTCTGCTCATTGTATCTTAACGCTGCCGCTCAACGTAGTCGGAATATTGCCCATCACTAGATTCTCAACGCAGCCGCTCAAGGTAGAATTTTAACGCTGCTGCTCACCGTAGTATCTCAAAGCTGCCATTGTTTTTTTTTTTTATTTATTTCCTTTGACTGTAGATCATATACAAAAAATATACAATTACAATTTTGGAAGTGTCAAACAATCAAATAAAAAATTAAAGAGAGCAAACAAATTACATCAAAACATAATTATCATACATATACATTTAAAAATTATAACATATCACTCAAAGTGTAATATAATTTATCAAGCAAAAATTCTTTTAATTTAATTTTAAATAATTGGGTGGATATTGCATTTTTAATATAATGTGGTAATTTATCGTATAGTTTTGGCCCGAGAACGTTTGGTGAACGTTTTTTTATATTTAGTCGGCAATTTTCAATGCTAAATGTATTACAATGCCTTGTGTTGTAATTATGTATATCACTGTTTTTTGAGAATAAATGTTTATTTTTGCGAGTATACAACACTAGCTCATACATGACTAAACAAGGAAATGGTAGTATTTTATAGTACTGAAAGTATGGCTTGCAAGATTGGTTTTTCCGAATGCCTGCAATCGATCTTATGATTCGCTTTTGTGCAATGAATACGGAGTTCCAATGAACCGAAGTTCCCCATAAGCATACACCATATATAAGTCGTGAATTAGCATTAGCATAGTATACCTGTATCAATTGTTGTGTACTCAATACATTTCTGAGACATCTAATTTGAAACGAAGTTTTATTTAGATGTTTTATAATCGTATCACATTGATTTTTCCAGTCACAGCAATAATCCATTTCTATTCCAAGGAATTTTATTGCGTTTGACTTCTGTATATTTATGTCATTTAAAGTAATATTGATATTTGAGTTTATTGTTGATTGTTTTGTTTTATATCTTATACAAAATGTTTTGTTCGTATTTAGAAATAGATTATTGCTGGAAAACCAAGTTTGTAGTGAACGTATCAAATCAATAGATTTGTTGCTCAGAGCTTCGTCATCAATATCACTCAGAATAGTTGACGTATCATCTGCATAAATAAACATTTCAACAGGTATTGTGTTTACAATATCGTTGATATATAGGATGAATAAGATCGGCCCTAATATAGACCCTTGCGGTACCCCAATATTAACTAATGCCGTATTTGACATACAAATTCGACCGATCTTAACAATCCGGACAGATTGTCTTCTATTCTTTAAGTACTGACTAAACCAACTTTGAGCAACGCCTCTAAACCCATAATTATTTAATTTATCGAGTAATATGTCAATATTTACACAGTCGAACGCCCGACTAAGATAAAAAATAATCCAATCGGACACTCTCCATGGTCTAGATAGTTTGTGGAATCTGTTTTTTTTTCGCTCATTGTAAAATCTCAACGTATCCGCTCAGAGTAGAATTTCAACGCTGCCGCAGCTTCTCAAAGCTACCGCTGGCTGTGAAATCTTAATTCTTCCGCTCATTGTAAAATATCAAAGTAGTCACTCACCGTAGAATCTCAGCGTAGCCGCTCAGAAAAGAATTTTAACACTACTGCTTACCGCAGTATCTCAAAGCTACCGTTGTCTGTAGAATCCTAATTTTACTGTTCACCGTAGAATCTCAACGTAGCTGCTCAGAGTAGAATTTTAACGCTGCTGCTCACCGCAGCATCTCAAAGCTGCCTCTCAACACAGTCGCTTAGAGTAGAATTTGAATGCTACCGCTCACCGCAGCATCTCTAAGCTGCTGCTGGTTGTGGAATCTTTATTTTTCCGCTCATTGTAAAATCTCAACGTAGCCGCTCAGAGTAGAATGTCAACGCTTACCGCACAATCTTAAAGCTGCCACTCATTGTGGAATCTGAACGCTACATCTCACCGCAATAACTCAAAGCAGCCTTTGATTATGAAACCTTAACGCCGCAGATCACCGTAGAATTTCATCGTAGCCGATTAGAGTAGGATTTCAACGCTGCAGCTCACTGCAGTATCTCAAAGCTGCCATTCACCGCAATATCTCAAATGTGTTACTTACCGTAGTATCTCTAAGCTGCCGCTCAGCGTCGTATCCAAACGCAGTTTCTCATAGCTACCACTCAATATCTAAATGCATCTACTGAAAACAATGTATATATTAAAACACGCCTTAGTTAAGTGGGTTTTTATTGTTGTTCCTTGCTAATTTGGGTAAGCTAAATCCGAATCCGTGGCCCGTAATCTGAATCCGAGGCCCGTAAAATCTGTCTAATTTGGGCCCAAATCGGATTCAGCTTACCCAAATCAGCAAAGAACAACAATGAAAACTTACTTAATCATATTGTTGTAAATCAATTTTATTAGTAATTCGATGGTACTTCTTGAAAGTTTGCCTGTGACATTTCAGATTGTGTACAATATTTTAAATGATTATTGTAATGAAGTTTCTAGCTGTACTTGCTGAAGGCATGATATTTTTTTAGGTGAAGGTCCATCAATGTCAGTTCTTAGAATAAAATCACGCAATAAGGATCTTTCTAGAAGTTTGTTGTTTGTAAAAATGATAGGAAGTGTTATTTTACTTGTGCATAGCATATAAATTTAGCAAAAGTGTGAAAGTGGAAGGTGTGGGCCATGAACACAGGCGACGATGACGTGACTTAAGTCGAGGTGTCCCGTCATTACGGTCAGAACGCTGGACGCAAAGCCGGCTCGGCCCGCTCGGCGACGCGTTCGACTGGCTCGTCGACAATGTGCAAGTGCGTGCGTGAGGTGCATTACATCCGCGGATTATCCTTTGGCGGAGGCGACCGGATTCAGCAGGAGTCGCTCAGTATCGCCGCGGAATCGCAGGAATGGAAACCGGTCGCCGGAGGATAGCGGCGAACGAGAAACGGAGAAGCGGAGGAGAAGAAGAAGTAGTAGAAGACGAAGAAGAGAGAAAGAACGCGCGTTCTCCGGGTGTTGTGTTGTAGTAGCAGAGTGTGGAGAGTGAGCGCAGTGTCAGTAGACTGGCGGACGCGAACAAGTGAAGGCGAACGAACGCGAGGTGATCGCGTGCGTGCACAAGGCACACAGCATGCGTCTGCTCCTGATAGCAGCTGTGGTGATGTTGTCCACGCCGCCGCCCCACGTCCTGGGGGCGCACTTCTCCACCGCCCACCAGGAGGCGGCCACCTACTGCCCCATCCTCGAAGACCACTGCCGCTGCACCGCCGACCTCCAGGAGTTCATCTGCAAAACCGCCGGGTTCACGGCGATCCCGACAGCACTGCCCAACTCAATAACCAAACTGTGAGTCCCACAACCACCAACAATCACCTCGCTTTCAAAAAAATAAACATCTGTACATATCATAGAACACGTTATTATGTCATAACACACACATACTGCCTTCTATAATATAGGTGAGACGCTCGTTATGCAATCTTTGTTTTGTCTTGCTCTCACTCATGCAGAACCACAAGAAAAAATATTTATATAAATGACCGAAAACTAAATTCAAACAGAAACTGACCGCAATTTCCTCAGTAAATTTGGATTAACGCACGTGCTCGCTTCACTTTCTTCCCCTTTAACGGATCCCTTCTATGTATTCTAATAAAAAGGGACAAATCCATATCCGTTACAGTAACCCCTAATTCAGATTTATGGCAAATTTAGGGAAATCGCAGGGCCCAACGCGCGAGGATCTACGTGATAACAGTGGAAGTGTTGAAGTGTTCTTTTGTGGACTTTTAAGTGCGCTAACTTTGGATTATTCATTCAGTGCGATGGATTTTTTTATTGGTAACCTCAAACAACTAACAATTAATTAACACCCACTAATGATAATAAGGATAATAACCATGTTGTTAATACCTTTTAGAATTTTCTAAAATAATCTTATAAGAATTTATTTGTTTTCTTGCTAGTTCAAATTTTATTGCTATGGGAAATATGAAAAATAAAGCGTAAAAGAAAAATTCCCTATAAAAATCATTAAAGGATATCACTGGCGGCTCGTGCGAATTTTTATTGGTGGGGCTTGTTTTCTACGCGTGGCGCATGAAGTAAAATTTCGAGTTTAGAAAAGCCCAGAAAATTTGTCTCGGGTCGCTGCGCGACCCTCGACAAATTTTCACAGGGCTTTTCTAAACTCGAAATTTTACTTCATGCTTAGCCTGGGAGTGGAAAACACTCATTTAAAACTTCAAATTGAACTCTTTCAATAAACTACGAATATCCGATGATTTATGTATATACGCTGTAAGTGGGATATGTATACTTAAAAGAAAAACTCCCTGTTTGTATACGTGACAGTATTTGTTACTTTAGAATGAAAATATTATAATTTTTATTATCAATATTTAATTGTTTAATTGTGTTACTAAACATTTTCAACAACAAATTTCAACAAGAAAGAAAATGCAATTATAATTTTCCGATGTCTGTAATATTCAGACATAATCGATTAAATTAAATTTATTGATTTATTTTCGAGGCCTATTAACAAAATAAAATACTGAAATTTAATTGAAAATAAATATTAGAATTTTAAAAATATTAATATAAATAGTATTGGTGTGTTGAAATTAATTAAATAAAAAGATAAATCCCTGTATTTATCTTCAATATTTAATATTTTTCTTTTAATTTAATTTAATTTAATTTATTTACTTAACCTCCAGTTTAGCTAAACATTTTAAAATTTTTCAATGAACCATTTTCAGACATCCGTTATTTTATTAAATACGTTTATTTTGAAACTTCTAGAGTGTTACCAATCCCAGATTAGGCATGAAGTAAAATTTCGAATTTAGAAAAGTCTGAAAATTTGGTTTGGTCGCGTAGCGAAGCGGAGCGACCAAACCAAATTTTTAGGCTTTTCTAAACTCGAAATTTTACTTCATGCGCCACGCGTATATAACACTGAAATATTGTGAAATTAAAAGTATACTCTTAAACCAGTATTAAAAATACACTGCTAAAGGATTAAAAATATACTGTTAAAAAAGAATATTTTGAACCTAATATTTCAATGTTTTATACGCGTGGCGCATGAAGTAGAATTTCGAGTTTAAAAGCCTGAAAATTTGGTTTGGTCGCTTCGCTTCGCTGAGCGACCAAACCAAACTTAAAGGCTTTTCTAAACTCGAAATTTGACTTTATGCTTAAATGGGAGTGGAACACTCGTGCGAATCTTCAAATTAAACGCTTTAAAAAAGCAGCCCCGCTGCCCTTATACATGAGCCCACCCTGAAAAACATCATAAGTTAAAATCATTGTAAATACTGGTCAAATCTATAACTAAATATATTGAAGATTTAAAACAAAATAAAATAAATACAAACAAAAGTAATCGAGAAGATTTAGTATATATCTTGAACAAGTTTTATCTTTCACGTGGCAAAACATATTTAACTATGATTTAAAAATGAAAACAGCTGGTAAAATTTCACTAATATTTTGGTTTTTAATTCCAACTAGTTTTACTCTTTGAGAATGACTCGAAGTCGAAACTAGTTGGAACAAAAAACCAAAATATTAGTGAAATTTAACCCCATGTGTTTTCTGTTTCAAATCATAGAGAAGTTTTATTCTAAAGTTATAAGAAATTTAATTCTGTGTTATATCTATTTGGATTTTTTAATGATACTATTTTATATGAACTGTCAATTTATAGACATTTGCAAACAATTCCCAAATAATTTGAAATTAACATAATAACAGACATTTGCAGCTAGCGATTGTAACATCGGTAAACCTGTTTGTCGATTAACCGGTAAATCGTAAATATACTTTATTAAATGTACTGGTAATTTATGTCGGTAAAGCTGGCAGGCACTTGACGGCAGAACTACATGTAACATGTACCAAAATTATCGGCTTTTTATCGGGTATTTTAATGCCCAAAAAGATTGTTTTCCGCTGCAATAATTTTTTTAATACAAGGTTCTGCTTGCTTAACCGTAAAGTTAGCAGAACCGCAAAAAATTGCACTATAATGGCAAAACATAACTGCATAAATAATCGACTATTTAAATGCCCAAAAACACTTTTTTCCGCTCCAATATATTTTTTTATATAAGGCTCTGCTAGCTTAACTGCAAAACTGGCAGAATCACGCAAAGTGGCACTACAATGGCAAAACATGAGAGCAAAAATTATCGGCTATTTAAATGCCCAAAAATATTTTTTTCCGCTCCAATAAATTTTTTTCTATAAGGTTCTGCTAGCTTAACTGCAACGGTGGCAGAATCGCGCAAAATGGCACTACAATGGCAAAACATGACAGCAAAAATTAACGGCCCAAACATATTTTTTTCTGCTGCAATAATTTATTTTTAATATAAGATCGTGCTCACTTAACCGTAAAGTTAGCAGAATCGCACAAATCTGTAATAAAATTGTTTAATTTAGGTCTAGGATGTTATCAAAACTTATCGGCTATTTAAGTTAGGTTTGTCATGACTATGATAAGATGTCAACAGCTTTGAGTTTAGTATGATTATGATTATAACTGGGATTATGATTACAGCCTATTATTTAGTCATTTATTTATGATTAACACTAGAAAATTCAATTCAAGTCCTTAAGAAATTCTAACGAGTGTTTTACAATCCCAGATTAAGTATGAAGTAAAATTTCGAGTTTATAAAAGCATGAAAATTTGGATTTGGCAAAGGTTGAAGGTTATATTAAATTTAATTCTGTTTTATCTATTGTCGTTTTTTACTCATACTATTTTATATGAACTGTCAATTTATTACAAAAAATGCCAAAATAATTTGAAAGGAACAGAATTACAAACATTTGCAGCTAGCGATTGCAATACCGGTAAACCTATTTGTAGATTTACCGGTAAATCGTAAATATACTTTAAATTACATTAAATGTACCGGTAATTTGCCGATGTTTACATTTCGGTACATTAGATAAAGCTATTGTTTCAATTAACAAAATCAATACAATATTTTTTGTTGTGCAAAATAATAATATATTTGAGACTATACAGAGTCAGAGCAAAGTTCTGTGTTTTAAGGATTAATACTAATCTGTAATAAAATTTATGGATATCGATAGCTAACGCCATCTAATGCTTCATAGTGGCATCGTCAGTGACACGAATGCACAAAGTGCATATACAGGTCACTGTTTCGTCCACGAACGAGCAGAATTCTGTTTGTGAAACCAGAAAACAAATATCAAAATTGAATTTGTGTTCAGTATTCCGGCACCAGATCCCCACAGACGCGTTTCGGACTTCAAGGTCCTCTTCAGTGTGGTCCCGACTCAGTGCTGAGGAATACTGAACATTTCTGACTATTTCAAGCCAATATGTGAAAACTATTAATGGATATCGATAGCTAACGCCATCTAATGCTTCATAGTGGCATCGTCAGTGACACGAATGCACAAAGTGCATATACAGGTCACTGTTTCGTCCACGAACGAGCAGAATTCTGTTTGTGAAACCAGAAAACAAATATCAAAATTGAATTTGTGTTCAGTATTCCGGCACCAGATACCCACAGACGCTTTTCGGACTTCAAGGTCCTCTTCAGTGTGGTCCCGACCCAGTGCTGAGGAATACTGAACATTTCTGACTATTTCAAGCCAATATGTGAAAACTATTAATGGATATCGATAGCTAACGCCATCTAATGCTTCATCGTCAGTGACACGAATGCACAAAGTGCATTAGATAGCGTTAGCTATCGATATCCATTAATAGTTTTCACATATTGGCTTGAAATAGTCAGAAATGTTCAGTATTCCTCAGCACTGGGTCGGGACCACACTGAAGAGGACCTTGAAGTCCGAAACGCGTCTGTGGGTATCTGGTGCCGGAATACTGAACACAAATTCAATTTTTTAATAAAATTTAAATATCATCTTTTGTTTTTGAGATATTGACAACAAACAGATTTTTTTTTGAAGTTCGTATTTATACCAAAACTATTTAATCTGTATATTTACCATACAACTTTGGAAAGATACATAGATTGTCTGTATATTCTCAAAGTTGTTTTTCTCATGGGCACCATTTTAGATTTTCATCAACAAAAATCTAAACTTTCGGGTTTTTCTAAAATCGAAATTTTACATCATGGTATTGTGATTTACCGATAAGTTATCGGTAAACCGGTGTTCATTCACAAATTTACTGAATTGAAAATGTCGGGGAATTTACAATCTTTATTTGCAACTGACTGAAAAAATGTACTTGAATTCCCTATCAGTTATTGAAATTTAATCTCATTTTAATTGGTTGCTTGATAAAATAGAAAGTTATTTTATCAAGTTGTCCCAATATTTTTAGAGTGGATTATTTTAAGAGATAAATCTATTTGCTATTATTATTATATTATAAATGACAACAGGAATACACATTTTAGATTGACGAATACACATTAAATATTTAATTTTATTAAATTAAATACTTATCAATTTGAATCCAAAATGCGTATTCCTGTTGTCATTTATAATATAATAATAAAAAGCAAATAGTTTTATTAAAAAAAGTTTGTATCCACTTTTTTAATAAAACTATTTGCTTTTTATTATTATATTATAAATGACAACAGGAATACACATTTTGGATTCAAATTGGTAAGTATTTAATTTATTAAAATTATATATTTAATGTGTATTCGTCAATCTAAAATGTGTATTCCTGTTGTCATTTATAATATAATAATGATAGCAAATAGATTTATCTCTTAAAATAATTTGAAAATTGAATTTGTGTTTAGTATTCCGGCATCGGATACTCATAGACGCGTTTCGAACTTCAAGGTCCTCATCAGCGTGGACTGAGCATTTCTGACTAATTTGAATTTGCCAGCTGTTAAAAAAAAAGTTGAGTTATAAATGAAAAGCTGCAATTTTATTATGCATAACAGAAAATGAAACTAAAACCCAGTGTTGAGAAATACTAAACATTTCTAACTAATTTGAATTTGCTAACTTTAAAAAAAAAGTTGAGATATAAATGACAAGCTGTAATTATATTATGCACAGCAGAAAATGAAACTATGATAAACACATTTCATCATGTGTACGTTTCCTATTTCCAGAAGTATACATAGTTTTACGTCGTTCGTCACTTACTCTATCCCGGTGTGCGCGTGTAAATATGAAAACAGCCACTTCGTAAATCGTAATTCGTAATTCATGACAGGCTACAGGTTTCACGAGTTTCGGATGATGTGAATAAAACCCGCTGCAAACTGTGGAGAGAAAAAAGGCACACACGCTGCACATCCAGCATTCCCCAAATGCGCACAGATTTACATATTTACAATGGCACGAATGCTATTGGCCCTCATTAGCATATTCATTATGGCCAGCTTATAATCATCATCGTTCTCAAGTACAATTTTTATTATCACTTTAAATAACAATATGAATAATAAATTTAAAAATGGAAAAAGGGGTAAAAATATAGAATAAGAATATATGTTCTTTCAGAACAGAATTTTAAGTAATTATAAATGTGCATAGTTTTATCTATTGCTTGAAATAATTAGTATTGAATTATAGACAATTATACAGACAGTTTATAGGATAATTTTTAATTTTGTAATCTTACTTTGTAATTGGGATGTCATGTTGGGTAATAAATATTATTATTATTATTATTATTACAAAAAGCACCGGCAGAATCGAAGATTTTGGAGTGGGGATAGAGATCGCTAACGTCACAAAGCGCGCTGAATTTAAATGCGGTTATTTCATGATTTAGATAATTACAAGTAATTGCAATAACTAAATATTAATTTTTACTATTAAATTATATTAATAATATAAAAATTATCTTGGACAAAAGACATAATTCCATTTGGAAATAGCATTAGTAACATAATGTATTTCCACATTTAATTTTTCGTAATTTGCAATCCATGTGTACTTTATGCATATTTATTTTTATTGTAATATGATATAAATTTCCAACGTATAAGCATTAATAACTAAAATTACAAAATCGGGCTGGCTTAACTTTAAATTTTATAAGTTAGCATTAAAGTGACATAATGGTTGTTCATACAAAACGGATTATAATAAAGCTGAGAACTCTAATATTTAAATATAAATTTCTATAACGTTTCATTATTAACCAATGTAATCAATTAAACTATAAGGATATTTAGTGTTACTAGTACTTTGACATACTTTTTAATACTAAATGATTCAAATAGTTTACTTATGTAAATATTTGACTATTTTTTAAATTCTAATGTACAGCCTTAAATGATAATAAACTTTAAGGCACTGCCAGCTCTAACTTACCCCAATTCAATAATTCCAGGAGTAGAAATAACAGCAATTTAATAAAATAAAACACTTTAACTTTGTTCGTATAACATACTATTTTTTTGGTATGACTATAGTTTCTATTATACAATACAATTATACAGGGAATTTTTGCATTAGCTGTAGATTTTATCATTCGTTGTTTTTTAAAAGAGTTTAATTTAAAGCTTTAAACAAGTGTTTTCCACTCCCAGACTAAGCATGAAGTAAAATTTCGAGTTTAGAAAAGCCCCGTGAAAATTTGTCTCGGGTCGCGCAGCGACCCGAGACAAATTTTCGCGGGGCTTTTCTAAACTCGAAATTTTACTTCATGCGCCACGCGTATAAAACACAGATTTTAAGCGAAGTTCGAATATACATAAATTTGACAATATTTTAGTGATTTATACGCGTGGCGCATGAAGTAAAATTTAGAGTTTAGAAAAGTCCACAATTCCAGGAGTAGAAATAACAGCAATTTAATAAAATAAAACACTTTAACATTGTTCGTATAACATACTATTTTTTAGGTATGACTATAGTTTCTATTATACAATACAATTATACAGGGAATTTTTGCATTAGCTGTAGATTTTATGACCATCGTTGCTTTTCAAAAGAGTTCAATTTAAAGCTTTAAACAAGTGTTTTCCACTCCCAGACTAAGCATGAAGTAAAATTTCGAGTTTAGAAAAGCCCCGTGCCTAACACTAAAACAAAAAACAAAATGGAACAAGGCACACGTCATAATCGTTATTTCTCAATCCCAAACAGTTCATAGTCAAAACAATATGCAACCAGCTCATTCCCATTTTTGAAATTAGGTAAGGCTCAAAATCAACAACTTACAAATGTAAGTAGATTGCAATCAAGATATTGTATTATTCGATCAAAGTTAAATATTTAATTAAAATTAAAATCGAAAGCAGAATTTTTATAATTAGGTAACGCTCAAAATCAATAACTAATAAATATAAGTAGATTGCAATGAAGAATTTGTGTTATTCAATCACAAACAAATATACAGACATAGAGTTCAATTTAATTATTTGGATCCCAAAAAAATGGAATAATGATTAGATTGGGAGAGAGTTTTTGAGTCTAAAAGACTTTTATGATTAAATAAAATAAGAGCATCATCTATCAATTAATAGCATACTTTAAATTTAGGATTACTATATCTGAATATTTTCTGTAAATCTTTAGATAGTCCCTGTTTATTATAAAGTTCAATTTCAAGCTTTAAACAAGTGTTTTCCACTCCCAGACTAAGCATGAAGTAAAATTTCGAGTTTAGAAAAGCCCCGTGAAAATTTGTCGAGGGTCGCGCAGCGACCCTCGACAAATTTTCTGGGCTTTTCTAAACTCGAAATTTTACTTCATGCGCCACGCGTATAAAACACAGATTCTAAGCGAAATTCGAATATACATAGATTTCACAATATTTTAGTGATTTATGCGCGTGGCGCATGAAGTAAAATTTCGAGTTTAGAAAAGCCCAGAAAATTTGTCTCGGGTCGCTGCGCGACCCTCGACAAATTTTCACGGGGCTTTTCTAAACTCGAAATTTTACTTCATGCTTAGTCTGGGAGTGGAAAACACTTGTTTAAAGCTTGAAATTCAACTCATTTAAAAAACAACGAATGTCATAAAATCTACAGCTAAGGAAAAATTCCCTGTATAATTGTATTGTATAATAGAAACTTATAAGGCACTGCCAGCTCTAACTTACTCCAATTCAATAATTTCAGGAGTAGAAATAACAGCAATTTAATAAAATAAAACATTTTAACTTTGTTCGTCTAACATACTATTTTTTAGTTATGACTATAGTTTGTATTATACAATACAATTATACAGGGAATTTTTCCATTAGCTGTAGATTTTATGACATTCGTTGTTTTTTAAAAGAGTTTAATTTAAAGCTTTAAACAAGTGTTTTCCACTCCCAGACTAAGCATGAAGTAAAATTTCGAGTTTAGAAAAGCCCCGTGAAAATTTGTCGAGGGTCGCGCAGCGACCCGAGACAAATTTTCTGGGCTTTTCTAAACTCGAAATTTTACTTCATGCGCCACGCGTATAAAACACAGATTTTAAGCGAAGTTCGAATATACATAAATTTGGCAATATTTTAGTGATTTATACGCGTGGCGCATGAAGTAAAATTTCGAGTTTAGAAAAGCCCAGAAAATTTGTCTCGGGTCGCTGCGCGACCCTCGACAAATTTTCACGGGGCTTTTCTAAACTCGAAATTTTACTTCATGCTTAGTCTGGGAGTGGAAAACACTTGTTTAAAGCTTGAAATTGAACTTAAAAATAAACAGGGACTATCTGAAGATTTACAGAAAATAAGCAGATATAGTAATCCTAAATTTAAAGTACGCTATTAATTGATAGATTCTCTTATTTTATTTAATCATAAAAGTCTTTTAGACTCAAAAACTGTTTCCCAATCTAATCATGGTTCCATTTTTTTTGGATCCAAATAATTAAATTGAACTCTGTCTGTATATTTGTTTGTGATTGAATAACACAGATTCTTCATTGCAATCTACTTACATTTATAAGTTATTGATTTTGAGCGTTACCTAATTATAAAAATTCTGCTTTCGATTTTAATTTTAATTAAATATTTAACTTTGATTGAATAATACAATCCTGATTGCAATCTACTTACATTTGTAAGTTATTGATTTTGAGCCTTACCTAATTTCAAAAATGGGAATGAGCTGGTTGCATATTGTTTTGACTATGAACTGTTTGGGATTGAGAAATAACCATTATGACGTGTGCCTTGTGCCATTTTGTTTTTTGTTTTAGTGTTAGGCACACTTTTCTTGTATATTTTTAATATGTATTTCTTGTATATTTTCAATATGTATTTATAAATGTATTTTGAAAATGGAGATTCCGTTAATAAAGTGAAATTGAAATTGAAAATGTTGCTTTCGATTTAAATTTTAATTTAATATTTAACACCTAGCATTTTATTTATTTCTGCATTAATTAAACAAAACCTATTTTTTCCTCACTTCACACTTTCTTTATCAATCGGTCGCGCGATTAATATTTAGGTCGCGCCCTCGTATCGCGCCATTATTTAAATTGCTCGCGTGTCCGGAATTTCGTTCCGATTTCGGACGATAATAAATCGGCGACGCTTTCAATTAAACCGCATAACACGGATCGGTTTTGCGCAAACAATCTGCTCAATTAAGGGCGATTGTGCGCTTTGTAAATGTGCGGGTCAACGCGAAAAAGGGCTGCGATTCCCTTTGCCCTTTATCTTATCATCTGATTGGATTTCCCACATCACAAAAGAATTGAAAAGGAGTCCCAAAATTAGGTTTTTGGAATATTGTCTTTAGTTAACTAAAGCTCTACAAAAATATAATAATCACAGGCGCAGCCCCCCCGACATGTTGACCAATATACTAATTAATAAAGACTTAAATTATATTTCATAGGTTTAGCTGTTTTCTTATTTTAATGAACTTTTTCAAATAAGAATAGCCGAAAAATAATACTATAAATTAGTCCCTGTTAATTCTTGGAATCCAGTTTTTCTCATCTTTTGGTTGAAATGTCCACACGGAATTTCGCAGATTTCGGGTTTTACGGATGGGCTAATTTTAATAAATAATAATAATAATATCAACTTTATTGTCTAAAAGTTTACACTAATAACAAGACCAAAACAAAAATCAACAAAAAATTATAGCACATTATACTTAATTCTAAACAAAAAAATGGTGATGTGTCCATCATAGTACTTTCCCCCGTAAATTGCGTATTAAATCACTTTTAAAATATTTGTAGCATTATTATTTTCAAAATGTCTTCAACTTTTTGATAACTACAACTTTTATTTGAAACATTTTTCAATTGGATCAACACATACTGACACAAACCAATGACTAGATAAAAAACATTATTTATTGAATATCTCAAAAACTAAGAGTGCTATGACAAAAAGTGAAGATACAAAGAATCTTTAATATTTTATTACCTACAACTTTTATTTGAAACATTTTCCAATTGTATCAACACACACACTGACACAAATCAATGAGTAGATAAAATACACTATTTATTGAATATCTCAAAAACTAAGAGTGCTATGACAAAAAGTGAATCCACAAAAAATCTTTAGTTTTTCATTTCCTACAACTTTTATTTGAAATATTTTTCGATTGTATCGACACATACACTGTCACACACTAATAACTAGATAAAACACACAACTTTTGAAATATCTCAAAAACTAAGAGTGCTATGACAAAAAGTAAGTGAACAATACATCTTCATTTTGTTATTATCTACAACTTTTATTTGAAAGAATTTTTTGTTTGATGAACATTTATTGAAAAAATCTGAAAAAACTGAAAAACGCTAAGAGTAAAGTACCACTTCCGGTTTTCCGATTTTCACCAAAAGCTTTTCAGTTCTTCCGATTGTAACAAAAAGCTTCATCAAGTTTCATCTCGATATCTTTAGCGGTTTTTGCGGTACAGCGCACACAGACACACACACAGACACACAGACAGACAGACAGACATTTTTCAAAAATGGTCTTATTCGACTCAGGGGACCCCAAAACGGATATTTCCGCTAAAATTTTTGATTCGAAAATTTTCACGAAAACAATACTTTCCCTTTGTATTACATATGGGGGAAAGTAAAAACACGAATATTTAATTATTAACTGTGGAGGCTTCTACTTCGTTATACATACATCATTATTTACACAAATGAGACACTTATTCTTTCAACTATATTTTACGAAACCGTATTTGCCGTGCTAGCAGCAAATGGAATGTTCTCTTTTTCATTAATTTTCTTTTTATTTTCGCCAATATTCTGAGTTACCTTTTTATATTCAGAAGGATATATAGCCTTTATGTTTTTACATATTTTTAAAGAGCAATATTCTAAAAATTTCACAAAGTTATTCTAATATTTTTATTTTCAATCCGAAAATGTATTTTTTGTATCATTATTACTTTCGCCATATGTAAAACAAAAGCAAGTATTGTGTTCGCGAAAATAATGTGTATTATTATTATTAAATCCTATGTTATTTTATTATTCTTCTATACGAGTAAATTCGAAATATGTATTTTTTAGTATCATACCATCATCTAACCATTTGATTATTTAAATTCGCTCTGTTTATAAAGTATTATTTAATTATTGGACGATTGACGTATTTTATATTTACGTGTGTCCCATTATTTCATTTTTTTGTTGCTCCAAACGTAATTAACATTAATACGGTGTCCTGTCAATCAATCCGCCTTAATTAGCATCCAGAGACCGACTTTCTCCGCAAACCATATTCTCTCGAAAAAGTCGGACCACTGAACAACAATTAATCGCCATCGCATAAATAAAACCGGCAATTATGTGTGTATTAAGAAACGAAAAAGAAAATTAAATACTGGGTAACAATAAATCATAATAATGTTGGCATATGTAGGAGTAAGAAATATTTAGAAAATGTTACATTTAAATAATATTAATTTATAAAGAAAAATGAAAAACAAGATCAATTAAGATTGACCCATAAGAAATATCAACAATAAATTATAATAATAGAAATTGTAAAAGTAAGAAACATTTACAAAACACTGTACTTTTATAAATATAATTCTTGGGACTAGATGTATAATCATGGCATTAACGTGTGCCATGATTAAATATCTAGTTCCAAGAATTATATTTATAGCTTGGTTTAAATTGTATTACTATAAATACAATTTGAGCTAAACTTTGTTTAAGCTACTATTGAACAAGGGGGCTACTTGCCCCCTACCTGGGATTTCGTCTTAGAGGAGCCCAATCAATTTTACAAATTACGCTGCACCACAAAAAAATATTTTTTTCGTGTTTCCTGCACCATATTAGTCAAATTATATTTATTTTATGCTAAAAAAAATGAAAATGACAATAAAAATGTTTTATTAGCTCTAGTTTCTGTGATACATAGTAGGTATAACGTTATCGTGATCTTTTTACTTTTCTCTTGTATGCGAGTTCCGGAGCATCCCTACACACAAACCAACAGTAATCCGCTAGCATAGCTTCATTCCAACGACCCTGATATCTTCGTTCCATTACAGAAATATCCTGGTGGAACCTTTCCCCATGTTCATCACCAACAGCACCACAATTGTGAGGAAAGAAGTCTAGGTGGGAGTGGAGAAAATGGATCATTAGGGACATGTTACATCCGAGTTGATGGTATTTTTCCAGGAGTATTTTTACTAAGTGACTGTAGTTTTCATCTCTTTTGTTTCCTAAAAATCCACGAATCACTCCCTTCAGAGCTTCCCAGGCTTCCTTTTCTTTCCCCTCCAAAACTTCGTCAAACGCAGGATCCCAAACAAGTTGACGAATTTGTGGCCTGACAAAAATACCCTCTTTAACCTTTGCATCACTTAGTTTCGGGAATTTGTCTCTCAAATACCCAAAAGATTGTCCATCTTTGTTCATACTTTTGACAAAATTCTTCATTAAACCCAATTTAATATGTAAGGGTGGAACAAGTGGCTCAGCAACGATATTTTTTTCGTAAGTATTGAGATTTCTTGCAGGCCAGTCTGCTCTTATGTAATGTGAACTTCTGTCTCTACTATCCCACATACACAAAAAGCAGCAGTATTTAGTGTACCCTAATTGCATTCCCAAAAGTATAGCAATGACTTTTAGATCACCACAAATTTTCCACTTGTGTTCATTGTAATTGATTGATTCGAGGAGAGTTTTCATGTTAATGTAAGTCTCTTTCATGTGAACTGCATGGCCAATAGGAATAGAAGGAAGACGGTTTCCGTTATGCAGTAATACAACTTTTAAGCTTAGCTTAGATGAGTCGATGAATAACCTCCATTCTGTTGGATCATAGTTCATTTTGAGACAATTCATTAATCCATAGACGTCGATACAAACAACAAGATTGGTATTCTTTTCAAAAAAAGAGAGCAGGTTTCGCTGACGTTTTCTATACTGTGAAACTCTGACATCGTGTTGGAGAAGATTCCACTGCTGTAGTCTTGACCCTAGAAGTTCTGCCTTCTCCTGTGACAAGTCTAGATCTCGAATGAGATCACTTAATTCTGCTTGACTCAATCTGTGTGGTGTTACTAGTGTATCATCTCTTACCTCAAAATCAGGGTCATTTGATGTGAAACGCTTATTTGCTTCTTGTTCTTCTTCTTCTTCCATTTGTACCTCATTTCTACCTTCATTTTCCAAATCATAAATTTCTGGTGGGGTAGGAACTGGTAAACTATCCGAATGAGGAATAGGTCGAATGGCAGATGGAAGATTCGGATATTTAACTGTTGCCCTTTTCTTCATTGACAATCCTGCTTTTATGGGCGGAGTTGAGCAGAAATAGCAGTCATTTTTATGGTTTTTAGGCTTCCTACATACCATAGGCACAGCAAAAGCCAAAAATCTTTTTTTATTTTTCAGCCATTCTCTAAGTATAACCGAACATTGGTTACAGCATATGTGTGGAACCCATGACTTATCCTGGTCCCCTACCTTCATATCAAAGTAATGTTGGTAAGCAGTTTTCACAAGAGGCGTGATATTTCGCTTCTGTGATGAAAATGTTATTTCACCACATATGTAACAAAAATTGTCTACTGAATTTACACAATTCCTTGGCATTTTGATTTATATTAATAATTCCGCACTAGTTAAACAATAGGAAACTCACATAAATCACTTCACTAGTTATAAACATAACCTACAAACATTATGTCAGTTTACAGGTATGCCAAATGTCATATACAAAATTTTCCAAAAAATTAAAATTTACACCCTTAAGAAACAACATACAACTTTATCTCCTAAACAAGAGCTAATATGTAATTTTTAATGTCATTTTCGAATTCAGCGGTTGAAAATACATAAGTATTAGCTAATTTTGAGTTAGTTTTGTCAGTTTACAGGTATGCCAAATGTCATATACAAAATTTTCCAAAAAATTAAAATTTACACCCTTAAGAAACAACATACAACTTTATCTCCTAAACAAGAGCTAATATGTAATTTTTAATGTCATTTTCGAATTCAGCGGGTGAAAATACATAAGTATTAGCTAATTTTGAGTACGAAACATTTTCATTGTTGCGCAGTGTTATCTAAGATAAAATAATGTAATGTAAATGAGTCGCCTATTTCCAAAAAACCCTATATCCATTTAAAAACCATGGATTTAGGGGTTTTTGGAAATAGGTGACTCAAATATAAATGCATATATTTTAATATACAAAGCATTATTAACAAGTGTTTCCAGTTCTTGTATAAGCATGAAGTGAAATTTCGAGCTCAGAATAGAGAAAATAAAAAAGTCGTTAAAAGCTTCAAATTGAACGATATTCAAAAATAATGATTGCCTGAAAATGTACAGCGTATGTATTAGAATATGTATACTTTTTGTTATACGGTTTGGTTTTTCATTATATGTTTAGTAATTTCTCAACATTCTCTGTTAACTTCATAATAATGGTACGTATAGGTGTCAAAATCAAACACAATTTGTTTGTAAGAAGGGTCAAAAATTTCGAAAAATGTTCAATAAAGTTCAGATTTTAGAAAGATTGAATGTTTAGACTTTTTGTGCGATAAGAAGTAAACCTCGCCGACAACACAGTAAGACACTAAACGCAAAATACATAAAAAATGAGAAATATTATCAACTATTAGGCAATTTGTTTAAAATTACCAAATAATAATATATAATAATAATATTAGGAATCATATACTGGATTTTTCATCTAAGTATACTTTTACATAATAGTATCCCATATGATAATTTGCAAAACTAATCAAACCTAAGTAGTAAATTTTGAACTTCACCATATTTAAGTATTTTATACGCCTGGTGCATATCACTTAACTCATGTAGTGGAGTTTTTCTTATCCTTAATATTACTAAATTATATACGATATTGTAGCTACAGTATGCAGAAAATAACACCAAGGAGAGAATAATTTCCAGCTTTAATCTATCAATTAACCAACAGAAAATGCAATGAGTTGTTTATTAGAATTTTGCTAGTAGATATCGTAGAGAATTGATAGTAAATTAAAATAATTCTGTATCAAGAATCATTTTCTGATGCATGTAAACAATTAATTGCGATTAATTTGTAATTTTCATAATTTAATAATTTTAATTTGCATCCGGTGGTTAGATCTGTCAAATCGTTCACTCTTTAAGTAGGCTAGTACTTTTTAAACAACTCTGTATATTGATAATGAAGGTTGAAATTAAATTACACTTGGTTTGTTTCACAATTTTTTACTTTACTATTTACTCGACTAGTTTCGCGTTTTACAGCATTATCAGGAGTGTATATTTTATCTGAACCAAAACTTGGAATTATGAGTATCAGAAATAACCATACACAATGAAACACTTTTAACTTTGTTTGTATAACACGTTTTATTTAATGTGACTGCAGTTTCGACAAATTTAGCTTGTCATTATCAAACATGGAGTAACTTAAACTAGAGGTTTTACAGGTATATATACACAATTACAAGACAGCGGTAAAAATGGGGGTGTACATTAGGTCAACCTGGTCGTTAATTAAGGGAATTCCCGGATTAGCGCGGGCTTTGTGTATCTCTAATGCTTCTAGCAAATTCATTTTACGACCCTTTTCGGCATGATGGATTATGGTAAGTACATCTTTTTCAAAAGTGTGATTTTCGTCTAAAAGGTGTTTTGCAAAAGACGACTTATCACTCTGTTTAAGCCGAAAAGAGCGCAAATGTTCCCTCAATCTTATGTTGAAATTACGACCAGATTGGCCAATGTATATCCCTTGACAATCTGCGCAAGTTAATTTATATATTCCGGATTTATTAAATTTATCTAATTTTGTTTTACTATTAAAGATATGGTTATTGATTTTACAGTACGGTTTAAATGCAACTTGAATATTATGCTTTTTTAGGATATTTTTAACTTGAAAACTGACATTACCAAAATAAGTTAACGATTTATATTTAATTGTTTCTTTTTCAAATGATATTCCAGCGTATAATAGATGTTTGATGTTATTAAATTTCTGTTTTTTAAGAAGTCTATCAACCAAATCACAACCATAACCATTGTTAATAGCCATAGCTCTAATCAAGTTAATTTCCTTCCTTCAATGGATATGGTTGTGATTTGGTTGATAGACTTCTTAAAAAACAGAAATTTAATAACATCAAACATCTATTATACGCTGGAATATCATTTGAAAAAGAAACAATTAAATATAAATCGTTAACTTATTTTGGTAATGTCAGTTTTCAAGTTAAAAATATCCTAAAAAAGCATAATATTCAAGTTGCATTTAAACCGTACTGTAAAATCAATAACCATATCTTTAATAGTAAAACAAAATTAGATAAATTTAATAAATCCGGAATATATAAATTAACTTGCGCAGATTGTCAAGGGATATACATTGGCCAATCTGGTCGTAATTTCAACATAAGATTGAGGGAACATTTGCGCTCTTTTCGGCTTAAACAGAGTGATAAGTCGTCTTTTGCAAAACACCTTTTAGACGAAAATCACACTTTTGAAAAAGATGTACTTACCATAATCCATCATGCCGAAAAGGGTCGTAAAATGAATTTGCTAGAAGCATTAGAGATACACAAAGCCCGCGCTAATCCGGGAATTCCCTTAATTAACGACCAGGTTGACCTAATGTACACCCCCATTTTTACCGCTGTCTTGTAATTGTGTATATATACCTGTAAAACCTCTAGTTTAAGTTACTCCATGTTTGATAATGACAAGCTAAATTTGTCGAAACTGCAGTCACATTAAATAAAACGTGTTATACAAACAAAGTTAAAAGTGTTTCATTGTGTAATTAACATGTATAACGAAGTAGAAGCCTCCACAATACAGAATTAAATAACCATACACTATTAATGTACTTCCTAAAAGTTATTTAATTAAAATTATGGAATATCAACACGTATAAGTTATTTTTTGTGTTAGGCATCTAAGATAATCGTCAATCTGATGTTTGTTACGAGAGAAGAGCACCGGGTGTACAAATATGTAACATGAAACATCTTACGACAAGAGGCCCCTCAATAACGAAACCGGATGGGCCTACATAAAACCTCACTTATGTTCATATTCGCGCATAAAAAGCCGACTTTATCCCCAAAATAAATAACAGTTAAGTTGCAGAGAGGAAAAAAGGGTAAAGTGCGCCGTCATTGAGATCCCAATATTAAAATGATAATAGTGAAAATTAGTAAACGAAGTGATATACACGTATTAATAAAATCCTGAAATAATAATACATACAAGGAATTTGTTTGGTTTAGGTATACATAGCACGATTTACTAGGATACATTTTCAGAAATTTGTTGTATTTATTATAGCTTGCTTGCAATTTAAAGTTTGTAACCAATGTTTTCAATCCCAGATTAAGCATGAAGTAAAATTTCGAGTTTAGAAAAGCCTTAAAATTTGGTTTGGTCGCTCCGCGAAGCGGAGCGACCAAACCAAATTTTCAGGCTTTTCTAAACTCGAAATTTTACTTCATGCGCCACGCGTATAAAACACTGATCTAAAGTGAAGTTGAAAACATATTGCTAAGGATTAATTTCATGTTAATTTATTGTACAAACATTTATATGGAATATGTAAAGGTATACCTACAATAAAAAATCCTTGTGTATAGGGATTTTTTCCTTTAAGTATATTTACAAACTTACACCAAATCGTCCGTATTTTGAAAAGGAAAGATTTGATTTTATGAAATAAACATTTATAAAAAAGTATGAATTATGAAATCAAACATAAACAGTGTATTTTGAACTGCATATTTAATCAGCAATATATACGCGTGGCGCATGAAGTAAAATTTCGAGTTTAGAAAAGCCTGAAAATTTGGTTTGGTCGCTCCGCTACGCGGAGCGACCAAACCAAATTTTAAGGCTTTTCTAAACTCGAAATTTTACTTCATGCTTAATCTGGGATTGGAAACATTCGTTACGAACTTCAAATTGCAAGCTAAGCGGAGCGACCAAACCAAATTTGCAGCCTTTCCTAAACTCAAAATGTAACGTCATGCTTAACTCTTTGCTGCACGAGATTTTACACATTTTAAAGTGCCTAGTTGCACGAAAAAAATAAAATAAAAAATATATATTTTTTTAAGTTTATTCCAAGAAATAACAACAAAACAAAGTATATCAGATAAAAAAAAAATAAAAAAATATTGCCAAAGTGTCACTTACAAGGTGGTCTATATTTTGCAGCATTGTGCAACTAGCAACAATACCTACAAATATTGTTTTCAACAAACAGGTAAATAATTAACATTAATTATTGTTATGATATTTATTGTTATGATATTTTTGAAATCAAGTTTTATTTTTTCCGAGGCATAACGCGACATCACATACCGAACAAGCCCAATCAGATCGAACAGGATTTGCCTTTGTACTGCAAAGTGCACATCTTCTGCGGGTGGATCTAAGTGGTTGGTGGGATGATGAAGTGAATCTTACTTCTGGAGGCACCTTGCGACTCTTCTTCTGAATAGCTTCCCCATAAGTTTCTTCTTTTCTTTTAAGATATACCAGTTTCTCCGCAAGTAAACCATCTATTACTCTTCGTATAAATTCCTTTAGGGTTATAGGTGCCAATTTCTTTAGTTTATATAATATATAATTATTTACAACAGAGCAATCTAAAAAAATGCCAAAAGATTCTCATCCACCATTTTTTGCTTTTTCTGTCTATTTGGTAAGTTGATTTAAGTTGGTCGAATCTATCGACACAATTCATATTTTTATTATATTCTATTAGAGCGTTTGGGCATGGAACTTGTTTTGACGATCCGTCTTTTTCTCGCCTCTTTTTCTCGCCTTTTCACTTCGTTAATGGCTTGTGGATCATGAAAGTTCGAAAGTATGTGTACGGCTCGCTTGTCTTTCCATTTCACAATTCTATTCTATTTCTATTGAAAGTGAGTGGGTAGTTATGCTACCCTCCACTGCGACCGCAAGGATCTATTGTGGCTCACAATTAAGGTCGAACATCCGACCTTACAACTCACCTTCCAAGTCCATCTTCTTGATGAAGTCAAGGATCTTGTCAGGTGAAGTTTTTTCCAGGTCCTTCAGGTTTAGCTTCGGTGTGCCAAACACCGTGGTCCTGATCTGGTCGCCAGCTGGACAGGCACATATGACGTGCTCTGCTGTTTCATCATCCTCTAGGCATAGGCGGCACTCAGTGGTGTCGCTTAGTCCTAGTTTATTAACAATACTAATACCATCATTGCTTATGTTATATTCTCCTTGTTTCAGGTACTTATCTTCTTTTAGTTTAGGCAGGTTTTTTCGGTTTGCCACCACTGTGCCACAGGCATATATACATTTTTCATTTAGTTCCTGCAGTAAATTGTAACTTGTAAAATAGTTGTCAAAATATAAGCAATGGTGTTTCTGCTCCAAACCTTCCATTAGACGTAATACTACCTTTTCTCCTAGTCCATATTCTACATAGTCTTTTGTTTTTCCTGTGTAAATATCGAAGTCACACAAGTAGCCCTCACTGTCAGCTAAAGCCCAAACTTTATAGCCTCGTTTGATAGGTTTTTTTGGCATGTATTGTTTGAGTGCACTTCGTCCTTTAAATTTTATCATTGATTCGTCTATAGAAATGCAGCGATGGAGTTTGTAATATTTCTTAAAATTCTTCTTTAATTCAGATATAAATGGACGTATTTTGTATAGTCTGTCGTAGTTTGCATTGTTTTTGCTTGGCATTGATGAATTATCATTCAAGTGGATATGGTTTAGAAGCCAACTGAATCTATTGACAACCATGAATTGTGAAACGTATGAATCGTGCAAATCTTCGCTTACCGACCAGTAATCACGGTAGCTAGGTAACCTTTTGATACCCATAAGTAGATTAAGCCCAATAAAGCTTTTTATTTCAGCAAGAGTTGTCTGTGAGTAGCGCTTATTCGTAAGTTGACGTTCTTGTTCAGCATAAAGATTAGTTTTAAAAGTAATATTATTCAATATTTCGTCTGTGACTAGTAGATGAAATAGCTTATATGGTGTACAATTAATGCTGTCAAGTTCCTCAACTTCGTCTGCTAAGCCACATTGTGACTGGAAATCACAAGGTGGTCTTATTAAGGAAATATTTCCAATTTCCCAAGAAATATTACCTCCTTTCTGTTGAGGTAACGAGTTTGTACGTACAAATGCAGATAGGGGTATATCATCCTCAGAATCTTCTGACTCAGGTACAGCACCGATCTCCTCAATATTTTCATTTTCTTCAACATCTGTATCTCCGTCTTCCGATTCTGAACCACTCGGTATGTCGTCAGGTAGATCAGTACTATATATCAAAGTATATGCTTCATCAGAAGTTAATTCAGCTAAATTAATAAATTTATTAGGGTCTATCTGTGACAATAAATTTTAAAATAAATTGTACCTAGCGGCCTAGTGGTTCATAATTGGGACTCACCAAAAATAAATAATTACAATTAATTCAATGTAAATTTTTATTACAATCATAATAAATACTAACTAGTGATATAAATAAACAATTCTATACAATGATATTATAATAAATAAACATACCTTAGTTTCTGTTCAATATTGAAATTAATATACACAATAAACTCACTTTCTCACAAAAACACTGCATGTGTACAGTCTATCTGTAACAATAAATTTTAGAATAAATTGTACCTAGCGGCATAGTGGTTCATAATTGGGACTCACCAAAAATAAATAATTACAATTAATTGAATGTAAATTTTTATTACAATCATAATAAATACTAACTAGTGATATAAATAAACAATTCTATACAATGATATTATATTAAATAAACATACCTTAGTTTCTGTTCAATATTGAAATTAATATACACAATAACATCACTTTCTCACAAAAACACTGCATGTGACGTTGAATGTTTGATAACTAAAGAGCGGGATCTCTTTCAGTTGGTAATGGAACTATGAAAAAGAGGTTAGGATACGTGGTTCATAATTCCCGTCGCTGTTCAGCTTCCTACATACATATTTGTAAGTGGTCTATTCTGTGGACCGATGTGTCACAGACTGCTTGAATTTGGTGGTTCAAATATGCAGCAAAGAGTTAATCAGGTAATGGAAACACTCGTTTAAGAGTTCAAATTGAAGGTTTTTATAAAAACACTTTTATAAAAACACTAAATACACTGAAAATTTACAGCGTATACACCGGGATATGTAAGTAAATTTATATCGAAAAATCCCTGTATAATGTTCTTTTAATAATTCTTCAATAAAAGTGACACAGTTTTATATAAATGCTCAGTATAATAGTGACGATAAATAGAGGATAATGTGCTCCAGTAAGACTTTATTTCACATTATCCTCTATCCTCCTAATAGTTATTTATGTAACTAGTTTGTGAGATAGGGTTTTGTGAAGTAGGGCTTTTTCTCTAAAGACCATTATTAACTCTCTGATTTTTGATAAGGTGCATTATTATCATTTACAGTACCTTTATGGAGGTCTTGAAACGAAAAAAAAATAATAATCGAGTATAAAATAAGAAAATCCAATCTTCGTGGAGGTCCCGAAATGATGATAGCGATAATACCGAAGGAAGTCATCGCGATGATGATATAAGAGAGAGAAAGAGTGAGATGAAAAAAATAAAAATTAATAATCCGCCTCCGCGTTTCGTGTTTTTTGAGAGTCAGAGGTGCGCGCTTAATTGATGCTTCTCACCTCCGGAGGACGTTTTTATCTTCCGCTCGGAGAATTATTGTGTATGCACTCCGGGTACGTGTGTGGCTTGTAATTATTAAGATTTTTATCCTGTAAATTGGTTTTCGGCGCAACTGGGTTATCGTCACCGTTGCATCTCTCTCAATGGGTTTTCGTTTAAATCAGCCGAATCGCTGATGTAATGAGCTTTGTTGGATATACATGTACCTACGTAATTCATACATTGTTGCATTCATGAAATTTCAACCATAAAATCAAAAGCCAAACAAAAAACACGTGTCTGCCCAATTAGGTTTTTCAATTTGATCAATGCTTTGATTCACTTGTCAAGTGAAATAATATTATTTCAAGTATTTGACAAAATGAACTAGATTTTACACTGTTAGTAATATTTTCAAAGTATTTAATAATCGTTGAAAGAGGGTTTCCAGCTCTAGATTAAGCATGAAGTTAATATTTCAAGGTTAGAAAAGCCTAATAATTTGGATTGTTGGCGTAGCGAAGCGGAACAGAACAAATTTTTCCATATTCTTAATATTTAAATCATCATATCTCATTATTATATTTTGACATTTTCAACAGTATTCTAAAATTTTGATTAATTCAACCGAATTTAACTATCAATGATGTCTGACAGGGAAAGTGCAGGATGATCACATTAACTGATTATCAAGCAAGCTATAAAGTTTGAATTTAGCACTTCATGAATCTTGACGCTTAATTGACAAATCAAATAATTTGACTTAATTATGTCACAGATATCAAATACTGCTAACTGCAAAAAAAAAACGGAGCCTTCTGCAATTATAAATTCATTTGATCGCCCGGTACTATGATGAACACATCATCAAAATTATTACGGTATTTATTTGATTTCTGGATATTGTATTCTCCACTCCTTGATTAAGCATGAAGTATAGAGAGTTTTATGTAACACCGAACATTTTCATAACGAGAATTTTTCTATAAAGTATCCATATGCATACGTTGCACATTTTTCGATGCTCGGTTTAATAAAAGAATCCAATTTGAAGCTTTAAGCGAGTGTTTTCCACTCCCAGGCTAAGCATGAAGTAAAATTTCGAGTTTAGAAAAGCCTGAAAATTTGGTTTGGTCGCGTAGCGCGAAGCGCGGAGCGGCCAAACCAAATTTTCAGGCTTTTCTAAACTCGAAATTTTACTTCATGCGCCACCGGTACAAAACACTGATTCAATGTAAAGTTTAGCGGTGGGTTTTAAACTTCGTAATATGTCAGTGTTTTGTGCCAGTGGCGCATGAAGTAAAATTTCGAGTTTAGAAAAGCCTGCAAATTTGGTTTGGCCGCTCCGCGCTTCGCGCTACGCGACCAAACCAAATTTTCAGGCTTTTCTAAACTCGAAATTTTACTTCATGCTTAGCCTGGGAGTGGAAAATACTCGCTTAAAGCTTCAAATTATTTTTTTTAATAAACTAAGCATAGAAAAATGTGCATAGCATGCATATGGATACTTCAAAGAAAAATTCTCGTTATGAAAATGTTCGGTGTTACATAAAACTCTCTGTATATATTTCAGGTTTTTCTAAACTCGAAATTTTACTTCATGCGCCACCGGTACAAAACACTGATTCAATGTAAAGTTTAGCGGTGGGTTTTAAACTTCGTAATATGTCAGTGTTTTGTGCCAGTGGCGCATGAAGTAAAATTTCGAGTTTAGAGAAGCCTGCAAATTTGGTTTGGCCGCTCCGCGCTTCGCGCTACGCGACCAAACCAAATTTTCATACTTTTCTAAACTCGAAATTTTACTTCATGCTTAGCCTGGGAGTGGAAAACACTCGCTTAAAGCTTCAAATTAATTTCTTTTAATAAACTTAGCATAGAAAAATGTGCAACGCATGCATATGGATACTTCAAAGAAAAATTCTCGTTATGAAAATGTTCGGTGTTACATAAAACTCTCTGTATATATTTCAGGCTTTTCTAAACTCGAACTTTTACTTCATGCGCCACCGGTACAAAACACTGATTAAATGTAAAGTCTAGCGGTGGGTTTTAAACTTCGTAATATGTCAGTGTTTTGTGCCAGTGGCGCATGAAGTAAAATTTCGAGTTTAGAATAGCCTGAAAATTTGGTTTGGCCGCTCCGCGCTTCGCGCTACGCGACCAAACCAAATTTTCAGGCTCTTCTAAACTCGAAATTTTACTTCATGCTTAGCCTGGGAGTGGAAAACACTCGCTTTAAGCTTCAATTTAATTTCATTTAATAAACTAAGCATAGAAAAATGTGCAATGCATGCATATGGATACTTCAAAGAAAAATTCTCGTTATGAAAATGTTCGGTGTTACATAAAACTCTCTGTATATATTTCAGGCTTTTCTAAACTCTAAATTTTACTTCATGCGCCACCGGTACAAAACACTGATTCAATGTAACGTTTAGCGGTGGGTTTTAAACTTCGTAATATGTCAGTGTTTTGTGCCAGTGGCGCATGAAGTAAAATTTCGAGATTAGAAAAGCCTGAAAATTTGGTTTGGCCGCTCCGCGCTTCGCGCTACGCGACCAAACCAAATTTTCGGGCTTTTCTAAACTCGAAATTTTACTTCATGCTTAGCCTGGGAGTGGAAAACACTCGCTTAAAGCTTCAAATTAATTTCTTTTAATAAACCAAGCATAGAAAAATGTGCAACGTATGCATATGGATACTTCAAAGAAAAATTCTCGTTATGAAAATGTTCGGTGTTACATAAAACTCTCTATATATATTTCAATCATTTCTAAACTTGAAATATTTAGTTTGTGCGTCAGGCATGTAAAACACTGATTATGTATGAAGTTCGAAATACAGGGTGTCCAGGGAGGAATCTGCCAAACTTCAGAAGTGTATTACTTAGGCCATTGTAAGCAAAAAAGTTATAACATTAAAATCACACCTCGTATCTGCAATAATTTTAAAATTTATAATTTATTGATGGCTAGGGGGGCAAGTGCCCCCTTAGCTACACATCCATAGACAATTATCACATTCCCTATTCCCTAGACCAATTAATTTCACGTCAATTACACGATCGGTTAATTATCATATCTATGTACTAGTTACCACTTTACGTACATCACAAACATCCATTTCTCGCTCGTTTCGTCTAATTGTTGAAAATTGTTAATAATTACGAGACTCACAAGATCCTCGGCAATTCGCGTATTTCAGTCGTCGCACTGACACGGGTAGAGTATGTGTGCGTCTGTCTGTTTGAGTAACGATGAAATAATTTATTAGCAGACACGGAATGATTAAGTGAGCTTAATGGACCGACACATAGAGTCCTGATGAAATTGGTGTGTCGTGTATAATAATTAGAATAATTAGAAGGGCGTATTTAATTAAATTTAATCATTACGAATGGATGTGTTTAGGTTTATAGCATGAGGGATTTTCATAGATATGTATGTTTGCCGGAAGGAATTTGTACACTGAAAAAATATTCGAGATTGTCAAGTAACGTGTTTATATCAAACATTTTAACAAGTTAGAATATTAACATCTTTTTACAAATTGTGTCAATATCACGCTAGAAATAAATTCAAACTAAATTTTAATAATAAACAATTAAAATTGTGAAAACTATTAATGATTTCGATAGCTAACGCCATCTAATGCTTCATAGTGGCATCGTCAGTGACACGAATGCACAAAGTGCATATACAGGTCACTGTTTCGTCGAACGAACGAGCAGAACTCTGTGAAACCAGAAAACAAATATCAAAATTCTATCTGGTGCCGGAATACTGAACACAAATTCAATTTTGAATTAAAATTGTATTTGAGTTCAGTATTCCACGGACTTCAAGGTCCTCTTCAGTGTGGTCCCGACCCAGTGCTGAGGAATACTGAACATTTCTGACTATATCAATATTAGATGGCGTTAGCTATCGAATTCATTTAGTAATAAACAATTAATCTAACATAAAAAAAAATATGTCAGCAATAACAATTTATAGCCTCTGATAATTCATTTTATGGCTTATGAAACTACCCCTATTACATTTTTTTCCGGGCGAAGTAAATAATAAGGGATTTAGTAACAAATAAGTGGTCGAGCAAGGGTAATAAAATCGGACGTAAAGTCATAATCCGTGCAGTTTGATTAAACATGTTCACGTGGAGGCACTAAATTTTTTACTGCCCCCCGCCCAGGGACAGGAACTACCCTCTCTAGCGACGATCTCTGCAGTTTCATCCCCATCTGTCGCCCTTTAATAAAACAAAAGTATACGCGATATTCGCCTCGCATATGCTCACTATTAAAATTATTTATTGAAATGCGTAAAGATCGAAATAAATGTTTATTTTTAGTGGCGGATTTTACGTCGCGTGTTTTAGAAGATGGTCGTGTGAGAAAAGTTACGAGTGCTTAAAATTACATTGGAGGTGTTTTTTTCTTAATTTAATTAAATTGTAATAACTAAATTTATTCGAGTTTTATCTTTCTCGTATAGAAAAACAGGAATTCTCAAAAAATCAACTACGAGAGTTTTGTGAATTTTCACGTTTTTGAACTACATAAGTACGAAAAAACAGTTTTAAAAATAATTATGTCTATGTCAATCTGTCTGCCTGTCTGTCTGTCTGTCTGTCTGTCTGTCTGTCTGTCTGTCTGTCTGTTTCTGTGTCAGTTAATACGGTAATTCATAAACGCAATTACACTCCATTCATTTTAAGAAAAATGTAACTAGAAGCCTGGTTTATACGGCTAAAATGGCGGAATCTGGTGACATTTTTGGCCGTGGAATTTAAAATTTTAGTTACTTTCAAGATTACCTTAATGTTTCTTATAAAATCAGAAAATTGTACCTAAATATTAAAAATTATTCAATCAGAATATTTAGAATGGGATAATTAACAAAAATGTATTGAAATTGTGAATTTGAAATAAAATCACGAAAGCTAAACTAGCATGTTGTTATTGGAGTCATTAATATCATTCTAATGAGTGTCTTCCACTCCCAGATTAAGCAGGAAGTAAAATTTCGAGTTTAGAAAAGCCTGAAAATTTGGATTTGCCGGGGCGCGCGGGCGAAGCGAGTCGCGCCCCGGCAAATCCAAATTTTCAGGCTTTTCTAAACTCGAAATTTTACTTCATGCGCTAGGCGTATAAACCACTGAAATATTGTGAAATTGAAAATACTTTTGTCAGCGCTAAATTTTTAATCTTTCCTCAGCAGATTATTTTTAATATTGATTTATCAGTATATTTATAATTTCACAATACTTCAGTGTTTTATACGCGTGGCGCATGAAGTAAAATTTCGAGTTTAGAAAAGCCTGAAAATTTGGATTTGCCAGGGCGCGACTCGCTTCGCTCGCGCGCCCCGGCAAATCCAAATTTTCAGGCTTTTCTAAACTCGAAATTTTACTTCATGCTTAATTTACCCCCTTATTTTGTAAAACAATGTATTTATTCACTGACTACCCCGATTGAAACATTATTCAATAAATCTATTAATACCGGGGTGTTTCCTACTTTTTGGAAACATTCTTACATCAACCCTATTTTCAAAGAGGGCTCGAGGGAAGTCATACAAAATTATAGGGGAGTTTCTATCCAGTCCGCAATTCCTAAAATGCTAGATAAACTAATATCTGATCAACTCATTTGGTGCTGCAGGAATATTATTTGTGACGAACAACATGGATTTTTGAAGGGCAGGTCTACAACGTCTAATTTGCTTTCCTACCAGATGTATCTGATGAGTGCTTTGGAAGGGGGTCGTCAGGTTGATTCTGTTTACACTGATTTTTCCAAAGCCTTCGATCGTGTTAGTCACTCTGTTCTCTTAAATAAACTTGAAGGCTTGGGATTTAGTGATTTTGTGACAAAATGGTTCGCAAGCTATTTACGGGAACGTAAACAGTTTGTTAAGATTGATAACTTCGTCTCCAGAGCAATCAACGTTACATCTGGGGTCCCCCAGGGCTCACACTGTGGGCCAATTCTGTTCTTGATCTTTATAAATGACATTGGGAGTTATATTAAAAATAGTCAATTTCTGATGTTTGCTGATGATGTTAAAATATTCAAAGTAATTGAGAGAAGTTCGGATCATGCGCTTTTACAATCTGATTTATATAACTTGGCTAATTGGTGCGCATGCAATCATCTTCATCTCAATTTGAAAAAATGTATGTCAATTTCTTTTTGTCGCCATAGCAATAATAGTAAGTTTGAGTATTCAATTAATGATAATAAATTGCCCCTGGTCGAGACAGTGCGTGATTTGGGTATTATATTTGATTCTCGCTTAAATTTTGTTACCCATTTGAATAAGATCTCTAGTAAAGCTCTTTCTATGCTCGGTTTCATTAATAGATTTTCGAAACACTTTGGCGTGGATACGTTCAAAACCCTTTACGTCAGTTTGGTAAGGCCACATTTGGAATATTGTTCTGCAATTTGGTCTCCTTACCACAACTGTAACATTGAAATCATTGAAAAAGTTCAGAATAGGTTCTTACTACTAGTATCTTTTAAAATGGGGATCGCACGCATTGACTATAGTCGGTCACACATATTGAATTGTCTTAATTTAAAATCTTTAGAATATAGAAGAATATCACTTGACTTATGCTATGGGTTCAAACTGATTAATGGACATGTCAATTGCAGTTTTTTATTATCATTGTTGAACTTTAATTTTTTTTTTAACAACTCCAGTTCGTTGTAGGCCCTTATTTCGTTTAAACTTCCATCGAACAATGTATGGTTCCCATAATCCTGTAGCACGTATAATGCGGTATTGTAATGTCCTTATGTTGTATCCCAACTTTTACATTTTTAGTAATTCTTATAGTGTATTCAAACGCCATTTACAGTTTATAAATCTGGATATTGTTAATTAGTATACTTTTGTTTGTTGTATTATATTTCTCACTCTATTTATATGTTTTTCAAAGTAATGTTATGTTTATATTATATCACTATCTTAATTGTGTATTGATGTATAAAGGAGATTTCCGTTGATAAATGAATAAATAAATTTGGGAGTGGAAGACACTCATTAAAATGATATTAATGACTTTAATAGAAACATATCAGTATAGCTTTAATAATTTTCTTTAAAATTCACAATTTTCACAAATTTTCAGGCTTCTCTGAAATCGAAATTTTACGTCATGCTTAATCAAGGAATGCAAAGACTCGTTCGAAACTTCAAATTAAAAGAGATAATGAAATGCCTGAAATTTTACAGCACATACATCGGAATATGTATACATAATAGGTACAGGCACAGGCTTCTACACAAAAATAGAATATGATTATTATTCGCCGCATTTCTTTAAGTATTGACCGAAAATGTATCAAATATAAATTGTACATAATTAAATAAACTTCGCAATATTTAAAAATATTTTAAATAAAAGTTGTACATAATTTTACAGTTGTTTAACCGATAATATATGTTGTTTTGTTTTTCAGACAAATTATGATAATCAAAACAAGGTCAAACCGCAGAGATGAGCCTACCCCAAATCCGGTTCGGTTGGGATCCGGGGTTTCGGGCAAAAACCGCATAAGGGCGGAATATTAATCAGAAATTAGGCCTAAGTAGAGACCCTCCCGAACGCCACTAATTAATACTTGTCCCCCCTAATTTATCGGCGCGAAAGGTGTCCCGTTTACGATTTACATATTTCTTGCGTTAATCCCGCTATAATTAAGACGCTCGAAAAAGAGATAGAGAGAGAAAATCGTAAAAGCCGACCACGTGTAATCGTTTTCATAACACATCACATAAATTCGACAAGTGAAGTCGGCAAAGATAAATATAGAAAGCTTCTCGGGTGTCTAATTTTAATCCACCGGCCAGATTTTACCCGTCGTAATTTTTTTTGTGAATGTTTAAAAAATGTAATTCTTAAACGAAAGAAATATAGAAACTTAAAAAGTATTACAGTGGTTCAAAAAAAGATTAGCTTAAATGATAAATTTAATTTCATATAAATTTACGTTAAAGAAAAAACCTCAATAAAATACAAATACTTAAACAAAACACTTAATGATTTTCAACTAATTGTGTATTTTACGACAATTGTTTCGCAACGTTGTTGCTTCTTCAGGTGAAGAACTTATAATATATTATAAGTTCTTCACCTGAAGAAGCAACAACGTTGCGAAACAATTGTCGTGAAATACACAATTAGTTGAAAATCATTAGGTGATTTATTTAAGTGATCATGGATTTTCAAAAATTAAATGCCTCAACTATATACGATAAAATACAAATAGATGAAAATATAATATATAAAATTACGAACATGTTTTTGTGTGTGTACTTTATTTTCGTAATTATATAGTGTGCAAACTATAAGAAGTGTAAGCTTATTTTCTCGAATTTCAATATTTTTGAATTGGAATTATTCTTACATGAAAATACTTCATCTGATTTTTTTCAGCCATCTCTGGAAGACTTTTTCTAAAATCTCTCCAGGCGATCTCGCCTTAAGGTATGGGTATAATGTGCATTAATTATCAACTAAAATTGAATGTAATAATAAACATAATCATATTCGATAACTTTCTCAATAATTATGGCCCTGGGCGAAACCAGGAATTTCACCAAGAAGGGGCAAGAGATAAGAAAATTAATAGGCATTTTTTACATTAACTGTAGCAAATTAATTAATATCATAAAAAATATACATTAATTAGTTAAAAAATTAAGAGCCTTTCTTCACATAAACTGTAGCAAATTGATGAATATCATGAAAAAAACTGTAATAATATTAATGGCAATTATATCGTATGTTCAATTAAGAAAAACCTCTAGAGTGCCATGATATAATCATTTTTTAAATTTAGGTTGGCTACACGCTTTAAGAATTGACATATAAAACGTCAGACATAATAATTATAATAACATAAAGACAATTTAACATAAAGAAAAATTGAGTTTGTCAATAGTTTGCAGAATATTTAACAAAATATAAAAACGAATTAAAATTAATATCGACTTTTTGCAAAATGTTTGTCTCATTGAGACAAGTCTCCAAATATTCATTGAAACAACTACTTCTCAAGCTAATACCCCGACAAATATTCATTGTATAATTCAATATCTGTCGTGGTATTAGCTCGAGAAGTAGTTGTTTCAATGAATATTTGGAGACTTGTCTCAATGAGACAAACATTTTTCAGAAAGTCGATATTAATTTTAATACGTTTTTATATTTTATAATTATAATACATAATTTCATCGTTGCCAACCTACAATATTTTCCATGGCACTCTAGAGGTTTTTTTTAATTGAACATACGATACTAATAAGGCTTTTAGTCATGTGTGAAAAAAACTAATCTAAAGTGGTTCAGTTATCTGTAAACCATTTTAAGTGACTACTCTCAGCCATATGCGAAACAAGTGATCTAGGGTCTTTTAGTTATTTGTGTTTTTATTTTTGTTGATAAAAAAAGATTATAGTAACAAAAAAAAATAGGACAATGCAGTTTAATTAATGTGATGAATTAAATGAAAAGTTTTCTTGTTAACGTGTCAGTACCTCTTACTACAAGAGCCAGTAGCTGTAAAAGTCAATTTCTCGGTAAGGCAGAACACGAAATCGGCCGACTCCGAGTGAAAGTGGTCTCGAATGTCCATCCATCCGTCCACACTCACAACTCGCAGCAGAAAACATTATCTCGTTAGATATACCTACCATAACGATAGGTGAGCTAGCTCACCGGCTGAATTAAACATGTCACGGCGGTCGTCTTCCCAAATGGAGGCCAGCGAACAAAACACAAAACGCATGCCTCCGTCCTTTTTCCGCTCGATTAGTTAATGAGGAGGCCTTTAATCGAAATCATTTCCAAGTCACGGGGATTAAGGAGTGGGATGAGGAAGGAAGAAAACGCGCCGCGGGGTCTTCTTCAGCTGCTGGTGGTAATCCCGTCACACTCCGCGATAAATATTCATGGCCTGTTCGAGGATTTAGCGCCCGTGCTAAGTGCATTAAAGTGACACACACAAGGATTTTTTGCACGAAATTTGACACGCTTTTATTACAAACAAAGTAATCACAGTGATACTGTAGAGAATTTATACAACTACTGTAGAAAAACTAGTACAAAAGAAAGTTAGATTAAAATCTACATAATCCTGACTTTAAACGTATAGATGGCGTATTTTTTTAATTTTGCGTTATTGTAAAAGAGCAAAATTGAGGGAGCTGAAATCCGTGATTTAAGAAAAGTGCAAGGAGTGACACGAATTTTTTTGCGTTATTTTAAAAGAGCAAAATTGTGGCAGCTGAAATCCGTTATTTAAGAAAAGTGCAAGGAGTGATACGAATGGACAGAATAAGAAATGAAGAAATTAGATCCTCACTTGAGATTGATAGTACAGGCATACTTCTTAAATGCCCATACCATCCTAGTTGTTTTTGCATCTAGCAATTGATAGAAAAACAACTATAATCTGTTTAATAACTAGGAGGAGCATTTTAAATTTCACGCGCCAAAACCTACAACTCTGATTGGCCGAGAGTGCGCCCATTTTACACTATGCTAATTACGTCATTATAAGACGCAACAGCTGACATAACCTTAATTCGAAGCGTGATCAAGTTGCAACTTTGTTTGTCTGTTTCGTAATAACCTTTTGTGCGGTGTTTCTTTAGCATAGTTAAAAGTTAGTTTTGTTTATATTGTTGTGATGGATTATGGACCCAGTAAAAACTCGGTAAAAATATCACCTTCACCTCCAAAAAAAGCGTAAGAAGTTGGATTTGGGTCACTAATATCTGTCTGAAAAATAGTGCATAATAAATATGTATAAGCAGATGATAACAGATGATCCACACATATGAAAATGACTGCTGTTGTATCAGACATTGTTGGTGCAGTAGGTGAGATATCAAATAGCATAAGAATATGCATCAAATAATAAAATGTTTAATTTTTAGGAGTTGTAAATTCCACTGTCTATCGTACCATTAGCGAATATAAGAAATTCGGAGAGATTTGTGGCCCTGAACAGCTTGGAGGACATAATTACAAGTTTTGATGACGTAGTGAAGAGATCTGTGCATAGTTTCTTTTATAAAAATGAACTGTTAACTTTGAATAAAGTTTTAAAAGAAGTAAAGGATCATGCAGGCATGCCAAACATGAGTCATTCTACCTTGTATCGTTCATGAAACAAATAAATTTTAAGTAAGATAGAGACCAGAGCTGGGCAGGATTCGAATCATTCAAGATTCGAATCCTGGATTCGAATCCTTTTAGAGGATGCAAAAGAGGCATTCGAATACTTTAGTTCAACTGGATTCGTTACATTTTTTTAAGAGGATTCGTATTTGAGTCTAAATGTGGGTGATTCGAATCCTTATAAAAGAATTCGAATTCTTGTAAGAGGATTCGAATAATTACAAATTTGAATCGTCAAAATTAATTGTTAGGAATAACATGAAAAATGTTTTTTTTGTGTTTTTAAATTTCACGTTAAATCACTGTTTTATGCGCGTGGCGCATGATGTAAAATTTCGAGTTTAGAAAAGCCCAGAAAATTTGTCTCGGGTCGCTGCGCGACCCTCGACAAATTTTTACGGGGCTTTTCTAAACTCGAAATTTTACTTCATGCTTAGTCTGGGAGTGGAAACGCTCGTTCGAAACTTCAAAGTGAATGTTTTTGTAAGAACTTTAAATGATTGAAAATGTTTCTAAAGATAATAATCTAGTTTTCAAAATTTTGTTTAATATTGTTTGAAGTGAAACTGAAATGGTAGCCACAATCTTAAATGTTAAATTTTTGCAACATTTCCTTGACTAAAGATTTTTTCCCTGGCCTTTTAATATATGTCTTTGCTGTGGGAAACCCCCATTCTGTTTAATAGTTTTCATTGTTTTTGCCATTATTTAAGTTAATTGTATAAATGTTTACGAGTTTTGTAGTTTGCCTGCTGATTTTGACAAATTTAATAATATCATATGGCTTTTTTGTTAGTGTTTTGGTCAATTTGAATATGATTCCATGACTTTTCTCTGACTTTTCCGGTTTTAATGATATTCAGTGAATTTTTTATTTACGTAAATTTCAGGCATTAGTCGATTTTATAATAGAGTTCAATTTGAAGTTTTAAACGAGTGTTTCCACTCCCAGGCTAAGCATGAAGTAAAATTTCGAGTTTAGAAAAGCCCCGTGAAAATTTGTCGAGGGTCGCGCAGCGACCCAAGACAAATTTTCGGGCTTTCCTAAACTCGAAATTTTACTTCATGCGCCACGCGTACAAAACACTCATTTGAAGTGGAGTTCAGAAACAAACAAATACATCTTTAACCAGAGTAACAGGGAGTCAGATATTTAGTCTGTTATCAACGATGAGTGGTAATAATAAATAATTAGGTTTTGAATATTTTTGTTAAAACAACCGGTAACGATATTTATATATTAATGGTTGCAAAAAAATAATAAAATCAAATTTATTCTTAAAGGATTTGTATTCGTAATTCGAAAAAACAGGATTCGAATCATATTTATCTCTTACGAATCCTTTATTCGAGTATTCGGAATTCGAATCATATTAGGTGATTCGGTGTTTCGGATTCCCACATACATTATTATATAAATTCCATATTATATTATGAACATAATGTAAATATGTTTTATTTCACAGATATATGGCGAGATACCGTATAAGCATTTTAATTGAATTGACGATATCGTTCGATGAAATAGAAAATACTTAACCACAATTGAAAAGTACAAAATGGATATTTGATTTTATTTAAATAGTAATTATGAAATTATTTAAAATTGCCGCCAAATTTATCTAGTGATATTTCTGGTAACTTTTTATAGTGTAAATTAGGCTTTGGCACTTACTCCTTCTAGTTCTTAAACAGACTATAGGATGGTATGGGCATTTAAGAAGAATGCCCGAAGAAAGGCAAACCAAATTAGTGTGGATGACAGGTGAAACGAAACAGACAGAGGAAGACCGAAAAAATAAAATTGATGTCTATCAGTATTTTCCCCCATGTTAGATACTTTATCTTTAAATTCTTTATTACGGATTCACCAATTACAAGTAATACAGTTAATTAGAAAAACAAACATAAGTTAACTAAATGAAAAGAAAACTAAATAAATCTAACGTTAATTAATAAAAATTAGATATAAGTATAATATCGCTAACATAATTCAGAAGTAATCGCATTTAAGTTCCTTTTATACGAGGTAAAAGAGAATGTAAATAAATCAAAATTCCCTTTACTAGATAAAAAATGTTACAATATCTCATCATTCTCCATTCTCCTTAACGGACCCACAAATTTTCTGGGCTTTTCTAAACTCGAAATTTTACTTCATGCGCCACGCGTATAAATCACTGATTTACAGTGAGGTTCGAATAAACATAAAATTTACAATATTTTAGTGTTTTATACGGGTGGCGCATGAAGTAAAATTTCGAGTTTAGAAAAGCCCAGAAAATTTGTCTCGGGTCGCTGCGCGACCCTCGACAAATTTTCACGGGGCTTTTCTAAACTCGAAATTTTACTTTATGCTTAGTCTGGGAGTGGAAAACACTCGTTTAAAGCTTTAAATTAAACTCGAAAAAAAAACAACGGTTAAGTTTACTCATAGTGGCAGAACGGCTATAATCTATACGAATACCACCCAAACCGAAGGAAATATACATTAATAATTTGTTTTGTACCTTTTTAATCCGTGTTATAGAATTTGCGTAATTAGGATACCAAATTACCGACGCATATTCAAGAATTGACCGAACAAGAAACAGATACAGTCTGCGGGCAGTTGAACTATTGAAGTTGGTCGAAAAACGTCTAATGAAACCTAGGGTTTGAATGGCTTTCATACATACAGAAAAAATTTCTTATAGGTAAACATATGCATAAGCTGTACATTTTCTGACATCCGTTGTTTTTTAAAAGAGTTCAATTCGAAGCCTTAAACGAATGTTTTGCACTCTCAGACTAAGCATGAAGTAAAATTTTTAGTTTAGAAAAGCCCCGTGAAAATTTGTCGAGGGTCGCGCAGCGACCCGAGACAAATTTTCTGGGCTTTTCTAAACTCAAAATTTTACTTCATGCGCCACGCGTATAAAACACTGATTTACAATGAGGTTCAAATATACATAAAATTTACAATATTTTAGTGTTTTATACGCGTTCAAGTTTAGAAAAGCCCAGAAAATTTAAACTAATGTTTTCCACTCCCAGACTAAGCATGAAGTAATATTTCGAATTTAGAATAAAAAGCCCAGAAAATTTAAACGAATGTTTTCCACTCCCAGACTAAGCATGAAGTAATATTTCGAATTTAGAAAAGCCCTGTGAACATTTGTCGAGGGTTGCGCAGCGACCCGAGACAAATTTTCTGGGCTTTTCTAAACTCGAAATTTTACTTCATGCGCCACGCGTATAAAACACTGATTTACAGTGAGGTTTGAATAAACATAAAATTTACAATATTTTAGTGTTTTATACGGGTGGCGCATGAAGTAAAATTTCGAGTTTAGAAAAGCCCAGAAAATTTGTCTCGGGTCGCTGCGCGACCCTCGACAAATTTTCACGGAGCTTTTCTAAACTCGAAATTTTAGTTTATGCTTAGTCTGGGAGTGGAAAACACTCGTTTAAAGCTTTAAATTAAACTCTAAAAAAAAACCAACGGTTAAGTTTACTCATAGTGGCAGAAAGGCTATAATCTATACGATTACCACCCAAACCGAAGGAAATATACATTAATAATTTGTTTTGTACTTTTTTAATCTGTGTTATAGAATTCGCGTAATTAGGACACCAAATTACCGACGCATATTCAAGAATTGACCGAACAAGAAACAGATACAGTCTGCGGGCAGTTGAACTATTGAAGTTGGTCGAAAAACGTCTAATGAAACCTAGGGTTTGAATGGCTTTCATACATACAGAAAAATTTTCTTTTAGGTAAACATATGCATAAGCTGTAAATTTTCTGACATCCGTTGTTTTTTAAAAGAGTTCAATTCGAAGCCTTAAACGAATGTTTTCCACTCTCAGACTAAGCATGAAGTAAAATTTTGAGTTTAGAAAAGCCCCGTGAAAATTTGTCGAGGGTCGCGTAGCGACCCGAGACATATTTTCTGGGCTTTTCTAAACTCGAAATTTTACTTCATGCGCCACGCGTATAAAACACTGATTTGCAGTGAGGTTCAAATATACATAAAATTTACAATATTTTAGTGTTTTATACGCGTGGCGCATGAAGTCAAATTTCGAGTTTAGAAAAGCCCAGAAAATTTGTCTCGGGTCGCTGCGCGACCCTCAACAAATTTTCACGGGGCTTTTCTAAACTCGAAATTTGACTTCATGCGCCACGCGTATAAAACAACGAATATCCAAAGATTTAAAGAAAATAAGAGCAGAATTTAGAACACGCATACTTTAAAGAAAAACTCCCTGTATATTATTTACATAATACTTAAAACTTAACTTTTTATCAAAAATCACACGAAGATCCTTTAATAAATCAACCCTCTTCACACTGCAACTATTCAGTGTAATCAAATTCTAAAGGTTTAAACGTTTTAAAAGAAACACAAAAGCATTTATTGTAATTCAGTGTAAGATCATTACGCAAACATCAACTATTAAATGTGTCAAGATTCTTCTGTAACAGAATTGAATTATTCTTATCTTTAATAAATTAAAATAATTTAAGATCATCAGCGTATAATGAACATTTTGCATTAGAAAATTGTAGAACGACATCATTCATAAATAAAAGAAACAAAATAGGTCCGCAATGAAAACCTTGAGGAACCTCGAACGAGACATCAATTTTTTTTTACTCGTGTTTTCGAATTTTAATATATTGTCCACGATTGATTAGCCGATTACCAAACAATTTTATTATTATATATATATATATATATATATTATCATTTGCCTTTTACCTTTCGGTGTAGGCTTGCCATTTTATTATTAAATCATTAAAACCAAGTTGCTTGAGCTTTTCTAAAAAAATTACATGATTAACACTATCGAATGTCTTGAAAAAGTCCGTATATAAGGCATCCACTTGGCAAGCATTTCCAAAGGCTTTCAATAAATAGGTCTGATATATCAGCAAATTAGTAGTAGTTGATTTACCTGCCAGAACTTCATGTTTTTGAATGTTTACCGCTCTCAGACTAAACATCAAGTACAATTTCGAGTTTAGGAAAACTCCGTGAAAATCGCCATGTATAACAAATACATTTTATTGAATCACCTTTTTAAGTTACGAGATTCTGATATATCATTGTGAGGTTAGAGTTCATAAAGCCGTCATTTAGACAATTGAGTCGCCTATTTCCAAAAACCATTAAATCTATGGTTTTTCAATGGATTGAGGGGTTTTTGGAAATAGGCGACACAATTATATTATTTTATATTTGTAGCAAATTGATTTTCAAGTACGATATAATTTATCTGTACGAATGAGGTACAGATAAATTATAATTATATATATAAAATTAAATTCTTCCCGAGCATATAAAAAGAAAATTACTCATTTTCTCTCTGATATTCCACTATCCTACGACTAAATTCTTTTTTAAAATAGAATAAAAATCTGCATAAGACTTTAAATCTATTTTCTTGCGGCCACGACTCTTTTCAATTTCGCCGGCTAAGGTCATATTTTTTTAATTCCAAAAACTGTAATCAAAATAAATACATAAAACTTACATCTAACATCCGAGAAGTTCTTTCACAACGTTCTTTCTTGTTTACATTCTTGTTTTGAGTTTTGAGGTTTTCAATGTATTTGACCACTGCTGTTTTTTTTTGACGAAAGGACAAAATTATTCCAGGTTTTTTTTCAAAATTGAAATAACAATGTCACTATGAAATTTAGGACTAACTACCAGCATTCCTCAAAATCCCTATATTGTAATTTGCCAACTTGAGAACAATTTGAGAATTAATATAAAAATCAAATGTACTATACAAGGCAATATTATGGGAATGGATAAGGCTATTTTCGAAATTCTTACACCGGGTTGTTGATATTCATTAATTGCATTAATTTATTTATCACTTTCGGCGGAATAGTCACAATGATTTTTTAAAACAATTATAAAAGGAACGTTGCTTACGGTTTGAGGATTTATTTATATTGCATTATAACGAAATATGTTATACAAAAATATGATAGGTATTATTTTATCAGAATACTTTACAATCAACGTATCTTTGTAATATATACATGATTACTTGACTATTAAGAAAGATATGGTATTGTTATAAATAAATTCATAACTTAGAAAATGGAAATTACTTTCTATTTTGATTATATAAACGTGATTACATGAATATTAGGGAAGATATGATATTGTTATAAAGAAATTCATAACTTTGAATATAGATATTATTTTCAATTTTGATTTACACCAATGGAATCACAACATATTAATTTGTTTATTTGTAAAGTTTCATATATTTTTCTTTATAAACAATAAAGTTGCGACATGTTAAAGTTAGGTTAATAGTGAAACGACTCAACAACACCTTCTTTATAAAATACATTTTACAATAATAGTTTACAAAATTATTCAAAAAAATTAAAACGTCAGTATGTTATTGGAAAATGTTTAATTGTTATATTAACCAGTAAAAGATGTATTTTTTGCTCCGCAGATATTTTTTATTGCGCTTTAAACACTGGGGCCCAAACTTTTGAAACGGAAATTAGAGACAAAGAACATGGCTAGATAGAAAGAAATGGAAAGAGTTTATTGACAAAATTAAGTGAAGATTAACTGCAATTTCAACACCCGGAAGGAATTTCAATGATTATTTATATTAAAAGAGATAAGTTTTCTCAAAAACCATAAAAAATATCATGAAAATCCGTCTACGGGTTTTCGAGCTATAATATTTTTGACATTTTATGTCATTGAAAATCATTAATTTAAAATAATATTGATTTCAAGCCAAAATAATTCGAAAATTTTAAAAGTTCTAAATCAGGACTGGCTAACCAAAATTTACGTTCCAAGGACCGCGCCTCAGAAATATATATATATATATATATATATATATATATATATATATATATTTGTGCAAAATCAGGTCATTAGTTATATTTTAATTTTTGTTCAGAAGTTTAAAAAAGGTACCTTTTCGCCATTTTTTTACACTTTTTCAAAATTTTCTGGGCTTTTCTAAACTCGAAATTTTACTTCATGTCTCACGCGTATAAAACATAGAGTTGAAGTGAAGTTCGAATTTACATAAATTTCACAGTATTTTAGTGTTTTATATGCGTGGCGCATGAAGTAAAATTTCGAGTTTAGAAAAGCCCAGAAAATTTGCCTCGGGTCGCTGCGCGACCCTCGGCAAATTTTCACGGGGCTTTTCTAAACTCAAAGTTTTACTTTATGCTTAGTCTGGGAGTGGAAAACACTCGTTTTTATAAACTCGAAATTTTACTTCATTTTTTTTTATTTTCAAAGAAAATGGTTATTATGGAGAATGTTTTGTTAGAAAAATTCTCGGAAAATCAACAGAATCCACATAAAATTCAATGAGTTCACACAATTTTTGCATTGCCTTCAGCGAGAGTTATAAAAATTTGAAAAAATCGACACATTATTTAACTTTGAACTTTTCTTAATAGGTTATTAAAAAATAGCTACACGTTTTAACTAGAAAACAAAAATAGCTGCAAATACGAAATACAACAAAAATAAAATTAAAAATATATACAAAATCAATACACTGAATTTACACAGAATATTATAAAATGTAATAGTCTTCAAGGAAAAGTTAAATATCTCAACTAGTATTTCATGTACTGTGCGATCGCTTAAATTATGATTTAGAGTAGGCGGCATTTTTTTGTGCAGTTGCCTAGAGTCCTAATTGAATGGCGGAATAAATTTGAGGTTATGCTAAACTATGCGTCAACAGTCAGTAGTGCCAATCTAATTTAAATCTCGAAGCCTACTCTAAATCATGTTTTAAACGATCGCACGGTATCTTCTCTCTCATTTTGAATTTAAAAAAGGTGTTGTATGATGATAAAAATAAATTTAAAATAAATTTGTTCAAAAAATATAAAACAAATATATTTTTTTAATGCATTCAAGAGAAGCCATGATTATCAATGATATTCTTGTTGGAGTTCCGTGAAGTGTTAGTAATAGATATGTAAGTAGTTAAATTCCTTAATCTTCACTGTTTTATTTTAATTCTAAATGTACATTTCAGGCACGATGTGCCCTTTATCAATAGTTTATCTATTGAAGAAGGGCACATCGTGCCTGAAATGTACATTTAGAATTAAATGTAAGATTAAGGAATTTAACTACTTACATATCTATCATTCAAGAGAATTAATTAATTTATTACGAACACGATTCCTCACAAAATTAAATTAAATGAACAAACATTTTACTTCTCGACGATTTACTTAGATCGGTGAAGAGTAAACAGTTAGCGAATTTTATTCAGTTTTGTTGGAAATTATGTTTTTTAATTTATTAATTCTCTTGAATGTCTTAAAAAAATCTATTTGTTTCATATTTTTATAATTTTTTTTTACTTTCCCCCGTATGTAATACAAAGGGAAAGTATTGTTTTCGTGAAAATTTTCGAATCGAAAATTTTAGCGGAAATATCCGTTTTAAGGTCCCCTGAGTCGAATAAGACCATTTTTGAAAAATGTCTGTCTGTCTGTCTGTGTGTGTGTCTGTGTGCGCTGTACCGCAAACACCGCTAAAGATATCGAGATGAAACTTGAAACTTAAGCTTTTTGTTACAATCGGAAAAATTGAAAAGCTTTTGGTGAAAATCGGAAAACCGGAAGTGGTACTTTACTCTTAGCGTTTTTCAGTTTTTTCAGATTATTTCAATAAATGTTCATCAAACAAAAAATTCTTTCAAATAAAAGTTGTAGATAATAATAAAATGAAGATATATTGTTTATTTACTTTTTGTCATAGCACTCTTAGTTTTTGAGATATTTTAAAAGTTGTTTGTGTTATCTAGTTATTGATGTGTGACAGTGTATGTGTCGATACAATTGAAAAATGTTTCAAATAAAAGTTGTAGGAAATTAAAAACTAAAGATTTTTTGTGGATTCACTTTTTGTCATAGCACTCTTAGTGTTTGAGATATTTAATAAATAGTGTTTTTTATTTATTTATTTATTTATTTATTTCCCAACAGATAATACATCAAATTACAGGGAAAAGGTATAAAAAAAACATTCTACTAACAGTGCGCAGTTTTAACTTAGATGTAATAATAATTAATTATGAACAAATAATATAAAAAAAAAAGAATTAAATGAAATTAAAAACTAAAACGGAATACAACACAAATGAAATAATAACAATAAATCGCAATAACAATATTAATATTGATGTAACTTGTACACTCCTACAACAACGTACCTATTTGGCTTGTAAATTCTGTAAGACTACAATTAAAAATATCAACAGATTGCTCAATTCTTCCATACAAATGCTTCATAGTATTTACCGGTGAATGATAATACACATTAGTAAAACTTCTGTTGCAGATAAAGGTCGTTGGATGTCTGCAAGTTACTCTAGGCACATTAAAATTTATTAATTTTAGTAGGTTCGGATCGTCTATTGTGCAATGTACAATTTGGTATAGACATTTTAGGAGACTTGCATTTCGTCGTATATAAAGGGGATTAAGTTCAAACATAGAAAGTAATGTACTATACGAAACGTTAAAATCCGGATAAGTATGGAATTTTTTATAATACAAAAATTTTAGAAATATTTTTTGAACTCGTTCTAATAGCTGAATGTGAACATTATAATGTGGTGACCATACCGGGGCACAGTATTCTAATTTAGAGCGTACATATGCCACATATAATTTGATGATGGTACCAATATCACGAAATGGTTCACTGACCCTTCTGACAAATCCTAATATTTTCATCGATTCAGACTGCAATGCATGATAATGTAGATTAAACGATAGTTCTTTATCTAGTCATTGATTTGTGTCAGTGTGTGTGTTGATACAATTGGAAAATGTTTGTAGGTAATAAGATATTAAAGATTTTTTGTATCTTTACTTTTTGTCATAGCACTCTTAGTTTTTGAGATATTCAATAAATAGTGTTTTTTATCTAGTTATTGGTTTGTGTCAGTATGTGTTGATCCAATTGAAAAATGTTTCAAATAAAAGTTGTAGTTATCAAAAAGTTGAAGACATTTTGAAAATAATAATGCTACAAATATTTTAATAGTGATTTAATACGCAATTTACGGGAGAAAGTACTATGATGGACACATCACCATTTTTATAATTAATTTTTATCTACATACAAAATCTTTTTACCTTCAAAATGAGAAAAAAGATACATGAAATACTAGTTGAGATATTCTATTTTTTTCGTATTTTCAGGGTGCCGGCAAAGTTTGTTTTCAAATTAAATGAAACTACTAAAGGCCAGTTGAAAGTTAATTCGAAATTCTTCCCTCTGGCTGCGCCCCCGAAAATCACACAAAAATCAGCAATAAGATTTTTAGATGCATATTTGTTAACATTAGCATTAGATATTTTTACAATTAAAAAACAATAAATTTACAATTACTGTAATGACTTTTTGAGTAATAAATTAAAATTTCCACAAATCATAAAAAACACAATGTCAAAAGGAAGCAATGTATCAAATAAAAAAAAAAAATACAAACAAAATATATAAATTCTACTAAATTGCCCATTTCTACAGATTTATTTATATATTTATTTCACACGTCGAAGAGGAAACCGTAAATCAACACAAAATACTAATAAGCATAAATAATTAAAATTGGCAAACAGTTCGTGTCATTGCGAGATTTACTCGAAAGGAAACGATTTATCTGTAGGTAAAGTGAATTCGAAATTTATCGGCATTGTCATTTCTGCACTATAAATTACAATTGCTTCACGGATGCTTGAGCACGATTACCGAGTACTAGTAAAGCTATTATTTAACGTTTTCATTAGCGTAATTTGCCCGTTTCACGCTCGATAAGTGTTGTTTATTATCGTGATTATTAATAAAGCTACTGTTTTGTTTAATAATTATAATTTGCTTTTTGAATTACAAAGCCCGATTTTAGTAAAGAAAATACACTTTAAAAATAATAGTTAAAATTCTTTTTTTTAAATTGTAAACTTAAATCATAATTTGATCAAATATGAATAATAATAATAACTATTTCAAATTCAAAACTATTTAACTCCTTTCATTTTTAGGTTATATGTGAATTAAGTTGCCTCAACTTGTACATACAGGGAGTTTTTCTTTCGAGTATACATGTTCCAATTACACAGTACGTGCCCAAAATATTTAGATAATCGTTGTTTTTTTTTAAAGAGTTCAATTTGAAACTTGAAACGAGTGTGATCCACTCCCAGACTAAGCATGAAGTAAAATTTCGAGTTTAGAAAAGCCTGAAAATTTGGTTTGGTCGCGTAGCGCGAAGCGCGGAGCGGCCAAACCAAATTTTCAGGCTTTTCTAAACTCGAAATTTTACTTCATGCGCCACCGATACAAAACACTGACATATTACGAAGTTTTAAACACACCGCTAAGCTTTATAATAAATTAGTGTTCTGTACCGGTGGCGCATAAAGTAAAATTTCGAGTTTAGAAAAGCCTGAAAATTTGGTTTGGCCGCTCCGCGCTTCGCGCTACGCGACCAAACCAAATTTTCAGGCTTTTCTAAACTCGAAATTTTACTTTATGCTTACCCGGGGAGTGGAAAACATTCGCTTATAGATTCAAATTTAATTCATTTAATAAATCGAGCATCGGATAATGTGCAACGTATGTATATGGATATTTAAAAAAAAAATCTTTTTTATGAAAATGTTCGGTGTTATATAGAACTCTCTGTATATACAGGGTGTCCCATTTTAATGTCCCCAGGGGATTTTTTCGAAATGAGTGCCTCTGATCGAAAAAGTTGCCGAGTAAAAAGTTTAATAGTTCGGAGGGGGACATCCGATCCTCTAAAAATTTTCATCCCCCAACCCCTTGGGGGGTGGATAATGGGGGTAACTTTGAAATTTCAAATGGGAACCCCTATTTTTTGTTGCAGATTCAGAAAGAGAATTAAAAAGTATGTAAGTTTCACTGGAAGAGTTTTTTTTCACAGGTGGCGCTGTAATCGCGAAAATGTGATTTTTAACCCCATTTAGGCCAAAGCGAAACTCAGCCTAAATACAGAAAATCTAATTACGCAGTTCTTAGCATAAGTGGAAAAAAAGCTCATTTTTTTTGTTTAAACAATCATTGTTTAAACAATTGATGTGAATAATCGGTATTCCGTTAAACTGAGTGCGCCATTTGACCAAAATTTCTTTGTCCCACGTACTTTTTTTCGCAATCTCAGCTATTGTTTATTGTTAAAAGGCTATTTAATTATTGTTCAAATAATTCATTTAGCCAGGCACAAAAGTAAGGTTAATTTTGTGTTCATGGCGCTGTAAATGCGAAAATTTGATTGTTCAATGCGGAAGATAAATTGAATATCTGGAAAATAATGTACGGTTAAAAATTGTTTAAGATGATTCATATGAATGTTCTTCATTCATCCTTCCATAGTAGAAAAAGGTCTGAAGTATGATAATGTGCAAAAATTCCAATGTTTTAATAACAACCCACATGACAAAGTTACATTATTTTAAAACATTGTTTTAAAAATCAATAACAAAATTTAAATCTACTTACTTTTACAACTGGGTAATCAGAGAAACAGAAAGATAGAGAGAGAACGAGAGAAAACGAGAGAGAAAGCAAGAAGAAGAGAGTGAAAAAGAGAGAAACTGTGAATTTAAAACAGGAAAATTTTGGAAACACTGAAATATTGAACCGCCGCGATTCCGGAAATAAGCATTACAGGAATTGAAATCGGCGGATTGTAAACAAAAAAAATACAGTACTTTTAACGCTTTAAAAATTAGTTATTTAAAAACGTAAACAGATCGAATGAAACTCGCTCAATAACACTGTGTTTGTTTTCATCTGAAAATTAGCACTTTATGACATTTTAAAAACAAATTTTGTTTTTGTAAGTCAGTCTTGCGTATGCATCTACACGATGCACTTGTGTTTCGTTTACAATGGCAGATTATTCTCCAAACGAGGTGATTGATATGATCATGTATCTCGGCCACGCGGGAGGTAACTACCGCGAAGCTGAGCGCGAATATCAACGTCGGTTTCCGGGTCAGGGATGTCCGTGCCGGAAAACTATCCGTGACCTTGAGAGACGTGCTCGTGAAGGTAAATCAGCCGGAAGAGGAGGAAGGTGGTTTTTGACGATGCCGACAATCCAGATGGGAGATTGCTAACTGTTATCGGGTTGGTGCACCTAAACCCGCACATCAGCCTTCGGGAAATAGAAAACGACGCTGGTATTCCCCGATCTACAGCTCAACGACTTTTGAAAGTGGTGAAATATCATCCCTATCACATCTCGTTGAACCAGGCGTTGTCAAACGAGGACTTTGCTGCAAGGCTGCGCTTTTGCAACTGGGCTCATCCCAACGAGATGCACAGTTCTTCCATCGTGTGATGTTCTCCGATGAAGCAAGCTTCCAAAATGTTGGCATTGTTAATCGGTTAGTAAGAAAAAAACCTCATGAGATTTGTTACATTCATTCAAAAGTCAAAAACCAGAATATTTTCAGTTGTTTTTCATGTTTTCAATTATTATCGGACATTAAAACATTTTTTAGCATTTTTTAAAATTCCACAAATACCTTCTAGATATTTTTAGACGTTTTCCGAGATCACCTTTTGACAGATAAATTCATGCTTCTTAGATTAATCGTGTAAATTATGTTTACATGTTCACGTTTTGTCTGTCAATAGACACAACAGCCACTATTGGAGTGATGAAAACCCTCATTGGGTCCTTTCCGTTGATCATCAGCATCGATGGAGCGTTAATGTTTGGTGCGGCATCGTCGACTCAAAGATTATTGGACCTCATTTTTTTGATGAGACACTGAATGGAGAGCGGTATTTGCGCTTTTTGCAGCGCGATCTACCGGAACTTTTCGACGATATCCCGTATGCTACCAGATTGACCATGTGGTTCCAACAAGATGGCGCGCCTCCACATTGGGCTCGACTTGTACGCGATTTCTTGGACGAACAATATCCCAGAAAGTGGATTGGTCGTGGAGGACCGGTGCCGTGGCCACCCCGGTCGCCTGATTTAACACCCCCGGACTTTTTTTTGTGGGGCTACATCAAAGATGTAGTTTTCCGGCAGGCGCCGACGACTCGAGACGACATGAAAGTCCGCATAACAGCAGCGTGCAGGGCCATAACGCCGGCTACGTTGGAAGCGACTGTGCGCAATTTTGAAAAACGTGTCAATTTGTGTATTCAGCAAAACGGCGGTCACATTGAACACCTAATGAAATAGTAAATTTAAGGCGAATTGTGCATCAATCTAACATAAAATGTAACGTAAAATGCTCAATCATAATAGCTACATCTCTTTCTTTTCTGTCCTTTTCTTACGAGTTTTCTCCCTATTTCTTCATCTCGCTCTTTTTCCCAAAAAGTGACGGTAAGTAGATTTAAATTTACCTATTCATTTTGAAGCACTAAGCGAAATGTAACTTTGTCATGTAGGTTGTCATTAAATAAAAATTCAAAATAAAAATTAACCTTACTTTTGTGCCTCGCTAAATGAATTATTTGAACAATAATTAAATAGCCTTTTAACAATAAACAATAGCTGAAATTGCGAAAAAAAGTACGTAGAACAAAGAAATTTTGATCAAATGGCGCACTCAGTTTAACGGAATACCGATTATTCACATCAATTGTTTAAACAATGATTGTTTAAACAAAAAAAATGAGTTTTTTTTCCACTTATGCTAAGAAGTGCGTAATTAGATTTTCTGTAATTAGGCTGAGTTTCGCTTTGGCCTAAATGGGGTTAAAAATCACATTTTCGCGATTACAGCGCCACCTGTTGAAAATAGAAAAAACTCTTCCAGTAAAACTTACATACTTTTTAATTCTCTTTCTGAATCTGCAACAAAAAATAGGGGTTTCCATTTGAAATTTCAAAGTTATCCCCATTATCCACCCCCCAAGGGGTTGGGGGATGAAAATTTTTAGAGGATCGGATGTCCCCCTCCGAACTATTAAACTTTTTACTCGGCAACTTTTTCGATCAGATGCACTCATTTCGAAAAAATCCCCTGGGGACATTAAAATGGGACACCCTGTATATATATATATATATATATATATATATATATATATATATATATATATATATATATATATATACATATATATAAACATCTTTATTATGCACTAATAAATTACAGTTTGTTTAATTTTACAATTATATTTTATTATAGGATCCTTGGCGATCGACCGTCAGTCTTTCAGCCTTAGTTGTAGTTGTCGTTGTCTTGTTGGTTAGTTATGATTCATGTGAGATGAGATGAATTGATGAATGGTGGTTTCTGAGTTGTTGAATTTGGGAAAGATATTGGGGATTCGTACTAGACAGAGGTGATTAAGGATGCCATAGATGTGTGAGTTAGATGCGAATTTTTGGGACAGCTGGGTAAGTCGTTGTTGAATATGGATTATTTCTGTATTTTTTGATACAATTAAGTATCGGAGGGGTTGTGGAGTGGGTTATATTATAATAAGGGGGGGCAGATCATTTTGTAGATGTGGACAGCTGTTTTCGTCGTAATCCCTTTATTTTAAAGTTTAACGACCTGCAATGCCGCGCCCTTTCTTGAATTTTTGTTTTCATGGTATGGGAATAGAGTTTGAAGGATAGTTTGGGGTCTAAAGTGATGGCAAGGTATTTACAAGCAGGGGATGGGCTGATTACGGTGTTTGATATGGGTATCCTAGATGGGGAATTGAGCGGTCTGTGGAAGGGTATCCGATCTATTCATACCATCATATTTATTGAGATGAATTCTCCATTTGGCAAACCAAAGAGATAGCGGATCTAATAGCCCTTGGAGATTAGAGAGAGCTTTAGAAAGGGTGGGTTGGTATGTTATAAGGGCAGTGTCATCGGCAAGGAGCAGAAAATATGCTGAGGAATTAAGGTACTGTGGGGGTTTGGGTTGTATATGTCATGAACATAGATATTGTATATGAGGGGAGATAATGCAGATCCTTGAGGAACACATTGTTGGGGGATAAAGGGCCGGGATATGGTATTTTTAATGCGGACATTAAGGAGTCGATTTTTCAGGAAATGACTAGTTGTCTTAATAATTAAGACTTATTGTTTGCAGTTCATACGCAAATATTTTCGTAGTTTTATATATTATATTTTATGAATAATTAAACTGTATACTTTATTCTTAATAATTGATAACAACATAATAACTAACATTAGCAACTCTTAATAAAATCTTATTCTAATCTAAGCACGGCATTTAGTTGTTCCATAAAAACCCCTCTTATCCTAATCTACACACAATATTTTTTGTACTCACACACAATATTTTTTGTACTCACACACAATATTTAACCCGATTACAGCTAAAAGCGCTACTAATTTTCCACGCACTTAACGACTTTTACTTTTAAATCGTTGATGTTATCACAGTAGAAAGTAATTCCATTTCCCTTGTAGCATATAATTATTATCAAATATTTTCTTAGTCAACACATGGAAATATTGCGTGCGAGTTTTATTACGCTTTAGAGTCGAAATTAATTTCGTTGCCCCTGGTCGAAAAGAATCGACCTGATTTATAACAAATATAAATATTCGCCCGGGACAAGTTTATTACAATTATTAATATTCAAGCGAAATATGAATGGCGGAGCGCGGCCCATTAGGAAATTATAAATCAAATAAATTGGAGTTTCAGAGGAGATTAATTTTTTTTTACGATGTTGAAACGATAATGTGTGATTTTTCCTCTCTCCGCATTTTTTGATTTATCGATTTAGAACGGCTTGTGGCTATGTGAAATTGATTCGTTTGCCTGGGAACGTTTTTAAAAACCCAAATATTAACGTCCCGAAAACAGAATTTTTTGAATTTCACGTGCAGTGAGCATATTCAAATTATCTGAAATTGTCTGATAAGGCAAACATTGATTTGCATTAAGTGAACGTACTGTATTTTTAATGGCACTTTACAACTATTCAGTCACATTGACGAAACATTTTTCGAATATTAAATCGGTTCCTAAAAAAAAAATCGTTATCGCGTTCAAGTAAACAGAGAATTATTTAAATAATTACTTACGGCTTACGAGTTAACAATTTTTGCATTTTAAAGTTATTGAACCCCTTCACGATTTCAGGTTTATGAGAAAATAACGTTTGTTTTGCGTTTTCGGAATTTGATTGAACATTTGATAAACATTTTGTATACAGTCTGTATGATTACTGAACTTTGCAATTATTTAATAAGTAATAGATAAAGACAATAATTATAACACATAATTATTATTAAAATTAAAAACTTATTCAAATAGTTCCGGATTTTTAAAACACTTGGTTTGTTTTACTAGTTATTCAAATAGTTAATAATCTGTAATACAAAGAAAATTTCTTTTAAGCATACCTACACATCCCTATACGCTGTAACTTTTCAGACGTTTGTTGATTTTACAAAAGCATTAAATTTTAAGCTTTAAACGAGTGTTGTTCACTCCCAGGCTAAGCATGAAGTAAAATTTCGAGTTTAGAAAAGCCTGAAAATTTGGTTTGGTCGCGTAGCGCGAAGCGCGGAGCGGCCAAACCAAATTTTCAGGCTTTTCTAAACTCGAAATTTTACTTCATGCGCCACGCGTATAAAACGCTTAATATTGCGAAGTTCAAAGTATACTGCTTAAGTTTCATCTCCCGTTAATTAATTATACAAATGTTTATTTCGTCCAACCAAATCTTAATAGATTTTAATAGAAAAACATCCCTGTATATACAGAGTGTCCCGTTTTAATTAAAAAAACGTCCCTGTTTATACAGGGTGTCCCGTTTTAAAGTAGCACCTAGAATATCTTCAGAACTATGGATCGAATGAAACAATGTTTTAAAAAAAAGCGTATAGATTTGGAGGGGGACATACAATTCTGTAAGAAAATTTAATTCCCCACCACCAGGGAAAGCTGGGGAGGGGGTAGCTTTGAAATCTTAAATGCGAACCCCTATTTTTTTATTACAGATTTGGATAGAGCATGAAAAAGAAAGCAAGTTTTATCTAAAATCATTTTTTATTACTTTGATAGATGGCGCTGCAATTAACAAAATTGTTTTCATTATGTACATTTCTCTTTAAGTACGTTATATCTAAATGGAGTTTTTGTTACTTTAATAGATGGCGCTGCAATCAATAAAATTGAACAATTGATAATTGACATACTAAATTTATTTTACTCTAACCAATTAGTTGAAGATTTCATTAGAAGTAAGTGGTTTATACACGTGGCGCATGAAGTAAAATTTCGAGTTTAGAAAAGCCTGAAAATTTGGATTTGCTAGGGCGCGACTCGCTTCGCTCGCGCGCCCCAGCAAATCCAAATTTTCAGGCTTTTCTAAACTCGAAATTTTACTTCATGCTTAATCTGGGAGTGGAAACCCTCGTTAGACGATCAATCAGAAACTTAGTTTGCAATTTCCTTTATTGTCAAATTTTTGAGGTAAAATAAATAGAGTTGATGTTATTTCTTACTTTAAATTTAGAACGAAAACAAATTCCTGTGCATTATTTGTGTGTTACTAAACTTTGACGAACAAATTGGAAAAGCTTAAATTATGGAAAATAAACCCTAATAAATAATTGCAAAAGTTCAAAATGATCAGAAATTATTCAACATAAATAGAATTTAGTTCAATAAAAAAATACTTATCAAAAAATTTTATTTAATTTTTGAAATATCCTGTGATAATATTTTATTTTAAATTATCAAAATTGTATTCATTTCTGTGTAGATTCTATAAATGTTATTAATTTTTATTTTTACAATAAGCACGCGCACACACCGCTTTCATTGGTTTCGAGAAATTTACACAATGAAAACAATTTTGTTATTTGCAGCGCCATTTATCAAAGTAACAAAAAATATTTTTAGATAAAACTTATTTACTTTTTCACGCTCTATCCAAATCTGTAATAAAAAATAGGGGTTACCATTTAAGATTTCAAGGGGGTAGCTTTCAAGCCTTCCCTTAGGGTACAGGGTAGCTTTCAAGTTTTCCCTTAGGGTAGGGGGTTGAATTTTCTTACAGAACCCCTCCAAATCATTAAACTTTTATTTTAAACATTTTTTCATTCGGTGCATGGTTCTGAGAAGATATTAGAGGTGGTACTTTAATATGGGACATCCTGTACACAATATTAAGTCATTAAAAATATTATAATTAATCTCTGAAAGAATAACTCGGTTTCACAAATAAACAACTTTTAAAATGCGCGACAATTTTCTAATATTGAATGTACATTTTTTTTTTCCTTTTTGTATTTCTTGGTATGTCTGTATCTATCTCTTTCTCTCATGGTGTGTATATGTGTGTGTGTAGCCTATTGAAATATGCATGATTAGATCTTCTAGATCTAAATTCGATAAACCAGTTTAACCATTTAACCATTTTCGTTGTGCTCGACTTCGGATACATGTTTACACAATACTTTATGAATAATACAATGCCTCATTTCTAGCTCTTACAAAAACAAAACAGCACATGCATAATGCCAAATACTTAAATGTTTACACATGTAATTAAAATGATTGAGAGTAATACATACAAATAACGATGAGAAAATTGTTCGTTGGTGTTACGAAAGTTTAATCTATTGATTTACAGAGGAAAAAAGAAAAGATTATTTCGCTGAAAAAAATAAGTTCAATTAGTTGCTTTAGAGAAGTATGAGATACCAACATTTGGTGAATAAACTATCGTGGCTTATTAATAATAATTCTAAGTTTTATGACAAGTGTCTTTTCTACCTTAACTCCTTGCCCACTTTTATTAATAAAGAAAAAACTCGTTTTTGCCGTTTGAAACAGGAATACATGCAGGGTGACTTGCGAGAATCGCACGTTTTTTAAATGGTCATTACTCACTTGTTTTTTAATGAAAACTCAATTTTTTACAAATATTCGTAATTACATGCGATTTCAATTGCATATAATTAATTTATAATAATGTCTGAAAAGTGGTGTCCACAGGGACCGCCCTAGTCTAGTGGGCGCATGGACGTGCGCTGATTTACGATCGCCTCCATTTATAAAAATAATCGTTAATTTGGTATTTTTTTTGCTTAAGTTTGTAGACCACATTGCTATTGGTGTCTAAAGGCCATGCTTCCGTTTCTTCGTGCTGCAAGCCAACCAGAGGCGTACTTACACTCTTAAAAGCTGTTTTAAGCCTTTAACCAAAGTGAATATTTAAGATTTTACTTTACGTGTTATATAGATTATATTAGAATTGTAAAAAAGTCTATGTAAATCTCAGAGGTTCCGCAAGGATCACACATTGGTCCGCTTCTAATTCATTTATAAATTTCACAAATGTTTGTTTAAAAATGTTACTTGAATAAAAAAAAAACATAAACTCGTGTAACTAATACTCACTACTGTTCTCTTTAAATAAACCTATTAGTTATTCCACGTTTCTGCAGAAAACATGTTTACACTGAAAGTAATTAGAACTAAAATTTACGTCACTTTAAATTAAGCACAGCGTCAAATCTTCTGCAGCTTAAGCGGACGTAACATTTCAAAGAGTCTGCTAGAGTTGTAATTGAAGCAAAACAAGACGAGGAAGAGTACACTTAAAATAACCGGAGTGCAGCGAACTATTTTCGAGAGCGTCAATCATGTTAATTCCGGGACGGTCATTCCCCGAAAAGGGACACCGAACGGAATTCGTCGAGTGAAACAAGAGAGAATGCGGGTTGGGGAAAAAAGAAAAAACAATGCAATTTGCACCGACCCTAGCACTAACTTTGCTAATTTAATACAAAACGGTGTTGGAATTCGCGCGCGGTGGAAAAAAATTGTCGCGTCGAAATAAAGGACGATGACTCCCTGGATATGCGTTTAAATAATTAAGTGAGTTATAGTTTTGTTTTTCAATTAAAGTAACAGAAAATGAATTACGTAGCTTATACCGGGTGAGCATTTTCAATCCGGAACATATAATTAAAGGTGAGCATTTTCAATACAGAATTTAACAATTCACAAAAAAAGGGAAAATTATTTAATTCAATTGCATTTTAATTCCAACCTAAAGATTGAAAACACATTGAACATATCTTAAAAATAATAATAATAAAAATTGAATTAACCAACCGCCAAACGCAAAAAAAATTCGCGAAAACAATACTTTTCTTTTGTTTTGCATATGTTGGAAAGTGAAAAATTGCAATCGATTTTTAGTATCTATGTAAATTTAAAATAAAATGTAAAGTCTTCAGTTTTTTTTTAATTCGTGCTGTGAGCTTTTAAAAAACTTATTTTTAGAAATTACCCTATTTTCTTTCTAATATTTTACAAAAATGTTGTCAAATTTAATCGTGTTTTCCTTTTTTTAATTTATTAGCAAATCTTGATTTGTTTAATGAAGAGTAAAATTCACATTTTTTCTTCGATGATGGATTAATATTCAAGAAACGTCACCTGTGCAACGAGATTATGAAATGATGACCTTGCGACACGCGGGCAATTTTGAATTTACATAATCGCGCACATTAAAATGTCAAAAACGAAATTAACATTGGCGCCCGATAAAACAGTCACCGCAATCATTACAAGAAACCGACACTACAATTCAATGTATTTTTTTTTTACAGGATAAAACTAAATTAACCATAATATAAATTATACGTTGTTAAAAACAATTTTATGAATAATTTTGAATTTTTATAGCTTACAGAAAAAGTATAATCATTAATCTCCATGAGATTGTAAATATGTTTCTTTTAGGGCCAGTTGCACCAAACAAGCTGAACAGGTTCATCTCTGAACTCAAGTTCAAAGTGACAATATAACAATGGCAACTATTATTTTGAACTCGAGTTCAGAGATAACCAAGTTCAACATTTTTGGTGCAAGTGGGCTTTACTATTTTGTTAGAATGACAGAATCCACAAAAGCGTTTCAGGATTTCTAGACGTCATCATTGAGGTCTCTCCCAAAAGTATTAGGAGTATTGAATGCGCAACTTTTTTTAACATTTAGCATTTAGCAATCGAAGGCATTCAATTTTATTAGATTTTTCGGCTTTCGTTTTCCGTTGCGTGATTAAGCATAAAGTAAATATTTTTATTTTAGACCTATCCACATTTTCAAGCTGTTCCTTACTCGAAATTGACTTCATGCGCCAAGCGTGTGAATAACTGATTTAGTGTAAGTAGCTATTTCGACTAAAGATACGTATGGCATTTATCGTTATATTTCATAGCCAACTTAGTTTGATTTAAAGTTCGATACGACACTAATGATAAACACTGAGGGACCTCTTAGATGGACGTTTTAACACATAGGTTTATATGAGAGTCCGTAGACGGACGGGTGCGAGGCGGAGAAAACGCCAGCACTCGCGTCTGCTTAAATTTGAGCGGAGCGGGACGGACGCGTTTTTCAGTTTTAATACATGGTTTCTTATGCGCCTTCTTATACGGGCGGGTGAAACGCGTTTTCAAAGCGGGCGTTTTTTGCAATATTTATGTAAAAAATCGGCCAAAGCGATTTAAATTCGTAATATTTTCCTTACAATATTTAGTCGTAACGCAAACATAAATATTTAAATAAGTGTCCAAAATTAAAAAATAAATAAACAAAAAATAAAAATTATAAATTTTTAGGTTAACTTCCATCTCCAAGATATGAGTATAGTTTTATTTAATATTTAAAAAATCTTTGATATTTTCTAGAAATTGCGAAAAATAAAATAACTAACAATTTAAAATCGCCCCCAATATCTTTTAAAAATAGTGTGATGAGAACAAAATAATTAAAAGAATTAATAATCATTTTTTTGAGAGCGGTCTCTGTACTCGTAAATTTTGTACCGCCAGCAGCTTCTCTTATCCCTGACTCTCCAATTGGCCAACATACTAGGTAAATGCCCATTTCACAGTCTATTTTTATTATGCAGGTTATTACCCATCAAAGTGTGTGAAATTTTTGACAGAAATTTGAAAACCGGTTACGAGTTAAATAAAAGGAAAAAAAGTGATTGTCTATATCCTAGTGCTAAAACATGATTTTATAAGTATGTTTGATACAGAAAGTTTTATCTTAGAAATTCAGGCACCGCCCAAGGAACAAATCCATTTAAGTAATGTTTTATCAACATTAAAACAACGTTTAATGTTGCTGCACTGTTGATATAACGATATTTGTTTGTTTTTTGCTCAGTGGGCGGTGTGTATGTGGAATTTAGGTAAGTAATATTTATATTTATAAAAACATTAAATACATAAATACTGTAACGTCTATGAATAATAAAGGATAAATAAATAATAATATGACGCAATTAAATCTATTTCGTCCATGCTTATATTACATATTATTACTCAGCGTAGCACAACTGAATGATAGACGGCACCGAAGGCTTCGCGGCGAACTCGCCTAGCACCCGCTTGCAAAACGCGTTCAATCCGCTCCGTATAAGAGCTAAAAGCGGAGCGGAAAAAACGATCCGTCCCGCTCCGCTATCGCGCTAAAATCGTCCATCTAAGACCGCCCTTAAACATGAGAAGGATATTTTTTTGTCGTTTCAAAATCACATAGTAAAATGACATGACTGGAACAAATTAAAATTTATAATTTCTTGATGTCCGGGGTGGCAAGTGTCCTCTTCTGACCCTTCTTGCCTACGTCCATGCTTTAGGCTATTTTGATATACCAGATGAGCATTTTTAATCCGGAACATGTAATATAATTAAGGGTAAGCATTTTCATTCCGGAACATATAATATAATTAAGGGTGAGCATTTTCAATCTGAAACATGTAATAAAATGAATTATATAAATGGGCTTTAAATTTGTCTATTGATATAAGCTGTCAAACTTAATTTGCAAAATGAATATGCATTATACCATTATTAGATTTATTACCAAAAAAGTACCCCACAGAGAATGTAATCACACCGAAAATCATGCCGAACACTTAGCCCCCGTAACACCTAGCTAATTACTTATTTAGATATACAGGGTGTCCCTATTTCGAGGAAATGCATGGGGATCTCGGTTATTTGAAGAGTTAGAGAGTTGGTTAAATTAGGGCAAATACGTGAAATTTGGAGCCCAACAATAATCCGAAAACAGATTTGAAATATCTTTTTTTGTTTTCGAGATATTGCCAAAAAACTATTTTTTTCAAATTTCGTTTTTATTTTTTTATTCAAAAACTATTGGATCTAGGAATTTGCAACTTTTACATTATACAGGCACTTTTTAATCAGGAATTTAGTAGTTTTTTGGCAATATCTCGAAAACAAAAAAAAATATTTTAAATCTGTTTTCGGATTATTGTTGGGCTACAAATTTCACATATTTGCCCTAATTTAACCAACTCTCTAACTCTTCAAATAACCGAGATCCCCATGCATTTTCTCGAAATACGGACACCCTGTATATACCGCGCAAATAGTTGTAACAATTCAGGTTGTTATTGATAATGAGCACTTTGTGTCTCGAAATGTACATCTAACGATAAAAATAAAAAGTGAAGTAGGGAATAACAGTCTTTTTTAATGCATTATACCATTGAAGAAAGAATTTTTATAGTAAAAACGTTTTACACTAGAGGCCGGCATACAGGAATGTGCATGATTTATTTAGTTTTAACACAAATACGCAGTATCCTCAAAAAAATATATATTTGGGCGGGAATTTTCAATAATTCAATTATTGAACCGTTATAAATTATAGGAAATTTAAATTCGATATCACGTTTAATCAACAATGTTGGCTTTGTAGTAGAAGGAGCAACAAGTGACAATCAGGAGGTTTGGTTTCAACAAGATGGCTGCTCAGTGCATTTTGGAGTAGGTGCTCGTTAATATTTAGAAAAAACCTTTCCAAATCGCTAGATTATTGAACGTGGTCGAATAATTAACTAGCCTGCCAGATCTCTTGATTTAGCGCTATGTGATATTTTTCTGTGGGACTATATGGAAAACAAAATTTATCAAATACGTCATTTAAAATATTGACTCTTGAAGAAATACATTTTTTGAAGAATATGCGCGTATTTGTAATTTAAACATAATATTCTTTCTTTACTTTTTCACGCATTAAAGGGGGGGCTGGCCCTCCGGGCCCCTCCCTTGGCTACGCTCTTAAGAATATGTATAATTTATTTGCCATTTACAGTTTTTAAAAAGAAATTAAACAGTATATTATTTTTATAGATAAATTCGAAATAGAATACGCACAATGTAATTTTACTTTAAATTATTGTAGTTGAATATCGTCGAGTTACCTGTAAATCCTTTTAAGTATGAGAAACAAAACTTTTCAGGAGAGAAAAGAAACCTGCTGCTGTCACTATTTTCGAAGCCAGTTTTTAGATTTTTTTAAAGCAATATATATCCGTACTATTCGGTTTAGACTTAGACAGAATTTATTGTTGTTTCAGGACGAATATAATACAACTATTTCCTTAATAAAAGCAAAATAGCCAAAATTTGGACTTGGAAGGTATTACAGTTATGCCGAAGATATGTTTTCATTTAAGTTTAAATGTATTGTACGTAAAAGCCAAAGATATGTTTTTATTTAAGCTTAAATGTATTGTACGTAAAAGTTCATCGTTTAAATAAATAAATAAATATGATGTATCTTTGTAAATTAACTCTTTGCGGTAGTTTTTAAATTTATATACTGTTGCTTATGTCAACAGTTTATGGCTTGTGTTTCATAAAAGAAACGTACTCTTGAAGATTAAACGTCGGCCATTAAAACCGCCCACGAGATTGTCCCCCCGGTCTGTGTTTTTAGCCGTCAGAACGTAAAAAAGCTCGTTAATCCGAAGCTCTGCAGTAACATTTCCAGAGGTTACATTTCCGTGTTACACTCGAGCGTGTTGATAATTGTTTATCCCCGGATCCGAAGGACTTTCCCGAGGGACAACCGACACGTCTCACCTGGCGAATTCACCTTTTTTTACGATCCCCGCGCCAATGTTAAAATAGTGGGTGTGAAATTAAATTCGGATTTAGTGTTACTCGAGTGTTCGGATTATAAACGTGAAATCAAAACCTACTATGTGTCTGCCTTATCAATTGATTATCGCATATTTGAAGGGCTTATTATAATAGCATGATAAGCCACACAAACAAAAAATTCTGTTTTATTCTTGGATTTGATTGAGCAGTTATATAATAAGCCACAGTAGATGAATTGTGGTCATGATCCAACAGATATCGTTACCATACCTAAAATCAAGTTATTACATTTAAGGCCCGGTATTTCAATCGATAGTTAACTGTCAATTGGGAGTTACCTCAGAGTTGAAAGTGTGTTGCATGTATTTCAAATTATGATTAATATCTTACTTTCAGTTAACTTTAACTAATCTTTACTAATATGTAGGTATCAGTTAACTCTTGGTTACCTGACATTTGTTTGTTTGTTAATATTAAATCAATTATCAATTACAATGAATGATTATGACATACATGTGTTTAGTGACGACGAAGAAGTGCCTTTAAGAAAACAGAGAGTAGTCAGAGATAGAGTAAATCATTTTGAAAAATGGGATCAAAAGGAATTCTTTCAAAGGTTCAGATTATCGCCAAGAACTGTAGAAAACATCATCGAAGAAATTGACGACCTTATAAAATATCCAGCCCAAAGGTATTACCAATAGTTAGAAATATCACATAAAACTCTATTCCATTATTTTAGAAATTATGCTCTGTCTTCAACTGATCAATTATTGCTAGCACTCAGGTTTTATGCAACTGGTGCTTTCTTCACTACTGTCGGAGATGGAAGTGGTGTGCATAAATGCACGGCCAGTAAAGTAACTAAGAGAGTTAGCTTTGCTTTGGCAAGTTTACGTCCTCGAATAATAAAAATGCCAAGCACAGAAGAAGAAAGATTATAATGTAAAAGAGACTTTTATTTAAATGCTAGATTTCCTATGTGCATTGGAGCAATTGATTGCAGTCATGTTAAAATTTTATCACCAGGAGGCAATAGAGCAGAGATTTTTAGAAATAGAAAACAATATTTTAGCATAAACGTGCAAACAGTATCTGATGCCAATCTGAAAATAATGGATATTGTGGCTAGATGGCCAGGATCTACGCACGTCGCCCATATTTTTAGAAATTCAAGTATTATGAATCGATTTGAACAAAATTAATTTGGTCACAACTCCGTTCTAGTAGGGGACAGCGGATATCCTTGTAAAAATTATCTTCTTACACCCTTATTGCAAACAAGAACACCAGCAGAAAATCTATATAACGAATCACAAATACGTACCAGAAATCCTGTGGAAAGGTGCTATGGTGTATGGAAACGAAGATTTCCTGGACTTGCTGCAGGACTTAGAACAAATTTAGAAACTACTCAAGCCGTTATAGTTGCTACCGCAATACTACATAATATTGCATGTGACGAAAATGAAAAAGTACCAGACATAACTGATGAAGAAAATCATGCAATAAACTTAGGAAATAATAACCCACCAGATCAAAACAATATCGTTAATAATAATCAAATAAGAAAAAATACTTTCAGACAACATTTAATACAAAATTATTTTTTTAACTTACAATAAATAAATATTATTACTTAATTATTATCACGCAATACATACAACATACAACAACTTATTCAAAAAACAAATAATTAAATATATTTATTATTATTTGCCCTAACTGTTTTCAATTATGTATGAAATTACTCATTTTTGCTTCTTTAAGTTGCAGTTTAAGTTTAAATATTTTCATTTTTATCTCATGTTCTTCTAAAAACTTTTCTCTCTGAAGTCTTACAAACTCTAGTTTTTCCTTAATTAACAACTCATTTATAATTAATTTTTTGTAAGCAATTGTTTTCTTTCCTATTTTTAATCTTTTATTTGGTTGTTTTTTCAGCATTTGTCGTCATCGGTTTCTGTTGTTCCTAAAAAATTGTGTGAAAAATTACATAGATAATATATTGTACAGTTTTTTACTATTGCTCATTTCCACATTTTCATTATTTGTCTGATTGATAATAGTAGGAGTAAATGTTTCCTCTGGCAATTCATCTAAAAAAAAAAAAAAACACAATGAATAAGAATATTTCATTTTTAAAATGTACCAACAGCTAGGATATTACTACGCTACCACTTACATTCAGTAATTTCTACAACATTTTCTTTAGGGTTAGAAAGACTTTCATCAGGTGAGCCAATAACAATGTAATTCGCATTAGATGGTCCGGCTTGATGAGCTTGTACACCTAATGAAAATAAACCATATATAATGATAAATTTCATAAAAAGTAACCTTATACTTACTGTCAGAATCGAAGTTGTTCTTAAGACCACAAATTTGATCTTCTCCTAAAATTCTTTCAATAAAATTATCTACGTCTGTTATGGCATATAGTTTAGAATCACCACCACCGGTTTTATTTAGTTCCCTTTTGTTGTGTGATTAGTGGGTTTTGGATAGTTTCTTTAAATTGGCATATTTTTGTTTTAATATTTGTTTGGATCTGAATACACCATCGTTTGCCGCATTGAACGAGTTTTCGATATGAGTCCACGCTTTTACTTTTTCTTGCCATAAAACACTGCCACTCTTCTTATTTTCTATAATATTCTTGTATTTCTCAACAAATTCCAACAGCAAATGTTCTTCTTTATAAGTGAAATTCGGTGTCCTTTTTGTTTCATTTACTTGCTGGGAGGTTTTATTCATTTTTATGCTTAATAAATCACCACCAGCAACAGCAGGTGACCAAAGACTGATAAACGATATTGACAATTTAAGTGTGATTTTGACAGAAGTCAGAATTGCTACTCTAATGAAATTTTGATGAAATGAGAGTTACTTAACCAAAACTTTCAAATACTTGAAATACATAAACATAATTTTACTATGAGTTAACTAGTGGTAAAACTTTACCGTTAGTTTGTAAACCTAAAAGTTAACTATCAATTGAAATACCGGCCCTTAGGGGTTATGTATAAATATCACCCTAAAACATGACAAGCCACATCAAAATAGCAACAGGTATTATTACACCTTCCGAAAAAAATCGATTTCGTGTAAGAGTTTGAGTTCAAGTAATAAAATGCATGGCATAATTGACGAGAGTGTTATTGATTAAGACTTTGTGCTACCAAACGATGGTGGGCATTCGAAAACAAGTAAGCTATGTATTTTATTTCTTTTTTGTGGCATACCATGTTTTACCAACAAAAAAATATATTTTTTTAACATAGCTTACCATGTTATTGCTGTCATAACATGATAACATTAACCAGAGTAACAGAAACAACATCAAAAAAAACCGACATTTCTTTGAAGACACAGAAAAGGCAAAAGTTATAACTAAGTCATATGAAAAAGAAAAAGCAAATTAGGTAAAATATTTTCAACAGCAAAAAGCAAGAAAAGTGTTAAAGCTCGTCAGTTCAGTTCACCGTGCAGATGCATGAACAATTGCAGAGAGAAACTCAGTACTACCATTGATTAACTAATAAGATTTTCTTTATTCATTAGTAATACCCATAAATTAGTTTCTAGAAATTGAGACTAATCAATATCAAATTGGGAATAAGCAATATTAAATTGGGACTTCAAGCAAAGCTGCCAGTTTAATCAATTTAATAAAATTGGGAATAAACATCAAATTGGGAATCAGTAATTTCAAATTGGGATTGAACTAATATTATTTAAGAAATAACCAGTTTAAACAATTTAGCAAAAATAACAGAAATTATATTAATTTGACAAGTTTTGTATCAGTCTTCTAAATTAGATTATTTTTAAATGTGAGCAATATTTAGAGAGTTTCTCTTTTAAATATACATTCTCCTATTACAGCGAATATGCTGTATATGTTGAGATATTCGTTGTTTCTTTTTTTTTAAGAGTTCAATTTGAAGCTTTAAACGAGTGTTTTCCACTCCTAGACTGAGCATGAAGTAAAATTTCGAGTTTAGAAAAGCCCCGCGTAGAAAATTTGTCGAGGGTCGCGCAGCGACCCGAGACAAATTTTCACGGGGCTTTTCTAAACTCGAAATTTTACTTCATGCGCCACGCGTATAAAACACTGAAATATTGTGAAAATCACAATATGCTACTAAAGCAATATGCTAAAGACGTATATTTAAAACTGCAATTTCAAACTAGTGCTTTACATTTTTTAACAGTTAATGCAGATTTGTGTGCTGGCAAATATTAACAGTATAGAATTACATATTTTCTTGTAAAAACATTTACACTTGTTTTTGTAGGCAATTACATGATAAACTACAATATTTTAAAATAAAATTGTTTTTCAGAGGACAATTACATTTTTGTATCCCCTTTCTAAGCATATTTTACAGAAAGTTACCTAATAACTCATTTTTGTTTACTTGTGGCATATCACGTTATTACAATAAACCATTCATTTGTAACTTATATTAATTAAACTTATTTATTATTGTCATTTACAAAATGAGGTTTTGAATTTATCGTCTTTCTATAATAATTTTGTTTCATTGAGAGGTTCCCAAATATTCATTGAAACGACTACTTCCCGAGCAAATTCCGCGACGGATATTAATTTATACAATGAGTTACACAACAGTTTTATTGTTACTGAAAAGTCCCAACGACAGAAAATTATTACAGAAAATTTGCAAATTACATATTTGCAGAAAATGTACAATATATTAAAGCGAATTTATTTTGTAAATATTCTGCAAATATGTAATTTGCAAGTTCAAGTTTACTTTATGTTAAATTATTTGTTTGTTTGAACATAAACATGCTTGATTTTTATGGTTGGTGGGGAAATTAAGAAATCCATTATTATTCATGTGGGCGGTTACGTGATCAAAATGCGCATATTTAATTTGCCTTAATAGCAACTGGAGCAATGAAATTCTTAATTAAGCAATAAACACGAAACGTCGCCGGGCGAAAAAGGTAATCTTCCCGGCCGGCCGAAAAATCTAAATAAGCAAATTATTCTTGTAAAATCTTTGATAATTTAAACAAGTTTGTTACCCCTTTTAATCCTTTCGACAAAAAGCGGAATTTAAATTAGGCTGAAGCATAATTTCTTAACTAATAAATTCTATTTGTATGCGCCACGCAAGAAATAAAAAAAAAACAACAAAAAGAAAAAGCAAACGTTTTGTATTCGCTCGTTTGATGAAGTCGTAACACGGCATGCGGGTTTATATACGCTCAGCACTTTCGTACTTTTCCTGAAGACACACAATCAGATAAGTGCGTTGTTTATCCTCTCGTCCGTGTCCGACAAAAGACCTGTAAACAGGAACATCCTCCGCTTGTGAATTACCTTGGCGTTTCCATTTCTTACTTTTTTTCCCCAAACCGTTTCCGCACGCTCTGTGTTCTTCTGTCCGATAAACGATATTCGATACTCGTAGCGATATTTCTCTATCCGGCGCGATCTGATTCCGGGACAAGAAATATCATCTTGCGGGGACATTCGGAGTTCCTTCCGGGGCTTTTGATGGACGTTTCGTGGGATAAGATCTAGACCGCGAGGGATTTCTTATTCCGTTCACGAATGCACGTTTCAGTCGAATCAATCAATGTGACAGCTATTGCGGATATAATATATTTACATTATTTTATTAAATCAAAATATTGAAAGAAAGACATATAACGCTTCAATCCTCAAAAGTTATTTTTTCTAAAATATATTGGTATTGAGTAGCAATGTGGCAAATAACTTACTGAATCCGTTTCTGCAAAAATGTATTCTTGTTGAGACTTCTCCAAATATTCATTGAAACAACTACTTCTCGAGGTAATACCCTGACAGATATTGAATTATACAATGAATATTTGAGTTACAAGACAGATTTACTGTTCTATGCCTAATTTATATGCAAAATGCAACATCAAGTCAAATTATTCTCTCACCAAACTAAATGAACAAATTGAAAAAATTACAGGGAATGAATATTAATTGAAATAATCCTAGGCGATCTTAAAGGAAAAGTCTTAAGCCATCTATAGACGCGTTTCGAGATTTAACCCTCATCAGTATATCTATGCTTTAGACTTTCAATACAAAAAAATATTAAAATAAACACAAAACTTACAGGAAAGTTGAAGTGTGCCGTTAAAACAGGTACACAAAACAGGGGCGAGTGAAAATGTCACTAATGTTACCGAAACAGCTGGGTGAACATTAAATTGAAATAAATTTAAAAAAAATACAGGGAATGAATAATAATGAAAGAATCGTTGGCGATCTTAAAGGAAAAGTTTTAAACCATCTATAGACGCGTTTCGAGATTTAAACTTCATCAGTATGCTTTAGACTTTCAATACAAAAAAAATATTAAAATAAACACAAAACTTACAGGAAAGTTGAAGTGTGCCGTTGACACAGGTACACAAAACTGGGGCGAGTGAAAATGTCACTAATGTTACAGTAAATTACCAGTGGGAATTACCAACGTAAAATACCAGTAATATTATTAGCGAGATGCATCATTTTTTTGTAACTCAATTTCAGTTCTTAATTGCATCAAACGAAACTGCAGATGTTTAAAAAAGGACATTTTATTTTGTCTTTTTAATAATTTCTAAATGTCAATTTTCTTCTTCTTAAAGAGTAGATTAATTTGTATGTCATTAAATAAATATAATTTCTTTTGTGTTCACATTAAAGAGACTCTCAGAGAAATCGTAATAACTGTGTTTATGGTTATAGTCTGATCAGATAAAATTTAAATCGATGTGATTAAAATTTCGGTGTAAAAACTTCGGTTCAGTTTTATTGCCCACGTGTACGCCTTTAGGTCTAATAAAACCAAGATATTATCGCGTGAATAAATTCAGAATGTTTTTTTACCTTCACATAATAAATTTAAATTTAATTCAAGACGTTTTTTCTTTATATTATCAATTCGTACCTTCATAACGTGGTTATTAGTTTAGAGACAATTTACAGGCTTTATGTATTCAGGATAAAACGAAGATTATTTCGAAATAAATCTTGATGATTTCAAGTCGATTTTGTTTTGAATTAATTTTTGATGATTGAGAGACGGATGTAACAAAATGTAACAACAAATTTTGATATAAATAAAACATTTATATATTTGGTTTGAGTTACGTGAAGAGTTGAATATAATAAATTTGATAAAAGACTAACACTTTCTTCACTAAATGTACATTTCGAACACTACGTGTTCATTATCAATAGCTTACTGAGTAAGCTATATTGATAATGAACACGTAGTGTTCGAAATGTACATTTAGCGTAAATAAATGTTTTTAGTGAAAAAAGTGTTAGTCTTTAATTAAGTTTATTAAAACATTTATGTCGGGTTTCACCAACGTCAGTTAAATGGTCCAATAATTATTCATCGATTAAAATATGGTCTTAGTTACATATATGTTAAAAAATCAATCAATTCGCATGACATTGATGTTTATGACATAAAAAATGTCTATTTCAATCGACAAATAAACTTAATCAACGAATACGATTTATAGAAGTTGGTTAAATCGGACATTCACTTTTTCTGTAACAACAAATTTTGATATAAATAAAACACTTCATTTTTTTTATACCACTTCATTATCAAAAAACTAACAGTAAAATAAAAGTGCTGTTAAATAGTTAAGTGTTTTCTTTGTATAAAAATTGAACATGTACCACGAATGAACGCCTCCAAAATTTAAGAAGTAACAACAAATGTTTGCCCCGAAAGAATTTAATTGAACCGGAACATCGTATTATTTTTATTATTATTATCCATTGAGTGTTAAACAATGATTATTTATAAGTAAATCCTGATGATTTCAAATCGATTTTGTTTAATATTAATTTTTGTGTAAAATATTGAATTTTATTTGAAGCGTTCAGAGCTAAAGTTAATCAAGTCCATAAATTATAGTTTTCAGATAATCAAGGTTAAAGTTTATCACCACTAGTTGAATCCTGAAGTGATTTAGAGAATAATTTTCGTTTTATTATTGTAGTATAAAGACTAACTTACATATTGGTCATAATTTGAAAACTCAAAAATAATAGTTAAGGTAGCAATTCAATTTTAAATCAGAATGTGCTGGGCTTGACCCACTTTGGCCCTAATATGTTTTTTTTGCATAAGCTAGAAGAAATAATTACACCAGTATCATAAAATAATCTGAATACTTTGAAATTAAGCTTTAAATGGTGTCATTAAAGAGAGATTCGTTATTATCCGATTCTGCAATTTCCTTATTCAAGGATGTGACAACTCTTAGAATTTTGTACAGCGGGTCTTGCTTTATGCTTCTCAACAAATTTAGACATTTTTGTGAAAATAGTTACTTTGAAGATGCCAATATCTGCATTTAATTATTTTTAAACTGCCGTGTCCAAGGTTCCTCTCGCTCAAGCCTCATCCAAATAATATCTGCCCACTTGGCAGGATGTCCTTTATTCATTTTTTTTTTGTTGACTATCATGTCTTCTACTTTTTTAGTAGTAGGAAGGCATTAAACCGAGAAAAACCGATTTTAAATATTATGGAAAAGATTTGGAACTCCTATAACGTTCACCCTTATTACCTGATGTTTTATGATAGTTTTTATTTGTATATACGGAGAGTTTTATGTCACACCGAACATTTTTATAACGAGAATTTTTTTTGGAAGTATCCATATGCATACGTTGCACATTCTTCGATGCTTGGTTTATTCAAAGAATTTAATTTGAATCTTTAAGCGAGTGTTTTCCACTCCCAGGCTAAGCATGAAGTAAAATTTCGAGTTTAGAAAAGCCTGAAAATTTGGTTTGGTCGCGTAGCACGAAGCGCGGAGCGGCCAAACCAAATATTCTGCTTTTCTAAACTCGAATTTTTACTTCATGCGCCACCGGTACAAAACACTGACATATTACGAAGTTTAAAACACACCGCTAAACTTTACATTGAATCAGTGTTTTGTACCGGTGGCGCATGAAGTAAAATTTCGAGTTTAGAAAAGCCTGAAAATTTGGTTTGGCCGCTCCGCGCTTCGCGCTACGCGACCAAACCAAATTTTCAGGCTTTTCTAAACTCGAAATTTTACTTCATGCTTAGCCTGGGAGTGGAAAACACTCGCTCAAAGCTTCAAATTGGATTCTTTTAATAAACCGAGCATCGGAAAATGTGCAACGTATGCATATGGATACTTCAAAGAAAAATTCTCGCTATGAAAATGTTCGGTGTTACATAAAACTCTTTGTATATATTGTTGCTTAGATGTTTTTTCTACATTCCTCCTTGAAGATGACCATTGGTCGAAACTAGTCGGAGAAAATATAAATTAGTGGAACAAACCAAGTTTTTAAATTAAATATCCAGACTTTATTATAAAGTTTAAAATATTTAATCACTCTAACAGACCACTACAAACGTTAATTTACTGCTTTCAAATCAGAAATAGTGGATACTTTAGACATATTATCAACTTATTATAATCAGTTGATGATATGTTTTAAACATTTTTCTCTGTTTAATTTTGGTGTGAACGTGTAAAGTAAAAAAAATCGATGGGGCCCGCCATAAATTCGGTGTAGCGGGAAAAAAAAAACGAGCGTGTAGGGACGTCAAAAGGTGATACCCGAATCCGAACTCGAACCTTTAATCCGGGAATTTATATAGCGCTCGCCGATATAACAAAACTGGCGGCGGCAGTAATTTTGCAAAACTGTCCTTAAAGCTGGTCGTGTCCAATAATTATCGAACCCTGCCATTAACACCGTCAAATATATGTACGCCATCAATTATAGCGTGTACCGTTCATCGCGAATAAAAATAAAAAAATAATGTAGGTGGAAGGAAAATGAATAAATGACGGAAAGGAATTGATTTATAGTCTGGAATACACCGCAATAAAAATTTGTATATTATAGAGCGCGTTTTCCTGAATTATTTGTAATTATAAAAAAATATACTTCTAACGCATAGTCATAATAAATTTATATAAAAATTGCAGCATTTTTACTTGTTGCATAAAGCTTTAAAAATATAAAAGAAACAAAGAAGACAACTAAGGAGGCGTAACGTATTCAAATATGGTAGGTTAGGGATGTTTAAAGTGCAAATGTTATCTCCAGCTATTGTTGTATAAGCCCCTCGAGGGCTTTTCTGGCGCCCGACGAAAGAATGTGGCCTCTCAAGTACAATTATCGTGCAAGTTTCGGCACTTATGCTATCACATATTATAACCCCCCTTGCGATGATATTAGCACTAGACGTTCACCCCGACAAATAAAATCCAACTAACATCTGTAAGGAATTTCTTCCCTCCCTTACAAAAGCGAATTAATATCACTTTGTGTTATTACAAAATAATTCAGGAGACCCCATGAAAACATCTTCACATTTTTTTTTTCCACCGGGGGAATCGTGTACCCACAGGGGGTCGTGTACTCACTTCAAAACAAATAGTTTATACATAATTTAAATAGATTTATTGGTTTTCTAAATAGTCGAGGAAAAAATATAGCAAAATAGATTTATGTATTCCCTAAATGGTCGAAAAAACAAATAATGAAAAAAAATGTGGAATGAGGAGGCTGAAAAGGAATGATGGTTAATCTTTCTGTAAGTGCAAAACACAAAGACAATCTAATGCATTTTTGTGCTTGAATAATTTTCTATTTTTAAGCGTCTATAGCTTTTTCGAAACTCTTTAATTTTTAGATTCAACAACAGTTGTAACATAAACATCCCCTTCGTTTTCTTCTTCATCTTCTTCTTTTACAAAATTAATGGCCCTGGCTTCAAAGCCCAAATAGTAAGAAACAAACCATCACACTAACCTTATAATTAATGAAAGTCGTTCCGTTAATCAAAACTTCACATCGAATCAAAACTGTAGCACTTTTTCTTGCGTAATCAATAGCCTTAGCTTTGTAGCTTTGTCGACCAGTCACAGCAATTACTACTAGCGCGTAGGTTTTTCTAAACTCGAAATTTTACTTCATGCGCCACGCGTATTAAACACTGATTTTAGGTGAAGTTCAAATTTTTTTTCTAAAGCAGTATGCTAAAAACGTGTATTCAGAACATCACATTACATCAGTGTTTAGTACGCGTGGTGCATGAAATAAAATTTCGAGTTTAGAAAATTCTAAAAATTTGGTTTGATCGCTCCGCGCTTCGCGCTACGTGACCAAACCAAATTTTCAGTCTTTTCTAAACTCGAAATTTTACTTCATGCTTAATCTGGGAGTAGAAAACACTCGTTTGAAAGTTTTATTCGAAATATTTGTAAAAACAACGAATATCTGAAGATTTACAAGAGAAGATTGCAAGCAATTGAAATGAAATATTTAAGATAAGTAGAAGGAGTAACAAGAATTGACAAAAAGAGGAATCAAGGTAAGAGACATTTTACCTGATAAATAATTTTAAGTATATATAAGATCCTAATGTTAGTTTAAGTAGTTAGTTTGATAATGGCTCGCTGTTGAGCCGAAACTAGTCACAGTTTAAAATAAAAAGGGAATACAAAAAAGTAATCAGTGTTAATTATTTAAATATTTACAATGTTTAACAAAGTAACCGCCTCAACCACAAGATATAAAAAACATAAACTGAATATACAACCAATGATGAAATACATAGAGCAGAGGCAACTAAACTAGCTGGAGACATATGCAACGAATGGACAATGACAGGATAGTACGTAGGATATACGAAGCCAAAATCCAGGGGAAAAGAAAAAAAGAAAGACCAACAATTTTACAAAATAGAGGAAAGACTTTCAAGGAAGCAATGGAAATGGCAAAAGATAGAACAAAACGGAAGACATTTGTATCACAATGAGATATTAAGATTTAACCAAACCCGACTCCTTATGGTAAAATGGTATTAATTGATTTTTAGAGTATTTAAATATGCTTTTAAGTGCATATTTTAATACTTTGAATAATTTTAAAAACTCCCGAACTTAATTTCAACCTAAATAATATGATTACTCATATTTTCAAGTCAAGTTGTTCTGTATTACATTCCATACTTTGCTCTGTCCAGATTACATTGATAAGGTACAGGAATAATATTAAAGGATAAATTAAAAACACTTGGTTTGTTTCACTATTTACAAATAGTGAAACAAACCAAGTGTTTTTAATTTATCCTTTAATATTATTTCAAAATGTTTCACCAAGTGATAAATGAGAAAGTTATTCAAGAAAAAAAAGGTACAGGAAGTCTGAAATGACTCGGTTTTATAAAACTTTTTTGAATAAATATTAGTGAAACCTAAAAAGTTCGTTTACCCTTAATTTTTTTGTTCTCTGAAAGATAAAACTGTTCTTTGTCGTAATGATATTAGTAAGTAACGGTCGTCAATCAATCATGATTAAAATTTCATTAAAACCAGATGGAGAGACGGAGGCAACGAAATGTAACAACAAATGTTTGCCCCGAAAGAATGGAATTTAATTGAACCGGAGGAGAGGAGAACATCGTTATTCATTCATTCATTCCTCGGGATAATTTGTCATATTTTCAGCGAAAGAGAAAAAAGGGCGGGAGGGAGGGGGCAGCCGAGGGAAAATAATAGGAAATTCGTGGGAAATTAATGCACGCACTTTGAAATGATGGATTTTAATAAAATTAAATGTATTTAACTCAATAATAAACAAACAAAAAATGTTACAGTTGGGTAATTTTTAACTAATTATGGATCATCGAATTTTTCTATTATTCTTAACCCCATATTTTTTCCAGTTAACTTTTTACATTAACCTATGTCTTAAAAGTTTTGGCACAAAATAAAACTCTATGAAAAAAAATCATTCAAATATCGGGTTGGCTTTGTAAACAAGTAATTCAATGATATCTCATTTTAAATGGCAGACCAGTTACATAAATTGATTGCGTTAAAATGGCTTGTAAATTATATCTTAGAAGAAGCGTTTTTAATTTACTTGGACAAATGCCTAAGGTTTAAATAGTCCGACTTTTTGAAAAACAAAATGTGTCGCGGAGAAGCATATATCGTGCAAAATCAGAATAAAGGCAAGGTATACGATGCCTGAATCTTCCAAAAAGTAGAAGACCTAGATGTTAATTGAATATAGAGCAAACTAGTTATTCGAAAGCGCTAAGAATAAAACTGGGCAGTCAGTAAGAAGACTTTCACGGCGTCACGGTGTTTCCAATGATACAATTTCCAGAGAACTGAAAAAAAAAGGTATAGAATATACGCCACATCAGTTAGCTAGAATACCGAAATGTTGCCGTGCTTTAAGGCGTACTCATTTTGCAAATATCAAAGTCATTGTCATAGTTGATGAAAAGTACCTTACTCTAAGTAATTCCAAAACTTAAGGAAACGACGGTTTTTACACCGACAATGGCTAAGAATGTCCAGACGATATAAAATACAAGCAAAAGGCCAAATTGGCCAAATTTAGTTTGGTGTGCAATATCAATTGGTGGGATTTGCAGACCTTATGTGGGGTGAATTAGAGGCGAAGCTGTAGATACTCAAAGTTAAATTAACAATTGCTTAACAACATTGATTAATTTTATCTACCAGAATTATGCTCAAGATAATATTATTTTTTGGCTGGACTTCGCTTCCTGACATTATGCACGCCAAACTCAAACTTGGCTGAATGCGTACCCTTTGTGCCGAAAAATGACAACCCGCCAAATTTACCGCAGGCTGGGCCAATTGAAGATTTCTGGGCCTTTTTGTCTCGAAAAGTGTATGTTGGAGGTTGGGAAGCCGAAAACGAGTAACAATTAAGACGGCGGATTTTTAGAAAAATTCGCGAGACTGATATTGAAATGGTCCAAAGCTTGATACGAGATGTTCCCAGAAGACTGCGAATTGTTGAAGACTATGGACCTTTATATTTAATATAAAGTAAATAAACAACATTTTGTTGTTTATAAAGCTGTTAATTATATCTGTTCTAAAAAATTGAGGTGAAATCATTTTCTCTTTTTAAAATATTCTAAACAAAATTGTGCCAAAACTTTTGAGACATGCTAGCAATAGAAATGTTGAAAACATTAAAAGTGCGATTCTTTAGGCAATCTACAACAAATTTGTCTTATAAAAACTATATCAAACACTCATGTTGAATTCAGCCAGTTTGAAGGAACAAATATCCACTGCTCTAAGAAATTATCGCCCCACCTTACAGTTTCCAAAAAAAGTTTAGCTTTGTGTTTATTTTATTTATTTTTTTGCAACCTGTTAGATCAAACATAAGATTCCAAGCGTTTTTCGATTTTTCAAAGACGCTAACGTAAAGTACACAAAAATAGTACACATTTTTTAAATGTTCGAGAAATTGCAGGTGGTGCGTTCACTTCTTCAGTGCAGTTTCTTTTCTAAATTTTTTTTTAACAATTTCTACAATTCTTATTCTGTAATTAATTATCTGTTAATTTTTCTAAATATCTTTCACCAATTTGTTACTGTTTATTATTCAGCACCTTTTAAAGCAGTGGTGGGGAAACTTTTTTTAAGACGGGCCATTTGTAATAACCAGACAATCATAGCGGGCCAAAGAATAATGCTTAATCGTAGGTAGGTAGTTTTTATGCGGGTCGTCACATAACGAAGTAAGAACGCGTTCAAACATTCTCACGACGGCACTCTTAAACGGGCCGGATTAAACTTTTCCGCGGGCCGTAGTTTCCGCATCACTGTTTTAAAGTATGCTTTATTAGATTTTTTTTATTAACTATAATATTTTCTGTTGTTTATTTGCAACCAATTCTGTGGCTAAAAGGAAAAACGAGTTAACTTCGCTTTTTGAAAAAATAAATTTTTACCATAATTCGTATTATTTTTTGGCCTACTTTCATTTGACTTAGAGAAATTAGATCAAACCGTTCATTATGCTAAAGTAATATCAATGAACAAGTGGCCGAAAATGGTTAAATTTAGGAATAAATAAGTTAACTCCATCACGATACGGAAAAACCGGTTAACTTTAGATTAACTTTGCTAAAAAATGCATTTATAATGACAATAACTCTAAAATTATTTTACTATTTATTGCGGTTCATAAATATTGCTAAGATATAGATTTATAAATATATATTCATTAACCTTTGGCAATATGTCGCATTGTGCCCCAATCCCAAACCAGTATTTTAGAATTTAAATTGCATTTTTCTCGAGTAATTGAAAAGTGGAGTTAACTCGTTTTTCCTTTTAGCAGGACCTGATTAAAACATCCACGAAGAAAAATATCCAAGAATGAAATTTAAAGAGCGGAGATTTTATTTGATTTAGCATAGTTTTTAAAATAAAATGAACACGATTGGTTTTCAATAAAATATTTACAGTTTGCATAACATTAAGCACAATAATTTTAAATTTAAATTGCATTTTTAAATGGAGAAACTGCGAAATATTAACAAATATTAAATTTCTAAATTTAGTTTATACGAGTTAAACTCTATTTTTAAATTTATAAGAAATTATCAAAAGTATTGTGTAAAAAAAAATCATAAATCCTATCTAAAGGGTGGCAAAAATGTGGATGTTTTGATTGGTCCACAGAATTGTGACTTACAAATTATTTCTTAATATATATTCCCACTAAATATTTCTCATCATGTATATTGTATCAATTATATGGCGGGATATAAGTGATGGTTAATAATGGCCAATATTTGTTGTCACAAATATTTTTTACCATTTATATTCTGTCAACTATTTCTCGTAATTAATTTCCTCTGCAATATTTCTCTTTAAATATTTTCCTGCCAATATCACATATTATTTCCTGTAAAAAAATAGGTTAATCACAAAAACTAACACTCTCATAACAAAATCCATCCGATTTATTGAAACCCATCCTCCTTTCGGAAAAGCATTCGTATTCAAATGCAATCCACTTACAAACTATCTTCAATAATTCTTATCTAAATGCGAAAATAGAATTGTTTGCAACTCATAACCCAACTAATGTCCAATTTCATTTACGAGATGTCCATTCCGCGCGTAGGTTTTTACAAACTTACTCGTGTACATACAGATATAAACATAATTGTCGCGTTTACAGCCAACAAGAGCCCATTATACATCAAGTTTTATGGTCACGAAGGCCACTTTGTGTGCAACGCTTTTATGCCCTAGTATTTACTCAAGATCCTTAATTATAGAGGCATTTATTATTTCAATTAATCAACATTTATACTTTAGATATTAGGTAGTTTTGTTTTTACATAAAAAAGGCATTCTCCAGTTTAAAAAAATAATAAAGATTGTGTATTCAGGGCCCCTATTTACAGCACTGATGTAATTTGTTATCGGTGAGAAGTTGCACTGAAATGACGTTATTTTTGGAAGATTTTATTAAACCGTATGGAGTAAAATGACGTCATGCTGGTGCAAGTTCTCACCGATGATAAATTGTATGGGTGCTGTGAATACGGGCCCTGAACCGTATGGACACCAAGGTTGTTATGTTTGATTGGGGTTCATTTTTCCCCTAAAATTTTTCCCCCGGCAAATTTTCCTCTTATATTTTTCCCCCGAATTAATATTCCCCCAAATTAATATTCCCTTAATCTAATTTTCCCTCAAATGAATAATAACGCAACAATCAAATTAATTAAGTTATATTACAAAATTTATAAAGTTATAATATTACAACCAATATTTCGTAAATAATCTAAAAGTTTGTCTTCCTCCAAGTAATCGTCATATTTCGCGACTATGTTTTTGATTCGACGTTCAATCCTTCTCTGGTCATGCGATTTGGCTCTTCTAATGGGCTGTCCTAGCGAGAGTTGTCGCATCATGGTCATGACAAGTGTTTGTACTCCATGATTAAGCATGATGTAAAATTTCGAGTTTAAAAATGTCTGAAAATTTGGATTTGTCGGTGCAAGCGAAGCGAAGCCCGGCTAATCCAAATTTTTAGGCTTTTCTAAACTCGAAATTTTACATCATGCACTAGACGTAGAAAACACTGATTTAAAGTTAAAAATTTAGTGATTGTAATATTTATATTTGAGTATTCGAATATTTGAATTATTTATATTTATACAAAATGTCATATTTTTCAAATATTAATAAAAATAAAAACAAAATAGTTCTACTTAGCTCAAACATATTCTACGCAACTGATATTTAAGCTTTAACTTTTCAACTTCAAATTGAGACTAATTAACAACAAATTCTGATAAAACAATTTCCCATTGGAACTTAAAACATTGCTGTCAATTAAAACACAATCGAATTAGGAATACGCAATTTAACATTTTTAGTTTCTTGTTATTTAGTCTGGGGAGTTTTAGGTGAAACACCCTTTATATTCCTAAACATATCTAATTTATTTGCGAAGTACTTCTCCTCAGTTTATAATCCAGATACTGATGAAACACCGATAGCTTTTACTCCTAATTTAACAACAAACTTAAATAACGTGTATACAACTCCCGATCAAGTATTATTTGAACTTTCAAGGTTGAAGGTTACCTCTGGCCCTGGCCCTGACAATATTCCTCCGTTATTTCTTCGTAATTGTAGTAGATCGCTTTACAATCCACTATACAAACTGTTCTCTCTATCCTTAACTTCCGGTATCTTCCCGGATGAATGGAAATTATCATTTGTAACACCAATCCACAAATCCGGTTCTAAATCCAACGTAAGTAACTATAGGCCAATTTCGATACTGTCAGTTATACCCAAGGTCTTTGAGAAATTATTATATAATCAGTTGGCTGACGCTTTTCGTAATATTATCACGCAAAACCAGCATGGGTTCGTTAGGAGTCGTTCAACACAAACTAACCTTCTTGTTTTCACTGATTACATTGTCAAGGCTATCGAAAGTGGAGCTGAAGTGCATTCTATTTACACAGACTTCAGCAAAGCTTTTGATTGCGTAAGTCACTCTATCTTATTGCAAACATTGTGTGGTTATGGTATAGGCGACCCTTTACTGAAATGGATAAAGTCATATTTAACAGGAAGGGCTCAGTCTGTTAAGATAAACAATTTTATCTCAGATACATTTTACGCAACTTCGGGTGTACCCCAAGGTTCCCATCTGGGACCATTACTATTTACCATCTTTATCAACGACTTATCTGAAGAACTTACCTGCCCGCATTTGCTATGTGCAGACGATCTAAAGATATTTTTGAAAATCAGTGAAGCAGATGATTGTTCTATTATCCAGAGTAATTTGTCTTTAATTCACACTTGGTGCGTGTCTAACAATATGAAACTTAATATTAATAAATGTCAGTTTATGCCTTTCTCACGTAGTAAAACACCCATTAATTACATTTATAATTTAAACGGTATTTCACTTAGTAGGGTGAATTACATAAGGGACCTCGGTGTAATATTGGATCCTAAGCTGACATATAACTTTCATATTGACCACACTATAAATAAGGCCAATAAAATGCTAGGGTTCGTTAAGCGGAGTACGAGTGATTTTAGCAACATACGTGCCCTAGTTATTTTATACAACTCGTTGGTAAGATCACATCTTGAATACTGCTGCCTTATATGGTCACCTGTATACAAAACCCATATAGATAGATTAGAATCGGTACAAAACAAATTTACTAAAGTTCTTGCATTTAAACTCAGTACTTCGGGAATATACCTTACACCCCAGCAATCCAGTGCATACGTAGGCCTCCCTTCGCTGAATACTCGGAGGAAGAGAATGGACCTTACATTTATATTCAAATTACTGAATGGGCGAATTGACTCGGAACATCTTTTAAATTTAGTCAATATTAATGTACCAAGTCGTGAGTTGAGATGCAAGAACTTCTTGTACGTGAATCACCACAGGACTAATTATGGCATGCATGGTTCCATGACGCGGATCGCCAGAAACGTTAACAGCGCGGGTTCGTCACTCGAGGTGGTTGGGATTCCCTTTTCAACGTTCAAGGCCCAGCTAAGACATATTGAATGACCTTATTTATTATTTATTTATCAATAGTATAGTAATTTGTTTTTTTTTATTGATGCATCATATGTCTTATTTCAAATACTTCGCAGCGTGTTTAAATTCAATATTAAAACACGCGCGTGTTTTAAAGTTGCTAAGGACAACAACGTCAATTCAAACTTAAAGTCAAACATAAATGTCACTATCTATTAAACTTTAATAACTCGTTCATTTTATTTATAATAAATATTGAATATACAATCTGTATTATTTGAAAAATTAATATTTCCGTGCTTTAACTCGGAATCAACATTGCTCACATGAACATTGGTAACTGATTTACTTCCAGATGTGCATGCATTCGTATTTCCGCTAATAGCATTTGATATAATATTGGAAACACTGTTTTTATTGTTGATGGACTTTTCGACATATCCAGTAGCCACCGATGCCGATTTCCAACCAACTTGCCGCTGTATTTGATCTATAGTCATCCCACCGTTGGCCATAATAGTTGCAGAAGTACGCCGGAACGCATGTCCTGTGTACTTCTTTGGTTCGTCTAAGTTAAGGAAAAGTGCAATTTGAAATGGGCATAAACCAAAAGTATTAATACCCACTACTTGTTTAGTACACTTTCCCTTATCAAAGCGTAAGAAAACACGGTCAGTACTCACATTTTGAGGACGCAACAACAAATATTTCTTAATAAACCCAACGTAGGGTATACCATTACTGTCAGCGACAGTAAAACGCCGAGCCTTTTCTGTCTTAGACGGACGTATGAGAATAAGTAAGGTATTACCCTCTTCCTTAATGTCGGATAAACGCATATCGCACAATTCGCATCTGCGACAAGAACCAAAGATTCCAAAAATGGCAACAACTTTCAAAAACAAATACGATATATCTGAAGCATCTTCAAAAAACTATCTTAAATCTTCCTCTCTAAAGGCATAGGACTTTTTTGCGTTACAATTCTTACTAATCGCCTTCATAAATGCTTGCACTTTTCCAAATGATTTGATATCCACTCCCTGTTGTAATCGTAACATACATTGTAATATGGAATGTATGGCCCACATTGTGGACGACTTGTACTTCTCTGACAATTCCTGTAAGTACGCAAGCATAACTTGTTCTGTTACACTGGCAACTTGGCATTCTTCCATCCATTTAATCAAACGGTTGTACTCTTTTTTGTAGGCTACTTCCGACTTTTGCGGAATCAACCGATTCTCAGCTTTAGCGCTCAAGCTATCAATCTTTGATTGCATTTTCAAAGGGTAATGACAAACTGATGAGAAATTGATAATTTGTTTATTTCACACCTTGACAACCAAAGGTACATTGATTCCGTCATCTAAAACATGCTCGAAATTTCAAAATTTCGGGCCAATTTATGGTCTTTAAATGCATCAATAAACAAAAATAGCGTAAAGTATGCGTGGATATCTGGTCTTTAAAGCACTTACTCTATTGCAAGCACTCCGGCTGGCGCCGTCGTGCTTGCAAAATCGTGCGTGCTTTAAAGACCTAAATATCCACTTATACTTTAATATACTATTATATTGTGTAAATATATCTACTTTTAATCTATCTTGTAAATGCAGTTGGCGTAAATAAAGTATTATTATTATTATAAATATTTAAAAAAAAAATCCTTTGAGTTTGGCTTATATAACATTTGCTACAATCATTGCACGCAATTGAATACATTTCTGAGTCTAAGTTTCATCTTCTTATGAAAATAATAGTCGGGGGAAAATTTAAGGGAAAATTAATAGCGCGGGGAAAAATAACCTAGGCGAAAAATTGTAGGGGAAAAATGACCCCCAACGGTTATGTTTAAAACACTTTGTTTTAAAACAGTGTTTTAAACATGTTTAAAAACAGCCGTCGTGTTTTAAACTATTTTGTTTTAAATCCTAAATTTGTTTAAAACATATTTTAAAAGTTAAATTTGTATTAAACGTTTTTTTTTTTAGTATCTTAAATTTTGCTAAATTATATTTTATACTACTTCATTAAACGTTTTTGTTTTCGTTTTTAAATTTTAGCTAAATTGTTGAAGATTTAAAATTACATTATTAAATATAACATTTTATTACAATAAAATATTACAACTGTGTGTATATAAATGTGATGTTTAGATACAGATTTTTTCTTTCAGGTATACATATGCATACACTGTACATTTTACGACATTCGTTGTTTTTTTAAAAGGTTTCAATTTGAATATTTAAATTAGGTTTTTTTTAAATTTGCGGGAATTTGTTGTATCAAAGCGGTTAATTTAAGGCTTTTAACTAGTGTTTCCACTCCCAGACTAAGCATGAAGTAAAATTTCGAGTTTAGAAAAGCCTAAAAATTTGGATTGGCCGCGTAGCGAAGCGGAGCGGCCACTCCAAATTAGGCTTTTCTAAACTCGAAATTTTACTTCATGCGCCACCTGTATAAAATTCTGAAATATCATAAAGTTTAAAATATACGGCTTTAGCAATCTAATGTGTAGATGTGAACAAAACGTGAGTCAAATTCTGCGCTGAACAAATTGTTTAAAACTGTAATTATAGGCAATCCAATAACTCTAACGTATATTAGGTTGCCTATAATCGTTGTTGTATGTGTGTGTGTTTTTAAAACTTCACTATAAATCAGTGGTTTTAAGCGTGGCGCATGAAGTAAAATTTCGAGTTTAGAAAAGCCTAATTTGGATTGGCCGCTCCGCTTCGCTACGCGGCCAATCCAAATTTTCAGGCTTTTCTAAACTCGAAATTTTACTTCATGCTTAGTCTGGGAGTGGAAACACTCGTTAGAAGCCACAAATTAACAGCTTGGAAACAACAAATTCCCGTAAATTTAAAAAACGATGTAATTATCGGGATATGTATACTAAAAAAAATGCCCCGTATGTTCTGTTTTAAACATGTTTTAAACACGTTTTATATATGTTTCTAATTAATCATGTTTTAAACGCTGTTTCAATGAAAAAAACACGTATTGTAAAAAAACTGTTTGTTTTAGTTAAAATGAAAAAAAAAACGTTTTTTTTTTAACAACCCTAATGGACACACAGAGGTGAGTTTCGGACTTCTGGCTTCTCATGACTGTAGTTTGATCCATTGACGTTTGAGTAATATATGATGTCATATGTATTATTTTTTTTTTTTTACTGAGACTACTAAAATTGTGGTTTGATCTATTAACATTAACATTCGCGTTAAATGGTAGCAATAAATGGTATCATATACATTTTTTTTTCTTTTTTTATTGAGACTACTTTGAACTATCTGAACTTTCGCTAGGACAATAACACGAAAAGGCGTCCCGCCGGAACGACTTCCGGAATTTCCGAGCCGGAGGGGTTAAACGTCCGGATTTAGGGAGAGAGAATCGCGTATACGCACGCCACTGGTTTACGAGGGATGTTAGGGTGAGGGTGAGGGAGAGAGGGTTGGTCCTGGACACCCGTCTCTGATAAATAGCCCGGACCTCGTTATCGTGTCCTGGAATTTGTGTCGGCGTCCTAGGGGGGGATAATAATTCCGTGCGGAGCTTTTCAATTTTTTTTACGCCCTTCCAATTTTTTTTAATAACGCACCGTTAATCATAATAGAGTATTATTCTTTAAAGAATACTAACCATTGCAAGTTAGATGGCCGTTAATTAGGTTAGATACAAGTTTAAAGATTAAATGAAAATTGGCCAGACTGTTCAATAATAATAATGAGCTAATAGGCATGTGGATAAAGATATCATTGAGAAATAATTAAAATAATAATAGATATTTATGTTGAATTACATTTTCACCATATAACAAATGAAGTTTTCATTTTGTCGAACGAAAATCCCACATGACAGTTTTAAATCGACATATTTCACTATTTTTTAAATGACTTCCCTTTTTATCAAATGAAATTCAAGTTTTAATTAAATAATTAAATAATGTGTAAGGACGTTAAATACATGATTTTTTTCTTTTCAGTATTTCGAACGAGTGTTTCGAATCCTAGATTAAGCATGAAGTAAAATTTCGAGTTTAGAAAAGCCAGAAAATTTGGATTGGCCGCGTAGCGAAGCGGAGCGGCCAATCCAAATTAGGCTTTTCTGAACTCGAAATTTTACTTCATGCGCCACCCGTATAAATTTTTGAAATATCGTAAAGTTTAAAATATACGGCTTTAGCAATCTAATGTGTAGATGTGAACAAAACGTGAGTCAAATTCTGCGTTGAACAACTTGTTTAAAACTGTAATTATAAGCAATCCAATAACTCTAACGTATATTAGGTTGCCTATAATCGTTGTTGTATGTGTGTGTTTTTAAAACTTCACTATAAATCAGTGGTTTTAAGCGTGGCGCATGAAGTAAAATTTCGAGTTTAGAAAAGCCTAATTTGGATTGGCCGCTCCGCTTCGCTACGCGGCCAATCCAAATTTTCAGGCTTTTCTAAACTCGAAATTTTACTTCATGCTTAGTCTGGGAGTGGAAACACTCGTTAGAAGCCACAAATTAACAGCTTGGAAACAACTAATTCCCGCAAATTTAAAAAACGATGTAATTATCGGGATATGTATACTAAAAAAAGATGCCCCGTATGTTCTGTTTTAAACACGTTTTATATATGTTTTTAATTAATCATGTTTTATACGCTGTTTCAATGAAAAAAACACATATTGTAAAAAAAAACTGTTTGTTTTAGTTAAAATGAAAAAAAAAAACGGTTTTTCTAACAACCCCAATGGACACACAGAGGTGAGTTTCGGACTTCTGGCTTCTCATGACTGTAGTTTGATCCATTGACGTTTGAGTAATATATGATGTCATATGTATTTTTTTTTTTTTATTGAGACTATACTAAAATTGTGGTTTGATCTATTAACGTTAACATTCGCGTTAAATGGTAGCAATAAATGGTATCATATACATTTTTTTTCTTTTTTTATTAAGACTACTTTGAACTATCTGAACTTTCGCTAAGACAATAACACGAAAAGGCGTCCCGCCGGAACGACTTCCGGAATTTCCGAGCCGGAGGGGTTAAACGTCCGGATTTAGGGAGAGAGAATCGCGTATACGCACGCCACTGGTTTACGAGGGATGTTTGGGTGAGGGTGAGGGAGAGAGGGTTGAGTGTTTCGAATCCTAGATTAAGCATGAAGTAAAATTTCGAGTTTAGACAAGCCTGAAAATTTGGTTTGGCCGCTACGCGCTACGCGACCAAATCAAATTGTTTAAAACATGTTTAAAACCAAAAACCAAATTGTTTAAAACATGTTTAAAACACGTTTAAAACGGAACATACAAGGCATTTTTCTTTTGAGTATACATATTCCGATAATTACAGCGTTTTTTAAATTTGCGGGAATTTGTTGTTTCAAAGCTTTTAATTTATGGCATTTAACGAGTGTTTCCACTCCCAGACTAAGCATGAAGTAAAATTTCGAGTTTAGAAAAGCCTGAAAATTTGGATTGGCCGCGTAGCGAAGCGAAGCGGCCAATCCAAATTAGGCTTTTCTAAACTCGAAATTTTACTTCATGCGCCACGCTTGAAAGCAGCGATTAATAGTCAAGTTTTAAAAACACACACATACAACAACGATTATAGGCAACTTAATATACGTTAGAGTATTGGGTTGCCTATAATCACTGTTTTAAACAATTTGTTCAGAGAATTTGACTCACGTGTTATTCACATCTACATATTAGACTGCTAAAGCCGTATATTTTAAACTTTACGATATTTCAGTGTTTTATACGCGTGGCGCATGAAGTAAAATTTCGAGTTTAGAAAAGCCTAATTTGGATTGGCCGCTTCGCTTCGCTACGCGGCCAATCCAAATTTGCAGGCTTTTCTAAACTCGAAATTTTACTTCATGCTTAGTCTGGGAGTGGAAAACCCTCGTTTAAAGATTCAATTTATGCGCCACGCGTATAAAACATTGACATATTTTGAAATTAAAAATATACTGCTAGATCAGTATTAAAAATACACTGCTAATGTAGCATTTAAAATATACTGCTAAACTAGAATATTTTGAGTTGCACAATATTTTAGTGTTTGATACGCGTGGCGCATGAAGTAAAATTTTAAGGCTTTTCTAAACTCGAAATTTTACTTCATGCTTAATCAAGGAGTGAAAACACTCGTCAGTAGCTTTAAATCGAACTCATTTAAAAAACAAGGATTTTTTTCTGCAGAAATACAATAAGAAAATCATTTTATAAAACAGAAAAGTAATTTGACAAATGTTGATATAATACTAACATAAGGAATATTCATTTATTAAAATGGGAATTTCATTTCATACATGGTGAACATCAAACGAAAAACCCTGTAATAAAATAATGACATACCGTGCAGATTAAAAAGCGTCAAAACCACATGTACAATAAACACAACTTGATTTAGGAGTCTACCCCCATTTTTCACACGTCTTTTAACAATTTATCATTTTTACAAACAAAAATAAATAAATCTTGCAAATCCACGCTTCCACGCGCAATGAAATTGTTGATGAAATTTTATTCGATCTCGCATCAAAACTTATTCTTTCTCTACATGTACTTTTTCCAGAGAGAGAGAGAGTCTAACGCGGACAATAAAGATAAGAAGGTAGTTCTTGTGTTATAAAAGTGCCGTAAAATAACAAAAACGGGATATTTATTGCTCGATGCTTGAATGCCCTATCAGGATCTAAATCCGAAAATTATGCAAATTCCATACGCGGACGTAAAAACGTATATAAATAAATATCTGTATGTATATTATGAATAAAGAGACGTGTAAGACTCGAGCTTTCGGGGGATTAATGACCGAAATCGGTTTGATAATTAATTATTCTGGGGATTATTGCGATTAGAGATTAAAAGCGTGGGTTTTATATGATTTTAATTACGAGATTTTTAATTAAATTGCTTACTAATTTATTTGATAATTTATTTACTTCTAAATGGTTTAATAAATAAGCCGTTGAAATATTAAAATTATAAGAGTATGCAGTAAGAATAAGAAAATTTACATTAGTCTGCTATTTTCTGTTGCAAAAATATGAATTAATTGAGAGTTTTTTTTTCATTTCTTGCATTTTTGCTAAGAACATTTTTATTTTTTCAAAATCTAGACTTTATCCAAATAATTGATTGATAAGGCTCATAAATGTTGAAAGTTCATCTTCACTATTATATAAATAAAACAATTTAAACACTTTCAAATATATATTGTGCATTCGCTACAATTGTCTCGCCACACTGTGGCTTCTTCAGGCGAAGAAATGATTTCTTTGCCTGAAGAAGCCACAGTGTGGCGAAACAATTGTAGCGAATGCACAATATATATTTGAGAGTGTTTAAATTGTTTTATTATCCAAATAACTAGAGCATTTTTTTCTTGTAAAAAAATATTCCACTAAAATTTCGGTTATATAAGTATAACTTAAGTGTTTTTTTTTCATTTCTTGCATTTTCACTATAGACATTTTTATTTTTTCAAAAATCTGACAAATAATCCAGATTTTATCCAAATAACTAGAGCATTTTTTTTGTAAAAAAAATATTCCACTAAAATTTCAGTTTCTTAAAAATGGAATTATAAGTTTATAGCGAGAGCGAAACATAGTCTTTATGAATTAAATTCAAATACACGCAAATACCGTGCGATCGTTTAAAACATAATTTAGACTAGGCTTTAGGTTTTAAATTAGATTGGCACTACTGACAACACATAGTTTAGCATAACCTTAAATTTATTCCATCATTCAATTAGCAGTCTAGGCAACCGCACAAATAGAATGCCGCCTACTCTAAATCATAATTTAGATGAGTGCACTGTACATTATTTTAATTATTTATTTAAATTTAATTATAAATCAACGTTTTACACAAAATGCAAATTTCTTGATTTTTCACTAATTGTTTTTAAGGTGCTCTATTTTATTATATTGCCAACTGATTTCAATTATTCAAAACGTGAGCGATTTAGGGTTAAATAAGCTTAATTTTGAAATGCACACATTGTTTTTAGTTGTTAAATTTGTGTTCAATACGTGCGTGAAAAAATATTTATTTATTTGTCAAATCAGCGGAAACCATTTACAAAAATACATAAATATAAACATGAATTACAATAGTTAAAGTATAAAACTTAAAACTAGCTTAAATCTAATAACTAATATTAGACATAATGATCTACTAATTGAATTTGATTTTATGCGTATTTATGATCGTCATAGATTTATTGTTATCAACGAACTCTATAAAATTATTCAGTTTGAGTCTGATAACGCTAACTTTTTAAATCTTTTAAATATTACTGTACCAAGGTTTTCCTCTAGGGGTAGTAGAACATTTTATTATGCAAAACCGAATACAGCTCACCATTCCTGTTCTCCGTTATTAAAAATGTTGACATCATATCATGAGGTTCAATACGGTGTAGATATCGTTAATAATAGTAAGCCAGAATTTATAAGTAATCTTAATTTATGTTTGTTATAGGTTATAGGTTTAAGTTGATTTATTGCATACTATTTTTTTTGTTTTTGCATTACTATATTTTCCTTCGTAGTTAGGCTTAATTTATATTTGTTATAGGTTTAAGTTATAGGTTTAAGTTGATTTATTGTGTACTATTTTTTGTTTTTGCTTTACTATATTTTCCTTTGTAATTAGGCTTAGGTCTGTTGAGGAAATAAATAAATAAATAAATTAAAAAAAAATAAAAAATAAATAAGGTTTAAAAAATGTTACCGATACAGTCTGTTAATTCTGCACATTTTATTAATTCGTATTTTTTCCTAATTTCTTTTAATTTCACTTTAACATTTCAACTTTATTTTATTTTATCTCGTTGAGACCTTTCCAAATATTTTATTTTATTTTATTTGTTAAATCAACGGTAGCCATTTACAAAAACACATAAATATAAACATTGATTAAATTAGGTAAGACATAAAACTTAGTTTAAAAATCTAAGGGTAAAAATAGATCGAAGAGATTTTAAATTGCCATTGAAAAAAATCAAAGTCAATTTTATTACAATTTGCGCATAATTAACTTAAACCGGAGTGAGTGCAATAGTTCGTTCTACGCTTTTGAACAAAAAATTTCGTAGTATTCCGCAGTGGACGGTTTGGTACATACATATTAATTAAATTCCAGAGTTCTGGGTAGAACCATTAATTAGTTTGAATACAAAAATTATGTCCGTATTAAACCGACGTTGCTCGAGCGTTTGCAAACTTATATTTAATAATATTTCAGAGTATGATATATGGGGATAAAACTGAAATGCAATGGACCTTAGATATTTCTGCTGTACGCGTTCTATTTGATGTTTTCCAAATTGTGTACTGGGTGACTATATCAATTAACAGTACTCAACGTGGGACCGAACTAGGGAAACAAAGTTTGACATAAGTATTTATCTTATTAAAATCTCTGCATTGCCTTTTTATAAACCCCAACATCTGATATGCTTTAGATGTTATTATATCGATGTGGTTGTTAAAATTCCATGAGTTATTATCATGTGTGTATGATTCAATTGCGTGTTCGACAGGAAATAACTTATCTGCGTTTTAATTTTCTTTTTGGAATAAGCAAGAACAAAGCATTTAGAAAAATTCAACTTTAAACAATTTAAAGTACATCAACTACTGAGGGAATTTAAATTATGTTGTAAATTATTATATGAACATGTATCCTTAATAGGAATACAACTTAAGATGGTCTGCAAGAGGAAAACAATTTGGATGCTGAAAACAACCGACAATATCGTTAATAAATATATTTAAAAGTGGTGGTCCTATGTGTGATCCCTGTGGGATACCGGAGGTTACGGATATAGGACAAGATAAACAGTCATCCATACGCACTAATTGTGATCTATCTGTTAAATATGAATAGATCCACTCAAGCATAGGGCCATGTATACCAGAGAGAAGTTTTTCGACCAGGGTACCATGATCCACACTATCAAATGCTTTGGAGAAATCCGTGTAGATGGTATCTACTTCGTATCCTTCCTCCAAAGATGTAGTGACAGCCTCACCAAAGATAAGTAGATTTGATGTGGTAGAGTATCCTGGCCAAAAAACGTGCTGTTTATTGGTTAACATTTTTCCAAATATTTTAGGAATGGACGACAATAACGATATTGGACGGTAGTTCTCTGCTACGTTTCTACTGCCTTTCTTTAAAAGTGGCGAAAAAAGTGAATGCTTGGAATGTTTGGAAAAACACCAGTATTTTGAGATTTGTTGAAAAGTAACCATAATGGCCTAGCAAGGGAAAATGCGCTAGATTGGCTAGAAATATAGGTGGTAATTCATCCCAACCCACCTTACCACTCGATGTAATATTGGCTAGAAATATAGGTGGTAATTCGTCCCAACCCACCTTACCACTCGATGTAATATTGGTTAGTTCCTGAAGAATACGGGAGGTGGAAATATCTTCAATTCTGTGTAGTGAGATGTGGTTATAGCTAAAATTACTAGAAGTAGTGTTACGCATTAATGTCGAGGTGTTATATACAGATCCGAAAAAATCAGCAAAGAGATTGACAATATCCTGGCAAGAAAAGTATTAAACTTCGTGATTTGCCTTCACCATGCAGATGCGCGAACAATTGCAGCGAAAAACTCAGTAATACCGTTGATTACCTAATAATATTTTTTTTTATTCATTAGTAATACCCATGAATGAATTTCTACAGTTTGAGACTAATCAATATCAAGTTGGGAACAAGCAATATCAAATCGGGACTTCGAGCATAGCTACCAGTTTAATCACAATCAAACTGGGAGTAAACAACATCAAGAGATTTGTTGAAAATTAACCATAATGGCCTAGCAAGGGAAAATGCGCGTTTGGCTAGAAATATAGGTGATAATTCATCCCAACCCACTTTACCACTCGATGTAATATTGGTTAGTTCCTGAAGAATACGGGAGGTGGAAATATCTTCGATTCTGTGTAGTGAGTTGTTATTATAGCTAAAATTACTAGAAGTAGTGTTACGCATTAATGTCGAGGTGTTATAGACAGATCCGAAAAAATCAGCAAAGAAATTGACAATATTCTGGCAAGAAAAGTATTAAACTTCGTGAGTTGCCTTCACCATGCAGATGCGCGAACAATTGCAGAGAAAAACTAAGTAATACCGTTGATTAACTAATAATCTTTTTTTTATTCATTAGTAATACCCATGAATGAATTTCTACAATTTGAGACTAATCAATATCAAGTTGGGAACAAGCAATATCAAATTGGGACTTCGAGCATAGCTGCCAGTTTAATCACAATCAAACTGGGAATAAACAACATCAAATTGGGAATTAGCAATTTTAAATTGGGATTAAGCTAATATTATTCAAGAAATGACCAGTTTCAATAATTTAGCAGAAATAATAGAAACTAAATTTATTTGACATGTTTTGTATCAGTTTTCTAAATTTAGAGAATTTTTGAATGTGAGAGTTTTTCTTAGAGAGTTTTTATAGAGAGAGTTTTTTTCAAATATACATTTTCCTATTACAGAGTATATTCTGCATATTGGATATTCGTTGTTTCTTTTTTTTAAGAATACAATTCGAAGCTTTAAACGAGTGTTTTCCACTCCCAGGTGAAGCATGAAGTAAAATTTCGAGTTTAGAAAAGCCCCGCGTAGAAAATTTGTTGTGGGTCGCGCAGCGACCCGAGACAAATTTTCACGGGGCTTTTCTAAACTCGAAATTTTACTTCATGCGCCACGCGTATAAAACACTGAAATATTGTGAAATTCACAATGCTACTAAAGCAGTATGCTAAAGATGTATATTTTGAAATTAAATTTAAAACTAGTGCTAACCATTTTTTAACAGTTAATGCAGATTTGTGTGGTGGCAAATATTAATAATATATTTTCTTGTTAAAACATTTACACTTGTTTTTGTAGGCAGTAACAATAAAATGTAATTGTCTTCTGAAAAACAATTTTATTCTAAAATATTGTGGTTTATATATTTTAGAATAAAATTGTTTTTCAGAAGACAATTACATTTTTGTATCCCTTTTCTAAGCATATTTATCTGAAATATACCTAATAAACTTATTAAAAATGCTTTAATTTTAAATTTCATACAAATACATTTTACACATTTTTTTTATGTTTTAAACTCCAATAACTCATTTTTATTTACTTGTGGCATATCACGTTATTACAATAAGCCATCCATTTAAAATTTAGTTATTTATAGCAAAAAATGGTTCATTTAGAACTGTTCGAAGAATGAGTAATAAAATCGGTACCAAGTTTATTTTTAACATTTTCTCGTTCTTTCTACATATTTTGATTGTAAGACTTTTTATCTCACCTTTTGGACAAAAAAGATGTTCGATACTGATTCAACTAATCTCCAAATAAAAATCTATTTAACATTTAATTTTTTATACCAGAAAAAAACAGTTCATTTAGAATTGTTCAAAGTATAAGTAATAAAATCGATACCAAGTTTATTTCCAACATTTGGTCGTACTTTCTACATTTTTTGATTGGAAAACTTTTTATCTCACCTTTTGGGCAAGAGAGACGGATGTTTGAGATAAATCGCGTCGCGCGGGCAAATTAAGATAAATCGGTTCTGGTCCTTAAGTCTGGAAGACGAGATGTCGCCTGCCTCTTCGGGAAACTTTTCAAAACAAACAAGCCACAAAACATCGGCAAGGGAGTGGAAATTTTCCGGCATTATCGCGGCTTTAAAAAAAAGTTTTAGTTAAAGGGTTCGTGGGTTAGATTCGAGACGTGGGGAGAGAGTGCTTTAAAGTTTGATAAAACAACTTTCCCGAGCGAAATAATTATTTTATTGCAATATTTTCTTTTATGGATAGTGAAAATAATATTGGGTATTATTATTAAGTTTCTATTTTATGAAAGTTTAATAAAAGATTGTGCGAGAGAAGTAATTATTTTATTTGTATTGTCTTTGTATGATGTCAAGTAAGCAAATTGAAATTGAAATTTCAATGGCACACGTTTGCAATTTTTAACCTAGATCCACGAATTAACATTCCTGACGCGATTCGTTGCCATAATCAGTCGATCAGGTGACTCGTTTTGACACACCTGCGGTTTCGCTCCGCCTTCTTCAAAAATGCTCATGTTTAGACCAAATAATTCAATCCACAATGTATTTAAAAGAAAAACTAAAACAATTATGCCATTAAATGGAATTAAAATTATGTCTACTTTATTACATAATTACAGAACAAACAAAACTTTGAAAGTTAATCGCACTGATTAAAAACTACGTCTTTGTTTCAGATATATCGTATGTTCAATAAAATAAAACCTCTAGAGTGCCATGGAAAATATTATAGGTTGGCAACTCTGAAATTATACATTATAATTATTATGTCTGACGTTTTATATGTCAATTCCCAAAGCGTGTAGCCAACTTAAATTTAAAAAAAGATAAACTCATGGCACTCTAGAGGTTTTATTTTATTGAACAAACGATATCAAAAAGATATGAAAAATTTCTCAAAACCGTTTCTAGGATATGTCGGAGAGATCAGTATGACTGCCAAAATGGCCTTCATTAGGCAACCCCAGGGGCTGTAGCCACCCCAACTCAATTTTTTTAAATGGCAACACCCTCTTTGTGATACCTTATTGGAAAGCTCTTGAAAATTGCTATTTAACAGTACTAAAAAAATCCTTCTTATTTGTCTAATTTTTGAGAAATACGTAAAATAGTTTTAATAATTTTTTATTTCAATTTCTCGTTATAAATATCAATTTTAACCGTTTTGGTCGTAAGGTCGTAAAAACATTGGTAAACAAACTGGAGAACACATAATATAATACTTCTAACAAAAAAAGCATAAATAAAAAAATTGTCCAACAATAATCAGAACACTTTAATTTATAGCTCTTTGAATTTAATGCTCAAAATGACTCCTATTATTTTGTAAACTATAGTAAAGTCTATTTTCAAATTCACTTTGAACATTTTGAATTGTTTGTCGTGGTATAGCTCGGCATTCTTGAACTATTTGTTTTCGCAGATTTTCAATAGAATGAGGCTGAGTTTTGTAGACCACAGATTTTAAGTGACCCCATAAGAAAAGCTCTAATGGTGTCAGATCTGGAGATCTGGGAGGCCATTCTATTGGTTCTTTTCTACCAATCCACTATTCTAGATAATTCTGATCCAGACACGTTCTAACAGCCAATGCATAATATGGTTGAATATCATAAGTATGTATCAGAGCTGGGACGAATCCCAAAAAAAAGGATTTGAATCACGAATCCGAATCACCTAATATGATTCGAGTCACGAATACTTGAATAAAGGATTCGTAAAAGAAAAATATGATTCGATTCAAAGATTCAAATCCTGTTTTTCGAATCACTTATATAAAAACAAATTTGAAACACTCGTTAGAAGCTTTAAAAATTGATCGCTTTTAGAAAATGAACGAATGTCTAAACATTTGCAGCGTATGCATTGGGATGTGTACCGTGCGATCGTTTAAAACATGATTTAAAGTAGGCTTTGAGTTTTAAATTAGATTGGCACTACTGACTATGAACACAGAGTGTGGCATAACCTCAAAATTATTCCATCATTCCATTGATGTTTGATATAGAAATCTTATATACAGAGAGTTTTATTTAACACCGAACATTTTCATAACGAGAATTTTTCTTTTAAGTATACATTTTACCACGCTCGATTTATTACTAGAATACAATTAGAAGCTTTAAACGAGTGTTTTCCACTCCCAGGCTAAGCATGAAGTAAAATTTCGAAGTGCGGAGCGGCCTAACCAAATTTTCAGGCTTTTCTAAACTCGAAATTTTACTTCATGCGCCACCGGTACAAAACACTGATTCAATGTAAAGTTCAGCGGTCTGTTTTAAATTTCGTAATATGTCAGTGTTTTGTACCGGTGGCGCATGAAGTAAAATTTCGAGTTTAGAAAAGCCTGAAAATTTGGTATGGCCGCTCCGCGCTTCGCGCTACGCGACCAAACCAAATTTTCAGGCTTTTCTAAACTCGAAATTTTACTTCATGCTTAGTCTGGGAGTGGAACACACTCATTTTTAGTTTCAAATTGAACTCCTTTTAAAAAAACAACGATTATCTAAAGATTTACGGCATATACGCTGTAATTGAGACATGTATACTTAAAAGAAAAACTCCCTATATGTACAAGTTGAGGGATAATAGCAATTGATTAGCTACAATTTGTAATGGTCATATGGGCAACCCAATTTACACAACCTAAAAATGAAAGGTGTCAAATCGTATTTTATGAAAATGTTCGGTGTTATATAAAACTCTCTGAATGAACATCTTTGAAATGATGGAATAATTTTGAGGTTATGCTAAACTATGGGTCAACATTCAGTAGTGCCAATCTAATTTAAAACTCAAAGCCTACTCTAAATCATGTTTCAAACGATCGCACGGTACTTAAAAGAAAAATGCCCTGTTTGTTGATATACAAACCACCCCCTTATCATGTAATAACAAGTATCATAATAAATGTCACAGGTGGATAAACCAACCCCTATCATGAAAGTAACACAAACAACATCACAAATAACTCATGATTAATGAACGAACCGCCGCCCTGAATATCGCGCGAAAGGGGTGAAATCAATTAACCGGCTCACGGTTAATTGTCCCAAAACTTAAGCATCCCCCAAGATCAGAACGAGTTTTAGTTGTTTAAGGAGGGGTTGCGACCTTAAGCCGCCTTTCTGGAGCCTGGGATCGATTCCGCCCCCGCACGCTTCCGCCCTATCTCTCTCTTTTCCGCTATTTCGGATCCTTCTTCCCTATCATTCAGTTATTGTCGGAATAATATTTGATTACCTACATAAATAAATTTAATAGCGCGACGAATTAAAGTTTTTTTTTCTTCCCCCGGTTATTATTGTGAAGCGTTTCCTGTTTTGCGATTTTCTTTGTGCGCGATGGTTTTTGTTTAACATAAAAAGAGCATAAATGTGTGAAATAAAGCCGGTTTTATTTTTCCGGACTTATTTGTATGTGCGTGTTTTTTTTGCTTTTATTTTCTACGGGAGGGATAAAATATCGTGTTTTGGGTGTTGACGCAAGTTTTAAGCGCCACTATTAATGAATTATGTATACACACTCCCTCTCGAGGGGGGCTTTTGTGTTAGCGTGGAATTTATTTCACGAAAAGGGAAAAATTATATTTGCAGAAATAGGGGATGAACAAACAATGTGAATACGAAGGGCTGGATTTGCACTCAACTCCATAAAACAAAAACGAAAGAAATTTTTTACTAAAGTCTGTATATTTTTTAGCTGTAAAAATATAAATTATAATTAATCCCAATTTTACAAAACTCAATAATGTTAATATTTTCTAAAATCGAATGTCTATGTCCAGGCAGGATTTGGACTCAACTCCATAACATAAAAACGAGAGAGATTTTCACTGAAGTCTGTATATTTTTTAGCTGTAAGAATAAAAATTTTATTTAACCCCAATTTTACAAAACTCGATAATGTTTACATTTTCTAAAATCGAATGTCTATTTCCAGTTTCAAAATAAAGTTGTAGCTCCTTTAAAGTCGACTTTAATATCAAACAATTTCAAATATGTACTTGTGATTTTATTAAAAAATAATTTTAAAGAACTCAGCACGTGTTTGAAGTTATCTAAAGTTTACTATTACCTAAAGTCAACTTTAGGTAACTTTAAAGATGATTTTACATTACATTATAAAAAATGTCCAACAGGACTTGCACAGCATTGCATCGAAGAAAATCATATTTTCAACACAACAATTTGTAACATTTTATACTCAGGCAATAAGGGTCGATACTTAAACTTCCGTAAAGGATTGGAAATCAGGAAGGCGCTAAAGCGGGAAAAACCGATTGTAAAGAATATGAAAGAGATTTGCAACTCTCCTATAACGTCCGTCCTTATTACCTGATGTTTTATGATAGTTTGCATTTGTATATATATATATATATATATATATATATATATATATATATTGTTGCTTAGATATTTTTTGAACATTCCTACTTGAAGATGACCAATGGTCGGAACTAGTCGGAGAAAATATAAATTAGTGAAACAAATCAAGTGTTTTAATTAAATATCCATAATTTGATTCAAAAATGTTTCACCACGGGTTAAGTGTCAAATTAATTTAACATATATACGCTGTATTTGTTTTTTAAATATTTTTTAATATTATACATAAATCATTACTAAAATAATTAAAATATTAAAATGCCTCACATGTCAATATTAAAGTTGATCCAGAACGCTATGTTTTCGTCTGAATTAGATCGGAAATGATGTTATTTATCACTTTAATTAAATCATGATTTCCTACATATGTTTTTATTATTAAATTATGATAAAATATATAATAATAATAATATAATATTTCTTTTATTGTTATTTCCTGAAATTATAATTAAATAATTATTTTACTTTGTTTACCGTATGTTTACGAATAAATTAAAAAATAAATACTTATTTCAGTTATTTCAGTTATTTAATATTAATTATACCATCACAACTCTTATGTTAAAAATCACCAGAAATCATTAGATGTTTCGGTTTTTTTATTAAACGAATTTCAATTATGTTAACAACGAGAAACTCTGATATAATTAAGGCTTTGTGAGACAGAAGAATTAAAAAAAAATGATACTATTTTTCTTGTTTGGCATATATTTGCTCATTTAGAACTTTTTTATAAACATTTTTAAGCAATACCTTTCCAAAATTTTATAAATTTAATGCTTAATTATACCGCAATGTGTCACATTATTTAATAGTTTTTCATAAAATGTTTTAAACAAGAGTTGTAGATAATGAAAAAACACACTACTTTTACCTAAGTACTTTTCACTCTTATTGTTCAGTATACGAAAAAGCCATCTCCCCTAGGCTTTGTTTTTATTTGGTAATCACTCAGAATTTACTGCATTGTTAGTAACTTAATCAGAAAAAGTTCCATACAAAAGATAATGTAAACACAACACAAACTTTGGTTTAATCAGTTTTCACCTCAGTTCTTTTGTTTATGAACTAGAAACTAAAAAATCTAGTGGAGATTAACAACTCCCCGACTATGACTTTCGACGTCTCAATCAAAACATGTTTTAAACAAAAGTTGTAGCCAACAAAAAAATAAACCACTTTTACCTAAACACTTTTCACGTCAGCTCTTTTGTTTTTGTTCAATAAACCGAGAAAGATTTTTTTGATAATAAATACACAACTTTATGATAATTCGAAAATTTAAGAACGAGTGTCTTCCACTCCCAGACTAAGCATGAAGTAAAATTTCGAGTTTAGAAAAGCCCGCAAAATTTGGCTCGGTCGCTGCGCGACCGAGCCAAATTTTGCGGGCTTTTCTAAACTCGAAATTTTACTTCATGCGCCACGCGTATTTAACACTGAATTCAAGTGAAGTTAAAAATAGAGAAACATATTAATACAGTTTTCAGTTTTAAAAATTATCAAAATATGTCAAAATAATCAAAATTATCATCATCATAGTACTTTCCCCCGTAAATTGCGTATTAAATCACTTTTAAAATATTTGTAGCATTATTATTTTCAAAATGTCTTCAACTTTTTGATAACTACAACTATTATTTGAAACATTTTTCAATTGGATCAACACATACTGACACAAACCAATGACTAGATAAAAAACACTATTTATTGAATATCTCAAAAACTAAGAGTGCTATGACAAAAAGTGAATCTACAAAAAATCTTTAGTTTTTCATATCCTACAACTTTTATTTGAAACATTTTTCAATTGTATCGACACATACACTGTCACACACCAATACCTAGATAAAACACACAACTTTTGAAATATCTCAAAAACTAAGAGTGCGATGACAAAAAGTAAGTAAACAATACATCTTCATTTTGTTATTATCTACAACTTTTATTTCAAAGAATTTTTTGTTTGATGAACAAAAAGCTTAAGTTTCAAGTTTCATCTCGATATCTTTAGCGGTTTTTGCGGTACAGCGCACACAGACACACACACAGACAGACAGACAGACATTTTTCAATTAATGGTCTTATTCGACTCAGGGAACCTCAAAACGGATATTTTCGCTAAAATTTTTGATTCGAAAATTTTCACGAAAACAATACTTTCCCTTTGTATTACATACGGGGGAAAGTAAAAACAAAATGTCATCGGGTAAATATAAAAAATACCAAAAACGTCAAAAATTCGGCGTGTTGATAAAATCAATTTACGTCAAAATTATCATTTTATGTCAGAACGTGACTGTTTGACAAAAACGTTTTTACTATAACGCAAATTTATGTCATAATCAGTAATGATGTCAAAAATGTTATCTAATAATATGTCATCTAATGTAAAATAAGTAAATATGTAATATCAAAAATATCAAATGTCAAAATTGTCGTCTAATATCGCCATTTCGGTCATAGAAAACACGTTGCCGAATTTTCGCCAACTCACAACACTAAGGGCCGCTTTTACAATCAATAGTTACACCTTTGGTAATGTAGACCCTCTGGTACTGTAATTCCTAGCTTAAACAATTGGTAAAAGGCCTTGCCATTTTACAATTGTTTCAGTTGTCACCTACAGATTTTTCATTCAGTTGACATTACTATTTGTTTGGGTGCGTTCGTCTGTCTCTTGGATTTATCCATACTCAGCTAACCTCTAATTCAAAATTAATTTGTCACAACACATCTAATAATCTATATCCATAGAAACGGCCCGACACAGGTTTAACTCAAACTGAAAGCACGGGGCAGACTGACAGTGAGGTAACTCAACTTTACACACAACAATGCTTTGTCTCGCAATTGTAAAATAGACACAAAAGGTTTGATCCTTGGGTTAAGTTAACAAAAGTGTAACTATGGATCGTAAAAGCGTCTCTAAAGCATATACAAAAACCAAATTGTTCTGTCAATTTAACTTGAATTGAAATTAACTGTAAATTTTTAATCGGCATTAGGTTAGTTTAAAAATGTGATTTATGAATGAACGAATGATTTATGTAAAGGTGCGGGCATCAAAAGACAAATTAACTTCTACTTTAATTTAAACTTGTAATAGTGTAGTTACATTGGATACACCCTTTGCTTACTCCACAGGATGGCAAGGTAATTTATCTTCCTCGCCTTTCCCTCGCACAGCTAAACTTTCCGGTCCCTTTCGAAGTTTATTCCACGACTGATTCGAAACCTACAAATACACAAATGCGTCATATTTGATAAACTCACTTTTTTTCAATAGTTTTTTTAAGGATTAATAAAATACAGTTTGATTTTCTTTCTTCGCTTATTAATTACTCGAAATGTGCATACATCTAACAGTGAAAAATAAATTAATGATGAAAGGAAATCAAACCGTTTTTTATTAATGATTGATTACTTCACATAACTCAAAACAAACAGTGTAAGGATTCATATAAAAAATCTAAATGTAGAGTGAGCAATCAAATAATATATCTTGAACAAGTTTCTCATCCATCACGTGGTGAAACATATTTAACTATGATTTAAAAAGCAAAACACTTGGTTAAATTTCACTAATATTAGTATAATTCACGTGTTTTCCTTTTTATATTATCAAATAATATTTTAGACTTTGTAAGGAAGAAAAAGTGACATATTTTGTATTCCTTTAAAGTTAACACTTTCTTATAGAAATAGGTTATTTTTATTTACACACAGACAAGACAAACGGGTCGATTCTGTAAGTAAAATGCTAAATTGAACCTATAGTCTGTTTTTTATATGACCAATCAAATTTGAAATTTCAAGAATTTAGTGGTGTGATGCAGGTTGTGTGTTTTAGGTTAGGACAAGATTAATCACATGTTATGTTGTAAATCAACTTTTAATTTGTAGGTTATGTGAAAGGAAATCTGACATTAATATGACAATTCAATTAACTCACAAAGATTACGATTACAAGTGTATTTGCCTATCAGCGCCTCAAATTATTTGTATCTTTGTATTTGTATCTTATCCTCAGAGACACTATTAAATTGAAGAAAGTGTCTCTGAGGATCAGGTAGGATAGGAGAATCAGGTAATATTCCTTGCTCAGGAATATGTTTTCTTAACTATCTGCCCAATTATATCTTCAAATTTTAAAAAAGTTCAAAATACAAGGAGTATTTCTTTCAGGTATACATGTTACGATTTTTCATGTAAATTTTTAGACATTCGTGATCTTATTAAAAACTTTCAATTTAAAAACTCAAACGAGTGTTTTCCGCTCCCAGACTAAGCATGAAGTAAAATTTCGAGTTTAGAAAAGCCAAATCAGGCTTTTCTAAACTCGAAATTTTACTTCATGCGCCACGCGTATAAAACACTGATTTAAAGTGAAGTTCAAAGTATACTGCTTAGTTCTGATCACATGTTTATTAACTTTACAAATGTTTATATAGAATATGTGAAAATATACTTAAAAGAAAAAATCCCTGTATGTGTTGTAGAGTTGCAAGTTGTACCGTTCCCTTTTTTGAAAATCTCTGCATTGTAACAAGTTATTTGACAAATAATGATTTATTTATCGCATTGACAATCATTTACCAACATCTCAAAATTTGATGTTTAAAATACCCTACTGTTTAAGCAGCACTGCAACTGTTCCCAGTAAATACACCCTAAGTTTGTTCATATTAAAAAAAATAGAGTTTATGTATATCGTATTTATAACTTCACCTTCCAAGTGGATTTGGTACTTGTTGTGTATACAAAACCCACTAGTAATATGATACTTGCGGATAACTCATATGTTATATTTAACGTTTAGCCTATAGAATCGGCCAGTATATTTTTCTTCTGTGAAAAACTAATTGACGTTTTATTATCTACAGATTTCACGATTATGACTGAATTTTCAATGCACTCAGAACTTCTAAAAAATTGATTGTCATCTTGCAGCGAATTTACATTTTAAAGTGCAGCAAGCGCAGGGTTTATTTAGTGCATATTTTCGTCGACGGAAATGTTTGTGGCCCCATCATCTGTATTCAAAAACGGGGGGCGGCGAATTTGAATTTCCATGCCGTCTCAACAATACGCCCCTGATTTATGACTTTCTGTTCAAAACTACGATAAATTTTCTATTGCGAATTACACTTAGCACAACAGATAGCTCCATAATATATAGACGTGTTTATGTCGGATGGAGTTTTACGAGCTACGCGATAATATCGTTTTATTAACAACAAAAATGGATATTTTGTAGTTTTCATAAGAACCCATAAATTTACAAATTTTATGTTGTAATTTACATATTTTGATTGTTAAAATACTGAAAATAAAGTTATATTTTCATAATACTCCATAAACGTACGTTACGTTTATTATTTCAATTGTTAAAATACTTAGAAAGTAAGCGTAGTTAGAAATTTTCAACTGTCCATCAAAAAATGTAATGAAACAATTTATCACTAATAAAACAAAGTTTGATTTCCTATCTTTACTCATTTATTTTTCATTGTTAGATATACATTTCGAGTGCTATGTACTCTTTATCAATAATTCAGTTATTGAAAAAGAGTACCTGGTTCTTTAAATTTACAGGGTGGTCCAAATTCGATGTTTTCATAGGATATCTCGGAAACCTGAAGAGTTGAAAAAAAATTGATACACACGTTATGGGCTCTTTTTCTAAGATATTAATAAGGGCGTTAACAGATCATGGCGAACTTGATTAAGTTGCAAGATATTAAGCGTATTTCAATTGTTGGCTATTTTAAAATATGTCTTTATCTTAATATCCATAAGATATACAAAAAAACTGTTCAATAAATATTTGTGACGTTTTTACCGTACAAAACAAAGAAAACAGAAATATAAGCGTGTACAAAAATTACAGTTTATTTTTTAGGATGTCTCGAAACTGAATGATTTAACTTTACACATGAGTGTCTCGGAGTCTCAATTAATTTTTATAAAGTGTAATATGATTAGAACAAGTCTCGAAACGTGAATTGATTTAATTTTACACATGAGTGTAAAAGTAAGTGTGTACAAAAATAGTTTTTTTTTTTATAAATCTCAGAATCTGGATTCGTCGGTTCTCTTTAGACACGTAATTTGGTGTGTAAACAAAAAATACAATTTTAATTAATTAATTCATAAAATTAAAATACAATAGATAATGTATATTTTGAACTTCACTTCAAATCAGTGTTTTATACTCCTGGCGCATGAAGTAAAATTACGAGTTTAGAAAAGCCTGAAAATTTGGTTTGGCCGCGTAGCGCTACGCGCTATGCGACCAAACCAAATTTTCAGGCTTTTCTAAACTCGAAATTTTACTTCATGCTTAACCTGGGAGTGGAAAACACTCGTGAGAATTTTGTAAAAATAAAAATGGACATGCGATTTTCTTCTAACAAAATCTACGATTTAAATTATTTTTTTTAATTTTTCAATAAAATTACCGATGTTTCCATCTATATTAGAAACAATCTGGGGTATTAATTTTCCTCAGAAAGGAAATCCTAAAGCACCCAGCTTGAATAAAAAAATTCTTAAAAATCGCGATTCAAAACAAAATTTCATAAAAATGTTCAAACAAAAATGACGATTTTTCTTAGGACTTTTAAAAATTCTTAAAAAATTCACAGATTTTGTCATCAGTATTAACAACAATTAGAGTTGTTTATTTTTCCAAGAACAAAAATCTTACAACACCCAGACCGAATTCAAATTTTTTGAAAATCGCGATTTTAAACAAAATTCCATAAAAATGTTTATACGAAATTTATGATTTTTTTTCATTTTCAAAAAAATCACAGACTTTTCTATCGATATTAAAAATAATCTGGGGTATTATTTTTTCCCAGAAAAATTCTTAAAACACCTAGCTTAAATTAAAATTTCTTGAAAACTGCGATTCAAAACAAAATTCAAAATTTGACTGTTTATATCGGACGTAATTTTTAAGTTAGAAAACAGTAAAATAACTTAAATTAAAGCCTCTTTTATTCTTAATGAGCTTATGTTAAGCTTTTTTATTTTTGCGTCTGATTATTTTTTTAACATTGTTTTCATTAAAATAGTCACATTTACTAATTTATCACTTGCCTTGTTCAAATCTCTCTGATTTGTAAAATCCTCATCATATATTATTAATTTAAAAAGTGTTCGTTCGATTGAGGATTGAATAAGCGTTAATTTGAGTTTAAAAATGTTTTCGAAACGAATAAGTAGCTAACATTGTTTCTAGCATTTATACATTTATCTGGGTGCTGCAGTGGCCGAGCGGTTGACTGGACCAATCATCCACTGCAGAAATGCGAGTTTTTCTAACGAAAAATATTCGTCCCGGATGCCATGGGTGTTAATTGTGTTGTCCACGTTTTCATTAATATAAAAAATTATAACACAAACTGGTCGTGACTGAATGGCTAACCGCCTAAGTCAATTTCCTAATATTCATCTCATCCCCCAACCTGATTTCCATCCATCACCCTTCCTTAAAAAAAAATCTATTATCTGTGAATTATTGGGGATTTTTTCAAAAACATTTTTAATTTTGTGAAAATCCACAAAATGTGCGAATTTTTGATCGTGTTTTTTTTTTAATTTTAATTCTGAAAAATCAGTTCTCTGTGACGTTAGAAACAACATCAGTTATTTTTTTTCTTAGTTAAAAATTTATTACTATGACAATTCCAAAAAAATTGTGAAATAATAATTCCAACTTTGAGCGTCCACTAAGAACACTATTTTTAACTTAGAAAAATGAGAGCTACATCAATTATTTATTATTAATGAAAGGGTCTGCAGATTCAGCAATTGGTCGCAAAAGTCTTTAAAACTTATACAATTAATATTTAAAGTAAACTTAGTTTTCAATACAGGGTGTCTACGCTAAACCGTTCGTTAAAAGTTTATGGGGTTGCCGTTGCACTAAAAATTTGAAAAAAATCCGTGTTATATGGTTAAATCAGTTCTCCTCATGTGAAATATTTTCAACTTTAAATCACTTCCGGTTCTACCGGAAGTAGCATCAAATTTGTTATTTTAAATAGAACACCCTATATATTAGTATTTTTTTGGATTTCTCGTTTAAATTGCAACATATTTTATTGAAACATATGTACACTTATCTCTTATAGTTTTCAAGAAAAAAAAATATTTCTAAAATTTTGACCTCTAAAAGGCATCTTGAAATCTGTCTGTAACTTCTCTCAAGAATAAGATAAAAATATGATTTATATTTCTACTTGTAGCTAGAGGATGCCTCTATGAGTAAATTAATTAAAAAATGTCAATTTCGACAATAAGTGTTCTTAAAATATCAATATTGAAGTGCCCTTTTCAATATCTAGTAATTCAATTTTTTTAAATGGAATGACCCATTTTTTATCTCATGGTACGATTGGGGGGAACATTTTCTACAAAAAAGTATTATACAACTATACTCGTAAAGCAAGTAGTTTTCGAATTATTTCAAAAGCCATAGTCGGTGAGTTGTTGAATTTTTCGATTCGTTCGATAATAACGCTACAGTTAGTGAGTGAGATTACTAAAGGAAGAAATCTGATCTAGACTTTCTCGTTTCTTGATCAAAAACAAAATAGCTAAGGTAAAAATTGTTTATAAAAATGTGTGTTTTTCATTGTCTTTAACTTTTGTTTGAGACATTTTTTGATTAAGTTAATATGTTTCTATATTTTTTACTTCACTTGAAATCAGTGGTTTATATGCGTGGCGCATGAAGTAAAATTTCGAGTTTAGAAAAGCCCCGTGAAAATTTGTCTCGGGTCGCTGCGCGACCCTCGACAAATTTTCTACGCGGGGCTTTTCTAAACTCGAAATTTTACTTCATGCTTAGTCTGGGAGTGGAAGACACTCGTTCGTAAATTTTCGAATTATCATAAAGTTGTGTATTTTTTCGTAGTCTGCAAGCTTTGTTTGATTGAATCAATAATAAAGCTACAATTGATGAGTGAACAAAAACAAAAGAGCTGAGGTGAAAAGTGTTTAGGTAAAAGTGGTTTATTTTTTCGTTGGCTACAACTTTTGTTTAAAACTTTTTTGATAATACTTAATTGTCGTGTAATTGGGAATGTTTGATGTTGGGCAATGACCATTATTATTATTATTATTAAAACAGTAAACAGTGTTGCTAACTCTAAACCATTAAATGTCTAAAAAGTCTTTTGTTAAAAATCACCATAAATGATTACATTATTCTGTTTTTTATTAAACGAATTTCAAATATTTTAACAACGAAAAACTCTGAAATAATTAGGAACTTTCTGAGACTGAAGAATTTTCAAAAATATTTTCTTTTTCTTTTTTGACATATATTTGCTAATTTAAAACTTTTTTATAAAAATTTTCAAGCAATATCTTTTTGAAATTTTATAAATTTAATGCTTACTTATTTCTCTATGTATTACATTACTTTATAGTTTTTCAAAAAATGTTTTGAACAAAAGTTGTAGGTAATGAAAAAAACACAACATTTACCTAAACACTTTTCACCTTAACTCTTTTGTTTATGATCACTATACGAAAAAGCCTAGGGGAGATATTTATTTGATAATCACTTACAAATTGCTGCTTTATTAGTTACCTAATCAAAAAAAGTTTCACACAAAAGATAATAACAAAACCCAACACCAAATTTTATATAATCACTTTTTACTTCAGTTCTTCTGTTTATGAACTAGAAACTAAAAAAACTAGTTTAAATCAACAATTCACCGACTATGGCTTTTGACGTCTCAATCGAAAAATGTTTCAAACAAAAGTTGTAGCCAACGAAAAAATAAACCACTTTTACCCTAACACTTTTTACCTTAGCTCTTTTGTTTTTGTTCAATAAACCGAAAAAGAATTATTTGATATATTTTGCTAATCACTCATTAACTGTAGCTATTTTATCGATTCAATCAAACGAAAATTGCAGACTACAAAAAAATACACAACTTTATGATAATTCGAAAATTTACGAACAAGTGTCTTACACTCCCAGAGTAAGCATGAAGTAAAATTTCGAGTTTAGAAAAGCCCCGCGTAGAAAATTGGTCGAGGGTCGCGCAGCTGCCCGAGACAAATTTTCACGGGGCTTTTCTAAACTTGAAATTTTACTTCATGCGCCACGCGTATTAAACACTGATTTCAAGTGAAGTTAAAAATATAGAAACACATTAAATTAATCAAAAAATATCTCAAATAAAAATTGTAGCCAACGAAAAAACCCACAAATTTTGTATAAACAATTTTCACCTTAGCTATTTTGTTTTTGATCAAGAAACGAGGAAGTCTGGTCCAGATTTATTTCTTTAGTAATCTCACTTACCAATAGTAGCTATATTATCGACTGAATCGAAAATTCAACAACAATAATTCGTTTTTTTTTGTCGCAATTATGCATTTATGCGCGCATAAGTCGCAATTGAATTTTAGTAGGCAAGTAGTATGCTTTTGTTTTGTCGTAATTGTATTGCGAAATGTCAAATAATAAAAAGAATTAGTACAAAGTTTTACAGAAATCAACAAAGTAAGTAATTACACAAATCAACAAATTATCAATTTAATCTTTATACATGGCAACTGCCAATTGAACAACATTTTATTCCAATCTTCTAAATCTTGTTTTATTCATCGGCGGCAAATGTGGATAAGTTTCATTAAATACTCTACATGTTCGAGTAACATTGCTATCGCCGTTGCCATGTATCGTATGTTCAATAAAAAAAATCCTCTAGAGTGCCATGATTTTATCTTTTGTTCAGTTTAAGTTGGCTACACGCTTTAGGAATTGACATATAAAACGTCAGACATAATAATTATAATTTATAATTTCATAATTGCCAACCTACAATATTTTCCATGGCACTCTGGAGGTTTTATTTTATTGAACATACGATATAAAGAATAAATTGATAATTTGTTTATTTGTGTGATTATTAATTTTGTTGATATCTGTATAACTTTTTCCTAATTGTTTTTATTATTTGACATTTCAAATTACAATCGCGACAAAACAAAAGCATACTACTTGCCTACTAAAATTTAATTGCGACTTATGCGCGCATTATTCCCTGCATAAATACGACTAAAAACGAATCTTCGAAATAATTTGAAAACTACTTGCTTTAGGAGTATAGTTGTATAATACTTTTTTGTAAGAAATTTTCTTCCCAATCATACCATGTGATAAAAAATGGGTCAATACATTTAAAAAAATTGAATTACGAGATATTGAAGAGGGCACTTCGATATTGACATTGTAAGAACACTTATTGTCAAAATTGAAAGTTTCTAATTACTTTACTCATAGAGGCATCTTCTAGGTACAAGTAGAGATATAAATCATATTTTCATCTTATTCTTAAGAGAAGTTACAGACAGATTTCAAGATGCCTTTTAGAGACCAAAATTTTAGAAATATTTTTTTTTTCTTGAAAACTATAAGAGATAAGTGTACATATGTTCGAATAAAATATGTTGCAATTTAAACAAGGAATCCAAAAAATTACTAGTAGATAGGGTGTTTCATTTAAAATAACAAATTTGGTGCTTCTTCCGGTGGAACCGGAAGTGATATAAAGTTGAAAATATTTCATATGAGGAGAACTGATTGAACCGAATGTCAAGGATTTTTTTCAAATTTTTGATGCAACGGGAACCCCATTCACTTTTAACGAACAGTTTAGCGTAGACACCCTGTATAATCGTTTTTTTGCTAATTTTTACGAATTTTTGTTAAATATGTGTATCAATATAGAGCTAATTAAAAATGCTATTTAATGAGTTAAAAACATACCGGGTGTTCTATTAAAAAAATGCAACTTTGTGTCGTAACTCTGAAATTAAAAGTTGAAATAAAAAAATATTTGTCCCAAACTATGCGAGCTAGCTACGATCTGTCGATGCTATTGTTATTTTCTCAGAAAATGAGCTCATGACGTGTATATCAGATTTTGTCTAACTAATCGGGTTACTGAGATACTCTATAAAAATATCAAATTTGTGCAACCCAGTACATCTAACAGTGAAACATAAATAACCAATAACCATTAGTTATTGATAATAAGTGCTTTGCACTCGAAATGTACATCTAATGAATAAATATTAAAGTGAAGTAAGTAATAAAAGTGTTTTTATTGTGAAACATAAATAAGTTAAGAAAGGAAATCAAACAATGTTTTATTAGTGATTAATTACTTCCATAACTCAAAACAAACAGTCAAAATAATTTATCGCCAATTCAAAAACTCTGAAATAAAGTTCATTGCTGAATCAAGAACTTTGAAGTAAAGTTCATCGCTTCATCAAAAATAAGTAGTGGACAAAAGTCAACTTAAGCGTCTATCTAATTTTATAAATACATAAATCTTTATTCACCGCTATACCATTTTACAGAATATAAAAATATTTTACAAAATAACTAATTAATACGACAATAAAACAAGTACAATTTTATTAGGATTATAAATTTAAACAGTAATAATTTTCCATTCATAAATTATAAAATAAATTTTTAAATTATGAACGGTTACACATGTTAATTTAATAAAATAAAACATTTTAATTTTCTTTGTATACCACACTATTTTGATTTTCGTGACTGCAGTTTCGGCAACTCAAACTGCCATTATCAAACAGTGTGGATACTCTGTTTGATAATGGCAATTTGAGTTTCCAAAACTGCAGTCACGAAAATAAAAATAGTGTGTTATACAAAGTTAGAGTATTTTATTTTATTGGATTTAAATAAATCTTTATTTACATCCTTTTCCTTCGTCTTCTTTATTTTTAACTTACTTAAATCTAATTTACTGTTTGCCCACTTTAAAAAGTGACAAATTTAATATAATCGCCTAATATTTTCCTTAATTAAATCTCCGTTAGGCGTCTCGGATTTAATTTTAAAGGAATTTAATCATTCCGCGATGGGTTTATATCCACGTAAATCTGTTGAGAGAGCGCGCATTTCGAAAAAAATAAAATAAGAGACCCGACTCGCGAACGGTCCAGTTTATTTTTGTCAACTTAAAAGAGCCCAATGAAACTCGAGAAAATACGCGATAATTCATGATTATAAATAAGTGGTGGAAATACCGAACACAAGTTTATTATTTGCTTTTATTTGGGAAATGTTTATTGAATTCTATTAATATTCGAAAAACTTAAAAATGTTTATTTATTATTACTTACTAGAATGTTCTTTTAAGTTTATATCATATGTTCAATAAAACAAAACCTCTAGAGTGCTGTGATTTAATCTTTTTTAAAATTTAAGTTGGCTACACACTTCAGGAATTGACATTTTTCTTTCAGGTAAACATATGCATAACCTCTAAATTTCCGACATTCGTTATTTTTTAAAAGAGTTCAATTTGAAGCTTTAAACGAGTGTTTTCCACTCCCAGACTTAAAAATGTCTATTTATTTTTACTTACTAGAATGTTGTTTTAAGTTTATATCATATGTTCAATAAAAAAAAACCTCTAGAGTGCTGTGATTTAATCTTTTTTAAAATTTAAGTTGGCTACACACTTCAGGAATTGACATTTTACTTTCAGGTAAACATATGCATAACCTCTAAATTTCCGACATCCGTTATTTTTTAAAAGAGTTCAATTTGAAGCTTTAAACGAGTGTTTTTCACTCCCAGACTAAGCATGAAGTAAAATTTCGAGTTTAGAAAAGCCCCGTGAAAATTTGTCTGGGCTGTTCTAAACTCGAAATTTTACTTCATGCGCCACGCGTATACAACACTAATATATTGTGAAATTTATGTATAAAATATAAAAACGAATTATTGATAAAATTAATATTCGCTTTTATATTTTGTAAATAATCTACAAACTATTGCTAAACTCAATTTTTCTTTATGTTAAATTTTTCTTTGTGTTAAAATGTATGTATATTTGAACCTCACTAGAAATCAGTGTTTAATGCGCGTGGCGCATGAAGTAAAATTTCGAGTTTAGAAAAGCCCAAAAAATTTGTCTCGGGTCGCTGCGCGACCCTCGACAAATTTTCACGGGGCTTTTCTCAACTCGAAATTTTACTTCATGCTTAGTCTGGGAGTGGAAAACACTCGTTCAAAGCTTTAAATTGAACTCTTGAAAAAACAACGAATTTCTAAAGATTTAAAGAAAATACGCTAAATTTGGAATACGTTTATTTTAATGAAAAACTCCTTGTATAAAACATCAGACATAATAATTATAATGTATATTTTCAGAGTTGCCAACCTAGAATATTTTCCATGGCACTTTAGAGATTTTTTTTAATTGAACATACGATACTTGTTATTCTGTAATTGTGTTTTTGCCTGTTGGATAATAAAGGTTATTATTATTATTAATTATTCAATATTGAGACGTGTTTCAATGTTTTTACCACTTTATTTTAATAATCCTAGGACTCAAATTTCGATATATTTAGTGTCATTTTCAAGTTTGACAAATTGACGGCCTATTACAGTATTTCTATTGCTAAAAAGTATTAAATAGTGGTGAATACTTTTTAGCCATAGAAACACTGTAACAGGCTGTAAATTTGTCAAACTTGAAAATGACACTAAATATGTCGAAACTCGAGTCGTAGAATTATTAAAATAAAGTGGTAAAAACTATTAAACACGTCTCAGTATTGATTATTTAATATGGATTACCATGTAGTAACGCTCAATACTACACAAATATTATTATTATTATTATTATTATTATTAACCAATAGTTAAATCGTAATAATACAAGATTTATTTATAAATTGGATTATCTATTAAAGTCAAATTAAATATCTTTATTAATAATAATATCTTTATTTACGGATCACCATTCTACAATAATAATATAAAATATAGTATATAAAAATAAATTATAAAATAAATACAATAAAATAGGCAATAGGTATAAACGCATTCACAAGCAAAATAATACTACATGTAAAAAAACTCAATACTTAATTTTTTTGTAATTTTTTCGTGTTGTGAATTCGTCCACTCTTTTTTGTTTGATGATCGTCCAAAATAAAACGAGTGTTGTGTAAAAATGAGCATAAATTAATACAGTTTATTGGACTGCGACTGGAGTACACGTGTTCGCGTCCAATTTTCATTAATCAACCGCGTTATCGGCTTGAAACCATATATTTTGTTGTCGTTTCGCGGCTCTGTCCGATCGATCATCACCAGAACAATTAGCGGCCATTTTCGCAGCGTTTATAAATTACACGCAAACACAAATATTTTTTCAGGGAGATAAAAATTAAATTTAAGTCACCATAAAGGAAATAAATGAAATTAAAAGACTTCTTAGGAAACGTTTTCACGAGAGCTCTTATAAGTTTGATGTCGGTTTATATTTTCTTCTGCGAAAAACTGGGAAAAACTAAAATAAAATAATCACTAACATTTTAAATATAATATTTTCTATAATATATGTTGTTAATATAATTGTTTAATTCATTTACTATCAATATCTTTCAAAAAAGGTTTTACTATAGTTTCTTCAAAATTTCAATATTTTGCAACCCGATATCAGTGGCGTAGATGGCTTTTTATGATGACCCCGCCCCCCGCCCCATTTATATCGTATGTTCAATAAAATAAAATCTCTAGAGTGCTATGGAATATATTGTAGGTTGGCAACTCTGAAATTATACATTATATTTATTATGTGTGACGCATGACAATTCGAAATGCGTGTAACCAACACAAATTTATAAAAAGATATAATCATTGCGCTGTAGAGGTTTTTTTTATTGAACATACTATACAAAAACAAGTACAAAAAAATGACAATCCCCTCGATTGGCGTATACGTTATTAATAGCCTCACAATCTAAGTATACAAATCAAGTACTAAACGCGTGTAGACTGTGATGTTGTTTAATAACGTACGTTAAATTTAACATTTTGTGAACGGAATTACCCTGAATGTGTCTATCATAACACTTTCCCCGTCATTTAAACAATTGATGATTGAGATACTAAAGGTCTTTCACTTGTAAATCGGTTAATAGATATTTCACATTAAATCAGCGTATTATACGCGTGGCGCATGAAGTAAAATTTCGAGTTTAGAAAAGCCTAATTTGGCTCGGTCGCTCCGCTTCGCTACGCGCCCGAGCCAAATTTTCAGGCTTTTCTAAACTCGAAATTTTACTTCATGCTTAACCAAGGAATGAAAACACTCGTTATATGCTTTAAATTAACCGCTTTTAAAAAAGCAATGAGTGTCTGCAATTTCACATCGCATTAACTTGAACATCAACCGTGAGTCAATTTTAATAAATTGGAATGCTATTGAAACTTCAAGTGATCACAATTTGAAAACTCTTTGAGATATCTTTATAAAATTGTGTGTGAATATTAATCAAATATTGCTCTTTCAAAATACGTATAAATCAAAATGTAACCTATTAATAGGTTTTCAGTTATTTTCATCAAATCGTCAATCGAGAGACAATTTTAATAAATTTGAGTAACATTCAAATTTTAAGAGATCATAACTTGAAAATATTTTTGATATTTTTTTAAAATTCTGTGTGAATATTAATCAAATATTGTTCTTTCAAAATATAAAAAAATTTAAAAAAATCCATCAATAGTTTTTGAGTTATTTTCACTTGAACGTCAAACAGGAGTCAGTTTTGATAAATTCGAGTGTTATTGAAATTTTGATAGATCATAACTTAGACACTATTTAAGATATCTGCTTAGAACTAAATATGCATATCACTTAATTAGTGTTCTTTTAAAATATGTAAAAATCAAAATATATTCCATCAATAGTTTTTGAGTTATATTCACTTGAACGTAAAACGGGAGGCAATTTTGATTATTTTGCGAGATATAGAAATTTCAAGAGTTTATAACTAGGATATTATTTAAAATATTTGATTAAATGTTGGTATGCATATCACTCAGTTATTAGTTTTTTAAAATATGTGAAAATAAAAATATACCCCAATAATAGTTTTTGAGTTATTTTCACTTGATTGCGAAACGGGAGTAAATTTTGATTATTTTGAGTGATATAGACATTTTAAGAGTTCATAGCTTGGATACTATTTGAGATATCTGTATAAAACTTGGTGTGCATATCACTCAATTATTAGTTTTTCAAAATATTCGAAAATAAAAATATACGCCATAGATAGTTTTTGAGGTATTTTCACTTGAACGTGAAACTGGAGTCAATTTTAATTGATTGAGTAATATGAACATTTGAAGACTTTATAACTTGGTTACTATTTGAGATATCTTTATAAAACTAGGTGTGCATATCACTGAATTATTGCTTTTTCACAATATGTGAAAATAAAAATACACCTCAATAATAGTTTTTGAGTTATTTTTATTTGAACGTAAAAAGTTTTTGTGAATTTTCTGGGATTTCATTCACTTGTAAAATGTTCCATTAATTTTATTTATATAGCGCATTTTGAAAATTATCAGACAATTATATCTATTAACGGCTGAGCAATTATAGAGTTAACTCTAAAAGTTGATTTTAGGTAAAATTCTACACTTCTTTTTATGATTTCTACGAATGACTTATTTTATTACATACTGTGAATTTTTCTTTTAAATATACATAAGGTATACACTGTAAATGTAAGGCATTCGTCGATTTTGTATAAACACGTGCAATATGAAGTTTAGAACGAGTATTTCCACTTCCAAACTAAGCATGAAATAAAATTTCGAGTTTAGAAAAGCCCCGCGTAGAAAATTTGTCGAGGGTCGCGCAGCGACCCGAGACAAATTTTCACGGGGCTTTTCTAAACTCGAAATTTTACTTCATGCGCCACGCGTATAAAACACTGAAATATTGTGAAATTAGAAATACACCAAAATTTGTTTTGTTTAATGAGTAATAAGCGGAATATTTAAATAACAAAATATTTATCTTTTTCTTCATACATTTTCAAGTCAGGTCAATTGATATAATTTTCACGGGGCTTTTCTAAACTCGAAATTTTACTTCATGCGCCACGCGTATAAAACACTGAAATATTGTGAAGTTTTCTAACTTCACAATATTTCAGTGTTTTATACGCGTGGTGACTCAAAACATTTTTTTTAAATAAGTAATAATCGAGATATTTAAATAACAAAATATTTAAGTTATTCTTCATACATTTTCAAATCAAGTCAAATAATATAATATATCAAATTAACTTATTTAGTAATTTAATTAACATAAAATTAATAATGTTGCGTACATGCATCAATGGCGCCTAATGGGTTAATAAGATAATTAATTTAATAAATAATGCATTGTTCACAGAATTTAATGACAACTGTTGTTTTCGTAGAAGTGTTAATAAAAAGTTAAGTGCTTTTTTATATTAAAGCCATGTAATCTTTAAGTAATAATTGAATATTTTTAATTTATCAAAATGTAGGACCCTGTTTTTTCTTAACGTTTATTTTTTGTTGTTTTTTTTTCAAGAATACATTATTTTTTCACGTTTAATCCTTAAAAAATGTTAACTTTAAGCTTTAGTAATTTTTCAATATATTTCGAATTCAAAACTATTTATACGGTTTATAGGAATTTTATAATTATTTTACATTTAATATTTAGTCACTTTATTTACACAGCTTTAATTTTTTTATTCTAAATTAAAAACAAAGGTAATTCGTTTCCTAATAATCTAAATAACAATCCGTCAAGGAGATGTTTTTTGAAGAAAACTAAATTCTTTAAATCTTTTCGATGGAACAAAATGTACATTCAAATATTTTTAATAAGCTCATTCGTTTCTAAATAACAACCGGAGATTCAGTTGATGTATTAAAGAAAACCTAATTGTTCTCATCGTTTCGATTGAACAAGATGCAAATTGGATTTTTTTATTGGAATATCAGTGAAAATAAATGGGCCTTCTCGGTCTCAACTTTCGTGCACGTGTAAGAAGGAAGTGTTGGAAACTCAATTATCTTTCAGGCGGGCGTCAAATTTACACTCGGGGAAAAACAATCATGTAGCTTAATGAAGTCAGGAGAAACACGAGCTAACGAACTTATTAGAATTTGCGAAAAATAAAAATATTTAATAACAAACAAATAAAATTAGATAATAGAAATTATAATATTTTGTACTCTAAAGTAACACACATAAGATTAAAAGTGACAGCTCGTGAATGTTTCTTTCAAGTATACAAATTAGTTCAATTTATAGTTACTATAGAGTGTTTTCAATCCTTGATTAACCCATTAACGTCCGATCAGTGCTAGAGTTAACTGTAAAAGTTGAATTTAAGTTCAATTCTGCACTCTTTTTATGATTTCTATGAATGACTTATTGTATAACATAGTGTGAATGTTTCTTTTAAATATACATAATGTATACGCTGTAAACTTTCAGGCATTCGTCGATTTTATATAAAAACGTGCAAAATGAAGTTTAGAACGAGTGTTTCCACTCCCAGACTAAGCATGAAGTAAAATTTCGAGTTTAGAAAAGCCCCGCGTGGAAAATTTGTCGAGGGTCGCGCAGCGACCCGAGACAAATTTTCACGGGGCTTTTCTAAACTCGAAATTTTACTTCATGCGCCACGCGTATAAAACACTGAAATATTGTGAAGTTAGAAATACACCAACATTTGTTTTCTTTAATGAGTAATAAGCGGAATATTTAAATAACAAAATATTTATCTTTTTCTTCATACATTATCAAGTCAGGTCAATTAATATAACGTATCAAATTAACTTATTTAGTAATTTAATTGACAAAAAAATGATAATGCTGCGTGTATGCATCAATGGCGCTTAATGGGTTAAGCATGAAGTAAAATTTCGAGGCCTGAAAAGCCAAATTTTTACGCTCTTCTAAACTGAAAATTTTGCTTTATGCGCCACACGTATAAAACGGTCAAATATTGTGATATTCAAAATATTCAGAATATTTTTAATTCTGTTTTAGCAGTTTATTTTTAAAACTGATTTAACGGTATATTTTTAAATACATAATATTTCAGTGTTTTCACGCGTGGCGCATGAAGTAAAATTTCGAGTTTAGAAAAGCCTGAAAATTTGGTTTGGTCGCTTCGCTTCGCTACGCGACCAAACCAAATTTTCAGGCTTTTCTAAACTCGAAATTTTACTTCATGCTTAATCAAGGAGTGGAAACACTTGTTCCAAACTTCAAATTGAATGCTTATAAAAAAGCAATGTATACCTCACATCTTACAGCGCACGCATCACAATATGTACACTTAAAAGAACAATTCCCTGTATGTCCAACTTATTCAAACCTACATATTTGCTAATAATTATTGTAGTAATCTCTTTCTTCACTAATTAGTTTTATTCACTAAATGTACATTTCGAACACTATGTATTCATTCTCAATAGTAATATAATTGACAAATATGTTTATTTTATTTGATAATAATAACAATACACTTTATTGATTTCAGAGAATTACTAATGATCTTTCAGCCTTTTTATTTTATATTGACTTTATGTTGTCTTGCAATTAGGTTGCTTTCTGTTGGGCAATAACAAATTTTAATTATTATATTATTTAGAATAAATTTGCCAAAAGTACAGTCGCATTAAATCAATTAATTAATTTAGATTAATTGATTTAATGCGACTAGTTAACTAGTTTGTGCTGCACCTGCAAGACCATAGCTAGAAATAAAAAACATCTGGGAGGTTTTAAAAAGTTCAGGAGTAGAGGGGTTTACTGGTACAAATATTGTTTTTGCTCTTTCAGGGCCGCTTTTACATACAAAAATGTAACATTTTGAAAATTTCAGAAGGGGGGGGGGGGGGCGATGAATCCCCATATCCCTCTTCCCCTGGTTACGGCATTGACACCTGTACCACAAAATTAATGCCTGTAACGCAAATAAAAAAGTTCACGTGTTTTATTGTTATTTTGAATGATTTCATCAAATCCTATAAATAATGGGGAGCAGAACATTGTATTATCGTGTATATTTTGATGGGCTGAAAGCAAAAACCGTTCGATTCCTCAGAACTTTCAGCTTGCGCTTTTCTCTTTTTAATAAATATATTTATCGTTTGTCTGGAAGCGACGAGGGGGAAATCGCGAAGTCTTTATCGACGGGACGCCTTATTTATCTGATGTCGTTCAGATTCGATTTCATCGGTGGGAATACGACACTCCGGATAGATGGATAGATTCGATCTAATGGCTTCTCCCCCCCGTAGTAATGTTCCAATTCATAAGGAACATTCGCTTTATACATTCCACGAACCGAACCAACATTCACAGATTCGCATTGGCGTGTATAAAATCTCTTTGTATTATCATTTTTATATTATTTTTAACAACACAGTTACGAGTGCATGTTTTGGGCTTAAAACAGTATTTTATACAACAAGTGCGGATATGATATCTATTTTTTCACGATGTACATATCGATTAACTACTTCCGAAACTTCGTAAGTGCAAAATGTAAAATTTGACAGTAGCACAAAATACTTGTTAATTATTATATGAGCTGTGTAATATTCTGACTTTTATTATAGCACGTATAACTTCGTCATGACTGCAAAATGTGAAATTTTACAGGAGCACAAAATACTTGTTAATTATTATATGAGCTGTGTAATATTCTGACTTTTATTATAGCACGTATAACTTCGTCATGACTGCAAAATATAAAATTTGACAGGAGCACAAAATACTTGTTAATTATTATAAGAGCTGTGTTATCCTTCTGATTTTTATTATAGCACGTATAACTTCGTCATAACTGCACAATGTAACATTTTACAGGAGCACAAAATACTTGTTAATTATTATATGAGCTGAGTAATCCTTCTGATTTTTATTATAGCACGTATAACTTTGTCATGACTGCAAAATGTGAAATGTGACAGAAGCACAAAATACTTGTTAATTATTATATGAGCTGAGTAATCCTTCTGATTTTTTTTATAGTACGTATAACTTAGATATGATTTAATTTTAATAAGTATTTTCAGTAAATGTTTATACTAATATTGGTAAATTAATAATATCTGAATTACAAGGATTTTTTTTATAAAAACCGGAGGTTTCGGAAGTAGTTGATTAATATACATTTTTAGCAATCACTTATGAATTCAGGTTGTAAATTTAGAAGGTGCTATCTTTTGGTAGGAAATAGTATTTTCTACAACTAAGGTGAATATGTTGCCTTTAACGTAGTAGGGTCACGATTAGTGTGAATATATAAAACATTTCGTGTATATGCCAACTTGTTTCTTCTTTTATTTTCAATTTCCTGACAACACAGAAATATTTATTAAAAACACCAATCTATTCCATTCAATTCTATTTTATTTAATTTTCGCGATTTATGCGTTCCGTGACTGTGAAATTTAAATCACAATCTTACCTTTGCAAAAAAAGGCTGTATATCTCTCATGCCGGTTGTCGATTACGTGTAATCGCATGCGGCGCGTTCGACTACAATAAATAAAGCAATCTTAAATTCATAATCCGGCTGAATATTTATAAGTTCATCAGCATGCGACGAGTGCACTCTGAGGGGAAAGAAGCCGACAGAGGCGAGGCCGATCACGAGATGAAGACAAAAAAAGAAAAGAGATCGACCGGATGCCCACCGAATTTGTATCGCACTAATTTGAACTGGATCCGTTTCTGTTGCACCGTTAACGGCATTCCAATCGAAATTCATTATTGTGAGAACTATGGTATTGATTGAAATATAGGAGTATTCAGTGGTTCTTCGTCCATAAGATAAATAGAACTAATTTCCTTTAAATATCTTGTGGTTGCGGTTACTTTGTGAAACATTGTAAATATTTAAATAATTAACACTGATTACTTTTTTGTATTTACTTTTTATTTTAAACTATGACTAGTTTCGGCTCAACAGCGAGCCATTATCAAACTAACTACTTAAACTAACATTAGGATCTTATATATACTTAAAATTATTTATCAGGTAAAAAAGTGTCAAAAAGAGGAGAATACATAAGTTCCGTCTGGTCATTTATTAGTGGGATTCCCGGATTCAGTTTCGCTTTGTGAATCTCTAATGACTTCAGAAGGTTCATTTTACGGTCCTTTTTCACACAATGCAAGACTGAAAGTACATATTCACCAAAAGTATGTCCTTCTTCCATGATGTGGTTAGAAAAGTGGATTTATCTTGTTTTAATTTATACGCTCTAAGATGTTCTTTCAGCCTAACTAGGTGCAGTTGATCTGTGCAATTAATTAATTTATTTCCCTTAAAATAATGCCATTTTAATACAATAATTCACTTTTAATAAGTTAAATAAGTCACATCTTATGATGTTTGGTGTTATGAGCACAAATGTGATACAATTTTTTGCCTAGCTAAATGAAATGAGCTATAGTTTAGACGCATTCTAGTTTATTTCCATTTAGTAATATATTTTTTAAATACAACACTTAATGATTTTTAACTATTTTTTGTATTTTATGACAATTGCTTAGCAACGTTGTTGCTTCTGCAGGTAAAAAACTTTTAGACTCGTAAAGTCTTAAATATTTAAGGACGCTTCAGTGAGACACCCTGTATATTATGCAATTTGGAGATCAAGCGGTACTTTAAATCTGAGGAGATATTGTTATAACTTGCTTGATCTCTAAATTGCATATATTATTTTATTTCATTTTTAAACTCGAAATTTTACTTCATGCTTAACCCATTAACGGCCGAGCAATTGTAGAGTTGACTCTAAAAGTTCATTTTAGGTAAAATTCTACACTTCTTTTTATGATTTCTACGAATGTATTACATACTGTGAATTTTTCTTTTAAATATACATAATGTATACGCTGTAAATGTAAGGCATTCGTCGATTTTGTGTAAAAACGTGCAATATGAAGTTTAGAACGAGTATTTCCACTCCCAGGCTAAGCATGAAGTAAAATTTCGAGTTTAGAAAAGCCCCGCGTAGAAAATTTGTCTCGGGTCGCGCAGCGACCCGAGACAAATTTTCACGGGGCTTTTCTAAACTTGAAATTTTACTTCATGCGCCACGCGTATAAAACACTGAAATATTGTGAAATTAGAAATACACTGAAAACATTTTTTTTATATGAGTAATAATCGAGATATTTAAATAACAAAATATTTACGTTATTCTTCATACATTTTCAAGTCAAGTCAAATAATATAATATACCAAATTAACTTATTTAGTAATTTAATTAACATAAAATTAATAATGTTGCGGACATGCATCAATAGCGCCTAATGGGTTAATCAAGCAGTGGAAACACTCGTTGGAAACTTCAAATTGAACTAAAGAAAAAACAACTAATGCCGAAAATTTATAATCACTGATCGTTGAGTTTGCCTAGTTTGGTCAAAGATGATCAGGATTCTAGCACTGGGCCGAGACTTTACTGATGAGTACGTTACAGTCCGAAACGTGCATATGGTCCGCTGTATGAATACCGCAGACAAATTAAATTTTTGTGTTCCATCTCAATTAAGATTTAGTATAATTTCCAAGTTGTCCAATTTGGAAATGGGCGTGTTTGCCTAAACAAAACAATACTGTGTTTATTATTTTTTCTGTGTTTATTATTTTTTCGATTTTCTAAATGTGAGTATTTTTGCGTGGATAAAATGTCTGCACAAAATTTATTGCAGGATGTTAATTGTGTACGCACCTGCGTAATTAAAATCCCGGCCAAAGTTTTAATGACCATTTCACGTAGTGAATCAACGGGAAAACGGAGAGTGCGAGCTGCTGTCTGTTTTTGTGCTTTAACTTTATGACAAGTGGAAATGTTGGGCGATTTGTTTAACAAACATGTTTCGCGGTGGCGTAAATGCACCCAACAAATAATAAAAACACACATTTATTACAATTTGTATAAGCTTTAGAAGTTATAATTAAGGTCCACTTAGTAGTGGACTTTAATTTAACTGTAATTATTGATGTTATATATTTGTAAGATATCACACGCTAGCGACACCACCTCATGTGACAAAAAAGGTATTTCAAATATATTTCTGTAATCAACATGCAATCGAGTAAATTTGTGTTTTAAAGAAGTATCTACTAATCATCCATTAAAGTTAATCAGCTGTGATGAAAGGCGACCTACTCATTTTGTGCACATCGACAAAAACGAGAAGATTTTTTATTATGTTCACTAAATTGGATATCATGTGCGAGTGCGAATGGGAATAGTCGATTTTTGTGAGCTCCGCATGCAATAAGTTTTTGTGTGGGTTATACTCAAAGTTAATTTATAATAACCAAACGAAAGCGTCCTGCAAGTACTCTGTAAGTACTCACATTGTTATACCTATCTCCACCATGCCGCTCACTCGAAAAGAGGAATTAAATGCAACAATTAAAGAGGCCGTCATGGAAATTTTTAACGAGGAGACATTTTTATCGAGCCTGATAGAAAAAAATTATCGGCAATGTCAAAGTCGAACTCCGCGATAAATTTAATTCACATTTAGTAGAATTAGAAAATGAAAATAAAGAGCTAAAAAAACGTATTGATCAGATCGAGCAATCTAATCGAAGCAGTAATATTCGAATTACAGGCCTCAATGAAGTACCGAATGAAACTTTAAATAATACACTACATGATCTTTTCATTAATAAACTAAATATTACGGAAAAAATCAACATACAACACAGCTACCGTATAGGTAAAAAAGGCACGAAAAACCGTCCTGTTGTCGCCAATGTTTCTTCTCCCGATTCTGCTAAAATTATATTAAAAAACAGGCGCCGACTAAAACAATCCGGTTTATTCATCAATAATGATCTGATACCATCAAGATACAGGTTATTAAAACTAGCACGTGATAAACTAGGAAATAACAACGCTTGGTCATGGGATGGAAAAATTTTCATTTCATTTAATGAGGGTGACAACAAGGATGTCAAGATTATTTTTGATTCCTCTGATCTGGACAAATATTTGAAGGCTTCTATTGAATAATTAACCGCTAATAATAAATATCATGCATGTAATTCACAAATCTAATATACTTACTTTATTTCTATTTATTGTAATGCATGCATTTAAATTCATGCATGCATTCAGTCTCATATTAATAGTATTTTCCAAATGTTTATCTTTAAATTGCTGCGGCGGCTACACATTTATTATATATTATTTATATATATATATATATATATATATATATATATATATATATATATATATATATATATATATATATATATGTTAAAACGTAGTATATATATATTTCTCAAATATAAGTTAGTTTTATTATTATATGAATATTGGTTTATGTCATATTAATGTTCGTTCTATTAATAGTAATTTCATAAATTTCAAAACTCATGTATGCCCGTTAAAATATGATCTCATTGCTGTAACAGAAACATGGCTCAACTCAACTTTTGATATTGATACTTTTAATCTGGATGGATATGCTTTCTTGCGTAGAGATAGGGAATTTGGACGTGGTGGAGGCGTCGGTCTGTATATTCGAGACAATTTACACTTCGAAAATGTAACATCCAAATCTTCAAATATTTTAGAACAACTATGGATAAAATGTAAATTTAATAGTCAAACATTTTGTATAGGTGTTGTTTACAGGGCGCCTAACACTAGTATTCGTACATTTATTGATACATTTGAAGATACCATCATTGATATTATTCCACAATGTGATAATTTCATTTGCTTGGGAGACTTCAATATACATTTTTTGAATCTTAATTTCAATAATACGACTACTTTTGTTGATTTTTTAAACAGTTATGGTCTGAGCCAAGTTATTGAGCAACCCACACGTGTGACTTCTCATTCCATCTCATTAATAGATTTGATTATCATTTCCAACAAAAATAAATGTATAGAGTCAGATGTTATTAAGATTCACGACATCGCTGATCACGATTTAGTGTATTGTAAACTTTCTCTCTCTATTAGCCGTACCCAAATTTTTAAAACTTACCGAAATTTTGTCAATTTTGATGTAAATAATTTTCTAAATGATTTAAAACTTTTACATATTGACAATTTACTATACTTGAATAATCTTAAAGACAAAATAAAATATTTAAGCAGCTGTTTAATTCACTTATTTGACACACATGCTCCATTAACATCTAGAATCACTAAAAAAAAGAGCTCCTTGGTTAATCTCGACAATTAGGGAAATGATAAATTTGCGTAATAATAGTTATAAAAGGTTCAAACACTCTAAAAATCCAACTGATTTTTTATATTACAAACATTTAAGAAATGCTGTAAATTCGGCTGTATCTAAAGAGAAAAAAGCTTATTTTGAGTATGCAATGAAAAATGATAGATCAAATATCTGGAAATGTCTAAAAAGCAGTGATGTCTTAATTAACAAAACGAATAACATTCCTAACTTTCTAAAGGATGTAAACGGATATAACAATTACTTAATAAATGCTATTAAAAGTAATCCGAACGATGATTTGGTCTCATTTTATAATGATAATAATTACTCCACAGTAACCGATAGATTAACTTTTAAATTAATTAATAATGAAGACATTGTTCGAATTTTATCAGAAATCAAATCGAATAATGTAGGCGCTGATGAGATATCTATTACTATGATTAAAGTTTGTTGTCCATTCATTGTTCCGTATATTACCCATATTATAAATTGCTGTATTGAGCAATCAACTTTCCCAGATTTATGGAAGATAGGTATAATAAAACCCATCCCTAAGACAAAGAGTCCAAATGATTTCAAAGACCTTAGGCCAATTTGTATACTACCAACACTCTCGAAAATTTTGGAACGTGTTATCAAAACACAAATAATGGAATTTCTTGAGGTTAATCACCTTCTCCCTAAGGAACAGTCTGGTTTTAGACCCAATTATTTTTGTTGTACTGCATTGCTCAATGTAACTGACGATATTATCACAGCTACTGACAGAGGTTTATTAACATCAGTTATTTTACTTGATTATAGTAAGGCGTTCGACACTATAAACCATGACTCCATTATGTGGGATTTCAAAGAGAAGCAATATCTTTAATAGCGAGCTTCTTAAAAGCATGGTCTCAAGTCGTAAAAATTGATAAGGTTATATCAGGGTCGTTAAGCGTCACCGCGGGTGTACCCCAAGGTTCCATTTTAGGTCCTATACTTTTTGCATCTACACATCTTTCCTAACCGATGTTCTAAAGTACTGTTCGGCAAATATTTATGCGGATGATACACAGTTGTTATACTCTTTTAAACTTGAAAATACAGAGTCCGCTTGTGAGTGTATCACTTCCGATATAGCAAAACTGGTCGAAACGTCAACTAAACATTCTTTGATAATCAATGCCTCAAAATCGACAGCTATGCTATTTGGTCCCAATAGCTTAACGCCTCTTGCAAAACCTCTTTTAAAAATTATGGTTGGTAACGATACTTTAGAATTTGTCAATTCCGTAAGGAATCTTGGCCTTACTTTCGACAAGAATCTGCCTTTGAAGCTTCACATTAATAAGTGCATTTCCCGAGCATACCTTAATCTGAAGATGATTTATTCTAATAGGAATGTTCTCTCTTTGCAAATAAAAAGATTTCTATGCGACACGTTGGTTCTGAGTCACTTTGATTTTGCGGACGTTGTTTACAATGCTTGCTTAGACTGTAATACTAAAATGTGCATACAAAAGGTTCAAAACGCGTGTTTAAGGCTCATATTTGGTATTCGAAAATATGGTCACCTATCAGGTAAATTACGTGATTTGAATTGGCTAGACATGACCGAACGACGAAACCTACACTGTTGTACCCTTTATAATAAAATTATTCAGACGCGCCATCCTCCCTATCTTTATGACAGAATTGTATTTCGGTCTGACGTTCATACCATTAATGTGAGATTTAGAGGCAGGATTTCTCCACCTAAACATAAAACATCATTTTTTCTTAGATCATTTTCATTTGGTATTTACAAAATTTATAATTCCATACCCAATCTACTCAAAAATCTCACAAACAATAGTTTCAAACAAGCAATGAAAAAATATATATTATGTAATAAGTTTTCCCCATAGAATCTTAGTTTAATTATTGTCATTATAAATATATTTTTTTTCTCTCTCTCTTTATTTCTTTTTGTTATAAAACAGTTAATTTCTAGAACGAACATTGAAATAAAATAAAATTTGTAACTCTTTTAGCACTCTTAAACGATATATATATTTTTTTTCCTCACAGATTAAGTGGAAGAGTAGAGATAGTTTTTTTTAAGCTATCACTGAACTTCGCCTGTATTTTGTTTTTTGTTTACTTTGTATTTTCTTTCAATTGAATAAAGACAATTTATTATTATTATTATTAAGGGCGCTCTTATATGGACGTTTTGAACGCAAGGCGGAACGGAAGCGGGCGCAAGCGTTTGCGTTTTAACACATGGGTTAATATGAGAGTTCCTAGACAGACGGGTGCGAGGCGGAGAAAACGCCAGCACCTGTCCGTCTAGGAACTTTCATATAAACCCATGTGTTAAAACGCAAACGCTTGCGCCCGCTCCCGTTTCACCTCGCGTTCAAAACGTCCATATAAGAGCACCCTAATTGGATATTGGTCCCAGACCATTTCACCATTTCACATTTAATATTTTTGTATTTTAACTATATTTAGACGCCACAAACACATTCACAAATGAGTAGGTCCTTGGTGCAAGTAAACTTAAACATTTCTAGCAATACTCATACATTATTTTTATAGCATCGGCGTTAGCCATTTAGCCAGCATCCAATACATTTTTGTATTTATTATCTATTTAATAATAATAATAAAGTAAACGTTAAATTAAGAGTAATTTTACAGAACTAAATTATATGGAAGTATAGGCGAAGTTCACTCAGCATTATCTGTTACTGTTCTTCCACTTAACCTACTATGATTATGCCAGTTGAATTTAAAGTTAATAAAGTGAATATTTATAAATGTATACAAAAAAGTCTGATAGTCCCCTTGCTTCCTAACTCTACCAATCTCAAAGCTCATTTTGGAACATTAACTTAATCTAACTAATTCTATTTTAAATTCGTTCCTACGTCAGAACACATGCACACAAGATCCGTGGCTGCAGAGGGTGCTAATTTCCCTATAAGAAGTGATTCGAACCCACGACCCTCTGGCCTAAGAGCATACGTTCTACTCACTGACTCACGAGGGTCCCTAACTCATTCATTATCATCAATATTTAAATACAGAGAGTTTTATGTAACACCGAACATGTTTATAACGAGAATTTTTCTTTTAAGTATACATACAGTATATTTGTTAAAAGAATTAAATTTTAAGCTTTAAACGAGTGTTTTCCACTCCCAGGCTAAGCATGAAGTAAAATTTTGAGTTTAGAAAAGCCTGAACATTTGTTTTGGTCGCGTAGCGCGAAGCGCGGAGCGGCCAAACCAAATTTTCAGGCTTTTCTAAACTCGAAATTTTACTTCATGCGCCACCGGTGCACAACACTGATGCAATGTAAAGCTTAGCGGTGTGTTTTATACTTTGTAATATGTCAGTGTTTTGTACCGGTGGCGCATGAAGTAAAATTTCGAGTTTAGAAAAGCCTGAAAATTTGGTTTGCCCGCTCCGCGCTTCGCGCTACGCGACCAAACCAAATTTTCAGGCTTTTCTAAACTCGAAATTTTACTTCATGCTTAGCCTGGGAGTGGAAAACACTCTTTAAAGCTTCAAATTAAATTCTATTAATAAACCGAGCGTCAGCAAACTACAACGTGTTTATGTTTACTTAAAGGAAAAAGTAAATTTATTTAAAAAACAACAACGGTTATCTCTTATACCCTGTAATTGGGACATGTATACTTGAAAGAAAAACTCCCTGTATGTACAAGTTGAGGCATTAATTGCGATTGATTGTCTACAATTTGTAATAGTCATATAGGCAATCCAATTTACACATAACTTGAAAATTATAGGTGTCTAATTGTATTGGATGAAAATGTTCGGTGTTACATAAAACTCTCTGTATGTATTAAATTATATTAAGGATGTTCTTAAAACTTTAGCATTTTATACTCAGCTTATTTAATCTGTATATTTATCTTTTTTTTTCATCATGTGAGATTTATGTTTGTAAACCGAGAGATTTGGCGAATGGTAATTTCCTTAATCTTACGCAATATTTTTATGGTTGCTTTAAATTATTCCCCGCGAGAGAAGCAGAAGAAGAAAAACTTCGATTTTATTTACGACACAATAAAACTCGCCCGCAGTTTCGTATTTATCACCGACTTAGGGCAATGCCTCCCATTTTTACCTCCACTCGCGAATTTGTCGCGACGTCCATAAAAGGACCACTGCCGAAGATTTATCCACTTTTACTACCCCTCCAAAAAATATCAACATCCATTTTTTCCATCTTACGAAACTTAATACACAGTGATTTTTTTAATACACACATAATTTTTTTTAATCAACATCCATTATTTTTATGTTACGAAACTTAAAACAGTTTTTTTTAATACACATATCCCGAAGTATTTGCTGTAAATGTTCATGCATTCATTGATTTTATATAAGCGTTCAATTTAAAGCTTCTAAAGCTTAAGTATGAAATGAAACTTACGAGTTTAGAAAAGCCTAAAAATTTGGATTGGTCGCGTAGCGAAGCGGAGCGACCAATCCATAATTTCAGGCTTACCTAAACTCATAATTTTACTTTATGCGCCACGCGTATTAAATACTGAAATATAGCGAAGTTCATAGTATACTGCTTAAGTTTGATTTCATGTTTCAATGGGTGTTTGAATTTGTCTTTGTAAGAGAAATTAGTTGTAGATTGCGAAAAGTATCGCACTCTTAATTATTTTATAAGTGTTTATTTGGTGTAACCACATCTTGGGCTTTTATAATTCGAGCAACTGTTTCAATGGGTTTTTGAATTTGTCTTTGTAAGACAAATAAGTTGTAGATTGCAAAAGGTATCGCACATTTAATAATTTTGCAAGTTTTTAGTTTATGTAACCATATTTTGCGCTTTTAAAATTCGAGCGACTGCTACAATTTGCTTTTAAGATATGTAGGTATACTTAAATGAACAAATCCTGCGGCAAATATCAATGTGTGACTTAAATGCAACTACCTTATATATATATCCATACTTCAAGATTTATACACTCCAAATTTTCCATGTTTTCTTTATATGTATTATTATTAGTAATAGTTACACTATATTTTAGATATCATTATACATTTTTCTGTAATTGGAAGTAATTCTGTTGAGAAATAAAGCATTATTATTATTATTATAAACATACAGATTTATTTTGTATTGCAAAAAAACAAACGTATATCGGGCAGTGACTTAGATAAGGCGTGGGATTAAGGGGATTAAGGGAGGGATTAATCCTCTAATCCCTCGCCTTATCTAAGCCACTCCCCGATATACGTTTGTTTTTTAATATAAAGTAACACTCAATAAATGAGTCTTAAAAAATAAGATAATGAAATAAAAGGCTCTTTTTCTGTTAGCCATAAATCGTTAACAGAAAAAGAGTCTCTTATTTCATTATCTTATTTTTGTTATAATTTTAATTTTATTATTACACTTCCGTCATTTTTGGAAAAAAACTTGAAGTGATACGAAATGTTAAAGGTCATTTTTTCTTCTTTCATTTCATGGAATTCAGTTTGTTTCTTTTGTCATTTGTTATTTTGAACTTTATATTAAATCATGTTTTTATGCGCCTAGCGCATGAAGTAAATTTCTAGTTGAGAAAAGCCGGAATTTGGATTTAGACGCTGCGCGTCCAAATCCAAATTCTTCGGGCTTTTCTCAACTCGAAATTTTACTTCATGCTTAATCCGGGAGTGGAAAACACTCGTTAGAGAATAATCAATAGCTTTTTCAAGTTTTTGGTTGATTCATAAAAACTCGATTGTTTTCAAGATTTTTGTTAATTTTTAAAACGTTTGCAGTTTTCATGAATTTCCATCATTATCATTAATTTAAAAAAATACAGTTTGATGAATAGCAAAGATTCTATTTTTCGTGAATTTTCAAGAATGAGTTTTCGTAAGTTTCCAAATTTTCAGGCTTTTCTAAACTCGAAATTATACTTTATGCGCCAAGCGTATAAAAAAACACTTATTTAGTGTCTATCTATCTATCATCTACGTAACCCTACTCGTACCATACTCGCCAAGAATCAAACATATATCTACAAACAACAAGACTCTCGAAAGCGAAGACTGGTACTAGATTCCACGCTGTTAAATTCTTCAACGCACTACCGAAAAACATACAGCAATTGCCTCCCAAGTAATTTGCAAATCGTTTGAAAACGCTACTTGAGGATAAAGGTTTTTACTGCTGGGAAGAATTCCTTAAATTTGATTTTAAAACTCATTTTAAATTGTGAACGTCCGTATGTTACTTCAATATGTTATTTTAATGTGGTATCTTAATATGTTGTTTCTTAATAAGTTATTTTAATATGTGACTATAGATCTATTTACTTATTTACTTCGATGTTTCTCACTATACAAACTAGCTTATAAGGTTTTATTATTATTATATTTTTTATTATTATATACTCGTGGGTTAAGGTGACATATGTAAAACATGTACTTTTGTTAATACATCAATAAATATGAATATGAATATAACCTTATTTTAGCTGCCTCAATTTTTGTTAAACGCTAATTGTTTCTTCATTTATGTTTGTGATTACGTTTCTTTACTACTTTTCAATAACATTACTAAACAGGGCATACAAAATCTATGCAATGGTCCTAGAGGAAAAAATGAACGAGGAGCTAAACATTAAAGAGATTTTACCTGATGGACAGGCTGGATTCAGAAAGGGAAGAGGAACGATAGATAACGTGTATATATTAAACCATATGGTAGAAAAAGAGCTCGCAAACAAAAGAGGAAAGCTATACACGTTATTCCTGGACCTAAAATCAGCCTTTGACTGCGTAGACAGAGACAAATTGTGGGCATGCCTAAGAGAGAAGGGAATTAGCGAACACCTGATGAGAAGAATAGAAGAAATCTACACTGAAACGATATGTAAAGTGTACGTGAACGGAAACACGGGGGAAGCATTCTGGACGTCGAAAGGGGTTAGGCAGGGATGCCCTTTGAGTCCTATTTTATTCGCGACATACATTGCTGATGCAGAGAAAAGGCTTAGAGAAGCGCAATCGGGGGGAGTGGTAGTGGGTAAAGAAAAGGTGTGGTCGTTAGTATACGCGGATGATATGGCAGTTGTAGCAAAAGACGAAAAAGGATTGAAAGAGATGATTAAATGCTTGGAAAAGTACTTTAGGAAGAAAGGACTGGAAGTAAATGTAGAAAAAACAAAATTAATGATATTCAGAAAGGGAGGAGGAAGAAACAAACTGGAAGAATGGAAGTGGGAGGGACAAAACATAGAAGAAGTAAAGAAATTCAAATACCTAGGCTACCTGTTCAGTGCAAATAACACAGACAAAGCACACATTGAGAGCACAGCACGAAAAGCTAACAAGGTCGTGGGACAAGTGTGGAGTATAGGGGAAAGGAAATTTGACAATATAAAGACGAGAGGTATGATGTTCAATCGCGTAGTGAGGAGTATGATGCTATATGGAGCAGAAATCTGGGACTGGAAGGAACAAGAGCAGCTAGAAGCAATACAGGCAAAGTACTGGAGATGGACACTAGGGGTAGATAGAGAAACACCCGCATACATTGTACTCGAAGAGGTAAAGAGAGACAAAATAACAGTGGAAGCAGGAAAAACGGCGGTGAAATTTGAAGAAAAAATCAGTGAGAGAAGGGAGTGCAAACTGCTACAAGAATGCCTGAAAGACAAAGGAAAGGGGAATTACGTAAAGAAGGACCAAAATAGACAAAAATATTACAACAGAAACGGTTATACCATCACAGAAATAAATAGAATTAGAGAGAGTGGAAAAGTGATGTGAAAAGAACTGACGCTAAGAGGTAAGGACGTACAGATGCAAGAGAGGAATTCACGTATACACGATTCAAGATACAATGAAAGATACAAACACATAATTGAAAAAGAAATACCCCGGTACCTAAGAGACGCAAACTATAACAAGAAAGAAAAGAAAATTATAGCGAGATTTAGATGTGTGTACGAAGAGGCTGAATGTAAATTTTGGACAGAAGAGGAAACAAAAAATTGCAGACTATGCAGAGAGGCCAGGGAGAATATAGAACACATGCTCAAAGAATGCAGTGAACTGAAAGAAGAGGAAATGACATATAAGGACGCACTAAACGCAGATGGAAGAGGACTGAAATGGATGAAAAAAATAATTAAACGACGAGGGGAACTAAGTCTAGACAAGAAATAGAATCTTTTATTAAGATATTGAATTATTTAGAATTAAGTTAATTAGTACAAAATGTAACATTTCAAGGCCGAAAGGCAGTAAATAAACTAAATATATATATATATATATATATATATATATATATATATATATATATATATATATATATATATATATAGTACTTTTCAATATTTTGCTATACACTTGTGTAACTATAACATACTAAACTAAAGTTGACTCATCCATGTATGTATCATTCTATTTGGAAATAATTAAATTGAATTAAATATACCTGAATAAAACGTAAGTTCAACTAAGGTGACTTGATTTCTTCAAGAAATTTAATTTCCGAGTTTTAAGCGCTAATCCTGACTCGTTCTTTTATTACCTTGAGTTTAAAGCCTTTTTTCCGAATCGTTCCGTTCGAAAAACAGTAATGTGAGAGCCTATAAGTTTTAAATGCATTAAAAAAAACCTTAGAAATTAGGTGTCCACAACATGCAGTCGAGCCACACGATCATTTGTCGTGGCTTGACTGCATATTGTAAACACCGGATTACGCTGACTTCTTTAAAGGACAACTTGTATTTGTGCTTGAAAATGACGAATCTGAAATCCGTTTTTATCGGAAACCTACAGTTTAACCACAATTTGTATTCATAGCTGATTTTGTTGTAGGTTTCACAATTTTTTTACGATTTCGTGAACATATTCAGTATAAAGTAAAATTGAATTTGCCAATTGTTTCCAGAATATTAGAAAATATAAAAACGACTTAGAATTAATATCAACTAATCTATTTTAATATTTAAGAGAATGTTCAGGTAGTTTTTCTTTTAAGTATACAAGTCCTAATTACAGCGTATATGCCGTAAATCTTTAGATAATCTGTTTTGTGTTGTGGGCATTCACTTTGTGGTCCATCTTAAATACACTTGTAAATAAAACACTTTTTACTTTGTTTAACCACTATAATACAATATAGTGGCCAAACAAACTTAAAAGTGTTTTATTTACAAGTGTACTTTAGTTTTTTTAAAAGAATTCAATTTAAAACATAAACCGAGTGTGTTCCACTCCTAGACTAAGCATGAAGTAAAATTTAGATTTTCCGATGCTCGGTTTATTAAACGAATTCAATTTGAAGCTTTAAGCGAGTGTTTTCCACTCCCAGGCTAAGCATGAAGTAAAATTTCGAGTTTAGAAAAGCCTGAAAATTTGGTTTGGTCGCGTAGCGCGAAGCGCGGAGCGGCCAAACCAAATTTTCAGGATTTTCTAAACTCGAAATTTTACTTCATGCGCCACCGATACAAAACACTGACATATTAGGAAGTTTTAAACGCACCGCTAAACTTTTTATTAAATCAGTGTTTTGTACCGGTGGTGCATGAAGTAAAATTTCGAGTTTAGAAAAGCCTGAAAATTTGGTTTGGCCGCTCCGCGCTTCGCGCTACGCGACCAAACCAAATTTTCAGGCTTTTCTAAACTCAAAATTTTACTTCATGCTTAGCCTGGGCGTGGAAAACACTCGCTTAAAGCTTCAAATTGAATTCGTTTAATAAACCGAGCATCGGAAAATGTGCAACGTATGCATAAGGAGACTTAAGAGAAAAATTCTCGTTATGAAAATGTTCGGAGTTACATAAAACTCTCTGTATATTAGCTTTAATTCATTTTTATTTTTCGAAACTAGTAACAACAGTAAAATAAAAGCGGTATAACAAAGTAAAGTGTTTTTATATCAAATTTGAAAATGAATGTACCACGAAGTGAACGCCTTAAATATGCAAGAATTTTAGAGCTTTGTTTCAAAATCTAATTGAACAACATTGAAGGGCTTTGATAATATTTACAGAAGCTAAAAATTAAGAATTTGTTGAGGAAAGCATGCTGTTAAGAATTTCTACCTCTGATCAATGTTAATTGAAAGAAAAAAACAGTAACTTAAATTTAGTGCAACTATTTAAGTAAAGTGAAGAAAATCATTTTATTTATAATTGTATTCTTTATTTACACACAAAAAACAAATCCATTTCAACTCATAAATATTAATAATAGCTACAAACAGCTCACTTCTTTTTTTTGTAATCCCGCCTAATTAACATCGTTAACATCTCAACTAACTGGAAATCCTTTACACCTTTGTGAAACAAGTTTGACAAACGATCGCAATGACAGAGACGAATGCGCTCGTATTTTTTGCTTTTGCTTTCCCGATCAACCCGTATAATTAGCAGCGGTATTCAAAATAGAGAAGTTGTCAAATCTGATTTGTTCACTCGTAGAGACAGAGGATGATGAGAGAAAAAGACGGAGAGAAGAAGTGGACCATAAAGAACGGGCCGGATATTAATGTGTGCGCGTGAGGCCAATTTTCGTATGGAAACGAGGTTGAGGTTGAGAAATAAATGTTGATTCACGTAAAAAATCGATTAGTGGTGTAATTTTGTATTGGTTTATCTGAATTAATCGTTTATCCTACAGTGGACTTATTTAAAGAAGAATGTGTGCCTAACATTAGGTTGTGTGCATTTGACGTGTAAAGCGTTTAAGCGCAAAACGCCGGCAATTATAAATTGTGATCATGTAAAACAGTCACGCACTTTATAAATTATTAATTTTCCTGCCATTCGCGCTTAAAAATGTTTTTAATTGCGGAGAATACCGCTTTTCACCGCGAAACTTAATGCCATTTGACTTGTCATGATAATAATTACTCGGAATTGCGATCATTAGAGATTAAATTTTATTTACTTTAATTACCTTAAAAATTGAAAATATGTAAACTAATTAAAACAGTATAAAAAGTTTTTTCCTGGATCAAAGGATTTGTATCTTAGTAAGTTGAATATGTCTTTAACTACGTTCTCATTAATTACTTGGAGAAATATAATTAAAATTGACTGTTTTGTGTTGTAGGCACGTGAACGCCTAGTGGTACATCTTAAATACACTTGTAAATAAAACACTTTTTACTTTGTTGAACCACTCTGATTTGCACTTAATTTGTGACTATAGTTTTGAATAACTAGTAGCCATTATCAAACTTTTAGTTTAATAATGACTATTAGATAGTCGAAACTATAGTCACAAATGAAGTGCAAAATACAGTGGTTAAACAAAGTAAAAAGTGTTTTATTTACAAGTCTAATTAAAATTCACAACTGATACGATTTTAACTTTGTTTGTATAACTGAGACCTTATTAAGTGACTATAGTTTCGACAGCTTTACCTTGTCATTTTTAAACTCAATGTAGTTGTTGAGTTTGAAAATGACAAGTTAAAGTTGTCGAAACTATAGTCACTTAATAAAGTCTCAGTTATACAAACAAAGTTAAAATCGTGTTTCAGTTGTCAGTTATGAGGTACCGGGTGTTTGATTAAGGGTGGCCATCTGCTGTATCTCAGAAACTATGCATCGTAGCATTTGCAGTGAACAAAAATCATAGTAAAAGTGGCCAAGAGAAATCGCTGGAAGTAGTTTTTAAGTTACTAGCTTTGCCGCTAGAGGGCGCAATCTGTATCATACAAGATAAAAACAAGTTTATATCAAATAAATGTCAAACTAAGGTACGTCAAAAGTATGACATTCTTAATCTACGAGCAATTTTACTCAATTTTAACTATTTTCTCGTTTATTTGGCTTTTACATAAGACGCCGCACAGTGGGAGGAATCGGGATTATAGCTGGACAAAACCCCCAGAAAAAAGTTAACAATAAACGTTGGAAAGTTCTCTGTGCTGATTCTTTAGTCTCCAGAGACTATATTTATTTATATGAAAGCGTCAGTAAGTTAATACAGAGTCATAAAATATTATTGATCGTATTTGATGTTTAAAGTATAGAAATAATGGTGTGTACGAAGGTCCTTCGCGAATGATCCTGCATCATCATATGACGTATTCTTCATATCCAAACAGTTACAGGCATCATACTTATCACGATGTTTCATGTTTTGTATGGCATTGAAGTTATATGTTTATGTAAACTAATATTTTATATGAGAAACATGGTTTCATTTGTTTTAAACCTTAGAACTTTTTTACCGACTTTTACCGATGTGATCGGACATTCTCGAGATGCCTTGATATATATAATTGCGGATGAAAAAGAAATTACTTGCGACTTTTTGCGACTTTGGTTTATATCGTATTTTTTCTACATTCCATGCATGTAATACTGGAAAGTATTGTTTTCATGATTTATTTCAAACTCGAAATTTCGACGGATATATACGTTTTATGGTCTCCTGAGACAATTCCGACCATTTTTGAAACGTGTCTTTGTGTGAGTGTGCGGGGGTGTGTGTCTGTGAGCGTGTGTGTATGTGTGTGTGTGTGTGTCCGTGGGTGTTGTATCTCAAAAACCGCTACAGCTTTTAGACTGAAACTTTAAACTTAAGGTTTAATTCTTAGTCGGAGGAGCTGAAAAGTTTTTGATAAAATTTCGTACACCGGAAGTGGGTCTTTACTAGAAGCGTTTTTGTTTTTTTCCGATTTTCTTCTATAAATATCGACAATTCAACTAACATTTTTTCGAACAATCAGATTCACTCATTTTCGCAAAATGGACTAATCACGTTTCTATTAAGCGACAATTTTCACACGTGAAAATTTCCTAAATAAATTTCCAGTTTTTACTGTTTCTTGACAGTTACCTCAACAACACAATGTTTTTAGCATTACCTACTATTCATATCTTTCGAATAGAATTTTTCAATAAGTATTTGTTCGTTAAATTGTCAAACCGAATACAACTCGGTGGTACGAAATTGGGGGAAATTTTCTCCTCATTCAACTCTTATTTGCTTCGACGACAAATAAAATATTAAATAAATGTGTATTTCGTTAAAAAATTCAATAAATAGATAACATCTCGAATTAAAACGAAATAATTAAACTTTCGTTTCACTTGACGACAGTATGTGTCTAAACAAACATTGTTGTTGTATCAGAAATTACGAACGTTGTTGAAGAACTTATTCGCCGATTCGGGGTAGTTATGACAACACTGTCATGTGGTCAACCACTTAACTACGAGCGATTTGAAGCATTTACACAACGGCGAAGTTATTTGTCCAAAAATATCCATGGTACAAAATGCCTGTCAGCATCCACAAAATTCTTGTACACGGAGCTACTGTAGTAAAATCTTTTCTTTTGCCTATTGGCATGATGTCAGAAGAAGCTCAAGAAGCGAGTAATAAGATCTACAGACAAATGAAATTAAGGCATACGCGCAAAGATACTCGAGATCACACGAGTACTGATCTAATTCACACCATGCTTCAGCTGTCTGATCCAGTGATAAGTGCCAAAAGAGGTCTGCCTAAAAACACAATTAAGGATTTGCCAGAAGCTGTACTTCAACTTCTTGACGTTAAAACGGATGAATCCGAAATTTTTGTAGAATGAACAATGAATCATATAATGCTGTAAATAAAATATAATGCTTCCAAAACTGTTAAATAATTTTCTTTTCCTACAAACTGCTGCTTGTCAATAATCTTATTGTTTAGTTATTTCTTTTTTCAGAATTAATTGACAATTGTATTACAATCTGATAAATTATATTTCATTATATTGTTATAATAAATATAACAAAATAATTTTCTCATATAATACCCCGATATAATAATGTTTACGAAAAATATGACATTTTCTAGTATATAATTGTTTTATTCTGTCCGCTATTTTGAATTGCCCATTATTTGCTTAATATTAGTAATTTTTAACATGATACAAGTAAATAGGTCCACTTTCGCCCATCGTACTAAAGGCTATGAGTTTTGTCCAGCTACAATGCCGTTTCCGCCCACTGTGCGCCGGGGAGAATAGAACGGTGTAATCATTTAAACGCCTATAACTTAAGTTACATTTTACCGAATTTAACAAACTTAGGCTCATTTGATAGATAATTGAATGCACTTTAAAATAAAATCTATAGAGATTTACTTTAATTTAGATATTAAACTTCAGATGGCGCGATTTAGATAATCAATGTTAAATCTTCAAATCGGAAGGTATATTTTAATAATAATAATAATAAACTTTATTTGTAGTCAAGTAGGTACATAATATACAATAAAACTAGGTATTCTACAAACCTTAAGGCGAGATTCAATTTGAGCATTTATTGCTCAACTGGTCTTCCATCTAAACCTTAATGTATGAAAAAACAATTATTGAATACTATGCTTACGCAAGAACATAAAATATGATTAATATAAAAATAACACAAAGAATTGTCAACCAAACTAATGAATATGTAAACTAAATGCATCCAACAAAAAAAAAATAGAACAAAAAATAAATGGAATAAGAAAGACAAAAAAAATGGGTAAATTAAATATTAGTAATGAGTACACTTATATAATATTGTATCAACAACCACACCTTGCTTTACACATTTAAGAGAGATTTATATTTTATATCAAATTGCCTGATATTAAGTTGTTTCATATCATTAGATACCGAATTATATACACAATAAATTTGAAAGGAAAATGATCGCTCAAAAAGGGTAGTCTTGTGTTTAGGTGGTGATAGGTTACCCTTATATCGTGTATTTAAGGTATGAACGTCTTCTCGAAATCGTATTTTGTTATACAGGTACTCTGGAGATTTTGTTACAATGATTTTATGGTAAAACCGAACGGCTTGATAATGCCTCCTTGTTTCCATATTTAGCCATCCGGCGTCCTTAAGCTTGTGCGAGATACGATCAAACTTCCGAATGCCATAAATGAAACGTAAACATGCATTTTGAACATATTGTATTCTTTTGGCAGTTAATTTATCAATTGACGAGTTATATAATGTCGAACAAAATGAGAAATGCGAGAGAACAAACGCATTGCAAAGAATGGTTTTAGTTTTAATAGGTAAGCACATTCGATGAGGGTACAGTTTTTTTAAGTTAATGTAAGCAGAATTTATGTACTTATTAATTTGTTTCTTGTATCTAAAAGAATTATCTAGAATGACCCCTAAGTTTTTATTACTTTCAGAGTATGCAATTTTTGAACCATTTATACAAATATTTATTTGAGTTTTTATAACATCGCAGTAACTTTTCTTACCAAAAAGTTGGAAACACATTTTTGCTGGATTTAAATGTAGACATAAAAAAGTTGAGATACTTCGTTACATTAGTTAATTAAAATGAGAAATAGTGTGAAAACTGGTGAAAACCGCATCTCGATATCTTTATCCTATCCGGAGAGATAGTGAAAATTTGACAGAATGGGATATTTTACACTAATAGCGCTCTCTGGCCATTAAGATAGAAACTAAAGTAAATCAGAGTATATAATAGTTTAAAGTGCTGTCAATTATCTATCGAATTATTTTAAGTTTATTAAATTTAGGTAAACCTATTTTAAGTTACAATCATTTTAATAGTTAGACTTATCTATTTTCCCCTGCATCTTATGTAAAAGCCAAAAAAAAAACTATAAGGTACTAGAAATCGAGTAAAACTTTAGCGTTATTTAAGAATGATATATTTTTGACATAGCTTAATTTGGCATTTTTTTGATAAAACCTTGTTTTTTCCTTTGCAAAGCTAGATTTAATTGTATAATTTATTTTGTTGTGTTTTGTGTAGTATAATTTCAATAAAGTATATCAATAAGTGATTTTAATTGTAGTAAATATACGCGTTTTTAAACATTCTAATCTCATACGGTGGTGTAGATAGGGGGAAGATTTAGGGAATAAATCCTCCCCCATTAGTCTTGAAAATTAGAATGAATTAAAGGGCTATTTTTCTGTAGGCGATTTATTTTGTTATAATTCTATTTCATGCGCCACTCGTATGAGAAACAAATCTCTAGTAAAGTTCACGTGTTAACAATCTTTCAGTGTTTTCAGTGTGTAATACGCGTGGCGCATGAAGTTATATTTCGAGTTGAGAAAAGCCTGAAATTTTACTTCATGCTTAATATGGGAGTGGAAAACGCTCGTTCAAAGCTTTGAATTGAATTCTTTTAAAAAAGCTTATCCATATGTATACTTAAAAGAGAAATTCTCTGTATTTAATTTTAACACGTTATCTTAATCTGTCTACGTTTTTAATGTATTGTGTTCAATTGAAGATTCCATAATAGATATGGGAAGTTCGAATCTTTCATGTGATTCCAATCAACCGAATCATTCTTTAAAAGTGGTTCGTTCTTTATGAATCGTTGATAATATTTTATCACTTATAATACTAATAATAAGTTTGAAAGAGAAGGCAAAACGGACGAAATACCTACCAAGCTGGTGATCTTACATTATCAAATTGGTTGTTGAATCACATTTAATTGATAATGTCGCTAAACACAATTCACATTTTGCCTCTTTAGTCGTAAGCTTTGTAAAGCTGTTTAAAACTTCAGTTCCTTGAATTCGTCTTGCAAATATTCTGTGAATTTTCTCATAAGTAGAGAACAAACATCAGCTGATAAAAGTACGCTGCCTTATTTACAGTGAACAAAAAAAATCACACTAAATTTAGACCAGCTGATCAGATTAAATTCGTTAAGCCTCACGAATTCAAGCGAGTGATTTGTAAAACGGCCCGACTATCGGATAGTCATCCGATTCGGGCGGATTCAGATTCAGACCGCATGTACAAAGCGGAATTGTAGTTGGGCGCGGATTCGAGCAAACGAATTAGTCATCCGATTCGGGCGGATTCAGATCGCATGTAAAAAACGGAGTTGATGTGCGTGAATTCAAGCGAACGAATTTGTCATCCGATTCGGGCGGATTCAGACCGCATGTATAAATTCGAATCGGGAATACGATTCCGCTCAGCCTAAATCGTTCGGACGGTCACTAACGAATCAATTCTTCTTGAAATACGGAATCAGTTCATTTAAATCACCGCACAGATCCGTTCTTTTTGAACAACTCGTTCATGAACGACCTATCTCTATTCCATAATACATAAACAAATACAAATACAACAAATTTTTAAAATAAAATCTATTATATATTTTTATTTATCCAAATCTACTTCAAGGTCTCATAGTTTTAAGATGTCAAAGAATTATATTTTTTTGTCGAATATTAATATATGCTTATTTCTTAGCGAATCTTAAAAATTTTAATTAAATTCGATTATCGATACGTTTTTGGTAAGCTTTTGAATCAAAGTGTTCAAATGGGGGGTCTCAAAGTTTAAATTTACTATACAATATTATCGTTTTCTGGACTGAATAATTAAAAATTGTGATTTTTGAAAAATTCAGGCTTTTACGGTATGTAAAAGTAACTATCTTATTCTAAAAACTAAACTTCACATTTACTTCATGCTTAATCTGGTATTTAAAACACTCGTTAGATTGATTTCATACAAATTCATAAAAATTACTGTTACTATTCTTTTAACGTTATCAAATTGAAAATTAGTGAAACTGTAAGGAAAATCCTGTACACCAAAAGTTGACTAAAACATCAACTCTATTTATTTTAGTCACAAATTTTACAATAAAAAAAACTGCAAAATAAGTTCGTGATTGGTCGTCTAACGTGTGTTTTCGATCCCAGATTAAGCATGAAGTAAAATTTCGAGTTTAGAAAAGCCAAATTAGGCTTTCCTAAACTCTAAATTTGACTTCATGCGCCACGCGTATAAAACGCTGATTTAATGGTCTTTAACCAATTAACAAGTGAAATACGTTTAGTATGTGAATCATCAATTGTTTAAATGAGACAGTACTGCGATAGACACATCATTATTTTTTGTACTTTTTTTTATAACTTTAGAAAAATATATTTATAAAATTAAATACTAACTCAAATCCTCCCCATCACAAAAAGCTATATGCCCTACTATGAGATCAGTGGGGCAGATAGCGTTTTGTGATGGGGGGGATTTGAGTTAGTATTTTATTTCATAAATATATTTTTCTTGTTATGCTATAATTTGAGATAGTAAATAATCTTGGATTTACTCACATATTGGATTAACATAACATATAATTGGGGAAAAGTAGTCTTTGTTATTTTTTTTAATTCTCGTTGATCTCTTGGACATAAAACAAATGAGCCTAAATACCTACTAGATTTAAAAATATATTTTTAAATGCTGCGTAGTTGGAAATGGGCAAATCTAGCAAACTATTTACTATAGCTTCAGTTAGGATAAAGATATTCGGATAAAATTTCATATAGGATTTTTTTTTCTTTTATGTATAAATATCCCGATGCATGCTTTGTAAAATTTTAAGCATTCGTTCTCTTTTTTAAAAGTATTCAATTTGAAGTCTCGAACGAATGTTTCCACTCCTTGAAGCCTGAAAGTTTTAATTGCTTGCGTAGCCAAATGTTCAGGCTTTTCTAAAATAAAAATGTGACTCTATGCTTAATCGGGGAGTGGAAATACTTGTTAGAAATTTATAATTGAACCCTTTAAAAAATTATGAATGCTTGAAAATGTACGACATACATATATCAATATATATTAAATAATAATATCTGGGCACTCTTCCTTTGTAATAATATAATTTTCTAATTCTAATTTTAAAGATTTTTATTATTTTATGTTGAATTTATCAATTTCAACCAGAAATGGTCTTAACCGAGTAAGGGGACCTCAAAAGGAATATTTCCGCAAACTGTTTTGATTTAAAAATTGCAAAAAAGTAAAAACTATTGTAGAATTAAATAAGTGTTCACATGCGTGTTTGAACTGAAATAAACCGATTTTTTTGTTTAGTTCCGGTTTTCGTTCCGTCAAAAATAACGGTTTTTTCCGGTTTTCGGTTCAGTTCCGGTTCGAAGCCCGGCCTTTTGCTCATGGATTTAGAAGTTAACAGCTTTTTACGAAGCCTGGAAATCCTTTTTTTGAATTTCGGAGATGGTTATTTTATGGTACATCTTACATTTTAATGTAAAGAAAACACTTAACTTTTTATTCTACTTTTATCATAAAAGTGGTATGAAAAGTTAAGTGTCTTCTTTATATCAAAATAGCCCTTTTCCTAATTCAGAAATGAGTGAAATTTTCTACTGCGTGTAATTAAAAGTGTTGAATAATAGTTCAATTGGGCGACTTGTGACACATCAGAAAGAAGATGCCCATATAGAAAAGTTTGGAAAAAAGTATATGGAGTTTAGAAATGAACGATTTGTTGCTAAGAGAAGTTAAAAATATATCACAAACTTTCAATCTCATGGAATGGCGATAACATAAAGTAAATCTTGATATAAAAAAGGACAATAAGAAATTGTTTAATGGTTTCCCCCTAGCATTAGAAATGTAGATTATGAGTGTAACATCCCCTATATATCGAGTAATTAATTTCCGGCCCATTGCCCCCCGATTGGCCTCTTGAACGAAAGAGTGGGCCAAAGCACTTCCCCAGATAACCGTGACGTTAATCAAATTTTACGAGGCGAACTCGAACCATCATCCCACCCCCGAATATGATTATTGCACCGCCCCCAGCATTCCTCCACTTTATTAGTTGTCCCCCCAATTCCAATTCCTCCACTTTCAGTCCGGATTATATTGGACAACTTCCCCGGACGTAATTCAGTAATTCTGGGCTCCACGTCCACATCCGAACGATGAGTTATGCGGAAAGTTACCGAAGCCGGCATTCTTCGCTCCGTTTTCCACATTTTGTTTGTTGTTGTCGCGCCGTTTTCGCGACGGCACACGGAAAACCGTCGCTTTCATTAGCGTGGTCATTTGGACCGGTGCCATCTCGCGTTGGAGAAAAATCGTGAAACGTTGGAGTCTATTGCCGCGGTTTGGACACGAGTACCAACAACATATCCTCCAGTTTAGACGGGGAAAACTGTGTATAAATGAGTGTTTATAGTTTTTGTTTGTGTCCGGCTATTTTCGGTTTATACGAAAATATCATCCTATGGCCTAATTAAAATCTCATACATTGTTTCAAGACATCTATATTTACGCGGAATTTATTTTTTTGGTTTGTTCATATTCATATTAATCTCAACTTACTGAAATATACAGGGACTTGTTTCTTTAAAATACATAATAATAATAATAATAATAATCTTCATTGGTCACATGTTAAATGATCGTAACAATTATACATCTCGTCCATTCCATAAATAAGTGCACACTTTTTGGGGGTACATCAGGGATTTTAGCGAATTTCACATATATTATAAAGACTATCAAGACATGGTTTTTGGTTGTTACTAGAGGTTAAACAAATGATTGTTTCAAAAATTATAACAATATAAACTTTTAGTGCACTTTTATTTTGAACTCAAAAATATCGTAAACCGTTACTGATACAAAGAAAGTTATATTTGACTCTTTTATGCTTAAATGTTCAAAGTTTAAAATAATTTTTTTTCCAGAACGAAAAAACTATATTTAGATAGATTTTTTCAATAAATAAAACAAATCTCACAAAATAATCAAATACTCATGTTTTAATTTTCTTGAAAAAAATATATATTACACCCAAATCCTTTCTAAGAATATTTCCGTTTTCAAAAAGATGGGCACTTTAAAACTTTTTGAGATATGATTTTATTACCGGAGCAAATCTCACAAAATAATCAAATACTCATGTTTTAATTTTCTTGAAAGAAATATATGTTATACCCCAATCCTTCCTAAGAATATTTACGTTTTCAAAAAGATGGGCACTTTAAAATGTTTGGGATATTATTTTTTACCCGAGCGCTGTATTGACGCGAGGCGCTCACCGCGATCCGGGCTATTACACCATTGGCGGAAGCGCCTCATGTCAATGTAGCGCTCGGGTAAAAAAAAACATATCTCAAAAAGTTTTAATGTGCCCACACTTTTGAAAATGGAAAAATTCTTAGAAAGGATCAGGGTATAACATATATTTTTTTAAAGAAAATTAAAACATGAGTATTTGATTATTTTTTGAGATATGTTTTATTTATTAAAAAAAAATCTATATAAATAAAGTTTTTTCGTTTTGGAAAAAAATGGATTTTAAACTTCGAACATTTAAGCACAAAAAAGTACAGAATAACTTTTTTTGTATAGGTAACGGTTTACGATATTTTGGAGTTCAAAATAAAAGTGTACTAAAAGTTTATATTGTTATAACTTTTGACACAATAATTTGTTTAACCTCTAGTAACAACCAAACACTATGTCTTGATAGCCTTTATAATATATGTGAAATTCGCTAAAATCCCTGATGTACCACCAAAAAGTGTGCACTTATTTATGGAATGGCCGATCTTTATATAAGTAAAATAAAGGGTGGGCCATCTATTAGTTTTTTTTTTGAACTAAGTGTTATTTATACATTGGCAACACTGATGCGCTTGACATATTAATAATAATGTAGTGTCAAACCTCCGCTGTAAGATATAAATCTTTTTAATCTGGAACAACGTTGGGAAATATTGGAAAATTAATCCAAAGTCTGTGCTGTGTCACAATGGAGTGCGTTACAAAAACATGCTGACTGATTTTTTTTGTGGCCGCTTTGGTTCCAGCAGGATGGAGCAACATGCCATACCAGCCGTGAAACTAACGACCTAAGTTTGGTGACCATATTAACAGTCGTTTTGGAGACATTACTTGACCATCGCGCAGCTGCAATTTGTCGCTGTTGGACTATTCTTTGTAGGGATATGTTAAGGACCGTTATTACTCTAACGATTCACAAACAATTGACGCACTGGAGGAAAACATTCGTCCAACTTTTCGTCAAATAGAGCCACAAACAATCGAAAATATACAGCAACATTGGGTGAAAAGGATAGACTACTGGCAAGCTAGCCCCGGTGGCAATTTAACTGAAATTGTTTTCCATAAATAATCGGAATGTGTACTTTCTTGAATGAAGCAACAATTATATAAAAATATTTAACGGTGTAGTTTTAGTAGAAATTTTAAAAATTTTAAAAAACCATCAGATGGCCCACTCTTTATTAACCTAAGAGAAAAAAAGATACATAAATTTAAAGTATTGGTTGGCTGACTTTAGGCTATCATAGGATTTTGTCATATTATATCTTTTTCGACTGTATTTTAACTATTGTGACATCACTTGATTGATTGTCTTTTGACTACCATTGAATTTTATCATTAAATCTTTTTATTTACTGTTTTTTTTTCTATTGTGGCATTATAACCGCTTGTCACTTGGTTGGCTGTCAATTAACTTATTAGGATTTGGCTGTTTTTTGTTTATCATAAAATGTCGTATTTTTACATTACAACTATAAGTCACTTGGTTGACTGTCGTTTGACTAAGCTAGAATTTTGTGAATTTATGTCTCAATCGACTGTATTTCGACTATTCTGATATTATGACCGTTAGTCACTAGGTTGACTGTATTTCAACTTATTCGGATTCTGTCATTAATTCACTGTATTTTCACTATTACAATATTATGACTATAAGTCACTTGGTTTACTGTCTTTAGATTACGATATGATTTTTTCATTAAATCACTATATCGACAGTTTTTTTACTATTATGACTTTATGAGTGTCAATCACTATATTGACTGACATTAGTCTATCGTGTCAACTTTACTTATAATGACGATAGTCGGCGTTTAATTTAGTGTCAACTTGACATAAGTCACCGTCAGCCGGTATTAGAGTATCTTATCAACTTGAAATGACATTTAGTCCAATGCATCGTACTTAACACAAATTAGCGTCAGCCGACAATTGTCAGTTTGAGACAACTGTTATTTGAAATATATTATTTGACCACCTAATAATATATTTCATATAGCATTTGTCTCAAATTGGCAATAGTCGGCTGACGCGGATTTGTGTCAAGTACGATGCATTGGACTAAATGTCATTTCAAGTTGACAAGATACTCTAATACCGGCTGACGGCGACTCATGCCACGTTGACACTAAATTAAACGCCGACTATGTCATTATTAGTATTGGTATTGTTTATCTTTGACACTTGCGACACACATGTTGATAATTGTGACATATTTTAACCAACGAGTGTCTTCCCCTCCCAGACTAAGCATGAAGTAAAATTTCGAGTTTAGAAAAGCCCCGCGTAGAAAATTTTCACGGGGCTTTTCTAAACTCGAAATATTACTTCATGCGCCACGCGTATAAAACACTTATTTAAAGTAAAGTTGAAAATATATACTGCTGAGATGTGATGAATATTTACTAAGATATTGCTAAAAAATACAAAAAAAGAATTATGTTATTTATAATAATTATGTTAGTCTTACAAAGACTATATCAAACACTCATTGAAACAACTACTTTCTGGGCTAATACCCCGACGGATATTGAATTATACAACAAGTGTTTGCTGTTACATACAGTAACCTACTGCAAATGTAACAATTTGGGTCAAATTATTCAGGCCATCTATAGACGCGTTTCGAGATTTATCTCTCATCAGTAAAGCTTTGCCATTCCCTCTAAAGAATTTCTTTAGAGGGAATGGCAAAGCTATACTGATGAGAGATAAATCTCGAAACGCGTCTATAGATGGCCTGAATAATTTGACCCAAATTGTTACATTTGCAGTAGGTTACTGTATGTAACAGCAAACACTTGTTGTATAATTCAATATCCGTCGGGGTATTAGCCCGGAAAGTAGTTGTTTCAATGAGTGTTTGATATAGTCTTTGTAAGACTAACTTGTTGTAGATTGCGAAAAGAATCGCACTTTTAATGTCTGAAGTATTCTGCAACCAAGAATTGGCAATTTCATTTACACATAATTATGTGTTTAAGTTTTATAGTATTTCGTTGTTTATTACTTTATTACTTTATGTTTGGTTTTAATTTAAATGGAATAAATTTTAATGATTTTATATTTAGGGGTACTTTGTTGTAAGTATTAATTGTGTCTGTTGTCAAGTGTTGGGTATGTCATATTTATTTAAAAACAAATTTAAACACTAAAATATTTTAAAGTTCTAAATGCTTGATTACATGTTAATTAATTGTACAAATGTTTGTTTTGGTTAATTCTAACGTCTAGAAATATGTAAAAGTATACTCAATAGATAAAATCCCGGTATGTTTCTTAAATGTAATTTTAAATCGTCAATCAAGAGGTTATTGGTTTAGATTTTTATAATCCATTTTCAAATATTAAGTATTCAGAATTGAGATGACCACTCGCGGCCAAGAAACACTGGGTTAGATGACAGTCATTCAGGTTAGGTTAGTAATCTAACAAACATCTAACCTAAAATGATAGAAATAAAGTCATAATAATTATCTCGGTAGCAACAGATTTCGAATTAAAACTTGCGCGTAAAGGGCGAAGAGATAGGGGGTCGGAAAGCGATAGCGTCTCGTCGTTTCGGCGTCGGCGTCGCTTATCTGCGATTTCGCCCACCATCCGAAAATTAGTATTCCTGTTTAGCTTACGCGCGCCTCGCGCCCCAGGATCGATCCCAGAATGCGTAACTAACAGTTTATTTCTGGATTAAGGGGATAACATGTAAATTAAGCACTAAAAATACCATTAAGACCGCCACCCCCAAGATTAACCAAGTGTGCGTCCCACACGCGCGGAGACGCAACTCAACTTTACGCCACCCTCTCGCGAAAGTCGGAGACGCTAATGTTTGATTGAATGACTTTAACACTTTTTTAATAATGATAATAGGCGGTTATTATTATTTAGTTAGGATATTTATATTTAAAGTATTTCTTCTTCCTCTTCTTTGCGTAATTAATATCCTTAACTATTAAAGCTCTAACAAGATAAATTCAAATTCAAAACTGTTTGAATTTGAGAAAATAAGCTTCAATTCAAATTCAAATTCAAATTCATTTATTCAAGAAATTAGTTAATATACATTTGTTACATATATCACTATATCGAATACGTCCTAAAGTAAATCGATCGCTTAATACACAATATGGATTAGAGAAAAAAAAACATATATAATACAAGTGTATTGCAAATAAACTAGTAAACACATTAAAATTACAAATAACATTTAAAATAAATAATAAATATAACCAAAAACAAACAAACAATCAAAAACCAAAATAATCATGCAGCGAAAAATTGTTGGAAACTAAAATTCTTCCATTTTGTATAATTCTTTATTAGTCAAGAATTCTCGTAATTGCCTCTTAAACGTATTTAAACAGGTTGTATTTTTTATGTAAGTAGGTAATGTATTGTACAGTTTTATTGCATTGTATGTAGGTGTTTTTTCGTATAGAGTTAGCCGATGTAATGGATACTCATATTCATTGAACCGTCTGGTGTTATAACTGTGTTGAATTTTATACGTATCAAATTTTAATTTATATTTAAAATGAAAAACTAGTATTTCATATATATATATACTATAGAATGTGAGTATATTTTCTCGTTTAAAGTATTCTCTACATGAATCTGTAGGCTTTAAGTTATTAATAATTCTAAGTATTCTCTTTTGTACTATGAATATCTTTTGAGCAAAGGAAGATGTTCCGTAGAATATAATGCCGTACCTCACGAGAGATTCAAAATTTGATCTATAGATCATTATTAATGTATTATGATCAAATATACTTTTTAGGATTCGAATAGTGTAACATACTATATTCAGAGATTTAATTAGTTGAATGCAGTGGGTTTGCCAATTTAGTTGTGCATCAATTTTAACTCCTAGAAATGTTGTACTTTCTTTTATTTGAAGCACTATTCCGTCTAAAATAACCTCATTAGAGATGTTGTTTCATTTTCTCGCAGAAAACTGAAGCACATGGGTTTTCTTATGATTTATAATTAATTTGTTTTGTGACATCCAATTTTGTACTTCGGTATACACTGCATTTGCATTGTGTATTACATCACTGTCAGCTCTGTTTATAATAATATTTGTGTCATCTGCATATGAAGCTATTGAACACGGAAAAGGCCTCATGGTTTGCTCGAAATCGTTGACATATATAACGAATAAAATTGGCCCCAAAATACTTCCCTGAGGAACACCGATATTTGTACACGTGATGTTAGACTCTGATGTGTCTAGAATAACCTTTTGTGGCCTGCATTTCAAGTAAGATTCAAAAATATTTAATGCAGTACCTCTTACACCATACATTTCTAATTTTTGATATAAAATATTGTGATTCATAGTGTCGAATGCCTTCGACAAGTCTATGAAAATTCCTAGGGGATTTTCACCTTTTTCCAAAGCATTCGCAATATTACTTACATAATCAAATATTGCGGTGTTTGTATTTTTTTGTTTTAAGAAGCCATGCTGTGTGGTATTAAAAAGATTGTGTTTTGAGAAAAAACTAGTGAGTCTTGATGCAACAGCTTTTTCAACAATTTTTGAAAATATGCTTAATAGTGTTACCGGTCTATAGTTATTTATATCAAGCCGATCTCCCTTTTTAAATATTGGTTTAATTACACCAATTTTGAGGCACTCTGGAAATATCCCTTGCTCAAACGATCTATTTATCAGATAGGTCAAAGGTTGTTTAAGTATTTGAGCATTCATTTTTATCATTTGGGTTTTGATTTCATCGTACCCTACCGATTTTTTATTTTTCAAATTACCTATTATATTTATTATTTCCGATTCACATACAGGTTTCAAAAATAAGCTGTAATTATTTCTTGTTATATTATTAAATAGTGGTTCGTCAGAGTTTGGTATTTCATGTATTATTTTCTGCATGGACGTACTGAGATGGTTATTAAAATCGGTTGCACTATAAGGAAAATTAATATTTTTGTTAGATTTACCTAGATATTGATTAACACAGTTCCAAGTTTCTCTTATTTTATTATCACTTTCAATAATTTTTTTCGCTATGATGTTGCTTTTTGTTTGCTTAAGTAATTGGTTATATTCCTTGTTTAGATCATTATATAGTTTTTTAGCATTTGCATCAAATTGTTTTATAACAGAAAGAGCGTTTAAAACTTGCTTACATTTAATAATTTCAGAATTGTTGTACACTTGTAAATTATTAGCGTTTTTATTTTTTGTTACATTTACTATTGGACAGGATTGATCTAAACAGTTTCTTAAATTAAGCATAAAATTATTCCACTCAAGGTTCACGTCATCACCTGAATACATATTTTCCCAATTTAAACATTTTAATTTGTTACAGAATTCACTCATATTACGCGATGTAAATAGTCTACACTTTTTATTAATGTTGTCTGTTTGGACTTGGACATTCAGTATAAGTTTTTGCGCTTTATGATCTGATACATGGTTCTCGAATACTTCCGTGGTATAATCGTGTGTAGTATTTGTAATAATATTATCTATTAATGACTCCTTGGACTTAGATAGTCTTGTTGAGTCCTTTATAGTAGGAGAAGCATTAAAAGAATCTAGTAAATTTATAAACTCAAAAGATGCTGCTGTTTTAGAGTTAAGATCGATATTAAAATCTCCTGCTATAAAATACTCAACATTTTCCGCTGTTAATTGATTCAATAAACATTCCATTTTATGAAAAAATAAGTCTAAATTATCTGAATTAGGTGCCCGGTAAATTACAACATATATTGAATTAATTGATTTATCAATACAACATTGAATAGCCGCACACTCAAAAGCACTGGTTTCTGAAAGTTCATTAATATCCGGTCGGGATTTGAATTGAATATTTTTCCGTAGATAAATTGCGACACCCCCATAAGCAGTTTCTCGTTTATGTAGATTGGTTCTGCAGTAATACGAGGCCAGGCTGAAATATTCAATATTATTGATTAACACTCTGGCTGCCAGAGTGTTTTTCATGCTGTTCTTCAGCAGGTTTTGTCAGTCGTATTGGTCTGACACCTATACTCACATTTGAGGCTTTGTCAGACAAATCCGACTGACAGTCATTTATATGTTTAAAGGCATGTCAGTCACATATGGCAAAAGTTGTATTTGAATTAAGTGCATGGAATAGTGTTCTGGCCTGGTAGAAATAAGGTAATTAAAACGGCTTGGGCTGGCGGAACAGTTTTGCCATTTTATTTCAATAATGATAAAAATAAAAATACTTTTATAAAAAAGTAAATAATTTGCAACTTAACAAATATTCATATAAACTATTATAAAAATAAACATTTTTATTTGGATCCTTCGCCGTGCACTCGTAGATAGCATTCATAACAAATAGTCGGCTTATTCTCACAACCGTCACAATATGTTTTAACTTTTCTTACTTTCCTTCGAGCTTCGACTCTTGTCATATTTTTCAGCAAATTGTCATAGCATTCTACACAATTTCTACGGTCTTTTGTACCGCCGCCGTCTCTTTTTTTTAGCAAGTGATTAAATTTTATTTTTTTGATGCGTTCTCTAACTTCTAGATCTAATAAATTTCTGCAAACTTCTTCTCTGAATGTGGTGATTGTCGACTTAGAATTAGTAATCGATTTGTAGATGATATGTGCATTGACAATTGCAACTCCTGTCAGTAATTCAAAGGCTACTTTTCGATACCATTTAATGCCTTTCCGAACGCTTGTGTTGTATGAAGACATTTGATCGGATTTGTCTATTCCTATTTTCCCATTATTATAATCTATAATTACATTCGGTTTTTGGGGCAGGGGCTGGTCAGCTACTTTTTTTTTAGAGTTTCTTGATGCCACACAACTCTGCTCCAAATTGTGTATGGTTGAGAGCATAATAACTTCTTTATTCTTTTTTGGTTTCCATTTAGAAACGACTATTCCTTCATCTGATTCCAATCCATATATTTCATTTAAATTTAACTTGCGGTTAATCACATCTTTAGGTAAATACTTTCTGTTTCGTCGTAATGTACCGACCAGATGTGTATGTCTTGTTAACAGGTTCTTTGCCAATGGGATGCTTGTATAAAAATTGTCAGTGTAGAGTATTCTACCTTCATCTAAAAGTCCCTCACATAAGTTCATAGCTACTTTCTCTGGCAAACCTACTCCAGAACATTTATGTTTACCACAGTAAATTTGTATTTTCCATGTGAATCCCTCAAGTGAACAAATTTTAAATAATTTGACACCGTATTTATGACGTTTGCCTGGAATATACTGACGAAATGAAAGACGTCCCCGCCATGGAACCATACTTTCATCGATTACCATTTTTTTGCCAATGGTATATACTTCTTGAAAGTTTTTTTGTAAAATATCTAATAACGGTTGTATTTTTTTTAATCGATTCCCATCTGCCGGTATATCGTTGTCTGAGAAATGAATCATTCTTAACAAAATTTCAAATCGATTTCTGGACATGACTTTGCTTATAGAATTTGAATACAAGGAATCACTGCTCCAGTAGTCTCGGAGCTTTGGACGACAACTCAATCCCATCCAGAGCATTATGCCTAAGAATTTTTCTATTTCTTTAGGAGTTGTTGCCTGCCAATTATGCAGTCTCGATGACTTGCTTAGTATTCCACTGTTGACCATATCTGTAGCATATTTATTTGTCTCATTTACAATAAGATCTAAAACAGCATCATTGATGAAAAGTTTGAAAACATCCCCCGGTGCTATATATTCCGATAAATCCATTTGAATTCCAGCCTGTCCAATAAACGGAAAATCAGCTTGATTTCCCGTGTACACATTCCAACTTAAATTAGAATTATCTGATTTATCGATCTCTGATACATCAGCCTGCCTTTCTTCTTCTTCATCTTCATCCACGGAAATATCATGATCTAACTCAGAGGACGCATACTCAGAGTCACTAGGCATGTAATTTGAACCGGAGTCGGTAGAAAAAGGATCATGATCACTTTCATAATTTTCCCAATATGCTTCCAACTGGGAATCTGTCAATGCTTTGTTAGGGTCCCTAAGTACATATAAATACAACAATAAACAAACTACCAAAGAATAACCAATTGTACTTACATTTTTGTTGCACATGCACAACACTATACTATAACCTCAAAATGACTGACATGGCGCCCAAAGAAAAAAATCTTTAACAGAGCCGCGTCAGTCAAAAAAGACTGACGCACTATACACCGCATATGCGCATGCGCTTTATTTTGGTGAATAAATCCCTACCAATAAATTTGCGGTATGACCACTAGTTGTCTTTCTACATACGTGGCCTGATACGAGTTATATACATTTTTATGCCTGGCCTCAATTGTAAATCCGCTGTCAGTCGAATATGACTGACATGGCAGCCAGAGTGTTAAGAGATGGGATTCATTTTGCCAATGCTCGCTAATTAGCAAGATCTTACATTCGGGATGATTTTCAAGAATAGAGTTAATTTTTAAAGTGTTATTATGTAATGATCGTACGTTTAAATGTATCATTGATATTTTTATTTTATCAGAACAGCATTTTACTTTTCCCTTTGTATTGGAGTTAATTTGTTTTTTATTCGTTCTACTAAAAAAGAATATTTTTGAATTTTAATATCTGCGGGCCTGGAATCAGGATTAGTGAACTTATCTTCGTGTTTACTTTCGAAACCTACTTTAAAAGCCTTTTCATTTTTGTTTTTTATTTCGAGCTCTGATATCTCAATGCATCCAGAGTCGCATATATTGCTTTTAATATAACTCTCAACATTTTCTTTTGTTATTTCAGGGTTGACTCTTCCAATAAAATACCACGATTTTTTTGGAGCCGCACTTAAATTACTTTTGATGTTGGTTCGTGTACCATTATAATATTATCATGTTTGTTTTTATGTTTTCTTTGTACCTTTTTCCAGTCTTCTTTTTTTATTAGACTGTTCCATATTTCTTTCCGTAGACATATCATTTACTACTGTTGATTCATTTATTTTCTTATTTTCTGTATTTCGGGTTTTTGTTAACGCCTCCTTATATTCTTTTCTTTTTGAGTTTTTTTGTTCTTGGCTATTGTCCGCTTGAAAACGATCTGGAATGCATTCTCGCTCCATCTGTGTTTTATTGTTTAATTCTAAATTAATATTTTCGTTAAATGCAGTTTTCTGTTTCTGATTTACATTTTGTAATGGTTGTTTTTCGTTTTCTAACCTCGCTAGTAAGTATGTATTATTATTAATTAGCGCTTTATTGTTATCAGATAAACTTTTATTACTCTTTTCTAAGAGAGAATTTGTTTCTCTAAGATGTTTCACGATTTCTTTAAGGAATAGGAATTCTTTAACGCCTTCTTCAATATTTTGGGTGCACGAATGGTTTTTATAGGCATCCTGTTTACCTTTCTGGAAACATCCAGGATGATATGCTGCATCGCAAACACAACACTCCACTCTGTCTCTCACTATACTTTTTTTGCAATGTTTGTAACTGCATAACTTATTTTCACTCACTTTATCATTAACACACTCTTCGTCGTCCGACATTTTCTAAATTCCATCATTCAATGATGGAATTTCATGCTTACGCTTCTTATAGTTTGCACACTTTAAACATAATATATAAAATTACGATTTTTTTTAAAACGTCATAAGCAAAGCTATACTGACGAGAAATAAATCTCGAAACGCGTCTATAGATGGTCTAAGACATTAGTTTTAATCCAAGTCCTTTCACTTATAATTTTTTTGTTATCTCTCCTTTCATTTTAAATTTGTATTTGTTAGTTGGCTTGAAGAGAATTTGGCCTAAACGTTACATATACTTTAATAGAGCGTTGTAACATATCAAATTAAATAAGATTTTAAATATTTCATTGTATAATTCAATATCCGGAGGTGTATTTGCACGGGAAGTAGTTGTTTCAGTGGATATTTATCGTCTTAAGTTGTCTTATTAATTAAGACATTGTTTGCATTTTCACGAATAGTTCTTTGTAATTTTATATATTATATAAAGCTCTGTTGACCAGTCACAGTAATTCTAAAATAAGAATTAAAATTTATTTAAACTTTTTGTAGTATAATTGAATAAATGAAATCTTGAATGTACGTCTTATATACGAGGTGCGTTCAAGTTATAACAGCTCCGAATTTTTTTCTCAAAAACAAATCACACGAAATCTGTGAAACTTTTGACATTCCGCTCCATAACCTTCCTGCAGCCATACATACAGAGAGTTTTATATAACACCGAACATTTTCATAACGAGAATTTTTCTTTGAAGTATCCATATGCATACGTTGCATATTATCCGATGCTCGGTTTATTAAAATAATTCAATTTCAGGCTCTAAGCGAGTGTTTTTCACTCCCAGGCTGAGCATGAAGTAAAATTTCGAGTTTAGAGAAGCCTGAAAATTTGGTTTGGTCGCGTAGCGCGAAGCGCGGAGCGGCCAAACCAAATTTTCAGGCTTTTCTAAACTCGAAATTTTACTTCATGCGCTACCGGTACAAAATACTGATTCAATGTAAAGTCTAGCGGTGTGTTTTAAACTTTGTAATATGTCAGTGTTTTGTACTGGTGGCGCATGAAGTAAAATTTCGAGTTTAGAAAAGCCTGAAAATTTGGTTTGGCCGCTCCGCGCTTCGCGCTACGCGACCAAACCAAATTTTCAGGCTTTTCTAAACTCGAAATTTTACTTCATGCTTAGCCTGGGAGTGGAAAACGCTCGCTTAAAGCTTCAAATTAAATTCTTTGAATAAACCGAACATCAAAAAATGAGCAACGTATGCATATGGATACTTAAAAGAAAAAATCTTGTTATGAAAATGTTCGGTGTTACATAAAACTCTCTGTATATTTCACAACATCGACGTCATGATTCCATGGCCGCTGAGAACGCTTCTTTAGGAGTCTGATTTGACCACTAGAAAATCGAATAAGTAATGAAAGAGCACACATGCAGCCTATTCTGGTCGTTTTTTTACGAAAAGCTGTGAGATTGTTCTTCAAAACAACTTGGTAGGATGCACCTGTAGTGCCCTTGGTAACGGAATGAATAAGAATTACCGCATCGCTGTCCTAGAACGATAGTGACCACGCATTTTTTAGCGATGGCGCTTACCCGAAATTTTAAGTATCTAAAGGATTTCTCACTGTCAACGCTGTCACTATAGTTCTGTCAGCCGTACAGTGATGATAAAAATACCATGCATCCACAACGAGTGCACGAGTATTTTAAAACATGTTTCTATCTGTTTTTAGTCCTGAGAAAAAAAATCGGAGGTTTTAGGGCGCTCTTATATGGACGTTTTGAACGCGAGGCGGAACGGGAGCAGGCGCAAGCGTTTGGGTTTTAGCACATGGGTTTATATGAGAGTTCATAGACGGACGGGTGCGAGGCGGAGAAAACGCCAGCAACTGGCCCTCTAGGAACTCTCATCTAAACCCATGTGTTAAAACGTAAACGCTTTCGCCCGCTGCCGTTCCGCCTCGCGTTCAAAACGTCCATATAAGAGCACCCTTATAACTAAAACGCAGCTCGTATATATTCGATTTTTTTTTATGGGCAAACCAGATCTGGTAATTTTTTTATAATGTTGGATATTTGGTTGGATGCTCGAACATATTTGACGGCGCATATTTGACTTAAATTGCATCATTGTAACTATGATAAATAAAGACTTAAATTTCATGTAAAAATAATGGATTTCTTTTTACTACATACAGAGAAATGACATGATATGATGTAACTAACTTTATTTATCTAAATGAGCTTTGGTACATTTCATTTTCCCCGTCGTCTCAGTCATTGTCGGCCGCATCGTTAATAACGGAAAAGTGACGTCTTGGTCCTATAGAAAATTTCCGGTGCGTGAGATAAAAATAAGAGGCCTTTTGTCTATGAGATCCCGTTATCGGACGGGCCCCGTTTCGCCCATTCTTTTCGCACACTCTGACGCTTAATCTGAATGAGCGAAAGGGAAAGGGAGAACCACGAGGGAAAAATCGATTCCTCATCAATCATCGTCCTTTTGTCCTCTCCGGACATGTTTATTTATCGCCGCGCCGCGCAAATTCCTCCATTAAATATTTCAGCAATGTTGTTTAGGGGGAGGCGGCGGTGAAAAGCGGTTTCTATGTTAGAGGGGTGAATAATTTCTCATAGTATATAATAGAAGCGAATTTTTACTTAGGAAAGAAGGTGCGTTTTAAATAATCCGTTTCTTTCAAAATGAGCAAGTAATTGTTTTTGTCTACTCCTATTCCGAAATGTCTTACTAATGGGTCCTTGTAATAAATTATATCCAATTTCTTATTATAGGGTCGTTGCAGTAGAAACCATTACACAGGGTGTTCCATTAGTGCGTTCTCGGAGGATATCTCGGCTCGCGTAAAAGTTAGAAAACAAGTTTTTTCAACAAAGATGCTTGATTTTAAGAGCTGCATAACCTCTAAATATTTTCATGTATACTAGGTGTGCCATAAAGACAGTAACAGATGCAACTTGCTTATTTTAAATAGATCATCCTGTATATTATTTGGTTTTTAAATTCCTCATAATAACTGCGTTTTATTTTATAAAAAATCATTCGGTCTAAATCGTACCGTTTTGGAGTTATTTGACATTTATAGATAAAAATCACGTTTGAGGTAGTTTAGTAAACCTAAAATATCTCCAAAAGTAAATAAGATAGACAGTTGCGGTTTTCACCACTCTCTTGAGAATAGAGGGCGCTATAAAGTTGTTGCAATTAAGTTATTTGGCTACGAAATGAAAATAGTCGAACTGATAAACTTTTAATCAAGGGTAACTTAATTTTTTTTAAATAGAACGATATAATTTTTTTGACATCAATCTACTCAAAATTCAATTCTCATTCGATAATTTTTATAATTTTATGCGTCACTTTAATAAAAATCACGTTTGAGGTAGTTTAGTAATCCTAAAATATCTCCAAAAGTGGCGGTGTTTGCCACTCTCTTGAGAATAGAGGGCGCTATCGGATGCACTATAAAGTTGTTGCGATTAGGTTATTTGGCTACAAAATAAAAATAGTCAAATTTATAAACTATTTTAATCAAGGGTGATTTGATTTTTTTTTAAATGGAACCATATAATTTTTGACCATCAATCGACTTAAAATTCAATTCTTTATAATTTTTATCCGTAACTTTAAAGTTTTTAAGATAATTATATTACGTCTATAGAAAAAAATTATTATCTAATTCGAAAGAGACTTTCATATTTTGAGTCAATTGATGTAAAAAAAGTTACATGGTTCTGGTTAAGTTACCCTTGATTGAAAATGTATAAATTAACCTATTTTTATTTCATAGTCAAATAACTTAAGCGCAACAACTTTATAGTGCAGCTGATAGCGCCCCCTATTCTAAAGAGAAATCTGCAGCTCTCTATCTCATTTAGTTTCAGAGGTATTTTAGCTTTAAGAAACCACTGCAAGCATCATTGTTGTCCATAAATGTCAAATAACCCCGAAACGTTACGACCTAGATCAAATATTTTTAATAAAATGATACGCAACTTTTATGAGGAAGTCACAAACAAAATAATATACAGGGTGATCCATTTATAATAAGCATGTTGCATCCGCTACTGTCTTTATGGCACAGCTTGTATATATACAAATATGTTTAGGCTATGCAGCTCTTAAAACCAAGTAACTTTGGTAAAAAAACAATGTTTCTATCTTTAATGTGAGCTGAGATATCCTCCGAGAACGCACTAATGGGACACCCTGTATATAAGTGTATTGTAACTCTAGAACTGTAATGGTTTCTATGGCAACGACCATATAACAAAATAAATGTTAACTGAGTGAAGACAAAACGTCAGAAAATTAATATTTTATACGCTCGGCTTGCGTTACGGAGATCGAATGAGGCCCCCGGATAGGTTGATTTTTACGTAAGTCAGTGTTCCTGACACGTCAAGATCACTCGCGACGCTCAAATAAAAAAGTTATGTATTAATCATTTTAAAAATTCCTAATTATTATCAAAATTGTGACAACTCGATAACTTAGATAATATGTTACAAAAGAGGTAGAGTTATAAGGAATTAATATAGTTTTGATTACGATAATTTGGTTCCTGGATTATACAAATCTCGAGCGATATTTTTAACGTCTACAGCACATCGAAATCAACTATTTCATATTAATATAATTGACATTCTTAAGTCATTGTATGTAAATGGGATAAGGCTTGTATTTTACAAATGATATTTCAACAATCACAAATTTCCACAGTTTTTGACGTGATTAAAATTATGAAAACCCTCCGCTATGCTATGCGACCAAACCAAATGTTCAGGCTTTTCTAAACTCGAAATTTTACTTGATGCTTAATTAAGGAGTAGAAACACTCTTATATTTATTATTTGAATACTCCTGAGAAAATAAATGATTTAGCAAGTGTGATAAAACAATTTTTTTTCCGCCAAAGGAAAAGTCAAATGGCCATCTGATTTCTCTTTCGTTAAAGTTGAATACAATCGTTAAGTTTGTCCCTGTTATATATATGTTAATTTTGACATGTTTTCACTTACTATAATCAATTATTTAGATAACGAAAGGAAAATCATACGGCCCATTATGCCCAAAATAATTTTGTTCCAACACAAAAATTCCATTAAACGATGCTACTTCCAATTATAAAATTAAATAAAGATCCGGCAATAATGTATATATTCAGAAAATATAAGCTTAAACCAAAAACAACCTAACCTAGCACAAAAAGTATCATTTGTGTTCATTTCCAACAAAATTACTAGATATTCATAGCCTCCCCTGACCTAAAAATGTCGTGAAGGGCATATACGTACAAAAATACTTTGTGTTTTCTATGTTATTATAGATATTCTAAAAACTGTGAATTTAAATACACAAAGAGTTTTATGTAACACCGAACATTTTCATCCAATACAATTTTACACCTTTGATTTTTAAGTTATGTGTAAATTGGATTGCCTATATGGCCATTACAAATTGTAGACAATCAATCGCAATTAATGCCTCAACTTATACATACAGGGAGTTTTTATTTTAAGTTTACATGTCCCAATTACAGCGTATATGCCGTACATTTTTAGATACTCATTGTTTTTTTTAAAGAGTTCAATTTGAAACTTGAAATGAGTGTGTTCCACTCCCAGACTAAGCATGAAGTAAAATTTCGAGTTTAGAAAAGCCTGAAAATTTGGTTTGGTCGCGTAGCGCGAAGCGCGGAGCGGCCAAACCAAATTTTTAGGCTTTTCTAAACTCGAAATTTTACTTCATGCGCCACCGATACAAACCACTGACATATTTCGAAGTTAAAAACACATCACTAAACTTTACATTGCATCAGTGTTTTGTATCGGTGGCGCATGAAGTAAAATTTCGAGTTTAGAAAAGCCTGAAAATTTGGTTTGGCCGCTCCGCGCTTCGCGCTACGCGACCAAACCAAATTTTCAGGCTTTTCTAAACTCGAAATTTTACTTCATGCTTAGCCTGGGAGTGGACAACACTCGTTTAAAGCTTCAAATTAAATTCTATGAATAAACCGAGCGGCAAATGTACAACGTATGTTTATGTATACTTCGTTATGACAATGTTCGGTGTTACATAAAACTCTCTGTATAGTGTGTGTATTAAATTTACGAAATAATATTTACATCAACGGAAAATATCCGAAAAAAATAAAATCCGGGCGATTTATACGAAAGCGAAAGCGCCCGCATAAACTCCCCCAGTTAGCTGGCACAAGAACAAACGACGATTTCCATTGGAAATACACTTTTATAAATTTCCATGCGTTATTTATATCCCCTACCTATTCGTGAAAATAAACCAAGCACAAAAATAAATCAGTCAATCATCGGGCACCTACTTATAATTGCCGACGGATTTATGTCATCGGCCGTACATCAAAAAAAGGGCAGAAAAATACGCCGATAAATCTCGCGGACCCTCTTCAAGGGTCGGAGGTCAAGATTATACCCCTAAACTAGAGACACATTTCCTTCGGCTATAAACTCCTATGGCTCTCCGGATTCCGGATTCCTGTTTGCTGTTGTGTTCTTCGTGCGTGCGTATGTGTGTGTGAAAGGATATCGCAAGAGTCATCAAATTTATTGGGAATGTGTGTGTTTAGGATGTTTGCACTATCAGAGAGTTTGTGTTTTGATGTTTGATAAGATAAGACTTCATAACGTATAAATATTAAATGATTTAATTATGAAATTTAGTTATAAGAACATATTTATATCTAGCTCGCAATAAATTATGTTCAAAATATCTATACAGTTGGCCGTCAAATAGAATCTATATATAAATTAGTTATATCAGACCGCCAGTCTAAGGTGTCAAATTGTTTAGAGGGAATGGCAAAGCTTTACTGATGAGAGATAAATCTCGAAACGCGTCTATAGATGGCCTTAATAATTTGACTCAAATTGTTAGATTTGCAGTAGGTTACTGTATGTAGCAGCAAACACTTGTTGTATAATTCAATGTCCGTCAGGGTATTAGCCCGGAAAGTAGTTGTTTCAATGAGTGTTTTATGTAGTCTTGTTAAGACTAACTGGTTGTAGATTGCGAAAAGAATCGCACTTTTAATGTTTGAAGTATTCTGCAACCAAGAATTTTCAATTTCATTTATACTTATAAATTAGTTGTCTTTTTAAAAAAAAAATCTAATTGTTGATTTATTTACTATGACTGATGTAAACCTTATGTTATACTATTAACAAATTAAAAATTACTCTTCAGGACTAAAAACGTTAGGATTTTATAAACTCTAGTTTTTTATAGGCTATTAGATAATAACTTAAGGAAATGTTATATTAACCCATTAACGGCCAAGCAATTATAGAGATAACTCTAAAAGTTGATTTTAGTTAAAATTCTGCACTTTTTTTATAATATCTATGAATGACTTATTGTCTTAAATCAGGTATGGGCAACCTTTGACATGTTGAGGGCCAAACTTTAGCGTGCAAATACGTTCGCGGGATGCGTTTGAAAGTACTTAGTGCATTTTAAAGTAGTGATAATATGTTTTGCGATAGACATTAGACATGAAATAATACGACAATGTTATTATAGTACAATTTATTAAAATAACAAAATGAAATTTAAAAAAATGGTACATTATAATTAAATCGTTAAATTTGCAATTGTTACAAACTACGAAAGTTAAATACACCGAAATCAATGAGACACTTGAGCTTGAATTTGGGAAACTAATCCATCGATATTTGGATTAATTCCACTGACACAAAGACGTAAAGAATTTTCCAAATTATCGTCAGTCAGTCTTGTACGATGTGTTAATTTATTAACTTTAATCAATGAAAAAAACTGTTCGCATTTATAAGTACTGCCAAACGCACAAATCAATCTTCTTGCGAATTTTCTAAGCTGCGAAAAATTGTCTTCTTCTAGGTATTTTTTTTGTAGAAATCGCACAACTCTACGTCTTCAAATTTGGATTTTAGGAGTGAGTTTTCTTGAATCTCGATCAACTCCATTTGTAAGTGTATTGGAGCATTTTGTACAATATATGTTGTAGGAGTAGCAAATAAACTGAAACAGTCTTCCATGTTTTTGAAGTCGCAAAATCTGTTCGAAAATTGTTCCGACAGTAACTTGAGTTCTTCAGCATATTGAGCATAAGCAATATTTTCATACGCAGAGAGCGTGTTGAAATGGTAACTGTTACCAGACAGCATCTGTGACTCCCACAAGCGTAGTTTGATCTGAAACGCTTTTAAATGGCTGTACAAATCATTTACTAACTGTCCTTGTTTTTGAAGTTTCAAATTTAAATCATTCAAATAGCCTGTAAGATCGACCAGAAATCACATATCCATTTTGGGTCACTTAATTCAGATAGTGGTTTATCTTTTATTTTCATAAAGTCTGCTATCTCATTTCTAAGCTCGTAAAACCGTTTCAGCATTTTTCCTTTGCTCAGCCATCTGACTTCACAATAATATGTTACGTCGTTATATTCAGCTGATATTTCATCCAAAAACGCCTTGAACTGACGATGGTTAAGCCCTCGGGATCGAATAAAGTTGATGGTTTTTACTACCACATTCATAACATTCTGGAGTCGAATGGACTTAGAACACAAGTTCTGTTGGTGGATAATGCAATGAAGGACTATCAAATCATCTTTTTGCACATTTAATTCTGTTGCTTTTTCATTCAAAATTCCGATGAAACCTTTACGTAAGCCGACCATAGAAGGTGCACCACAAGTGCATACTCCAATTAATATTGACCATGGCAAGCCAAAACTTGTGAATACCTTTTGAACTTCTATAAAAATATCCTCTCCTGTAAAAAAAATGACCTTTAGTGGCATATCTCCAAATTAATTACACATTTATATTTGGTCACTACATTCCCGTATCCCTCTTACCCTCCCTTCTTTTTTCCCTCTCCCTCCCCAGCTTTTCCAACGTCCTTACCCCGCTCCCGTCCTCCCTCATCCACTCCACTACCCTTCTGTTCCCTTTCGCTCCCAGCCACTCCTCTTTCACCCCCTCACATTCCTCCGCCAAGTGTCCCCACGTATCCTTCCCCTGTCCACACAACACACACCTTCCATATTCTTCCCCCATCCATACTTTCCTTCCTCTCTCCTCCGATCCACACCTCGCCCATGCCACAATCACCCTATCCTCTCTACCCCATCCCTTCTCTATCAAATACTTCGGCACCCTCAGTTCGTCTTGACAAACTATTTTTTTCAAATTCTTTTTTCTTTTCAAGACACATAATACCGCAAACTTCTAACATACACTCCTTGATAAATTCTCCTTCGGCAAATGGTTTTAATGCCTTTGCCAATTTTGAGCTAACTATAAAACTAGCTTTTACAACATTATCAAGTTGTGTTCTTTGTTTATGAAACATTTGTTGCTGTTTTTCCAAATTTGCGGTAAGCTTCTGGATATTGTCTGTTCTTAATTGTTCCTGTCAGTGAGTGCAGCGTAGCATGCTTAGTTGAGTAATGTCTCTTTATATTGAATTCTTTCATTACTGAAATGGATTCATTACGCAGCAAACAAATAGGCTTACCATTGTGCAAGATAAAAAATAATTCTTTAGTCCATTTTTCTTGAAAATGGCGGCCTGTGTCTACTTTTCGTTTCTTTCCACCAGACATCACTTTTGTTTACTTTTCGTTCAATAAACTTAATAACAAACTATAGTTAGTAACTACTCAAGATGCATACAAAGTCACAAAGCAAGTTGACGGCTCGAGCAGTTCGCTAGGATATCGCTTGTCCAAGTTATCACCTCGGTAGCTCAAATAGAACTGAACTAACGTTCGGGCCATCCACCCGCTTATATAGGCAAAATGAACGAATAATCTGGAATAAACTAGTTTAGAATAATTGAGAAGCAATAAATCTTTTGATGTGTCGCCCGTGAGGCGTCAAACCTCAAAGAATTTGATCGAGCAAGTCGAGTGGCGGCGATTATCAAAAAGTGAGGCTGCAAACATCAAAGAATTTGATGTTTGCTGCCTCACTGTCACTCCCATGAGTATAAGTACCTAATGTAATATTTTTTTAATTGGGTTTTTTTAAAATGTCTCGCGGGCCGGATCATATCTTACATCGGGCCGAATCCGGCCCGCGGGCCGGGGTTGCCCATATGTGATTTATACTTATAAATTAATTGTCCTTTAAAAAAAAAAAATCTAATTGTTGATTTATTTACTATGACTGATGTAAACCTTATGTTATACTATTATCAAATTAAAAATTACTCTTCAGGACTAAAAACGTTAGGATTTTATAAACTATAGTTTTTTATAGGCTATTAGATAATAACTTAAGGAAATGTTATATTAACCCATTAACGGCCAAGCAATTATAGAGATAACTCTAAAAGTTGATTTTTGGTAAAATTCTGCAATTTTTTTTATATTATCTATGAATGACTTATTGTCTTAAATACTGTGATTTTTTTTAAATACACATAGTGTACATGCAGTATGAAGTTTAGAACGAGCGATTCCACTCCCAGGCTAAGCATGAAGTAAAATTTCGAGTTTAGAAAAGCCTGAAAATTTGGTTTGGTCGCGTAGCGCGAAGCGCGAAGCGGCCAAACCAAATTTTCAGGCTTTTCAAAACTCGAAATATTACTTCATGCGCCACACGCATAAAATGCTGAAATATTGTTAAGTTAGAAATACATTCTCATTATTTCTTTTTAGTAAGTAATAATCGAAATATTCAAATAACAAAATATTTACATTTTTCTTCATACACTTTTAAGTCAGGTCAAATAATATAATATATCAAATTAATTAATTTAGTAATTTAATAACCAAAAATTAATAATGTTGCGTGTATAGATCAATGGCGCTTAATGCGTTAATGAACTAATAACGAGGTTCTAATCTCTTGTCAAAATCAATGCTGATGGTGGTGGTTCTTTTTATAAACTCAAATGTTTATTCAGTGAAAATAAGAGAAAAAGAATGTAAACTACCTGTATTTTTCTCGAAAAAATATATTAATGAATTTGTTGACAAGTGGACACATTCTGACTAATTGGCTGCTTTGCCACCGACATGCCTAAAACATACAACATCCTCTTTTTCTTGCATAAGCTGAGTTATACCAGTGTCGAGAGATTTAGTATCACTGGCGCCCGCGTTCGAGCTTTGTAGTTAATATCTTCCGGTTTTTCGGCGCGGAATCAACAGCTTGATTAATCACCGGAATTGAAATACATTCAAAAACAAAGGCACGCCCACGCCATTTAAGATTCACTTTGAAAACTCATCACCAACATAAAATCAAACAAAAAAACGGTAGTTGATTTAACTTTAAGTAACATAATCTAGTCAGCTATAGATGCGTTAGGTTATTTTCTCGATGATATAACCTAAATTACCATATAATCAAAGCTAAACTACAGTACCCACTATGTGAAAAACAAACAAATAATGTTTTATTAACATTGTAACCACATTAAACGTTGTTTTAATGTTGAAACATGTGACAAAACAGACCATATATCGGACACTTTTTTCTCATTAATCACTTGGTAAAACATTTTAAAATATAATGGTTTGTAAATTAAATTCACTTGGTTTTGTTTCAAAATTAATTACGTTTTGATTATAATTTATAAACCATTAAACAGACCATGCTGTAATATTAATTAACCCAACCTAACCAACATTACCCATTAAGCAGACACACAATGTGTCTGCTTAGTGGGTAACGTTGGTTAGGTTAGGTTAATTAGTATTTCAGCATGGTCTGTTTTATGGTTTATAAATTAGTATTACAGCATGGTCTGTTTTGTCACATAACCTAAACAGAAAATAAAATCCATGTTTGTACATAGAGGGAATATTTCTTTTAGCCCTCTATTGCAGTGATCTCCAAACTTATTTGATCGTGCACCCTTATTTTAGGTCGTAAGAATATCACGCACCCTAAAATAATAAGTCATATAGTTTTTGTAAAATTATGTTTATTTTTTGAATGTGTTAAACACAACCCAAACTAAAATAAATATAAAAGATAAACTGAGCATGTCCAATAAAAATAATGTATATTTAAATTACACATTACCTTTAAACTAAAACAAAGGCATATTAAATGTGAAGAATGTGATATTGTTTATATGATATCACTGAAATTAGGTTTAATTTGAGAAATTCCCTCCCAGACACCAAGAAATGATCTATTTTAAAACATTAAAGGTGCCAAGAAAACAAATTTGTCTTTTAAATAAAAAATAAATATTTGTAAATTGTTACAAGTAAAAAATGATAAAGTTTCCAGAAACATTCAAATTGAAACAAACCAAATTTTCAGGCTTTTCTAAACTCGAAATTTTACTTCATGCGCCACGCGTATAAAACACAGATTTTAGGTGAAGTTCAAAATATTCTATTAAAGCAGTATGCTAAAAACGTGTATTCTGAACATCACATCACACCAAATTTTCATCCTTTTCTAAACTCGAAATTTTACTTCATGCTTAATCTGGGAGTGGAAAACACTCGTTTGAAAGCTCATAAATATTTGTAAAAACAACGAATATCTGAAGATTTACAGCGTATACAGTATATAGGGATATGTATACTTTAATAACCTGTCTGTATATTTGAGATAGTAATAAATAATATGCAGTGTACAAAACATTTTTTGGGCACCAGAAAAAAATCCAGGGCTGAAAGGGTTAAAACTTGGATTTTTTTTAACAACGCGATTAGAATAAATTAAATCAGTTGAATACTTTGTAAAATAAAAACAAATGACAGGCCCTCTTCCCATTATTTTTGAAAATTTATTTGTTTCAGAGTTAATGCGTGTCGTTTGGGAATCAAAAAACCAACCAAAGTGCATCGATTAAAAATGTCGACCGTAAAAAAAACAGGAATAAATTGTCATAAATTAGCAATAGAAAACCCCGAATAAAGCGGTCCAACGTGCCACCGTTTTAATTATCCGAAACGATATCGGTCGCCACATTAGGAGGCAATTAACACGTTCGCTTTCGTAATTTATTAATCGACAACATGTGCCCGATTATCAGCGATCATTTTTCACCCTCCCACAAACGCATTAATTAGAAATTTAAATTTACAACGAACCAATAACAAGAGCATATATGCATTATTCAATAATACAATAGTATACATATCTAATAAAAATGTTTTATCTCATGAATCTCTAATTTTCATATCATTTGAACAGTAGAAAAGAAAATTAAATTCTAGTCAATACAGGAATATTATACAAACATTGATGCAATTACTTCTCAATAATGTATAAAGTTATCTTTGAGCATATTAATAAAGGCGCTGATGGCGTATTGCTTAGTTGTAAGTAATAACGCCCCCCGAGGTGATATCAAAGATTAAAGATATAATTTACAAGCGGCACGCTATACATAAGTGTATTTATTACTTGGCACATTCTGTCCACGGGGAATTGGATAGAACGTGTTCGTTATTTTCTTATTTATTCGCGAGCGGGCTAAATATTTACATTCATGCATTCACCACATAAATGAATAATTAATAAAAAAATATATGTAATTTGTTATAATGAGTGATTAGAATAGATAAAAAGTGGAAATACTTAAAATTTATAAAGGAATAATTCAGTACGCCTAACAAATTATTCAGGCATTGTTTTTTTTATAATATATATAGGCATTGGTATACATCGAGTGCCTGGAGTAATTTGGTTTGGGATATACTTTATCCCAATCAAAATTACTCCAGGCATTCGATTTTTTCGAAAATTTAGTCAGCCATTTAAATTCAGCAAATTATTAAATTTAAGATTTGGAACTCACATAGATATTTGAGAAATTATATGGCAATTGTTTGTTACAAAATTACTCCAGGCATTCGATTTTTTCGAAAATTTAGTCAGCCATTTAAATTCAGCAAATTATTCAATTTAAGATTTGGAACTCACATAGATATTTGAGAAATTATATGGCAATTGTTTGTTAATTGAAAGTTCATGAACCAATTGTCCTTTCGGCCCTGGCTGTGGCATTTAACACCACTAAAATTTGGTAAACATACTGGGAATTTTTCTTTTAAATATACATACATGTATGCATGAGCTGTAACTTTACCAATAATCGATTGGTTTTTCTTAAAATACTTTAATTTGAAGTCTTAAACGAGTGTTTTCTACTCCCAGATTAAGCATGAAGTAAAATTTCGAGTTTAGAAAAGCCTAAAAATTTGGTTTGGTCGCGTAGCGTAAATATTCTACTAAAGCAGTATGTTAAAAACGTATATTCTGAACGTTACATCATATCAGTGTTTAGTTCCTGTGGCGCATAAAATAAAATTTCGAATTTAGAAAAGATTAAAAATTTCAATTTAAAATATTTGTAAAAACAACGAATCTGAAGATTTACTTTACGCTATAAATCTTCAGATATTCGTTGTGTTTACAAATATTTCAAAAAATACAAATACTAAACATTTATTTGGGCACCACAAAAATCCCAGGGTTGAAAGAGTTTAAAATCTTCGTGTGTTGCATTATTTTATAGTTAAACATCTTTCGTATTTTTTGTCCTTGAGATTTGCATTTTTATTTTAATGATAACCATCTCCTGCATTTTTTGTTTAATATTCTCAACAGTTTAATAATTCATGTGTGTAAACGCTAAATCCAGAAATTCCAGTCTACCTCGTAAATTGGAATATTCAAATTGAAACTTTGCTCCCAGAAATTGGATGTATACGACAGTTTGCGCAAAGTTGGCTGTCGACTGTATGCGAATGCATTTGGGCGCGCACCAACCAGAGGGTTATTAAAAAGAATGAAAATCCCTCCGTCCTGTCGTCTTTCCCGTTGAATGCGAATTGCGGAATTAGACGGATGCTGAAATTCCGGAATGCACTTGCCTGAAACTGACGTTCACGGCAGACGAGCGCATGAATCGTGTCTCTTTTTCGGAATCGTTTTTGATATTATATTATTTATGTTTCAAATAGATATTAATAAAAGAAATGAACAAAATTTAGATATAATTTATCTTATTGAGGTTTTATTAATCTAAATGTAAAGGAAATTAAAAAATCTATACAGTCAAAATCGTTTATAACTACACCGACTATAATGTAGAACCGGATATAAAGAACAAAATAGTCGGTCTGTAGAATAACGTATACAAAAAAAGCATTGTTGATGCTTACAACGAACACATCGGTTAGAGCAAATTTCAAAACAGTTGGTCTGTAAAATAACGTATACAAAAAAGCATTGATATTGTTTACAACGAACACATCGGTTAGAACAAACAAATTTCGAAGAACAATGTCTGTTGAAATGATCAGTTACAGCGTACAATTCATCATGTATTTTGTTCAATGAAATGAAAACAAATGCTTTGTTGACCAGGCAAATTTGCAGGGTCAGCGGTAAAATAATATCTTAAAAATCGCCTGATTTTATACAGCGCTTTTTATTTGAAGTTTAACTGCATATCATCGTTCGCATCAAATTCCTATCCAATCAACATTATGATGAAGTTAGTGAATCTCAATAACAATAATATTTCATTCAATATCTTTAATTCTAAGTATAATTTATTTAAAATTAATCTAAAATTTAAGGCTTTCAATTCATTGAAGTAGTTTATTTATACACAGGGTGTCCCAGACCACCAATATCAGCCATTTTTTGAGAAAATGGCTAGACCTAGAATGTTGGGACAAAAAGATTGATTACAAAAGCCGTATTTATTCATTAAAGTTGTTTATTTATACACAGGGTGTCCCAGACCACCCGCATCAGCCATTTTTTGAGAAAACAGCTAGACCTAGAGTGTTGAGGCAAACAAACTGATTACGAATCTATTGGTGATATTGTTTTTTAATAAAAAGACTTGGTGTCCCTGACAGTTTGCTTAAGAATGTCAAGAACTTCAGATTTTTAAACGGCACGATGGGTAAACAATTATATCATTGGAATGGTCTTTGAAAAACAACAACACTACCTATCACCTACTCATTTCAATGTTATGTGCTTACATACATATATGTTTTTTGTAATTTCAATATTTTACAGTTATAACAGTATAATATCATATAGAGTAAACTGTTTGCTATAATCGACACTTTTGCTTAAAGAGAATACCGGCTACAACGTACAAATATCGCCGGTCCCTTAAAGTTCGCTATAAACGATTTTACCTGGGTGTATAATCTGTGGTTTTTTTAATATGGCAATAAAATTTGACATTTCAAGAATATATTGGTGTGATGCAGGTTGTGCCTTTTAGGTTAATCACATGTTGTGTTGTAAATCAACTTTGCATTTTTAGGTTATGTGAAGGGAAATCTGACAGTAATCTGATGAATTAATTAACTCATAACATGGATAATTCTTTGAACAAAGATAAAGATGACAAATGTACCTATTACCGTCTCAACTTATTTGTAACTACTACCAATTTAATAAAGTCTCTCTGAGGATCAAGTAAATTCATCTTTATATAATAATCAATCTTTAAGTAACAGGTACTTGCGTTCTTACGGAACAAAATTCTGCCACCGACTTTACAATATCTATCTGTCTTCTTTATTTTCCTCCCCATTTAGTTGGAAGTTGTAGCGTTCTCTCTTTTGAAATTCTTAGCATCCTGCCAATCTATTTGACAAATTATAATGTGTTTGTCACATTGACAATCATTAGCAAGTTTACCAATACCTCAAAATTTAATGTTTAAAATACGCTATTGCTATAGCAGGACTGCAACTGTTCGCAGTAAATACACCCTAAGTTTGGTCATATAAAAATAACAGAGTATACGTACTTTTCTTATAATAATAATAATAATCGCATCTATCTGTTACCTGGTTACCATTAAATTTGAGATGGCTTTTCATAAAAGTATCAGCCTTCTCAATTTAATATTCAATATAGAAGAAATTCCAGTAATAAATGCTATCTTTTTGAAAAAATATGTTAATGATTCCTAATACTAAATGAGTGTAAACAACAATTAGTCAAATTGTACGTAATGATTTGCTGATTTTGTTTAATTTATCATTTCAAATTATTTCCGTAAAATTTTCAACAAACAATATTAGTTGTGTATTTTTGTTGAACTACTACTAAAATATTTTGTCGCTACAATATTTAGCGACAAAGCATAATCATAGTGTGGCTATTGGGGAATTTCCAAGGTGAAACCACTGCCAAGGGGATGATATCAATTCAAGGGGGGTGATTAATCATCCCCCTTCTCTCACCCATAGAACCCTTTGTGGAGATGCTCATCCCCCCCTTTAGCACATACATGTGTGTATGTGTTTGTGTATATGTGCGCCCTACATGTTCGTCCTTCGAAATTTTAGGCAGTGCGTTAACCCTGCGCATCCACCATTTCAGATTGCGTCTGTCGCTTCGCCCCCTTTTTCGTATACGCACACGTAGGGATTTTTTTATTCTTTTAAGTGCACCTACATATCCTGAAGAAAATTGCTCCAGGCGCTCAAATTTGGAAAGATTAGGTTAGAAACTTAGTTGCAAAATGAATTAACGTTTGATCAACATAAAATCTAACTGAGTCGGCTATGAATAATAAAGTGTGTGTGGGTATAAAGGACTCGGGCTTAATAAAATTAAACTATTTTATTTGATCTCAAAATTTTGCCGGCATTGACGACTTCTTCAAGAAAAAAATGTTTAGTTTTTATGCAGTAAAAAGGCGTAATTGTACACAGATCTGAAATTAATATGAATTGTTTTGCTATTAGACTAATAATATTGTAAAATATAAAAACGAATTAAAATTAATATCGACTTTCTGCATAAAACGTTATTTAGTGTCGTTGAGATTTCTCCGAATATTCATTGAAACAACAACAGATATTAAATTATACAATCAATATTTAAGTTATTGTTCTATGCAAAATTTGTATGCAAAATGGAACGTCAGGTCAAATTATTCTCTCACAAAACTTAATGAACCAACAAGAAATTGAAATATATTGAAAAAATTACAGGGAATGAATATCAATTAAAAGAATTATTTTGAGCGATTTTAGAGAAAAAGTCTTACCATCTATAGACGCGTTTCGAGATTTATCCCTCATCAGTATAGCTATGCTATTTCTTTCTTGAAAGGCAGTATATATTATTGAACGTCTACAGTTCAATAATATATACTGCCTTTCAAGAAAATCAGAACACAAAGTATTTATTGGACGATTTTAATGAAATTTACAGAATTTGATCATGTAAATGAACTGCATCGATGATCAAAAAATCAATTGTTTTGGCTACTATTTAATGGTATTTTCCTTGATTTCACCATTATAAAGAGCTGCTGATTATTTAATGTAATTGCTTCTAATATCCAAGTAGCCTCTGAGTAGTTTGACGTTTCAGTTTGTAAAACATAAAAAGATGCCCCGTGTTCGTCGGCGTGCACAATATCGTCATCTAAGTGAATTTGAAAGGGGTCGCATTATTGGAATGCGAGAAGCGGGTTTTTCGGTTCGTGCTATTGCTGAAAGGGTAGGCCGTAGTGTATCGGTGATCGTACGCTGCTGGTCTAGATGGTCCGAAGCTGGGTATTGACGAACACAAACATTTTAAAAACAACTTTTGTCACGTGTTCAAAACTTTTATCACTATTCTATACTAAGTTAAGTATTGTACGAGCGCAGCATCATTGTTAATTTTTTGTGTAACTAATTAAATAATTCCATCAAAAATTAAAAATCTCATCCTTAACTATGTTTAAAGTTCATTTGTTATGCAACTGACCTTTTACATTAAAAGTAGAAAGAATCTGTTTAAACTTCCAAGTTTCAGACAATAAATCATTTAAACTTAAGCATGATTAGAGAACATCCCTCTGAACGTCGACTATTTAGAAATTAACTCAGTTTAATTTTCGTTAGGCCAAAAATATAAATTGTTTTAGAAATAAACTTAGCTCATTTTTTTCGCACATTTGGCTCTTAAAAAAAATTATTTTATAAGGAAAAACTCATATAAAAGACAAGTTGATTTTACGTTCAATTTTATCATTTTTATTCTAAAATTTCCGTTGATTTTCAGTTTAATTTTTTTAAATTTTATTAAAGATTGCTAACGATTTTTTATAAATATTTGAAGATTTCAATTTATAATGAAAGAACTAAAAAAAAAATCATTTCTTTTTTTTAATATTCATCATTTTACAACTGTGCTCAATCTTGCATTTTTGTTATTATTTTGTATAAAATTGAAAAAGACAAAATAAGTTATTGGTAGTTGTCGAACGAGTGTCTTCCATTCCTAGATTAAGCATGAAGTAAATTGCGTTATTACATAAATGAAGCTTTATGGGTTAAACTATCATCCATTTAAAATTTGTGTTCAGTATTCCGGCACCAGATACCCACAGACGCGTTTCGGACTTCAAGGTCCTCTTCAGTGTGGTCCCAACCCAGTGCTGAGAAATACTGAACATTTCTGACTATTTCAAGCCTGAAATCCGAAACGCGTCTGTGGGTATCTGGTGCCGGAATACTGAACACAAATTCAGTTTTGATATTTGTTTTCTGGTTTCACAAACAGAGTTCTGCTCGTTCGTGGACGAAACAGTGACTACAGGTCACTTTGTGCATTCGTGTCACAATGGCGTTAGCTATCGAAATCCATTAATAGTTATCATCCATTTCCTCATTTTTCGTTTTCACTGTAAAATATTTCAATTTAAAAAGATTGTTCATGGGTTAACTACCTTCCATTTCCTCATTTTTTGTATTCGCTGTAAAATATTTCAATTTTAAGAGATTGTTTTCTAAATATTCAAGTGTGTGACTTTGCCATCTGTCTCCTTAATTCCTCCACTGATGAAGTTTACGGCCTCGAGGAAATCGAATCTACACGTTTTTCAATTACTCCGCGAGGGAAGTGAGATGTTAATTTGATTATTTTATCCGCTGGAAGGGACTTTTCTTAACTTGAAAAAGGGAGTAGAAAAATATTACGAAAGGAAAGGAAGGAAAAAAGTGGAAGCTCTGGCACACATTCCCTTGAGTTTTATCAATTAATTTGTAACATTACAGCGTAGAGTATTAAATTCTGGACATCTTGTTAATGTCAATTTTATGTCTTAGTTTTTTTGAATTTATTTATTTCAACGGGTATTACCTTCTAACAAAAACATAAATTAAACATAAATTTTCCGTCTCCGGCACATAGTTCCCACTTGGCAATATAATTTTTATTAGTGTAAAGAGTTAAGCAATATTTAGTAAGTGTGCTGATTCTATACGGTAACATTGTATCGTATGTTCAATAAAAAGAAACTTCTAGAGTGCCATGATTTATTTTTTTTTTAATTAAGTTGGCTACACGCTTTAGGAATTGACATGTAAAACTTCAGACATAATAATTGTAGTATATAATTTCAGAGTTGCCAACCTACAATATTTTCCATGGCACTCAAGAGGTTTTGTTTTATTGAACATACGATACTTATAACCAGGTAAATATTACTGGTTTGTTTGTTAATTTTCTGTTATAGGATATTCCGATATTCCGTATAAACTTACTTCGTAAAAGCTAGCGCTTACAGGGTTATTCGGTGGACCCATTTAATTGAAAAATAAGTTTTCATTGCTACCTAGGACCACAATATTTTTTAAGCTCTACTTAACCATGCTGCTATTGTGTTTGCTTGGTTAAAACCAAACAAACATACAGTGTATATTAAAATACATTATTAGAACTGGATTTTTCAAAATTATTTTCTTTGCTTTTTGGTGATTCTCTTCCCTCTATAATAAGTTATATAAAATATAAACGAGACAAACTTTATCAACATTTTTTTCTTTATATTATAACGTAATCTGGACCGGTGTTTATTTTTTATCGATTTAATGAAGAAAAAGCCTCTAGCTATTTAAATGATTGGGAATTGTAAATTTTACCAACTATCTCTTTTGAAAATTTAACAATCGTTAATTATGATGGCACTTACGGTGAAAACATGTGTTTAACTCGAGACACTTCAACGTATAATTTACCGCAATTGCTGTTTGTGTGTCGTTATTTGCAATTAAATATTGCACAGATGTCGAGTTGATGCTTCACATGAGTGCATATGTTTTTATTTTCGAGGTGTGTTGTGTGAACAAGAATATGTTGACAAGAATATGGGTTAATTTTAACAATAATTATATAAAATAACGATTCAATGAATCTATAGTAAATAAACTTGTCTTTTATTCAATTCCAAAAAAGTATGAAGAATTCTCGATAATTGTGATTATTTTCAATTAAAGGGACAGTATTTTTTTAATAAGTTAACAATAATTATATAAAATAACGAATCAATGAATCTATAGTAAATAAACTTGTCTTTTATTCAATTCTAGAAAAGTATGAAGAATTATTAACAATTGTGATTATTTTCAATTAAATGGACAGTATATTTTTAAGTTCACTTTAAATCAGTGTTTTAATGCGCGTTGCGCATGAAGTAAAATTTCGAGTTGAGAAAAGCCAGAATGTGGATTTGAACGCTGCGTGTCCAAATCCAAATTCTTTGGTTTGATTGCTTCGTTTTGCTACGCGAATAAACCAAATTTTCAGGCTTCTCTAAACTCGAAATTTTACTTCATGCTTAATCAAGGAGTAGAAACACTCATTAAAATGATTACATTGATCACTTTTATAAACACAAATAATGCCTAAAATTTGCAAAGTATGTATTGGGATATGTATACTTACAAGAAAAATTCAGTATTGAGTTTATCTTTAGTAAAATCGTGCGTCTTTTACAAAATAAAATCACAGTTTTTAATAAATGAATTTAAAATTGTAATCGCCAAGGATTAGTACATAAGTACATCTAAAAATATAGTAGTCAGTATAATATGTGTAAACGTTTGTAATCACGCATTTCCGGTTAATTTAAGTGAGTCGGTTAATTAATCAAGGCCCGGGGGTGGGTTTAATTTTGCGAAATTTGCGTTTGCGTAGGCGGCCGGCTCAGCCTGCGCAATTAATCTTACTTTTCACGTGTAACACGTAATTAATTATCGTCCGTCGTGCGTACATATTCCCGACCCGGAAGACCGGCGGAATTACGGCGACGGACGTATACCGGAAGACGACCGTTCCACCGATTTTGACAAAATAAATCAAAACTGCGTAGATTTCAAAGATAAAAGAAACATTTTAGAAAAACCCACTCATCGATTTAAAAAAAAAACTTAGTTTCAAGAGTGTAGAAACTGTATTTGGAGAATATTTATAACAATAATAATTACAATATACAGGGTCAGGCATTGATATCTCCCTAGTCCTTAGAAATTCAGCATACATTAATAACAGAATTAATTCGCCCACTCAAGGAGCATAACGTAAAATTATTTGCACATATACAGGGAGTTGCGTAACGGCTTGGCGAGAATTGTTTGTCATTTTTTAAACAAAATGCCCTATATATTTTTATATATTTAGAATTGTATTTTATTCACCTATACGGACATCTGAATTTTGTTTTAGTTTTCCGCAGCATTGCCAAGTTTTTCTGTATTTTTTTTTTCTCTTAAAAAGACCGAAAAAAAAGTTCTTAATTTTTACTATTAAAATATATTCAGAACGCTTTCATAAAGCAATGCGTGTAGCTTTATGAAAGCGTTCCGAAGTTATTTTAATAGTAAAAACTAAGAACTTTTTTTTCTGTACAACTGTAACTATACTCTATGTTATGACATAATTCTTTTTAAACGTAATTATACAGGGTGTTCAATAAAGCGAATCAAATTTACTCCACTTCAAATGACTATAACTTGTCATTTTCAAATGGAACACACTATATTTTATGATTCTGGTGTGTGTCTATAATAATACATTCATATATTACTAAGGGGATCCTATGCCTAAAACCAATAATGCATTATTAGAAGGTTTGTGAATGAGCTCTTGAAATATACAGGGAAGAACACAACTTGTTTAATTTTGTTTTATTTATTAATGAAGCAACCTTCCACAAAAATGGACAAGTAAACCACCACAACTTCCATTAATACGACACCATCTATCCACATTTTTTAAGACCATTGGACCATCAGCACAGATAGTTATTTAATATATCAGAAGGAATATTATGGGATCGTATTTTTGGACCATACTTTTTTGATAATCGTATTAACGGACAAAATTATTTGTAATTTTTACAAACTGATCTTCTGAACGAGTTAGATTACAAACGTTTACACATATTCGTCAACTAGAGGCTCCTTACTAGGTGAAAGATGGCCTGCAATGGCCTACATAAGGGATCTACCCACCTCGACTTTTCTAGAATACCTAAACCACGTAGGCTTGCTGAGCTGAGGCTGGGTAATCGACGGGAGGAAGCCTAAGTGCAGTGCAAAAATGCGCACTCCCCAAAGAACCAGAATCAGAATCAGACGAGTTAGAAAATTTACCTTCCAATATTATTCGCAGATTTGATTCCAACACGATGGTGCACCAGCTTACAACAGTCTTCGGGTTAGGAATTATTTAAATCAAGAATGTCTTAATAGATGAATTAGAAGAGGTGGTCCAAGAAATTGGCCCGCTAGATCTCCGGATCTCACAAAATTAGATTTTTTCTTGTATGTGATGTAAAAGGAGTCGGTTTATTAGACAGCACCAACTATGCGAGAAGATATGATGGAGCGAATTCGTAGCTGCTTTAAAACTGTCGACGCAAATATACTGCGAAGAGTAAATTACTCATTTATAGACCGTCTACAAATTTGTTTCTGTGAGAATGGCGGTTACATTGAAAACCTTTTGTAAATTAAAACAAAACAAAACAATAAATTGAAACAAAACAATATCCATGGTATACTAGATTTAATTTTTAATTAAATATATAAATTTAGTGAAAAATGGTAGAAAACTTGCAAATTTTTAGTTTTAGGCATACCTTTAATAATACAGGGTTATTCAAAATAAAGGGACAGATTTTAAACATTTATTTCTTCCAAACTACAAAAGATGGAAACACAATTCCAACGTTCCTGGAAAGAGAAAAGTTCAATTCAATATGAGCACCATGTGTTTCCCGTGCTGTGGATTTTTTTGAGCTCCTTTCGTAAACTGTACGAATACGCTCGACATTTTCATTTGATGTGTGTGGACGTCCTGTGATTTTCTGTTTGTAGATGCAACATCGTCTAGGAATTTTCGATGCCACTGCTAATCTGCTTATGACGTGGCAGTAAAAAGCACGTTGAACTGCAATAATGAACTCTAGGTTTTCTAATTGCAGCACACAAAGTGCTTTTTTTTTGTTGTATCGCTATTTTACTACAGACAATTAAAATGACAAGCAACAGCGCCAATGCGGCCGTGGTTAGAAGTTCCGCCTGGACTGTTCAAATTTTAAACTTTTGTCTGTCCAGGAACATTGGAATTATAGTTCTACCTTTTGTAGTTTAGAAGAAATAAATGTTTGAAATCTGTTCTTTTTATTTGAATAGTCCTGTATATGAAGGTAATGTAAAAAGACACACAACAGAATAATAAAAAATAAGGTGTTCCATTTTAAAATGACGAGGTATAGTCATTTGATGTGGAGTAAATTTGATTTGCTTTATTGAACACCCTGTATAATTACATTTAAAAAAATGTATGTGAAAACATAAAGTATAGTTGCAGTTATACAAAAAAAATCTTAATTTTTACTATTAAAATAACTTTAGTACGCCTTCATAAAGCAAAGCGTGTTTTCGGTCTTTTTTAGACAAAAAACGGAAAAACTTGGCAACGCCGCGGAAAACTAAAACAAAGTGTATTTGTCCGTATAGGTAAATAAAATACAATTCTAAATATATAAAAATATGTAAGGCATTCTATTTAAAAAAACGACATTCTCCCCAAGCCGTCACGCAGCACCCTGTATATGTGAAAATAATTTTACGTTGTGTTCCTTGAGTAGGCGAATAAATTTATGCTGTATTTTTAGAGACAAGAGGGATATCGAAGACGGGTATTTCGATAACTCACCCTGTATAAAATTACGATAAGGTTCGTATAAACTGCAAACAATAAGTGTCAAATAATAAGACTATCCACAATAGATCTGCAAAGGTCGCGGTGGTACAGGCCAACCCCTACGAAAATCTAATCTAAATAATTAGACTACTAAGACGATAAACGTTCATTGAAACAACTACTTCCTGTGCAAATACACCGCCGGATATTGTCTTAGTACTCTTATTAATTAAGATTTATTGTTTGCAGTTTATAGCAACATTATCGTAATTTTATATATAATGTTCAGAGTTTTGCAAACTAAAAGAATCGTAAGCGTTTTCTTTCAAATTCAAATAGTTCTGAAATTTAAGTATTCACAATAATAATTATACTATCACGCCTCTACCTGCAGTCTGGGAGGGTCTTAGGAAAATCACACGGTTAAGGTAAAACTAATTACGTGCTGTTAACTTCCTAACTTTTACCTGGCAAAATTAAACTGGCTGCCCAGATTAAGTTGCCCGCTCGATTTGAATCTTAACCTGCTAGAACTGCTTTGCTCTGAAAATTCATGAAATCATATTCGTTTAAAACTTATTAAATAATTACTTGCGATTACTTGATATTCAACAACTTAACGTGGGTTAAATGTATGTTAAATGAAACCACCTCGATGGTATCCGCGATGCGTATTCAACCAATCATATTCAGTATGATGACACATTTTGATTAATTTAACTGGATCGGTTTGAATCAAGCCTTATTTTTTAAAATTAGTTACTTAATTGAATTATCATTTTAACTTGAAAATCAATTTTAAGGTCGATTTTATTAAAGAGAAGCGAAGGGCGTTTGTTTGTTTCCCAATGCTGCATAGGGAGCGTTTTCGAGGTGGGAGGAAGTGCCAGTCCGGCCCTGATTTAGGACGCGTTTCCGCATACATTTCCGACTTTCCCCCGACGGTTTTGTCACTGCACAAAGGCCAACGGACGGCCGCTAATCGTCCACTTTTGTGCGCCTTTTATTTATGCGCTCGCATATAAAATTCAATAAAAAAGTCTTAAAAGCCCAAGTGAAAGATGACACACACAAAATTAAAATTTAATATTAGTTAAATTTAGCTTTTTCCGTCAATAAATTAAAATAAAATATGTGTAATACTTTAACGGTTAAATATACAGCGATTATTTTTCTTTATAGTCCATTTTTTTATAAAAAGTTATTCTTAAAAAAAAATGTTGCATGACTTAAAAATACTACTTTCATTATCAAATCCTAATTTGACACCTCAGAGGGCCCTCAAAAATTAAGATAAACTTATAGTATCATAAGAGATAAGTACCTTTACTTATATTTTTAGGAGAAAATGTTATTAGAAAAAGTAATTTGTTATCGAAAATTTTATATTTATACACAAGTATAAATATAAAATTTTGACTTAAAAAAACAATGCTATATTTTGGTATTTTATTTTTATTTAGTAATTTAAGTTAGCATAATATTACTCATTAATCCATTTTTATCAGATTGTAATAATTATAGTAAAATACCATTAAGTATGTTGAAGTAGTGTATTCCCTGTTTTTTTTTAAATTTAATTTGAAGCTTAGAACAAGTGTTTTCCACTCCCAGACTAAGCATGAAGTAAAATTTCGAGTTTAGAAAAGCCCCGTGAAAATTTGTCAAGGGTCGCGCAGCGACCCGAGACAAATTTTCTGGGCTTTTCTAAACTCGAAATTTTACTTCATGCGCCACGCGTATAAAACACAAACATATTGTGAAATTTATATATATATATTCGAACTTCATTTAAAATTTGTGTTTCATACGCTTGGCGCATAAAATAAAATTTCAAGTTAAGAAAAGCCCAGAAAATGATCGAAAGACGTGTCAGGCAACTGAAATTATGGAACAAAACAAGTGTTTTACTTAACCCAATATAGATCAAAGAATTCAAATCTGTTATCCGGAATTTTCCATAACAACATTGAATGAAATTAATGATACATGCATTTTCTTCTAAATATTTGATTTATTTATTATTGTTATCTATAAAAACAATACTTAAGTATGGTACGTAATTTATAGTATCCAATTATTGTTAAGTATTTCCGCGAGGCTGACGGTTTTTACGACGTCCATCTGAAGAGATAAATAATCGGCCATAACGGCCGTATAAACGGTCTTTGGCCGCAATTATAATAATTGCCGTAATATATTGCGCACACATTGATTATGGAAATATCGGATGCGACAACCCGAGAGAGTCTCTCAATCGGGAACGAATGCTAATTTATCGAAGCCTTTATCAAAAGCGACGCTTAATCGCTTCACGTGTTTCGCATAAATTACGATCAACACACATTATACACACAATGTATTATATTATCATAGAAGTATAATTCTATTAAATATTGAATTATTCATGAGTGTATTATTTTATTAGCTAACCATTTGAGCCCTTAATTAGTTTGATAGATCATCACAAAAATAAATCATAATCATAATCACAGTGTATTAATGTTAATAACAAAGAATTTTACACAAATCAGGAACAATTAATAGTGACGGCACTCAATCCAACCCTCCTTATTTTGAATACAAGTATAACAAAAACAATATTTTTGAACTCGCCGCCTCGCAAGAGAAGTTTCGAACACCGTTTTTACAACTAGAAAGTCGCATTTCCGGTGTCACACTTTCAGCACGAGTCATGTAAAGTTAAAACCACGCATGCAAAACCTATGTTGGCAGCACTGATAAAGTTGACAGCTGAACTGGTTTCAGATTTTTTTGAGTAAATTAATTTAAATTGCGAACGAGTGTTTCCACTCCTTGAAGAAAAATTTGAAGTTTATAAAAGCCTGAAAATTTGGAGCGACCAAACCAAATTAGAGGGCTTTTCTAAACTCCAAATTTTACTTCATGCGCCAAGCGTAAAAAACACTGAAATATGCCGAAGTTCAAAGTATACTGCTTTAGAATACTGTTATAGAAAATGAATTCAAACTTCACAATAGTTAAGTGTTTTATACGCGTGGCGCATAAAGTAAAATTTCGAGATTAGAAAAGCCTGAAAATTTGGTTTGGTTTCAGGATTTTCTAAATTAGAAATTTTACTTCATGCTTATTTAATATGTGGAATGTATATGTGTTTGTAAAAGTAGGACAAAAGTAAAGAAAGTCCAAGAATAATTGCGATAATTAAAGCTACCGAAGGCGAACAAAATCACAAATTTTAACGATGTGTTATTACGGGATTTAAAGAAGACTTACGAAATCGCCGAAAAGCCATCGCCGGTCTTTTCGTCTTCATCGTCGAACTTTTTTTTGCTTGCTCCGGGCGCAAAACTGATTTACTCGAGCCGTGTCTCGGTGTCGTGATGTTCGGCAATTTTCAACCTGATGATTGTTTCATGTCGTTACTGAAAATAACGAAATGATTGTGAGTTATTATTGAGTTGTAAGTTGTTAATATAAATTTGCCACAAAAAAAAAATTATAATTGCAAAAAAAGGAAGACAAACACGTATGTTCTGCACTTTGAAAAATATAAGTATTTAAGTCAATTTTGAGCAGCTGTAATATCAGTATGAGCTAATCAATTTTGTTTTTTTCTTCTCACTTTAGAAAATGAATTATTCATTTATTAACAAATTTATTAAAGTCTAAGATTTCATTAAGATATAGGAATGAATTTAAACTGATATCGACTTTCTGCAATAAACGTTTAGTCTCATTCAGACTTTTTTTAAACATTTATTGAAACAACTACTTCCCGAGCTAATACCACGACAGATATTGAATTAAACAATGAATATTTGAGTAACACAGCAGATTTACTGTTCTATCATAATTTATATGAAAAATGGATCATTAGGTCAAATTATTCTCTCATCAAACTAAATCAACAAACAGAAAATTAAAATAAATTGAAAAAATTACAGGGAATAATTATTAATTAAAAGAATCTTAAGCTATTCGTTGGTATATTTTTTGAATATTCTGCAAACAATTGCCAAATTTAATTTCACTTAATATTATTTCATTGATTTTTTTATAGGTTTTTTTACTTCATATTATTTCATTGATTTTTTAAGGTTTTTAAAAAAATCGACTTATCCATAAATTATCTAATACTAATCACTTTAAGATTGCGGTTTACTAGAATGAGACAGACTCCTTTCAGCCATTAGCTAGAGTGAAAGATACCTATACTACTATTTCCAGCATAAAACAGTAAACGTGAAAATTTTTTTGGTATCACTAAACTATAAATTATCTAAGAATGTTCAAATTAAATAACGTTTTCTATACTTCATTCGACTCTCAGCGCGTATTTTTTTTTAAATACACTGGTCGGCATGAAAATCGGCCCTGACACCATTCCTGCTGATTCTTATGTAAAATGACCTCCTGAATCCGAATATGACCCCCGTTTTTCCCCACCTATTTTTATCACTTTTCGATAATTTGGAGGGATGAAAAGGATTATTTTAGCCTTTACGTTTCTTCTGAGGGGCTAGAGAGGTGAAAAGTTCCAAAACATGAACATTTGTAGCAAGGAGGTAGATTTGGGGGGGGGGGGGATTTGCCCCCTTAAATTGTAAAAAAATCATAGCAGAAGCTATCGGGATGATTTTTACACTCGCGTGGCATAATTAAACAGTAAATAAATGCTCGATATTAATCACAACTCACACTCACGTACTGTAATTCACTTGGAAAAAGCCGGAATTAAAAAATTTCTACCGTTATACACAATTTAAACAACTTGGAAACACAGAATCCCCGCCTAGAGCACCGACAAGTTGGCTCTACGATCGCTAGAGATGTACTGAGGGAAGATAAGGATTACAGTGCAGGTCTATAGTGACAAGAGCAATGCAAGTTTAAACCTGTCAAAGCATGAAAATTCCTGGGCAAACCTGTGCGCGCGAGGTATTGAGAGCGCCAGCGTGGTACAGTGAATCTTCCGAACTGTTGCTATATATTTTTATTATTGTTGCTTTATATTTTTATTATTGTTGCTATATATTGTTGCTATATATTTTTATTGTTTGGGGGAGGATAAGGGGGGAAGGAAGCTGGAATATGTAGAAAATAAGTAAAAAAACTGCGAAAAAACGGAAAAAATTGATCATTTTTAATGATTTTTGTACAATTTACGGGGGCAAATCCCCCCCCAAATCTACCTCCTTGCTACAAATGTTCATGTTTTGGAACTTTTTACTTCTCTAGCCCCTCAAAAGAAATGTAAAGGCTAAAATAATAATTTTCATCCCTCCAAATTATCGAAAAGTGATAAAAATAGGTGGGGGGCCTCCCCCGAAAACGGTGGGTGATGGGGGAAAACAGAGGTCATATTCGGATTCAGAAGGTCATTTTACATAAGAATCAGCAGGAATGGTGTCAGAGCTCGAAAAAAAAATTTTTTTTGCAGACCAGTGATATCAGTAAACTTTCCTCTTATTATTTCAGACATAATCTAGTCGTTTCGTGAATGCTCAGTTTAATTTACTCAAGCTAAGTATCGTTAGCAGTAAAGCATCTTGTAAAGCTAGGAATTTGCAATGTAAGTAGGAAACGCAATTTCCATATTGCATCCCCGGTTCGATGCGCTCCCCCGAGTTTCCAAAGTTTTGATTAAGCATCGTTACAAACAAAAGAGGATAGACTTTTTTGTAAAAAAAACGGTAACATGTTTTTTTAGTTTCTTAAAGCTGACTTTAACATTAAAAAGGCGTTCGCATCCAGATACCGAGCCGGTCGGACGCGCCGAGCAAAAATTGAAAATGCGAAGCCGACATGTGGTTAGATTTCTATCCTCTAGCATCATTTCGGCCACTTCCTTTTTAATATTCTAATTACCTACATTCCCTTCTAGTGAACCTCATCCTGGTAACTGCACCTATATTTTACTCTTCCAATCCCTCGGAAAATTTTAAAATCAGTTGACACTCTAATTAATCATTTTATCATTAAAACAAAATCCAATATTGTTTCATCAAGTGAATAATGAGAACCAAATTGAAGACCAATATTTCCTATTACCATTACCTATAATATTTATTCTTATATTTATTTATTACTTGAAACGGTTTAATCAAAATTATAATCATGATATAATAATATTTGAGACTGGTCAAAAAGGTCTACTTGCTAAGGCCATTAATTGAAGAGAAGAAGAAGAAGAACATTAAATAAAATAATATTACAGATATATCGAGAAAAGTTATTTATTTGTTGATTTTTTACAGACACAGAATTTTTCTGTATACAGCATAAGCATACGCTGTACATTATCCGACATTTGTTGCTTTTTTTAACCTGTTTAATTTGAAGCTTTGAACGAGTATTTTCCACTCCCAGATTAAGCATGAAGTAAAATTTCGAGTTTAGAAAAGCCTGAACACTGACTAATGTTTAAAGTGCATTTGTGGCCAATAAAATTCTAATCGGTGTATGTATTATGGATAATAAAAAGAATATGGCTCTTGATTTTCTTTGTTTATGTTATGAGGAATACATTTGGCTCTTCTGTCTTAAATGTTTACCGACCACTAGACTACACTAATAAGGTTTAAGAAGTCCGAAACGCGTCAGCGTAACACATGATAAGTGTTTTAGACAGATTTAATTGATCTTAACTCCCAAACGTAACTCTACGAAATTTATAAAAAATAGCTACGGCATTTGATCATGTTGTGTCTTGATTGAAGTCTTTCAAGTTTTAGTATATTTATCGCGTTTTTTTTTTTGATGTACTCAAGATCGGTGGTTTCTGAAAATAAATATCGCGAATGAAGAGCGCGACAGGATTCGTCTGTGGCCTCGTTACGATTTTTATAAATACCCAAATAAATCATACACATTCTCCAACGTGTATGACGAGCTTATTATTAGCAAAGAATGCCAGCGATTTCCTTCGGGGATTTATTCTGGCTTCATTAAACCAGACACGCACGCGGAATTCAATTGTAACAATCAGATATTTATAATTTGAAATAAAACAATACAGCTGGAAGGGTTTCTCTTTTATTGATGAACAGTGCAACATATTTCACCACACAGTGGCTTTATCAGGCAGATGAATACGAAAAATGTATAGAATTTTAAATATAATTCGAAATGGGCCCTGATAAAACGGTTTTACTACTTATTTTTTTTTATTTACAATCTACAAACAATGACTCTCCAAAGACAAATTGTTGATAGCCTATTATTAGAGTTTTTTTTGAAATATCATAAAATAATAATTGTATTATTTATGTATTTGTGAACCTTTGCAAACATAGATTATTTTATAGATAAGACAGTTTTTAGAGTATTTTTTAATTCCTCTAACTTTTCTTAATGAGTCGAATAATGTTTTGTAACGTTAAAATAACGTCAATTAATGTTTCAATAATCTAAATACACAATAAGTCAGATTTTATTAAAAAAATATATCAGTACAACACACAAACTCTAGATAACTTTGAGCAACTGTTATTTTGCTAATAGTCAATAAATTTTATATTTTACAACGTTACAACAACTCTAAACATTTTTGCTAAATCTGTCGTTTCTTGATTTTTGATTTTTTTTTTTTTTTTCTTTAATTGTAAACACAAATTTTCTGCAGCTTAAAATACAGTTAGCGCGTATATGTTAAATCTTATGATATTCGTTGTTTTATAAAAGAGTTCGATTTGCAGTTTTAAACGAGTGTGTGTCACTGAAATTTTGTGAAGTATACAATATGCTACTAAAGCAGTACGCTAAAGACGTGTATTTTGGACTTCAGTTAAAACCAGTGTTTTATACGCGTGGCGCATGAAGTAAAATTTCGAGTTTAGAAAAGCCTGAATTTGGATTTGCACGCTTCGCGTCTAAATCTAAACCTTCAGGCTTTTCTAAACTCGAAATTTTACTTCATGCTTAATCTATCGGGTGATAAACAATGATTGTAGACAGGTTAAATTTCCCGCCAAAAAATGTTGGTACAACTGATTATATGAAAAGAAAATCCCCTAGATTGCTTTTTCATTGGCGTAGCAAACATTTTTTCCCAAAATAAATTAAATATTTAATCATAACTATATATAAAATTTTTACAATTTTAATTAAATATACAAAGTAAATTGAAGTAAGTTAAGGTTTTGTGTATTTTTAATAAACGTAGAGTTAGCATCCCTAATTTTATAATAAATGTTGAAAATGATGGCCTTCATTTTCTAGGCAAATGTTAACTCTACGTTTTTTATTTTGAAATACTCGTTGAAGCTCCTCTGGATTTATGTTCCTTATCTCTTCTTCAAGTGCTGCTTTAAGCTCGTTTAGGGTATGCATTTGATTTTTAAAAACCTTATTTTTTAAATGCCCGAATAAATAAAAATTGCACGGAGTGAGGTCTGGCGAACGTGGTGGCCATAATCCGTCGCTTACCAAGCGATCATCGTAAAATTCCCTCAAGTAATTTAATGTCGCCAACGCAGCATGAGGAGTGGCTCCATCTTGCTGAAAATAACCCATTATCTGTTCGTCATCATGCAATTGATTCAAAAATTCATCTAGAATGAGTGTTCGGTAGCGCTCCGCATTGATTATTTCGTTGAAAAATATTGGGCCAATTATCCGACGTCTCGAAATTGCTACCCAATCACCAATTTGTTGTGGATGTAAATCCGTTTCAATAAAAGTATGAGGATTTTCTGTAGCCCACGTACGATAGTTTTGGCTGTTCACATATCCTGACAAGTGAAACCACGCCTCGTCAGTAAAAAAGGTCCTGTCCAACATACCATTATCATTTAAATTCTGATTAAACCAATTGCAATAATCAATTTTTTTTTGGAAATCAAGTGGCTGAAGTTGTTGAACTACCGATACCTTATACGGGTGCAAATGCAGAATTTTTGTTGCGGCTTTTATGCAACTCCCATACGATACTCCTGTAAAAGGATTAAACATTAAAATTTGTGCGCACCTTAAAATTAAGAACACACCCGTTTGAGCTGAAAGTTTTCTTAAAGATTTTGTTGGGCTTTGTTCAAGTCGTTGTTGAATGTCGCCAACAACCTCTTCTGTTAAGATAGGCAGTCTTCCAGCTGACTTGCCCTTACAGATACAATTCTTTCCCTCAAAACGGTCAACAATGCGGGTTTTTTGCGAGGAAAATGTTTTGTAAGGAATGTGGACATCGGGGAAGGCTTGAATAAATTGATTCAGACACGATTGTAATGAGTAAGTCCTTGTGCCATCTTCATTCATAGTTCCACTTCGATAATGAGCCTTCAGGATGAAAGCATCATGCTGTGGTGCAAACATCATGGTAAACACAAGCAACTTCTCTTAAAATCTGTAAATTTAGGATTAAACTTAAATTTTCTAATTTTATAACCTTAAAAACAGCAAATCACTTACCACAAAACAAAGACTTATACAACGTAGTCCTGATAAGAACTGATGTCTATGAAACAGAATGAAAAATAACTTAATTCGAAGAATGAATTAACACAATGGCAAAATACGACGCACGACGCTGCTAATGTCAAATCGAGTTACTGTTTATTAATTTTTCCTTGGCATGAACTTGGAGCGATCAAATTGCCCAGATTTTTCGGCGGGAAATTTAACTTGTCTACAATCATTGTTGATCACTTTTTAGTAGTGTAACACTCGATTTAAGCTTCAAATTAAACTGTTTAGAAAACTAACAGCGTACAGGAGCAAAAAAATAGAAATTCCTGACAGAATCAAACGGCCTGTTTTTCACAAAAAAATGTGTTGTAATTATGCTGTTTTAACTTCAATTCGTTCATTGCCACTTACGTTATATAAATGATCAATGACAACAAAAAGACACATTAACAAAATGTAAATTCTAGGGTTTCAATTTTTTGCTCCAAATTGTTTATGAATACTTAAAAGAAAAATTCCCTGTATAATTTAAGTTAGTCAACATTGAACATCTAAAATGTTTTTCAAGTTTTAAAATTAATGAAAATATCTTGAAAAAATAGAAGAGGTAAGAATAGTATGCTCTCATTATTTGCAAAATTAAAAATCAAGCTCAGGCGAGAGTTTTTATAAATATTAATGTTTAAACCAGCAAAAAATCTCTCGAAATAACAGGCATTACATATTTATGGCCTTTTAATTTACATGAGACCATTTTTCTTCTCCTCGCTCGTCAGGCATCGCGTTTCAGGTGAAAAAAAGAGATAAATGATGATGTCCATCATCAACATACGTGACTCCATTTCAGAGCAACGCTCTCTTGTCAATTATTCGGAATTGATAACCACCAACGAGCGCAGAAATGTTTTACTGAAACTGATACTGAAAAAATGGCAAAACTCTTGCAGGGAAATGGTGAAATAGAATAGGAAAAACATCTAATATATTTCTTCAATTAAATGATTTCTATGAATACTGTTAACGCCTTTTATTTTATTTATGTTTGCCTTAAGTAAAAGAACATTGATAACTAAGGCTTAGACTATACCGGGTATTCGATAAAAAAACGCCTAACGCCATAACTCTTAGTTATTCACCGATTTGAATGAACTAAAAAAACAAAGTTAATGGCTGTTTCAATACTATAAATTGGCAGTAATTATATATTATTTCAAAATTAACTTCTTTGTCAAATAGTAGTCCACTTTAAATTTTTAAATGGCTGCATATACTTTTCTCATTTTATTATATTAGACATTGTTTTTCTAAATCCAATTATGCCCAATATGTTGATTTTAATTAAATATTTATGCCAAACAAATATAATAAATCTTTCTCACGTGATTTTTTGCCTATAAATATAGCGTGCCTTAAAAAAAAATTAATACTGTTTAAATTGTTTATTGGTTTGCATTCAATATATGTGGTCCGTTAACTAATTTATTTTACATTCACAGTTTGTTATTATTTTAAATGCAACTGTAATATTTAATAAATACTTGTTTTGTTATAAATATACATAATGTATAAGCTGTAAATTTTTAGTCATTCGTCGATCTTATAAAAGAGATTAAATTAAAGTTCAAACGAGTGTTTCCACTCCCAGATTAAGCATGAAGTAAAATTTCGAGTTTAGAAAAGCCCTAAAATTTGGTTTGGTCGCGTAGCGCGTAGCGCTACGCGACCAAACCAAATTTTTAGGCTTTTCTAAACTCGAAATTTTACTTCATGCGCCACGCGTATTAAACACTGAAATATTATAAAGTTAGGAATACACAATGAGTAATAATCGAAATATTCAAATAACAAACATTTTTCTTAATACATTCTCAAGTTAGATCAAATAATACAATGTATCAAATTAAGTTATTTAATTTAGTATTAAAAAATTATATAATAATGTTGCGTTATTGCATGAATGGTGCTTAATGAGTTAAATTTATACTGGCACTACTTATTAATTCTATTCTATTATTATTTGTAATGTAGGTACTTATTTGTTGGGTCGTTCTTATTCATGTTTTACATAACCTCACAATAAATTACATTTGACATTATTTTTACAAGGCACACTAGTTATATATTTTTTTAAATAGAATCTAAATAGAAGATTTATTTTAATTTTTTTTTTGACAAAAATATTGAACAAAAAACAAGAAATTGGTCATTACTGGATTCAAGAAATTATGTCTCAAATTATGTATATTTATCGAACACCCGGTATGTAAATTGCATATTTCTTATTAATTATATGCTCAATGCACATTTGTTATTAACAGGTATATTAACAAGATTGTAAGTTTTTTTATGCATATTTAATGTTTGGCTTATTTTAATCAGAAACAATTAGATATGCATAGAAAACTTACAATTTTGTTGATATACCTATATTATTCTATGCATTTCTAATGGTTTGTGATTGAAATAAGCCAAACATTAGATATGCATAAAAAACTTACAATTTTGTTAATATACCTGTTAATAACAAATATGCATTGTGCATATAATCTAGGATATATTATAAAAAGTATTTAGAATTTTGTTTAAAGCCTAATAATTGATGAATATAATTAAAGAACTGTAGGATATATTTATTTTTTTGTATTTTTTAAAAGAATATTACGGTAAATACTTCGTTCGTTTCACTCTTGATGAAACGAAATTATAATGTTATTTAATCTGCTGTTATTTAATCTGCCCTCTGCTATTTAATATTTGTATTAATGATTTATTTGCTTATAAAAACAATCCGAATTTTGAAATTATTAACTACGCAGACGATACAAATATCGTAATCAAAGGTAGTGACATGACGAACCTATGCCAAAACGGGACGGATGCGCTGCAATTAATTTTCAAATGGTTTGATGATAACGGCTTAGCTATAAATAAAAGTAAGACAAATTGCATTCTATTTAAAAATAACGAAGCTCTTGCCACGCCGTCAAATTTGAGGTTTGGTGATTGTACATTAAATGTAACCAATTCTGCGAAATTTTTAGGCATCTACATAGATGACAAATTAAAATGGAATGATCAAATAACTCATGTTTATAAAAAGCTAAGCAGAGCAAGCTTTATGATCCGGTCCTTAAAATTAACTGTTGGTTTTGACATTTTAAAAATGACATACCACGCGAACTTTGAAAGCCATATTAGATATGGAATAATACATTGGGGGAGCTCCACACAGCTTAATAAAATTTTCATTCTCCAAAAGCGTACACTTAGAGCGATGTTAGGGCTTAAAACAACTGTTTCATGCAGAACATTGTTTTCTGAAAATGGTATACTCACAGTAACTGCAATCAATATATATACTAGAAAGTCTACTATTCGTTTGGAAACAACAGCATCTATTTTTGAAAAACAAAAGTTCACACGAGCACGATAATCGACACAAACAAAATTTTGTATACCCTATAAGTATACTTTCACTGAAAAAAGTCCCGATTATAGGTGTATGAAATTTTATAATTTTTTGCCGTCTAACCTAAAAATGGAGAATAGGATCAATAATTTCAAGAATAGACTAATTAATGTGCTATTGTTAATGGAACCATATAATTTGGAAGAATTCTTTCATTATAAAATTATATAACATTGCTATACATACGTGTTTCCCTTGACGCAAATTCCTATATTAAGTATATGTTTATTTTCTTTCTTATATATATTTTTAAAGGAATAAAGATTGTTTATTATTATTATTATTAATTTGAAATTAAAACACTTGTTTGGTTTCATATTATGTCTGTTCATAAACTAGTGCAGCACTTTTTACACTTTTTGTACTTAATCTCTTCGTTGCATGAACTGGATACCTTGTAAATGTGAAGTTACACTAACTTTAACTTTGACGTTATAAACTTGAACTCAGTTCAACTTAGTGCAGTACAAACGAACAAACCTATTGTTGTATTCAGATTTCAGACACGTGTTGCGGTCAATATCGACCATTCTCAAAGAAGTTACAAAAATAACCAATTGTTATTTTTGTAATTCCTTTGAGAATGTTCGTTATTGACCGAAACACGCGTCAAGAAACTGAATACAACAGTACAAGTGTTTTAATTTAAAATTACCTAAAAACCTGATAATTGAGGATTATTTTGTAATTGTTTTTCTTTAATTTAATTAAAATCCATGAAGTAGAAAATGTAAGGTCTAAAATAAAATCTGTATTATTGATAAATCTAATAAGTTAGGATGATGTTTACTTGATCTTGTGGAAGAATTTAATTTTAATTAAAAACATAATATTCTGTTATTTTATTGCATAATAACCCCCGTTTTTCACTTGATCCTCACGATGAAATTTATTTTTATTAAAATTTTTAAATAATACACGTTATTTTTTCATTTTATCGCCGAGAACAATTTTATTTTAATTAGGAAACTCGTATAATCCCTTCAATGAAATTGCGGTTTTATAATGCTGGCGAAAAGGGCGCGAACGGACGGCGCCGCTTAAATGTAACCGGAAACTGTCCCGGAAAATATCATTTCAGACAAAATTTAATTTGGGATTCCCTTGATGTGCAGTGGGATGGACACGTTCACCGCGTTTTGGACGGCGCAAACAAATTCGAACTGAAAACGTGAAAAGAGGCGACAGTTTGAAAATTTATTAGTTTTATTTATTCATTGAAAGAAATATAAAAAAAGAGTATCTTTAAAATAGTTACAATGAAAAAACTGTTTTTATTCCTTACTTCACTTTTATAATAAAATAAATAAAAGTGAAGTAAGGAATAAAAACAGTTTTTTCATTGTGATTAAATACTCCACATAACTCAAATCAAACAATTAGTGTTTAAAATAGTTATTTACAAAACTAGTGCGGTAAAACAATTTTCCCGAGTGAACGCATTTTTGAAGCACGAGCGACGAAGGAGTATTCGGATTAAAAAAAGAAGAGAAAACGAAAATGAAACGATTTTTCGAAAACAGTGGCGCGGGGCTTTTAGAAGCGCGGTGCCCTGTGCGGTCGCACCGTTCGCACCGCCCTCCAGCCGGCCCTGCATACTTATAAAAATATGTATTTTGAATAGAATAGAAGTTCAAACAAGATAAATTCAAATTCAAAACTATTTGAATTCGAGAAAATAAGCTTACGCTTCTTATAGTTTGCACACTTTAAACATCATATTAAGAATAGAAGATGTTTCAAATGATATTTATTGTATTAGTAGTCTTATTAATCAAAACGTTTTGTTTACAGTTCATACGAACAAATTACACAAGTTTATATATTATGTATTTATAATTAGCACGAATTACAACAATGATAGTCGGTCTGATGATAAAGATAGTAGTAGTAAGAGCATATCGAATCCTCTTACAAGCATACAAATTTAGCAGTAAATTGAAATGACAAAATAATCTTGTATGTAAGCACGTTAATATATTCTTACAACCATGAGAGTTTATCCATTTGTAAATCTACTACTGTATTTTAATAAATCAAATCGCGAGCGAATAAAACGTTTTGTGAATAAATATTTTCCGAACACGCACGACCACGCTTTCCCATCACCATCAATAAATAGCGCGACATTTTTTTTTTATTTGTATATAAGAGGTAAACATTCTAAATTCCCGTGTAAGCTCGTATCGTATTTCATCTTTGAAAGAAGCATTTGCATAACAAGCTCACTACACGCTATTCCACACCTATTTACGACTCGTCGGTTTCTTTGCTCGACAATCTCGAATGCATATCGTTACAACATAATGTTTTAACAATGGGAAAAATCGGATGTTAGAAATGTAAAATATCTATATGGAGAATATGGGCAGTTTATACATAAAAGGATTTGCTTAATTGATGTGGAATCTGTGAAAATAATCAAACATTGAATAACATTTAAAGTTCATGATAAAATTAAATCTAATTTTATTTATAATCATAAATTAATTCCATTAAAAAATATGACATTAAAATGAAAAATCATTAAATTTGAAGGAAATAATGATTACATTATATTAGAATTTTATTTAAAATCATGAACAATTTTGGACCCGATCAAAACATCCACACAGTCTTTCTGAAAAATGCCTAGAAATATAATTTCAAAAAGCGGAGTTCAAAATAGATTTTTTAGCAAAGTAGGCTTTGAAAACAAAACCAGCACGATTGGTTTTGAAGAAAATATTTACAATTCGCGTAACAATAAAAATTGTGTGCTTAAAACTGTTTTTAATGCAAATTGAATTTTTCAATGGAAAAACTGGGAATATTACAGGTATTTAAATTTTTAAAAGTTAAAAAGTTAAAAGTCACATGTTATGTTGTAAATCAACTTTTAATTTGTAGGTTATGTGAAATGGAATATGACAGTAATATGACGATTCAATTAACTAATAATATAGATAATTCATTTAACAAAAATTACGATTACAAATATAATAATAATGTCTCATCATGTAAATGCTCCTTGCTCAAAAATATCTGTCTTCTTCATTATCTGCCCATTTACATGTTCAAGTTTTGAAGAAGTTCTACATACAAGGAATATTTTTACTTTCCCCCGTATGTAATACAAAGGGAAAGTATTGTTTTCGTGAACATTTTCGAATCAAAAATTTTAGCGGAAATATCCGTTTTGAGGTCCCCAGAGTCGAATAAGACCATTTTTGAAAAATGTCTGTCTGTCTGTCTGTGTGTGTGTCTGTGTGCGCTGTACCGCAAAAACCGCTAAAGATATCGAGATGAAACTTAAAACATAAGCTTTTTGTCACAATCGGAAGAACTGAAAAGCTTTTGGTGAAAATCGGAAAACCGGAAGTGGTACTTTACTCGTAGCGTTTTTCAGTTTTTTCTGATTTTTTCAATAATTGTTCATCAAACAAAAAATTCTTTCAAATAAAAGTTGTAGATAATAACAAAATAAAGATATATTGTTTATTTACTTTTTGTCATAGCACTCTTAGTTTTTGAGATATTTTAAAAGTTGTTTGTTTTATCTAGTTATTGATGTGTGACAGTGTATGTGTCGATACAATTAAAAAATGTTTCAAATAAAAGTTGTAGGAAATAAAAAACTAATGATTTTTTGTAAACTCACTTTTTGTCATAGCACTCTTAGTTTTTAAGATATTTAATAAATAGTGTTTTTTATCTAGTCATTGATTTTTGTCAGTGTGTGTGTGTTGATACAATTGGAAAATGTTTCAAATAAAAGTTGTAGGTAATAAAATATTAAAGATTTTTTGTTTCTTCATTTTTGGTCATAGCACTCTTAGTTTTTGAGATAATAATAATAATTATAATAATAATTTATTTCCCAACAGAAATACACATTTCAAATTACAGGGAAAAATATACAAAATTCTAGCAGAAAATTATTACATATACAATATTTAATTCAGTTAAACAATACTTAACGATATCTGACATAGTGACTAAATTAATACAGCGGACATTTGGTTAATAAATTGTTTACGACTACAACAAAAGATATCAGCAACGTTTTGAGAGTTATTATAATTGCGCATCATTGTATTGAGAGGGGAGTTGTAATATACATTACTATGACTTCTATTACATACAAATTGTACGCTATTTCTACTACAAATCCTAGGTGTAAAAAAATTTAACTGAGCGAGTATACCGGGAGCATTTATATTGTTGTGAGGCAAATTGTAGAGAGTGGTTAATGAAGCGATCTTGCGTCGTGCAGATAAAGATTTTAAGTTAAACATAGCCAACAAGTCTTCATATCTAATAAATTCGTCAGGGTATACAGAATGTACTACAAAATACAGATACCTTACAAATATTTTTTGAACATGTTCTATAGATTTGATATGGCAATCATAGAACGGAGACCACACTAACGAGCAATACTCTAACTTCGGTCGCACATACGACGTATACAACTTCATAATGGTTCTGGTGTTTTTGAAAGGCTTTGATATTCTACGTACAAAACCCAACATTCTCATAGCCGAGTTCACTAGTTTTGTGTAGTGGGGAACAAAAGACAGATCTTTATCTAGTAAGACACCTAAGTCTTTTATTTCCGTAACACGTTCCAGCAAGATGTTATTTAAGGAGTAATCATAGAATAGAGGGCTACTTAATCTGCAAAATGAAATACATTTACATTTTTTTATGTTTAAATATAATCTATTTTCCAAGCTCCATTGCTGAATAAGCTCTAAATCAGATTGCAGTGTCAAACAATCCTCCATCGATTTAATTTCTCTGTATATTTTGATGTCATCGGCGTATACAAGAATGTTGGATTTTATGTTGTCGACGACGTCATTAATAAATAACAAAAAAAGCAATGGCCCCAGATTTGATCCTTGAGGGACCTCACTGTTTGGATAGAAAGATGCGGACCTATGGTTCATATATTCAACATAGTTCCCTCTGTCAGATAAATACGCACATAATAAATTAATTAGAGGAGTACTGAATCCCCATCTCTTTAGTTTATATATTAGTATATTATGATTTATAGAGTCAAATGCTTTTCGAAAATCGGTGTATAAGACGTCTACTTGTATACGCTTATCCATATGATGAGATGTAAATTCAGTTATGGTTAATAAATTGGTACACGCAGACTTCTTCATCATAAAACCATGATGCTTGGTGGTAATATGTGTTTCAACGTAATTATACAATTTATTTGCAATAATTGTCTCGAATAGTTTCGCAAAGTTATTTATAATTGAGATGGGGCGGTAATTTTGTATGTCTTGCTTGTTATCTGACTTAAAGACTGGTGTTATTCGAGATATTTTCCATTGTTTAGGGAATTTTGATGTTTTTAAAATTATGTTAAATATATGAACCAACGGAATTACCAACACATGAATACAGTCCCGTACTATAAACGATGGAATGTTATCGGAACCAGCTGTAAAATTATTACTTAATTTTTTTCCCGCCCTAAGGATGTCATCGGCTGTAATTTCGTTGATATGAATTGAAATATTGTGATCGAAACTTGCATTAAGATTTGCGCCGTTATTTTGACAGTCAGTATATCAGATATTCAATAAATAGTGTTTTTTATCTAGTCATTGGTTTGTGTCAGTATGTGTTGATCCAATTGAAAAATGTTTCAAATAAAAGTTGTAGTTATCAAAAAGTTGAAGACATTTTGAAAATAATAATGCTACAAATATTTTAAAAGTGATTTAATACGCAATTTACGGGGGAAAGTACTATGATGGACACATCACCATTTTTATTAATAATAATTATAATAATAATAACCAGCTTTATTTCTAGAAATGTTAACAAAAATGAATTACAGTTCTGAGAACATAAGTGAAATTGTGTCAAAAGAAGGGATATACAACCGTATTAAAAACAACTTAAACTAATGATTCTACTTAATAATATCTATCGCAAAAAACTCATTAATACTATATAGTTCCGCGTTTAACAATAAATTATACACATTAGGTATACTGTTGCGATTTTCTAATGTAAATGTTCAGACATTCGTGATCTTATTAAAAAAAATCAATTTGAAGACACTAACGAGTGTTTTCAATCCCAGACTAAGCATGAAGTAAAATTTCGAGTTTAGAAAAGCCTGAAAATTTGGCTTGGTCGCGTAGCGCAGCGAAGCGACCAAGCCAAATTAGGCTTTTCTAAACTCGAAATTTTACTTCATGCGCCACGCGTATTAAACACTGATTTAAAGTGAAGTTCAAAATATACTGCTAAGTTTTAATCACATGTTTATTAATTTTACAAATATTTATATGGAATATGTGCAACTACACTTAAAAGAAAAAAATCTTGTATGTGTTGTAAAGTTGCAAGTTGTAGAGTTCTCTATCTTAAAACTGTCTGCATCGTGACAATTTATTCGACAAATTATGATTTATTTGTCACATTATTAATCATTTACCAACATCTCAAAATTTGATGTTTAAAATACCCTACTGTAAAAGCAGGACTGCAACTGTTCGCAGTAAACACCCCCTAAGTTTTCTTGTTTTATATCATGATTGAAAACAGTAATCATAAATAAATCATTTGAAATAAATCGACGAATCGACAAATTCGTTCCGTGTGTGAAAATTGTTAATAACACAAACGTCCGATGAATTATGCAAATACGTTTCATGCAAGCAATTAATTTATGCGAGCGCGCGTATCGGGTTTTATGAATAATTCCCGATCGAATTTCGAGCGATAATAATTATTTTGTAATTGCGACAAACCGCTTTATTTATTCTAATCCCATTCCCCGGGCGCTCGATTCGAAACGACTCGAATCTCCAATTAACGATCAAATATTAATTACAAAGTTTCCCTATTAAATTATAGTGGATTAAAATAGATTCAAGAAATTGAAACAAAACAGAAAGGAATACATTTAACAAGTAGAATAAGCGATTATATTTTTATTTGTGCAAACTTTCGGTAACCTCACCCATTAAGCGAAATTGATGCAATAATGCAACATTAATGAATAAAATTTGAATCCAATTTCCTTCCAAACCTCTGTCTCTCTTGTGTATACCATCCGCGGTCCATTCTTTCCACTGTGATGTTGTCACATGAAAGCCGTCTCTAAGGACCCAGCTGACGTGAAAAATTGTTATTCTTGTCTTACCCTAATACAGATTCAAAATTAAAAATCACAGCAAATAAATAAAAACATCTAATCGAAAATTAAATTAACAAAATGGGAAATAAAAACAAAGACCAACCATCACTTAAAGAAATAATGGATGAAATAAAAATACTAAAAAATTCTCTTGAGTTCCAAAACGAAATATTCGAAGAAATAAGAAAAGAAAATAAAATTCTAAAAGATTTATTAGAAAAAAGCAACAAACAAAACAAAATGCTCGAAGAACGTTTAAAAATTGTTGAACAACAATTTGAAAAAGCAGAAAAAGAAAAAAAAACAATATCATAATCGTAGGAGTAGAAAAACAAAGAAATGAAAAACTAGAAGAGACAACCACAAAAATATTTAAAGCACTAAATATGAAAGTAGATACAAACGATATAATCAAGGTAAATAGAAAAGATGAAACAAGTGATAAAAGCCCAATAATAGTTCAACTTAAAACGAACGAACTAAAAAACAATATTCTCAATGCCCGCAAAACCATCGGCTCTATTACCACAAAAGAATGTAACTTGAGAGGAAATGATAATGATATCTACTTGAACGAACAACTTACGCCCATAAAAAATACACTATTTTATAAAGCTAGATTGCTTAAAAAAGAATACAATTACAAACATCTTTAGAGCAGGGATGGTAACATATACATAAAGAAAACAGATACAAACAAGAAAATTAAAATAAGTACCCACTTCGACTTAGACCAAATAAATTAAAACAAAAATAAAAAATTATAACAACAAAAAATGTAATTAAAAAAATGGCCCGCATATACCTACATAATGTACGAAGCCTAAAAAACAAATTCCACGAAATTGAAGTAATTCCCTCAACACATAATACTCCTGAAATATTAGCGTTTACCGAAACATGGCTCACGCCCACCGACGAACACCTTTATAAAATAGAAAACTACACTGCAGTGTATAATTCAAGAGAAACCAAAGGAGGAGGAGGAATCGCGTTTTTCATACGAAAAGACATCAAATTCAAGACTCTAAACAAACTAACCATAAAGAAAATACAACTATTAACAATACAATTACAAGAAAACAACTTAACAATAACGTTAATCTATAAACTCCCCCAAGTCACCCCAACAGAACTGAAACAAGTATTAAAAAACAATGTTATAAATAGAAAAAAACCACACATAATAGTAGGAGACGTCAACATAAACCTTTTAGAAAACAACAACATTCTAAAATATTACAAAAATTTGCTTAAATAAAACACTTATAAAATAGTTAACAAAATAACAAAACAAGCATACACACGGATAAACACAAACGGCAAAAACTCTAAATTAGACCATATAATAACAAACAGAACAGAAATTATAAAACAAGTTGACATAGAAATAACAAGTATATCAGATCACTGTGCAATCATAACAAAACTTGAAGAAAATATAAAAGATAAACCGAAATACAAGTTATTCGAAACCAAAAAAATAGACCATGATAAAATTAGCAACGAAATAAATAAATTAGAAATAGACAAAATAAACAAATTTGAACAACTGTCAAAATAACTACAGAACATAATAGAAAAAAATGAAACGATCGTTAAAATAAAAAGAGGTACTAAAAATCCTTGGGTAACAAAGGAAATAATAAAGCAAATACGACAAAGAAACCGGCAAATAAAATATCTAAAAAATCCTACAAATACAATCTTAAAAGAAAACTACGTAAATCAGAAATCAACAACAACGAAATTAATAAAAAACACTAAAATAAAATATTACAAAAATGTATACGACAAAAACAAAACTGACCAATCAAAACTATGGAATAAACACACAAATTAAAACAGATCAAAAGAAGGAGAACTACATAGAAGCAATAAATAAAAGTGACGGTACACAAACCAATGACAACGAAGAGATAGCAAATGAATTAAATACATATTTCACAAGTGTTGGAAAAACACTAGCAGAACTACAAATGCAATGCTCAAATGATAAACATGAAACGACAACAACAAAAAAATCATATAAGAACATGAGTTTTAAATATACGACCAACGAAGAAATAAACAAAATAATAACCGAACAAGAAGACAACAAAACACCTGGATTCGAGAAAATAAGAAACACGATAGTAAAAGAGAACAAGAAAATATTAGTTCCAATACTTGTTAAACTTATTAATAATGTAATAAATGAAGGAATATAACCCAACTATCTAAAGAAAACAATTATTAAACCCATCTACAAAAAAGGCGACAAATCACATCCTGAAAACTACAGACCAATAGCACTACTATCAACGCTAAATAAAATATTGGAAAAAGTTATTCAAACCCAAATAAGTGAACACCTCAAAGAAGAAAAAATAATAGATAAATACCAATACGCGTTTCAGAAAAAATCCGGCACAACATCGGCTGTGAACGACTTAATTCACTACATAAAAACAAACCTAGAAATCAAAAATAAAGTAGTTGGATTATTCATTGATATGAAGAAAGCGTTTGATACGATATCAAAAGAAAAACTACATGCAAAACTGAAAGCAATAGGCATAATTAATAAAGAATCAAACCTAATAGAAACATATCTGAAAAAAAGACCTCAAATAACAAGAACTAATGATTTAGATAGTAAACCAGCAGAAGCTGATTACGGAATTCCACAAGGAGGAAACTTACCACCCATACTCTACATAATATACACAAACGACCTCTTCGAACAACAATTAAATGGGAAAATGTTTGCTTATGCAGACGATACATGTTTAATATACAGCGAAAATTCACACGATACGATACAAACGCAAATAATATCAGATATAAAAAAACTGGAAAAATGTTATTTCAACAACTTACTAACAATCAACGAAACAAAAACTGAATTCATGATTTTTAAAAACATAGATAACACAAAACTAACTATAAAAGTTAAAGGAACGCCAATACAACAAATCACAAAAGTAAAATATCTAGGACTTACAATACAAGAAAATTTAAAATGGGATGAACACATAAAACATTTAATTAGTACAAACACGAAAACGATATATGGATTATCAAAGATAAGAAACTACATCCCAGAAAACTGTAGAAAATAAATATATAATTCAATGTTTACTTCAAAAAATACGTATCTGAACAATATATGGGGTGACACAACGAAGAAAAATTTGAATAAACTACAAATACAACCAAATAAAATACTAAAAATAATTTATAAATTGGACAGAAGAACTAACACGGAACAACTATATAAACAAACACAAGAATTAAATATATCCAACATGATAAAATCAAGTAATTTATTGTTACTTTATAAAATCAAAAACAATCAAATAAAAACAAACATGGATATAAAACTAAACAAACAAATTCACCAATACCAAACGAAAAGAAAATCAGACATAAGAACACAAAAATTCACATCTAATAATACATCAATAACACTGATGTCAGAAACTATAAAACAATTTAATAAACTTGACAAAAACATAAAAGAACTAAATTATACAACATATAAATTAAAAATTAAGAACATAATACTAAACAACAAAATAAAATAAGTAAATATATCGGAGCAGAAAATGTACAAAACATATATCCCTCGATACCAGTAGCCGGAGATGGGAACAATCACCCAACGATCCCGCGGCTAAGAAGTAGGGAAGGAAAAAAGAAAAATTTCAATTTTTACAATACCATTTATTATAAATATAGTATTATTGTAATGAATGTTTGTAAATATTTGTAAATAAAGAATATTGTACTTTAAAAAAAAATTGTATAAAAAAAACTATCTAGTTTTTTTGTGGTTATTTATGAATTGCCATGTAAAAACTTTTTTTAAAAAAATACAATTTATAGATCCCAATTGATAAAATAAATTATTATTTTAATTATAACTAACTATCCAATGTCTTGTTTTTCATGCCAATGCGTTTTAAAACAGATAATTAATTTTAAAGTGTTCTGCGTAAATTGTTTTCCAAGAGAAAATCAACACCTTTTACATAAATATTATTTCAATTCACATGTTTTCTAAACCTTCTAAAAAAAAAACAGGTATTATTTTTATGATAAACAAATCTATCTTTTTTGTCTTCTTTTAATAATAGCAGTATAATATTTTCCATTAATTATACTTTTATTTCAGTAAGATAATTTTGGGTTTCGCATATTGTTATTCGGTTATTCGATATCGCAGTATGAGGTCGACTAATTTGCCGTATCTTTATGGCCTTATAAAATAAAGTATTTATTGTTCGAACCACCAGCAGGTTGAGGTCGTTGAAAATGGTATAATTTTTACCTTAATTGCATTTATACACACCAATGAGAATAAATATTAAAGAAAGAACAGATAATCATTCAATATCTGAAATGTTGTAAACATAAAAACAATAATATTAACTGTAGAGAGTTCTACTTCATTATGCATCATTATTTACACAAATAAGACACCTAAACTATGTTTGTATAACTGAGATTTTTATTAGTTTGATAATGACAAGCTAAAGCTGTCGAAACTATATAGATAAGCCGTCAATAAAGTAAAGTAAAGGATAGTTACAATAAAAACATCAGTTATACAAACAAAGTTTAAGTGTCTGATTTGTATAAAAACAATAATTTATGTAATATACGAGAATTATAATTATTAAATGTCTTACATTTTGTCTCGTCATTTTTAATTAGTGTATGTTTTTTTTTATTTCAGAGATCTTACGAGCAACAATATTACAAGACTGGATGAGAATTCCTTAAAACCATATGAATATTTGGAAGAATTGTAAGTATTGTAGCCCCTGTTATAATATTAACTTCGTGCAGTGGCGGCCTTATATTAGAGGCGACCGGATAAAAGTGAACCGAACCCCGAAACATTGTGATAGAACACATTTCATTTAACTAGGCAAGAAATTGGAATACTTTTGTCCACATAAAACTAACAGTTCGTAAAAGCGACATGTTTAACTAATCAATAAATTGAAAATTGAAGAAATTCACAAAAAACTGTCATGATATATATAATTCAAAAAAAAAAACCTGAAAGGAACAAAATGTTCAAACTAACAATTATTTTGGAAATGCACGAATTAAAGAATTCAACATTCCTTTAATTAATGAAAATCTTGAAAAAATTCAAATTTTTTTAAAGTAACCGAAAATCTTTAAATTGAATGGAAATCTAGAAAATTTATAACAGTATCAATATTTTTAGAATCAACGTTTAACCCAGAGAATTCACGAAAACCGTAGAAATTGTAAACATTACGGAAATCTATAATATTCAAAAATCTTACAAAACTCTCAAAATATTGAAAATCTCATTACATTTTTATAAATTGATAAAAATCTTAAAATATTAAAAGTTTACTGAAAATTCAGGAAATTTACGAAAACTGCTAAGATGTCATAATTTGAATTTTACTTGAGATCAGTATTTTATACGCCTGGCGCATGAAGTAAAATTTCGAGCTGAGACTAATTTTTATGTAGACTCCTAGGCTACACAGTTTTTTACATATCAACAAAATTGGTATTATCCAGGGTAATAGAATGAAGAGGTGATACTATTTCTCGGTTTTTTTGACCAAACAAAATAGATTCAGTTTTAGAATTGTTTATTAAGAGAGAGTGCTTATAAACTCTAAATTTTACTTCATGCTTAATCTGGGAGTAAAAAAACACTCGTTTGAAGCTTCAAATTGAACTTAAAAAAAAACAACGAATATCTAAAGATTTACAGCATATACGCTGTAATTGGGATATGTATACTTAAAAGAAAAACTCCCTGTATATTATATTTTGTTAGAGATGACATTATGTATACTTGAAATATAACTGGACAATTGAGTCGCTTATTTCCAAAAACCCCTAAATCCATGGTTTTTAAATGGATTTAGGGGTTTTTGGAAATAGGTGACTCAATTGTCTGTTAGGAAAGAAGATGTATTATTATTATAGAATGAAGGGGTGATACTATTTCTCGGTTTTTTTGACCAAACAAAATAGATTCAGTTTTAGAATTATTTATTAAGAGAGAGTGCTTATAACATTTTGTAACCATTCTATTGAAACCAGAATTAATTTTAGCGCACGTTACAATAGTGTCCTTTTCCGCAAAAGTATACAACAATTGAGTATCATCTGCAAAAAGGTGGTAGTTATTTAAGTTAAGACTCAAAACAATTGCGAAGTATAAATTAAAAATAATAAAGGCCCCAAAATAGAGCCTTGTGTACACCTTGGTGAGTTTTTAGCTCATTCGACAAATTATTTTTCAAGCTTACGATTTGCGATCGGTTACTTAAGTATTCTTTGAAAAAACAAATGGATGTCTGATCGAAACCAATGTAAGACAATATAGCAAGCATAGTACTATAATTTAATGTATCAAAAGCTTTCGAAAAGTCCAGTATTATAAGTATTGTCAGGAGGCCTTGGTCATGGGAAATAATTATACTATCTGTGATGCCAGCCAGAGCTGTAGAGCAATTATATTTTTTACGGAAACCAGATTGTGTATCAGGTATGAGTGGCGACCTAGATATCATTTCATTTGAGGTTCAATTACTTTTTTCAAAACTTTAGATAGAGTTTAAACTGATCTTTGTGAAAAACGACGAATGCCTTCAAATTTATCGGTGATATGTATATTTAAAAAAATCCCTGAATATCAAAACTTACAACTTTAAATACGAATTCCATCTGAAGATTTATTTTAAAATACACACAAAAAAAACTGTCCATAATCTGAGTCTTACTACTTGCATATTACATTCACAATATGTATTTGAAATTATTAACTAAATTTCTTGCACTTTGAAACGTATATTCATAAAAGTGGATAGATTTTTATCCCTTTACAAACACAATCAGAACATCTTTCGCACGCACTCACTTAAACACCCCAAGCTGCCGGATGACCTTAATCCTCCAGTTTGTACCTAACATAACAATAACAATCAACTCTCCCCTCTTGAGAAAAAATCCTCCCCCACCCCAGGACCGTGGGGTTGGTAAAAAAAACTCGCCGCAATAAAAGTGATTCAGTCCTCGGCGACGATTTAATTGAGCCCCCATTCCGAGGGTTGCCAACGCCAATAACCGTATCCAAACACATTCCACTTTCGGCCCCACATCTAAAATTTGCTTGTATGCAGATGAGAATTCCTAGAGAAGTGTGTGCGCTACATTTTTTTTTATTAAGAGAAAAATTGGAAAAGGGTGAATGTTTGCTCTAGTGCTAGAAAGGAAATTGATTTTTTTTGTGTAGGGTGGAGAAATTTTAAGTGTGTTCAAACAGCTCTAAAATTTGCTTGTACAGGAGATTGTATTTAATATTAGAACTTTGCTGAACATTACTGAAAAAATGCATTTACAGTGATAACAACTCTTCAGGGCACTTAGAAGGAAATATTAATATTTGATCATTCAATATAAAACAGTAACATTCAGCTACCAATATAAAAACCTCTCTAAATTAATTCGATTCTGGTGTTTACTATTATTCAATCACCCACTAACAGTTTATACAGGTGATTCATTATCCTCTTTACAAACTTTGGTAATGAGATGTAGATTTAATTTCATGAAGAATTCCTCATATAAACGCAAGTTCTATCTTTCTCTATTCAGAAACTAGTTGTATAAAATATAATTATTGTTTAAACAAGTTAAATTCAAGTTCAATACTATTTGAATTCGAGAAAATAAGCTTACGAAAATAAATCTCGAAACGCGTCTATAGATGGCCTAAGACATTAGCTTTAATCCAAGTCCTTTCACTTCTAATTTTTTATTATTTCTCCTTTCATTTTTAATTTGTATTGATTAGTTCGTTTGAAGAGAATTTGACCTAAACTTAACATATACTTTAATAGAGCGTTGTAACAAATCAAATTAAATTAAATTTTAAATATTTTGTTGTATAATTCAATATCCGGAGGTGTATTTGCACGGAAAGTAGTTGTTTCAATGGATATTTATCGTCTTGTCTTATTAATTAAGACATTGTTTGCATTTTCACGAATAACATTTTTATTATTAGTGTTCTTTGTTTTAGAAAAGCTTTAAATCATAATTGCTTGTGCATTTTTTCTTTTGAGTATATATCCCAATTACGTGTAGTAGATTTTGAAATATTCGTTGTTTTCCTAAAAGAGGTCAATTTGAAGTTTAAACGAGTGTTTTCCACTCCCAGGTTAAGCATGAAGTAAAATTTCGAGTTTAGAAAAGCCTGAAAATTTGGTTTGGTCGCGTAGCGCGAAGCGCGGAGCGACCAAATCAAATTTTCAGGCTTTTCTAAACTCGAAATTTTACTTCATGCGCCACGCGTATAAGACACTGATTTCAAGTGAAGTTTACTCGTTCCCAATATTTAAGTGCTTTCAGTGTTTGATACGCGTGGCGCATGAAGTAAAATTTCGAGTTTAGAAAAGCCTGAAAATTTGGTTTGGCCGCTCCGCGCTTCGCGCTACGCGACCAAACCAAATTTTCAGGCTTTTCTAAACTCGAAATTTTACTTCATGCTTAACCTGGGAGTGGAAAACAATCGTTTAAACTTCAAATTGAACTCTTTTAAGAAAACAACGTATATTTCAAAATCTACTACACGTAATTGGGATATGTATACTCAAATGAAAAAATGCACAAGCAATTATGATTTAAAGCTTTTCTAAAACAAAGAACACTAATAATAAAAATGGTATTCGTGAAAATGCAAACAATGTCTTAATTAATAAGACAACTTAAGACTATAAATATACATTGAAACAACTACTTTCCGTGCAAATACACCTCCGGATATTGAATTATACAACAAAATATTTAAAATGTAATTTAATTTGATTTGTTACAACGCTCTATTAAAGTATATATAACGTTTAGGTCAAATTCTCTTCAAACGAACTAATAAATACAAATTAAAAATTAAAGGAGAAATAATAAAAAATTAGAAGTGAAAGGACTTGGATTAAAGCTAATGTCTTAGGCCACTTCATGCGCCACGCGTATAAGACACTAATTTCAAGTGAAGTTTACTCGTTCCCAATATTTCAGTGCTTTCAGTGTTTGATACGCGTGGCGCATGAAGTAAAATTTCGAGTTTAGAAAAGCTGAAAATTTGGTTTGGCCGCTCCGCGCTTCGCGCTACGCGACCAAACCAAATTTTCAGGCTTTTCTAAACTCGAAATTTTACTTCATGCTTAGTCTGGGAGTGGAAAACACTCGTTTCAAACTTCAAATTGAATTGTTTTAAGAAAGCGTATGCAAATGTAATGTATACCTAATAGAAAATTCCCTGTATGTGTACTTAAAAGAAAAACTCCCTGTATTAATAGATTAATCCGATGACTATTTGCCAAATCTACTAATTGCGCATTCGATTCAACTAACATTTTCGTTTGAGCTTACACAAAATCAACATAAATGCATTATTTATTTATGTAAATACCTGAACTATTTAGTAGATGTGGAAATTCGAATTATACCACTTAAACTCACATTTAAAACGATTGTGCACATTAATTAAAATTATTTGTGGCTGGGTTTTTGCAGATTTAGTTTTACAAAGACATTGTCAAAATATGACATTTAACCTTAAAATTTTAAAGCTGCATACCGGAACATACGTTTTCGCATGTTCCATCTAAAAACCATAGCAGACATATTATAAAGTTTTCTGTCTCTTTTCACACACGTAATCTGATGACATCAAACTATTTTCGTATTACATGTATTGGTGCAGATAGGACTACAAATCAAGGAAACCATGGGACACCTCTCGGGAATCGTACCCTAATCATAATTTCAAGAAATTAAAAACATTCACAAATCACAACCACAAACTTATATTATAACAAACAGAAAGCAAAATTTACCTAAATTAAATGTTCAAAAATTAACCATTTTCCTGGGTACATAATTGGCAACGATACATTGAACTCTCTTATACGCGTGATTAATTCAAAAATAGTGACAGAAACTATTGACATAACCAAACTATTTTTGGCAAGTGAGTATTTAAAATGATAGTTACAAAATGTTGTTTTGCTCAATCTCGACTACTACGTTTGTTTCAACATTTTAAACTCGCTATAACTTCTGAACACCAAAGATAGGGCTTTCGTTTATATTAACATTTCTTCATGAAATTAAATCCACGTTTCGTTGCAAAAGTTTGTAAAAAGGCTAATTAATGACCCTCTATATTGCCCTCATTATTTCAATTTAACTCTATTGTACGCCTAATTGTATACCCTGTATATTGCCCTCATTATTTCAATTTAACCCTATTGTACGCCTAATTGACTCAAAAATAATGACAGAGACCATTATCATAACCAAACTATTTTTGACAGATGGTTATTTAAAACGATGGTTACAAACTTTTGTTTTGCTTATGACTACTATGTTTTTTCAACATTTTAAACTCGCTATAACTTCTGAACACGAAAGCTAGGACTTTCGTTTGTATGGACATTTCCTTATGAAATTAAATCCACTTTTCTTTGATAAAGTTTGTAAAATGGCGAATAAATCACCCTGTATATTGCCCTCATGATTTCAAATTCTCATATATTTATTTTTTTGATTGTACTATATGGAATACAAAGAGTAATTATCAAAGCCGAACAATTTTGACGATAACGATAAAATCCAAGCATTCGACATCCCTATCTAAATCCGACAGCGAAATGTTAATGTGCGTTTTGTGTTTTTGTCCTTCGACAGTCGTTGTTGTTGGTTGTTAAAATGTGTAAAGCCAGTTAGCGTAAGTGCAGTCATAATCGAGCCAGACACTATTTAGCCCCTGCGTTTGTGCTGATACGGCCGCACCACTGCAATTAACCCCTCTGCAACCCCCCAAGCCCCGACAAATTGCAGTTAAATTGACCCTCTTCACAAACTCGCAATGACACCTATTATATTAGCCAATTACTCGCGGTACTTAATTTTACCGTCTAAACTCTAAATACTTAAGATAAATATTTTTATGTTAATATACAGGGAATTTTTCTTTTCGATATACATTTTCCTACAGGAAATTTTTCTTTCAAGTATTTCAAGTATACATATTTTTATTGAGTTCAATTTAAAGTTTCGATCGAATGTTTCTACTCCTTGATTAAGCTTGAAGTAAAATTTTAAATTTAGAATAGCCTGAAAATTTGGTTTGGTCGCTTTAAATATTTTGGAAAATTCAGCGAAGATAATTATATTTCAGTTATGGCTAATCAAAGTTTATTCATTTCTTTATAGATTTTAAGAATTTTACGTTGGCTTGATAATCTGTTGATTTTTTACAAATGTTTCAAAGGAAAAATCGTTGATTTTATTGAATATTTTCAACTTTCGCTTAATATTTTAAGAAGATGCGTTGAGATAATTTATATTCTTAGAAATTTAAAGCTTCTAACGAGTGTTTCCAATCCCAGATTAAGCATGAAGTAAAATTTCGAGTTTAGAAAAGCCTGAAAATTTGATTCGGTCGCTCCGCTTCGCGGAGCGACCAAACCAAATTTTCAGGCTTTTCTAAACTCGAAATTTTACTTCATGCGCCAGGCGTATATAACTCTGAAATATTGCGAAATTGAAAATATTCTTCTTTAGCACTATATTTTTAATTCCGCTCTAGCAGTTAATTTTTAATACTAATTAAGCAGTGAATTTTTAATTTCCGAATATTTTACTGTTTAATACGCGTGGCGCACAATGTAAAATTTTAAGTTTATAAACGCCTTAAAATATGATTTAATTGCCCGCTTTTCGCGACCAAATCAAACTTTTAGGCTTTTCTAAACTCCAAATTTTACTTCATGCTAAATCAAGGAGTGGAAACCCTCGTTCGAAACTTCAAATTGAACCCTTTTAATAAAAAAAACAATGAATGACTGAAATTTTACAACGTTTGGATCAAAATATGTACACTTGAAAGAAAAATTATACTTACAATTGTAAGCGAGATCAATTTAAAATACAATTGTATTTTAAAATGTAACTCGCTTATTCAACACTGTATATACATCTAAGTTTATTTAAATAATTTAAATAAACACAATTATTTTATTAAATTAAATTATTTAAAAAAACTTAGATATATATACGTATATATATTTTAGTTTTTTTAAATAATTCAAATAAACAAAATTATTTTATTCAACAAAACACTTCACGTCACTTTTTTTAAATTTATGGAAACTCCTAAAATCATATTTTACATCACTTTAGTAATCTAAAGACATGTAAAACCAAATTTTAAGGCTTATCTTAACCACACTTAGTTTCGAGAAGCCTGATAATTTGGTTTTACATGTCTCTAGATTATGAATGTATGTTTTAAAGTTAGTATGTGCGTGCTAACTTTAAAACAATTGCTGCATACTTTACCCATTACACTTTTACTAATTATAATAATTAATTAAGTTTTTAATCTTAATAATTGTTTATTTTTGCTTTTTCAAGAGTGCGTACATTTAGTACAAAATGTTTATCTAAAAATAAGTGAGTAAACCGAGAGGGGTGAGTTTATTTGCGTGATAAAAGTCTGACTTTCCTCTTCACGTTGCGGCTTGTCACCGCCGACCGTGTTTTCCGCGTTAAATTTTATGAAACTTATTTCCTCGGCGGGAGTTTCAGCGATTTTTAATAGGATTATCCCTAAGAAAGCCAAGAGTCGTTGTCTGTGTTTAAAACCCTTATTAAAACTTTATGCACCAGTTATTTTATTAATTATTCTTGTCGGGTTTTAACGTGAAAATGTAAGAAATTAACATTAAACCTCTTTTATGTTTACTAATAAAAATGGGTTTTTAAGTGTGTGTTATAAATTATGAAACATAGACAAGTTTAAAAAAGGAAGGTAATGTGTAGAACACGGCACATCCACATTAAGATGAGCGAACTTGCATGCGCAGTAGCGCCTACTCCAGTGGTTCTCAACAGGTTATATGTATGGGTGTGAGTATGCGGGCGTGTGTGTATGCATATGCTTAAGTTAGATGAATAAAAAAGAGGTTGAATAGAATCAATGACGTTTATAGAATCAATAATAATGATTATAATCAAAACAATTGATAGAACTATTAAAATTTTAATAGATAACACACACATACACACACAAATAACTGATAGAGAACCACTGGAGTGGGCACTAGTGCGCATGCGCAAACCTGTCAAGATGGAGTATGTGCCGTGTTCTACACATTTACCAAAATAAAATCCCTTCCTTTCATAATTAAATTATATTTCTTTTTAAAAGAGGTGAAAATCGGTAATTGATTACAAAATTAATCATTCCTGAGGATACACTTAACAGAATAAACATTAATTGTGCAAGATTGGTAATTTTGTGGGAATGATTAAATATTTTAGTGAGTTTCTGTTGGAAAATCTTTAAAAATGTATGGTCAATGCTCTAAAATTTGGAAAATATGTTTACAATCAAATTCAGTAAGTTAGAGTAGAATTTCAGCCACTCAAAATTAAAATGTAAGGAAAATGATTGATTATTTAAGTAGGATCATGTTTGAAAAATTCTCAAAAAATCATTTTTTTATAGAAGAGGTCTAACATTAAGGAATAGTGTTTAGAATTAGCAATGGTACTAAAGATACACTTAAGAAAAATTGAATTATTTAGGCAAGATTAAAATTGCAGCCACTCAAAATAAGAATTTTGTGGGAATGATTGAATATTGTGGTAACTTTATGTTTGAAAAATATTCAAAAATGTATTTTGTAGGTCAATGTTCTAAAATTTAGGAAATGTGTTTGTTTCTAGTTAGTGACATCGTTTTAGTTAGATGTTTCAATGTGTTCACTCACTTTTTCTTTTATAAATCTAGTATACTGAAATGTATCCGCATAAAAAAACAAAATACATGGAACTATTTTTTTCATGCGCCGATTATAATAATCGAGTTTGTTTTTGGAGAGGGTTGTTCGCGGCTGGAAACGACGTCTTTATATTTATATAAAACCACCCCTTCCCCGACAGGGACGACGTCGCTAACCGCGTCCTCGAATTAATCGCCCCTCCGTGGAGGAGGCCTAATGGTCCAAAACCACCCTCTTCATCGATATTAACTTAATTCGCCCTGTTTTTTTCCGTCCAACTCTACCGAAAACCCGAGAGGGGGCGAAAAGATCGATGATGACGCCGTAAAACGGTCTGGATCTGACGTTCCGGGGGGGATGAAAAACGCTTACGCACTAATTCAGTTAGGTATACGCGCACTCACAAAAAACGCACAAGATTTATTATTTATTGTAAATAAAAAATTATATGTAAAAAAATTGAGAGCGATTTTATACAGGGAATGTTTCTATTAATCTCAAAATTTGAATTTGCCGGGAGCTTTGCTTTGCCCGGTGTGTACAAAGTTTCAATTATTAAATTATATTAATTTTCTATGCATATAATCAATTTAACCTCATAAAGCTCGATTTTGTGAAATATTTGTAAATTATCGGTAAATCGGTTTCGATTAATAAATTAACTGAATTATAGGAAATTAAAAATATTGAATACATCTTTATAATCCAATCCTTAGATGTGTTTAAATCTATACAAAACATTGATGTCCATTTGCACCCAAGTCGATTAAGTTAATCAGTGATTAGTACTCCTTAAAAACACAGCACTTTTATGTATAAATTATTTACAAAATCGCATAATGATAAAAGAGACATGTTTAGGATATCTTATAAATTTAAACTATTCGTATATTCTAGAATTATGACTTAATCAGAGCTTTAATTAATGATTAGTGGTTGATTAAAGTTAATCAGTATGTTTATAAAAATATGGACAGCTAATTATGTGCTTTTAAATGTGTACAAAAAGTTAGTACGTCGAAATTTCTAGTGGTTTTGAAGAAAATTATTTGCGTTCAATTATGGTGGACGCGCCGGGAAATATAAATTAACTTCCTCAATGAAACACTTTTAACTTTGTTTGTATAACACGTTTTATTTAATGTGACTGCAGTTTCGACAAATTTAGCTTGTCATTATCAAACATGGAGTAACTTAAACTAGAGGTTTTACAGGTATATATACACAATTACAAGACAGCGGTAAAAATGGGGGTGTACATTAGGTCAACCTGGTCGTTAATTAAGGGAATTCCCGGATTAGCGCGGGCTTTGTGTATCTCTAGTGCTTCTAGCAAATTCATTTTACGACCCTTTTCGGCATGATGGATTATGGTAAGTACATCTTTTTCAAAAGTGTGATTTTCGTCTAAAAGGTGTTTTGCAAAAGACGACTTATCACTCTGTTTAAGCCGAAAAGAGCGCAAATGTTCCCTCAATCTTATGTTGAAATTACGACCAGATTGGCCAATGTATATCCCTTGACAATCTGCGCAAGTTAATTTATATATTCCGGATTTATTAAATTTATCTAATTTTGTTTTACTATTAAAGATATGGTTATTGATTTTACAGTACGGTTTAAATGCAACTTGAATATTATGCTTTTTTAGGATATTTTTAACTTGAAAACTGACATTACCAAAATAAGTTAACGATTTATATTTAATTGTTTCTTTTTCAAATGATATTCCAGCGTATAATAGATGTTTGATGTTATTAAATTTCTGTTTTTTAAGAAGTCTATCAACCAAATCACAACCATAACCATTGTTAATAGCCATAGCTCTAATCAAGTTAATTTCCTTCTCGAAAAAATTAGCTGACAAGCTAGTTTAAGTTACTCCATGTTTGATAATGACAAGCTAAATTTGTCGAAACTGCAGTCACATTAAATAAAACGTGTTATACAAACAAAGTTAAAAGTGTTTCATTGTGTAATTAACATGTATAACGAAGTAGAAGCCTCCACAATACAGAATTTAATTAACTTCCTCACTGCAAATTAGTAAAATGGTTTAATAAAGGATATATCTATTACTAAATACTCTTAAAAATCTGGTACCTTCTCAGCTCTTAAATAAAATATTTTTGAATTAGAAATTTGTATTCTAGAACGATTGAAATGCAGTAAGACCGTAATCCAGTAGGGCGTTGAAACTTTCAACAATCTGTAATAGAATAAGGCATTCAAATTTTATGCAAATGCAATGTTTTCGCATCTTAAATATACTGATTAAATAAAAAAACAAGCATATCTACAATTTCTTAGATATATAATGCGTGAAAATCGAAGTAACAGAAAGCAAACACTCACACATAAAAAAAATCCAAACCGTCTTTGTCAGTTATGGAGCGAAATCTGTTTATTCATCAAAAAGTCGCGGAGCCGGCCCATTGTTTACAGCGTCGGGCTGTATGTAAATAGCCGGAAAAGCCGGTGCAGTAAAACGGAAAACAATTTTCCGTTTTCCCCTCCACGCGAAATGTCCGCCTTTTTGTTCGCAGACGCTTTTCATGCGGCGACCATTGTCTGGACTTCTGGGAAATCTGTCGGGTTTTCTGCGGACGTGAAAATATCCGCAAAACTGTGATAAAAATGTAACTCGAGATTTTATGTATGAGTGCGTGTGTGTGTGTGTGTGGGAAAGACGATTCATCGAGGTTCTTTTGTTTGTTCTGTTCGTTTTCACTTTCATTTCATAAATGAGGCTTTCAAAAGCTTTTAGTGCTAAACATGTATATTTAAGAGAAAAACAAATTAGATTTTATAAAACAAAATTAATTACTATACTACTATTGATAATAAGACACAATTATTATTAATCAGTATACTAGGGGTCTCCAAAGTATGGCCTGCGACCAGCAGTTAAATTTTACGTAAATGTCATATTTTAGAAATGTGAGATGATTTTTTGTTAGTTTTTGCAAATGGGTAAACAATTAATTAGATATTGGCTCTCTCGATTATGTATAATTATATAAAGGGAATTTTTATTCCTGCGACTGGCAGTTAAATTTTGCGTATATGTCATATTTTGAAAATGTAAAACGATTTTTTGTTAGTTCGTGCAAATGGGTATAAAATTAACTAGATATTGTCTCTCTTGATTATGTAGAATTGTATACAAGGAATTTTTCTTTCAAGTAAGTATACAGGGAATTTTTAATTTTGGTATAAATCCTTATGTATACCCAGATAAAAAAACGCATTAGAACATTCGTGTGTACCAAGTTTTATGTTGTGATTGTAGGCAACCAAACTTTCGCATGAAAACGTCAATTAGTAATAACATTTGTTTCTATTTCGTACGCGTGACAGTTTCCAGTAGTAATGTATTTCATAAAAGAAAGAGTTGAAATAGTAACCTGTCATAACAATGATAACCGCTTGAGGAGTGTACGGGACCTTTTTGTGGCAAAATATGCCGAACGACTAATTCCGTGTACAAGAACAATCCAAAATATCATCACAAAGTTTTCTTAAAAAGGCTGTGTAGTTAATTCAGACTCAAAGTGGAAGCATTTTAAATACGTTTTAAGTAATGAGATAAAATTGATGGTTTATGTTTTGTGGAAGAAAATCCTGTTTCTTCACTACAAAAATATTGCAAAATACTTTGGAATTTCCTGAAGTTCGATATTTAAAACTATGGTGGTCATTTCCACCTACTTTTTTTGTATTATTTTATATTGTTTAAATAATATTGTACTTTAAATTTATTAGAATTGATGATATTTTCCTCTTAAACAATATCTGCCTTATTATTAGAAGGCAAAATAGGTTTTAATGCTTAAGATGCTTAATAAAATCCGATATCTACTGTCTAATGTCTTTCAATTACAGGTACGTGAAATAAATTAATTAATATTTTTAAAAGATAGCTAAATTTTAACAATGTTGGTAATAATAAATACTCTTCCTAAACCACTATTTTGTTTACTTGTGTTACAATTATTTTAAATTGAAATTTGATTTGATTACTTTTAGACATTTTAATATGTGAATGAAAGTATGGTTGCTAATAATCGAAACATAAAACACAGTACACACTAACGTTCCAATGCGTTTTTTATATGGGTATATGGAGGAAAATGTATACCTGAAAGAAAAATTTCCCATATTCTGATGCGCATGCATTTTGAGGCATTCGTTTTTTTATGAATTAAATTTTATCGAGTGTTTCTACTCCTTGATTAAGCATGAAGTACAATTTCGAGTTTAGAAAAGCTTGAGAATTTGGTTTGGTCGCTCCGCGCGATGAAGAGTGACCAAACCAAACTCACAGGCTTTTCTAAACTCGAAATTTTACTTCATGCGCCACGTATATAAAACACTGAAATATTGTAAACATATAAATATACTGCGAAATCAATATTAAAAATAGACTGCTATCGCAAGATTTAAAAAATTCTGTTAGACAACAAACTTTTAAACTTCACAAAATTTCAGTAAAGTAAAGTAAAGTAAAGTATTTATTTGCGGATATATCCTTTGATATTACAAAAAAATTACAATAATAAAATTATAATCATAAAATTATTACTATTATTTTATAGCCTGGCGCATAAAGTAAAATTTCGAGTTTAGAAGAGCCTGAAAATGTTGGTTTGGTGGCTCCACTTCGCTACGCGGCCAAACCAAATTTTCAGGCTTTTCTAAACTCGAAATGTTACTAAATTTTTGCTAAATAAGGGAGTGGAAACACTTGTTCGAAACTTCAAATTGAACTTAATAAAAAATGCATACGTATCGAGATATGTATACTTGAAATAAATACTCCCTGTATGTGGACTACAAAGATAAAAGTTTGAAGATCAATGACCAATAAATATTGATTATTAGCACAATTAAAAAATTTACTTGGTTAAATATATTTTATTTTTAAACCAATATCTTGTGTACTTTTTATTCATTTGTGGTTTTCTTATTCGTTTCAGAATTCTTAGTGACAATAAATTTATCGAATTTCATCAGGACGCATTCGCTGCCAATATTCATATAAAAAGATTGTAAGTATATTTTTTCTTGTTTACTTTTTATGTGTTTTAAAAATATCTCAAATTGTACAATTCGATTAACAAATAAACCTGTAAATAGTTTTTAGTTTTTATTAAAAACCGATTTTAATCGGGTACGTCAACTTGACCCCCCTTTTCAAGATTTTGAAATCAGAACTATTGCACCATAAAGGCCTTAAGTTGCACCGCAAAAATTAAATGTTGAACCATAAAGGGGAAAAGTTACAACGGTTTGAATATTAGGGGAGCTAAAAAGACGATAGCCCCCTAAATTCAAATTTTTCAATATTTTATGTATGGACTTTGCACTATTTAAGCTGGTTTATTTCGCATTTGTTCATTCGCATTTGGAATACGCATCGTGCGTCTGGTCACCAACTCAATTAATCTATGTCAATAAAATTAAAGAGATACAGAAGTAATTCTTAAAAACTATGTCATTTAAGCTTGGTTTAGTTGTAGAGCTAAACTTTAAAGTTCATGCCATTTATTTACACATACATATCGATATATCGAATTTATGCCGATTTGTTTATATCTTACAAGTTAATTTCGGATGAAGTCAATTGTCGACATTCTTATCGCATATCGATTTTCATTATAGTGTTGTAAATCGACCCATAAGAGTTTCATGCGGTACTCGAATCTGCTTTCACTCAATCCAAATTTTGATTTATATCATAGTTCGCACTCACAATTTATGTCCGAATTAAAACGTATAAATGTTGGTGAAATATTTCTTTGATAATCAATAAAAACCATATAAATATTTAATTTAGTAGAAATGGTGTTTTCTTTCATACTTGTCGTTAGATTAGTTTAATTCGTTTTTGTATACGTTTGTTTCTGATCATGTATATAGCTATAGTTTAGTTATAGTAATATTGATTATATCATATCACTTACCTGTCCTATAGCCTAGGCGTTGCACTAAATTACACTACAAAAAATAATATCCTAACACTAAAAAGAAAAGGTATAAACAAATATTGTTTAAGCTTGAAACCAGTATGCATATTACCAAATTAGTACAGCAAGTCCTATGAAGCTCACAATTTGTTGCAAAAATAAAGAAAACCATATACAAATTAACGTTGGGGGTCATTTTTCCCCTACAATTTTTCCCCTAGGTTATTTTTCCCCGCGCTATTAATTTTCCCCTCAAATTTTCCCCCGGCCATTATTTTCATAAGAAGATGAAACTTAGACTCAGAAATGTATTCAATTGCGTGCAATGATTGTAGCAAATGTTATATAAGCCAAACTCAAAGGATTTTTTTTAAATATTTAAGGAATATAAAGGGTGTTTCACCTAAAACTCGCCAGACTAAATAACAAGAAACTAAAAATGTTAAATTGCGTATTCCCAATTCGATTGTGTTTTAATTGACAGCAATGTTTTAAGTTATAATGGGAAATTGTTTTATCAGAATTTGATGTTAATTAGTCTCAATTTGAAGTTGAAAAGTTATAGCTTAAATATCAGTTGCGTAGAATATGTTTGAGCTAAGTAGAACTATTTTGTTTTTATTTTTATTAATATTTGAAAAATATGATATTTTGTATAAATATAAATAATTCAAATATTCGAATACTCAAATATAAATATTACAATCACTAAATTTTTAACTTTAAATTAGTATTTTCTACGTCTAGTGCATGATGTAAATTTTCGGGTTTAGAAAAGCCTAAAAATTTGGATTAGCCGGGCTTCGCTTCGCTTGCACCGACAAATCCATATTTAAACTCGAAATTTTACATCATGCTTAATCATGGAGTACAAACACTTGTCATGACCATGATGCGACAACTCTCGCTAGGACAGCCCATTAGAAGAGCCAAATCGCATGACCAGAGAAGGATTGAACGTCGAATCAAAAACATAGTCGCGAAATATGATGATTACAGGGAGGAAGACAAACTTTTAGATTATTTACGAAATATTAGTTGTAATATAACTTTATAAATTTTGTAATATAACTTAATTAATTTGATTGTTGCGTTATTATTCATTTGGGGGAAAATTAGATTAAGGGAATATTAATTTGGGGGAATATTAATTCGGGGGAAAAATATAAGGGAAAAATTTGCCGGGGGAAAAATTTTAGGGGAAAAATAAACCCCAATCACAAATTAATATAAATTTATAAGGTGCAACTTGTTAGAGACTTAGTTCAACATTTTGCATAATATTGTTTTCCAGTGCAACATACGCGGGGTTGAAAAAGAGCAATTTTAGCCCCCCTAATATTCAAACCGTTGCACAGTGATCCCGAATCCAGTTTAAAAGGCTAAAGGCTTAAGGCGATTTGTCTCAAAAAAATTACATTATTAGGAAAAGTTTTAAAATTTTACTTCAAATTGCAAATATCGGGGTTTTTGAGCATGCTGATTCAGAATCTGATTTTGAAATATTAAAAAACAAAATGGCGGATTATATATGACGAACAAAAAATAATTTTGTTTCTTTTTTTCATAAAAAACAGTGCACCCGAGTTTTTTGAGCATGCTAATTCAGAATCTGATGTTAAAATTTTAAAAAACCAAATGGCGAACCAAATATGACGGACAATAATATCAAGAATATGAATCTGTGTTCAGTACTCATTCATTCACGGACATTAGATGGCGTTTACGCTGTCGAAGCATGTAAAAAAAATTATGATTTTATTTTTATTTTCGTGACTGCAGTTGCAATGGGCAATGGGCTTCCCCTTGAGCCCCTTGCTAGCAGAGATTTTTGTGCATAACCTAACCTTAAAAATCTTAAATTCACCATTAGCCCATAAACACATTAAAATGTGGCACCGTTATGTCGACGATATCTTAGCTTGTTTTGTAGGCACGGTTAGACAATTAAAACAGTTTATTGATTTTATCAACAACTTTCACCCTAATATTAAATTCACCGCAGAAACAGAAGTTAACAATAATATTAAATATTTAGATATTTCCATTACTAGAGTCAATAACTCATTCTCTTTTGATATTTATAGAAAACCTACTTTTACAGATTCCCTCATTCCTAATAACTCTAGACATCCCCTTAAACACAAAACAGCCGCATTCAACCCAATGATCCACAGAGCCTTAAGCATCCCTTTATCAGCTGTTTCGTTAAACAAAGAAATTAATACCATAAAATAGATTGCAACTAACAATGGTTACAACTCTAATTTAATTGACAACATGTTGAGAAAACATAATATCAAGAAAATCGAAAAATTATTATATGCTGGTAATCCATCAACATTGAAAACACCTTTCCGATCAATTACATATTTCGGTAATATTAGCCTACAAATTAAAAACATCCTTAAAAAACATAATGTTAACGTTGCTTTTAAAACGTATTGTAAAACAGAAAACCACATTTTTAATAACAAAACAAAACATTGTAATCTTAGTAAATCCGGTATATATAAACTTGTTTGTCCCGATTGTGAAGGAGTATACATTGGTCAATCTGGTCGTAATTTTAGCACTCGGCTCAGAGAACATCAGCGCTCTTTTCGGCTTAATCAAATAGAAAAATCAAATTTCGCCAAACATCTAATCGATGAAAACCATTATGCCGAAAAGGGCCGAAAAATGAACCTCCTAGAATCCCTGGAGATACAGAAAGCCCGCGCTAATCCGGGAATCCCCCTAATTAACGACCAGGTCGATCTAGTGTATACCCCCATTTTTAATGCTATTTTGTAAATAACCATTTTGTGTATATATATGTACCATACCGTAATTTAAGTTACTCTGTTTGATAATGGCAAGTTGAATTGCCGAAACTGCAGTCACGAAAATAAAAATAGTGTGTTATACAAACAAAGTAAAAGTGTTTTATTTCATTGAATTAACAAGTATAACGAAGTAGAAGCCTCCACAGTTCATAATTTAATTATGATTTATGTTTCATAAAAAACAGTAAATCCGTGTATTTTCCAAATAAGTTGTTTTGAATTCGGTCATTCACCTGAAATTGTTTTTATTTTAATTAATTTTTATTTACTTTACCCTGTCTGTATTGATTATTGTGTTAAAAGAATAAAGAGAAATTCGAATCGGTTACATTTGAAACCGGCCCGCGGCCGTGTTCGTGTTCGTGTTTGTTGTGTTAGATTTCCATGAAAGTTTTTTTGAATTTCTGACTATACCCTGTACAATACACAATAACAAATGTGTTTTTGCCGAAAAGATCTTTATATTTACTGAGAGGGCGTCCCCTCTCAGTAATTATAAAGATCTTTTGTATTGTACAGGGTATAGTCAGAAATTTAAAAAACTTTTATGGAAATCTAACACAACAAACGCCAATTAGGTCTACGCCCTGGCGGCTGAAACCCACGGTACGCCACTGCTATAAGGACAGTTGACAAAAGTCGACGCTAGCCGACATTTAGTCCATCGTGCCAACTTGAAATAAGTCGGTGTCAGCCGACAATTGGACCATAATGACAGTTGACATACAAGTCGCCGCCAGCCGACATTTGGACTATAATAACAGTTGACATAAGTCAACATTCAACCAATCGTGCCAACTTGAGGGGAGTTTGAATTGAGCTATAATGAGATCGCCATATTATTTTTATTTCTTCTTTCTGACAGTTACGATACACATTTTAACACTTGTGACACATTTTAAAGTAACGAGTGTCTTTCACTCCCAGACTAAGCATGAAGTAAAATTTCGAGTTTAGAAAAGCCCCGCGTAGAAAATTTGTCGAGGGTCGCGCAGCGACCCTCGACAAATTTTCACGGAGCTTTTCTAAACTCGAAATTTTACTTCATGCGCCACGCGTATAAATCACTGATGTATAGTAAAGTTAAAAATATATAACGCATGGATGTGATGGTAATCAATATTTAACGAGATGTAGCAAAAAATGCAAGAATTACATTTTTGGGAATAGTTTTGGAATAATAATAATTTAAGTAGAATAAATTTAGTTTGAGCAACATATCCATATTGTCGATATTTAAATCATCATATCTTTAACAGGGAAAGTGCTATGATAGACATGGATTTTAAATGTAAATAACAATTCTGAAAACTTGTATTAGTCTTTATATTCTTAATTATTGTAGCTTGGCCCTCCTGTTGCTACTAAATGTTTCTTCCTATACGTCAAGAAGGCTCTGAGAAGCGCCGATCCCATTCAAAAGTGTTTTAGAACTTTCATACATAGCCATGTACAAATAATACTGATGTTTTGTGCTCTTCTGATTAAAATACATGTATTGAAACACGTATTTTATTCGGTCAATATTGTGGACGCGTTTACCTGAAAACACTTTTTTTATCTGGTGGAAGTAATATAGTTATTATAAGATGAAAAAAGTAAGTAAAAGTATGTTAATACATATTTTTTACTGAATTACATTCGAACATTTGCTTTTCGTATTTAGAAATGCTTTCTCCATATGATAGACTAGAATTGTTTCAATATATATGATATTTTTTAGCAACAAAAAGACCAGCAGAAATGTTCAGTTAAAATTGACATTTTTTTAATTTCTCTGTTTCTGACAATTCTAGCGATCTGTAGGTCTTCCGCCAGGAGGCGATATTTTCCGAGAAGAGGTTCCGTCTTCGCCGTATACTAACGGTATTTACCGTCCGAATCGGCTGTAATTTTTTGTAATTACTCTCTAAAGAACAATTAATGTGCTCTAAGATTCCATACCGTTCATTTTTCCTACAATAAATTGACAATAAATGTTTAAGCAACTAACCAGATAGGACCCTTAATAAAAAAACAGCTGCACTGCAAACGAAATAGCACCTAATGGCAGCTATTTTTTTGCTGTTTATTTCCACAACAGCATTACAAAAAAAATGTGACATTAAGCTTTCGAACAAATAAATTTTTCCTTGTTCAAAATAAAATTTTTATTATTTTTTATACAAATTTTCATTAGCAAAGATTGTTAATTATTAAAATAAAAAAATATTTCAGCAATTAATAATGTTGAAATATTTTAAGTATTTCTACTTACTTTAAGAAGAATCCATTTCACAGATCTAGATTCCGTTAACTACACGCTTATCAATCCACGAATACAAAACTCGTAAAAATCCCTTAATTGTGCTCGCCAGATGTGCACCGCTCGAGGGTTACCTTTAAAATTGGCACTACGTTTAGGTATAAGATATAAAAGGTAACTACATAAAGAATTTAATAGAGCTAATACTAATCTATCCAAATAGTAATGTCAAAATTTTTTTTTTTACTTTTGGCCAGCTTTTCGGGGTTCTGATCTACTGTGCGTTGTAACTTTTTCCACTTGCTGGTGCAATTTTTAATTTTTGGGTTCAGCTTAGTGCAACTTAAGGCCTTTATAATGCAATAATTTTTATTTTAATTTTTTATAAAGGGGGGAGGGGACCAAGTTGACGCACCCATTTTAATCATTATTAAAAAACCAAATGAGAAAATGAAATAGAAGACAAAAGACTCTAAATTTCTAGTTTCGGTTTTTTTTTTAATAAATGTATGTTCGCTTATTCTTGAAGGGATATAAATTATCCGAGTTCTAGGAATACAAGTGCAAAGGTTTTCAGTGTTCTAGCCGGATGTTCCGTGTATTCCGTAAAAGTGGCAGAGGATTTATGTTTTAAAAATGTTTCAAGAATTGAAATATTGCTTTTTGCATAATGGATGAAGTTGAATTATCGCCGCAGCGTTCCACCCTGATAATCGTCATCCACCTTTCGAGGTGCTCGACCCAGAAAAGAGTGATCTACAATTTCAGTTATTCTTTAAATAAAATGTAGGTATCACTCGCAAAGACATATTTTATAAAAATGTGTATGAACTCATTGAAAAAAACAACGAATGTCAGAAAATGTACAGCTTAGGCGTATGTTTACCTAAAAGAAATTATTCTTATTCTATTTTTTTAAGATTTCAATTCGAAGCTTTAAACGAGTGTTTTCCACTCCCAGACTAAGCATGAAGTAAAATTTCGAGTTTAGAAAAGCCCCGTGAAAATTTGTCGAGGGTCGCGCAGCGACCCGAGACAAATTTTCTGGGCTTTTCTAAACTCGAAATTTTACTTCATGCGCCACGCATATTAAACACTAAAATATTGTGAACTTTATGTATTATGTTTGAACCTCACTTGAAATCAGTGTTTTATACGCATGGCGCATGAAGTAAAATTTCGAGTTTAGAAAAGCCTAGAAAATTTGTCTCAGTCGCTGCGCGACTCTCGACAAATTTTCACGGGGCTTTTTAAAACTCGAAATTTTACTTCATGCTTAGTCTGGGAGTGGAAAACACTCGTTTAAAGCTTTAAATCGAACTCTTTTAAGAAACAACGAATGTCTGAAAATGTACAGCTTATGCACATGAGAAGTCATTGAATATTTCTTGATGATATTATTTTGCAGAGCTTCAAATACTTTTAGAGCAGGGGTTCTCAACCTTTTTCAGGTCGGGGATGTAACTAATGGCAATTTTCGTACCCTGAGAAACCCTGGTTTAGAGGATTCAAAAAAGGGATTCGAATACTTCATTAAAAAGGATTTATGACCCGGATTCGTTACATTTTTACTTTCCCCGATAATATTCTCTTGGGCATTAAAGGAAAATTTGAATTGTAATCACTAGTTTCGATTGCAATTTTTTGTGAGTTTTCCGAGAAAGCGTTCTGTAGTGTAGATTTATATAAAGAGAAAAATTCTCTGTATTTAATTTGGCTTACAGGGTTTTCACATGCAAATTTAATATTTATCGCACGATTTCTTAAACAGGTATTCTTGCTCTGTATCTTTGGCAGAATGTCTCAACTGCAAGGAAGTACACGCATTGCTTTCACACTCACTATCCATAATGTTATTAATTATAAGGACAATTTAAAAATAATCTTTTGACGGAGTCTCTTGACATGTGTCGTTTATAAAACTTCAATCAGCTCAATACGAGTTGATACCTGGGTACGTAAACAAACGTAACTAACAATTTTTTATATCCTAACAAGAGAGGATATGATGCTTATATCTTTACACTGGTGCCCACAAAAATGTTTTTCTACTCCTACCCTGAAATTCGTATCATATTTGCACACAAAAAATATGATATTAATTTCAGGGTAGGAGTAGGAAAACATGTTTTGTGGGCACCAGAAAAATTCCAGGGCAGAAAGGGTTAATATACCTTCCTTTTTTAAAACCCCTATTGAACTTGCCAATGTTTAGAGTTTTTGTTGGTATATTAGTATATTAGTACATTTTATTAATTTTTACTTGTTTTTATTTGCATCTAATTTTATTTGATAATAAAAAGTAATCAATTAACAGAAGTCAGTAATTAAAATCAAAGACTCTTCACACAAATTTTACAATCTTCATACAAACTCTCATTATTAAACGCAGGCACATTTTCAAATTGAAATGGCATTCGATTCTAACACACCATTAATCTCAATATTCTGGAGAGGCGCTAATGCGGATGGAGTGCGGATTTCATTAAAATAATATTAATCAAGTGACGGTCCGCTCGAATGATTAATTATAATTAAAGCCAGTGCAGAATAATTGTTCACACTCTCAAAACACAATTCATTATCGTTAAGTCGCAAAAAAAATTCTAAGTGGATTAGAGTGCAACGCACCCTGCTTGAAAAAATGTATATATACGGATTTATTTTATTTTTCGTCAGGATTTGTACACGCGGGAATTTACATCTTAATGAAGAGATTAGGATAAAAAAATTATGGTTTAAGTAGAGGGTTATCAGAATGAAACACGCAAACTAATTTAGACTATAGTTGTAATATGCATATATTGCAGATAAGTCTTTCTATTGTTTTATGTTAAAAGAGAGTTTTAAGATTGTCCTTATTTTAGAAAACATTTATTTTTTTAATTTATTTATTTAATAACACAATATACATACACTGCAGACCAAAAATTTGGATACACTTTATGAATTTACATAAGGAATAAGATATGTTCATATTCGAACCAGTGGCGGTTCCTCAGTAAGTGCACATGTGCACGTGCACTCCCAAATTAATGCCTGCAAACATATTTAAATTTCCTCATTCTATAAATAATGTTATCAATCCATTCTAGTTGTAAAATAAATCCCAAACATTATTTTTTCCGCTAGACGCTATCCGATGCGTCGTCCTAATATCCAAGCGCAAAGCAGAGAACGTCGAGTGCCACCGACCCGACGGCAACCGAACACCGCGGCCGCGTCACCTCGTCTGATCCGCTCGTGCACTGCACATGTGAATTTTAAATCTAATTGGTGGAACCTCTGCCCCCCGCACTCTTTCTTCCCCGCGACAGCCCAGCGACGTTCGATGCTTTAAGCTGGCTCGTGTGCACATATAACTAGTGCACATCGTGGTCGGATTGATATCGGCGTATCGGTTTTAGGTTGATTTCACGAATTTCCAGAATGGCGGAGTGTTCGAACTCCATTATTACCGTGCAATATTTAAAGACAATCAAATTGTCCTTTAATTTCTACAATTTGATAGCTCAAAAATAATTTTTAGGCGTGGCACCCCAAAAATGTTGCCTGTGGCGCTTACTCTCTTTCCAATATTGTGCACCCCCAAAGAATTAAACCACGCGCCGCCACTGATTCGAACAAGTGTCTATAAACTGTCAGCATCTCAGTTACTTTAAAAAACAAATGACAAATCTTAGATTATACCATTCGAAATGGTAAATCTTAAAAACCTCAAAAACATTTAATTATATGTCATTGGGTAGTGTCAAAGTGCTGAATTTAATTACGACGTATGTTTCTGAAGTCAGAACCTACTGGGATGCCGACAGTTTATAGACACTCGTTATAATAATAAATAATCAAAAACAAAACGAACGTATTAGTGGTAAGTAATACTTTAAATTATTTACATTAAAACTAGTTACAGATTACTTTAACAAATAAAATAATAACAATAATAATTTTTGAACTTTCTTCTTATCGAGGAAAATAAATCTAAAATGATGAAATTTTAATAATCATATTTTATGTAATTACAAAGCATAAGTAATGCCTCCTAAAAAATATCAAATGCTTTTTACTTCTAACAGAATTCTTTTACAGTAATTAATTAGTTTTTGCTTCCTTAATTTATCTCTAAACTTAAGGCCATTAATATTTACTAAATTGATTTAATTTCTGTGACTGTAATCATTATGAGCTTATTTTATTTCTAGGATTAAACCATATATTTGTTTATTAGCCATTTTTATAATCTGGACATTCACTTTAAAAAAACTACTAAATGAAAACCAAACTTTTGGCCTGTACTGTATGTATATACATAAAATCACGCTTTGTTTGGATTTTTGTGTGCTTATATTGGACATGGATTTATTATATTTTGCATGTCTGTTTCATATTTATTACACGATGTATTACTAAGTAATAAATTAGCAATCCGTTAAAATAGATGCCAGCAGGATTATATTGTAAAAATAATGGATATAAATTAATACTTTCAGTAATTGAGTATGTATGCTTGTATTTATCAGAATTAGTCTAAGCTCTTCTTCAGTCTTATTAGATGTTATTAAAACATTTAGTTTTTATTTCTTACTTTCTATACTTTTTTTTCTCTACAATTCTGTTCATCCTCCGTAATTACAATCCTCGAACGTTAAGCACATTTCCCAGTCCACCACTCGAGAAAGAGCCTTTTGGCTTAATTCGCTCCGAATCCGCGCAATATTTTTTTTTTGCTCCGCGTCCCATCTAATCCGCAAGCGAGAAAAATAAATCATATTCTTTTTCCTTGTCCAGTTTTTTTTTGCTTCGTGTTTATCATCCGAGCTCAAGGCCTTCATGGACGACCTATCGTCGAGAAAAAATTGTCGTAGGTTCGAATCCGCATGGCCTTGACTCACGTTCATTGCCCCCGAAAGAAAAAAAATATGAAGAAAACCCGGCGTATTCACCATAAGTGAAAATTGAAATATTGAGTATTGTTGAGATAATTGAATAGAATGTATACCCCTACTTTTAAACCTGTTTTGTAATCCGTTTATTTGCTTTTTTTATATATATATATATTTATTTTTGCGAGCAAAATATAACTGGTTGCAGTTTATTGGGCTGCTCTCTCGCGTCGATTTGTTTATTTGCGCTCTACGTTTTGACAGCATCACTTCTGCCATCATCAGGAGCTTTAAATACTTCATCACTCAGTATAAAAAAGCTGATAATGGCAGAAGTGATGCTACCGAAACGTAGAGCGCAAATAAACAAATCTACGCGACAAAGCAGCCCAAGAAACTCCAATCAGTATATATATATATATATATATATATATATATATATATATATATATACCTGTTTTGTTTCTGGTTTTATTTACTACATGTTTGATAATGGCAAACTGCACGTAAAATAAAAAAAGTGTTTTATTGTTAAATTAACATGTATAACGAAGTAGAAGCCTCCACAATACAAAATATTAATAGAATGTTGATTTAAAAGTAAAAGTCATCAATCGGTAGTAAAATTCATTAAGTACGTAGGCATTTTGTGAGTTTATCCTTTAAAGTAAGTAAACAGAGAGTTTTTCTTTTGAGTATACATATCAAAATTATATGCTGCAAATCTTCTTTTTATAAAAGAGATAATTTGAAGCTTTAAACGAGTGTTTTCCACTCCAAAATTAAGAATGAAGTAAAATTTCGAGTTTGGAAAACGCTGAAAATGTCAGGCTTTTCTAAACTCTAAATTTTACTTCATGCGCCACGCTGATTTCAAATGAAGTGCACTTGTTCACAATATTTCAGTGTTTTCAATGTTTAGTACGCGTGGCGCATGAAGTAAAATCTCGAATTTAGAAAAGCCTAAAAATTTGGTTTGGTCGGTCCGCGCTTCGCGCTACGCAACCAAACCAAATTTTCAGGCTTTTCTAAACTCGAAATTTTACTTCATGTTTAATCAAGGAGTGGAAACACTCGTTAAAAATATCAAATTAAACGCATTTAAAAGAAAACAAATTGTGCTTGAAATTTTACAGCCCATGCATAAGTGTACTTAAAATAAAAATTCTCTGTATGAGACTCTTTAAGTTTCTTTCTTGGTAGTAGTTTTATTACTAATTGTTTGATTTGAGTTATGTGGAGTATTTAATCACAATGAAAAAAAACTGTTTTTATTCCTTACTTCACTTTTATTTTTATGTGTTAGATGTACATTTCGAGTGCTAAGCACTCATTATCAATAACTAATGCTTTTTTTCATTGTGAGTAGTTTTATTTGTTACAGACATTTCAGCAATTCACAATATATAACGAAATATATTTAAAACTTATTTTAGGTGTTTGGCACACAAAACCAAACACCTAAAATAAGTTTTAAGAATTCCTTAGGCTCAATGAAGTCGACCACTAATTTTTTGTATTTAGAAAATTGTTCTGCGTTTTGATGACTTTCAACTCAATGTTTTTTTACCAATTGTTTTTTTACACAAGCATTCTAAATTAATATAAACACATTTAAATGATATAAATACAAATAAATGAAGCAATTGCGAACATAAAGCAATTGCAAATAATGATGCTTATGGAAACAATAAATTAATTAACTGTTTTGTATTATAGGCGTTAACTTTGTGGTACATCTTAGTTACGCGTGTAAATAAAACACTTTTTAACTCTGTATTTAAATAACAGTGGTTAAACAAAGTAAAAGCACGTATTATTTAGATAGAAAAAATCATTATTTAATTTATTTAAGTATTAAATGTTAAAATCTTAGTCGCATAAAAAAGTCTAATTTAAAAATAATCCTTTTGTTCTACACAATTTTTATATTAAAATACAAAATGGTTTTATTTTATATAATTAAGATATATTAATGAATTATTCAAACGAACAAAGCCATCACATTAATTAACTGAATTATTATCAACAATCAGCCCACCGAAATTATAATCTTAACATCCCATCTCCGCATTACCTAATTGAATAACTCACCCCCTTCCCCCTCGTCGGGTATTTGAGTTCAACGACATCTGCGCCTTGTTCCGCTTAAACCCAAGGTCACGGCTTATTTTTCAGCCCGCGGATGAAATTAAGAATTAACGCTGAACACGACTTTCGCAACTTTTCGGCGAAAGCGCCGGGAAATTAGCAAGAGAGGGCGAAAGCTGAGTAATGAATGTCAAGGCCGATTTTGTAATGGGTTTAGCCTTTTGAATGAGACAGTTCGCAGTTTTAATGGATATATATCGCATAATTTTCAAGTGCTTTCGACGCACATTTCCGCAAATTATTAAATTTAAAAAAATAAAAAACCTTAATTGGCATAATGCGTTTACTAGCTACAACTAACTACAACGTGACGCATGAAGTAAAATTTCGAGTTTAGAAAAGCCTGAAAATTTGGTCAGGCTTTTCTAAACTCTAAATTTTACTTCATGCTTAATCAAGGAGTGGAAACACAAATTAAATTTCAAATTTTCAGGGTTTTCTAAACTCGAAATTTTACTTCAAACTTAACCAAGGAGCGAAAACACCCCTTAGTAGCTTCAAATTGCACCCTATTCAAAAATAACGAATACTTAAAAATGTACAGTGAATGCATCGGGAAATTTATACTTAAGTATAATAAAAATTTCCTGCAAGAAATATGTTGTTTTTATATCAACTCATGAACTTGATTTTTACACCAAATATAGACACTTTATTAATTTAATTACTCTCAATTCGTATGAGATTTATTTATATTCACTTGTTATCTTCGAGAAACATTTGTATTTTCCAGGATTGGAGAATTCTGTGTAATTAAATTTAATTAGGCGGCGGCGAGACTCGTTTAATTAACCTTGTATTTAGGACGGAATTACCTTTGAATATTTAAGGATCCTTTCGCACTTTGCAGGGTGAAACTGAATTACTCCCCGCTATTTAATTCACTCCTTGTGCATTCGTTATCCTTTATTGCCAACACGAGATTTTTAGACGAAATACACTAGTAGTAAAAAAAGGAAATTAATTTATTACTATCTTAAATTATACTCAACCTGAATGTTGATTTATAAGTTGTTTTTTTTTAAATTTAAAAAAAATTCCTGTTATAGACTCTCGCCACAGCAATATCTCTTATGTATTTATTATTAGATTTATAAGTTATTATAGAAATTTATTTTAAGAATCATTTCTCTATTTGGATATACGAAAATTGGACGCGGACATAAGGGCGCGCGACTTTTGGACGCGGTATTTTGGACGCGCGACTTTTGGACGCGACGACATTTGGACGCGACGACATTTAGACGCATGATATTTGGACGCTTGACATTTGGACGTTGTCGCCTCATGCAGCTTTTAGTAGAGATCGCTTTAGTACTTTGTTGTAATTTTACTTGTTTATAATTAACGTCAAACGTCGCCTAACATATTCCTATGTGGAATAGGCATCGTGCATACGCAATTTATTCTATCGCGAACCTTTCTCCTAATCAAACCTAACCTAGAAGTATGTGGAATAGGCATCGTGCACAAAGACTTACGCAATGTATTCTATTGCAAACGTTTCTTCTAACCTAACCTAACCTAGAAGTATGTGGAATAGGCATCGTGCACAAAGCTTACGCAATTTATTCTATTGCAAACGTTTCTTCTAACCTAACCTAACTTAGAAGTATGTGGAATAGGCATCGTGCATACGCAACTTATTCTATTGCAAACGTTTCTCCTAACCGAACCTAACCTAGAAGTATGTGGAATATGCATCGTGAGGAAAATGACTTGCGCAATTTATTTTATTATCGTCGAATGCTATTAATATATGCAAGCGTCCAAATGTCGTGCGTCCATTTGTATCATGTCTATATGTCGACGGGTTCAATTTTCGTCGCGTCCATTTTTTACGCGTCCAAATGACTGCGTCCTTAAGTCGCGCGATAATATGTTCGCGTCCTTTTGTCGTGATAGGTATAATCAACAGTTCAAATATAAAATGTTATATATGTTTAAATTATATGAATAAAACATTTGTAATGGAACTGAAAACTAATTACCTAAATTAAAAATAAGTAAACTTAAGCCACAAACTCGCAAATTGTGCGCAAAAGCACTGATTCACGCACTAGTTGCCAATAGAACTATTTTTTCGCTGTTCTAAGAACTTTGCGCGATATCGGTCCTTTCAAAAGTGTGAGAGACAAATTGTGAGTGATTCGAGCTTTCGCGGTTTTTGATAAAACGCCTACTTTTCCACACCTCCGGGCGTCCGCAATAAAACGTTCAACGTCCAAACTCAAACGCGAAGGCGATAAATTTCAAACGAAATGTGTAATTCACGTTTCAACGTCGATTACTTATAAAATGTAAGATTATATTTCAAGGAACATTTTCAGACAAGTTAGTTAATTTTTAGTCCCTTGTGTTTCTGATAATATTTCAAGAAAATTCCTGTTTTTTTTTTTTAAGTTTAATAAGTACAGCTATTTCTAAAGTAATCGTGTTTAAAAAAATATGCAACGAATAAAAGTGCGTTAAATCTAATTTTCATTAAAATATTTTTGTTATTTGTTTCAGAATATTACAGAACTGCAGCCTTACTGAAATTCCCGCAGAAACATTAAGCCCTTTTTAAACTCGAAATTTTACTTCATGCTTAATTTGGGAGTAATAACATTCGTTCGAACTTTAAATTGAACTATTTTAGAAAATCAACGAATGTCTGAAAATGTCCAACGTATACATTATGTATATTTAAAACAAAAAAGAAGTATTTAATAAATATTAAAGTTGCATTTAAAATAATAACAAACTGCGAATGTATAATAAATTACTTAACGTAACACACGGAATAAATATAAACCATTAAACAATTTAAACGGTATTAACAGGCCCATTTATTTTTCAAGTCCAAAAAATCATATAAACAAGATTTATTAAATTTTTTTAGCCATTAGCCATTAAAAAATTTAAAGTTGACTACTATTTGGCAATGAAGTTCATTTTGAAAAAATATATAATTACTGCCAATATATAGTATTGAAATAGCCATTGACTTTGTTTTTAAGTTCATTCAAATCGGTCAATAACTAACAGAGTTATGGTTTTTTATCGAGCCCCCGGTATACAAATATTTTGTAATCGTTTTAACTTAAAATAATCTAAAAGAAAAAATCGTGCATTCAAGGGTAAAAAAATCTGCTGTTTCAAAGATCAACAATCGTTAAATAGATGTAACGTTCATTCAGCATTCAATAGTAAAATTGAAATATTTTGCGGTAAAATTTAACGCATAAAAGTCATTAAAAAAATGTCCAATACATTTAATCGTTGAAAAAATATGCAACTAATAAAAGTGCGTTAAATCTAATTTTCATTAAATTATGTTTGTTTCTTTGTTTCAGAATATTACAGAACTGCGGCCTTACTGAAATTCCCGCAGAAACATTAAACCCTTTAAAAAAGCTTCACACACTGTAAGTATAACAATTATTTCATTTTTATTAATTACTTATGATCAGTTTTATAGCCAAGCTATAGCTGATTTTTAAAAGCCTATAGGTCTGTTGTTCAATAGTAATTTAAGTTAAACTTAGTTTGATTTACATTAGAGTAGATGTGATTTAAACTGATTTTAAAGTAAACTTGATATGAGCCACTATTGAGCTACTAGTCCTTAAAGTAATTAAATTACTTTACATTTGATATCTCATGAATAAATGTGAAGAAATTTTAATGTTAAGTCGATTATAGTTAAAGCTAGTGTAACCAATTGTTATGTAATCAGAGATAATGGTCAGTTAAAACTTTGATGAATTCAATTTAAAGTTTTTAATGAAACTAAAAAGTTTCAGAATTTAACAGGTAGCTCGGAATAAATGAATTATTTCATAAAGCTGATCTATTTTAATCCCGAAAATCCCATTCTTGGCAGAAACCTTGCTCCAAAACATTCGGCATTGTCTACGGCCCGCGAGGGCGATTAAACGCTGGAATTACGCGATTATCGCATTAAAACGAGGCGATAGCGTAATTGCGGAATTTAATATTCGTACGGTTTTGCGGGAGCGATAATTTTTCACCGCAATTTCCCGACGGAAAACGGTAATACCTCCTGACACTTTCATTCCGCGAGAGGCGAACAGAAACTAGTTTTAAGGTAACCGGAAAATGAAAATGTATTGCCACAGTTATTTCACTCGGAAAATGTGAAAAATAAAAAAAAACAAGAAGTGCAGAGAGTGGAGAAAAAACAAGTAATGCTGGGAAGGAAAGAGTATTTTGTTGGAAGTGGATGTGCTTTTCCGTATTTATTTATTTGTCTTTTAAAATGAGATTTTCAAGTAGTAAGTTTAAAATATACTTTATTATACTTGAATCAGTGAAACTTTATGAAGAAAACTACTAAACTTAAAGAACGTTATTTGAAATATGATTACAGTAAAAATGTGCTTTTATAACTTGATCATATTTAAATTTGTTAGTTTGCCAACATAATTCACACATAAATATTTTAAATTCAAAACTATTTAAATTGAGAAAATAAGCTTACGCTTCTTTAAGATTAATTTTAGTTAAAATTACGAAAATGTTCGTATAAACTGCAAACAATAAGTCTTAACTAATAAGACCACTAAGACAATACATATTTCAATGGATATTTATTCTTCAATTTGGTTCTCATTAATCACTTGATGAAGCATGTTTACAATATTGATAATTAAATAAAAGTCACTTGGTTTGTTTCACTACTATTTTTTATTCTCTCCGACTAGTTTCGACTTATCGTCATTCTCAAGGAGTAATACAGAAAATTATTTTACAAGATATATATACATATTTTTGTGAAGGTCAGGTAATAAGGGCTTTAAGAATTGGAGAGTTCCAGATGTCTTCGTACTCATTTACAATGTGTTTTCCCTGTTTTATTGCTTTGCTTATTTCCAGGCCTTCTCTAAAATTTAATTCTCGTCCCTTATTACCCGAATATAATATTTTGAAATCGTCTGAATTAAAGAAGTGGTTGGATGCGATGCAATGACGGGCAAACCCCGTTGTTTGTTTGTTATTTACGATGGATTTTTTATGTTCCTTAAGTCTTTTTTCAAAACTTCTACCTGTTTGCCCAATGTATATTGCATCGCATTCACCACATTTTATTTCGTAAATACCGCATTTTTGATTTTTATTGGTGGGTGGTTTATTATTTACAAATAGTTTTCTAAGGTTAAGTGGATTCGTCATAATAATATTCAATTCTTTCCCCTTTATGCACTTTTTTATTTTTTGTGATAGGCCGTTGATAAAATTTAATTTATTCCAGTTTTTGTTTTCAATATTACTATCATTGTATAGATATTTGAATAGTTTATTTTGTTTTTTCTCTTTATTTATTTGTCTATGATTTCTGGATTATAACCGTTATTAATTGCTATTTATTTTATTAAATTTACTTCCTGTTGATAATCTGTTATTGTAAGTGGTATATTTATAAGTCTATGTATGAATGAATGGAACGTGCTAAATTTTATCTGGTTATGTGTATTTGAACAGTTAGGTATAATTAGGTCAGTGAATGTCTCTTTTCTGTAAATATTGTATTTTAAGTTTTTATTTGCTATTTTTGATATCGTAATGTCTAGGAAATTTAAGCTATTATTTTCTTCCATTTCTGTGGTAAATTGTATTTTTGGGTTTATTGTATTTATGAATTTTTTGAACTGTTCCAGTTGTCTTGAAGTACCCGTCCAAACACAGAATACATCATCGACATATCGAGCCCAAAAAAAAAACATCTTTTACAAAAATCAGAAAGTAAAGTTTTGGGCTCGATATGTCGATGATGTGTTCAGTGTTTGGACGGGTACTTCAAGACAACTGGAACAGTTCAAAAAATTCATAAATACAATAAACCCAAAAATACAATTTACCACAGAAATGGAAGAACATAATAGCTTAAATTTCCTAGACATTACGATAACAAAAATAGCAAATAAAAATTTAAAATACAATATTTACAGAAAAGAGACATTCACTGACCTAATTATACCTAACTGTTCAAATACACATAACCAGATAAAATTTAGCACGTTCCATTCATTCATACATAGACTTATAAATATACCACTTACAATAACAGATTATCAACAGGAAGTAAATTTAATGAAAGAAATAGCAATTAATAATGGTTATAATCCAGAAATCATAGACAAATTAATAAAGAGAAAAAAACAAAATAAACTATTCAAATATCTATACAATGATAATAATATTGAAAACAAAAACTGGAATAAATTAAATTTTATCAACAGCCTATCACAAAAAATAAAAAAGTGCATAAAGGGGAAATAATTGAATATTATTATGACGAATCCAATTAACCTTAGAAAACTATTTGTAAATAATAAACCACCCACCAATAAAAATCAAAAATGCGGTATTTACGAAATAAAATGTGGTGAATGCGATGCAATATACATTGGGCAAACAGGTAGAAGTTATGAAAAAAGACTTGAGGAACATAAAAAATCCATCGTAAATAACAAACAAACAACGGGGTTTGCCCGTCATTGCATCGCATCCAACCACTTCTTTAATTCAGACGATTTCAAAATATTATATTCGGGTATTAAGGGACGAGAATTAAATTTTAGAGAAGGCCTGGAAATAAGCAAAGCAATAAAACAGGGAAAACACATTGTAAATGAGTACGAAGACATCTGGAACTCTCCAATTCTTAAAGCCCTTATTATCTGACCTTCACAAAAATATGTATATATATCTTGTAAAATAATTTTCTGTATTACTCCTTGAGAATGACGATAAGTCGAAACTAGTCGGAGAGAATAAAAAATAGTAGTGAAACAAACCAAGTGACTTTTATTTAATTATGGATATTTATTTACTTGGTACTCCTATTAATTAAGAGTTAGTGTTTGCTTTTATTATTACATTCAACAAAATTCGTATTTTATAATGTCATCATATCCACTTTAAATTTTTGAAACTGACATGTAATAAGTGAAATAAAAAGTTTCTATTGAGAATCAAATAAACTTTTGTTGAATCTCACATTTCATTTAAATGTCTTAGATTAATATGTAATAAGTAAAATATATATTTCTCATTGAGAAAGAAAAAGTATCTAATAAACTTTTGTGGAAACTCACATTTCATTCATTCATTCATGTCTCGCTCACAGAATACTGGATATATTGTGTATTCAATTTTATTTATTCCATTTCTGCGCGGACTTTCTCTCACTCGCTCTCCGATAAAACATCCGGGCGAATTTTACGAGCCAATGAATTTTCCGAGCGCGAATGGAGAAAAAAAAAACGTGGCGGCCTAAAGAAAAGTCCTCGTGCGTCCGGTTTTCCTGCCAAAGCACATTTTTAATCCGCGCAATTAAACCCCGAAAAAGTGTCCGTGGGCTTTTATTCAAAAAGTCGTCCGCATAAAAATCCCTTCAACAAAAAAAAAAAAGAGAATTTTGTGAAATCTTACAAAAAAAAAGAAAAAAAAAATAGTTTCATATGTAGAATAATATTAAATATAAAAAACCTTTAGAGTGCCATGATTTAATCTTCTTTTTAATTTAAGTTGGCTTCACGCTATAGGAATTGACATATTAATGTCAGACATGTTAATTATAATATATAATTTGAGAGTTGCCAACCTAGAATATTTTCCATTGCACTATAGAGGTTTTTTTTATTGAACATACGATATATTTTTGCACATACATTTTCAATAATAAAATGAGTTGATTTAATACAAGAAACTTTTGATTTGAAAAAGAAAACACTTGCTTAAATTTCACTAATATTTTGTTTTTTTTTACTCCAACTAGTTTCGACTTTGAGTCATTCTCAAGTAGTACTCCTACTCAAAATCGAAACTAGTTGGAGTAAAAAACCAAAATATTAGAGAAATTCAACCAAGTGTTTTCTTTTTCAAATCATAGGTAAATAGGTAAAATAGATGTACCACAAAGTGAACGCCAACCAAATCAAAGAAACGTGTTCAATATTGAAACTTTTAGTAACTTTGCAGTCTTATTAATAGAATTGCCGCTTATATCATTATAGTTTAATACTAGTTAATTTCTATGAAACCCGTATAAACATGATACTATCAGTTAGTATTAACAGAATAAAATCTACACGTTATTAGTTCGTTTTGAACTATTGATAGAATGAACGTGGTCTTATGTGTGTCAACTTTGATTTAATTAAATTTTAACCATTTAGAGGTTACATTACATTGTTTATGTTTGTGAAAATGTTTCTTCCGCTGAATTATTTCAATGAATTTTATGTCCAACGAATGGTTCCACTCCTTGGTTAAGCATGAAGTAAAATTTCGAGTTTAGAAAAGCCTGAAAATTTGGTTTGGTCGCGTAGCGCGTAGCGCTACGCGACCAAACCAAATTTTCAGGCTTTTCTAAACTCGAAATTTTACTTCATACGCCACGCGTATAAAACACGGATTTCAATTAAGTTCAAAATATACTGCTTAAGTATGTACATTTAGAAATCTTAAATAAATCATTGCATTATAATTAAGAAAATTCGTTTAACTATATCATTTAAGGTTATGTTTAACCAGATCTCATGCCTTAAACTAGGAGTACCATTTTATTCAATTATTAGTTGTAAAGAAATAATAATAATCTACTAAAATATTTCATTAATACGAAAATGTTATTATCATATTTAGTACAGTGCGATCGTTTAAAACATGATTAAGAGTAGGCTTTGAATTTTAAATTAGCTTGGCAATACTGACTGTTAACGCATAGTTTACCATAACCTCAAATTTATTTCATCATTTAATTAGCATCCTGGGCAACCGCACAAAAAAATGCCGCTTACTCTAAATCATAATTTAAACGATCGCACGGTACAATTTTAAAGCTGTATGCTAAAGTCTATTAAGAAGGCAGTTGGTTTCTTGAATTAATTTCTCATTTAGCACTTAATGAAACATAATCTAAACTATGGAAAGTTATTGGGAGTGAAAACAGTATTTTTTTAAAAATTAAAAACTTTATTCCGATTAGTTTTGGTTTAGGTTTAGGTTTCAAAAGATTTTCACTGGTTTTCATTTTTACTCCAACTAATTTCGCGTTTCAATCTCTACTTTTCGAATCGATTGAATTGTTAATCTGAGTGAAGGAGCAATAATTTAAAATTGAGTCCGATTACGTTGATTTTAAAGAAATCCTTTCACTAGTTGAACCCTCTTATCGATGTAAGTCAATTTTCAAAGTTTTTGCTAGGTTTTTTGGGGAATTTTGACCTATGTGAGTCAATTTCCAGACTGCTCGCCTGCTTTTTGAACTATCTAAACACAGTGTGTAATTTTTAATCAGTTTAGTTAATTGGGTCTAACTTCGAAAGTATTTCTAATAGTGTAAACTCATTTTTGAATTAGTTTAACTGCTATCAGATAAACTTAAGACTACATTTTTAAAGAATTTTTTAACTAAGAACACAATTTTAATTCAGCATTCTGAGCAGAGAGTAAGACACTACTATGAAAAACCTTAATTAGGCATAATTCAACTAAACTAAACAATATTTTCTACACAAGTACTGACTAAAAAAAACATACATTAAATACAAGAAACAAACAACTTTAACTCTATCCTAAATAAAGTAAATCCATTCTCTCCCATTCCTCTAGCGACCAAGTCACATTTTGTTGGCTTTTATAGTATCCTGCTTAATTTCTGTCCATTTTAGGACTTTATTCATTTCTAAACATTTCGACTAGTATTAATGACAGTAAATTTGTTAGACTCTTGATCGGCATTAAAAACATGTTTTTCAGTAGACACACGCACTTTGTGCAGTATAAAACATTTGTTTAGCTTTCAGTCAACTTTCTAAAAAGTGTATAGTGTTAGTCTTACATTTTAATATAGAGTATTTATTTACATTTTTCATTATAATGAATTAATTTCTTACTTAACCCGTAATGAAACATATTTGTTCACGACAATATTATAATATGTCCATTATTTATTTGTGGTTAATGATTAACGCAATCGCTGACGGATTGGTTGCATTGAGTGTGTTTCCTGGACCACATCGGACTTCCCGAATATTTGTGTGTGCAGTATTAATGCGGTGCATTTAAGACTCAAATAAAAAAAAGCCACATTAAACACGCAAACCCCGTGTTTAATGTGGCTTTTTGACACTGTATTCGTGTTAAAAATCCACATTAAACACGTAAATCCCGTGTTTAATGTACTTGAGTGTTATATGCCAAGCTTTTGCCGCTATGCAGTAACAGCGCTGTGCTAGTCAAATCAGCTTCTTTTGTCTTACATTTGACCATGGTGGTGATGACGTCGTCGACGCCATTTTGTTAAAGTACGAAATAATCGCGTCAACATCTTCGATGTTCTTACTAGTTTAACCTGCGCAAAACACGTTTGTGAACATAAATCATTCTCAAATCGGTTAAACGAATATGCTTCTATCCGTAGCGAGTGTTTTTTTAAAGCGGAACAAGCGTTACCACCGTGAAAACTTCATCCAAACGGAAGAGTTTATTTTTTGTGCAAAGAGCGTGTTTCTATGTAACTTAGGCGAAAGGGTGGACTGTCTGAGTATTATTTATTGTTGAACGGTTGTTCATATTTGTGTTAAAGTGGAATTAACCCTATTACACATTAAAATCATAATACCACAATCTGTCATCATTTACCTGTCAAATTATTATAAAACAGAACCGACTATTAAAACTGACGCGTATTTGATAAATATATATAATAAATGTTGTGTTATATATTATTATTTTCGTGAACAAAGTATAGTGTATAACTCGCATATAATGGCTATTAATCACCCGAATGACTTGCTCCACTTGCCTTTTGCGTTGCGTTCCGCAAACATCGTTCTTGTGATTAATAGCTATCATTACAAGCTCGTTGTACAATATACTATTATTTAATAGTAGAACTTTGAATAAAACACTTGGTTAGCTTCACTGATTTAACAAAGTGAACAAATCAGTGAAACAAACCAAATGCTTCAATCAAAGTTCTACTATTACAATGTACTTATTGCTGTGCGTTAAATTAATCAAAAATAAATTATAGAAAAGCCGACATTCTATAAAAGCCATAAAATTTATTACACACTTAAAATAACGACTTTTGTCTTTCCGCAAAATGCGGAAATCTCCGAAAAATCTCCCCCGATGATGGATTTATGCCCCACGCGCAGCATCCACTTTTATTAAACAAAAGACGCCCGGGAAGAAGAAAAAAATAGCGCGCGCGCAAATATTTTTATAAGCGCGTATAAATTAGGGTGCGAGTAGATGAAGTAAAAACGGGGCGAGCTTTTTTGTTCGTTTTCCGGTAAGAATTTTAAGCGCCGCAAGTTTTATCCGCGGGGGAAAAGGCGAATTAAAGAATATTAAACCGGAAGTCGTGTCTGTGCGTGACGTGAATATTTCAAGGTTCGCGAGGGGGATGAAGGGCGAGGATTTCGGTATGGATTTTCCATTTGTTTCCAGGTTGCAAGGTCAAGTGCGTGACTTTGGAAATAAAAAAATAAAAGGGAAAGGTAAAGGGAAATAATACGGTTCGTCAAGAGGAAGAATGGTCGTAAGAAATTTTGAGAAACAAAATTAGATTATGTCTAAGTTTCTCTGCTTACCAACAAATCTACGCTGAGATGAATCTACGTAAAACATTGATATTAATACTTTCGCTGTGGTAAACAAATCTTAAGATAATCTTCAGACGATTATAGCGTTTAATTTTAAGCCTCTAACGAGTGTTTGCACTCCTTGGTGCAAATGAAGTAAAATTTCGAGTTTAGAATAGCCTGAAAATTTGGATTGGTCGCGTAGCGGAGCTGAGCGAACGAAGCAAATTTTCAGGCTTTTCTAAACTCGAAATTTTACTTCATGCGCCACGCGTACTAAACACTGATGTGATGTGATGTTCAGAATACACGTTGTTAGCATACTGCTTTAGTAGAATATTTTAAATTTCACCTAAAATCACTGTTTTATACACGTGGCGCATGAAGTAAAATTTCGAGTTTAGAAAAGCCTGAAAATTTGGTTTGGTCGCGTACACGACCAAACCAAATTTTCAGGCTTTTCTAAACTCGAAATTTTACTTTATGCTTAATCTGGGAGTGGAAAACACTTGTTTAAGAATGCAAATTAAACTATTAAAAAAAAAAACGATTTTCGAAAAAGTTACAACTTATGCATAGATGTATTTAGATTTAAAAGAAAAATTCCCAGTATGTTTACCAAATTTTAGTTGTAGCAAATGCCACTGTCGGGGCCGAAAGGGTTAATGATGGATTATTCGATATATAAAGTCTACAACATCTCATCAAATAAACTTCTCCCATAGGGAATAAATCGAGATGATAAATGTTCGGCATTGTTTTTCCTTTCTATCTCTATGTCTTCCCTGGGTACAAAACGCGAGAGACAAAAGATAAATTCGTCTGGAGGGGGTGCTCGCTTTGTTGTCGTTTATTGCGTATCGATGGATGCCGAGGAAAGTGCAGAGATAGACGACGATAGATGGCCGCTTTCCCTTGACACTTTTACGGTCTCACGGCACCGCGTTATTGCCGGCCCGTCTGGACTCCCAGCCTAATATATTAAGCACATTATTACTGCAGACAGTTGTTACTTTACAGACTATCCGACTTTATGCATCCAGAGAGTCTGCGAGGAGAAGAGTGTTTAAATCATGTGAAATTGGTGACAATTTTACAAGGAAAAAATCCAAGCGGGAATAAGTTCCTAAATCACTCGCAAGTGTTCACTATTTGTAAAGAAATTATAGCTGCAATATGTTAAAAGTAATAACAGTCGTTCTTAAATCCCGCGAAAGTGTTCACGAGTTTTTAAAGAAATTATAACTGCTGTAGTTAGACGACAGACAAAATATTTTTTTTCAGTTACGACCAGCGTTTTCACCACTATAAATCAATGTTCAACATTTCAGCGATAGATTTAAGAACCCAAGACTCGTGACTGACAATGTTTAGACCCATGCATAACTCTGAGCCAATTTCTATACTAATAATCAGTAGTGTCGCTACTCTGAGTAAATGTTTAGACCAGTGATGGGGAAACTACGGCCCGCGGGCCAAGTCCGGCCCGCGAAAAGGTTTAATCCGGCCCGTTTAAGAGTGCCGTCGTGAGAATGTTTGAACGCGTTCTTACTTCGTAATGTGACGACCCGCATAAAAACTACCTACTTACGATTAAGCATTATTCTTTGGCCCGCTACGATTGTCTGGTTATTACAAATGGCCCGTCTTAAAAAAAGTTTCCCCACCACTGGTTTAGGCTTATGATTAATTTTGAGCCCATTTGTATACTCTTAGTCAGCATTTTCACAACTCTAAGTCTATTGTCAAACTCCTGAGCCCGTATTTACAGCACCTATGCAATTTGTCATCGGTGAAAACTTGCCCCAAACTGACGTAATTTTACTCCATACGGTTTGGTAAATTCTTCCCAAAATGACGTAATTTCAGTGCGACTTTTCACCGATGACAAACTGCATGGGTGCTGTGAATAGGGGCCCTGATTAGGTTTCAGAAACAGCATTTTTATCACTCTGTGTCAATTTCTAGACACTATTAGCTTTAAGCCCATTTGTGTACTAATAATCAGCATTTTCACCACTATTGACTCAGAGTGGTAAAAATGCTGTATCTGAAACCTAAACTTATTTAGACTTATAAACAGCTTTGAGCCCATTTCTATACTTATAATCAGCATTTTCACACCTCTGAGTTAATGTTTAGATTCCTGATTTTGGCTCATAAATTTTCACCACTCTGAACCCATCTGTATACTCATAATTAGCGTTTTCACCACTCCGAGTCAGTTTTTAGACTTATGATTAGCTTTGAGGCAGTTGTATACTCATAATCAGCATTTTCAGCACTCTTAGTCAATTTTTAGACTCATTATTAGCTTTGAGCTCAATTGTATACTCATAATTAGCATTTTCACTGCTCTGAGTTAATTCTTAGACTCGTAATTAGCGCTTAGCCAATTTTTATACACATAATTAGCATTTTCACCACTCTTAGTCCATTTCTAGACTGCTCATTATGTTGAGCCAATTTGTATACTCATAATCAGCATTGTCGGCTCTACTCTAAGTCAATTTTTAGACTAATGATTACCTTTGAGCCCATTTATATACTTATCATCAACATTTCTACCATTCTGAGTCGATTTTTAGCTACAAACCAATTGTTGGTATTTTCGCCACTCTGTGTCAATTTTTAGACTCGTCATTTGTGCTAGGTCAATGTTTATACACATGATTAGCATTTTCACCAATATGAGTTCTTTTTTTTTTCTTCTTTCATGTGCAAAGTTCGGTCGCCCTGACCTTGGTGATCACTTCGACGCAGACAGTTCCATCCTCTGCTAGTCTAAATAGTTCTTCAACACTTCCGATACCACTTCAATCGCGTATATTTCGCAACCACGACATCCGTTTTTGGCCAACCCCACTTCGGCCTTACATCTGTTCCTTTCAAATCAGCTGGAGAAGATAGTATTTCTCTTCTCGCAATACATAGCCAAGATAGGAATCCATTTTTAGACAGCTGATTAAGTTGAGCCAATTTGTATACTTATGATCAGCATTTTCACCATCACTCTGAGTTAATTTTTAGACTCATCGTCAGTGTTGTTAGGTCGTAAAATTTATTGACGGTAGATGACATACAAAAAAGCTGTAGATAGCGGTAGATTGATAAAAATCTACCGCTTTCTGCTGTGTTTTTTTCTTTCTTAAGGAGCCTCTACGGGGCCTAAAAACAGTTTTATTATAATATCGATAGTTAAATAAAAGTTACTTGGTTTGTTTCACTACTATTTTTTATTCTCTCCGACTAGTTTCGACTTATCGTCATTCTCAAGGAGTAATACCGAAAAATATTTTACGAGATATATATACATATTTTTTTGAAGGTCAGGTAATAGGGGCTTTTAGAATTGGGGAGTTCCAGATGTCTTCGTACTCGTTAACGATGTGTTTTCCCTGTTTTATTGCCTTGTTAACTTCCAGGCCTTCTCTAAAATTCAATTCTCGTCCCTTATTACCTGGATATAAAATTTCGAAATCATCTGAATTAAAAAAGTGATCAGATGATTTCCCAATTTTACGTAGCACAAGTTTTTGTTACCTAAAAAAATAGAATAAATAAATCACGCAAAAATAGCCATTTTCAGGATTTTTTTTACAAAAAAACAAAATATGTTTATAGTTTTTAATTAGTAACGTTTAAATCCTACAAGTTTCAGCAATAAAATATTAAGGATTATGCAATGTTGTTCCGTAATTAGAACATCCATGGTGCTGGAACTAGTCACTACAGGGCCTCTCCAAAATATCTAAACCAGCAAATTTTGAAGAGAGACACCCTCTATAAGCGCGGGAGTATAATGGAAGAAAAGAAACTACAATTTATGGTGTGTTGATGTTACAATTTATGACTTTATCTGTTAGAATAGCAGGTAGTTTCCCTTTTTTCCCTTTTTAAAGTGTTTTAAACGGTCGTTCATGTTCATTTGATGACTCCAACAATTTAACTCATTAGTCAATATGTTATGCAATGGTATTATTTGGTTACGTTTTAATCAAATCGATTAAATATAGCACGCTAATCTAGCAATAAAAAAATGCAAAATAAGGTTATGATCTGGGTTTAAAACGTGTTTAAAACATGTTTAAAACACGTTTAAAACGTGTTTAAAACAGAATATACAGGGCATTTTTCTTTTGTGTACATATCCCGATAATTACAACGTTTTTTAAAGTTGTGGGAAACCGTTGTTTTAATGCGGTTAATTTAAGGCTTTAAACGAGTGTTTTCCACTCCCAGACTGAGCATGAAGTAAAATTTCTAGTTTAGAAAAGCCTAAGAATTTGGATTGGCCGCGTAGCGAAGCGGAGCGGCCAATCCAAATTAGGCTTTTCTAAACTCGAAATTTTACTTCATGCGCCACGCTTAAAAACACTGATTTACAGTGAAGTTCAAAAAACACACACTTACAACAACGGTTATAGGCAACCTAATATACGTTAGAGTTATTGGGTTGCCTATAATCACTGATTTAAATAATTTTGTCAGCGCAGAATTTGACTTACGTTTTATCCACATTTACATATTACATTTCTGAAGCCGTATATTTTAAACTTTACGATATTTCAGTGTTTTATACGCGTGGCGCATGAAGTAAAATTTCGAGTTTAGAAAAGCCTAATTTGGATTGGCCGCTCCGCTTCGCTACGCGGCCAATCCAAATTTTCAGGCTTTTCTAAACTCGAAATTTTACTTCATGCTTAGTCTGGGAGTGGAAAACCCTCGTTTAAAGATTCAAATTGAAATTTTGAACAAAACACAACGTACGTCGAAATATTTACAGTGTATGCTTACTGAAAGAAAAAATCCCTGTATTTAAAAACCACATTTATGCACAAACAGTTTTATTGTAATAAAATGTTATGTTTGACAATGCAATTTGAAATATCTTAAACAATTTAGCTAAAATTTAAAAACAAACAAAACATTTTAATGAATTAATATAAAATATAATTCAGCAAATATTTAATTTTAGCAGCTAAGATAATAAAAAAACGGTTTTAAACAAATACAACGTTTAAAACATGTTTTAAAAAAATTTAAGATTTAAAACATGTTTAAAACGAAACCGACGGCTGTTTTTAAACATGTTTAAAACACTGTTTTAAAACAAAGTGTTTTAAACATAACAACCCTGGTTATGATTAATCATCTAACAAGTGTTTCCAATCCCAGATTAAGCATGAAGTAAAATTTTGAGTTTAGAAAAGCCTGAACATTTGGCTCGGGCGTAGCGCAGCAGAGCGACTGACACAAATTAGGCTTTTCTAAACTCGACATTTTGCTTCATGCGCGACGCGTATAAAACGCTGATTTAATGTGAAATGGTCTATAACCAACCAATTAGCTAGTGAAATGCGTTTGGTACGACAATCATCAATTCTTTATATGACGGAAAAAGTGCTATAATGAACATATACAGTATTTTTGTATTAACGACGTGAACACCATCCACTGTCAATAGCACTACTCAAAAATTGGCAGCAGATGGTGTTCACATCGTCAATTTATATGTAAATTACGCATGACTACTAAAATGGTTATAGATGTTTAGTTTTCTTCTGGATTTTAAAATACACAATCAATTGACATTTATAATAGTCATTTTGTGAGTACAATAGACAAGACTATTGGCAGTAGATGGCGTTCACGTCATCAACCTAAATGTAAATTACATATGACTTAAAATTGTCAATTTATAGTGCAATTTGAAATCCAGAAGAAAACTAACCATCTTTATTCATTTTAATAGTCTCATATGTAATGTACATTTAAAATAACGACGTGAACTATTTATGAAAAGGAAAAACGATAGCAAAAATCTGAAATCTAAAATCTAATGACAACAAAACAATATTTGTCAACCATTAGTTTAATTATTGACAAATGCAGCTTTGTTATTTGCTTCCAAAGGCTACTTGTTTAAGTCGTGACAATTGTGAATTTTTCATAATACTTTCTTTTAAGTTTGCTTTTAATTTTTTAACAAAAGAAGATAGCAAATTTTTGTCTCTACAAAGTTTATTCAGAAAAATTAGCTCTTTTGAAATATCTAAAAATATAGGTATGTATCTGGGGGAAAAAAATTCGATGACGTCATTACTTCAGTTTGAAAATTTAGAAAAATATGCAATTTTGGATTAAAATGGACCTTACTCAATCTCATTTATGAACCATTTTTAATGTTTTTTCTACCGTTTTTCCTTTTCTAATAATAGAGCAGAGACATCAAGTTTCGCTCACCCTGTACATTTTATATGTAAAATGTTAATCTTTTGTTTTTTGTAAAGAGTGCCTTAGAAACAGTCGAGTAACTCACTTATTTGAGAACTCCTAAGACCCATAATTTGCTTACATATCACCCTTGAAGACGGGCATCCAACGATATATATTTTACCAATTGTGATGTATTTTAAACTAACGAGTGTCTTCCACTCCCAGACTAAGCATGAAGTAAAATTTCGAGTTTAGAAAAGCCCCGTGTAGAAAATTTGTCGAGGGTCGCGCAGCGACCCGAGACAAATTTTCACAGGGCTTTTCTAAACTCGAAATTTTACTTCATGTGCCACGCGTATAAAACACTGATTTAAAGTGAAGTTAAAAACGCACTGAAAACCAACCCAACTTCGATATTTTTCAAAATTGGATGTGTACTTTTCTATCCATGCTGTAAACCTTCAGATATTCGTTATTTTCTTCTAAAAAAAATCGATTCCATGTAGTCCTTCGGTCTCCGAAGACCATGATTGGTCCTTCGAGCTGTAGCCTTTGTAAAATGGTAATAAACTTAGTCATCTAGAGTGATCCTTCAATTTGAAACTTCTAAGAACGAGTGTTGTCCACTCCCAGTCTAAGCATGAAGTAAAATTTCGAGTTTAGAAAAGCCCCGCGTAGAAATTTTACTTCATGCGCCATGCGTATAAACAACTGATTTATAGTAAAGTTAAGAATATATAATGCTTAGATGTGATGATGATCAATATTTACCAAGATCACAGAGTATGGAGTAACAGAGTATTCACGCTGGCTGTGCGGGGTCAGGGGGGTGGCTCTGTCAGGTGGCTCACCCAGCAGGCGTGTGATTTAGAGTAACTACTAGGTTTCCCCACTCCTTCCAATTCATTTGTATATCGGATCCGCAGAGGAATGTTTATATTTTTTCCTCTTTAACGGTACCGACGGAACGAAAAATGATGACGCTCGGTTTGTTTATTTTATCAAAATAAACAAATCGAGCGTGAATCTACACCATTCAATTTTTAATTCCACATATAATATTGAAATCTAGATTTACTCTCATGTAATGCAATTTAAATTAAAATAAATACAGTTATATGATACAGGTAGGGATTGGAATACCGGCATACCGGTTAATCGCAAAAATTGCTCTTCAAAATGTACCGGTATTTTGGTAAATCATATCAACATTATGTACATTTATTTCACATCTTTAACTATACTTCTGACAAAAATAGTAGATCGATTATGTGTTTTTGAACTTCATAATAAATCAGTGTTTGTACGCGTGGTGCACGAAGTAAAATGTCGAGTTTAGAAAACCCTGAACTCGCTTCGCTCGTGCCGCCAAATCCAAATGTTCAGGGTTTTTTAAACTCGAAATTTTACTTCATGCTTAATCGGGGAGTGGAAAACACTCACACAAATCCATGTTTTACATTTATAGATTTTTTAAATAGGTTTTTCACTAATTTCCACGATTTCTTATTAATCCACTTCATTTGAAATGTTGTAACAGGTTTCAAGTTTTTGCCCAGATTTTATAAATAAAATTTAATATTCAATATAATTTGTCAATCAACCGAACAAAATAAAGGCTAGTATTTTTGAATTTTACAATATGTCAGTGTTTTATACGCGTGGCGCATGAAGTAAAATTTCGAGTTTAGAAAAGCCCCGTGTAAATTTGTCTCGGGTCGCTAGCGCGACCCTCGACAAATTTTCTACGCGGGGCTTTTCTAAACTCGAAATTTTACTTCATGCTTAGCCTGGGATTGAAAACACTCGTTCGAATTTTAAATTAGACTCTTTTGTAGAATCAACGAATGTCCACAAATGTACAGAGTATACGAATATATAAGGATATGATATATAAAAAAAAGTAAATTATTATGTCATATATTAAAAATTTTTGTTTATTTTTGGGGTTAAAAACCTTACTTCTTTGGATGTAGATGGCAAATCCTCTTCCAATTTTCGGGTGTACATGTGAATGGGCTTTAACACTTCTAAATCGGAATCCGAATCACTTAATACTATGTCAAATGGTTTTGGAATTGCTGATTTTAACAGTCTATTTTGTTGGTAATTTGTAAAATCACTTGCTCGAAAATGTTTATTACACAGGCGCTTTGAAGAAAGTTTCTTTTCTGACAAAATAAAGAGATCCATATTACCACAATTATTTAACCAATGATCACATCTTTCGCTATTATTTACAGGAAATGTAAAGACGTGTACTGTACATCCTCGGTTTTCCTCGCGCCACAATCACGATAGGCGCATTTTAAATAATTAGCCATATTTTTTACAACTAAATATCACTAGAACTACAACTATTATGTAAAAACACTAAATGTTCACTATACTTAATTAAATTATAGTGTGTCCGTATAAAATTAGAAACCGTTAACGTGCACACTGGAGAGCGAAAAACATACTGATTATTTTTCTTAAAATATTTCTCACTGACGATTTCCTATAAGTACTTTGAAGAGTACTTTTACAAATATTTTTCTATGTGTTTTTTACATCCTTAGTAATTGATTTCTAGGGCTTAAGGACAAAGGCAGATAAGAAGGGTACGAATTTGCACTGTTTTTTTAGATCATCTGTGGGGCGAGTGAACACTTGAAAACGAACACTTTAAACCAAATTATCAGTAGATTTATGGGTTTCCAAACAGTCGTATGATGCATTATTTTTACTAAAATATTTAACTATATTAAATAAATCGATCATTGCTCTCTATAAAGAAAATACAGTATGTCCGTTTCAAGACGCATATATACTTACGATTGAAAAATAGTTTCAATATACAGGGTGTCCCGGTTAAGCAGTCCATGCATGTGTATCTTATAAACGGCAAGAGATATAGATCTGTTAAATGGTAGAAAATATGCAAGACGATGAGTACCAACTATACCCGGTGTTAAATTAACAAAAAAGTTGAACCATCAGAGCACATTGCGAAAAAACTGATTTTTGCGATTTTTTAATTTTCCTTTATACCTTGGTTATTATTGATGATAGAACGATATAGAGCAAAAACCGCTGGAGATATCGAGATGAAACTTAAAACTTAAGCTTTTTGAAAGAAAAACCGGAAGTGGTACTTTACTCTTAGCGTTTTTTAGTTTTTTCCAGATATTCACAAAACTAAAAAATGTTTCAAATAAACATTGTATACAATAAAAAATGAAGATATATTGTATATTCACTTTTTATCATAGCACTCTTAGTTTAGGAGTTATTTAAAAATAGTGTTTTTTAGATAATTATTGTTAGTTATAACACCCATAGGCCATGAAGTGTCGTGGCGCAGGCGGTAACGCGCCGGACTCATAATCGAAAGGTCCCGGGTTGAAATGCAGTCGCAGGTTGCTTTTTCTTTTTTATTAATTTATATTTAATTACATTTAATTCAAAAATATTAAATCTAAACGGGGAAAGTACTATGAAGGACACATCACCATTTTTTTTTATATGGGCGTCAAAGTTGGCCATGATATCATTTTGTAGACATTACTTTTTTAATTTGATGTATCATATGGTAGGTTTGTTTTCATTAATAGGAAAACTGGACGATATTTTCATAGTATTTGAAGTTGGCTATGAATATACCAAAATAAATCAAATAATAACAATAACAATACTAACATAAAGCGTTATTTGTTTTTGAAAAAATAAACATATCATATGATATATCAAATTAAAGAGAATTAAAAATCTATAAAATTAGCTCATGGCCAACTTTGACGCCCATATAAAAAAAATGAAGTTAGTATGCATATATTGGAAAATATTTGCTTTATGATAAATCTGACTACATATTATTAAAAAGCATAAAAAAGTGCCCTAATAATGTGAAAATATTATCCTTCTATCATCAATAATAAGTATGGTCTGAACTTTCAACTGTTTTGTTAATTATATAACGGATATAGCTAGTACTCATCGTCCTGCATATTTTCTCCCCTTTAACCAAATCTCTATCTCTTACCATTTAGAAGATACCCATGCATGGGCTGCTTAATCGGGACACCCTGTATAGATTATTTAACTTGTTTTTAATTTAGTAAACCTTCATTGAATTCGTTTAAATGTCAATTTTGAACTTGAAAATATTACAAAAAGCATTTCAGTGTTTGCCTCCCGGCAAATCCTAATTTTCACGCTTTTCTAAACTCGAAATATTACTTCATGCTTAACCAGGTAGTGGAAAACACTTGTTTATAGCCTCAAATTGAACTTTTATAAACAATAGAAAGTCGGAAAATGTGTACTTAAAAATTACGTACTTACTTAATTTTAATATTTTTCATTACAAGAATATTTATATAGGAACAATAAATTGTAGGCGTTAATTCCAAAGACAATATATGTATTAAATAATCATGAATTTTATTTATTAAATTTGATTATACAATAAACAAAATATCCAAATTTTCATGCGTTTCTAAACTCGAATTTACTTCATGCGCCACGCGCATAAAACACTGATTTAATGAGATGTTTAAAAAACGTATTCTTTTTAATCACTCTTGTTCCCTCATGAACACCGATAATAATAAAATAAACCGTTCAAAATACACGTTTTTATTTTTCAAATATTATATTATAAGCTCCCCCAGTTACCCCCCGTGGATCCGTGCCTGATTGAAATAATTAGTTCTCAGGTAATACCTCGGCGGTGGCGGAGAACTTTGCTTAATCGCAGAGGAAACAATATTATTGTTTACTCTGTGGCTATATATTTAGTGGAGATATAAAAGATCAAATTATCTATAAACTGAACGCATTAAAACAATAATGTTTTTATTTCACTTCTGTCAGTCAGCAGTAAATTGGTGTATGGGTCTATTGAAATATGAGTATATTTATGTTTAGATTAACATTCCAATGAACGAATCATCGTTTAACATATGTTTTTGTGCCTTAAATCGCCATCAAAATTACAGGAAACTGTTTTGGTTGAAGGTTTTAATAGGTGGATGTTTTGATAATTGCCTCAGAGATGGTTACACTATGCAAACTGTGGATTCCGAGTTACAGGCGTGATTACTCTGGTTATTCTTTCCTCTGTGCCAAGATGTAAACGTCAGATATGTTTTAAAAAAATGTATTGACCTAAAACTGTACACGTAGACATAATTCTCGACTTTATTTTACAAATGTCGTATTAATTATAATTACATTTTAAATAATTTCATAAATATCAAATAAATCTTCCTAGCAAAACCACCCAAACCCGGACAAAAGATAACGCCACGCGCCGGCTGAAAACAGATGGACTTCTTACTACCTGCTAATATCGGGTTGTCAATGACACCCAAAAAATGCGGTTGGTGTTCATAATGGATTACCCCTTGAGTGCTCGGTCTCTTTCCCCTTACCCTCCAACCTTTCAGGAAAGAGATAGAAATCGGAAGATTTTAGAATTTTTGGTCTAGTCGCGTCACTACCCCAAACGTTTGGTTTTACCCATTATAAATCGCAACCTTAAATCGGTAGATCTATCGCTAAAACGGGAGGTCTGGCAACTACATGTGTACTTTTGAGTCCATTTATATACTTATTATCAGTTTTTTCGCCATTTTGACTCGATTTTTAGCTTTGGGCCAATTGTCATATTCATAATCAGCATTGTCGCAGCTCAATTTTTGGACTCATGATTAGCTCTGAGCAAACTAAATTCAATTGAAACCCATTTTTTTTTTTTAATTATAAAGACATAATTAAAAAAAATGGGTTTCAATTGAATTTACAAAACGAATAATCTAAATGACGTTAAATACTGTTAGTAGTGTTTGGAAGAAACATATTAATCATTTTTCGGGCCATCAAGCACTTCTAATTTTGAAATTATTAACCAGGATTTTAAAGCATTTTTTACACAAAGACTCAATAATTCTTGATCTCAAAGTTTGAAAGCGAATTGTTTTAGATAAATTATGTTAAAAAACTTACTTTAAAATTTTTATTCTGAAATGAATTCATAAACTGTTTTATCCATTGTTATAGTTTTAATTTATAGGGTGTCTCTGAATTAAAATTTATACAGAAAATGCGGTCGAAATAAATCTAAATTAAAGCGCATTAAAGCCGGAAATAAATTTCCGCCCATATCTAGATTTAATACAGTCGTAGCTTAGTAGATTAAAAAGTTGGAAGCGCAGATATATATATATATTTTTAGGCGGAAATTTACGAGGAAACTTGGTGTGAGTGTTTTTCAATTTGCCATTGTTGAAATTTATGGGTCAGACTAGAAAAAAATTAGGGAATGAAAAAGGAAATAGACAATCTATCGAACTACAGAGTCCGCCAGAAAAATGTATCCACACTTTAAGGAACAAAAACTATTTATTGTGTGTTTGATTTACATTTAAATACTGTTCACACGTGTAGTACAGTATTTAGTTAAGCACACAGTAAAGGTATGATTCACGAGAGGTGACCCATGGTTTCCTTGATTTCTAGTGCTTTCTGCACCAATACAGGTAATACGAAAATAGTTTAATGTCATCAGATTACGTGTGCAAAAAGAGACAGAAAACTTCAAAATATGTCTGCTATGGTTTTTAGATGGAACATGTGAAAACGTATGTTCCGGTATGCAGCTTTAAAATTTTAAGGTTAAACGTCACCTTTTGACAATGTCAGCCACAAATCATTTTAAATTACGTGCACAATCGTTTTAAATGTGAGTTTAAGTGGTATAATTCAGATTTCCACATCTACCAAACAGTTCAGGTATTTATAGAAATAAATAATGCATTTATGTTGATTTTGTGCAAGCTCAAACGAAAATGTCAGTTGAATCGAATGCGCATTCAGTAGATTTGGCAAATAGTCATCGGATGAATCTATTAATACAGGGTGTTTTTCTTTTAAGTATACTTACAGGGAATTTTCTATTAGGTATACATATGCATACGCTTTTTTAAAAGAGTTCAATTTGAAGCTTATAACGAGTGTTTTCCACTCCCAGACTAAGCATGAAGTAACATTTCGAGTTTAGAAAAGCCTGAAAATTTGGTTTTGGAGGAGCAGCAAAACCAAATTTTCAGGCTTTTCTAAACTCGAAATTTTACTTCATGCGCCACGCGTATTAAATACTGAAAGCACTGAAATATTGTGAACGAGTAAACTTTGCTTGAAATCAGTGTCTTATACGCGTGGCGCATGAAGTAAAATTTCGAGTTTAGAAAAGCCTGAAAACTTGGTTTGGTCGCTCCGCGCTTCGCGCTACGCGACCAAACCAAATTTTCAGGCTTTTCTAAACTCGAAATTTTACTTCATGCTCAACCGGGGAGTGGAAAACACTCGTTTATATCTTTAAATTTAACACTAAAACAAGCAATTTCTGCAAATTTAAAGCACAAATGCTGTAATTGGGATATGTATACATAAAAGAAAACTCCCTGTATTTTATATGACTAATTGGTAATAATAATAATAAGGATTTCAAACTCCCGCCATTAGCCTAGATTCAAACCTTACTTTGAAGTTTTATCCAGTTGTGTTCCGTGCTATTAGTTCATCTAACTGGCCACCGGAAGCGCTAGTGGGCGTTTCCATACATTGATATGGGATTTGACCCTCTTATAAATGAATTTCTCTATGGGTTGTTTATACTGTCAACTATTTATAGGCAACTCAACATACACTACATGTAAGCGTGCGTGTTGCACACTATACTGCCTAATTAAATATATATTTATTAATTTGAGTATTAAGAAATGCTAAACTATTAGAATAATTGTAATAATACTGTGTTGTTTGACGTTTTTACATGCGTATATTAGAGATGTAAATATTGTTAGGCAGCTGGGCCAAAACGAGATTTGGAGTTTGGAGGAGGGCGCTTTTCGCCAGCTGCCTCTGCTGAGGAGTTTGCGTCTGGACGGAAACCGTCTTCGCGGCGTTCCGACCGGCGCTTTGGAACCACTGGAACTCCTTGAGGTCCTGTGAGTACCATTTGGAATACAGGACCCCGCAAAGATTTTTTTTTATTTACTTTTTTGTTGATTTATATCACTGCTTTTTTACATGCACCATAATTACTAATTTAATATGCTTTTTATATTAAAAAGGACTCTTAAACACATAAACAGTTGAACTTTTGAAGCAAAATGAAAAGATTATAAAGTATTAATAATGAATTACATTTGCTTTTCTAAAAGGGTTTTAAGATTTAAAGCAGGATTTCCAATTACTAATTTAGGTTTTTCCAAGAAATAGGACTCCCTTGAACTCCCACTGAGCAAAAAACAAACAAATAACTTTATTACTTTGAGTAAAACACTTTGTTTCTAACTTTCAAAAATTGTTTATTTTGTATTCACAACAAATGTTTCGCCACACTGTGGCTTCTTCAGGTGAAGAACAAGTGATTAACTTAACCTAATTACAACGTATATATAGGGCTAGCTGATAAGTAAGAGGGGCGGGGGTTACAGTTTTAAATTGAGCAATGGGGAGTTATTAATATCTGTCTGATCGTTTAGTAATTGATCGCTGAATGTTCTTTTGTTTATTTCGGTGCTTTCCAGGATGTTTAATTTTCTTCCTTTCTTCTCGATGTGTAGTATTTGCAAGTCTTCGTTGAAGTTGTGGCCTTCATCTAGCAAGTGGTTGGAATAAGTCGAGTTGTTTTTCTTTTTCTCGAAGCTGGTTTTATGTTCGTTCATCCTTTCTTGAAAGGCTCTCCCAGTTTGGCCGACGTATACTTTAGGGCAGTCACCGCAACTTAACATACGTCGGCCAAACTGGGCGAGCCTTTCAAGAAAGGATGAACGAACATAAAACCAGCTTCGAGAAAAAGAAAAACAACTCGACTTATTCCAACCACTTGCTAGATGAAGGCCACAACTTCAACGAAGACTTCCAAATACTACACATCGAGACGAAAGGAAGAAAATTAAACATCCTGGAAAGCACCGAAATAAACAAAAGAAAATTTAGCGATCAATTACTAAACGATCAGACAGATATTAATAACTCCCCATTGCCAATTTAAAACTGTAACCCCCACCCCTCTTACTTATCAGCTAGCCCTATATATACGTTGTAATTAGGTTAAGTTAATCACTTGTTCTTCACCTGAAGAAGCCACAGTGTGGCGAAACATTTGTTGTGAATACAAAATAAACAATTTTTGAAAGTTATAAACAAAGTGTTTTACTCAAAGTAATGAATATGAACTTTCAACAACTATCAGCCACCTCGATTAATAGTGAAATAACTTCATATCAACATTGTAACAACATTAGACGTTGTATTGATGTTGATAAAACATTACTTCAATATGTTTGCTCAGTGGGAATACACTTTAAAACATTATAAGAAAATACTCCCAAATGTCAGATTTTATAACAAATTCTGAGAAATTTTTGAAAAATGAATACTATATTTTCTAACATTAGGAGTAACTAAAGTGGAATTATAGGCGCTCAAATTTATTTTTCCGTGTCCAGAAAGCTTGTAACTTCTTAAAAAAATCAAAAAACCAATTCAAACATAAATTTTGCTAAAATTCAGATATTGTTAATAAATATATTTCACTATGTTCTCATTAATCACTTGGTGAAACATGATTAAATATATAAGTATGAATATTATTTAAATAAAAATCACTTGGTTCGTTTCACAAAATATATTTTGTGAAACGAACCAAGTGATTTTTATTTAAATAATATTCATACTTATATATTGTTAATAAATTTATTAATTTCTCTTTGCTTAGGAGTTGAAAAAGTTAAAATTATTCTTCTATAAGCGAAATTGAAGACTCTTAAGCATAGATTTTTCTTTTCAAGTGACTTTTTTATTAAATGTTAATTATGATAGAGCAAATATAGCACGAATTTAGTGTTTTGCAGAAGCTTAAACAGCATATTAACAAAATTAGGAGGAATGCCGGAAAAAGCTGATGTGTCCAATTTTGTTTTTTTTTTTTATTTTGCTGGTGATTAGTGGCTTAATTAAATGAGTCGATGTTTGAGTCTAACACGTGTTCGTGTTTTTATTTTTACAGAAATTTGGGCAACAATTTCATCACGTCAATTCCGATGGGGGCATTTCCAAAAATGGAAAATTTAATCGTACTGTAAGTACTTAATATTTCTATAATTTAAATTACTTATTTATAATGAATGGTGGAGGCTTCTACTGTGTTATACATAATAACTCACAAATGAATCATTGTTTTAGCTTTGTTTGTATAACTAAGATTTCTGTTGGTTCAGTTATACAGAGTGAATAAATTGTTTCATTTGTATATTATGAGATTGTAGCTTGGAAATTAAATCAAAAGTGAAACTGTAAAGATTACGCACAAAAAAAACAGAGATGTTTATGGCGAACAGTAAGAAATAGTGGGAAATTTCTAAATTTACAGAAACGCGCCCAAGTTCAGTGACTCGGATGCCTCGAAAATAAATTGGCACGGACGGATCCGGTCTAATTTCGATTAATTAAACGCGGCCATTTAATTAATTAAACCAATCTCTCGGGCGATAAGGGAATTACACATGGATATATAAAATACAGTACGTGTGAAGGTTTTTATTGACCGAAATCAATCTCAAAAACGAAACCATCCATTTTTGTACGGAAAGTCTGTTTCTTAAGCGTTTGCAAGGAAATTTAAAGATGCAGCAAAGTTGCAGTCTCATCTAGAGTTTTAGTACTTTAGTAGATGTTCAAAATGCTACACTTTATTTTTAAGCGATTTCGCTTAGATTAAGCATTACGTAAAATTCAGTTTAGAAAAGCCTGAACATTTCTGTAAAATTGGCTCAATATTTGACCATGTCGTATTGCTTGATTTTTGAGAAGCTTCAAATATAATTATTTGGCTATTATTGTCTTAAATTAAATTAATTATTTGACTGTTATGTCTTAAATTGAAGTTGGCGTGATTTCAAGTCGTCTAGTAGCTTGAAAATCAAGTGTAGTGTAAAACTTTCGATAAGACAACAACTTTTGCACATTCTTGGAAAAATCTAGGAAATGTTTTCTCAAGCACAAAACAGGCACCACAACTAAAGCCCGATACAGATCTAACCGGCATAAATCAGGGATTAATCAATTTCGAGTATCTCCTACTCTCGGTCTTGTCCGGCTCCGCGTACGTTTATATCCTTATTTATCCGCTTTAATGGCCGTATAAATTGCTTAAATAGTTTTCGATATTCCCGACGATAAGGGGAGCTAACTGTTACCGTTCTCGGACACGAGCTCGAAATCGCTACTAAATTCCGACTCGGCATCGGACTTATTGCACTCTGGTGCACACGTAGACCGTCCTCGGCTGCACTGAAGGAACAGCACATGTTCCAAATCGATTCGCGTATAAAATTTGAAATTATTGATATTACGCTTGTCGTTTGAGGATTTCCTACACGAAAGGGTTTTCTGCGAATATTTGCTCACATCAATTGTGCAAATAGAATATATCGCGCAGGAAAATTATTAAAGTAATAAATAGTTTTATTGTTCGGGATCTATTTCTCGACGTCGATTCTGTCAAAGAGAGGGGAAAAAATGTCGGAAAGTTGTTTCCGTATAAATAAATCATGCGCGCAAATAAAAATCGTAAACTTTCATCTCTGCCCTGTTTATATAGGAGGAAACTTTGGTACGTCTGAAACATAAATTCAAGACAGTTTCCTAAGGGAATTTGGTTCAGCAGGCCATATATTTTCCGCGTTTTGAAGCTCGGGAAATTTCAACGAATATTCAAGTTTTTTCTCATACAAATTATTACAATTAAATATATTTTCTTGATCTCACGAAATTTCAGACACGAATTTGTCCCTCTTAATATAATTTAAAACTATTTCAGATAAAAGTTGCAGAGAATTAAGAAATAAATATGTAATGAGTATATACACAGAGTTTTATGTAACACCGAACATTTTCACAACGAGAATGTTTCTTTTAAGTATACGTTGTACATTTGCCGACGCTCGGTTTATTAAAAGAATTTAATTTAAAGCATTAAACGAGTGTTTTCCACTCCCAGACTAAGCATGGAGTAAAATTTCGAGTTTAGAAAAGCCTGAAAATTTGGTTTGGTCGCGTAGCGCGAAGCGCAGAGCGGCCAAACCAAATTTTCAGGCTTTTCTAAACTCGAAATTTTACTTCATGCGCCACTGGTACAAAATACTGATGCAATGTAGAGTTTAGCCGTGTGTTTTAAACTTCGTAATATGTTAGTGTTTTGTAACGGTGGCGCATAAAGTAAAATTTCGAGTTTAGAAAAGCCTGAAAATTTGGTTTGGTCGCTCCGCGCTTCGCGCTACGCGACCATACCAAATTTTCAGGCTTTTCTAAACTCGAAATTTTACTTTATGCTTAGTCTGGGAGTGGAACACACTAATTTTTAGTTTAAAATTGAACTCTTTTAAAAAAACAACGATTATCTAAAGATTTACGGCATAAACGCTGTAATTGGGACATATACAGGGTGGGCCACGAATAACGCCCATTAAAAGTTTTCGGGGTTCCTGACAGAGAAAAAAAATGGTGATGTGTCCATCATAGTACTTTCCCCCGTAAATTGCGTATTAAATCACTTTTAAAATATTTGTAGCAAAATTATTTTCAAAATGTCTTCAACTTTTTGATAACTACAACTTTTATTTGAAACATTTTTCAATTGGATCAACACATACTGACACAAACCAATGACTAGATAAAAAACACTATTTATTGAATATCTCAAAAACAAAGAGTGCTATGACAAAAAGTGAATCTACAAAAAATCTTTAGTTTTTCATTTCCTACAACTTTTATTTGAAACATTTTTCAATTATATTGACACATACACTGTCACACACCAATAACTAGATAAAACACACAACTTTTGAAATATCTCAAAAACTAAGAGTGCTATGACAAAAAGTAAGTGAACAATACATCTTTATTTATTTATTTATTTATTTATTTATACGGAAGTCCATTTAATATACAGTCTTAAGTTAAAATATACAATTAAGAATAGTAAAAAACAAACAATAGATTAAAACACAAACATAGATTAAAATACAAACAATAAATTAAAATACAAACATTGATTAAAATACGAACAATAAATTAAAATACAAACGATCAACAGAATAAAGTACAAACAACAGATTAAAAAGAACAACTACCTGCTCTGTCGGAGAATATGCTGTAATGCATTCCGGCTAATTACACCAAAATCGGCATTGATGGCATTGCAGTTTCTGGCGATTCTGGCCATGCCAACATTTCTGGAATAATCAGTTCTACAATACCTCACGTGGAACAGATCGAAAGAACGCAGACTTCTGGCAGGCACGTTGATACTCAGATGGCTAAGTAAATAGGGGCAATCAATCGCCCCGTTCATTAAATTGTATCCTACCATTACATCTGCATTCCTTCTTCTCTGCTCCAACGTACCTATATTCAAAACATGCAACACCTCAATGTAATCGCCGATAATCCCAAACTTGTAGGCGATAAATTTTGTGAATTTAACTTGGACCCTCTCGATGATATTCACGTCAGATCTGCTATAGGGATTCCAAATAGTGCAACAGTATTCAAGGTGGGGCCGGACAAGGGATACGTACAACCTCGTAATTGTACTGATGTTTAGGAAGTCTCGGCTATTACGTTTTATGAAACCAAGAACACGAAATGCCTTAGCAGTTATATTGCATAAGTGGCTTTGAAAATTCCAGTTATGAGACAATGATACACCCAAGTCTTTAATATTAAGAACGCGGGATAAAAGGGCGTTGGATATGTAGTAATTCCTCACTGTGCTGGCCCTTTTTTTAGTGAAGGTTATGCTGTTGCATTTATTGAGGTTAAGACTCATATTATTATCAGTACACCAAACCGAGAATCTGTTTAAATCTTCCTGCAACAACAAAGGAGATATATCGTCCGATATTTTTAAAAATATTTTTATATCGTCTGCAAATAACAAACATTGAGAATGATGGAAACAGTCTACCACATCATTAATAAAGATATTAAATAAAAGAGGGCCAAGGTGTGATCCCTGGGGGACCCCTGAAGTTACAAGTATTTCAGACGATATTACACTGCCAATACGCACGGCCTGTGTCCTTCCGGACAAATAAGAGTGAATCCAATCTAACATGATCCCTCCGAATCCGATAAGCTTAAGTTTCAAAAGAAGGATGCTATGATCGACTGAGTCAAAAGCCTTAGAGTAATCGGTGTATATTGAGTCGACTTCATACCCCGCTTCTAAGGCTGTAACGATATAATCACTATACGACAGTAAGTTGGAGGAAGTAGAACACCCACTTCTGAAACCATGTTGCTTATCGGACAGGATACTAGATACACATTCTGATAGGGGTGCCGTGATTAACTTCTCAAACATTTTTGGAATAAGGGATAGGATAGATATCGGGCGATAGTTTGAAACAACGTTCTTTTTGCCACTTTTAAAAATGGGTGTAACTAAGGCACTTTTCCAGAGTAAAGGAAACTTGCCAGTACTTAGGGATTGATTGAATAGTAGCCATAAAGGACGACTCAGGCCAAAAGAACATTGCTTCAGCAGAATCGGTGGTAAACCATCAGGGCCAGTACAGTGTGAATCCTTCAAGTTTTCCAATTCGTTAAGGACATCAGTAATTTTTATTTTGTCTGCATTGCAATAATTTATATGATTGTAAGAATATATTAAAGGCGAAGGTGAAGTATCATTGTGTATAGGTCTATTATATACTGAACCAAAGTGATTAGCAAACAACTCTACAATATGAAGCGTATTATCCACTAAGACACCATCGTGCTCAAACGTTCCTGGAATAGAGGAGCTTGTTCTATTTAAGTTTACATGATTCCAAAATAGTTTAGGGTTGCTTAGCAGAGATTCTTCAACACATTGTACATGGTTCCTATAGCAGATCTGAGACAATTCTTTACACCGTGCGCGCGTAACTTTAAAAATGTCATAGTCCGATTCCAAGCCTGAAACCTTGAAGTTACGGTGGTGAGTTTTCTTAAGAGAAATAAGATCGATTAGTTCCGAGCTAAACCACTTGGGATACGAATGCTTCCGACAGGCAGATTGTTTTTCTAATACTCTAGGAGTATATAAATCAATAATCGAGTATAACTCACTATAAAATATATTTACATTTGTGTTTATATCGTTGTTTAAAAACATACTGTCCCAAGGCGTATTTAGAATTACACTGGCAATAGAACAGTAGTCAGCACGAGAAAAGTTGTATACAAACTTAGAGTTCCAATTTACGTTTTGCTGAGATGAATTTAAATAATCAATATCAAGAACAATTGGGGGATGATGATGATCACATGGAATTATATCAAAAGTAGCTCTTGAAACAGTATGGTCGCTAGCAAAAAAAGCGTCAAGAAATATGAGATCTAAAATCACGGAATTAACATTTGTAATATTATTTACTTGCTGGGAGTTTAATGTACTAAATGTGCTGGCAATTATTTGAGCTGCGGTAAGAGTTGAATTCGTTGTTATAATCATGTCAATATAATTCCATGTTACATTTGGGAGATTATAGTCACCCAAAATGCAAGTATAGTGATCAGTTAATATGTCACTAAGATCTTCGACTAGATGCGCATGATCATCATAGCAGGAATCAGGGGCATTCGGTGGGATGTAGATTCCTCCAATCAGTATTTTCAAACTTTGCGCGGTGATGGAAACGTATAATTCCTCTTGTAAGTTCGCAACACTCCGTACAAAATGAGAAATGAATTTCGCAGATACAGCAATCAATACACCGCCTCCGCGTGATTTACCAGAAACTAAAGGATCCCTGTCACACCGATAGATGTTGTAGCCGCAGAATCCCAGTTCAGCATCAGAAATATCGGCACTCAACCACGATTCGGTGAAAATATAAATATCAAATTCTGCCAGAGATACTGACGCACGTAGTTCATCCAGTTTCGTTCGAAGGCCCCTCACATTCTGGTAATAAACTTTCAGTGAATTGTTTACATCAGACGTAGAATAAGGATTAACCTTATCTATATCTTCTTTTTGGATAAAAAATTATCTATTTTAGAATTGTTATTACCAGCAGATTTGCGACGTCTACGGTTGGTAAATAAACTAATCGAAAGACTTATAGGCCATTTATCAGCTTGCAAGAAGGATGAAACATCACATTCGTTAATCCCGACCTTGAAAGAAGTGTATAGGCTATTATCTGCTAAAGGCCAGCAGTTAACGTTTGATATGCCGATACAATTAGTAATAAAGTTGTTAAGTTCAGTAACTGTTGTTCCAGGAGCGCAATTGTGAATGTGATAATACACACGTTTGCTAGCAACTTTAAAGGTCGTATGTTCAGCAGTTCCGCGAATTAGAATATTCGACGTTTTTTTACGATTTATGATAGAATTTGACTTTGCAGTATCCAATGAGGACACCGTAGCTATAGTATGGTCCGGAACTGTGTTGTTATTACTGCCAGTGAGGTACGTCGAGGATTGTTTGGTTGAAACTGTTTTGGACTTGCTAAGTGTGTTTTCAGTACCAGTAGATTTTGGCCGATCGGAATCAGTTGACTTAATTTCAGCAGTAGATTTATTCTGATTAGAAACTAATGGAGAGGCAGCACATGAATTACTCTCAATGTTATTTTTATTATTTTTATTACTAATATCACTAATGATGTTTTTATTTTTAGTGATATTGTTAGTTGCAACTTCAATCACAAGACTAGATTCATCACATTTAGTGCTAGTCGATTTGCTAGAATTGTTATCACTACCAGCAGCTTTCAAAGATATGATGTTGTTTTTTAATTCAGTGTGATTCAGCGTAATTAGTTCCTTGAGAGAGGATAGATCAATAAGTTGCCTAATTTCAAACAGCTCTACTTTTAAGCTATCTATTGTTTTATGCAGTTCCGCCATCTGTGAATCGAAGGCGCATTGACAGTTACATTTGCTAGTCTTGTCATTTCGAATATCGCTACTAGATGACTTACAGCCAGGGCAGCTCGGTACAGAATCCTGTGCAGGATCGAGAGTTTCATGCCCTTTATAGTACTTAAAACAGCTCTTGTGAAATGTAGAACCGCAGTACGTACAAGTAATACCGGATGTTACTGAGGATTTGCATTTATAACAACCCATGGTAAAACTAGCAACAAAAAATCAACCTTAAATAACCCGAGGGTATAAAGGGATCTAACATAGGATATAGTACAATTAAGTGAACAGACGTGGACACAATCTTCACAACACGGGGTCGGTCGTGTTGACTTAATATTAACGAGCACAGGATAGACAGACCACGGAGTGAAGGATTTTAATAATTTTTAGGTTATTATTGTAAACTACAGTAAAATTAGACTTAAGCAATAGTACTTACGTAAAAAATACTTTCAATTGATTGTAATCAAAGGGACAACCGAAGCTATAGTACACAAATTGATTAAGTATAATTATTGAACTAATAACAATTAGAGTAATTTAATGTATACATTTCACACGTTCAACGTTTATTTTGTTATTATCTACAATTTTTATTTGAAAGAATTTTTTGTTTGATGAACATTTATTGAAAAAATCTGAAAAAACTGAAAAACGCTTAGAGTAAAGTAACACTTCCGGTTTTCCGATTTTCACCAAAAGCTTTTCAGTTCTTCCGATTGTAACAAAAAGCTTAAGTTTCAAGTTTCATCTCGATATCTTTAGCGGTTTTTGCGGTACAGCGCACACAGACACACGCACAGACACACAGACAGACAGACATTTTTCAAAAATGGTCTTATTCGACTCAGGGGACCTCAAAACGGATATTTTCGCTAAAATTTTTGATTCGAAAATTTTCACGAAAACAATACTTTCCCTTTGCATTATTACATACAGGGGAAAGTAAAAAAAGTAAAATTTCGAGTTTAGAAAAGCCTGAAAATTTGGTTTCGTCGCGTAGCGCGAAGCGCGGAGCGGCCAAACCAAATTTTCAGGCTTTTCTAAACTCGAAATTTTACTTCATGCGCCACCGGTACAAAACACTGATGCAATGTAGCGCTTCGCGCTACGCGACTAATCCAAATTTTCAGGCTATTCTAAACTCGAAATTTTACTTTATGCTTAGTCTGGGAGTGGAACACACTAATTTTAAGTTTTAAATTGAACTCTTTTAAAAAACAACGATTATCTAAAGATTTACGGCATAAACGCTGTAATTGGGACATATACAGGGTGAGCCACGAATAACGCCCATTAGAAGTTTTCGGGGTTCCTGACAGAGGAAAAATTTGAAAAAATTCTACATTGCACGGTTGAATGCGATCACCTCATGGAAAATATTTCGACTTTCTATCACTTCCGGTTGTACCGGAAATGGCTACCAACTTTGTTATTTTAAATGGAACATCCTATATATTATTTTTTTTTTAGATTCCCCGTTCAATTGTCTACCCTCTCATATGAATTTATGTCCACTTAACTCTTACAGTTTTTGAGTTAAAAATTTATTTGTCAAATATTGACCTCAAATAGACGTTTTGAAAAATGCCTATAACTTCTAGTAGGGACAAGATAGACAGACGAGCGGCATCTTGAGTTATTACTTATAGATCCCTCTAGAATTAAAAAAATTGATTTCTGTTAATTTTGACAATAGGTATTTCAAAAATGTAAATATTTCAGTGCCCACTTAAAAACATCATAATTCAATGTTTTCAAATGGAATGACCAATATTTTATCTCATATGGTGATTGGCAAGACAATTTGCAACATAAAAGTATTATGTCTCCCTATATCTAGAGCAAGTAGTTTTTGAGTTATTTCGAAATTTCTTTCCTCCCAGAATGCTTGCACAATTGAATAATTCCTGTACTATTCACACGTGCACCATAGTAGGCTACTGTCAATATTCGCTGTCTGTCAATATTTTTGAACGCTCCGTTCGAGTAATATTAAAATGAATAAGTATACCAATCAAGAAATTATGAATTTATTCGTCATACATGGTCAGTGCGACAGAATTATTGAGAGAACTTGCAGAATTTTCAACAAAACTTACCCACACTTACCGCCGATAGATAGAAGAAAATTTAGAAGACTGGAGTCAAATTTTGTACAATTTGGAAAACTAAACGCAGAAAAAAATCAACCAAAGCCAATAACGCAGAACGAGGAAGTTCAAGTGAATGTTTTGGCTTATTTTCAAGCAAATCCACGCGCATCCACCCGTAATTGCCAGGAGGATTTGGGAGTAAGCAGAACATCACTGCGAAGAATTTTGAAAATATATCGTATGCATAATATAAATTTAATTTGGTGCAAGAATTATTTCCTCAAGATGCAGTGAACAGGATTGATTTTTGTAAGTTTTTGTTGGTTAAAAATCAAGAAGACAATGACTTTTTAAAAAAAATTATTTGGACCGACGAATCAAATTTCTCTCGTGAAGGTATTTTCAATAGAAAAAACAATCACATGTGGTCAACTGAAAATCCACATGCAACGCTTGTACATAAATCCCAAAACAAATTTAGTTTCAACGTATTTTGCCTTTTGATAGACACGCGTGTTACTTTTTATTTATACCACGAAAGATTAAATAGTGGTAGATATTTACTAATTTTAAGAAATTTTGTAGAGAATTTTTTGGATGAGCTTCCTTTGAATTTAAGGATAAGTTCATGGTATCAGCTCGATGGAGCCCCAGCCCATTGCACACACGAAATATCGCAGCAACTGACGAATATGTTCGACGATAGATGGATTCGAAGGTTAGGTCCGTGGAACTGGCCCGCTAGATCTCCAGATCTTACTCCACTCGACTTTTTTCTTTGGGATCGTATAAAAAATAAAGTTTATGCCACTGTCGTCAATACCCGAGAAGAATTGGAAGCAAGGGTGCGAGGTGCATTCGCGGAATTAAGTGCAGAAGAAATTAGGCGAGCAACAACAGAGGGTGTCGCAACACGTGCTGCACAGTGCTTATACGTTAATGGTCATTATTTCGAACAATTGTTATAATTTTTTTTCTGTTCTTGCATTTAATTATTCGTTTGAAAATTACTTTATTTCAATCTTCTTGCTTTTGTTTTGTTTGTAAGTTGTAAGTGTGGATAAGTTTCGTTGAAACAACAATTCTGTCGCACTAGCCATATATGACGAATAAATTCATAATTTCCCGATTGCTACACTTATTTATTATAATATTACTTGAAGTGTTCAAAAATATTGACACGTTGGAAACGAATTTTTCTAGATTCGGTTCAGTGAATATTGACAGTAGCCTAGTATGGTGCATGTGTAAATTGTACAGGAATTATTCAATTGTGCAAACATTCTGGGAGGAAAGAAATTTCGAAATAACTCAAAAACTACTTGCTCTAGATATACAGGGTGTCCCAAAAGTTTGGAAACGGTTGAATATCTCGAGAACACCTCATCGGATCAAAATGGTATAAAATACGTCTTTCTTTATTTTTAAAGCTCTATTTAGGCATATAAGGGGTAATTGCTGTTTTTTTAATCAAAGTAATTTTGGTTGTCTCATTTTTTGATCCCTGATCTAAAATTGGTTATGTTATTGTTATTAAAAAATCATTTCGTTATTTTGGCTTTTTCCCCACTTTCTACTAAGATCAAAATTAACTTTACAATACCGTCGGCATTAGCGTGACCCGATGTGCACCACGGGGAGGTTGCATGATCGGATTTTGCACATCATGTAGCCCTGAACCGAAGGAACCGAAAGATGATCAAGAAGCGAGTCGATCGAAATCCGGGGGTTTCAATCAGAAAAATCAACCGTATGACAGTTGTCAGCGATTAATGAGTGCGATTAATAGCTATAAAGGACCTTAACCTCAAGCTCTACAAGCTCCAAAAAGTTCAGCTCCTTACGAATGAGTTCAAGCGAGTGGGAGTCAAAAGATGCCGCCAACATAAGCGTCGGGCCGCAAGTCAGCAATGGGAGCGCATCTTCTTTACAGATGAGAAGCTATTTACTGTGGAACAAACCCACAATAGCCAAATTAACAGGATCTGCTCCACAAAAGCTCCTGACCTGTTGGCTATCATCGAACATAGACAAAATAGTTTGAGACAAAATTTGTGCCAGTGGTAAGGGATGTCTTACCACTAGCACAAATTTAGTCTCAAACTATTTTGTCTATGTTCGATGATGGCCAACGGGTCGGGAGCTTTTGTTTCGTTTTCGTTGACCAAGGGGTCAAAATCAACCAAGAAGTGTACTGGCGGGAAATCTTCAAGGCGGTAGTACTTCCGTGGGCACAGCAGCATTCAGAGATAAGGATTGGACGTTTCAATAAGGCTCTGCTCCGGCCCACAAGGCAAAAATAACACAGATGTGGTGCGAAGACCATTTTCTGCGTTTCATCACATTTGCAGAATGGCAGCCCTTCTCGCTGGATCCTAATCCGATAGACTATAGTATAATCCATTTTGGAGGCGAGAGCCTTTGCTACATACCACAAAAGTTTGGAGTCGCTGAAGCAATCCCTGCGCCGAGGGTGAAACCGATAACGCCCGAGGACCTGCGAAAATTTCAAGACAAGTTTGGTGCTCTGCATCAGCACAAAGAAGAGCCATTTTGAAACCGCTTAAATAATTTATTACCAAAGGTCCATATTATTATTATTCGATGTTGTTTTGTTAAAAATCTTTTGATTATTAAAAATAAATTTAAAATAGATCAGCAAGTTATTGTGCCGCCAAAGTAGTATTTTAAAGCAGTATACAGGGCTTTAAGATACTACTTTGGCAGTGTAATTTATTATTATTCGATGTTGTTTTGTTAAAAATCTTTCAATTATTAAAATTAAATTAAAAAATAATTGAGAAAGTTATTGTGCCGCCAAAGTAGTATCTTAAAGCAGTATACAGGGCTTTAAGATACTACTTTGGCAGTATAATTTAAACTTCACTTAAAATATGTTCAAAATATACTGCATGAGGATAGTGCTTTAGCAGTATGTTTTAAACTTCACTTGAAATCAGTGTTTTATACGCGTGGCGCATGAAGTAAAATTTCGAGTTTAGAAAAGCCTGATAATTTGGTTTGGCCGCTCCGCGCTTCGCGCTACGCGACCAAACCAAATTTTCAGGCTTTTCTAAACTCGAAATTTTACTTCATGCTTAGTCTGGGAGTGGAAACACCCGTTAGAAACTTTAAATTGAACGTTTTATTTCAACATTTCCGCTTTACTATTTTTATTGATGTTTACGTTTTGTTTGGATTCAATGATTGTACGAATAATTACATTTTTTTTTTGGATTTGGTCAGATATTGATGATTTTATTTAAAATTTATGTTTTTCATCAAAATTTAGAATAGTTATTTATATTATTGATTTTGATTTTTATACCATTACATTATTAATTTATCGATTGTAGGAGTTTTATCAATTTATAAATAATTAATAATTTTAACGACTGTTTCGATTTTTTTATCAAGATTTTTTTTGTCGAGTTGGTCAATGGTGGTGATTTTATGAATTTTATCAATTTTAAAAACTTTGTTAAATTTTATTGAATATGTAAATTTCCATAATTTTTGTAAATTCAATAACTAGAATTTATAAAAATCATCGAAATTTACATATTCAATAAAATTTAACAAAGTTTTTGATATTGCAAAAATTAATGTTAACTAATTTTAACGGTAAAATCAGAAATGTTAATTTTCGCTAGGTTTTCACGGATTCTAGATTTGTTTTCCTAAACTTTCAATTTAATATAAATCTTTTGAATATTAACGATAAATTAAGAAATAGTTCAGCCAGTTATTGTGCCGTACAATACAGGGTGCGGCACAATATCTGGCTGAACTATTTTTTTAATTTATCATTAATAATCAAAAGATTTATATTAAATAAAAGGTTAGGAAAACAAATCTAGAATCAGTGAAAAGTTAGCGCTATAAAATACTGGTTGAGCAGTATAATTTAAACTTCACTTAAAATCTGTTCAAAATATACTGCATGAGGATAGTGCTTTTGCAGTATATATTAAACTTCAATTGAAATCAGTGTTTTATACGCGTGGCGCATGAAGTAAAATTTTGAGTTTAGAAAAACCAGAAAGTTTGGTTCGGTCGCGTAGCGCTACGCGCTTAATGTTTTAAATTGAACGCTTTTAACCAACAATGTTGGTAAAATGAAATTTTACAGCCCTTCCGGTGGTTTGATGTTGCATCTCCGCCGCCAAATCGTCTTCTTCCTTATCGCAAATGTTCAAACTGACCGCCATTTTGGCCTTGGCACTGACCCAGTCGGCTGTGAAAATCGTTGATCACGTTGGTCCTCATTTGCGGTATAACTAATGCAGCCTGGTCCATGACGCGATTCCGCAAGTCAGCTAAATTGGCAGGTCTGTTAGTGTACACGTTGTTGTTGAGAACGTCAACATTGACAGTCCGAAATAAATGTTCAATAACTACACTTCTGTGCTTTCATTTAAAATTGTAAACATGACAAAATGGAAAAACGATAAAACTGAGCGAAAACTTCCTTTTTCCACCCTCCAAAAAGGGGTTAAGGTGTGGATATTTTGCAACTCCATAAGGAGTTTTTGATAGACAATGAAACTCTGCAATAAAAATCATTTTTGTCTAAAAAATATTATGGTACTTTTTTTTAAAATACCACTTTTTCTACTTTTAAAGGATGTGTGTGTGTGGGGGCAATTTGAAAAATTCATAAACCGTTTTTGATACAAAATGCAACAGTGCAAGCAAAATATTTTTTTTGCAGAAAAATTCAAAACTACCCTTTCCACCACCTAACGGGATTGGGGAGGGAGTGATAAAACAATTAAAAAATAGGAGTTTCCATTTAAGTTTTCTAAACTACCCCCTCGAACCACCCCCCAGTGGGGTGTGGGTGGCTATCGCACAGCATGCCTAAATAGAGCTTTAAAAATAAAGAAAGTTATATTTTATACCATCTTGATGCGATGAGGTGTTCTCGAGATATTCAACCGTTTCTAAACTTTTGGTACACCTGGTAGGGAGATATAATACTTTTATGTTGCAAATTGTCTTGCCAATCACCATATGAGATAAATTATTGGTCATTCCATTTGAAAACATTGAATTATGATGTTTTTACGTGGGCACTGAAATATTGACATTTTTGAAATACCTATTGTCAAAATTGACAGATGTCAATTTTTTTAATTCTAGAGGGATCTATAAGTAACAATTCAAGATGCCGCTCGTCTGTCTATCTTGTCCCTACTAGAAGTTATAGGCATTTTTCAAAACGTCTATTTGAGGTCAATATTTGACAAATAAATTTTTAACTCAAAAACTGTAAGAGTTAAGTGGACATAAATTTATATGAGAAGGTAGACAATTGAACGGGGAATCTAAAAAAAATTAATATATAGGATGTTTTATTTAAAATAACAAAGTTGGTAGCCATTTCCGGTACAACCGGAAGTGATAGAAAGTCGAAATATTTTCCATGAGGTGATCGCATTCAACCGTGCAATGTAGAATTTTTTCAAATTTTTCCTCTGTCAGGAATCCCGAAAACTTTTAATGGGCGTTATTCGTGGCCCACCCTGTATACTTAAAAGAAAATCTCCCTGTATGTACAAGTTGAGGCATTATTTGCAATTGATTGGCTACAAGTTGTAATGGTTATATAGGAAACCCAATTTACACATAACTTAAAAATAAAAGGTGTCAAATTGTATTGGATGAAAATGTTCGGTGTCACATAAAACTCTCTGTATACTATTTATCGTAGCTCTGTTTAATCAAATTAAATAATATTTTAAATATTTCATTGTATAATTCAATATCCGGAGGTGTATTTGCACAGGAAGTAGTTGTTTCAATGGATATTTATCGTCTTAAGTTGTCTTATTAATTAAGACATTGTTTGCATTTTCACGAATAGTTTTTTCGTAATTATATATATTATGTTTGTTAAATGTTTTCTTTTGAAAACTGTGAAGTTTTGAATTCTTCATATTTTATTTTGTTGCTCTATTTCTGTAGGCATTAATATCTTAATAAGTGGTAGAAATAATTGTTATACCTTTATTACCTGTGTTGGGCATAGCAGATTATATATTATGGACTAATAATTAAAACACTTGTTATTGTTTCATTTTATATTATTATTTTATAAGAGTTTCGTCAATTTATTTTATACAAACAAGATTTTTTCTACTTGTACTTTTTGTAACACAATCTGTTTAATTGTTTAATTAAACGATGGATTTTTTTCAGTGCGAATAGTCACGTTTGTCTGGCAGGCATTTATGAGATTAATTCAAATGAGCGCAAGCTCGGGAATGAATTAATTTTCACTGCCGGGTGGGATTAATCCCATTAATACTCTCCCGGAATACAAATAAGTGTACAATTTTTCCGCCCTGTTTGCAGATGGTCACAATTTGTATTAATGAACCGCCCGAAAGTTTTCAGGCTTTCCTCGTGCTGATGAAAATTGAAAATTACGAACTGCACAATTTATAAACTCTTAACGTCGATGTATTGAATTTTAAATAAATGTTTTTCAGTTGAATCTCGGGTAATTAGTAAAAAGGAAGAGGCAGTTTTAATATGACATCTAAATTATTCAATTATTTGTGTCCTGAAAAAATCGTTAACTTTTCAATAATTTGTGTTCTGAAAAATCTAAAACTTTTATTAGTCAATTTAACAAAACTAAATGAAAAAAAATCTTAAGTAAAATGACATTGCCGATACTTAGTTAAAGAATACTTGAAAACATTAAGAGTGCAATTCTTTATGCAATCCAACAAATTTGTCTTACAAAGACTAAATCAAACAAGCATTGTAACAACTACTTCCCGAGCTAATACCCCGACGTACAATGAATCATACAATTGTTTGCTGCTACATACAGTAAACTGCTGCAAAAAAAACAATTGATTTATTTCACTTTTTAATTATATTTCAACTTTTATAAAACAATTAAATATTCAATTATTCAATATCAAGGTTTTTATTACCTTATAATTAGAGCTCGGATTTCTAAACACAAAATAAATTTAAAAAAGGCGGTTTAAAAAGCACGCATTTAAGCTAGAACAGCATTATTTTATGCACAAAAATCATTCTTTTAAGCAAGAAAGGATTATTTTCAGTATATATACAGGGTGTCCCACCGAAACCGTACATTCAAAGTATATTGACTTTTAATTATGCTTTTAATATGTTAGTTTTGTCCAGAAAATTATTTTATCATATACAACCATATTTTTAACATGTTTTGTTTGTTCATAGTAAATGTCTGTTTCATACCAATAATCTGTGATCTGCTATAAATAATGTATACTTTTAATATGTTAAGTGGTCGCCATTGTGAATGTTATTATACATAGTAGTATTTAAAATTGCTTGTGACCTGTGTAAACAATCTTGTATTAACACCAATATATTATTATTATTATTATATAATTAATGTATTGCAATAAGATTTTCAGTGGTTGTAATCATGTGTGCTATTTTGTTAATGAAAATATTTTGAAGATTATTATAATTGTTTTTTAATAGTTTTATTATTTTAGTTAATTATTTATTACACAATCTAGATTACCATTATATAGTTATATAGTTATTATATGACGTGTGTGAACTTTGTATAAACACAAATTAAATAATTGAGATTAAGTTTTATGCTCTGTCACCATGGAAAAGTAATGAAATGTGAAGCTAAAAATGTTGAAATTTGCCAGAATTTTGAAAAATAAAATCGAAAATTGTCAAATAACTATGAAACACTAAAATTTGAGAAAATGTTAAAACAATGTCAAAAAGTGATATTGAAATTTGACAACATTTTGAAGTATGTCTAAAAGTGATAATCTGTGATAAAAATGTGTTTTAAATATTTTAAACTTAACAATTAATCAGTTTTTTTATGTGCGTGGCGCATGAAGTAAAATTTCGAGTTGAGAAAAGCCTGAGTTTGAATTTGGACGCTACGCGTCCAAATCCAAACGCTCAGGCTTTTCTCAACTCGAAATTTTACTTCATGCTTAGTCTGGGAGTGGAAAACATTCGTAAAAAATCATCAGAGGCTTTTTACAATATTTTCATTAATTTACAAAATTTTGAGAGTATTCAAGTTATTGTTGTTTTTAAATTTATCTCAATTTTCATGAATTTCCAAGATTTTGCTTAATTTACAAAATTTAGCGACTAGTAAATTTTTCAAAACGTTCGTTAATTTTAAAACTTTTTTTAATTTCCAAGATTTTAGAACAATTTTCAAAATTTTGACTAAAATCATGCATTTTTCAAGTTTATTACTGATTTTCAAATTCGGAACTTTTTAAAACTTTGACACTTTTTATGTATTTTCCTAGATTTTTTTAAATTACCAGTATTCATGAATTTTCAAAAATGTCGGTGATTTTCGGGTTCGCAAATTTCAAAGAAATTTATTTGACAAATGAGGTATTTCTTCAAAACGTTTATTAATCGTTACCGATTATTACAACGTTTTAATAAATTAATGGCAATGCTGAAAAATTTATGAAACTTATTGAAAATTCATGTTAATTTTCTTTGTTCACAAATTTATTTTATACCACCTGTACATTTTGCTCACAAGGTGACCATTTTCAATGGTTTGAATAAAAATTCACACTTGTATTCACACTTAAATTTTGCTACGAATATCTTGGAAAATTCATGATAGGCGTTTAGATTTTGAAAATTTTGAAAATTTACAGAAATCTTCGAAATTTACGAAAAAAAAGTGTCAAATGATTCAACTTTCTATAATTCGTACACCTTTTAATAATTCGTGTTCATGCTTTTAATACTTAAAAATCCGAGCTCTACTTCTAATACTGTTCACAACTTATCGATATAAATCATACAATGGTTTGTTATATTTCTTCTTCTCCTAATTTATTTGCTTTGGCCACTAGGCCCTTTCAACCATCATTAGTAGTTGTCTTACTTAACCCTTTCAGCCCTGACGGTGGCTTTCGCCAAAAAAATTTGGTAAACATATTTGGAATTTTTCTTTTAAATATACATACATGTATGCATAAGCTGTGACTTTCCCAATAATCATTTGTTTTCAAAATAGTTTAATTTAAAGTCTTAAACGAGTGTTTTCCACTCCCACATTAAGCATGAAGTAAAATTTTGATTTTAAAACAGCCTGAAAATTTGGTTTGGTCTTTGGTCATATTTCGTATCATTTGTAACCCTTTCAGCCCTGGAATTGTTCTGGTGCCAAAAAATATATTTTGTATACTGCAAATTATGCATATATCTCAATATATTGTATACGCTGTTTTTACAAATATTTCAAATTGAATGTTCAAACGAGTGTTTTCCACTCCCAGATTAAGCATGAAGTAAAATTTCGAGTTTAGAAAAGCCTGAAAATTTGGTTTGGTCGTGTAGCGCGTAGCGCTACGCGACCAAACCAAATTTTCAGGCTTTTCTAAACTCGAAATTTTACTTCATGCGCCACGCGTATAAAACACTGATCTAAGGTGAAGTTCAAAATATTCTACTAAAGCAGTAAAAACGTGTATTCTGAACATCACATTACATTAGTGTTTAGTACGCGTGGCGCACGAAGTAAAATTTCGAGTTTAAAAAGCCTGAAAATTTGGTTTCGTCGCTCCGTTTCGCTACGTGGCCAAACCAAATTTTCAGGTTCAATTTGAAATATTTGTAATAACAACAAATATCTAAAGATTTACAGCGTATACAGTATAATAAGATATGTATACTTAAAAGAAAACCTCTCTGTATATCTGAGATAGTAATAAGTAATATGCAGTATACAAAACATTTTTTTGGGCACCAGAAAAATTCCAGGGCTGAAAGGGTTCAAAATGATACGAAATATGCTGAAACTTGGGTAGTAAATTTATTCAAATAAATAGTATTCATTTTCAACTTATCATTCAATTAGGGCACAAATAATTAAATGATAAGTTGAGCAGTCTAAAAAAATGTCACTAATTATTGTCAGTAATTAGTTTTGAATACCCGCTTCTTCTAAAATAAAATTATTTATAAAAAATACCGACATTTTTAAGATTTCAAAAAAAAATCAGGATTATTTCTCTTCATATTTCTGTTTTTCATTTAATTTGATTTTTTAGAGGGGATTTTTTACTAAAAATTGATGTTTTTTCTCTGACGTCAACTCAATGAAAAAATACGATACATCTGCGAGTATTTTTGAAATGATGATTAGTCAATTAAGTTTCGAAAATAAAACGATGATGAGTGCTCATAACTCGACAGGGAAAACGTGCGCTAGCGACGGTGGCACATTCCGCCTGTCTAATATTTTTAGACTCACTGGAGATTATTAGGCACGTAACCGACTACAAATGACGTTGATTTTTTACAGCGATTCATTACAGTGTCACAGCAAAAATTGCAAGAATTTGTAGGATTTTAACAATTATTTTATTCATATTTATTAAGAGAAAAAATGCAAAAAACTTATAGAATGAATAAATATTACTAAAATGCATAACAATCTATTTCTTTTGGTTTTCCTGTTTTGTTAATTATATTTCATCATATCTCAAAACTGTTTTCTATCGCTATCAAACAGAGTGCTGCACAAATAATACTTTGGAGAATTTGTAAAATTCGATTGAGAAAAGAGGAAAGCCAAGAAACAAAGAATGTAACCAACTACATTTTACGACCATTTGTTTTAATGCATTCAAAACATTTCAAAACGTAGTAAAATTTTAATCAAACATCTTTACTTTCAAAACAAACTTCAGTGAACCAAAAAATAAAAACATTTAATACAGGGACTTTTTCTTTTAAATATACAGATCTCGATGCGTACGCTATAAAATTTCAGGTATTAGTTGTTTTAAAAAATGTTTAATTTGTAGCTTCTAACGAGTGTTTCCAATGCCAAATTAAGCATGAAGTAAAATTTCGAGTTCAGAAAAGCCTTAAAATTTGGTTTGGTCACTCCGCAAAGCGGTGCGACCACACCAAATTTTCAGGCTTTTCTAAATTTGAAATTTTACTTTATGCGCCAAGCGTATAAAACACTGTAACAGTGTGAAGTTTAATATTTTATTATGCATTTTGAACTTTACAATTACAAATTCCATGTTTACAATTACAAATTCCATGTATATAGGTTGAATGAAAATGAATTAAAATTAATATCGACTTTCTGCAAAAACTTTACTTTCGTTGAGACTTTTCCAAATATTGATTGAAATAACTACTTCCCGAGCTAATGCCCCGACAGATATTGAATTAAACGACGAATATTTGATTTATACAGCAGATTAACTGTTCTATGCATAACACAGGTTTACAAAAAAAAAAGTCCGGACTATTTGACCGGACCATGATATCCCGGGGTATTTTTGCATCCTGAATCCGATCCCGGGGTCAGCTGAGCCCCATCACGTCAGAAAAACGATATTTCAAGGTCACTTAGAGGTTAAAATGGTCATTTTTGAAACTGGACCCAGGACCATTTCTCAGGCGATCTGTTAAGTTAGAGGGTAACTGTTTAGGTCTTGAATATCTTCCAAACATCGGCAATGAGCCCTAAATCTCGATCGGGACTATCACAGTGCCACCGCAGTGGATAAAATGTTGCCATGATTGTTTTATCTCGCGGATTTCGATCTCCCTGTCAAGGCATCCAATTCCGGCGATCCGTTCGCTGTGAGATATTGACAGGGAACCCAGCCCTGCTATTAAACTGAACTCTGCTATTAGCATCACCCAGGAACAACGACGTGGACGTTGCAGATTCTGTTCCCTTCGGGGTGCTTGTTTCCAGTGAGTCCCCTTGCCTCTCACTTTTCTCCCTCCCAATTTTTGCAGATTCTGGTCTCTTCGGGGTGCTTGTTTACAGTGAGACCCCTTGCCTCTCACTTTTCTCCCTCCCAATTTTTGCAGATTCTGTTCCCTTCGAGGTGCTTGTTTACAGTGAGTCCCCTTGCCTCTCACTTTTCTCCCTCCTAATTTTTCAATCTTTCCGCCCTTGTTTATGGGGTCTGCAGGTTTGCTCAAAACTCCTTCTAAGTGCCTTTCTCTTATGCCCCTTGGACGTATCCCCCTTCAAGTTCCAGCAGTAGTCTGCCAACATGTTGATGTCCCAGAAACCTTGGTAGCGTCTTTCCATCTCTTTTATATCTTGGTGAAATCTTTCACCTCGTTCTTCGCTATAATGTCCAAGGTTTTCTGGGAAATTGTCCAAATGTGAATCCAAGAAATGGACCTTCAAGCTCATCAAACATCCAATAGCTTTGTAATTCCGGAGCAAGCCCTCCACCAATTCCCTATAGTTTGGGTCTTTATTGTTTCCAAGAAATTTCTGGGCAACATTCACGAAGCTCTTCCATGCTTCTTCCTCATCCACCGTCATCGTCTTCGGGAATTCTGGATCTTTTATAAGTTCCCTTATTTGCGGCCCCTTGAAAACCCCTTCTTTGATTTTGGCATCTGACAACTTTGGGAATTTTTTGTAGAGATATTAGAAGGCTTCGCTACTTCTTTTTTTAAGAGCCTTGATGAATTGTTTTATCAACCCTAATTTAATATGGAGCGGAGGTAGTAAAATACTTTTGGGATCCACTAACTGTTCTTGCTCTATGTTCTTCTGACCAACAAGAAAATTCTCTCTTGATGGCCAAACCTTCCTTTCATAATGCTCATCACGAGCTCGACTATCCCATTCACAGAGAAAACAAGGGTATTTTGTAAATCCACTCTGTTGTCCCAAAAGTATTGTTACTACCTTCAAATCCGTACATATTTTCCATTTGTACCTGCTGTAATTAATTTTTTGGAGCAAATAGTCCAGATTGCAGTAGTTCTCACTCAATATCGTCGAGTAAGCTATTGGAATTGACGCGAGGTTATTGCCATTGTTCAACAAAACAGCTTTCAAAATCCTGTTTGATGAATCAATGAATAGCCGCCAATCATCCAAATCATGTTCAACTCCGAATTTGCCGAATAGACCTTCTATATCTCTGCAAAATACTAATGAATCATGCTGGTCATAATATTTCCGGATAGGCTCATCCCTATTTCTGTAATAGGTCCCGATTGTTCTTTCTCCAGAGAACCTCTTTCTTTTAAACGAGAAGCTAACAGTTCAGACTGGTCCTTAGATAGCCCCAGATCTCGAACCAAGTCATTGAGTTCCATTTGATTCCACTTTGAATTCTGGAGTTGATCATTCTCGCTGTCATCGTCCACGTCGATTGGAGATTGTGAGAACTCCCCTTCATTTTGCTCCGGTTCTATTTCCTTACCTCCTTCATCTTCGCCATCAACAACCATACGTTCATCAAAGTCAACATCAGCTATCACTGGCATGGTAACCGATGAGGTGACCACGTAATTCAGCGATTTTCTGTTCCTGGAATTTAACCCAGGCTTAACGTTTCTGCAAAAGTAGCAATCGCGTTCGTGATTTTCTGGTTCCCGCCAGGTCATAGGAGAAGAAAACATCATTTTCCTAGAGCCAGTCTGCCAACATCTCAAACGCGCTTGGCATGTGCGACAAAGAACTTTTGGGGCCCATGGGTTGTTATCTGGACCTTCGGAATTGAGAAAACACGACTTAAATTGTGCAGATATGGTCTCTGTGAAATTCACCAAGTTCGTCTTAAGATGATATTCCCCACACAGAACACAGAAAGACTCTCTATTCTTCAAGCACTTAGCCATTTTCCCGACTGATTTTCCACTTCCGGGGAAGTTGGAGTTAAGGTGCCGGAATAGCCTGAGTTCTTCTCTCTTTAAAATAAATGGAATGAATAGCCGAAAACACTTGATTAAATGACCAACAGAAACCAGTCGCTTGTGAAAGCTCACTCGAGAGGTTGACAGTGCTACTCCAATGGAGAAAAAGATAGAGCTAATGGATTTGAAACTGGCAGTGTATATTGAGTTGCCTAAATACAAAAACAATAGTTCGTTGTTAATTAAATTATAATAAACATTTAGATACTTGATTGTACAAAATAAGCCAATTTTATTACTGATATATGCGCAATGCATTTTATTTTTTTATATTTGTTTTATAATGGATTTTAAAATCATCAATTTTATGTAATCAAAAAACGGAATGCATTCCGCCTAATTAAAAAAAACATTTAGTATATTTTATTAATAACATTTTTCATATATCTCAATAATATTCGTTTTATAGTGTTGTTATAAATCGAGAAATGGGTCGCTTTGTATAGTGGTGCCCCCAGATCGAAAACACGAACTAATTTCATGCGGCAACATTGTCCCGGGTCCAGTTCCAAAAAATGACCATTTTAACCTCTAAGTGACCTAGAAATCTCGTTTTTCTGACGTGATGGGGCTCAGCTGACCCCGGGATCGGATTCAGGACGCAAAAATACCCCGGGATACCATGGTCCGGTCAAATAGTCCGGACTTTTTTTTGTAAACCTGTGTAATTTATATGCAAAATGTAACATCAGGTCAAATTATTCTCTCAACAAAATGAAGAATTTAAAGAGTGAATTATACAATACTTAGTAAGAAAACAATATCGATTATAAAGATTAAAGGTTTGCACAATTTAAAAACGTAAATATAAATTAAAATTAAATTATTACAAAAATACAATAAGGCAAACCTAATGTTGAATTTTATTTCAAAAACTACAATATATATCTAATATTAAAAGTATGACCTATATTAAATAATTAAATTTTATTACTATAAATTTATTTCTGCTATTTTTTTGTTCTTTAATTTTAATTTTTGTTTCAGATTATTAAAAAGGAATCAAATTACGGATATAGACGAAGACGCTTTCGCCAACATGACTTCTCTTCGTGTAATGTAAGTTTAAACCTAAGCGATAAAAAACCTAATTTTTCAATTATGGCATTATTGCAACTTGAAATAAATTACGTTTTGGTGGAATCTTAATGAAATTTTATATGGATATTGAATAAACATTGTACTTTCAATTTATGTGAAAATCCAAAAATACCCTGTCAATAGTTTTTGAGTTATTTTCATATTAACGTCTAATGAGCTTAATTTAATCGACATTTTTAGAAACATCAAATTTTAATACTTTAATCATAACTTGTACACAATGTTGAGTTATCTCAAAGAAATTTGATCCAATTATTACAACTTGTACAAAATGTTGATTTGTCGTTAAGATATTTAAAGTAATTATTAGTCAAATATTTCTTTCAAAATATGTAAATATTCGAAAATACTCCTCAAACAGTTTATGAAATATTATCAATTGATTGACGTTCAATTGAAAATATTTCATAAACTGTTTGTGAAGAATATTTACATTAGGGTAATTTCAACCAACTTTTGAGGATATTAAAAAAATTGTATGAAGTTAAGTTCTTATAAAATGTTAGAAATGTTGTTCTTTCAAAATCTGTGAAAATCAAAAACAATAGTTTTCAAGTAGTTCTTCGACTTAAAACACTCTTTAAACATAAATTCACAAGTTGGGCATTTCGACAAAAACCCAAAGGAAAAAACCAACATCCATATAAATAATCTTAATGAGCCACTTACGAGGCTTAATGGATTTTAAGGCAAATTGCCATCTGATTATCCGCGAGAGAAACAGTTACACACAAAAAGAAAGAAGAAGCGAAGGGAAAAAATAAGGATTCGAGCGCGCTGTTTAATTGGACGGAAGTGAATTTACTGCGTCATTTTTTTAAATCCGCAGAAAAGCACGATCATCCAGCTTGTTGTACACTTTAAATTGCACCGTCGAGAAGTAATTAATCTACTTAATATGTGTGTGTGGATAACTTTTTAAAAAGCTAATTAAAATTTTTCGTATGCCTGTTTTTTTTTTGCTTTTCGGAAAGGGATTAATTTATTTGAGTTACCCGTTAAAAAAAGCTAATTAACGCTTGTTTCCTGAGGGGATTAATGTTTTTTTTACGCGGGAATATTTTCGGGGGTTCTTTTTGAATTAACGAGTTGTTTGTTGTTTTTCAGCGAATTGGATGACAATTATTTGGCTCACATACCGGCTGCTTTAACCAAACTGCCGTCACTTCAAGATTTGTAAGTGATTTATTTTCATTTATTTTTAGTATAGTTTAATCAACTCTGAATTAAATGAATGTTTACTGTTTCACAACAGGATTTGCGTAAGATGATTTATTTTTTGATTGAAACAATGATTTCTTGTATTTTCTAATGAAACATAAATTAAACATGAATTTTAGTACGTGAATAGTAAATTAAAACGTCTATAATTAACTTTAGTGCTCTAAATAAGAATTTTTATAATAATTTTGCTAGTTAAAACGATTTTTATGTTTTTTTTCATGTTTCTATACCGGGTGATGCATCGGCTTAGGACATATAGGAAATCCAATGTAAATTTTAAATGGGCCAATTATTGGCCTCTTATTAACTTTTGCTAGTTTATAAATTTATACCGGGTGATGCATCGGCTTAGGACATATAGGAAATTCAATGTAAATTTCAAATGGGCCAATTACACTAGCCAACAGAATTTGACTTTTTCTCTGTCCTTGGGACTAGACCTGAATTTTTCGATTGCTTGGGTGTAATAAAGTACCGAAATCGCGATGAAACCGCCGAGACTTTGGTTTTGAGGTTAGGATTCGCAAAAAACCTTTTTTTTTACTTTTTTCACTATAACATTGGAACATAGCAAGATAAATTGAATCTGATAATACTGCTTGAAAGCTTATACCCAGGGCTACATTTGGTATATAAATGACCTTGGTCGGGTAATCGAAACCCTAATTAAAAAAAAAAATCCGTAAAAAAACCGCAAAAATCGCGTGTTTTGAAACATTTTTGCGATTTCAATCGATTATAAAAAAAACTACGCTAGATAGCTCAGATCAGTTTCGCTGACCTGAAAGCCTATTAAATGGGCTACAATTTCTGTATGGAACATCTCTGAGACTTAATGAGAAGTCTTCGAAATAATGGGTTTTGTTTGAAAAAATCGCGAAATTTGCAATTTTTCGGTCTTTTTCCCTTTCAAATAGAAAATTCCACAACACATTTAAAATCTGTCGTACCCATTCAAATGCCTATTAAAAGGGCTACAATTTCTACATGGCACACCTCTGTTACGTGTTCAGAAGTCTTGTAAACATTAATTTGTGTTTGAAAAAATCACGAAAACTGCATTTTTTCGAATTTATTTTTCATTATTCATCAATATTTTTCGGTCTTTTTCTCCTTCAATTATAAAATTCCACAACACATTTAAAATCTGTCGGATGCATTTGAATGCCTTTAAAAAATCTTGTTTGTAATATAAAATTGAAACTGAAGCACGCAATAAAAATCTGCTTGTTGCATATGAAAGACTACAAATAGGCTGCAATTCAAACGATGTTGGTCAAGTTATTCGAGTTATTAAGTTATTCTAATTATTTGAGTTATTCGATACATATTCCAAACATATATCGATATATAAAATGTATACTCATTATATATTGGACCATATTTCAGCACGCAAACGTTTTTTTCCAATGACTCATTTCGCTGAAAAGTATAAGTTCTGATAAGGTATTAAATGTTGGAAAATGTATTAAAAGTTGGAAATGTTGTAAAATCATCAGTAAAAATTTCATTTGCGATATTTACATTTTATTCAACTAATTTGTAAATTTACACTTTGAATGTAACAGATTTTGACGATTTTCGAACATGACCACGTGGACTTTCTTGAACCAATGACGAAATATAATCTCCCAACATGTTGACTTTACATTGTCGACCTTGGTAGCGTTTTTCGAAATTCAAGATTTCTTGGTGGAATCTCTCACCGTGTTCTTCAGAGTACACCCCCATGTTGTCCTTAAAATTGTCAATGTAGGAATGGAGCATGTGGACTTTAAGGGACATACGACAACCCAGCTCTTGGAATTTCTGGATCATGTTTGAGACGATAGTTTTGTAGTTGGGGTCCTTATTGTTTCCTAGAAATTTCCCGACTACTTCCTTGAAACTGATCCAAGCCGCTTCTTCTTCCCCGTTTAGTAGTTCAATAAACCCCTCTAATCCCATCAGTTTTCTTACTTGTGGTCCAGTAAAGACGCCAGCTTTGATTTTCGCCTGTGATATTTTTGGGAAGATATCTTTCAATGATTCAAAAGCTATTGACTCTGTGTTCAACGCAGTGACAAATTGCTTTATGAGGCCGAGTTTTAAGTGCAGTGGGGGCAAAAGGATTTTCGCCGAATCAACCAATGGCTCGAACTTTACGTTATGTTCCCCTACGCAGTGTTCGTCTCGGTTCGGCCAATCTTCACGGATGTAATGGGAGTTCACATCTCTGCTATCCCATAAGCAAATGTAACATGGGTACTTTGTCAATCCGCCTTGAAGACCCATGAGAATCCCAATCATTTTGAAGTCCCCAATTACGTCCCAGCAGAAATCAGAATACATGATAGCGCAAAGCAAAGTTTTTACACTCTCGTACGTCTCTTTAAATGTAGTTAAGTGGGCGACCGGTATAGATGGATACTGATACCCATTGTGGAGCAAGACGGCTTTTAAGCTGTTGGATGAACCGTCGATGAACAAGCGCCAATCTTGTGGCTGACACTCAATGCCTAGTGCCAAAATCAAACCATTAACATCGTGACAGAAGCAGAGATTCTCACTATCAGTAAAGAATGCAGAGTATGATTCGTGCCGCTTTCGATGACTTGAAACTGTCACATCACCGTCCACCAAGTTCCACTGTTTCAACCTGGACGTCAAAATCTCGGCCTTATCTTTCGTAAGATCCAATTCTCTGATCAAGTCGTTTAGGTCAGATTGGTTCGGAAAGTGATGCTTAGGTGGTCTACTCGGGTGTTCAAACGACGACGGTGATCTCAAGAAGTCTTGTTGGAACGAGGCTGCACGTTCCACAGGTTCGAAGTAGGTTGGGACTGGAAGAACATCGCTATGAGGCACAGGAGCAGACGACGACGGAATATCCGGGTACACAATCTCCGCTGCATTTGGGCCCGCTCTCCTTTTCGAAGGGTCCGTGACACAGAAGAAACAGTCTGTGACATGGTCGGATGGCTCCCTCCACATCCGTGGTACAGCAAATGGCATTCTCCTGTTTCACCCCTCATCCAACCTATAAAATAACAGAAAAAACTGTAATGTAGTTCAAATTGTCAACAAGCGATTTCGCTAATCAAATTAATGCTTCTCTGCATACATGTGGATTAGCACTGGAGAAATGAGTACTTATACGAGATCAACTTAGGTAAAAACCGGCAATATTCTTACATTTCCCTAAACAACACAATATTTTATTTGAATTTGATTTAGAATAAATAATTAATAACGATCTTTTTAAACTTATTAAATTGTATAATACGTTTCCACTTAGTCGTGCACACGTAATGGATTTTACTTTTTTTTTTAGCAACTCTCCTTATATAAAAACATTTTACTGAGTCATAAATGATACGAAACTTGTTAAAAGATTTACTCACGGTAAGTTCGATATCTAGTTATAAGAATTTAGTTTTTCATTTTTACCTCTCTAAATGATTTTATTTGAAACAAATTATTATTTCAAAAATACATCTGTGATGTCAAAATTTATTGGTTATTTCAGTCCTCTAAAGTAAAAATATAACCGAAAACGGAACTTACCTTCCAAATTTCTCCTGCACAATTCGCACGAGACATGGGGTGCCCAGGTTTTGTCCTGATTCCGGATCGGAAAGCCAAAATACGATTCGTAGGCCTGACGAAGTTTTTCGCGATTCGCGAGAAAATGTTTGACATCTTTTTTTTTGAAAAATGCTCCACATATATAACAAAATGAGTCTGCTGGGTGCTTGCAGACTCTTCGCGAAGCCATCTGGGCAATTATTTATGCACTAACAAATGTTTGTGGTATTAGTCCTCGAACATCAATCTGTTTATGTTAGAAAGGTTTTTGGCGCTTGGTTAGGAGACGGCGCTCGTCGGTGGCGCCACCTGTGCCGGTGCAGTGGCACTGCGTTCGTGTCGTTCGATTGGCGCGCAGAATTCAAATTCGTGGTAGCGAACCCCACGAGCCGTTGAGGTTACCAATTTATTTGAGATTCCACATTTGTTTGCAATTTCCTATGATATCAGTCATTGAATATCATTCCGTTAATGATGGCTCAGCTCGGCGCCAGTGCGGTGACGCTTCGTTCGCTACGTGTGGACAAATTCCGAGCGGGGAAGATGAAATAGATACAAAACAGCACGAATTTGAATCTTCCCTTCGGGACAATAAAAACGTTAGAATGAACAGTTTATGACGAAAACTACAAATTCTTTCATATTTTTTAGACTGATTTCTAAATGCTCTGTAAATGTCATTAAAAAATATTGATGAATAATGAAAAATAAATTCGAAAAAATGCAGTTTTCGTGATTTTTTCAAACACAAATTAATGTTTACAAGACTTCTGAACACGTAACAGAGGTGTGCCATGTAGAAATTGTAGCCCTTTTAATAGGCATTTGAATGGTTACGACAGATTTTAAATGTGTTGTGGAATTTTCTATTTGAAAGGGAAAAAGACCAAACAAATTGCAAATTTCGCGATTTTTTCAAACAAAACCCATTATTTCGAAGATTTATCATTAAGTCTCAGAGATGTTCCATACAGAAATTGTAGCCCATTTAATTGGCTTTCAGGTCAGCGAAACTGATCTGAGCTATCTAGCGTAGTTTTTTTTTATAATCGATTGAAATCGCAAAAATGTTTCAAAACACGCGATTTTTGCGATTTTTTTACGGATTTTTTTTTTAAATTAGGGTTTTGATTATCCGACCAAGGTCATTTATATACCAAATGTAGCCCTGGGTATAAGCTTTCAAGCAGTATTATCAGATTCAATTTATCTTGCTTGGTTCCAAAGTTATAGTGAAAAAGTAAAAAAAAAGGTTTTTTGCGAATCCTAACCTCAAAACCAAAGTCTCGGCGGTTTCATCGCGATTTCGGTACTTTATTACACCCAAGCAATCGAAAAATTCCGGTCTAGTCCCAAGGACAAAATAGCTGTTGGCTAGTGTTATTGGCTCCTGTATTAACTTTTGCAGAAACTTGTATTAAACCTTTTTAAAGTACTAGATTAGATAAGAATACTTACCATCCCTGAATACTTTCTCTTAAGCCGTTTTGTAGTTATTTCCAAAATTATGTCCTAAAAAATTTAATTTCCCTATATGTTTTTAGAACATAATTTTGCTAATGACTTCAAAACGGCTTAGTAGAAAGTAATATATAAAATTTCGAAAAAACTATTCGTGAAAATGCAAACAATGTCTAGACATTGTTTGCATTTTCACGAATAGTTTTCTCGTAATTTTATATATTATGTTTAAACTATAAGAAGCGTAAGCTTATTTTCTCGAATTCAAATAGTTTTAAATTTGAATTTATCTTAGTAGAAAGTATTCAGGGTTGGTAGGTATTCTTATCTAATCTAGTACTTTAAAAAGGTTCAATAGCCAATAATTGGCCCATCTAAATTTTACATTGAATTTCCTATATGTCCTAAGCCGATGCATCACCCGGTATAAATTTATTTAATCAATTTTAGTACTATACTTAAGATTAATTTAGATTTGTAAAACAAATCAAGTGTTTTTATTTGTTATCCTTATTATTATAATTAGGATTGGTGTATAATTGGAAATTAGAAGGTTATCGTGAACGTGTAAAAAAATCTATTACGTTACAAAAATGTATTTAATCTTAGTTTTTTTTTAGATTTAGCAATTTAGAAAATGTATCATCAGTTCGATCGTTTCAGATAGTGCATATATTCTTGATTTATCTGTCATTTGCGTCGGAGACTCATTTCGCAGATTGGCCCCGTTTTCTCTCTATCTTTGTCTCTGTGCGAGGCAAACTTTAAAAAACTTTATTTACGACTATGAATGCGGGGTGGGAAGGGGGTAGCAAGAAGACACAGGGCGCTCGGGGGGTTGGGAACTGTGTGAACGTCGGATTAGTTTTCGCGTTTCCGCGCTTTTCCCCTTTATATTTTCCTCCCATAGATTTTTATTAGGGCTCACTTTATCCGCAAATACAAACTTACTCAACGAAAGAAGAAAAAATAGTGTTGTGATATATATTTATGTTTATTGGTTTAGATGAACTTTTATCAAAAGTTGTAATCATTCTGTTTTATTCCTAAAATTATTAAGTTACAGTTGAAAGAAACATCGATTAAGTCACTCAAAAATAATTAAGTTTTAATCTCGACTCTTTTTTCTTACTGAATTTACGCAATTTTAATTGAGCTTTTATCTGGACTCGTTTTTATGAAATATTGAACCAAAGCTGGACAAATTTCCAAAGTTATCTAAAGTCGAAATATTTTTCTCATGCCTCTTAGGGAAGTGCACCTCATAAATTGTTACCATTTATGTAAAAATTGTTATTCTTTGATGCCCAAGAAGCCGTTTTGGTGCACACTGCAAATAAAATAGTGCACTGTATTAGTTATTTATCAAACAAGTGCGGGAAAACAATTTTCCCGAGTGACCGCATTTTTAAGGCACGAGCGACAAAGGAACGAGTGCCTTTAAATGCGTGAACTGAGAAAAATTTATGACGCACGAGGATAGTACAATATTTTTTAAAACGAGCAAAATTATCACAATAATGCTGTTATGGAAAATGAGCAAGATCACTTATATAAATAATTTTAGATTGAGCTACATAAGACAACAGTTATCAAACTTAAGAATTATTTTGATAACTGTTTTCTTGTGTAGCTCAATCTAGAATTATCCTTAATACAAACGGGTATCAAGAGTGCAAGCTGCGTCAAAATTGCGACTGCAAGCTGTAAATGCATACGAAAACGCATCAAAATCGATCTGAAATCGGATTTTTGGCAATTTTTTAAAGATTTCGAAAAACGAAAGCATAAATCACATAGGAAATCAAGAAAATCGTACAACTTAATAAAAATCGATGTTCTTTTTTCCAACTCTGAAATAAAAATATTAATTTCACAGCAATTTCTGCTAATTAAAACAAAACTTGAACATTCTAAAAATGCGCAAAATCCAATCCGAATTGAAAATTATACCACGAATCGTAAAAACGAAAACTTCACTTTCAATCAGTGTTTTGTGCGCGTGGCGCATGAAGTAAAATTTCGAGTTGAGAAAAGCCCGAATTTGAATTTGGACGCTGCGCGTCCAAATTCAAATTCTTAGGGCTTTTCTCAACTCGAAATTTTACTTCATGCTTAGTCTGGGAGTGGAAGACACTCGTTTAGTTTGCTGAAAGTAAGGTACATTTTCAAGATTTTAACCATCATCAAAATCAACAAAAACCATAAAAAAATACCAAATCAACAACATGTGTAAACATCATACCAACAAACAATTACAATTATCATTTTTCGATTGCAATTCAATAAACTTCAATGCATTCCAAACAAAACGTCAAATCTACAAAAGAAGAATGTCGAAACAAAACGTTCAGTTTGAAACTTCTAACAGTTGTTTTTTTACGCCAAGATTAAGCATAAAGAAAAATTAGTTCAGATAACACTGGTCGGCATGAAAATCGGCCCTGACACCATTCCTGCTGATTCTTATGTAAAATGACCTCCTGAATCCGAATATGACCCCCGTTTTCCCCCATCACCCACCGTTTTCGGGGGAGGCCCCCCCACCTATTTTTATAACTTTTCGATAATTTGGAGGGATGAAAGGAATTATTTTAGCCTTTACGTTTCTTCTGAGGGGCTAGAGAGGTGAAAAGTTCCAAAACATGAACATTTGTAGCAAGGAGGTAGATTTGGGGGGGGGGGATTTGCCGATCGATTTTTCCGTTTTTTTCGCAGTTTTTTCACTTATTTTCTACATATTCCAGCTTCCATCCCCCCTCATCCTCCCCCAAACAATAAAAATATATAGCAACAATATATAGCAACAATAATAAAAATATATAGCAACAATAATAAAAATATATAGCAACAGTTCGGAAGATTCACTGTACCACGCAGGCGCTCTCAATACCTTGCGCGCACAGGTTTGCTCAGAAATTTATTATTTTACATTTGTTATTTTACTTTTTATTTATTATTCTTTACAGCTAAAATAATCCTTTTCACCCCTCCAATGGATGGGGGGAAACGGGGGGAGTATTGAGAGCGCCAGCGTGGTACAGTGAATCTTCCGAACTGTTGCTATATATTTTTATTATTGTTGCTATATATTTTTATTATTGTTCCTATATATTTTTATTATTGTTGCTATATATTTTTATTATTGTTCCTATATATTTTTATTATTGTTGCTATATATTGTTGCAATATATTTTTATTATTTGGGGGTGTTTGGGGCAGGATGAGGGGGAATGGAAGCTGGAATATGTAGAAAATAAGTGAACAAACTGCGAAAGAAACGGAAAAAATTGATAATTTTTAATGATTTTTTTACAATTTGAGGGGGCAAATCCCCCCCCAAATCTACCTCCTTGCTACAAATGTTCATGTTTTAGAACTTTTCACCTCTCTAGCCCCTCTGAAGAAATGTAAAGGCTAAAATAATCCTTTTCATCCCTCCAAATTATCGAAAAGTGATAAAAATAGGTGGGTGATGGGGGAAAACGGAGGTCATATTCAGATTCAGGAGGTCATTTAACATAAGAATCAGCAGGAATGGTGTCAGGGCTCGAAAAAAAATTTTTTTTTGCAGACCAGTGTAATCTGTACTCAAAATGGTATTCGAGGAAAAAAAAATAAAGAATTATTTGATTGGCTAACTCCAGTCGATACATTCCGAAAATAAAAGTATATAGGGGAACTCACCCTGTTCTACTCTTTCTGGGATCACCAGGGACGTCGCATCTCACTTATTTTACAACCTAACTAAAAGATTCAACAAATTCCCAGAATAAAAAGCATAGAAGGGAACTCACCCTATTTCACTCTTTCTGTTGTTATCAGGGCCGTCGTATCTCCCTTAATATACAACCTAACTCTAAAAAATTCAACAAACTCCTAGAATAAAAAAATATAATGGGAAACTCACCCTGTTCTACTCTTTCTAGGGTCACCAGGGACGTCATATCTCCTATATTATACAACCTAACTCTAAAAAATTCAACAAACTCCGAGAATAAAAAGCATAAAGGGGAACTCACCCTGGTCTATTATTTCTAGGGTCACCAGGAACGTCGTACTCCCTTATTATACAACCTAACTCTTAAAAATTCAACAAATTCCAAAAATAAAAATCATAGAAGGAAAATCACCCTACTTTACTCTACCTGTTGTTATCGCATCTCACTTATTTTACAACCTAACTAAAAAATTCAACAAATTCCCAGAATAAAAAGCATAGAAGGGAACTCACCCTATTTCACTCTTTGTGTTGTTATCACTGCCGTCGTATCTCCCTTAATATGCAACCTAACTCTAAAAAATTTAACAAACTCCTAGAATAAAAAAATATAAAGGGAAACTCACCCTGTTCTACTCTTTCTAGGGTCACCAGGGACGTCATATCTCCATTATTATACAACCTAACTCTAAAAAATTCAACAAACTCCAAGAATAAAAAGCATAAAGGGGAACTCACCCTGGTCTATTCTTTCTAGGGTCACCAGGAACGTCATACTCCCTTATTATACAACCTCACTCTAAAAAATTCAACAAACTCCGAGAATAAAAAGCATAAAGAGGAACTCACCATATTCTACTTTTTCTGGAGTCATCAGGGACGTTGTATCTCCCTTGTTTTACAACCTAACTCTAAAAAATTCATTTTCATCTGGGTATATATACATAGGGAAATGTATACCGAAATGAAAAATTCTCTGTGTATTATTAGATGGTCATGTTTGTTATTGTTTTTCTTTATGACACTTGCGACACAGATTTTGATAGTTGTGACATGTTTTAAACTAAAGAGTGTCTTCCACTCCCAGACTAAGCATGAAGTAAAATTTCGAGTTTAGAAAAGCCCTGCGTGGAAAATTTGTCGAGGGTCGCGCAGCGACCCGAGACAAATTTTCACGGGGCTTTTCTAAACTCGAAATTTTATTTCATGCGCCACCCGCATAAAACACTGGTTTTAACAAAAGTTAAAACTAGATCAAAAATGTCAAAATTGACAAGTTAAAATTGACAGAATAAAAATTATAAAACTTCAAAATTCACAAATTAGGTGCAATAAAAAATTATAATAAAAAATAAAAATAATAAATAATGTCAAAATTGGCAGATAACAGTTAACACAAGTCGGCGCTACTCCACACGGCTAAACCACTGACATCAATTAAAGTTCATTAGACATTTGACATGCATGTCACAGTTGACATATTTGTATACGTCACTTATAAATTAACGAAAAATTGGAAATATTGAAAATCTTATAAACTGACGAAAACATGAAAATATTGAAAATCTGACGAATATCACAATAATTTAAAAATCTCATGAAGTCTTTTTATAAATCAACAAAAATCACAAAGTATTGATCATTTTATAAATCGACGAAAATTTAAAGATATTAAAAATGTTAAGAACATTTTATAAATTGTTGAAAGTATCGAAATCTTATAAAAATTTTATAAATCGACAAAATCAAAAAAATATCGAAAATATCAAAATGCCAGAAATAACAAAAATCAAAATTGAATTTGTGTTCAGTATTCCGGCACCAGGTACCCACAGACACGTTTCGGACTTCAAGATCCTCTTCAGTGTGGTCCCGACCCAGTGCTGAGGAATACTGAATATTTCTGACTATTTCAAGCCAATATGTGAAAACTATTAATGATTTCGATAGCTAACGCCATCTAATGCTTCATAGTGGCATCGTCAGTGACACGAATGCACAAAGTACATATACAGGTCACTGTTTCGTCCACGGGCGAGCAGAACTCTGTTTGTGAAACCAGAAAACAAATATCAAAATTGAATTTGTGTTCAGTATTCCGGCACCAGGTACCCACAGACGCGTTTCGGACTTCAAGGTCCTCTTCAGTGTGGTCTGAACACAAATTCAATTTTGATATTTGTTTTCTGGTTTCACAAACAGAGTTCTGCTCGCCCGTGGACGAAACAGTGACCTGTATATGTACTTTGTGCATTCGTGTCACTGACGATGCCACTATGAAGCATTAGATGGCGTTAGCTATTGAAATCATTAATAACAAAAATATCGGAATTATCAAAATTATGAAGAATTACAAAAATATTGAAAATTCAAAATTGTAAAAATGTTAAAAATATCAAAAACATAGAAGTTGTCATTCATGTTCTTTCAATGTGTCAACATTTAATGTCAAAAACGTAATTTAATGTCTAGACTGTCATTGTAAATCAAAAGTAACGGTAATACTGTCATTTAATGTCAGAAGCGTAGTCTGATATCAAATATTTTATCAAATTAGAAATGTAAAAAATTTTAAAAATATTATCTAATTTCAAAAATTTCAAAATTTACGTCAAAAATGTAAAATTATCAAAAATGTCTTCTGATATCAGAATTGTCAATATAAGCCAAAAGTTTCAATAATTAAAACCATATTTGTAAAATCCCAGGTGTCTCGCCTTTTTTATAGTTTTTGATTTTTTTATGCATTATTCATCGGTTTATATAATCTTTTTCATCAGAATGTTTTTGTAAATTTTTTCGAGATTCGTCATTATTTACATGAATTGTCGCTTTTGACATAATTTAATTTTTTCGACACCAATAAAGTATGCCTTGATGAAAACAAATTTAAATTTGTGTGTTCAAATAATTTTAGAATATATTGATGAATTTGATAAATTAAGAATTAGTTTTTGAAAATTGTTCTAAATCTGAATAAAAATATAAAAAATCTGATGAAAATTTAATAAATTGACGAAATATTAAACATTTCATGAAAATTTTACAAATTAATGCAATTCTCGATATGTTAAAAATCTATCGAAAATTAAGCCAGTGTTGTCCACTCCCAGACTGAGCATGAAGTAAAATTTCGAGTTTAGAAAAGCCCCGCGTAGAAAATTTGTCGAGGGTCGCGCAGCGACCCGAGGCAAATTTTCACGGGGCTTTTCTAAACTCGAAATTTTACTTCATGCGCCACGCGTGTAAACTACTGATTTGAAGTAAAGTTAAAAACATATACCGCTGAGATGTGATAGATATTTACTAAGCCATAGCGAAAAAATATAAAAAATATTTATTTTGTAAAGGCGATAATAATAACAAAAGTAGAACAAATTTAGTTTGAGACACTTTTCCATATTTTAATTATTTAAATCATCATATCTATGATGAGGACAGTACCAGGATGGACACATCAACATTTTTATTAATATGGAATAAAAACATTTTAAAAATTAAAACAATCGCTTGGACCTGAACCAAAAACCGTAAAAAACCGTTATTTTTTTCCGGAACAAAAAAATTACGGTTCGAATCCCTGATTATACTTAACTGTTAATTATTTTTTTCTTTTAATCCAGAAGATAAACGAAAGCAACAGTGACAGTGCTCTTAATTATAGTGTGTTTTTAGTAGGAAGAACCCAATTTTAATTCTTAAATGTTGGTGAGTTAACTGTGTATCCTATCACGTACATATTTTAAAAATCTCAATTTAATCGAACTAAAAATTCGCAGTAAAAAAGCAAAATTATTCCTAAATTCTCTCTATGGAAAATTTCCATACTGATATTAAATTAATACTCGTACTTTACTTTTTTCTACAGGCACGAGTAAATCGGTATCTGCCAATTATTTTGTAGAGGTCAATACACTAGCATTATCCTCTGTACTCATTTTGTGTTCCTAGTCCGTGGGCTACCTGTCTTGGTGTCAGTTAATCACCCTGATCGCCACCTGGGTGTTGTGTCCCTGTAACTTATTGTATAATTTTTGTATATGTACAGGTCCATTTTTTACATCTATCCCATCTTTTATTTCGCCAAACTCGTCAATTATGTCTCGTGCCTGTGGTCGCTGTAATTGTTATTTAGCACCTCGCAGTAAAGCTTTAAAATGTGGCAATTGTAATTTACGTTTTCACGTCGATTGCTTAACCGAATTATCCCTAGAAGATGTAGCATCTTACATTGAAGCGTCAAAAAAAATGGTAACGGGTCCAAGTGGAAATGCAATAAGTGCACTCAGCCAGTGCGCGCGGCGCGCTCATCTCTTGGCGCACAATCAGCTATCCCCGCTCCATTTAACGCAGATCCCAACGAGCGCCTAATCGATTCAATTCGTACAGTATTTAGAGAGGAATTTCTCCCTCTTTTAAAACTGGAAATTAAAAATGCCATCGGAGACTTAAAAGATGAATTTAATTATAGACTTGAAGCCATAGAACAGTCACATACTTCACTAGAACATAGAATTAATAGCATTGAAAATTCACTTAAAAATTCTAAATCTACTAACTTACAGAATCAAGTTCCAGTGGAAAATGGAAACGAAGTTAATATTTACAATGAATTAGAAAATCACAACAAGCGTAAAAACAACCTCATGGTTTACAATGTTGAGGAATCCAAGTCGTCGTCACCTAAAGATAGACAAGAAGAGGAACTCTCTCTAATGAAATCAGTTCTTACCCCCCTTGACATTGATGTTCAGCCAGTAAAAACCTTCCGCGTTGGTTCGGTAAAATCTAAATCTAAATGTAGACCACTTAAATTGATTTTTGACAACAGCGAATGCGTCCGGAATATAATAACTAAAACCAGCAAGTTAAGGGATAATACTATTAAATTCGGTTTTGATAGGACAAAAATTCAGAGAGATGAACTTCAAGTTGCCAAAAATGAATTTCGTGAAAGAAAAAGGAACGGGGAAGAGAACTTAACAATTAAATACATATCTGGAATTCCTAAAGTGTTAATAGCACCCCCTAAAATGGCTAGGGTTTCAAAAAACTTAATCTGTTTTTCCAAAATGCTGGAGGACTCCGTACAAAAATGCGCGAAATAATGTTAAATGTGAATACTAGTTCATATGATGTGATTATTATTGTAGAAACGTGGCTGGACGAAGTAATACTTAGTTGTGAATTAAAATTGAATAATTATATCTTGTATAGAGAAGACCGTAGTCCTAATACAAGTAATAAAATTCGTGGCGGTGGCGTGTTAATAGCAGTTCACAGCAGTCTTGTTAGCGAACAAGTTAATATAGTTAATAAATGCGTAGAGCAAATGTTTGTTAACATTGTTTTTGGATCTCAAAGGCTTGTTGTGGGTGCCGTCTATATCCCACCTAACTCATCTTTAGAAAAGTACGAATTTCACTGTGATACAGTGGATATCGTCGCTAGCCACTATAGTCAATCGAAACTTCTTGTATGCGGTGACTACAATATTCCATCAGCACGTTGGACTAATGATGATCTAGGATTATTGTACAACACTTGTAATCCTGAACCAGCAAATATAATTATTTCTCGATTTGTCTATCACAATCTACTCCAGCTTTGTTCAATTCCCAACGAGAATAATGTTTTTTTAGATTTAGTTTTTGGAAGACCGGAGTTCTCTGTGTCTAAAGCGATTGACTTAATTCTTCCCATAAGCCATCATCATATTCCATACTGCATAAGTTCACATTTTAGTGAAACAACAAAACCCCTTCAATTCGAAGAATATATTTACGACTTTTCTAGAGCCAATTATATTGCTATTAACCACCACCTTGCCTCGGTAGATTGGGTAAACATTTTGAAGGGTGATAATATTGATGTTATTGTGGAATGTTTTTATAAAATAGTAGCTGAAGTTATTTCTGCGTTTACCCCAATCAAACGTATAAGACAATCATCATATCCATCATGGTTTACGAATGTTCTGATTAGGCTCATTCATGATAAAAAAAAATGCTCATAAAAGATATAAATGCAATCAAACTTCTGACAATTACATCAGTTTAAACAACTGCGAAATGCTTGTGATCATCTAAAAATTCATTTATATAATAAATTCATTGAATCAGTCAATTCCAATATTTCAAACAATCCGAAGCAGTTCTGAAATTTTGTAAGGGCCACAAATCGCGATTCGTGTTACCCAGAGGTAATGCACTACAATAATGAAACTAGCAGTGACGGTTCGGAGTGCGTAAATCTTTTTGCGAATTTTTTTTTCATCAGCTTACAATTACGATTCAACGTCAAACATACCTATGCAGAATTTTGACAAAGAAGTGATTGATGTTCCTTGGAATATCACTAAAAGTAAAGTGTTTAGTGGTATTGAATCTATTAAAGCTAATAGTAACCCAGGGCCCGATGGTGTCCCCTCTATTTTTATAAAAAATTGTATTTATTCATTAACTACACCACTTTTCCTAATTTTTAATTATTCTTTAAATAAAAGTATTTTTCCCAACATATGGAAAAGAAGTTATGTAACACCTATTTTCAAATCAGGCAGTAGAGACAATATTTGTAATTATAGAGGTATCACAATACAATCTTGTATACCCAAGCTTTTAGATAAACTTATATCATCAAAACTGGAATGGATGACTGGACATGTTTTAATTGACGAACAACATGGTTTTCGTGGAGGCCGGTCTACCACTTTCAATTTATTGTGTTTTCAAGATTATATTACTAACTCTATGGAAAATAGGTGTTCAGTTGACACGGTGTATTTGGACTTCTCTAAAGCTTTTGATAAGGTATCACATAATATCTTATTATCAAAATTAAGTGCATTAAGAGTTAACCAATCAGTCATCTCATGGTTTCGGAGCTTTTTACAGGGCCGTTCACAATGTGTCAAAATTAAAAACCATCTCTCTGACATCTTCTGCGTTCCTTCTGGGGTACCCCAGGGATCGCACTGTGGTCCTTTATTATTCCTTATTTTTATTAATGACATCTCTTTATCAATTAAATACTCAATTTTTTTATTATTTGCTGATGATCTAAAGTTATTTTGAGAAATACGTGATATTGGTGATTGTCTTTTACTTCAAAATGATCTTTCCTCCTGAGCTAACTGGTGCATTTTAAACGGTCTCAGTTTCAATATTGACAAGTGTAAATCTCTAACTTTTTCACGTAAGATAGTAACATGCGATTTTAATTACCATATTGATGGCAAAATGGTTTCAAATGTTAATATAATGAAGGACCTTGGGGTTTGGTTTGCCGCTAAACTCAATTTCGAACATGATATTAATTTTATATGTAATCGCGCGACTAAAATGCTCGGGTATATTAAACGTTTGTCTAGGGATCTGTCGGTATTGTCATTTAAAATTGTATATTTTGCATACGTTCGTTCGCATCTAGAATACGCTTCATGTGTATGGAGTCCGTATCAAAAGATTTATATGAAAAGTATTGAAGATGTTCAAAGCAAATTTATTAAATATCTAGCATTTAAGTCCAGACATAATAATGTAAATAATGTAAATGTTAGCGTTGATTTAAATATTGATCATCTATGTTGCAGGCGGTACTTTGCTGATATGTCATTACTTTACAAACTATTTAATGGGGACATCCAATGCCCGGCTCTTCTTTCTCGCATGTGTTTTTCTGTAAACTTTGACAATCGCCTATGTCGGAACCCGCCGCTGTTTCGCATACCGTTCCATAACACAAATTATGGTTTCCACACTCCGACTACACGTCTTATGCGTACAGCTAATTCTTTAATAATCTATCCTGACTTTCATATTTTTTCTAATACATTTCTCCAGTATATGAGAATTGTTAAAAGATTACTCTGTTGTCATTAATGTTTTTGTTTCTATCTTTTGTGTGTTAAATTGTTATTTTGTAAAATATTTATATATTCTATAAAATGGTACATCCGTGAATAAAGGTTTATTTATTTATTTATTTTTTCATGACTTTTTTTCAGTCTATATTTTAAGAAAAACAACTTCCTTTAATCTAAACTCACAATTATTCTTTCTTTAAGTCTTTTTTCAGTGTGTATTTTCTAAAAAAAATAATCCCATTAAACTAAACTCTTAATTACTTAATTATCTTTTCTTTGTGTTTCTTTTTCTGTAGGTATTTTGTAAAAAAAAACTCGCTTTAAACTGAACTTTTAATTATCCCTTCTTCGTATCATTTTCTGTGTATTTTAATTGTATTAGTGCGGTTATTAGTTTCTTTTTAACTTCTTGCGAAAATTTAATTCAATCCAAGTAATAAGCGGGCTAAGTTTCGAAGTTAATAGGAAGTCTGACCCATATCTGTGCATGCGGGTAGGATTACGAACCTTTAAAATTAAATCGACTAAAAGTTTTTGGCTTCGGCATCGGGAATCGAAACGGAGTAATCTTTTGATCCGGTTCGATAAGCCTGGATCCGATCCGAGAACGCGCACACAAAACGGAAATAATAGAAAAATCGACGAAAAGAAAAGAAATGGAATGTTTAAAATCATAATATGGTTGACCAAAAGAAAAACAAAACAAATTTATTGTTGTGATGATAGTAAAATCACGTGTTTTTAAATAAAAATGCATTCATAGTTTTGAGATTGAAAAATATGCAGATAGAGAAAAAAGATAAAGAGATAAAATACATACAGATAATAAGTTAGGTTTTCGCACAGTATGCTGAAATTACCTTTTTCTTTTTTTTAATTACATAAAATATAAGATAAATTCAAATTCAAAACTATTTGAATTCGAGAAAATAAGCTTACGCTTCTTATAAAGACATAAAGATCATCAAACCATCGTTATAGTTAATTTATTGGAAGTTAATTATTATTTATTATGCATACAGAAAAAAATGATTATAATTTAATATTGTTCATTGTGGAGGCTTCTACTTCGTTATATATATTAATATTTACACAAATAAGACACTTAAACTTTGTTTGTATAACTGAGGTTTTTATTGTGACTATAGTTTCGACCAGAGCTGGGATGAATCCTCAAAAACAGGATTCGAATCACGAATCCGAATCACCTAATATGATTCGAATCACGAATACTCGAATAAAGGATTCGTAATTAAAAAATATGATTCGAACCAAAGATTCGAATCCTCATTTTTGAATCACGAATACAAATCCTTTCAAAATAAATTTTAATCTATTATTTGCAACCAGTAATATTTTATTCCATCAGTTTCTATTAACAAAAATGTTCATTTACCGACTAATTATCTGATTATATATTGATTTTAATGAATGATGATATATGTGTTATTGAACTTCATTTTAAATCTGTGTTTTATACGCGTGGCGCATGAAGTAAAATTTCGAGTTTAGAAAAGCCCCGTGAAAATTTGTCTCGGGTCGCTGCGCGACCCGAGACAAATTTTCTACGCGGGGCTTTTCTAAACTCGAAATTTTACTTCATGCTTAGTCTGGGAGTGGACCGTCAAGATTTTCTACATGTCGAGATTTTCGAAATTTCTAGATTTATGTCGATTTATTCACAGTTTGTTATTGTATTAAATGCAACTTTAATATTAAATAAAACCGGTTTTTTTTTAGGAATAGAATATTCACCCATTAAGAGCCGAGCAAATCATAAAGTTAACTCTAAAAGTTAATATAGGTATAGGTATTTGATTGAAATTCACTTGGTTTATTTTACTAATAAATTGTTTTATTTTCAACTAGTTTCGGCTTAATGCCATTTTCAAGAATGGTGTACAAAAGAGCAAAATTGATTATATATACTAGATGTCGGCATTTCAGGTAATAAGCGTTCTAATTATCGGAGAATTCCAAAGGTCCTCGTTATCATTGACCACGTTTTTTCCCGCCTTTATGGCTTTACTTATTTCTAAACCCTCCCGATAATTCAAAACTAATCCCTTTTTACCCGAATGCAACATTTTACAGTCGTTTGAGCTGAAAAAGTGATTAGCCGTGATGCAATGATTTGCGAACCCCGTGGTCTGTTTATTATTTAGAATATCTTTCCTATGTTCTTCTAATCGCCCCCGCGTAGAAAATTTGTCGAGGGTCGCGCAGCGACCCGAGACAAATTTTCGCGGGGCTTTTCTAAACTCGAAATTTTACTTCATGCGCCACGCGTATAAAACACTGATTTAAGTGAAGTTAAAATGCACTGAAAACCAACCCAACTTCGATATTTTTTCAAAATTAGATGTTTTCTTTCCTATACATGCTGTAAACCTTCAGATATTCGTTGTTTTCTTCTAAAGAAACTTCGATTCCCTGTAGTCCTTCGGTCTCCGAAGACCATGATTGGTCCTTCGAGCTGTAGCCTTTGTAAAATGGTAATAAACTTAGTAATCTAGAGTGATCCTTCAATTTGAAACTTCTAAGAACGAGTGTTGTCCACTCCCAGACTAAGCATGAAGTAAAATTTCGAGTTTAGAAAAGCCCCGCGTAGAAAATTTGTCGAGGGTCGCGCAGCGACCCGAGACAAATTTTCACGGGGCTTTTCTAAACTCGAAATTTTACTTCATGCGCGACGCGTATAAAACACTGATTTCAAGTGAAGTTAAAAATATACTATTAACGTTGGATATTTTTCATGGTTAAGTAACCAAATATTCATTCACAAATATTTGAATTATTCGAAAATTTAATTATTTATATTCAAATATGAATAATTTAGTGATTTAAATATTCATATTAGAATATTTAACTATATGAATTAATCGAATTCGAATCCCAGCCTTAATAGCGATGATTCGAATTATTTGGGAGGATTTGAATCCGTGTATGAGGATTCGAATCCTTTTATAAGGATTCGATTCCTTTTATAAGGATTCGAATCCTTTTATAAGAATTCGAATCCTTTTATAAGGATTCGAATCCTTTTAAAAGAATTCGAATCCTTTTATAAGGATTCGAATCATCTACGTCTGGATTCGAATACGAATCCTTTTAAAAAAAATGTAACGAATCCGGATCACGAATCTGTTTTCACTAAAGTATTCGAATCCCTCTTTTAAATCCTTTAAAAGGATTCGAATCCGGGAATCGAATCCTGAATGATTCGAATTCTGCCCAGCTCTGGTTTCGACAACGTTAACTTGTCATTATCAAACAAAAAGTAAAAACCTCAGGTATACAAACAAAGTTTAAGTATGTTCATAAACGTCTAATGCTTATTAGCTTAAGTAGCATGGTCAATATGTTATGTTTAAGTGTCATCAGTTTATAATTGTTGTTAATTTATTGTTTTTTTTGTAAATTATAGGTCGATATCAGGTAACCGTATTAAATTCATCCCGGGTGGTTTGCTGCAGAAGACACCGGGGTTGGCGCTGCTGGAGTTGAAGGGGAATCCCCTGGTCAGGGTGGACACGCACGCCTTCTCCTTCCTACCGCGTCTTCGAAAGCTGCAAGTATTATGTTCCTCGCAATAATGCTCTCAAACTTTCAATTCATTAACCACGAGATAATTAACTTACCTCAATATAATTCAATTAATTAACCTCGAGACAACGAACTTACCTCGATTGTATTCGTGGAAGCTTTTCAGTACAAGTATAATTACCTTCTTGCATGTTTAACATACACTTAGTTAAATAAACTGGGGTAATTGTTAGACAAGCATTTTAATGGATTCATTCTTGTTTAGGAAAATATTTGACAATCGTTAAATTAAAAGAAACTCTAAAAGTTATTAAATTTATAAATTAATAGACGATACTGATAAGTTGTAAAAGTTCATATTTACTTTTATACAGGGTGTCCACAGATTCATTCTCAACATGGAGATCTCCGTTATTATAAGACATAGAGATTTGGTTAAATGGGATGAAATACTCCTTAGCTAATATTGTACTAAAGCCCATAAAAAAACTTTTGATATTTTACGTAGTTCAGGCGCTATAATGAAAAAAATGAATTTTTAATTTCTTTATTTTTATTATAGCGCATTTATTTTGAGTGAACGTCTAGTTTAATTTCTATGCTAAGACACTTTTTTAATAGGAATCTGATAGTGTACAAATTTTAAAAAAGTTCTAAATACAAGGATTTTTTCTTTTAGATATACATGCTACGATTGTTCATTCGTGATCTTATTAAAAACTATCAATTTAAAAACTCTAACGAGTGTTTTCCACTTCCAGACTAAGCATGAAGTAAAATTTCGAGTTTTGAAAAGCCTGAAAATTTGGCTTGGTTGCATAGCGCAGCGGAGCGACCAAGCCAAATCAGGCTTTTCAAAACTCGAAATTTTACTTCATGCGCCACGCGTATAAAACACTAATTTAAAGTGAAGTTCAAAATATACTGCTTAGTTCTGATCACATGTTCATTAATTTTACAAGTTTTGATATGGAATATGTGAAAATATACCTAAAGAAACAATCCCTGTATGTGTTGTAAAGATGCAAGTTGTAGCGTTTTCTTTTTTGAAAATCTTTGCATCGTGACAATTTATTTGACAAATTTTGATTTGTTTGTCACATTGCTAATCATTTACTCAGAATTTGATGTTTAAAATACCCTACCATTAACTATTCGCAGTAAATACAACCTAAGTTTGGTTATATTAAAAAAAACAGTTTATATTTGCATGTTGGTGAATGCGCCGGGTTGCTTAAAAATATTCATATAGTTATCGCTTGAATTAGGATCATTATTGTTAACTTTTTGTGTTCGTTCAATATATTTGCAATATGCCGAACTTAAAATATTTGTAAGAAGAAAATTTCTTAGTTTTTAAAGGATCAAATCTGATTATAGAACGCTAATTACACTGGTCGAGCCCTGACACCATTCCTGCTGATTCTTATGTAAAATGACCTCCTAAATCCGAATATGACCTCTGTTTTCCCCCATCACCCACCGTTTTTGGGGGAGGCCCCCCACCTATTTTTATCAGTTTTCAATAATTTGGAGGGATGAAAAGGATTATTTTAGCCTTTACATTTCTTCTGAGGGGCTAGAGAGGTGAAAAGTTCCAAAACATGAACATTTGTAGCAAGGAGGTAGATTTGGGGGGGGGGGGGATTTGCCCCCTTAAATTGTAAAAAAATCATTAAAAATGATCAATTTTTTCCGTTTTTTTTGCAGTTTTTTCACTTATTTTCTACATATTCCAGCTTCCATTCCTTCTCATCCTCCCCCAAACACCCCCAAATAATAAAAATATATAGCAACAATAATAAAAATATATAGCAACAGTTCGGAAGATTCACTGTACCACGCTGGCGCTCTCAATACTCCCCCCGTTTCCCCCATCCATTGGAGTGGTGAAAAGAATTATTTTAGCTGTAAAGAATAATAAATAAAAATGAAAATTCCTGGGCAAACCTGTGCGCGCGAGGTATTGAGAGCGCCAGCGTGGTACAGTGAATCTTCCGAACTGTTGCTATATATTTTTATTATTGTTGCTATATATTTTTATTATTGTTGCTATATATTTTTATTGTTTGGGGGAGGATGAGGGGGGATGGAAGCTGGAATATGTAGAAAATAAGTGAAAAAACTGCGAAAAAAACGAAAAAATCGATCATTTTTAAGGATTTTTTTACAATTTAAGGGGGCAAATCCCCCCCCCCCCCAAATCTACCTCCTTGCTACAAATGTTCATGTTTTGGAACTGTTTACCTCTCTAGCCTCTCAGAAGAAACGTAAAGGCTAAAATAATCCTTTTCATCCCTCCAAATTATCGAAAAGTGATAAAAATAGGTGGGGGGGGGCTTCCCCGAAAACGGTGGGTGATGGGGGAAAACGGGGGTCATATTCGGATTCAGGAGGTCATTTTACATAAGAATCAGCAGGAATGGTGTCAGGGCCGATTTTCATGCCGACCAGTGTTATTGTTCATTTTTTATATTTAAACGAAAAGAATTTCTGATTTTTGAACGATTTAAATTGTGTTTTAAGGTGCACAGTTTTATTAAATTTTCATGCCACTTTGTTGAGGAAATATTCTTGTTTTTGAACGGTAAAAATTGTAATGTTAAGACGCATAATTTTATCAATTTTGAAACAAAAAAAAAATGGTTTGGGTTTTTATGAATCTATAAACAATTATTTTTTTACCCATAAATGTCTGCTTTTTAGAATGCTACTTTTTCATATTATATAGCAAAAAGAATCAACTAAATTGTTATCCTCAAAAATAAAATCTTTCTCACATCAGAAATGTACTTTCTAGGATTTTATCAGATGCTAGAGAACTGTCGATTTTTCCGAGCTTGAACGGAACGAGCGCTTTGGAGATTTTGAGGCTTGATCGCGCTGGAATCACTTCAGTGCCCTCCAGCTTGTGCTACACCTGTCCCAGATTGAAAAGTTTGTAAGTTATTAAAAAAAACAACTTAAAATTAAAAAAGTCGTGAATAATTCACTAAAATAATAATTATTTATGTACCAAGTCAGTAAAATAAGACTTTATCGAACGAGTCTGAGGTTATGAGACGAGCGAGCGGAGCGAGCGAGGTGAATAAAGACGAGTTCGATAAAGATATTTTACTGACGTGGTGCATACAAAATTTTATCGCCAATCTTAAAAATAAATGAAAAAGTATAGGATTTTTTATTTAAATTAAAAAAAAATAGAAAATATGTATTATTATTTAAACAAACACTACGAATTAATCAAGATATTAAACCACTCTATTTGTTGTATATGTGGAAATTGATGGTGCATCCTGTGGCATTATTTAAATTTATTCCTGATGTTGACCCATCAACGGAAAAATTTTGTGGAAAATGAATATTTTCATTTTGATGTAAAGTTGTGGCAGTGTTGTCATTGATATCAAAACGGTGCGCAATTTGATCACTACCCAAAATCGTTTTTGCAATCTTCGTTTTGTTCAATATTGATTCCTCAACATAGGACTCAGCAACGGTATCACTCTTCCACCCTCCATGACGTTTCAAATTTTCTTTGCTGCCCCCTGCATTAGCAAACAAAGTAGCAGACGACCTCCGAAAACAATGACCAGTATATTCTGACGGATTTGGCAAATTTAAATAGTTCGCAATTTTACATGGTATGTTTCCAAAAGTGTGGATACCCACAGGCTGCACTGTGCATTTACTTTTTCTATATGTAATAAAAAATCTATCATGTTTGGTCTGTGCGGGACGAAGTTTGGCATATTTTTTATATAACTCAATCGGTTTAACGTGTCCTTCGAACTCTGATGTTACGACAAATACTCTTGGTTTATTAGTTTTCGTGTGTCTTATATGCACAATCAATACAGTATCCTTGTCTTCTATATCATCAACTTTAAGATTTACTAATTCATTATTACGGCAGGCTCCAGCAACGCCAAAAATAACACAAATCTAAAATAATATCTACATTAATAACAAATATGCTTCGACAATTGATTACTATCTTACCTTCATCATTAAATATATTTCATTTGGTGCATTCAATAGAAACTGTATTATTTCTTCTTGTGTGAGAACTTTCGATTTTTTTGCCGTATAATTTTTTGATTTCTGTTTTAAAAACGCCGTAAGTTTCTTATATTGGCTTATATCAACGTCGTTTTTTACCGAAAGAGATGCTTTTAACATAGAATAATATGACCATAATGTTGCTGCTTTATATTCCTTGGATTTTTCAGAAAAATATGTCAAGAGAACGTTTTCGCTAATTTTTTTAATGTTATTTCTGTCACACCAACTTGTGAATAAATCGCAAGACGATTATAAATATGTCTAGACTTACTTGGAAGAATTTCGAGCGTTGTTTCTATCGCTCTTTCGCGTATTTCTGGTGGAGTACATGGTATTTCAAACTCTTCACTACTCATGTTTTTTTTTGACAACTAAATTGACAGGATTCGACCTCCTTAGATTTTGTTAGTATTGTCCCATAATGTTACTTGTTGAAAGTAGTAAAATAATGGGACGGTTTAGTGCCGCAAATGGCGATAATAATAGATGTATTTAGTGCCGATTGGCGATAAAGATAATTATATTGAACACAGATAATAAATTAAACTTTATTAACAACTTGATTTTTAATGTAACTATATTAATATAATTTCATCATGTTTTACCAAGTAATAAATGAAAATCTAATAAAAGATGTAATAGATGTCTTTTTTGTTTTTTATTTTAAACAATCCACGGTATTTGATTATTATTTCTATACCTAAAATAATAAACAAAATCTTGTTAAATTCAAATTAAAAACATGTAATCCTTATCAATAAAATTCTGAAAATGGATTTAAAGACAATAAATAGGTGAATACTAAAGAATTTATATTTTTTCAGAGACCTGAAACGTAACAAATTAAAAGAAGTTCCAGATCTGGGCAATTGCAAGGACATGAGGGTATTGTAAGTAATAATAAATCTGTTTAAACTAAATTTCTTTGTCGTAGCATTCGTTATTTAATTATTTTTACCATAAACTTTTAATTGAAACACTTAGAATTGTTTTACTGAGTGTTTTAATTAATAGTTTATGGTTCAAACTGTTTCACCTAATCCGTGAAAGTGATAAATATATTAAAGATACACTGCGCCGCAAAATTAACGCAAAATTCGAATTTTCGTTTAAAAAAAATTAATTTTATTGTTTTTCCTGAATTGAGCCTTCTTCTCTTTTTCTGTTTATCACAAAAACTAGAAATATGTATTAGAAGGCTAAAAACAAACCTTATTATCTGCCAAACAGGTCTTTATTTTCTTGTTAAAAGGGCGAGTATCGTTTGATAAGTAAGTTCTTTGATTTCTGGAAGTTTATTTAGAAAATTGTAAAAACAAACAAAAATGAATCCCCCTGAACGAGTTTCAAGAAATCTTACACATGAAGAATGTGCTGTTGTAGTGGCGCTGCAAGAAGAAGGGTTTACTGCAACTTACATTGCCCAACGTTTGCATGTTGCTAATTCCACAATATCGCGAGTTTTTTCCCGCTTCAGAGAAACAGGACGTCACGAAAGAAGACGCGGCCAGGGTCGAAAAAGAATGACAACGCCGAAAGAAGACAGATTTATGCAACTTCAAAGTTTAAGGCAACGATTCCTAACGAGCACTTACGTGCAACAACAATTTGTTCTAACCTATGGTCGTCGACTAAGTTAGGATACGGTCAGAAGAAGACTTGCTGAAGTTGATCTTCGACCCTATCAAGCCGCTAAAGGTCCTTTGTTAACCAGAGAGCACCGACGAGAGCGCTTAAGGTTTGCACACGAACATCTTAATTGGAACAATGCTGATTGGGGTAGAGTAATGTTTAGTGACGAGTCCAGATTTTGTCTGTATAGTGACGACCGCCGTAGAAGAGTATATCGACGTCCTGGTGAAAGATACAGCCAGGCGTGCATACGAGGAACGGTGCAATATGGTGGAGGCTCTGTCATGGTATGGGCAGGCATCACGTCGCAAGCAACAACAGCGTTGCTACACATTAATGGTGGTCGGTTAAATGCACATCGATACATCGAAGAGGTGCTTGAGCAGCATGTTGTACCATTTGCCCCATTTATTGGGGATAATTTCCTTTTTATGCAAGATAACGCCAGGCCGCATATCGCAGGAATTGTGAACCAGTACTTTGACCATGTGGGAATTGTTCGTATGAACTGGCCAGCACGAAGTCCCGACCTCAATCCCATAGAGCATCTGTGGGACATTGTAGGGCCGAAGATTAAAGACTTGCAGCAACCTCCTGCAAACTTTCCAGAGTTAACACTCAGATTAACGCAAGTGTGGGAAGAAATTGAGCAGCAACAAGTCAGAAGTTTTATTGACAGTATGCCACGAAGGATGCGAGCTGTCATCAATGCTCGAGGAGGCAATATTCGCTATTAAGACCAACTGTACGACTGTTACACGCTATTTTGCGGATCAGAAGAATAATTATTTTTTTGTATTATTGCAGTTTGTTGTTTATTTTCTCATTTTTGTTCACAAATAAGCAAATTAGTTTTAATAAGTATCTATTAGGAACCACTTCAGGAAAAAAATGGAGAAAAAAAAATAAAAAACAATAAAATTAATTTTTAAACGACATTTCGAATTTTGCGTTAATTTTGCGGCGCAGTGTATTTTTACTATATTTCTACACGAAAATGTGTAGCCAATGAATGAATAAATTTGCCATACTCTTCAACCTTATGACTTACAGTATTGTGCGAATTAATACGAACACGACCAGAAAATGAGTATTTTGGTTATGGCAACATTGTTATGCCCATTCTGACAGTGGTCAGTTGATGGTAAATCATTTAACCTTGATCGCCATTATTTTAAGGTTATGTTTGAGAGTTTTTAATACTTTTCAACAATATTCAATAAGTTCTAAGTTTTTTTACGATCATTTGGCATTATGGATGTTACTCCAAAGGCAAGAGAAAAGATCATTACGCTAAGTAAGCATACCTCAATGAAACAGAGAAACATTGCAATGGAATGTGGTGTGTTTGGGTGCTGTAGATAAACTATTAAAGAAGAAGAGAGAGACGGGATCTCTTGAAGTGCAGCGAAAAGGAAAATGTGGAAGAAAAAGGAAGACCACTCCTCGAGATGAAGCCAGCCTTCTGCAAAACAGCAAATTGCATCCAAAAAAAAACAAGCCACGACCTTCAACAAGATTTAGAACTGGTTGGCGTGAAAATCCATGACTCTACAATACGCAGAAGATTCTTGGAAGGTAGAAGAAGGTGAGTCCACACAAAGATCAACTTTTGGCTGCCTCTATAATGAAAAAGAGACTGAATTCGACCAAAACAATTTGCCAATCGGACCGAAAATGACTGAAGGAAGGTGATGTTCTCAGACGAGACACACTTTCTAGTGCAAGGCCAGGGATCAAAATTCGTTCGTTAAAGGGTGGATGAAAAACTTACTGCAGCCCATATTGTTCCATTAGCCAAATATCCAGTTAAGAAGATGTTCTGGGGCTGTTTTTCGTACTCGGGACCTGGCAAACTTATTCCAGTAGAAGGAATGATGAATAGTGAAAAATATAAAGCAATGCTAGATCAATGTTTGGCTGAGGAACTGGAGAAAGTTCAAGCCAACGGCAATGCAATTTTTCAACAAGACTCAGCTTCATGCCATACTTCGAAGACTATGGTGAAATATTCCACGGACAAGAAGATTAGCATTTTGGACTGGCCTGAAAATTCAACAGATCTCAATCCTGAAAAAATAAACCCTTAGCGAATAAATCTAGTTGACTCCATGCCGAGGCGAGTTCAAGCCATGATTACAGCAAATGAAGGACATACAGAGAGTTTCATGTAACACCGAACATTTTCATCCAATACAATTTAACACCTTTCATTTTAAAATAATGTGTAAATTGGGTTGCCTATATGACCATTAAATGTTGTAGCCAACCAATCGCAATTAATGCCACAACTTGTACATACAGGGAGTTCTCCTTTCAAATATACATGTCCCAATTACAGCGCATATGCCGTAAATCTTTAGAAACTCGTTTTTTTTTTAAAGTGTTCAATTTTAAGCTTAAAATGAGTGTGTTCCACTCCCAGACTAAGCATGAAGTAAAATTTCGTGTTTAGAAAAGCCTGAAAATTTGGTTTGGTCGCGTAGCGCGAAGCGCGGAGCGGCCAAACCAAATTTTCAGGCTTTTTTAAACACGAAATTTTACTTCATGCGCAACCGGTATAAAACACTGACATTACGAAGTTTAAAACACACCGCTAAACTTGACATTGCATCAGTGTTTTGTACCGGTGGCGCATGAAGTAAAATTTCGAGTTTAGAAAAGCCTGAAAATTTGGTTTGGTCGCTCCGCGCTTCGCGCTACGCGACCAAACCAAATTTTCAGGCTTTTCTAAACTCGAAATTTTACTTCATGCTTAGCCTGGGAATGGAAAACACTGGTTTAAAGCTGCAAATTACATTCTTTTAATAAACCGAGCGTCGGCAAATGTACAACGTATGCTAATGTATACTTAAACGAAATATTCTTATGTTCGGTGTTACATAAAACTCTGTATGTCATATTAAATACTAGTATTTAAACCTTGTTTACATGTCTAGCAATAGTTTTATTTTAAATAAACAATATTTATGGAAACAATCCTTGTGTTCACATTATTTCGCACAATACTGTATCTAATTTTCTGGGTATATGATCCTTTTTTTATTGATCCGCCCTATAAACTCAATTTCTCGTTCTTGTTCTCTTAACTATTATAGACTGTTATAACTATTTTATTTTTGTGTAGAGATTTGGCTGGGAACAAAATTGTGTCCTTAAACGATCGGCCGTTTCGTGGGATGTCCCAGATGCACGATCTTCTTTTAGCCCACAACGAGATTAACCACATACCCTACGACGCCTTTTACGGACTGTCCAAGCTACAAGTATTGTAGGTATTTCAATTTCCAAAAATAGCGTTCCGAGTGTTTATGAAAGAAATTTCACCACTTTACAGAGACTTGGAAGATAACCGGATTTCCTTTATACATCCGGATGCGTTTCTTCCGATCTCACATATAGAAGACTTGTAAGTAAATAAACGTAAGACAAGTCTAAAATATCAAAAACAAATTCACTTAAGGCTAATAAAAATGACTTGTAAGTAAATAAATACATAGCCATCATCAAAAATAAATTAAATTATACCTTCTAAAAGTGTATGGGAACTTAATAGCACTAAGGCCCATTTGCACCACGACTGATTAACTTTAATCACCCACAATTCATCATTAATTGATTAAACCTCTAATAAAGTCAAAATTGTAGAATATAAGAATGTTGTAAATTTGTAAGATAACCTAATCATATCAATTAATGAATTCAACACCTAACGCCATCTATTGCTTCATAGTGGCATCGTCGATGACACGAATGCCAAAGTGCATATACAGGTCACTGTTCCGTCCACGAATGAGCTAAACTCTGTTTGTGAAACCAGAAAACAAATATCTTTCACAATGTTCTCATTAATCACTTGGTGAAACATGATTAAAATAAAATTTGAAATAAAATCACTTGGTTTGTTTCACTAACGTTTTACTTATTATTCCGACTAGTTTCGGCTTCTAGCCATTATCAAGGAATGTACAGAGAGTATTTTTTTACACGATATTTATATATAAAATCAGGTAATAAGGGCGTTCATTATTGGGAAGATCCATAGCTCGTCATTGTCATTGACCACATGTTTTCCTGATTTTATTGCTTTATTTATCTCCAAGCCTTCTCTGAAATTCAGTAGACGACCCTTATTGCCTGTATACAATATTTTAAAATTATTGCTGTTGTATAGATGACCGGCTGGGATGCAGTGTTTGGACATACCCGTTGATTGTTTTTTATTTAGAACATCTTTTTTATGTTCGTCGAGACGGATTTGGAATGATCGTCCGGTCTGTCCTATATATACTGCATCACAGTCGTTACATCTTAATTCATAAACACCTGATAGTTCTATTCCATCGTTCTTAAACTTATTATTCACTAATAATTTACTTAAATTAATGGGGTTTGTTAGAATGATGTCAAATTTGTTGTTTCTCAAAGTATTTTTTAATTTTACAGAAAGGTCTGCCACATAATCTATTTTTTGCCAGGTGTTTTTAGAATTTGGATTGGTTAGGTAAAAATATTTTAGTAATTGACTTTGTTTTTTCTTTTTTAATAAATTATCTATTAACTGTTCTGAATATCCGTTGTTATTTGCTATTATTTTTATAATATTTAATTCAGATTTGAAATTCCCATCCACGTCAAATACAACAAACCAAATTAAACATAGCACTTTCCATTCCTTAATATATAGATTATTAAATATCCCTCTAAACGCCGACAATTTCAAATCAGAATTAAATATTATAAAAATAATAGCAAATAACAACGGATATTCAGAACAGTTAATAGATAATTTATTAAAAAAGAAAAAACAAAGTCAATTACTAAAATATTTTTACCCAACCAATCCAAATTCTAAAAACACCTGGCAAAAAATAGATTATGTGGCAGACCTTTCTGTAAAATTAAAAAAAAATACTTTGAGAAACAACAAATTTGACATTATTCAAACGAACCCCATTAATTTAAGTAAATTATTGGTGAATAATAAGTTTAAAAACGATAGAATAGAACTATCAGGTGTTTATGAATTAAGATGTAACGACTGTGATGCAGTATATATAGGACAGACCGGACGATCATTCCAAATCCGTCTCGACGAACATAAAAAAGATATTCTAAATAAAAAACAATCAACGGGTATGTCCAAACACTGCATCACAGCCGGTCATCTATACAACAGCAATAATTTTAAAATATTGTATACAGGCAATAAGGGTCGTATACTGAATTTCAGAGAAGGCTTGGAGATAAATAAAGCAATAAAATCGGGAAAACATGTAGTCAATGACAATGAGGAGCTATGGATCTCCCCAATAATGAACGCCCTTATTACCTGATTTTGTATATAAATATCGTGTAAAAAAGTATTATCTGTACATTCCTTGATAATGGCTAGAAGCCGAAACTAGTCGGAATAATAAGTAAAACGTTAGTGAAACAAACCAAGTGTTTTTTATTTCAAATTTTACCAGAAAACAAATATCAAAATTTAATTTGTGTTCAGTATTCCTGCACCAGATACCCACAGACGCGTTTCGGACTTCAAGGTTCTCGTCAGTGTGGTCCCGACCCAGTTTCCTAATCATGTCAATCAATCATGTCAATACGCGATTGTGTAAACAATTTGTAAATAAAATTTTTGATTTTAAAAAATACTAATCACCGGTTAAGTTAATAAACTTTTGTGCAAACGGGCCTCAGTGGCTTATATCTTAAAAAAAAATCTGATATATTCAATGATTTTTACCATTCTGTAAACTATTGTTTTTATTATTGAATGTAGGAATTTAGGTAATAATGTGTTCTCGACACTGCCATTCGCCGGATTGGAGAGGTTGCTCCACCTGAAGACCTTCAACAATCCGAACCTCAGGGAATTTCCACCGCCAGAAGTTTTCCCGCGGATTCAGACGTTGGTTCTGGCCTACGCCTATCATTGCTGTGCCTTTCTGCCGTTGATTCCATCCAATCCACCACCTAGGGCAAAAGATATAATCGTCTTTCCAGATATCGATGATATTGATTTAAATATTTGGAACTCGAGCTCAATTGATCTTTGGCCATCAATGCGTAAGCTATCTTTAATACAATTATAATATGATACAGTTTAAGAAGTTATGAGAGTAAGTTAAAAGTTACATTTTATTTTTTAGCATTCCTTATAAATCTACAGTACTTTCTGTTTTTTAATTGTTCTATCAAAAACAGTTCAAAGTAACTTGTTAAAGTTTTTACATATGCACAATCATTATCGATTTGTAACATTCACTGATTTGCCTGGACCACATCGGACTTTTCAAATTGTCAACATCTCCTGTAATCTATACATTTCATAAACATTCGATCATTTCTTTTAATTTCCTCACTCATAAAGTTAAGTATCACTAACAAACATGTTTGTTACTTCTTTAGAAAATATAAGTCATAAATTTGGAAAGAAATTCAAAGCGCTGTGGGACCGAATCGGATCCGATTTCACTTACCCGGGAAATTTCCCATCCTACATGGAGGAATACGCCGAAGACGAAATGGGAAAGGTAGGAGGCAGCGAGGGTCCCCCCGGAAAAATCCAATGTCTTCCACTGCCCGGGCCCTTTCTTCCCTGTCAAGATCTATTCGACTGGTGGACACTACGCTGCGGAGTCTGGATAGTGTTTTTGTGCGCAATGTTGGGCAACGGAACCGTCGTTTTCGTTCTAATTTTTTCGAGGAGCAAAATGGACGTGCCTAGATTTCTAGTGTGTAACCTAGCTGCGGCTGATTTTTTCATGGGAATTTATTTAGGTATGTTAACAAACCAAAAAACAAATGAGTAGCATTCTTGTGAAGGATGCTCAAAAATGGATTAGAAGCCAATTTATTATTTATTAACAGAAACCACAAATTTTTGAAGATTCTGAGACTAGAATTTTTAATATCAATACATATATTAATTATATCAATACCTCAATAATATCAATACCTCAAAACGGAGCTAATATTTCTAAACCTTAAAACTGAGAAAGAAAACTATTTTTTATTGTAATTTAACTTTTTTTAAATGTTTGGTAGGTTTTTTAGCTGTGGTGGATGCCTCAACCTTAGGTGAATTCCGCATGTACGCAATCCCTTGGCAAATGTCCGCAGGCTGCCAATTAGCGGGCTTTCTGGGTGTGCTGAGCTCAGAATTATCCGTCTACACTTTAGCAGTGATAACCTTGGAAAGAAACTACGCAATCACGCACGCGATGCACCTCAACAAGCGGCTCTCGCTCAAACACGCTGGTTACATCATGATCTGCGGATGGTCCTTCGCGATCATCATGGCGATCCTTCCCCTCTTCAGCGTTTCCGATTACAGAAAATTCGCGGTGTGTTTACCTTTCGAGACAAACAACGCCGCGAGTTTAACGTACGTAGTGTTCCTAATGTTTATAAACGGAGTAGCGTTTTTGATCCTCATGGGTTGCTACTTGAAGATGTACTGCGCAATCAGGGGATCGCAAGCGTGGAACTCGAACGATTCGCGGATTGCGAAGCGCATGGCGCTGCTGGTGTTCACGGATTTTTTGTGCTGGTCGCCCATAGCGTTTTTTTCCCTAACGGCAGCGTTCGGACTGCATTTGATTAGTTTAGAACAGGCAAAAGTGTTCACGGTGTTTGTGTTGCCTTTAAATTCGTGTTGTAATCCGTTTTTGTACGCGATCCTAACAAAACAGTTCAAGAAGGATTGTGTGATGATTTGCAAGGCGATTGAGGAGAGTAGGGTGACGAGGGGGATTGGGAGATGTAGGCATAGTTCTAATTTCAGCAACCGCCAGACTCCTGCTAATACGAATAGTTTGGCTGATAGGTCTTCTAGGGAGAACCAGAATCACCACGTTCCTACTTGCACGTGTAACGCAAAACTTTTGGGCGAACCAAGTGAGAATGTTACAAGAGTCGATAGGAAATCTAGGTCTAAGGAGTGGTTGTTGAACAAGGCTAGGTGGTTGTTGTGCGCGAGGAAACAAAGCAGGCATCGACCTAGAAACGATCCTTACACCTATCAAATCGCTGAGATCCAACAGAAACAGCACAAACGAGCGTCTTCTGTATCGTCCAGCGAGAACTTCTCCTCCTCACGTTCCGATTCCTGGAGGCACAACCACCACTGCGGAATCCCTTTGCGGTTACTAGACCCAAAACGCAGGGCTTCCTCCTGGTTGGTCACGCGGAAAACCTCGCAAGACTCCAACCTCTCCAGCTCAAGAAACGACTCTTCAGGCTCGGCTACGACGGCCAGCACGAGCACCTGGAGGATCTCCCGTTCGAGCGCTTCCAGCGAACCGACTCGCTTACGCGCCAAACCCCGTTTAACCCGCCAACACGCCATCCAAGACGAGTCCGATCCCCCGGGTTCTCCTGGAAGGTTAACCGTTAGGTTCTTAACGACAATTCCATCCGCTGCGGAGAACAGCATGCAGCTGGAGGACGAACCCCCGATCCTCGTGAGTCCGGTGAAGGAGAGGGACGGGCCCCTCTACGCCATATTGCACACGGCGCCCATTATCCCCCCGACGCGCCGGCAGAGCATCATCACCCTCCACCCGCCAGAAATTTCAAACTGTAACTCTAATTCTAACTCTAACTCTAGTCAACCGGAGCCGGGGCCTTCGAAGCCCGACTTGTTAAGATAATAGTTATGTTTTAGTTTTTTTTATATATATATATGTAAAAAAGTGAACGCGCTAGTCTTAAGGGCGAGGACGTTATCTTAGATACAGTGCCATTAATTTATTTATTATTTTTTGTTTTATTTTAATACATTTTTTTTACAAAAAACATCATTTCATTCATCACACTCACTCCATGAAATATAAAAACCGAGGACAAAAGATAGTTATGTAAAATATAAACTGGATGGAACCAAGAATTCCCTTTAAAATCAACCAATCGATGTAAATAAAACTGCATGATCTCATATTTTAATAATAATTCACTGATATACAACAATATGGTTGTGTTTTCATTATTGTTCTACTAATTTGGGTACGCTTAATCCGAATATGATCCGTGTTTGGGCCTAAAGTCTCCAGATTTTGAGATATCTTATCTCAAAGTGGTGAAAATGGGCCATTTGTGGCATTTTTGGGCCCCTAGTATCTAAACTTCGCGTGACTTCTGGCCGACGAGTAATGGCGCGTTTTAAAGGCACAGATATACTTTACTTTTAGAATCAAAAACAAGAATACAATTAACCAATTAACCATTTGTTGAAAGATACAGTAGCCATGTATGCGAATCTAGGCGGGAGGTTTGATATTATGTAACCTGATTACATCACATCATATCTTGATGATTAAGCTATCTTTCCAATAGCTTAATAGCGATGGATGCATCGACCATAAAATTTAAATCTCCCGCTTAAAAACGGATATGGCTACACCAGAGCATCAACTTATAAAGGCAAATACATTCAAATCTTCCGCATAAAAATGCTAAAACCATTGGTTGAAAGACACCGTAGTTTATTTTTGCGATTCTTGAAGCGAGATTTAATATTGTGAAACCTCATTACCATACATCATCTACAGCCTTATTAATAGAACTGCCGTTAATATCATTATAGTTCAATGCTAGTTAATTTCTATTAGAGCCGTTCAAACACGATACTAATTAATAGAGCAAACTCTACATGCTATTAGTAGATTTTGAACTATCAATAAAATGAACGTAGCAACGTTACGAATTTTTGCATTTCCTCCAACTTCACTTTAATTAAATTTTGAGGTAAAATTGCACTCTTTTTGTTTATGTTTGTAAAAATGGATTTTACCTGCTGAATTATTTGATAGAAATTAACTTCGAGCAAGTGTTTCCATTTCTTGGTTAAGCATGAGGTAAAATTTCGAGTTTAGAAAAGCCTGAAAACTTGGTTTAGTCGGTCCGCGAAGCAGAGCGACCAAACCAAGTTTTCAGGCTTTTCTAAACTCGAAATTTTGCCTCATGCGCCACGCGTATAAAACAATGATTTCAAGTGAAGTTTAAAATATACTCATCTAATTAATTATAAACATTTATCGTTTATAGCATTATATTTTAATAAATTTTAAATAACACTATTTTGGAGTAGATATTGAGGTTTTGCACATATATAACATGGATCTTAAGACAATAGGCTTACCACGCTATTAAATTTTAACTTGTAAACTAACAATAGTTAACATGTTCGTATTAATAAAACATTTTAGTTGTCTAATTTCATTGTAATCTTTTATTCGCCTGAAGGAAGGAAACGGACGACTACATCAACAGACACAGCCGCAATCGTCCAGTTGTGCATTCGACGCACAGTCGCGCGCGTTATGTGCCCAACTCGACTGTGCGGCTCCGTTTCACGAGCAATCCCTGCAAAAAAACCGTGCTATGATTATTCTTACATAGACGAATCCGGTAAATGTATACTTTGTCATTCATGAACAATTTTAAAACAAAATCACAAGACTCACATAATAATTACTCAATTTTGTACATAGAATAAAAGTAAATAACTATTTAATAAACTTTAAAACAACACTGTTCCTTAAGTAAACATTACATAAGTAAACTTTTATTCGCCTGAAGGAGCAATAAATTTGCGAAACAATTGTTGTGAAAATAAACACGCTTTGTTTAAAATCATAAAGTTATTCAGAATTTTATTTATACAAAGTAAATGTTAGTAGATGTTTTATTAATACAAACATTTTAATATCATCCTTAGAACTTTGTTAAAGCTGTCTGCTTGTATCTATTAATAAGGCTGCATGTATTTAAAAAAAATCTGATACATTAAAAATGCAATAATTCTGCTTTAATTATTTTTTTCTCATAATTTCTCTAGCAATGAAATAAGCTCATTTGGCTATATTGATTTATTAAGCATATTTAGTTCACTTTTCTTAAAAATATTAAGCAAACATTTAGACTTTAAACGAATTATTTTGTCTGCTGCAAATCAGCAAAGTTATAAATTTCGTTTTTATCCAAATTTTAGAATTCTCGTAAAGGTAAAAAAAATTCTAGTACACCTAAACACAATTTTCTTACTAATTACAGAATTTTCGTAAAGGTAAAAATTCTAATACACCTAAACACGATTTACTTACTAACAACTATCAAAAAAAGCCTCCGGTCTATTAAAATGACACCTAACCTAACATTACAGTACAACTAACCTAACTTTTAGATCAACACCTAACCTAACTTTTAGATCAACACCTAACCTAACTTTTAGATCAACACCTAACCTAATCTCAAAAAACACCTCAGTCACAACTTCTTTTTTTTTGTAGTACATTAACGTCGCGCCCTTTCAGAGTTTCTCAATGGAAAACACTTTATTAGAGGTAAGTTTCATTGGATTTCCGTCCGTATTCCATGAAAAGACGCGGCGTGAATCAAAACAGAAGAAATTATGGATTGTTTTTTATATTTCGGTAAGTTGTCGTATTTATTTTTATTAAAAAATAAATCGAGTGGAAAAAAAAATTATATTTATGAAATAAATTTCGTCCTCGCCCTTAATTGCTAAAAAAATCCCAACTAACCAAAATAAAGGTTGAGCTACAACATTTTCTTTCGAAATTGGACTGAATGAGAACAGGATATTTATATTTATCTTTCAATTTTTAGGAAAACACGTTTTATAACGAATTACTAAACTGAATTAATTTAATGAACTTTAAAACAGCAGTGCTGCTTATGTAAGCATTGCATAAGCGCATTTATGGCGCCGCACAGTGGGCCAGAGCATGAAAAAATATGCTTCAAATTGGTTTTTGGGGTCGCTGATTACGAATTTGATGACAAAAATTCGAAATTCAAAAGCATGTAAGAATATGCTTTAAATTGGTTTTTGGAGTCGCTGATTATGAATGTCAAAAATTCGAAATTTAAAATACCGGATCCAATGTGGCGGATCAAATATTCAAAAACCTGTACATAGATAGTAAATGTCCATATTAGTCTTCCTAAACGTGTACATTAAGGTTTTTGAGGTCTCTGATTACGGATTAAATGTCTAAAATTTAAAAATAAAAATGGCGGATCTAATATGGCGGATCAAATATTTAAAAAATCAATGAAATCGAATAAAATTTACAACATGCAGATTTTCGAAGTTGCTGATTGCAAATTTGATGTCGAAATTTCAAAATTCAAGATGGCGGATTCACTATGGAGGATCAAATATTTAAAAACCTGTACAGAATTAGTAAATTTCTATACTCATTTTCCAAAACTTGTACATCAAGGTTTTCGAGATCACTAATTACGAATTAAATGTCAAAAATTAATAATTCAGAATGATGGATCAAAATTTAATAATCTATGAAATCGTACAAAATTTACAACTTATAGGTTTTCGAGGTCTGTGACTAAGAATTTGATGTCCGACGGGTATAAGGTATTGTCTGTTGACAGATAACGCGATTCCAGCCAACAATACCTGTGGCATATCATGGCGCGCTGCTCAGAAAAATCGTCATTGAAAAGCAAAATAGCAGGTAGTAGCAGCTAGTTCTTGGTTTTTCCTCTTCGGCATAAAAATACGAAGCAGGGAAGCTATTTTTTCAAGCGGAGAAACGCGGGGAAATTTTTGTACGCCATAATTTGTAAATATTTTACACTTCGGAAATGAGGTTAAGAGAATCGCGAGATTTGTGAAGATATATTTAATATATTCGTGTGTATATCTGTTGAACTTACCTTTCGGAGTGCAATCCATTATTTGAAGACGCGAGTCGAGCCCAGGATTGCAAATTATTCGCACAGCACACTCACAATGGCAGCTTTCAAAATGGCTACTTTTTACTATTTACACTTTGATTTTAGTTCAAATACAGCACTTATTACTTTCAAACAGATTATTGTACTCGCGACAATTGTTTCGCCACACTGTGCCCTCTTCAGGCAAAGAATAATTATTCTTCGCCTAAAGAAGCCACAGTGTGGCGAAACAATTGTCGCCAGTACAATAAAGTGTTTAAAAGTAATAAGTATTTTATTTAAACTAAAATCAAACTTCAAATGAACTTTGAACTATTAACTGCCTCAACAATTAAGTTATTTTTACTATTTAGATATCACTTATCTTCGGAGAGTCATTCAAAGGAGATTGGCGATTGGAATGTCATTCCAGCACTGAATCAATGTACACTAATGGCATCTACATCTAATTTTATGAACTATAATTCGGTCGGTAAACTTTTTTTTCATTTTGGCCGGGTTTGTTTATGCTTTGGCCCACTGTGCGCCGATTTGATTTTTCTTAAGAAAATTGATTTTTTAATTAGAAATAGTTTATTTTACTTTACTAAAACATGTATTATAAATACATAGACGAATCCGGTAAATGTATATTTTGTCATTCATGAACAATTTTGAAAAAAAAATCATAAAACTCACATAATAATTACTCAATTTTGTACATAGAATAAAAGGAAATAACTATTTAATAAACTTTAAAACAACACTGTTCCTTATGTAAACATTACATAAGCGCGCAGAGTAAAAAATAAACCCCTTAAATTCCTTCAATCCTACCTTTTTTAAGATTAAGAACTTAAAAAAAACAAAAGAATGCGTGATATTGTCTAGATTGTAAGTAAGCGTAAGCGAAAAAAAAAAATGGAGGTAAAGAAGAATAATAATGAATAAGTGATAATTTCTATAACTCAACATGAAAAAATAAAAATATATTATTGTATGTACAATTATATTATTATATATAAAAAATAAGAAAAAGAGAAAATACAAAGAAAAAATGTTATTTATACTGAAGAAGAAGATGATGAAGAAGAAGAAGAAGAAGAGGAAAACGTTCCATATGAGTGTATTGAGTGCAGTAAAATGAGAAATAAATCCTCGTTATTAAAGGTAAAACTCAGCAAGTGCATAATGAGAAAAGCGTGCTGAGATTTATCTTTAAAAACGGATGAAACGATGAATGATAAAATTATATTTGTTGAGTTTTTGTCTTTGAACCGACAAAATAATTCAGAGTGTGTTTCTTTTGAGTATACATATCGCTGTAAAGCTACGCTTGTTTTTTAAGAGTTCAATTTGAAGCTTTAAACGAGTGTTCTCCACTCCCAGGTTAAGCATGAAGTAAAATTTCGAGTTTAGAAAAGCCTAAAAATTTGGTTTGGTCGCGTAGCGCGAAGCGCGGAGCGACCAAACCAAATTTTCAGGCTTTTCTAAACTCGAAATTTTACTTCATGCGCCACGCGTACAAGACACTGATTTCAAACGAAGTTTACTTGTTCACAATACTTCAATGTTTTCAGTGTTTAATACCCGTGGCGCATGAAGTAAAATTTCGAGTTTAGAAAAGCCTGAAAATTTGGTTTGGTCGCTCCGCGCTTCGCGCTACGCGACCAAACCAAATTTTCAGGCTTTTCTAAACTCGAAATTTTACTTCATGCTTAATCTGGGAGTGGAAAACACTCGTTTACAACTTCAAATTAAACTATTTAAAAATAAAGCGTATGCTTATGTATACTTAAAAGAAAAAATCCCTGTATATGAGAAAATGTTTGTTATTATTATTTATTTATTAATTTATTATGAATATTATATATATATTTACATACCTGAGAAATGCGTGAATTATTTATAAATAATGTATGAAAAATATAAATTATTTATTACATTTTCTTGTCTTTTTTATAGTAATTTATCCTGATTTTTAAGGGCCTGGGGCGGAGCGACCAAACCAATTTTTCAGGCTTTTCTAAACTCGAAATTTTACTTCATGCGCCACGCGTATACAACACTGTTACAAGGTAAAGCTCAAAATAAACTACTTAGGTTTTATCTCACGTTCACTCTACACATGGTTAGTCCATCTAACCAAATCTTACGCTTTCTAAAATGATAGCAGTTTGCATTAGAACACGTGAGTAAACTTAAAAGAAAAATTCCCTGTATGTATGGACAGGGGGTCCCGTCATAGCACCTAAAAACAGGAGGCGGCGGGGGCAGACCTGAGTCTTCGGACGATGGATGTCTGAAAGGGACGATTGTCCAAGTCGGAGCTGTAGACCTTCTTGAGGTAACCTCTGTGTCCCTATCTTGGATAGGGCTAATTTACACACGGCGGGGTTCACTTAGCCCTGGTGCTTGTCGCCATTAAATGAGGAGTCGGGGGTGGGCCTGTAAAGCCCAGGGGTGTCTATCCGCCCTTCCGGTCCACATGTGGGTTGGTCACCGACGGGTAGTGGTTTCGCTGGTATGGCGGTGATCCACCGTTCCCTAAAACGGACGCTCTACCGGTAACACCGAAAGGTATAAACCGGAGCGCACTCGAATGTATGTATGGACATGTAGACAGTTTCTTGTTTTTTCATCACACGAATAAATTGTTATGTTACTTGTGCTACAGCTGATGCAAGTGTGGATTAAATATTTCCAATTTGAAAAAGGCTGAAAAATTGAATTCGCTTACATTTTAAAGAGTTCCTTGGTGTAAATTAACATTGCTTTAAAAATTGTAAACTCACTGAATCTTGTTAATACAGATATAATGTTAGATAGTTATAAAACGGCGCCAAATAGTCTTTGGTGTGAGCATAAGCGTCTCAAAGTGACGCGCGTCGCGACGCTAAATCATGTCAAGAAACTCGGAACGCGCTTAACTAAACGCGTTTTCTATAAAAATAACCCCCCGGCTTAGCTTTTGCAAAACTATCAACATTTTCGAGAGCAGCATTAAAAGAACAAGATTGCTGAAATTTCCCTGAAAACCTTATTCAGGAAAATTCCCCACGACAGCCGCGCGCCGCCTTGCGTTTCATAAACAGACGTCGACGCACTCGTTTTCAGTTGAGCGTCGCGACGCCTCCGTTGTTGTATTAACAGCCCGTTTTAAATTTAGACGAAATATTCCAAACCTCACACTCACACACACACGCACACGCGAAATCTATAATAAATCCGATACACAGGCGTAACACAATTCCGATTAAAAAATTAAAACAAAAAGCAGAGCGGATTAATTAAACCAGGGTGAGTTTGCGGATTATTTCGGCGAGGATACGTAATTGTGAAGAGTGTTTATTGTTTCAGTTACGGGGGCTATATTTAGACCGGATCTAGTTATTTTTTTCTTTCTTTCTTGAATTCGCTGGATCGCGATTTTATTTTTTCGCAAAGATGGACACCGTTTATCCCGAGCCAATGTCCTTGCTGCGCAGAAGGGTGGTGCCCAAGAAGAGGAAGGGCGCTTCGAGCAGATATAGGACGCAGCCTGTCACCTTTTTGGAAATACAAGTGAGTTTGTTTACGTTTCGGGATTATTTCGAGTTCGTTGTGTTATTGTTGTGAAATCAAAAATTTACACAACGAAATAAATTATAGGATTCTGATATAAAATATTAGATTTCTTAACTTTTAAACTTCTAGCAAATTCGTAATCACTTCATGAAAACACAATTATAATTATTCATTTTTCACAATTTAATTACAGTCTTCTTTTATCATCTCATTTATTTTAGGAAATGCCATTAACATAATTAAATTTCCGTTTGATTTAAAACTCTACTTTGATCATTCTGGCAATTTACATAAAATCTCATAAAAATAGGCAATTTACATAAAATGTCTTAAAGATTCACCCTTGACTTGAAATAAAATGTTAAAAATCTCTTTTAGCAAACAAATGTGTTTGTCGTTATTTTGTGATACAAATTAATTCCCGAAATTTTAATAAACAAAATTATGACGATTAGAATTATTTCACTTAGCTGAAATGCTGTAAAGTGGCATCCAGTGAGATTATGCAGATTTAAATATCCCGCTTTGAAATTCCAATGGTTTCACAGCGACGACAAAAATAATAGCCTTATCCAATGAGAATACGCGGATTCAAATAACCCGCTTTTAAATTCAAATCTTATTGATGCCGACTTGCGCCGACTCTGATTAACTTTTTAATTTACTAACCACGATTAACATTAATCGATGGATTTCTGTTGCACTTTGGCTGTTTTACTAATAACAATAAGTCTTTATTGCTTGCCCAACAGGAAATTTCTCAATTACAAGACAATGTATATAATATAATGTACATACAAATTTAGGTCTAAACAATACGAAGACGCTATGGTCTGTTTAAAAACTAGAAGGAGTAAGTGCCAAAACCCAAGTTACACTATAAAAAGTTACCAAAAATATCACTATAAATTTGGCGGCAATTTTAAATAATTTCATATGAACTCTTTAAATAAAATCAAATATCCATTTTGTACTTCTTAATTGTGGTTAAGTATTTTCTTTTTCATCGTACGATATCGTCAGTTCAATTAAAATGCTTATACGGCATTTCGCCATATATCTGTGAAATAAAACATAGTTACATTATGTTCATAATATAATATGAAATTTATATAATAATGTGTCTCTATCAGATCTGGGACAAATCCTCGTAAAAAGGATTCGAATCACGAATCCGAATCACCTAATATGATTCGAATCACGAATACTCGAATAAAGGATTCGTAAGAGATAAATATGATTCAAATCGAAGATTCGAATCCTGTTTTTTCGAATCACGAATACAAATCCTTTAAGAATAAATTTGATTTTATTATTTTTTTGCAACCATTAATATATAAATATCGTTACCAGTTGTTTTAACAAAAATATTCAAATCCTAATTATTTATTATTACCACTGAACATCGTTGATAACAGACTAAATATCTGACTCCCTGTTACTCTGGTTAAAGATGTATTTGTGTGTTTCTGAACTCCACTTCAAATCAGTGTTTTGTACGCGTGGCGCATGAAGTAAAATTTCGAGTTTAGAAAAGCCCGAAAATTTGTCTCGGGTCGCTGCGCGACCCTCGACAAATTTTCACGGGGCTTTTCTAAACTCGAAATTTTACTTCATGCTTAGCCTGGGAGTGGAAACACTCGTTTAAAACTTCAAATTAAACTCTATTATAAAATGAACTGCCTGAAATTTACGTAAATAAAAAATTCACTGAATATCATTAAAACCGAGAAAGTCAGAGAAAAGTCATGAAATTTTATTCAAATTGACCAAAACACTAACAAAAAAGCCATATGATATTATTAAATTTGTCAAAATCAGCAGGCAAATTACAAAGCACGTAAAAATTTATAAAATTAACTTAAATATTGGCTAAAAAATGGTGATGTGTCCATCATAGTACTTTCCCCCGTAAATTGCGTATTAAATCACTTTTAAAATATTTGTAGCATTATTATTTTCAAAATGTCTTCAACTTTTTGATAACTACAACTTTTATTTGAAACATTTTTCAATTGGATCAACACATACTGACACAAACCAATGACTAGATAAAAAACACTATTTATTGAATATCTCAAAAACTAAGAGTGCTATGACAAAAAGTAAAGATACAAAAAATCTTTAATATTTTATTACCTACAACTTTTATTTAAAACATTTTCCAATTGTATCAACACACACACTGACACAAATCAATGACTAGATAAAAAACACTATTTATTAAATATCTCAAAAACTAAGAGTGCTATGACAAAAAGTGAATCTACAAAAAATCTTTTGTTTTTTATTTCCTACAACTTTTATTTAAAACATTTTTCAATTGTATCGACATATACACTGTCACACACCAATAACTAGATAAAACACACAACTTTTGAAATATCTCAAAAACTAAGAGTGCTATGACAAAAAGTAAGTGAACAATACATCTTTATTTTGTTATTATCTACAACTTTTATTTGAAAGAATTTTTTGTTTGATGAACATTCATTGAAAAAATCTGAAAAAACTGAAAAACGCTAAGAGTAAAGTACCACTTCCGGTTTTCCGATTTTCACCCAAAAGCTTTTCAGTTCTTCCGATAATAATAATAATAATATTTATTGACGGGAACCCCCTTTTATACACAATAGATTTATAAAAAAGAAAAATATCACCATAAAGTGTACAACTAAATAAACATTAATTATAATAATAATACCCATAAAGTAACTAATAGAACTAAGAATAATTTGTGTGTATACATAAATTTCGTTTGAATGAATGTAAAGAGCCAGAGAATAGTCGGAACCAATAGAACTTGTTATAATCGTTGGCTGTACTCATTAGTCGTGTAATGCTGTTGTGAGAGGCGAAATCCGAATTATGAGTGCGGATCCGGAAAAGCGGTGTGTGTCGGAGGCTGCGGGTGGATGATGAAATATAAAAATTGAGCTGAGAGAGTAGTTCCGGGCAGTCACTGAAATTATTGACTAGTCTGAATAATGTGCATAAATCGGAGGTTCTTCTGTCCTCCAGGGAGTGAATATGAAGATCCGCTTTTATTTCTGTATACGAGCCCTGTATATGTTGTCTGCCCATCTTCCATTCTATGGTACGGAGGAATCTATTTTGGATCCGTTCGATCTTGTAAATGTCCGTCTGTGATTTCGGTGTCCAAATTGGTGATGCGTACTCCAGGTTACAGCGTACAAGAGAACAAAATAATAACTTTAAACAGTGACTATCAAAATATTTGCAAGCATGATAGACAAAACCCCACATTTTATTTGCTTTAATACATATTGCAGAAATGTGATTCTTAAAATTTAATTGAGTGTCAAAGAGTACCCCCAGATCTTTTACCACACATTGTTTATTTAAGTTGTTGATATTAAGTCTATATGTATAATCAATAGTAGATCTACCTCTGGAAAAAGATATGGAGTTACACTTTTTGACGTTCAAGAGCAATAAATTATTATGACACCATTCATCAACACTGCACAAATCATCTTGTAAGTCCATGCAATCATTCGGTGACGTAATAATTTTAAAAATTTTGAGGTCGTCCGCAAAAAGCGAAAACTTTGAATGTTTAATATTATGTTATATATCGTTGATAAACAACAAGAATAGTATTGGGCCACAATGAGAGCCCTGAGGGACACCCGATGTAGCAAAAAAGTACTCAGCCTGATAGTTATCTATTTTCACACTAAGTCGTCGATTTGTTATGAATGACTCGATCCAAGAGATTGTAATGGTATTGAAACCTAGAAGTTTTATCTTATTCAAAAGCAACACTTGATTCTCTGTGTCGAATGCTTTGGAAAAATCTGTATATAAAGCATCTACCTGATAACCTTTCTCCAAAGCATCCGACAGAAATTGTTTATATAAAAGTAAATTTGTTACCGTGGAACGTCCTTTTACAAACCCGTGTTGGTGTGGCGATATTATTTGATGGGACATCCATGATAGTTGCTTTGCAGCAATTGCATCTAATAATTTTGGAATAACGGACTGGACACACACACCCCTATAGTTTTCAATCAAATTCCGCTGGCCGGATTTGAATATTGGTTTTATGAAACCGTTTTTCCATGTTATAGGAAATATGCCTGTGGAAAGAGATTTTAAAAATACACGATGAATCGGTGAACTTAATGTACATATGCATTTTTTAATAAGGATGCTTGGAACCTCATCCGGTCCCATTGAGAAGCTGTCACTAAGATTTATTATGCTGTTGAATACATCCGTCACACTGACATCTAAAATGATATCATTTATTAGATTGATATTATTTGATGAAAACAATGTATTATGAGGAGTAGAATCTACAAACACATGCAAAAAAATCAGAAAAAGCTTTAACGATATGTTCTCCACAAGTGTGAGTTTTATTATCATATGACATTTTATTAGGAATGCCTGATTCATTTTTTAGGTCATGAATAAATTTAAAAAAAGACCGTGGGTTTGTTTGTAATTTTGACTGAACATCATTTATGTAATTATTATAAAGATAAGTACAAAAAGCTTAAGTTTCAAGTTTCATCTCGATATCTTTAGCGGTTTTTGCGGTACAGCGCACACAGACACACACACAGACACACAGACAGACAGACAGACACAGACATTTTTCAAAAATGGTCTTATTCGACTCAGGGGACCTCAAAACGGATATTTCCGCTAAAATTTTTGATTCGAAAATTTTCACGAAAACAATACTTTTCCTTTGTATTACATACGGGGGAAAGTAACAATGAAAACTATTAAACAGAATAGGGGTTTCCCACAGGAGAAAGTTATATTAAAAGGCCAGGGAAAACATCTTTAGTCCGGGAAGTTTTGGAGAAATTCAACATTTCAGATTGTGGCTGCCATGTCAGTTTTGCTTCAAACAATATTAAACAAAATTTTGAAAACTAGATTAATATCTTTAAAACATTTTCAATCATTTAATGTTCTTATCAAAGCATTCACTTTGAAGTTTCGAACGAGCGTTTCCACTCCCAGACTAAGCATGAAGTAAAATTTCGAGTTTAGAAAAGCCCCGTGAAAATTTGTCGAGGGTCGCGCAGCGACCCGAGACAAATTTTCGGGCTTTTCTAAACTCGAAATTTTACTTCATGCGCCACGCGTACAAAACACTGATTTGAAGTGGAGTTCAGAAACACACAAATACATCTTTAACTAGGGTAACAGGGAGTCAGATATTTAGTCTGTTACCCGAGAGAAATTTTCTGGGCTTTTTTAAACTCGAAATTTTACGCCATGCGCATGCGCCACGCGCATAAGCGAGAAATTTAACGAGAAATTTAAAAACACTCAAAAACACATTTTTCATGTTATTCCTCACAATTAATTCGAATTATTTATAACGATTCAAATCCTTTTGTAAGTATTCGAATCCTTTTATAAATATTCGAATCCTTTTATAAATATTCGACTCCTTTTACAAGGATCGAATCCTTTTATAAGGATTCGAATCACCCAAATTTAGACTCGAATACGAATCCTCTTAAAAAAATGTAACGAATCCGGATCACGACTCCAGTTGAACTAAAGTATTCGAATGCCTCTTTTGAATCCTCTAAAAGGATTCGAATGCCTCTTTTGAATCCTCTTAAAGGATTCGAATTCTGAATGATTCGAATCCTGCCCAGCTCTGGTCTCTATCTTACTTAAAATTGATTTGTTTCATAAAACTATACAAGGTATAACGACTCATCTTCGGCATACCTGCATGATCGTTTACTTCTTTTAAAACTTTATTCAAAGTTGGCAGTTCATTTTTATAGAAGAAACTATGCACGGATCTCTTCACTACGTCATCAAAACTTGTAATTATGTCTTCGAAGCTGTTTAGGGCTACAAATCTCTCCGGATTTCTTAAAATTAAACATTTTATTATTTGATGCATATTCTTATGCTATTTGATATCTCACCTACTGCACCAACAATGTTTGATACAACAGCAGGCATTTTCATGTGTGGATCATCTGTTATCATCTGCTTATACATATTTATTATGCACTGTTTTTCAGACAGATATAAATGACCCAAATTATCACCGAGCTTGTACTGGGTCCATAATCCATCACAACAATATAAACAAAACTAACTTTTAACTATGCTAAAGTAACACCGCACAAAAGGTTATTACGAAACAGACAAAGTTGGAACTAAGCAACGCTTCGAATTAAGGTTATGTCAGCTGTTGCGTCTAATAATGAAGTAATTAGCATAGTGTAAAATGGGCGCGCTCTCGGCCAATCAGAGTTGTAGGTTTTGGCGCGTGAAATTTAAAACGCTCCTCCTAGTTATTAAACAGATTATAGTCTGTATGACAAATATTCAAAAGATTATTTATCAAACATTTTGCAGAGTTGTGAAAAAAATCACAACAGGGTGGTCATTTATTAGATCTTCCAGACATGATAACAATGGGAGATTTTAATCTCAAGTTACTCCTATGAATAGGGATGCTAAACGTGGATTTTTCCCACTAAGCAAAAAACAAACAAATAACGTGAACAACATTGTAGCAACATTAAACGTTCTATTAATGTTGATAAAACATTACTTAAATGTGTTTGCTCAGTGGGTTGCCTGCTGCAAAAAGCTGGAATATGCAGCCCAATCTGATGTAATAAGTCTGGTGAGTCTATTAGCCCCTACAGCTAAGAAAACCCACCCTGATGGCGAAAATCGGAACATAGTAAACAGGTATACTTGCTCATAATTTACTGTCGTATTACTGTCGTTACTCGCCGTTTGTTTAATTGTGTTTTTTAAGTGTTATCAAGTGTACAATAGTTAAAGGTAATATAAATTGTTGTGTATTTGGATGTAGCTCTAAAAAGGGGGAGGATAAACCTATCCATTTTCATTGTTTTCCCAAAGTAAATGAAGGTTATGTGAACATAACAAACAGCATTCCTGTCGTTAAAAAAATGGATAAGCGAGCAGCATACCTCAGTCATTATTATCCAGTTGTTTAAAGTCTTTGGAGCACGTTATTACACCTGATGTTACCTTTTTTCCATTAGCAAAACTTACACCTAACCATATCGCCTGTCAATATTTTAAGTATTAGAAATTACGTATTAACGCAAATTGGACACACTTACCTGCTTAAATATGTACTATATAAACCATTCTAATATAATAACACTTGTTTAACGATGTTTATAAGGACACAATTTCAAAATAAATGCTCTCATTTATACATGTAACTATACGGCAATGTGCGAGGTATACCTGTTTTCTTCAGCTGATTTCGGTGATCGTAGCACCGCCACCGGTAGCTTTAGAGGCCAATTGCATTTTGTAATAATTTATGCATAAATAGGATAGATGCTTTTTGTCTACGAAATTCAAGTGATTAATATATATATATATATATATATATATATATATATATATAACTTGCTTGAGTTTTTTGGGCTGCTTTCTCGCGTTGGTTGGTTTATTTGCGCTCTACGTTTCGGCAGCATCACTTCTGCCATCCTCAGGAGCTTTTTTGTATACTGAGTATATAATGCAGATACATCGGACACAAATCAAGAAATTTTAGCACCTTCTACATCGAGTGGACCAATAACACGCAGCAGATCTAGACTACAAGTCCCTAGTTTACAAAACAAATGTACTGACAGTGAACGTGACATCCATCACTCAGTATACAAAAAAGCTCCTGAGGATGGCAGAAGTGATGCTGCCGAAACGTAGAGCGCAAATAAACCAACCAACGCGAGAAAGCAGCCCAAAAAACTCAAGCAAGTTATATTTTGCTCGCGAAAACCTAAAAATAAATATATATATATATACCAAATAAGAATTAACAGCGCTTAAGGTCATGATGTAAAAGTTATTTTTTATCAAGTGAGTGTGCAAGGAGGACAGAAGACGACGACGATCGTTTCGCTCTTTTTATGAGCTCCTCAGGCCGCCACATCCATCATTCTATACACACTCACTTGATATGTAGAAGTTGTATATATACTGACTTCGCTAACCGGCTTATGGTTAGCGAAGTCAGTATATATACAACTTCTACATATCAAGTGAGTGTGTATAGAATGATGGATGTGGCGGCCTGAGGAGCTCATAAAAAGAGCGAAACGATCGTCGTCGTCTTCTGTCCTTGCACACTCACTTGATAAAAAATAACTTTTACATCATGACCTTAAGCGCTGTTAATTCTTATTTGGTACTTATAAGCAGGTCGTTAATTCTAATTTATTTAATTTAATTCGGCGTTCTGAATATTATCATCGCATTGGTTCGGGTTTCTCGCCGCTCCGATGCTAGTCGATGGTTTAAACTAAAAACCGACACTAACTGTAGAAGCAAAATGAGATCAATGCCCTTATCAATGCAGTAGCATTTATAAATACTGACGTCAATACCGGCTTATGGTTAGCGAAGTCAGTATATATACAACTTCTACATATCAAGTGAGTGTGTATAGAATGATGGATGTGGCGGCCTGAGGAGCTCATAAAAAGAGCGAAACGATCGTCGTCGTCTTCTGTCCTCCTTGCACACTCACTTGATAAAAAATAACTTTTACATCATGACCTTAAGCGCTGTTAATTCTTATTTGGTACTTATAAGCAGGTCGTTAATTCTAATTTATATATATATATATATATATATCAACTAAATTTATTGAAGATAGAGTGCGTTTTTCTAGTAAATTTAATTTCTTAATTGGTGTTTTTTTCGTCGTACTGTTGTGAATACGGAAAGAAAAGCGCGGGATGTTTAACTAACCTATATTTCTATATTTAAAGTGATTATAATTTTAATTATGGTATATTTACTTATGAAAAAAGCATAATAGAAAATTCAAAGAGTTGCAATAATTGAATTAAAAGAAAAAACAATAAACAATAAATAATTTCACAATAATAAACCCACTAAGCCAAAAACAAACAAATAACCTTACATCAACATTGTAGCAACATTTAACGTTGTTTTAATGTTGATTAAACATTACTTAAATGGATTTGCTCAGTGGGAAAGCTATTGCGGTAACTTCACCACGAATGCCACCATTTGCCATGATTGCGATGCAAGCTAACTTTTGACTTAATCGTGATTAACCTTTTAGCCAGTATTAAGTACCTGCGGTGCAAGTGGGCATTAACCAATCAATTACATAATTCCTTGGGTATTTCTACCAATAGTACCGTGCGATTGTTTAAATTATGATTTAGAGTAGGCGGCATTTTTTTGTGCGGTTGCCCAGAATGCTAATAGAATGATGGAATAACTTTGAGGTTATAGTAAACTATGTGTTAACAGTCAGTACTGCCAATCTAATTTAAAATTCAAAGCGTACTCTAAATCATGTTTTAAATGATCGCACAGTATTACAGCAACAGCAAACGCGGCATCCAATGAGATTACCCAGATTCAAATATGATATCATTTCATAAAAATACAATTATATTGTTGAATTAGTTCCATTTTTTATAAATAGGGTTTTTTTATAAGGTATTTAGTGGTTTTGAATAAGTTAAACTTATTTACCCTGTATACTTCCTTATTTAAAAAAAACTACATTTACACGACCGGTTGATGCTTCTAAAAGAAGCGAAACCAGAGGTGTAAACGCATATAATTGTTTAAAAATAAGGAAGTATACAGGGTAAATAACTTTAACTTATTCAAAACCACAAAATACCTTACAATTATATTGCTTTTTCACAGTTTAATTGCAGTTTAATTTTACCATCTTATTTATTTTTGGAAATTTCACTAACATAATTAAATTGCCTTTCGTTTTAAAACTTCTACTTTGATTATTTGGGCAATTTACATAGAATCTCCTAAAGATTCACCCTTGACTTAAATTAAAATGTTATATCGTGAAACAAATTAATTCAGAAAATTTTAAATAAAAAAATTAGATGATTACAATTATTTCCCTTCGCTTAAATACATTAAATCACGGATAATAACTTCTCCGAAATTCAAATCTCCCGCTGTAGACCAATAGCTTTTAAGCGATGGCGATAACGAAAGTGGCATCCAATGAGATTATGCAGATTCAAATATCCCGCTTAAAAAAATTAATAATTTTACAGCGATGGCAAAAATAACAGGCTTATCCAATGAGGATGCGCAGATTTAAATATCCCGCTTTTAAATTCAAATTTAATTGAGCCAATCAATAAGTGATGACGTCAAAAATGAGTGGAAAATTCAAACGTAACTCATACTTCGAAAACACTGTCAACATATTGGCAGTATTGACAGCGTACATAAGGGCGAGAATAAAATATTTTATGTTTGGAGGCTTACTGTACCATAGTTTTACATATTTAAGATTTCGATTGCTCTGATTTGCTAAATTTAATGCATTATCCAATGTCTGGAACGAACACATTTGCTGTAAATGACAGAAATATGTTTTAAAATAAAAATGAAAAATATACGGCACTTCGGCAGATTACGGGTACAGCTTTCAGGAGCACTGCGAACGTACGTCATGCAGTGCATCAACACTTGCAATCAGCTGTAATATTTAAAGATCAATCTGTTTGATTACAATTTCTTCTTACATAAAAATATAATGTTTTAATTTCAACTCACAAACAAAACAAGGAGCCCAACGTCAACGTAATAACACACACGAGGTAAACAACACAAGAATGACAGAACCGTTGGTGCACTGTACCGCATACGTTCAGATTTTAAGTAAGATTAGCTAGCCTGAGAACGAAGGTCAACAGAACCCGAAATCCGCCAAAGTGCCGCATATTTTTCATTTACAATTTAAAACATATTTCCGTCATTCATAGCAAATGTGTTCGTTCCAGACATTAAATAATGCATTAATTACATTTATCTACGTCTGCTTGAATAAGTGACGAATTTGACAATCATTTGAGTTACGTAATGAAACTCATTACCTAACTAGTTAGGTAATGAAATCAAAAACACACTCATTTTTTAATACCAACTAACCACCAAATTTATTAAACAATTACTTATGAACATTAATAATAACATGTTTACATTTATTTAAGTGTATTCCTGAAGACATTTCTGTTTTAGAAATTTCCAAACTACTGCGGTTACTGGTTGAAGCTTTTACAAGTACATTCTTTTCTCCAAGAATATTTGTTGCGATACGTTTCTTATTCTCAACCGAAGTTTCTATGTACCCTTCGGCTACTGTATTGCTCTTCCAACCCCCGTGCCTTTTTATTGTTAGCAGGTCCGCCCCTGAGTTTGCCAACAGTGAGGTTGACGATCTTCTGAAACAGTGACCGGTGTACTCGTTAGCATTTGGTAGTAAAAAGAAGCAATATTTTTCGGCATGCTACCAATCGTGTTAATGCCTACGGGCTGTTTTATACATTTGCCATTCCTGTAACCAACAAAAATCCTCTCTACGGCATTATGTGGACGCAGTGCCATGTATTTTTTTATAATGTCTACGAAATTGATCCCATCAATGCCTCCAGATGTTATAACAAAGTATCGCAAAATTTTGGTCTTTGTTTTTGGTATTGTGACGCAGAAGACCTGCCCTTCGTTCCTAACGTTGGTCACTTGCATATAAGTGAGATCTTCCTTTCTACAGGCTCCACCAATTCCAAAGATCAAAACTACCTGAAAATATATCTTAATATAAAATGTCATGCCTTGTTCTTATTTACCTTTGTTAGTAGCCACTTTTCATCATCAGCTTCTTGTAAAAATCGAGTTATATGTTGTTTTGTTAAAATGTTCGATTTCTTCGGTTTATATCCTTCTGACTGCCTTTTCAGAAATGCGACCAATTGAATAAATTTACTGATATCTACATTTTTCTTTATGGATATCATAGCACGTATCATCGAGTAATATGCCCATAGGCTTGAAGGTTTATAGCGTTTCGAAATATTTTCAAAATATACTAGAAGTACCTTTTCATTTGCTTCATTTTTTATTTTCTTCTCATCGCACCATTTCCGCAAACGTTCATAAGCTTGATCATAGTTAATTTTTGATTTTTCCGGCAATAACATTGAAACTAGCTGCGTGGCCGATTCTTCGATATCCGAAGGCAGAGATTCGGAGTCGCTCATTATTTCACAGCAAAACAGAAATTAGAAAATTAATTCTTGAAGTTTTGACTATTAAATTGTTGATATTCAAATTACATGTTGATTGTTGACATTCAAATTACATGTTGCTATGGTTCTACGTACATACTATGATATTCTAATTTTTCATCAAATTCAATTCAAAAGTATAATTTCCGTAATTCTGAGCAGTCGTAGATAAAAAGTTGTATCTAATACGTGGGATAAGGCATATTAACTGAGACTCATGCTATTACTTCGACTCGGGCTACGCCCTCGTCTCAGCAACTCACCGCATTCGTCAGTTAATGATGCTCTTATCCCGCTAATTAGATAAATATTTATTAGCAAATCAGAGCAATTGAGTTCTTAAATATGTAAAACTACGGTACAGTGAGCCTCCAAACATAACCCATTTGATTCTCTCCCTTATGTACGTTGTCAATACTGCCAATATTTTGACAGTGACTCACATGAAGTTAGGCCGCGAGCCGCCAGTCCTGTTGCATGAATATTTGGGCATGAAAAACCTGTTCGCCCGATGGGTACCGTGATTGCTCAGACTCGACCATAAGTGCAACCGTATGACCACTTCACAGGACTGTTTGGCGATGTTCAACCACAATCCGAAGAAGTTTTTGCGCCGTTTCGTAATCGTGGACAGAACATGGATTCACCACAATACACCAGACACTAAAGAACAGTCAAAGCAGTGGACTTCTCCGAGGGAACGCGCGCCAAAGAAGGGCAAGGTGGGTCTGTCGGCTAACAAGGTCACGGCGACAGTTATTTTAGCACGTGGTGTCATTCTCATCGATTACCTTGAAAAGGGTAAAACGATCACTGCTAAATACTATTCAAAGCTGTTGGACAGATTCGACATTGATTTGAAGCCAAAACAACCGCATTTGGTAAACAAAAAAGTGTTGTTCTACCAGGACAATGCAAGGATGCACACGTGTATAGTCTCCATGACAAACATCTAAAATCTGGACTACGAACTGCTACCCCATCCAGCATATTCTTCCGATTTAGACCACTGCGACTATTTCCTGTTCCCAAACCTTAAGAAATGGCTCGGCGGTAAGAGATTTGGGTCGAATGAAGAGGTCATCACTTAAATCAACGAAGATTTTAAAGCCCTTGGGGAACCTATTATTTGGAAGGGATAACAAAATTGTAAAAACTCTGGACTAAATGTATTGAGCAAAAAGGAGATTATGTAGTGAAATAAAATGATTTTTTGCGAAAAAAAAATCTGTTGTTCAAACAATCACTGACTTATCAAACTTGAATTTTTACTTTTATTTACTAATATTATATTCAATTTTAATTTTAAAGGAAATCTATTGAGGTTTCAAACTACTTGATTTCAGTTTATGCTTCACTTTCAATAGCTTAGACCAGGTATGGGCAACCTTTGACATGTTGAGGGCCAAATTTTAGCGTGTAAATACGTTCGCGGGCCGCGTTTGAAAGTACTTAGTGCATTTTAAAGTAGTGATAATATTTTTTGCGATAGATGTTAGACATGAAATAATACGACAATGTTATTATAGTACAATTTATTAAAATAACAAAATGAAATTTAAAAAAATGGTACATTATAATTAAATCGTTAAATTTGCAATTGTTACAAACTACGAAAGTTAAATACACCGAAATCAATAAGACACTTGAGCTTGAATTTGGGAAACTAATCCATCGATATTTGGATTAATTCCACTGACAAAAAGACGTAAAGAATTTTCCAAAATATCGTCAGTCAGTCTTGTACGATATGTTGATTTATTAACTTTCTGTTCGCATTTATAAGTACTGCCAAACGCACAAATCAATCTTCTTGCGAATTTTCTAAGCTGCGGAAAATTGTCTTCTAGGTATTTTTTGTAGAAATCGCACAACTCTACGTCTTCAAATTTGGATTTTAGGAGTGAGTTTTCTTGAATCTCGATCAACTCCATTTGTAAGTGTATTGCAGCATTTTGTACAATATATGTTGTAGGAGTAGCAAATAAACTGAAACAGTCTTCCATGTTTTTGAAGTCGCAAAATCTGTTCGAAAATTGTTCCGACAGTAACTTGAGTTCATCAGCATGTTGAGCATAAGCAATATTTTCATACACAGAGAGCGTGTTGAAATGGTAACTGTTACCAGACAGCATCTGTGACTCCCACAAGCGTAGTTTGATCTGAAACGCTTTTAAATGGCTGTACAAATCATTTACTAACTGTCCTTGTTTTTGAAGTTTAAAATTTAAATCATTCTAATAGCCTGTAAGATCGACCAGAAATGCTAAGTCACATATCCATTTTGGGTCACTTAATTCAGATAGTGGTTTATCTTTTATTTTCATAAAGTCTGCTATCTAATTTCTAAGCTCGTAAAACCGTTTCAACATTTTTGCTTTGCTCAACCATCTGACTTCACAATAATATGTTACGTCGTTATATTCAGCTGATATTTCATCCAAAAACGCCTTGAACTGACGATGGTTAAGCCCTCGGGATCGAATAAAGTTGATTTACTACCACATTCATAACATTCTGGAGTCGAATGGACTTAGAACACAAGTTCTGTTGGTGGATAATGCAATGAAGAACTATCAAATCATCTTTTTGCACATTTAATTCTGCTGCTTTTGCATTCAAAATTCCGATGAAACCTTTACGTAAGCCGGCCATCAGTGCATACTCCAATTAATTTTGACCATGGCAAGCCAAAACTTGTGAATACCTTTTGAACTTCAATAAAAATATCCTCTCCTGTAGTGGTTCCTTTTACTGGCTGTAAAGCAAGCAAATCCTCAGTAACAGTGAACTCCTTATCAACACCTCGAATAAATATAGCCAGTTGAGCTGTGTTAGACAAATCGGTGCCGGTGCTCTCGTCTAATGCTATGGAAAATGATTCAAAACCAGCCATACGGTCAGTCAATGTTGTTTTTATATCATTAGCCATAATTTCTATACGTCGAACAACAGTTCGTCTTGACAAACTAATTTTTTCAAATTCTTTTTTCTTTTCAGGACACGTAATACCGCAAACTTCTAACATACACTCCTTGATAAATTCTCCTTCGGCAAATGGTTTTAATGCCTTTGCCAATTTTGAGCTAACTATAAAACTAGCTTTCACAACATTATCAAGTTGTGTTTTTTGTTTATGAAACATTTGTTGCTGTTTTTCCAAATTTGCGGTAAGCTTCTGGATTTTGTCTGTTCTTAATTGTCCTGTCAGTGAGTGCAGCGTAGCATGCTTAGTTGAGTAATGCCTCTTTATATTAAATTTCATTACTGAAATGGATTCATTACACAGCAAACAAATAGGCTTACCATTGTGCAAGATAAAAAAGAATTCTTCAGTCCATTTTTCTTGAAAATAGCGACCCTCTGTATCTACTTTTCGTTTCTTTCCACCAGACATCATTTTTGTTTATTTTTCGTTCAATAAACTTAATAACAAACTATAGTTAGTAACCACTCAAGATGCACACAAAGTCACAAAGCAAGTGGACGGCTCGAGCAGTTCGCTAGGATATCGCTTGTCCAAGTTATCACCTCGGTAACTCAAATAGAACTGAACTAACGTTCGGGCCATCCACCCGCTTATATAGGCAAAATATAAAACGAATAATCTGGAATAAACTAGTTTAGAATAATTGAGAAGCAATAAATCTTTTGATGTGTCGCCCGTGAGGCGGCAAACCTCAAAGAATTTGATCGAGCAAGTCGAGTGGCGGCGATTATCAAAGAGTGAGGCGGCAAACATCAAAGAATTTGATGTTTGCCGCCTCACTGTCACTCCTGTGAGTATAAGTACCTAATGTAATATTTTTTTAATTGAGTTTTTTCAAAATGTCTCGCGGGCCGGATCATATCTTACAGCGGGCCGGATCCGGCCAGCGGGCCGGGGGTTGCCCATATGTGGCTTAGACGCTATAGATAGTGATAACTTACTGGCAATTCAAATCTTCCCCCTTGAAGAGCTCAACCAATAGCTTTACAACGATGGCGACGGCGAGAGCCTCATCCAATGAGATTACGCTGATTCAAATATCCTGGTTTAAAATTCCGATTAATTTACTGTGATGAAAGGCAATAAAACACTCTATACAGGGATTTTTTTTTCAAGTATACATATCTCGATGTATACGCTGTATATTGTTATAAAAGCGAATTATTTGAAACTTTTAACGAGTGTTTCCACTCCTCGATTAAGCATGAAGTAAAATTTCGAGTTTAGAAAAGCCTGAAAATTTGGATTGGTCGCGTAGCGAAGCGAAGCGACCAATCCAAATTTTCAGGCTTTTCTAAACTCGAAATTTTACTTCATGCGCCACGCGTATACAACACTAATCTCAATGGAAATTTAAAATACACTGCTTAACCTATTAACATTGCATTGCCGAGCAATTATAGAGATAACTCTAAAAGTTGAGTTTAGGTAAAATTCTGCACTTCTTTTTATATCTATGAATGACTTATTGTATTAAATACTGTGAATTTTTCTTTTAAATACACATAGTGTATATGCTTAAAATTTCAGGCATCCGTCGATTTCATATAAAAACGTGCAGTATGAATTTAAGACTAGTGATTCCACTCCCAGACTAAGCATGAAGTAAAATTTCGAGTTTAGAAAAGCCTGAAAATTTGGTTTGGTCGCTCCGCGAAGCGGAGCGGCCAAACCAAATTTTCAGGCTTTTCTAAACTCGAAATTTTACTTCATGCGCCACGCGCATAAAACGCTGAAATATTGTGAAGTTAGAAATACATTCACATTATTTTTATTTTAAATGAGTAACAATCTAAATATTTATATAACAAAATATTAACATTTTTCTTCATACATTTTCAAGTCAGGTCAAATAATATAATATATCAAATTAATTTATTTAGTAATTTAATAACCAAAAATTAATAATATTGTGTGTATGCATCAATGGCGCTCATTGGGTCAAGTTACGATAATAAATATTACAAATCGTCGGCTTACCTGTAATATCTTTTAAGTCCAAGCTTTGGCTATTTTGCTTTTTTACTGAAATAATTGTATTAAATTACAAAGAAAATTTAAAACACTAAAATATATTGTCATTATAACTGATTATATTGATTTTTGTTAGTTTTACATATTATAGCATATTAATTTTGTTAATTTATATGTCCTAAATTGGTTTATTCTGTTGGACAATAAACGTATTCGTTTATTTATTTATTTATGAAGTAACATTAAAATGATATTGCATAAACATAATCTAAAAACAAGCCTCAAACATAGTGGCAGCAGCAGGTTTTTTGTCTCTCCTAAAAAGTTTTGTTTCTCATACTTAGAAGGATTTGCAGGTAAGCCGACGAAATTTTTATTTCATGTAACGAAAATTGAAGCGCCTAAAGCAATTTGCTTTCCGATTTTTACTTTTAATTATACTTGAAATAATAAATTAAGCAGTATATTTTCAACCTCATGTTAAATCAGTGTTTTATACGCGTGGCGCATGAAGTAAAATTTCGTGTTTAGAAAAGCCTGAAAATTTGGATTGGTCGCTTCGCTTCGCTACGCGACCAATCCAAATTTTCAGGCTTTTCTAAACACGAAATTTTACTTCATGCTTAACCAAGGAGTGGAAACACACGTTAGAAGCTATAAATGGGGCTTTTATAAAAACAACGAATCCCTGCGAGTTTACCAAACGCTACAATCACCGGTATATACCTAAAAGAAAAAATACCTCTATGATAATTTTTTTTTTTAAATTATTTTCAGGAAGTGGATGAAGATAATATTGAGGAATCCCCGGAGCCGACGACTACACGTTCAGAATTCAGCATCCTGAACAGCAAATTCGACGAATTCAGGCGCACCAGAGACTTGACGCTAAGTAAATGTGACAACGACTTTCTGGAATCGCCCTCTGCGTCTTCAACTTCAACACAAAAACCCGTGCCTCTAACGAACTCTAAATCCACCAGTAAATTACCATCGAGGCCGTCGTTTTAGCTCTTAGAAACAGTTTTATTATTTTTATATATGTTGATTATTTTCTTTTTCTATTTCGTTTCTTTTTTGTATATATGTGTATGTACTCAAAACAAAACTGCCCAGAGTAGTTGTTCACTCCTTTTTTAATGTAGTATATAAAAAAGAGGGTACAGGGTGTTTCAAATAAGAGCTTGAAATACGTAAGATAAAGTTAATGGACATTTGACGAATGAAGCACTAATAACCTTTCTTTACACGTTTATTTGAATTACCAAATGTAGGTACATTTCAGGCACAAAGTGACCATTATCAATGGATTAACTCTTTAACAATTTTTGATAATGGTCACTTTGTATCCGAAATCTATGTACATTTTGTAATTCAAATAAACATGTGAAGAAAAGTTATTAGTTTTTTATTCGTCTAATGAATTTGATCTTTACGTAACTCAATCAATCAACTTAATAGACATATTTTATTTAATTTAGAATATTTACAGTAAGCAAGCACATTTAAGTAATGTTTAATCTACATATTTCATATTTTTGTAAAGTTAATTTAAACATTATTTAAATCGCTTCTGCTCAGTGCCTTTGTACAGAATTTTATACAATTGCACTCGTGCTTGGAACACCCTATGTCAATATGGGAAGCTTGTAATTAAAATGTTTAAAAACTCTTTCAGGATTAACAAACAAATGTATTTTTGTTGTGTGAATGTCGTTATTTTGTGATACAAATTAATTCAGGAAATTTTAATTAAAAAAATATGACGATTAGAATTATTGTACTCCACATTTCTCATAATACAGTGCGATTATTTAAATAATGATTTAGAGTAGGCGGCCATTTTTTGGTGCGAATAAATTTGAGGTTATGGTAAACTATGTGTTAACAGTCAGTAGTGGCAATCTAATTTAAAACTCAAAGCCTACTCTAATTTATGTTTTAAACGATCACACGGTAGCTTCTCAGCAATTTAAATCTCCCGCCTTCAACTAAGAGCTTTAAAGCAATGGCAACAGTGAAACTTGCATTCGATAAGATTACACAGATTCAAATGTCCCGCTTTGAAATTCCAATAGTTTCACAGCGATGGCAAATAAAAACAGGCTCATCCTTTAATTAAAACACTTTTAACCTTTCTTCACAATTTTTATTATATACCAGATGTACATTTCAGTCACAAGGTGACCATTATCAATGAATTGATACTCATCCTATTAGAATACGTTGATTCAAACATCCCGCTTTTAAATTCCGAGTATTTCTACCAATAGTATTATTAGTTTAAACAAATTATGACGATTACAATTATTGTGCTATAAATGTTTGCTAATAACATTCCAGCAATTCAAATCTCCCGCCTTTAACAAATTGCTTTACAAGCATGGCGACTGTGAAAGTGGCATCCAGTAAGATTACATAGTTTGAAATAACCCGCTTTGAAATTCCAATAGGTTTACAGCGATAAAAAATATCACTCTCGTCCAATAAGAATACGATGATTTAAATATCGCACTTTAAACAAGTGTTGTCCACTCCCAGACTAAGCATGAAGTAAAATTTCGAGTTTAGAAAAGCCCCGTGGAAATTTGTCGAGGGTCGCGCAGCGACCCGAGACAAATTTTCTGGGCTTTTCTAAACTCGAAATTTCACTTCATGCGCCACGCTTATAAAACACAGATTTTAAGCGAAGTTCGAATATACAAAAATTTCACAATCTTTTAGTGGTTTATACGCGTGGCGCATGAAGTAAAATTTCGAGTTTAGAAAAGCCTAGAAAATTTGTCTCGGGTCGCTGCGCGACCCTCGACAAATTTTCACGGGGCTTTTCTAAACTCGAAATTTTACTTCATGCTTAGTCTGGGAGTGGAAATTACTTGTTTAAATCTTTAAAGTGAACTTAAAAAAAACTGAATATCTCAAGATTTACAAAAAATTGGCTGAATTTAGAATACGTATATTTTAAAGAAAGACTCTCTGTATAATGTAAACGCATATTTAAGGGTCTTTTCCACTTTTTGACCTTGACGAAATTGAGTCAGCTCTCCCTGGCGGATTATTTTGTGCATTATTTCGACTGAATTTAACGTTTTAATTTGTACATCACGATATATTTCACTGAAACCGGTTGGTTTTCACTGAAACCGCTTAGTCGACACTTAACACTAATACAAAATCTTATTTTAATAACACATATTTTTAACACAAAATATTAAAAATCTATCTATGAAAGTACAGCGAAACCGGAAAGAGAAGTTATGATAGACTCAAAAACCAAAACAACGTCATTGTTCTCTCTCGCACGAGCAACGGCCTGCGGGGAAAGGAGTAGGGGAAAACATGGAAAGATACAATTCTGTCATATCTTGTTACACATATGTGTTTATATGTGTTACGCCCATCGACGTACCTTGGGCAAAAGTCAGAATTACAACCAGAGTATCTAACCAAATATCCAACATTGGGCGCATTCATTAGAAAATATACTCTCAACAGGTTTGGATTTTACGCTTTACGTTGGTATTTAGTGAACGCCGCTCTGGCCATTCTATTTTGTATGCTTGCAAAAATGACGAAAGTGTTTACTGTTGACAATGCATTCATCAAAAAGTGTCCAAACTGTTGGCAGCAAACTCCCAATAGTTTTATCTGATGAATACGCCCATTATAGAAAAATCACTACGTCTGGTTGGCCGATAAAAAAAATAAAATGTACATTTATAAGTATTTTTACAAAGATCAACTTTAACGTTTTATAGAAATTGATTGGTTGAATGTAAAAATTTTGAAAAAAATACAGGTAATAGATAAAACTTATGTTTATATAGCAAAGTAAATAAAAATTAATTATATCAACCCATTAAGCCCCTATTTTGAAAAAAGTAGAGCCCTACGTTTTCGGTTATTTAATTTATTTATACAAAAAAAATTGAAAGTTATACATTAGTAGTATATTTTTTTTAGTAGTATACAGGGTATCCCAGACCACCCGTATCAGCCTTTTTTGAGAAAACGGCTAGTCGTAGAGAGTTAGGACAGAAAAATGTATAACAAAAGCTATATTAAAGAATCGAATGGTGATATTGTTTTTTTGCAAAAATGTTGGCATCCCTGAAAGTTTACTTGAAAATGTCAATAACTCCAGATAAAAGTCTTTAAAGAATAAGCACCTTTTGCAGGAAACATAATTTTGTTACTGGCATTTCAAAATCAATGCCAGTAACAAAATTATGTTTCCTGCAACAGGTGCTTATTCTTTAAAGACTTTTATCTGGATTTATTGACATTTTCAAGCAAACTTTCAGGGATGCCAACATTTTTGCGAAAAAACAATATCACCATTCGATTCTTTAATATAGCTTTTGTTATACATTTTTCTGTCCTAACTCTCTACGACTAGCCGTTTTCTCAAAAAAGGCTGATACGGGTGGTCTGGGACACCCTGTATACTACTAAAAAAAATTTACTACTAATGTATAACTTTCAATTTTTTTTTGTATATATCTGATTAAAGTTATTAAATTTCAATTTTTTATGGCTAACTTATTTTAAAAGATTAAGTTTCAAATGTCGCTAAAGAAATAGTCGACCATTGATTAAGTTACAAAAATATGTTTCCCGTATAAGTTGCTTATTTTCCGAAGACCTTTTTAATGATACCACGTTTGATCTACCGTGCCGTTTTTGTAATAAATTTTGTTGTCTCAGCTCTCTAGGACTAGCCGTTTTCTCAAAAATAGCCTGATACGGGTACTCTGGGATACCCTGTATATTATTATCGTCATACATAAAACACGTATTATTTAATTCTACAAAGTTTAGTGATTAATTAAATTTTAATAATTTATGTTTCCTTTATCAACAATTTATTTAATGTAATTATAATTTAATTTAAATAATTTACTAGTATTGATTAATTTAAAAAAAACAACTTATTCTTAAAGTTTTTTTTAAGAAAATTAAATTCAATGTCACAGATTTTTATGATTTTAATTGATAAACGGCAGAAACCTTTACGAAAATTTAGGTTAATTGCAAAAGACAATGCAATAAATCAACGTGATGTTCTAACTAATTGCGAACAATGAATACGCATTCAGCAATTTTTCTAATTATTTCAATACATTTCTGTAAAAGCGCGGTAAGTTTCCACTTTTAATTGTCCCCAACTAACGAATTTTATTTTAATTTATAACTAACTTAAAACGCACGTGCATGCAATTTCCAACACATCATTAATTAGCCATTAAATCGGTTCTTAAAATTCAATTCGCGAGTGTATTAATAAAAACCCCGGTTGACTTTAGTTTTTGTTGAATCGTTTTATTCTTTTCAATTTCGTTTTTCTTTTTTTCGTTTCGCGTGGGGTCTGTGAATAATAAAGATGTCACCGAGTCTTGCGACTGTTTTGTGGCCGGTTTCGGATGTGGACGTTAAGAATGTTAGGAACCATTTTGGAAAAGGGGAAAACGAAATACGAAGGGATTGTGAGGTTATTGAAAAGTGGATGAAGCAACAGGCGCATTTTCCAAATGATTATGGTGAGTTGATGATTAACGTTTTATTTATTTTGGTTACAAATATAGAAAAAAAAAATTTAATTAGTAGAACTGACCTACAGTATAATTCCCGAATCTATTATTAAAAAAAATCAAAACTGCTTCTATTAGAGCGATTAAAAACCTAGATTTATTTATTTATTTATTCAATCAACGGACGAATCCAGTTACAGATTGATATACAGGATTAGTACAAAAATAGAAAAAGGCATCGAACAAAAATGAAACGAGACAGTAAACACAAAATACAGTATGAGCGCAAATTATTCTAAATACTCAACAATCAAGTTAAAGAATGCTTTAAAAGATATGTAAATAAATATATCAATATCAGGATAAAGGGAAAATAAATTATTATACATATGTATATTGAGCACATTGAATGCTCTATTCAACTTTGATTAGTGAATTTGAATCAAGCTATCTGACTGTCTAAAATTATTGCACAAAATTCAAGCTGTCTTATTATTCAAGTATTGATTTATATTTAATAGATCCCATACGAATCGAGCGTTTTCTCTTGAGAAATAAATTTAGAGTGGAACGTACTAAAGAAAAACTGGAAAGCTATTATACCATAAAAGCCGCCAATAAAGAACTTTTCGAAAAAATGGATCCTCGGAAGGAACTAATGAAGACATTTCTACCCTCTATGTAAGTAACAGTTTTCTATAAATAATAATAAAAACGCTATCAGCAACGCTAAACAGCAAACACTTGTTGTATAATCCAATTTCCGTCGGGGCATGAGCTGGGGAAGTAGTTGTTTATAAGAATGTTTGATTTAATCTTTGTAAGACATATTTGTTGTAGAACAAATATACTGCCTTTCAAAAAAATCAGAACACCAAGTATTTATTGCACGATTTTAATAAAATTTACACAATTTGATCATGTAAACGAACTGTATCGATGATCAAAAAATCAACTTGAAAAACAAAAAAACAAATAAATAAAAATTAATAATGTGTTGGGCCTCCACGATTTCCCAAACACTCATTAACACGTCGAGGCATGCTAGAAATCAGGCTGTCAATATCGACGTGGGGTATTTCATTCAAAACTTCGATAAGTTGACCTTTAAGTTCCATTACAGTGTTAGCGGGGCGCTGTAAGTTACTTATTCTAACACCTATCATATCCCAAACATGTTCTATTGGCGATAGATCTGGAGAACGAGATGGCCAAGGTAAGAAATTGATTTCGGCACTATCAAAAAACTGTCTTGTAATGGCCGCTGTGTGAGGTCGAGCATTATCTTGCTGAAAAATGGGGTTCTGCAAGCCATTTACATAGGGCACTAACACTGGCCGTAAAATGTCAATATACCGAATCGCGTTAAGACTTGCTTCTAAAAAAACTAGAGGAGACCGACTACCATATGCTATCGCCCCCCAAACCATAACTCCCTGTGTAAGAGCCGTATGTCTTTCAACAGCAAATTGTAAAATTCTGCGTTCACCGCGTCGACGTCTCACTCTTCTGCGACCATCATGAGCCCATAAACAGAACCGAGACTCATCGCTGAAGATAATGTTATTCCATTCATGGGTCCAATGTTGTCTTTCCCTGCACCAATCAAGTCTTGCTCTGCGATGCTGCGGAGTAAGAGGTAGACACAATTGTGGACGGTAAGATCTTATATCAAAACTGCGGATTCTTCTGTAAACAGTAGCCATGGATACTCTTTGGCCATTTAGAGCCAACCAGTCATTTCCCAATGCCCGCGACGTTGTAAATCTGTCCCTTAAAGTTGTAAGACGAAGAGCTCGATCTTCACGCTCAGTGGTGCTTCTTGGACGTCCTGATCCAAGTCTACGTCGATTCTCCCCAGCTTCGGACCATCTAGACCAGCAGCGTACGATCACCGATACACTACGGCCTACCCTTTCAGCAATAGCACGAACCGAAAAACCCGCTTCTCGCATTCCAATAATGCGACCCCTTTCAAATTCACTTAGATGATGATATTGTGCACACCGACGAACACGGGGCATCTTTTTATGTTTTACAAACTGAAACGTCAAACTACTCAGAGGCTACTTGGATATTAGAAGCAATTACATTAAAAAATCAGCAGCTCTTCATAATGGTGAAATCAAGGAAAAATATCATTAAATAGTAACCAAAACAATTAATTTTTTGATCATCGATGCAGTTCATTTACATGATCAAATTCTGTAAATTTCATTAAAATCGTCCAATAAATACTTTGTGTTCTGATTTTTTTTGAAAGGCAGTATATATCTTACAAAGACTAAATCAACACTTAGAAAACAGCAAACACTTGTATAATCCAATTTCCGTCGGGGCATGGGCTCGGGAAGTAGTTGTTTTAAAGAATGTTTGATCTAATCTTTGTAAGACATATATTTTGTAGATTGCGTAAAGAATCGCATTTTTATTGCGTTCAACCTTGATTGTTAAAATCTCCTATTTTTACTTTAGAGTGTATGTGCCAATGCCGAAACTTTTGAACAAAACCGAAAGGATTTACGTGCAGCGTTTCCTCGGCGATGGAAACGAGTATAATTTCGAGTTGAACGGTTTACTGGCTTTCGCAATGTTGGAATTGGAATGTAAGCACGATTATGCGATTGGTGTGAGGGTGATTATTGATTACAAGGGATTCACGATGGCGCATTTGAAGACTCTCAACATGAGCACGATGGCAAAGATCATGGAAATGTATCAAGTAAGATAATAATTCGAGTGTGTTTTAAAATGAGAAATAATCGATAAATCTTGTCATCTGTTTTAAACTAAGGTTGGGAATTTTTTAAATTAAAGTATTAATCGATAAATGATAAATCTTGTCATCTATTTTAAACTAACGTTCGGAATTTTTAAAATTAAAGTATTAATCGATAATCAATAAATCTATTTTAAACTAAGGTTTGATTTTTTTTAAATTGAAGTATTATAAATTCAAGTGAGTTTTAAAATGAGAAATAATCGAGAAATCTTTTCATTTATGTTAAACTAAGGTTTGATTTTTTAAATTAAAGTATTTCGTAAATTAGAGTATATTCTAATTATTCAAATATTTTAACATAAAATGTGTCAAGTACGAGGGTTGCCTTTTATATTTCGGGATTAGAGAACAAAAATAAATATTAATCATTGAAAATCGCTTTATTGTTTTTCAAAATATTCCCCATTAATTGTCGAAGCACTTTTGCCACTCTGATTGAGGTATCTCCAAAACATGCATTCTGAACGCATCAACTGTTTCTTCAGGTGTCGAAAAGTGTTGACCTCTCATTTTATTTTTTACGGATGGGAATAAAAAGAAGTCATTCGGTGCCAAGTCAGGACTATATGGCGGATGACTCATCAAATCGATGTTTTGCGTGCTCAAAAATGCAGTTGTTTGAGCCGATGTGTGAGAGCTCGCATTGTCGTGGTGAAGAGTAATCCGTTTTCGGCGGTTGGTTTTCCTGATTTCTTGGATGACAACTGGCAAACAAATGGTTGTGTACCACTCAGAATTGACTGTTCTGCGTTGTTCTAGTGGTACGGTTGCGACATGTCCAGTTTTTCCGAAAAAACAGGCGACCATTTGCTTGGAAGTGCTTCGTGCGCGAACAACTTTTGTTGGATTTGGCTCATCTTGAAACACCCATACGGTCGACTGCTGTTTACTTTCGGGCTCATACGCGTAAATCCATGATTCATCACCTGTCACGATGTCATAGACGTCTTTCGAAGCACCGCAATCGTAATTTTTGAGCATTTCTTTGCACCAATCGACACAAGCCTTTTTTTGAGCGATTGACAAATTGTGTGGGATCCAACGCGAACAAATTTTGTTGATAGTCAAATGTTCATGCAATATTGAATGTATGCTGGTCCCACTAATGCCTAAGGTTGTCTCAATCTCACGATAGGTCACATGACGATCTTGCAATATTTGTTTGCGCACAGCATCAATGGTTTCCGGAACAACAACTGATTTTGGACGACCTCCACTAAATTCGTCTTGGAGTGAACTACGACCTCGGTTGAATTCACCATACCATCGATAAACACTGGTCCTTGATGGAGCTTCATCGCCAAAAATTGAATTAAGTTCATCCATGCACTGTTGTTGAGTTAATCCACGTCGAAAGTTGTAAAAAATAATCGCACGAAAATGTTCACGATTTAATTCCATTCTTTGGCCGAGATAAATCTTTTAAGTTAGTGTAAACGACACAAATAACGCTCATATGTCAAAACGTTCTGAGTACGTATAACCTCAAAAATGTCAAACTTTACGATAGAGTTGCCAGATTGCAACACTAGGGTTGCCCAATCCCGAAATATAAAAGGCAACCCTCGTAAAATCAAAATACTCGGATATTTAAATATTCGCTCAAAACATACTTAATTATTTGAATATTCAAATATTTAGATATTCGAATATTTGAACATATGAATAATTTTGCATATTTAAATATTCCACTATTTGAATTATTTGTTTTCAAATTTTTAAACTTGTTTCAATAAATATTAAGCAAGTTTCAAGAAATATTAAACTATGAAGAAAATCTCTAATATTTAAAAATTACAGATTTCCTTGATTGTACATTTTTGGCATGACTTTTTAAAATATGAACATTATACGTTTTAAAGATTTTTCGATGGATTAAAACAAATATCTGTCCAGCTTGGCAAAACAAAATACAGTACAGTTTACATCATAATTGCATAAAAATTAATTAGGAAGTATTTCTTCGTTTAGCACGAAAACAAAAACAAAAATTGCGTTCGAATTGGACACATTTTTTATTGATAATTTGATTTATTTAATTTTAGGAAAGTCTTTCTGGAAGATTTATAGGCGTCGAATACATAAATGGACCTTCGGTAGTTGGGATTTTATTGGATCTTTTAAAAATCGCTATTCCTGAAAAATTATACAAAAAGGTAACTTACCAAAGTAAAGAGATGTTTTTTCTATTCAAATTAGATGAATTCGATAGCTAACGCCATCCACTGCCCCATAGTGGCATCGTCAATGACACAGTGCACAAAGTGCATATACAGGTCACTGTTTCGTCCACGGAGCTATACTCTGTTTGTGAAACCAGAAAACAAATATCAAAATTGAATTTGAGTTCAGTATTCCGCACTAGATGGCAGTGGATGGCGTTAGATATCGAATTCATTTAATAGTGTTCACATATTGGCTTAATATAGTCAGAAATGTTCAGTATTCCTCAGCACTGGATCGGGACCACACTGAAGAGGACCTTGAAGTCCGAAACGCGTCTGTGGGTATCTAGTGCGGAATACTGAACTCAAATTCAATTTTTATTCACATTAGCTTAGTTGTGACGTTTATTTTTCTTGTTGTGTTCCCTTGTTTGTTTTAAATTTATCTAATCCAATATTTGTGTGTCCTCTTATTTTATCTTCAATTTATCAAAGCAAAGTAATGTTTCTTTCTTTTTCCAAACTAGCAAAACCAATATTATTTCTTTATGTGTTCGCTTATTTTGTTTTCAATTTAATAACCCATTCACTGTCGATTTAAAATTACATTTAAGGAACATACATAGATTTTTGTTGTCCTTTTAAGTATACTTTTATACAGGGTGTCCGTATTTAAACAGAATGTATGGTGATCTTGGTTATTTGAAAAGATATAGAGTCGGTTGCGTATTTTAGGGCCCAATAATAATCTAAAAACAAATTTGAAATATCTTCTTGCGTTTTTGAGATATTGTCAAAAAACGGATTTTTTGAAATTTCGTTATTTTTTTATTCAAAAACTATTGAATCCAGACATTTACAACTTTGACATTATACAGGCACCTTTTACCAGAAATCTAGTAACATATTTTATTTTAAGATAACTATATAAACTGATAAAAAGTGCAGAATCCTCACTTACTTCTTTTCAACTATTTTATATTAACATCCAATGTTTACGTAATAAAATTGCGGAACTAGAATCGTTTTTAATAGATAAAGACATCGATGTATTGGCTTTTACTGAACACTGGCTCACGCATGAGGAAGCGCATTTTTGTCAAATTAACAACTTTATAAACGCGAGTTGCTTTAGTAGACGAACGGTTAAAACGGCGGATCCTGTATCATGGTCAAACGCAACTGTTTATACACTGAAATACAATTTCTCTTTGATTTATCAATAGAACTTGTCTGTGAAATGTCGGGCATAATGCTTATTAATTCAAATTTAATAATAATATCCGTATACCGCTCTCCAAGTGGGAACTTTTCACATTTTCTTCATATACTCACTGATATGTTGGACCGTTTAAACTTAACATCTTATAAAGTTTATATATGTGGCGATTTTAACGTTTATTTTAATACTACGGATACGAATACTACAGATTTATGCAATCTATTCGTCTCTTATGGTTTACGTCAAGTAATATCTAGTGCAACAAGAGGTAAAGCGTGCATAGATAATATATTTACCAATGATAGAATCCTTAATGACATAGCAAAAGTAATTAACATTGGTGTATCTGACCATAACGGTATACTAATAAATATTCCCATTAATCATAATGATCCGGTCATAGCTAAATGTATTCGTCCCATCACCGAACAAGGTAGTACAATGTTATATACTCTGCTAAGTGAAACTGTATGGCCCAATATGGAAAGCCTAGCGACCAACGATGCCTGGGATATATTTATAAAAATAATTGTAAATAACGTTGATAAATCATATCCGAAAATTATAATTAAACAAGTACAATAGAAAATAAAAATCAAGTGGTTTTCAAGTAAACTTCGAGATATGAGGAATCAATTAAATCTTATTAGGGAAGCCACTAGCCGCTCACCTTCACCGGAACTCATTGAATATTACAAAATGCAAAAATCCATGTACAAAAAAGAGATCAATCGTGAACACAGGCTGGCAAACGATAGTTACATAAACTCTTCTAGCAATTGTAACAAAGCAATGTGGGAAATATTAAACTCTAAGCGCCCAACTAATAAACTTAATAACACTCCCAGCATCTCAGCAAATAACCTTAATACTTTTTATTTATCAGCTGCCAACAACATCATACAATCTATCACTGATACTAATACCGATCCTATAAAATTGATGATCGGAATACCAATTGGTCAATGTACAGATTATTTTAAATTTGCTAGAGTGTCTTGCGTCAAAGTAAGATCTATCATACAGGGATTAAACTCAACAGGGAGTACGGATATATATGGCATTAACCTTAAAATTCTAAAGAAAATTGTCGTCATAATTATAAGCCCATTAACTAAATTAATTAATAGGTGTATTACCGATAACACATTCCCAGACGCTCTGAAGATTGGTAAATGCATTCCCATATTCAAGAAAGGTGACTTGGACGATGCAAACAACTATCGACCAATTTTAATTCTGCCATTATTTTCCAAAATAATGGAATCTATATTTCTTGAACAAATAAATAGCTTTTTAGAACAAAACAAGTTGTTAAACGATGCTCAGTTTGGTTTTAGACCGGGCCGATCGACGGTGATGGCCATTAACGAATTTGTTGACGACATAATAAATTGTTTCGAAGAGGGCAAGGTAATAGCATGCAACCTGCTGGATCTATGTAAGGCTTTCGACTGTGTTGCTCATGCTATTCTATGTCGAAAGCTTTACTTCTATAACTTCGATCCTAGTGCCATCAGTATGATCATGTCTTATTTAACAAACAGAAAGCAAATCGTTCACCAGGGGGAGGATAGATCCGATGTGGGAGATTTAATGCATGGTGTACCTCAGGGATCTATCTTAGGACCGCTTCTCTTTATTCTATATATTAACGATCTCCCATGCTATGTCTCCCACGCGTCTATTGTCCTCTACGCGGATGATACAACTATATCTGCTAAAGGAAATACTCTCGATCAGTCTGTGGCCGTCCTCAATAACACCAAACTTACTGTAATGAATTGGTTTAACTCTAACAAACTCAAGCTAAACCTGTCAAAAACTGTTGAAATGACGTTCTCTTTGAAGCAATTTACACCCTCGCCAACAACTTCAGCCAAGCTACTGGGAATAACCGTTGACCCAAAGTTAAGTTGGGAATATCACGGACATGATTTAAAAACCAAACTCTCTATAAACACATATTTATTGCGTAATATGAAGAGATCAGTGCCCTTGGGTATGGTCAAAACTGCTTTTCATTCACTTGTTCAATCACATATTGCATACGGCATTCTTGTATGGGGTCATTCCTCTATTACCAATGATATATTTAGGCTTCAACGGCGAGCAGTGAGAATTACCGCAGGACTGTCCTACAGGCAAGATTGCCGTGAAGCGTTCAAACAGTTAAACGTTCTTACGGTACCTTGCCTGTTTATACTTGAATGCTTGATGTATATCAAGAAAAATGAGCACACATTTACAAGCAACAGACACATACATGAGCACGATACTCGTAAGCGGGATAATATCCGCCTAAATTCATTTCGTTTATCGAAAGCTAAAACAGGTCCCCGTTTCTACTCGATTCGTCTACTAAACGCACTTCCACCTAATATAAAGTCACTACCGACAAAATTATTCAAAATAAAATCAAACAAATACTCTTAGAAAACGCATTCTACTCACTAGAAGAATTTTTGCAGAAAGTCAGTGAAGGCATATGATGTTTTGCATCCACTGGTGCATTCGATGTCCTTCTCTATTTACTTATTATTTTTCCTAATGTTTCTTTAAATTTTGTTATAACATTATTTTATAATTTAGATATTATTATAGTAAATATTGATGATATTTGACGTGTGTAAGACTTTATGTTCTTAGCACTAATAAAGATTTCTATTCTATTCTATTCTATTCTATAACATTCACCAAGGGACCATAGCCAACTTTTGTTTTTCTTATGGGCGCCATTTTGGATTTTCATAGTTTTTGGAAGAATATTTTTTTCTGAATTCAATGATGCATCAAACTTATAGTGTATTGTACATTTTATATGTAAAGTTTTAATATTTTGTTTTTTGTAAAGAGTGCCTTGGAAACAGTTGAGTAACTCACTCATTTGACAACTCCTAGGACCCATAATTGTTGTTAAAAGACATCACCAGTTGTGATGTATTTAAAACTAACGAGTGTCTTCCACTCCCAGACTAAGCATGAAGTAAAATTTCGAGTTTAGAAAAGCCCCGCGTAGAAAATTTGTCGAGGGTCGCGCAGCGACCCGAGACAAATTTTCACGGGGCTTTTCTAAACTCGAAATTTTACTTCATGCGCCACGCGTATAAACCACTGATTTACAGTAAAGTTAAACGCTTAAATGTGATGGTGATCAATATTTATTAAGATGTAGTGAAAATGGAAGAATTACTTTTTTTGTGAATAGTTTTGGAATAATAATAATTAAAGTAGAATGAATTTAGTTTATGCAACTTTTCCAAACTGTTGATATTTAGGTCATAATATCTTTAACTGGGAAAGTGCTGTGATGGACACATCACCATTTTTTATCACTGAAAACCTCAAATTATTTGGTCAACAACAAAAAATTAAGAAATGAAGTCAGGCCACTTTCAAAATAAACGGCTTATTTATAGTTTTATTTTTATATTTTATATTATTATTATATCTATTTTTTGTTGGCCAATGTCCATAAATAAATAAATAAATTGTATATGAATTAGCTGAAGAAAAGAAATGTTTCTTTCTTTTTCCAATTTAGCAAAGACTGAATTATATTTATCTTGTGGTGGAGGCGGTTACTTTGTGATACATTGTAAATATTTAAATAATTAACACTGATTACTTTTTTGTATTCACTTTTTATTTTGTACTGTGACTAGTTTCGACTCAACAGCGAGTCATTCTCAAACTAACTACTTAAAACTAACATTGCAATGCAATGCAATGTTAGTTTTAAGTAGTTAGTTTGAGAATGACTCGCTGTTGAGTCGAAACTAGTCACAGTACAAAATAAAAAGTGAATACAAAAAAGTAATCAGTGTTAATTATTTAAATGAATAATATTTCATTATTTTTGTTTGTTTTTTTAGATAACCGTACATAAAAATTTGGACTCCCTGAAAGCGTCCATCCCAGATGAATATTTACCAAGTGATTATGGTGGAAAATTGCGATCAACAGATGAAATTTATGGTAATAAATATATATCCGATGCTATATGGAAAGAAAAGAGCAGATATTTAAGGTTTTGTTGAAAATATGCAATCATAAGATGAAATGATTTCCTTGAAACTCACTGAATTTATTAACAAACTAAATCCAAGTAAATTTTGATATTTTCTTAGAATCAGAAATTTACCCACAGATTTTAAATTTGATTAAAAGATGAAATAATTTCCTTACAACTCAATGAATTTATTAACAAAGCAAATCCGCGTGAATTTTGATGTTTTCTTAGAATCAGAAATTCAATTTTTGTTTTAATTAGAAAACTGTAAACTCTCTATATTCTATGGGGGTTCGAACCCCCCACGAAAGTGTAGGAACATTAAGCAGTAATTTTGGCATGTAAAGGAAATGAAATTTTGATTACGATCGATAAAATTTCAAAAATTTGAAAGTCGCATAATTTTCAAAGAAAACATTCTATGAAATTTTGATTAAGAGCGGCAAATTCGTGCCTGAAATTGTGTGTAGCAAATTTCTCGAAAACAAATCGAGATAAATAAAATATGTTTTCTGTATCTTTTTACCATGACTCACTGCATCTATTGAAAAATGTTGGAGAAAATTTTTTTCATTAATAACAGAGAAAATCCAGTTTTAATTTTTTTTTTTTATTTGCAATGAAATAAACTCAACACATGCTTATAGCCTTAATGAGACTAATCCTGCAAACAAAAAATGTATTAACCCTCTAGTTTTTAAGAAATTTACTACACAAAATTTAACTAGTTTGTCGGTGTTCGTTCTAATTAGAAAATTTCAAGAACACAGAATTCACTAATAAAATTTAAAGGTTTAGTTAAAGAAACGAAAATGTTAAACTCATAGATTGAACTAACAATAAATTCAAGAAAATCGTGTGTTAGCGGTAAAATAAATTATAGTTCCAGTGGTTTATAATACCTCTCATTTGTTTCAGTTGATGTCCGAAAATTCCTGTTCGAAAACGGTGATTATTTAATGAGGAGAGTGGAAACGATAGCCGATGAAAGCAAGAGAATCGGCTCGGTTCGGAAGAATGAAATGTTCGGAGCAGATGGCAGTTTCAAGCAAATCAATCTGGATTAAAAAAGAAGATTTACTTGATTATTACATTTAGAAGTGGTCGAGTAGTGTTCCTAAAAATATAATAATGTAATTCCATATAGTATTTATATTTTTCCTTCTTTTTCTATTTATCTATGTTGGCCGACACTCTAATGTCCACTAATAAAAATGGTGATGTGTCCATCATAGTACTTTCCCCCGTAAATTGCGTATTAAATCACTTTTAAAATATTTGTAGCATTATTATTTTCAAAATGTCTTCAACTTTTTGATAACTACAACTTTTATTTGAAACATTTTTCAATTGGATCAACACATACTGACACAAACCAATGACTAGATAAAAAAACACTATTTATTGAATATCTCAAAAACTAAGAGTGCTATGACAAAAAGTGAATATACAAAAAATCTTTAATATTATATTACCTACAACTTTTATTTGAAACATTTTCCAATTGGATCAACACATACTGACACAAACCAATGACTAGATAAAAAACACTATTTATTGAATATCTCAAAAACTACGAGTGCTATGACAAAAAGTGAATCTACAAAAAATCTTTAGTTTTTCATTTCCTACAACTTTTATTTAAAACATTTTTCAATTGTATCGACACATACACTGTCACACACCAATAACTAGATAAAACACACAACTTTTGAAATATCTCAAAAACTAAGAGTGCTATGACAAAAAGTAAGTGAACAATACATCTTCATTTTGTTATTATCTACAACTTTTATTTGAAAGAATTTTTTGTTTGATGAACATTTATTGAAAAAATCTGAAAAAACTGAAAAACGCTAAGAGTAAAGTACCACTTCCGGTTTTCCGATTTTCACCAAAAACTTTTCAGTTCTTCCGATTGTAACAAAAAGCTTAAGTTTCAAGTTTCATCTCGATATCTTTAGCGGTTTTTGCGGTACAGCGCACACAGTCACACACACAGACACACACAGTCAGACAGACATTTTTCAAAAATGGTCTTATTCGACTCAGGGGACCTCAAAACGGATATTTCCGGTAAAATTTTTGATTCGAAAATTTTCATGAAAACAATACTTTCCCTTTGTATTACATACGGGGGAAAGTAAAAATACCAATACATCAGCGACGGCTCGCAGCCTAACTTCAGGGTCGACCACAGCGCCAAGGCACGCAAAATTTAAGGTTGGAATCACGCTTTATAAATACAAGGAACTGCACAACAAAGTCACCTTTTAATAACGGATACATATTACCTTGGGTCTCTGGCCGACCCTGAAGTTAGGCTGCCAGCCGTCGCTGCAATACATTCAGCAATAAAGATAAAAAGGGAAGGAATAACATATAAAATGTAACTTTACTTACAACATTATTTATTACTATAAGATACAAAACAAAAATTTAACACTAACGAGAAAAACAATTGAACCTAAAACCGGACGTGTTTAAACCTTAATCGAGCACGTTATGCAAAAAGCGTTTAGTGTATTCGTAAGTCACAAACAGAGTCGATGTGGCCGGAATCGTGCGCACCAGAGTCGGCGTCAGACCAGTGAAAAGTGCCCGCACTCCCTCCTGCTTAGCGATCTGAATGATGATGCCGTGCAAACTGCCCTTCTGATTGTAAACCTGTATCCTGGATTTCGCTAAATCTATTGGGTAGGTGATCACCCAGAAAACCATACCGCCGACAGCGCCCGATGTCATCGTTTGCAGCAAGGTCAAGTCGTCTTTGGATTGGCCGGGTTTGCATAATAAAGATCTAGTTCCTGTGCAGAGAAAAAGTTATTATATTTGTGTAGCTTTAACACGATATAAATAAATGCGCAATGAAATCAGAATCAATTTCTAAAACTTATCAACGTGAGGACCAAAGATAAAATTAAGTCTGCTATGAATCATAAAATAAATATATTAGGTTTTTTCTCTCACAACTATACAGTTGTGAGAGAAAAAAACGAGAACAGCAAAATATTTGACTATGTGAACTAGACTCGTTTAGATTTTTCAAATTGTCAATTAAATTGACAAATCTGCGGAAATGTCAAACGAAATTTATGTAACGTCTACATGCCTGAACTCCCGTTTAGAAACAGTTTAGAGACGGTATTAGCATTAGAAACATTGCTAATGAAGTGCATGTCAACAAAAGGACCGTCTTGTTGGCAAGAAAAAAATTGGGCCCATTCATCAAAATGTTCAACATACAACATGTTTGAATTTGTTTGTGATGTATGTTGGTATCTAATGAACGATACTCCGGTTGGTTTATTTCGTACGATTGCAAAAATCCCAAACACGTTCACGATTAATAATTCGGTCATTTGAGAATTCCCCAACAGTTGGCAGAAAACTCTCAACTGTTGTCTCTGATGAACGGGCGCATTGTTGTTAACCTATACATAACAAGTTTGTTTTACAAGAAAAAAAATACAATATTTTTGAAGTGGCTTGAACTTCTTGCTGTACTAGTTTGTTTCTCTCGCAACTGTACATATCCCAGCAGTATATTTTGAACTTTACAATATTTTAGTGTTTTATACGCGTGGCGCATAAAGTAAGCCTGAACATTTGGATTGGTTGCCTCGCTTCGCTACGCCACCAATCCGAATTTTCAGGCTGTTCTAAACTCGAAATTTTGCTTCATGCTTAATCAAGGTGTAGAAACCAAGGCTTCGAACCGTTATTTTTTGCGTTCCGTTTTTCGTTCCGGTTCAATTAAGAAAATATATATCGGTTCGGTTCCGGTTTTCGTTCCTGCAAAAAACAACGTTTTTTTACCTTTTTCGGTTCAGCTCCAAGAAGTGGGAGGTGAGGAAGGCAGTGGGAGAATGCGTAAGAAATGGAGGAGAAGAGGGGAAAGTGGTGGCGGCAAGGAAGAGATATGATGGTATATGTGAGAGGAAGAAGCTGCAGGCGGTGGAAAGAGTGAGCGAGGAACTGAGGGAATACAGGAACGAGGCGGAAATGTGGAAGGTGCTGAGGAGAGGGGAAAGGAAGAGGCAGTTACGGGTATCGTTGAAATAATGAGCAGAGAAAGTAGTGGAGTGCCAGTGGGGATGGGAGAAGGCAGGCGAGGGGATGGAGAAGAAGAGTTCATGGAGGAGAAGGTGAAAAGAGCGTTCAAGAAGGTGAAAGAAGGGAAGGCAACAGGGAGGGATGGGCTGAAGGCAGAGATGTGGAAGGAGATTGGGGAAGGAGGCAAGAAGAAATTCAGGGAGCTACTAAACCAGATATGAGGGGGAAGACTGAACCTGCCGCCAGGATTAAGGGTAGGGAGGATGCGCCTGGTACACAAAGTAGGGGATGAGAAGGATGCGGATAGTTATAGGGTGATAACGATAATGAGTACTCGGTACAAGATAGCTATGATGGTGGTGAAGAATCGACTGGAGGAAGAGGTGGAGGAGAAGGGGTTGCTGCTGGAGACGCATAGGGGTTATAGGAGGGGTAGGGGGACGAAGGAGCAGGTGGAAGACGAGAGGGTAATGGTGTATGGAGAGGGAGCAGTTGTGGTTCCTGAAGCGTATGTTGGGGGTAGAAAGGTCAACAACCGGATACATAGTGCTTCAGGAGACGAATAGAGAGAAACTAGAGTGCGAGGGAATGGCAAGAATGGCGAAGTATGAGATGAAGTTATGGGATCTGGAGGAAGAGAGATTGGTGAAGGCGGAATAGGTGACGTGCGTGAGTGGGAGAGAGGGTAGATGGAGAAGCGAGAGAAGGAGAATGTATGAGAGGATGGGTTTGTCGGAGGCGAAGGTGATGGAATAACTGAGGAATGGGGTGAAGGTAGATGCGTAGGTGAAGAAGAAGCTTAGGCTTTCTTTAAAAAAAAGTCTTAATTCAAAGTCCCAATATGCAGTATTCGAGTAAAATACAGGGTGTTTCATTATATTTTAGCTACAAAGTCCTAACATTTGTCTTACCCTCATAACCTCCAAAGAAGAAGAAATACCCAGGCATCTCCCTCGCTAGCGTTGCCACCAACCCCCTGAACATCCCCCTGATTCCCTCCTTTTTAAAAATCTGTGCCGTCAGCTGAAACGGCCCCACTCTCTTAATAATATTCCCCTTGGCCGCCTCGGCTTTCTGCACCTCGTACATCGCTTGCAGTTTACATTTGATCAACTCAGTCGGCGTTAAACCGATCGAGGAGAAAAACGCGGCCAGACAACCGGCCGTCGCGTTCGAGACGATGCTAAGATTCTCGACGTTATCGGTTCCGGTAACATTTTGCATAAACTTTTGGCAAAAACCGTAGCCCAAAAAGAGGATGGAATTTTCGGCGATATTCGCGGCCAGCGCGGGTACGGTGCCCGCGTACAAGCCTTTGGCGACGCCTTCAGATTTTAACGTTTTCACAAAACAGTCTATCATGTTTGAGTATGCGGTGGGGAATGTTTGCATTTTGACTTTGATCGTGTCCAACGGTTGTCCAACGTATACCAACGCAATTCCACCTGAAATTTAAAAAAAAATGCACCACTCTATCTTAATTTCATCACCTTGTAAAATAGAAGAAATTAACCTTTATTGGCACAATAAAAAAATTTCATACTATTATACAAATTCAAACATAATTCTTACTCATATCCTACATTAAAATTATACAAACGGACAAAAAGAAAAGCAAAAGATCGAACGACAACAAAAAATCAAAGTAAACATCTCTTCCTTCAATGTACACCACGCTCAGCAACTCTTTCAGCATGTATATCCCTCTTTCTCATACAAACTCTCTTCACGTGTACTACCTTTCAAACTTCCTTTTATTTGTACCCCCGCACACACATTCATCCAGTGCTCCCATTCATCTTTCTCCCTTCCACAAAAAACACACTTCACATATTCTTCTTCCATCCATACCTTTTATCTTTTTTCCTCACTCCCACATCTGTACCGAGCTTGTAAACGTAAAATAAATGGTTAACTATTCTTAAAGTATATTCAATACTTGTTGTGCTACACTCTTGATGCTACCATATTTTCATATTAGGGATATAATATATTCCATTTGTTTCTGGATCTCGCCTAGCCATGCTTTCGTGTTGTTATGTTGCAGTATCAACATTTACATTTTTATTAGTTGCCACTCCTGATTCCTTATTTTAACAGTGTTGCAATAATTTATGATATCATAAATAATCCTCTTTTTAATTTTCAAGAGGTTTATTGTTAATCTTGCAACAATTATTTCGCCACGCGGTCGCTTCTTCGAGCATTTTATTATTAAATCAAATTAATCTCGTGTTGCAATGCTGTGTCAATGTCAAAGTGAAAAATAATTTCAGGCACATATTAAATATTAACATGCCAAAGATTATCTCTGAATCAAAAAGGTTACAAATTCTGAAATCCTACAAACATTTTAGGCAAAGTAATCCAAATCTACAGTATCACAATATTATTACGATTTTAATAGATATTTTTGGGGTATGTCTAGTATTTTAATTATCATATATATTTAATTAAAGATAATTACGTTTCAGGTAGGGAGATCTTCATTACAATTAATTTTATGACAAAGACCTGACGAATTGAAATCTACTACTTCTGGCAAACGATCTAAAAACAGCCATTTTTGGAATCACCTAGCTAGAAAAGATCTGCAACAACTAATTTGGCAATATAACTCTAGAAATCAGTATTTTACTTTGAGAGATCTTTTGAATGATATGAAAGAAAATTATGAGTTCCATGGGAGTAGAACAACACTTTATAGGGTTGTTAAAAGTATGGGGTATAAATTCAAATTAATTAATGGGCGCAAAATTCTCTGTGAACAAAAACATGTTGTTGCAGCTAAAATTATTTTCCTTAGAAAATTTTTACAGTATCAAAATTCCAGTGAAGATATCCAATTCGTACACCTGGATGAAACATGGATATATCAGAATGGATCCGTGGTTCGACGCTGGGTACATGAAACGGATATAAAAAGTAATCCAAATAAATTCAAAAATGAAGGCAAACGCTTCACCATTCTACATGCTGGGTATAGGGGTGGGTTTTTTGGATGGGTGCGATTTTTTATTACATTCGAAAAACAATGACCGAGATTACCACGCCACAATGGATGGTAATACTTTTCAAAATTGGGTGGTTAATCAACTTATTCCTGCTTTGGCTAAGCTTTCAGGGAAATGTGTAGTTATTATGGATAATGCTGCATACCATTCTGTGCAATTAGACAAAACTCCTTCATTTTCTTGTAAGAAATGCGAAATGCAGGAGTGGTTGGTTAAACACAATGTAAAATTCAATCCAAAATTAACCAAAAAGGAACTATGGGCTTTATTTATACCTTTTCGATCAAATGACAAAATTTACGTAGTTGATGACATTTTGAGAAAGAACGGGCACGAAGTTCTTAGATTACCGCCATACCATTGTCAATACAATCCAATTGAAATGGCATGGGGGTTTTGTAAGACTTACTACAATAAGCACATAAATTCTAAGCAACCATCTAAGGATCGTGTTCAGAATTTATGGCTTGAGTCTCTCTCAAAATGTACATCCAATATGTGGCAAAATTTCTGTGATCATTGTGAAAAACTTATTTCGGATGACTGGACAAAACACATGGGGAACCTTTCTTTTGAAACCATTCCTCCTTTTATTATTTCGCTTGGGGAATCTGGCTCAGAACAAACATCAGAAGATTCAGATGCAGGTTCTCTTGACTAAATAATAAAAGTGGAATGAGGGCTTAAAAATTGTTTGACATGAAAATTATCAGTATCACAAGAGGGTGGGAATAAATTTGCAATTCTACAAAAAAATACTGAGAGCCAACAGAAGAGAGAATGACCAAAATTAAGGTGGATGGATGGAGTTGATCAAAATGTGTTAACGGGAAGACCCAAGCGAGAAATACAAATGGATGACGAAAAAAGTTTGCAGAGCCGAATTCATTATATTTGTTATATACAATATTATTGCTGTGTTTGTATGTACAAAAACCAAGTAGTAAATTTTGTTAATCTTAAAACTGCATATTATTATCCTTTTATATCTGAAAATTTGTAAAACAGGCAACAGTGTAAGATCACAATAGTCAGAAATTATAACCTTAAAATCGAACATCTGACAGTGACATTTAAAAACCCTGATTTAAAACACAACCAGCCCCATTTACAATACTTAAACTGTCACTTTTCCATAGCTAGGCGAGACCCAGAAACAAATGGAATATATTATAGTTAAAAGTTTTATTATTTTATAAAATCACTATGAATATGGTTCAACATTTTTCGACAAAAGTATTGTTAAACATACTTTCGACAAAAATATGGTTAACCATGCTTCCGACAAAAGTATGGTTAAACATATTTTGAGAAAAATATGGTTAATCATACTTTCAACAAAAGTATGGTTAACCCATTAAGCGCCATTGGTGCATACACGCAACATTATTAATTTTTTGTTAATTAAATTATTAAATAAGTTAATTTGATATATTAGTTGACCTGAGCTGAAAATGTATGAAGAAAATCTTAAATATTTTGTTATTTTAATATTTCAATTATTACTCATTTAAAAAAAAATAATGTGAGTGTATTTCTAACTTCACAATATTAAGTGTTTTATGCGCGTGGCGCATAAAGTAAAATTTCGAGTTTAGAAAAGCCTAAAAATTTGGTTTGGCCGCTCCGCTTCGCGGAGCAACCAAACCAAATTTTTAGGCTTTTCTAAACTCGAAATTTTACTTCATGCTCAGTCTGGGTGTGGAATCACTCGTTCTAAACGAGTTTGCACATTTTTATATAAAATTGACTAATGCCTGAAATTTTACAGCATATACATTATGTATATTTAAAAGAAAAATTCACAGAATGTAATACAATAAGTCATTTATAGATATCATAAAAAGAAGTGCATAATTTTACCTAAAATCAACTTTTAGAGTTATCTCTATAATTGCTCGGCCGGTAATGAGTTAAACATACTTTGGACAAAAGTATAATTAACTATTTCTATTATTTATGTATTCCTTTTTATGAAATTGAGCTTATTTCTTGTTTTATAGACATTTTTTCTTGTTGGTACCTTCCCCCTAGATCGAAGAGCTGTATACACCCTGATGGGTTAAAAACTATAAATAAAAGCTTAATACCATTTAATTAATAGTGTATCGACTTTTACCCAATTTAAAAGGCCCTGCAGTAACTGCGTATTAGGTTGAGTTTAAAATAACCTTGGCTTAACTTTTCATTGAACAAGTTATTCTTATTTAAATTAACAATAACAAAAATCATGGCCATAAAAAATCCTATTTGAAAGCAATTAACCATTGTTTAAAAATTTAATACAATTAAAGTCAACCAACTTCCACTAAAAAATCTGTTGACAAGGTAAGAAATTTATTTTATTGCAGGCTAAATCCCCAATTAATGTATCATTTAGATAACACTTTAAGAATACCATTAACTGTAATTGCATGATTTTTTATTTCTTTATTAAATAATAGCTGTGAATGATGGCAAGCTAAATATTGTAAAAATCTTGAGAACGTAATTTAATTATAAAATAACGAAACTTTAATCAATAGTCCACTTTAAAATAAAATAAAACCAATAAGCAAAACAGGACATTAAATAGAAAAAGTGCTATATCGTTGAATTAAGACTTCTCCAAAAGCCATATTGTTCACAAATTAATTGTTAGTTTTAACTTTAGGTAAGACGACAATAATTAAATGATTCATTCTGGCTTTTTTCTACATAATTGTCATTATCTGTATATTTATCTATTCAACACTACTTTTATTCAATAATCATGTTTGCAAAGAAGTCCCTAATGCTGGTAACAGTAATTAAATAATCCAGTACGTTTAACTGGGTTATTTAATTAATGTTACTAGCATTAAGGACTTATTTATTATTAACTGCTCTCTTCACTGGACACAGCCGTCTAAGGCATCACCTTAACAAACTAGGACTGAGCGACACCACTGAGTGCCGCCTATGCCTAGAGGATGATGAAACAGCAGAGCACGTCATATGTGCCTGTCCAGCTGGCAACCAGATCAGGACCACGGTGTTTGGCACACCAAAGCTAAACCTGAAGGACCTGGAGAAAACTTCACCTGACAAGATCCTTGACTTCATCAAGAAGATGGACTTGGAAGGTGAACTGTAAGGTCGGATGTTCGACCTTAATTGTGAGCCACAATAGATCCTTGCGGTCGCAGTGGAGGGTAGCATAACTACCCACTCACTTTCAATAGAATAGAATAGAAGGACTTATTTAGAAAAAAGCCAGCGCACATTCTCTATTCAATGACAATTAGTTTTAGTAAAAATTCTTTTCACATATTTTAACAAAGTCAACAGCCACATAATTCTTTATGAAATCATTAAACTAACTAAATATAATAGTTTCTTAATAAATTACTAATGATCAAAATTCAAATGAAATTAAAATGAGCCTAACTAGTAAACAAGTTCACAAAACAGATGCACTCAACTATGCAACAAGTTATTTATTGAAACTCAATAAACACTGATTTCTTAACACACATACGCTATTCTAAAAACTCACTTAACAAATATTTATCAACACAAATCTCTCACCTAAAAATCCTGCTGCAAAGTCGATTAAACCATCCTTCAGGTGGCTACCTGTTGCTTGATCCTTGTCCTTTTGCGCCATGTCTGATTCCTTCTTAAAAACACTCCGAATTCGACGGCTTTCCAATCGTTACTGAAACGAGTATCGGCATTTTATGCCCCGATAAGATAAACTCCTTGTGCGATAGATAAGTCGTCATTAAATGGTTTACATCATTTTATTATGAGCATGACATTGGCGTTTGAGGTTATGTGGCGTTGTCCTGACAACCAGCTGATCGTAAATATGCGACGTTGCCATGTTTAAAATAATTAAAGTTAATCAATTATTTCTTGTTTACTATTTTCTTTACAACTATTATTAAACTCTAATTGTAAATGTAAATAACATAACTGCCGTAATCCTTAAACTGTCCTTACACTGTTAACGTTCATAATAAAGTGATACATTACATTAAAATGACATTTAAACATATCTTAATTTCACTTAAAATAGACACGCGTGTTGATATAAAATTAGTAATTTTGCTAAATTATGTAATATTCTATTAATGTAATTGCAATGTGCAGGATTTGCAATTAAGAAACTCAAATAAGCAGCGACGGCTCGCAGCCTAACTTCAGGGTCGGCCACAGCGCCAAAGCACACAAAATTTGAGGTTGGGATCGCGCTTTATAAATACAAGGAATTGCACAACAAAGTCACCTTTCAGTAACGGGTACATATTACCTTGGGTCTCGGGCCTACCATGAAGTTAGGGTGCGAGTCGCCGCTGCAATTAAGACTTTTTAGATTGATTTACTTGAAGATAATTATAACTTTGAGTAATACACTTAGAACCTTTCTTCGACACTTTTTCTAAAGTGTTGAAGAAAGGTTCTAAGTGTTGTAATCAAAGTCAAATAAGACATTTTATTTCAGAAATATGATATTTAAAACTTCACTATATACAAGCTTTACTAAGGAAATAGAACTATAAAGCATGTCGGTGCTATTAATTTCATTCCTTGTTAAACTTAAAGCGTGAATAACTGAATTGACCTTCTTCATAAAATTCTTAAAAAATCTATTTATGAACTAACGACGGCACCGTTGTAAATTTAGGGACTCAATTTCACCAACTTCAAAAGTTAAATCACCCTATGAATTATTTTAAATGTATTAATTTTCATTCAAATAACTGCATTTTAAAACAATAGTTTAAGCGAAAACCTTATATACTCTTTGTTAAAGTAATTATTAAATCACAATTTAACAATTTAATGTTTATATTTGAAATAGTCACTCAGTTTGCCCAATGTTCTAAAAACAAAACACCCTAGTAAACAATCAAAAAATATTCATGTCTTCATAAAACATTGGGTTTTTTGTAATAAATGTATTGTTTGTTGATAAAATCCTTGTTTATGTAATCATTTGAAGCAGTTGTTATGCTTTATCATCCTAGTGATTCAGTTTAGTCAATGTTAAAAAATCTAAATACACTGTTAATTAATTCAAAACAATTAATTTTCATATAAAACACAGGGTTTTATAGAAAACTGTTTCTAATAACGAGGGTCACAATGAGAAATTTGTTAATTTTCAATTAATTTAAAATAAATGTTGTTTTATTAATAAATGCAATTCAAATCTGACGTTTGTGCGTTTCGCAATCCGTTATGTTGGCAAGTCAATGGTGTACGTGGAGTGTTTTGATGACATACGTCGTTTTGTGGAATTAGTTTTTATTTAGGATCGTTTAATTAATTTAGTGCCAAAATTAGGTCAGTATATCATGAATTAACAACTTATCAATCCCCGAAAATATTACCCAATCGTTCCCATTGCAATCCTGATGTCCGTTAAAGAATGAAAATCTGGTCCTCTTTTCTGGAACGATCCAATTGAAATAGTGTACACGTACGTAAATGTTTATATTTATAAATGACCGTATTTAATTGTTATCAAAAGAGGTTCGTTGTATTCTTTGCGGTGATTAAAATAGGTGTTTTTTTATTTGAGTAGGTGAGTCATGTATAGGTTATAACTTTGTGTTAAAGAAAAGGGATGATTATTTAACCCTTCAATCATTTTCTAAGGATATTTGGACAAAGGACAAAAGTTAACAAAAACAGTAGTTAACATACATTATTTTCATTACAATGTAAAAAGGAACAACTTTAAGTAATTATTTACAATTATCTAAACCATACTGGTTCATTCACACAAATTCAATCAATTTTTAGAGTTGAATCATTTATTTATTTTAGGTAGTAAATATGTGGAAGGGTCCTGGAGAGGATCCCGGAGGTCCGGAAAGTGGTGGAAGTAAAGGCGGGGCCAGCCAGCAGGAATTGCAAGACTTGAAAGATCAGTATGAACAGCAACAAACTTTAATCGCACAATTAAAAGAGATGTTGAGGAAAACCGATCAGCCAACCATAAATCAAGAAAAAGTCGCCGAATATGCGAACACGTTGACGAAGATGAACGCTCGTGCTAAAAGGGGCCAACGAGAAGGACAGCCAAGTTCCCGTCTAAGAGAGACGCCGAAAACTGAAAGGGTCATGTTGTTGCGACAACAAATGGAACAGAACAAGTGAGTGAGATAGCAATCAAAATTATATAATAAATAATCAAAAAAACAGTATTTTTAATATTTTAAATACTCTGATAGTAATTTCTAAAATATCATTAAATTCCATGTATAAAATACGATATAAATTCCAGTAGTTCAATAAGAAAACAACAGCTTAAACAAAGCTTAAACTCAATTTAAATTAGATTTTCTGTAATGCAATTTACACCAAGATTAAGGTAAGCAAAGATTGGCTCTAATTTCCATTTTTTCATTATTAATGTTTGGTGATAATTGTAACCTTCATTTTTATTCAGTTTGTTACTGTATTTAATTCAATAAAATGATCACTTTGTAGAGCAAAAATGGCCGAGCGTGGAAAAAACCAGAGGGGCATGGAAGAAATGGTGACACAGATCAGAGCTCAACTAGATGATTCGCAGCATAACCTCACACTCACACAAACCCCCTTGAACATTTCGCTGATCGACGACCGTGTCGATTACACTCCAAACACCAACCCCCAAGAGCTCTACAACATCCTCCTCAATAAAGATAAACGAATCAATGAGTTAAATGGAAAAATAACCCGCTTGGAAGCGAACGTCATCGATTTACAAGAGAATATAAAAGAGAAAGATTCAGTTATAGATGCACGCACGAAAGCAATCACTTTAATGACGGAGAATCTAACCAAAAAAGGGAAGAATACACTGGACACTCTGGACGAAACAAAAGAGCAAATGAGGCTAATGCAAGAGGATTTCGTTCGGATGGAAGAGGAGATGAAGGCGGAGAACGAGAAATTAAAATTGGAGTTGGAGGAGAAAGAAAATGTCAACAAAGTTTTGAGGTTAGATTTGGAAGAGAAGGAAAATGTCATTAAATATTTGAGTTTAGAGACCAATACCGATGAAACCGACGGCAGTGTCTTAAAACAGTTGAAGCAAAGAATTTGCGAACTGGAAGAATTAAACAGTACAAACAAAAATGCCGATCTAGAAGATTTAAATAAGAGAAATCAGGAATACATAAATGAATTAGAAGAATTAAAAAAGAAAAACCAAGAGTACATAGACGAATTAGACGAATCGAAAAGTCGCATTTCGGAATTGGAAAACACGGTTAATGATGATTTGGTTCAACAGTTGCAAAAACGCATCGCCGAATTGGAGGACTCTATGAGCAATGAATCGCCGCAGAGCACGTCGAAAAACAAAAGAAGCAAAAAAGGAAAACAACAGAAACAAAGCGATAATGTAACCACAAAAATCTCCGAACTAGAGATTATCATACAAGAACGGGACTCGAAAATAAAAGAATTAGAAACAAAAGTTCAGTCAAAGAATGCAGAAATTGATGGATTCAAACAAGCAATTGATGATCTAAAAAAAGAGATAAGTGACAAACAAGTTGTGATTGAAGAGTTGCAAGGCGAATTAAAGAAAACAAGTGAGGAATTATTGGAGAAACAAACCAAATTACAGAAAACAATTGACGAACTTCAAAAAACCATCAATGAACAACTCGAGAAACTGAAGAGCTTGGAAACCGTCGAAATTGGTGATGAAAATCCGGCCGTGGTGAAATTGAGACAGCAGTTGGACGAGAGCAACAAGAGTATGATCAAGGCAAAGGCACAGCATAAAAGTAAGGTTAAGGAGCTGAACAAAAAGATCGATCAGTTCAAAAAAATTGGCGACTTGAACGCTGCCGTCGTGAGATTAGAGGCGGAGAATTCGAAATACACGCAGAGGATTGCCGAGTTGGAAGAGGAGAAGGGCCAGCTACAGCTCAACATGGTCGAATCTAAAGGTAATTTCAGGTTATGTTTGCCAGAGAGACAGTTGTCAGTTATAATTTATGGCAGTTATTTTTGTGGTTATGACAGTTGTCATTTTTTGTTTATCACAGTTTTTTTTAAGGTTAATGCTTGGCTTGTTTAACTCCACTTTTAGTTTACACTTAATATTTAAAACTTTGGAATGTATAATTGTTTTTTTTCATCTTTGTATTTTCAGAATCTATTAACTTAGATGAAGTGAAAGATTTGGAAGACAGGTTGAGAGAATACTTGGAGGAAATCGCCGAAAAGAACAGCCGGATTGCAACATTGGAACACAGTGAGTGCTCTTCATTTGTTTTTGTTAACCAAATATTATTTAACCTAGCTCTTAATTTATCTGTCATTTAGCCTCACCCAACTTTACAAACTATCTATCAGTGTATCTAAACAAATCAATAATTTCAGCCAATGAAGAAAACGAAACGAAAATCACCGAACTATCAGAAAAACTCGACGAACTGACTAACACACAAAACGCACAAATCAAATCTGACCTGACCTCGGTGCAGTACGAGGAACAGTTGGAGAAACTAGAATCCGAGAAAAATTTAATGTTAACCGAGAAAGACGAATTGATCAGTGAAAACAAAAACCTTTTAGAAAAAATCGAAATCATGCGGAAAGAAAAACAAGAAATTAGCAATAAATTAGATAATTACATGCAAGAAAACATCGATTTGATGGACAGGCTGGAGAAATTGAGCGCAGAAAAAGTCTCCAGCGCCGAAAGCATCGAGATCGTCGAGAATTTGACGCAGCAAGAAAAAATGGAATTGGAAGCCTATCAGAATAACAAAAGTTCGGAAAACGTTGAACTCAACGAATCCGTAACGCAGCTGAACGAGGAAACTTCGGAATTACTCCAGAAAATCGAATTATTCACGGTTGAGAGGAGAGAGGTTATGGAGAAAATGGAGGCCCTCACCGCCGAGAACAATCAACTCAGCTTGAAATTAAAAGAAGTCGAAAACAACAGGGACGTTTTAGTCGAGACTTACGAGCAATTGCAAACGGAAAAAGAGGAGTTGGACTTGAAGCTGGAAAAACTGGATAATAAAGAAAGTAATATGGAATGGAAGAAATTGATCGAAGAGCAGAGGAAAGAAATCGAGGTGTTGAAAGACGAAATTAATAGCGTAGACGAATACAAGAGCCTGATCGAGATTCAGAAACAGGAAATCCAGGAGTTGAGGTTGAAAGTGTTGTCGGGCGAATCGAAAACGCACACCGCTAATCTGATTGAGGAGTTGCAGCTCAAAAACGGAGAGTATGAGATCAGAAATCTCGAATTGGAAAAGAGGATGGGTGATTTTGAGGATAAATTGAAGCAGAGCGTTGTAGACATCGAGGCTTACAAATCGGCAATCAAGGGAGGGAAAGACGAGTTGATTGCCTCGACGAATTTGATTGAGGATCTTCGCGAGAAACTGAAGCAAAAATCTTTAGAGGTTGAGCATTATGAAAACGAGGTTAATAAGTTAGGTGCAATGATTGAGGAATTGAGCGTGCTGAACGAGACGAAAGCCGATGCGAATATTGAGGAATTACAAATTCTCAAAAGTTCTCTGAGTGAGAATTTAAAGATAATCGAGGATTATGAAGTCGAGTTAAATCAAAATTCCACAACAATCTCTCAATTAAATGCAGAGATGAAGAAATTAAACGATAGGATTGTACAGACTGAATATTTGCTTCATGAAAAGGATGTTGAAATTGATAAAATCAACCAAGAAAAGTTGGTTTTAGAAGAAAACAATCGCCTTCTGGAAAACACGATGAAGGATAAAGAAAACAACTTCAGGACGAGTTGTGAGGAATTAAAGGAGAGATGTCTACGCTTGCAGAAACAAGTCGAAAACAATACTGATTCGTTCGCGCCTTTAGGTGTAAAAATTCAGGATTTAGAAAAGAAAAACAAGGAGCAGTTAGAAAAGATGAAGAAGATAGTTGTTAACTTGAGAAAGAAAACGGCAGATTACAAAGAACTGGAAGTTAAACACCAACAATTAGAAACAGCCTCTCAAGATTTGAAGAACAGGTGTCTAAATTTGGAGATCCTCAATCGTGATTTAGAAGCAACCTCTCAAGATTTAAAGACCAAGTGTCAAGATTTGCAAGTCAAGTGTCGAGATTTGGAGGTTAACTCTCAAAATTTGAGGAGTGAGCATTGTAACGAACAATCCCCCGATCTTTCTGATAAATATCAGCAATTGGAGTTAACCAACCAAGATTTAGAAGTTAAATACAAGAATTTAGAGGTTACGCATCGCGATTTGGAGGTTGCGTGCAGCAATTTCGAGGTTATGATGCAGGATTTGGAGTTGGAAAAGAGGAAACTGGATGAGGAGTTGAAGTTGGCTCTGGACGGGAAGAAGGAAATGGAGGAAAAGTTGTCTGCCGAGGCGAAAGAGATGGAGAAAATGCGCAATGATTTGCAGTTGAAGGCGAAAATGGTGAGGAAGCTGCAGGCCAAAGTCAAGGAGGAAAAACAGAAGGCCGCCCACGCGCAAACGGATGAAGAAAAGTTGAAGAAACGGGACGTGGAAAAAGAATCGAGCGAAAACCTTGATTCGGAGAGAAAGAAAATCGATACGGAACAACAAAAGAACATCGATTGTTGGGAAGAAACATCTGAAAAAGTTTTCACGGAGACTTCAGAAGAGGAAACAATCGTTGAAATGCAAGAAAAATTACGAAAAAATCTTCGAACTATCGAAGAACTCAAATCAGAGCTAGAGACGAAAGACGAGCTCATTAACCAATTGAAAGGTGATGTTGTGGAATCGACTGAAGAACTAGAAAAACAGAAGAGTTCCACGGAAGAAAAATCAGAGGGTCTGAAAAAAACCTGCTCGCTGAAGAAGCAAAAGAAACGTGGGAAAACGACCGACGAACATCAAGGTTCCAACCTCCAAAGCTCGGAAGATAATTTCAAAAAAGATAAAGATGGCGAAGATAATTTGGATAAAAGAGAGAAAGATTTAGAAGAAAAACAAAAGGATTTGGAGGCGAGTAAAAAGAAATTAGAAGAAAGAGAAAATGATTTAAGTGAGAAAGCAAAGTATTTAGAGGAAGAGCTAAAGAATTTGGAAGAGAAGCGAGAAAACACGATTACTCTAGAGAGCTCTGACAACACGCGAGTAAGCGAAGAAAATTTGCAACAACTTCAAAACGTCCAAAAAGAATTACAAGATAAAAACACGCTAATTAAAAAATTGAAGGTAAAGGTAAAAACCTCTGGGCAAGAAATACAAAATCTCCGCTCCCAAATAGAGGAATCAGAACATAAAAACATCGAGTTGACGCAAAACAACTTGACCAACACCGCTCAGATTGAAGACCTCCAGAACATCATTAGGGAGTACGAAAATCAAACCGCCAGATTAACGGGCGAGTTAGAAAATTTAAGATTTGACGCCAACAACACCTCAAACCTAGAATTGAGCAGAAAAGATGACATTATCAACGAGCTTAATGGAAGATTGGAGGCTAAAGAGATTAATTCCGAGGCATTGAGGATGAAGATAAACGAGCTCGAGATGTACATAGAGAGCCAAGTTTCGGAGCTAGTGAAGCTGAAGGAGAAAAATGAGAAGTTGGAGGAGGGCTTGTCGAATGTCGAGGAGCGTAGAAAGAGCCTGGAAAACCGGACTTTTATCCTGGGCAAAGAGTTGAAGGAGAAGGAGGAAAACGCCCGCAATGAAGATCTCCTGGAGGAACGGTTGAAGATCATCGCTGAGCGCGATCAGGCGATCGAAAATAGCTTAAAGGAAACTCTGGAAGAAAACCAGAATTTGATTCGGGAGAACCAGAAACTATCCAATGAGTTGGAGGTGATTAAAAACCAGCTGGATTTGGCTGAGAAGAAGCTTTTGACTTTGAACGAGGAAACAGCGAGGGTTGAGCTGTTGGAAAATGAAAATTCCGAGCTGCAGAGGAACGTAAACAATGTGGAAAGTGAATTGAGGAAGATTACGCAGGAGTTGAATTATTTGAAGGAGCAAAGGGAGAAGAGCGAGACTGAATTGCAGGAGCAGTTGGAGCAGTACAATTCAGAGAGGAGAGATTTAATGGGGAGATTGGAGTTGGCTCTGGAGGAGGTCAAGGAGTTGACTCAGGGGAGGAACGATTTGAGGTTTGAGAATGGGGATTTGGTAAGCAAGCTGGATCAGCAGCAGTTGGACTTCGAGGAGCAACTGAGGAGGTATCAGGATTTAGAGGTTGAATACAGGGGGAAGATGGAGGTTTTAGAGCGGATCAGCCAGAGGTGTGAAGAGTTAGAAGGAAAGGTGACCCAATTGGAAAAAGAGGGTAAGTATTTATATTAACGTTACCTAATAACCTAAGTTACCACCATATGTTATCTCATATTACTTATTCATTTATTTTCTACAGATATCCCTCACCAACAAATACAACAAAAATCAATATCCGCACAGCAAAACACCCAAATCGAAAATTTTGACGATCCAAATCTTCAACAACTTCCGAATACAATGGAAGAACTCACCGATAAGCTAAAAACCATGCAATTCATGCTTTTCAACGCCGAAAAAGAAAGAGACTCAGCCTTACAGCAGTGCAACCAATTGTCGGCGCAACTCGCACAACTGGTCTACGAAAAATTAGAATCCCAGATAACAGTAGATCAGGAAGAATCTAGCGTACAACATAAAAATCTCGAGGAAGTTGGCTCTGAAAGACCCACAGTTAAAGTCAAACGAAGCGAGTTGAGCACTTTTAGTTCAAGAGATGCGATCATTGAGGAGCCTATGGTAATAGCCAAGAAAACTTTTGTTTGCTATAAAGGAGAGGATGCAAGCGATAATAAAAAAGATATCTTTGGTGAAAATGATGATATTTTTGGTGAAAGCGAAGGCTGGGGTGGGGAAACCACCGAAGTGATCGATGAAGTTAAAGTAAATGATAGTGTGAGGATTCTAGAAGAGAAAATCCGCGTTCTGGAATTGGAGCGCGAAAACCACGCCGAGCAATTAAAACAGGCCCAAATCAAATCGGCCAAGCTGATTAAAAGGTTGAAGGAGTATAAGCTCAAAAACGAGCAACTGATGGCAAAAACCAAAAACGACGACTTCTCCGATTTGAATGACGCAATCGTGGAAGAGCTAAAATCCCAAGTTGCCTGTTTAGAAAAACGCGCCAGAGAAATCAATTTGGAATTAGAGAAGGAAAAGCTGGAGAAAGAAAACCTGTTGAAGCGAATCGACGTGCTCACATCAGCGAATGAAAGGATGATTGATATGAAGGAAAAACAGGATGTTGAATTATTGGCCTGGCAACAGCGCAACAGGGATTTGAATTTGAAGCTTGAGCAGATGGAATGGGGGGATGAAAGAGTCGTTGCTGAAGTTAAAGAAAAAGTCACTGCGGATAATCATCAAGAACTTCTCGATACTATTAAGGAGTTAACTTTGGATAACGAGGAGTTGCAAACGATGCTTGAAGAGCAGCGGAATCTGCGGCTGGAAGCTGAGAAATCAAAGCAGGCGCTTCCTGAGAATGTTAAGAGTGTTGTGGAATACAATCAAATAGTTTTGGAAAAGAATTCGCTTGAGGAGAAATTGAAGGAAAAGGAGAGGTTGATTGAAGAACTCGTGATGGAAAGTAAAAGGATGCGTGAAGAACCTAAAAATTCTGAATCGCAAGCACAATTAGAAAGAGTTCAAAGGGAACACCAAGCTATGCAAGAAAAACTTCGGGAAACAACGCAGCAATTGCAAGCTAATTATTCAGAGAAGACGCAGTTGGAGGCGACGATTTTAGAAAACAACATCACCATAGACGCACTGAATCAACAAATTGTTGTAATTTCCAGAGATCGAGAAAATCAATTTTTCCAAAGCCAGTCTTTAGAAAATCAATTTTTCCAAGGCCAGTCTTCGGAAAATCAATTAGGTGCTTTAGAAGAGGAATTGGAAGCGTCAGTTTTGAAGATCAACTCCTTGCAAGACGATCTTAGGAAAGCCAAGGCTGAAAAAGAGGAGGTTGAGGTTACTCTGTGTCAGTACCAAGTGGAAAGATCGATCAGAGAAGAATCTGTGAGAATTGAAAAAGAACAGTTGGCGTTTGAAAGGCAAATTTTGGACAAGGAGGAGTTAGTTGGTTTGGTTGAAAAATACAAGATTGAGAATCAAAAATTAGTTGAAACTTTAGAGCAAATGAGAGCTGAAATTTCTGCATTAAAAACACAAGGAATAGACGTGCAAGAACAAAGAGGCATTGCTTTTGAGAGCATTTCGCAAGAAGCGAATATTGATTTTCAAGGATTTACTGTCCACCAAACTGAACATCAGAGCGGATTGAGTCAATTCTTCGGAAGCGAAGCACAAAGTCAGTTCGTGATAGAGCCATCAAAGGAGGCGAGTTATGTTGATGACCTAAAGTTACAAAACGAACGCATGGCGTCTTCTCTAAAGCAATTGAAGCACGAGTTGGAGGACGTGAAGAGGGAAAATGCGCGTTTAGAAGAACTAAGGCTCAAGAAGGAACCAGAACAACAAAAGAGCGCAGGCATTTTCAGTCAGTTCTTCCAAGATGACGCGACATCGCACGCCTTCGATTTACCTCTGCAAACGGATAACTCGAGAGAATTGCAGCTCCAAAAGAATGAAATTGAATCGAGTTTGGAACAATTGAGGCAAGAAAAGAACGAGATCGTATCTTCCTTGGAACAGTTGAAACCTGAAAGAAGCGAAATCCTGGCTTATCTAAAACAATTGAATCAAGAAAAGAACGAGATTGTGTCTTCCCTGGAGGCATTGAGGTTGGAAAGAAGCGAGATCCAGTCTTCATTAGATCAGGCGAGGCTGGAAAAAGAACATCTGTTGGAGGAATTGAAGGGATTAGAAGCTGAAAATACGAAGCTTGAAAAGAATTCGACGAATCAAAAGACTAAAACCGAAGACGTCAGTAGATTCTTCGCTGATGATTCTCATCAACAGCCGTTCATCTCGGAAACTATGCTTTCTGCGAAACATTTTGAAGAATCGAATCCTTCTAATCTTCAGTCCCCTCAAGAATTGGAACAACTAAAATTACAAAATGAGGAGTTGCTGGCTAAAATTCAAGAGTTGCGGAATGAAAATCTGTTTTTGGAGCAATTAAATCCGGAAAGAGTTGCTGTACAGCAGCTGCAATATCAAAACATGGAGTTATTGACGGGCGTTCGGGAGTTGCAGGATGCAAAGGTGGCGTTGGAACAGGAAAAAATAGAAAGCGATGCAGTTTCGAGAAAACTGAGTGAATCTATGGTTGATAAATCTTCAACGGCCGATTTGTTCAATCAGCAAATCTGTGCAAATTTGCAAGAATCGTCGTCAAACATGACGGAATTCTTCGATAAACAAAAGGGTAACGATTCGGAACAACTTGGCTTTTTCAATCAAGCGTCGTCGACGGCCGATTTCTTCAATCAAACACCACTGGAGAAAACCGCGGCTGATTTCTTCAATCAGCAAGAGGTTTTTGCTTCGAATCTTCAAGCGGAAACGTTACAAAGAGAAGCGTTGTTTGATGTTCAACCGAATGAAAGCGTTTTTGAGGATATGCAGCAGAAGCAAATACCCATCTTTGGAGCTAAAAAAGAGGAAGACGTAACTGCATCTCATAGTTTATTGGAATTGAAAAATATCGAGAAGGAAAAAGTTGCCTTAATACAACGCTTGGAAGCGGATAATCTCGAGCTCCAGCAGAAATGCCAAATTTTGGAAAACTCTCTCGTTGCAAAGGAAAGTGAAATGGGCGCTGCCATCCAACAGCTGAACCAAGAATGGTCGGTGCATGTCGATCAAAGAGGCTGTGACGTGGCGGAGAGCTGGAAGCTCCATTTGGAATCGCGCGAGAGCGAATTCGCACAGATCGAGCAACAGTTGCGCAAAGATATCCAAGAATTGGAGCAAAAGTGCACCGTTTTATCGCAAGAGAATGGCGATTTGAGAAGGAATGTTGATGAAGAAGTCAAGCAGGAATTGGATAAGATCGCCGTTTTGAGGAAGCTGGTCGAGGAGAAGGAATCTGAAATCGTTGAGCTGAAGTCGAAATATGAGGAGTTTGAGCAGATGCAGGTGGATATCAGTAACTACACGAGGATTATATCAGAGTTGAATATGAAGATACAGGAGTTGGAAGGGAAGGAGATTAAGCTGCTCGAGGAAAAGCGGGAAATTATCGCAACGCGCGATCGCGATAAAGAATCTGAACAACTGAGGCTTCAAAATGAGGATTTGATTGCTTCAGTGCAAAAGGAAAAACAGGTTTCGGCACAATTGAAGCTACAAAATGAGGACCTAGTTGCGTCCTTACAAGAATTACATAAAGAAAAATCTGCTTTAGACCAATTGAAGCTACAGAATGAGGAGCTAGTTGCTTCCACGAATAACGAAAAATCTGCTTTGGAGCAATTGAAGCTACAAAATGGGCAGTTGGTTGCTTCCGTGCAAGAATTGCAAAACGATTTGGAACACTTGAGGTTTAAAAATAAGGAGTTGGCTACGTCTGTGGAAGAGTTGCAGCAGGAAAAACTAACGTTGGAACGAGTGAAGTTACAAAATGAGGAATTGTTTACCTCGATGCACAATAAATCCGATTTAGAGACGCTCAAATTGAAAATCGATTCGTTGGAAAACGAAAAAGTATTTTTGGAACGATTGAACCCGGAACAGATAGATGTTAACGAATTGAAGCTGCAAAACGAAGAATTGGCTGCTTCTTTGCGAGAATTGCGAAAGCAAACGATTCCAGATGATGCGGTTGAGGAAAAAGATCGCTTAATCAACAAGCTCCGGGTTGATTTCAAGGAGAAGGAAAACGATCTCCAGGAAACCCGGTTGTATTTAGAGGATTTGAGGAATCAACACGCGCAAATGAGCTTCCAAATAGCCAACATGCAAGGTGTTTTGAGTGAGAAGGATTTGAAGATCCAGGAATTGCAAATTGGCGTGAATCAGCTGGAACAACAGTTGGGAGATTACGCGCAGCAGGCCAATCATTATTCAGTGCAGCTTCAAGAGAATTATTTACATTCGGAAAATCTACGGCAGGAGTTGGAGGGTTATAAAAGCGTGACGGCGCATGTTCAAGATAAGGACGCTGAGATTGTCAGAGTGAAGAATTTGCTGGAGGAAAAACAGCGCGAATTCTCATATGAGATAGAAAGGACAACTTTGGAGCTGCAATCGGTGATCAGCGATCAACAACAAGAATTGGAGGTTACTAGGAGGAAGTTGCAAGACTTGGAGGTTGTTTACGCCGAGTTGTTCAACACGAATAAGACAGTGGAAGAGTTTTATAAAAAGCAAATCGAGGATTTACAGCAAAATTTGCAAATCGAGTTGCAAAATCGCGATCAAACTGAGAAAATCTTAGAGCTGGAGGAGATAATCCGCGATGATGAGAAGCAGCTTCTGGATTTGAAAAACATAATCGAGGAGCAGGTGTTGAAAATTGAGGAGCTTAAACAGGAGCTCTACGCGAAGAGCAATAATTACGACGCCCTGGTGGCTCAGCTCGATTTGAAGAACATCCCCAAACCAACTAGTTCCCTAGTTTCGACTTCTGAGGTTCAGGATGAGGATTTGGTGGAGCCTGTGAGTAGGGCCAAGCTGGATTTCGCGTTGTACATGTTGCACCAGAGGGATGTTAGGTGCGAGGAGTTGACGATGGAGTTGATGCAGCTGCTGGAGGAGAGGGACACGCTGCAGTTGAGGCTGTCCAACGCACTGAGGGAGAAGGAGCAGTTGCGGTCGGCGGCGGAGAAAAGTGAAGAGGAGGTAGTGAGGAAGAGTGTCGTCGCGGTTTCTGGTGGTGCTGTGCCGAAGAGTAAGGCGATAATTTTAGGTGCGACTGGTACGGAATTAGCGGCTGAAGCTACCGAAAATCTTAAGGCCGCGGCTGACGGCTCTCTGGCTAATAAGTAAGTTCATTTGTTTTTTTATTTTATATTATCTCTCGTAACACTCAATCTCATTAGGATATTGCTAGGACTAATTAATTACAGAGTGATTAAGCTTGATGTCCCCTTAAGGAAATTAAAATAATCAGATAGATTCATCTGTTACCTGTAATACTGAATAATAGATGGCTGTACACATTTATGATGTTTTTGATAATTACAGGTTATCCGAACTCAAATCTGTCGGATACAAAAAGGACAAGACGATAGTGGACGAGCAAGCCTTACGGAGGATCCAACAGTTGTCCATCCTTCAAGAGCACCAGGACGAGCTCGCAAAGTTGCCGCCAGAGGCCGCTGCTCGTTTGGTCGACGCTAGCTACACCTTGTGTAAGTTTGTCCAACCATCACTTTTAAATATTACGCAGGGAATGGTGCTTTTAGGTTTATATACCACTGTAAATGTTCAAGCATTCGTTGTTTTTTAAAAGCGTTAAATTTGAAGCTTCTGGCGAGTGTTTCCACTCCTAGATTAAGCATGAAGTAAAATTTCGAGTTTAGAAAAGCCTGAAAATATGAATTTGGGCGCGAAGCGAAGCACCGCATTAAACACTGAAATAATGTGAAGTGTAGGTATATTTTGAACTTCACAATCGTACATTGTTTAATACGCGTGGCGCATGAAGTAAAATTTCGAGTTTAGAAAGGCCTGAAAATTTGGATTTGGGCGCTACGCTTCGCTCCGTGCCCAGATCCAAATTTTCAGGCTCTTCTAAACTCGAAATTTTACTTCATGCGTAATCTAAGACTGGAAACACTCATTAGAAACTTCATAGTTAACGCTTTTTTAAAAATTAGAACAGCCCGAAAATTTACACCAGCATATGTAAACTCTGTTTTTTTAAATATGATTAAACTTAGAGTGTATTTACTGCGAACAATTGCAGTCCTGCTTTAACAGTAGGGTATTTTAAACATCAAATTTTGCGATGTTGGTAAATGATTATCAATGTGACAAATAAATTATAATTTGTCAAATAAATTGTCACGATGCAGAGATTTTCAAAAAAGAGAACTCTACAACTTGCAACTTTACAACACATACAGGGATTTTTTTTTTCAAGTATACTTTCACATATTCCATAAAAACATTTGTAAAATTAATGAACATGTGATCAAAAGTAAGTCGAAGTATATTTTGAACTTCAATTGAAATCAGTGTTTTATACGCGTGGCGTATGAAGTAAAATTTTGAGTTTAGAAAAGCCTGATTTGGCTTTTCTAAACTCGAAATTTTACTTCATGCTTAGTCTGGGAGTGGAAAACACTCGTTAGAGTTTTTAAATTGAAAGTTTTTAATAAGATCACGAATGTCTGAAAATATACATTAAAAAATCGTAACATGTATACCTAAAAGGAAAATTTCTTGTATTTGGAACTTTAAATGGGCTGATAATAAAGAAGACAGATATTCCTGAGCAAGGAATATTACCTGATCCTTTTATCCTACCTGATCCCCAGACACACTATTAAATTGGTAGTAGATACAAAGAATTTGAGGTGTGATGGTTAAATACATTTGTAATCGTAATCTTTGTGACTTAATTGAATTCTCATATTAATGTCAGATTTCCTTTCTCATAACCTACAAATTAAAAGCTGATTTACAACATAACATGTGATTAATCTTGTCCTTATCTGAAATACACAACCTGCATCACACCACTAAATTCTAGAAATGTCAAATTTGGTTGGTCATATTAAAAAAAAAAGATTATATATTTAAAAGAAAAATTCTCCGTAGTTCTTCGAACATAAATTTCTTCAATTGAATCAATTATCTTCCTTTAAACATCAATTGATATTTCGATATAAAGAAAACACTTTTTTATACCACTTTTATTTTACTTTTGTGACTAGTTTCAATCACATGGTAAAAATGATTATATACTAATTTCTTCTATTTTATGTAATGCAGCTCGAGATGTTCAAAGTCCATCCAAAGTATTGCTAAACTGGCTGTGGGGAACGAGCACACCTAAAGTGAATAACGTCTAACGGCGACTTATTTTTTAATTTGTTTTTCTTTCTCTCGGTTCGTGTTTAAGTTCAACATTTTGAAAACAGCCTTTCGTGGGCCCGTTAGATGGTCAAAACGTTTATTTTAAATGTGTGATACTTACTTTTTATTCCTGTTTACGTGTAGATATGTTGTATAAAAGAAACCGTACCATGAAACAGCTTTACTATTGTATTTTTTTGTGCGTGATATTTAATCGGGCCCACTTAGCATTTAATTTAAATATTTGTATATTGATTAATTATTGTATAATTATAAAATAAAGTAATTTTTATTAATTAATTATTTGGGTTTTTAATCATTATTTCCCTCCGGTGGCTTAAGTGGAGATTAAAATTACACTCAGGGATTAGTAAGTGTTTCGACAAAGTACGACCATTACTACCTGAGATTAAAATTATATAATGTTTTACATATTTACTAGTTACAACTAATTGCTACCCTTTCTCTTCCTCCTGTTTTCCTTCTTTTCCCCCAACTTCTCCAGCATCGTAACCCCGGCCCCATCCTATCTCATCCATTCTGTCACTCTTCTATTCCCTCTTACTCCCACCCATTCCTCCTTCACCCCCTCTCATTCCTCTGCCAAATGACTCCACGTATCCTTCCCCCACTCACACATTACACACTTCCCCCATCCACACCTTCCTTCCTCTCTCCCCTGACCCACACCTCGCCAGCATCGCCCTTTCCTCTCTACTCCAACCCCCCTCTACCAAATACCTCGGCATTCTCCCAGGCACCTGCCACTTCCCGTACCTATCGTTGTATTCACTCCTTTCTATACACTCCTTTCTATACACTCCTGCCTTTCCTGTGCTTCCACCTCCTTCTCATTCACCTACGCATCCACCTTCACCCTATTTCCCAGCCATTCCATCACCTTCGCCTCCGACAAAGGCTTATAATACATCAATATTTGCCCAAAAATAAAAACACAAATCAAATTTTTATAATCATTTTAATATACTTATTTTTATATTATATAGTACAAACATACAATTACATATTTCTCCTCTATTAATCATCATCGGCATCAATAAAACCTTAATAATCTCTTTTACGCTTATACGCGTATTTTTTCCTTTTTTTTTTTGAAAAACTAGCCTTTATCAAATTTAAAAATGTACACATCCTTTCTCACAACTCATATTTTTTTCTTTTAAAAGTAAATATTAATGTAATTAGATTATATCACAAGTGGATTTCACAACATACATTGCACATAAATATAATATATTTTGTTTATAGAAAAATTATTTACAGACACTTTCTTTTCTTCTCACCTTATAAGTAATACTAATTCTTATGTGTGTATGGACAAGAGGGAAGGTGATGGAGTGAATTAAATAATTTAAACGGAAAAGAGGTGGGTTTGTGTAAAAATTATAGAATAAAAGTTACGTTATGAAAAATAAAAATCAAGCAATAAGAAAATAATATCATTGGATTTAAAAAAAAAACAAACATTGTTACAGAGTCTTCAAATTTGTCTAGTGTACGAAATAATTTGGAACTAAGATTGTCTCTAAATTGAGTTACAAATGGTCTTTGCATGCATGAACTTTATTTTAACTTAAATTAATCTCAACATAGATTTTATCTTCAAGCCTTTTACATCTTAAATTCATTATTGAACAAAATTAAACGTTTTAACCTCTTAATGCACCAATAAAGTGTTACTTGAGTTAACGCGGTTAAAACTTTCTGTGAAAACAAAATTCAAACCCGCCCGAGCATATTCAGATATATGGCAGGGACGCTAAGCGACACTACCTCATGCGACAAAAAAAAATATATATACAGGGTGACCTATTTTAATTTATCCACTGGAATATGTCGACAAATATGCATCGTACAAAAAAATGTTTCGAACAAAAGTTTAATGGTTTCAAGGGGGCTATCCGATCGTATGAAATTTTTGTCACTCCCAGGGACTGGGGGAGGGCGAATCTTTAATAAAAAATAGGGGTTCCTATTTAAGATTTCAAAGTTGCCCCCCACCCCCTGGGAGGTGGGGGTTAAGAAAATTTCATAGAATTGGATGGCCCCCTTGAAACCATTAAACTTTTGTTCGAAATATTTTTTGTACGATGCATATTTTTCGAGATATTTCAGTGAACAAAATAAAATGGGTCACCCTGTATATTCAGATAAGTGGAAATTATTAAGTTTCCTTAATCCGAGATAACTCAGCTCAATGCGCAAAGAGAATAAAATGCTCGTGAAAAGCAAAATTTTAATGCAATTAATTTGAACAATCCTTTCATCTATTAAATTATTAATTATATTGAAGACTCTGTTTACATTTAGGACGGTGCTTTGTTAGTTAATTAATCACTTACAGATCTACGCTATCTTTTCATGCTTGTTTTTATTTCAATTGTTTTTTTGCGGTAATAATAAAACAAAGGACAGTATTAAAAAGGCACTTTAAAAATTACATTTAACCTAATTCGGAATAATATGTACAAATAAATAAAACATAACGTCTCTACATATACATATATATGCGTGCGCGTGTGTGCAAAAACACTGCTAAGGCAAAGATAACACTTTCTTTTGTTTTGCTTCTCTTATTTTTAGTATACATGGCGTGCTAGATAACTTCATAAAAATAAGTCTATGTTGTCAGAAAAAAATTCGGCTATGAATTATAATAATCTAACGTTTATAATTCAAAGATGACTCAGTATATTTTAAACTTCACTATATTTTAGTGTTTTTTATACGTCTGATGCATGAAGTAAAATTTAGAGTTTTGAAAAAGCCTGAAAATTTTACTTCAACAAAATTAACACATTAAACGTACCGTAGCCTAGAGTACATGCGAGTTGTATTTAACTCGTGCGACAGTCAACGTTTTGAGCATGAAGTAAAATTTCGAGTTTAGAAAAAGCCTGAAAATTTTACTTCATGCTCAACACGTTGACTGTCGCACGAGTTAAATACAACTCGCATGTACTCTAGGCTACGGTACATTTAATGTGTTAATTAAGGAGTGAAAGTTAGTTTATTTTTGTTAATTTGTAACACTTTGAAGTTAACCTTGCACACCCTGTATAATACAATCACAACAACAAACGGCAAAAAAATCTAATAATAGGAACTTCTACAGAAGCATCGAATAACACAGAATGAATTGTCCTTCGTACATTTTTCTATATTTTCATTCTGTACCCAACAATATTTAAAGCTATGCTAACTGCAATATCATATACACAACGGCCAATATATGATATCACATAAATTTATATTTTCTATATATATTTTTTTCCTATGTATAATATTTGTTTGTATATAATATATATGGCAATCACAAATGTTCACTTTTTGTAAAAAAGTGGTCCTTCGAAAGTTGGTCGAGTGAGTGAAATGCATTACGAAAAAAAAATTAACAAAAAGTAATATAATAAATGAATAGAGCAGTCTTTTTGTATTGGTTTACAAGAGAAATTAAATTAAAATATATATATTTTATAGCCTTTTCATTTCTGTAACAAATTTATTAATTTAACCACAGATGTGATTTAAATTTGTGAATATGATTTTCGGCATGGCGTTTTAACTTTAGTTTAAAGGTAAAACTATTAAGTATTGTTAATTAACAAATTACAGGTGTCTTAATAATTTTACCTTCAAACAAACCTTCTGAGTGGATTTTCGTGATTCTGAATTAATCTTATTTTACGTTACACAAAAATGTAAATCTGAAGAAATGTTTATTTGTGTGTGTGTGTGAATCTTTGAAAATGTATTCTTAGCAGAATATACAGAGAGTTTTATGTAACACCGAACATTTTCATAACGAGAATATTTCTTTTAAGTATACATATGCATACGTTCTACATTTTCCAACGCTCGGTTTGTTAAGAGAATTCTATTTGAAGCTTTAAACAAGTGTTTTCCACTGCCAGACTAAGAATGAAGTAAAATTTCGAGTTTAGAAAAGCCTGGCTTCAGGCCTTTCTAAACTCAAAATTTTACTTCATGCGCCACCGGTACAAAACACATTCAATGTAAAGTTTAGCGGTGTGTTTTAAGCTTCGTAATATGTCAGTGTTTTGTACCGGTGGCGCATGAAGTAAAATTTCGAGTTTAGAAAAGCCTGAAAATTTGGTTTGGCCGCTCCGCGCTTCGCGCTACGCGACCAAACCAAATTTTCAGGCTTTTCTAAACTCGAAATTTTACTTCATGCTTAGCCTGGAAGTGGAAAACACTCGTTTAAAGTTCTAATTGAATTCTCTTAATAAACCGAGCGTACAACGAAATGCATATGTCTACTTAAAAGAAATGTTCTCGTTATGAAAATGTTCGGTGTTTTTTTTTTTTTTTTTCCACATGAGGTGGTATCGCTTAGCGTCCCTGCACGGTGTTCGGTGTTACATAAAATTCTTTGTATGTGTATAATATGAAAAAAATAAATGTGAATCATGATATCTTAACTTACGTGCGGATATTTCTTTGATTACACAAAATGTTGAGACTTGTAGTTGTATGTGTGTTTGATTTGTTACGGAAAATTTTGTGAATCTGAAGAATTGTAATATCGTATGATTTGATCATCGTTGCACGTTTTACCTGATTGCACAAGAGTGAACTTCAATTCAAGATATTTTATTGTGAAAGAAAGACTGTTGTTGTCAAGGCCGTAGCCAGGGGAGGGGGGGGATATGCGGGTTCACCCCCCCCCCCTCCAAAATGTTAAATGTTTGTATGTAAAAGCGGCACCGGCCCGTAAAAGCAAAAACAATATTTTTACCATTTAACCCCCCCCCCCCCCCCCGAAATGTTTATAACCCTCTCTGAATTTTTTTCCTGGCTACAGCCTTGGTTGTTGTAGTTTCGTTTTCAGTGGTAAAAATCCAATGGACATTTAGAAACCCTTTTTTTTAATATAAATATTCAATAGAAACATAGCATTTGTAAAAATCACAACTTTATTGTTAAATGCTAAAAATGTTCAGTTAATCAAATTGTGTAACTTTTATACACAGGTTTACTTCATATGTGTGTAGTACATGATGAATGTATTGTTTTTTATCATAAAAATTGTTATTAAAACAAAATAAAAGAAGGAAAAAGAAACATTATGGAAAGATTTAATTTTATTTACTTAGCGTATTTTATTTTTTAAAGTTTTCCATACTATTTTTTTTTATCCCTCTTTCATTCTTTACTTTAATTTATATTAAAACTGTCGTTAAGACAAAATCTACTCATTAAATTCCCTAAAATCCTAATCAATCATGTTAAAAAATCTTATTTGTTCTGTTAATTGTAATGTTAACAAAGTTCCTCCTTTTTTTTCTTCTTCTAAATCTCATCGAGTACAAATCGTTTGCTACCTATACCTACATGTATATACTAGTTTATAAGGAAAGAATCAACTCTTGTTTTCTTTTTAAAACATGCTATAAGCACTTACAAGTCATATAGTTTCTTTTGTACTATTTATTAAGGGCAAGAAAAGTTTCCTGTAACGGCTTGTAAAACCCAACCTTACTTATAAAATCTATATTATAAATCGTCGTCGATTTTTAAAGTTAAATGTTTGTTGAAATAATTCATAAAAGTGTGTCGAGTGTTTAAAATTTTCAAGCCGCAAAGTTAGACAAAAAAAGACCTTTATTGGCATAATACTACATTACATCCATATCTACACTAATTGCTGCTCCCTCTCTTCCTTCTGCTTTCCCTCTCTTCCCCCACCTTCTCCAGCGTCCTTACCCCGGCCCAGAGGATGGGGCCGGGGTAAAAACTCATCCATTCCGTCACTCTTCTATTCCCTCCTTCACCCCCTCGCACTCCTCCGCCAAATGACTCCACGTCAGACAAAATAAATTTTTTTATAAGATTTATCAATTAAGTAGCAATTAGTTGTAGCTAGTAAATACGTAATACATTATTCCAATAAAGGTTTTTTTTTAAAGATTTATCAACTATAGATTAAATAAAAAATTAAGCTGTGACTATTTTGAACTTCACTTTAAATCAGCGTTTTATACGCATGGCGCATGAAGTAAAATTTCGAGTTTAGAAAAGCCTAATTTGGTTTGGTCGCTCCGCTTCGCTACGCGACCAAACCAAATTTTCAGGCTTTTCTAAACTCGAAATTTTACTTCATGCTTAATCAAGGATTGGAAAGAAGCGTTATCAACGCATTTAAAACAACAAGCGTTCACTTCCAGTAATACGACGAGTTTTACTTTTAAATCAACAAAAATTTACCCTTAAATCTATTCGATGGCGTGAAAATGTTATTTTAAACACCCTTTATTTTCCTATGTATTTAATTTCCTGTTTGAATTCCACACACGTAACATTATGTAAATATAATGTTCTAGACTTGTGTATTCGGCGTTGTAAAAAATTGTAAACGTTAAGTACAATTTGTGTAAATAAAATAATCAATTAATTGCTTGTGTAATCGTGGTGTTTGTTTGAATCGTTTTCTTTTCATTCCTACAAAAAGAAGTGTGATAATTATTTACGATCGTGGTGTTTTCATTGTTTGTTTAGTTTATAAAAATAAAAAAGAGGAAAACTCCTGTTTTTGATTATGGTGTTTCAATTGTTTCCTGTGCGTGTCAATGTCGTTTGTTCAAAAACTCATTTGAGAAGGAGATTTATAATATTCGGAAATCCGTCTTTGATGTTTCATAAACACAATTTATGTTTCCTTCTTTTCTTACGTTTACAAAGGGCGTTGAAAAACTAGTAGGTTTGAAGTGGGCTGTGAAAAACCAGAAGTCAAATATTTGTCAATGCAATCAAGCGTTTCTGAATTCAAAGCCAACTTCAAGCAGTCTTTTAACATCTTTTAGTAATGAGATACTGTATGTTCAATAAAAAAAAAAAACTATAAAGTGATGATTTAATCTTTTTTGATATAAGTTGGCTACCGGCTTTAGGAGTTGCCAGACATAATAATTATTATGTATAATTTCAGAGTTACCAACCTACAATATATTCCATGGCACTCTAGAGCACAGGTTCTCAACCTTTTTCAGGTCGCACCTCCACCTCAAAACTCCACGCCCCCGCCTCATAACTTCACGCCCCCCCTTCCTGATTTTATTTGGGCTAGTTAGATTGAAGCACCATTGTACCCTTATTTCACTTCACCTACTCTTTAGGAAAACTGTCGCGCCCCCTAATGTGGCGTGTCACCCCGGTTGAGAAACCCTGCTCTAGAGGTTTTATTTTATTGAACATACGATATAAAAATCACCTTAATTGCAATAAGACAAAAAAATCGCCTTATTTGTAATGAGATAAAAAATTCGCCTCATTTGTAATGAGATTAAAAATTCGCCTCATTTGTAATGAGATAAAAATTTCACCTTATTTTTAATGAGATAAAAATACTTCATTCATAACATAAAAAATATCTTGTTGCTTTGTAATAAGATATCTCATTAATAATAAGTAGTAATGGGCAAGATCGAGCAAAAAGGATTGACTAATCGATTCTTGCAAATGTCAAGCTCGATTCTTCCAAATGCCAAGCAGCTTGATCGGTTACTTTTAAGAGTTACTTGTTACTAATGCTAACTGGTCTAACTTAAGACCACTTTAAACGTTACTTAAACTGACAGATTGAGAACCAGATTTCTGATTACCTAGAGTTGGTGTAATAGGTTAGGATATTTAGGATAGGTTACTTGCCAGTTAGAACCTAACCAACTTAAACCAGGTATTCAACTGTGATCAACAATTTGTTTTACATTATTTGCTATTTACTTAGGTTAGGCAAGTTAAGGAATCAGCAACTATTGTAACTAGCCAGCAATTTCTTAGGTTACGTTCATAGAATAGAATTTACAATAGGTTGGTCCATATCCGCGGGTGCACAGTACTGTTACATAACTGTCAGCAGGTGGAATTATACTTCTTAGGCGTATTTAATGGCCTTGGCATCTAAGCCCTGTTGACCAGTCACTGTTTTAATTAAACAAATGTTTGTTTAACCAATTAAATAAATAAATATAGAGGGTAGTTATTAAAGGAAAAGGTTATAGGAATGATTGCAGTTATTTTGATAATTAAATAATTAGAGTATCGACTGAATTTAAAATTTGGACTAACGCCCTTCCCGAGGAATAGGAAAAAATTATACATGCAGTTAGCAGGACGGGATGCACTAGAAGGAAATGTAAGGAATAGAAATATGAAAATGGATGTGACTAAAAGGATAGGAGTCTAACCACGTGCTGGCTTTGCGTTTTAATTTTTGTCCAGCGGTCCAACCTGTTCGGGATCTGGACACGGACTCGGGTGGAATTATAATAATAATAAAAATGAATAGGGGTCATGTCAAAAGTCACGATGAGCATTGGAATCTACGTAAATTTGATATCTGTCAATAATTAAAAATGATATATGTCAGTGAGTAGAATTTTACATCTGTCGCCTAGCAACTGCATAAACAAGTCGGCAACATGGCAAGGCGGCGAATGAACCAACCTTCTCAATATGTATTTTACTGACTTTGGGGCTGACGCCCCCTGGTTATGATGTATGCCAGTTACTTAAGTAACCATCAACAAATGTGATTAAGTGGTTAGGTTAAATAATCTGTCATCAACTAACAGCCAACTTAATTTAGCTTAGGTCAAGTTATATAACCACAGTTTATATATATCCAGTTAGCCAGCCTCTAAGTGACTGCTGCCATTGGAACCTAACCTAACCCAACCTAGCCAGCCTCTATAGAAAATTTGGTGTAGAAAAGTAGAGACTGTGGTCACGAAGTGGGGTAAGAGTGAGATAGTCGTAACATACACCAATCACCACTCTCGCATCCAGCAACAGCACCCAAACAAGGTTTGTTCCGAGGCTGTTGCTGGATGCGAGAGTGGTGATTGATGTATATTACGACTATCTCACCCTTACCCCACCTCGTGACCACAGTCTCTACTTTTCTACACCAAATTTTCTATAGAGGCTGGCTAGGTTGGGTTAGGTTAGGTTCCAATGGCAGCAGTCACTTAGAGGCTGGCTAACTGGATATATATAATTTTTACTCGATTTCCAGTTCTCTCATAAGCATTGGCTCCTCTTGCTAATGTTAGCTAGATGAAGTTAGGTTATCTCATACGTAACTGTTTTTAAGTTAGGTTGGTTCTCGACTTATCAGGTTAAGTTGGTACCAGTTACTTAAGTTTGTTTATAAAACATTAATTTGAAACTTCAAACAAGTATTTCCACTCCCAGATTAAGCATGAAGTAAAATTTCGAGTTTAGAAAAGCCTGAAAATTTGGTTTGGTCGCGTAGCGTAGCGAAGCGGAGCGACCAAACCAAATTTTCAGGCTTTTCTAAACTCGAAATTTTACTTCATGCGCCAGGCGTATAAAATACTGATTAACTGTGAGTTTTAAAATATTCATGCAAAATCAATAAAGCAAAGATCGTCTGCTCAATTCTTGCTAATGATCGATCAACGCTTGCTTGATTCTTGAGATACTTGATCTTGCCCATTACTAAAAATAGTTTAAAAAATTGTCTTATAACAACAAAATCTCATTAAAAGTTTACAAAATTGTCTTATTAGTTAGTAATAAGACAAAAATATTAATTATTAAACAGCATCGTCTCCATCATCTTTCTTCCCCTTCAGCATATAAACGTTCATATTATCCTTACCCTTAACGTAAACAGACCCCCGTTTTTCGAATTCGTATTTCCGATTCAAGACACCCAAGCAGTGCTCCCCGACTTGAATCCTCCCGTTAACCCCCGTCGAATCCATCCTGGAAGCCACGTTAACGGCGTCCCCCCAAATATCGTAATAAAGCTTCGTCTTTCCGATAACCGCTGCAGTTACATCCCCAAAATTATACCCAATCCGTAAAATCAAATTAAACTCCAACAAATGGCTGTTGAAGTTATCGATAACATCCTGCATGGCCAAAGCGAAGTCCATCAAAGCGTAAAGATGCTCGTGCTCGTCGTTTTGCAGCAAGCGGGTCTTCGAGTTCAACCCGCTGGCCGCCATGAAGGTCGAGCCGATCGTTTTTATCTTCTCCACGCTTTTAAATTCGGGGAGGGTCAACAATTCGTCGAAATCGCTGATGAGCTCGTTCAAAACGCGGAGGAATTCCTTCCCGCCCAAATAACTCTCGTCGTACATTTCATTAAAATTCACGATGCTCGCGAATATTATCCCCACGTTGTTGAAATTTTCGGAATACTTCGCGTTTTTCTTCAATTGTTCGGCGACGTGTTCGGGGACTATATTGTAAATCAGCCAATCCGCTTGGTTCTTCAGGGTTTGCACGTGGAACCGATCGCGGTTCGCAACGAAGTTCGCGTGGAAGCTCAACCGGTAGCAAATCTCGAACTCGCGGTTCAAAACCCAGACTAGCGTCAGGAGCAGGAATAAATCCATCAAAATCTCGGTGTCGTATAAATAGTTCATCCTTTGGTAATTCTGTGGTTGCGTGGAATTTGAGTTCGTGTGGGTTAATTCGGGCCCGCACGGGGAGAATTTTTGCAGGATCAGAATGGTGAATATCACAGAGAAAAGCGTCGCCAGTAAATTCTTCATCCAGCAATTCAACTGCGTAAAGTTGCAGAAGTGAATGATCCCCACGAAAAGCAGGTAGCTGTATAAATAATCCGACATTTTAAACATTTTGGGGCAGGGGAAATTGACTAAAACCGCGATCAGGGGTAGGCTCACCAAAACCCCACCGAATGCGTTCCATCTGTACCAACGTGAAATTATGGAAAAATAAGTCTCCGTCAGTAAACCGACTTTATGAAAACAAAGCGCTACCGCGCAGAGCTGAACGAACACAAAAACACTAAACATAACCATCCATAAAACCGTCGGACTGTACAGGACGAACAACCCGGAACTCACTAGAAAAAACACCAGCGCGGAAATAAACACGTCGAAATATGTGTTGAGTTTCGTGTTGGCCAGGGTCGGGATGGACTCGTGCTGGTCGTGCATGCTGTGGACGTTCTCCCTGTATTCCTGTTCCATTTTTGAATTTTCGAAGAACAGGGTGATTTGTGAGAGGGGGGGTTTTATGAAGTAGGACCGGCGGGATTTCGAGTTGTCCTGGACGCATTTTATCAGCTGTCGGTCGGATTGCTTGCGCAGGCTCTGGATGCATTTGCCTATGAAGGGGGCGGGGAGGCGCGAGGTGTACTGGGGGGAGTTTATCGAGCTTTGGGAGGAGGTGTAGTAGCCAGAGACGCGGTGCTGAAGAATGTCCGACGGTGGTAGACGAGCGTCGATCTACAAATAGGATATCATTTAATTAGTTTTCTTCTCTTAGCACTTTCTATTATATTAAAAAAATTGTGTTATCATAATAACATTAATTATAAAATATTTAAATTTAATGTTTATCCCTATTGCTTGACAAAAATGATCAGATCAAAATTCCTTACTAATTTCTCGCAATTTTGTATCTAAGCCAAGTTAACTAACTGTTATTTAGCCTAACTTTAGATTAATAGGACACAATTAGATCAGGTTATACAAGTTATATATACAGCGCCGCAGTGAGGAAAAACGGCGCCATTGGCCAAATATCCGATTGGCGACCAATCCAAATTTTCAGGCTTTTTTAAACCGAAATATTTACTTCACGCGCCAGGCGTACGAAACACTGATTTATTGGAGAACTATGGACTCAAGCTTTCAAAAGGTTTAAATCAGACGCCGATGTCCAACGCTTCAATAATAAAACCTTAATGTCCAACGTGTTAGATCAGGTTTAGCGTCTCACGCTTCATAAAAAAAAATGAAAATCAATGTCCAACATGCTACATAAAGTTTAGCGTCTCGCGCTTCATAAAAAATTAACACCAATGTCTTTGTTAGAAAGGTTTAGTGCATAGGTTCCCAACTTTATTGTGCCCACCGCATATATTTTAATATTTTTTTTTTCTAGAGATCCCCATTTTTTTTACTTACCATCTGTCGCGAATCTAAAACAGCTATTGCCACGATTATATTTAAACGTGTAATACCCCCTAATTTTCTCTGAGTTTTCTACTGCCCCCCTGAAAGTCTCAAACGCCCACATAGCGCCCCCCGTTGAGAACCTATGGTTTAGCGTCTTATGCTATAGCTTTATCAAAAATGAACACCAATGTCCAACATATTAGGTAAAGTATGACGTCTGACACTAATGTCTAACGTTTAATACAAAATGAACACTAATTTCCAGCAAGATAAATAAGGTGTAGCGTTTGACTTAAGGTCTAACGCACAAAACACTTACCAGTATACTACTCCTCCGACTATTACTCTTAATCCCCGAATCCTTTCTGCTGTTCAACGAAGGCCCCGTACTCAGCTGATCATCCACAACGATAGTAGACAACCGGCTACACGGCACGTCCAACGAGGACTTCTTCGACCTCTCCAATTGCCCAATTGCGACCGTCGCACTCCTCGCCCTTTCCGACGGCACGATATCGTTACTCGGACTCTTCCCCCGTTTCGACCTATTACTCCCCGCCCGACTCAAATAACTAAACTCATTCGGGGACCTTCCATATTGACTCCTATAACTGCTCGTCCGGATAAAATGCGAGAACTCCCCCGGGGAGTAATCGTACTGTCCGATGTCGCTGCGCGACTGGCTTATGTAGGATTTCACGTCGATCGAGTCTTTTTGTTCCTCCAAATAAACCCCGCCGTTTTGTTTCCCGGTCGCGCTTTCTTCCTTAATATCACCATTCCCGTTCTTTGTTTCTATTATAGTTGGCACTTGAGTGTATCCGCTGGAGTTCGTGATCGACTCGCATACCGAAGACGTCGGCGCGTCGTTGCAAACATCAACTTTCCGTAAAAACTTCGGTATCTTCCAATTCTTCAACTTCACCGAATACCTTCCGGAGCTGGCTGTCGACGTGGGTGTTTTTACATTTTCGTGCTCTTTTTCGGTTTCGTTCTCCTGTTCGTTCTCAGAGTCTAAAATGCTCGGCAGGCTGCTGGCTTTGATTTTGCAAACGTCCGGGGATAGAGTGTTGGGGTTAGTCGTGGGTTTCAGGTTAGAGGAGGGGGTGTCGCATGAGAGGACTCTGGGGCGGGTTTGTGGGGACATCGAGTGAGGTGACGTTGGTGGAGAGACTATTAATTGGAGAGAGTTGGTTTGAGGGCGGTCGATGGCTTTTAAACTACCGTTGTACGAAGGCGGACGGTCTGATTTTCTTCCCAAGATGAAGTAAGTTTTGAGACCTAAAATAATTAAAACAACATATGTATGTACCAGAGCTGGGATGAATCCTCAAAAACATGATTCGAATCACGAATCCGAATCACCTAATATGATTCGAATCACGAATACTCGAATAAAGGATTCGTAAGTGAAAAATATGATTCGAATCAAAGATTCGAATCCTCATTTTTGAATCACGGATACAAATCCTTTAAAAATAAATTTGAATCTATTATTTGCAACCAGTAATATTTTATTCCATCAGTTTCTATTAACAAACATGTTCATTTACCGACTAAATATCTGATTATATATTGATTTTAATTAATGATGATATATGTGTTATTGAACTTCATTTTGAATCTGTGCTTTATACGCCTGGCGCATGAAGTAAAATTTCGAGTTTAGAAAAGCCCCGTGAAAATTTGTCTCGGGTCGCTGCGCGACCCTCGACAAATTTTCTACGCGGAGCTTTTCTAAACTCGAAATTTTACTTCATGCTTAGTCTGGGAGTGGACAACACTCGTTCTTAGAAGTTTCAAATTAAAGGATTACTCTAGATTACTAAGTTTATTACCAATTTACAAAGGCTACAGCTCGAAGGACCAATCATGGTCTTCGGAGACCGAAGGACCACAGGGAATCGAAGTTTATTTACAAGAAAATAACGAATATCTGAAGGTTTACAGCATGGATAGGAAAGAAAACATCCAATTTTGAAAAAATATAGAAGTTGGGTTGGTTTTCAGTGCGTTTTTAACTTCAATTTAAATCAGTGTTTTATACGCGTGGCGCATGAAGTAAAATTTCGAGTTTAGAAAAGCCCCGTAAAAATTTGTCTCGGGTCGCTGCGCGACCCTCGACAAATTTTCTACGCGGGGCTTTTCTAAACTCGAAATTTTACTTCATGCTTAGTCTGGGAGTGGACCGTCAAGATTTTCTACATGTCGGGATTTTTGATATTTCTAGATTTATGTCGATTTATTCACAGTTTGTTATTGTATTAAATGCAACTTTAATATTAAATAAAAACGGTTTTTTTAGGAATAGAATATTCACCCATTAAGAGCCGAACAAATTATAAAGTTAACTCTAAAAGTTAATTTTAAGTAAAATTTTGCATCTTTTTCTATGATTTCAATGAATGATTTATTATATTACATACGTCGAATTTTTAAAAAAGTTAAATTTAAAATTCAAACGAGTGTTGTCCACTCCCAGACTAAGCATGAAGTAAAATTTCGAGTTTAGAAAAGCCCCGCGTAGAAAATTTGTCGAGGGTCGCGCAGCGACCCAAAACACATTGCCGCGGGGCTTTTCTAAACTCGAAATTTTACTTCATGCGCCACGCGTATGAAACACTGATTTAAAGTGAAGTTAAAAATGCACTGAAAACCAACCCAACTTCGATATTTTTTCAAAATTAGATGTTTTCTGTCCTATCCATGCTGTAAACCTTCAGATATTCGTTGATTTCTTGTAAAAAAACTTCGATTCCCTGTAGTCCTTCGTTCTGCGAAGACCATGGTTGGTCCTTTGAGCTGTAGCCTTTGTAAAACGGTAATAAACTTAGTAATCTAGAGTAATCCTTCAATTTGAAACTTCTAAGAACGAGTGTTGTCCACTCCCAGACTAAGCATGAAGTAAAATTTCGAGTTTAGAAAAGCCCCGCGTAGAAAATTTGTCGAGGGTCGCGCAGCGACCCGAGACAAATTTTCACGGGGCTTTTCTAAACTCGAAATTTTACTTCATGCGCCACGCGTATAAAACACTGATTTCAAGTGAAGTTAAAAATATATATATTAACGTTGGATATTTTTCATGGTTAAGTGACCAAATATGCATTCACAAATATTTGAATTATTCGAAAATTTTAATATTTATATTCAAATATGAATAATTTAGTGATTTAAATATTCATATTAGAATATTTAACTATTTGAATTAATCGAATTCGAATCCCAGCCTTAATAGCGATGATTCGAATTATTTAGGAGGATTTGAATCCATGTATCAGGATTCGAATTTTATAAGGATTCGATTCCTTTTATAAGGATTCGAATCCTTTTATAAGAATTCGAATCCTTTTATAAGGATTCGAATCATCTACGTTTGGATTCGAATACGAATCCTTTTAAAAAAATGTAACGAATCCGGATCACGAATCCGTTTTCACTAAAGTATTCGGATACCTCTTTTGAATCCTTTAAAAGGATTCGAATCCGGGAATCGAATCCTGAATGATTCGAATCCTGCCCAGCTCTGGTATGTACAACATATTAAGATTTTGCGCTGTCTCATGCTGATTTCCAAAATTTCAACACTCATATCGCACGTCAACATCCAACGTTAATTCAGCATCAGATACTATTCGCTAATAAGGATTAGCGATAGTATCTAAAGCTAATAAAATGTTATGCATTAGTGTCCAACGCTTCAACTCAGACGTACCATTGTAATTATATTCAAGTTGGACGCTAATAACCAACACTTAATCAGTGTCAGACACTAGATTTTAATCAAAGTACAAAAGATAAGCGCTAGTGCCCGCTGATGAAGCGTTGGACGCCAAAGTACCCTGTCAAGGTTACACTGGTCTTTACATTCACATTGTATGCCCATGTCCAACCATCACCAAAGAATATTTCAGCAAGGCAATTAGGTTACATGTTGCCTAATTTCTAAAATTACTTACCGAAAACTTGATTTCCTTCATCCAACAAATACACATCCGGTAAAAATTTGAGCGTCTTCTCGGATATATGCACCATCCCCGGTTTTCCCGTAGATTCCATTCGATTCGCCAACGTAACGTCATTACTCCATACATCGAATTTGAACCTCCTGGTCCCGACGATCCCGCACAAAACCGTCCCAGTGTGCACCCCCACCCGCATATTCACCCCCTCGTTATTCTCCCTGTCAAACTGCTTAATCGCATGAATCATACTCAATCCCATCTCCACGGAGCATCTAGCGTGATCTTGTCTGGGCTCCGGACAACCGGACACGCAATAATAACAATCGCCCAGCGTTGAGATTTTCTCGCAATTGTGAAACTTACAGAGCAAATCGAAGCGCTGGAACAGGTTGTTTAAAATTTCAACGAGTTCCTCGGCGGATTTAGTGCTGGACATTTTCGTGAAGCCCACGATGTCCGCGAAAAGGATGCTGACGTTCTCCACCCGGTTCATGTTGAACGGCCGGAAAAGCGATTGAATGTCGTTTGTTTCCGTGTTGGAGTTCCGGGGTTCCATTCCGTTCCGCGTGAAATTCTCGTCATCGTTTAGCAACCAGTGGGCCACGCTGGGGGGCATCAAAGAGTGTATCATGTTTTCTTTCAGCTTTTTTTCAGATTCCAACTGCCTCCGCACCAACAGACTCTGCCCGACTTTCATGAAAGTGTTCCTTAATCGAACGTTCGTCATTATTAAAATATGCAGCCCGATAAAATGTATGCATAAATGCGATAAAATCCTCACTGTGATCGTCACTGAATCGTAAGTCTGATCGTAGTACATCCAAGTGAGTACCTCGAAAACAATCGAATACAAAACCCCTATTATTATACACATGTATAACCGCAATGGAATCACCGTGTATATGAGTAACAAAATTTCCGTACATATCGAGAAGTGCCCGATCGGGCTGATGTCGGACGTTCCCTTTTGGAAGTACGGTTGGAATCTCATGGGGATCAGCACCACGAACGAAAGGCTCAGAATGCACAGGGCTAAGGCTACGTTTAAGGACACTGTCAGCGTGTGTTTGTTGTAAAAGTCGGTGTACGTGAGTATTATCACCGAGACGGCGAGGAATATCAGGATGGCCAGCACCGTACACAGGACGGGCCAGTGGTGCGTGTTTTCCGATAAGCCAGTTATTAGGAAGTATATCAGCCAGCAGGTGGATATCAGGAACACGTACCATAATGCGTATCTGATTTACAAACAAAAAAATATATATATTTCATAGGTTATAATTTAGATATTTGAGGTTATGAACTGATGAAAATAGATTGGTGGTTAGTCCATACATATTTGAACTTATGAGGTGTCAAAATATGTATATTTCAGGTTACGAACTGAACTGTCAAACCACTCCTTAGAGATGAGTGCAGTGTTGCCAGATTTTTTTCCAGATTTTCTTCGATGCAATTTCTTTATAATCATTCATAACTCTTCAACTCATAAAATTAAAAAAAGTTTACATTTTTTCTTAACCCTTTCAGCCCTGGAATTTTTCTGGTATCCAAAATAATTTTTTGTGCACTACATATTATTTATTACTATCTCAGACATACAGAGAGTTTTTCTTTTAAGTATACATATCTCAATATACTTTATACGCTGTAAATCCGCAGATATTTCTTTTTTTTTACAAATATTTCAAACTGAACTTTCAACCAAGAGTTTTCCACTCCCAGACTAAGCAAGAAGTAAAATTTCGAGTTTAGGAAAGCCTGAAAATTTGGTTTGGTTGCGTAGCGTAGCGGCTTTTTTCAGGCTCTTCTAAACTCGAAATTTTACTTCATACACGTTTTCAGCATACTGCTTTAGTAGAATATTTTGAACTTCACCTAAAATCAGTGTTTTATACGCGTGGCGCATTAAGTAAAATTTCGAGTTTAGAAAAGCCTGAAAATTTTCAGGCTTTTCTAAACTCGAAATTTTACATCATGCTTAATCTGGGAGTGGAAAACACTCGTTTAAGACTTCAAATTAAACTATTTTATAAAACCAATGTTATCGGAAAAATTACAGCTCATGCATAGATATATGTAAATTTAAAAGAGAATTCCTAGTATGTTTATATATCCCAAACAAGCAATTAGACAAAATAAGTGTTTTTAAAATTTATTAACATGAGATTAAACATAAGTAGTACATTTGGAACCCAGCTTTAAATCTGTGTTTGATTAATAATTTAATACATTTCATATCTTCTTATTTATTTAAGTGTGCAATAATATTGGAATGCGTGTTTTCCATACCTTGCTTAAGCATAAAGTCAATATTTCGATATTAGAAAAGCCTGAAAATTTGGATTGGTCACGCAACAAAGCAGAGGGACCAATCCAAATTTTTAGGCTTTTCTAAACTCATAATATTTACTTCATGCGCCAGGCATATGAAACACTGATTCAGTGTGAAGTTTTAATAGCTCATTATTCATCTTAGAATTAACACAAAATTTTTCACAATGTAAAAAAATTCTTCTTTTTATCATTGGGCGCATTCATCAGAAAAATATACTCTCAACATGTTTGGATTTTGTTTACGCTTTACGTTGGTGTCTAGTAAATGCTACTCTGGCCATACTATTTTGTACGCTTGCAAAAATGACGAACTTGTTTGCTCATGACAGTGCGTTCATCAGAAAATTCCCCAACTGTTGCCATTAAACTCCCAACAGAATGATTAATGGCTAAAATTCCTTACATTGAAGAAACTTCTTTAAATATGGCAACACTGGACGGATATAAAGTTAGCAATAGATTTCAGCAATAGATTTCAAATCTTTATATTATTGATATTTTTACGATTTAAGGAAGGGTGCTTAAATACTATTAAATAGTACTCCAAACATGCATCTCCAGTTTTCAACCCTTCATATATTTTATACCAACCCGTAAATGGATTTTTTTCAAAAAAAAAGATAACACAAATATGGACTTAGCATTGTCTAAACTATTCTTTAAATAAATAAAATTTGGACCACTACCCCTGCAACAAGGGTAGAAAAAATAAATAATATCTATAAATAATAAAAGATATAAATAATATAGATGTTTGAAATCTATTGCTAACTTCACACCTGTCCTTAGAGGCTACAAAAATTTGAGGTTATGAGTTACTACATTCTGCTTATATACATTTAACAACAGTACATTCGTTTTCACCTGAATTTTAATCGATTGTGCGAGTAAACGCTGCGCCGGTACTGGTCCTCCAGTATTTCCGAGTCGAAGGTGGGGTCCCACCAGGATCGAGTGGCGGCCCTCTCGAACGGTATAGGCAGGCACTGGCCCCAGCACCCCGACTCCTGGGACACCTGCGCCAGGTAGATCTGGACGTGGGGCGCCATCGACAGCTGGGCGTTCTCATCGTCGGTGGTCGGCGCGTCCGATGGCTGCTCGTTCAGGTTCTGCGACTCGGACTTGGTGAAGCTCACCGCCGACAGTCTCTTGCCGTTCTCCATTGACATCTCACGCCCTTGTTTAACATGGACATTTCACTAGCCGCACTAAAAATAATCAACAACTTTTAAGAGAATGTTACTTAGGTTAGATAATTTTTTTTAGGTTAGATGTCAATTACATAAGTTAGGTTAAAAGATACTTTAATAAGTTAGGTTATTGGCAATTACTTATTAGTCGGATTTAATGACAGTTACACAAATTAGTTTAAATAATCATTGGGCCTGTTCATTAAAATATTCAAAATTCAACATGTTTAGATTTGTTTGTGATGCATGTTGGTATCTGATGGACGGTACTCAGCCATTTTGAAAACATTAACCCGTCAACAAGAATCGCCAACACCAATTGGTCTATTTTGTATGATTGCAAAAATTCCAAACACTTTCACGACTAACAGCCCGGACGGTCACGGGGAATTTCCCATCAGTTGGCAGTAAACTTCCAACTGTTGTCTTTGATGAACGGGCCCATTACTAGGTTAGATGACAATCACACAAGTTAGGTTAGATGGCTGTTACTTTAGTTAAGTTAAATGACAATTACACAAGTTAGATTAGGTTACTGTTACCTAAGTTAGGTTAGATGGCATTTTTGATGCTCTAATTAAATCTAGTGGTTGTTTTTTTTGATTTTGAGTAAACTACAGTAAACTAATTAAACACCAACAGATTTTATTTATTCAAAAAGTAATCAAGACAGCCATAAATTGGCTTAATTAGTAGTGATGGTCAAGACTGAGTATCTCAAGTACGCAGTCACGGACTACTGCGAGGATCAGCCGTACAAGGTCCTGTTCCCAAGCAGGGACGACTGGGAGCGACACAAAATCACCCCAGAAAAGGCTGATTCCTACTGGTACACTGACGGCTCAAAACTGTCCACTGGAACAGGAGCCTCAGTCGTCGGACCAAGGACTGAACTTTACTACAGCCTTGGCATGATGCTACCATACTTCAGGCTGAAATATACGTCATTGAAATGTGCGCCCACGAAATCCTTTCAAAGGGTTGGGCGGGCAGGACAATAAAAATATGTTCGGACAGCCAGGCGGCCCTTAGGGCCCTGGCATCTTCTAGATGCTCCTCGCTGGCTGTACGGAACTGCAAGGAAGCCCTCTGCCCTCTCTGGCTAGGGAATTAGCCGATTCCCTAGCCAGAGAGGGGGCGCGTACAGCCTACATCGGACCAGAACCCGCTCTGGGGATACCCAGATCAACAGCTAGAGACCGTAACAACGGATGGATGAGACACGAGGCACAGGATTTCTGGCAAAACTGCCCTGGGATGAGACATTTCAGAGCGGTAACAAGTGGACCATCTGCGGCCAGGACGACCTCATGGTTGAAGTTGAGCAGATCAGATGTTCACACATTAACTGCTCTCTTCACTGGACACAGCCGTCTAAGGCATCACCTTAATAAACTAGGACTAAGCTACACCACTGAGTGCCGTCTATGCCTAGAGGATGATGAAACAGCAGAGCACGTCATATGTGCCTGTCCAGCTGGCGACCAGATCAGGACCACGGTGTTTGGCACACCGAAGCTAAACCTGAAGGACCTGGAGAAAACTTCACCTGACAAGATCCTTGACTTCATCAAGAAGATGGACTTGGAAGGTGAGCTGTAAGGTCGGATGTTCGACCTTAATTGTGAGCCACAATAGATCCTTGCGGTCGCAGTGGAGGGTAGCATAACTACCCACTCACTTTCAATAGAAATAGAATCTCAAGTATTGAGCAAGCACTGATCGAGCTGTTGAAGTATTGAGCAGCTGGATCAATTGACAGAATTGAGCTATCTTTGTTCACGATAATTTTATAATATGTGCATTATTTAATTTTGTGGGTAGCATAAATGGGGTGCATTAAACACGAGCGTGTTTAGTTAGTTTAGTTTTTAAACTACGCTAATTCGCATTTTAATACATACCTATTACACATTTAAATCATGATACCGCAATCTGTCATTATTTATCTGTCAAATTATTATAAAACAAAACAGAAAATAAAAAAATTAAAATTAAAAAAATGAATACAAAAATGTGTAGGTAATTCAAAAATAGCACCTACAGTGCATTTTAATAAATATATTATACAATAAATGTGTTATATATTGTTGTTGTCGTGAACAAAGTATAGTGTAAAACTCGCATATAATGGCTATTAATCACTCGAACGACTTGCTCCACTCGACTACGGCTCATTCCACAAACATCATTAATTCGTGATTAATAGCTATCATTATATGCTCGTTGTACAATATACTATTGTTTGTTTTATCTTGCACAAATATTTTGAACTTTACATTTAATGGGTGTTTTATACGGTGGATGAAATAAAATTTCGAGTTTAGTAAAGCCTGAAAACTTTACTTCATGCTTAATCTGGGAATGGAAATACTTGTTGATCGTGTCAAATTGAACACTTTTAAAAACACATCTAAGCAACTGGGACTAACAGAATCGAGAACCAACCTAACCTAAAAGCAGTTAAATATGACATAAATTAACTTCACAATCTAACTAGTGTCAGGTTATAAAATTTGATTCGACCGTAGCTAAATTAAGCCGGCTGTCAGTTACTCAAATTAGTTGGGGACAGATTATTTAACTTAACCACTCAATCAAATTGGTTGATGGTTACTTAAGTAACTGATATAAATACAAGACAACCTAAGAATTGCTGGCTACATTACATTAGTTGGTTAATACTTGGTTTTAGTTATGACTAGCAAGTAATCTATCCTAAATAGCTTAACCTAAATTATTTGTTACTAATCAGCAACTCTGGTTCTTAACTTGTCAGGTTAAATGAGTCCCAGTTACTTAGGTTTGTTTCAATTTGAAACATTCGACAGGTGTTTCCACTCCTTGGTTAAGCATGAAGTAAAATTTCGAGTTTAGAAAAGCCTGAAAATTTGGATTGGTCGCGTAGCGAAGCGAAGCGACCAATCCAAATTAGGCTTTTCTAAACTCGAAATTTTACTTCATGCGCCACGCGTATAAAACACTAAATTAATATGAATTTTAAAATATTCACACAAGATTGATCAAAGATCATCTGCTCAACCAACGCCGTAGCTAGAAAAAAAAATCAGGGGGTTTTACTGGTAAAAATATTGTTTTTGCTCTTTCAGGGCCGCTATTACATACAAACAATGAACATTATGAACATTACGGGGGGGTTTGAACCCCCATACCCCTCCCCCTGGCTACGACCTTGTGCTCAAATAACCTAATTATAATACATCATCTGATCTAGCATTAGTTTAAATAACTGGTTACTAATCTAAAATAAAATCTGATATTTTATCTTGGTAACTAGCCATTAACTTATGTAACGGTTAGATTAGGTCAGTTACCGCAAGTAACCAGCTTACTCATATAAGTGATTGAGCTGCTCGATCATTTGCAAGAATCGAGTAGTCGGTCCTTTTTGATCGACCTTACCCATCACCTTAATATATAAAATTACAAAAATATTCGTGTAAAATGCAAACAAGACGTCTTAATTGATAAGAAAACTTAAGAAAATAATTACCCATTGAAACAACTACTTCCCGTGGAAATTACCCATCACTAATAATTAGTATTTTTCTGAGTAGAAAATGTTATTCTTAGTGGATGCTCAAAGTTGAAATTTAATTTTCCTTTCAGGATTATTACTTCATTTCACTTTAACTTTTTTCGATTTTCCTAAATACTGAATAAAAAAATCCTATCAGAATCCAACTATAATAAGTCCTGATTTTTTTCCAAAAAATAACTGTTCAACAGCTAATTGAATAACAAACCACGGTCTTATCAAATAAAACTACTCACGCTGATAAATTCCGCTTAGTGATTACTCTAAAAGGAAACACACACTCCAACTGACACAACATACAAAACGAACTGTTATATCAAATTTTATCATCGCCCAAATTAATCAACATGGAAAAGTTACACAGAATTTCTATTTCCAATTAAAAATAATTAATATTAACAAAAAGCAAATTTAAATCGTGCTGTCAACAATAAAAACAGAAAACCTTGGTAAAGCTAGCCGATATTCAGTGGAGGTCCTAGCTAAATTTTTAGGTGGTGTGAGATCTCATAGTGGTGCCCCTCCCAATTAAAAAATTAGAGCTCTTTTTCGTTTTAGGCTGTTTTTGGGCTCTGCCCCATGATGGCCCCCGGTGCGGTTACACTGCTCGCACCCTTCTAGGGATGCCCCTGCCGATATTATGGCTATAAGTTAAAACCAAGTTTCAAAAGCTGAGCTAGATCATAGAAGAAAAAACATTTAAAAACTTTTATTTGCTGAAATTAAAAAAAAAATTGCATGTTCTTTCATTCATATTTTTGTTGTGTTAGTTAACCCCTTAAGGATGAATAATAATAGAGTTTTGATTAAAACACTTGGTTTGTTTCACTGATTTTTATTTTTACTCCAACTAGTTTCAACCGTAGGCCATTCTTAGGGATGATTTAATTTCAGATTTTTTAGTGAAAGAAAGGTCATAATTTTTTTTTACGTAATTATTTAGAATACCATGACCAACTATATACCTAGTATACTCTAAACCTATCAACTATCAATTTAAAAGTATTTCCATGGCTCCCTTGTCCATGAAAAAAAAATCCCGATTAAAATATGCAAACATTTGCCTGTAGCCTTTGCCCGTGCGCGTTTAGGGGTTAATAAAAAAATTGTTTGATGTTGTCGGAACTATAGCTAGTTATTAAAGTCTTAGTTATTTAAAAATAATGGCTTTCATTTGTTAATAAAAATGTAGTTTAATGAAAGAAAGAAGCTATTCCTTGTTAAAATATTTAACAATTTTATTAATCCCATTTCTGGGTTTAATGTGCAATTAGTGAAATTGTTTTTTCGATTTTAATTGTTTCATTTCCAGCAATTAAGCGAAATAAATAATTAAGAGAGAGAAATGGAGAGTGAGCATCGAGTGCACGTGTTTACATAACAAGACCGTAATGCCACTTTTACCAATTACATAATTTCTCGAATGAGCAGGCGCTTATCTTGTGTTTCATACGGAAAACACATTATCAAGGTGCTCGTCGTGTGCGAGCATAAACAAATAAGAGTATTTGTGGTCGGAATTAAACTGTTGAAATAAGAAATTTGGGAATTTCCAATAAAAAAATTGGATCAAAACTGCAGAATTTTAACTGAACATTTGTAAAAAATTATTCGTAGAGAAAATTATTTTAAATGTATAGGTTTGACTTAGAAATAATCAGTTTAATCAATGCAGCTAATGGCAGAAAGACCGCAAGTCGATAGCCCAGACAGACTAATCTATTTAATTAAAACATTTAACTTTGTTTTACCACTTTTATATAAGTGGTAAAACAAAGTTAAGTGTTTTAATTAAATTGTTATGAAGATGTACCACAAAAAGAACGCCAACCAAATTAAAGACTAACCTATTATTTTTAAAACTGTATATAAATTAAATATAAATGCATATATTGTAAAAGTAAGTAGTAAGGATATGTCTCTTTCTCTCTCAATGCAGCTAATAAAAATATTCTCCTTAGAAATCAAAATAAGAGAGTTTAAGACATTTTTATACCGTGCGATCATTTAGGCCCAGTTGCACCAGAAACGTTGAATTCGAGTTCAAGCTGAACTTAAGTTCAAGATGACAGTTCCTATTGTTCTAATGTCAATTTGAATCTGATTTCAGGGTTGAACCAGTTCAACGTGTTTGGTACAACTGGCCCTTAAATTATAAATTAGAGTAAACATTTTTTTTTGTGCGGTTGCCCAGAATGCTAATTGAATGAAGAAATAAATTTGGAGTTATGGTAAACTATGTGATAACTGTCATTGTCTATCTCATTTAAAATTCAAAGTTGACTTTAATTTATACCGTGCAACCATTTAAAATATAAATTAGAGTAGGCTTTCAATTTTAAATTTGATTGGCACTACTGACTGTTAACACATAGTTTACCATAACCTCAAATTTATTTAATCATTCAAATAGCATTCTTTGCATCTGCACAAACAAAAAATGAAACCTACTTTTAATTTATAATTGAAATGATCACACAGTGTTTTAAATAATCACACAGTGTTAGAATAAATTTCATTTAAACGTTCATAAAAGATTTATTTACAACACAAATCAACACTCTGCCCTCCTGCCAAACAATCCTTAATTCTCCTTAAGTACTTATTTGAGTACAAAGTACTGAGTACATTGAGTGACTAATGAATGTGATGTTAATAAATGAAAACAATAAAACAACCTTAACATTTCGTGGTTACTTAGATTAACCTTACTTATTTTAAAATTTCGAAATATCGGGTTAGGTTAGTTGTCAAGTTGTGATGTTAGATTAGGATTGATGGCAAACCATAAAGTTAGGTTAGAGTACACATTGTAAAATTAGGTTAGATGACAGGTTTTTACGTTAGGTTAGAGGACAAATTGCCAGATTCTATCTAATTTAATAGAGTTGAGTTAGGATTGCTGTCAAGTTGTAAAGCTAGGTTAGGTTAGATGACAAATCATATAACTAGGTTACTTACTTAGATTAACCTAACTTAATTTTACAATTTGGAAATGTAGGGTTAGGTTTTTAAGTTGTCAAGTTGTGATGTTAGATTAGGTAACATGGCAAATCATTAAGTTAGGTTAAAGTACACATTGTAAAATTAGGTTAGATGACAGGTTGTTTCATTAGGTTAGTGGACAAAATTTTTGATTCTATCTAATTTGACAAAGTTGAGTTAGGTTAGCTGTCAAATTGTCAAGCTAGGTTAGTTTATTGTATCTAACCTAAGTAGGTATATTCGAATCTTCCAATATGTGAGAGGGGGCCAAACTTTTGCACCATAAAACATTTTTAAATATAGTGGCAGTCACAGTAAGTTAATGTTTCGCTCACAGAGTGGCACCTAACCTAACTTGACAGAGCAAAAACTAACCTAACCCAACTTTTTTAGATCACTTTGTATCCGATGACAGGCAAAATACTGTCATCGTGTAGAAAGTGATATAAAAAAGTTGGGTTAGGTTAGATTTTGCTTTGACATTTTATGTCACTTTCCATATTTTACTCCACTTTTGACGTTCTTCGATACATCTACAACAACATATGAGATAAGTCGGATTTAGCCGATATTTGATCTATAATGGCAGTTGTTACAAGTCGGCCTTAGCCGGCATTTGGACTACAATCAAGGCCGTAGCTAGAAAACATTTTTTTGGGGGGGGGTTTTACTGGTAAAAATATTGTTTTTTCTCTTTCAGGGCCACTTTTACATACAAAAATTTGAAATTTTAAACATTTCAGGGGGGGGGTTGAAACCCCATATCCTCCCCCCTGGCTACGGCCTTGACTACAATGATACTTAACGTAGGTCGGCCCTAGCCCATATTTGAACGATATTTACAATTAATGTAAGTCAGCGTTTGACATTTAAATGTCATTTGAACTGTAGTGAAAGTTGACATGAGTTGGCGTCAGGCAACATTTAGTCCACCTAACCTAATTTCACAGAGTGATATCTAACCTAACTTGACAAAGCTAAATCTAGCCTAACCTAACACTTGAAGTTTCATCACTTTTAATGTACTTACGACATTTTAAGTCAAATTTCATAGATAAAGTGTGTAGAATTTGGTACAGATTTTATTTGTTTTGATAAAAATAACACCGCTGTCAAGATAAAGGTGTAATCGCTCATAGCTCATTTGTTTTGACAGAGTGAAACTTCAAAGATGAAATTCGTATGGATTTTAGTGTAGTTCTCATTTGTTTAGATGACTAATGTCAGAATTGAGAGAGTTGTTAAAACAAAGATTTCAAGTGCTAACTCATTTGTTTTGACAGTTATATTAAAATAAACTTAAGGGGGTGCATTTGAATGTACTCGAGGTCATTTTGCGGTCCAAAAACAAGTCCTTGGAAAATAAAGTATTCATGGACTAAGTACGGAGTACATGAAAAGTACTCAGAGTACAAATTTTTAGTACTCGCACTCGAGTATTGCCTAGCTCTGACTGCAGATACTTAATCGTGGTTAAGAAATTAACAAGTAATACTCTGATTAAGTCACAAGACAAGAATTTATCAAAAATGCAAATGTGAAAACAATTTGTGAATAAAATAGTTGTTTTTAAGAAGTACTAATCACTTATAAAAGTTAATCTGTTGCACTAGGGCATTCCATGGACTTTACGAAATAGATGTATTAACACGTTGATCGCTACTTTTATAACAATAAAAGTATTACCTGAGGCCACTGCTTAAGTTTTTGTTCCAATTATACAGAATAATAATAATGCTTTAAAAGTTGTTTCTGTATGCGGCACAAGGTACATGCTGCAGGGCCTAAACGCAAAATGAATGCAAATTTAACACGATCAACATGTTAAATAATAAAATGTAAAGAGAGTTTATTTAGCATAAAATAATTTATTAAAATTAAAATAATTGCCATTTATGAAATTCAAATAAACGATAGTCAATTAATTAATCAATTTAATTCAACTTGCATTTGTCAAAACTTTGAAAGTTTAAAATCCCCAATTGTCAATTCATATTAATTACAAGCTCCAATTATTAAAATCACCAACTGTCAATAGTCACATCTGTTAAAATTCCCAATTGTCATTACACATATTTATTAAAATTCCTAATTGCCATTATTCATATTTATTATAATTTCTAATTGCCAATGTGCATAATTATCATAATTCTTAATTTTCACAATTAATAATTATTATTACTCCTAATTATTATGCCAAAGTTCAAATTGTTGATCTAATATTTCATCATTCAAAGGTAAACGTAAACAACTTCACTAGAACATGATTTCTTAAAAAAAAACAATCTCAATTAATTCTTATAAACACTTACACCACAGCTGAATAACTTTAATCAGTGATTAGTACTTCTTAAAAACACAATTGTATTCACAAATTGTTTAAACATTTGCATTTCGATGAAAGAGACATGTATTTTAAACACGTCTTTTTTATCAAAATGCAAATGTGTAAACAATTTGTGAATAAATTTAAGATTGTTGTATTCTTATAATCCTAGCCAGGATTATGTACTTGCGGTGCAAGTAATTAATGCCCATAAAGATTTATTCATTATTGTACTTTGTTTGAACACATATGAGGGTTTGGTTTATTAATTTTTTTTTAGATTTCATTAAGCCGATTGTAGCATATTGCCTGGAGAGGTTTTACATTTTTTTTTTTTTGTAGGCAGAATAGATGGCTAATCTCTCTATTTTATGTTAATTGAGATAAATTTATTGATGTCTCTTTATTTTATTTTAATCACGTTTGTAAGTACAAAATGAACATTTGCATTTTCAGGATATCACTTCCGAGAAAAATTAATAAAAATTCAAGGATTATTCGAAACGACATGCAATAATTTCAGTACAGCTGAACATAATACACATTCACTGGAGTATTATGAAACAATTGTCACACCTAAAATCCACCTGATTTATGTAACAGGCACTTAAATCTTCGCGTAAGTTACACAAAAACTTGGGCACCCCCGAAAGCAATTAATGTAAATTAATTTTGTTCAAATCAACAAACGATTCATCCTCCCACGGTTTAAAACATAAAAGATTCACTTTCACATGCATGTGTGTAGTAAAAACAGTAAACAAATAGGGATTCAAACAAAACAGGAACAAAAAATGGTGTGCGAAACAAGTGCAAGTGTTTGGTTCGTCGTTACCGTTTTCTGGGCATAAGCCGTTGGCCGTTCGGCGTTTTTTCTCTTTGGAAACGAGCAGCATCATGTAATCCGAAATCGCAAGCAACGGTGAAGGCGAGGGAAAAGAACGGCGGTCGACAAACATGTTGTCGCTGCCGAAAAACGTTTCACTTTAAACACCACATTCCGCGCGACACTTGTCCCTTTTTGAAGAAGAAGCGCGGATTTTTTTATAAATAAACAAAACGGCGACGGTGATTTTTTTGTTTGTTGTTTTTGTTGCAAGAGTGACACTGACAACCGGAGACACTGCTGTTTTCTGATTGACAATTTTGACGGGTGGTTTTGCGTGAGTGTGTGTGTGACAAAAGGTGGGGGGATGTGGGTGAGCGGTGTTGCCGGCTTGTGCGAGAAAACAGGCGGGTTTCGTTTCCGCTTACTTTGAATGAAACGCGTGATTTTTTTTCGCGTTCTTTATCACCAATAAAAACAGTTATTTCCTTTTACAATGATAACAAAATAACGACTTTAATTAAGGTGTTGCGGCAAAACAAATTGAATTATGGGCGTAGCCAGGTTTTTAATCAGGATCAGGTTAAATATTTTAAGGCCCAGTTGCACCAAAAACGTCGAACCCGAGTTCAAGCTGAACTTGAGTTCAAGATGACAGTTCCTATTGTTCTAATCTCACTTTGAACTCAAGTTAAGAGTTGAACCAGTCTTTGGTGCGACTGGGCCTAAATATTTAGTTGTGAACATGTTTCTGAAGATTGGATTGCAATTTAAACTGGATTTGGGAAGATGCTCTTATTCCTGAATCAAACATCATGGATTCTTCTGACAATGAGCCAATAACACTAGTTTAGAGATAACATTAAACAAACAAAAATGTGATTTTCGAGTTAAGCGGGCCAAAATACATAAGAAAATTATAGTATACTACCTAATGTGCTAAGATTGCTAAGTATTTTTACAATTTAAAAGTAGCCTAAATGTTATATTTTTAACTATTTTATGACCAACTGTGCTTTTTCTGTAATAACTGAAAATTAAATCAATAGAGTATGTATATTATTTGGGGATTTATTTTAAGTATACATACAGGGTATCTACGCTAAACCGTTCGTTAAAAGTATATAGGGTTGCCGTTGCACTAAAAATTTGAAAAAAAATCCTTGTTATACGGTTGAATCAGTTCTCCTCATGTGAAATATTTTTAACTTTATATCACTTCCGGTTCCACCGGAAGTAGCACCAAATTTGTTATTTTAAATAGAACACCCTATATATTAATATTTTTTGGATTTCTCGTTAAATTGCAACATATTTTATTCGAACATATGTACACTTATCTCTTATAGTTTTCAAGAAAAAAAATTGTTTCTAAAATTTGGACCTCTAAAAGGCATCTTGAAATCAGTGTGTAACTTCTCTTAAGAATAAGATAAAAATATGATTTATATCTCTACTTGTACCTAGAAGATGCCTCTATGAGTAAATTATTGGAAACTGTCAATTTTGACAATAAGTGTTCTTAAAATGTCAATATCGAAATGCCTTCAATATCTCGTAATTCAATTTTTTTAAATAGAATGACCCATTTTTGTCACATTGTACGATTGGGGGGAAGATTTTTTACAAAAAAGTATTATGCAACTATACTCCTAAAGCAAGTAGTTTTCGAATTATTTCGAAAATTCGTTTTTCGTCGCATTTATGCAAGATATAATGCGCGCATAAGTCGCAATTGAATTTTAGTAGGCAAGTAGCATGCTTTTCTTTTGTCGCGATTGTATTGCAAAATGTGAAATAATAAAAAGAATTAGTACAAAGTTTTACAGAAATCAAGAAATGAATAATTATACAAATCAACAAATTATCAATGTATTTTTTGTATATATCGGACACTTTTTTCTCATTAATCACTTGGTAAAACATTTTAAAATATAATGGTTTGTAAATTTCATCATCATTTCTTGATAATGGCATTAAGCCGTAACTAGTAGAAAATAAAATACATATAAGTGAAACAAAACCAAGTGAATTTAATTTACAAACCATTATATTTTATTTTTTGTACATGGCAAATTTTGTTCAATTGGCAGTAATTGAACAAAATTTGATTCCAATCTTCTAAATCTTGTTTTATTTATCGGCGGAAAATGTGGATAAGTTTCATTAAATACTCTACATGTTCGAGTAACAATTCTATAGCAGTTGCCATATATAAAGACCAAATTGATAATTTGTTGATTTGTGTAATTAATTATTTTGCTGATTTCTGTAAAACTTTGTACTAATTCTTTTTAGGCTGTCTAAATGCTCTAGTTTAATATTTACATACATCGACTGCATTACAGACTAGAATCTACAACCTAGTCTCCAAATTAAAGTCTACAGGCAAGAGTCTACATAATTGAGTCTATAGATTGGAGTCAACAGACTAAAGTCTGGCTGTCTAAAGACTTCAGTTTAGAGTATAGATAAGTCCACTGCACTATAAACTAGAATCTACAACCAAGTCTACAGAGTAGAGTCTACAGACTAGAGTAAACAGACTAGAGTCTAGGTTGTCAAATGACTATAGTTTAGAGTCTACATAAGTCGACTGCACTACAGACTAGAATCTACAGCCTAGTCTACAGACTAGACTCTAGTTTCTAGACTAGAGTCCACAGACTAGTCTAGGCTGTCTAAAGACTCCAGTTTAGAATCTACATGAGTCGACTGCTTGATGTCCAAATTGCAGATTTTAAAGTCTGGGTTGACTGTTCAAAGTCTAGAGTATAGGGTATCTAGAATACGGAGCTTACAGATTAGAGTCTAGGTATCAGAGTCTAGAAATAAGTCTACATATTATAGTCTAGTCCATAGACTAGTCTACAGACTAAATAGAATAGAATACAGACTAGATAGAGTCCACAGATTAAAGTTTAAGGACCAAATAGAGTCTACAGACTAGAGTAGACTAGATAGTGTCTACAGACCGGATAGTCTACAGATTAGAGTCTAGGGACTAGATGTAGACCACAAACTAGTCTATAGACTAGACAGAGTCCACAGACTAGATAGAGTTTACAGTCTACAGACTAGATAAAGTCTACAGACTAGATAGAATCCACAAACTATAGTCTACAGACTGGATAGAGTCTACAGACTAGATAGAACCCACAAACTAGATTCTACAGACTAGATATAGTCCATATACTAGAGTTTACAGACTAAATTGAGTCCATGACTAATTTACAGACTAGATAGAGTCCACAGACTAGAGTTTACAGACTGGAATCAACAAACAGGCTAGATATAGTTCACAGACTGGTATACAGTCTAGATAGAGCCCACAGACTAGAGTCTAGAGTCTAGATAGAGTGCACAGTCTAGCGTTTACAGACTTGACAGAGCCCACAGAGTAGAGTCTCAAGATTAGATAGAGTCTACAGACTAGATAGTTCACAGACTAGAGTATACAGATTAGATACAGTATACAGACTAGGTAGAGTCCATTGACTAGAGTGTACAGACTAGAGAGAGTCCACAGATTAGAGTTTACAGATTAAAGTATACAAACTAGTTCACAGACTAGTCTAGACTGTCTAGAAACTTTAGTTTAGTCTATATAGAAAAGCCTTAAAATTTGGTTTGGTCGCTCCGCGAAGTAACATTTCGAGTTGAAAAAGGATAAAATTGTCTAAAATCTTAAAAATTGACAAAATATGAGTATTATAAACATTGTAATATACAGGGTTGGGCAACAGTATGGAAATACCAGATTTCTGGCTAAACTATACGTGCGATAAAAAAATACTCTTAATATAAATTTTTGTAGTCGTTTCAATCTATTTAAGGACGTAATATAATTTCTAACAACTATCTTATTTCTCGAGGTATGACGTCACCGGAGTTTTTTTAATGGAACACCCTGTATATTTTAATAATCACTTGGATATTTTAGATAAACACTTATTAAACAATTACAATGATGTCGGATTTGGTAGGTGTGCGACTTATCGTTTTTACATTATTAAATAAAGTAATAAAAGGAAAAGCTAGCTGTTTACTGTTGTTTGTCTTGTCTTACAAACAAATGTAAACCTAAAAGTAACATTCGCTGTTAGCATTGCACTAGGTTCCATCAAATAATTCGAGACAATCATGTATATATCGTATGTTCAATAAAAATACCTTTAAAGTGCCATGATATAATCTTTTTCTAAATTTAAGTTGGCTACACGCTTTAGGAATTGACATATAAAATGTCAGACATATCAATTATAGTGTATAATTTCAAAGTTGCCAATCTATAATATGTTTCATGGCATTCTAAAGATTCTATTTTATTATTGAACATATGGTATTTTTGTAATATTTTTTGTGTTATTAGCAAATGTGTTTTACACAGCTAGTATACAGAGAGTTTTATGTAACACTGAACATTTTCATAACGGGAATTTTTCTTTAAGGTATCCACCCACTGAGCAAACACATTTAAGTAATGTTTTATAAACATTTAAACAACATTTAATGTTGCTTCAATGTTGATATAACGACATTTGTTTATATTTTGCTCAGTGAGCATATGCATACTTTGCATATTTTTCGATGCTTGGTTTATTAAAACAATTTAATTTGAAGCCTTAAGCGAGTGTTTTCCACTCCCAGGCTAAGCATGAAGTAAAATTTCGAGTTTAGTAAAGCCTGAAAATTTGGTTTGGTCGCGTAGCGCGAAGCGCGGAGCGGCCAAACCAAATTTTCAGGCTTTTCTAAACTCGAAATTTTACTTCATGCGCCACCGGTACAAAACACTGACATATTACGAAGTTTGAAACACACCGCTAAACTTTACATTGAATCAGTGTTTTGTACCGGTGGCGCATGAAGTAAAATTTCGAGTTTAGAAAAGCCTGAAAATTTGGTTTGGCCGCTCCGCGCTTCGCGCTACGCGACCAAACCAAATTTTCAGGCTTTTCTAAACTCGAAATTTTACTTCATGCTTAGCCTGGGAGTGGAAAACACTCGCTTAAAGCTTCAAATTGGATTTTTTTAATAAACTGAGCATCGGAATATGTGCAACGTATGCATATGGGTATATACAGAGAGTTTTATGTAACACCGAACATTTTAATAACGAGAAACGGCCCAGCTACCCCCAAGAGTGCATATACTCTTTTCAAGCTTCAAATTTAACACTTTTGGAAAAACTACGAACACCTTTATAAAAACAACGAAATTCCGAACATTTTAAAATACAATTAATTTAGAGATGTCTCTACACAATTTAACTAAATTAAGACATGGAAATCTTTAATATGATAATTAATAATAGTAAAATTCACGAGTGAATTGATTATAGATTTAAAGTCTATGATACAATTTTTTTTCTAGGTATTTTCATATTAACATTATTTCTTCTGCTTTTGTGTGCTCAATTGCAACTTATTCTAAACTCTCTTAACTAAGAAATTTATATTATCATAGTTATTTTAATTAAACTTAAATGCCACAGGACACCTCTCGTGAAGTGGACTATAAATAAAAGACATTTATTGTCCAGTTCACAAGAGGTGTCTTGTGACATTTAAGTTCAATTAAAATACCCACTGAGCAAAAAACAAACAAATAACGTTATATCAACATTGTAGCAACATTAAACGTTGTTTTAATGTTGTTGAAACATTTCTTAAATGGGTTTGCTCAGTGGGTAACTAGTGTTACGTATATTTTCATTTCTTTTAATAAATTTTGAATCTTGTGAAGTGTTTAAGAAAATGTCTCGTGTGGGTTGTACGAACATTAACAAAGTGCAAATATTTATACCGTATAGACAAACCTTCCATCATATCATTAATAAAGTAGAAAATAACGAGCGCACTTTTTCATTAAAAAAAGCGAAAAGATACTCGACTTTTATCTCTCGGATATATACATGTATATGTACACCCGCGACTAAATGATATTAATGTAAATATTTGCCAACGAACTCGAAATAGAAGCACATTTTCATTATATCATCACACACATACGCGCATTCATGCAAACACATTCCAAACACACGAAAACAATTTACGAATAAATCATATTAACGCACGCACCTTGGATATATTTTTCTTTCGGTGTAAAAAAGTTTACATTTTCGCAAAAAAAAGCTGAAATAGAATTTTTTGATGCTTTTATAATGTAGAAAATATTATTGAGACACTGTGTGATAAACAAATGAAGTTAATTTCAAGAAAAAAAAATCGCGTAATTTTTCCTAGCGCTAAATTAATATTAAACTTTGTATTTATGCTTTTGTAATGTACCAAATATTATTGATTGCACAGCGTAATAAAGAAACCAAGTTGGTTAAAAAGTACCCTGCGATGATTTAAAACATGATTTAGAGTAGGCTTTAAATTTTAAATTAGATTGCCACTACTGACTGTTAACACATAGTTTACCATAACCTCAAATTTATTCTATAATTAAATTAGCATTCTGGGCAACCGCACAAAAAAATGCCGCCTACTCTAAATCATAATTTAAACGATCGCACGGTAGTATCTTTTTTTTATATTATTGAGGAGGAAAATGCATTTACGCACTCTTGTGTGTGGGACTTCTCCTCTTATCTAAAGGGGTCCTACCCACTAAAAAACTCCCCATCGCCCAAGGGCATTCCCTCAGTAAGGGGGACGCACTGCTCTCAGATCTTTCGCAGTGCTATTCTTAGGCGTTTGTAGCTCGCTCCTCGCCGTACTTTCGGGACATTGTGCGGTTCGCGAATGAACACATCGCGTCCCATGCCTCCTCACTCTCCACCATTTTTTCTACCAAAGTCCTGATCTCCAATTTGCCAATTGTCCCCTCCATTGTTAGCCTCTCCGGCTGCCATTCCGGGCACGACAGTAACGTGTGCTCGGCCGTATCGTCGTGGTACCCACAATACCTACATGCGCTGGTCTTTACCTTACCGATCCTGTAGAGGTACGATCCGAACCTGCCATGCCCAGTCATTAGCTGGGTTAGCTGGTGCGTAACCTTCCCATGCCTCCTCTCCACCCAGGCAACGGTCTTTGCCCCCGCAACTTTGGGATAAGGGACTTGGTCCATCCCTCGCCCTTCGACCACCTCTCCTGCCACTCGATCATCGCTCTTGTGTGGGCTGCGTCCCTGGCCTTCACACGGTCCCCCGTCTCCCTGCCCGCCCGGTATGCTTTGGCACATTCTTCGGCAAGGTTGAGGAGAGTACCTCCGCTGACTCGGTTGAAACCGTCCTGTATGCCCGTATTATGCGTAGGGCTCCGGTTCTGAGTGCTACTCTTACCTTATTTCGATTTCTTGCAGCTCCCAGCAGCGTATGCCAGCTTTGCCTTAGCCACTGTTACCAATAACCTCCTCCTACCCTCGCTGGGTCCTCCTACATTCGGCATGATGCGGCCACAGCAGTGGCGGTCCTTTGTGCTGCCTCCGCCGCCTCTATGCAGTGCCTACTCATGAGCGGGTTTGCCTCCAGCCACACCCCTAGGTATTTGATAGCTTTACTGATGCCTATCTTCCTGTCGCCCACTACCAGCGTGTCTTCCGGGCTCCTCCCCGCTCTCCGCCTAGATAGCCACACCGCCATTGTTTTGTGTACAGCCATTTCCAGCCCATTCTTCTCCATCCTGCTGAGGATAATAGTTGAAGCCTCCCTGACGACTCTGCGGACCCCCTCTATCTCTCTATGACTGGCCACTATCGCCAAATCGTCCGCGAAGGCAACGGTCTTTGCCCCGCACGGCAGGTCCAGACTCAACACTCATACGTCATAAACTAGGTGTCAGAGTGTTGGGCCTAGTACCGATCCTTGGGGTACGTCCTGATCCACCTCCCTGGTCTTCTCTGTTTCTCCCGCCCTGTATATAATTTTCCTGTCCTCCAGACAAGCGTTTACCATTGCAGCTATTCCCCTAGACGATCTCCTCGCCGCCTCCCTTTTAACGACTTGCCATGGCAATGTGTTAAAGGCGTTCTTTATGTCCAGGCATACCATAACCGCGTGCTCCCTCTTTCTGACCGGGCCCTCGTTCGTACCTCGCGGGATCTCCTGGACCGCTGTTATAGCATCCAGGGTTGATTTCCCCCTCCTGAACCCATACTGATTGGGGTGAAAACCACCCTCTGCCTCTATTTCCGCCGTGAGTCTGGCCACCAGCGCTTTCTCCAGCACCTTGGCCATTCCATCGAGTAAGCATATCGGCCTATAACCCCCTGGGTCATCAGGTGCATTATTGCTCTTCGGGATGAGCGCCAGTCGCGCAGTCTTCCAAATCACATTAAATGCTCCTTTCTGTAGGCACTTATTATAAACTCCCACGAACTGTTCAGGGTTGGAATCAACCGCTTCTTTGATTGCCTCATTTGGCAATCCATCAGGGCCTGGTGCCTTCTTGTTGGAGAGGCTTCTAGCCGCGCCTATTATCTCCTCCACAGTGAAGGGTTCCGCCATGTTCTCCACCCGAGCTCCCCTATTAGCATTTCCCCTAAGCGGAAAGAGGGCATCCACCACTGCCCTGGTACCCCCGGGTACCACTGCTTCCGGGTCAGGCGTCCTCTTTCGTAGTTTGCTCATGACCAACCTGTATGGCTTTCCCCACGGATCGGCGTCCACTTCCTCGCACAACATGGTAGTATCTAAAAGTTAAAAACTCGACAGATTGTTTCCTTTACTTCATCCTTATTTAATATTGTTTTATTTGCAAACATAGGTATACTTTGAGAAAAATATGCACTTTTTGCTTGTCTCAATAAAATGTTTCCTACTTTTACCGTTATTTCGTAAAAAAATTAAACATTTCCACTGAGCAAAAAACAAACAAATAACATTACATCAACATTGTAGCAGCATTAAACATTGTTTTAATGTTGATGAAACATTAATTAAATGTGTTTACTTAGTGGGTTGGTAAACTAGCATATTCACGTCTTAAATTTGATTGTATTCTGGAATATCTATAAAACATATTTTTTCATTTAATTATTTACCAAAATAAACTCACTATCCACTGAAAAAACACATTTAAATAATGTTTCATCAACATTAAAATAACTTTAAACGTTGCTACAATGTTGTTTGTTTTTTGCTCAGTGGGTAGGATTTAGCACGATATTCAATTTTACGTGCAACATTCTGGTGAGTTTATTATAGTAAATAAATAAATGAAAAAAATCACAAATCGTCGCAAAGGAATAAATTAAGACGCGAATACGCTAGTTTACCAATGTTTAATATTTTTAATGTTTTATTCAAATTTAAGTATTCGAGTATTAGTTCAAAAACAAATCCAAATATTCGAATATTTAAATATTCAAATTATGTAAATTTTGTAAAATTTGGAAGATTCAAGCATTTGGTATTGGAAGCATTGGAAGAAAACTATGATAAAGAACAATAAAAAATTGTTCACATCTTACAAAGATGACGTCGGCGTTAGCCGACTATAATGACGGTTGACATAAGTTGGCGCAAGCCGACATTAGGACTATAATAACAGTTGACATCCGTCGGCGGTAGCCGACATTTGGACTATAATAAGAGTTGACATAAGTCGGCGTAAGCCGACATTGAACCAATCGTGCCAATTTGACATGAGTTTGAATTGAACTTTAATGAGATCGCCATATTGTTGTTTATCTTTGTGACAGTTACGATACATATTTTTACAATTGTGATGTATTTTAAACTAATGAGTGTCTTCCACTCCCAGATTAAGCATGAAGTAAAATTTCGAGTTTAGAAAAGCCCCGCGTAGAAAATTTGTCAAGAGTCGCGCAGCGACCCGAGACAAATTTTCACGGGGCTTTTCTAAACTCGAAATTTTACTTCATGCGCCACGCGTATAAACCACCGATTTACAGTAAAGTTAAAAATATATAATGCTTAGGTGTGATGGTGTGATGGATTGACAGTTATTAATTAATTTTGACTGCTAACAATGATTGACTGCTGTCAACATTTTATTGATTAATAGATATAGCGTCATTGTTTCCAAGGCACTCTTTGAAAAAAAGAAAATATTTCCTGTATCTAAATGTCTTGTATTCTTCTGTGAATTTAACTCTGTCAATTTTTCAATTAATAACGATTGATAATTTGAGTCATTCATAATAACAGTTGGCATAAGTCGGCGTAAGCCGACATTTAACCAATCGTGCCAATTTGACATGAGTTTGAATTGAACTTTAATGAGATCGCTATATTATTGTTTATCTTTGTGACAGTTACGATACATATTTTTACAATTGTGATGTATTTTAAACTAACGAGTGTCTTCCACTCCCAGACTAAGCATGAAGTAAAATTTCGAGTTTAGAAAAGCCCCGCGTAGAAAATTTGTCGAGGGTCGCGCAGCGACCCGAGGCAAATTTTCACGGGGCTTTTCTAAACTCGAAATTTTACTTCATGCGCCACGCATATAAACCACCGAGTTACAGTAAAGTTTAAAATATATAATGCTTAGATGTGATGGTGTAATGGATTGACAGTTATTAATTAATTTTGACTGCTAACAATGATTGACTGCCTTCAACATTTTATTGATTAATAGATATAGCGTATAGGGCAGCTTGGTGGTGTATAGTCATTTATTAATTATTTGAATTTTACATTACATAAATAAATATAGTATATATAAAATTCGATTTGCCATTTTTGGCTTACACAATCTATAAATATAATAAAATCTCTATGTACAATTTTTATAACTATGTGTATATACATAACATTAGTAAAAGGTTAACACATATACAATTAAAATAAACTATTACATAATATAATCAAATCAATTGGGGTAAATAAAATATATTTATATATTTAAAATTTGCAAAATTAAATGTTTTAATATGTACATAACATTTCTTTTTTTTTTGATTCTTGGTAACTTTATTTATCTAAATCACAGTTTATTTTCAGGTAATTTAATGTAATGTAATATTGCCTCGGGAAGGTTAGCTGTTTGAAGGTAATCGGGAATGTTTTAGGATTAGTTGGGATGTGGAAGTGATAACACTGTAAGCGGATTTTTCAAGCAAACTCCTAATTTTGTATTTCGTTGCTCCCAGTTCAGTCAATATTCCTTTGAATTTCTTATATTCCTCTGTGTCCAGTAATTCCCCAAACGTACCTATTATAAATATTCCCAATTCTGCTTCGCATCTGAGCTTATTTCTTAGCTCGTCCAACAAGTTCAGATCTCGATGCATGGTCTCGGCGTTTTGGTGAGATATTTCTACACATGAGTTCTTGCTGTATTTGACTCTCTTGATCTTTTCCTGTGTGGTATAATTCTGCAAGTGTGGGACTGAAACTTCTAATAGGAACGTTTTGGGCTTGTGGCCTATTCTTTGTACCATAATATCTGGTTTATTGTGGACTAGTTTCTTCTCAGTTAATATACTTTGGCCAGCTCTAATCTTGTAAGTTGTCTCGCCTGAATTATATTCGACATTACAAGTCGCTTTCCCAAATTGTAGGTTTTTCGCCGCGTGATCCGGTGCTCCTGTGACTTCAAAGATCGTTTTTAGAAGCCAGTAAACTACCTGGTCGTGTCTAGTGTTCAGGTTCTTCTTCTTGCATCCCGAAGTCACGTGGTAGGCTGTTTCTCTTTCGTTGCAACCCAGGCGGCATCTGTCATTAGTAGAGGCAGGGTGTGCGTTGAGGATGAATAACTGTTCCTCGGCTGCTGCATTAATCAAAGATGGCTTTGAGGAATCTGTTTTGTTATAGGTTGCAGCTGGGAAGCTGATTGTCTCAGATTTATCCATCACTAGCTTTGGGTAATGCATCGCCTTTGTCCAGTCACCCATCCTCACCCGCATTTCCTCCTTTTTGTAAGATTTGTTTAATTCTCTCGAGTATCTCTTAAATTCAAGTGGTGCGTTTGTGGTGCCGGGGTCTGTTAATTTGTATTTGCTGATGACAAATTGGAAGTCGCCAATAGGGGTCCGGTGGCCTGCTGCGTGCAGTTTTTTGTATTTATTCAGGGCCTCTTTCATTTCAGGATGCGTTGTCAGATAAGTATACTTCCTCAAGTACTGGATTTCAGTTTCGGCTTCAATAATTCTGAATCCCAATCCTCCGACTGTATGAGATGTTCTCACCAGTCATAATCTGACGAATTTTCCCATCCATTTTCCTGCATTTTAGCAGTGTACCTCTGACTGATTCATTTGGATGGGTGTTGCCCATTACGTACACTGCTGCTGGTATGATCGTCATTTTGAAAATCCGTCTTTTCTGGTAAGTGGTTAACCTGGATCCCAAGATGGTCTTCACCTTTCCCATTATCTTCTCTTCCAATTTGTCAGCGTTCTCTTGGGTATCTAACTCTAGCTGTTCCAGCCCCCGGTATTTATACCCACGTCTAATAGATGGTAGAAACGATTGGTCTTCTTCGCTGACGTTTTTGGTGTAGTGGCCGCATTTCTGCTCATTTAGCTCAAGACCTATTTCCTTGCCTTGCATTTTGATTTTGTTGGCTATTTTTGCGATCGTTTCTGCATTTGGCGCATGGCACTTAATGTCATCCATGAACGCTAGTAGGTGGTGTTGTCCTTTTGAGCTTCTCGATATATCTGGGTCGGTGTTCGTGTCGTGCAGTACACCAGCTGTCATTAAGACAAAGAGAAGTGGGCTCAGGGAGTCTCCCTGATATACTTCCCTTTTGACTGGTATGCTCCTTCCGGGTTTATCTTTCCTAATCAGTGTGATATTCCACAGGCTTATGGCCTGGTTGATTAGGGACATTTTCTGCGGTATTGGTAAGGAATGTACGAGCTGTTTCAGTTTGTAGTGGTTAGAGTGTTGTACTGCCACGCCACGGACCGGGGTTCAAATACCGGCCTAACAAGTTGTCTGCATTTATATAGATTAGGATAAAAATGCCAAACACTCCGTCTTCTCGGATATGACGTTAAATGTATGTAGGACCCGTGTACTGCCTGGATGCGTGCACGTTAAAGATCCCTACCGGTGGATTGGAACTCCCACCGGGTTCGGCAAAATTCCCGGATAGCTGTAGACCTAATCTCCGTCGTCGTAGCAGCGGGAGGAAAGCACAATGGGCCTAATGAGGCCTAAGTGCAGTGCAGAAATGCGCACTCCCCAAAGAACCAGATATAGCGTCATTGTTTCCAAGGCACTCTTTGTAAAAAAGAAAATATTTCCTGTATCTAAATGTCTTGTATTCTTCTGTGAATTTAACTCTGTCAATTTTTCAATGAATAACGATTGATAATTTGAGTCATTCATAATAACAGTTGACATAAGTCGGCGTAAGCCGACATTTAACCAATCGTGCCAACTTGACACGAGTTTGAATTGAACTGTAATGAGATCGCCATATAGACTAAGTAAACAGCTGTTCGCGCCGTGGCACCCGCCACCTAGCGGATTTCTGTATAAGCAGCATCGGTGTCGGTTGCGTATGAGTTGCATGGTGTCAGTTGTTTTTTTTATTGTGTAACGTCATAATTTAATGCTGTTCGTGGTATTTGTTCGTACAAAACCGATGTAAATATGCATGTCATAATAAGTTGCGGCTTTGAAACGGTTGACACAACCATTTTCCGACGGAAAATGTTTTGTATTTAGGGTATTAAATGATGCAATAGAATTTCATTTCAAGTAGTTGAATTTGTTTAATTTGAAATATTCGCTATGTAATCCCTCTATACAATTGTATTAAATTATAATAATTTTTAAAAATTACTGCAAACTTCAATCAAACATGGCACAAGTATATACTTCTTTTATTTATCTCAGTGAAGCAATGAGTTTCGAGCATCTTCATATTTGTATTAATGACCCTAACCTTCCTTTCAACACTGACATTTCAATCGTTTGCAGAACTTCGCTTACAATCATTTTTAAGAATGGCGAACTTGTTGTAAAGTAACAATTACAATGTCAACGGATATGTGCTGAAATATTAACTTTGACTAATAACAATATACTTACTCGACACGTCGTACAGCGACAATCCACCTCGCTTTCCGCTCCGTTTCCCATGGTTTGTATGGGAACGAATAAAAAGAGACGGAGCCATCACTTTTATATTTACTGGTGCATCCGACGACACAACAACTTTGATTGCATTTAACTCGCTTCGGCTCAGAACTCATACTTCTGCTCAGACCTCCCGTATGACGAAATGACAACCGGCACCGATGCTGCTTAGGCTTAAAACCGCGTGGCGGCGCTGCAATCGCCGCTTACTTAGCCTATTGTTGTTTATCTTTGTGACAGTTACGATACATATTTTAACAGTTGTGATGTATTTTAAACTAACGAGTGTCTTCCACTCCCAGACTAAGCATGAAGTAAAATTTCGAGTTTAGAAAAGCCCCGCGTAGAAAATTTGTCGAGGGTCGCGCAGCGACCTGAGACAAATTTTCACGGGGCTTTTCTAAACTCGAAATTTTACTACATGCAACACGCGTATAAACCACTGATTTACAGTAAAGTTAAAAATATAAAATGCTTAAATATGACAATGTGATGGATTGACAGTTATTAATTAATTTTGACTGCTAACAATGATTGACTGCTGTCAAGATTTTATTGATTAATAGATATAACGTCATTGTTTGCAAGGCACTTTTTGTAAAATTGAAAATATTTCTTGTATCTAAATTTCTTGTATTCTTCTGTGAATTTAACTCTGTTAATTTTTCGATGAATAACGATTGATAATTTAAGTCATTCACGCTTAAGTCAATAAAATGTGACTAAGATCGAAAACTATTCGGTCTAAATTAGGATGAATATATTTTGTCTAGCAATAATTGCCTTATATAAGAGCAAATAAAAACAAAAATCTCTTATCTCGAATGGTCATTATACCACGATTAGAACTGACACTTTATTTAATCCGAAATGCAAATAGAAGAGGATTTAAACAAACGGTCTATTTTTAATTTCCAACAAAGGAAAAACGTTTCTTCCACTGCTATTAAAATATGATTACCTAAATTGCATGTGAAATATACACGTATTTTAGAATACATTTATTTAAATTGATAAACTATATTATTTTATATTGTGTATTAGAATTTTAAGGTATGTATAATTTATTAGAGTTTATTGGGCTGCTATCTCTTTGTACAGGGTGGCCCAAATTGGATTTTACTATAGGGAATCATGGTTATTAGAAGAGATAGAAAAAAATCGATGGCGCATCCACGAGCTCTTTTTTCGAGGAAAATCAATGTCGAAAACAGAAATTAGCATTGAGTTTGTCTCGAAAAAAGAGCTAGAGGATGCGCCATCGATTTTTTTCTATCTCTTCTAATAACCGAGATTCCCTATAGTAACATCCAATTTGGGCCACCCTGCACAAAGAGATAGCAGCCCAATAAACTCTAATAAATTATATACATAATATCTTGATTTATCAAAAGGCAATTTGCCATACATCTCGATGCAATGAATGCTTAAAATCATACAGTATATACATAGGAATATGTATACTTGAAAGACAAATTCCCTGTACATCAAAGCATATATAAATAGCCAGCGTAATATATATTTATATATGTGAGTATAAGACGTCTACATAATATATGGATATATAATAAAGTATCATCATACTTTATTATATTAGATTACAGTCTATTGGATATAAATATATATACACAAATTAGTCACTCTCGCCTATAATTTTCATTAGAGGCGCTTTTGTGCTTTTATGAATGGGCAAACAAAAAGCTCAACACTCAAGTGCTTATTGTTTGCTTAATTAATTTACATACACACGCGCCGCACTTCAGAAAAATAATTATTATAATATAAAATCCACCATCTAGGGAGGAAAAATAATAATTGCAGCGTATTTTTGTTATTAAAATAATAAAAAAAGTTCCCAATAGTTTAATTTGAGGATTTCGTGGCAGTTATATCTACATAAAATTAATAAACTAACCTCGCAATCGTTTATATCGTCGGTTTAAAAGCAAAACTCATTAAGAGCGATTGACATTTGCTCCACTGAGCAAAAAACAAACAAATAACGTTATATAAACATTGTAGCAACATTAGACGATGTTTTAACGTTGATGAAACATTACTTTAATGTGTTTGCTCTGTGGGTTAACGAATATTACCTTTAAAATAGACCAGAATAATTATTTTTAATATCGTTAATTGATACAGTTACATTTTCGGTTTATTCAATTTTCTCCTGGTTGATTAAAGTGAACCGATATAAAAATTCATTTAACGTTAATCCAGTGTAAATCCAGAAATAATCCAGCGCGGATTAATATCTGGCAAGCTGATGCAATATTGATATCAAATAATGTGATCCCTCATTTCGGTTTATCAACACCGCATAGACAAAATACGTTATCTCGTATCGACTTACATCATCCGTTTATTTAAATTAATTAGGAAAGTTGCGAATTTTATTGGGATTGTAAAAATGGTGTGTCAATAAAAACAACAACTGATCTTTACATTTAGATAATTAGTTGTTTCCGCGAAAATAGACATTTGTGAGAGTTAAAGAGTTTAATATACGATCAAATGTTTGCTATTACAATATCAATAATTTGTGTTAATTAAAATTAATTTATTTGGTTCAAAGATAAATATACCATATATTTCTTTCACTAAAAAAGACTGTTATTCCTTACTTCACTTTTTATTTGTATCGTTAGATGTACATTTCAAGACACAAAGTGCTCATTATCAATAACAAACTAGTTTGGTATTGAGAATGAGCACTTTGTGTCTCGAAATGTAAAGGGTGATCAACAATGATTGTAGACAAGTTAAATTTCCCGCCAAAAAATCTGGGGAATTTGATCGCTCCAAGTTCATGCCAAGGAAAAATTAATAAACAGTAGAGATGGGTAACTCCTGAGCGAATCGACTCAAAGAGTCAGTTCAATGAAGTGAGCTAGTGAGCCAAGTGACTCAGTTTAAAATGTTCAGCTCGTTTTGAGCCATGACTCATTTGATTCGCCCGCTCTTCTATAGTTACACGACTCACCTTGAATGCTGATTCGCACTGTATTAACGGTTCTTGATTTTCACGCGGCTCGTCGATTGGCAGGCTGTCTGGGCTCGGCCTTGCTGAGCATGTCTGCGGCATTTTAGTGAATCATCTTTAATTTTTTTCAATTATGTGTGTTATTATGTTTCGTTATGTAAGTAATTCAAACATTTCTTTAATTAAAATGAAAAATATGAGAAATATTAGAGAAAATGAAAATAATGTTTATAGTTGATTAATTAACTTAGTAAGATTAGAAATATAAATAAAATTAATTTGTAAGCAATTTTAATTTGGCTTAGGACACGACCGCACTACTTAATTGATTTCTAAAAACAACATTTTTCACAGCATTTCCTAAACCTATGTTATTCGTTTATTTTAACAAACACCCATGTTTACTGTATAGTAATCATTAAAAGTCTAATTTTTCTTTCGTCACCTATTTGTAACCAAAATTGTAAATTTAATAAGAATTGTTTGTTATTGTAGTAAGAAAATAGGTATCGTTATATTCCTATCTTATTTTATTGCAGCATCATCGATTCGAATTTCGATGCTTAAACCCATTGAGCTAGCAGCGATTCGACTCTAAAAGAGTCATGACGGTTCTTGAATTCGATTGAGCGGCTGAACCGATTGAGCTAGCGGCGATTCGACTCTAAAAGAGTCATGACGATTCTTGAATCCGATTGAGCGGCTGAACCGATTGAGCTAGCTAGTTCCACGTTGCTTCGCGATGATTCATATCGTCGCGATCCAGGTCGGAGATTTGGAGTTGGATCGCTGTTTTCGTGCTGAATGTATGTGTGTTTTTATAAGCGCGCACATGTATTAAATATATTTAATTTCACTTAAAGTGTAACCGCACGAAATTGATATGCGATTGTTATAATTTTGATTACATATTTATACTCATACGTATTTATATAAATTATGATTAAATTATTGCAATCATTGTATAACCGACATTATTAATCACCGTATTGATCAATTTAATGAGTTGGCGAATAAGATGAATCTCTAAGAGTCAGAACTCTCGGCGGCACGCTCGCTCGTAACTGAGTCATGTAATTCTTTTGAGCTGGCTCAGTGAATCGACTCTTTGAAGTGAATTAGATCTTTTGAACCAGCTCACTGAAAAGAGCCATTTCACCCATCTCTAATAAACAGTAACTCGATTTGACATTAGCAGCGTTGTGCGTCGTATTTTGCCATTGTGTTAATTCATTCTTCGAATTAAGTTATTTTCCATTCTGTTTCATAGACATCAGTTCTTATCAGGACTACTTTGTATGTCTTTGTTTTGTGGTAAGTGATTTGCTGTTTTTAAGGTTAGAAAATTAGAAAATTTAAGTTTAATCCTAAATTTACAGATTTTAAGAGAATTCGCTTGTGTTTACCGTGATGTTTGCACCACAGCATGATGCTTTCATCCTGAAGGCTCATTATCGAAGTGGAACTATGAATGAAGATAGCACATGGACTTACTCATTACAATCGTGTCTGAATCAATTTATTCAAGCCTTCCCCGATTTCCACATTCCTTACAAAACATTTTCCTCGCATAAAACCTGCATTGTTGACCGTTTTGAGGGAAAGAATTGTATCTGTAAGGGCAAGTCAGCTGGAAGACTGCCTATCTTAACAGAAGAGGTTGTTGGCGACATTCAACAACGACTTGAACAAAGCCCAACAAAATCTTTAAGAAAACTTTCAGCTCAAATGTTTAATGTTTAATCCTTTTACAGGAGTATCGTATGGGAGTTGCATAAAAGCCGCAAAAAAAATTCTGCATTTGCACCCGTATAAGGTATCGGTAGTTCAACAACTTCAGCCACTTGATTTCCAAAAAAGAATTGATTATTGCAATTGGTTTAATCAGAATTTAAATGATAATGGTATATTGGACAAGACCTTTTTTACTGACGAGGCGTGGTTTCACTAGTCAGAATATGTGAACAGCCAAAACTATCGTACGTGGGCTACAGAAAATCCTCATACTTTTATTGAAACGGATTTACATCCACAAAAAATGGTGTTTGGGTAGCAATTTCGAGACGTCGGATAATTGGCCCAATATTTTTCAACGAAATAATCAATGCGGAGCGCTACCGAACACTCATTCTAGATGAATTTTTGAATCAATTGCATGATGACAAACAGATAATGGGTTATTTTCAGCAAGATGGAGCCACTCCTCATACTGCGTTGGCGACATTAAATTACTTGAGGGAATTTTACGATGATCGCTTGGTAAGCGACGGATTATGGCCACCACGTTCGCCAGACCTCACTCCGTGCGATTTTTATTTATTCGAGCATTTAAAAAATAAGTTTTTTAAAAATCGAATGCATACTCTAAACGAGCTTAAAGCAGCAATTGAAGAAGAGATAAGGAACATAAATCCGGAGGAGCTTCAACGAGTATTTCAAAATAAAAAACGTAGAGTTAACATTTGCCTAGAAAATGAAGGCCATCATTTTCAACATTTATTATAAAATTAGGGATGCTAACTCTACGTTTATTAAAAATACACAAAACCTTAACTCACTTCAATTTACTTTGTATATTTAATTAAAATTGTAAAAATTTTATATATAGTTATGATTAAATATTTAATTTATTTTGGGAAAAAATGTTTGCTACGCCAATGGAAAAGGAATCTAGGGGATTTTCTTTTCATATAATCAGTTGTACCAACATTTTTTGGCGGGAAATTTAACCTGTCTACAATCATTGTTGATCACATTGTACATCTAACGATACAAATATAAAGTGAACCCACTGAGCAAAAAACAAACAAATAACGTTATATCAACATTGTAGCAACATTAAACGTTGTTTTAATGTTGATGAAACATTACTTAAATGGATTTGCTCAGTGGGAAGTAAGGAATAACAGTATTTTTTAAATGTAATAATCACTTCACGTAAACTCAAAAACATACAGTTATCATATATTTCTTTAATGATTACACTAATTAAAATGTGCGACAAGCGTACTGAAAATTATAACAAGTTTAAAACATATTATTGATTATAAATTTAAAGCTTACCTTTGATTTTCGTCAAGAAAACAAGATTTTAAAACTATTTAAGCTAGATAGGGTAGGCAATCCTGTATACTTCAAACATGTATGTTATGTTGCATGTACTACAACTTAGTTATCATATATTTAGTATAACATAGCATTCACAACTTGTTATGAATGTTGTGTTGCCTATGGTAACTCTCCACGGTTTAATTAAATTCATTTCTTTTAACTTACAGAAACACATTATAATAAGTAATCAAATACAATTATCATTGATTTTATTTTTAACAAATTTACAAAGTAAATTTATTCAAATCGTATTTAAAGCCATTTGCTCTACGTCTCCACAATTTATGAGTGAATCTGACAGCTGTCTACAAGCTTAAAATTCCTACCCCATTTTAAAAATGACGAAAATTTATTAAAAATATCAATCCGCGCTTGTAAAACACAATTAAAATGTAGAGAATGTATTAGCAGAACGTAAAAAAATAATTTACAATACGTGTCAGTGTTGAAAAAGTTATTCAAGTGGAAAGTTAAATAATGTTTGGTTATGTTGGTGTATTCGTTTAGCGCATAAGTGTTAACAGAATTATTTATTTATTTATAAATTATTGATAAACATTACGAGAGATTACGCTTGAAGATGCTGTCGAGGAGCCATCCCGTTTACAAGTTCATGTATCAGAAGTTTGCCATACCGACAAGGGATCCGTGTTATTGTTTCATTAAATTCCGTAAGTAAGATAACTAGAAATAGATAATTACTACAAATGGAAACTGGTTTTTTAGAATATAAAGTTTGCCCTGAAGTACATTTTACGTTTTGTTTGTTTGTACATTTTACGTTATATTTTAAAAACACCTTTTTTTGTTGCAATATGATGAATTTTTTTAAGTAATGTAGTTCTTTTTTTATGTGTAATATGTATTGTTTTTGCAGACTTACATCGTTCAAGTGTTAGTGATAATTTAATCAGAAATGTGTTGGTGAGAAATTTGTCCGATATGAACAACATGAAGAACATAGAGCGGGGTAATACAAAAATTGATAAGATTAAGGAGAAGACCTCAGTAATTGACGTGATTGCACCGAATATTCGTGAGGAAAATGAGAAGAAGGAGCTTGTTGATTTGCTAGTTAATGTAAAAGAAAAAAGCTTGCAGTCTAATAAAGAGAACAGCTTGCAGCTCGATAACGCGAATGTCGAAATAAAAAACATCAATATATTATCGTCGCCACCAATAGTAAAGAAATTAAAGGATAAGATTTTAAAGAAGGAAGAGAAAACAACAGAAAAGGGTAGGTTTCAAAACAAATTTTTTGTTTTGCAACAAGTTTGTTTTTAGTAAAGGTTAAAATTGATTATTAATTTTCTTAGAGGAAACGCCGCAGCAGAAAAAGAGGAAGCGCGTCGATTTCACGGCTTCATCTCTGGAGAGGAATTTTATCACGCCCGTGAGGGCGATGTCGGATTTTATGTTGAAACCGTCCGATTTGGAGACGCTGCCAAAAACGAAAAGGAGATCACCTTATGAATCTGAGCCGCCCATTACAGTTTACTGGAGGAGGGATGTTGAGGCTAAAGCTCTGGAGGTTTGGGGCTCGAGGGAAAGATTGCTAAAAGCGATTATTTTGAGGGATATAGAAAGGAAGAAATACCAACAAAGTGAGTTGATCATGTTTTTATTAATAATAATATTAATCTTTAGATGCATTTTTTGCTCCTTTATTTAAAGAAACCCATTTGCAGGTGTAATCACAGTTATTTTAGACAGAGATAACTTTGGATTAATGTTTTCACAAAACTGACATTTTATGTTACAGCAGTTCTAGTCATTGTATCGCAAAATAGATCTGGCAACATTGCTTTGATGAGTGTCATAACCTAACCTAACGTAACTAATCCATAACTTTTATTTATCATGTGTTACTCAAACAAAGCCTACTCTGTTTATTCGTATTCTTTTATGACCTTTGCATAACACATTTAAAATTGTTATTTACATCCATGTTAAACAGATATATTTACTGTAAAACGAAGGCTACGGGACTACCGGAGGGAAATGGGAAAATCAGCTGAAGCAGCTGATGTCGATTCTGGATTGATGGGCCGTTCCGGAAAAGTCGTTTTGACAGCAGTTGCCATGTAAATATTTTTCAAATTCTACTTGTCAATGTTTTTCTTTGTTTTTATTTTGTTTCAACAGTAATTCAACGAATTTCCTATTTAAATTGGGCGCCTGGCTGCTGACGGGATCGCATTCTATGTTTTCCGAGTGCATCCACTCCTTGGCAGATACGATCAACCAGTTGATTTTAGCTTACGGAATTCACAAATCTATCCAGGTTAGTTTGTCACGGTTATTGTTATTTTTTCATTAAATTTCATCCAATGAAAGTTATCTGCTTAAATAATTAAATCAACAGACCTGAATAGATAATGCCAATAATATTAACAGAAGAAGTAATAATTGAATCTGTCATTGTAATTTTATCCTATTAAAGTTATCTGCTTAAATAATTAACTCAACAGAGCTGAATAGATAATGCCAATAATATTAGCAGAAGAAGTAATAATTGAATCTGTCAATGTGGCTCTTATTTTTTATTTATTTATTACATATCGTCCTCCTCATGCCAAAACCATGAATCTGCAAATTTGACATTTTAAGAAAGTTGCATTTGAATGATGAAACCACTGAAAATTAAGGAAATGGATTGTTTTGAATATTTTCAGAGCCAATACGTTCCATTGTTAAAATATTTTCATATTTTGGCACGACATAGTACAGACAAAAACACATTCAGATCACCAAACAAACGGAAAATTCTAAATTTGCAGATTGATGGTTTTGGCATGAGGGGGACAATAACTAAATTGTCAATTGTGTTCTACACAGCTATTGTTATTTTTTTTGTTTCAACTAGATAGCAGATTCTGATCATCCATATGGATATACGAATATGAAGTACGTGGCCTCCTTGATTTCCGGTGTGGGTATTTTTTGTGTGGGCACCGGCCTGTCTGTTTATCACGGAATTTCTGGTCTGATCGATCCACATCCGATTGAAGATTTATTTTGGGTGAGTTTTGTAAACCATATGAAAAAGAAGTAATTTTTAATACTAATCAATTTTCTTTAATAGGGTTATTGTATACTAGGCGGTTCTCTGATTTCCGAGGGGGCAACCTGGTACGTCGCCTTGATGTCCATCAGAAAAGGGGCTCAAGAAATCAACATGAGTGTTAAAGATTATAGTGAGTGAATTTTTTTAAAACTCGCATTGATCCGATTACATTTTTGCTAATGCCTATTGAAATACGATAGAGAAAGAAATCAATGATTATAAATGGAGTTCTAGACTGTTTTTTACTACGGCACCAAGAAAAAATAGGGAATTTCAAATCAGCCTGAAGTTAGCAACACGATAATAGATATAACAATGTTTCGGGGCTATCCACTACAATTTAATTTTTCATTAACAAAAACTCCACAACTCCATAAACAACTTGGCAGCCATCCATTTTATTTTATTTATATTTAAGTTTTTCATTTCTTGTTTGTTTAACTGATTTTTGCTTTCAGTTTGCATGTGATAAGATGTAAAATATAAATAATTAAATTACAATTTTTTTTAGTTTTCAGAGGACAAGATCCAAGTGTAAACGTTGTCCTCCTGGAAGATGCTGCTGCTGTGATTGGTGTATCAGTCGCGGCGACTTGCATGGGATTGTCTTCGTATTTAAACTCGCCGATTCCGGATGCCGTGGGTTCGATTTTGGTTGGTGGGATTTTAGGAACAGTCGCTTCTTTTATCATTTACACAAACGTAGCAGCACTAGTCGGAAGGTGATTACTAACTTACCTTGCCGTATAATATATACCAAAAAATTTGACAGTAATTTTTGAAAACAGACTTGTGAGTTTAGAGTGATTATTTGTACATCCACGTTTCATTAATTAAAGAGAAGAAACAAACAAACCCCTCATTTAGCTCCACAAGTACTGTTAATTCTCTTGGCTATTTAAAGTTTCAATATTAAATAATGGCAAAAATGTACTAATGCATGTTCGTTTCTAAGATCTATACCTCAAGAGAATTTAGATAAAATTAACGCTGAATTGGAAGCAGACGTGATGATTAGGGCGATTCATGATGTTAAGGGAATCGACATGGGCAACTATTTAGTGAGATACAAAGCGGAAATGGATTTCGACGGGAGGGAATTAACCAGAGCCTACTTGGATAAGCAAGAACTGAACGCTCTCTTAGAGGTTTGAAATTAACCTCTATTTGTCTGAATGGAATATTTTTAATTTTTTCGTTATTTACAGGAAGTAGGGAAATTTGAAAACATCGATGAATTGGAGGAGTTCATGCTGAAACACGGTGAAACAATTGTTGACATGATGGGTGGCGAAATTGATAGGATCGAAATGAAGTTAAGGGTGAGTGATTTTATTTAATAATAAACAAAACCTGCTTTGCAAAAAAAATTAAGTAACTGTCATTTCTAACTTCTAAAAAGTATAGGATTTTAATTATTCATATAGCAATTGTCCAAGAATCTATAGCAGGGGTTCTCAATTAGAAGGGGCACACCTTCTTTAGGGGGCACGATAGATTTCCTAAAGAGAAGGGGGTACGACCTGAAAAAAGTTGAGAACAACTGCTCTATAAGAATTTTCAATTTATAATCCACTTTGTTTTTTTTTTATTTTTTAGAAAAAATTCCCAGAAATTAGACACTGCGACTTAGAAATATTGTAATTCGAGCTCTTAATACAATATTAATGGAGTTTATAGGAATAACCATTTGGAGTAAATTATTTTTTTAAATGTATTTAAGTGAGAATCGCTGTAAATATTGTTTGTAAATATTGGTATAAGTTGCACACGCGTAGCGCTTATTGTTGTGAATTTATATATATAAACGAAACGTAGAAGGAGTTTGCCTAGTTTTCTTTTTTTTTGTATGGTGCGAATGTTTACTTCTTTTGTCTATCTTACGAAATAAATAAATACTATTGTCGTTAATATAGAAATAATTTTATTTGATGCTCCTTTATTGATATTACTTTACTTTAGAGCGGTGGTAAAGGTGATCTGCTAACTAAAACATGGTCTGCAAAACGTTACTTCATTTGAATATGTTGAAAATTTTGATTAAAGTATGTTTTAAGGTTAACCATTGAATAAGTAATGTATAAAGAATAGCAACTGCATGCATAAAATATGTTACGAGAAAACTGTGATGAGATGGTTGTCAACATCTAGATGTCTTAGCACAAAGTAATTTGAGCAAACACATTTATGTAATGTTTCACCAACATAAAATCAACGTTTAATGTTGCTGGGTGCAAAGGATAATGGACAGAGTTCAGTATAAAGAGGAAAAGAAACGCGAGAAAAATGTTTGTTAAAACGACGGGATTCGTGAAGAAACGCGAATTCTGATTTATTTGAAATAAAGGAAATCGGAGGAGATACAAAAGATGGTTTAGGAAATATAACATTCTAATTTGTGAAGAAAAAAGTGATTCAATCTCTTGTAGAACCAACCTTTTGTAATAAAAAAGAAAAATATGAGTGATCATTGGAATTATTGCAAAATGTGATACAGTATACAGATTAATATACAGGGATTTTTTTTTAAGTTTACATGTCTGCATGCATTGTAAAATTTCAAAGTTTTTTTGAAAGTTTTTTTAACTAGTGTTTCCATTTCGAGTCAGTGTTTTATACGCCTGGCGCATATAAAATTTCGAGTTTAGAAAAACCTGAACATTTTCAGGCTTTTCTAAAATTGAAAGTTTCTATTCTATTCTATTTAAAGTGAGTGGTCCATTTAGCGGCCCTCCAGTGCGATTGCAAGGATCTATTGTGGCTCACAATTAAGGCCAGTTGTGGGTCCTTATAGCTCACCTTCCAAGTCCATATTCTTGATAAAGCCAAGGATCTTGTCAGGTGCGATCTTTTGCTCAGTCCTAGTTTGTTAAGGTGATGCCTTAGGCAGCTATGTCATATGTGTATGTCTACGCGACCAATTCAAATTTTCAGGCTTATCTAAACTCGAAATATTTACTTCATGCTTAATCAAGGATTGAAAACCCTTGTTAAAAAACTATTAAAACTTTTAATAACAACACCAGATTCTTAAAAAAATTAACACCAAGATAATTAACGAAACTCATAAAAATTATGAAAATAAAATTTTCCACTTCCAGATAATTTGGTTTAGTCGTGTAGCGAAGCAGACCGACCAAACCAAATTTTCTGGTTATTTTGAACTCGAAATTTTACTTCATGCGCCAGGCGTATAAAACACTGATTTCAAGCGAAGTGTAGAATATACTATTAAGGCTAGGAATTTTTCATATTAAAGTATTCATTTACTCATTTAAAAACGTTCAAATATTTCAAATGTACGAATATTTAAATAGTCGTTCAAAAACATTCAAATATTTAAATAGTTGAATATTTAAATATGTGAAAACATTTGTCATTGCAACATTCAACTTTGAATTTTGGAATATTCAACTATTTGAATTATTTGTGTCCGAATCCCAGCCTTAGTTATTTTTACAATTAAACATGCTGATACAGTTGGAGGTATTAGATTACACAAACTTTTTAGGCAGTCCTCATATTTTTTTCATTGATCTAGATATTTATTTAATTTGTTACAAAATTATCGATTATTAGAGTGATTGATTTTGTTTTAATTAAATTAAATATAAAAATACAAAATTAAATTTGTGTTCAGTATTCCGGTACCAGATACCCACAGATTTTGATATTTGTTTTCTGGTTTCGCAAACAGAGTTTAGTTCGTTCGTGGACAAAACATTGACCTGTATATGCACTTTGTGCATTCGTGTCATTGACGATGCCACTATGGAGCATTAGATGCCGTTAGCTATCGAAATCCATTAATAAAAATACAGTTGGTCGATTGACCAAATTGGCAAAATTGATAAATTCATTAAATTAGATGTATTATAATAATAAGCGAAAGATGTCTGCGGAGTAAAGAAAAGCACAAACATGAAAAAACAAACAGCCTGGTGATCGGAGAGCATCAAAGAAAAAATAAAAGAAAAGAAAAATGCATGGCAAAGATACATAAATGACAAAAACAGCATTAACTACGGAAAATACAAAATAAAGAGAAAAATAGTAAAAGATGAGATAAAAATAGAAAAGTCTAAGCAGTGGGAAAAGTTTGGCGAGAAAATGGAAAATAAGGCAAAGGAAAACCAAAAGCTATTCTACAAAATCATAAAAGAAAATAGGAAAGAAAAAGGACAAGAAACAAGATACATAAAGGACAAACATGGAAAAATTCTAAAAAAAGAAGAAGAAATAATAAAAAGACGGGAGGAACATTTTGAAGACCTATTAAATACAAGCAGTGAAACCGAGCAGATGGAAAATAACAGTGACACGAATAACTTAGAAACAGAAGAGGAATATATCAGTGAAGATGAATTGACAGAAATAATAAGAGAATTAAAAACGGGAAAAGCAGCAGGCCATGACAAAATTATAGCAGAAATGATTAAGAACCTTGGAGAAAAGGGAATGGATAAATTACTGAAGATACTGAACAAAATTTGGAAGACCAATAAGATACCAAAAGACTGGCAAACAGCAAAAATTGTGCCAATATACAAAAAAGGTGACAAGACAAAATGCGAAAACTATAGAGGCATAACACTAATTAGTATAGGAATGAAAATCCTAGAAAAGACAATTAGCAGGAGGATAATAGAAAAAATAGAACAGACGTTAGAAGATTCGCAAAGTGGTTTTAGGAAAGGACGATCCATATAAGACAACATATTCACAATAAAACAAATCATAGAAAAAAGGATGGAAAATAACAAAGCTACATATTTAGGATTTATAGACCTCGAAAAAGCTTTTGATATCATACCAAGAAAGAAACTATGGAAAATACTGGAGAGGAGAGGGATAGAAAACAAAGTAATCAAAATAATACAGAACATATATAACAATAACAGTAACGAAATAATATATAAGGGAAAAACGTCAAATGCATTTAAGACAAATACTGGATTAAGACAAGGAGGTGGACTCAGCCCAACTTTATTCATACTATATATGGATGAAATAATGAAGAGCATGAAACAAGAAATAATTAAAACGAATATAGGATATAAAAACATGGAAATGATTAAAATATCAGAAGGTGCGTTTGCAGACGATGTGGTAGTGATTGCAGAAAATGAAAGAAAACTGCAACATAACATGAGCATATGGAATAAACACCTAGACAAATACTGTATGAAAATGAATTACAACAAAACCAAAGTAATGGTAATAGCAAAACAGAAAGAGCACATAAATATAAAAATAGAACAACACATGATAGAACAAGTAAAACAATTTAAATACCTAGGAGTAGAACTTGCAGAAGACGGGAAAATGGAAGAAGAAATAACAAACAGAATAAACAAAACAATAGAAGCATACTACGCAATGAATAATATACTCATTAATAAAAAGGAGATAAGCAGAAAGACCAAAATGACAATATACAGAACTATATACAGACCGGTCTTGACGTTTGGGAGTGAAACATGGAAGTTGACAAAGAGAGATAAAAGTAGACTACAGGCTGTGGAGATGAAATATCTGAGAAGAGTAAAACAAGTAACAAAAAGAGATAGAATAAGAAATATAGATATCAGAGAAGAATTGGAAATAGAAGCACTAGACACTCATATCGAAAAGAAACAACTTAGCTGGTGGGGACATCTAACACGAATGAAAAACACGAACCAAACAAAACAAGTGTGGGAAACAAGAACGGGAAACAGAGAGGAAGAGGTAGACCAAGACTGACATGGAACAACATAATAGAAAAAGCAATAAACAACAGAGGAAAGACAATGAAACAAGCGAAGGTTTTAGCAGGAAACCGAAAGGAGTGGTAAGACTTTATAAATAAGTGATGTAGAACGAGAAATGTAAAAAATATGTAAAGCCTACACCGAAAGGTAAAAGGCAAATGATAATACATATATATATATAATAACAATCTTGTTAATAAGGAGGTATTGTTGTCGCTGAAATTTTGAAGACCTTTCTCATTTCTCAAAAGTTAAAACAAAAATTTGTATTTTATAGAGTTAAAAAGTAAGTTTGACCCCGACGTGATTTGAACACGCAACCTTCTGATCTGGAGTCAGACGCGCTACCGTTGCGCCACGGAGTCTTGGTACAGAGCAGTTATTTACCCAAATTTATAAATATTATTATTTAATTATACAGCTACATTAAAAAATATTTTTTTGTTACATAGATAAATATTTCATTTTGTAGAAATCTTTCTTACCCCCAAAATTAACTTGTTCGTTTTATTAATTTGACACTGTGTCATATCTGCAACACAACATACATACATTAACAGTTGCATATACTACAACACGAATCATTAGAAATTATAATAATTCTTCACCTATTGCTAATAGTATGTATTTGTGTGTATTAAACGAAAAATAATTTTCTACAAAAGCATGTATTTTTAGAAAAAAATTGTTAGTTTTTCCATGTCAAGTATAAACATTTTTAAATTCTCAACCTATCAAAAATCTAAATTAGCTAGTTGTTTCCGTGGTGTAGTGGTTATCACACCCGCCTAACACGCGGAATAACACGCATAAATAAATATTTAATTTTGTAGGAATCTTTCTTACCTACAAAATTAAACTTGTTCGTTTTATTAATTTGGCACTGTGTGATATATGCAACACTACATACATATATTAACAGTTGCATACAGAGAGTTTTATGTAACACCGAACATCCTAAAATGTACTCAATGTTAATTTTCCTATGTTCGATGTGTACTGGGACGCATCAAAGCATTGAGTGCAATGTGATTGGCTACGATTTCTACTTGTAATATAGTCAACCCAATTTACACCTTCCCTTCAAAAATAAATGTACCCTGTCAGTTATTGCAAGCAAATGATATTTGCTGTTCTAGCACTTGAAGCAGACGTAGTCGAAGAACGGAGAGTTGACCATATCAATAATATTTACAAAGAAGGAAAAGAATTTTCTGGTAAACTTATAGCATGGAGAAAACAGTTTAAGAAATTCCCATGAATCATCTACTGTAACATTTTCTGATTGACTAATATCATTTATTTCAATCCTTTCGAACCTTATAAAACAGTTTGTTTGGATAAGTTTCATGAGCGAGGAGTTAGAAGTCCATTGATATTATTGGAAGAGATGAAATGAAACAATCTATGTTGTCGAAGAGTATCCAATATCCTTGCTATTGCAAAATTATATAATATTTAAAAATTGTCTGTACATAAATGTTCTACAAGAATTTAAGTTTACGTCCCACAAATTCCAACATTATTAGTTGCCGTATGATAAAATTAAGCGATAAAATGTTTGGAAAATTATATTTAATATGTTAAATTAATCAACGAAATGTTGGGAAAAATTGTGTTTCCTGATGAAGCGTTTATATCTTCTTACCTTCTTTAATTAGTATTTTACTGATTAAAAATATAACACATGTTGACAAGCATATTGCGGTTGATAAAATAATTGACAAATTAAATTTATTTTTGACAGCAAAAGTGTACATTGGGTTGACTATATTACCATTAGATATCGTAGCCAATCACGTCGTACTCAATGCTTTGATGCGTCCCAGTAAACATCGAACATAGGAAAATTTACATTGAGTACATTTTAGGATGTTCGGTGTTACATAAAACTCTCTTTATACTAGAATACGAATCATTAGAAATTATAATAATTCATCTATTGCTTATAGTATGCATCTGTGTGTATTAAACGAAATAAATTAACACGCATATATAAATATTTAATTTTGTAGGAATCTTTCTTACCCACAAAATTAAACTTGTTCGTTTTATTAATTTGGCACTGTGTGATATCTTCAATACAACATACATACATTAACAGTTGCATATACTACAACACGAATCATTAGAAATTTTAATAATTCACCTTTTGCTCATAGTATGTATCTGTGTGTATTGAACGAAATAAATTAACACGCATATATAAATATTTAATTTTGTAGGAATCTTTCTCACCCACAAAATTAAACTTGTTCGTTTTATTAATTTGGCACTGTGTGATATATGCAACACAGCATACATATTTTGACAGTTGCATATACTACAACACGAATCATTAGAAATTTTAATAATTCACCTATTACTTATAGTATGTATCTGTGTGTATTAAACGAAAAATAATTTTCTACAAAAGTATGTATCTTTTTAGGAAAACATTGATACGTTTTTCATGTCAATTATAAACATTTTCAAGTTCTGTTCCTTTCAAATACTTTTCCATAATAATTCTTCACCTATTGCTAATAGTATGTAATTGTGTGTATTAAACGAAAAATAATTTTCTAGGAAAGCTTGTATTTTAAAAAAAAACTTGTTAGTTTTTCCATGTCAAGTATAAACATTTGCAAGTTCTGTTCCTTTCAAATACTCAAGTTTTATAGTTGTTTCCGTGGTGTAGTGGTTATCACATCCGCCTAACACGCGGAAGGTCCCCGGTTCGATCCCGGGCGGAAACAAGTTTTTATATTTCTTATTTGTATGTAATACGGATTTGATAATTTGAGACACTACTGTAATTATGAATAAAACATTAAGTTTATCTGAGCTTCCATTATGAGTGACTTTTGAAAAATGTAAGTTTATAAACTAAAGGCTAGGTTTAGAGTTTGTAGGAGAATCAGGGTTGTTATGTTTAAAACACTTTGTTTTAAAACAGTGTTTTAAACATGTTTAAAAACAGCCGCCGTGTTTTAAACGGTTTTGTTTTAAAGATGTTTTAAATCTTAAATTTGTTTAAAACATGTTTTAAACGTTAGGATGTTTAACACGTTTTTTTTTATTATCTTAAATTTGCTAAATTATATTTTATACTACTTCATTAACATTTTTTATTTGCGTTTTTAAATTTTAGGTAAATTGTTGAAGATTTTTCAAATTACATTAATAATCATAACATTTTATTACAATAAAATATCACAACTGTGTGTGCATAAATGTGCTTTTTAAATACAGGGAATTTTTCTTCCAAGTATACATATGCATACACTATAATTTTTACGACCATCGTTGTTTTTTTAAGATTTTTATTTGAATCTTTAAACGAGGGTTTTCCAATCCCAGACTAAGCATGAAGTAAAATTTCGAGTTTAGAAAAGCCCCGTGAAAATTTGTCGAGGGTCGCGCAGCGGCCCGAGACAAATTTTCGGGCTTTTCTAAACTCGAAATTTTACTTCATGCGCCACGCGTATAAATCACTGATTTCAAGTAAGGCTCAAATATACTTAGAGTTCACAATATTTTAGTGTTTTATACGCGTGGCGCATGAAGTAAAATTTCGAGTTTAGAAAAGCCCAGAAAATTTGTCTCGGGTGGCGGCGCGACCCTCGACAAATTTTCACGGGGCTTTTCTAAACTCGAAATTTTACTTCATGCTTAGTCTGGGTGTGGAAAACACTCGTTTAAAGCTTCAAATTGAACTCTTAAAAAAACCAACGAATAACTAAAGATTTAAAGAAAATGAGCTGAATTTGGACCACTCCCAGACTAAGCATGAAGTAAAATTTCGAGTTTAGAAAAGCCTGAAAATTTGGATTGGCCGCGTAGCGAAGCGGAGCGGCCAATCCAAATTAGGCTTTTCTAAACTCGAAATTTTACTTCATGCGCCACATGCATAAAACACTGAATATGGTAAAGTTTAAAATATACGGCTTTAGTAATCTAATATGTAGATATAAATAAAGCATGAATCAAATTTTGCGCTGAACAAATTGTTTGAAATCACTCTTTCAAACAATTTGTTCAGCGCAGAATTTGACTCACGTTTTATTCACATCTACATATTATTATAGGCAACCCAATAGCTCTAACGTATATTAGGTTGCCTATAATCGTTGTAGTATGTGCGTGTTTTCTGAACTTCACTGTAAATCAGTGTTTTTAAACGTGGCGCATGAAGTAAAATTTCGAGTTTAGAAAAGCCTAATTTGGATTGGCCGCTCCGCTTCGCTACGCGGCCAATCCAAATTCTTAGGCTTTTCTAAACTCGAAATTTTACTTCATGCTTAGTCTGGGAGTGGAAAACACTCGTTAAAAGCCTCAAATTAACCGCTGTGAAACAACGAATTCCCGCAAATTTAAAAAACGCTGTAATTATCAGGCTATGTATACTCAAAAGAAAAATGCCCTGTATATTCTGTTTCAAATACGTTTTAAACGTGTTTTTAATTGTTAATGTTTTAAACGCTGTTTCAATGTAAAAAACACGTTTTATAAAAAAACTGTTTTAATTAAAATGAAAAAAAAAAAACGTTATTTTAACAACTCTGAGGAAAATGCTCATTTATCATTTTCTGTCCAAATTATTGAAAATACTTATTTATATTTATCTGTCTAATTATAATATTTCGAAACCTGCCAACTGAGCAAATCCATTAAAGTAATGTTTCATCAACATTAAAACAACGTTTAATGTTGCTACAATGTTAATATAACGTTATTTAAAATTGAATTTGTGTTCAGTATTCCGGCACCAGGTACCCACAGACGCGTTTCGGACTTCAAGGTCCTCTTCAGTGTGGTCCCGACCCAGTGCTGAGGAATACTGAACATTTCTGACTATTTCAAGCCAATATGTGAAAACTATTAATGATTTCGACAGCTAACGCCATCTAATGCTTCATAACGTTATTTGTTTGTGTTTTGGTCAGTGGGTGGATTATTTATATTCAAATAATCAATAGTCTCTTAAAATTTATCAAATGAAAGTGCCACACATAATTTTAGCTTAAATAAGCCGATAATAATATAATTTGGATTTGGTAATATTTTATAAGTCTCTAATTCCATGTCCTTATTTCAAAAATTGGAAAACCTATTTAAAAAAAAATTAAGTTTTTAAATTACGATCTTTTTAGCTAATCCATATTCATTCTGTTGACGTTTATGTTTTCTTTGATATAATATAATATAATAAAATATAAATTGATTCTATTTATTTTTTCTTGAATAACTTTCTCATTTATCACTTGGTGAAACATTTTGAAATAATATTAAAGGGTAAATTAAAAACACTTTGTTTGTTTCACTATTTGATTTAAAATGTTCGCTTTTTACGGCATTATCAAGAGTGGATTACAGAAGAATCCGACCGGCTTATACATAATCAGGTAATAAGGGATTTTGCAATTGGGGAATTCCAAATCTCCTCGTTGTCGTTGACGAGGTAAAATAGTGAAATAGTGAAACAAACCAAGTGTTTTAGTTTATCCTTTAATACTAAATTGATTCTGTCTTATTGCCCACTGAGCAAAACCATTTAAGTAATGTTTCATCAACATTGAAACAACGTTTAATGTTGCTACAATGTTAATATAACGGTATTTGTTTGTTTTTTGCTCAGTGGGTTAATAAACTTGTTAAGTTCAGTCTAGTATAGTTTTAGATATTTTTTTTAACTTGAAATACTATTTTCACAAGTTTTTTCTGCAAAGATCTCCCTAAAGCAGTGATGGGGAAACTACGGCCCGCGGGCCAAGTCCGGCCCGCGGAAAGGTTTAATCCGGCCCGTTTAAGAGTACCTACCTACGATTAAGCATTATTCTTTGGCCCGCTACGATTGTCTGGTTATTACAAATGGCCCGTCTTAAAAAAGTTTCCCCACCACTGCCCTAAAGCAACAATTTGCAAATTGTTCATGCTTTTGATATTTTCTACGTGACATACCTTCAATATTTAAAATCAATTAAACAAAAGTGTAATAATTTTAGAACATATTTTGATAGTCAAGTAAAATATAAATTTATTCTGTCTTATTACACACTGAGCAAAACCATTTAAGTAATGTTTCATCAACATTAAAACAACGTTTGTGCTATAATGTTAATATAACGTTGTTTGTTTGTTTTTTGCTCAGTGGGTTAATAAACTTGTTAAGTTCAGTCTAGTATAGTTTTAGATATTTTTTTTAACTTGGAATACTATTTTCACAAGTTTTTTTCTGCAAAGATCTCCCTAAAGCAACAATTTGCAAATTGTTCATGCTTTTGATATTTTCTACGTGACATAACTTCAATATTTAAAATTAATTAAACAAAAGTGTAATAATATTAGAACATATTTTGATAGTCAAGTAAAATATAAATTGATTCTGTCTTATTACACACTGAGCAAAACCATTTAAGTAATGTTTCATCAACATTAAAACAACGTTTAATGTTGCTATAATGTTAATTTAACGTTGTTTGTTTGTTTTTTGCTTAGTGGGTTAATAAACTAGTTAAGTTCAGTCTAGTATAGTTTTAGATTTTTTTTTAACTTGGAATACTATTTTCACAAGTTTTTTCTGCAAAGATCTCCCTAAAGCAACAATTTGCAAATTGTTCATGCTTTTGATATTTTCTACGTGACATACCTTTAATATTTAAAATTAATTAAACAAAAGTGTAATAATTTTAGAACATATTTTGATAGTCAAGTAAAATATAAATTGATTCTGTCTTATTACCCACTGAGCAAAACCATTCAAGTAATGTTTCATCAACATTAAAACAACGTTTAATGTTGCTACAATGTTGATATAACGTTATTTGTTTGTTTTTTGCTCAGTGGGTTAATAAACTTGTTAAGTTCACTCTAGTATAGTTTTAGATAATTTTGTTAACTTGGAATACTATTTTTACAAGTTTTTTCTGCAAAAACCTCCCTAAAGCAACAATTTGCAAATTGTTCATGATTTTGATGTTTTATACGTGACATACCTTCAATATTTAAAATCAATTAATCAAATGTGTAATAATTTTAGAACATATTTTGATAGTCAAGTAAAATATAAATTGATTCTGTCTTATTACCCACTGAGCAAAACCATTTAAGTAATTTTTCATCAACATTAAAACAACGTTTAATGTTGCTACATTGATACAACAGTTGTGGATATTTCTTGTAAAATTTCGAGTTTAGATAAGCCCAGAAAATTTGTCTCGGGTCGCTGCGCGACCCTCGACAATTTTCACAGGCTTTTCGAAACTCGAAATTTTACTTCATGCTTAGTCTGGGAGTGGAAAACACTTGTTTAAAGCTTTAAATTGAACTTAAAAAAACAGGAAATATCCACAATTGTTGTATCAATTCCATGGTATGTCATTATTTTTATAAAATCATATTACTTTTTCTTAATTATTTTAGCTGTTAATTTTCTGACATTCGTTGATTTTTAAATTATTTGTTTGTATTTTGCTCAGTGGGTTAATAAACTTGTTAAGTTCAGTCTAGTATAGTTTTAGATAATTTTGTTAACTTGGAATACTATTTTCACAAGATTTTTCTGCAAAGACCTCCCTAAAACAACAATTTGCAAATTGTTCATGCGTTTGATATTTTCTACGTGACATACCTTCAATATTTAAAATCAATTAAACAAAAGTGTAATAATTTTAGAACATATTTTGATAGTCAAGTCTAATTTTTGGAAAAATTTGAAGGTACGTGTGAAATTATTTACGTAGACACACCATGTTTAACATTACTTGACTTTTAACACATGCACATAAAATGCGTGTATTTACACACATGCACACATTTTACACTTTCAATAGAACACCCGAAACGCTCAATCAAAGATATACCCCGTGAACACACCAGCGCACCTCCGGTGAAGCCCAGACAAAGAGGGAAGATTGTGAGTGATGTTCAGTGAGTGTACGCGAGACAACCAGTCTACACCAATAATAGAGGTATGCCACTATCCGCTCTCCGTCTAGCGTTATCCATCTCGCTCCCGAACAGACCTACCTCTGTCATCAATGGGTTACCGGCGGTTCCATTTTGATTGAAAACAGGGTATGCCAACTTGAAAATCTATTGGAGGTGAATGGTGAAAAATTTCCAATTTCTTCGCGATCAAGGTGAGAAATGATTGTTTTATGAAGGAAATGGACGTTTTTGTGGAAATTTTGGATTTTCGGAGATTTTCAAGGTGGGCTTTTATCGATTCGAGCGCAGCCGGCACACCCTGATAGTAAGAATGGTCCTGCCCGGAAAAAACGAGCGGGACGGAAGATACTCGGCGCACTGGCGAGAAAGAGATGCCGAATGTGACGGAACAACGTACGTTCAGTTTTTGGACGTAGTACGTTCCGGTCCGCGTTCGCATTAACAACACCCGTTCTCCTGAATCGAACAATAATCGGCGTAATAACAATTAAAAAAAAAAAACGCGAAAAATAAGCAAAGGGGGGCGAGACAAATGGGAAGCGGAAATGTCGCGGGGGATTATGACTATAGACAAGTGACGATCTATGGCCTGGGTCTTTGTGTGTTTTCGTGCGGACGTGTGTACTTTGATGAAACAATAGATTTTTTTGGGAAGAATATTGTTGCGAGAGGAGAAATGGTATTTAATTTTGCTTGGGTCTTAAATCATTTATCTAAGGGTCATCTGGGGTTGATGTTAAAATAGCTTCTATTGCAGAAATCCGAACAAAGAAAAAAGCTTGATGTGTTGAAAATTATATAAATCAGTATGGATTATTCATTGTTATTAAACAATCAGTGATCATTAGTGTACAATATTTCATAATTTATACAAGGATTTAAAAATAATCTCTAGCTTAAACTGAAATAATTTAAACAAAGAAGGAAGTTAACGAATCAAAATGTCACGATGTATTTGTTAATTATTACTCATTATAAAAATCATTGCTTGTTTCTTGAATTATTTTCAAATATTAAATTTATTAATAATTTGATCTAAATCATTAATTTGGCATTACTATTATTTTTATACCTCATGAAATGATTAAATCCTTCACGTAGTAGCTCAATAAAGTCACAATAATAACTACATTTTTCGCTTCAGCCTTATTTTTCTTATAATACATACCTATACCGGGTGTTGACTTGGCGGACGTAACATAGGAAATCCCATGTACATTTTGAAATGTTCAAATTTTCGTTCCCCTATTTATTTTAGAAACAAAATGTATTTACCTTTTTTGTAGAGGGAAAAATTCTGAATTCATTCTTGTTAACATTTATCACTTTACGTTTCTCTAAGTTAAAATAATTAAGAAAAAATAATGCGATTTTATAAAAATAATGACATGCCATGGAATTGAAACAACTGCGGATGTCAAAAATGGCAAAAATGTAATCAAGTGACTACGATACACTTGATTACAGTAAATGTTTTCTAAATGATTTACACTATACAAGAAAATTGTCATTATTTTTATAAAATCACATTACTTTTTCTTAATTATTTTAGCTGTTAATTTAGCTGTAGCTGTTAATCAACATTCGTTGATTTTTAAAAAAGTACAATTTAAAGCTTTAAACAAGTGTTTTTCACTCCCAGACCAAGCATGAAGTAAATTTTCTGGGCTTTTCTGAACTCAAAATTTTACTTCATGCGCCACTCGTATAAAACACAGATTTTAAGTGAAGTTCGAATATACATAAATTTGAGAATATTATAGTGTTTTATACGCGTGGCGCATGAAGTAAAATTTCGAGTTTAGAAAAGCCCAGAAAATTTGTCTCGGGTCGCTGCGCGACCCTCGACAAATTTTCACGGGGCTTTTCTAAACTCGAAATTTTACTTCATGCTTAGTCTGGGAGTGGAAAACACTTGTTTAAAGCTTTAAATTGAACTTAAAAAAAACAGGGAATATCCGTAATTGTTGTATCAATTCCATGGTATGTCATTATTTTTATAAAATCATATTACTTTTTCTTAATTATTTTAGCTGTTAATTTTCTGACATTCGTTGATTTTTAAAAAGAGTTTAATTTGAAGCTTTAAACGAGTATTTTCCACTCCCAGACTAAGCATGAAGTAAAATTTCGAGTTTAGAAAAGCCCCGTGAAAATTTGTCGAGGGTCGCGCAGCGACCCGAGACAAATTTTCTGGGCTTTTCTAAACTCGAAATTTTACTTCATGCGCCACGCGTATAAAACACAGATTTTAAGTGAAGTTCTAATATACATAAATTTGACAATATTATAGTGTTTTATACGCGTGGCGCATGAAGTAAAATTTCGAGTTTAGAAAAGCCCAGAAAATTTGTCTCGGGTCGCTGCGCGACCCTCGACAAATTTTCACGGGGCTTTTCTAAACTCGAAATTTTACTCCATGCTTAGTCTGGGAGTCGATAACACGTGTTTAAAGCTTTAAATTGAACTTAAAAAAAAAACAAGAAATATCCACAATTGTTGTATCAATTCCATGGTATGTCATTATTTTTATAAAATCATATTATTTTTTCTTAATTATTTTAGCTGTTAATTTTCTGACATTTGTTGATTTTTAAAAAGAGTTTAATTTGAAGCTTTAAAGGAGTATTTTCCACTCCTAGACTAAGCATGAAGTAAAATTTCGAGTTTAGAAAAGCCCCGTGAAAATTTGTCGAGGATCGCGCAGCGACCCGAGACAAATTTTCTGGGCTTTTCTAAACTCGAAATTTTACTTCATGCGCTACGCGTATAAATCACAGATTTTAAGTGAAGTTCTAATATACATAAATTTGACAATATTATAGTGTTTTATACGCGTGGCGCATGAAGTAAAATTTCGAGTTTAGAAAAGCCCAGAAAATTTGTCTCGGGTCGCTGCGCGACCCTCGACAAATTTTCACGGGGCTTTTCGAAACTCGAAATTTTACTTCATGCTTAGTCTGGGAGTGGAAAACACTTGTTTAAAGCTTTAAATTGAACTTAAGAAAAACAGGGAATATCCGCAATTGTTGTATCAATTCCATTATGTCATAATTTTTTTTTTTTTTTTTTAATCTTTATTTCCACTATAATGCTTTTTACAATAATTAAATTAACAATACATTACACAAAATACGGCAGCATAGTGAAAAAAGGCGGAGTTCAGCATATACATCTCTAGGAGATATTTCTGATCTTCCACTCAACCTTTAAGAACAAAACAGGACTTTTATAAAATCAAATTACTTTTTCTTAATTATTTTAGCTGTTAATTTTCTGACTTTCGTTGATTTTTAAAAGAGTTCAATTTGAAGCTTTAAACAAGTATTTTCCACTCCCAGACTAAGCATGAAGTAGAATTTCGAGTTTAGAAAAGCCCCGTGAACATTTTCTGGTCTTTTATAAACTCGAAATTTTACTTCATGCGTCACGCGTATAAAACACAGATTTTAAGTGAAGTTCGAATATACATAAATTTGACAATATTATAGTGTTTTATACGCGTGGCGCATGAAGTAAAATTTCGAGTTTAGAAAAGCCCAGAAAATTTGTCTCGGGTCGCTGCGCGACCCTCGACAAATTTTCACGGGGCTTTTCTAAACTCGAAATTTTACTTCATGCTTAGTCTGGGAGTGGAAAACACTTGTTTACAGCTTTAAATTGAACTTACAAAAAAAAACAGGGAATATCCGCAATTGCTGTATCAATTCCATGGTATGTTATTATTTTTATAAAATCACATTACTTTTTCTTAATTATTTTAACTTAGAGAAACGTAAAGTGTTAAGTGTGAACATTAATAAATTTAGAATTTTTCCCTCTACAAAATAGTGACATACATTTTGTCTCTAAAATAAATAGGGAAGCCAATATTTGAACACTTCAAAATAAACATGCGATTTCCTTTGTTGCATCCGCCAAATCAACACCCGGTATATAATATTTGAGGTACCCTGATTATATAAATAAATACATATAATTATATCAAAATCAGTAAAGTTAATGATTTTGTTTTCAAATTTATCAGGCATTCGTTTTTTAACCGACAAAACCAGATTTAATTTTTTTTATATTAATATTATAAATCACTACCGATTATTTGATATTAAACAAATGCATCTTTTAAAATGTATATCTTTTTATTTATTAATCAACATTAAACTAAAAGTCTAAAATTTGTTTTTTTTGCTCTTTTATTGAATTAGATAAATATTTGATATTTTTAAAGAGAGATTTGCTTTTAAATTTTTTTCTGCACTTAAATATATAAATAAATATATTTATTGTGTTAATAGCAAGAAGCTTTACACTTGTCAATACATAATGTTACCTAATACTAACATAAAAGTTGAATATTTAAGACAAAAACCTACGAAATTACTGGAATTACGCTTTGAGTTAAAAGTAAAATGAATAAATAAACAAATAGATAAACAAGTAAATAAACAAATAATTAGGCAACTAATTATATGAATAAATATATAAATAAATTAATAGATAAATAAGTAAATTATATCTAATATATAAATACATTCACACACACGTTAAAAATACATATAGGTAAATACGAGTACATTCAGACACATGTTAAAAGTTTGTAAAATTAAAATTTAGGTATTTGTCCCAACTGTAGAATTCATTTCCAACCAAAAACTCTTTAATGACTTTTCGAAATTTTGAAAATTTTTATATAGGGTGACTCAAATTCGGGTTTTTATAAGGTATCTCAGCAACCCGAATAGTTAGACAAAACTGATATACAAGCCATGACCTAGTTTTCTGAGAAAATAACAATAGCTTTAACAGATTATTTTAAGCTCGATTAGTTTGGGAGATATCGGGCGTTTTTCAATTGTCGGCCATTTTAAAATACGTCGTTTTCTCAACAACTATGAGATATACAAATAAATAGTTTAATAGTTATGTGTGTAGTTTTCAATGTAGAATTCAGTGGCGTACTTATTTTTTTATTTCAACTTTTAATTTCAGAGTTATGACACAATGTTGCATTTTTTAAATGAAACACCCTGTATGTTTTTATGTCATTAAATAGCATTTTAGATTAGCTTTACATTGATATACATATTCGACAAAAATTCGTGAAAATTAGCAAAAATGATTATATTGAAAACTATTAAGTAAGTAAGTAAATTTATTGATCCAAAATTTGTGTACAGAAATATAGTTAGGATATGTCATGAAAAATTGATAAAAGTACAATATAATATAAAAAAGTTTACAGGTATTCACTAAATAGTGACACAATAAAAAACATAAAATATTAACACAAACATACACATACATATAGTGTAAAAATATTTGTATTTCTTTCCGTCCATAGCTTGTGGTGATGTTTTTAAGATATCACAGTGTTAAAGAAATCATCAATACAATATAATTCAGCCGTTACTAAAACTTTCAGAATTTTATACTTGAATTCTTTTCTTGAGAGGTCTTTAAGAGCATAGGGCACATGGTTGTAGAATTTAACAGCTTGAATTAAGAAGCTTTTATGTGTTTTGCTTAGTCGATGTATTGGCATGTGTATATCAGCCTTTTTTCTGGTATTGTAATTATGCAGGTCTTTATTACGGTGATGTGATGGTTTTTTATCAAACATGTATAACAAACAAGCAAAGACATATAGTGCTGGGACCGTACATATGTTAAGCTGAATAAAGTGTCCTCTACAACTCTCCTTCATGCTTAATTTGGCTAGTATTCTTATTGCCTTTTTTTGTAAAATGAAGACTTTATTACTGCATGGACTGCAACCCCATACTAAAATGGTGTTTACAATTAGAGTGTGAATGAATGCAAAATAAGAAGCTTGTACTGTATCGAAATTAGCATTCTCCGATATTCTCCTTAGGAGATACAGATTTCTGCTTATCCTACTGCAAATATTTTCCACGTGCTTATTCCAAGTTAGTAGTGGATCAAGGGTTACACTTAAGAATTTTACAAATTTGTCTCTGCTGGTACTGGAGAGGGAAACGTTTATTATTTCTGTCTTGCTTGGATTGATAGCCAGATTATTGCTATTAAACCAGTCTACTGCCTCCTTTTCAAATCTCAGTTCGGCTACCGAAGATGTACATTTGCTTATGAGAGTCGTGTCGTCTGCGTATTGATAGGTACGTGCTTTTGTCACATTAATATTCAGATCATTAGTATACAGCACAAATAACAAAGGTCCAAGAATTGTCCCTTGCGGAATTCCTTGGTTTAGGTTTACAGTGTAGGAGGTATTACCCTGGAAAGATACAAACTGTTTTCTATTGTATAAAAATGATCTGAAAACCGATAGTGCTGTACCACGAACTCCATAATATTCAAGTTTATACAATAGGTTGTCCCATGACACTGTGTCGAACGCTAACTAAGATCCAAAAAGGCTGCAGTAGTGGTATCGCCTCTTTCATACCCGAGCATGATGTCTTCAGTTAAGTCCTGCACTGCGTGCAGAATTGAATTTCTTGGAATATAACCATATTGACTGTTACTGATGAATTTTTCTATAAAGGAGTACAACCGGTTTTTAATCGCAACTTCGTAAACTTTTTTAATGGATTTCGATAGCTAACGCCATCTAATGCTCTAAGTTTACTTTAGACATTAATTTTATAATTTTTGAATGCTTTTGCGACTACTGAGTCCACAGATCCCTTCATTATTATTATTAATAATAATAATAACAATTGATAAATAATCTACCAGTTTTCATTACTTTTTACAAACACTTCTCAGTTACGCATGAAAAAAATTGATATATCCACAAACATAGTTGATTTGAGCATTTTTAAAAAAACAATACCTTCTCTCTGTATTAAATGGACTCCATTGACTGAATAAATAAATAAATAAATATAAGGCAGAGTAAAAACAATTATCTATTTTACACAAATCTGCATATAAGAACAAAATCGTATTTTCTTTTTAATCTAGTTTTATTTGTGTTTATAACACAATTTTTCACTCCTCAATTTTATAAAAAAATGGGTTTTAGCATGCCGAGAAATGGCCGATGAGATGTTGGCCAAGACTTTCCAGCCACGGATTTTGGCGCCTCACCCGAATTTCAATGAATAATAAATCAGCAACCACACGTTATTGTTTGCAACAATTATATTCCAGAATAATAAATATTTGCAGTTTTCGTTAAATATATCCGAGAAAATTAGTATTTGAAGTCAGTTCATGTATCCAAACGTTTTTAAAAAATTCATAACTTCAATTGGCAAAGAAAAACATATAATGTCTCATCGGATATGAACTAAGTATACTCTAATTAACAATATTAAGCAATTTGTTTAGAGATGCACGCTTAAATTGAGACTTGGTGCGACTTTAAAACTGACATATATTCCCAGCCACGGATCGAAAGCACTGTTTTAATAAAATCATAACTTCAATTGGCCAAGAAAAACATGTAACTTCTCATCGGATTTGAAATAAGCATACTCTATTTAACAATATTAAGCAATTTGTTTAGAGATGCACTTTTAAATTAAGACTTGGTGCGACTTTAAAACTGACATATTCCCAGCCACAGATCGGACACACTGTTTTAAAAAAGTCATAACTTCAATTGGCAAAGAAAAACCGATAATTTCTCATCGGATATAAACTGAGCATAGTCTAATTAACAATATTAAGTAATTTGTTTAGAGATGCACGCTAAAAATAAGACTTGGTGCGACTTTAAAACTGACATATATACCCAGCCAAAATGTACGATTTCTAAAAACAAATAATTTTTTTCTGAAAAACCCTTTGATGTACAAACAAACATAAGAGTGGTACAAACAGGTACTAACGATGCTCTTTCGATTGCAATTTGTTTTATTCGGTTATCTTGATAAATAAAAAACTTTGAAAAATGTACGATTTCCAGAAACAAAACATTTTTTTCTGAATAACCCTTTCAGGTACAAACGATAATTAAAGTGGTACAAATAGGTACTAATGATGCTCTTTCGATTGCAATTTGTTTTATTCGATTATATAACCCTTTCAGGTACAAACGATAATTAAAGTGGTACAAATAGGTACTAATGATGCTCTTTCGATTACAATTTGTTTTATTCGATTATCTTGATTAATAAAAAAATGTTCGATTTCGAAAAACAAAACATTTTTTTGTGATGAACCCTTTTAGGTATGTTTTGTTCTTAGAAATCGTACATTTTAGTACTTATTTGTACGACTTTAATTGCTTTTTCGATTGCAATTTGTTTCATTCGATTATTTTGAAAAATAAAAACTTGGGAAAATGTACGATTTCTAAAAATAAATATTTTTTTTCTGAAGAACCCTTCGAGGTACAAACGAAAATTAAAGTGGTACAAAAAGGTGCTAACGATACGCTTTCGATTGGTGTTTTTACTTTTTAAAAATATTAAAGTTGAGCGCTGACCAAAAATTCACCTTCACGCCTTTGTAACTTTTTACACAAAACATCTTCTGAAGAACCTTTTGAGGTACAAACGAAAATCAAAGAGGTACAAACAGTTACTAATATTGCTCTTTTGATTGCAATTTGTTTTATTCGATTATTTTGAAAAATAAAAAACTTAAAATAATGTGCGATTTCTAAAAACAATTTTTTTTTTGAGGTACAAATGAAAATTAAAGTGGTACAAAAAGGTACTAACGATGCTCTTTCGATTCTTGCTTTTAGTTTTTAAAAATTTGAAGTTGAGCGCTGACCAAAAATTCACCCCTTTGTAACTTTTTACCCCTTTAGGTACGAACAAAAAATAGGGTGATTTTGTAAGGTACAAACGAGGTACAAACGAATGACGTCATCATTTTTTTTTAAAAGTTGGGTGCCAGGTTCACACCGATGGAAAATTTACAGCGTATCCATATGTATACTAAAAAGAAAAATTCTCTGTTTGTTGCAATTCGCTTCTATAAAAATGTTAGGCACACCCTAGTGGAAAAAAAAAACGAACTGAATTAAACGAGTATAGGTACGTAAGATACCTAAATTTACTAAATGCATAATAGCAAGAAAAATAACATCTTAAACATGCGTACAAAATTATATAGAAAATTTAAAATACACACATGAACAAATGATCATAATATTATTTTACTAACAGCTGTTTGTATTGTTCGCTGCGCCCCTATCGGTAAGTTTAGACGTCAATATCGATATAAATCCGTAGCTAGGGAGGGGGGATATGGGTGTTCAAACTAAAATGTTTCAAAATGTTAAATTTTTGTATGTGAAAGCGGTCTCGCACGAGCAAAAACAAGATTTTTACCATTAAACCCTTCCTGAATTTTTTTAAATCCCCCAATTTTTTTTTCTGGCTGCGGCCTTGGTATAGCTTCTCAACTCGCCTCTAGCCTTGTTTAGCTCGCCGCTTTACTATGTTTCGATCCTAAGAAATATTGTTTTTTTTTGTAAAAAAATATTTAAACTCAGAACTTTAGTTTTTATTGTCAAAAATCAATTATAAAATAATAAAGCGATATACATCTTCAAATACTAAAATTAAAGGTTCCAATAAATTTTGTATGTAAAAGCGGTTCCGCAAGAGCAAAAACAAGACTTTTACCATTAAACCCTTTCTGAATTTTTTTAAACCCCCCCGATCTTTTTTCTGGCTGCGGCCTTGGTATAGCTTCTTAACTCGCCTATAGCCTTGAAGTTTAGCTCGCCGCTTTACTATGTTTCGATCCTAAGAAATATTGTTTTTTTTTGTAAAAAAATATTTAAACTCAGAACTTTAGTTTTTATTGTCAAAAATCAATTATAAAATAATAAAGCGATATACATCTTCAAATACTAAAATTAAAGGTTCCAATAAATTTTGTATGTAAAAGCGGTTCCGCAAGAGCAAAAACAAGACTTTTACCATTAAACCCTTCCTGAATTTTTTTAACCCCCCCCGATTTTTTTTCTGGCTGCGGCCTTGGTATAGCTTCTTAACTCGCCTCTAGCCTTGAAGTTTAGCTCGCCGCTCTACTATGTTTCGATCCTAAGAAATAGTGTTTTTTTTTGTAAAAAAATATTTAAACTCAAAACTTTAGTTTTTATTGTAAAAAATCAATTATAAAATAATAAAGCGATATACATCTTCAAATACTAAAATTAAAGGTTCCATAAATTAAAAACAAGTTTTAAAGAGGCCGAGAAAATATAAAGTAAAGCTGTAAAGCGGATAAAAATAGAAAACTAGGATTTTCATGAAATTTACAAATAATTAAGCGATATACATGTTTAAATACTAAAATTAAGGGTTTTATACATTAAAAACAAGTTTTAAACAGGCTGAGAAGGCATAAAATAAAATTGTAAAGCACAGAAAACATTAAGTAAAGCAGTAAAGCTTAGAAAAATAGAAAACTAGGGTTTTAATTAAATTTACAATCTTTAAATTTACATATAATTAAGCGATATACATCTTTAAATACTAAAATTAAGGGTTCCATACATTAAAAACAAGTTTTAAACAAGCTGAGATAACATAAAGTAAAGCTGTAAAGCTGAAAAAACTTTAGCAAAGTTGTAAATCAGAGAAAACATAAAGTATAGGTAAGAAAAATAAGAAACTAGGATTTTATAGTATATTACGTAACGAGAGTGGTATGCAGCATATTACATATGAGCGGATATGTTGCGCACGAGCCGTGCAGCGGCGAGTGCAGTATTCCGCGAGTATGTAATTGCCATACCACGCGAGAAACGTACGATACTTTACCTACGCCCTAACAAAATAAACAATGGGCATGAAAAAACAACTTATTTATTGTAAATGTTTTTAATATTACCATGACAATGAAGAAAACTAAATTACTACTTGATCTATACACAGGGAATAAAGCTGTACATTTTCTGACATTCGTTGTTTTTTAAAAGAGTTCAATTTGAAGCTTTAAACGAGTGTTTTCCACTCCCAGACTAAGCATGAAGTAAAATTTCGAGTTTAGAAAAGCCCCGAGAAAATTTGTCGAGGGTCGCGCAGCGACCCGAGACAAATTTTCTCGGGACTTTTCTAAACTCGAAATTTTACTTCATGCGCCACGCGTATAAAACACTGATTTAAATTGAGGTTCAAATATACATAGAGTTCACAATATTTTAGTGTTTTATACGCGTGGCGCATGAAGTAAAATTTCGAGTTTAGAAAAGCCCAGAAAATTTGTCTCAGGTCGCTGCGCGACCCTCGACAAATTTTCACGGGGCTTTTCTAAACTCGAAATTTTACTTCATGCTTAGCCTGGGAGTGGAAAACACTCATTTATAGCTTTAAATTAAACTCTTAAAAAAACGAATAGCTAAGGATTTAAAGAAAATAAGCTAAATTTGGAATACGTATACTTTAAAGAAAAACTTCCTGTACATAAAAGAAATGTCATTTGGTTGTACGGTAACTAAAGATTTAAAGAAAATAAGCTGAATTTGGAATACGTGTACTTTAAAGAAAAAGTCCCAGAACATCAAAGAAATGTTATTTGGTTGTAGCTATTCAGCTGTCAGTACGTAATGTACTTGTCAAAGCTATTACGTGCATGTGTACGTAATGTCAATCATGCTTGTCAAGATAACAGTGTGGTATGATGTTGTTACTAGATAGGGCGTAGGTAATTTAAATTTACAATTTTTATATTTACAAATAATTAAGTGATATACATCTTTAAATACTACAATTAAGGGTTCTATACATTAAAAATAAGTTTTAAACAGGCTGAGAAAACGTAAAGTAAAGCTGAAAAGCTGAGAAAACTTTAAGTAAAGTTGTAAAGCAGAGAAAATAAAGTAAAACTGTAAAGCTGAGAAAAATAGAAAATTAGGATATTAATTAAATTAACAAACTTCTGATAAATGTAAATAACAATAGTTGCCAGTGCATGGATTGCAAAATGTTTCTACAAATATATAACCGCGATAACATTCGTAAAACCATAAACAAATATTTAGTTTCATCATTCCGTCCAATAAACGCTTAAATGAACATGTGTTCAACTTTTTCCGCCTGTTAAGAAATAAAAACTTATCAAACTCACATTATAATTCTGTTATTTTTGTTTCTTTTTCCAGATACAGAGTTTGTATCCACGCGAGTTTTATTAATATTTTTGTTCTGGACCATCAAAACTATCTAATAAACATGAAGTGCTCGATATTAACGAAAAACGAGGAGTTTGTGATTTCCTGAGTTGTTTTCGACCAGCCGACATTTTTTGGATCACTTTTTGGCGCGTCATCGCTGCTGCGTGTTTTGATAATCATGTTGAAATTCTTGACGCACAAACTGAGGACGCATTCCATCAACGAAAACAACCATTTCCAAAACGAAAAGGTGAGTTGTTCTAACTTAAATATTTGAAATTTTGATTAGCAAGAGCTGGAGCTACTATTATTAATTGGATAGGAATTCGATTACATTTAATGACCTTTTAGACTAACGAAATATTACTATAGTTAATAATATTGCTGTATTGTAAATAAAAGAAAAAATATTAATAGTGAAATAAAATTGTTAATATTTGTTGTTAATGAGGCCCTGAACAAAATATGACTTTTTGTACACCTATTCTGAATCACCCTGTATTTCAAGTTTTAAGTATCAATAATAAACAACTGAAACAGAGAACATTGCTCGTTTTATTTAACAAGGAGAGACAATAGAAAACATTTGGTCAAATAAAATCAAACGCCCTTACAAATAACTTCTTTGACTTATCAAGTGCATTACGGCATCGAAATGTCATTATTTTTAGGCAAATCACCTATTTAGTCACACAGATAAACTCCATAGAGAAATTTAAAGACATAAAGTGGCCCGATTTTCTCGCCGAGTTAAATAAAATGAGATATACCATAATATTTAATTAATGGTTCATACCGTGCGATCTTTTAAATTATGATTTAGAGTAGGTGGCATTTTTTTTGTGCGGTTGCCCAGAATGCCAATTGAATGATAGAATAAATTTGAGGTTATGGTAAACTATGTGTTACAGTCAGTGGTGTCAATCTAATTTCAAATTCAAAGCCTACTCTAAATCATGTTTTAAACCAGGGGTCTCCAAACTACGGCCCGAGGGCCACATCCGGCAGGTGGACAGATTTTGTCCGGCCCGCGGAGAGCTAGCATACTTGAAAACTCCTTTTAGAGAACATATTTTTTATAGCAAATTAAATTTAGTTTACTGAAGTATTCTAATTTTATGTTGAATAATTATTAATATCACATCTACATTGATATGGTCATGGGCTAACTACTCATAACATTGTTGTAGGCTTATTGTTATTGTTTTTGTGATAAGTTGGATAAAGAAACACAGAATTGTAATGAGTAAAGACATGTATAATAGGCAGAAAATTTAACTTCAGTATATAATAACTAACAAATTATTGAAATGAATCCAACTAACATTTTATATATTTTAAATAAAAACATAACTTATAACAAGCATAATGACATATGAAATACTAATGAGATTTATGTAATTGAGATTTTCCACTGACAATAGTTTGTAGTTGTGGACTAATTTTACTTGTACCAATTATTAAAAGAGATTTAAGATGCTCATCAGTTAATTTAGATCTGTATACATTTTTTGTGTACTTCATTTTGGAGAAGGTCTTCTCACACAAATAAGTAGTACCAAAAACAGAAAATAGCCCACGAGCAAATGTATGCAAGTTATCAAATTGTGTCAGTGGAAGACCCTTATAAAATTCCAACAAAGATGAGTTTTGATATTTGTTCTTAATTATATCACTGCACTGTAGATCAATCATGTCCATTTGAAGTTCCGGGGCTAGGGTTTCCATGTCAGTATCAAAAGGATTCTGAAAAATCTTAATTTGATTCGCAATGGCATCAAAGTCCGAGAAACGAGTATCAAAATTTTTTTTCAAAGCACTCAAAGTTTCGATTGCAAAATCGATAGGAAACTCAGTCTCAGTGGTGTGGCTGAATATTTCACATGTTTTAAAATGTGAAAAACATTTACTTCGTAGTTGTGATTGAAACAGTATCAATTTCTTCCGGAATGATTTGATATTAGTGTATAAATCAGGAAGATGCTGGTTTTCTCCTTGCAATCTCAAATTCAGTTCGTTCACATGTTTTGTCAAATCAACATAGAATGCTAACTTCCACAGCCATGCGTTGTTTTGTAATTCAGTAAGAGGCCGATGCTTTTTATTCAAAACAATTTCGATCACTGCTCGAAGTTCAAAAAAGCGCTGAAGGACTTTCCCACAACTAAGCCAACGTACGGCAGTATGATAAGGTAAGTCATTTTCTCCAATCTCTTCAATACATTGTCGGAATTGTCGGTGATTCAGCCCAAAAGATCTGATAAAATTAACAGTTGATATGACTGGTTTCAGAACTTCAGACATATCCAAACATTTTCCGCATAAAGACTGTTGATGAATGATACAATGTAAGACTAATGGTTTTGAACCACCGTCATTTTCTACAGCCTTTGACACAAGAGCGACCACTCCTTTATCTTTCCCACTCATGTTTTTGCCTCCATCAGTTGTAATACATTTCAAGTTTTTCCATCGAAGGTTCTTTTGATTAATGGCCATTTCAACTCCTTTAAAAATATCTGTACCAGTGGTTGTGCCATGAATACTATTCATATCAAGAAGTTCTTCATGCACATCATAGCTTTTATCTACTCCTCGAATATAAATCAACACCCGAGCAGTATCTGACACATCGGTTGACTCATCCAAGGCCAAAGAAAACCACTCGACATGTCTATTTGTGTCGAACAGTTCAGAGGATATATTTTCAGCGATGTTTTCTACCCTTCGAGCCACAGTGTTTGCTGACATACTGACAGTTTTTAATAAATTTACCTTTTCAGGGCACATTTCTGCGGCTACTGCAATTATGCACTCTTTGATCATTTCTCCATCGGTGAATGGTTTTTCACGTTTTGCAATTTCAAGAGCCACACGAAAGCTGGCACGAGTTGCAGCCTCTTGTTCAGTTTTGAGTTTTGTAAATGAAGATTGCTGCGATTTCAATCCGCGCTTTATAGCTTAGAATTTTTCTGTCCGCAAACTTCCTGTATATTTTGAGTAATTTTGAAAATGTTTGTTTCATAATGACGTTTAATGTTATATTCCTTGAGAACGGCTATGTTTTCATTGCAAATCAAACATAGCGCCTTGTTACTGGACTCAATTACGAAATACTGAATGTTCCACTGATCTTTGAATTTTCTGCATTCACTATCAATTTTTTGCTTCTTTTCCACACTACTAAATCACACACAAAAGCAACAATTCAAATCAAAATACTGTTACAAAGATGTCTTAAACTTAAACACGCACAAACACGTTTTAAGGAGGTACGCACTATTTTATTTCACAACAGTGTCATAGGAACTGACTTGTGGTTGCGCCACTAGCCTTCTTATATATTCCAATTACTGCCATCTAGAAGTGAGTGGAAGACACCAGAACTTTCTCGAACCAACGAGATTATTCTGTACGTGCTATTGGCGCCATCTGTTAGCGATAGAAGGTACTACCTATTTCCGCTTGTGTCCACCAGATGTCGTGTCACGTTACTCCTCATGGCACGTACTCTACGACCAATCTAGAAATTACAGATAATGACAGGAAAATTAATAATATGCAGTGTTGCCGTTTTGCGGACTTTAGTCCGATTTGCAGCCTTTTTTAAACGTTGCGTACTTTTTCGGACATTTTTTTTCATCAGTGGATTATTTCACTTTTTATTACAACAATGATAATATGGTTTTGGCCCTCGGAACTTACTGGAGTAATCAGTATGGCCCTAAGGCTGGAGAGTTTGGAGACCCAGGTTTTAAACGATCGCACGCTACTCTTCGCGTAAACTCAAAAAACATGTTTCGTTTTAAAAGGTATTTAACTAATAAACAATTTAGAAAATTCTATTTAAACTCTGTATGACCTGTATAAAGAAAAAGTAATAGCACCAATAAATGATTATTATTATTATTATTATTAAAGTGTCACTTTAATTACAATAAACCACTGAGTACAAATTTATAATAATAATGTAATAATTACTCAATGATACAACCTACATTTCAAATTTCGGGAATTTAGTTTCATAACACATTCTAAGCTTTATTTTTTTGTATTTATTAGTTGTCGGATTAGTTTTCAGAGCGAGAGAGAGAGAGAGAGCGTGCGAGTGTTTTTATTGAAGGTCGCGTAAAGTTGAAACATGGCGGCCGTTCGCGGGCCCGAACAAAGGATTTCATTTTCCGGATTGAAAATTTCGCTCGTCCCGTTTCAGACGCGTTTCAGAAACGTCGCAGCGACGTTTACCTTTCCTTTTCATCACGAGAACGATGCGCTAGAATGCCCGCAAAACGCGTTTGAATTAATCGAAAACGTCGAGTTGATTTAATTTTATGTAACACAAACACAAAGAAAAACGAGGTTTATTGATGTGTTATGTAATTTATTCATAAGTTGGGCTTTAATTATTTACGTGTATTTACAATTTAAATTTTTGTTGTTGTGATGCGAAAATATTTAAAATGTTTGTTATGTTTGTAATATCAGATTTTTTAAATTATTAGTTTAATCAACGAAATATATTTACGTAAATTGAAACAACATTTAATTGTTATTCCGAATTATAATTGTTTATTATTACATTTATTTTTGAATAAATTTATTTACGTAAATTGAGACCATATTTAAATATTCTTCTAAATTATAATTGTATATTAAAACAGAGTGATTTAGAATAATTGTTTAAAAATATCAACTAGTTAAATACAAGGATTTTTTCTTTTAAGTATACATTTCCTAACAAATACGCTGTAACCTTTTGGGCATACGTTGATTTTCTTAAAGTGTTCAGTTTTAAGTTTCTAAAGAGTGTTTCCACTCCCAGACTAAGCATGAAGTAAAATTTCGAGTTTAGAGAAGCCCCGTGAAAATTTGTCGAGGGTCGCGCAGCGACCCGAGACAAATTTTCTGGGCTTTTCTAAACTCGAAATTTTACTTCATGCGCCACGCGTATAAAACACTGATTTCAAGTGATGTTCAAAATATACTTATTTTTTATCTCTCGTTAATACATTTTGCATATGTATATTTTAGCAACCAAATCTTAATAGAAACAAAAATGTAAATTATTTTGTGCTATTCTGTAAGCTTAAGCGTTATTCTCTAAGCGAAATAATTAACCAATGACCTCACATTCTAAGTACACATAACAAATAGCAAATCCGCTTGTAAAATAAAGTTATTGTTACTCTACCTTAATGTATTTAACATTTCACTTATTATTGTTTGAAGTTCCAGATATTTTATTAACTTATTTGATTTATTTTTTAGGACAATGAGGATCATGATTCCGGGACTGAATCCGATGACGAAATTGATACTTCTCCCCCTCTACCCGGGCCAGGTGAGATTCATTGAAAAAAAGTGTGAAAATCAACTCAAAAATAAACTTAAATAGCCGGGCATCGAGTTGCACTTTTGGTGGATGCGCCGGGTCGCCACAAGGTCCTCGCGTGGACAAAAATCATAATAAATAGACACGCTTCAGGGAATTGTTTCAAATTCTCAATATTCTTTAGTAAAAGTCAGTTTTTTATTATTACACAGAAAAAACCTAAATTTAGGCGCGGGAAGTAACAGAAAAAATGTTGAATTCAACACTTTCCGCGCGCCTAGATCCCTGATTTTGTTATAATTGTAAAAAAAATAATAAAAATGAATTCTTCTACAAATCAATACAAAATTCTCAAAACTCACTAAGGAGTCGATGCATGTTATTTTCTGGAAGAGAAACCAACAATATTCCTAGAATGGTTTTACTGTATTTTTGAGTCAAAGGGATATGTGTTGATAAACTAATTATATAGTTTTATTTTATTTCTAATAAATTCTTACATCCATCGAATCAACTTAAAAAATTAAATCTGTTATTTTTTAAGTTAAGTGAAGAATTCCTATTATTATTAAAAAATATTAGTATTGTTTTGATGTAAAGATAGCCACAGATTTTCCAGCCACGGATTTTGGCGCCTTCACCATCACACGAATTATAAAACAGGTTCCTCAGAATTTCAAAATGTCATAGCTCCAAAACCACATGTTTTATTTTCAAAATTTCTTCACTAATTATTTGAATAATATATCTAGAACGAGTATAAATGGCCAGAATGTTGTAACTTTCATTTGTTAATTTTTTAAGCAACATATTGCTTTCCCGTGTATGGCACCATTCATACCAAGTATTAAAAAAATCATATCTACGAAACCACATATTTTAATTTCCAAACTTCTTCACTAATTGTTTAAACAATATATCTAAAACAAGTATAAATGGTTAGAATATTGTAACTCTCGTTTGTTATTTTTTTAAACAATATTTTGCAATCGCGCGTATGGCAACCATTCACACCAAATTTAAAAAAAATCTTATTTTTTGTTATGAATGGTGTTATATTTTAACTTATATCTTAATTTTGAAATTAGGTTCAGTTATTTGTTAAAATTCATGCACATATAATAAAACATTTTTATTTTTATAACAGGTTAAGTGGAAGAACAGTCTTAGTTAGTTGGTTACAACTAACTGAACTTCGCCTGTTCTGTATTGTAACATAAACTGTCCAAATCCTCTTTTTTCAATAAAGACAGTTAATTGTTATTATTAGTAAAGAAATTTGAAAAATAAAATATGTAGTTTCGGAGATATGATTTTTTTAAAATTTGGTATGAATGGTGCCATTCGCGCGACTGTAAAATATTGTATAAAAAAATAACAAATGAGAGATAAAATACTCTGACTATTTATATTTGTTCTAGATATATTGTTTAATTAATTAGTAAGGAAATTTTGAAAATTAAATATGTGGTTGCGGAGATATGATTTTTTTTTAATATTTAGTATGAATGGTGCCATACGCGGGATAGCAATATATTATTTAAATAATTAACAAATGAGAGTTACAACATTTTAATCATATATATTTGTTCTAGACATATTGTTTAAACAACTAGTAAAGAAATTTGAAGAATAAAATATGTGGTTTCGGCCTTTCCGCCGTGCTAATAAGATTTTTCTTGGAAACGTCGATTTTATTTTGTTTGAAAATGTACGAAAAATGTATTTATCATTAAATCCACATAGTTTTAGCACATTTTAATCAGAAATGAATGTATTTAATAATAACATAGAAAATTCTATTATGTCTTTTATAATCAAAGAAACATTTTGAAAAAAAAACATATTTTTTAACCATAGGTATGATTTATTTAAATAATCGTAAAAAACGTATCAATTAATTGCCAGTTTTGTTATTTAAATCATCACGTTTAGAGAGTTTAACCGCATACCGATTTTTATTTGCCTATTTCATTATTATTATAAAGGGTGTCCCAACAAGAGCGCCGGATTTAATTATAAAGAAAAACATATTTATTTTTTGAATTAAGCAAACATTTTTGTTTCAACATAAAGAAAAATAGTTCCGATTAAACATGAAATACAATATCAGGCAAATGGCCACCACGAAACCTCTGGCACAGGGTTATTCTTTTGTTGAAATTTTGAATAACGTTTTCGCATAAATGTGGCTGTATTTCACCAATAACGCGCCGGATTTCCTCTTTAAGATGTTGAACTGTTTCAGGCTTATTTGCATACACCTTTTGCTTCACATAGCCCCAAAGAAAAAAGTCCATCGGCGTTAGATCGCACGATCTTGGTGGCCAATGTTGATCGCCAAATCGAGAAATGACACGGCCTGGAAATTTGGTCTGCAGTAACACCATTGTTTCACGTGCTGTGTGGCAGGTCGCACCGTCTTGTTGGAAAAACATGTGCTCCACATCAATTACATCCAATTCGGGCCACAAAAACTCCGTTAACATTTCCCGATACCGCACACCAGTAACAGTTAGCGCATTTCCAGCCGCATTTTCAAAGAAATACGGCCCAATCACTCCGCCAACCCAAAATGCGCACCAAACTGTTACTCGCGGTGGATGCATTGGCTGTATGAGTACCACACAAGGATTTTCAGCACCCCAAATTCGACAGTTTTGTTTATTTACGTATCCGTCGAGTTGAAAATGTGCCTCATCTGAAAAAATGATTTTCTTCTAAAAATCCGGATTAATTTGATGATGTTGCAACACCCAATCAGCAAATCCATGGCGCTGCTCATGGTCCCTTGGCTTGATTTCTTGCACCAATTAAATCTTGTACGCGTGCAAATGCAGATCATTTACCAAAATTCGTTGCATAGTGGTTTTGGAAATGTTTAATTCTTGACCACGATGCCGAATGGAAGTTCTTGGATTCTCGGCCACAGATTCCCTTACTGTGTCTATATTTTCGAGTGACCGACAAGGACGACGACGAACAATGGTCTTCTGATCCATCAGCGTAAATTTGGTCTCAAATTTTGTAATTAAAAGCCTCACTGTCGATTCATTTGGCGCATAATGGCGATCGAAAACTTGACCAAATATGCGAATTGTTTTCGCAAAACTTTCACCATTTTTGTAATGTGTTTTTACAATAATTAAACGTTGTTCGTTTGAATACTTCTCCATATTTTTAAATCGCGTGGTCTGTACTTGACAACTGTCAAAAAGAAATCACCGTACAACTCGTATTAACAAAATGGCGGCAAATTTAAATCCGGCGCTCTTGTTGGGACACCCTTTATAATGGTTTGCTCAAAATTTGTGATTAAAAGTTACGTTTATGACGGTTGATGTTTGTTATTTATGCGCTTGTTATTTGCATAAATAATTCAAACACTTACTTCTTAAAGTAAATCATAGCTTTAATTGTAAAAGTCATTAAGTGTTATTCAGTTAGATACATTTATCATTTTTATCCTTAAATCGACTAAGTAATTTACACATTATTATATAGTATGTTCAATAAAAAACTTCTAGAGGGCCATGATTTGATCTTTTTTAACATTTAAGTTAGCTACACGTTTCAGACATTAACCTATAAAATGTCAGACATAATAATTATAATTTCAGAGTTGCCAACCTACAATATTTTCCATGGCACTCTAGAGGATTTTTTTTATTGAAGATACGATATCATCTGCCTTTATCTGGATTTGTGTAACTCATATCAAAATGAATAATTTTACATCCCTTCGCATGATAACGCGTGCCATGTATGCAACTTCTTCTACCGAAAACCTTTTTACTAAAGTAACTTAATCTAACCTAAAAGTATCTGAGTCGAAATTATTAAATAACCTGAATTTGAACTAATTAACGCGTCATCCTTTATCAGGATACTTTTAATTCAAACAAAAATGAATAATTTTACATCCCTTCGTACGCTAACGCGTGCTATGAAAGCAATTTCTTCTACTGCAAACCTTTCTACTAACCTAACTTAATCTAATTTAGAAATATCTGAGTCGAAATTGGTCAATAACCTGAATTTAAACTAATTAACACATTATCCTTTATCAGTATTTTTTTAACTCAAACCAAAATTAATAATTGTAGATCCCTTCGCACGCTAACGCATGCCATGAAAGCAAATTCTTCTACCGCAAACATTTCTACTAACCTAACTTAATTTAACCTAGAAGTATCTGAGTCAAAATTAGTCAATAACCACAATTTTAACTGATTAACACATTATTATATCATTATCGTTTATCATTGATTTGTTTAACTCAAACTGTAATGAATAATTGTACATCATCTTGCACGCTAACGCGTGCCATGTAAGCAATTTCTTCTACCGCAAACCTTTCTTCGAAATTTGTCAATAAACAGAATTTGGAGTTTTGCGGGCGGTACCTGTGTTGGTCACATTATATTTTTTTCGCATTAGTGTTAAATAAAAGGAATTATAGCAACGAATAATTCTAATGTTTTCATTTTAGTGTCAGATCAAAGAAATTGTAGCATATCGCCGGCAGACACCGGCTGTTCAATGGAGAGTCCCGCGCCCGACCAACAAGACGCCCACAGCTCCGAAGAAGAGCTCGAGGTGATCAACAGCGCCAAAACGAAACAGCAATCCCAACAACAACCGCGCATGTGCCGCCCGATGGTCCGCTGCCCCTCATCCAGCCAACCAGAAAAGCGGAAATGGTCTCAAATGTGCGCGCCGGAGGAGAACGACGAAAATACGCCGCGTTTCGGCAATTTAAGCAACAAGTACGGCGGTGGTGGGGGTAGCGGAAGTGGTGGGGATGTGCAGTCTTCTGATGAAGAGGTGCACAGTTTGTTGCTGGTGCAGCAGCAGAGGCCGGTGCAGTTCAGGACGTCGCCGCCGCTCGAAGCGCTTAAGTTGGGTGGAGGGGGGCGCGGGCATGCGCATAGGGCGTTTTCCCCACCGCCTTCTAAGTTTCTCAACTGCAGTATGTCGCCAAGGAAGAGGACGAAGCATACGAGGCATTTGCACATACAGAGACCGCATTTGGATTTCGAAAAAATGCAACAGGTACGATATTCTTCATTACATTCACTATTGATAGAGCTACATTTAGTAGAGGAAAAAAGACCTATACTTAACAAAATAAGGGTAAATGTTTTATTCTATGAATCCTTTTTGGGATAGCATTTAACCGCCCCACAGTCACAGGCGCCCCTACCTTAGTAAAAAAAAAGGATTTTAATACTAGTTCATTTCTTAAGACTAAACTTAACAAAAACATTTAAAATATTTATTAAAAAAATGGTGATGTGTTCATCATGGCAATTTCGCCGTCATTTAAACAATTGATAATGGTCATGCTAAATTTATTTTACTATAACCAATTGGTTGAAGATTTCACTTGGATTTAGTGATTAATACGCGGGGCGCATGAAGTAAAATTTCGAGTTTAAAAAAGCCTGAAAATTTGGATTTGCCAGGGCGCGACTCGCTTCGCTCGCGCGCCCTGGCAAATCCAAATTTTCATGCTTTTCTAAACTCGAAATTTTACTTCATGCTTAATCTGGGAATGGACACCCTCGACAGACGATCAATAAGAAACTTATTTTGCAGTTCTCTTTATTCTAAATGTATGACAAAGTAAAAAGAGTTGAGGTTTTTCTTTTGTAGTTCTGGTTTAGTAAACTTAGCGTCTACTATTTTGGAATATAACATATTTGATAAAAGATATAAAGAATGATCAAACTATTAAAGTTTAGCATATTTTATTTCTCAAATGCCATTTCTTGGTCAAAATTCTTACTACGCTCATGCTGTTTAATTATTTCTTAGGTTAAAGATGAAAAGGACAATGTTTTTCTATAGAGTCTTCAAAATTCAATTCAAATTCCTAAAATTGACTATTTGAACAACTTTCAACAGAAATTAAAAAAGTGTAAAAAGGACCATTTCTAAAAATGCTCTGAAATATATAATAATGGGCCCGGAAATCAAAATGTGTACCATTCAACATGTTTGGATTTGTTTGTGATGCATGTTGGTATCTAATGAACGGTACTCCAGTCGGTCTATTTTGTATGATTGCGAAAATCCCAAGCACGTTCACAATTAACAATCCGGTCATTAGAGAATTCCCCAACAGTTGGCAGTAAACTCCTAACTGTTGTCTGTGGTGAACGGGCCCATTCTCTTACCGAACAAACAATTCACATGCTTTCTTAAACATATCAATTGTTTGTTTAGAACAAGTTTAGTGATAGTCAGCATTTTGTTTGTAACTAATTAAGCAAACAAAAACATGCTCAATCTAAGATTTTGCGAGAATTTACTAAATGGAAAATTTGGAATCTGGCTGCTTTAATATTCAATCGCATAAGGGCGACAAGTAATAGTTTACGCCCGTTCGGCAATTCAAATTCTATAAAATATACTCTGTAGAGCCGTCTAATTATTTAGTTGTTGTTAAAAATGGGTGATCATACACTAAATATAAGTGAATAAGCCAGATTTTTTTTTGATTAAATGTGTATTTGTTTTAGAATAGATTACGATTTTACAGAAAATGGTTCAAATTGGCCAATTGAATGACATTGATTGAATAATAGTTTTCATGGCATTGATTGAATAATAGTTTTCTTCTCTATCTCTAAGAAATTGTTAGAAAGATTACTTAATTTGATGACAATTAAAATAATAACCTTTTTTCCAAGGCCGTAGTTAGGGGGTATATAGAGGTTCAAACCCCCACTCGAAATTTTCAAAATGGTAAATGTTTGTATGTAAAAGTGGTCCTGTAAGAGCAACAACATTTTTTTAACCATTAAAACCCTCCCCGAACTTTTTTCTGGCTATGGCCTTGCTCTTTTCTGGCTGGCCTTGCTCTTTTCTAATTTAATCCAAATATATATTTTTTAATAGATTGCCTTACAATAATGAAACCCGCATTTTTTGATCAAATTTGCTTGAGGGCTTAAGGTATAATTTTACTCCTGTACGGCGAGTAAAATTTTACGACTGTGTGACAAGTCCACTTTACGCCCGTGTGGCAAATTTAACTATTTTTTCAGTTAATATAAGTGAATAATGCCCGAGACAAAAAAAAATCAATTTAAGAACCATTTTTTTTTGATTCAATGAATATTTGCTTTAGAATAGATTACGATTTGGCACAATTTCTTAAAAATGGTTCAAATTGGCCAATTGAATGACATTGATTGAATTATAGTTTTCAGGGCATTGATTGATAACAGTTTTCTTCTCCATCTCTAAGAAATTGTTAGAAAGATTAGTTAATTTGATGACAATTAAAATAATACTTTTTAGAACCTCTTTTCCAAAGGCAGGGGCGATATGGAGGTTCAAACCCCACTCGAAATTTTCAAAATGGAAAATTTTCGTATGTAAAAGTGGTCCTGTAAGAGCAAAAACAATTTTTTTACCACTAAAACCCTCTCCGATTTTTTTTCTGGCTATGACCTTGCTCTTTTCTAATTTAATGAAAAAAATTAATTTGTACGGCCTATCGGAAATGTCTAAAGAAATACACAATCCAAAGATGCTACAATATATTTTTTTAATGGATTGCCTTACAATAATGAAGCCCGCATTTTTTGATCAAATGCGCATAATTTGCTTAAGGGCGACAGGTAAAATTTTACGCCTGTACGGCGAGTAAAATTTTACGACTGTGTGACAAGTACAATTTTACGCCCGTGAGCCAAATTTAACTATTTTTTCTTAGGTTTTCCTCTCCCGTACTCTCCACTCATCCTAAGAGACATTGTGCAAAGTACAAAATACAATTTTACGCACGTGAGGTAAATTCAGCCTTTTTTTAGGTCTTCCTCTCCCCTACTTCCCACTCATCCTAAGAGACATTGTGCAAAGTACAGTTTTACGCCCGTCAGGCAAATTCAACCATTTTTCTTAGGTCTTCCTCTCCCCTACTTTCCACTCACCATAAGAGACATTGTGCAAAGCACAAAGTGCAAAGTACAATTTTACGCCCGTGAGGCAAATTCAACCATTTTTTCTTAGGTCTTCCCCGCTCCTACTTCTCACTCATTCTAAGGGACATTGTGCAAAGTACAATTTGAAGCCCGTGAGGCAAATTCAACCATTTTTTTTTAGGTCTTCCTTCTTCCTACTTCCCACTCATCCTTAGAGACATTGTGCAAAGTACAAAGTACAATTTTACGCACGTGAGGTAAATTCAACCATTTTTTCTTAGGTGATCCTCTCCCCCACTTCCCACGCCCGTCAGGCAAATTCAACCATTTTTTCTTAGGTCTTCCTCTCCCCTACTTTCCACTCACCATAAGAGACATTGTGCAAAGCACAAAGTGCAAAGTACAATTTTACGCCCTTGAGGCAAATTCAACCATGTTTTCTTAGGTCTTCCTTTTCACTACTTCCCACTCATCCTAAGAGACATTGTGCAAAGTACAATTTTACGCCCGTTAGGCAAATTCAACCATTTTTTCTTAGGTTTTCCCGTCCCTTACTTTCCACTGGTCCATTGTGCAAAATCCTATTGTATTTTTTTTTTCTTGAATAACTCTCATTTATCACTTGGTGAAATATTTTGAAATAATATTAAAGGATAAATTAAAAACACTAAAATAGTGAAAAAAACCAAGTGCTTTTAATTTATCCTTTAATATCCCATTCTATTCTAAAAAAAAATCTTTCAATCTAAAAAAAATCACTTTTCTCATTCTGAATCTCTATATTTGATATCATATTCGTTCCAAAACTAATATATATATATATATATATATATATATATATATATATATACATTAGTAAACGATGAAGGAACCGAAAAACCGAAAAAAAAACTGGTTTAGTTATGCAATGCGTAAATTAATGCAAAGAACACGACTTATTTTTTTATGGCATTGACATTGAAACAAACCAACACACACGTTTATAAACTTGACCATGAATTGATAATTCGAGATCAACACTTTTACATTGATCTCTACCAAGGTTACTTACTTCTCTATTAACAAGATTATAAATAAAATACATGTAGATCTTTTTTAGAAATCATTTTTAGAATAAAATATTTTAAAAGGGTAATTTTTTTTAATTTGCAGTAAAGTATTCAGCAGAGTTAGATCTACGGTTTGGCTTTTAAAAATGAAGTTTTCTGTAGTGCCCACACTATACAGGGATATTTTTATTTCGGTATACAAATCCCTATGTATACCCAAATAAAAAAAAAACGCATTGGAACGTTCGTGTGTACTATGCTTTATGCTGTGATTGTAGGCAACCAAACTTTCGCATATAAACGTCAATTAGTAATAAAATTTGTTTCTATTTCGTACGCGTGAAAGTTCCCAGTAGTAATGTATTCCATTAACCCATTTACGGCCGAGCAATTATAGAATTAACTCTAAAAGTTGATATTAGGTAAAATTCTGCACATTTTTTTATTATTTCTATGATTGACTTTTGTATTATAGTATTTTTAATACCCATTTGGAATATTCCCATCCTTATTTATCCATCATGAATCAGATGAAACAAAAAATTACCAACAAAAATGAACGTCGATTACTAATTAGATGTTACGTCAAAAGTTTGATGTTTGTTAATGTCATTAAATAACGCAAAAATATTCCGATAAATCCAAAAAGCTTATGCTTAATCTAGTAAGTTAAAAACTGAATCAAGATCTTTATTCAAGGCAATTCAAAAAACGTCCGAAGTCCTAAAAGTTCCACAAAGCATATTATAAAACCTACGAGATGAAAACTGAGCAACGGATTTCGAATAGAGAAGAAATGTGTCTGCAAACGTTTCCCTGAGCAAAACTCGAATTACGAAGAATACTCTGCATTTTTTAAAGGAAGTAATTTACAAAATGTATGCCCGGAAGGAACATATTACTTTAGAAACTATTTACTGGCAATTTATGGAAAAATCACCAGACATTGAGATCTCAAAAAGTTCTTTATAAAAGCTGGAGCAAAAAACGTCTTGTAGAATAGCTTGGAAAGAAAAATATCCCTTTTTGCTGAGGGAAACGTTTGCAGACATATTCCGTCTAAATTTGATATCCGTTACGTGTTTGGATCTTCCAGGTTATATAATATTTTATAGAACTTTTAGTACATACATAATAGCGTAGCGTCCATATAAACGATTATGGTCCATATTATGAAATTAATTAATATTACTCCACCAATGCCCGTTTAACAATAATAGATTAGATGTCAGCCATTTGACATGACATGTTCCTAACCTAATTTTGTGTGTGTGTTCAAGAAGCCACATACGTTAAGTTACTACAACGACTGGTACTTCCAAATAGGTATTAAAAATACTATACATACTGTGAATTTTTATTCTAAATATATAAATAATGTATACGCTGTAAACTTTCTGGCATTCGACGATTTTATATAAAAACGTGCAATATTAAGTTTAGAACGAGTGTTTCCACTCCCAGACTAAGCATGAAGTAAAATTTCGAGTTTAGAAAAGCCTGAAAATTTGGTTTGGCCGCTCCGCGAAGCGGAGCGGCCAAACCAAATTTTCAGGCTTTTCTAAACTCGAAATTTTACTTCATGCGCCACGCGTATAAAACACTGAAATATTGTGAAGTTAGAAATACACTGACATTATTTATTTTTCAAATAAGTAAAGCGAAATATTTAAATAACAAAATATTTACATTTTCAACTCTGGTCAAATAATATAATATATCAAATTAACTTATTTAGTAATTTAATTAACAACACATTAATAATGCTGTGTGTATGCATTAATGGGGCTTAATGGGTTAAAGAAAAAGTTGAAATAGTAACCTGGCATCACAATGATAACGCGTGAGGAGTGTAAAGGACATATTTTCAAAATATCCCGAAACGATCAATTTCGTGTGCAAGAACAAGACCCGATCAAAAGATCCACAGATCTCTGAAGAATGCCCAAGAATAAAATTTTAAAGACCAGATAGTTCTTGTAATTAAATAGATTTTATGTTTTAGCATAGTGCAATCAACACGATTGGTTTTAAATGAATAATTTACAGTTTGCATAACATTAAGTATTCTTATACAGAGAGTTTTATGTAATACCGAACATATTCATAACTAGAATTTTTCTTTTAAGTATACATATGCGGACGTTGTACATTTTACCACGCTCGGTTTAATAAAAGAATACAATTTGAAGCTTTAAACGAGTATTTTCCACTCCCAGGCTAAGCATGAAGTAAAATTTCGAGTTTAGAAAAGCCTGAAAATTTGGTTTGGTCGCGTAGCGCGAAGCGCGGAGCGCCCAAACCAAATTTTCAGGCTTTTCTAAACTCGAAATTTTACTTCATGCGCCACCGGCACAAAACACTGATTCAATGTAAAGTTCAGTGGTGTGTTTTAAACTTCGTGATATGTCAGTGTTTTGTACCGGTGGCGCATGAAGTAAAATTTCGAGTTTAGAAAAGCCTGAAAATTTGGTTTGGCCGCTCCGCGCTTCGCGCTACGCGTCCAAACCAAATTTTCAGGCTTTTCTAAACTCGAAATTTTACTTCATGCTTAGTCTGGGAGGGGAACACACTCATTTTAAGTTTCAAATTGAACTCCTTTTAAAAAAACAACGATTATCTAAAGATTTACGGCACATCTGCTGTAATTGGGACATGTATACTTAAAAGAAAAACTCCTTGTATGTACAAGTTGAGGTATTAATTGCAATTGATTAGCTACAATTCGTAATGGTCATAGAGGCAACCCAATTTACACATAAACTGAAAATTAAAGGTGTCAAATCGTATTTTATAAAAATGTTCGGTGTTATATAAAACTCTCTGTAGATATAATATTAAAGATATTTGAAATTTTAAAAGTTGGTAGGTACATACAGGCATAATAGCCAAACTAGATCAACATTACTTAAAATTTAAACTAAATGCCACACAAAGTTTGTAATTCAATGAAATAAAACACTTTAACTTTGTTTGTATAACACACTATTTTTATTTTCGTGACTGCAGTATACATTGGTCAATCTGCTCGTAATTTTAGCACTCGGCTCAAAGAACATCAGCGCTCTTTTCGGCTTAATCAAATAGAAAAATCAAATTTCGCCAAACATCTAATCGATGAAAACCATTCTTTTGGCGAGGATGTACTTAAGATCATCCATTATGCCGAAAAGGGCCAAAAAATGAACTTCCTAGAATCCCTGGAGATACAGAAAGCCCGCGCTAATCCGGGAATCCCCCTAATTAACGACCAGGTCGATCTAGTGTATACCCCCATTTTTAATGCTATTTTGTAAATAACCATTTTGTGTATGTACAGGGTCGCTACAAAGTATGGAAACACGGCTCTCACGTGAAAACGGCTAAAAACAGAACCACCAAAATGGGGATTTCTAAATGGGATATTTTCTTGAACAATTTGGCGTGAAAAAATCAAAAATGATTCTCAGGATTTTCACATACGGACGCCATCTTGAATTTTTTTAAATGGAATTCGATTTTTTTTATTTTACAACTTTTATAGACCTTATAATTCTGATTACAACCATATACCTTTTTTTAAAATACTTGTCTTTTCATCGATAAACCGGACTTTGAAAAGTATGGAAACAGCGAAATATTTTGAGAACGGTTTATCGGAATGTCCTGAAATTTTGCAAAGGTTTAGAGTACGTTAAGGCCTTCAACTTGCATTTTTTATTTTTTCATATTCATTTGTTTTGTAAATATTCTATTTTTGGTCGAAACTTAAATATAAAAATTAACAATTTCAACTTTAAAAAATAGTTGCCTTTGAAAACAGTTTTCATTAGCCTGCCAAACTTGTAAAAAACATTAGTAAGTAACTGGTTGTTGCAAAAATGCCACATTTGAGTGAAACGGATCGCATAGAGATTCTCATGATGATTGGGTGTGGGGATAGAAAACGAAGCTTTTTCGAAGCTGCTAATCTTTTCAACGTAAATCATCCAGATCGAGCACCTATTTCCAGGTCAGTTGCATTTAAAACATGGAATAGGTTTAATGAAACTGGAACTGTTAAAAATCGTCCAAAAGTTGGACGACCAAAAACTGTTACAAATGAAGAAAATTCATTTAATCTTATGATAGATGTAGTTGAAAATCCAAAAACTTCGGTGCAGCAATTGGCTTTCAATAACAACATGAGCAGGAGATCAGTTCAAAAAATAATGAAAATTGAAAAGTATCATCCCTACAAAATTCAGCTGCTGCAAGAATTGAATGAAGATGACTTTGATCGCAGAATTGAATTTTGCGAAACAATGATGAATAGGATAAACCAGGACGCCAATTTTATTAACCGTGTGCTCTTTTCCGATGAATCAACTTTCTGCTTAAATGGACAAGTTAACCGCCATAACTGTAGATACTGGTCAAACAAAAATCCACATTGGATGGAGCAGATTCATACGCAGCGTCCACAAAAAATTAATGTTTGGTGTGGTATAATTGGGCAGCATATTATCGGCCCTTTTGTTATTAATGGCAATTTGACATCTGAAACATATTTACAGCTTTTGCAAGAACAGGTTGTTCCCAGACTTAGACAAATATTCCCAAATTATGAAACTCAGGCTAATCCAGCTGAAAACATATGGTTTCAGCAAGACGGAGCACCAGCTCATTTCGGACTAATAGTACGTGAATATTTAGACGTAACTTTTCCCGGCAAATGGATAGGCAGGAGAGGAACAATTGAATGGCCTGCTAGGTCGCCCGATTTAACTCCACTTGATTTTTTCCTGTGGGGACATTTGAAAAATCGAGTTTATAACAACAGGCCACACAATATACAAGAATTAGAAGAACGCATAACAACCGAAATTGCAAATATTCGTCCTAATATTTTAACTAGTTCATTACAACACATTGTCCAGCGTATTCATTACTGCCAAGAAGTTAATGGAGAGCACTTTGAACATATATTGTAAAATAAAAAATCATTTATTGTTTAATATTTTATTTTTTCATTTGACTGTTTAATATTTTTTTAAGTTTTGATAAAAAATAGAACATGCATTTGTGGTATTGCAGCATTTAGAAAAAGTACTCGTTTGGCTGTTTCCATACTTTTCAAAGTCCGGTTTATCGATGAAAAGACAAGTATTTTTAAAAAAAGGTATATGGTTGTAATCAGAATTATAAGGTCTAAAAAAGTTGTAAAATAAAAAAAATCGAATTCAATTTAAAAAAATTCAAGATGGCGTCCGTATGTGAAAATCCTGAGAATCATTTTAGATTTTTTCACGCCAAATTGTTCAAGAATATATCCCATTTAGAAATCCCAATTTTGGTGGTTCTGTTTTTAGCCGTTTTCACGTGAGAGCCGTGTTTCCATACTTTGTAGCGACCCTGTATACCTGTACCATACCGTAATTTAAGTTACTCTGTTTGATAATGGCAAGTTGAATTGCCAAAACTGCAGTCACGAAAATAAAAATAGTGTGTTATACAAACAAAGTTAGTGTTTTATTTCATTGAATTAACATGTATAACGAAGTAGAAGCCTCCACAGTTCATAATTTAAAGTTTGTAATTATTGACATTTCTGACAATTGTCTTCTTTTGTTTTAGTCGAAGACGTGTTAAAATTTTCTTAAAATTTAAACTAAACGCCAAACAAAGTTTGTATATCTTGACATCTCTAACACTTGTGCTCTTTTTTTTTAGTTGAAGACGCGTTCAGTGACGGCGTGGAAGCATGGGGGCGATCACGGTGGTGAGTTGTCGGTGTTTTGTTGGTGAGATGGACTTGGGGGGTGTGCGAACGGGACACCCTGTCAACTCCATCGAATGTCAAAAACGTCGAGTGACAGCGATGCGTCAGCCTCGACGTCAGGATCGGCGTCAACGTCGACAGCGACATCCAACACGTAATATAGGAAACACAAAGGGAAGAATAGGAACAACTCGTCTCTTGCAAAACATGGAAATTTCGAGGGAAAATTTGAAAACTCATCTTTTTCATATTAGAAGTATAACAGTTTTGATCTCCTTTTATGAATAAAATGCTCGTTGAAAAAGGAAGTTTAGAAAAATATCGATTGGAGTGTTTACGTCCAAAGGATTGAAATACTCTTTGACAAAGAAAGTTGGAGTAATACGATTGGCTTGCTTAAAAGTTTGTTGTCTTCAAATGGATGTTATCAAATGAAATTCGAAAATGTTGGAGTAATATGATTGGCTTGCTTAAAAGTTTGTTTTCTTCAAATGGAAGTTATCAAATAAAATTCGAAAATGTGGGAAAGATGTTATCTGCTAAAACGATGTCGTTGAATGTACTGGTGGCTCGCGGCCTATCTTCATGTGAGTTTCAAATCCAAGATCCAAAAAATGAGGTTAAAAGCACTACGTATCCATTTTGTTTATCAATGCTCCTTACGTCACGGAATTACGTCATTCATACATGCGTTTAGCAGCACAACGAGCGCGCCTTTTAATTCCGAGATGCATTACCTTGGCATGTTTGTTTCACATGAAGCTGGCTACTAGACGCCACTGGTTGAATGTTGGAGTAATATGATTGGCTTGCTTAAAAGTTTGTTTTCTTCAAATGAAAGTTATCAAATAAAATTCAAAAATGTGGGAAAGATGTTATCTGCTAAAACGATGTCGTTAAATGTACTGGTGGCTCGCGGCCTATCTTCATGTGAGTTTCAAATCCAAGATCCAAAAAATGAGGTTAAAAGCACTACGTATCCATTTTGTTTATCAATGCTCCTTACGTCACGGAATTACGTCATCCATACATGCGTTTAGCAGCACAACGAGCGTGCCTTTTAATTCCGAGATGCATTACCTTGGCATTTTTGTTTCATATGAAGCTGGCTACTAGACGCCACTGGTTGAATTAAACAAAGAGTTTAGAAAACTTGTTTTTTTGGACGGAAAGGAATTTGTTGCAAAAATAAGCATTCCCAAATAACAAACGAAAATAAAACACGCAAGTTGAATGAATATTATTTCAAGAAACAAACAGTAAAGAAATGATCTGAAAACTGGTTAAATGAAACAAAAGAGTTTTTTCTAAAGTGTTTAGAAAACTTGTTTTTTTCACGGAAAGAAATTTGTTGCAAAAATAAGCACACAAAACACGCAAGTTAAATGAATATTATTTCAAGAAACAAACAACACAGAAATGATCTGAAAACTTTTGAAAACCAAAGAATAATGCGGGAAGAATACAAAGGAATAGAAAACACCAATGGAAATAATGAATTTGCGGTGTGATTTATTTGAAAAAAAGGAGAGACGAATTAAATTGTGGTTTCTTAAACAAAAACACAATCATTTTATCACAAACAAACGAAAAGCTGGATATAAAGGAATAGAAAACATCAATGGAAATAATGATTTTGCGGTGTGATTTATTAAAAAAAATAGGGAGAGACGAATTGAATTGTGATTTCCTAAACAAAAACAAAACCATATTATCACAAACGATAAGTTGCATACAAAGGAATAGAAAACATCAATGGAAATAATGAATTTGCGGTGTGATTTATTTAAAAAACAGGAGAGATGAATTAAGTTGTGGTTTCTTAAACAAAAACAAAAGCATATTATCACAAACTAACGAAAAGTTGCATTCAAAGGAATAGAAAACATCAATGGTAATAATGAATTTGCGGTATGATTTATTTGGAAAAAAAAGGAGAGACGAATTAAGTTGTGGTTTCCTAAACAAAAACAAAAGCATATTATCACAAACAAACGAAAAGTTGCATTCAAAGGAATAGAAAACCTCAATGGAAATAATGAATTTGCGGTGTGATTTATTTGAAAAAAAAGGAGAGACGAATTAAATTGTGGTTTCCTAAACAAAACCAAAACCAAACGAAAAGTTGCATTACTGTATCTAGCTGGATAAAACTTTGCCGAATCTTCCCAAAAACCTGAATTACATAACGAAAATAACTCGAAAATTATTCGAGCTAGAATTTGTTTGTGAATTTATTAAAGTTGTGATTATTAAACAAACAAAAAACTACATACGATTAAATAACTTTGTCTTGAAATTAGTGGAGTGATTAATTTAAAATTTAAAAAAATGTGATCTTAACGAAGAACAAAATGACCTTATTAACAAAACATTTATAACAAATTGGTGGTGTGATTTATAAAAAATAAAATATATATATCTTCTCAAACTTTGTGGATTATAGAATTTGTGATTTATTTTTATTAGTTTTTAATAATAAACATTTATAACAAATTGGTGGAGTGATCTGAATATACATGAAATATAACAAAATAAGGAAAAACCGAAAAAAAAACGGCGTCGTTTAACAATTGAATTAATTTACGTGAATGAGAACATGGAAAAAATTTAACTAACAAATTTTATTGTAAATACTGTGTAAATTTTATTTAAGCAAAAAATCACCTTGAGTTCAATTTTATACAAAAAAGCGAACATTCCCATTGAGCAAAAAAGAAACAAATAACGTTATATCAACATTGTAGCAACATTAAACGTTGTTTTAATGTTGATGAAACATTACTTAAATGGATTTGTTCAGTGGGTTAATTCAAACAAATAATCAATTATTGTCTCATTAATAACAGAAGTTAGTTTTAAGATTTTGCTATAGAATTAACAACATTTATTTTAGTGGAGTCTTCAATTTATCTACTAAGTTATTAATAGGCTTTTGATTTAAGATTCCCTTGAGGAATAAATTACATTTAATTAAGTAAGTTTAATTTAAGATTCTCTTAAGTAATAAATTACATTTAGGCCTAGTTGCATTACAAATATTTAACTCAGGTTCGAGCTAACTTCAAGTTCAAGATGACAGTTCCTATTGTTCTGTCACTTTGAACTTAAGTTCAGAGTTGAAACAGTTTAACGTGTTTGGTGCAACTGGCCCTTAATTAAGTAGGTTGTAATTAATTCCATATTTGAAAATCTATCAATTTGTCTGTTAAAATCGTATTAATACAAATTTTAGATGCAACTAAGATGTAAATGTTGAGCAGAGTCTTAAAACTGACTGCTAACTTTAATTAACAAGAACATTAAATTGTAGTTGATTTCTTTAAATGAAACATTAATAATTTTGGTTTAAATCAAACACAAAATATGTACATAAGGAAATAAAGCCGGTCTATAAGGTAAAACTCATTAAGTAAACTTCTTTCAATTAAGTATTTGTTTATTAGCACTCTTCTTTAACCCTTTCAGCCCTGGAATTTTTACCAAAAAGAAAAATGTTTTGCACACTGCATATTATTTATTACTATCTCAGATATACAAAGAGTTTTTCTTTTAAGTATACTTTTCTCAATATACTGTATACGCTGTGAATCTTCAGATAATTGTTTGTTTTTTAAAATAGTTCAATTTGAAGTCTTAAACGAGTGTTTTCCACTCCCAGATTAAGCATGAAGTAAAATTTCGAGTTTAGAAAAGCCTGAAAATTTGGTTTGGTCGCGTAGCGCGAAGCGCGGAGCGACCAAACCAAATTTTCAGGCTTTTCTAAACTCGAAATTTTACTTCATGCGCCACGCGTATAAAACACTGATTTTAGTTGAAGTTTAAAATATTCTACTAAAGCAGAATGCTAAAGGCATTTTTTTTGTGCGGTTGCCTAGAACTGTAATTGAATGATGGAATAAATTTGAGGTTATGGTAAACTATGTGTTGACAGTCAGTAGAGCCAATCTGATTTGAAATTCAAAGCCTACTCTAAATCATGTTTTAAATGATCACACGGTACATGTATGCATGAGCTGTAACTTTTCCGATAATCGTTTGTTTTTTAAAATATTTAATTTGAAGTCTTAAACGACTGTCTTCCACTCCCAGGTTAAGCATGAAGTAAAATTTCGAGTTTAGAAAAGCCTGAAAATTTGGTTTGGTCGCGTAGCGCGAAGCGCGGAGCGACCAAACCAAATTTTCAGGCTTTTCTAAACTCGAAATTTTACTTCATGCGCCACGCGTATAAAACACTGATTTTAGTTGAAGTTCAAAATATTCTACTAAAGCAGAATGCTAAAGTGCGGTTGCCCAGAATTGTAATTAAATGATGGAATAAATTTAAGGTTATGGTAAACTATGTATTGACAGTCAGTAGTGCCAATCTAATTTGAAATTCAAAGCCTACTCTAAATCATGTTTTAAATGATCACACGGTACATGTATGCATGAGCTGTAACTTTTCCGATAATCGTTTGTTATTTAAAATATTTAATTTGAAGTCTTAAACGACTGTCTTCCACTCCCAGGTTAAGCATGAAGTAAAATTTCGAGTTTAGAAAAGCCTGAAAATTTGGTTTGGTCGCGTAGCGCGAAGCGCGGAGCGACCAAACCAAATTTTCAGGCTTTTCTAAACTCGAAATTTTACTTCATGCGCCACGCGTACTAAACACTAATGTGATGTGATGTTCAGAATACACGTTTTTAGCATACTGCTTTAGTAGAATATTTTCAACTTCACCTAGAATCAGTGTTTTATACGCGTGGCGCATGAAGTAAAATTTCGAGTTTAGAAAAGCCTGAAAATTTGGTTTGGCCGCTCCGCGCTTCGTGCTACGCGACCAAACCAAATTTTCAGGCTTCTCTAAACTCGAAATTTTACTTCATGCTTAATCTGGTAGTGGAAAACACTCGTTTAAGACTTCAAATTAAACTATTTTAAAAACAAACGATTATTGGAAATATTAAAAGTGCGATTCTTTTCGCAATCTACAACAAGTTAGTCTTACAAAGACTATACCAAACACTCATTGAAACAACTACTTCCCGGGCTAATACCCCGACGGACATTGAATTATACAACAAGTGTTTGCTGTTACATACAGTAACCTACTGCAAATGTAACAATTTGTTTCAATGAGTGTTTGGTATAGTCTTTGTAAGACTAACTTGTTGTAGATTGCGAAAAGAATCGCACTTTTAATGTTTGAAGTATTCTGCAACCAAGAATTGGCAATTTCATTTATACTTTTGATTATTGGAAATGTTGCAGCTCATGCATACATGTGCCGTGCAATCATTTTAAACATGATTTACAGTAGGCTTTGAATTATAAATTAGATTGGCACTACTGACCGTTTACACATAGTTTACCATAACCTCCAATTTATTCTATCATTCAATTAGCATTGTGGGCAACCGCTCAAAAAGAATCCGCCTACTCTAAATCATAATTTAAATGATCGCACGGTATGCATATTTAAAAGAAAATTCCCAGTGTGTTTACCAAACTTTAGTGGTGGCAAATGCCACCGTTAGCGCCGAAAGGGTTAATTAATAATAATAGTTATTAATAATTTTTATTTAAAGAAAATCATACATTGAACTTTCAACCGTTTACTCTTTTGTAAAATTTTGTAAAAGCACCGACGATAATTTCCTTCATCACACTTACAAAAAAAGAAAAAAAAATTCAAAACAAAATAAAACAGTAGTTTCGTGTTTTTATCGTAGATTTAGTTGTTGAAAAATAAATAGCGAAATAAAAATAAAAGGAAATCTGTAACGAGCCATACTTTTTATGCCATACTCTCAGAAAAAAGAAAATTGTGTAACTGTTAACTTAACATCCAAACAATAGAATTGTAAACAAAAAGCAAAAACAAACGAAATAAAAAAAACTGCCAACAACTGCCATCGTTGTTGATATGTATCTATTATGAAACAAAATAACATGTAAAAACAAAATTTGTTTTAAAAAAGGTCAACTTAATGTAAAGCACAAACTGCCGATTGCCGTTGTTGTTTTTTTTATACACAGAATTGTTTTTGTTTTAAATACAGTGGTGTAGCTATAAAAATATACATCAAGTGGATTGACATCTAGAATTTAATGTTGGAATTTTAGGCTTGTGTTAGACGACACTATTTTCTTGTAAAAGAAAATAGTAAACTCTTTTCTTGTACAAGAACATAGTATACTCTTTTTTGTACAACAAAATAGTATACTCTTTTTTGTACAAGAAAATAGTACACCCTTTTTTGTTCAAGAAAATAGTATACTCTTTTCTTGTACAAGAAAATAGTACACTCTTTTTTGTACAAGAAAATAGTATACTCTTTTCTTGTACAAGAAAATAGTATACTCTTTTTTGAACAAGAAAATAGTATACTCTTATTTGTACAAGAAAATAGTATACTCTTTTCTTGTACAAGAAAATAGTATACTCTATTTTGTATAAGAAAATAGTATACTCTTATTTGTACAAAAGATAGTATACTCTTTTCTTCTACAAGAAAAAAGTATACTCTTTTTTGTACAAGAAAATAGTATACTCTTTTTTGTACAAGAAAATAGTATACTCTTTTTTGTACAAGAAAATAGTATACTCTTATTTGTACAAAAAATAGTACTCTTTTCTTCTACAAGAAAAAAGTATACTCTTTTTTGTACAAGAAAATAGTATACTCTTATTTGTACAAGAAAATAGTATACTCTTTTCTTGTACAAAAAAATAGTATATCCTTTTCTTGTACAAGAAAATAGTATACTCTTTTCTTGTACAAGAAAATAGTATACTCTTTTCTTGTACAAGGAGGGGGTGGGATATAGGGGTTCAAACTCCTCTCGAAATTTTTAAAATGAGAAATTTTTGTATGTAAAAGCGGTCCTGTAAAAGCAAAAAAAAAAATACCTATTAACCCCCTCACCCCAGAAATTTGTATAACCCCCTCCGAATTTTTTTTTCTGGCTAAGGCCTTGTATTTTCTATCATGGTAGACTACACATAATATGACCAAACGTGAATCTTGTACAATTTTGTATAACGGAAATAGGACATGTTCTATTTGCTAATTACTTGTACAATATTTTTGTACAAGAAAATAGTGTCGTCTAATACAAGCCTTAGTTATTATTTGATTGCTTAACAGAGTCTTAAAACGGTGTTTTTATAAAACAATTGTTTTAGCTACACCACTGTTCCATACTGTACATAATATTTTAATTATTAATTATTGTGATATCTGGTTTAATAGAAATTTTATTATTCCTAATTATTTTTTTAAATTGTGTAATATTATGAAAATTGTGGTCACACAAGAACACAACGGCTCATTGGACTCGAGTTCTCTTCGTTTGTTGTCAGCGTTCTTATTTTGTTTTTGTGTGACTCGAGCACATTTGTATAAAATAAAAAAAAAGAGAAAATTATAGTTGCAATATATCTATATCTACATATATTAAAAAGAATAATATCTATGTATACATATATGAAATATAAAATTTTAGTGATTTTTAATTGACTAACAGGAGGAAAAAAATATACAAAAAAAGATAAAAAACACACACACACACACACATACACACACAAGAAACAACATAGGATTATCTAATAAATATTTTTTATCATTTTAATCTGTTTTGATTGAATTCCTTTTTTTTTCAGTGATAAAACGAAAAAAGTTGAACGGTAAGTTTATTTATTGCAAGAAAATCAAGAGGAATGAAAATGAATAAACGCAATAACGATAATTGGTTAAAAAGTCTTAAAAATTCAATTTTACTCTCAAAGTCTTAACATTCTGGAATTATATTAACAATTAATCAGTGATTGAGATGCAAACAACAAATATAAAATTCAAGAAGCGGAAGTGGTATTACATACACGTAAAGGCTGCTTTAGTGATAGTTTGCACTTTAGATTTACATGTAGGTGATTTTATTGTCTTTAATGCAGCCTGGCTGTCTAAGCATATGCATATCCTCTTTTTATCGAAGTCCCTTTCTAAACATACTTGGGCGATGTGTTCAAGGCCTCGATTGCTGTCTAAAATATCGATGGGGACCGTCCCAAGGGCCTCGATAACTCGAATCGAGGGCCAGTGATACCGATTCCGACTCCATTTTCAGTTTTAGATCCGTCAGTGAACCTCATAACTGCTTGACTTTCGCTGAAACATTATGGCGGCCTTGGATAGCCACTTCAATCGTTGTACCGAAGTCGTAGACAGTTGACATGTAGTTTTCGGGCATGTATACCGTTCTTTCGCACACAATGCTGAGGATTTTTAGGTGCCCATTAAAATATCCATTTTTGGAGTATCTGTCTGGATTATTCTTAAGCCGTCTAAAGCCCCTTTTCACGTGTAGATGCAGAGGTGTGAGGTTTAGCATAGCCTCCATTGCTCCAGTAAAGCAAGTGCTCATAGCCCCTGTGATGCCCAAACATGTCAGCCTTTGAACCTTGCTGAGCTTTGTTTGGGTTGTACTCTCCATTGTCTTTGTCCACCAGACAACGTTATGAAAAGCCAATGCATCATCTTGTGCATGTTGCCCCTACTGCTTTGGTGGTGATGTTGTCTGGGGTTTTCCAGTTTAGCCTCTGGCCAAAAGTGAGGCCAAGATATTTAACTGTGTTGGAAGCCCCAATGAGTGTTCCATTTATGGTTAGCGCCTTCTTCGCCCGTTTTGACGTTAAGCCCCTTCTGCACGCATTTACTTTTCGAAGGGCTATCTGCATGCGGTTAGACACCGTGTCGTCATGGTTTCCCCTTACTATGTTGACGATGTCGTCAGCATAGCCTTGTATGTCACATCCGTCGTTGGATAACACTGACATTAGTTCCTCGAATCCCACCTTGTGGGCACCCCTTTACCGCGAACACAGTTGCCGACTCATTACCAAAAGACAGTGTGATCCGACGACCTCTGAGCATAGCTTGGATCCATGTGGATGTGGATGCATCAATTCCTTATGCTAGTGTGGCCGTACCTATGGATTCATAGAAGGCGTTGTCAAAAGCACCTTCAATTCCAAGAATGCACATAGGGCCACTTCTTTGTTTGCGATGCTTTTCTCTATTACACCTGTTAGTGTATGAAGGGCATTTGTTGTTGATTTGCCTGTTTGATAGGCAAATTGGTGTTTGTGAAGAGGAAAGGACTGGAGTGCTATTCCTCTGATATTTCTATCAATGACTTTCTCCATCAATTTTAGGAGACACTCGTTTATAGCTTCAAATTGAACTCTTCTAAATAAACAACGTGAACATTTTCTTTTAGGTAAACATATGCATAACCTGTAAATTTTCCGACATTCGTCGTTTTTTAAAAGGGTTGAATTTGAAGCTTTAAACGAGTGTTTTCCACTCCCAGACTAAGGATTAAGTAAAATTTCGAGTTTAGAAAAGCCCCGTGAAAATTTGTCGAGGGTCGCGCAGTAGTATTTCTGGGCTTTTCTAAACTCGAAATTTTACTTCATGCGCCACGCGTATAAAATACTGAAATATTGTGAAATTTATGTATATTTGAACTTCACTTGAAATCTGTGTTTCTTACGCGTGACGCATGATGTAAAATTTCGATATGACAGGCTCGTCAGTTTGGCGTTTGCCAGCCTTTGGTATGAACATCAACTCCACCTCCCTCCATTGCTTGAGGATATACCCAAGAGAGTAGCTAGCTCTGAATATTTGAGTGAGATGTGGCATTAATTCTTCCCCTCCCCCTTTTACAGGAGACCCGGAAAAACTCCATCTGCACCCGCGGATTTAAACGGCTTGAAATCGTTGATCGCCCATGTTATTATGCTTTGGGTTTTTTTGCTTTCTCTGGTAGGGCGTTCTTCTACCTTAAAGCCAACGGCAGGTAAGTCTTTACTATTTATTTCATGGGGCCCAGGACAGTAAGCTTCTAGGAGTACTCTGAGACTTTCTTCTAGGGATCCAGTCTATTCGCCATAAGACTTTTTTAATAGTCCAATGCCGTTCGTGTGATCCGTTACAAGTTCTTTTTGGAGGTGTTGTGCGGGAGGTAGATTATCTATTCCCTTGTAGAAAGTCCTCCAAGTTTTTCTTTTAGATTTTCTGAGTACTTTATTGAACTCCGTAATGGCCTTTATATACTCCTCCTACTTTCCGGAGGCTTTAGCCCTATTAAAAGTACGTTTTGTTCTTGCCTTTATTTTAGCGATTTCATTGTTCCACCAGAGCACCTCTCTAACGACAGCCCTTTGGTTTAATGGACAACTACTTTCGTAAGCGATGTTGATTACATCTTGTAATTCTGTCGACTGTTTCAATAGAATTCAGTGACCCCGCAAGTTCCGACGTAAAGCGCTCTTGGTAGGCCTCTCAGTGGGTATTGTTAGGGATTCTGAAGCTATTTATGCAGTTGCTACCACTATCAATGTCAAACCGTATATGTTGATAGTCTGATAGTGAGACGTAATCTAAGACATACCAGTTTGGCATGAACTGGCTTATGTAATTGTCAGCTAGAGAGATGTCTATTACCTCCTTTCTAACTGCTGTGATAAAAGTAGGTTTATTACCTTTATTGATTATATCTAAGTTTTCACTTAAAACATAGTCCAACAGGAATTCACCTCTTGTGTTATCCCTACTGCCGCTTACAATGTAGTGCGCGTTAGCGTCGCAGCCCAGAATAAGGTGCTTCTTGCCCTTCTTGCACCAGGTAATAAGGCGTTTGACCTCTTCTGGTGGTGGAGATGTGGAGTTACCCGGGAAGTAGGTCGAGGCTATGAAAATTCTGCTCTTGCCCGTCCCCTTTGTGGCTCGGATTTGTGCCGTAACCAGATCTCTAGTAATGAATTTTTGAACAGGAATGTAGTTAGTGCCAGCTTTAAATAGCAAAGCGGCCCTAACGTTATCATGTAAGCTACTATAAATTAACTTATAGTTGGATTGGTGTCTCATAATTTGGCCTCTTCTGGTCCAGGGATCATGAATAAGCCTTATATCTAACTGCTCCTTCATAAACCTCCTTGAAAGTACGCTTGATGCCGCTTTTGCATAGTGAAGGTTTATCTGGACGCAAGTTAATTTGGTAGGTGATCGGGTGACTGTAGTTTTCCTGAGGCAGGACTCAGTGTTCCTGTTTCCCTGGGGCCACTTTTCTGATTTCCCTTCCCTTCTGTGACTGCATTGTCCGACGGAAGTGCGGAAGCCAGTGAGTGGGGCTTTTCATCTGTCCCTTCCTTCAGCTCCATGGTCTCGGGAGTGTCCACCTTGGATTCTTCTTCGGACTCCTCTGATAGGGCAGCTTTATCCGCCCCTGTGGTCCTTTTCGGGCTAAGTTGGATGTGGTCGAGCTTATAGCTCACCCTGTAAGCAGACTCTTTGAGGATTGAGGACGACGTGTTGTCCACTGCTAGGGCGAGTTCTACTGTGGGCCCATTGGATGTTCTCCTTAGCACCCTCCAGTGTGTAGGTATAAGACTGTTTCGGGCCTCTAAGAGCTGCAGTTTCCTTTCATTGGGATACCCAGTGCTTGATTGCTTCATGGGAAGTAGCTGATTATTACCTCCGTGCAGAAAATCTTGTTCTTCCACATATTTTAGCTCGGCTCCTTCCCATGGTTTCAGCGTTGGCACTGTGGACTTTAGCCATTCTGCTATGGCCTTATTCACACGTACTAACATAAGCCGTCCTGGCCTGTTGTTGGAGCTTAGGAATTTTGGGCGAATTTCCGCTTCCTTTAGCTCTACAATTTTGTCCAGGATGGCTTATTGGAGCACTGTTAGTTGATTTGCATCAACTAAAGTGTCTGGGAAATTACTGCGCATATTTCGAGTTTAGGAAAGCCTGAAAATTTGGATTGGTCGCTTCGCGACGATAAAAATCTATTTGTATTCGATTTACCAGTTCGATTTACCTTTCTTTATTTGTATTCACTAAATTTACTGCGAATACTAGAATATTATTAAATAGAAGAAGTTAAAATAAAAATAATCGATGTATAAACTCTGAAAATATCAATCTCTTAATACTTGCTTTCTGTTTATGTGTATTTTATGTTAATTATAAGATGAATAAAGTGTTTTTAAAACTCCACACTAAATCAGTGTTTAATACGCTTGGTGCATAAAGTAAATATTTCGAGTTTAGAAAAGCCTGAAATATTTACTACTTAATCAAGGAATGGAAAACAATGTTGATCTAAAAGTAGCAAATAAAACTAAATCCATACTTCATTTTACTTTAATAACTGTTTAATAGGTTTATAGAAAATTAACTTGTTAATACAAAAAATAATGTTCTTTCTTTACTCATTTTGTACGCAGTGGGGGTGGTTTCGTAAGATTCATACACAAATATAGAATTAAAAAGACTCAAATATAATTAATAATAGTCACTGTGAAGTCTAAATAACCAGTGGCGTATATAGAGGGGCGGTTACGGGGTTATAAGCCCCCTGAAATTTTGATTTTAATATTTAATCGTAATTATAAGGTACTTCCAGTTTCCGATGCAATTTGTTGGTTTATAAAGAAGTCATAACCCCCCACCCGCCGGACAATAATTTTTATCTACGCGCCTGGAAATAGCAGTGGTTAAACAAAATCACATAATTGTTTTCAATATTTTTTTATTAGAAAAACATCAACAGGCGACTTTGTTTTGTAAAGCGATTTTCTTTTATAAAACATTTAATAAGATAATTATTTATACGTACGTATCATATGTAAAGCTAAAATTGATTTAAATTACTAAATATAAAAAATGTGATTTTATTTCAATTACAAACATTAAAACATAATAATTTAATCCATTCATTAAAGCTGCGCATTCAAAAGATAACAAATAAACTTACATTAAAAATAAATCCACCAAATGAACAATGAGAGAAACAAAATATATAACGCTTTGGTGTGATTTGCACATTCACGAATAAATATATAAGTAAGTAATATATACAGGGTGTGTATTTTACATACACATGTACATAAATACAAAATACATACATATACAAGGTTAAAATAAAAATAATTACGCTGTTTACTTTGCAAGTCTATTTGAGTATAGTTGAAAGAGTGTTTTAATGCCTCAGAAAGTACTATTTAAAACGCTCCACTAGCCGAAAAACTGTCTACTATTGTCTTTTGTTAAGGCAATTAGTTTGTACACACATTTTTTTATGCATAAAAAAACTATTTTTATTGTATTTACGAGGTGTTATCAATCCCCCATTACGAGGGGTTACGAGGGGTTGATAAGGTTACAAACTTTGATCAAAACACTTAGAACCCTTCTTCAACACTTTATTTTGTAATTAAATGTATATTTTGGACACAAAGTGTCAATTATCAATGGTTTGATAGTATGAAACCATTGATAAGAACACATTGTGTCTGAAATGTACATTTGGTTGCAAAATAAAGTGTTGAAGAAAGGTTCCTAGTGTTTTAATCAAAGTTATAATTATCTTTAAGTAACTCAATCAATCCAAATAAGGTTACAAAGCCTGCAATAAAACGTGCCCTGTATGTATATAGATATGTTTATGTACATATGTTATTGTAATGTATATAGCTCGAGTGTAGTAAAATTAATCTTTTAAAAAATATATAGAAAGTGGGGGGAGGGGAATTAATTTAATAAAATTTACATGAACACTATTTTGGACAGTATTTTGTATAATATTTGCTGTTTTTAAAATTGGATTGGTTTTGTCATTTTAGTATCTGAAATGTCCCTTTTTCGCTTTCCCATTGTGGTATACTCTCAATGGTGTGTACGAACCATTGCTGTTTGCACCTGGAAAATAAACAAAATATCAGGGCTATTTAAGTGAATGTGTGAACATACTGAAATTAGAAAATGAGTCTCGCCAATTGGTATTTATAGAGAATGGGTGGTGTTAGCTAAGCAAATTTGAGTATAATCGCCGGATTGTTTAAAATATTTCATATTTACCGTTGACAATGGCTGGTGCTGGTCTTGGCGGTGGTGCCAGCGGTGCCGCGCATTTCGGCTTCAAGTAGAAATGATAAGCTAGGAAATAAATTGTGGCGATGATGGCCGCCGTAACGGCGAACCATTTATGCACATAAATAAATTGCTCCCGGTCTCCTTTATATGCCATGCTGCCTATAAGAGCACCCACAAACCTCCCTAGAATAAAAAAACGAAAAAATAAATTGATTTGACAATGATGGATACATGCGGACTAGCGAGGAGCTGAGAGAGATATCCCAGTTCCCCGCCGGTCAACTTGCAAACTTCTGGCCTAGCCGCTTGTTTCTTATCTCGCGTAACTATGTATGCTACTCGAGTTACGCGAGAAAAGAAGCAAGTGGCTAGGATAAAGGTTTGCATATGGACTAGCGGAGAGTTGAGGGGATCCCTTTCAAGTCCGCAAGTCCGCATGCAAGCCTTTGTTGTGAAAAAAAAGACAAGCGGTGAGGCTGGAGGCTTGCATGTAGACTAGTGATGAGTTAAGGAGGTCCTTCTCAGCTCTCCGCTAGTCCACATGCACGCCTTTAGCTTGGCCGCTTGCCTCTTCCCTCGCTTAACTATGTTTTTGTACTTACATCTTCATTTTCGGAAGCGTTCTAGATAAAGTGAGTCATCCAGATGCAAAACAATTCATAAGTGTTTTGATAAACTTGTGGCAAAATGACAAAAACTGATTTTGCAGCGTCTCTTAGATAAATTAAAATAGTATTTAATACTATTTTAATTTATTTAAGAGACGCTGCAAAATCGGTTTTTGTTATTTTGATACAAGAACGTAATATCAAATGGGGACATGAAACATTATGTAAAACTTAATAAAAAGTTGGCAGGTTTTGCAACTGAAACAATTTGTCAGCTTTTACAATTAAGAAATGTAACTGGTTTTGCATCTGGGCAAAAACTCTAGTGAAAATGGTAGATTATGGAATATTTCGGACTTTCAACTTACATAAACGCTAACGATTTTACATTTCATTTATTACTTTATTTATGTTTAATCTAGTAAATCTTCTTACCTGTGCAAAAGTGGGCTATGACAGGCAAGGCTTGTCCGCATACAGTGAATCTCCTAGGTATAAGATGCCTTAAATACATCACAGCAGTCACCCACATTATGTGCAGCGTGAACACTTCCAGCGCTTCGACCAGCAGCAGCAACCACGGATCTTCGATGTACGCTATACCTGAAAACAATCACACACGCTTTACTCACTCATTGCATAACATGCTATTCCTCACTAAATTTGATATAGGAGAATAGTCAATGGTTACATGAACTAGTGCAGCACTTTTTACACTGAATCTCTTCATTATGTACACAATTTGTCATCGGCGAGAAGTCGCACTAAAACTACGTCGTTTTACTCTACACGGTTTGGTAAATTCTTCACATAATGACGTCTTTTCAATGCGACTTTTCGCCGATGGCAAATTGCATCGGTGTTGTGAATAGCCCCCCTGGTTATCTGCAGTTGTCAATAGGTCCGTTCGTTGCATGAACAAGTGCAGCACTTTTTACACTGTTTGCACTGAATTTGTTCGTAACACGAACTGAAAATCTGCAATTGTAAATGCAAAGTTACACTAACCAGTGGCGTAAATAGCTTTTTCCATCATAGCACTTTTAATTTACCCTCCTTTAAAAAAGACTGCGGTCGCATTTTGCCCCCCCTGGAAAATATTCTGGCGGGAATCCATGGTCACAAACTTGAACTCAGGTAAACTAAGTGCAGTACAAACGAGGAAACTTAATGACAAAACTCATCTGCAGGTGATCCGAATAGTTATAAACTTTAAACGTGTTTTTATTATTGCTTTATATTTGAATAAACACGCACATTTGGAATGGTAAAGCAAACGTTTTAAATAATAAACCTGTTTTTCAAAATTTGGGTCTTTATTCACAATTGTATACTTTTTATGGTGAATAAAGTTTACAATTAAATAAGAAAATATACATACCTGTGTAATGAATGATGTAGAATGTGAAAGCAGATATCAGGATATTCGTGTGTCCGCAATAATCGACGAACTTTTCGGCAAATATCAAGAATATCACCGCCGGCAGCGCGCCGACTGTTACCGTCAATCCCGTCAGAGTTGGCGTTCCATTCAAATCGGCTATTCTCCACGGCAGATAGGAATCCATCGCCCCCCAAAACACACCCAACAGGAGCAAGACAATCGCCAGTCCGGCCGTTTCCATACCGTATTTTCTGACTGAAGACATCGGTAGGGCCAATAAGCCGCATCTGGTGTGCCACCACCATTCAGGTGGACTTAATGGCATCGAACTACACAAAAACATAATTTATTAATTTACTATAATAATAAGCCCCCTCTGCTTCCCACAAGTCCTGAACTTATGGGGCCTGTAGAAATACAGGCTGAGACGTGGTAAGGATTATTATTAATTAATTAGCGGAATACAAGTTTACATTATGTGTGTGGAGTAACAAGACAATAAAATAACGCCCGCAAAAATAATTTTTTGTCAGTTCTAAAATGGATACATCAATATTTTTCTTAATATGAAAAAAAAGATTTCAAAAAGTAAAACAATCACTTGGAGCTGAACCGAAAACCGCAAAAAACCGTTATTTTTTAAGAACGCAAGCCGGAAAAAATATTTATTTTATTACCGGAACGAATACCGGAACCCAAAAAATAACGGCTCGAAGCCCTGGTTGTAGATAATAGCTATTTGTATATCAAGTACGTAAAACTTACCTATCAAATAAAATGATCAAAGCAGCCAGCACCATCAAAATAGTAAAAACAATAAAGAAAACCAAGGTATTTCCAAAACTGAAGATTAAAGGTGAGAATATGGCCAATCCAAGTGCTCCGCAGGCCAATTGCTTGCCGACATCGCCTCTTCCTGTTGACGTTTCGCGCGTTGCTATGACTACCGCTGCGTTTAGCAACGCCACAGCTGTCACCGGAAAAACGTCAGCTACGGATCTTATGAACAAGTACAGCCAGAAACTCATATTGTTGTAGCCGCATTCCGACACAGTCAGCATGTTTTTCGACCGGTAGGGTTCGTGGATGTCGCACTTGACGATCGGACGGCACGAGTTTGAGGATTTCGTCAAGTTTTGGACGATGTCTGGCGTCATACGACAGTGAAAATTACTTCCTAAAAGAAGATGAAGTACATAACATAACATTGATACTTAGCAATGCTAGATTAAGACCCTACGAACAGGTCAAAGTTCATCGACAATATTTGTACCGCAGAATTAGACAAAGACAACTGCGGCTCCGCCAATTTAATCTGATTGGACGCTTTAGAAGCCGACGGAACATATAGAACTTACGCCAGATAAAGTAGTAACGCAGTTTCAATCGCAAAATCGGCAACTAGCTTTCGCCAGGCTAGTGTTTGGAATAACGGCTGGTATTTCCGAAACTGATCGCACGATTGGTCGTCGGCCAATTGTCAAATTCACATGTTAAATCTCTATCTAAATGGCAGATTTCGTACGACCGAATCGTACAATCAATCTCGAATACCGGCCCTGGGCCGGTATTAATGAAATTGATCGAACGATCGGTCGCCCGCCCACTGTCAAATTAACATGTTAAATCCCTATCTAAATGACAGATTTCATACGACCCAATTTCAGGAATACCGGCCCTGGCCCTAAATATTATTTATCAATGATTCTTATTGAATATTCTTACCAATAGCATATGTACATATGGCGTTATCGTCGTTTTCGTCCAATCCAGTTGTGGATGGATTTAAATTAATCTTCAAGTCAATCGGTTTCGAATACTTGGTGAACACTTCGCATACCACACTGCCCTCCATATCGGTGTAACAAATATGAGGATGTGGAACAACTTCGTTCCTCTGCTGATTCTGAAATGAAAAGGAAAAAAGCGCTTTATGCAACTAGTACGTAAATCCACGTAATGCTCTTCCAGTTATCCTTTTAATATCCGTTACAAATGTTTTTGATTGACTTACCGTTGGCGAATCCACGTCTGGTTCAATGATATAATTTTCGTTATAATCGTTATCATCGTCATCTTCAACGCCCGCACTGGTGTCTTGATCAGGATAGATTGTCGTTACACTACCCGTATACGTGGCCAACAGTGGTCCTTCGCATGTGAATCTGCAGTTGGTCACAAAAAGAGAACCTCTCTGAAAAAAAAATTAATCACCATTAAATGAAAATTATAATTTTGTAACTGCCGATAGCATCAAATGCCCAAAAGTAGCAATACCTGGTTGTTATTCCAATTGTAACAAGCATTCTCGCCGCCGCATCTTTCTTGATACACCGTTCCACCGTTTGGATCACAGGAAAAAGCAACTATTGATGAACCACGTACCTAAAAGAACAAACAAAAATATTTGTAGAAATATTCAGTAAAGAAAAGGAATTCCTAACTTGAACTAATTATTCTTGAATAACTTTCTGACTGATCACTTAGGTTAAACATTTTAAACCAATAATAATAAAGGATAAATCAAAAAGAACACTTGGTTTGCTTAACTACCAAATAGTTAAACAATCCTAGTGTTATTCTGTATTGTGGAGGCTTCTACTTCGTTATACATGTTAATTACACAATGAAACACTTTTAACTTTGTTTGTATAATACGTTTTATTTAATGTGACTGCAGTTTCGACAAATTTAGCTTGTCATTATCAAACATGGAGTAACTTAAACTAGAGGTTTTACAGTGTATATATACCTGTAAAACCTCTAGTTTAAGTTACTCCATGTTTGATAATGACAAGCTAAATTTGTCGAAACTGCAGTCACATTAAATAAAACGTGTTATAAAAACAAAGTTAAAAGTGTTTCATTGTGTAATCCTAGTGTTATTTTAATTTATCCTTTATTATTAAAAGAAATCAATCTTTTTGGCTCAATAAAAAAAATGATACTCACTTTATAATTATTTATCTAATCTAAATTTTATTTGTGTCAGTTTTTAAATACTTACGACTGGTGGTACTGCAGTTAAGAGCCAATAAAAAATCGTCGCTAAAATACAGCAAAGCGCAATCATAACCCGCAAATATCTCCCAGTTTTACTCCTCTGGTTCCCCCCGGATCCACCCGCCAATCTATCAGCTAAGGGTGCGGCTATAGCGGGGCCTAGCAGTGCGATGCACGGCGCCACCGTCGATATAATCTTCATCTCATCGTAGCTCAACTCTATCGCGGCCATGTGCGTTTGCAGGAATGGAAAGAGGCATCCCAGTCCACCGTAGAACAGGAACAGAACACATTTCAGGGATATCAGGTTTTTGTTCACGTGCTTCATTTTTTTGGAATTTTGCGAAATGTCGTGATGGCTATTCTAAGATTTCTATATCTACTTTGTTTGATTGGGATTATCCAAAATTCATGTTTTGGATTTTGTGTCTTCGCGTTTTGTCACGTCTTCATCTGAGGATTTTATAAGATGGCATCATGATCTGCAACAAAAAAAATATGTGATGGTTCATAAAAATAGTTCTAAATTACGCAAATTTTAATCAATTTTATAAACACTTTTAGTAAATTACACGCTTGGTTAAGATTTCATTGTTTATTAGTTGACACTGCAACAATTTTTCACCACACAGTGGCTTCATCAGGCAGATTAATGATTTTATCAATTTAAAAGGAAATTAACTTAAAATTAATCCCCTGAGCAAATCTATTTAAGTAGTGTTTAATCAACATTAAAACTACGTTTATTGTTGCTACAATGTTGATATAACGTTATTTGTTTGTTTTTTGCTCAGTGGAATATTAGTCTTCGGTGATTTTATTCGTTTAAAAAGCAATCAACTCAAAATTAAATGAGCATTACTACTACTATCTAGTAAAGCAGTAGTAGTAGCAGTAGTAATGCTTATTTAATTTTGAGTTGATAAGTTGGCGTAAAACAACGTTAACTGACATTACAGTTACGTCTAAGACGCAGGCTCAAAGTTGGAACAACTTATTTATAACAGGTTTAAAAAGTGTAAAACTTGCAGACATTTAATTCAATTCAATTTAATACATTTTGTATCAGTAAATTATAAAGTTTCTTTTACCAAAACATCATTAATATTAAAACAATAATTGAAAAGTTATTGGCTTTGTTATGATTCATTCATGAAAGTTGGAGAAATAAATGTGATACAACAATTATTTCTCCAACTTCTATGAATTAATCGTAATAAGAAAATTATCAAAATGTATAACTTTGAATAACAAAGTTATTCATTACAAAGTAACTTACTGGCGTTATTATTATTAACTACATTACTTAATTCAGATAGACATGTGAAAATATAAACCACATAACCTGTTACAAAATGGTAAAAAATTAATTGCACGCCATGAAAATATGTACGTATTAATGTTTAATATAATCATCAAGGAAAAATCAAATTTACTTTGTCACGCGAACAAATATGTTTATTCACTGTCCATTGAACCCACATGCATTATTATTTATGTATTATTATATTCTATTGATTAACCATTAACGTAAAACTGAAGCCTACTGTGTTTTCTAAATAAAGGAATACTAAAAATAATTCTAGGTTGTTAATAATATGTATTGTTGGACATTGTTATTTTCTGCTTGATGAAGCCACTGTGTTCAAGTGCTCAACAGTAAAGTAAATCCCTCCCAATTTAGTTATTATAATTGCTAAGAGCTTTATTTTATAAAATATTCAATTGAGTTAATTCATTCACTAAGTTATTGATTCAGAAAGATAAGGACTTTCATTTCTTATTAAGCTTAACAGTTTAGTCATATAATCCGGTTAATTTCCTGTCGCTTATGCAAATATTATGTGTGTCTGTGTTTTGTTATTTAAAAACATGATGTTGTTGTTAGGCAAGACGTTCGTGTGGGCGCGCCAAAAAATAAAATCCGATCTCGTTGCGAATGACAAATTTAAAGTCCGGCCTTCTTTCGCAACGGCCAAATGCCGAATGCAAACAGAAATACGAGTGACTTCATGCGAGCAGGACGTAATGCTGATATAAATGTTAATTTTATGGAGCGATCGTTTCCCATTTGACCACATAAATTTATTTATAAGCGCGTGACAGACGTTATTTTCCTGAAATTTCGAATTTTCAATTCTGACAATGATTTAATTTTAATTGATAATAAATAATAATAACATACGGAGAATTTTAGGTGACAGCGAACATTTTCATAACGAGAATTTTTTAAGTATACATAAGCATGCTCCGACGCTCGGTTTATTAAAAGATGTGAAGCTTTAAACGAGTGTTTTCCATTCCCAGGCTAAGCATGAAGTAAAATTTCGAGTTTAGAAAAGCCTGAAAATTTGGTTTGGTCGCGTAGCGCGAAGCGCGGAGCGGCCAAACCAAATTTTCAGGCTTTTCTAAACTCGAAATTTTACTTCATGCGTCACCGGTGTGTTTTAATCTTCGTAGTATGTCAGTGTTTTGTACCGGTGGCGCATGAAGTAAAATTTCGAGTTTATAAAAGCCTGAAATTTGGTTTGGCCGCTCCGCGCTTCGCGCTACGCGACCAAACCAAATTTTCAGGCTTTTTTAAACTCAAAATTTTACTTCGTGCTTAGTCAGGGAGTGGAATACACTCATTTCAAGTTTCAAATTGAACTCAGTTAAAAAACGAGTAGCTAAAGATTTACGGCATATACACTGTAACTGAGACATGTATACTTGAAAGAAAAACTCCCTGTATGTACAAGTTGATGCAAAAATTGCGATTGATTGGCTACAATCAAATTGAAATCTTATAATGAGTCAATTACGTAAATTAATTTATCTCTTGGAGAATTATACAGAGAGTTTTATATAACACCGAACATTATCAATGTTAATTTTCATACAGAGAAGTATACATATGCATACATTGTACATTTACCGACACTAGGTTTATTAAAAGAATTCAATTTGAAGCTTTGAACGAGTGTTTTCCACTCCCAGGTTAAGCATGAAGTAAAATTTCGAGTTTAGAAAAGCCTGAAAATTTGGTTTGGTCGCTTCGCGCTTCGCGCTACGCGACCAAACCAAATTTCCAGGCTTTTCTAAACTCGAAATTTTACTTCATGCTTAGTCTGGGAGTGGAAAACACTAGTTCTAAGTTTCGAATTGAACTCCTTAAAAAAAGACGATTATCTGATTTAAGGCACATACGCCTGGGACAATTTGTACTGAAATAAGTTTAGGCATTAATTGCGATTGATTGGCTACAATTTGTAATGGTCATATAGGCAACCCAATATTCAAATAAAATAAAAATTGAAGGTGTCAAATCGTATTAATTGCTTGGCAAATGTATATTGAAAATGTTCGGTGTTACATAAAACTGTCTGTATATAGTTTTATATTATTATAAAACATGACAATTCTAATTAAAATTTTGTTTAATATGCAACCCAGTATACAATACGAAATAAATGATACTACTATTTAATGGTCAAATAGGCAACTCAATTTACACACAACTTAAAAATAAAAGGTGTCAAATTGTATTGGATGCAAATGTTCGGTGTTACATAAAACTCTCTGTATAATAATTCATAATGAACCGAGAGTGCACTCTGGATGTGTATATTAGGTTGCAGTTGAAGTTCATAAGCGTTTGACGTGATTATTGTGCTGCATTTCATGCTGACAGGCGCCTGATGTTTATATTGAGTTGCATTTAGACCTCATGGATGCTGGACATCATCTGGACACATCCCATAGCACATTTCTCTGGGTACTACAGTTTCGAAAGCCCAAGATTTGCTTAGAAGGAAAAACCATTTGGATAATTTACTAACATGAAATCAAACATAAAATTAAGCTGAGTATCTTCTGAACTTTATAATATTTCAGTGTCGTATATGCGTGGCGCATAAAATAAAATATTAAACACTTAAATTACTGAAATATTGGGACCAAGTGAACTTCACTTTAATCAGTGTCTTATACGCGTGGCGCATGAAGTAACATTTCGAGTTTAGAAAAGCCTGAACATTTGGTTTGGCCGCTCCGCTTCGCGGAGCGACCAAACCAAATTTTCAGGCTTTTCTAAACTAGAAATTTTACTTCATGTTTAACCTGGGTGTGGAAAAGACTCGCTCAAAGCTTTAAATTGAACTCATTTTAAAAATATCGAACGTCAGAAAATTTACCCCTTATAATTAGGATAAGTATATTTAAAATAAAAATGTTGTGAGTATAATTAAAAGTAACATTTCCTGTATTGCAATGTATATTCGGTTGCATTTTCAACTCAAAGGCGCTGAATACCACCTGTGTATCATTTATTTCGTATTGTATACTGGGTTGCAAATTAAACAAATTTTTAATTAGAATTGTCATGTTTTATAATAATATAAAAATATATACAGAGAGTTTTATGTAACACCGAACATTTTCAATATACATTTGCCAAGCAATTAATACAATTTGACACCTTCAATTTTTAGGTTATTTGAATATTGGGTTGCCTATATGACCATTACAAATTGTAGCCAATCAATCGCAATTAATGCCTAAACTTATATCAGTACAAATTGTCCCAGGCGTATAGGCCTTAAATCAGATAATCGTCTTTTTTTAAAAAGTTCAATTCGAAACTTAGAACTAGTGTTTTCCACTCCCAGACTAAGCATGAAGTAAAATTTCTAGTTTAGAAAAGCCTGGAAATTTGGTTTGTTCGCGTAGCGCGAAGCGCGGCGCGACCAAACCAAATTTTCAGGCTTTTCTAAACTCGAAATTTTACTTCATGGGCCACCGGTATAAAACACTGACATATTGCGAAGTTTAAAATATATTTCGAGCTTCAGAGTGTTTCAGTGTTTTACACCGGTGGCGCATGAAGTAAAATTTCGAGTTTAGAAAAGCCTGAAAATTTGGTTTGGTCGCTCCGCGCTTCGCGCTACGCGACCAAACCAAATTTTCAGGCTTTTCTAAACTCGAAATTTTACTTCATGCTTAACCTGGGAATGGAAAACGCTCGTTCAAAGCTTCAAATTGAATTCTTTTAATAAACCTAGTGTCGGTAAATGTACAATGTATGCATATGTATACTTCTCTGTATGAAAATTAACATTGATAATGTTCGGTGTTATATAAAACTCTCTGTATAATTCTCCAAGAGATAAATTAATTTACGTAATTGACTCATCATGGGATTTCAATTTGCGAGTGTTTGCTTAGCAAAACTAATTTGCACTGCGCGTAAAAAGTCGATTAATCTGGAAGTAAGGAGACTAATTAATCCTACAAATGTGTGCATAATCTATCTAGTACACGGATATTAACCTAATTAAGCGTGGAAATTCATTAGAGCTGAAACACGCCTCATGTTTTTTTCTTCTTCACCCATTTTCTCGTATTTATCTAATTTTATCTTGAGCGAGCGAAGCCGAAAAATAAACTCTGATACACGGTTATTTTTTACTCTCTTTTCAACAAAAGATATTTGACTCTCTATCTACTACTTACTTTTTAATATAGTATATTTTACGATCTGCTGTTATTCTTGTGCTCAACATGGGATATTTCATTGTCATTTACATACTTTAGAGCATAAGGATATTTCAGAATATCTCTGTGTTTTCAATATAAGATATTTCACTTTCTATCTATCACGCACTACAGTGCTTTAAGCGCTAGAAGTTGGTCCCTGCAATTCATTGACACCCTGTATACTGTAAACAGTATACAGGGTGTCAATGAATTGCAGGGACACACTTCTAGGGCTTAAAGTATACTTGAAAGCTAACATTTTTTATTAATAAATGTATAATCAAAAGTGTTTTATTTTAGGGATAGGGATTCTTAAAGATGTTTTAAATGTAGGCAACCTAGTTTTCTACCTACTATTTGCTTTCATTACGACGAAAATAAATGCAAGAAAAATCACATTAATATTGAATTGTACCAAAACTGACGTTATTTAAATGCATCTCGCTTTTTTGAATTCAGTTTGACCTGTGCAAAATAACTGAAAATACAATTTGGGTTGCCTATTTACAGGTACTTAAATAATCTTTAAGAGGCTCTATTTTCTAGAGGTAACACTTTTGACTACACATTTATTAACAAAAGTTGTTTGCTTTATTGTGTTTTGCACGCCCTAGAAGTTTGTCTCTACAATTTATTAACACGCTGTAGTATATACTATATATAATAACTAAAATTTGTTGGAAATATATTTTAGATTTTTTCATTTTAAAATGACTGTTTATATATACAATATACAATATATATCTTTATTCAGATAATACAATATACGGTACCAAAAAATTATATACCTATCATACATGTTAGTGTTAGTCTGTCCGGGCTATCGACCAAAGGTCTTTCTGCCCTCTGTAGTATATTTTACTCTTTGTTGTTCTTGTGTTCTACATAGGATATTTCACTATCTTTTACTCAGTTGGAATCTTAAGGATATTAAGATTTTCTCTGTGTTGTGTTTATGTTTAAAGAATTGAATTGAATTAAATTGAATTTTACACATTTTTTTAAATATTAGTTAAAAAAACTTAAGAGATGTAGAAAGACAGAGAGAAAATGAGTGAGTTATTTTTAAGGGTGAAAGGTAAAATACATTGAGTGCAGAGTGAATTAATAGCATATAGTTATTTCTACTTTTAAAACCAAAGATGCAGAGAGCAAAAGAGAGAAGCGTTTTTTTTTTAAGAGAGAATATATTGGGTCGAGAGTGATTTACCGTTTTTCTTAGATTAAACGCTGATGATGGTTAGTTAAGCAAAATTAATTAATTAACGGTGGTTTTTCGACTAATTATACGCGTTCGTGTTGAGAAAGTATATTTTTAACGTTTTCAAGTAAGGAGGGATTTATTTTCATTCGAGTATAAATTCTTGAGGTTAAAAGCCTAGGTCTTAAATTACTTGTAATATTCGTTTTAAGTTCATAAATAAACGTATGATCTATGTAAACGAGTAAATTTCTGTGTGCTAGTGTGTGTTAATCAACATAATGAGAGTGGGATAAATGGGTGAAATTATCTTGTTATCCCATCTCGCACTTCCTGAAATTACGTTTCAGAATTACGCATACTTAGGATATGATTTGGCAAAAATGTACAAATTTGATCAATGAAAAGGGCGTTAATGCATTTCGAAGATTATTGATTCTTTTGTGTATGTGTGTGTGCTCCCCTTTCGGGGTTTTAATAATTGAAAAGGTCATAAAATAAATATTCAAAAATCACTCACATCACAATATCAAAAATGGGGTGAACGGTTTCTTTTAGATAAACAAAATGTAAACCTCAATTAAAATGCATGTGTTGATAAAATAGTGGGTTGCAATTTTGCGAGCTTTTCTAAACTTGAAATTTTACTTCATGCGCCGCGCCAATTAAACACTGATTTCAAGTGAAGAAACATAATAACATATTAACTGAATTAAAAAAAATGTCTCAAATAAAAGTTGTAGCTATCAAAAAAACACACAACTTTTGTATAAACAATTTTCGTTTTAGCTATTTTGTTTTTGATCAAGACACGAGGAAGTCTAGCCCAAAATGTGAAAATTTGGTTTTGTTTGTATTGGGTTGCATTTCGAGATCAAAGGCGCCAATGTTGTATATAGGGCTAAATTTTGAGTCTACAGACGCCGAAAGAAAAACAATTTTACGCTTGCTTATATTGCGTTGTATGTTCGGTTGCATTTCAACCGTACAGGCGCATACCTATGAAAATTGTGTTGCATTTGGAGCACACAGGCATTGGAAACTGATTGTTTTATTGCATATTGGGTTGTATTTCGAGATCAAAGGCGCTTAACTTGTATATAGGGCTGCATTTTGAGCCTACAGACGCCTGAAATGCAAACAAATTTACGCTTGTTTGTATTGCGTTGTATGTTGGGTTGCATTTTAAGCTTACAGGCGTAAGATGTGGAAATTGGGTTGCATTTGGAGCGCACAGGCGTTGGGAACCGATTGTTTTATTGTGTGTTGGGTTGCATTTCAAGATCAAAAGCGCTAAACGTGTATATTGGGCTGCATTTCGAGCCTACAGACGCTCGGAGTGCAGCTCAAACGTTTGGATATATTTATTAATTTATTTTAAGTAAATAAGGATTTATTTAAAGTAAATAGGGATTTATTCAAAGTAAATAGGGATTTATTAAAAGTACATTAGGATTTATTCAAAGTAAATAAGGATTTATTTAAAGTAAATAGGCATTAATTTAAAGTAAATAAGGATTTATTTAAAATAAATAGGCAATTTAAACCTAGAAATAAACTAAACTTATGTATGTTGTACAAGGTGGCTAGAAAATGAGAGAAATGCTTTAGGTAACTTGATTCAATATACCGAGTGTTAACTACCAAACCTGGGTATACAAAAATAGTGTTATTTAAAATTTTAGTGGATTAATAATACGTTGCAATGACATATTTGTGTTGACGGATTTTAGTTGTGTTATAACGGTAAATAATGATTCTATGAACGAAAGAGTGTCTATGATTAAACCTGTTTGCTCTGATAATAATAGAGTGAGATATTTATTTGCTATTTATTTCAATAATAAATTCTTTCATTAAAATTCTAAATGATCTTATTTTGCTATGGTCAGGTTTGGTAGTTAATCATCGGTATAATTAAACAAAAGTTCCAGATAATGAAAAAAACACACAACTTTTACCTAAATACTTTTCACCTTAACTGTTTTGTTTATGATCAGTATACGAAAAAGCCTAGGGGAGATACATATTTATTCAATAATCACTCACAAATTGCTGCTTTATTAGTAACTAAATTAAACAAAGTTTCAAACAAAAGATAACCTCAGTTCTTTTGTTTATGAACTAGGAACTTAAAAATCCAGTGATGTCAAAAACCATAGTCGGTGAGTTGTTGTCACCGACTATGGCTCTTGACATCTCAATCAAAAAATGTTTCAAGCAAAAGTTGTAGCCAAAGAAAAAATAAACCACTTTTACTTAAAAATTTTTCACCTAAGCTCTTTTATATTTGTTCAATAAACCGAGAAAGATTTTTTATATATTTTGTTAATCACTCATCAACTGTAGCTTTATTATCGATTCAATCAAACAAAGCTTCAAACAAAAGTTGCAGACAAAGAAAAAATACGCAACTTTATGATAATTCGAAAATTTACGAACGAGTATCTTCCACTCCCAGGCTAAGCATGAAGTAAAATTTCGAGTTTAGAAAAGCCCTGAGCAAAATTTGGCTCGGTCGCGCAGCGACCGAGCCAAATTTTGCAGGCTTTTCTAAACTCGAAATTTTACTTCATGCGCCACGCGTATTAAACACTGACTTCAAGTGAAGTTAGAAGTATAGAAACATATTAACTTAATTAAAAAATGTCTCAAATAAAAGTTGTAGCTAACGAAAAAACACACAACTTTTGTATAAATAATTTTCATTTTGGCTATTTTGTTTTTGATCAAGAAATTTATTCCTTTAGAAATCAATCAGCAACTGTAGCGTTATTATCGACCCAATCAAAGCAGTTCAAACAGAAGTTGTAGATAATGAAAAAACAAACAACTTTTATCTAAACACTTTCACCTTAGCTCTTGTGTTTTTTGTTCAATAAATCAAGAAAGATTTTTTCGGATATATTTTGCTAATCACTCACTTACTGTAGCTTCATTATTAATTAATTTACGATTTGAATTTTTAGTACATTTAAATGACAGTATTGCACTCAATATTGTCAAGATATACAGTATACAATGCGTTTATATCTCTGAATATACAAATTCAGAACATAGAAAATTTCCTATATTTAGATTTAATAATTATCAAAATATGTCAAGATTATCAAAATTATTTAAAATTGTTAAAAACATCAAAATTGCCAACATGACAAAAATATCAAATAATTTTAGAACTTGTAAGTATAAAACATATCGAAAACGTAAACAAATCGGCGTATTGATCAGAAAAGAATAGAAAAGAATAGAATAGAATAGAAAAGAAAAGAATAAAATAGAATAGAATAGAATAGAATAGAATAGAATAGAATAGAATAGAATAGAATAGAATAGAATAGATTCACGTCAAAATTATCATTTTATATCAGTACCTACGAGACAGTTTGACATTTTCTTACAAAAAAGAATATTTTTTGTCAAAATCAGTAATAATGTTAAAAATGTTATCTAATAATATACAAATTATCATCTAATGTTAAATAAGTAAATATGTAATATCAAAAATATCAAAACTGTCATCTAATGTCAAAAATTTCATTTAATGTCAACATCAAAAATGTTAAGTTAGTATAAAAGGTCTTTGTTTATCAAAAGTAACATCTAATGTAAAAAATGTCATGTAATGTCAAGGAACGTAGTCTAATATCAAGAATATAATCTATTATCAAAAATGTTATCTAATGCGCCCCATTGAGAATACGCGGCAAAATATTTCTGCCGACCGGCGCGCCAGATGACCAGATGACCTTTATCAGTAACATATGTACACCCTTATATATCAATAAGAAAAAAACCCATAAAACTATTTTTGTAAATGTGATTTAAATGGTGCAAAAAATACTCAGAGAAGAAATAATTTCACTATGATATATACCTGTATATTAGAAAAATTGTAGATTGTGAGGATTATGACTATTATATAAACATTTGTCAATATTTTCTGTAACAGCCCTAATTTTTTTGAATTTTTACATGTGCGTTTTAAGTGCGTTTTTATTATTTTTTTGTTCGGGGCCAACGTAGAAATCATGTTGCGTGCTGCTCGAGAATAGCGCGCTCGACTCCGCGATGCTCACCGCACACGGGCCTCGCCCGACCCAATTTTAATTGGTGGCGTCGAATAAAAAAATTAAAAAGACCCCAAAAACGCACCAGTGGAGATACGAAATTTTGAGGGTAGTTAGAGAAAACATAGAACTAATTTTTAGTGATAGTCACAGACCTCATCGAGTTGGCATTTTTTTTATAACACTTTCTAAAGTTAAAATTAATATTTAAAATATATTTCATATTCAAATTTTTTTAACGTTTTTTCTAAAATATTTAGAGACTTGATCTTTCAACCATAATATACAGTATTATGTTATAAACAATAGTGTATAATGTTATAATTATAGTACGCCTACTATCCATGTAATAAATGATTTAAACTTGCGAGTGAAATACCGTAAAATTGATGTTTTCTAAATTGCTCAACTTTTGTTAATAATATAGGGGGATAAAAAATATGAACATGCAAGATTATAAGGGTTTCATGTATCTACAATGGAGTGGATATGTTTTTTTCTCGAAATTTTAAATTTAATTTTTTTCCTCCAAATCCCCCCCTGGCGCTCGCGCTCGGATTTGGCACATTGTGCGGCGGCAGAATCGTAAATCCGCCACTGACACTACGCACTAATTAGAATACGTCAATACTAGTTATAGTAGTTACTTTATTAACAGACAATCGGAACAATCTGCATTGTGAGTGTGCTCTTATTACGGCTTGTAGTGCATATTGAGTTGCATTCGAAGCTCACAGGGGCTGGACACCCTGTATATATTATTTGTATTATATATTGGGTTGCATTCAACCAAAAATATCTAGACAAAAATTAAGTGTTCTTATGGCGTGAACTTTTGATTTGTAGTGCATATTGGGTTGCATCCGAAGCTCACAGGCGCTGGACACCCTGTATATATTATTTGTATTGTATATTGGGTTGTATTCAACTAAAAATATCTAGACAAAAATTAAGCTTTTATAATTAGAGTCACGCTAATAATAAAAGCTTAATTTTCGTCTACATATTTTTGGTTAACACAATCATGCTCTTAAATAATCTTTCTCTCTTTTTATATCAACTGTTTATTTTTTAAACTGTTAACGTTGGAGGCTTCAACTTCATTATACATCATAATTTACAAATGAAACTCGATTTTAACTTTGGTTGTATAACTGAGACTTTATTAAGTGACCTTAGTTTCGACAACTTTAAATTGTCATTTTCAAACTAAAACTCAAAGTCACTTTGAGTTTGAAAATAGCAAGTTAAAGTTGTTTAAACTGTAGTCACCTAATAAAGTCTCAGTTATACAAACAACGTTAAAATCGTGTTTCATTTGTTTTCATTTTTTATTTGCTGCACACGTTTTTTTTATATTTTTATTTAATGAAATTGGTGACTGAGTTGTGTTTATTTTTAACAAAAAATAACTGACCTTCTGTTTACCAGGTAAGGTATATAATTAAAGTATTACCTCATGCATGTTACGATAAAATGCCAAAGGCGCTCATGTATGTTCATATGTATACTGATTATTCGAATTCCTATTTACAACAAAATATACATATTTATAAAAAAAGGTAGAAACATTCCAATGGAAATTGTTTCCTTTTAGTCACGGTTTAAAATAAATTAAATCTTTTTCCACGAAAATAATGCCGATACTGATTGTTTTATACACGGTTTAAAATAAATGCAATCTTTTTCCATGAAAAAAAAAAAAAAAATCGATACTGACTTTTCATTTTCATGAAAAAATAGATGATTTGTAATACGATTCTATCTTCATTAATATTAGTTTGGATTATTATAAGTTTATTGAACCGTGTCAATTTCTTATTGACAGTGAGGCAGATTTATGTGGCATTAGAATGTGAACTAACGCCTTATACGGGCACGTAGAAAAGCCAGGCAATAAAAATTAATGTCCCATTCAAAAGAAAATTCATACCGACACAGTAAGAAAACCAATCAATAAATCCATCCGTGTCACGTATTTTCTGCGTAAGTAACGGAAACTGCAAATCATAAATATAATCGTTGAAATTTACTTCTAACAAGTGCTTCCACTCCCTGATTAAGTATGAAGTAAAATTTCGAGTTTAGAAAAGCCTGAAAATTTGGATTTGGGCGCGGAGCGCAGCGCAGCGCCTAAATACAAATTTTCAGGCTTTTCTAAACTCGACATTTTACTTCATGCGTCACGCGTACTAAACACTTAAATATTGTGAAGTTTAAAATATAATTAAATATTGTGAAGCACAAACTATTAAATAAATACAGGGACTTTTTCTTTTAAGTATACCTATCCGAATTATATTATGTAAATGTTCAGATATTAACTGCTTTTATTTTAAAGTTAAATTTGAACCTTTAAACGAGTGTTTTCCACTCCCAGATTAAGCATGAAGTAAAATTTCGAGTTTAGAAAAGCCTGAAAATTTGGTTTGGTCGCGTAGCGAAGCGGAGCGACCAAACCAAATTTTCGGGCTTTTCTAAACTCGAAATTTTACTTCATGCGCCACGCGTACAAGTGACTGATTTCAAGTGAAGTTCACTTGTTTACAATGTTTCAGTGTTTTCAGTGTTTAATAAGCGTGGCGCATGAAGTAAAATTTCGAGTTTAGAACAGCATGAAAATTTGGTTTGGCGTCACGCGTATAAAGCACATAAATGTTGTTAAGTTTAAAATATACTTAAATATTGTGATGCACAAAATATAAAATAGATACAGGGAGTTTTTCTTTTAAGTATACCTATCCGAATGATATGATGTAAATTTTCAGATATTAATTGTTTTTTTTTTAAATTTAAATTTGACCCTTTAAACGAGTGTTTTTCACTCCCAGGTTAAGCATGAAGTAAAATTTAGAGTTTAGAAAAGCCTGAAAATTTGGTTTGGTTGCGTAGCGAAGCGGAACGACCAAACCAAATTTTCATTCTTTTCTAAACTCGAAATTTTACTTCATGCGCCACGCGCCAAGACACTGATTTCAAGTGAAGTTCACTTGTTTACAACGCTTCAGTGCTTTCAGTGTTTAATATGCGTGGCGCATGAAGTAAAATTTCGAGTTTAGAAAAACCTGAAAATTTGGTTTGGTCTCTCCGCTTTGCGGAGCGACCAAACCAAATTTTCAGGCTTTTCTAAACTCGAAATTTTACTTCATGCTTAATCTGGGAGTGGAAAACACTCGTTTAAAGCTGTAAATTGAACCCATTTAAAAAAAGTGTATGCATATGTTTACTTAAAAGAAGAAATCCCTGTATGTGCATTAATAATTTATAGCATTATAATTAAATAAATTCTAAATGACCCTTTGTTGCTATGGCCATTGAGTTTATGGATAAACTAGGGGATCCATGCTATTAAATTATTAGTTGTACACTAAAAATACTAACCTACTAAAATATTTCATGAATACAAAGTTTTAACATAATCTTTGGATAATATAGGCTGTTAAACTTTCATCCTGTTTTTTTTTCAATTAAAATTATTTTGTTTCTATTTCGCAAACAAATATCAACAGAAACAAAAGCGATAGCAAGTAGGAATACTCTTGATGTAACCGGGTATGTTCCTTAAAAATGTAGCTCAAGATGTGTCGCTTCAGTTTTTGTTGTATTTTATTTATTGCAAGAAAATAATCTTTATTTTCGTTCAAAAATAATTTTGTGTGTAACATTTTGAAATTCATTTCGCCTTCGGGCAAATGGCAAACGGACGTCGAGGCCGGCGGTCAGCGGTGACGTCACTAAATCATGTATCCAGGTCAACAGGTGGGAGTCGATTAACTCCCATTCCCATCAAAACCGGGCGCACAATAACCATCAACTATCAAAAGCAGCATAAAAAGACCATTTCCCATTACGACAAACGAACTTGCCCGATGTTATTATTATTTATTATTATTGTGCTGCTTTTTTTGTGTTCAAATTAGAATGAAAAATGAGAAAAACTTCACACCTGAACAAGTTTGTATAATATAATGGATGGTAATTTTTAGAATTATAAAATCAGTTTAGAGAGGGCATTTTTTTTAACTGGCTTTTAAACCTTACTTAAAAATAATAAGAGCAAACACATTTAAGTAAACTTTTCATAAATGTTCTTTGTAAAGTTGCCAGTAATATACCTTACTTAAAAATATTAAGAGCAAACACATTTAAGTAACGTTTATGAAACGTTACTTAAATGTGTTTGCTCTTAATATTTTTAAGTAAGGTATATTACTGGCAACTTTACAAAGAACATTTATGAAACGTTTACTTAAATGTGATTGCTCTTAATATTTTTAAGTAAGGTTTATTTTTTGTTATATTAACAATTGTTATGAGATTTAAGATATTCCAAGCACGCGTAGAAAATAATAAAACTTGTACGGTTGATTAATGCGAACAGCAAATAAGGATTTGTGTTTCAATTAAAAGCTGTACATAAATAGTAAAACCGGCAATCATCTCGGATGGATTTATTTTATACCAAAACTAGAAGAGGAATTTGTATTTTTATCACATCTCAAACACGGATGAACTGACATGAAATATTCACAAGTAATTTCATCCTTATAAAATAAGAATTCAATTAAATTTAAGCTTGTGATGTATTAATGAATTTCTTTTTTATTTTAAATTAAGCGCTAGTATAAAATGCATTATTGTATAGGTGAATTATCCAATCTAGTTACTTTGATTCGTAATAAGTGTTTTCACTACTTGATTAAGCATGAAATAAAATTTCGAGTTTAGAAAAGCCTGAAAATTTGGATTGGTAACATCAACTTTATTTATTTTATGTCATAAGTTTGACAATAAAGGAAACTGCAAAATACGTTTCTGATTGATCGTCTAACCACTCCCAGATTAAGCTTCGCTACGCGACCAACCCAAATTTTCAGGCTTTTCTAAACTCGAAATTTTACTTCATGCTTAATCAAGGAATGGAAACACTCGTTAGCAACTTAAAATTTAACTCATTCAAACAAAACGAATACTTCAAAGTTTACAGCGTGTGCATCTGTGGAATATGTATACTTAAAAAAAATTCTTTATGTATTCAATTAGAATAATGCATTTCATCTAGCATTCAATTCCTTTATGATCACGTTTAAGGTATTCTTTATAAGCGTGTTCTTAAGTTATTATTGTTACACAAGTCCACGTTTTCACTCCTCCTATCGAATCGGAATTGTAAATTAGACGTTGAATAAAAAGTGTTGTTTGTAACCGCATAAAGAAGAAGAAACATATCTCTTCCAAAAATGGTACACAATAAACCAATCATTCAAATTGAATTGCATCACATTTATTAATTACATTCTCTATACTAGTTATGGGCATAATTGTATATCGATGATAATCGATTAGGATTCAAATGATGGTGATAATCGAATGATCTCTCGAATGATAACTTTAACTTTAGCTTTAACTGTCTTTATTAATGCCATAAAATTAGATTCTTAAATGAGTCAATATACAAAAATGCCATATATAAACATTATAAAAACATTCACTCGCACATACAGACTAATAATGCATGTATTACACCTGATAAGCATGATAACTGTATTCATCCAAATTAAAAAATGCGTTTTTTACCAAGTGATTTTTTACATATTTTTGAAACAATCTAGTGGTAATTGCTTAACAAATTGGGGAAGCAAGTTGTAGAATTTGATCCCACAGTTATTTGTACCAACTCTACTCCTCTGTAATCTCAATGCTCTATTAAAAAGATCATTTTTATCTCTTGTATCATATTCGTGCTCATAGGTTAAATATATATGGTTATGTTTTTTTACCTAATTTAAGCACTCATATATAAATAAACAGGGGAGTGTTAATATATTTAATTCTTTAAACTTCTGCCTGCAATCATCTATGTAACCAAGGCCAGATATAATTCGAATCGCTTTACGTTGAATTCCAAACAGTCCAACACTTAATGATGAATGTCCACATACCAATATTCCATACTTTAAGTGCGAATGAAATAGTGAGAAATAGACTGTTCTTAATACTTATACAGATACATTATACCTTAGGTTTCTTAAGAGAGATATTGTTTTGTTTAATTTATTTGCAACTTCACAAGTATTGTTATGCCACAATAACTGATTGTCTATGTGCACACCTAAGAATTTTACAGTTCCCTGTAAATTTATTTGCGTGCTATTGTAGTGTTTTAGCGTTTAACACTTTTTTAGCATTTAAGCTTAATTTTTTTGCATTAAACCATGTTGTCCCTCTTGTTTCTGCCATATTATCCAGATGAAGCACTGCCTCTAACGTTTGGGCTGATGATATAAAATTAGTATCAATAACTATGCTGGCTGTTTAAATGATACAGATGTGTTATTGGCTGACACATCTGTATCATTTAAACAGCCAGCATAGTTATTACAATACATTAGATACAGTATTGGCCCCAGAGTAGAACCCTGCGGAACACCCATGATTTATATACAGCTCTTCAGATCTTACATTATTAATTTTTACAATTTGAGATATTTTGGGTAAAAACAATAACAGTAAATTACATGCACAAGGATTAAAATAATAAAAATATAGTTTCCTTAAAAGTATGCTAAGAGAGACACAATTGAAAGCCTTGCTTAGATCTAGAAACGTTGCTATGGCATAATTTCCGTTTTCAAATGATGGTAATATTTTTTCTACAAAATGAATTATTGCATCAGTGGTACACTATCCTTCTCTAAAGCCATAGAGAGAAGATTATTGTTTTCAAGAAAGGAGATCATCTGATTGAACATTATTTTTTCTATAATCTTAGAAAATACTGGTAAAATACAATAATCTCTTTAATAACCGTTCGAATGATTGCTTAAATCCTGGGTCTCCTAACTATTTTCTTCGCGGGCCACAAATACAATTCTACATAATAAAGTCGGCCAAGATCCGATTAATTTTATAAAATTATGAAAAATTTAAGGAACAATTGTTAGAATATTTCAAAATATGACATTTACAAAAAAAAATACAAACAATCGCGGGCCGGATTCATGCAAGTCGCGGGCCGGATTTGGCCCGCGGGCCGTAGTTTGGAGACCACTGGCCTATATGATCGCTCCAGATATTTCTCAAATGATCTCTAGAACTATTACTTGAAAGATCTCTTGAATTAATGTTTGATTAATCTCTTGAATGATCTCTCTATTTATCTTTAGAATCATCTCGAAACATATTTCGAATTACAGTTTTAATTTTCCTTCGAATTATTGCTCCAATAATATCTCGAATGATAACTGCAATAGTTCTAAATTGGTCCATAGTTGTTAGTGATACCATACGAGTTATCATTCGATATATTATTGGAGCAATAATTTGAAGGAAAATTCAAACTGTGATTCGAAATATGTTTCAAGATCATTCTAGAAATAATTCACGAGATTAATCAAACATTGATTCAAGAGATCTTTTAAGTAATAATTTTAGAGATCATTTGAGATATTTTGAGAGATCTTTCGATAAATATTTGTAATCATTCGAAAAGTAATTCAATAATCAATCGAACAATAATTTGAGAGACTATTCAAACAATAGTTCCAGAAATCTTTCGTGTAATAATTCTAGAGATTATTCGACAAATAATTCGAGGACTCATTCTAGAGATTATTCAAACCATATTTAGAGAGATCTTTCGAGTAATATTTCTAGAGATTATTCAAAAAGTAATTCGGCAATCATTCGAGCAATAATTTGAGAGATTATTCAAACAATCATTCGAGAAATCTTTCGTGTAATAATTCTAAAGATTATTCGACAAATAATTCGAGAGATCATTCGAGGACTCATTCTAGAGATTATTCGAACCATAATTCGAGAGAACATTTGAGTGATATTTCTAGAGATTATTCGAAAAGTAATTCGAAATTCATTTGAGCAATAATTTAAGAGATTATTCAAACAATCATTTGAAAAATCTTTCGTGTAATAACTCTAAAGATTATTCGACAAATAATTCGAGAGATCATTCGAGGACTCATTCTAGAGATTATTCGAACCATAATTCGAGAGAACATTTGAGTGATATTTCTAGAGATTATTCGAAAAGTAATTCGAAATTCATTTGAGCAATAATTTAAGAGATTATTCAAACAATCATTTGAAAAATCTTTCGTGTAATAACTCTAAAGATTATTCGACAAATAATTCGAAAGATCATTCGAGGACTCATTTTAGAGATTATTCGATTCTAGAGATCTTTTGAGTAATATTTCTAGTGATCATTCGAGAAATAATTCGATATATCATTTCAGCAATCATTCGAACAATGATTCGAGAGATCATTTGTGCAATAATTCAACATATCATTCGTGCAATAATTCAAGAGATTTTCCAATTTTACTCAACTTTTAGGTTCTGTAATTTTGTTGAGCCCATTTTTTTTCTCAAGAGATTGTGAGAGGAGTAAATGCACGACGAACAGGCCACTTGATAAAAATGTCTGAAGGGGTTGTCTGGATAAATAAGGGAAGAGAAATGTGCAGAATTTGCATTTCTGAGTTTCACTTTTATGATACCAACATTTTGTGTGTTATATTAATTAAGTTTACCTTAAATTCTGAAATTTAAATTTAATCACAAAATAAATTTATAAATACGATTAATAGTTATTGACATAATATATAAAATTACGATAATGTCCTCAAATTCAAACAGCTTTGAATTAGAAATATTCATGTTTGAATAGTTATTCAGTTTGCTTCTCCAAAAAAGATATTTCTATTCGACAAAACTAGTCGATTAGCAATATCTTGTTTTAGTGAAGCAAACTGAATAACTATTCAAACATGAATATTTTCCAATTCAAAGCTGTTTGAATTTAAGAACATTTTCTTAGTTATATTTTATAACTGTAACTTTTAAAAAATTAAATAACCACCACAAAGTAATCAAACAATGACATTCGCAATGTCTTATTTCTGCTAAACAAGCGAAGTGTAAAAACTATCAATCATGTTTATTTTTAAATTAAAAACACACTATAAACTACTCAAGCAATGTCAGTCGATTAAAAATGTATTATTTTTGTAAAACAAGCGAAGTGTAATAATAATTAAGAAATTAATGAGAAATTAATACATGAGATAAAAATAAACCTTAGGTCCATTTGCACCCCGACCGATTAGCTTTAATCACCCACTAATCATTGATTAAACCTCTGATTAAGTCAAATTTCTAGAACATAAAAATAAGATAAATTTGTAATATATTCAAAACATGACTCTTTCATCAATATGCAATTGAGTTAACAATTTGTAAATACAATTGTTGTGTTTTTAAAAAGTACTAATCACTGATTAAGTTAATCGACTTGGGTTCAAACGAGCATAATTCTTTAGAATTAGCATTTTGATATTTCTCAATTTTAATTCGATTCTATAAAAGTTCGTATGCTTGTGTGTACAAACTTTGTCTGTGTTATTAATTTAGTTCATGCTGGATGAATTATTCATGAATTAAGATATCAAAAACAGATAACCCGAAAAGCTTTGGTTACTAATAACTTCCGGTTCTAATTAATGAAAACAGTAGCAGGTGAAATAGAATAAAAACAAAGGAAATACTTTTAAGAACAGCTGTTACAATATGGAACAATATACAAGGGGGCCGGAAAATGAGTGAAATGCTTTAGGTAACTTGAATTATTATTTAATTTTCAGTAGAAAATCCAAATAAAAAAATGTCTGTATAGTTCTTCATTAAGGCTTACGAGGCTATTGAAAATAAGAAATATGTAACTAGAAATCAGCAATATTTTTGAAATATTTTGATTAAACTTAATTCTATTAACATCAAGCAAACATTGCAAATGTTTCTGTAATGTTTAGTCGATTATTAATGGCAAAAACTAATACACAAAATGCAATAACATATATTAGTTGATAAATACTGAAAGGTTATCTTCAAGAGTTAATTGAATTGTCATATTAATGTCAAATTTCCCTTCAAATATCCTACAAATTAAAAGTTGATTTACAACATGACATGTGATTAATCTTATCCTAACCTAATACACACAACCTGCATCACACCACTAAATTCTTGAAATGTCAAATTTGATTGGCCATATTAAAAAAAACAGGTGATACATTTATTTTTCGGTTTTAAATTGAAACTTTGTGAACATAATAATGTTACATGTACATATATACATTGTAGTAAAGGGTGATCAACAATGATTGTAGACAAGTTAAATTTCCCGCCGAAAAATCTGGGGAATTTGATCGCTCCAAGTTCATGCCAAGGAAAAATTAATAAACAGTAACTCGATTTGACATTAGCAGCGTCGTGCGTCGTATTTTGCCATTGTGTTAATTCATTCTTCGAATTAAGTTATTTTTCATTTTGTTTCATAGACATCAGTTCTTATCAGGACTACTTTGTATAAGTCTTTGTTTTGTGGTAAGTGATTTGCTGTTTTTAAGGTTAGAAAATTAGAAAATTTAAGTTTAATCCTAAACTTACAGATTTTAAGAGAATTCGCTTGTGTTTACCGTGATGTTTGCACCACAGCATGATGCTTTCATCCTGAAGGCTCATTATCGAAGTGGAACTATGAATGAAGATGGCACAACGACTTACTCATTACAATCGTGTCTGAATTAATTTATTCAAGCCTTCCCCGATGTCCACATTCCTTACAAAACATTTTCCTCGCATAAAACCCGCATTGTTGACCGTTTTGAGGGAAAGAATTGTATCTATAAGGGCAAGTCAGCTGGAAGACTGCCTATCTTAACAGAAGAGGTTGTTGGCGACATTCAACAACGACTTGAACAAAGCCCAACAAAATCTTTAAGAAAACTTTCAGCTCAAATGTTTAATGTTTAATCCTTTTACAGGAGTATCGTATGGGAGTTGCATAAAAGCCGCAAAAAAAATTCTGCATTTGCACCCGTATAAGGTATCGGTAGTTCAACAACTTCAGCCACTTGATTTCCAAAAAAGAATTGATTATTGCAATTGGTTTAATCAGAATTTAAATGATAATGGTATGTTGGACAAGACCCTTTTTACTGACGAGGCGTGGTTTCACTTGTCAGGATATGTGAACAGCCAAAACTATCGTACGTGGGCTACAGAAAATCCTCATACTTTTATTGAAACGGATTTATATCCACAAAAAATTGGTGTTTGGGTAGCAATTTCGAGACGTCGGATAATGGCCCAATATTTTTCAACAAAATAATCAATGCGGAGCGCTACCGAACACTCATTCTAGATGAATTTTTGAATCAATTGCATGATGAACAGATAATGGGTTATTTTCAGCAAGATGGGGCCACTCCTCATACTGCATTGGCGACATTAAATTACTTGAGGGAATTTTACGATGATCGCTTGGTAAGCGACGGATTATGGTCACCACGTTCGCCAGACCTCACTCCGTGCGATTTTTATTTATTCGGGCATTTAAAAAATAAGGTTTTTAAATATCGAATGCATACCCTAAACGAGCTTAAAGCAGCAATTGAAGAAGAGATGGAACATAAATCCGGAGGAGCTTCAACGAGTATTTCAAAATAAAAAACGTAGAGTTAACATTTGCCTAGAATATAAAGGCCATCATTTTCAACATTTATTATAAAATTAGGGATGCTAACTCTAAGTTTATTAAAAATACACAAAACCTTAACTTACTTTAACTAACTTTAACTTGACTAACTACTTCAATTTACTTTGTATATTTAATTAAAATTGTAAAAATTTTATATATAGTTATGATTTAATATTTAATTTATTTTGGGAAAAAATGTTTGCTACGCCAATGGAAAAGCAATCTAGGGGATTTTCTTTTCATATAATCAGTTGTACCAACATTTTTTGGCGGGAAATTTAACCTGTCTACAATAATTGTTGATCACACTGTAATTATTATTCCAGACTGAACATATTAATTACTCCTAGTGCATGTTACGCATCGTGATTGTTAATTAATTATATTTATCATTTATGATTAGCCATTCAGCGAATGCAATCGTTTAATTATTTAAACAACGAGCCTTTTGTACAACTTCCTCAATTGCAAACGGATTTCTTATGCATAAATTGTTATCTTTTCTATAACAATGTTATGCAATTAGACATTTTGTATGCACTTTGTAGGCAATCAGAAGAAAATAAAAAAACACGATTCAAATGATCAAAATGTTATGTAATTAAACGGTTTGTGAAAACTCTGCATGCATATAGAAAAATAAGACAGTTCGAGGTATTGAGATATCCATTGGGCCCGTTCATTAGAGCTAACAGTTCTGAGTTTACTGCCAACTGTTGGGGAATTCTTTGATAACCGGACTGTTAATCGTGAACGTGTTTGGGGTTTTTGCAATCGTACAAAATACACTATACGGAATACCGTTTATAGATACCATCATACATCACAAAAAAGTCCAAAAATGTTGAATGCTGAACATTTTGATGAGCGGTTCCATTGATCTACTAAATATTGATGACTTATCATAAATTCCATCAATTTAATCAGTTTTGTTAGTTTTCGTCGAAATCACAAGTGCTTGGTTTTTTGCAGAATAAATAACATCCGTATATTATATTAAAATCCGATTTTCAATTTTTTTTCGACTAACTTGATGACAAAACAGGACTGATAAATATTTTGTTCATTCGAGTTCAATAAAGAGTTCACTCTTTTACACGAAAAAACATGAAAATTATGATATGCAAGGGTTCTATAATGGAACCTTTCGGTACCCCTAAAGTCAAAATACATAAATTGACTTTAATGTTTGAAACTTTCCAAAACATTTAATTTTTGAGTCAAGTCTTTAAAACTGTATTCCTAGAGTTTTTCTTTTAAGTATTCATATCCCGATGTATACGTGTATTTTCAGGGATTTATTGATTACATTAAAAACGTTCAATTTGAAGTGTAATACGAGTGTTTCCACACCTTGGTTATGCATGTAGTAAAATTTCGGGTTTAGAAAAGCCTGAAAGTTTAGTGCGGAGCGACCAAACCAAATTTTCAGGCTTTTCTAAACTAGAAATTTTACTTTATGCTTAATCAAGAAGTGGAAACACTCGCTAGAAGCTTCAGATTGATTTTTTTTAAAACAACAGAAAACCTGTACATTTACAGCGTATACATTAAGATATGTTTATTTATAAAAAAATTATCTGTATTTTGAGATTATTCAATACTGCCAACTGATTTAATAATTCTTGATCTTTGTATGAATTTGCATTATTGAAACAAAGACTTGTTAATTTGTCACAATATATTCATTCAATCATTCAATAATGCCAACATATAGAGAGATCAAGAATAATTTAATCCGTTAGTAGTATGGATTCAATTATTCTTGATCTTTCTATATGTTAGCATTATTGAAACAATGACTTGATACTACCAACGGATTAAATTATTCTTAATCTTTCTGTATAAATGTATTCAACGGTTATTTAAATAACAATGTAGGTCTTAATTTGGTCCACTCGTGATCGGAAATCAAGTTCAGTTCGATCTGACAGGATGTTATAAATTAATTCACCTAGAGTAATAATTATCTCCTTTACAGCGTTACGTCATTTTCTCGTATCCTATCTCTTTTCCTTTTACTTTTCGTTAGGTCATTACTAGTACAGACGAAAAGAGCAAAAGAGATGAAACAAGTTTCAATTATTGAACTAGAAAGAGGAAGAGAGATGGAACCTTTCCTTTTTCCTACTTTTCGGTCGCTATAAAATGTTTTATCTTTTACTCTTACAGTCCATTGAGTGTGTCGGCGTGTGAAAAGGAACAATGAGGCAATTCTTGAGTGCTTTAAATAATCCAACGCACGCCTACGCTTTAATTGCTCAATTTCAAAGCGCAGACATGAAGATTATGGTTATTTAAAGAAAATCGTAGGTACTCAAATATTTGTAAATTTAAGTACTAATTACGATCAAATGGTTGATTCGATTAAAAAAATTATACAATAAAACACTTTTAACTTTTTTTAGATAACACTTTTTTTATTAAGAGTGATTAAACTTATTTCTATTAGTTGCAGTAGTCGCAGTTGCAGTAGTTGCAGTGGTCTATGCAGTTTTAAAAAATTTTGCTTATCATTATCAAGCATGAAGTAACTAATTGATATTTTTTAGAATTGTTTAAGTAATTTTAGAATGCAAAGGCAACAAAATGCGTAATCGAATCACCAATTTCGATTACTAACTAAAAGAAGCGACACCTTACGTTTATCGAATTCAAAATAGTTTCTAATTCGAAATATTCAATTGATTTTGAGAAACTTGACCTGTCAATTCTGGTTTTTTGCACTCTAGTTTTGTTATACTTTTTTGTGCTGCAAAACAAATAACGAAACTACTGACAAAAGTAGAGATATTAGTATTTTGTTATTCAAAATAACAATTACTTACACTGCAGGCCAAAAGTTTGGATACACTATGAATACTCATAAGAAATAAGTTATGTTCTGATTCTATAATAATAAATAATCAAAATTAAAAAAAACATGCTAGTAGCCATATTTTAAATAAATTATTTACATTAATGCCCGGTATTATAAAACGTTTTATTCTCTAAATAAAATTTACTTTAGGAATAAATTAATTTATTCCAATGATTTTGGTATTATAAACACAAAATAACTTTATTTGGCTAATAAAGCTCCTAAGTAAATTATTTGTTTGTTTTTCTGCCAAAAAAATTTTATTCTCTAAATTATTTGACAGTTAAAAGTCAAAAGTGTATTATATTATTATAATTACTTTAGATTCTACTACTTGTATTTATTAATTTCATTACGGTTATCATGTCTACCATATCATCCGTGTTAGATTTAAGTTCGCTCATAGTATCTTCCCTGACAGTGATTAATTCGAACCACAAGATACTCTAAGCAGTCGAAGACCTAGATTTTTTCAAATTAGACATAACCAGGGATTTTTATACTTATGCATACGCTGTTTAAAATTAGTTCTATTTAAAGTTTTAAACGAGTGTTTTTCACTCCCAGACTAAGCATGAAGTAAAATTTCGAGTTTAGAAAAGCCTGAAAATTTGGTTTGGTCGCGTAGCGCGAAGCGCGGAGCGACCAAACCAAATTTTCAGGCTTTTCTAAACTCGAAATTTTACTTCATGCGCCACTCGTATAAAACACTGAAAACACTGAAATATTGTGAACAAGTGAACTTCACTTGAAATCAGTGTCTTGTACGCGTGGCGCATGAAGTAAAATTTCGAGTTTAGAAAAGCCTGAAAATTTGGTTTGGCCGCTCCGCGCTTCGCGCTACGCGACCAAACCAAATTTTCAGGCTTTTCTAAACTCGAAATTTTACTTCATGCTTAGCCTGGGAGTGGAAAACACTCGTTTAAGTCTTTTATAATTTCTAATAAGCTTTCTTTTTGTTGTTCTGTGTAATTCTGTCCTATTCCACGGTTATTCTCCATAATTATAAGGAATTACACTAAATTTCCAATTTGATTGACAATTTAATTTGAAATATTGACAATTCAATTTAACAAACTGGTGGTTCCAGCTATGGCCACAATGAAAATGTATAATCTCGGTCTGTAATCTACTTATTAAATTATTTATTTCTAGAATTGCTATTTATTTGGTAGGTTTGCTTTATAATACGCGATTTTATTTGCCTAATAGTTTACTAGATAAATACATTTACTCCACAAATAGTTATCTAATGATTTATTAATCGTTTATAATATCGGGCATAAAACTAATTACAAATTACTTTAACAAATAAAATAACAACAATAATAATTTTTAAACTTTTTTCTTATAGATGAAAAATAATCTAAAATGTTAGCGCTAACAGAATTTTTTACAGTAATAGTTTGAAACAAATTATGTTTTAGGTACAAATAATGCCTCTTAAAAAAATATCAAATAATTTTAGCGCTAACAGAATTTTTTTACAGTAATTAATTAGCTTTTACTTCCTTAATTCATCACCAAACTTAAAGGCAATAATATTCACTAAATTGATTTTATTTAAGTGTATTATAATCTTCATTTTTTTTTTATTATTTGCAAAACACTTAGTTGTATTTTACTATAATTTCAATCTGATCACAAATGGATCAATGAGTAATATTTAGCTAACTTAATTTACTAAAGGTTTAATACTAAGGGTTTACTCATTAGTATCCCTTAGATTTTAATAACTTAATTACACTAATTAATGTGTACACTAGCACTATGCTCTGCTTTTGCACTAACACAATATTAAACTAACTCGAACGGTTTAGTCCGCTGTAGTCTTCTGGTCAAATTCGTGTTATCGAGGAGCTGGATGGCTTCGATGTTGACGTGTTGAAGAAGTCGCTGTTCATGACTCTTGGCAAATTTATGTATTGTCTCATAAACAGTACCCATTTCCAAGTCCCTGTGGAGGTCACTGTTTCGGAAATACCAAGGAGCATTGACAATACTCCTCAGTACTTTATTTTGGTATCGCTGGATTATTTCATCATGAGTTTATTTTATTTTTAGGATTAGAACGCCTCTTTTTTTCATTTTTATTTTTTATAATCTGGGCATTTGCTCTAAAGAAACTTTCAAATGTATCCAAACTTTTGGCCTATACTGTATATTAAGTTCATAATCATTTGAAATTATTAATTTATATACAAACATTTAAAACTTGTATTTATTCTTTAAAACAATAAAAGTTCATTCATTTTATAATTGTGAGAAATCCATACTTTAAAATTAAACAAAGGTAATACAGGGTGGCGCAAAACTACCGATATGGTTTGAATGTTTAATAACTTTCTAAATTGATTTGAATTTTTTATTTTTATTTCAGAATTTTGTGAAGAAAACTTGGGAAGTTTGAAATGGAATAGTACACAACAGAACAGCGATCAAAAATTGTTGAATTTTATTTTGAAAATCAACCTGCAATTGTTTTGACGCAGCGTGCTTATCGTCGTTTTTTTAATGTGCGTACTGGACCTTCAGCATCAACAATAAACCGCCTGGTTGCAAATTTTCGACAATATGGTACAGTAAGACACCTTCCATGTAGCGGAGGACCACGTACGGTCCACACGGAAGAAAATATCCAACGTGTTGTGGATAGTATGCAGGACAGTCCAGAAACATCAACAAGAACGGCACAACTGGGGCTATCGCGGAGGTCCGTTCAGAGGATTTTGGCCACATTGCACATGTTCCCGTATAAGGTTCAGCTTGTGCAAGAATTGAAGCCGATAGACTACCAACAACGGCTTGATTATGCCATTTCATTCCGACAAAAAGCAGAAGAAAATCGCGTTTTCATGAACAATTTGATAATGAGCGATGAAGCCCATTTCCAATTTAATGGTTTCGGAAACAAGCAAAATTGCAGGATATGGGCTACGGAGAATCCAAGAACAGTTCATCAGCGACAATTACACCAACTTAAGTGTACTGTTTGGCGCGGTGTATCGTCTGATAGGATCATTGGTCCATATTTTTTTGAAAATGCACATGGCGCCTCAGTTACGGTTAATGGTGCTGAATATCGAACGATGCTGGACAATTTTTTAGGCCAGCTGTAGAAAACCATCCACAGTTGTGGTTCCAGCAAGATGGAGCCACAGCCCACACTGCAAGGGACACACTGGCTCTGTTACGGGACCTCTTTGGCGAATGGATTATTTTGCGCAGAAGCGATTTCAATTGGCCCCCCCGTTCACCGAATTTAACAGCTCCAGACTGTTTTCTTTGGGATTATTTGAAAGAAAGGGTATACGTAAATAAGCCATCGATCATACCAGAGCTAAAACAAAACATTCGCAATGAAATTCAAGCCATAACACCGGAAATTTTACGAAAAGTTATGGAAAATGTACTGGAAAGAGCACCAATGTGCGAACCCGAAAATTGCCACCACTTGCGGGATATAATTTTTCATACTTAAGCCAAAAATATTCCCTATTAATATACTGTATAACAAAAAAATAATAGTAATAATTAACCATTAAATAAAAAATGGTGATGTGTCCATCATAGTACTTTCCGCCGTAAATTGCGTATTAAATCACTTTTAAAATATTTGTAGCATTATTATTTTCAAAATGTCTTCAACTTTTTGATAACTACAACTTTTATTTGAAACATTTTTCAATTGGATCAACACATACTGACACAAACCAATGACTAGATAAAAAACACTATTTATTGAATATCTCAAAAACTAAGAGTGCTATGACAAAAAGTGAAGATACAAAAAATCTTTAATATTTTTTTATTACTTACAACTTTTATTTGAAACATGTTCCAATTGTATCAACACACACACTGACACAAATCAATGACTAGATAAAAAAACACTATTTATTAAATATCGCAAAAACTAAAAGTGCTATGACAAAAAGTAAGTCTACAAAAAATCTTTAGTTTTTCATTTCCTACAACTTTTATTTGAAACATTTTTCAATTGTATCAACACATACACTGTCACACACCAATAACTAGATAAAACACACAACTTTTGAAATATCTCAAAAACTAAGAGTGCTATGACAAAAAGTAAATGAACAATACATATTCATTTTGTTATTATCTACAACTTTTATTTGAAAGAATTTTTTGTTTGATGAACATTTATTGAAAAAATCTGAAAAAACTGAAAAACGCTAAGAGTAAAGTACCACTTCCGGTTTTCCGATTTTTACCAAAAGCTTTTCAGTTCTTCCGATTGTAATAAAAAGCTTAAGTTTCAAGTTTCATCTCGATATCTTTAGCGGTTTTTGCGGTACAGCGCACACAGACACAGACAGACAAAACGGATATTTCCGCTAAAATTTTTGATTCGAAAATTTTCACGAAAACAATACTTTCCCTTTGTATTACATACGGGGGAAAGTAAAAAGTTATTAAACATTGAAACTATATCGGTAGTTTTGCGCCATCCTCTATATTTTAAACATCACTTGAAATGATTGTTTTATACGCGTGGCGCATGAAATAAAATACTGCAAATATTTTGAAATTAGCACGGGCTTGTAAGAGTGTTCGTCGAACTCGGGGAAACTGGGATGTAATCGAGAAGATGATGGGGAGAGAAAAGCTTTGCGACGATAAATCTAAACACAATTGACATCTTTTTGAAGGGACACAAACAAAGAGTGCATTAGGAAAAAAACATAAATGATGAATCACTGTTTATATAAATAAAATATTGCAATAATGTTATACATACAAAGAATAATAAAAATTATTGTTTATTAATGATTGACAAAGTATTTGTCATACAAGTCTGATGTGGAATGAAGAGTGGTTAAAAAGAATACGGGTTATTTAAACATCACTTTAAATCTGTGTTTTATACGCGCGACGCATAAAGTAAAATTTCGAGTTTAGAAAAGCCTCAAAATTTGGATTTGCTGGCGCGACTCGCTTCGCTCGCGCGCTAGCAAATCCAAATTTTCAAGCTTTCCTAAACTCGAAATTTTACTTTATGCTTAATCTATTCAAATTAAACTCCCTCACAAAAATTCGTCATCCATTCAATCCACTTCATAACCTATCTAATACAAACAAGTAATGGAAGACGTCAATTTGTCAACTCTCCAAAATCGTAGAGTAAATGCCGACATTTGCCTTTTATATCGGATAATCAATGGGCACATTAATTCCCCCGGCCTGTTAGATGCCTTAACTTTGCATGTGCCTACAAAGAACACCCGGACCAATACATTATTTTATTTGGACTCTTATCGCACAGTTTCAGCATCGATGAACACGATTACCAGACTAATGAAGACCGGCAATGACTGCAACCAATACCATTGGTTTGATCTCTTTGGATTGTCATTTCAACAATTTAAGGCTAGATTGAATCGTTTTTCGTAAGCGTATTATAATAATATTTATATTTTATATTCAGTCGATTTAAATTATTTAAATTAATTTTTATTTTTAGTTATCAATCATGCATATATATTTTAAATTATTTTCTGTTTCTTATATTGTTTTTTAAGCTTTTTGGATTTCTTTTATTGTATTATTTTGTAATAATGGCACTGCCGTAAATAAACGGTTTTATTTATTTTTATAATATTCTCCTTTACAACCGAACAAAAGTGGGATAATTACCGAACAACTCCTTGATTTATCCAAACAATTCTCAAAAAAACAATCCAATTTTCAAATCCTTCCACAACTTTCTCACTGAGCAGAAAACAAACAAATAACGTTATATTAACATTGTAGCAACATTAAACGTTGTTTTAATGTTGATGAAACATTACTTAATTGTGTTTGCTCAGTGGGTTGCATCCCCAGAAATAACAAATTTTTCCTAAATTCAAAAATTTCTCACAAACAGTCTTTCAATTTATCACATACCATAACCAACATTAATATCCAAATTCCATTTACATCATAACCTAAACATATCCCCTATAAATTTTTTATATAAAATTTTGTATATAATACTGGCAATAAAGATTATTTATATATTTATAGTCATCTTGAACTCGAGTTTATCTTGAACTCAAGTTCAACGGTTTTGGTGCAACTGGGCCTTAGTGTAAAGTTCAAAAGCAAAATCTTAAACTTTAGGTTTCTTTTTTTTAATTTGTCACACTATTTTCTACTGATTAAAATAATTCGCATTTATCTTTAACTACGAGAAACAAAGACAAATATAACAAAACGAGTTTCTTTATATGGAATTACAGAAGAAGAAGAGCGAAATCAGTGTGTGCATATTTTCGCATTGTCCGAGTGAAAATCCAGTTTTCTTTCGCTAAGTGTCGAGTGCTGTTTCTCTTTGCTACCTTATACGGCGCCTGAAATAAATTTCATCCTCGTTTACGGTCCACCATAAATGCGAACGCTAAGCAATTTAACGCAATTTGCTCGTCTTGTTCCCGTTTGTTTGTTGAACTTAAAAACCGACAGCACCGACCATTTGACATTTAAACTAATGCGTTGAACACAGTCGCAAAATACTCACTTACACGCACAATAAAGTACTCCACGATTATAAATAAAATACTCTCGCATAACAACAATCATTGTAAATAAAATACTCTCACATAAAAATAATCATTGCAAATAAAATACTCTCTCATAAAAACAATAATAGCAAATAAAATACTCTCACATAAAATCAGTCATTGCAAATAAAATACTTTCACATAAAAAAAACAATACAAACAAAATTATCTCACATAAAAACAATAATTACAAATAAAATACTCTCGCATAACAACATTCATTACAAATAAAATACTCTAATATAAAAACATAGGTTTCAAATGAAGTTCAAAGCATACGTCTATAGCTTACTGCTTTGGTAGCATATTGTAAACATCGCTATATTTAATTGTTTTATATGCGTGGCGCATGAAGTAAAATTTCGAGTTTAGAAAAGCCTGAAAATTTGGTTTGGTCGCGTAGCGCTACGCGCTACGCGATCAAACCAAATTTTCAGGCTTTTCTAAACTCGAAATTTTACTTCATGCTTAATCTGGGAGTGGAAAACACTCGTTTAAAGCTTCGAATTGAACTCTTTAAAAAAACAACGAATATCTGAAGATTTACAGCATACCGGGTGTTGACTTGGCGGACGCAACATAGGAAATCTCATGTACATTTTAAAATGTTTAAATTTTGGCTCCCCTATTTATTTTAGAAACAAAATGTATTTACCTATTTTATAAAGGGAAAATTTCTGAATTCATTCGTTTTAACGTTTATCACTTTGAGTTTCTCTGAGTTAAAATAATAAAGAAAAAGTAATGTGATTTTATAAAAATAATGACATGCCATGGAATTGAAACAACAATTGCGGATGTCAAAATGGCAACAGATGTCACAGTCACTTGATTAAAGTAAATGTTTTCGAAATGATTTACACTATACAAGAAAAAAACTTCCTAATAAAGTGGTATTATGCAGACCACAGTTATCACGATGTTTATTTATTTATTTATTTATTTACGGAAAAATCCATTATACATAATATGTTATAGTAATACAATTCAAATTTCATAATACAAAATATATATAAATACAAAAACATATCTACAAATTGGCAAATTAAAGAGAACAACAAACATTTAATCGCTTAAGATTAGATATAAATTTAGGATACGAATTAACAAAAAGATCGAAATTTGGATTTAGGGATAATTTATTTGACGTACGCATGAACCGAGAAAGTGGACTATTAAGACCGTAGTTGGATTTATGGAACGGAATGGAAAACAGTGTTGGATGTCTGATTTGTCGATTCGAAGGGTTAATACAGAAATTAATTTGATTATATAGATATAAACAATCCGCTTGGTTACTAATTAATTTATGATAGAAGCTCAAGTCCGCGAAAGTTCTTCTACAACATAATTTATCGATAGTAAGCTCCTGACGAACTAAATTTATATTTTTATCTTTGTTGTAACCTAATTTAAATAGCATTATTTTCAAAAATTTATTTTGAATTGTTTCGATCTTATTGCTATACGCTACTTGATATGGTGACCAGACACATGATCCATATTCAAGAACGGAACGAACATAAGCAAAATAAATGACTTTGAATGCTGTTGAAGATAAATCGACTGCCAATCGTCTTATATAGCCAAGCATCCTTAGAGCTCTCATACAAATTCTATTAATATGGCTACCGAATGTCAATTTTTTGTCGAACGTTATGCCCAAATCCACAATTTCATCAAGCTCATCTAACTCAAAACCGTCTATAAAGTAAGAAGGAGATAAATCCAAAGGAGTAAATTTCCTGGAAAACCTCATTATTTTACATTTATTAATATTAAATAAAAGATAGTTTTTGCAACACCAGTTGTGAATTGAGAATAAGTCCTCTTGCAACAATAAGCAATCATTTGGTGAGTCGATTCTTTTGAATAGCTTCAAGTCATCGGCAAAAAGCAAAAAAGACGAATGTTTAATGACTCTATGTATATCATTAATAAAAATTAAAAACAGCAACGGCCCGCAATGTGATCCTTGCGGAACACCCGAATCCACTTTGATTTCCTTAGAAAGATGGTTTTTAATTTTTACGCACTGAATACGATCAATTAAAAAACTTCTAAACCAATTGACTACATCAGCATGGATTCCTAGGGCAGTAAGCTTTCCAATTAGTATTTCATGGTTGACACGATCAAATGCTTTAGCAAAGTCAGTAAAAATCGTGTCGACCGAGCTATTAGCTTCAAATGCATTTATAATGTATGAACTGAAAGATAAAAGGTTAGTTGAGGTAGATTTGCCAGATCGGAATCCATGTTGCTCATTTATGAACATATTTTTACACATCCAATTCAATTGAGTTGAGACTAAGCTATCGAACAGTTTCGGAATAACCGATTGTAATGAGATGCCTCGGTAATTTTTAATGTCATCTTATTTGCCGGATTTAAACAAAGGTATAATATAACTCTTTTTCCAGCAGTTAGGGAAGACATTTTGCGACAACGATGCTTCAAATAATAAAAATATTGGAACTGTGATGGAGTAAATACAATTTTTAAGAAATATGGTGGGTATTCCATCAGGGCCTGTGCTCTTGCTGTGTTTAAAATTTGATATAGCCTCAAATATTTCGCTTTTGGATATTTTAAGTGGCATATGGATAACTTCTGATGAAACATTGAAAGATGGCATGTTTAAAGGTTTATCTTTGCTATAAACTGAGGAGGAATAGTCCGCGAATAAATTTACGCAATCGATGCTTCGTGCTGCTTCGTGCTTCTTAGAGTTAAAACGCATAACGTTTGGAAAATCAGAAAGCGAATTTTTAGACTTCACAAAGCTCCAGAACTTCTTGGGATTATTATGTATGCTTACATTTACTGAATTTACATATTTAGTGTACAAGATATTTCTTAGATTTACACATTTTGTGCGGAAATGTTTGAATTTACTGTAATTTTCAGAAGTTTGGCACTGTTTGTAGTTTTTGTGAGCGGTCCGTTTTCGATTAATTACATTAATTAGTTCAGCATCAAACCAAACTGGATAACTTGATGGCTTGATGCATTTCAGTGGTATATATCGCTCAAGAACATTATATAGTATACCGTAAAATGAATCAACCATCATATCAATCGTACCGTCTAATATCATTTGCCAATCGATGTTTGATAAATAGTCATTAATGACAGAATAGTCAGCACGAACAAAATCATATACGTATTCATTGAATGTAAGCCTTTCGTCAGAGGAACACATAGGCAAAGAAATTAAATATGGTATATGATGTTGTTTAACCTCAAACAATAACTCGGTTGCTGTTGATACTGTAAAACCTTCGTGAGCAAAAATTAAGTCAAGAAAAATATTGTTTTCGTTCGGTAGATTGCAAATTTGAAATAAATTATGAACACTAAATGTCTCACTAATTAATTGGGCTGGCATTGATGATGAATTGTTATTTATCAAACCAAGCTCATCATTGGACCAGGTAACTGCAGATAGATTGTAATCACCGCACAAGAGAAGCTTAGATTCAGGATATTGTTCGAGGATAGATTCTACAGTTAAACAGTGGTCTACATATTTATCAAGTGGGGAAGATGGTGGAATATACACCGCGCCTACAATAAGGTTCACATTGGGTAAAGAAATTGATACAAACAATTGTTCTACCGTATTACGCTCAATATTAACAAAATTACTACCTAAATTTTTAAGAACAGCTACCATTACACCGCCCCCGCGAGATTTATGACTTGAATCGGTAGAACGATCCACTCTATAGATGTTATAATTTTTTAATTTAAGTTCTAGATTTTTAATATCCTTGTCCAACCAAGTTTCACAAATAATTATAATATCATACACACTACTGTTAGCACTTAACATAAATTGTTTTATTTTAGTTCTCATCCCGCCGACATTATGGAAATAAATATTTAAATTATTTAGTTTTTTGAGGCCTTATTCGAGTTTCGAGTCGATGACGATGACATCTCCATGATTTTTTTTACGTTATGTTTTTTGTCGTTAATAAAGTAACTGCAATATCTTGTGTTATTTTGACATCCGCAATTGTATCAATTCTATGGTATGTCATTATTTTTATAAAATCACATTACTTTTTCTTAGTTATTTTAGCTATAAATTTTCTAACATTCGTTGATTTTTAAAAGAGTTCAATTTGAAGCTTTAAACGAGTGTTTTCCACTCCCAGTCTAAGCATGAAGTAAAATTTCGAGTTTAGAAAAGCCCCGTGAAAATTTGTCGAGGGTCGCGCAGCGACCCGAGACAAATTTTCTGGGCTTTTCTAAACTCGAAATTTTACTTCATGCGTCACGCGTATAAAACACCAAAATATTGTGAACTTTATGTATATTTGAACATTACTTGCATTCAGTGTATTACACGCGTGGCGCATAAAGTTAAATTTTAAGTTTAGAAAAGCCCAGAAAATTTGTCTCGGGGCTTTTCTAAACTCGAAATTTTACTTCATGCTTACTCTGGGAGTGGAAAACACTCGTTTAAAGATTCAAGTAAAACTGATTTAAATAACAACGAATGTCGGAAAATGTACATCTTAGTCGTTTACCTAAAGAAATTATTTTATAATGTTCTTTAAACCTTTAGATATTTGTTGTTTTTTTAAGAGTTCTATTTGAAGCTTTAAACGAGTGTTTTCCACTCCCGGACTAAGCATGAAGTAAAATTTCGAGTTTAGAAAAGCCCCTTGAAAATTTGTCGAGGGTCGCGCAGCGACCCGAGACAAATTTTCTGGGCTTTTCTAAACTCGAAATTTTACTTCATGCGCCACGCGTATAAAACACAAAAATATTGTGAACTTTATGTATATTTGAACCTCACTTGAAATCAGCGTTTTACACGCGTGGCGTATGAAGTAAAATTTCGGGTTTAGAAAAGCCCCGTGAAAATTTGTCTCGGGTCGCTGCGCGACCCTCGACAAATTTTCTACGCGGGGCTTTTCTAAACTCGAAATTTTACTTCATGCTTAGTCTGGGAGTGAAAAACACTTGTTTAAAGCTTTAAATTTTACTTTAAAAAAACAGGGAATATCTCAAGATTTACAGAAAATAGGCTGAATTTGGAATACGTATACTTTAAAGAAACACTCTCTGTATAATGTAAATTCGTATTTAAGGAAGGTGCGAAAGGCAAAATTAATATTTAAAACACTATACAAGAAAAAATCCTCCTAATAAAGTGGTATTATGCAGACCACAGTTATCACGATGTCGATAATTAAGTAACAGCAATATCTTGTCGTATTTTTACATCCACAATTGTTGTATCAATTCCATGGTATGTCATTATTTTTATAAAAGCACATTACTTTTTCTTAATTATTTTAACTTAGAGAAACGTAAAGTGTTAAGTGTGAACATTCATAAATTTCGAATTTTTCCCTCTACAGAAAAATGAAATACATTTTGTCTCTAAAATAAATAAGGAAGCCAATATGTGAACACTTCAAAATTAACATGCGATTTCCTATGTTGCGTCCGCCAAGTCAACACCCGGTATACCCTGTAATTAGGACATGTATACTCAATTATTTTGTACATATTCTTTGTAAAAGGGGTTTCCCGTGAGAGAATAAATAAATAAAAAGAAAAACTCCTAGTATATCTCGTTACAAAACAAGATTGTTCATCCGTTGTTAATTATACATCACGTTTATTTTTCGTTGTTCTTTTGTTTTATTCCATTCCATTGTTATCCTCAATTTCATTTCTTCGTAGATTTCTCGATGTAAACGATTATTGTAGAGATTGTTAAGCAGTAAGACTTAGCAAGGTCAGAAGTGACCATTAAGAGTAACAATGCTCGTTCCTTCATTTCCACTTCCACTATCCATTATACGTTTACGTTTCTATTGCTTTAATTAGAAACAAACAGGCATTTCTATAAACGTACTCACAGACAGGATACGAATGCATAAAAGCATGGAAACGCGTTTTCTTTTCAAAACTGTATTTCTGCACGATAAAATCACACACAAATTTTTTGTTACTCATTAGAGAGTTTTTACACAAATATTGTTTAATATGAAATCCGAATATTAAGAGACACGTTTCTGATTTTTTGTTACTTATAAGTAAGATCTGTTACAAAAGTATTTCAGAATGCAATCGGAATATTCACAGACGTGTTTCAGATTAATTATTGCCCAACAGTGAAATCACAAATAAGCAATAAGTAATCTAAAGTACGTCTATAACAGATCTGACTGACTCAGTAGTAAGATCTGTTGTAGATGTGTTTCAGATTACTTATTGCTCATTAGTGAAGCAGTTAAATGATTTATTTTTTCTTGAATAATTTTCTCACTTATCACTTGGTGAAACATTTTTAAATATTGGTAATGAAGGTTTAAATTAAATTACACTTGGTTTGTTTCACAATTTTTTTTTTCTGAAACAACCAAGTGTAATTTATTTTAAACCTTCATTATCAATAGTTAAATGATTGTTTTAGCACAAAATTGGAAGGTTAATTGGTGTGGTTCAGATATTCTGACTCATCAGTGAGACCTGTTATGGACGTGTTTCAGATTACTTATTGCTCATCAGTGAGGCTAGTTAAATGATTGTTTCAGCATGAAATCGGAAGGTTAATTAGTGTGTTTCGGATATTCTGTGACTCATTAGTGAGACCTGTTATAGACGTGTTTCAGATTACTTATTGATCCATCCAGGTGAGATTAGTTAAATGATTGTTTCAGCACGAAATCGGAAGGTTAATTGGGGTGTTTCAGATATTTTGTGACTCATCAGTGAGACCTGTTATGGACGTGTTTCAGATTACGTATTGCTCATCAGTGGGATTGGTTAAATGATTGTTTCAGCACAAAATCGGAAGGTTAATTGGTGTGTTTCAGATATTCTGTGACTCATCAGTGAGACCTGTTATGGACGTGTTTCAGATTATTTATTGCTCATCAGTGAGATTACTTCAATGATTGTTTCAGCACGAATTCGGAAGGTTAATATGTGTGTTTCAGATATTCTGTGATTAATCAGTGAGACCTGATATAGACGTGTTTCAGATTACTTATTGCTCATCAGTGAGACTAGTTAAACGATTGTTTCAGCACGAAATCGGAAGGTTAATTGGTGTGTTTTAGATATTCTGTGACTCATCAGTGAGACCTGTTATAGACGTGATTTAGATTATTTATTGCTCATCAGTGAGATTAGTTAAATGATTGTTTCAGCACGAAATCGGAAGGTTAATTGGTGTGTTTCAGATATTCTGTGACTCATCAGTGAGACCTGTTATGGACGTGTTTCAGATTATTTATTGCTCATCAGTGAGATTACTTCAATGATTGTTTCAGCACGAATTCGGAAGGTTAATAGGTGTGTTTCAGATATTCTGTGATTAATCAGTGAGACCTGATATAGACGTGTTTCAGATTACTTATTGCTCATCGGTGAGACCTGTTAAACGATTGTTTCAGCACGAAATCGGAAGGTTAATTGGTGTGTTTCAGATATTCTGTGACTAATTAGTGAGACATTTTATAGACGTATTTCAGATTACTTATTGCTCATCAGTGAGATCATAATGGTTTCAGTACGAAATCGAAAGGTTCATTGGCATGTTTCAGATGTCCTGTAACTCATAAGTTCCCTAATCTGGGAATGACGCTTAACTGTGATGAAATAATAAAACAATGTTTCTCTGAGATTAAAGAGTTTCATGCACTTTGGAACATGCCACTCTGATAAGCAATGTAAAAATCCCAAATACGAGTTATACAAAGTTATTTATTCTTGTTAAAAGCCAATTCAGACTAACAAAAAGATGACTATGTTTAGTGTATAATAATAAACAAAACAGAACGATTATATCTATACATTACTGAATAATTTCTTTTGAATTTCATATACGTTCGTACAAGACTCCTTGCATGTTTTATTACCTAAAAACTAAATTGTTAAATTAAATATCCCGATTTTTTTTTCAGTCCTTCGGGTGTGAACCTCAAAACTCAACATTTTTAACATCTGTTGTTCTTGCACCAAGGTACAGATACAGGGAGTTTTTCTTTTAAGTACACATATCCCAATTACAGCGTATAAATCTTCGGATATTCGTTGTTTATTAAAAGAGTTCAATTTGAAGCTTTAAGTGAGTGTTTTCCACTCCCAGGCTAAGCATGAAGTAAAATTTCGAGTTTAGAAAAGCCCCGTGAAAATTTGTCGAGGGTCGCGCAGCGCCCCGAGACAAATTTTCTGGGCTTTTCTAAACTTGAAATTTTACTTCATGCGCCACGCGTATAAAACACTAAAATATTGTGAAATTTATGTACATATGAACTTCACTTGAAATCAGTGTTTTATACGCGTGGCGCATTGAGTAAAATGTCTGGTTTAGAAAAGCCCAGAAAATTCGCCTAAAACATGTTTTAAACGTTAAATTTGTTTGAAACGTTTTTTGTTATTATCATAAATTAGCTATACCATATTTTATACTACTTTATTAAGATACGCTTTTAAATTTTAGCTAAATTCTTGAAGGTATTTCAAATTAAATTATTAAACATACAATTTTATTTAAATGTGTGAATAAATATGATTTAAAACGTGTTTTAAACACGTTTTAACATGTTTTAAACGTGTTTGTTCACGACAATCTTATAACATGTGCATTATTTAATTTTATGGGCAGCATAAATATGGGGCATTCAACACTTAATTCCATTAAACACGGAATTTGCGAGTATAATATGGTTTTTAAACCACGCTAACTCACATTTAGATTGGTTCACAGAACGCGATTTATGATGACGTGAGTTATAAGCCCTATTACACATTTAAATCATGATTTTGCAATCTGTCATCATTTATCTGTCAAATTATTATGAAACAAAAGGGGAAATAAAAAATTTCAGTGAATCATTGACTCGGTGAATCAATGAATCTTTAAATCAGTGACTACTTGACTTAGTGACTCGGAAAATCAGTGACTCGGTGAATCAGTGAATCTGTGAATCAGTGAATCTGTGAATCAGTGAATCTGTGAATCAGTGAATCTGTGAATCAGTGAATCTGTGAATCAGTGACTTGGTGAATCAAAAATAGCGCCCACGGTGGCCAACACAGACGAGAACAAAGAACTTCCCACAAATTTAAATAAAACAGAAACATAATCATTGGTTTCGAAGTATTTATGTACTCTTAATATAATATCAACTATAATATAATGTTTAAAATAATACTTTATATAATTATCAACATTCGTTTTATTAAATATATTATACAATAAATGTTGTGCTATATATTATTGTTGTCGGAAATAAAGTATAGTGTATAACTCGCATATAATGGCTATTAATCACTCGAACGACTTGCTCCACTCGCTTACGGCTCGTTTCGCAAACATCGTTCTCGTGATTAATAGCTATCATTATATGCTCGTTGTACAGTGTACTATTTTAATTGGTAATGTTTCAAAAGCTGATTTAAAAAAAAAAAAGTTTTGTAAAAAAATACTGCTTGATTGAATTAAAATGAAAACAACCATTTTTAACAAACATGATCAAAAGTATACACATTTTCAAATTGATAAAAATATGAAACAACAACAATTTCATGCACTTTTAGATTCACAACAGAATTTGATACATATCTTTTTTTATTAAAAATTGTTTAGCTTTTTAAAAAATATCATACAAGGCATACATACATATCGCATTCATTAATTAATTCAAAGAGATAATTTATTATGTTTGTAATAATAATTATTATATCGTCTGCATGTGTGGATGTGCGTGTAATTGTTGACCTATATAATCCTCCATTTCTATAAACTCGCTCATATATAATTATGTCATGTTTTTATATATATACATGTATAATGATGATGGTAATATCGTTTTAATTATGAAAGCACGAAAATCGGTAATATGATAATTGCGATAAGTCATCAAATTAAAAGCAATTATTTTTTTTATACATTTGAACTATTTTATGAAAGCTTTAAATTATTTTGAAACACGCAATGTTAGAAAATTAAATATATTAAAATAATGCCCCGGGCTGCACTTTTTGCCTTCTAATCTCTAAAAATTCAATTTCACGAAAACTGTCAAGATTTGTAAACTAAAATAAAATCAAGGAAATTCAGAAAAAGTTTTGAAAATTGATTGAAGTTTTGAAAATCCATGAAATATCATCACGACTTTTGAAATTAACTAAAATGGTGAAAAATTCATGAAAACCGTCGAAGTTTTTAAATGTAATGAACATTTAGGAAATTTACGAAAACTATTAAGATTTTAAAAAATATAACAGAAAGTCATGAAAAATATAAAAATTGACGAAAATCTTGAAAGTTTATGAAAAGTATCAAAATATTTAAATTTAAGGAAAATGAAGGGAATTTACGAAAACTACCAAAATTTAAAAACATTTACGAACATTCATGAAAAGTGTATAAAAATTAAAATTATTGAAAATTGAAAAATTTCAGGAAAATCATTAGATTGTTGATAATTAACATAAATCTTTAAATTTCATGAAAACTTCAACATTTTTTATGTAAATAAATATTTAGTAAATTTGTGAAAATTGCTAAGAAATTTGAAAATTCGAAATTTTAAAAAAACTCATGAAAAGTATTGAAATTTTTGGTAATTCAGGAAACCCGTCTAAATTTTGAATATTAAACAAAATTTTAGAAATTTACGAAAAGCGTTAAAAATCAACTAAAATATTGGAAATTCATGAAAAATTGTGACAACTTTAATAATTAACTAAAATCTTGAGAATTTACCAATATTTTCGAAAAACTAAACGAGTGTTTTCCACTCCCAGACTAAGCATGAAGTAAAATTTCTAGTTGAGAAAAGCCCTAAGAATTTGGATTTGGACGCGCAGCGTCCAAATCCAAATTCGGGCTTTTCTCAACTCGAAATTTTACTTTATGCGCCAGGCGTACAAAACACTGATTTAAAGTGATGATATGGGCATTTTAAACTGGGAAATATTAGAATGACAACTATCATAATAATCTAAATATCATGTAACATTATAACATAAATCTGATATTATAAATTACATTTGTTTGTTCGTTTTATTTGTTTATTGGCTCTGATTTTATATTTTAACTTATTTATTACTTTTAATTTATTTTTAGTATTGAGCATTATGTACTTTAAATGGAATTTTCGTAAACAAGCATTAAACATATAAATTACATTACAGACTAAATGTCAACTGTCAACATAAAAGTTATTATTATTTTAACTTCAAAATGTGTCGTTTTTGAAATATTTGTTTTTAAGTTGTATTGAATTTTGATCTTTTATGGGAAAACTATTAAATTTTATCAGAAATTGAAATAAAATATAGTTTTTGTTTTTTTTAGTTGACAGTTATGATATTTAAAAGTGAATACGCCCATCACTTTTAAATATCATAACTGTCAACTAAAAAAAGCAAAAACTATATTTTTTCTCAATTTCTGATAAAATTTAATAGTATTCCCATAAAAGATCAAAATTCAATACAACTTAAAAATAAATATTTCAAAAATGACAAATTTTGAAGTTGAAATAGTAACATTTATTTAATATAAAATTTGGAAAATTCAATTGATATTGACAGCAGTTGACAAATCTTCAAAAGACACAAATTCTTGAAGTTTATTAATACTACCTATAAATACCTAAATGAAAGTGCGACAAATTTGGCCTCCGCTCCCAGCGGCTGAAACCCACGCTACGCCACTGACCATGTTATTAAATTATTAGCTGTAAGCTAACAATAGTAATCTACTAAATGTTTCATCAATACGAAAATGTTTTATCCTCCTTAGTACAGTGTTAAAGCTGTTTGCAAACGTCTAATAATAAGGCAGCAAGTGTTTTAATTAATAGTTTATAGTTCAAAATATTTCACCACGGGTTAAGTAAGAAATTAAGAAAATTGGTTAGCATTTTCTTTGTTACTAACCCACATAGTTTTCAAGTTATTTTTTAAATTAGAGTTAGAATGTTGTTAATACTACCCCATTTTCATTAAACGAATGAAACCCCAAAAACACGTTTATAATTTTTCATAAAATTATTATGCAAACTTATCTGTTTCTAAATACGAGGGGTGATCAAAAAGTAAGGTTACAAGGCCGATATTTCTGGAGTTTTGTTTGTTATACAAAAAGTAGAAGTGTACGGTACTTTTAATACATGCGGTTGTTAACTGTCAAGAGTTTCAGCTACCCTCGACCTAAAGCGCTGGTTGCAGGTTAACAGAAATGGCGACGCGTTCGGAAAAGTGGTTTCGCGAAGAAATCCGCTCAATTATTCGATTTCTGTGAGCGAAACATATAAGCTCCGCTCAAATGCTGGTGAATTCAGCCGCGTTTACATGTTTCACCCACACAAATCAAATAACTGAGCGGATTTCTTCAAAGGACCAGTTTTCCAAACGCGTCGCAATTTCTGTTAACCTGCAACTAGCGCTGTAGGTCGCGGATAGCTGAAACTCTCGACAGTTAGCGACCGCGTGTATTAGAAGTGCGGCACACTACTACTTTCTGTATAACAGACGAAATTCCAGCAATATCGGCCTTGTAACCTTACTTTTTCATCAACCCTTGTACGTAAAACTCTAAAAAAAATCCATGAATAATTCAAAATCAAAACTATTTGAATTCAAGAAAATAAGCTTACGCTTTTTATAGTTTGCACACCTTAAACATAATATACAAAAATTACGACTATACGTGTAAAATAATTTTTAACTTGTCCTTGTTTCAAATCAGATTTTTTATGTTTAGCCCGATTTTCAAAGACATTGCATTTTTTTTAATAATCATATCTCAAAAATCACTTCATAGTTTTTCATGAAATGTTTTATGAATATTAAACAGACTTAGATCTTTCAAAATATAAAAACATTCGACAACACTGTATTCTTAGTTTTGAAATTATTTTTGCTAGAAATCAGAATTATGGTATTTGTAGCATTATTTTCATAGATATAAAGTTTTCAAAAAAGTCATATCTTATAAATCCCTCCATAAGTGTTCGTTTAACTTGCATAAATGTTAAGAAAATCCATCCCTTTCAAAGTATTAACAAATCAAAATAAATAAAAATTCAAAAACACTCCATTCTCAATTGATAAATAAAGCACTCAAAACCTTTCTTCGCACTTTTATTTGAATTACTAAATGTACATTTCAGACACAAAGTGTTAGTATTAATCCGTTGATAGTGGTCACTTTGTGTCCGAAATGTTCATTTGGAAATTCAAATAAAAGTGTGATTAGTGCTTTATTTATCAATTAAATTTGGTCTTTACGTAACTCACCCAATCAATTCAACTCCATTATTAGTTTTTAAGTTATTCTTGCGTGAAATCAGAAATTTGTTATTTGTAGCATTATTTTTATGGATATTAAGTTTTAAAAAAAATCATATCTCATAAAGCCCTCAATGCATTTTTGTTAAACTTGCTATAAATGTTAAAAAATCTATCCCTTTCAAAATATTAACAAATAAAAAAATATCCCTTTCTTATTTTTCAAGTTATTGCTCTGAATACTTAGCAAACTAAGAAATATCTTTTAATATACGCTAAAAACTAAAAATACCGCATCTATACTGTAAAATATTTCATATTGGAAACATAGTTCGTTAATTTGGGACCCTATCAAAACATCCACACTATTTTTGTTGAATGTAATGCTGGTCTCCTACCTACTTTTTTATAAAATTTTGCCAATTTAAAAAAAAAAATAAAGTACGTAGTCATATGTACTAACTTTTAGAAATTTAAATGCCTCTAATATTTTACAATTTTTCCATTAAAACATGCAATTTACAATTAATATATTGTACTTAATATTACTCAAATTTTAAGTCATTTCTCTAAAACCAATCGTGTTGGTTTCGTTTTCAAATCCCACTTTGCTAATGACTGTATGTTTTTGAGTTTACGTGAAGTAAATATTCCACTAAATAAGATTGTTATTCCTTACTTCACTTTTAATTTGTATCATTATCAATAACAAACTGAATTCTCACAACTATTTGCGCGGTATATATCTAAAGGGATTTAGGAAAAAACAATAAGCTAAAACAGAATAATCAATATTTTACAAAAAATCTCCGCCCTTAAAAATTTTATTCATGGGCGTTCTGCAGAAAGACTGTGTAGATGTTATGATCGGGTCCTGTTAATTTTAGCACATGGAATTTTTCTAACTCTCTATTCACATACATATATCATAGAAATCCTGCTAGTTAATTGATTAAGTGAGTTACGTAAATATCAGTATTAATCTATTGATAATGGTCACATTGTGTCCGAAATGTACATTTGCTAATTCAAATAAAAGTATAAAGAAAGGTTATTAGTGCTTTATTTATCAATTAGCATTTACTTAATGACTTCTATGATAGATGTGAATTGAGGGTTAACAGTACTTAATGACTCTTCCTTTTAAACAGGTGCTACAAATGTCTACTGGCACAGGCATACATATTTATGCGGTGAAGATAAAAATCTGTTTGTGTTACGCTCGCTTGTTTTTCAACGGAACAAACGTCGAACCGAAACCAACTGACGACGCACTCTGAATCCGAAATGCCTACTTAAGTTCAGATTAAAACGGGTTTAATTTAATTCAAATTTAAGAAAATTCAATGGTTAGCATTTTTGTAACGAAATTTTTGAAATTATGACGCGTTATACAGTAGATACAATAAATTTGCCATGATCAGAAATGGTGAATGTGCCGGGCTTAGGCTTATATATACTAAATCTTTATTATTTGAGAACTATGTACAATAAATTTAGTATTAACAAAACAAAATTATTTTTATATTGCATTCCCAAATAAGGGCTATCGACCATAAGTCTTTCTGCCCTTGTTTTTATCTTTGTTTTTTTTCTTTTTTTTAAATTATGTAGGGGAAGGAGGGTGGAGTGAGGATATATATTCGAATAGGGTGATGTGCGGGTTTTTGAATTTGGGGGGAATGTCAGGTTTTCTGGGGATACACATTTGTTTGAGTAGATCGTAATTACTATCGTTGCATGCAAATCGCTCTACTAGGAATCGAAGTCTGTCGCTGATTGGTAATATTTTTGTTGTTTGGTAGAGGAGGGTATTTGAGGGATTATAGAGAGGATTTTGGGGGTGCCGAAGTTTTGTAAGAGTACGGAGGGACGATCTCTCCGCAACCTCGAGGTTGTTGAGGGTGGATTTGGAGGGATTTAAGTAGAGGATGGAGGAGTACTCCAACATAATGCGACATATCATTTTATATATAGTTGCACACGTATTCGTATTAATTCCCTGGTTTTTGTACGTGAGACATCTGAAATATTTTGCTCTCTTAATTGTCTTTGTTTTAGTTAATGATGTGTGTTTTTTAAATGATAATTTGTTATCGAAATGGATACCAAGGTATTTACATGTAGGAGATGGATGAATTATGGAGTTGTTTATGGATATCGATGGAGAATTAGGTGTTAACCGGTGGTAGGGTAGGAACAGTTGGGATTTATTAGGATTTATTTTGAGTCTCCATTTGGAAAACCACGCAGAGCTTTTTTTAACTAAGTTTTGAAGGGAATCTATGGTTGAGGTTAGGGTTGTTGAGTGGGAAATTAGGGCGGTATCATCGGCAAATTGTAGAGGATATTTAGCAAGGTCTATAAAATTGGGATTAGGATTGTAAAGGTCGTAACAGAATACATTATATAACAGTGGGGATAGAGGGGAACCTTGGGGAACACCTTGTTCTGGGTGAAAAATAAATGATAGGGATTTTTGGATACGGATTTGTAGTGAGCGGTTTAAAAGGAATTTTTGGATGAGTTTTATGAGGTGAAGGGGAATGTTAAGGATTCTGCACTTATAGAGAAGACCCCGATGCCATATACTATCGAATGCCTTAGCTATGTCCAGAAATAGCACTGCGGTCTTTTTTCCTTCTAGATGGCTAGTTTGGCAATTGGAAGTAAGGATGGTTAGTGGAAGTGTAGTGGAGCGTTTTGGAAGAAAGCCGAATTGGTATATAGGAATACGATTCTTTATTTGAGAGAGGATTTTTTGTTTTAATAAGGATTCAAACAGCTTTCCAAGGACGGGTAGGAGAGTAATGGGACGGTAGTTATTTACGAGAAGGGGATCGGTGTTAGGTTTGTGGATGCAGGTAATAATACCGTGCTTCCAATCCGGTGGAAATATTTGTTCACTATAGTTGTAGTTAAAGATTTGAAGGATATATGTATGTATGGGGTGAGGAAGAGCTTTTAGGATTTGTCTGGGTACTTTGTCATGTCCAGGGGCGGTGTTTTTACCTTTATGTAACTGTTCGTAGTATGTCTCTTCGTCTAATTTGTCATCTGTGGGAGGGGGCGTATGAGGTGTATTACAAAATTGGTTTTCGTACCAGCTGTTTACTTCAGCGTAAAAAGTGTCGTCATAGGAAGTGTCTTGTGTCGTTTTGTATGTGTTTTCGTAGTGTCTAGCGAATGTATCTGATACGCCTTTGTCTGTTGTACGTGTCTGGTTTGTCATTGGGTCAGTTATTTCAGTGATGATGCTATAACATTTGTATTTGCTAAGTTTTTTGATTTCAGTCCAGTATTTTTTTCCTCCGTGCAAGTCGTTGATATTGTTACAGGCCTCTAGCCATTTACTGGTTTTATATTCTAGTATTAATTTTTGTATGTCTTTGTTTAGTCTGTTAAATGTTATTTTAATTCGTTCGTCCTCTAACTGTCTGTAGTCTCTGTATAGCTGTCGTTTGTATTTTATCAATCTCAGGATAAATTTAGGAAGCGGATACTTGTAATTTTGTTTAGGAATTTTAGGGGTGTGTCGGTCGATTGATTTGGAAAGAAGGCTATTGAAAGTGGAAGTGGATGAGGAATTTATATCAGGATGGGTGGAGATAAATTGTAGGATGTCGTTTGATATTTTGGAAATATTTGCGTGCTTGTAATCAGAAATAAATTCAGGTAATGTTTGAGTAGGGTTTTGGTTGATTTTTAGTTTAAATGAAATAGAGAGATGGTCTGAGCATAAATCGGGAATTAAATGGACTGAGTGGATTAAGGGTTTTAGATTGTTGGTGCATAACAGGATATCAGGGGTGCTAGCTTGGTTTTGGTTCATGAGGAATGTGGGGTTGGTTTTAATTCGCTTAAAATTGGAGTGGGAAAGGAAGTTATTTAAATGCTTATGCTTGGCTTTGTTCATATTAAAATCGCCTATTATAATGGCATTATCATATAGGGAAGCTTTGGTGAAGATTGTATCTTCTATGGAGGATGTAGGATGGATATAAACTAGGAATAGATGAATCTGACAGGAGGGGAAAGTGAGAGTAGCATGTATGCATTCATTCATAATGTTGTTAATCTTAGGGGGGTTTGCCTTTCCTAAGGAAACTAAGGGGTGGGATAGGATTGCAGATCCGCCACGGTGATTATGATTATATATATTTGCCGGGATTTGTATAGAGGACCAGTTTCTGAAGGTTATAGGGTTTTTGGCTTTAGTTTCTACCAACATATTTATGTGGACTGGATTATTAGAGAGATATTGGTTTACTAGATGGGATTTTTGGGAGAGGGAATTAATGTTTGTATATAAAAAACACACCTCATTATCCATTTCGACTTACTATTTCTGTTGAGCCTGATTGTACTCCTGTGGTGGGAATGACTGTGGGAATAGTTTCAGGAAAATCTAGATCAAACATCACAATAAACATTCGATTCCCAGAAAACGACGCATGCGTGTCGATACGATAATATGTAATGAATCTATCTTTTAATTTTTTGAGGAGTTCTTGTCTATCTGACTTACAGTTATTTACTTCGGTAGAATATGTGTCAATAATAAAATCGTGCAAGGTTATTGGTTGATGGACTCGGGAATTTTTAGTAAGCTTAGGGTCAATTTCGGAAGTCTTTTTATTTGTAGGACGAATTGGAACATTTGGAATCCCCGTTATCGGATCTAGTGGTCTGTTCGGGCATTTGGTCGACCATGCTCCATGGGTGGTGTCTCCGCAAGATCGGCATTTTGGAGGAAGCGCTGATGGGCAGGTTGTTGTTGGGTGTGTTCCTGAACATTTAGCGCAGAGAACAACTTCCTTGCATTGCTCCATGACGTGGTCGAATTTATTGCATTTCCCACACGGTAGTGGGGTGGGGGGTGGTGCGGCACTTTCCTCTACATGGTATGATTTGCACAAGAATCGGAATTTATCATGGAGTAATTTTGAATATGCGTCGTGTGATCCCGTGATTACCCTAATGATCCTCGTCTTTTGTCCCGTGGCTTTGGCTGTGATTCTCTTACAATATCTATGTTCTATTCCTAACTCGTTAAGTCTGTTGCTTATGGCATTGTCTTCAATTTCCAATTCGATTCCTCGAATTACGCAGCAGTAGGAAGCGCTAGGGGGTTTACCTGGGTTCATTGTAGATTTTGTTTTGTATTCGCCGTAGTTTTGAATAACTTTATCAATTATTAGTCGTTGTAAGCCTTGAACGACGCCTTGATTTTCCTGAGGATTGTATTTTAGCAAAAATCCAAATTTTGTTTTAATAATTTCAACATTATTTACATTGAATTTGTATGAGTCCCATATTTGTGCCATTTTTATACGAGTTGTCTCCATTGTTGTTTTAAAAACATAAGTGTTATCTGCGTTGCTTAATGTAGTGTTAGTTTTGTTTTGTGTGTTTGTTGATTGATTTAAAACGGGTGGTTGTGTTGCTGTGTTTTTAAAAAATTGTACTTCTTGAGTTGTAGGTGGTTGTTTTGCCATGTTTATTATTGAACGTAAATCTTGAGTTGTAGGTGGTTGCGGTAGGTTTTTTGGCATAGTGTTAGAACTAGAGGGTTGTGGTGATTGTTGTGTTGAAATGTTTAATAGTAATTGCTGTAGTGTATTATTTGTAGTCTTAGGCAGATTTAAATTACCTTGCTTTTTTTTCTTTTTATTCTCCTTTTTATCGGTGTCTTTCCTCGGGCGACCACGGCCTCGTTTTTTTGCTTTGAATGTGATAAATTTGCCAGCAGTTTCGTCGTTTGTATCTTGCGTCTCCAAATCCATGTATGATGACTCAGAGTCTTCGGAGTCTTGCATTTTCTGAGGGCTGTCGCCCCTATCAGGCTGATTTCCCTTTGTTATCCGTAGGATTCGTTAGGTCACTTTTTTAAAGTACGCGGCAGCGCGCTGCGCTGGATGATTTATAATTTCGCTCGCTCTGTTCGTCCGCACTGTACGGCGTCTCGCTCACGAATGGCTTAGGCTTATTATTTGTGAAAGTTGTAAAAAATAATGAACGTTAATTTAAAAAGCAGCTAGAAATGACAAAAATCGATAATAAAACAGATTGAATTAAGCAAAGTTTAAAATGATACAAAAATTGATATAAATCATGACAAATTCAAGACGATATTTGCTCACTTTATTGAACAAATATTAACAAAAAAACGACTGAAATTATATAAATTAAGCAAAGTTTAAATTGATAGAAAAATTGATAAAAATTATGAAAAATTCAAGATGTGATTTTTACTTTCCCCCGTATGTAATACAAAGGGAAAGTATTGTTTTCGTGAAAATTTTCGAATCAAAAATTTTAGCGGAAATATCCGTTTTGAGGTCCCCTGAGTCGAATAAAACCATTTCTGAAAAATGTCTGTCTGTCTGTGTGTCTGTGTGTGAGTCTGTGTGCGCTGTACCGCAAAAACCGCTAAAGATATCGAGATGAAACTTGAAACTTAAGCTTTTTGTCACAATCGGAAGAACTGAAAACCTTTTGGTGAAAATCGGAAAACCGGAAGTGGTACTTTACTCGTAGCGTTTTTCAGTTTTTTCTGATTTTTTTATTAAATGTTCATCAAACAAAAACTTCTTTCAAATAAAAGTTGTAGATAATAACAAAATGAAGATATATTGTTTTTTTACTTTTTGTCATAGCACTCTTAGTTTTTGAGATATTTCAAAAGTTGTTTGTTATATCTAGTTATTGATGTGTGGCAGTGTATGTGTTGATACAATTAAAAAATGTTTCAAATAAAAGTTGTAGGTAATAAAATATTAAAGATTTTTTGTATCTTTACTTTTTGTCATAGCACTCTTAGTTTTTGAGATAATTAATAAATAATGTTCTTTTATCTAGTCATTGGTTTGTCTCAGTGTATGTGTTGATACAATTGAAAAATGTTTCAAATAAAAGTTGTAGTTATCAAAAAGTTGAAGACATTTTGAAAATAATAATGCTACAAATATTTTAAAAGTGATTTAATACGCAATTTACGGGGGAAAGTACTATGATGGACACATCACCATTTTTTTGTTTATATTCGTCCACGTTATTGAACAAATTTCAACAAAGACACGGCTGTAATTAGTAAAAAAAATCAAGGTTGGAAATATCGTCACAATTTAAATAAAAAGAAAATTTTTCGATTTTTATAAATCGATAATACACGTAGAATTGATAAAAAAATAGTGAAGTTTAATAAAAATAGTGAATAGAAACCAAAATCAACTAAAATACATTTTCTAAAAATTGTCAAAAAACATACATTTTAAATAAAATCGTCAAAGGAACCAACATAAAAATTTACCAATCAATAAAATTCGTAAATGTTGACAACTTCAACAAAAAAAATGAAATAATATGACTGTAATTTTTCGTACAAATCGATCAAATTAAATTTATTAATTTATTTTCGAGATCACTTTACACAATATAAAATACTACAATTTTATTGTAAATAGGTATTATAATTAAAAAGATACGTTAAAAGTATTAATAAAAATAGTATACAAATGTTGAAATCAATAAAATTTAAAGATAAATAAATATAGCAACATTTTTTGTTAGGTTTACATTTCACGATTTTTCGATGTAAATTTTCAGACATTCGTTGTTTAGTTTAAATCAATCAATTTGAAGCTTCAAACGAGTGTTTCGAATCCTAGATTAAGCATGAAGTGAAATTTCGAGTTTAGAAAAGCCTGAAAATTTGGTTTGGTCGCTCCGCGAAGCGGAGCGGCCAAACCAAATTTTCAGGCTTTTCTAAACTCGAAATTTTACTTCATGCGCCACGCGTATATAACACTGATTTAAAGTGAAGTTAAAAATATACTGCTTAGGTTTAATCACATGTTCATTAATTTTAAAAATATTTATATGGAATATATAAAAGTATACTTAGAAAAAAAAAATCCCTTTGTGTCATTATTTAACGAAATCACAAATTTTAAATAATTATTGCTGTTTTAAATAAAATCGTCAGAACCAATACATATCATAAAATTTTACAAAAACTTCAGAACTGTGGAAATTAGGACAAATTGATAGAAATGTAAAAATTTACCAAACTAACAAAAATGTAAAAATTTACCAAACTAACAAAAATGTAAAATTCCAAACGTTAAAGTCCACTAATCTAATTGATTAGTGGACTTTAACCTAAACTTTATAACACAAATAAAACACGATTTTAACTTTGTTAGTATAACTGAGACTTTCTAGGTGACTATAGTTTCGAAAACTTCAACTTGTCAATAAGTTAAAGTTTTCGAAACTATAGTCACCTAACAAAGTCTCAGTTATACAAACTGTTTTGAGTTTGAGTTTGAAAATGAGTTTTGAGTTTGAAAATGACAAGTTAAAGTTGTCAAAACTATAGTCACTTAATAAAGTCTCACTGATACAAACAAAGTTAAACATCGTGTTTCATTTGTGAATTATGATGTTTACCGAAGTAGAAGCCTCCACCGTTAACAGTCTAAATTTTGAAACTATCTTTAAAAGATAATTGTCTGCCCCTCCCTTCTAAATTGCTCTCTGGATCCACTTATTAATATGAGAGCATTTTTTCCAATAATATTAAGATAAGCTCCTATAATTACATTTATGTAATTTAATGTAAACTCAATTTAATTGGGATTAATGTTCACTGATAATAAATAAGTTAATGTTTAAAATTAATTTGATAGCTGGGTTTTTATTTTTTCTTGATTATATTTGTTATTATTTTTTATTCTCTTTAATTAGTCGAACGGTTTGCTCTAATTTTTACAATCACTTCACACACTCGCATTTATACGTATGCTCTAACGGTTATTTCGTTGGAAATTGCAGTGCTAGAGTGCTGTTGGTTATTTACTATTATCGGTGTGGAGATAATAAATTACAAGCAAGCAAGTCGAGCAAACGAGTAAGCGTTGGTTTTTAATCTTCCTAGAAATAATTATAATTAGCCATGAGTGAATGAATGAAGTAATTAGTCTAGCGACAAATATAGAAATTACTTAGTTTGTATTTGTTGCGGCACTTTATTGTACATAAATTATGTGTAAATTTATTTGTATATTTAGCCTTGTTTATTCATATATTTGTATCTGTAAATATTTTATTTTTATAACACATTTCAGTTTCAATATTCAATTTTATGTTTTCTGCTTAATCTTTATTTTATTACTTTATTGCTGGATTGTATTTTCTCCAGATATTTGTATATTTTCGACAAGAATGTAGTTCAAATCTTAATGTACTTTTAATAGACCGTTGTAAAGTTGAACGGCTCTGTTAGCTACGGGGGGTGTTGTGTTGTTGTTCGTCCGTTCGGGAAATATTCGCAGAAAAAATAATTTGTATGGCCATGTGGCTAATTCCTAGAAATGCGTCCCTTCGACGCATAATACAATCTAGGTAAACGAAGGGTGCATCCCTTCCTTTGCCACAGATTTGCATCCCGTGACCATCGCTGACCAATAACAACACAACCCCCACTTTGCAACACTCAGTTTTTGGTTCTTTTGAAATGTAGAAACTGACATAACAATTCTATTCTTGAAACGACAAACATCTCAACATTTTACTCAAAATCTAACCTCAACACATCAAAATATTTTATATTTAAATCAGTGTATATAACTCTGTACATTTTATTTACGGTGAATATAAGTTTAAAATTTTAATAAGTGCTAAGAAGTATTTTATTTCAACTTCATTCACCCGCATCGGAAATAGTGGTAATTTCGAACCAGTGCGAAAGGAAATCACCACAGAGATTAAACCATCTCTAAAACAGTATTTGTTATTGATAAAAATTACAAAAATTAATTATAACTTTCCAATTTGTTATAAATTTTAATCAAACCTAGCCATTTTAAAATATGCGAAAATCAAAAAGTACTTTAATCATAGTTTTTGAGTTATTTTTGCTTGAAATCAATGAATTTACATTTTTATCTGTAAAAATCAGACGTTGAATATTGCAACTCAAACATTCTTTAATAAAATTACATAACATTTGTTGTAGATGTTAATTAAGAAAAGCTTAGAGTATGCAAAAAATTGAAAACAATTTTTTCATGTAAAGTGAGACAACGAGAATTTCGTTAAATTTCGCATTATTTCAAGGACATTGATTATTTAAATAGTCATAACTTAAAAACCACTTTATAGATGTTTGATAAATTTGCTGTTAATGTTAAGTTTTGTTATTTGAAAATATTTTAAAACTTAAAAATACCCCAATAGTAGTTTTGCAAAGTTTATGACTAGAAATGGGAATTTAAGCATTGATTTGTATCCAATTTACTGTGAAAGATATTTAATCTTAGTTAAACTGAAATATTTGAAAACATAGAAATACCCATATAATAGGTTTTCAGATATTTTAAAGAAAATGGGATTTTAATTAATATTATCCTGAATTTCAAGAACAATATATGTTAAAAAATTACAACTTAAATACCCCTAAAATGATTGAAATTAAATGTGTTGTGCATATTAAGCGCCATTGATGCATACACGCAACATTATTATTTGTTTGTTAATTAAATTACAAAGTAAGTTACTTTGATATATTATATTATTTGACCTAACTTCAAAATGTATGAAGAAAAATGTAAATATTTTGTTATTAAATATTTCGATTATCACTCATTTCAAAAATATATATAGATCAGTGTAATTCTAACTTCACAATATTTCAGTGTTTTGTACGCGTGGCGCATGAAGTAAAATTTCGAGTTTAGAAAAGCCTTAAAATTTGGTTTGGCCGCTCCGCTTCGCGGAGCGACCAAACCAAATTTTCAGGCTTTTCTAAACTCGAAATTTTACTTCATGCTTAGTCTGGGAGTGGAAACACTCGTTCTAAACTTCACATTGCGCGTTTTTATATCAACTCGACATATGCCTGAAAATGTACAGCGTATACATTATGTATATTTAAAAGAAAAATTCATAGTATGTAATACAATAAGTCATTTATAGAGATTATAAAAATAAGTGAAGAATTTTACATATCATTAACTTTTAGAGTTAACTCTATAATTGATGGGTGAAAATCAAGAAATACTCTATGAATTCTTTTTAAATATTTTCACTTGCAATTAAGATTTCCCCATTGTAGCCTAAATTTCAAGAACAATAAATGTTAAAAAAATCACTACTTGAATACCTCTCAAATGATTTTCATGAAACCTTCGGTGGATATCAAGCAAACTTTGTTTTTTTCAAAATATGTGAATATGTGGCTGTTTCAAAGAATATTTAATACGTTTTTTCAAAATATTTTCACTGTTCACACTTTCAAACTTTGGCTCTTTCAAAATATGTGAAAATTAAAAAATATATAATAAATTATTTCAAAATATATCTTTAGATTCAAATTTCGTCATTTTAGCTTGAATTTGAAGAGCAATAAATGTTAAAAAAAATTACAACTTAAATCCCTTTGAAATGATTTCCATAAAATTTGTTGTGGATGTTAAGCAAAGTTGTTTGTTTTAAAATAATGTGAAAATAAAAAAAAATCTCTCATTTATTTTATGCAAGATATTTTTACTTAAAACTAAGATTGGGCCATTTTTAGTCTGAATGTCGGGAGATCAATTGTTGATTGTCAAAAAATAATAACTAAATATTCCTCTGACGGATTTTTATAAAATTTTCTGTGGATGTTAAATAAAGTAAACTACTTCGAAATATGCAAAAACTAAAAAAATATCCCGTCTACAGTTTTCGATTTATATTCACATGAAATCAGGCATTATATCAAAGACTTTACAATAATAATTATTATTCCTTCAAATTTTGAATTATTTTAACGTTGATAATATTTATTGTTAAATTTAATGATACATACAATTGTATTACGTCATTAATTGTGATTATATATCCATAATGACAATGATGATATCGCTTCGTGTTTTATTTGAAGGTAACGAACGATCCCTTTTCTTCCTCCTTCCGAAGGTAACAAACCGGAAACGCCGACGCGTTTAACATCATCACCAGCAGAGTGTGAACCCTTCTTATTATATCTGTTTACTCATTCGTAACAAAAAAAAAGGGTAAACCATTTGAATTTTTAACAAAATCGTATAATACACTTAAATCAAATAAAATGGTAAATAACGGATATGTATCATATTTGTATATAAAGGGAAGTATTTATATCCTGGTGTACACGCTGCATTTTTTTAGGGATTTATTGATTTTATAAAAGAGTTCGATTTAAAGCTTCTAACGAGAGTTTCCACTCCTTGATTAAGCATGAAGTAAAATTTCGAGTTTAGAAAAGCCTGAAAATTTGGATTTGCCAGGGCGCGCGAGCGAAGCGAGTCGCGCCCTGGCAAATCCAAATTCTCAGGCTTTTCTAAACTCGAAATTTTACTTCATGCGCCACGCGTATAAACACTAGTTTTAAATGAAGTTCTACAACTAACTATTGTCAATTTTATTTATAATTTAAATGTCATACCTATTCAGTCATAATTGAGTAGGTATGAGAATCATAATTAATTATTGTTAAAAGAGCGTAAGTCAGTTTATTTTTAGAAATTGAGTTTAGTTTTATTTTTATAAATTATTAAATTATATAAATGAAAAATAGTTAAGTAAATTAGGAATATGTTTCAATATAAAGTGTTGATACAACTCATTTCGTTTACTTAATATAATAGCAGACTATTTATGATTTTCAACTTTTTATTTAACTCACTACAATTGTTTCGCTACACTGTAGCTTCTTCAGGTGAAGAAATATAATACAATTTTTACAAACTAATTTACATTATATACAGTTTTCAGAAGTGTGGGTGGAGGGGGTGTTTTTTTTCAGTTTAAGTAGGGGGGAGTTGGAGAGTTCATTTCGTATAGCTAGGCGAGACATTAGAATAAATGTGTCTACATAAAACAAAAAGTTTCAAGATACGACTTGTTTAACTTAACAAAGAAAATTGCGGTGAAGCTTATCTATGCGACTAATTAAATAATTTGACTCAAAATAATGGCATCACACCATAATTTTGGGTCAAATTATTTAATAAGTCGCATAGATAAGCTTCACAGATATTAAAATATCTAGAGTATGAATTTGTGTTCAGTACTCATTCATTCACCGCATAACTATATCCGCGTTTCAGGTTAACGCCATCATCAGTATAGTCCCGAGCCAGTGCTTGAAGAATACTGAACATCTTTAAGCATTTATTCTGACCTGTGCAATTTACATATGTTCGAAAGCGTAAACGCCATCTAATGACCAATAGCTTACGTAGATTAAGATGCTACTTAAGCTAATGGGTAGTAGATGGCGTTTACGCTTTCGAACATATATTAAAATATCTAGTTAGATGCCCGTATTACTCGCCTAGTTACGTGAAATTATAAAACATTTGATAACTTTAGAATTAAAGTTTCAGGTTCCTAGCTTACATCCTTTTAACACAACCTTGTTTATGGAAGGAAGTTTAAAAAAAAAAATATTGGAAATGACTTAATCACTTTAAAATCATATTTTTTCAATATAACATAAAGAAAATTCAACATAAAGAAAAATTGAGTTTGTCAATAGTTTCAATGAATATTTGGAGACTGTCTCAGTGAGACAAAAGTCGATATTAATTTTAATTCGTTTTTATATTTTTTCCAATATATTTGCCAGATTTGATTTCTCTATTGTCGAAATAATATTGACTATACCGTTGAACGAGTAACTCTTAAAAACATTTCGTTTATAAATTATATGTTTAATTACTCTTTATTCAACGTCCAAGCATTTTGTCTTTAGGTGTGTATCTCTTAAAAAGGAGTTTATATTTATTTTATAAAAAAAAATATTGACAAGTTGATTGATATCGATTAGTTGAGTATATTATTTGAATTCATTGGAGTGTGCTTGAAAAGCGTGTGTTCAACCTTTTTAGCTGTTTTTGTTTCGTCGGAAACTGGCTTTCACCTGAAACTGAGCCAATTTTCACTCGTGACCTATTTCTGCACGCTTTGCGGTTATTAATATTTTCCTTTTGAAAAAAAAATATATCTTCCGCGTTGACACCTCCACAAAATAATGAATAAATAATAATACACAATTCAATCGAAATTGTAGTCTTATTTATTAATTATGTGGAGGTGTCAAGGCTGAACATTATAATAAAAGCTTCGCCATTAAAAAGCTCAGTCATTGATAAGCTCAGTCACATTTAAAATATTGTTTAAAAATATAATCTTCATAAAATCACCTTCACAAAATTATGAAATTAAGAATAAATAAAAATACATTATTCCATTAAGATTTTATTTTTATTTAATAATTATTATTTGGAGGTGTCAACGCTGATGATTAACAAAAGCTAAGCCATTGAAAATCTCAGTAAGTGATAAGCTCAGCCATATTTGAAATATTGTTTAAAAATATAATCTCCATAAAATAACCTCCACAAAATTATGAATAAATAAAAATACATTATTCCATAAAGATTTTATTTTTATCTATTAATTATTATTTGGAAGGTTAATAAAATAAATAAAAATACAAATGGATGCAAAAATGTATTTTTATTTATTATTATTTTGTGGAGGTAATTTAATGAATATTTTATTTCTAAACAATATTTTAAAAATGATTAAGCTTATCACTTACTGTCATTTTCAATGGCTTAGGTCATCTCAGTAAGTGATAAGCTTAATCATTTTTAAAATATTGTTTAAAAATATAACATCCATAAAATTACCTCCACAAAATAATAAATAAAAATACATTATTCCATCCATTTGTATTTTTATTTATTGATTATCATGGAGGGGTCAACGCTGAAGATTAATAAAAGCTCAGTAATTGATAAGCTGAGTGGTTTTCAAAATATTGTTTAAAAATATAATCTGCATAAAATATTGTTAACTGAAATATTGTTGGCAAAAATAATCTCGATAGAATATTCCTAAGCTCAGTCATATTTAAAATACTGCTTAGAAATAAATTCGCGCATTAAAATTATAATTTTTCTGAGTGAACTTGAGACAAAGAATCGTGGAATGTAGGTGATGTGGGATAGAAAATCGATTGATATAAACGACGTGTACTATGCACAACCTGTTTATGACAAAATCAATAACAATTACGCTTGATGATATTGCTATTGCACAGACTATAGAAGAAATAAATTACATAGAGCAAAAAATACAGAGCGAAAGTAAAGTGTGATTAAATTTCAATTTCAATTTCACTTTATTAACGGAATCTCCGTTTCCAAAATACATTTATAAATACATATTAAAATATACAAGAAATACATATTAAAAATATACAAGAAAAGTGTGCCCAACACTAAAAACAAAAAACAAAATGGCACAAGACACACGTCAAAATGGTTATTTCTCAATCCCAAACAGTTCATAGTCAAAGCAATATGCAACCAGCTCATTCCCATCTTCAAGAAATAATAAATCAATATAACGTAAATATAGAAATCAGAGAGAGAGAGAGAGAACAAAACACAACAATATAATACATCAAACTAACAAATTCAAATACATGAATTATAAAAGAAAAGAAAAATATACCCCATCTTCAAGCGATAATAAATAAATCCAAAATTAAATAAAAAGCAACAAAACTATAAAATAAATAAAATAATTAATTAAAATGCAATAAATAAATAAATAACCTAAAATAGTAAAATGTACAAATAACAAGTAATAATATAGATGAAACAAAACTAAAATCCAATATCACAGAAGGTATCACTACAAAGTGTTATTTGCAAAAGCAAATTATCAGAGATGAAAACATGCAGGGTAAATTACGTAGACTTGAATTGAATTAACAAACAACAAAGATACATATACTATATAAAATTATTTACGAATAAATAAAATCAATAAATAATAAAAATAAAAAATTAATTAATTAAACTTATACGAAGGCAATCGCACTTTTTCTTTTAAACCAGGGGTCTCTAAACTATTTTCTTCGAGGGCAACAAATACAATTCTACATAATTGAGTGGGCCAAGAATTCAATTGATTTTACAAGAATTTTCGAAAATGTATTAAGCAATCGATATAATTATTGCTGTTTACTCTCATTGACATACCACATCTTTTTGCAAAGATAAATATTGCGATTGAATTATTATCTGACTTTTCAGGTAATTCTTAACAAAATTTTAAAATGCTTTATCAATCTATTAAATTAAATTATTAAAAAAACAATTTAAGAACTGAGAAGTGACTAAAGAGAGAGAAATAAAGAGGAAAAGAAGAACTCGCCTCGCAAGTGACTAAATGAGAAAGAAATAGAGACGAAAATAAAATCCTCCCTATTTCATTAGGTTTTTTTTCCTTCTAGTGCTCATCTTATCATGATTATTTCATTTCTTTGTTTTGTTATTTTTATTTATTTATTATTGTTATTATTTTTTTTCCTTGATTCCTATTCTTATTGTTTTTACCCTCACTCGTTTTCTTTAATATAGGCGCATATCTTTAATATTGTTGATGAAATAAATGTTAACGAATACTATATGCATTTAACTTAAGTTTGTATATTTCTTTGTAAGACATCATGTCTGTCGGAAATAAATGGTTATTATTATTACTATTATTAGTATTCATTCAATGTTTTTAAAAAACGGTCAATTTGAAGCTTTTAACGAGTGTGTCCACTTCCCGATTAAGCATGAAGAAAAATTTCAAGTTTTGAAAAGCATTAAAATTTGGTGGAGCGACCAACCCACATTTTTAGGCTTTTCTAAACTAGAATTTTTTTTCATGCGCTACGCGTATAAAATACAGATTTTAAGTAAAATTCAAAATACACTGCTTTAGAATACTGCTTAAGCAGTATATGTTGAACGTTAAGATATTTCAGTGTTTTATATGCGTGGCGTATGAAGTAAAATTTCGAGTTTAGAAAAGCCTGAAAATTTGGTTTGGTCGCTCTACAAAATGTTCAGGCTTATCTAAACCCGAAATTTTACTTCATTCCTAATCTGGGAGTGGAAGCACTCGTTAGAAGCTTTTATATATATATATATATATATATATATATATATCAAGGTATGTATACTTAAAAAAACTACCTGAATATTTCAAATTCAAAGCTATTTGAATTTAAGAGAATAATCTTAGGCGTCTTTTAGTTTGCAAAGTTTTAAATATTGAAATATGTTTAAAAATACCTGTATAAAGATCAAATTGAACAGTGGATTTTATCTTTAAGCCTCTGATATTTTTTATAATAAAAAATGTATTATATTTTCGAGATATAAGAAAGGAACATGTAAGTCAATGACACTGCGGATTTACTAATCCATCCTACTTCTTATTAAATTATTAGCAGTTGTAAAATATAAATAAAGCGTTATGGTGCCAAGTTCGTGTTTAATTTAGAATTAGATTGGAAACAAAATTGTTGAACGTTGCGCGACAAATTCTAAAAATACACGATGACTATCCCAGTGTCAAAAGTCAACTGATTTCGTTTATATTCGTGCTATATTTTTTACTAAAAAGAAGCAATATATTAACAAACAATAAAAATTAAACACAAAAGATAGAGAAAATGCACGACTTTCGTATCAGTTTTTATTTGAATATTTGTAATCAATTAAAATCATGTAATTCATGTTTAAACTTAACCCCTGACGAGAAACTATATTTCAATATCAAATAAATATCACATTTCAATATCAAATAAATATTGTGTTAAATAGCAATCTGCTTTACACTTGTCAACAAAAGCTAATATCATACATAATTATTTGAATCATGATCATAATACACGTTAAATACTTAAATAATATACAACCCTACAAAATTGTTGATAAAGTTGTCCAAAATATAGTCGGACAACTTTAACAACAATTTTGTAAGGTTTTTACATGTATATTATTTAAGTATTTAACGTGTATTATGATCATGACTCAAATAATTATGTATGATATTAGTATAAATGAAATTGCCAATTCTTAGTTGCAGAATACTTCAAACATTAAAAGTGCGATTCTTTTCGCAATCTACAACAAGTTAGTCTTACAAAGACTATATCAAACACTCATTGAAACAACTACTGCCCGGGCTAATACCCCGACGGACATTGGATTATACAACAAGTGTTTGCTGTTACATACAGTAACCTACTGCAAATGCAACAATTTGAGTCAAATTATTCAGGCCATCTATAGACGCGTTTCGAGATTTATCTCTCCTCAGTATAGCTTTGCCATTACCTCTAAACAATTTGACACCTTAGACTGGCGGTCACGTTACCGTTCAAACATAAGTATAAATGAAATTGCCAATTCTTAGTTGCAGAATACTTCAAACATTAAAAGTGCGATTCTTTTCGCAATCTACAACAAGTTAGTCTTACAAAGACTATACCAAACACTAATTGAAACAACTACTTCCCGGGCTAATACCCCGACGGACATTGAATTATACAACAAGTGTTTGCTGTTACATACAGTAACCTACTGCAAATGCAACAATTTGAGTCAAGCCCGGGAAGTAGTTGTTTCAATGAGATAGAGTTTTCAGAATTAAGCAGGAAGATGCTTACTCTGAACTAAAAGAAATAAATGCAGGTGTGCCACAGGGCAGTGTGCTAGGACCAGTCCTCTACCTATTATACACCAGCGATATACCTGAATTAGATCATGATACGATAGCCACATTTGCCAACGACACTGCTATATTGGCTGTAGGCAAAGATCACGAAGAAGCAGCAGTAAATCTACAAACCTCGATAAATAAAATTAACACCTGGACTAAGCATTGGCGAATCAAATTGAATGATACTAAATCGGTCCACGTCAATTTCACAAATAAAAGAAATCAACATATCCCTGTTAGTATGAATGATATCCAGGTACCATATGCTGATACAGCAAAATATTTGGGTTTTACACTGGACGCAAAGCTACGCTGGAGAGCTCATGTCAAAAAGAAAAAAAAAGAACTGGACATCAAATTTCGAAAAATGTATTGGCTGCTTGGTCGGAACTCCACCCTGTCAATCTACAATAAATTACTGCTGTATAAACAAATTCTTAAGCCCGTATGGACATATGGCATCTAGCTGTGGGGTTGTGCCAAAAAGAGCAATATAGAAATAATCCAGCGATACCAAAATAAAGTACTAAGGAGTATTGTCAATGCTCCTTGGTATTTCCAAAACAGTGACCTCCACAGGGACTTGGAAATGGATACTGTTAATGAGACAATACACAAATTTGCCAAGAGTCATGAACAGCGACTTCTTCAACACGTCAACATCGAAGCCATCCAGCTCCTCTATAACACGAATTTGACCAGAAGACTACAGCGGACTAAACCGTTCGAGTTAGTTTAATATTGTGTTAGTGCAAAAGCAGAGCATAGTGCTAGTGTACACATTAATTAGTGTAATTAAGTTATTAAAATCTAAGGGATAGTAATGAGTAAACCCTTAGTATTAAACCTTTAGTAAATTAAGTTAGCTAAATATTACTCATTGATCCATTTGTGATCAGATTGTAATTATAGTAAAATACAACTAAGTGTTTTGCAAATAATAATAATAAAAAAAAAGTTAAATCAGCGATTTATACGCCTGGCGCATGAAGTAAAATTTCGAGTTTAGAAATACCTAAAAATGTTACTTCATGCTTAAACAATGAGATCAAAGCAATGTTAATAAATAAAATATAAATACTAATAAGTGACATTTCTTAAGAATTCAACTAAAATTAAAGTATTTTTCCCCATTCCTGGTGAAAATCCTGTCTACGCCTGAATTTTAACAGTTTAAAATATTAAATATTTATTTCTTGCATTTTTAATGGGCAAAATTTAAGTAAAACAAATTAAGTGATTTTATTTTATTTTTTTAAATACATACAGAGAGTTTTATGTAACACCGAACATTTTCATAATGAAAATTTTTGTTTGAAGTATCCATAATGCATACGTTGCACATTTTTTGATGCTTGGTTTATCAAAAGAATTTAATTTAAAGCTTTAAGCGAGTGTTTTTCACTCCCAGGCTAAGCATGAAGTAAAATTTCGAGTTTAGAAAAGCCTGAAAATTTGGTTTGGTCGCGTAGCGCGAAGCGCGGAGCAACCAAACCAAATTTTCAGGCTTTTCTAAACTCGAAATTTGACTTCATGCGCCACCGGTACAAAACACTGACATAGTACGAAGTTTAAAACACACCGCTAAACTTTACATTGAGTCAGTGTTTTGTACCGGAGGCGCATGAAGTAAAATTTCGAGTTTAGAAAAGCCTGAAAATTTGGTTTGGCCGCTCCGCGCTTCGCGCTACGCGACCAAACCAAATTTTCAGGCTTTTCTAAACTCGAAATTTTACTTCACGCTTAGCCTGGGAGTGGAAAACACTCGCTTAAAGCTTCATATTGAATTCTTTTAATAAACCAAGCATTAGAAAATCTGCAACGTATGCATATGGACACTTCAAAGCAAAATTCTAGTTATGAAATTGTTCGGTGTTACATAAAACTCTCTGTATGTTCAGGGGCGGATGAGCCATACGGAAAATTGGGAAATTTTTCGGTGGGTCGCTGACTTTGTTATCTTATAAGCCGGTAGAAATATATGCAAAAATATCAATTTAATAATTTGTTGATAACTAACATGCGGTGACATTCAACATTTTATTTAAAAAAATATTTAAACAAAAAATAATTTGACATTCTTCCTCTTATCAACATTCTCGACTTTTAGTTGACATCTGTAATTCTACTTATTGCAACTTCACATTAAATCAGTGTTACATTTGTTTAATTCTTTGACCTGAAATTCAGATGAGGTCATATTTTGACTTAGATCAAGAGTGTATTTTGATCTAAAAAAAAGCTGTTAACTGTTGAGGCTTCTACTTCGTTATACATCATTATTAACATAAATAAGACACTTAAACTTTGTTTGTATAACTGAGGTTTTTTTATTGTGACTATAGTTTCGACAACTTCAACTTGTCATTATCAGACTACAAGTAGTCTGATAATGACAAGTTGAAGTTGTCGAAACTATAGTCACAATAAAAAAAACCTTAGTTATATAAACAAAGTTTAAGTGTCGTATTTATGGTAAAGAAAAAGCTATTTTATTTTAGGTGAAAATACCCTCTGGATCTCTTGATCTATTCTCTATTCCTATTTCACATCTGCAGTTCTACTTCTGCCAACTTCACATTTAATCAGTGTTAGATTTGTTTTTAATTATTTGACCTGGGATTCAGATGAGGTTATTTTTTTGACTTAGATCAAGAGTGAATCTTAACCTAAAATAAAGCTATTTTTTGACCTACAACAAGCCTACATTTTGACCTGCTATAAGACAATATTTTAACCTGTGATAAGGCTATGTTTAACCTAAAACAAGGCTTAAACTTTCACCTGAGATATAGCTACCAGGGTTTTTATGTAAAAAACACTTTGTTTTGAAACAGTGTTTTAAATATGTTTAAAGCCAGCCGTCGTGTTTTAAACGGTTTTGTTCCAAACATGTTTTAAATCTTAAATTTGTTTAAAACATGTTTAAAACGTTTTTTTTTATTATATTGAATTTGCTAAATTATATTTTATACTACTTCATTAAGATATTTTGTTCACGTTTTTAAATGTTTTCTAAATTGTTGAAGATATTTCAAAAATACATTATTAAACATAACATTTTATTACAATATAAAATATCACAACTGTGTGTTTTTTTTTCAGAGATTTCAATTTAAATCTTTAAACGGAGGTTTTCCACTCCCAGACTAAGCATGAAGTAAAATTTCGAGTTTAGAAAAGCCTGATAATTTGGATTGGCCGCGTAGCGAAGCGGAGCGGCCAATCCAAATTAGGCTTTTCTAAACTCGAAATTTTACTTCATGCGCCACGCGTATAAAACACTGAAATATCGTAAAGTTTAAAATATACGGCTTTAGCAATCTAATATGTAGATGTGAATAAAACGCGAGTCAAATTCTGCGCTGAACAAATTATTTAAAACGGTGATTTAAATAATTATAACGTATATTAGGTTGCCTATAATCGTTGTTGTATGTGTGTGATTTTTTTAACTTCACTGTAAATCAGTGCTTTTAAGCGAGGCGCATGAAGTCAAATTTCGAGTTTAGAAAAGCCTAATTTGGATTGGCCGCTCCGCTTCGCTACGCGGCCAATCCAAATTCTTAGACTTTTCTAAACTCGAAATTTGACTTCATTCTTTGTCTGGGAGTGGAAAACACTCGTTAAAAGCCTCAAATGAACCGCTTTAAAACAACGAATTCCCGCAAATTTAAAAAACGCTACAATTATCGGAATATGTATACTCAAAATGTTCTGTATGTTCGGTTTTAAACACGTTTTAAACGTGTTTTAAATATGTTTTAAACATGTTTTGAACATGTTTTTAATTGTTAATGGCTTGAACGCTGTTTCAATGAAAAAAACACGTTTCTTAAAAAAACTGCTTGTTTTAATTAAAATAAAAAAAACGTTTTTTTTTTATCAACCTTGATAGCTACACTATATTTTAGTTTATAATAATTTATTTTGACTCAAATCAGTTTATATTTTGATCATTAATTAGGCTACATGTTGACATATAACTAAGGTTATATTTCGACCTGTGATAAGACTGTCATTGGACCTGAGACAAGGCTCTATTTTTTCTATGGTAGTTTAAAATATTTTGTTCGAATTGAAATAAAATCCATATTTTGATCTTTAATAAGGCTATATTTTGACCTAAGACTGGGCAATAGTTGGACCTGTGATTAGGCTATATTTTGACCTATGATACTCCAATATTTTAACATAAGACATGGTTGTATGTTGACCCGTGGCAAGGCTATGTCTGACCTTTAAATGGGCTACATTTTATCTTATGATTAGGCTATACTTTGAATTGCCCATCCGTCCCTGCATATCGTCGTCGATTTAATGAAATCTGCTCTGTGAGTTGAACAAACAATTTCAGAAAACACAAAAAACTGTTTACAAAAAATTTTGTTAAGTAGTTCTTCTCACATAGGAGAATATATTTGAAGCAAATGTGATTTAAGATTTAACTTCACCATATAGGAGGTTTCATGAACTCATTGGGCTGATAACTTAGAGTCCCTTGATACCAAAACCCTATTTTGTAAAAAAATGTCACATAGAAGGTTTCCACCAAAACAACGACGATATGCATCTCTTAATTTTCTCGTTAAAGATTATTATTAATTATTATTCGTTTTTACACATTAAAAAGTGAATAATAATAAATTATGTTCGGATATTGGATGTGGTAACTTCTAAAGAATTTCAGTGATGATTTCGAGAAAGCCGTGATTCAAAAAAAGGAAGTCCATTTGAGTCGTTCAAGCAATAGCGCGAAACAGTCATCTTCTCCTTATGGAAAACGATTATTCACTTTCATAACCACAAAAAATTACATTTCATCATTTATGTCATCATCATCATAATCAACAACGTCGTCACCGTTATATCCATAAATGTACACAATTATTTAAACCGAATGTCAAGGAATATATTTTGAATTCGGTTTATGTAAATCAGAATGATAAGGTAAAACAGGATTTTATTTTGAATATTAAGTGCTGAGTTGCATAAAATATTAGTCCGTGAAAACATGATAAAAATTATTGTATCTCTTAAAGTAGATAAAAATTAATGGAAATCATGAAACAAATTACTAAATTGTCCAAATTATTAAAATCAATAAAAATGTGACGATTTTTATATTACTTCACAAACTTTGAAGAATTCGTTGAAAATGACAAATAATAATAATGGCTTATTGCCCAAAAGACGGACTGTATGTAGTCTTTTGGGCAATAAGCCATTATTATTATTAATAACAGAACAAAACAATAATATACTGAGTGTCAATTTGAAAACAAGCCAGCCAGAATATCTTTGGAACCGTAACAGTTAGAGACAATTTTTCAAAACCGTTTCTAGGATATGCAGGGGGAACTATTTTGACCCACATAACAATCTTCTGCAACCAACCCCTTAGGCTGTAGCCACCCTTGCCCATTTTATTAAAAAATGCGTTGTTTGTTAAAACAGTTCAGTTTGAAGCTTTAAACGAGTGTTTTCCACTCCCAGACTAAGCATGCAGTAAAATTTCGAGTTTAGAAAAGCCCCGCGAAAATTTGTCGAGGGTCGCGCAGCGACCCAAGACAAATTTTCTGGGCTTTTCTAAACTCAAAATTTTACTTCATGCGCCACGCGTATAAAACACTGATTTCGAGTGAGGTTCAAATATACATAAATTTTACAGTATTTTAGTGTTTTATACGCGTGGTGCATGAAGTAAAATTTCGAGTTTAGAAAAGCCCAGAAAATTTTTCTCGGGTCGCTGCGCGACCCTCGACAAATTTTCACGGGGCTTTTCTAAACTCGAAATTTTACTTCATGCTAAGTCTGGGAGTGGAAAACCCTCGTTTAAAATTTCAAATTGAACTCTTTTTAAAAAAAACAACGAATATCTAAATATTTAAAGAAAATAATCTGAATTTAAAACACTCAAGTAATTTAAACAGAAATTGTCTAATCTTATATTTTGGACATATTCCGACATGACGTGAACACGATGTCATGTCGGAATAAATAAAAAATATAGAATCAGATAATTCTGTTTATTTTTCCCTGCAATAAATATGTTTGAAATAATTATGGCGATGATTCTTTTAAATGTTTAATAGACTGATTTTCTAAACCGGCGAACTGTGAAAATAAAAAAGCGTTAACATAATAACAACATATACCAATGCGAGGTCTTGAAAGGTCAGCGACGATGATGTAATTTGATTATTAACGAAAACGTAACACCGTTAAATTGTATTGGATGAAATAACTTTTAATATATATAAAAAAACACGTTTTCAAGGCACCGAACCGATGACATTATTAAAAAAAAATATACAGGGTGGCTGATTTCTAGTGTTCAGCTGATATCTGCTAAAATATTGAAGATACAAAAAAATGGTTAATATGAAACTTATCATATGTATGTTTTTCCATGGATCACCTATTTTACAGAAAAAGTCTACATTTATTATTTTTAAATGAGATGCCTTGAATATTTTTGAGAATCAAACTCTTAATAAAATCCTCTTTACAATGATGTATCACAAGTACCATTTTACTCGAAGAATTATTTCAAAAATGAAATAATTCTTCAAGTAACATCAAAGTTTTAAATATTGGGCCCGTTCAACATTTAACATGTTTGGTTTTGTTTGTGATGTATGTTGGTACCTAATAAACGGTACTTCTCCATTTAAAAAAAACTTTAACCCGGACAACACCAATCGTTCTCTTTTTTTATAAATAAAACAATTTAAACACTTTCAAATATATATATTGTGCATTCGCTACAATTATTTTGCCACACTGTGGCTTCTTCAATTTCTTCGCCCGAAGAAGCCACAATGTGGTGAAACAGTTATAGCGAATGCACAATACATATTTGAAAGTGTTTAAATTGTTTTATTTATATAAAAGTGGAGATGAACTTTCAACATTTATCAGCCTTATCAATCAACCAATCGTTCTATTTTTTACGATTGCAAAAATCCCAAACACGTTCATTATTAATAATCCGGTCATCAGATAATTCCCCAACAGTTGGCAGTAAACTCCCAATTGTTGTCTCTGCTGAACGGGCTCATTGTTTATTTTTCTTAAATAAGTAGGTACAATTACACTAATAAAAGCTTATAACTGTCAAATGTGACAAGTATTTGCTAATAGAATAGAATAGAATATTGAATATAATTTGGTATTAAAGCCATTATAAATGGATATACAAGTCAAAAATTATTTGAAACATGAAGTATAACGGTCACAGAAACAGAATAAAAATAATAGCAATCACACAATTTGTTCCTTTAAATATTCGTTGGCTGTGTAAAACACTTTTTCAACCAACAATGATTTGATGGTAGTTCTAAATTTATCAATATTAAGATTTTGAATGCGTTTTGGCAAATGTGAATGTAGTTTTTTTCCCATATAACTTGGCGACTTTTCAAATTTTGTTGTATTATGTTTTTCAGTTACAAAACTACTTGCATTTCTTGTATTATAGCAATGTAGGTGTTGATTTGTTATATATGTGGTTGTTAGAGATTTTATATAAAGAAGTAGTTTGTATATATAAATACTCGGAATTGTCAAAATTTTATTTTTGAAAAATATTGGCTTGCATGTATCTTTCGTTTTGAGATTTTATATGAGCCTTAATATCCTTTTTTGTGCAATAAATATTCTTTCGCACTTTAGTGTGCTACCCCAAGGCTCAGAGAGTTATAAAAATTTCGGTGGGGGGGAGCTTTAATGGTAAAAATATTGTCACTTTAATAAAGCACTAATTGTTTAGGTTTCAAAATTATATTTATTGTACTACAACAATTGTTTCTATCTGATGAACCCACAGTGTGGTGAAACAATTGTTGTAGTACAATAAATATAATTTTGAAACCTAAACAAATTAAGTGTTTTATTAAAGTGATATTATGGAGTTTCAACAACTAACAGCTTCAACTTTACAGTAAAAATATTGTTTTTGCTCTTAAAAGGCGGCTTTTACATGGAAATATTTTACATTTTGACAATATCGGGGGAGGGGGTTGAACCCCCTTATCCCCCCTGGATACGGCCTTGCGCTACCCCACAATGTTATATTACAAGAGATATGTGAGTATGCTAAATTATAGTACACATTAAGTAATGCATTGGTGTTAACTGTATTTTTTTAGCTTAAATAAAGCATAGTATGTTTTATTTAATTTTTTTTAATAGATTATCTAAATGAACTTCCCACATCAGGATACAATCAATATCGATTTCTAGAAATCTTGTGTGGGTTTGAGATTCTAGTATAATGTTATTTATTGCCACGGATATATGATTATCAACCTTACTATTTTTGAAATCAATGCATACTGCCTTACTAGGGTTTAGTATTAAGTTGTTTTTATTGCAATATTCTGATACTTTCCTTGTTAGATTCATTACATTATTTTTTAGGTTTTTTTGGGATATGTCTAAAACAACAGCTAAAATGTCATTAGCGTATAGCACACTGGCCAATTACTCATATAATCAACAATATCATTGACAAAGAGAGAGAATAACAGTGGTCCTAAAATTGAACCCCGAGGAACATCTAATAATATTTTATAACAAGACGAACGTTTTTCAGAAACTTTCACACATAGTCTTCTATTGCTCAAAAAAGAAGTCAACAAATCACACATTTTCCCTCTAAAACCTAGTGATCAAATTCAACAAGCAATTACAATAAATGAAACAATATCACATAACTACAATAATTCCCTTATTAGGCATAATTTAAAAGCCAAGTAGTAATTGTGATAAATAATTGCTAAGAGAATTTATCTAAAAATCTGATTCTCAAAACATATACAGAGCATTCTCTATGTCCATGGAAAAAAATGTGTTCCATATTCAGGGATCACGTTGCATATGATAAGTTTTATACTAAACTTTTTTCTGTATCTTTAATATTTTAGCAGACATAAGCTGGACACTGTATACAGGAGATTTTGGTTTTAAGTAAACACATCCAGATACATACGCTGTATTTGTTGAGGCATTCGCTGTTTTCGAAAATCATTCAGTTTGAAACTTTAAACGAGTGTTTTCCACTCCCAGACTAAGCATGAAGTAAAATTTCGAGTTTAGAAAAGCCTTAAAATTTGGTTTGGTTGCGTAGCGTGTAGCGCTACGCGACCAAACCAAATTTTAAGGCTTTTCTAAACTCGAAATTTTACTTCATGCGCCACGCGTATAAAACACTAAGATATAGTAAAACAGACACAGACATACACAAGGAGACTTAAATACAATGTATTTTTATTCTTTTTCTGATCATTCTCATTTAACCGAATCTTTTTAGATTTTAGATACGTCTCTCTGTATGTCTGGCTTCGTACAAAAACCCTTATTTTATTACATCTATGGTAGTATTTTATTTACCGTGTGTGAGAACAGACAGATTTTTTCTTTCAAAAATCGTCTTCGTCTGACATTATAAAAAGAAGAAATAAGAAATATATTAATTATGCATTCGTTTGCTCTGCAGATTTATAATATTTCTCAGTTTTTTAAATTTTGAATTTCTCTACATTTTTCTTCGTCGACTTTTCATGTATTACTCAGTTATTTATATTTTTAAATTGTCCTCCTTTTTTCTCTGTGATCCTTTCATTTATTTCTCAGTTATTAATATCTTGAATTTCTCTTCCTCTTTCGTTTGTGGACTCTTCATTTACTTCTGTTTGCTTTAAATTTATTTCTCTATTAATAATGATTTGGGTTTCCCTCCATTTTTCTCCCTAAACTCTTAATTAATATTTCAATTATTAATTTTAAATTTTCCTTATTTTTATCTCTTGAATTTCGCTCCTTCTTTCAATGCATTAATTAATCCTTATGTACTTTTTGCTCTGCATACACTCATTATTTCTCAGTTGTTAAAATTTTGAATTTCCCTTCATTTCTCTCCTTCGACTCTTCATATATTACTCAATTATACATTTTTTGAATTGTCCTCCTTTTTTCTCTGTGATGCCTTCATTAATTTCTTAATTAATGATATTTTTAATGTCCTTTCTTTTTTCCTCAGGAGAGTCTTCATTTACTTTTGTTTGTTTTTAATTCATTTCTCAATTATCAATGTTTTGAATTTCTTGCCTTTTTTCCTCTTATACTTTTCATTTATTTTTCAATTATTAATTTTAAATTTTTCTTAATTATATCTCTTGAATTTCGCTCCTTGTTTCAATGCAATCTCTTACTTTATTTCTCAATTATTATAATGGGTTAATAATTGAAAAATAAAGTAAAGGTCTGCAGTAAAACAAGGAGCAAAATTCGAGAGATAAAAATAAGGGAACTTTTAAATTCGCCAATGATAACTCAAAAATTATTAATTTTTCGTTATTAAATTCCTAAATAAGTTAATTTGATACATTGTATGTATTATTTGACCTGACTTGAGAATGTGTGGAGAAATGTGTAAATATTTTGTTATTTAAATATTTCGATTATTACTCATTAACAAAAAAAAAATGTTTTCAGTATGTTTCTAACATCACAATTGTTTAGTGTTTTATACGCGTGGCGCATGAAGTAAAATTTCGAGTTTAGAAAAGCTAAAAGTTTGGTTTGGTCGCGTAGCGCTACGCGCTTCGCGACCAAACCAAATTTTAAGGCTTTTCTAAACTCGAAATTTTACTACGTGCTTCGCGACCAAACGAAATTTTAAGGCTTTTCTAAACTCGAAATTTTGCTACGCGCTTCGCGACCAAACCAAATTTTAAGGCTTTTCTAAACTCGAAATTTTACTTCATGCCTACTCTGGAAGTGGAAAACATTCGCTCCATAGTTTAAATTTCGCGCTTTTATAAAATGGAGAAATAATAATATAATTAAAACAGAAAATCCCAGCGTGTAATATTATAAGAGAGCAGAATAAATATAAATAAGACAGGAAAATTTTACCAAAAATCAACTTTTAGAGTTAACTCCATAATTGCTCGGCCGTTAATATGTTAATATTCTGAGTTTTTCTTCTATTCATTAAATGATGCGAATTATTAATTTCTCGAAGCAGATGGTTAGAAAGAGACACCCAGAAGAGAGAAAGAGAGAGAGAGAGAGAAATAGAGAGAGAGAGAGGGAGAGAGAGAGAGAGTGAGAGAGAGAGAGAGAGAGAGAAATAGAGAGAAAGAGAGAAACAGGAAATGTCTAATTAAAATCATCGTCAATGAGGTAATTTTAAGAATAGAATAGTGGGGCTATTTATACACGCACTTGTATATAAATAAGTAATTTTATTCCTCATGAAATGTGTGTAATGTTTAAATTGATAGCAGCGCTTTGATTGAGATTACGAAACAAGTGGTTTATTGATAAAATGTAATGTAATGTAAAAATAAGTATTATATACCATATGGTAAATAAGTCATTTAAATGTCTTAATTTTTCAAAATTACATATTTGTATTATAATAATATACAGAGAGTTTTATGTAACACCGAACATGAGAATTTATTGTTTAAGTATACATTAGCATACGTTGTACATTTGCCGACGCTCGGTTTATTAAATGAATGTAATTTGAAGCTTTAAACCAGTGTTTTCCACTCCCAGGCTAAGCATGAAGTAAAATTTCGAGTTTAAAAAAGCCTGAAAATTTGGTTTGGTCGCGTAGCGCGAAGCGCGGAGCGGCCAAACCAAATTCACAGGCTTTTTTAAACTCGAAATTTTACTTCATGCGCCACCGGTACAAAACACTGATGCAATGTAAAGTTTAGCGGTGTCTTTGAAACTTCGTTATGTCAGTGTTTTGTACCGGTGGCGCATGAAGTAAAATTTCGAGTTTAGAAAAGCCTGAAAATTTGGTTTGGCCGCTCCGCGCTTCGCGCTACGCGACCAAACCAAATTTTCAGGCTTTTCTAAACTCGAAATTTTACTTTATGCTTAGTATGGGAGTGGAACACACTCATTTTAAGTTTAAAATTGAACTCCTTTAAAAAAACGAGCATCTAAAGATTTATGGCATATGCGTTGTAATTGGGACATGTTTACTTGAAAGGAGAACTCCCTGTATGTACAAGTTGAGGCATTAATTGCGATTGATTAGCTACAACATGTAATGGTCATATAGGCAACCCAGTTCACACATTATTTTAAAATTAAAGGTGTCAAATTGTATTGGATGAAAATGTTCGGTGTTACATGAAACTCTCTGTATACACCAGTATAATTGAAATTGCCAATTCTTGGTTGCAGAATACTTCAAACATTAAAAGTGCGATTCTTTTCACAATCTACAACAAATTAGTCTTACAAAGACTATATCAAACACTCATTGAAACAACTACTTCAACAACAAGTGTTTGCTGTTACATACAGTAACCTACTGTAAATGTAACAATTTCCGTCAAATTGTTCAGGCCATCTATAGACGCGTTTCGAGATTTATCTCTCATCAGTATAGCTTTGCCATTTCCTCTAAACAATTTGACACCTTAGACTGGCGGTCACGTTACCGTTCAAACATAAGTATAATTGAAATTGCCAATTCTTGGTTGCAGAATACTTCAAACATTAAAAGTGCGATTACAAATTGTTACATTTGCAGTAGGTTACTGTATGTAACAGCAAACACTTGTTGTATAATTCAATGTCCGTCGGGGTATTAGCTCGGGAAGTAGTTGTTTCAATGAGTGTTTGATATAGTCTTTGTAAGACTAATTTGTTGTAGATTGCGAAAAGAATCGCACTTTTAATGTTTGAAGTATTCTGCAATCAAGAATTGGCAATTTCAATTATACTTATGTTTGAACGGTAACGTGACCGCCAGTCTAAGGTGTCAAATTGTTTAGAGGAAATGGCACAGCTATACTGATGAGAGATAAATCTCGAAACGCGTCTATAGATGGCCTGAACAATTTGACCCAAATTGTTACATTTACAGTAGGTTACTGTATGTAACAGCAAACACTTGTTGTATAATTCAATGTCCGTCGGGGTATTAACTCGGGAAGTAGTTGTTTCAATGAGTGTTTGATATAGTCTTTGTAAGACTAATTTGTTGTAGATTGCGAAAAGAATCGCACTTTTAATGTTTTTTTTATATACTGCTTTTCAAAAAAATCAGAACACAAAGTATTTATTGGACGATTTTAATGAAATTCACAGAATTTGATCATGTAAATGAACTGCATCGATGATCAAAAAATCAATTGTTTTGGTTACTATTTAATGGTATTTTTCCTTGATTTTACCATTATGAAGAGCTGCTGATTTTGTAATGTAATTGCTTCTAATATCCAAATAGCCTCTGAGTAGTTTGACGTTTCAGTTTGTAAAACATAAAAAGATGCCCCGTGTTCGTCGGCGTGCACAATATCATAATCTAAGTGAATTTGAAAGGGGTCGCATTATTGGAATGCGAGAAGCGGGTATTTCGGTTCGTGCTATTGCTGAAAGGGTAGGCCGTAGTGTATCGGTGATCGTACGCTGCTGGTCTAGATGGTCCGAGAATCGACGGGGGAGAATCGACGTAGACTTGGATTAGGACGTCCAAGAAGCACCACTGAGCGTGAAGATCGAGCTCTTCGTCTTACAACTTTAAGGGACAGATTTACAACGTCGCGGGCATTGGGAAATTACTGGTTGGCTCTAAATGGCCAAGAGTATCCATGGCTACTGTTTACAGAAGAATCCGCAGTTTTGGTATAAGATCCTACCGTCCACAATTGTGTCTACCTCTTACTCCGCAGCATCGCAGAGCAAGACTCCCTTGGTGCAGGGAAAGACAACATTGGACCCATGAATGGAATAACATTATCTTCAGCGATGAGTCTCGGTTCTGTTTATGGGCTCATGATGGTCGCAGAAGAGTGAGACGTCGACGCGGTGAACGCAGAATTTTACAATTTGCTGTTGAAAGACATACGGCTCTTACACAGGGAGTTATGGTTTGGGGGGCGATAGCATATGGTAGTCGGTCTCCTCTAGATTTTTTAGAAGCAAGTCTTAACGCGATTCGGTATATTGACAACATTTTACGGCCAGTGTTAGTGCCCTATGTAAATGGCTTGCAGAACCCCATTTTTCAGCAAGATAATGCTCGACCTCACACAGCGGCCATTACAAGACAGTTTTTTGATAGTGCCGAAATCAATTTGTTACCTTGGCCATCTCGTTCTCCAGATCTATCGCCAATAGAACATGTTTGGGATATGATAGGTGTTAGAATAAGTAACTTACAGCGCCCCGCTAACACTGTAATGGAACTTAGAGGTCAAATTATCGAAGTTTAGAATGAAATCAAAACCAAGTCGATATTGACAGCCTGATTTCTAGCATGCCTCGACGTGTTAATAAGTGTTTGGGAAATCGTGGAGGCCCAACACATTATTAATTTTTATTCATTTGTTTTTTTGTTTTTCAAGTTGAGTTTTTGATCATCGATACAGTTCGTTTACATGATCAAATTGTGTAAATTTTATTAAAATCGTGCAATAAATACTTGGTGTTCTGATTTATTTGAAAGGCAGTATATATACACCATGTTAAATAAGGAATTTATGTATTTCATGATATCAAATTTGGGCGCTTGTATTAAATATTATTAGTTACCAGATCAAATAACGCATTTATCTGTACTGCGTGTATTACACCGCATCGTACAAAAAAAAAATTCGAACAAAAGTTTAATGGTTTGAGGGAGCCACCTGGTTCTATGATTTTTTTTTTAATATCTTAAATATGAATCCCTATTTTTTATTACAGATTCGTATTCTACAACAAAAATGATGTAGGGTTTATCCAAGACATTCTTTTGAATTCTTGATAGATGGCGCTGTAGTCGCAACAATGAAAACGTTCCCCATATACCTGAAAAAACGACCTTTACGGAGACCGTGAGTCCTTGTATGAAAAAAAGTATGTAAAGTTTACTTCTAGAGGTTTTTAACTCCTAATAGAAGGCAGTAGAATCGTCAATATTAGATTTTTTTAAAATCAAGTACTTGAAGAGAGGGTGTACTTGAATTAAGGCAGCACTTGATTTAAGATCCGGGCTTCACTAGAATTAGGGATGCACTTGAATTAGGGCTGCACGTGAATTAGGTCTAAACGTTAATTAGTCCAGTGCAGCCTTAATTCAAGTGCAGGCCTAATTTTACTAAAGTCCTGATTTAAGTAATACCTTATATCCAACGTTGTCCTATTTCAAGTAAAACCCTGATTCAAGTATTACCATAAATCAAGTACTGCCCTAATTTAAACACACACCTACTTTACATGCAGCCCTACTTCAAGTGCAGCCTTAATTCAAGTGTAGAACTAATTCAACTGCAGTCTTAATTCCAGTGCAGTCGTAATTCAATTGCAGCCTCTATTCAAATTCAGCCATAATTCAAGTGCAGCCCTAATTTAAGTGTTGCCTTTATTCAAGTGCTGCCCTAATTCAATACAGCTTTATTTCAAGTGCATTTATAATTCAAGTACAGCCCTAATTTATGTGCATCTCTAATTCAAGTACACAAATAATTCAAATGCAACTCTGATTCAAGTGCTGCTTCAAGTTAAGTCTAAATATTCAAATACAATTTTCTCACGTACATAAATTTAAAGACAAAATCTTATTTGTCTTATCACAAATTATAATTTATTTTTAATTGGTGGAAAAACAAAAGAGAGCGTTGTAAACTACCAAGAAGCTCTTGAAAGATATCATCGATTTAAACTCTCCTGAGTTCAAAAACTGTGATTTAGGTGTTTTTGAATAATTTGTTTTCTTATTATTCAAGTGCAGAACTAATTCAACTGCAGTCTTAATTCAAGTCCAGCCCTAATTCAAATGCAGCCTCTATTTAAATTCAGCCCTAATTCAAGTGCAGCCCCAATTTAAGTATTGCCTTTTTTTAAGTGCTGCCCTAATTCAAGTACAGCTTTATTTCAAGTCCATTTCTAATTCAAGTAAAGCCCTATTTTGTGTGCATCTCTAATTCAAGTACGCATCTAATTCAAATGCAACTCTGATTCAAGTGCTGCTTCAAGTTAAGTCTAAATATTGAAATACAATTTCCTCGCGTACATAAATTTAAAGACAAAAACTTATTTGTCTTATCACAAATTATAATTTATTTTTAATAATGAAAAAAACAGAGCTTTGTAAACTACCAAAAAGCTCTTGAAACACTTTTATGAACACAACCAATGCCTGAACATTTTCAGAGTATGCATCAGGATATGTATACTTAAAAATATTTTTTTTAATCGATTAAAACTTTTCTGAGCAACTGGCTTTAATAAATATTATACATCAAGTGAATTAAACACGATTTTATTCACGAAAAGATTTTTGATTTCACGAGCGCCTCGGCGCGAGTGAAATCATTTCTTTGAGTGAATAAAGGTGTTTAATTCACGTGGCGTATATATGTTTTTATTTTTTTGATTTGTAAATGTACGTACATAATCCATATATTTTAAGCTTTAGAATAAATCAGTGTATTATACGCGTGGCGCATGAAGTAAAATTTCGAGTTTAGAAAAGCCCCGTGAAAATTTGTCTCGGGTCGCTGCGCGACCCTCGACAAATTTTCTACGCCGGGCTTTTCTAAACTCGAAATTTTACTTCATGCTTAGTCTGGGAGTGGAAAACACTCGTTTTAAGCTTTGAATTGAACGCTTTTAAAAATCACGAATGCTTGAAAATTTACAGTATACTTATTTCAATATTTTGTTAATTTAAATCGACATTATTAACTCCATAACAACCGTAATAAACAAGGTTTTATTCACTAGTGAACTAAAATTATTTTAGGTCACTAGTGAGTTAAAAAATTTGTTATATTATTTATTATTCAATTTTGTTAACTTAAATCGACATTATTAACTCCATAACAACCGTAATAAACAAGGTTTTATTCACTAGTGAACTAAAAATTTTTTAGGTCACTAGTGAGTTAAAAAATTTATTTAAAAATAAATGTAAAGTACATTTTCTTTACAATTTCGTCAAAATTGAATCATATATATTATTCAATTTTGTTAATTTTAATCGACATTATTAACTCCATAACAACCGTAATAAACAAGGTTTTGTTCACTAGTGAACTAAAATTCTTTTAGGTCACTAGTGAGTTAAAAAAGTTATTTAAAAATAAAATGTAAAGTACATTTTCTTTACAATTTCGTCAAAATTGAATAAAAACATATATACGCCACGTGAATTAAACACCTTTATTCACTCAAAGAAATGATTTCACTCGCGCCTAGACGCTCGTGAAATCAAAAATCTTTTCGTGAATAAAATCGTGTTTAATTCACTTGATGTATAATATTTATTATTTTAAAGCCAGTTGCTCAGAAAAGTTTTAAAATTAGAAAAATTGTGGTTTAGGTGTTTTTGAATCATTCGTTTTCTTGTAATATTAATGCTGAAAGAGTATTTAGTGAAGACTGATATTCTCTACATCTTTAATTGATTTCTCACTGAATCAGTGGTGGAATATTTTGAACTATAAATCATTAATTAAAACACTTGGTATTGTTTCACTGATTTAATGCTATATATATATTTTTTTATGATATTAGGTTCATATAAACAATTACAAAAATGTTTTTAATGTATATATTATGTTTAAAGTGTGCACATTATAAAAAGCGTAAGCTTATTTTCTCGAATTCAAATGTTTTTAAATTGGAATTATTCTTGTTTTTCTATAAGAATATTGAATATTTTAGAATATGCGTGTTTTTCTTTTAAATGTTAATGAATTTTCTTAACAACTCACCTTAATAAAATACTTGACGTCAATATATATTCGTAGAAAAATAAATAAATATATAAGCAATAAAAAAATCCAGTTGCGCCGTTTGCCTGTTGCACAAAGAACTTTACAAAAAAAAACAACAACAACAAACGCACTTTATTAATAAACCAATCACTTTTTTAAAATAAAAGTTTATTTAAACAAATAAATTTTAGCACTGACTATTTAAAAATTGTCGGATTCGTGTCGTATGTGTGTGAATTTTCGAAAAATCGTAGCGCGAATGCGACGCAATTCGGTGCTCGCGAGACGGAGTTTCGTCACAGACTGCCAACCGAGTAACTTCGGACTAAATAACTGGTTGCTTTGACCGTTCCGTTCCCGTGCTGTTCCGTTCCTCTGCTTTCCTCTCATTTTCTGCTTTTCAGCCTTTTCCTCTGTCTTTAATTGCGAAATGTGATCATCAGCTTATAAAAATGACAATAATATTAATCGTATAATTATATAAGATAAATTCAAATTCAAAACTATTTAAATTCGAGAAAATAAGCTTACGCTTCTTATAGTTTGCACACTTTAAACATAATATATAAAATTACGAAAAAACTATTCGTGAAAATGCAAACAGTGTCTTAATTAATAAGACAATTTAAGACGATAAATATCCATTGAAACAACTACTTCCCGTGCAAATACACCTCCGGATATTGAATTATACAATGAAATATTTAAATAAGATTTTAAATATTTCATTGTATAATTCAATATCTGGAGGTGTATTTGCACGGGAAGTAGTTGTTTCAATGCATATTTATCGTCTTAAATTGTCTTATTAATTAAGACACTGTTTGCATTTTCACGAATAGTTTTTTCGTAATTTTATATATTATGTATAATTATATAAACTAAAAATTGTAAAGGTTTCTATATCTTATTTCATTTAACTAGGCGAGAAATGCAGAAAACTTTTTATCCCTAAAGTTCTCTATGGAGTTTATTTATGTTACTAGTTAAGTGATTTGCCTAACAATAATAACATTTCGATGCTGTAATGCCCTTCCGATAAGTTAAATAAGTCGCTTTTATTTAACTTATCGGAAGGGCATTACAGCATCGAAATGTTATTATTGTTAGGCAAATCACTTAACTAGTAACATAAATAAACTCCATAGAGAACTTTAGGGATAAAAAGTCTTATGTGCACAAACATTTTCGAATTTCTCGCCTAGTTAAATGATACTTCGTAATACTATGCGATAATATGAAATATAAATTAGAGAAGGCTTTGAATTTTGAATTAAATTGGCACTACTCAAGGTATGTCAATGGGCGTTATACATATGAACACATATGTGTTACAAGGTATGACAGAATTGGATCTTTCTGTTTTCCCCTACCTCTTTCCCCGCAGGCCCTGGTTTGTACGAGAGAGAACAATGACGTTGTATTTGGTTACGTTTTTGAGTCTATGATAACCTCTCTTTCCGATTTGGCTGTACTTTCCCAGATACATTTTTAAAAATGTTGTGTTAAAAATAAGTGTTATTAAATTAAGACTTTGTGTTAGTGTTCAGTGTAATTAAAATAATAGTTTATTTAGTATACTTTTTCCAAATTCAGCCTATTTTCTGTATATGTTATAATCATGTATAATTTATTTTACATTTTTTTCTTTAGATATTCCCTGTTGTTTTTGTTTTAAGTTCAATTTGAAGCTATAAACAAGTGTTTTCCACTCCCAGACTAAGCATGAAGTAAAATTTCGAGTTTAGAAAAGCCCCGTGAAAATTTGTCGAGGGTCGCGCAGCGACCCGAGACAAATTTTCTGGGCTTTTCTAAACTCGAAATTTTACTTCATGCGCCACGCGTATAAAACACTAAAATATTATGAAATTTATGTTCTAAAAGCCCTTAAAGTCCAAATTCAGTAGTTCTTGAATAAAAAAATAAAAACGATTTTTCAAAAAATCAATTGTTGATTGATATCTCGAAAACAAAAAAAGATATTTCAAAATTGTTTTCAGATTATTGTTAGGCTCTAAAATACGCAACTTTACCCCAACTTAACCAACTCTCTACCACTTTAAATAACTGAGATCCCCATAGATTCTGTCGAAATACGGACACCCTGTATATACTAATTACATGTTTAGGTTTTAATCATTTTACGTATGATCTCACGTTACATCAATTGCTAATTTAATTTGAGTAAGGTAATCTATAATTATTTTATTTTTAGAGCGAATAATCAAATTATTCGAGCAATTTCAAAATATTTGATAATTTTTATAATCCAAACAATCGATGAATTCCATTGAAATTATACCATTCCTAAAGTAGATACAAAATGTATAGAAATAGATTTATTAATTAACAAACTGAAAGTGGTATAAAAAATCGGGTGTTTTCTTTATATTAAAACGTTTATTTCATGTATGAAATAATTTATATATACAGGGTCCTGCAACAGTGCGTCGGGCTTTCCTAGCGTCTTTCCCGTGAAAAAAACAAAAAATGTTTCGTACAAAAAGTTATTGATTTAAAAATCTTTATGGCGTAAAATTATTTTCAAACATACAGGGTGTCCCAATTTTGCGGTATAACAAAAATATTTGTTTTTTTTAATGGAACACCCTATATTTATTCAACTTTTCTAATGACATTTTTCAACTTCTACATTGTTATCCATTTAGTTTTTTATTATGTTACAGTGTTGCCAATTTACAATTTTTTTCTCCAAGTATCATGCACAAGCAAGCTCAACTTGAAAAAAATCGTAGCGACCTCGTTTTTTGAAGGTAAGAATAACTTTTAGCAAATATCTCAGTGTAGTTAATAAGCAACGTTTTAATAATGAGCAATTTAAATTTAGTAATACAGGGTGTTCAGAAAAACATGCCAAACTTTGCAAATTTCGAAGCGGTATAACCCATTTTTTTAAATGGAATGCTCCCTATTTTATGTCATTATTCGAAAGGTCTATTTCTTCTCTTCAATTTGATGGGGCATATCTTATGTCTAAACCCCATAGTTGTTGAGATATTCAATATTTTTCACAAACGTATCCATTTAATTACAGTTCTATGCACTCTAGTAGGCCATGCTGGGACGAAACAACTGTCAAAATGTAAGTAAAAGTCAATGTGAGATGAATAAATACAGATAATACTTCAAAATTATTAATACAAAAGAGAAACGATACTACAGTAAATGTTTAAAATGTTTTCCATTTTCATTTAGGCACAAATTAATTCGCCGCTGAAAAGACCTATTCACTCTTAATAACATTTCAGGTGAAATACTTGCAAAAGCATTAACAATTCGTTGCTGCATATTCATTGGGGTTGTTGGTGCTTCCTTATAAACAATTTCTTTTACATATCCCCACAAGAAAAAATCAATTTTTGTTAAATCCGGAGATCTAGCAGGCCATCTAGTGGCTCCATTCCTACCAATCCATTGGTTGGGGTAAATACCATCAAGAAATGTCCTCACATCTCGCGAGAAGTGCGCAGGTGCCCTGTCTTGTTGAAACCACGGCCTGTTTCTTGTATGTTGAGGTATATGAGCTAATAACCTGGGTAATACATTTCGCATAAAGTGCAAATACATATGCCCATTTATATGGCCTTCGAAGAAATGTGGACCTACCACATGGTTTCCAATAATTCCTCCCCAGACATTCAATGACCATCGATGCTGATGATCAACTTGTCTCATAACATGCGGATTTTCAGTTGAATAATAATGAAAATTGTGCCTGTTGACAGATCCGCTGTTATGGAACGTCGCCTCATCCGTGAATAAAACATACTGGAAAAACGCAGGATCCTCCTGTATTTTTTGTCTTGCCCAGATACAAAATTCGGAACGAAACTGAAAATCAGTATTACTCAGTTCTTGATGTAACTGAATATGATATGCATGATATCGATTTTTCTTCAGAATGCGTTGTACTGACCTCTCGCTTATGCTGGTTGCTTCACAGATGTCTTTTTGGCTCAAGTTGGGATGCTCAGTTGCTGTTAAGAGCACTGAAAATTGGTTGTCCTCATTGGTGATAGGTTTTGTTCTTTCTTGTTTTCTGTAATGTACACTTCCCGTTTCAATAAATCTATTGAGCAGGTTCCTAAAACTTTTCTCTTCTGTCGGGATAACGTGTCGCGTAAATTCTAGCCGCCGCTAGAATTTACGCGACACGTTATCCCGACAGAAGAGAAAAGTTTTAGGAACCTGCTCAATAGATTTATTGAAACGGGAAGTGTACATTACAGAAATAAAATAAACAATTTCTATCAGTCTCCCCTAATACAAAAATCATATCGACTAGTTAGTCTTTTTCGAAATTCATCGTAATTATATGCTGTCTACTTTTACCACGAAACGAAGAATCACTTTACAAATCACAAATTAACGTTTCGAATTTCGACATAATCAAATGTCACACTGACACTTACATTACATTTTAACAGTTGTTTCGTCGCAGCATGGCCTACTAGAGTGCATAGAAATGTAATTAAATGGATACTTTTGTGAAAAATATTGAATATCTCAACAACTATGGGGTTTAGACATAAGATATGCCCCATCAAATTGAAAAGAAGAAAAAGACCTATCGAATAATGACCTAAAATAGGGAGCATTCCATTTAAAAAAAATGGGTTATACCGCTTTGAAATTTTCAAAGTTTGGCATGTTTCTCTGAACACCCTGTACTACTAAATTTAAATTGCTCATTAATAAAACGTTGCTTATTAACCACACTGAGATATTTGCTAAAAGTTATTCTTACCTTTAAAAAACGAGGTCGCTACGATTTTTTAAAGTTGAGCTTGCTTATGCATGATACTTGAAGAAAAAAATTGTAAATTGGCAACACTGTAACATAATAAAAAACTAAATGGACAACAATGTAGAGGTTGAAAAATGTCATTAGAAAAGTTGAATAAATACAGGGTGTTCCATTAAAAAAAACAAATATTTTTGTTATACTGCAAAATTGGGACACCCTGTATGTTTAAAAATAATTTTACGCCATAAATATTTTTAAATCAATAATTTTTTGTACGAAACATTTTTTTGGTTTTTTTCACGGGAATGGCGCTAGGAAAGCCCGACACACTGTTGCAGGACCCTGTATATACTTAATTTCGAATTACTAAAAGTAGTAGTGAAAATAATTGATGTAATCGATTATTAAAATATCTTGTTCCAATACAATCAATTATTAAAATATCTCGATTGTTCCTATCATTAATAATAATACTTTTATAACAGTAATCGCCTTTTAAGAAATTGAAAGAAAAAAAACATGAAGCTTGAAAACAGTCGCAAGCGACATCTATCACACAAAAGTAGGTTCATTAATTCATAATATAATATAATACACATTATAAAATTAACATAAAATAGCAACAAAAGAAATATAAAAATAACTAATAAAGTTTAATTTAACTATAGCTAATAACAATTAATTTAAAAAAATTATTTAACATCTTCAATATTTAACCTGAAAAATTCCCAACACCTGAAAGATTTAAAGTGTGGGAAATGTTCCTAATATTTATGTATATAACCCATACGTTTCTAATATATGCTAATGCGAGCCAACTCTGTCTTTTTTTATCTTTCATTATTTACGACCATTAATACAATCTTTAGGAAATCAATATGCAACATAACAATGAGGCATTACTCCGTATACCAAAAACCCATTCAACAACAACCTGTATGTGTGTGCATGCCTGAGAATGAATAATAAAGCACACAAAAGAGAGAAAGAATAAAAGGGAGATACACAAAAAAACGCAAAAATAGAGAAAAGAATATTAACGAAAGAGACAAATAGAAAGAGATACACAAGGAGAGAAAAGAGCAGAGTTCAATGAAAAGAGTTACACATGAGAGAGAGAGTGTAAATGGAACACGATACACAAAAATAGAAAGAGGGAATAAGTTAATAATATTAATAGTGTCTTTATTTACAATAATAATTACAAAATATACAATTGTGTATGTAAATGATTCATTGAGTATACATAAACATAGAATACACAGATATACAACAGATATACAAGAAATATACTCAGGTATATATAGAGAGACACACAGAGAGATAGAAGGAACCACAACATAGGAAAAATAATATAGCAAACGAAGACAAAGCGTTTAAAGAACTTAAGTGAAGAGAGATGCGCGAAAAATAAGAAAAGAATCTAAAGCTGTAAGAAGGAAACCAAACGAGCAGGAGAGAGAAACTGTAAAAAAATAACAAAAGGTATCCATCCATATGAGTATCACAATAGAAGACGAAAAAAGGGAAAAAAGACATCACCATATGAGTAAGAGTGAGTGTGCATTTCTGGGGTTTACTGTTGCACTGTTGGACCGCTTTTTGTTGCATTTGGTACGGTATGAATAACTATATGGGTTTCGGTATGGTGTCCATAACAAAGGAGTAGGTATAGTCCAGTTCACGAGAGGTGTCCTGTGACATTTAAGTTAAAATTAAAATAACTTTTATAATATAAACCCCATAGTTATAAGAGTTTAGTATACGTTTTAATTGAGCACACAAAAGTAGAAGAAATAATGTTATTATGAAAATACCTCGAAAAAAAATTGTACCATAAATTTTAAATCTGTAATCATAGGACACTTTTCGTGAATTCTAAGATAAATACATACAGAAAATTTTTATTTATTTATATATCTACGGATTTCTCCTTTTTACAATATTACAAAAAATGTATATTAATTACAATAACTAATTAAATAAAGGAAATAATTTTTAAGTATACATATCCTGATACATATTCTGCAAATGTTCAGGCTCAAAGCGGAGCGGCCAAACCAAATTTTCAGGGTTTTCTAAACTCGAAATTTTACTTCATGCGCCACGCGTATAAAACACTGAAATATTGTGAAGTTCAAAATATACTGCTTATGTTTGATATTACTTCAAGACAAAACTTTTTCTTTCGTTTAACCAAATCTTGCGCTTTCAAAATTGTAACAATTTGTAAATAAAACACTTTTTACTTTGTTTAACCACTGTATTTTGCACATAATTGGGTGACTATTTAGTAGCCATTCTTGAACAATAGTTTCTTTGAGAGTGACTAGTCACATAATTAAGTGCAAATTAAAGTAATTAAACAATGTAAAAAACTTTGAGATTGAAAATGACAAGTTAAAGTTGTCGAAACTATAGTCATTTAATAAAGTCTCAGTTATACAAACAAAGTTAAAATCGTGTTTCAATTGTGAATTATGATGTAAAAGCCTCCACCGTTAACAAAGTAAAAAGTGTTTTATTTGCAAGTGTATTTAAGATGTACTACAATTTGCTTTGGGATATGGTATACTTAAAAGTAAATATCTTTGTATTTTTTGTTTAATTATTCCTGTTTTTCAGACATTTTACAAAATCATATATAAACTTTTAATTTTACAACTTGGTATTGTTTCACTGTTTTAAAAACAGTAAAACAATTCAAAGTGTTCTAATTAATAGTTTATAGTTTAAAAGGTTTATTACGTGTTAAATGTGAAATTAATTAAGGATATATCGAATGTTCAACAAAATAAAACCTCTAGAGTGCTATGGAATATATAGTAGATTGGCAACTCTGAAATTATAAATTAAAATTATTATGTCTGACGTTTTATATGACAATTCTTAAAGCGTATAGCCAATATACATTTAAGAAAAGATAAAATCATAGCACTCTAGAGGTTTTTTTTTATTGAACATACGATACAAAATCATATATTTGAAAAGCTGTTCTATTTTGATATCACTTCTTTTCAGATTGGGGATGTTTTTTATTTTTATAAATTCTTCATTTTACAGTTACCCGTTTATTTATTTATATTTTAAAAACTTGTGCTTATATTATTGTAACAACCAAAATTCCGTGTTCTCTTTCAATCATAATAAATGGGAGTGATCAAAAATAAAAAGGACGGGAGAGTAATTATAAAATTGTCGGCGTTTTTCTAGCGAACTGCAATTATTTTTCTAAATTAATAGCTTTTTCAAATGAACTTTTTAGGTCAATGACGAACGCGAAATAAATCTAAATTAACATAATCAGTAATTACACTGAATGCCCGTTTAAAAACGCCGATGATGTAATACATACACACACACACAGATAAATTGGTATGAATACAAACACAAACACGATACGATCAATTAATTTTACGCTCAAGATTACAACTTACCACAAATATATGTGCAACACACTTTTTCATTTATAAAATTCACAAATTTCAAATTATGCCATTTTACCTACTTCAGAAAAGATCAACTTTTGTACATAAAGTGTTTGAGTATTTGAGTAGTATCTCATATTAGACTACTTTATAGTTGATCCAGTTGGATTAGGTCATGTCATAGTGTGTTTTGTGGGTTTTGCGAAAATAAAAGTGCTAAATTTGTGCAATTAATAATTTGTGGGTGAAACTGGCGCTTTCGTTTCTAATAAATAAATAAATTCAAAGTAAAACACATCTGACACTTGTTGACCTTATAATTGAAAATTAAGTAAAATTTAAATCAGTGAAACCATCGAAGTATTTCTACTAAATTTCTATCATAAGGTTAAAAAAATTATTTGATCCAATTCATTTCCATGTTTCATTTTATTGATCTGTAATATATTTGTTTTCTAAATATCCAGAATATCTATACAAATAACTTTTATGCCGTTCCTTGTACTTCGAAAAACATTTTGGAGTAAAATTTCATTCCTGATGCCCCCCCTTCAAAAAACTGTCTTTATATCTAAATTTTTGAATATCCAGAAAATTAAAACAAAAAATAAACGTTCTTTGTTTTAATTTTCTGGACATGGTCAAATTTAACTCCAGATACTTTTGAAAGCAATTCCAAATCTTATTGATCTTTCGTTACAAAATGTCTACACTATCAGCTTTTAAAGGTCAAATGCTTTTCCTTTTACTTCTAATAAAACATTTTTGAGTATAATTTCATGATATTCTTTAAAAAAAATCTCATTTAATCTTATTAATCTTTCGGCATATTTTTGTTAAGAAGTTTCACCACCGTAAAGCGGTATAATTAAGCGCTTTTGAGATTTTTTTTTAGTTGAAGGAAGAACAAGATGGTATTAATATTCAAGGATGTTATTAACCATGTCTTGAAGTGTTCACAAATAATTTTTTATTACATACAATTACAAAATAGTGGCGCTGGATCCGTTATCACGAGCCAGGTTTACATGTCATTTGAGGCGCTCCGTGATACCCAGCGTACCTGCCCTAACATCGAATTTGGAACAAAATAATAGTTTTTTTCTTAATCTACACGAATATAGCCAGAGAAATACGTACGGGATTTTAAAAATAATTATTTTTGTGAAATTGACGAGCATTTAATGTTAAAAGTTCAAATTTTGACCTAAAATAGAGCATTAATCTAAAATTCAACTTATCAAAAATCCTGTACGTATTTCCCTGTAGAATGTTGTTCCAAAGATAGGTAAACCTTCTGAGTAAAAAACTTTAAACTTGTTTGAGTTATGCTGCCTGCTGTTTTGAAAATATCTGTTTAAAAAAAACGCGTTTAAAGTTTTGAGTAATATTTTCAGAGCATCAGAAGGAATTAGCTCGAAATTTAAATGAAAAATATTTCGAGCAGGTATAAAACTTTTTCCTTATATTTCAGAGGGTTCAGCAAGGACTGGGGTCTAAAACCAACCGTTGTTCACTGGATGTACACGGCCGCGGTAAGGCCCATTATGTTCTACGGAGCCGCAGTCTGGTGGACTGCCCTGGACAAAAGAATCCACCAAACTGCCCTGGGCAAGGCTCAGAGAGCCGCCGAATTGCTCATAACGGGGGCGGTCAGGTCCACCCCCTCCAAAGCGCTAGATATAATACTAAATCTAGCTCCAGTCGACCTCTACTGCAGATATGCTGCAGCTATCACAGCGATCAGAATCAACTCAGTTGGGATATGGAGCACTAGCAAACAGGGCCATGGAAGGATCCTGAATGAGTTTGTCGATATCCCCCGACTGACAGCTGCACTCCAGAACTTAATTTTGAAAACAAGTTCTCCACTTCCATCTCTCACAAAACCAAATGGTTAGAGGGCAAGATAGTTCAAGGCAAGGACGTCTGGCTCTTTACGGATAGTTCCAAGTCTAAAAACAGAGTAGGGGGAGGAATCTTTTCACAAGATTTCAACCTCAAAGTCTTTTAGACTCCCAAACCACTGTAACATTCTTCAGGCAGAGGTCATGGCCATTCGAGTGGCAGTGGACTGGATCCACAAAAATGGCCTTCAGGGGAACCGCATCAGGTTCATTACTGATAGCCAAGCCGCCATTAAGATACTGAATAGTCCATACTGCACCTCAAAGGTGGTCAAAGACTGTAAAAAATAGCTAAATAGGCTTGCAAATAACTGAGACGTGGGACTCATGTGGGTACCTAGTCACAGTGATATCAGGGGGAATTCAATTGCCGACCTTGCAAGGAAGGGGGGAAGAATGAAGGACCTGTCTACTGAACTCTCCACCCATATTCCTCTTGTGGAATGCAAGAAACTACTTAGGGACCAACTGATTGCATCGGTCAACCATAGGTGGAGAGAAGAAGATACGTGCCTCATAACAAGGCAGCTATGACCTTTATGGGATACTATAAACAGCAACTGATTAATTGCACTTAGCAGAATCGACATAAAGAAGGCGGTAGGCATCCTCACGGGTCACTGCCTCCTAGGCAGACATGCACAAAAGATAGGTCTTGAGCACAACGACTTTTGAAGAGGTTGCCTGGATGTGGAGGAAGAGACGGTACTCCACTATCTGGGACAACGCCCTGCTCTTGAAGGGAAAAGAATCAAGTACCTTGGTATGCACTACGCGAATGGACTAACGGACCTCACACCTCTAGATGTAAGAAATCAGATCGTGTTCATTAGGTGCTCGGATTGGTGTGTGATGGTGGGGAGGGAGGGGGGATCTGACTCCTTTTTGCCCTTATGGTATCACAAGGGGCCCTTTGGGCCTAAGTGAGCGGTCTAACTGCTGCCATTGAAACCTAACCTAACCTAACCCCTTAAGGCATTTTCTGAATATCCAGAATATCTCTAGAAAGAACTTTATTGTATAAAATGTATTTCTATTACTTCGAAAAAGTATTACCAGGGGGTTGCGGGTTCAAGTTAAGTTAAATTACAAAATATAAAGGTGAAATGGTGGAATTGTTTAAAACCAATATCCAATAAATGTATTTAAAAAAAAAAGTTTTTTTATTTAAATGTACATTGTCCTTTTAATAGTGTTTGTTGGGAAATAAAGATATATTATTATTATAAAACAAACATTTTAGAGTAAAATTTCATTCCTGATACTTTCCCAAAAATATCATTAAATCAAAATTTACAGGCAATGCCTAGAATATTTAAACAAAGAATTTTTAAGGGTAAAAATTCGTTGCTCAGACTTTCGAAAACAATTCTGAGACACATTGATTTTCTAGTCTGCATTTTTTTTTTGCGCATTTTGCGAATGTTAATTGTACCTTAATCGCGTCTCGTGGTATTTATAAGAATTAGTCACGAAACGGGGATTTCTCGTTCTTGGAAGAGGTAAACTCGATGGTCGATCGTGGATGATGTCATCTGCTAAAACGACTCAGGCACGAAATGAATAACAATGTCTGCAACGTTGCCTTGACAACCAAAACAAGGCATTAAACACACACACACACACACACTAGAAAAGCCACGAAATGTATAATCATAATCCAGTAATATGAATGATGAGAAATTCAACGAATCCGTGATGTAGTTCATAATAAGAGAAGATTTGATTTAATTAACGTGTCCAGTTTTACGAAATTACAGAAATAATATAAATCGAAGTTAGAAAAAAGCACGCACATACTTGCCTAGATAACAGATGTACACTTCTGTGCAATAAAATTAAGTACCGGGTGGGCAAATAAACGAGGTAAGCGGCTGTATATCAGAAACTAATGATCGTAGAGAGATACGGTAAACATTTTTATAGGTAAAGTGGCCAAGGGAAAATGCTGGAAATTATTTTCAAGTTTCCAAGATGGCTGCCAGTGGGCGATTCTACCATTTTGAATTACATAAAGTTACGTTTCTCGCGATTTTCCCCAACGAATGTAACAAATAAGTATTTGCGTTTTAATGCTAACCTAAAGTGGAATATTTTTTGTAAAAACAATTTTTCTCTATCTTTCGAAATAAAGTGGTGGGGGGTATTTGAATGTTGTTTTGAATAAATGCCTGTAACTTCGAAACGGCTTAATGGATTTGGATAAATTTGGTATCATTGAAAAGAGCATTTCTTGGGCTTTTAGGTTTCTCATAATCATGACAGTTGTGACCTACACGGCCGCCGATAGAGGGCGCTATTCGATATTATAACCAAAATATTGGATTTTCTCAAAAAATTTAAATGCGATGATATGACTTTTTTTAGGCTAGAAAATAGACAAATGACCAACCAATAAGCCCACGCAAACCGCATCTTAAAATCTGTATTATTAAGATTATTATTATTATTATTAGATATTAAGATGTGATTTGCGCAGGCTTATTGGTTGGTCATTTGTCTATTTTCTAGTCTAAAAAAAATCATATCATCGCATTTAAATTTTTTGAGAAAATCCAATATTTTGGTTATAATATCGAATAACGCCCTCTATCGGCGGCCGTGTAAGTCACAACTGTTATAGATTCGAGAAACCTAAAAGACCAAGAAATGCTCTTTTCAATGATACTAAATATATCCAAATCCATTAAGCCATTTCGAAGTTACAGGCATTTATTTAAAACAACTTTCAAATACCCTCCACCACTTTATTTCGAAAGATAGAGAAAAATTGTTTTTACAAAAAATGTTCCACTTTAAGTTAACATTAAAACGCAAATACTTTTTTGTTATATTCATTGGGGAAAATCGCGAGAAACGTAACTTTATGTAATTTAAGATAGTGGAAAAGCCCACTGGCAGCCATCTTAGAAACTTGAAAATAATTTCCAGCATTTTCCCTTGCCCACTTTACCTATAAATTTTTTACCATAACTCTCTACGATCTTATTTGCTTATTTGCCCACCCGGTACACAAAATATGTTATAGTTTAAACCGGACATTATGAGTTTCCTAGTTACGTAAATATGTTAATTTCTTAATGTCAAAATGTCGCGTCATTTAGAGAACAATTCAAAAATTCGAATTCTAACCAAAATAAAAGTTGGTTTTCCATTAGACAAATTGCTCAATTGGTTAACATCAGTAAAGACACTGTTTTCAGAGTTAAGAAACGTTGGGAGCAGGATAGAAGTGGTATGGTGATTTATTATTTATTGAAACTGCTGCTAAGCAATTAAAACAGACCCGAATTATACAACTAGAATATTGTGAAAAATAGGCAGAAGACTTGTGCTTAATTTTATTGCACAGAAGTGTACATAGATAATACTAGCCTAATTAATAAATATTAACATACAGGTTTAACATGGTTTTAAAGATGAAATTAACATTTTTGGATTAATAAAACGTTTAAGTAGATTACTATTCTTAGTTTACAACTAATAATTTAATGCCGCAGTATCCCAGCTTAATCCTTATACATAACCTAACTAAACACTATTGTCATTTAGCTATTAAAAATGTGTAATTTATACCTAAAAACACGTTTTTTTTTCATTTTAATTAAAACAAACAGTTTTTTTTATAAAACGTGTTTTTTTCATTGAAACAGCGTTTAAAACATTAGCAATTAAAAACATGTTTAAAACGTGTTTAAAACATGTTTAAAACATGATTAAAACAGAACATACAGGGCATTTTTCTTTTAAGTATACATATCCCGATAATTACACCGTTTTTTTTTTTTTATTTGCAGGAATTTGTTGTTTAAAAGCGATTCATTTGAGGCTTTTAACGAGTGTTTTCCACTCCCAGACTAAGCATGAAGTAAAATTTCGAGTTTAGAAAAGCCTAAGAATTTGGATTGGCCGCGTAGCGAAGCGGAGCGGCCAATCCAAATCAGGCTTTTCTAAACTCGAAATTTTACTTTATGCGCCACGCTTAAAAACTCTGATTTACAGTGAAGTTAAAAAAAAATACACTTATAACTACGATTAGAGGCAACCTAATATACGTTAGAGTTATTGGGTTGCCTATAATCACTGTTTTAAATAAGCTAGAAGGCATTTCAATGGGAACTTAAAACCAACGTCTAAGTTTTTAGAAGTTTGTTGGAATAATTTCTTCAGCGAAGAATTTGACTCACGTTTTATTCACATATACATATTGGATTGCTAAAGCCGTATATTTTAAACTTTGCGATATTTCAGTGTTTTATACGTGTGGCGCATGAAGTAAAATTTCGAGTTTAGAAAAGCCTAATTTGGATTGGCCGCTCCGCTTCGCTACGCGGCCAATCCAAATTTTCAGGCTTTTCTAAACTCGAAATTTTACTTCATGCTTAGTCTGGGAGTGGAAAACCCTCGTCTAAAATTCAAATTAAAATCTTTATAAAAAACAACGAATGTCGTAAAATTTATAGCGTATGCATATGTATACCTGAAAAAGATATCCCTGTATTTAAAAATCACATGTATGCACACATATTTGATATTTTCTTGTAACAAATAGTTTGTTTAATAATGTAATTTGAAATATCTTCAACTATTTAGCTAAAATTTAAAAATGTAAACAAACAATCTTAATGAAGCAGTATAAAATATAATGTAGCAAACTTGAAACAATAAATAAACGTTTTAAACAAATTTACCGTTTATAACATGTTATAAACAAATTCAAGATTTAAAACATGTTTAAAACAAAACTGTCGTGTTTTAACACGACGCACAGTGGCCGGAACGTAAAAAAAAGTGTTCAAAAATCGATAATGTTGATATTATTTGGTTATGTAAGAAAAAGGAAATTTTTGGGTCTCTGACAACCCAAATATTGTTTCAATTGAACTAAAGTACTGGTTCGATATGCCGGATCAAAAATGGCGCGCTAAATACGAAGAAAAATATCACTAGCGGAAAAAAATTCATTTTTTTCTTTGTCCTTATGCATAGACCGACAAGTTTTCATTGTTTGGTTGTAAAACAGTACGAAAAAAGCTATCAAACCCCTGAGACTTCGTTTTTGAGGTTATGATAGAAAAAAAGATTTTTTTTAGTTTTTTCACTGTAACTTTAAAACAACGCAAGATATTTTCAATCTGATAAAGCTGCTTAAAAGCTTATAAACAGGGCTACATTTTTCCGTATAAATGGCCTTGGTAGCATAAACAAAACTTCAGTACAAATAATTTTTTCTCTCGAAAAACGCAAAAATTGCGTTTTTTCAAACATTTTATCGAATTTAATCGATTATAAAATGAAAACAACGATAGATAGCTTACATCAGTTTTGCTGACCTAAAAGCCTATTAAATGGGCTACAATTTCTGTATGGCACACTTCTGTCACTAGATCAGAACTCTTTTAAGCAATGTTTTTCGTTTGAAAAAATCGCGAAATTTGCATTTTTTTCGGACTCAACAGAGGTAGATCCCGTAACGGATGTGTGCCATGTAGACAGTTTAGTCCTTTTTATAGGAATTTGAAGGCATGAAACAGAATTCAAGTTTGTTGTGAACTTGTATTACATTTAAAGGTGAAAAGTCAAAATCGCGATTTTTTCAATCAAAACACATTGCTTAAAAGACTTCTGCATGTACGCGATTTTTGCGTTTTATGGACTGAGAAATTGATTTTATTAAAGTTTTATTTATGCTAGCAAGGTCATTTATAAACCAAATTTAGCTCTGATTATGAGCTTTCAAGGATTTTTATCAGACTTGAATTAATTTGCGTTGTTTCAAAGATGTATTGAAAAAAGTAAAAAAAATATTTTTTCGTATCATAACCTCAAAAACAAAGACTCAGGGGTGTGATCGTGAAGAATGTCAGTATGGTCCCAAGTACAAAATGTTTGTCGTCTAAGATATTTGTATATCTAATGTACGTATAATATTCGGTAGATATCATTCATTTGATGTTGATATCAAATTTTCGCATGGTTTTTATTGTTATTTCATTCTAATAAGAGCTGTAACTCTTCATTTTTTAAGTTTTTTCGCATTAATAAAAAAATCGCATTAAGAGAAAAATAGAAAATGCTAGAATAATCGTCAAGTGAAATGAATTGATTAATATAATTTTCATATTGTTTGAATATTGTAATTCGCACCAAATAGTAAATAAACACCAAATAAATACGCAAATAACTTTTTTTCCATAATACAATGTTTTAATGATATAAAGTATGCTGAATCCAATGATTTTCAAATTTAAATTTCTCGCTTGCACACGTGACCTACAGCAACTCTGTGATTGGAGAGAACCCGCTTCCGAACCATAGCAACCGTTGCTAAGGTGAATAAACAACCTCCATAGTGAAAGTTACTAGTGATCTCGCGTGATACAAAGTTCTAGTTGTTTATTTTACGGATGGACAAAGGTAAGCATACATATTTAACGGTTTATTCATTTCGAATACTGCACTTTTGTGTAAGATTAACCAAAAACGGCCACGTAACGTTAAAAATAATGCAATCATACATGAACCAATAACAAATGCATTTTTCAAAATGAACGAAGAAATTAGTACTGTCATTTCTTAACATTAACAATCTTAAAATTAGTACTGTTATTTATTAACATTAACAATCTTAAAATTAGTATCTCGATGTAGTTGTTTAGTTTTTTATTTGTATCATTTGGATTTCTTGATGTAAAATTCGTTGATTACACTGGTCGGCATGAAAATCGGCCCTGACACCATTCCTGCTGATTCTTATGTAAAATGACCTCCTGAATCCGAATATGACCCCCGTTTTCCCCCATCACCCACCGTTTTCGGGAGAGGCCCCCCCCACCTATCTTTATCACTTTTCGATAATTTGGAGGGATGAAAGGGATTATTTTAGCCTTTAAGTTTCTTCTGAGGGGTTAGAGAGGTGAAAAGTTCCAAAACATGAACATTTGTAGCAAGGAGGTAGATTTGGGGGGGGGGGGGATTTGCCCCCTTAAATTGTGAAAAAATCCTTAAAAATGATCGATTTTTCCGTTTTTTTCGCAGTTTTTTCACTTATTTTCTACATATTCCAGCTTCCAACCCCCCTCATCCACCCCCAAACAATAAAAATATATAGCAACAATATATAGCAACAATAATAAAAATATATAGCAACAATAATAAAAATATATAGCAACAGTTTGGAAGATTCACTGTACCACGCTGGCGCTCTCAATATCTGGCGCGCTCGGGTTTGCCCAGGAATTTTCATGCTTTGACAGGTTTAAACTTGCATTGCTCTTGTCACTATAGACCTGCACTGTAATCCTTATCTTCCCTCAGTACATCTCTAGCGATCGTAGAGTCAACTTGTCGGTGCTCTAGGCGGGGATTCTGTGTTTCCAAGTTGTTTAAATTGTGCATAACGGTAGAAATTTTTTAATTCCGGCTTTTTCCAAGTGAATTACAGTACGTGAGTGTGAGTTCTGATTAATATCGAGCATTTATTTACTGTTTAATTATGCCACGCGAGTGTAAAAATCATCCCGATAGCTTCTGCTATGTTTGCGGGGAATTGACTTTAAAAGCGCAACGAAAACCCCTTTCTCCGCTTCTTAAAACTGCTTATAAATTTTACTTTGATTGCCAAGTTGGCGATCAGGACAAGAATTGGGCTCCAACAGTTTGCTGCACTACTTGTTACAGTAGCTTGACCAAATGGCTCAAAGGTACCCGTAAATCAATGCCATTTTCTGTGCCCATGGTTTGGCGCGAACCTCGCTGTCATCTCACAGATTGTTACTTTTGTATGACTTCCACCGTCGGGTTATCTAGCAAAAGTAAGCATACAATTCAGTATCCTAATATCCCTTCAGCTCTAAGACCAGTTCCTCACAACGAATCTTTGCCAATCCCAGTGCCCCCAAAAACCTATACTCTAGAGCCAGAAACGGATTTGAAAGACTTTGAGCCACAGCCTGGACCATCTTATGATACGTTCACCGATGATGAAGAGTGTTCTGCTGATTCAGCTCATCGAAAACCTCACCTCGTTACCCAGTCGGAATTGAATGATCTCGTCAGGGATTTGGAGTTACCTAAGAGTAAATCTCAACTTCTTGGATGGGTGTAAAAACTCTTCTTACAGAACTAGGCAGTCAACCCTGAAATTACATTTTTCGGCAGATGAAGGCTTAGTGTTCTGCCCTAATTCAAATGCATTGATGATAGAACTGAAGATGCCATGTGACCCAGACAAATGGAGACTGTTTATAGACTCATCAAAGACAAGCTTGAAAGTTGTCCTATTGGCCAATGGGAATGAGTTACCATCACTCCCGGTTGCATACTCTGTGGATATGAAGGAGACCTACGAAAACATCAGCCGGATCCTTGATAAAATCAAATACCATGATTATAATTGGAAACTTTGCGCTGACTTAAAAGTTGTTGCTCTACTCATGGGTCTGCAATCGGGCTTCACAAAATACTGCTGCTTCCTATGCGAATGGGACAGCCGAGCCCGAGACAAACATTACATCATACGGAACTGGCCTCTGCGAGAAAGTTTTACTCCCGGTCAGAAAAACGTCGCTCACGGTCCTCTGGTCCCGAAGGAAAATATTTACTTGCCGCCTTTGCACATCAAACTCGGATTGATGAAACAGTTTGTGAAAGCAATGGACAAGACCGATGATGCATTTCAATTTTTGAAAACTAGATTTCCTCGTCTTAGTGAGGCTAAAATCAAGGAAGGAGTTTTCGTGGGCCCCCAGATTAGACAACTTTTCCAAGATTCGACGTTTATTGAACACCTGAATCGAAAAGAAAAACGAGCTTGGATTGCATTCCAAAACGTGTGTGAGAACTTTTTGGGTAACAACAAAAGTGATGATTATGTCGCTCATGTCGAGGAATTGCTGTCAGCGTACAAGGCCATGGGGTGTAACATGTCTCTTAAAGTGCATTTCCTTCACTCACACCTGGACTTCTTCCCTGAAAATTTAGGAGCAGTTTCGAATGAACACGGGGAACGGTTTCATCAAGACATCTCTAAGTTCGAGAGGAGATTTTCGGGGAAGTGGAATGCGAGCATGTTAGCAGAGTACTGCTGGTTTTTGATACGAGAAACTTCTACCTCAGGGTACAAAAGGAAAGCAAGCACCAAATGAAGGTACTTATCTTAGTTATTTATTATTCTTTACATTTATTATTTTACATTTATTATTTTACATTTATTATTTTACTTTTAATTTATTATTCTTTACAGCTTAAATAATCCTTTTCACCCCTCCAATGGATGGGAGAAACGGGGGGAGTATTGAGAGCGCCAGCGTGGTACAGTGAATCTTCCGAACTGTTGCTATATATTTTTATTATTGTTGCTATATATTTTTATTATTGTTGCTATATATTGTTGCAATATATTTTTATTATTTGAGGGTGTTTGGGGGAGGATGAGGGGGAATGGAAGATGGAATATGTAGAAAATAAGTGAAAAAACTGCGAAAAAAACGGACAAAACTGATAACTTTTAATGATTATTTTACAATTTAAGGGGGCAAATCCCCCCCCCCCAAATCTACCTCCTTGCTACAAATGTTCATGTTTTGGAACTTTTCACCTCTCTAGCCCCTCAGAAGAAATGTAAAGGCTAAAATAATCCTTTTCATCCCTCCAAATTATCGAAAAGTGATAAAAATAGGTGGGGGGCCTCCCCCGAAAACGGTGGGTGATGGGGGAAAACGGAGGTCATATTCGGATTCAGGAGGTCATTTTACATAAGAATCAGCAGGAATGGTGTCAGGGCTCGAAAAAATTTTTTTTTTTTGCAGACCAGTGTTACAGTTACTGATTTTTGAATAACGCAAAAATCGTGGACAGTCAGAAGTCTTTTGTTTGAATAAATCGCGATTTTGACTTTTCACCTTTGAATGTAATAAAAGTTCACACCACACTTGAATTCTGTTTCATGCATTCAAATGCCTATAAAAAGAGCTAAAGGGTCTACATGGCACACATCCGTTACGTGATCTACCGCTGTTAAGTCCGAAAAAAATGCAAATTTCGTGATTTTTTCAAACGAAAAACATTGCTTAAAAGAATTCTGATCTAGTGACAGAAGTGTGCCATACAGAAATTGTAGCCCATTTAATAGGCTTTTAGGTCAGCAAAACTTATGTAAGCTATCTATCGTTGTTTTCATTTTATAATCGATTAAATTCGAAAAAATGTTTGAAAAAACGCGATTTTTGCGTTTTTCGAGAGAAAAAATTATTTGTACTGAAGTTTTGTTTATGCTACCAAGGCCAATTATACAGAAAAATGTAGCCCTGTTTATAAGCTTTTAAGCAGCTTTATCAGATTGAAAATATCTTGCGTTGTTTTAAAGTTACAGTGAAAAAACTAAAAAAAATCTTTTCTTCTATCATTACCTCAAAAACGAAGTCTCAGGGGTTTGATAGCTTTTTTCGTACTATTTTACAACCAAACAATGAAAACTTGTCGGTCTATGCATAAGGACAAAGAAAAAAATGAATTTTTTTCCGCTAGTGATATTTTTCTTCGTATTCAGCGCGCCATTTTTGATCCGGCATATAGAACCGGTACTTTAGTTCAATTGAGACAATATTTGGGTTGTCAAAGACCCAAAAATTCCCCTTTCTTACATAACCAAACAATAATATCAACATTATCGATTTTTGAACACTTTATTTTACGTTCCGGCCACTGTGCGACGGCTGTTTTTAAACATGTTTAAAACACTGTTTTAAAACAAATTGTTTTAAACACAACAACTCTGTTTAAAATGCGCATATAGCGTACAATAAAATAAAGTGAAGAAAGGAATAAAACAATAAAAAATAGTATAACCTAAATTGTCATAGCAAAATGGGGTTATTTAGAATGTATTTAATAATGCTGTAAATCATAAATACGCATACCTGATCAGTATATTTTGAACTTCATAATTTTCAAGTTTATTTACGATCCACTGAGCAAAAAACAAATAACGTTATATCAACAGTGTAGCAAAATTAAACGTTGTTTTAATTTTGATGAAACATTACTTAAATGGATTTGCTCAGTGGGGAGTATAATTTGAATCGGTTTCCCCTCCTTGATTAAGCATGAAGTAAAATTTCGAGTTTAGAAACGCCTAAACATTTGGATTTGCCGCCGCGCGAAGATAAGAGAAAAAGAAGACAAAAAACGAAATTTCTGAAATCGATTAATTTTATATACATACATTCTTTATTTCTATTTCTCTATTTTATTAAAAGAATTACATTTTTTGGATACAAATGTGCGTGCATTGCGTGACAGATAAAGAGATAGAGTATAATACACCATTTTGCCAGGTTTATTTTTAAACCGTTCTCGTTCTAGTTTGCGTGCTTCCCGCATTTTTGTTGCTAAAGACTTAATAAATACATACATACACACACACACACACACACACAATTCGATTAAAACACGTATCACTTTTTTTTGTTGGATTCCGAAATAATCGAATACTCGTGTAACAAATTAAATATTACGCTTTCATGATAGTTTTATCTAAATGTTGATAAAAAATTAGGTATTCACGTGAACCTTTTTATTTAAAAAATATATAGCATTAGATATACGAGGGTAGTTTGATAAGTCAGTAACTTTTTGAATAAAAGAATTTTCTTTGCAGTATATATTTTTAACATTACTTTAAATCAGTGGTTAATACGCGTGGCGCATGAAATAAATTTTCGAGTTTAGAAAAGCCTGCAATATTTAGTTTGGTTGCTTCACTTCGCCACGCTCTTAAATATAACTTTAAGAATGACGTGATGTGTCAAAAGACAAAATGTTGAGAATTGTGGAAACCACAACAACAAAAATCGAGTTATTGTGAGACATCTATTGACAGTTGCGACATATTATTTGACAGAATAACCCTTGATTGTTTTTATATTTTGAGAATTTTTACAATTACACACATGACGATGATGTCCTTTGATATTAATATTGGCGCAGTTTTGATTTTACTTGATAATTTATGTGTGCGTAAGTTTTTATAGATTTTCTATGATAGTTTAATAGTTTTAGAAAATTTTAATACCAAGTTTTTTTGTAACAGTTTTAAAATATTTATTGTTATGGCAGACACATTAAAAAAAGTGTCATTTGAAAAAATGTTCACGAAAACAATACGTTTCCTTTGTATCGTATGTTCAATAAAATAAAGCCTCTATAATCTGTTTAATAACTAGGAGCAGCGTTTTAAATTTCACGCGCCAAAACCTACAGCTCTGATTGGCCGAGTACGCGCCCATTTTACACTATGCTAATTACGTCATTATTAGACGCAACAGCTGACATAACCTAAGTTCGAAGCGTTACCGAGTTGCAACTTTGTTTCGTAATAACCTTTTGTGCGGTGTTTCTTTAGCATAGTTAAAAGTTAGTTTTGGTTATATTGTTGTGATGGATTATGGACCCAGTACAAGCTCGGTGATAATATCACCTTCACCTCCAAAAAAGCGTAAGAAGTTTGATTTGGGTCATTTATATCTGTCTGAAAAACAGTGTATAATAAATATGTATAAGCAGATGATAACAGATGATCCACACATGAAAATGACTGCTGTTGTATCAGACATTGTTGGTGCAGTAGGTGAGATATCAAATAGCATAAGAATATGCATTAAATAATAAAATGTTTAATTTCTAGGAGTTGCAAATTCTACTGTCTATCGTACCATTAGCGAATATAAGAAATCCGGAGAGATTTGTAGCCCTAAACAGCTTGGAGGACATAATTACAAGTTTTGATGACGTAGTGAAGAAATCCGTGCATAGTTTCTTCTATAAAAATGAACTTCTAACTTTGAAAAAAGTTTTAAAAGAAGTAAACGATCATGCAGGCATGCCGAAGATGAGTCATTCTACCTTGTATTGTTTTTTTAAACAAATCAATTTTAAATAAGATAGAGACCAGAGCTAGGCAGGATTTGAATCCTTTTAGAGGATTCAAAAGAGGCATTCGAATACTTGAATTCAACTGGATTCGTGATCCGGATTCGTTACATTTTTTTAAGAGGATTCGCATTCGAGTCTAAATGTGGGTGATTCGAATCCTTATAAAAGGATTTGAATCCTTGTAAAAGGAATCGAATACTTACAAAAGGATTTGAATCGTCAAAAATAAATCGAATTAATTGTGAGGAATAACGTGAAAAATGTTTGTTTGTGTGTTTTTAAATTTTACGTTAAATCACTGTTTTATGCGCGTGGCGCATGACGTAAAATTTCGAGTTTAGAAAAGCCCGAAAATTTGTCTCGGGTCGCTGCGCGACCCTCGACAAATTTTCACGGGGCTTTTCTAAACTCGAAATTTTACTTCATGCTTAGTCTGGGAGTGGAAACGCTCGTTCGAAACTTCAAAGTGAATGCTTTGATAAGAACATTAAATGATTGTAAATGTTTTCAAAGATAATAATCTAGTTTTTAAAATTTTGTTTAATATTTATTTATTTATTTATTTCCTCAACAGACCTAAGCCTAATTACAAAGGAAAATATAGTAAAGCAAAAACAAAAAATAGTACACAATAAATCAACTTAAACCTATAACGTAAACCTATAACCTATAACAAATATAAATTAAGCCTAACTACAAAGGAAAATATAGTAATGCAAAAACACAAAAAATAGTATGCAATAAATCAACTTAAACCTATAACTTAAACCTATAACAAACATAAATTAAGATTACGTAAAAATTCTGGCTTACTATTATTAAAGATATCTACACAGTATTGAAGCTCATGATATGATGTCAACATTTTTAATAACGGAGAACAGGAATGGTGAGCTGTATTCGGTTTTGCATAATGAAATGTTCTACTACCCCTAGAGGAAAACCTTGGTACAGTAATATTTAAAAGATTTAAAAAGTTAGCGTTATCAGACTCAAACTGAATAATATTATAGAGTTCGTTGATAACAATAAATCTATGACGATCATAAATACGCATAAAGTCAAATTCAATTAGTAGATCATTATGTCTAATATCAAACGAGGGATACGAGCCATACTTACGAAAATACAAAAAACGAAGAAAACGCTTCTGTATACGCTCAAGCATGTCTACATGGAGTTTTGATTCAGGTGTCCAGACACACGCACAGTAATTAATTTTACTTAAAACCAGAGAATTATACAATGTTATAACCGTAACGTCAGAAAGAAAGTCTTTGCAATTACGTGTTATGAAGCCTAGCAAACGTGCGCATTCATCGGTGACGTTCTCAATGTGATGTCTGAAATTCAACTGATCATCGAATGTGATCGCTAAATCTTTAAATACATTGTCACGTATAAGAGTGACATTTGATATCTCATAATCAAAGGATGTGCGATTACACATTCTGCCATAACTAAGTATACGGCATTTTGATGTATTGATGGACAAGCCATTTTCAGTACACCACGATGCTAATCTGTGTAAATTGTTCTGAAGATGAATACAATCTAACTCAGTACCTATTGCGCTAAATAGCTTGATATCATCAGCATATATTAGATGGTCACAGTCAAATATGTCGGCAACTTGATTAATAAATATTAAAAATAATATTGGTCCGAGGTTAGATCCCTGGGGCACACCACTTGTCGCAACGTATCTATCAGTCTGAAACCCCATATAAGATATATACTGCTGTCTGCCCGCAAGGTACGATTTTAGTACAGAGATAATATTGCCACTGATGTTGCATTGGCTCACATAATCTATGAGCTTAGAATGAGGCATGTGATCAAACGCCTTACTTATGTCAGTGTACACAACATCCACTTGTAGACCATGATCTAATTGAGTGGAAATGTACTGAGTTAAATTAAGTAAATTACTTTGAGTACTACGTTTCCTAATGATACCATGTTGATTAGGAGAAAGCGTTTGATCGATGCCCATATGTATGATATCAGAAATGATGCCTTCAAATACCTTGGAAAAATTAGACAGAATGGCTATAGGACGATAGTTTTTTATATTACACTTATCACCAGATTTAAAAACTGGACATATTCTGGTTAGTTTCCAACAGGATGGAAAAGTACCTTTGTTTAGGATTATATTAAAAATATATGGAAGCGGTGTAACAAGATGTTGCGAGCAGTCCTTTAAGAAGAAGGCCGGAACATCATCAGGTCCCATAGTTAAGGTAGGTTTTAGTTTCTTCAGTGACTTGAGGACGGATTCTTCTGATAATACGTGGGCACCCATTTGGTCCATACTAGATGCGTGGACAGATGCACTATTAGACGAATCGGTTGTGCAAACACTCTTAAAATGATTCGCGAAACCCTGAATGATTTCCAAAGGGGTACTTAGGGTTTGATCTTCACATTTCATATTCCCAGGTATTCCTGATTTACGTCTCTTATCTCCAATGAATGACCAAAAAGATTGTGGTTTATTAGAGATGTTTATTTCTGCATTTCTAATAAAAATGTTGTAGGCCGTTGTATTGTTTGAAGTAAAACTGACATGGTAGCCACAATCTGAAATGTAAAATTTTTCCGACAATTCCCTGACTAGAGATTTTTCCCCTGTCCTTTTAATATAACTTTCTTCTGTGGGAAACCTCCATTCTGTTTATAGTTTTTATTGTTGTTGCCAATATTTAAGTTCATTTTATACATTTTTGCGTTTTTGTAATTTGCCTGCTGATTTTGACAAATTTAATAATATCATATGGCTTTTTTGTTAGTATTTTGGTCAATTTGAATATAATTCTATAACTTTTCTCTGACCTTCCCAGTTTTAATAATTTTCAGTAAATTTTTTATTTATGTAAATTTCAGGCCCTAGTTAATTTTATAATAGAGTTCAATTTGAAGTTTTAAACGAGTGTTTCCACTCCCAGGCTAAGCATGAAGTAAAATTTCGAGTTTAGAAAAGCCCCGTGAAAATTTGTCGAGGGTCGCGCAGCGACCCGAGACAAATTTTCGGGCATTTCTAAACTCGAAATTTTACTTCATGCGCCACGCGTACAAAACACTGATTTGAAGTGGAGTTCAGGAACACACAAATACATCTTTAACCAGAGTAACAGGGAGTCAGATATTTAGTCTGGTATCAACGATGTTCAGTGCTAATAATAATTAATTAGGTTTTGAATATTTTAGTTAAAACAACTGGCAACGATATTTATATATTAATGGTTGCAAAAAAATAATAAAATCAAATTTATTTTTAAAAGATTTGTATTCGTGATTCGAAAGAACAGGATTCGAATCATATTTACCTCTTACGAATCCTTTATTCGAGTATTCGTGATTCGAATTATATTAGGTGATTCATATTCGTGATTCGAATTCTTTTTACGAGGATTCGTCCCAGCTCTAATAGAGACACATTATTATATAAATTCCATATTATATTATGAACATAATGTAAATATGTTTTATTTCACAGATATATGGCGAGATGCCGTATAAGCATTTTAATTGAACTGACGATATCGTACGATGGAAAAGAAAATACTTAACCACAGTTAAGAAGTACAAAATGGATATTTGATTTTATTTAAAGAGTAATTATGAAATTATTTAAAATTGCCGCCAAATTTATCTAGTGATATTTTTGGTACCTTTTTATAGTGTAAATTGGGCTTGGGTACTTCCTCCTTCTAGTTTTTAAACTGACTATAGGGTGCTATGGAATATATTGTAGGTTGGTAATTCTGAAATTATACATTGTTATTATTATGTCTGACGTTTTAAATGACAATTACTAAAGCGTGTAGCCAACTTAACTTTAAAAAAAGATTAAATCATGGCACTCTGGAGGTTTTTTTTTAATTAAATATACGATATTATATACGGGGAAAGTAAAAAGCTTAAATACCAGCATTAGAAATAACGCTATCTATTTTTATCTAACGCACTTATTTAATAAATATTTCCCTTTTTAAAAATTTAAAATACCTTCCTATATTTATCTGATTGAATACCTCGATTACCAATTATTTTTCTCATTCCTTTTCTCATACCTCAAAACACGCGCGACTCCGGCTTTTTCTTACACAACTCAAACATTCTCCTTCGTTTTTCTTCTTCTTCTTATTTCGCGAATACGCGCATCAATCCAGATCCAAGGCGCTCGAAGGCTGCACATATAAGGCAATGGACGACTTTTTCCTGCAACACAATGAATGAATGCCGAAGACGACGAAGAATCAGCAGTAAAAGAAATCCGCTTCTGTTCTGTTGAACCACGTGTGTGTTGACATTTTATGTCCTCGTCTTTTCTCGACGCACAAAGCGAAATCGCGAAATCGCAAAACGATAAACAAAAGGACGGATAAAAGTTTTATGTTTATTACAGATCATTACATATACATTATTGTTAAGTATTTGTTTCTTGTTTTTTTTATAAATTCCTTTTTAAAAGATTTACTTACCACTGACCACGGAAACATTTTAAACATTGCACGAATATTGAACATAATACTAAAATAATACATTGTATTACAATTATTACAATAAAGTACACGGTGGGGTAGAAAAACCTATCCGATTTCAAAACGTTATAAAATTAAAACCACTCAACTTGACAAACATTTTTTTTTATTAATATATCGCAAATTTTATGCCATTTTTAAATTTAAGTTTTGAAAAGCACATCACTCAAATGTCGTCCTTGGGAGCGGATACACTGATTTAGGCGCTCGCCGTAGCTTTCCATGACTTTCACCGTCATTTCCACAGGAATTTCTTCAATTGCCCGAGCAATTTCCCTTCGTAAAGCAAGAAGGGTCCTTGGTCGATGCTGGAATACCTTCGATTTGAGGTAACCCCAAAGGAGGAAGTCACATGGAGTGAGATCCGGTGAGCGCGGCGGCCAGCCAATATCACCTCTCAGAGAAATGAGGCGTCCGGGAAACATTTCCCTGAGAATGTTCATTGATCGTCGCGATGTGTGGGCGGTTGCACCATCCTGTTGAAACCACACATTTTCCACGCCATTTTCTTCCATTTTGGGTTGAAGAAAATTTTCCAGCATGAAACAATAGCGCTCGCTGTTGACCGTTACGGTTTGCCCATTTTCTTCAAAAAAGTAAGGCCCCCAGACGCCTAGGCGGGAAAGAGCACACCACACAGTCACTTTTGGGCTATGGAGGGGTTTCTGATGGATTTCCCGAGGATTTTCGTCACTCCAATATCGAAAATTCTGCCTGTTTACGGCGCCACAATGGTGAAAATGGGCTTCGTCCGTGAAGAGCACAACATCATCTATTGGGAGTTCTCGGAGATCGCGACACAGGTTCATACGGGTTTCAAAATCCCTTTCAATTAATTCCTGTGCAACAACCATTTTGTAGGGATGCATTTTGAGGTCCCGGTGCAAAATTCGCCGAATACTGCGGTTGGAAATCGCCAAAGCGAGCGAATGTTTTCGTGCCGAACGACGCGGGGAACGTTCAATCGCGGCTCTCACATTGGCCACGTTTTCAGGTCCTGTTGCTGTCCTAGGACGTCCAGGCGACTTCTTTTTCAATGCTGAACCCGTCTGTCGAAAATTTGACGCCCACACTTTAATCGTAGCGTGATGTGGAACAGGATCATGACGCCCGAGTCCGAAATGAATTCGAAAAGCACGTTGTGTAGCAATTATCGAACCGCGGTTTTCGATAAACCGCTCAATAACAAAAGCACGATGTTCACCAGACCAAGGCCTGTTGACTAATGACAAATGGCATAAAACCGGCTTTCTAACGGTTTTTACCCCACTACTCTACCGGTTCCCTCTTCTGAGAAAAAGGGATTTGAAATCGGATAGCTTTTTCTGCCCCTCCCTGTATTAGCAACGTTACAAACATTGTATAAACGTTTTCCGTGCAGTATTGATTTATATATATTACCGAAATGTTAAAAATGATACTAAAATTTAACATAGTTTAATAACGTTTCAAAAATATTGCGGCAAAGTAACACAACGTTACATAATGATTACAATTTGAATTTTATGCGACATTGTATTGTAAACATTGGATACATATTGAAAATAGTAACACTGCATTTTTAACATTGTGTAATTGTTGAAACTATTGCTGTAATGCAGCATCGTGATTTACATATGTATTTCATGGACATTGAACATACAGAGAGTTTTTTATTCAAGTAAACACGTCCCAATTATATGCTGTAAATCTTCAGATATTCGTTGTTTTTTTTTAAATGAGTTCAACTGAAAGCTTTAAACGAGTGTTTTCCACTCCCAGACTAAGCATGAAGTAAAATTTCGAGTTTAGAAAAGCCCCGTGAAAATTTGTCGAGGGTCGCGCAGCGACCCGAGACAAATTTTCTGGGCTTTTCTAAACTCGAAATTTTACTTCATGCGCCACGCGTATAAGCCGCTGATTTCAATGGAAGTTCATGCACTTGTTAAGAATATTTTAACGTTTTCAGAGTTTAAGTATACTAGGTAATTACGTTCCGGGGTACTGTCTCCCCTAGACTATACATTACTTTTCAGTTTTTTTTATTGTTTACTTGTTACCAATATATATTTGTATTTTTTAACCCATTTAAACCCAGAAATAAATTCTGCATTGAGATTACGAGAGAAACCTTCCTATAACGTTCACTTAATTGCTGCACATGGGGTTGCATACAATACGGATTCTATGCATTCATCGTATGCAACTTAGCATACATACATACATTCGTATGTTGGGTTGCATACAAATAAGAGTAATCGCTCGTGTTGCATTGGCGTTGCTTTGTCAACGATGCAGCAACATATTCCTTTTAACGTTAGCATGCAACGTTCCTGCAGGCGAACATTCATTCAACGTTTTTTCAACATTCATGCAACTTAAAACGCAACGTTTTATGTTACGTGGTAACATTGATGCAACGTGTCATGCAACGTTTCTTTGCTTAGTGGTATAATTACAGTGTTTAGTAAACAAAATAAAAGAAGCGAAACGACCAAACCAAATTTACAGGCATTTCTAAACTTGAAATATTACTTCAAGCTTAATCAAGGAGTGGATACACTCGTTAGTAGATTCAAATTAAACTCCCCACTGAGCAAATCCATTTAAGTAATGTCTCATCAACATTAAAACAACGTTTAATGTTGCTACAATGTTGATATAACGTTATTTGTTTGTTTTTTGCTCAGTGGGTCGTAACTAAACTTATAAATTAAACTCATTAAAAATAAACGAATTTCTGAAAATAAGAGATATTTACGAGTAGACTTAAAAGAAAAATTCCCTGTAAGTTTATGTCCGCAGCACACATGTAATCAAATTAATTAATCCAATATCCAAAATGAGATACAAAAATTATATATGGTTATAATTCCCCAGCGTGTCACTCACTCGAAATTAATTAAATTACTTTCAACAACAAAAAGTGGGCAGCACATATCATCGACTTAAGAGAAAACTCATCAAGTGTCATTGATTTCCTACGCACTTACCCACTTTTACTATTAAAGCAACGATACAATCATGTTATTAATTAAATTCTTCAATACGTTTTTCACAACTCTGGGCTCGCCATGCGATTACACACATTAAAACGATATTTACGTAATACGTTGAAATTGTATTGAACTTTTGCAAGTACTTTAATTTGATCAATTGAAACAACTATTGTGTCAAAGGTAAAGCCTATTTTTCGGCTGATGCTAAATCCTTCATTAATGGCCAAGTGTTTTATCATTTCAGTATTCAATGTTATAATAAAACCATGATTAATAACCTCACTGAGGAAATCCATGTATGTAATGTTTAATTTACATTGCAACAATCTATTATTGCTGACATTAAAATAATGTTTGATGAACATTTCAACAATGTTTATTAAATATAATTTAAATGTTTTTTTGCTCAATGGAGAAGTATGTTCCTAATGGTAGGAAGTGTTTAATTATTTAATTAATCAACGTTTCATGTACAGGGTGCAGCATTTTCGATAGTTTCGTCAAGTAAAGTACCATTAAAATCAATAATAGAAAAAACTAATATATGCTTCCCGAACTCTTTTTTTGGAGATAACTCTTATTCCTAATCAAAATGTGTCTCTCTTCGATTATTTTCGAGCTATACGCTGAAACTCAAAATGTAGCAATTTTGAAATATTCAAATTATGTCTTTATTTATAAAGATACTGGAATGCGGTAAAAACTTTCTTTAGGTCCTTTTTAAGTATCAGCCAACTGAGCAGAGAAACGTTTCATCAATTTCAATACGAAACGGTTCGTTTTAAGTTGCATGGATGTTGGAAAAAGTTGCATAAACGCCTGCAGAAACATTGCTTGCTATTATAGAAAGAAATATGTTGCTGCACCGCTGACAAAGCAACAACGCCTATGCAACACGAGCGATTACTCTTATTTGTATGCAATCCAACATACAAAGATATGTATGTTAAGTTGCATATGATAATTGCATAGAATCCGAATTGTATACAGCCCGATGTACAGCAATTAAGTGAACGTTATAGGAATGTTTCTCTCGTAGTCTTAGTGCAATATTTATTTCTGGGTTTAAATGGGTCAGAAAATACAATATATATTAGTAACAAGAAAAAAACTATCTTACAAAAAGTAGTTTATAGTCAAGAAAAGACCAAAATATTGTTAACACTTAAGCGAACTTCAATTGAAATTAGCGCCTTATACGCGTGGTGCATGAGGTCAAATTTCTAGTTTAGAAAAGCCTGAAAATTTGGTTTGGTCGCTCCGCTTCGCCCTAGACTATACATTACATTAGGTTTTTTTTATTGTTTTTTTGTTACCAATATATATTTGTATTTTTTCACCCATTTAAACCCAGAAATAAATTTTGCATTAAGATTACGAGAGAAATTACGTTCACGTAATTGCTGTACATCAGGTTGTATACAGTACGGATTCTATGCATTCATCGTATGCAACTTAACATACATACATTTGTATGTTGTATTGCATACGATAAGAGTGATTACTCGTGTTGCATGGGCGTTGCTTTTTCAACGGTGTAGCAACATTTTTCTTTGAACGTTAGCATGCATCGTTTTCACAGACGGACATTCAGCGTTTATGCAATGTTTTTTCAACATTCATGCAACTTAAAACGCAACGTTTCGTGTTACGCGGCAACATTAATGCAACGTGTCATGCAACGTTTCTTTGCCAAAGAAACCAAAATATGATAAATTATATATTTTTGGATAGCTTACAAAAAATGCAAGCGACTAAAATCATGGCCAACTATGATTTGTATTTAAAATAATACAACTTTATGTCATATCTCATATAGGTTAAACCTTAAACAAAATTTGGTATAGCTAGTGTATTCTACTTAAAAAAAGTGTCTTAAGATAGTTTTTTACAAATGTCTATTTTAAAATGAGCAAATTTTAAGTTTGGACGTATAACTCGAAAACAATTGAAGATAGACAAATTTCGATTAGGCACATGAAATATGCTCTAAGAAAGAGCTCTGGAATGATAGACAAAAACTAATATATACAGTTTTTGTCTATCATTCATATTTATGGTACTTTACTTGAAAAAACTATCGAAAATTCTGCACCTTGTACAATATCAAAATAATGTTTAATTAACATTGTAACAAGTTTTTATTTACATTAAAATATTGTTTGATGAGCATTACAAAACAATGATTAAACATTATTTAAATATTATTTGCTCAGTGGAGAAGTATGTTTCAATTTTTAGGAAGTGTTTCATTAATCAATATTATTGTATATTGAAAAACAAAGATCGCACTGGGCTTGTATATTTTTGAAATGTTTAATCAACATTACAACAACGTTTCATGTACCTGCAACATGTAATTAATGTTTGATCAACGTTTTAACAACGTTCCTTTAAAGGGTGTTTTTTAGAGGTATAGAACTTTAATCATGGATATCTGTTAAACCAATATTAGAATGGGAAACTGTTGCTGGCAATTTTGTTCAGTAAGCTTTGGCAAATGATCATGCCAAAACTCACAGTCGAGCAACGATTACAAATTGTGGAAATTTATTTGCAAAATACGCGCTCTGTGATTCAAACTTATAGAGCACTTCGCCTATTTACTGATTTTTCCGACAAATAATTTTTAGTGTTGAATAAGCAAAATTGTGTTACTGTGTGGTATGAATTGCATGCTGGAAGTATCATTGGCCCCTACTTCTTAAAAAATAAAGACAGACCCAACATTACTGTCAATGGCGAGCGCTACAGGTTAATGAATCGACATTTTTCGATCCCCAACGTCAATGCAAATCTCTTGAGAACTAAACTGTTTCAACAGGACGGCGCAACTAGCCACACGCGCGTGAAACCTTCACATTTTGGAAGAGAAGTTTGGTGATCAAATTATTTCGAGACATGGGCCTCCTAATTGGCCGCCCAGATCATGTGATTTAATCCCATTAGTCTACTTTTTGTGGGGCTACGTCAAATCACTGGTCTATGCTGATAAACCAGCAACGATTAGAAGTCAACTTTCGGCGCGAAATTGAAGAGATTAAAGCGGCCATATTTGAAAAAGTTATGAAAAGTTGAACTAATTGAATGGTTCATCTAAGACGCAATCGCGGTGGTCACATGCCCAAAATTATTTTAATAGATAATATGCCATTACATTGGTTGCCCATTAAAGCCAACACATCTGTTGTTTCTTGAATAACTTTCTCATTTGTCACTTGGTGAAATATTTTGAAATAATATTAAAGGATAAATAAAAACACTTGGTTTTTTTCACTATTTGTTTCTATTTACTCGACTAGTTTCGTTTTTTATGGCATTATTAAGACGGATTACAGAAGAATATATATAAGCCGGTGAGTTTCTTCTGTAATCCACTCTTGATATTGCCGTAAAAAGCGAAACTAGTCGAGTAAATAGAAACCAATAGTGAAACAAACCAAGTGTTTTTAATTTATCCTTTAATATTACATCTGTTGTTTCATTGATTTTTATGTGTTTTATTTAAAAAGGAAATTCTATACCTCTAAAAAAAACACCCTTTGCAATATTAAAGTAGCGTTTAATTAACATTCTAAAAATTTTGTATTTACGACATTAAACTAATATTTGATCAACACTACAACAATGTTTATTAAACATCATTTACACATGTTCTGCTCAATGAAGAATTATGTTTGTATTTATATTAATTTAATTTTGAGCTGTCGTGTTTCATGCAATTAAATTAACACCCAATTGACCCGACGAGCAGTAAGCATCTACAAATCGATCGATTGATTATTTATAGCTTAGAATAGAGGTTTACGGTTGATCGGGTCAGGCATCCAGCGAACGGAACGGATAATAAATATTTACACGCTTTTAGAGCCGCAAGTTTATCCAGCCATCCAGAATATTGCATTAATTAAGACGTCTAATTTAATTCAAAATTTTTTTCTCTAAGAGACATTCCTTACACTTTTTAAACTAATTCAATTGAAAGTTTTGTTTATTTAAATAAATAAATTGGCTATAAAATATATTCTTTTTGGAGTTACTAGAAGGGTTAGTTATAAATTAGCAGTAGCAGTTATTTCCTTTATCTTCACTATGTACGTACTGGGAATGTGTCTTTTAAGTATACATATCCCGATGTATATGCTGTAAATGTTTAGGCATTCATTTATTGTATAAAAGCTTTCAACTTAAAGCTTTTAACGAGTGTTTCCACTCAGGGATTAAGCATGAAGTAAAATTTCGAGTTTAGAAAAACCTTAAAATTTTTGTTCTAAGTATACACATTGTATACGCTGTAAATTTTCAGACATTCGTCGATTTTATAAAAGAGTTCAATTTAAAGTTCGAGCGAGTGTTTCCACTCCCAGATTAAGCATGAAGTAAAACGCGCTACGCGACCAAACCAAATTTTCAGGCTTTTCTAAACTCGAAATTTTACTTCATGCGCCACGCGTTTAAAACATTGATTTCATGCAAAGTTTAAAATATACGGCTTTAGCATAGTGATTTAAAAGCATATTTTGAACCTTACTTGAAATCAGTGTTTTATACGTGTTTTATACGCCTAAAAATTTGGTTTGGTCGCTCCGCTTCGCTACGCGACCAAATCAAATTTTCAGGCTTTTCTAAACTCGAAATGTTACTTCATGCTTAATCAAGAAGTGGAAATACGCGTTAGAAATTTGACTGCGCCTGCATCGGCATATGTATACTTAAATAAAAAATTCCCTATACAGAATTTTAATTTAAAAATAAAGTTAAGTAAAGGAAGTAGTAGTACTACTACTAATTTATAAATAACTTGGTATTACCGCAGATAAAGCAGACAGCTCATTTAATCTAATTATAAAACGAATCTTTATTTCCTATGTGTCATTCTGTATTAATCTGTAGAATTTCCCCAGTGAGCAAAACAAATGTTTAATCAACAATTAACAATAAGATATACTGATCAAACATTACTATAATGTTGAAATTAAATTTGTGCTCAGGTTGGATAATCCAAAGACTCGTTTCGGACTAGCTAGTCCTCATCAATATATTCTGATTTAGTGCAATGTGCCGAAGCAAGCACATTAAAATAAGACCGTTGAAACAAAGAGTGCAAACCTATGTTAAACAAATACACTAATAATTAGCATTTCTTAAGATTTAAACTAACTTTTGCATATTTTTTGTCTAGCGCTTTCCTTAGTCAAAATCCTGGCATGGGCAAGCTTAAATGTGTTTGCTGAATGTATGAAATTTTATTGATAATTGGATAAACCAAGTGACTTGTTTGTTTCTCTACTGTGACTTTTATTCAATTATCAATATTGTAAACATGTTGCATCAACTGATTAATGAGAACCAAATTTAAGATATGATATTTTTATAAACACATTATTAGTTTCAGTAATGAGGAAATATTAATTATTATATATATATAAAATTACGAAAATGTTTTTCGTGTAAAATGTAAATAATGTGTCTTAACTATAAAATAACTTAAGACAATAAATATCCATTGAAAGAACCACATTATTGTATTAAGTTGTCGCATTAATTAAGACACCCCACTGAGCAAATCCATTTAAGTAATGTTTCATCAACATTAAAACAACTTTTAATGTTGCTACAATGCTGATATAACGATATTTGTATGTTTTTTGCTCAGTGGGACAATGTTTGCATTTTACACGAATTTTCGTAATTTTATGTATTATTAAGTGAATTGGATAGCTAACGCCATCTAACGCTCCATAGTGGCATCGTCAATGACACGAATGCACAAGTGCATACGGTCGGGACCACACTGAAGAGGACCTTGAAGTCCGAAACGCGTCTGTGGGTATCCGGTGCCGAAATACTGAACTCAAATACAATTTATATATTATGCTTAAAGTGTGCATACAATAAGAAGCGTAAGCCAATTTTCTCGAATTCAAATATTTTTGAATTGAAATTATTCTTATTATTTCCTATGTTTTTTAGATATTTTCACATGAACATTTTTACATTTTTTATCAATGTAAAAATGCTCAAGGGAAAATCTCTAAAAAAACATAGGAAATAATAATTATTATTCTTTGTTATCCATGTGTGTGTTATACAAACGCTAGGGAGAAAGAAAGTTAATAAAATAAATAAACAACTTTATTTCCGATCGTCCGGTTTATACAAATGTTTATAAAACATGGGCATTCGTGTGCGGCATGTTCTTAAATTAAAAGCACAATCAGGATGTTATGTATCAATTTTTGTGTGGAAGAGGAAAAGAAGTGAAATCAAAACACTTTTCGCCCATATGTTTCTATTTTCGTTCTGCTTACTATTTTGATCACAATAATTTAGCTTGAGGCGATTCGTAAACTGTCGAAATTTATTTTGTAATCATAACTTCGATACATAAAAAAATAGAAATTGATTTTTGTATAACAATTTTCTTGTTTAATTGCGGAAAGAAATTAAAGTTAGAGAAGGAAATAGTAGCGAAAGGATTTGCCAGGAAATTAATATAATGAATGAGAACAATTAAAGTTAAATTTCTGTAATTATGAACTGTGGAGGCTTCTACTTCGTTATACATGTTAATTCAATGAAATAAAACACTTTAACTTTGTTTGTATTTTTTTATGAATTCTGGATTCTTTCATTAGCCTTGTAGTCAAAAATGATTCTGAATTGCAAATTTGGAGGTGAGAATATTCTCTAGGGCTTAGTTGTAGAAAGTTTTGTGTTTAATTTCATTAAATTTCTGTGTTCATAAAATGTTTAAGCTGCAATCAACTTATTTTAAACAATTTTCGTTCTATCAAAATATTTTTATCAAGTTCTAATTCGTAGCGTCATCTAGTTTTCACATTAGAACTAGATTCGTTAAACTAAAGCTCCCTTCTTTATTCACCTTTATCTTACCCATTTCCAAGGACGGTCGAGTTTACAGTAAGGATCGACAGAATAGAAAATTTTGGAGTGGTGGTAGATATCGCTTACGTCACAAATGCCCGCTAAATTTAAATGTGAATACTTCATGGTAAACTTTAGGTAAACATGCACAAGCTGTAAATTTTCTGACATTCGTTGTTTTTTAAAAGATTCAATTTGAAACTTTAAACGAGTGTTGTCCACTCCCAGACTAAGCATGAAGTAAAATCTCGAGTTTAGAAAAGCCCCGTGAACATTTTCTGGGCTTTTCTAAACTCAAAATTTTACTTCATTCGCCACGCTTATAAAACTCAGATTTTAAGCGAAGTTTGAATATACATACATTTCACAATATTATAGTGGTTAATACGCGTGGCGCATAAAGTAAAATTTCGAGTTTAGAAAAGCCCAGAAAATTTGTCTCGGGTCGCTGCGCGACCCGAGACAAATTTTCACGGGGCTTTTCTAAACTCGAAATTTTACTTCATGCTTAGTCTGAGAGTGGAAAATACTTGTTTAAAACTTCAAATTGAACTTTTAAAAATGCAGGGAATATCTTAAGATTTACAGAAAATAGACTGAATTTAGAATACGTATACTTAAAAGAAAAACTCCCTATATAATGTGAATACATATTTAAGAAAGGTGCAAAAAGGGAAAATTAATATTTAAAACATGTTAATCATTTTATTTATTTACAATTTATTAAATGTTCTCCTCTTTGCATTTTATTTTATCCAAGAGATTTTGCTCTTTAAATGTTTGTTATTTTTTAAAACTTAATATTAGTTATAATAAAATAATTAATTCTTATAAACCCACTAAGCAAAAAACAAACAAATGACGGTATATAAACTTTGTAGCAACATTAAACGCTGTTTTATTGTTGTTAAAACATTACTTAAATAGATTTGCTTAGTGGGAATAATCTTCGTTTCAAATATGTTTTTATTATAACCCAATCAATGTCGACATACTTTTTTAAATTTAATTACACGTAACACAAACTATTATTTTAATTACATTTAACACTAACACAAAGTCTTATTTTAATAACACTTACTTTCAACACAAAATATTAAAAAATCTCTATGAAAGTTCAGCGAAACCGGAAAGAGAGGTTATGATAGACTCAAAAGCGTAACTAAATACAACGTCATTGTTCTCTCTCGCACGAACTATGGCCTGCGGGGAAAGGGGTAGGGGAAAACATTTAAAGATCCAATTCTGTCATACCTTGTAAAACATATGTGTTACGCCCATCGACGTACCTTGACCCATATCATTGTTAATTAAACGCATGTTCAAACTTTTTGATGAACGAAAAAATACGCTCTTACCACAGTTCATATATATCCAGTTAGCCAGTCCCCATATAAATTTTGGGTACACGCGAATGGGAGCAGAGCGCTGGATGCCAAATTGGTGTATATGGCTGCCTATATACACCAGTCTGGCTTCCTGCGGTCGGTCGGTTACGACTATTTTACTCCAGATGTCGCGAAATCAAGTCTCAGAGAGAGAGTGAGAGAGAGACAATTTCTCCCTCCCTCTATTCCGGGCTTCTCGTTGTATCATATTCCAGATGTTGATTTTTCAATCTTGAAAACACGTTTTTTTTTTTCTTTTAACGAGCTAAGGATGCGTGTTCCATTCTACAATTTTATTTTCTGCGTTATTAGAGAATAGATTTTATGAAATTATATGTGAACGTTGTAAAATTCATTAAGTATTATTTATTTTGCACAAGAAACTTAAAATACAAAACTATTTAACTTTTGATAAAAAGTAAACAAATACATCAACTTATCATTTTATTAACTAATCAGATCAATCTTATTGATCAGATCAAATCTACTGATCGATAAGGGTTTCTTTTTTAATTAAAGGGGTCAGTACAAAATGCAGTTGTCATTTTTTTTTTTAGTTTTTGAATTATTACCGTTTGAAGTTTTTAACCCATTAAGCGCCGTTGATGCATACACGCAACATTATTATTTTTTGATAATTAAGTTACTAAATAAGTTTATTTGATATATTATATTATTTGACCTGAATTGAAAATGTACCAATAAAAATTTAAATATTTTGTTATTTAAAGTGTATTATAAATACTTCACAATATTACAATGTTTTATACGCGTGGCGCATAAAGTAAAATTTCGAGTTTAGAAAAGCCTAATTTGGCTCGGTCGCTCCGCTTCGCTACGCGCCCGAGCCAAATTTTCAGGCTTTTCTAAACTCGAAATTTTACTTCATACTTAGTTTGGGAGTGGATACACTCGTTCTTAACTTCATATTGCACGTTTTTATATAAAATCGACGAATGCCTGAACATTGACAGCGTATACATTACATTGTTGAGGCACTAATTTTTTTAAAATCCATTATCACTTTAATATAATAATAATAATAAACTATTTATGATTTTTAACTTTTTATTAAATTCACGTATACATTATGTGTATTTAAAGAAAAAATTCACAGTATGAAATGCAATAAGTCATTCATAGAAATCATAAAAAGAAGTGTAGAATTTTAATTAAAATTAACTTTTAGAGTTAAAATTGCTTGGCCGTTAATGGGTTAAAATAGTTTTAAATATACTATGTGTCCCGTTTCAAGACGCATTGTATGTTTCATGTAAAGATTTCCAATGTAATTGGAATTTGAGTTTGTATCGCTTATTGAACCAAAACGATTACAATAAAATTAAAATCATTTCTTTACCTACTAGCAGTATTTTCGAGGTATTATGTTTGAGTTCTCAGTTTTATTTGAAATATAACTTAAAAATAGTGAACGATTATACGAAAATAAAATCGTCAAAACAGTAGTTGCTACGAAAATTCAGTGTTTGGCATCAAATTTATTAAAACACAAAGCAATAATTCAATTCAACATGAGTGTTTATTCTGCAAAAGAAAAAAATCAGATCCCAAAATGGACTCAGTATATATTTTAATCACGATGCGTATTTTATTAAATGAACCATAGTTTTAATACATATTAACAGTTTCAGAAATTTGTGGTTTTTGCACTGACTAGTTTAATTATCCGTTTACTTTGAACGATTGTTACATGATCAACTTGTACTTTTCCGATTGAAATTTTATAAACGCTTATTGTGTGCCATTTGACCAACACCGACAACACTCAGCGGGCACTAAAATGTTACCTAATTTTTGGATTAAAATTTATGGCATCCATCGTGCGGCTGCATGGGGATAATTTAGAAAAGAATAAGCAGAAATATTTTTCGATATTCTCAATACTTCCCGAGATACACGAAATGTTATATAGAGAAAGTACAAATTATATAAAAATCATGAAACTTTATAATTGAGAATATTATCAAAAACTGCGAAACAAACAAACTTGTTAAATCAAGTAATTAGTCACATTAATAACATTATAAATTTTACATTTTAATAATTGTTACCGACCTCATGGCTATCTTTTTTTGTACGGAAATATACGTTTTAGGGTCCCAGGAATCAGATTGTATGTCAGGTTAATTCAATTATTTCAATGGTTTTATTCTTAGTCAGATTACATTTACAAAAGGTACCGATGGGATTATGTTACTGACTAAATAGGTAAGTAAAAATAATTCAAAATGATTTAAGAAAACCAGATCAAAAAGTGTCTAACTAAAATATCGGTTAGTGAAAAACATGATAAAAAATTACCGAATTGGATTCTGCGGATACGGATTAAATGTGTCAACAGTAAATAATCTTTTTAAATCCCAAAATATTTATGGTTTTTAGAAGGTGGCGGATTATCTGTAAGTTGCAGTGGTATTGTTCTGGTCGCGCAATACTTGAGGGTATACACCATAATAAAAACGTGGTCGAAAAAATGCCTACAAATAGGTAAAAACAGATAGATCACTTCGAAGAATTTGATTTTTCATCCCTTCTATAAAGCTATCCCCACTAAAATAATGAATATTGTCCAAAAAGAAAATAGTCAAGGAATAGAGTTAATTCGATATTCATACACGTTATTCAGAGTGTAAATGGATGAAACGGAACGTAGCATTTTTAATGTTAATTTCTCAAAATTAAAATATTATCTTCCCTAATTATTTCAGGGAAATTATGATATTCATTTGGTTAGAGTAAAAATATACACACCGAGCTTTGCTATTTATTGCATTTTTAAAAACCGGAGTGTCATGAAATTAAACAAGCAAATGAAGAGGTGTTGATTTGTTGGCTGTATATTTAAAATATATTCTGTTGATTTTATCTTACACTTCGATCAATTCAGTATAATTATTACTGAATAAAAAAAAAAAACGAAAAAACTGCTTCTAAAATATCGTTAATAAATAAGAAAACAGTTATATGTATATTTAATATAGTTTTTTAATGTTTGTTACTTTTTTGTATATATGAATGTTTATATGAATCTATATTGCTATGTTTTTAGTTTTGTGTATTCGTAAATAATTTATCTATTTAACTGAAATAAGTTCTGTTTTTTTATTATCAATTCCAATTAAAATATCCATCAAACATTTTTCAAATTGATTTTTTCATTGTAAAAAGATTTTTGTATTTATCTAACTTTTAAATAAAAAATGTTTAATAACATAAATATATTAAAAATCTATTAATTTTTAAACACGTTTTTATTAAAAATATATATAATAACTAAAAATGTTGGAAATATATTTTACATTTTTTCATTGTAAAATGACTTTGTTTATTTATACAAATTATGAATATTTGAAACAATAATCTATTAATCTAATAATTTTAACAATTTTTTTATTAAAAATATATAAAATAACAAAAAACGTTGAAAATATATTTTAGAATTGTTAATTTCATTGTAAATTTGTTTTTATAAAATATATTCCCGAATTTCATAATTTGGAACACTCTTGAAATCTCAAAATAAAATAAATATTTCCGAATAGACTTTTTGTGGTGATAACAAATTTTATTATTCGTCTACCACAGTTCATACACAGGAAGTTTTCCGTTAAAGTATAAATATTTCAAATTCACCTTATTTTCTTTAAATCTGTAGATATTCGTTGTGTTTTTAAAAGAGTTCAATTTGATGCTTTAAACGAGTGTTTTCCTCTCCCAGACTAAGCATGAAGTAAAATTTCGAGTTTAGAAAAGCCCCGTGAAAATTTGTCGAGGGTCGCGCAGCGACCCGAGACAAATTTTCGGGGCTTTTCTAAACTCGAAATTTTACTTCATGCGCCACGCGTATAAAACACTAAAATATTGTGAAATTTAAGTTTATTTGAACCTCACGTAAAATCAGTGTTTTGTGCGCGGGGCGCATGAAGTAAAATTTCGAGTTTAGAAAAGCCCAGAAAAATGTACAGTGTATTCTGTATATTGAGTTATTTATACTTAAAAAAAACTGTCTATATAACTATAACTAATCAATAATATAAATTATTTGCCAAATTTGGTACATACCAAAGTTTTAATTGAATTTATGAAGAAAAGAATCAATCAAGATAAAAATAATATCAAATGAATTCTTTAATGTAAACTCATTGAATTTTATTTTTTGGTTTTTAGTTAAATTTTAGGTTTATTTAGGAGCTTTTTAAATATATCTGATTCCCAAAGTCCATAATTTTGAACACGCTGGAAATCTGAAAATAAAAGAAATGTTTCGGAACAGTTTATTTTTTCTGAATGTCATCAAATTTATCATCGTACAAGTGGTGTAGACGGGATCAAATTACACGACGAAATAAGAGCGAGCGCGTTTGTGTGTGTGTGTGTAGACGCAACCGGAGCAGTTTTCTCTAGAATACTTCTACCTTTACTCTATTCATAAGTAGATGGACCCACTTCCCTACCACAGTCTCTCCTTTTCTATCCTCGAAAACTCGGAATCCAGTTCTCCCATAAGCATTGTCTCAGGGCCTGTCAACTCTATAGGCCGTCAAAATTCTTGTTTGAGTTGTTTCACCCCATACCAGCAGAGGCGCATATGCTGCTAATTCTTCTTATTCTTCCATATTTTTTACAGAAATGTTCGCTAGATGGCGCAATGAGGCATTTCTGGTGTGAAAATATATTTCACATTTTTGATAATTCAAACCCATCAATGCATCAAGTGGTCTTAAGTGCTAACATAAACAAATCTGTAAGTATTGGAATATTTTCGTAGTTTCAGCTATTTTATTCCCATTTTAAATCCGTGTGGTTCACATGTGTATTTAATTAAATTGAAAAATTTCTGAAAATTGTTAAGAACATTAAAAAAAATGAGTCATTACTGTGCAGTTAAAGTGTGTTACAATTCAAGTAAAGACACCCGGATGCACAAGTTTTCGCAAAAAAACGGGGTAAGCTGCTCTTTGTAAAAACAATATGTTTAGATGTTTAGAAAGAAGATCTAAATTATTTGATTTGACATTTTTAATCTGACTTAAGTGCCTAATTATGAGCTAATTTGACTACAAATTATACTCATTTACTAATTTGCGTTAGTTGAATGCATTTTTAAGTGTTGTCAATTCTAAATGCAACTTGGTTTATTTGTTTCATTTTGCTAGGTGTTCAAGTATTTCTAAAAATGAATGCTACAAATCAGTATTTAATTCTTAACTGCGGGGACGCGTTCCTCTGAGAGATGAGAGGGGTTGGGGCACAGGACAAAATATATGGGGGCCTCAGTAAATAATTTCAATCAAAAGTATTCAATGCTTTTTTGTTTTTTCATCAACATGATTTTTGTCAATTTAAGTATTTATTGACTGATATCTCCATTATTAATACACAAAAAATACAAATATGATATTACCAATTGTCATATATGAGTTTAAAAAAGAATACTTAAATTAATAATAAATCAAAAAAATGTCAACATTATAATATACAATGTGGACAAAAAAGTGTGATAATCTTTATTAAGTGGAAAAGACTGAAAAATAATTAAAAAATTAATAAAAAATAAAAAAAATAAAGAAAATATATTCCATTATTCAGTAAGCCTCACGAGGCCATTAATATTTTAAATATGAAATATAATATTTATTTATGAAAATTTATATTCAATATTAAATATATTTTCATAATACGTATGTGTTTTATCACTGTCTTGTCAGAGCTTAGCATTGATAAAACTATGCAAGTCTGATTGATTACAGCCGAAAAATAATTATAACTATTATTCTAATTGGATCCCATTCTTTTACATAATATATGTTAATATATTATAATAACCTTAAGACAATTGATCACTCAAAAGATGCAATCAGTCTTTCTTAAAGCTATTCTATTTTAAAATAAAATAATATACATTTAATTTGTAATAATCATATTCTAATACATATGTTCAATTGATTAGCATTAAAATAATATTAAAATATTTCATTTTTAACAATGTTTGTCCACGACTATCTTATAATATACTCATTATATTTAAGTGTTTCTTCAATTATAAATATATTCATTATTCACTACTGTCAGTGATTAATCATTATTCACTGTTTAATATACACTGTTTAATATACACTGTTTAATATGATATCATTTTCAACATTTTATCTAGTAGTCCGCAAAGTTTCATATAATTAAATTGAAACGTCAAAATCATTTACATTATAAGAGAGTTTTGAAGTGGTTTAATATACAAAATTAGAAGATAGATGAAATCGACAGCAGTAGCAGAAGGCTATATAGACGACTACATTAAAAATAAAATAGACACAGCTAAAAGCCAAACCTATCAATGCAATCAAAATGTTTCAACAACTAATCAGAATCTTAGTTTTGATATAAATTCTATTCCTGCAATTAATTTAACAAATTATTCAAGTATTACATTTAATATTACTAAATAATATTGGATTGTATTAAATTAATGTTAAAAATAAATACTATTCCTATTTATATAACTTCTTAATAAAAAAAAACAAAAGCATTATATTGTCGTGGACAAAGTATAGTGTACAACTCGCATATAATGGCTATTGATCACTCCGAACGACTTACTCCACTCGCCTAACGGCTTGTTCCGCAAACATCGTTCTCGTGATTAATAGCTATCATTATATGCTCGTTGTACAATATACTATTAATAAATATACTTATTTCAGCAATAGCATACATTTCTTGGAAGTGTATTAAACTATAATTGTACTATATTAATATTTCTAAAATTTGAAATAAGCCTTTACAAAAAATAAATATAAGTATACTATATTATTTCTGGTTTTAGGTCTATCAGAAGTGGCTGGAAGCAGTTAATTGGCCTGAGTTGTATACAAAATCATTAAAGCAGCTAAGTAACTATTATGTTTGTGACAGGCATTTTGCGAAGTCGACCAAAAGTAATTTAAGATCCAGGACAAATTTACTACCTGGTAGTGTACCAACACTATTTTTGAAAACAGTTGGTAAGTTAATGATGCACTACACATTGATTAATTATTTTAAAATAAGTATTAATTGTTTGTAAGCTACATTTCTTCATTTTGTTCATAGATGTACATGATCCCCCGTGTGCATCGACCAATGATGTACAGGTGGCAAATGCTGAGTTGGCCGAAGATGAAGACAATCCCTCGTTCGTGATGGATGTAGTTGATCCCTCATCGGTGATAGATCATCCACATACATCCACAGTATCAGAGGTGCCACCTGCAACAGCTCATTTAGCTGTATGTGTGGACCATTCCTATTCGGTGATGGATCGAGCACCTACATCCACTGATGCTCTGCAGGTGCCACCTGCTAATTTGGATGTATGTATGGAGCATCCCTATGCGATGATGGGTCAACCACCTACATCCACCGATGATACACAGGTGTCTTCTGCCGATCAAATGTATTCGGTGATGATGAATCCATGTTCATCCACAGATGCTGAGCTGGTTACATCATCTATATTTATCAAAAACAATCCATATGATCTCAAGAAATCCCGGACCAAGAAAGAATGTAAGTTTAAAAATTGCCTATTTCATTTTTATATTTCAGTAAACATATCCCTGTGAATAATTTCGTTATTGATGTATTGGCCTCTACAGCTAAGAAAACGCCCGCTGGTGGCGATGCCGGTACCGAGAAGACGCATTTAACCGCTTTATACATCTGCCTCCTGGAGATACATTATAATATTTATAAATTTGGCTCAAGCTTGAAAAAATCCACCATGTGGACTACAAATAACGTGAGTAGGTTAAGCCCAAAAACCTCCATGTAAACACGATTTGGACACACTTACTTGCTTAAACATATACTATATAAACCACTGTAACAATGCCACTTCCTTTAAGATATCGGCAACGACACATTTTCAAAAGAAATACACAATGTGCGAAGTATACGTGTTTTCTACAGCTGGTTTCAGGGTTTGGAGCGCCCCCACTGGTAGCTTTAGAGGCCAATACATAGGGGAATGTATACAAAACAAATGATTGTGCCATTTACTTATCTAACATTTTTATTTTTTTATTTACAGGTTTGGAGGTGAAGTTGTTGACAACTGTAAATGCGAAAAGTCAAAGAAAGCTTACCCCTCAAGCTCGGAGGGTATATTCATATGCACGTGACCTTCAACGGATTGCTAGAAAATTGAATGCTCAAAACGCTTCTAATAAGAAACGTCTTGAGCAAGCAATGAAATTTGCAAAAACCGGCGAAGGATGGCATGCAAAATTGAATAAAACATCCTTTAACTTTTTGTTGTCGCAAGTTAGGTTGCAACAGTATAAACCTCGGGGTAGGCGGTTTTCGATGGAAGACAAAACTTTTGCTTTGGCAATGTTTAAGCAAGGTCCTAAATTGTACAGGTTCTTAGCAAAAAAAGAGGCAATCCCTACAAACCTTGTTGAATAGAATTCCCATTGGTCCGGGTATTAATAACCCAATTTTGGAGTTGTTGAACATTTCTTGTGATCAGATGGATGAAGCTGATAAGTATTGTGCCCTTCTGTTTGACGAAATGTCACTTAGTGCAGGCTTATATTTTAATAAGGTTGAATCCTCCATTGACGGTTTTGTTAATTGTGGTGAGAGTACCAAAGCACGCTTTGCTGACCATGTAATGGTTTATATGGTTCGTGGGATACTGGTGAAATGGAAACAACCCATAGCATATTTCTTTGTGGAACACAGTATGGGTGTTGCAGACCTTACCCTTACAAGACCTTACAAGACATTGGTTTGCATGTTGTTTGCACAATATGCGACCAACATGCAACCAATGTCAAAGTAATAAAACGGTTGAGGGAGGATACAAATCGAAGACACATTTTAGGTGGTGAGGAGAATCGGTACGAAGGTTTCTTGATACGTGATCAAGAAATAATACCTCTGTTCGATCCACCTCATCTTCTGAAATGTGTCAGGAATAATTTATTAAAATATAATGCGTCATTCAGATGGGAGGGCACAAACTATATCGCTTGCTGGTCGGATATTGTGAAGCTCCATGAGATGGATAATGGGGACTTTAACTCTAAGATGCTGCCTAAGATAACTGATTGCCATATATATGAACAGAAAATGAACAAGATGAAGGTGAAACTTGCTGCACAAGTTTTTTCACAGCGAACTTCAGCAACATTGAGATTCTTAGTAAATAATGGTAATGAGTTATCTCAGACAGACACTATGTTAGGTACGGCAGAGTTCCTATTGTTCTTCGATCAATTATTTGATAGTGTGAATGGTTCATTAATTAATGGCGATGATAACAAACCTTTAAGGTGCGCGATTTCTAAAAAGAGTGGACATGTTGCATTTTATTCCAATGCGATTAATATTTTGAGAACTATACGATTTATTAGACCTAATGGAAAATTTATTCCGCCATGCATTGCAAACTGGATAAGTACATTAAAAGGTTTGCAATGCCTGTGGAATAAATTATCTTCTAAGTCTATTGAACACGTATGTCCTCTAAATATTAATCAAGATCCCATAGAAAATTTCTTTGGGTGTATAAGGAGTTATGGACGGCGCAATATAAATCCAACATGTTAGTCTTTTAAGTCCTCATTCAAAGCTTTAATTGTAAACAATTTTATGACAGTCAATTCTCCGTATGTGACAATACTTTTGCCTTTAAATTAATTGTTATCTTAGATTTATATAAATCCCCTTATTTTTAATGTTATTTTATTTTAAAATAATATTTATTAACACTGAAAGCAGCAAATGCCCGACGTACGTAATATAATACAAAAGAACGAATTTAAAATATTTGTTTAAATTTAAATTAATTAATATAGGTGTTAAAAGGTTCATTAATATTGCAAAACGAATTCAACTAAATAATGCTTGTATTTTGTATTATAATTTTTATTTATTATTATTTATTATTTAAGAACAATTATAAATTTAACTGAAGAAGTATTCTTTGTTCTTAATATACAATATAAGTATTTACATAATACATAATATATGCAATGTGTATTACATTCATTGAATACTTTTGTATATAATAATAATAGTTCAAAGCAATACATACGTACTATATATATATATATATATATATATATATATATATATATATATATATATATATATATATATATATATATGTGATGCACATGCATGAGCAAGTAAACACACTTGTAACAATTACAAAATAAATAAATGTTTAATATATATTTGAGAACTCATGAAAATTTTCAAAAATAAATAAGTATTTTCAATTTCATGTATTATTCTGTTGTTTATTATAGTAATTAATATAATACATTTATACGTAAATATGAATGAAATCGAGTGTTTTATTCTTGTCTTTGTATGACAATTAATGTGTTGTAGATTGTGTACATTTAAGAATCGCACATTATATGTTTTGAAATACATTTATGTTTATACTTCATATTTTTATAAATATATACTTATAAAACATTCCAACTAAAAGGATGGTGAAACACATTTGTTTATATCTATATTTTTCATTAAATATTTATGTTTGTATACAATAATTAATTATTTTTTTAATAAATGTTTTAAATTGTTTATGATTTTATTATTAGTCTTACCTTTCATTTTAAATAAGCTCAATTTGAATATAGGAATATACCCGCCAAAACCCCGCCCGCCCCGCATCCCGCTAATTATTCCACGCCAGCGCCTCTCCTGGTATGGGGTGAAACGAAAAAAAATTGACAGCTTGAAACGTTCCAAATATTAACATGGGAGTCATGTATCTATAAGTAATCTATGCATTGTCTACCCTTGCTCTTACTAAGAACGTAATGTTTCTTTCATCTATCAAACAGTTTCACAAAAGTTGTAATAAATATAAGCCTAGCTTAAATTGACATAACTCTGGTTTATATTTGTTTTGAATTGCTCAAAAAAATATAAGTTAAGCTGTAGTAAAATCGGTTTAAACAATTTTCATTCTATCAAAATATTTGTTTCCAGTTCTAATTCGTAGCGTCATCTAGTTTTCCACATTAGAACTAGATTCGTTAAACTAAAGAAGGGAGCTTTATTCACTTTTATCGTACCCATTTCATTGTTAATTAAACGCATGTTCAAAATTTCTGATAAAAGAAAAATTACGTTCTTACTAAGAACGTAATGTATCTTTCATGTATTAAAAAATTTCACAAAGGTTGTAATAAATATAAGCCTAATAAATATAAGCCTAGCTTAAATTGACATAACACTAGTTTATATTTGTTTTGAATTGCCCAAAACAATATAAGTTAAGCTGCAATAAAATTGTTTTAAACAATTTTCATTCTATCAAAAAAATGTTCAAGTTCTAATTTGTAGCGTCTAGTAGATGACGCTACAAATTAGAACTGGAATTAGATTCATTAAAATAAAGCTCCCTTCCTTATCCACTTTTATCTTAACCATGTCATTGTTAAAATTAAAATTAAATTTTGAGTTTAGAAAAGCCTGAAAATGTATTTCATGCTTAATCTGAAAGTGAAAAACACTCGTTAAAAACTTAAAATTGAACTCTTTTAAAAAACAATTATTGTTGAAAAATTTACAGCGTATGCGTATTTATACTTAAACGATAATTCCCCTGTATAATCCCGCATTAATAATACAAAAACCTGGTTTAAATTGATTTTTGTGAAAACATCATCAGTTTATATTTATAGCGCCAAAACTTAAACTACCCTATTCACCTTCTATTATCATCTACGTTATTAATTGAACGCAAACTGGCGACATATTTTATCCACTTGCTATTTTTCTTATTAATATTTTTTATGGTGTGTATTATTTTGTTTAAATGATTTTAATGATATCAAAGCAAATACGAACGCTAAAATTGAAATGTATTTAATAGATTAATGTTAGTGATTCTATAAAATTATTATCTATCTATACCTTAGTTTATGAGTTAATTTTTAATATTGTTTATTTCTTTATGGTTTTATGTATTTCTGTTCTGCATGCATCTTTTGTTATATATTTATATAAGTTATATTGTATTTAATTTGTAATAATGATATAACCCTGTTATTGGACTTTACAGTCTGTTGGGTTATTACCAAATAAATAAATACGCATATTAGGTTGCAGATAATGCCTTTCGCACTGTTGAGCGCTCCTTAATCAATTATCTATGATTGAAGCAGTACAGCTATTACCACATAGATGGCATGGTATGCTATAAACTTTAATTTTAATGTTTTTCGCTTTCCTTAATCACACTTTGCGTCATTAATAAAACAATAAAGCATACGTATTAGGGATTTTTTAAGCAGTAGAAGTTTTCAATTGTGTTTATATCAATATTTGACGAATAAAGCACAAATAACCTTTCTTGAGACGTTTATTTAAATTACCAAATGTACATACATTTCGGACACAAAGTGAACATTATCAATAGATTAATCCATCCATTAATCCATTAATCCAAATAAATATTGTTAAGAAGTGAAGTTTACTTGAAATTGATGTCTTATACGCGTAGCGCATGAAGTAATATTATAACAAAATAAATCACTAACAGAAAAATAGCCTTTTATTTCATTCTCTTAATTTTCAAGATGATCGCCTAAATCCCCCCTCCTCCCTTTCTACGCCACTGATTTAAGTATAAATATCCTGATGCATACTCTATAAATGTTCAGACATTCTTTATTTTTATATAAGTGTTCAATTTGAAACTTTTAGCGAAAGTTTACACTCTTTGCTTAAGCATAAAGGAAATTTTGTATTTAGAAAAGCTTGAAAATTTGGCAATCAAAATTTACAGACTTTTCTAAACTCGAAATTTTACTTCATTCGCCACGCGTAGAAACACTGAAATGTTGTAAAGTTTAAAGTATAATGCTTATGTTTGATCGTAGGTTCATACATTATACAAATGTTTATTTCGCCTAGCCAATTCGTGCTCTCATAATAATTGAGGAAATTGCTTTGTGATATATAAGTATAAATAAAAGTAAAACTCCGAAAGCATATTCTTGAATTTTTGAAGATTTAGTTACATGAATTTTGTAACATATATAAACGTGAAATCAATTGAATTTAACTTTAATTTAATCGATGTTTAATACGCCTGGCGCATAAAGCAAAATTTAGAGTTTAGAAACGCTTGAAAATATGGCTTGGTCGCTCCGCTCCGCTACGTGGCCAAGCCAAATTTTCAGGTTTTCCTAAACTCGAAATTTTACTTTATGCTTAACCAAGGAATTAAATACTTGTTAGTAGCTTCAAATTGAACGCTAACCAAAAACAAAAAGTTTTTAAAAATGTATCCAACACTGTAATTATCAAAATATAAACTTAAAAGAAAAACTTCGTGTGTATATTCTGGTTTGTTTACTGAATGTTTGTGATTATAAATTCTGCGGCTTGAGAGCTTTGGTTGTTGCGAATCGATTTTCTTGCCTTTTAGGACCCTTAGGAGAGTACCTAATTTTATGACACGGGCGTGTTACGCACAATATAAGCGGCAACATTCAATAACATTCTTAAACATGATACGGAAAACCGTCATTAGAGAATAGAAATTAAAATCTGTATACATCTCAAAATGAAAACAAATAAACACAAAATTTATAAAAACGAGATTCTTTAAAAAAAAGAGTGACTATTTTTATTACAGTACTTTGAAATACTTTGAAATTATTCATTCGTTTAAAGTATTTTAAAAGTTGAAATCACAGTATTCTCAAACATAGTTTTCAGAAAAACGCTGAAGAGTTATCTATCCAGAATTAAATTTATCGCTTCCTAAAGAAAATTTCCTGTGCAAATAATAATTCATTTAAGTTTGCACTTAAAATAAATATTTATCAATCCGCCTCCTGATGGGTCTTGAAAATTAAGAGAATTTAATTTAATTTAATTTAATTTAATTTATTTACGGAATCTCCAGTTTACAATAGATTAATACATATACATCTTAATACAATAAATTGACTAAACAAAAACAAAATCTAAATATGCCAAACAAAATTTAAACTTATAACCCTACAGAAATATTTTATTTCAAAATATATTGCATATTGATCCCAAATAGTTCAAAACGTAACAATATGAAACAAGCTCCTTCCCACCTTCAAGTTACAATAAATAGATTAATTAATCAAACCCTCAACCTTCAATCGATCAATTAATTATACAACCAATAAATTAATATATATATATATATATAAATATAATATGAATATAAATATAAAATATATGACAAAACTTAATAAAAGGAACAGTCCCTAACTCACACAAGATATCACAGCGAAGTCAACAATACAAATTATTACAGATGGAACATAAATAGTATATGACGAATACATATTGAATAACAAACCACCAATCTGTATATAAAAGGATAAAATTGTATCTTAACATGTACAACAAATGCAAATTATCACAGATTGAACATGTAGTGTAAATAACGAACACGTATTGAATTAGCAATAACAAATAATATAATAAATAGATAATAGAATAAATAGATGATAAGAAGTATGTTCATGTTACATCAATGACAGCGGACAGATCGATATAACGTAAGTGGGTTTTAAAAACTGCAAAGGATGGTGCGAAGAGGATAAAATTGGAATTATGTGACACAACATTTGCCTGCCTCATCATGCGGTCGATGGGGTTATTCATGCCATAGTTCGTGGTATGAAAGGCTAAACGAAATAATGCCCTATGCCTTGATTGAAGGCCCCGGGGTACATTGTAATTTAAAGCACCCACCAGTTCAGTGCAATTTACAAACCCATTCATCAACTTATACAAAAATGACAAGTCCAGAAAAATTCGTCTTTCAGCCAACGATCGCAGATTCAATAATGATAACATTTCGCTATGACTAAAATCTATAATATTTTTCCCCACACGAAAAGCCATTATCTTCAGAAATTTTCCTTGAATCATCTCAATCTGATGAATGGAGCTTTTTGTGTAGGGTTACCAAACTATTGAAGCATATTCCGCATGTGGACGTACCAGAGACAAATAGAGAGTTTTTACAGTTGCGTTCTTAAATTGTCTACTAAATTGATTAATAAAACCCAACACTTTTAGTGACTTGTTACACACATGCGAAATATGCTCCCTAAAATCCAGCTTTGAAGTAAACATGACACCTAAATCTTTTACTCTGGTTACACGTGTCAAATGATGATTAACCAAAGAGAAATTAAAATGTTTTTCTCTTCCCCAGGTAAAAGATATGCGAAAATATTTGTTTAAATTCAATGCTAGATTGTTTTCTATGCACCATTCTGCAATGACATTCAAATCATCCTGCAGCTGCTGCTGATCTGACATACTACGAATTTTTTTATAAATCTTTAAATCATCGGCAAAAAGGAGAACCCTACCATTCCTCACATTAAGTCCAATATCATTCACAAACAATAAAAATAAAAGAGGGCCGCAGTGCGAGCCCTGAGGTACCCCAGATGTCACTTATATCGTATTGGACACATTTTGACCAATACGTACTCGTTGTGATCTGCCCACCAAGTAGCTCTCTATCCATTTAATCACTTCATGCGCTTTATTTCAAGTGAAGTTTACTTCTTAACAATATTTCAGTGTTTTCAATGTTTATTACGGATGGCGCATTAAGCAAATTTTCGAGTTTAAATTGGGAATGGAAAACGCTCGTTTAAAGCTTTAAATTGAATTCTTCAAAAAAGCGTACGCATATGTATATTTAAAAGAACAATTCCCCGTATTTTATTTTAATACGTTATCTTGATCTGTTTACGTTTTTAATGTATTGTATTCAATTGGAGATTCCATAATAAATAATCAAATACAAATACAAACATGTCTAAAAGAAAATCTATTATTTTCATCTATGCAAATCTACTTTAGGGTCTCATAACTTTGAGATGTGAAAGAACTATATATTTGCTTGTGTCGATTATTAAAATATACATATTTCTTAGTGGATCTTGAGAATTTTAAATAAATTCGTCTATCGATGCGTTTTTGGTAAGCTTTTGAAATAAAGTGTTCAATTTGGAGTTCTCACAACTTTAATTTATGATACAATATTATTGTTTTCTTCGAGTGAAAATCTATTGACGCAATTATTTTGTAAGTATCTTTCAATGACCTAAAAAAGTACCTTTATTTTTTTCAAATGACTATAACTTTTCATGAAAAATTATGTATTATCAATTGACGTCTATATTTTTAATAAATTTGATGTGATTTTTTGTAATAACCACCAAATAATCTTTACAAATTATGTAATTATTCATTGACAACTTTAATTTACGATACAATATTATCGTCTTTTAGGCTGAATAATTAAAAATGGTAATTATTGAAAAATTTGGGATTTTCAGTTACAGTACGTAAAAATAAAATACCTTATTTTGAAAAAAAAATCAACTAAACTTTAGATTTACTTGTATGAAATTTATAAAAATTACTATTACCATTCTTTGAACGTTAACAAACTGAAAATTAGTCAAACTGGAAGAAAAATCGTATACGCCAAAAGTTGACTAAAACATCAACTCTATTCATTATAGTGATAAATTTTACAATAAAATAAACTGCAAAATAAGAGTATGATTGATCGCCTAACGAGTGTTTTCCACTCCCAGGCAAAGCATGAAGTAAAATTTCGAGTTTAGAAAAGCCTGAAAATTTGGCTCGGGCGCGTAGCGAAGCGAAGCGACCGAGCCAAATTAGGCTTTTCTAAGCTCGAAATTTTACTTCATGCGCCACGCGTATACAACGCTGATTTAATGTGAAATAGTCTTTAACTAATTAACAAGTGAAATACGTTTAGTATGTCAATCATCAATTGTTTAAAGGACGGAGAAAGTGCTACGCTGGACACGTTATCAAACTGAAAATTAGTCAAACGAAGAAAAATCGTATACGCCAAAAGTTGACTAAAACATCAACTCTATTCATATTAGTCATAAATTTTACAATAAAATAAACTGCAAAATAAGAGTATGATTGATCGCCTAACGAGTGTTTTCCACACCCAGGCAAAGCATGAAGTAAAATTTAGAGTTTAGAAAAGCCTGAAAATTTGGCTCGGGCGCGTAGCGAAGCGAAGCGACCGAGCCAAATTAGGCTTTTCTAAACTCGAAATTTTACTTCATGCGCCACGCGTATACAACGCTGATTTAATGTGAAATAGTCTTTAACTAATTAACAAGTGAAATACGTTTAGTATGTCAATCATCAATTGTTTAAAGGACGGAGAAAGTGCTACGCTGGACACGTTATCAAACTGAAAATTAGTCAAACGAAGAAAAATCGTATACGCCAAAAGTTGACTAAAACATCAACTCTATTCATATTAGTCATAAATTTTACAATAAAATAAACTGCAAAATAAGAGTATGATTGATCGCCTAACGAGTGTTTTCCACACCCAGGCAAAGCATGAAGTAAAATTTCGAGTTTAGAAAAGCCTGAAAATTTGGCTCGGGCGCGTAGCGAAGCGAAGCGACCGAGCCAAATTAGGCTTTTCTAAACTCGAAATTTTACTTCATGCGCCACGCGTATACAACGCTGATTTAATGTGAAATAGTCTTTAACTAATTAACAAGTGAAATACGTTTAGTATGTCAATCATCAATTGTTTAAAGGACGGAGAAAGTGCTACGCTGGACACGTTATCAAACTGAAAATTAGTCAAACGAAGAAAAATCGTATACGCCAAAAGTTGACTAAAATATCAACTCTATTTATTTTAGTCATAAATTTTACAACAAAATAAACTGCAAAATAAGAGTATGATTGATCGCCAAACAAGTGTTTTCCACTCCCAGGCAAAGCATGAAGTAAAATTTCGAGTTTAGAAAAGCCTGAAAATTTGGCTCGGGCGCGTAGCGAAGCGAAGCGACTGAGCCAAATTAGGCTTTTCTAAACTCGAAATTTTACTTCATGCGCCACGCGTATACAACGCTGATTTAATGTGAAATAGTCTTTAACTAATAAACAAGTGAAATACGTTTAGTATGTCAATCATCAATTGTTTAAAGGACGGAGAAAGTGCTACGCTGGACACGTTATCAAACTGAAAATTAGTCAAACGAAGAAAAATCGTATACGCCAAAAGTTGACTAAAATATCAACTCTATTTATTTTTGTCATAAATTTTACAATAAAATAAACTGCAAAATAAGAGTATGATTGAACACCTAACGAGTGTTTTCCACTCCCAGGCAAAGCATGAAGTAAAATTTTGAGTTTAGAAAAGCCTGAAAATTTGGCTCGGGCGCGTAGCGAAGCGAAGCGACCGAGCCAAATTAGGCTTTTCTAAACTCGAAATTTTACTTCATGCGCCACGCGTATACAACGCTGACTTAATGTGAAATAGTCTTTAACTAATAAACAAGTGAAATAGGTTTAGTATGTCAATCATCAATTGTTTAAAGGACGGAGAAAGTGCTACGCTAGACACGTTATCAAACTGAAATCTAGTCAAACTGGAAGATAAATCGTATACGCGAAAAGTTGACTAAAACATCAACTCTATTTTAAAATAAATCAAATGCATGATTTATTTTAAAATAGAGTTGATGTTTTAGTCAACTTTTCAATAAAATAAAATAATACAATAAAATAAACTGCAAAATAAAAGTATGATTGATCGTCAAACGAGTGCTTTCCACTCCCAGGCAAAGCATGAAGTAAAATTTCGAGTTTAGAAAAGCCTGAAAATTTGTCTCGGGCGCGTAGCGTAGACTCAAATGATTCAACTTTCTATAATTCGTACACATTTTATTAATTCATGTTGATACTTTTAATTTTTAGCATAAGCTGTTTGCTTAAAAATCCGAGCTCTAGTAATAACCAGCAAGTAAGCATTACAAATTATGTAATTATTCATTGACGTCTATATTTTAATTTTGTGTGATTATCGACAAATTTTCATTGAAAATAATCTATATTTATTCATTATTCAGTTTCAATATTTTTGAAAAAATTTCTCGTTATGAAAATGCTCGGTGTTATATAAAACTCTCTGTAGGTTTCAATATTTTTGAGGTGATTTTTTAATTATCGGCAAATTCTCTTTGAAAACCATTTATTAATCGATTAACTTCTACATTGTCAATATTTTGTGGTGATTCTTTAATTATCGGCGAACTGTCTTTGAAATTTATCTATTTATCTATCGACGTCTATATTTTTTTAAGTACTCATTGACGTCCAGGTTTGGATAGATGCATTTTTGCGGCGTGTTTTGAGACGTGTTTACAAACAAACTGACATCTGAATTTCTGCAAATTTCTGTTAACTCAGGTAGGGCGCATTTACAAGGGTCTCCCTTTTAGCGTTAGGAATTAGCCCTGGGCGTGTTACACACAATAAAGGCGGCACCCACCAATAAATAGGCAAATAATACCCGGAAAACCCGCCATAAAGATAAACAACAGGTAATCTCTTTGTACTCCTCGTTCATTCAAAATGCAATGAAATTAGCTAATAGTCATTTTCTAAAATCCAATTTCGATAATATACTAAAAATATTCATGTGTATTAAAATTAGCATCACAAGAATTATTAAAATTAAATGATATCACAGGAGTGACCAAACTATATTTTCAGGCGTTCCTAAACTCGAAATTTTACCTTATACTGTTTCAGCCGTATATTTTAAACATCACACTATTTAAAATAGAAATTTTACTTCATGCTTAGTCAGAGAGTTTAAACACTTGTTAGAAGTTTCAAACTGAACGCTTTTTAGGAACAAGAATGTCTAAAAATTTACAGAGTACACATCGGGCATATGTATACTTAAAATAAGAATTCCTGTATATTTCTTATTTTTGTAGTGGTATAAAAGAGAGAAAGGTAAATAAATGAATAAATATTTTTTACATTTATGTATACATTCATTTAATATTTGCAAATGGCGATTGCTCCAAATGCTATGTAAGCTCTGTTTTTTTTTTAATATAACCAAACTTAGAGTGTATTTACTGCAAACAGTTGCAGTCCTGCTTCAACAGTAGGGTATTTTAAACATGAAATTTTGAGATGTTTGTAAATGATTATCAATGTGCCAATAAATCATAATTTGTCAAATAAACTGTCACGATGCAGAGAGTTTAAAAAAAGGACGCTACTTCTAGCAACTTTACAGCACATACAGAGTTTTTTTTCTTTTAAGCATACTCTCACATATTCCATATAAACATTGTGATCAAAACTAAGCAGTATATATACAGAGAGTTTTATGTAACACCGAACATTTTCATTACGAGAATTTTTCTTTGAAGTAACCATATGCGTACGTTGCATATTTTCTGATGCTCGGTTTATTAAAAGAATCCAATTTGAAGCTTTAAGCGAGTGTTTTCCACTCCCAGGCTAAGCATGAAGTAAAATTTTGAGTTTAGAAAAGCCTGAAAATTTGGTTTGGTCGCGTAGCGCGAAGCGCGGAGCGGCCAAACCAAATTTTCAGGCTTTTCTAAACTCGAAATTTTACTTCATGCGCCACCTGTACAAAACACTGATTCAATGTAAAGTTTAGCGGTGTGTTTAAACTTCGTATTATGTCAGTGTTTTGTACCGGTGGCGCATGAAGTAAAATTTCGAGTTTAGAAAAGCCTGAAAATTTGGTTTGGCCGCTCCGCGCTTCGCGCTACGCGACCAAACCAAATTTTCAGGCTTTTCTAAACTCGAAATTTTACTTCATGCTTAGCCTGGGAGTGGAAAACACTCGCTTAAAGCTTCAAATTAAAGCCTTTTAACAAACCGAGCATCGAAAGATGTGCAACGTATGCATATGGATACTTAAAAAAAAAATCTCGTTATGAAAATGCTCGGTGTTATATAAAACTCTCTGTAGAACTTCACTTTAAATCAGTGTTTTATACGCGTGGTGCATGAAGTAAAATTTCGAGTTTAGAAAAGCCTGATTTGGCTTGGTCGCTCCGCTGCGCTACGCGACCAAGCCAAATTTACAGGCTTTACTAAACTCGTAATTTTACTTCATGCTTAATCTAGGATTGGAAACACTCGTTAGAGTCTTCAAATTATAGGTTTTTAAGAACATCACGAATGTCTGAAAATTTACATTGAAAAATTATATGTATACCAAAAAGAGAAATTTCTTGTATTTGAACTTTTACAAAATTTAAACAAATAAATGGGCCGATGATGAAAAAGACAGATATTCCTGAGCAAGGAGCACTTACCTGATCGTCAGAGAGACTTTATTAAATTGGTAGTAGATACAAATAATTTGAGGCGGTGATACTGTCAGATTTCCCTTCACATAACCTACAAATTAAAAATTGATTTACAACACAACATATGATTAATCTTGTCCTAACCTAATACACAACCTGCATCACACTATTTAATTCTTTAAATCGTCAAATATGATTGGTCATATTAAAAAAGAACATATTACACGTACAGTCAATTTCACGAATGTTTACACTCACGTCATCAATTATAAAATTCCGAATCAATCTGTTCAAGGTCATATGTAATTGCGCTCATTGGCGTAACGTTAAAAAGGGGTTTGGTGTTTATTTTTTTACTGAATCCTGCATTGAAACCAGAGCTGGGACGAATCCTCGTAAAAAGGATTCAAATCACGAATCCGAATCACTTAATATGATTCGAATCACGGATACTCGAATGAACGATTCGTAAGAGATAAATATGAATCCTGTTTTTTCGAATCACGAATACAAATCCTTTAAGAATAAATTTGATTTTATTATTTTTTTGCAACCATTATTATATAAATATCGTTACCAGTTGTTTTAATAAAAATATTCAAAACCTAATTATTTATTATTACCACTGAACATCGTTCATAAAAGACTAAATATCTGACCCCATGTTACTCTGATTAAAGATGTATTTGTGTGTTTCTGAACTTCACTTCAAATCAATGTTCTGTACGCGTGGCGCATGAAGTAAAATTTCGAGTTTAGAAAAGCCCGAAAATTTGTCTCGGGGCTTTTCTAAACTCGAAATTTTACTTCATGCTTTGCCTGGGAGTGGAAAACTCTCGCTTAAAGCTTCAAATTGAACTTTCAAAAAAAAAACGAGAAATATCTAATGATTTACTGAAAATAGGCTGAATTTGGAATACGTATACTTAAAAGAAAAATTCCCTGTATCTGTTTGCTCCGAAGAAATATAAATAATTATAAACCATAATGAAGATAACAAGAATTTCGCAAAAAACACTCGTTAATTAATATTATACACAATTGGCGTTTGTTAGACATATATGACCAAGAAAAAAATGTATTTTTAATTTTCTAGTAGAAATGCGTTTTATGTTAAAAGAAATAAACTATCTATCTTTCAGCTAGTAGTACAAGTTCTTTCTGCTAACAGCAATCGTCTTTTTAGTAGTAGATGAAACAACTACTATTTTGTTCCTTTTACTATTACTAGGACTTTCTGCAACTAGTTGTAGTACAGGCTCCGTCTGCTGGTGGCAAGATACGATAAGCCAAAACCATCTGAACTAGGGGCTCTGTTAATAGCAGTAGTTCTTTCATCTAGTAGAAATTGTGTTTTTTGCTATAAACAAACGACTGCTCGGTCTTTCTGCTACTAGTAGTAGTACAGGCTCTATCTGCCGGTAGCAAGATTTGAAGCTAGAACCATCTGAACCAGAAGCATTGTCTGCTAATAGCGGTAGTTGTTTCTGCTAGTAGAAATAGCGTGTTCTGCTAAAAAGTAAACGTTTCTATCAGTAGTAATAGTTATTTCAGCTAGTAGTACAATTTCTTTGTGCTAGTAGCGTTCGTCCTTTCAGTAGTAGAAAGAACAACTACTATTTTGATTCTTCTACTACTACTACGAGTAGGTCTTTTTACTATTAGTACGGACGGAACCTGTACTATAGGTTCCGTCTGCTGAAGACATCTGAAGCTAGAACCATCTGAACTAGAAGCTCCGTTAATAGGTCTTTCTGCTGTAGTAATTCTTTTAGCTAGTAGCAGTTGTTCTCAAGACCGTATCCGGAGGAGGGGGGATGTGGGGGTTCAAACCCCCCCCTGAAATTTTCAAAATGATAAATTTTTGTATGTAAACGCGGGACTGTGAGAGCAAAAACAATATTTTACCCTAAGCCCCTCTTATAAAATGTTTATAACCCCCTCCAATTCTCCTTTCTGGCTGCGGCCTTAGTCGTTCTTTCAGCTCAATAGTAGTCTTTTATTATACTACCACTAGTTTTTTCTTTTACTAGTAGTAGTAGTAGTACAGGCTCCGTGTGCGGAACTAGAAGCTCTGTGTGCTAATAGCGGCAGTTCTTTCTGCTACTGGACAAATCGTTTATAACTGAAAAAAAGTAAACGTTACATTTTGTAGTAGTGGTTCTTTTGGCTAATAGTACTTAGTCATACTAGTACAGGCCTCGTCTGCTGGTAGCAAGATATCTGAAGTTACAACCATCTGAGCTAGAAGTTCTGGCCGGTAATAGTGCTAGTTGTTTCTGTTAGTAGAAATAGTGTTTTCCGCAAAACAGCCTATTTTCTGTAAATCTTTAGATATTCCTTGTTTTTTATTAAGTTCAATTCGAAGCTTTGAACGATTTTTTTCCACTCCCAGACTAAGGATAAAGTAAAATTTCGAGTTTAGAAAAGCCCCGTGAAAATTTGTCGAGGGTCGCGCAGCGACCCTCGACAAATTTTCTGGGCTTTTCTAAACTCGAAATTTTACTTCATGAGCCACGCGTATAAAACAGTGATTTAACGAGAAATTTAAAAACACGAAAGACATTTTTCATGTTAATCCTCACAATTAATTCGAATTATTTTTGACGATTCAAATCCTCTTGTAAGTATTCGAATCCTTTTATAAATATTCGAATCCTTTTATAAATATTCGAATCCTTTTATAAGGATTCGAATCACCCACATATGAATACGAATACGAATCCTCTTTAAAAACGGAACGAATCCAGTTGAACTAAAGTATTCGAATGCCTCTTTCGAATCCTCTAAAAGAATTTGAATCCTGAATGATTCGAATCCTGCCCAGCTCTGATTGAAACCATAGAAATTGCACTCTAACATGTAATCTTAGAAAGAACTCATGCCAATGAATACGTTATTGGAATGCACTTACGAAAAAAAATCCCGAAAGAATGATTACTGTTATGAGATTGACATTATTCTATGTACAATAATAACAAAATGCAATACAATTAGTTTTAATATAAAAATAATTATTTTCACTTCTATCGCGTTCATTTCAAAAACTATGAATCTTCATTCATGAAATTTAAAATGGTCGCGATAGAAATCTTGTTTGTATGGGTGTTCATGAGGCTATTTATTTTAAATTATCAAATTTTCAAACCACGATTAAAAATATTCAACGACGTTGGATATTAACCAAATAGCAACCTTTCCTCTAAAATGAACAGAGAAGCAGGTAAATGCATAAATGTTGTATTACATGATAAACCGCTACGTATATTTGATCGAATCAACACCCGGTAATTTGGTGGAAGTTGATTTAATCATTATCACTGTCTGTTACATCATCTTCTGAACTACTCCCATCTCCAATACGAATAATAAATTCTGGCACATTATCCAGAACGTTTTGGCTGATGTACCACCTATCGATAATTGATTCTGTGTGTCTAACAACAGAGTCCCACCTTTCCGGAGTACATTTTTCTAAGGATTTGTGCCACATGACCAACACTTCATTGTATCCATATCCCTTTTCGCCTATATGAGCATCATAATGTTTTGCCTGTGCCCATATTAGTTCTATGGTGTTAAATTCGCACTGATACGGTGGAAGTCGCAATATTTCATGGCCATGATCAAGCAGATATTCGCCTACCACATATCTGTTGGGTCTAGCATATCGTTTGGCTAGGGCTAACAGTTCCGCCTTGAACTTGTTACTTTCACAGGTTTATTGGTATCTTGTAGCCAATGTGTGATTTATGCCTACGTCCAAGAAATGTTGGGCTGATTTTCTACGAATACGCCGTGGTAAGGTGCATCCATAACCAGTCTGCAAGTTTTTAAGTTGTTGCATAAATAAGGAAAGCATTCTCCACGAAACTTCTACTCTGACTAGCATGCAAAATAAGGAAGCGCTTTCCCTCACCGATAGCTCTCCTTATATTAACAATTCACCTCATGGACTGCATCTACAGGTAAAAGGGGACCTCCATTGCATTTTTCCTGGTTGAAGTAGTACATTACTTTAATAATCATATCTCGGGCTACTTCAATTAGTCTTTTTTCAGGCATTTTGTGTTTATGGTTATAAAAAACTAGATCTAATAACAAAACAATTAATTCTACACTTACTTACACTATGAAAAAACACGAAGAACTCACGAAAAAACTAAAAGAAACAGAAATACTTAGAAACTTGAAAACTTGGAACTTATAGTAACGCTACTGACGTTTCTGGGAAGCGTTGTGCTAGAGTAGACATGCACTATAATGGGGTCTTTGTCTAATGCATCGCCTCACGTTTCCGTGCGGTGAGCACTGTTGGCGGTACTTGTATCAGGAGTCACAAGACATACGTTTCTATTATTTTTTTTTATTGATGCATCATATGTCTTATTTCAAATACTTCGCAGCGTGTTTAAATTCAATATTAAAACACGCGCGTGTTTTAAAGTTGCTAAGGACAACAACGTCAATTCAAACTTAAAGTCAAACATAAATGTCACTATCTATTAAACTTTAATAACTCGTTCATTTTATTTATAATAAATATTGAATATACAATCTGTATTATTTGAAAAATTAATATTTCCGTGCTTTAACTCGGAATCAACATTGCTCACATGAACATTGGTAACTGATTTACTTCCAGATGTGCATGCATTCGTATTTCCGCTAATAGCATTTGATATAATATTGGAAACACTGTTTTTATTGTTGATGGACTCTTCGACATATCCAGTAGCCACCGATGCCGATTTCCAACCAACTTGCCGCTGTATTTGATCTATAGTCATCCCACCGTTGGCCATAATAGTTGCAGAAGTACGCCGGAACGCATGTCCTGTGTACTTCTTTGGTTCGTCTAAGTTAAGGAAAAGTGCAATTTGAAATGGGCATAAACCAAAAGTATTAATACCCACTACTTGTTTAGTACACTTTCCCTTATCAAAGCGTAAGAAAACACGGTCAGTACTCACATTTTGAGGACGCAACAACAAATATTTCTTAATAAACCCAACGTAGGGTATACCATTACTGTCAGCGACAGTAAAACGCCGAGCCTTTTCTGTCTTAGACGGACGTATGAGAATAAGTAAGGTATTACCCTCTTCCTTAATGTCGGATAAACGCATATCGCACAATTCGCATCTGCGACAAGAACCAAAGATTCCAAAAATGGCAACAACTTTCAAAAACAAATACGTTATATCTGAAGCATCTTCAAAAAACTTTCTTAAATCTTCCTCTCTAAAGGCATAGGATTTTTTTGCGTTACAATTCTTACTAATCGCCTTCATAAATGCTTGCACTTTTCCAAATGATTTGATATCCACTCCCTGTTGTAATCGTAACATACATTGTAATTTGGAATGTATGGCCCACATTGTGGACGACTTGTACTTCTCTGACAATTCCTGTAAGTACGCAAGCATAACTTGTTCTGTTACACTGGCAACTTGGCATTCTTCCATCCATTTAATCAAACGGTTGTACTCTTTTTTGTAGGCTACTTCCGACTTTTGCGGAATCAACCGATTCTTAGCTTTAGCGCTCAAGCTATCAATCTTTGATTGCATTTTCAAAGGGTAATGACAAACTGATGAGAAATTGATAATTTGTTTATTTCACACCTTGACAACCAAAGGTACATTGATTCCGTCATCTTAAACATGCTCGAAATTTCAAAATTTCGGGCCAATTTATGGTCTTTAAATGCATCAATAAAAAAAAATAGCGTAAAGTATGCGTGGATATCTGGTCTTTAAAGCACTTACTCTATTGCAAGCACTCCGGCTGGCGCCGTCGTGCTTGCAAAATCGTGCGTGCTTTAAAGACCTAAATATCCACTTATACTTTAATATACTATACTACGATGATGCGCATATAATAGTATAAAATGGTAGAATATGCTTGTCTTTAATACGTACATAAATTGATGACGTGACTGCCAACATTCGTGAAAAATACTGTATTCACATTTTGTGTGGAGTTAAACAGGATGCATTTTCTGCGTGTATCCAAAACATTCTTATTAGGTAAATTACGTGTATTTAACATTTTTTTATAAAACGAGAATAATTATTGAAGATTTTGTAAAAGTGTGTTCTTTAAATAAACTGAGAATAATAAATAAAGAATCTGTAAAATAAATTAGAGCCTATAAAACAATTATTATTACAATAATAATACGGCGCATAATATAGTGATAGTAATAAATAAAATAATAATCTTAAAAAAATAACAGAACATTAAATAAAGATAATTTTAAAGATTCTTCTGAATATTTTTAACATATCTCACTTTATTTGAAGAACACACTTTTACAAATCTTTTATTAATTCTTGTTTATTTAAAAGAACACACTTGTTCATAATTTTGATTTAAACGAATATACTTAATTGTACAGGGTTGGGTAAAGGTATGGGAACACCGAATTTCTGGCTAAACTATAGTTGCGATGAAAAAAATAGTCTTAATATATATTTTTCTTTGCTGATAGATCCCAGGGTCGATAGCCAATTTACAGAATTTAAATTTATTTATTGTAATTACTTATTATAAACTATTTTATTTTACTATGTATTCTATAAGTAAAGATGTTATACATATACAGGGTGTCCGTATTTCGTGGAAATGCATGGGAATCTCGGTTATTTGAAAATATAAAGAGTCGGTTAAATTGGGGTAAAGTTGCTAATTTTAGGGCCCACTAATAATCTGAAATCAAATTTTAAATATCATGTTTTGTTTTCGAGATATTGACAAAAAACTTGTTTTTTAAATTTGGTTTTTATGTTTTTATTTAAAAACTATTAAATCTAGAAACTTGAAACTTTGATATTATAAAGGCACTTTTAAATGAGGAATATAGTAGAATATTTTGTTTTAAAATATATTTAACATTCACCCGGAAACAACAGCCAACTTTTTTTTATGGACGTCATTTTGGATTTTCATATTTTTTTGAAAGATTATTTTTTTTAATTCATTGATGTATCATACTGATAATTTAATTTACATTTGACACGAAAAATGATATCTTTTAGTTATTTGTAAGAGTGCCATGGATACAATGGCGACATATCCATTTATCCAGAGGACATAGACGATATGCGATATTCCATACAACAATTAAGAAGGAGGGATATTTTTCGAGCAGTGCAAAATCTAAGAAAGAGGGCAGAATTATGTTTGGAGGTGTATATTGTTACTCTTTTTTAGTTACATATTTTAAACGACATAATTTTGAAAATTTTCTGCTAACATTTTTTTACGTTGTTGACACATATCTGGATATTACTGTAAATATGTTTTTAGTATCAAATTTATTTTATAATAATAATAATAAAAATAATACTTTATTCGCACTTTACAAACATACACACATACATAGGAAAACGTCACATAAAATATCTATTAAGTTAATCTATCCAAAACTACAGGAAAAATATTCTGCCATACAGTATGGTTCCATATCACATATCAGCTTGTATACCGTGTTCTTCATTCTGTTGTAATTTACAATATTTTTTATTTCAATAGGTAGGTGATTGTAGATTTTCAGACAGGCATAAAAGCAACCTTTCTCGAATTTATTAACCCTATGCTGCGGTAGGTTATATACTTGACCTCTTCTTGTGTTATAACGTGTACAGTAGTATACATCATTAAACAATGGTTTATTCTTTCAACATTCGTATATATATAGCCCATAAAATGTGAGCATATTAACTTGCTTAGAGATACCCCTACAACTTGAGTTATATTTTACTTTTAACAGAACTCGGAGTATTCTCTTTTGTATAATAAATGCTCTTATGGCGTTTGTACTGCTGCCCCAAAATATCAGGTGTGAGACTATGTTAGCAAAGTAAAACAGTTTTCCTATGCGAATGTTTGTGTTACGTATCAGTATTCTTAAGCCATAACATGCACTACTTAGCTTTCTACAGATATATGTAATATGGTGGTTAAAGCTCAAGGTATCATCTAAGTAAATCCCTAAACATCTAATACTATCTGAGAATGTGTATGATCCGTTATTCAGATTTATCGATTGTGGGGTTTTTATAGCTTGGTTCGATTTAAATAGGACAAATTTGGTCTTTGCAGTATTCAATATAAGTTTATTATCATTGAACCAGTTTTCCAATTTTGTTATACTGTCATTGCTCGAATTTATGATGTCTGGATAAGTACTACCACTGATAAGGATATTTGTATCGTCCGCGTAGTTTATCATTTCGCAATGTATGGGAAGTATTTTTGATATGTCATTAATATATATTATGAATAATAAAGGTCCCAGAATACTGGCTTGTGGAATACCTTTAGTTACCCGTAATGGCTCTGAGAATATAATTCTGTGCGCGTCATTGACGTCGGTTAATTTGGTATAGTGAACTCTGTTCTCTAAGTAGGACTTGATTAAATTGTATCCTACACCGCGTATACCGTATTAGTATAGTTTAGACAATAATATAGAGTGGTAAATTGTGTCGAACGCTTTTGATAGGTCTAAAAATATTCCATAGGCCAGGTTTTGATTTTCCATTTCATCTAGTACCCATTTTATGTAGTGGTGTAAAGCTGTTTCAGAATTTTTGCCTTTCAGAAAACCGTGTTGTGTAGGCGATAGTAGCTCATACTTGACAAAAAAATGCATAACTCTTGAATAGATTACACGTTCAAATATTTTTGATATTGAATTAAATAGACTAATGGGTCTATAATTTCCCAAGTTGTTGTGATCTCCTTTTTTATGTATAGGTTATAGGATTGCTTGTTTTAATCTTTCTGGAAATATGCCCGTTTTCAGGGACGTATTTATAATATCGTTGAGAGGTGGTGCTATGTGATGTATACATTTTTTAATTAAGTGCATAGGTACTTCATCTATCCCTGTGCTTGAGTTATTGGCTATACTTAACGTTATGTTAATTATTTCTGATACTGTCGTAGGATTTAAAAAAAATTGTGTAAGTATTAAAGGGAATATTTATTTATGTAGTTGTTGATGAACTGATGGTATTACTTGGATTTATTTGATTAGCGATTTCATTGAAAAATATATTAAATTCATTCACTAACCTATGTATATCATTACATTTTGGTAGTATCAGAGATTTATGACCACCCTTGATATCTTGTTACTTCATAGAAAAATAGCAATTGTTCATAAAATAATATGAAAGAAAAATTTGCAAAAAAATCTTTTAAAAGGATATAAAATCAGATAAGATTAATGAATATCGAATCAACAAATATTCATAAAATATAAGGCGCTATATTTTTGAACTTCTTGTTTTTACGATTGGTGAAAATTTCGAATTTGCCGACGCGACTCGTTTCACTTACGCCGGCAAAACCAAATGTTCAGGCTTTTCTAAACTCGAAGTCATGCAAACACTCTTTAGAAGAATATTGAATTCAATAATAAAAACATTAAAACCTCAAACCAGGAATTAATTTCAATTTAATTTATTAACAGATTTTTTAAAATAATAATTGCTAATCTCTGTGATAAAAATGAAAAAGAAAATAATAATTAAAAAATCAAGTCATGAGATTGATTGAAGAAACTTGTAAATAAATAATAATCGCCAGCAAGATTTTCAAATTTCGAATAAAAGAACCTGTTTTCTTCTTCTTTAATAAATTACCAAACATTTCATACAATCCAATATTTTTTAACATTTTTTCTTAGACGCTGAAATTCTACCAAGATTTTCAAGTTTCGAATAAAAGTTTGCTTCATTTTTCTTCTTCATTGAATTACCAAGCATTTTTCCACTTTATATTTCAACATTTTGTCTTCTTTAATTAAAGTCTAAAACCTACCAAAAATTTAAAAATTTCGAATAAAACAAAGTTTCTTCGTTCAATTTTAAAACATGATATTGTTTAAATTTGGGATAAAAAACACTTGATTTGATTCACTAACTTTTTAAGGGACCCATTTAAAACATCCACACAAGTTTTGCTGGGCTTCAATATTTTTTTTTACATAACTTTGATAATCCCTTATAAATAAAAAAATAAAGTAAATACTCGTATATACTAGCTTTTTCAAATTTAAATACCTGTTAATATTTCGAAGTTTCTCCATTAAAAAAATGCAATTTAAGTTAAAATTACTGTGCTTAATGTTTATATATTTTATTTAAACCTAATCGTTTTGATTTAAACAAAAAACATATTTTGTGCAAGAAATTTCCGCCCTTTAAAATTTAATATTTGGATATTCTTCAGAGAAACTCTGTGGATGTTTTGATCAGGTCCTCGTTTTAATCTATTTTGACTAGTTTCGGCTTCAAGCCATTATCAATTAACGTGTATATTCCGTGTACTTTGATAATGGCCTAGTGGGAATAAATTAAAAAGTTAGTGAAAACAAGCAAGTGTCTTTTATTTAAAATTTTATTTTAATTATGTTTTACCAAGTGATTAATGAGAACATGGTGAAAGATATCATATTGTTTATTTTTTGACATTTCTGCCTTTATTAATCTGCAAGTTGTATTTAGAGTCCATAAAACTCGTCCATATTTCATAAAAGTGTATACTTGATTACTTTATAAACTCCAAATTACAGCAATTATTATTACAATTATAATACGGCTCATAATAAAGTGATAAACATAATAAATTTATTGCTGCGCAATAAAATGCACAAACTTTTCTATTTGCCAGGGATCACAAAAGCACACGACGAATTTAGTCACGTAAAATTTCATGAATGAAAGAATGCGAGACGAAATGCCTAAGCCATTACAAATTAATTATGAATAAATGTATAAACAAACAAGACTCAGACTTAAACAATGACGTCATTTCTTTAGATAATAAAATATTAAGTTAAGCAATGAACTAATTATTTTGAACACAAATAAGATTGTGCCTTAATGTTACTTCGTCATTATTTCATGAAATAAAAGTGTTAGTTGCAGAATGGTTCATTATTCAAATAACTGTCTATTTTTATATAAAATCTTTATTTATTTCTTAAAATAACCATTTTTCTAGTAAATATGATTAATGTATTTGGAATGAGTTACGTGAAGAGGAATATAATTTACTTAATAAAAGACTAACACTTTCTTCACTAAAAACATTTATTTTCGCTAAATGTACATTTCGAACACTACGTGCTCATTGATAATGAGCACGTAGTGTTCGAAATGTACATTTAGCGAAAATAAATGTTTTTAGTGAAGATAGTGTTATTCTTTTATTAAGTTAATTAATATGATTAATAATTACACTAATGCCTGGTATTATAAAACATTTTATTCCATAAATAAAATTTATTTCAGGAATAAATTAATTTATTCCAGATTTCGGTATTATAAACATAAAATAACTATATTTAGCTAATAAATCTCCCCAGTAAGTTATTTGTTTGTTTTTCTGCCAAGTAAATTTTATTCTCTAAATAATTTGACAGTTAAAAGTCAAAAGTGTATTATATTATTATAATTACCTTAGATTCTACTACTTGTATTTATTAATTTCATTACGGTTGTCATGTCTACCATATCATCCGTGTCAGATTTAAGTTCGCTCATAGTATCTTCCCTGGCAGAGATTAATTCGAGCCACAAGACATTCTCAGGAGTCGAAGACCTAGAGTTTTTCAAATCAGACATAACCAGGGATTTTTATATTTATGCATACGCTTTTTAAAATTAGTTCCATTTAACGTTTTAAACGAGTGTTTTCCACTCCCAGACTAAGCATGAAGTAAAATTTCGAGTTTAGAAAAGCCTGAAAATTTGGTTTGGTCGCGTAGCGCGAAGCGCGGAGCGGCCAAACCAAATTTTCAGGCTTTTCTAAACTCGAAATTTTACTTCATGCGCCACGCGTATTTAACACTGAAAACACTGAAATATTGTAAACCAGTGAACTTCACTTGAAATCAGTGTCTTGAACGCATGGCGCATGAAGTAAAATTTCGAGTTTAGAAAAGCCTGAAAATTTGGTTTGGCCGCTCCGCGCTTCGCGCTACGCGACCAAACCAAATTTTCAGGCTATTCTAAACTCGAAATTTTACTTCATGCTTAGCCTGGGAGTGGAAAACACTTGTTTAAGTCTTTTATAATTTCTAATAAGCTTTTTTTTCTTGTTCTGTGTAATTCTGTCCTATTCCACGGTTATTCTCTATAATTATAAGGAATTATACTAAATTTCCAATTTGATTAACAATTTAATTTGAAATATTGACAATTCAATTTAACAAATTGGTGATTCCTGCTTTCGCCACAATGAAAATGTATCATTTCGGTCTGTAATCTACTAATTAAATTATTTATTTCTAGAATTGCTATTTATTTGGTAAGTTTGCTTTATAATACGCAATTTTATTTGTCCATTAGTTTACTAAATTTACTCCACAAATAATGATTTATTAATCGCTTATAATACCGGGCATTAAACAAATTCAAATATAAAATTAGCGTTTTATACGCGTGGCGCATGAAGTAAAATTTCGAGTTTAGAAAAGCCTGAAAATTTGGTTTGGTCGCGTAGCGCTACGCGCTACGCGACCAAACCAAATTTTCATGCTTTTCTAAACTCGAAATTTTACTTCATGCTTAGTCTGGGAGTGGCAACCTACGTAAGAAGCTTCGAATTAAACGCTTTTTTAAAAACAAGGAATGCCTGAAAATTTACAGCGGATACTTCGAGATATGTATACTTAAAAGAAAAACTCCATGCATAGTTTAAAATAAATCATGGCCAACTAACTATATTAATGTCATATACTAAATTAGTCTAATAAAATTATATGTGTTGTGAATATTATAAAGACGTTTTTATACACTTTAATATAATAGAACAAACCAAACTAAAAAAAGTACAATAATTCCATTTAAATGAGTTTAAAAATAATCCTCAAGCAAACTTTATAATTTATCTCTTGCGCGTATATATCACTTTAAGTTTACATTTCAGGTATAATTATGTCAATACTTGATTAACACGATAAACAAGAGAACGTTGTTTAAATTGTTTTATCTCGTCATCTTTTTGAGATTTCCAGGTAAACAGGTATGAGTGTGTCAGTTTGTGTAAATGAGGCATTGTCTTAATTCAACCTCTCTTCTCTTTTCATAATTATCATTAACTAAATATAAATAATAAATATGTCAGTTATCGCGTTGTCTGGAATTTTTTTTTTCGTACTAGGTTATTGCGCAAAGAAATGGGTTTACGAAAGAGATTACTATAGAGCAGTGGTCTCCAAACTACGGCCCGCGGGCCAAATCCGGCCCGCGACTTGCATGAATCCGACCCGCGATTGTTTGTAATTTTTTTTGTAAATGTCATATTTTGAAATATTGTAAAAATTGTTCCTTAAATTTTTCATAATTTTATAAAATTAATCGGATCTTGGCCGACTTTATTATGTAGAATTGTATTTGTGGCCCGCGAAGAAGATAGTTTGGAGACCCAGGCTATAGAGGATTAATTTCACAATTTGTACCTATTTGAAATATACAGGGTGGTGAATTTTTCGATGCTCACCATTGGTATCTCGGAAACGATAAGATACACAAGGTCGCTTAACTTAGAGAAAATTAGCTTATTTTAAAGGCGATTGAGAATCTGAAAATAAAATATGATTATTTTGATAGGTTCCTGATTTATCGCGAAAAAACTGAAAATTGTGATTTTAGAAAAAAATAATATCTTGCCTGCCATTGGCGATATTTTCATGAAACTTGACAACCGTGTATTTTTGAACCTTCTGTATCGATTGCGCCGACAGAAATATTCTAGGTACTCTAGATTTCGAGTTACGATATTCAACTTTTTCATTTCTTACAGCAGCAATATTGGAGTTTTACACTTTTAGGTAGACCAAAAATATAGGTTTTCAAAATGGTAACACACATAACCTCTGACTTCTAAAAAATAAACCTGTAGTATAATGAATGTAAATATTTGCTTAAATCAAGATTGTTTAAAAAACAATTGGAAGATTAATTAAAGTGACAGTTGGTAGTGCGAACTGTCAGAGCTATCAAAAGTGCATATGCAGCAGCGACGGCTCGCAGCCTAACTTCAGGATCGGCCAGAGACCCAAGGTAATATGTGTCCGTTATTGAAAGGTGACTTTGTTGTGCAATTCCTTGTATTTATAAAGCGCGTTCCCAACCTCAAATTTTATGTGCCTTGGCGCTGTGGCCGACCCTGAAGTAAGCCTGCGAACCGTCGCTGATATGCAGAGTAGTTGTTTCTTGGTTTAATTAAACATGTACACCGACGAGGAAAAGCACGACATGTACGAAGTCTACATTCGGCGCAATAGATATTCTGTTTTGGCAGCTGAATCATATGAAAATATGTAACAAGAGACAGGACAACCCCATCGAACAATGTTTCAACGGATTTCGAGAAATTTGGAGATGTGTGGCAGATTTAGAAGACCGCGGGAGCCGTATGGTAAAGATATTAATTTGAACGAAGTAAATACTCACATTATGATTGATCCAACAACTTCGAGTATCAAGATTACAAATTCAGACCGGTATAAACTCTTCATTCTGGTGATTCAAATAGAAGATTGGAGTTTTGCAATTGGTTTCGCGAAAAATTGCGGTACGATAATAATTTTTCAAGAAAATTATTATGGAGCGATGAGGGTTTGTTCACAAATTCCGGAAGCAAGCTTTAATAGAAAAAATCTACACTAATACGCAACGGCGAATCCTCATGGCTTTTATAGAAAAAATCTACGCTACTACGCAACGGCGAATCCTCGTTTAATAAGAGAAACGAGGCCGCAAGTCAGGTATTCTTTGAACTTACGGGCTGGTATTTTAGATAATGCCATTCTTGATCCATTTTTCCTCGTTGGACGTTAAAATGGTGCTGCATATTTAAATGTTTGTAGAGAAACTTAGAAGATATGTTAGACGAATTACCAGTACTCACAATTCAAAATCTTGAGTGGTATCAGCAAGACGGAGCTGGGCCTCACAACTCCCGCATTGTTGGCGATTATTTAAATGCACGGTTTGCATATTCATGGCTCGGCACGTTTGATCCTGTTCGTTGGCCGCCACGATCGCCCTGCTTAAATCCTTAGGATTATTTTTTGTGGGGCACTGTTAAAGATCTTGTTTATTCAACTGAAACTAAAGATATCGAACATCTCCGACTGAAAATCAGAAATGCGTTCGACTCCATTCAGAAACGAACAATCCAAAAAGCAGTGGATGAAATGAATCTTAGGACCAATCTTTGCATCAAACAAAATGGCGCACAATTTATAATTATCTACTAGTGTTTTTTTTACTTATCTCGTTAAAGTTGCATTTATAAAATGTTTGCAGATTTAAAAATATTAAGTTGTTACTATTTTGAAAAAATATATTGTTTTCTATTTAATGATGTTAAGATCCAAAATGGCGGCTATAAGAAAAAAACACGCACTACCAACTGTCACTTTAATTATTCTTCCAATTGTTTTTCAAAGCATTCGTGATTTAAGCAAATATTTACATTCATTTTTAAATTTCTAGCGGTTTCTTTTTTTGGAAAGCAGAGGTTATATGTGTTACCATTTTGAAATGCTATTTTTTTTCTCTACCTAAAAGTGTGAAAATCCAATATGGCTGCTATAAGAAATAAAAAAGTTGAACATCGTAACTCAAAATCTAGAGTACCTAGAATATTTCTGTCGATGCCATTCGATACAGAGAAAAAAATACCGCCAATGGCAGGAATGATATAAATTTTTTTTCTAAAATCATAATTTTCAGTTTTTCGATAAGGCCTCTAAATATTTTCGATAGAAATCAAATTTTCAGGCATTTCTAAACTCGAAATTTTACTTCATGCACCACGCGTACTAAACACTGATCTGATGTGATGTTCAGAATACACGTTTTTAGCATACTGCTTTAGTAGAATATTTGGAACTTCACCTTTATTATAAACGTAGCTTGTCATTACATACGTTGTCATTCCAAGAATATAATTTATGTATTCAGCCAACAGAGTCCATTAAAAAAATACATAACATAGCACGACTAAACATATAAAATTACCACATTCGTACATAATTAAAACTATCAATATAAAATACAATGAAAAAATATAACACATGCATAATCATAGATTATCTGGCTGTGTTAAGAAGTACTTTATGAGTTTAAGAGTGTATTGCTCTGTTGTTACATTTGCACCTCGGTTACTATTTTTTTTAATAATATAAATAGTAACCGAGGTGCAAATGTAACAACAGAGCAATACACTTTTAAACTCATAAAGTACTTCTTAACACAGCCAGATAATCTGCGAATCAGATTATGCCAAACAAAAGAAAAACAACCATTTACGTCGTATTTATCTAATAACATTTTAGGATAGTTTTTTCAGGACAATTTCTTATGTCTAAAATTTAGTAAATTTAGGTTAGGTTTGTAATGTTTCGACCCTAGGTATTGTACAAATTTATAATTTGTATTATTGTTTACGTTGTGTTGTGTATGTAGTAACCCTTTTATTTATTTACCAGGTTCGTTGTTTGTGCCAATATGCATTATCGTAAATACTGTGTCTTTATTCCCTTTTAATTTGACTAGGAGGATGTGTGGACAATAAATAAAACAGGATATGAGCTTAACGTATGCAAAGTTTATTGACCTTTCATGACATTTCTAATAAATTGATATGTCTTATATTATTTATATTCACAAAATATATTACCCAACGTTTATGCTTAAAAGTCATGTGCATTTGGTTAAACTCAAAAAAAATGTATGACTCTACTTGTGGGAGCAAAATTAACTAGCCCCTGCATTTGCATTACGAGATGGGAAACCCACAAAAACCATCTCGGAGCTAGCATCACACACTCGACACACTTGCGATTAGTTAGTAGGACACTTAGCGCAATACTGACTCGGATTGGCCTTACACATCAATCGACTGGGTCGATTAGTTAGTAGGACATACCTCGTTTTCTCGCTCAGTTCGGCCTTACACATCAACCACCATGCACCCCTCACTCGTGTGATTAGTTAGTAGGACACTTAGCGCAATACTGACTCGGATTGGCCTTACACATCAATCGACTGGGTCGATTAGTTAGTAGGACATACCTCGTTTTCTCGCTCAGTTCGGCCTTACACATCAACCACCATACACCCCTCACTCGTGTGATTAGTTAGTAGGACACTTAGCGCAATACTAACTCGGATTGGCCTAACACATCAATCGACTGGGTCGATTAGTTAGTAGGACATACTTCGTGTTCTTGTTCAATTCGGCCTTACACATCAACCACCATGCATGCCTCATTTTTACCCCCGCCCCCCCTTTCATCTTCCCCCTTTTCCCAGATGTTTAAATTATTTCGCTGGTTTTGTTTGTTTCATTTTAACTAAGTCGGTTTGATGAAGAATTAATTTTACTCTTACGTGATAGTCTCTCCAGCGCTGTTATCCCTAACTCCATTCTCCATTTTCTAACTCCATTCTCAATACTTAACTCTTTTTATCAACATTACTTCACTAACTCACATCCCACTGAAACTTCCTATTCTCAACTGTCCCTATTTACATTCAAATACTGATTGTCCCCGTCCCCGTCCCGGTCCCAAAACTAACTGATCTTTAGAATCGTTTCTTTGCTGCTCTCAAAGTTCTCCCCTCCCCAAATTTTGTTGCTTAAATTTTATCTACTACCATGTATGGTCACAAAAGCCTTACCTCTCTGACGGCAACTTGATTTCCCTGACTTTGCACACTTGTTGTGTTTGCGTTCGTTAAACCCTGAACTGAATCTTTCTGTATGTCTTAGCATTTCTCCACACGCCGCTACTCGTTTATTATTTTAAGGCGATGCTGTATTTGTTATTTCTTTCACATAAAAAATTTTGATCGACTAATGTTATTCTCGTATTTCCTGGATGATGATTTTTCTTTATTATTTTCTTGGGTGATTTTTGTCTTAGTATTTTAATTTAATTTCGTCAAAAATAATATTCGCACATGACCCCTACTGACCTATTACAGGTTAGATGAAAATTTATCAAGCAAAATTAATCGAATTGTTGAGCTAGGTAATAGGTAATAGATGAAGATGAGGCCTATCAAAATGATCATATTTTTTAACTGATTCTCAATCGCCATTAAAATAAGCTACTTTTCTCTAATTTAACCCATTACCGGCCGAGCAATTATAGAGATAACTCTAAAAGTGAACTTTGAGTGAAATTCGGACCTTTTTTATATCTATGAATGACTTATTGTATTATATACTGTGAATTTTTCTTTTAAATATATATAATGTATATGCTGTAAAATTTCAGGCATAAAATCGACTTATATAAAAACGTGCAGTATGAAGTTTAGAACGAGTGATTCCACTCCCAGACTAAGCATGAAGTAAAATTTCGAGTTTAGAAAAGCCAGAAAATTTGGTTTGGTCGCTCCGCGAAGCGGAGCGGCCAAACCAAATTTTCAGGCTTTTCTAAACTCGAAATTTTACTTCATGCGCCACGCGCATAAAACACTGAAATATTGTGAAGTAAGAAATACACTCACATTATTTTTTTTTAAATGAGTAATAATCGAAATATTTAAGTATCAAAATATATACATTTTTCTTCTTACATTTTCAAGTCAGGTCAAGTAATATAATGAATCAAATTAACTTATTTAGTAATTTAGTTAACAAAAAGTTAATAATGTTGCGTGTATGCATCAATGGCGCTTAATGGGTTGAGCAACCTCGTGTATCTTATCGTTTCCGAGATACCAATGGTGAGCATCGAAAAATTCACCACCCTGTATAAATAGAATGTGTATACTTAATAAAGAGTTTTAGAATGACATATGCTTTATGGATTTTTTAAACTTGTTACTCATGTTTTAGAAGATCATTAAAACTCTAAGAATCATTGAATTAATAGTCATTTGTTTTCATACGTACAATACTGAAAGTTAGTAAAGAGTTAATTATAATTCAGTTACACACGAGGGGGTATAGAAACAAAGTTAGCATTCTCCACTTTATTGTTTTTTATAAAAAATAACAAAAACCTGCAACCCTAAAGATACACATATTTATTATACTCTATGTTTTGCTATTCAGTAGAATAGAATTGGATAAAGACATAAAGCAAGTTTGAATCAAATTGACATAGAGGTTTATGTACAATTACGAGAAGAAATTATAAGGTAATAAAAACATGAAGTGGAGATTGTCACCTTTGTTTCTATACTGCTCACATATTAACTACGCCTTAGTACAGTTACGATACTCTCTACTACCACCTAGGATTATTTTCGTAGGATTATTTTTTATAATTCATCTAAGAAGCGTTTCTTGAGAATAAACAAAAACCTGAACTTGTTATTTTTACATCGATCTTGAAAATAAATACTTTTTAATGAGACTTTGTGCAACAATAAAGATTAATTATTACTATTAATCATGTTTACTCCAAAAATACAAGAAATGTTTCTTTAAAGTATACCTACTAAGCAAAAAACAATCAAATAACGTTGTATCAACAATGTAGCAACATTAAACGTTGTTTTAATGTTGTTGAAACATTACTTAAATGGATTTGCCCAGTGGCTACATATCCTAATGCATGTAAATGTTAAATCATTTGTTTTTTATCGTTCAATTTAAAACTTCTAACGAATGTTTCCACTCCCAGGTTAAGCATGAAGTAAAATTTCGAGTTTAGAAAAGCCTGAAAATTTGGTTTGGTCGCTCCGCGAAGCGGAGCGGCCAAACCTAATTTTCAGGCTTTCCTAAACCCGAAATTTTACTTCATGCGCCACGCGTATAAAACACTAAAATATTGCGAAGTCATAAATATACTACTAAATCAGTATGTTAAAGCAGCATATTTTAAACTTCAGATTATTCCAGTGTTTTATACGCCTGGCGCATGAAGAAATTTCAAGTTTAGAAAAGCCTGAACATTTGGATTGGTCGCTTCGCTTCGCTATGCAACCAATCCAAATGTTCAGGCTTTTCTAAACTCGAAATTTTATGTCATACTTAATCAAAGAGTGGAAACACTAGTTAGAAACTTCAAATTAAACTTTTTCAATTTACAGCAATATTTCAACAAATTTCAAACAACAACAATAATATCTTTATTTGACAGTGACAGTAAATACAATAATAAATTATTACTACATAAGCGAGAAATTAATTTTTAAATTTTAAAATGTCAAAAAGGCTATCGACCGTTAGTCTTTCTGCCTATTGTTTTATTTTTGTATGTTAGTTATATAGTATTATTGTGAAAAATTTACACATTCAAAAATTGTTTTTGGGGGAAATTTGTATTTGGGTGCGATGTTAAGATTTCTATTAATGCAAAATTGAGTGAGTATGTGGAAATTTGATTCTGATTTCGAGAATTTTTCAAAGAGAAATGGATAGCTTTCATCTATTGGTATAACTTGTGTCTGTTCATACAATAGTTCATTTGATGGATTAAATAATATATTGTTTGGATTTTTAATTTTTGTTAGAGTTCGAAGCGAGGAACGTTCTGCTACAAGTATATGGTACAATGTTCGAGGGTGTGCGAAAGTCAATAGAATGAAACCATAATCTAGCATTGGTCGGCATATTGATTTGTAAATTTTGGTAGCTGTTTTTGTCGAAATATCTCTATTTCTGTAAGTTAAGCATCGAAAATATTATGCTCTTGCTGCAATGTTGGATTTTATTTTTTGGAGTGTTGGCGAAATGAGAGTTTAGTGTCAAAAGAGATTCCTAGATACTTACAAAGGGGTGTAAGTGAGATTAGAATATTATTTATCGATATTGATGGGAAGTTCTCAGAAATTCGGTGATCATTTATATTTATGTTTGAACGGTAACGTGACCGCCAGTCTAAGGTGATAAATTGTTTAGAGGGAATGGCAAAGCTATACTGATGAGAGATAAATCTCGAAACGCGTCTATAGATGGCCGGAATAATTTGACCCAAATTGTTACATTTGCAGTAGGTTACTGTATGTAACAGCAAACACTTGTTGTATAATTCAATGTCCGTCGGGGTATTAGCCCGGGAAGTAGTTGTTTCAATGAGTGTTTGATATAGTCTTTGTAAGACTAACTTGTTGTAGATTGCGAAAAGAATCGCACTTTTAATGTTTGAAGTATTCTGCAACCAAGAATTGGCAATTTCATTTATATTTGATATTATGTTACATTTAATTTTATATATTATTGTTAAATCGCTGTGTAAGTTATACAAGGTTAAAATAATTATAATTATTTTGTGTATGCTTATGTGTGTTTATGTGATATAATTATAGAAATAAACTATTTTAATGGATTATTAAAGTGTCAAAATTTAATTTCGCGCCCGTAAATTTATTAATCTGACCCTGGAGAACGGGATTATTTAACTTATCCTTTTTATATTTTCCAAAATTAATTTTCGTTTGTGGTGCAGATTTTTTGTCCGATCTTTTTTTAAAACTCGTAACTATAAAAGTGTTGATGATGTGCGAGGAAATTAATTTTTAATCGTTTTCAGAAGTCTTAAAAATGACGATATAAATATTCAAGGTGGACTTATTTTTTTTGTGTATGGTTAATCATCGAGAATTTTATTTAGCAATTACCTTTTTTATGGTTTCTTGTGTGTGTGTGCTTATTTTATTTTGTTTTGTATAGGCAAAGCGCGTTAATTATATTTCTTTTATGTCGCGAGGTTCAATTTTTATATTATTTTATATTTGCATAGCTTTTATTTTATTTTTTGTATCATTTGTGATTTATGTTTTGTGTCTTACATTTTAGTTATATGTTTTTGGCTCTACATTGTAAATGGCTTGTCCGTTAATAAAGAATTATTATTATTATTATTTGTAAGTTTTTTCTAAAAATCATTTTTTGTGGATATTTCAACAACATTGCTCTTTAAAAATATGTCAAAATATGTAATTCAACTTTTAAAACCTCTAATTGCATTTTTTTTTTACTAATGCCCGGTATTATAAAACGTTTTATTCCGTAAATAAAATTTACTTTCGGAATAAATTAATTTATTCCAAAGATTTCGGTATTATAAACACAAAATAACTTCATTTGGCTAATAAATCTTCTCAGTAAATTATTTGTTTGTTTTTCTACCAAGTAAATTTTATTCTCTAAATAATTTGACAGTTAAAAATCAAAAGTCTATTATATTATTATAATTACTTTAGATTCTACTACTTGTATTTATTAATTTCATTACAGTTATCATGTCTACCATATCATCCATGTTAGATTTAAGTTCGCTCATCGTATCTTCCCTGACAGTGATTAATTCGAACCACAAGACATTCTAAGGAGTCGAAGACCTAGAGTTTGTCAAGTCAGACATAACCAGGGATTTTGATACTTATGCATACGCTTTTTTTATTTAAAGTTTTAAACGAGTGTTTTCCACTCCCAGACTAAGCATGAAGTAAAATTTCGAGTTTAGAAAAGCCTGAAAATTTGGTTTGGTCGCGTAGCGCGAAGCGCGGAGCGACCAAACCAAATTTTCAGGCTTTTCTAAACTCGAAATTTTACTTCATGCGCCACGCGTATTAAACACTGAAAACACTGAAATATTGTGAACAAGTAAACTTCACTTGAAATCAGTGTCTTGTACGCGTGGCGCATGAAGTAAAATTTCGAGTTTAGAAAAGCCTGTAAATTTGGTTTGGCCGCTCCGCGCTTCGCGCTACGCGACCAAACCAAATTTTCAGGCTTTTCTAAACTCGAAATTTTACTTCATGCTTAGCCTGGGAGTGGAAAACACTCGCGTAAGTCTTTTATAATTTCTAATAAGCTTTCTTTTTCTTGTTCTGTGTAATTCTGTACTATTCCACGGTTAGTCTCTATAATTATAAGGAATTATACTAAATTTCCAATTTGATTGACAATTTAATTTGAAATATTAACAATTCAATTTAAAAAATTGGTGGTTCCAGCTTTGGACACAATAAAAATGTTTAATTTTAATCTGTAATTTACTAATTAAATTATTTATTTCTAGAATTGCTATGTATTTGGTAGGTTTGCTTTATAATACGCAATTATATTTGCCGATTCGTTTACTAGGTAAATAAATTTATTCCACAAATAGTTATCTAACGATTTATTAATCGTTTATAATACCGGGCATAAGTGAACTATATAAATGGACAATTTTATTCAATTTTAAGGGAATGTAAAATTAAATCATATTTTTGAAATTAGCTGAGAGTTCAATTTTTTGTGGATATTCAAATAATATTGCTCTTTTGAAATACGTAATAATCCAAAAACATCAACCATTTTTTTTTGTGGATATGAAAATTTAATTTTTATTATAATTTCTCGAGATTTTTAAGATTCCCAAGTAAATAATTATTTTTCGTTTCCCAAGCACAAAAAAATCAGTATACGGACCCTCTATTCAGAAATAAGCAAAGAAATTCCAACGTAACTTTTTCCTGTTTTAATTCACATCGAATTTAGTGTTAAAATATTATTGTTATTATTTTGTACATATTCTTTGTAAAAGGGGTTTCCCGTGAGAAAATAAATAAATTAATAAAAACGAAACATTGTTTCGTTTAATTTATAAGAATTGAATTTAACCCTTAATGCATGAATTTTCCTTTCAGATTGTTTTTAAATTTATTTAGAAAAGAGAAAGTGAAAAGATAACTTTTCAAACTGAACGATTTTTAAAAACAACAGTTGCCTGAAAATTGACAGCGTATGTATTGGAATAAGTAATTTCTCAAAAATCTCTGTTAACTTCATAATTATCGTACGTTTGTTCATCTTTTACAGAGGTCAAAATCAAATAAATGATTTTGTAAGTACGGTACCTAGAAAAGTCAGAAATTTCGAGAAATACTATTGCGTATTTCTCGAAATTTCTGACTTTTCTGGGTACCCTACTTACAAAAACATTGTAAGTTAAGATTTTAAAAAGATTTGAGAAAGATTTAATGTTTAGACTTGAAAAAAGTTATCAACTGTATAAAAAGTTGCAGTTTTCGTCATCCTTTTGAGTATACAGGGCGCTGTTGCCAACGCTATAAAGTTGCTTACTTTATAGCGTTGGCAACAGCGCCATCTATGCTCAAAGGGATGACGAAAACTGCAATTCCTTATCTTATTAAATTTTAGAGATATTTTAGGTTTATGAAACAACTACAATACGTCAATTATTTTCAAAAATGTTGAATAACTCCGAAATGGTATTACTTAGGCCGAATATTGTATTAATCAACTGTCATTCATTTTTAACAAGAATTCCAAACGGTGTATAATATATAGGGTGTTCTATTTAAAATAACAAAGTTGAATGGCATCCAGTAAATATGGGACACCCTGTATATGTAAATTTTTTTATGCTATATCAAAAATTATTCCTTGCGACTTTCATTTGAAGCATTTTTTCGTATTTTTAATATTAAGTGAGTTTAGAACTTTCCGTCCTCGCTAAAACACTCTGTATAATATAGTCATAATAATAATCTAATAATATTAATAATATAATAATAATCTTATTATTAAAGTGGGGGAAGTACTAGAGCAAAATAAAAGAGACAACATAAAACTTTTCTACAAAACATTAAATGGGATAAAAGGCAAGAAACGGGAAGCATCCAGGTACATAAAATGCAAAAATGGGAAATTATTAACCGAAAATAACCAAATAGTGGAGCGGTGGACAGAATATTTCATAGAGTTACTGATGAGTGACAAGACTAATGAAGGGGAAAGAGATAAAGAAGCAGTGACCAGAATAGAGGACCGAACAATAACAAAAATACCTATCACTGTAAATGAGGTAAAAAAACGCGTTGAATAAGATAAAGATAGGAAAATCAGCCGGGTGTGATGGAATAGCTCCAGAGATGATCAAATATTTAGGAAAAAATGGGATCGAGTGGCTACGTCACATATATAATAAAGTGTGGCAGTTAAAGGAAATTCCTGAAGAATGGGCTACCGCCATCATTGTGCCTGTACACAAGAAAGGAAGTCCATCAAAGTGCGACAATTATAGGGGCATATCTCTATTGTGCGTAGTGACAAAAGTATTCGAGAGGATTCTGGAGAGGAGGTTAAGAGCAGAGGTCGAAGATAAACTACAACAAGAGCAAAGTGGATTTAGAGAGAACCATAGCACACAAGACCACTTGTTCATTATGCAGCAGATTATAGAGAAGGCCCTAAGTAAGAACAAAACTATATTTATGTGCTTTATTGACACTGAAAAGGCATTCGATACCAACAAACGGGACACAATATGGGAAACGTTAGAAAAGAAAGAAGTAAATTCTGAACTTATCGATGCAATTAAAAGTTTGTATCAGAAGACAATTAATAAAATTAGAGTGAACAACGTAATGTCAAAGGAATTTCTAACTACCGAAGGGGTGAGACAGGGAAGTGCTCTGAGCCCTCTACTCTTTATATCAACGATGGACGAAATAATCAAGGAATGCAAGAAGGAAATCAAGAAATACTATATAGGTTATCATAATTTAAAACCGATAAATATAGAATGCTGTATGTTTGCGGATGATATTGTACTGCTGGCAGACACGGAGGAAAAGCTGGAGCACAATCTATTGATATACAATAAAACAGCAAAAAAGTATGGACTAAAATTAAACAAAACAAAAACACAAGTATTAAAGATAACAGGAGATGAGGGAGAAAGAAATAAACCAGTAAATATAGCTGTAGAAGGTCAGAGGATAGAGGAAGCAGAAATATACAAATACCTGGGAACAACAATAAATAGAAAGGGTACACAAGAAGATGACATCAATAACAGGATTGAAGCTTGCAATGGACTTTTTTACGCGCTATGTAATAGAAGGTTTCTGCTGAATAAAAACATAAAACGGGATACAAAAATTAAGGTGTATCAAACAATCTACCTGCCAACGTTATTGTACGGATGCGAGAACTGGATATTAACAGAAAGACAACAAAAAAGACTAGAAGCGACACAGATGAAATACCTAAGGCTAATCACAAACACGAAGAGAACTGACAAAGTCCGCAACACAAAAATCAGAGGGGATTTGAATACCAACCACGTATTAGAGGAAATCGCAAAACGAAAACTGGGATGGTTCGGACACCTAGTGAGAATGAGCGATGCAAGACCAACAAAGACAGTTTGGAAAACAAGAGCTACTGGGAGAAATAGAAGAGGAAGACCTAGGAAGGGATGGAACGAAGGATTGGTGGAGATTTTAAGGTCAAGAAAGTTAAAATGGGAAGAGGCACTGAAAACAGCTCAAAATAGGGAATTGTGGAGAGCAGTTACAAGGAACAACCAGGAAGAGCCATGAATGAAGAAAAGAGTACGAGTTATTATACCTCGACACCCATTGAGGGTAAAAGAGGTTAATAGATATATATATATATATATATATATATATATATATATATATATATATATATATAATAATAATCTTAAAATATTCTTGACGCTGTTTTAACATTAAGATTTTGAAAATCTTAGATATACACGAGAAAAAAATTAATACACGCGAAAACCGTCAAGAATTTGGAAGATAACGTACACCTTCGTTATCTTCCATATTCTTGACGGTTTTCGCGTTCATTTTTTGATTTACGAATAATATCAATATTTTAATAACTAAGGGATGGTTTAAAAATTCACGAATAAACGTCATAATTTTTAAAATTTGTGAAAATCTTAGAAAAATTATGAAAGGCGGCAAAATATTGAAAATTAACGACAATCTTGGAAATTCCTGTAAAGCGTTAACAGTTTTAAAATTAATGAAAATCTTGAAAAAAAAATTGCGATTGGCATTTAATCTTTAAAAATTCAATTTCATGAAAACTATCAAGATTTGTAAAATAACAGAAAATCAAGGAAATTCAGGAAGTTTTAAAAATTGATAGAAATTTGGGATATTCACGAAATATCGTCACGATTTTTAAAATTAAATAAAATCGTGAAAAATTCATGAAAATGTAAAAAATAAAAAATGACGAAAATCTTGAGAATTCATGAAAAATATCAAAATGTTTAAATTTAATAAAAATTAAGGGAATTTACGAGAACTGCCACGATTTAAAAAATAACAAAAATTCATGAGAAGTGTAAAATATTTCAAAATTATAGAAAATTTTAAAATTTTAGGAAAACCGTTAGATTGTTGCAAAGTAACGGAAATCTTGGAATTTCATGAAAAACTTTAACAACATTTTTTAAGTTATAGAATATTTAGTAAATTCATGAAAATTGCCAAGAATTTACTCATGAAAAGTATTAAAATTTTCGGAAATCAGGAAACTCGTCAGAATTCTGAAAATTAAACGAAATCTTAATTAATCTTAATTAACTAAAATATTGTAAATTCATGGAAAATGGTAAACATTTTTCTTGAAAATTGATTATAATTTTCAAAAATCTAAACGAGTGTCTTCCACTCCCAGACTAAGCATGAAGTAAAATTTCGAGTTGAGAAAAGCCCTAAGAATTTGGATTTGGACGCGCAGCGTCCAAATCCGAATTCGGGCTTTTCTCAACTCGAAATTTTACTTCATGCGCCACGCATACAAACCACTGATTTAAAGTGAAGATATTGGCATTTCAAACTGAGAAATATCACGAATGCCAACTGTCATAATAGTCTAAATGTCATGTGACATTATAAGATAAAAATGTATCATAATTTTCAAAAATCTATACGAGTGTCTTCCACTCCCAGACTTTTTTCAAATATTTTAAATTCATTTAAAATTGTAAAAACATTTTTTAAGTTAAAGAATATTTAGTAAATTCATGAAAATTGCCAAGAATTTACTCATGAAAAGTATTGAAATTTTCGGAAATCAGGAAATTCATCAGAATTCTGAAAATTAAACGAATTCTTAATTAATCTTAATTAACTAAAATATTGTAAATTTATGGAAAATGGTAAACATTTTTCTTGAAAATTGATCATAATTTTCAAAAATCTAAACGAGTGTCTTCCACTCCCAGACTAAGCATGAAGTAAAATTTCGAGTTGAGAAAAGCCCTAAGAATTTGGATTTGGACGCGCAGCGTCCAAATCCGAATTCGGGCTTTTCTCAACTCGAAATTTTACTTCATGCGCCACGCATACAAACCACTGATTTAAAGTGAAGATATTGGCATTTCAAACTGAGAAATATCACGAATGCCAACTGTCATAATAGTCTAAATGTCATGTGACATTATAAGATAAAAATGTATCATAATTTTCAAAAATCTATACGAGTGTCTTCCACTCCCAGACTTTTTTCAAATATTTTAAATTCATTCAAAATTGTAAAAACATTTTTTAAGTTAAAGAATATTTAGTAAATTCATGAAAATTGCCAAGAATTTACTCATGAAAAGTATTAAAATTTTCAGAAATCAGGAAACTCATCAGAATTCTGAAAATTAAACGAAATCTTAATTAATCTTAATTAACTAAAATATTGTAAATTCATGGAAAATGGTAAACATTTTTCTTGAAAATTGATCATAATTTTCAAAAATCTAAACGAGTGTCTTCCACTCCCAGACTAAGCATGAAGTAAAATAGATAAATAAATAAATAAATAAAGTTGAGAAAAGCCCTAAGAATTTGGATTTGGACGCGCAGCGTCCAAATTCAAATTCGAGCTTTTCTCAACTCGAAATTTTACTTCATGCGCCACGCGTACAAGCCACTGATTTGAAGTGAAGATATTGGCATTTCAAACAAAAATATCACGAATGCCAACTGTCATAATAATCTAAATGTCATGTGACATTATAAGATAAATCTGACATTATAAGTTACATTTGTTTGTTTACCTATTTGTATATTGTTGCTGATTTTATATTTTAACTTATTGTTAGTATTAAGCATTTAATTGAAATTTCCGTAAATAAACATGAAACATATAAACTAAAAGTGACATTACAGACTAAATTACAACTGTTATGGGCGTATTCACTTGAGGGATTCAATTTCAAATATATCATAACTGTCAACACTTGCAACTACAAAAATATATATATATTTTTTCCATATTCTGTATTTTTTCGGAATGAAACTGATAAAATTTAATTGTATCCAAATTAAACATCTAAATTAAATTCAACTTAAACAATATTTCGAAAATGACAAATTTTCAATTTTAAATAGAAGTTAATAACTGTATTGTTTCGAGTTTACGTGAAGTGATTAATCACAAAATAGAAAGACTGTTATTCCTTACTTCACTTTTTATTTTTATGTTAGATGTACATTTCGAGACACAAGGTGCTCATTATCAATAACAAACTAAATTCTTAAAACTATGTGCGCGGTATCAAAAGGTAATTAAACCTATTGTTAGCGGCTAAAGGTTCGAAATGGGTGTTGGTGTCATTACATTATCTGCGTGGTGGGACGGCGTGGGCGGCTTATGGATCGGGAAGGTGGTCGGTAGGATTACATTCACTGCGGGATTATTTTTGGGTAACAAATCTAATAATGGATTAACTAAGGGACTAAGATCGAAATTCATCAAAACATTTTTATTTTTATACATTTCAATGGATTCAAGCATATGTAATTTACGATGACTTGATTGCTTTAAAAGTTTAATATTGTTTACCGAGAATGAGTGTCCTGTTTCAATTGAATGGTGTGCAACTGCTGATTGGTCGGGTTTTGAATTTTAAAATAATACTGGTGTTCTGTAAATCATTTTAATATGTTACGTTGTGTTTGACCTACGTATATTTTATTGCAATTGTTACAGTTTATTGAGTAAATTCCGGATTTTTCTAGGTGGTTTGTTTTAGTAAATGTGTTGCCAAGTAAACATTTTAATTTTGTGTTGACATAAAATGCAGGAGAAAGGTTGAATTTATTCAATAAACCATTAATTTTCATACAAGTTGCTGGGTGGTACACGAATCTAGCATACTTTTTTGGGGCGGCTTCTTTCGAGTTGGTTAGTGTGGTATTTGAAATAATTTTATGATTCCTAATGTGTTTGTTAATTAATCTATTGATTGTGTCAATGCTGTAATTTAATGAAATGCCTATGTTCTTGATTAAACTAAATTCCTTTTCCCAATTTTCTTTGGATAATGGTATGTTTATTGCTCTAAAAATCATGCTGTTAAAAGCTGCTAATAAAAGTTATTTTATATGAAATTGAATACTGGTGCGGTGAAATTTTATGCCGATCGTACGAACATTCAACGAAATCAGCTAAAGACTTTAAACGACGAACTTACTTTACGCAAAAATTCGGGTGAAACGGACTTGACAATTAAATATAGGAATGGAGTCCCGAGTATAGTCAGTACTCGGTCATCAGGAGTTGCAGTTAATAAGCCAAAAAACTAGTTGTGTATTTCCAGAACATCGGAGGCCTTAAATCAAAAATTCGTGATTTACATCTTAAGATTGCGAAAAGAATCGCACTTTTAATGTTTGAAGTATGAAGAATTGGCAATTTAATTTATACTTAAATACATTTTTATTAATTGAAATGAAAATACACAAAGGTACAGTTTCTCTTTCCTGATCCGAAATTACGAAGGAAATGTCGGATTTTATTAAGAAATAAAGAGATTTTTAAGATGTAAATAAACATAAATATATTCTGTTAGAGAAATTGCTAAAAAAAATCAACAGATTGTTCAATCAAAATGGACTAAGGTAACTTAGATTGTTAAGAAATAAATAAACTATTTTGTTCGAGAAATTTGTAAAAAATCAACAACAAAAGAAATCAAGATGTAATTTACTTACTTGAATTGCGATATTTTAATTTTCTTTAAAGCTGGCTGAAGTCCAATCAATAACGTATAGCTCAAAGTTGAATGAAATATTACCAATTTAAATAAAAAAATTATAAAAAAATAAACACGTTACAGTTTCTTCTTTTCTGATATGAGATTACGGAGTAAATGTTGGATTTTGATACCAACAGAGATTGTAGAGAAATGAATAAACTTTGTGCTAATTTTTGAAAAAAATATAGACGCTCAAAGTTGAATATAATGTTATCATTTTAAATGAAGGATAAAAAATACAAAAAAAGTACAGTGTCTCTATTTCTGATCTTAAATTACAAAGGAAATGTCGGATTTAACAAAGTCAACAGAGATTGTTAAGAAATGAATAAACTTAAGAATATTTTCTCAAAGGAATTTATAAAAAAAAATCAGCAGATTGTTTAATTAATCAATTTACTTCGGTGAATTGTAATATTTTATATTTGCAAGACTCAACAGAACTGTATTCATTTTATGTGTATATTTTTTATGAACTTCATTTTCACGTATATCGACTAATTTCTGTTCACTTTGATTTATTGCAAATTGGAATTATTCAAAATGCGTGGATTTTAACTTGACATTTCATTAATAATTGTTCGATTTGATTTTTTCTAACGTTAAAATAACAATTGGTAATTTCCTAGTAATAATAATAGAATTCTATTATGTTAAATATTATTATATAATGTAAAATTATTGATATAGGATAAGTATGTCTTGAATTCAATAATATTTTGAATTCTAAAAAATGCGCTTATTGTCTAGGTCTTATTAATTAAGATTTTTTTGCGATTTATACAAATTTTACAATAAATATAATGTATATTTATAATAATTATCGATATAGTATTGTGTTTATGGCCTATGTTTAATTCATAGACTTAATTTTTGGTATTATCACTATCTCAAAATGTGTTCTTATTTTTGAAAAGCTGTTTACCGTTGATGAATAAATAAATAAATAAATAAAACTTGAAAAATTCAATTGATATTGACAGCAGCTGACAAATCTTTAAAATTGATCAAAATGGGGGTTTTCCACAAAATGAATTTATATTAAAAAGACGGAGAAAAATATTTTTAAAATTTATGGTAGAAGTATTTTTTTCATATAATAGCATTAAATAATATTAAGTTCTCTGTAATTGGATATTTGTATATATCTGTTAGGAAAATTAAGAATAATAATAATAATATTTAATAATTTTAGTAGGGCAAAATAAGGCTGTCTCCAACTTTGCGCGGGAAATTCAAATTATCTTAAAACATACACTGTATTCTTCGATAATAACAAATTAAAGTTGTCGATACAATAGTAACACAACAAAATATTCAATTATACAAACGATGTTAAAGTGCTTCATTTGTCAATTTGTTTTTAGTGCATCTAGGCAGATGGAGATTATTCATAATCACCAGTAATTATGCATAATTTCCACATAATATCGGAAAATATAATAAATGTATTTAAAGGGTTTTCCATTAAGAGGTCCCATTTTAAATTCCCTGGCATTTTTAAACTGTTAAATAGAGGGCTTTGATTGTTTCACACTTTTCAAGTGATAAATGTACGATTTGAAGAAATTGAATGATATACGGTCCGGCAACGAAGAGAAATAGTGAAAATTCATTTCGTGAAACATTTTTAAAAATTGATGAAGGTTTGAATTAAATTACACTTGGTTTGTTTCACAATTTTCTCTTTACTATTTACTCGACTGATAATGCTGTAAAACGCGAATCTAGTCGAGTAAATAGTAATGAGAAAATAGTGAAACAATCCAAGTGTAGTTTAATTCAAACCTTCATCGAAAATTCATTATCAAAATGGTTAAAATTTCGCCTAGACAGATCGCACCGTTCGTATTGTGAAACTTAGCACTAAATTTGAGCAAAATTAACAAATTACTAATGCAAAATTGCTAGTTCGTACTTGTATCGCCAGGTCAGCTGAGAACATTACCGCAATTCGAGCGCTCAAAGACAATATTCGAGCGGTTATTGGTCATATAAGAGCCAAAGTTAAAATTCTAAAATGTGATACAAAACGTTTTCAAAAGAATAGCCATTAGCAGAAGAAGCCGTGGTAACTATTTATCAGATATCATTTTCCACAACTAATTTGTACTTTGTTTTAAAATAAATATATTGGCAGTATTTCATTAAAAAAATATTGTTTTTAAATAATTAAAATAGGGTCTCTTAATGGAAAGCCCTATATTTCTTTAACTCACCGGATATTTATTATATTCTCTATGAAGTGTTGATATATTTAATAATTTTACTGAAGGTGATTTCCAAAAAATTAAAATCCATCAAGCACGTGAAATAAAAACTCAAGTACCGAGTCCTTAATAATAACAATAATAACGTCAACATTAAAAACAGTGGAAAATTTACGACTGACATAAACGCATGCACCTATTAAAACCTGGACATGTACGTTTTTATTAGAGGCGCATCCCTTTAATACATCTACATTATCAACTTCTTTCTCGTCCCATATATTTCCCAGTCTTCTTGGTTACACTTTTATTGCGCCAGGTATTCAATTTTTGGTTTTTCGGCGAGCGTCACTCGCTTTTGAAGGATAACGACGATCCATCATAAAACTCGGTTATCGGCGTACTCTCTGTATATAAACTTTATGGCGGGTGTTTATTGAAAAAAAAAAAGGAGGAAGAATTGTCGGGAGTTTATTGCAGGGCGGCGTTCCGTCTTCGAGCCGCTGGCCGGTGAATGAAAAACAACCCCTTGAAAATGGGAATTTTAAAGGTTTTATTACGGGTGGTGTAAATGCACTGTCGTCGGGATTATTTCTTAATAAGGCGGCGGAGTCGGTAAATTGGATGCATCACTTGCAATCCTGATTGTAAGTATGTAATGATTTGAAAGAAAAAGGTACCCGCTTTTTATTATCATTCTGATCGTAAAAAATGTATAAAATGGATCGCAGGTAAATTGATTAATGCTAGAAATAACACAATCTTATATTATGTGCATTATTTAATTGTGTGAGCAGCATAAATGGGGTGCATTTACCACTCAAGTACATTATACACGGGATTTGCGTGATAAATGTGTATTTTTAACACGAATATAAATAATTGTCTAGTTCGATTTTTTGCCGCTATACAGCAACAGCGCTGTGCTAGTCAAATCAGCTTCTTTTGCTTAATTAAAACGCATTTATATTCCTTTCTTCAGTTTTATTTTTCGATGCTAGATGTACATTTCGGGTATTGTGTATCCATTATCAATAGCTAACTGATGCAGCTTCTTTTGTCTTACATTTGACCATGGTGGTGATGACGTCGTTGGCCTCGATTTTGTTAAAGTACGAAGTAATCGCGTCAATATCTCCGCTGTTCTCACTAGTTTAACCCGCGTAAAACGCGTTTGTAAACGTACATCATTCTCAAATCAGTTAAACAAATGTGCTTCTATCCGTCGCGAGCGTTTTTAAAGCGGCACAAACGTTAACACCGTGAACGCTCCATGCAAACGAAAGAGTTCGTTTTTTGTACAAATAGCGTGTTTCTATGTAACTTAGGCGAGAGAGTAGACTGTGTGAGTATTATTTATTGTTGAACGATTGTTCATATTTGTCTTAAAGTGGAATTAACCCTATTACACATTAATTTATCTGTCAAATTATTATAAAAAAATACCGACCATTAAAACTGACGCGTATTTAATAAATATGTATAATAAATGTTGTGTTATACCGGGTGTTGACTTGGCGGACGCAACATAGGAAATCCCATGTAAATGTTCAAATTTTGGCTCCCCTATTTATTTTAGAAACAAAATATATTTAACTTTTTTGTAAAGGGAAAAATTCTGGATTCATTCGCGTTAACGTTTATTACTTTACGTTTCTCTAAGTTAAAATATTTAAGAAAAAGTAATGTGATTTTATAAAAATAATAACATGCCATGGAATTGAAACAATTGCGGATATCAAAATGCAAAAGATATCGCAGTCACTTGATTAAAGTAAATGTTTTCAAAATGATTTACACTATACAAGAAAAAATCCTTCTAATAAAGTGGTATTATGCAGACCACAATTATCACGATGTTTGCGTTATGTTTTTTGTCTTTAATTAAGTAACAGCAATATCTTGTGCTATTTTGATATCCGCAATTGTTGTATCAATTCCATGGTATGCCATTATTTTTATAAAATCACATTACTTTTTATTAATTATTTTAGCTGTAAATTTTCTGACATTTGTTGATTTTTAAAAGAGTTCAATTTGAAGCTTTAAATGAGTATTTTCCACTCCCAGACTAAGCATGAAGTAAAATTTCGAGTTTAGAAAAGCCCCGTGAAAATTTGTCGAGGGTCGCGCAGCGACCCGAGACAAATTTTCTGGGCTTTTCTAAACTCGAAATTTTACTTCATGCGCCACGCGTAGAAAACACTGATTTTAGGTGAAGTTCAAAATATTCTTCTAAAGCAGTCTGCTAAAAACGTGTATTCTGAACATCACATCACATCAGTGTTTAGTACGCGTGACGCATGAAGTAAAATTTCGAGTTTAGAAAAGCCTGAAAATTTGGTTTGGTCGCTCCGCGCTTCGCGCTACGCGACCAAACCAAATTTTCAGGCTTTTCTAAACTCGAAATTTTACTTCATGCTTACTCAGGGAGTGGAAACACTTGACAGGAATTTAAAGCTTTAAACAAGTATTTTCCACTCCCAGACTAAGCATGAAGTAAAATTTCGAGTTTAGAAAAGACCTGTGAAAATTTGTCGAGGGTCGCGCAGCGACCCGAGACAAATTTTCTGGGCTTTTCTAAACTCGAAATTTTACTTCATGCGCCACGAGTAAAAAACACAGATTTCAAGTGAAGTACGAATATACATAAACTTGACAATATTATAGTGTTTTATACGCTTGGCGCATGAAGTAAAATTTCGAGTTTAGAAAAGCCCAGAAAATTTGTCTCGGGTCGCACAGCGACCCGAGACTAATTTTCACTGGGCTTTTCTAAACTCGAAATTTTACTTCATGCTTAGTCTAGGAGTGAAAAATACTTGTTTAAAGCTTTAAATTGAACTTAAAAAAAAGGGAATATCCGCAATTGTATCAATTCCATGGTATGCCATTATTTTTATAAAATCAAATAACTTTTTCTTAATTATTTTAACTTAAAGAAAGGTAAAGTGTTAAGTGTGAATATTCATAAATTTAGAATGTTTCCCTCTACAAAAAAGTGAAATAGTGGCTGAATGGTTAAACCTATGCCAAAAACAAAACAAAAAAAAAACAAAAAAACAAAAAGTGAAATACATTTTGTTTCTAAAATAAATAGGGAAGCCAATATTTGAACACTTTAAAATTAACATGCGATTTCCTATGTTGCGTCCGCCAAGTCAACACCCGGTATACTGTTGTCGTGAGCAAAGTATAGTGTATAACTTGCATATAATGCCTATTAATCACTCCAACGATTTGTTCCACTCGCCCTCGGCTCGTTCCGCAAACCTCGTCCTCGTGATTAATAGCTATCATTATATACTCGTTGTATAATACACTATTTTAAAAGTGACCGTTAATTTCTGTTACATAAAAAATATTTATTTATGAGACAAAAATCATATTATAATTAAACATTCAAGAACAACTTCAAAAATGTGAATGTTGAACTTTCAGCAAAACATTTAAAAATGTAAGAAAAGATAGTTTCTTTTTTACAAAATTAGATCGAGATATATTTGTATACTCAGTTAGTGTTAGTGTAGATCTGTTTGAAATGTTGTTGTTGGGGGATGTTTCGCATGTCGCGGGGGTGGTTTCGTGCGAGGGGGGGTGTTAACGGGAAACAAAGCACGGTCTGAGTTCGTCCCGCGAGTGTCGTATCGTTAACTACTTTGTGCCAACCCTCTCTTAACACCCCCGCAAACGCCCCTCTCAGAAACATTTCAGCACATCCCCGGAATGCGCCCCCAGACGAAAAGTACAACATGAATACAAGCCTCCCTTCCACCGCGATACGGCCCCAAATTGAGGCGGGTTAACTTTTATACACGACAGTATATTATGTATAATAAATATAAAGCCCACAATAATATTTAAACCCTAATATTAAGAATAAAGTTCATGAGGAAATTAAAAAAAATTATACCATTTATGACTTATATGGGTTATGGTTAAAATTATAGTTATATTTGTCATCAGATTCCAATTAACACTATTCATTTTAGAAAACTGACTTTGTAAGTAATAATACTAATAATTGTTTCTACCTTGATACAGCACTCTATTAAATATGCAACTTTTATACAAAAAGACATTGTTGGTTGTATTATACACGTAGATGCTTCTGGAGGGCAAAGTGTAGTGGTTATAAATTTTTTTCACACGTTTTCTGATATTACAATTTTTTAAATGAACACAAAGCGAGGATTTTCTTTTTCTAGCTGATTCAAGTCTATTTAAAAAGGTTTTTAGGCAGATTGGTCATTTAGTTTATTTTGATATGATATGTCGAATGATAGTAGTTAGCCGCAGCGCCGCAGTAAGGAAAAACGGCGCCTTAGGCCAAATATCCAATTGGCGCCCCCGAAACAAAGCGTCATTAATCAATAAATTAAACAAATTAATTAGCGTTCATTTTGAAGCTTTAAACAGTATTTTCCACTCCTAGACAAAGCATGAAGTAACATTTCTAGTTTAGAAAAGCCTGAGCGATTGGCGTGGCGTCCAAATCCAAACTCAGGCTTTTCTAAACTCGAAATTTTACTTCATGCGCAATGCGTACAGACTTTCAGTGGAAAGTTTTCAACTGTTACTCTCGCAATTTATGGCACCCAACAAGGGCCAAGCGTTAAATTTGGACGCTCGCGATTGATGGCGTCTAACTAGGGGTTACAGCGTTAGCCTGGCCCCACGTTGGGCGCCAAAAAACCTCAAATTCAAGCGTTTCTAGTATTTTTAAACGAATGGTTTTCACTCAAAGATTGAGCATGAAGTAAAATTTTGAACTGGTACAGGGTGAACGAAAAGGTATGGCCAAACCTTCAGGAAACATTCCGCACACATAGAAGAAGAAAATATGTTATATAGCAGGGGTGTTCAACTTTTTGTCGTACGCGACCTATTGTTGCATGCCAAGTTATCTGGCATGATAGCATGATAGCGCAAGATTTGGTTAAAATTTATTAAACATAAGCAGTATATCTCCAACTTCACAACATGGTCAGTGTTTTATACACGCGGCGCATGAAGTAAAATTTCCAGTTTAGAAAAGCCTGAGTTTGGATTTAGACGCTACGCATCCAAATCTAAACGCTCAAGCTTTTCTTAATTCAAAATTTTACTTCATGCTTAGTCAGGAAGTGGAAAACACTTGGTAAAAGTAAATCTTTAAATTCTATTAATTATCCACGTAACGTATTTAATGAATTTTACCCCTGAAACAACGATATCATGATTTCCCGGTAAATTATCGGTAAACCGATTTAGATTCACTAATTTATTAAATCATGGGTAATTTACAATTCTTAATAAGTATATAAAAAAATTTACGAATCAAATTAAAGCGTATTTAGTCATTAATAAATAAGTTTTTAAAAAATTAAATTAATAAGCGTTCATTTTGAAGCTTAAACGAGTGTTTTCCACTCCCAGACAAAGCATGAAGTAAAATTTCGAGTTTAGGAAAGCCTGAGCGTTTGGATTTGGACGCGTAGCGTCCAAATCCAAACTCAGGCTTTTCTAAACTCGAAATTTTACTTCATGCGCCATACGTACGAAGCGCTGATTCAGTGGGAAGTTTTAAATTTAGATGCTTGCGATTTATGGCGCCCAACTAGGGGCCACAGCGTTAGCCTGGTCCCGCTTTTGGCTCCAAAAAAACCTCAAATGCAAGCGTTTTGGGTATTTTTAACGAGTGTTCTCCCCTCCCAGCCTAAGCATGAAGTAACATTTTGAGTTTAGAAAAGCCTGAGCGATTGGATGTAAACCCGTAGCGTCCAAACTCAATCTTTTCTAAACTTGAAATTTTATTTCATGCACTAATTTAGTGTGAAGTTTTCAACTTTTAATTTTACAATTTATGGCGCCCAGCGTTAGCATGGCCCCACGTTGGGCGCCAAAAAACCTCAAATCTATACAGGTGTTGGACAATTTCCAGATAATTAACACACTTACACCTTTTAAGATGTTGGACAATTTGTAGATGACAAAGAATTACTGGTGTAGGACAATTTGTAGATAACAAAGAACTTACTCCTTACCTTAAGTTAAGGTTTAGTAAAAAGATGGTAATATTTTAAAGTAATCTTGTTTGGAAAACTATCAATAAATCATGAATTGAAGCGTGTCATATGCAAAAGGTCGTAAGTACCAAATGACATATTTTACAGGAGAAACATAAAACGTACTATGGCACTTATGCCGTGTTGATAATTAAGTCCCTATTTCTGCCACTTGTAGTAGCACTATCTAGGTAATACAGTTTTAATAAATATTTCGGCGCAGTCAGCGCCCTTCCGTTAGGTTCGCCTGGGGCCGCCCCCCCCCCCCCCCTTCGCCCCCGTGCTGGTTAGCCATGAGCAATTATCTAACCGTGCTAGTCCTAGTGTTGTGTATTTTTTAGTATCACACGAAAATTCAATTAGTAAGTTTGAGTTGTATTATTTATTCTTGTTTGTCTAATGTGTTCAAAACTAAATTAATACCATGCGTGTTTTTTTAAATTTCAAAACATACAAATTCGGACCATATAAAATGCCCCATGTTCAGTTTTAAAAAACACACTTCAATCGCATTGCACCTTGACAATTCGCAACCAAACGTACAATTTGAGGTGTGTTTTTTTAAACTGAACATAGAAAATTTTACATGCTAGGAATTTCTATGTTTAGAGATAAATGGTATTGTTTTAAGTTGGTTTTATGTTATTATATTAAATTATCGTTGCCAAATCAAGGTTTATATATAGGGAATTTTTATATTGAGTATACATAACCCTATGCATATGCTGTAAATATTCCGACATACGTTGTTTACGAAAAACGTTTAATTTGAAGCTTTTAACGTGTGTTTTCACTCCCTAATTAAGCATGAAATAACATTTCGAGTTTAGAAACGCCTAAAAATTTAGATTGGTCGCGTAGCGAAGCGCGTACAAAACACTTATTTAAAGTAAAATACAAAGTATACTGCTTAATTTATATGCAAAAGCAGTCTACTGTAAACTTCATCTGAAATAGCAGATTCATAAGCCACCCTGGCTTTTCTTCATGACCCTCATGAAGAAAAATTTCAAATATTATTTAAAACCGTGCATACTGTAGTTTGTATAAATACACGCCTACTGTGAGTTTTCTAAAACACGCCTACAATAATTTTTCAGAACCACACCTCCCTAGAGTTTTTAAAGACACGCCTATTATAAGTTTTTAGAGACACGTCTAGTATAATTGATTATATTAATAGCCGATATAAAGATAAGCCTACTATACGTTAAGACACAAATACTCTGAGTTTTCTAGACTCGTCTTCTATTTTTTTTTACTTTCTTACACAAGGTATAGTAGTTTATTTAAGACACACCTACTTTAAGGTTTTGACACCCGCTTTTTATATATTTTTGCAAACTATTGTTTGTCTACAGACACGCTTACTTAGAGTTATCAGAGACACGCCTACTATGAGTTTCTAGAACCACGCCTAATATAAGTTTTTAAAGACACGCCTACTATAAGTTTTGGGAGACACGTCTAGTATAATTGATTAAAGAATACTAAATTTGACCATAACTAAATGAGATGCCAGCAAATACTGTGTCAAATTTTATTAAAATCTTAAGAATCTTCCTTTGCTTTTATATAAAATTTCGCAAAATATTGAAAATCATCTATAATCTCAGAGTTCTTTCGAGTTTGTCACCATCGACAATCTTATACTTGTTTGCATATTGTGATGACTCTGATCAACTTTATTTAATTTAATTTTTGTGTTTTATTTGATGAAACATTAACATTAGTAAACTAATTTAAAAAAACGTCCTTGGATTGTTTTTCTACTATAATTCATTAATTCCGACTAGTTTCGAGTAAGTCATGCTATAATTGATATAGAGAAAAGCCTACTATACTTTTATCTAAGACACACCTACTTTAAGTTTTCGAGACTCGTCTTCTATATTTTTTAGACGAGCCTAATATTATTTCTCGATAAACGCCTACTAAATGATTTGCTTACTAAGGAGATTTCTTGCTTAAAGCGAAGATTTTTTTTGCAAAAAGACTATTCTTTGTGACCTCTGAAAAAACACGTATTGATGTAACAAATTAGTAACACTATGTTTAATGTGTGATTTAATTTGTTTGCCTTAGTAAAGTGTAGGAGGTGCTCTATTACAGCGTGCTAGTTTCATTTATAATTTTTGCAAAGTAAAGATTTTTTGGTATTTTATAAAAATATCTGAAAAAGTAATAATCCTTATTTAATCAAGTGAATTGTCTCAATTTTCCATATTGTAATAAAATTGTCTCGAAATTGTTAACACCTAATGTTTTATTATGAACATGGAAAATCGTTGATGACAGACTTAGTATCTGATTCAGTGTTATTTTAATTAAGGATATGTGTTTTTTTAACTTCACTTTAAATCAGTGTTTTGTACGCCTGGCGCATGAAGTAAAATTTCGAGTTTAGAAAAGCCCGAAAATCTGGTCGCGTAGCGCTACGCGCTACGCGACCAAACCAAATTTTCAGGCTTTTCTAAACTCGAAATTTTACTTCATGCTTAACCTGGGAGTGGAAAACACTTGTTTAAAGCTTCAATTTGAACGCTTTGTAAAGACACCGAATCTGAACATTTACAGCGTATACAGTATATTGGAGTATGTATTCTTAAAAAAAAACTCCTTGTATTTTGATAAAGATATTTTTTCCCATGTGCATTAGAAACATGTTTAGTTAAATTACTTTAAATTGTTTCAATAGATGTAAGTTGAGTTGTTAAGATAATTGCAAGTACTGAGAAATATTTTTAGTAGAGTTTGAAAAAATGCGAAACAAATAAAGTGATTTCATTGCTGCTAACCTTTATTAATTAGGAAATAAGTCCCTTGCTAAAATTAAATTTCTATAAATATCAAACAGTATGGACAAAATCCAAATTTTCAGGCTTTTCTAAACTCAAAATTTTACTTCATGCTTAATCAAACCCTAGTTAAAGGTAAGTCATTTAATACTAATAATTTACTATGTGATCAATTGATCAATTTCTTGCTGATTATGTGTCCACTTGTATCGAAATTTAATTGGCATTTTCATAGATTAATTAAACTTTTGATTGTATCGAAATTTAATTGACATTTTTATAGATTAATTAAACTATTGATTTGTCCCATAGAGATTTGAATTTCGAAAAGTTGCACTGAACTAATCTGTAATTTCCAATGAATTTAGTTAATAATTTGTATCCTTAACCTAATAACGGCCGAGCAATTATAGAGATAACTCTAAAAGTTGATTTTAGGTAAAATTTTGCACTTCTTTTTATGATATCTATGAATGACTTATTGTATTAAATACTGTGAATTTTTCTTTTAAATACACATAGTGTATATGCTGTAAAATTTCAGACATTCGTCCATTTCATATAAAAACGTGCAGTATGAAGTTTAGAACAAGTGATTCCACTCCCAGACTAAGCATGAAGTAAAATTTCGAGTTTAGAAAAGCCTGAAAATTTGGTTTGGTCGCGTAGCGCGAAGCGCGGAGCGGCCAAACCAAATTTTCAGGCTTTTCTAAGCTCGAAATTTTACTTCATGCGCCTCGCGCATAAAACGCTGAAATGTTGTGAAATTAGAAATACATTCACATTATTTTTTTTTTATTGTGTAACAATCGAAATATTTAAAAAACAAAATATTTACATTTTTCTTCATACATTTTTAAGTCAGGTCAAATAATATAATATACCAAATTCATTTATTTAGTAATTTAATAACCAAAAATTAGTAATGTGGCGCTTAATGGGTTAATCTAACCTCACGAATCCACCATTTTCCACTCACTCACATTTCCATATTTAAATGAGTGGCAAATGGTGGAACACGATTTTAATCAACAATTTATCATACGTAACCATCTGAATCCAACCAAACGTCAGTGCCATTCTCATTTCCTGAAAATAAAACTACAAACATGCACGCAACATAGAAACATGTTTAATGTATGTAAGCTCGATAAGTACAATGGAATAGGAAGCTAATCGCACTTAACGAGTTTTTCCTTCGAACCGAGGCGAATAAAGAAAGAAAAATCGTGTGCATTCTGATGTTTCCTCTCCTTTTCTGTTTGCGTGATTATAATAAAATTTCGAAATTCGACGTTTATTACATCCCCTCAATAAATTTTCGTAAATACACCAAAAGAACGTAAAAGAGAGGAGAGAAAAAAAAACAACATTATTTCGCAAAAGCGGACAAAGAATTCCGTTTTCCTCTCGAATTTCAATTAATTAAGCATTCAAAATGGCGGTTTTATTGCGCGCCTTTTTTTTTTCGAAGGTGTACTGTTTTTCCTGTACTTTTTCGAGATACCAGACGTAGGATTGCATGTGAGTGCTGTTAATTTTTACAACACGTGTGTAATTAATCTTTATTACAGGGGGGGTCCAATAAAGATTCTTATTATTTTTTTTCTCCTCTTTTTTACGGTTTATTGTGCTCATTACGAAATGGCGTCTATTTTTCTAAATGTGTTTGTGTGTGTGTCAGCTTGGAAACAGAGCTGAGGTGTCCTTTGTGAAGGATTTTTACGTTAATTAACTGAATTAATTAAATGACGTGTGAGACACAAACAATATTTTAAAGTCCATAATGAAGGACAAAGATTTTTAGGTTGCACAAATCGATTTGATTTTGAATCGAATTCAATTGAATAGCTTATTGGAATAACTTTATATGCCACAAGTAAACAAAAATGAGTTATTAGAGTTTGCAATTTAAAAAAAATGTGTAAAATACGAAATTAAAAATTGAAGCATTTTTAATAAGTTTATTAGGTATTATTCTGGCTAATAGACTTAGAAAGGGGATACAAAAATGTAATTGTCTTCTGAAAAACAATTGTATATATTTTAAAATATTGTGATTTATCATGTTATTGCCTACAAAAACAAGTGTAAATGTTTTTACAAGAAAATATGTAAATATATAGCGACCAAACCAATTTTCAGGCTTTTCTAAACTCGTAATTTTACTTCATGCTTAATCTGGGATTGGAAATACTCGTTAGAAGCTTCGAATTGAAAGCTTTTATAAAAGCAACGAATGTCTCACAATTTACATCGAAAAATCATGATATGTATATTTAGAAAAATTCTTTGTAATACTCGCTAAAACTTTTAAATTGATTTTTTATAAAGACTGCCTTAAAATGGACAGCGTATTCATCAGGATATGCATACCTAAAAGATAAATTCCCTGTATGTGTTTTTAAAGGTGGTATCAGTTGAATAAATAAATAAATAAGACAAAATCTTAACAAAGGAGATTAACCCATTACCGGCCGAGCAATTATAGAGTTAATTCTAAAAATTGATTTTTCTATCAGATTCTGCACTTCTTTTTATGATTTCCATGAATGACTTATTTTATTATATACTGGGAATTTTTCTTTTAAATATACATAATGTTTACGCTGTATAATTTAGGGCATCAGTCGATTTCATATAAAAACGAGCAGTATGAAGATTTAATCGAGTTTTTCCACTCCCAGACTAAGCATGAAGTAAAATTTCGAGTTTAGAAAAGCCCCGCGTAGAAAATTTGTCGAGGGTCGCGCAGCGACCCGAGACAAATTTTCACGGGGCTTTTCTAAACTCGAAATTTTACTTCATGCGCCACGCATATAAAACAGTGAAATATTATGAAGTTAGAAATACACTGGCATTTTTATTTTTCAAAATGGGAATAATGTAAATATTTAAATAACAAAATATTTACATTTTTCTTCATACATTCTTAAGCCAGGTCAAATAATATAACATAGCAAATTAACGTATTTAGTGATTCAATTAACAAAATATTAATAAATTTGCGTTTTGCATCACTGGCGCTTAATGGTTAGAGTTATTTGGTGGGAAGATCTCAGCGTGTGCGTGTGGGTCAACATGTATCTAATACAATACCAGTGACATCAGGTGTTCCCCAGGGCTCACACTGTGGTCCGCATTTATTTTTACTTTTCGTCAATGACATTGGATTAAGTATAAGAAATAGTCAGTTTCTTCTGTATGCTGATGATCTCAAGGTTTACAAAAAAGTGCAAAATGTTTCTGATCAGCTACAACTCCAAGAGGACTTAAATAGGATTTCTGTTTGGTGTACAATTAATAAATTGGAATTGAACTTGGGTAAATGTTTTTCCATATCTTTTAGTCGAGGGCGTGTGGGGGAATTTACCTACAGTTTACATAATCAACCTCTACCTCTGAATAATAAAGTTAAGGATTTGGGCGTAATATTTACAACAAAATTAGATTTCAAGGAGCATACTTCGCATGTGTGTAACAAGGCATTAATAGTGTTGGGGTTTGTATATAGATTCGGCAAACAGTTCAAGGACACTACGGTCAAGTCTCTTTATTTGTCCCTGGTGCGCCCACATGTGGAGTATGCTTCTATTGTTTGGGCACCATACTCAAAAAACGCTATCCATCAGCTGGAAATGACTCAGGGGAAATTTCTAAAAATTATATCTTCTCGGCTAGGTGTAGCTAGTATCAATTTTAGTCATAGTGGCATGTTATCGCTATTGAACCTGAGATCGTTAGCTGAAAGAAGAGTATTTTTAAATTTGACTTTCTTACACAAAATTGTTAATGGTCTAATTAACTGTTGTTATTTGGTAGAGGCGCTAAATTTCTTTATACCTCGTGGTCTTCAAGCTAGACATAGGCCTATATTCCGTTTACGTTTTCATTCGACCAGATACGGGATGTCTAATCCCATCGATCGTATGATGAGGTATGCCAATGGTATTAGCAATAATCCCAACTTTGTTTTATTTACACCATCAATTCATCAGTTTAAGGTCCAGTTACGTCGTATTAGGCTATCCAATGTTATTGACTGTTAGATCTTTAGTTCAGTAATAATTTAGGTGGCTGTAATCAATGTAACTCTTTATATGGTTTTTGTTATTTTTGTTCAGTAATAATTTAGTCGGTTGTAATCAATGTAATTCTTTATATGATTTTAATGTTTTTTTGTTATTTTTGTCATATATTACAATATGTATATGTACACTTATGTAATAAAATGGAGATTCCGTTAATAAATAAATAAATAATGGGTTAAGCAAAGATTCGACAAAGACTTAACTTGAAATTAAAGATATGTTAATTGTTTCTCTTAAAAACTATGGGACTTGATTTATAAAATATCTAAAATAAAAGAAATAATCATGAATATGAGTAAAGTGCATTTTATTTTAATATAATTATAAATATTATTAATTACAAGTATTTTATCTTTTCATACATATAATATAAGAATAGTTTAATCTTTAAATTGTAATTATATTAATTAACCTAGAATTATTATTCACATCGTGTAATTTGTAACTTTTTTAAAATTACTAATTTTTAATATACATATTAATTTAATTAAGTAAGCATACTTTAAAACCACCAGTGTATAAAAATGTACAACGAACAAAAAAATAGTAAGAGAAGAAAGCATATTTGATTGTTTATAAACAAGCATTATTTGTAATAATGATAATGTTGATACGATTAAAAATATTGCGCTGTTTTGAATGTACGAGTAAATAGTAATATTATTAATTAAAGCATGTATCACAAATATTACTGTTTTTTTTATAAATTGTATTTATATGATGAAAGATTAGGATTAAAGTTGTGTTAAAAATTATTTTTTAGTTTTTTCTTCTTCTTAAAATATGTGGTGTTAAAATTCCAACTTCCGATAGGAATTCTAGAAATCATTATTGTTTTTTTTTTCAGCTTCCAAAATGAGTTTTGTGAATTATAGAATTTGTAGTGAGTTAGTTGTGTTAAAAATCATTTTTTAATTGTTTTTTCGTCTTAAAATATGTGATGTTAACATTCCAACTTCTAAAAGGAATTCTAGAAATTATTATCGGTTTTTTTCCAGATTCCTAAATTAATTTTATGATTTAAAGAATTCGTATTAATAATTCTCTATGTGGGAGGTAAACTATAGTCAACACTTTTACCGTGACGTCACACAAAACAAAACGCAGTGTCATCAACGCATATCCGCGTTTTTGTTTGATTTTATTTGACAAACCTGTCAGTAAACAATCGAATTATTTCAAAAGAAGTAACGGAGAACGAAAACAAACTGAAACCCATAGAACAATAAACCTCTTTTAAATTGGATATTAACAATGGGCGCAGTATTGGATTAGTCACAATATTAAAGAAAACATAGTTTTCAATCACAAACATTTTCTTTTGGTTATGAGATAAATTGAAAGTTTAGTGATCAATCTTTATGGATCCACCTTATTTTTAACATTTCAATTATTCTTTCACTTACTTTTAATGCAAATCTTTGGCCCACTTTAGAAATCCGATATGTTCTTTAAACCGGTTTGCCGTAGTTCGAATGCGATTTTGAGCATTTTTGTAAAATTGGCACATTTGAAGTATTTTGGCAGACGTAATGAATGTCATGATGATAGAACCGAAAACGTAAAATTCGACATGCCAAACAATTAAAGATGTTCTGTTTTAACCAGAAACAGAGAGCAGTTAATGACATCAGGGTAGAAAGCAGAGCTGGGCAGAATTCGAATCATTCAGGATTCGAATCCTGGATTCAAATCCTTTTAGAGGATTCAAAAGAGGCATTCGAATACTTTAGTTCAACCGGATTCATGATCCGGATTCGTTACATTATTTTAAGAGGATTCGTATTCGAATCCAAAGGTGGGTGATTCGAATCCTTATAAAAGGATTCGAATTTTTATAAAAGGATTCGAATATTTATAAAAGGATTCGAATATTTATAAAAAATGTCTTTTGTGTGTTTTTAAATTTCTCGTTAAATCACTGTTTTATACGCGTAGCGCATGAAGTAAAATTTCGAGTTTAGAAAAGCCCAGAAAATTTGTCTCGGGTCGCTGCGCGACCCTCGACAAATTTTCACGGGGCTTTTCTAAACTCGAAATTTTACTTCATGCTTAGTCTTAGTGGACGACACTCGTTCGAAACCTCAAACTGAATGCTTTGATAAGAACATTAAATGACTGGAAATGTTTTTAAAGATAATAATCTATTTTTCAAAATGTTGTTTAATATTATTTAAAGTAAAACTGACAGGATAGCCACAATCTGAAATCTTACATTTTTCCGACATTTCCCTGATTCAAAATTTTAACATAACTTTGTTCTGTAAGAAGCCCCATTTTGTTAAACTGTTTTCATTGTTTTTGTTAATATTTAAGTTAATTTTATAAATTTAATAAAATCATATGGCTTCTTTGATAGTGTTTTGGTCAATTTAAATATAATTCCATGACTTTTCTCTGACTTTCCCGGTTTTAATGATATTCAGTGAATTTATTATTTACGTAATTTTCAGGCAAACGTCGATTTTATAATTGAGTTCAATTTAAAGTTTTATAAGAGTGTTTCCACTCCCAGGCTAAGCATAAAGTAAAATTTCGAGTTTAGAAAAGCCCTGTGAAAATTTGTTGAGGGTCGCGCAGCGACCCGAGACAAATTTTCGGGCTTTTCTAAACTCAAAATTTTACTTTATGCGCCACGCGTATAAACCACTAATTTGAAGTGAAGTTTAGAAACACACAAATACATCTTTAATCAGAGTTACCGGGAATCAGATATTTAGTCTGTTATCAACGGTGTTGTGTTAATAATAAATAATTAGGTTTCGAATATTTTTGTTAAAACAACTAGTAACGATATTTATATATTAATGGTTGCAAAAAAATAATAAAATCAAATTTATTCTCAAAGGATTTGTATTCGTGATTCGAAGAAACAGGATTAGAATCTTTGATTCGAATCATATTTATCTCTTACGAATCCTTTGTTCGAGTATTCGTGATTCGAATCATATTAGGTGATTCGGATTCGTGATTCGAATCCTTTTTACGAGGATTCGTCCCAGCTCTGGTAGAAAGGTAATGTGTTGACTCTACGCCAAGTCACATTTTTTACAAAATACGTTCTCTTTATACCGTATTTTTTACCCTATTGAGAGGTAAATAGCTATGTAAAGTTTTAAAATTGTGACTTGGTGTACTTTATCTCCCACATACAGAACAGAAGAATGATTTCTTCATGTGTTTATTATCTGATTGTTTTATCTTTTTCTTAAAATGAGTGGTAGTAAAATTTTAACTTACAAAACTCATCCTTCTTGTGTTAATTTCATATTATTTTCTTCTCCTTAAAATTCTTAGTAAATGGAAAATTTACGTTAAGATTAGAATAACTTTAATTTCTCTTTATACACTTCTAAAACTAACTTATTATTTGCTTTCACATGATTTGCATGTTGTTTGGGATTGAGTGTACCATTTCTGTTTGATTCAACTGGTGTAAATTATTGTCTTTTAGGGTGTGATGTTGGGAAAACTCCTCGCGTTTTTTCACTTGTTTCCTCTCCTTGGCCCTGCGGTTTTGGAACCAGATTTTGACTTGCCGTTCCGAGAGGCCGAGGTTCGTGGCCAGCTCGGTTTTCCTCCTGATGGTTATGTATCTGCTGTAGTAGAATTCCTTCTCCAATTCGACCCTCTGGTGATCGGTGTAGACGACACGGTATTTGTCTTTCGTCCTTGTTTTTCCTGAAACAACAAAAACGGAATTTAAATAGCATTCAGTGTTAATCTATTGATAATGGTTGGTTTGTGTCCGAAATGTATGTACGTTTGGTAATTCAAATAAACGTGTGAAAAAAGGTTATTAGTGCTTTATTGGTCAAAGCATTCAGTCGGTCTAAAATTTAAATGAATATTTCAGTGCAATTTGAAGCTTTTAACTTCAATAGGTTAATGAAAATTCAAAGTTGAAAGCAGAATGTAATGGCAACATTTTAAGTAGAATTTAATAAATATATGGAACAACTACTTCCTAAACCTGGGGAGTGCAAAATGTGAAATTCACCAGGAACACAAAATACTTGTTAATTATTATACAAACTGCGTACTGCGTACTATTTTTTTTGTGTGGTACGTTTAACTTCATTCTAAGCGATTTTTAATAAGTATTTTAAGTAGATGTTTATACTAATATTAGTAAATTAATAATATCTGAATTACGAGGACATTTTTTGTTAAATCGGGACTTACAAGGTTTCGGACGTAGTTAATCGATATATATTTTTTTAATCGTTTTATTTCAAGTTTGAAACAAAGGATACTTGCTATAAAATGAAATTAATTTAATATAACATAAAATATACTTAAGTGAATTTGCCAATTATTGTGTGCAGAATCTTTAGAGAAATAGATTTCTGATATCATTTATTAATTTATTTTAACCGATTAACGGCCAAGCAATTATAGAGTTAACTCTAATCGTTAATTTTAGGTACAATTTTGGACTAATTTTTATGATTTCTATGAATAACTTATTATATTACAGACTGGGAATTTATCTATTAACCCTTTCGGCCCTGACGGTGGCATTTGCCACCACTAAAATTTGGTAATCATACTGGGAATTTTTCTTTTAAATATCCATACATGTATGCATGAGCTATAACTGTTCTGTTAATCGTTTGTTTTTTTTTTAAATAGTTTAATTTGAAGTCTTAAACGAGTGTTTTCCACTCCCAGATTAAGCAAACCAAATTTTCAGGCTTTTGTAAACTCGAAATTTTACTTCATGCTTAATCTGGGAGTGGAAAACACTCGTTTAAAAGTTCAATTTAAAATATTTGTAAAAACAACGAATATCCGAAGATTTACAGCGTATACAGTATATTGAGGTATGCATACCTAAAAGAAAAACTCTCTGTTTATCTGAAATAGTAATAAATAATATGCAGTGTACAAAATATTTTTATGGCTATCAGAAAAATGCCAGGGCTGAAAGAGTTAAATGTACATAATGTATACGCTGTAAATTTTCAAGCACTCGTCGATTTTGAAACAGCGTTCAATTTGAAAGTTCGAAAGAGTGTTTCCACTCCCAGATTAAGCATGAAGTAAAATTTCGAATTTATAAAAGCCTAAACATTTGGTTTGGTCATAGTTCGAATACTTAAATACCAAAATATTTAAATTTTCCTTCACACATTCTCAAGTCAAATAATACAATATATCAAATTATTAGGCCAATTATTTAGGCCCATTTGCACCCCGACTGATTAACTTTAATTTATTTTTTAATTTATTTAACGTGAATCCGATTTTTACAATTGCTCACAAAAAAAATATATATATACAAACTTTCCAAAAATAGAATAAATAAAATGATCTAATCTAGAAATACTTTAATATTTTACATAAACGGCATGCAATCTTTGTAAACTGAAAAATACTATATACTATATGAGAAATTACAAATTGAACGTTAAATTAATAGAATTAAACAATCATTTTAAACGTTTTGAAAATAGGCACCTGTTAATGAAATTTTGAATTAATTAGCTGTTTACATGAACGCAGGAACATATGAAATATGTCAAAATCGGGATCACAATATAAAGTATTTAAGTTTCTAACAATTATTTTAAGTGGTGAAAAATATTCATAATTAGTTCGATGAAAATTGACTCGAAATAAAGGAGCGTTCCTAAGGTTTATACCATGCGGATACACATTGAAATTCACTAAAGTTACTAGGCCAGAAGCATCAACATAGCCATTCAAAAGTTTGTGAATAAAGCAGATTCCTGATATTGAATGACGCCCCCGAATAGACTTTGTATTGATGTTCTCATTAAATCTACAAGATCGATATCTAACAAATCGTTTCTGTATCCTTTCCACTTTTAGAATGTGCACATTATAATATAGAAACCACACCAAAGATCCATACTCAAGAGTAGATCGTGCAAATGAGTTGTTAAGAACCAGCAAAGTTCTCATATAAAAATGTTTACCATTTCGCATGATAAAACCTAAAGAACGCATTGCTTTTCCATATACGGCCTGCACAGAAAAATGTAATACACTGTCGACATACTGTTAAAGACCTAGGTGTCCAGGTCTTTAACAGTATCCACCCTTTTAAGAATCACATTATTGATCATATAATCATAATTTATATGTTTTTTGTGATTGTTAAAACTTATTAATTTACATTTACCTATATTTAGACTTAAACTTATTAGACCACTTAGACATATTATTAATATCCACTTATAGTTTTTCTCAGTCATTAATTCGTGTAGAATTTTCATGTCATCAGCATACAGGTAATATCTGCAGAATTTTAAATAATCAGTGATGTCGTTAATTAAAATAAGAAATAGAATCGGACCACAGTGGCTACCCTGCGGCACGCCAGACGTAACCTGTATGTCATCAGACATTAACCTTCCGACTTTGACATTTTGTATACGAGTTGTGAAGTAGGACCGAAACCAATTTAAAACACTTGCACAAAAACCATAAGCACTTTGAAAGTAAAATTGAATGATTCACTTTATCGAACGCTTTGGAGAAGTCCGTATAAATGACGTCCAATAGACTTTTTTCTCCAAGACGATCAGAATTTTATATTGAAATTCTAATAGGTTTGTACTGGTTGATCTCCCTCCATAGAATCCGTGCTGTTCCTTTGCAATAATGCTTTTTGCCATCCAGAAAAATTGCCGTGACATGAGTTTATCTAAAATCTTTGGTATGTGTGATTGGATTGCGACTTCTCGATAATTCTAAATAACATCTGTACTGCCAGCTTTATGAATTGTAATAAAAAAACTCCTTTTCCAAATTTGTGGATTCTATTCTTGATCAAGCGAATTAGCGAATAAAGTATGTAATGGTTTTGATAAAGTACACATACATCTTGAAAAAAACGCTGCAGGAACACCATCTGGTCTAAACGCAGTTCTATTTCCTAGCGAGCTCAACTCATTAAATACTTCATCTAGGTTTATTTTTAATTTATTATTATTGACAAGTTTTTCAACTTTAAAATTGCATGTTTTAGTACTCATACGCTTATAAGTCTCTGCAAAAAAATCTACAAAGCCAGCTGAAATACTTAGACCGTTATCAAGAACCTAATCCCCTGATATCATTCTATTAGGGATACCATTGTTTTTTTTTTTTTTAGCTTAGAAATATGATTTCAGAAGTAACGTGGATTAAAGCATATGTCGATTTCTATTTTATCAATATAAGATTTATAAGGGTGAGAAGTTAAATGTTTGCATTGATCGAGCAATAAACTGAATTTATTGTAAACATGTGGTAGCCAGAATTTCTTGAAAGTTGCATGGGCTTCTTTCTTACATTTTTGATAAACCAAACAGGGTATTTGCTGCAGTATTTCTTATTAAGAGGAACATACAGAGAGTTTTATATAACACCGAACATTTTCATCCAATGCAATTTGACACCTTTAATTTTTAAGTTATTTGTAAATTGGGAAGCCTATATGACCATTAAAAATTGTTGCCAATCAATCGCAATTAATGCCTTAACTTGTACATACAGGGAGTTTTTCTTTCAAGTATGTCCCAATTACAGCGTATATGCCGTAAATCTTTAGATACTCATTGTTTTTTTAAGAGTTCGATTTGAAACTTGAAATGAGTGTGTTCCACTCCCAGACTAAGCATGAAGTAAAATTTCGAGTTTAGAAAAGCCTGAAAATTTGGTTTGGTCGCGTAGCGCGAAGCGCGGAGCGGCCAAACCAAATTTTCAGGCTTTTCTAAACTCGAAATTTTACTTCATGCGCCACCGGTACAAAACACTGACGACATATTACGAAGATTAAAACACACCGCTAAACTTTACATTGCATCAGTGTTTTGTACCGGTGGCGCATGAAGTAAAATTTCGAGTTTAGAAAAGCCTGAAATTTGGTTTGGCCGCTTCGCGCTTCGCGCTACGCGACCAAACCAAATTTTCAGGCTTTTCTAAACTCGAAATTTTACTTCATGCTTAGCCTGGGAGTGGAAAACACTCGTTTGAAGCTTCAAATTAAATTATTTTAATAAACCGAGCATCGGCAAATATACAACGTATGCTTATGTATACTTAAAAGAAAAATTCTGGGTATAAAAATGTTCCGTGTTACATAAAACTCTCTGTATAATCGAATTGCCTTGTCTATATATATGTAGAATGCATCGGTCATTTCATAAATGTTTTTATATTGAAATACACTATCCCACTCGATTGACGCAAGGTAATAATTTGTACAGAGGTTTAATCAAGCACTAATCATTGATTAAACCTCTGATTAAGTCATAATTCTAAAATATAAGAATGTTTTAAATTTGTAAGATAATCTAAATATGTATCTTTTATTATTAAACGATTTTGAAAATAATTTATACATAATCTAATCACTGATTAATTTAATCGAGTTAGGTGAAAATGGACATTAGTGATTTAATAAGCAATAAGTTAATAAAGTTGCGTCTTTTCTTCAATAGTACTTAGTGGGTTAATTATCAATAACTTCTTAAATTTAACGTAAAGTAAAGAACATTAACTTTCTTAATAAATTGATCGAATATTTTGAAATTAATACTAAAGATAATTAAACATGGCTGGTTTCTGTTTTTATTGCTGTTGGTTTTATGTCGAATATAAAGACAAAAATAATAATTATAATGTGTCCTGAATGAAATCTGTTTTCATCTAAAAAAATAACCTTGGTAAAAAAAAACGACCTAATATTTGTTTACACTTGCAGTTTTCGAGCGAATGTTCACAAATTATTATTTAAGCATCTAAATGAATTCAAAGGTTTTAAAATTAAATTGTCCAAAACAAAATAACTATTTGAATGGTATTTAATAGGGAGCAATCTAGAAGTCGAAGGTTATAAAATTTTATTAGTTATTACTAGAGATTTAATGATGAACCTGAAACGGATCATAAAGTATAAATTAATGCATACGTGATACCTTAATTAGGAAATCATTTTTTTTTTCATGTTACAAATCTTACTCATACTGGTATTAGTATGTAGAATAACACAAATTTAATATTCTACTAAACACCAAATGATCGTAGGGAATTTCAAAACGCCAGACAATCAAATTCTTAATTGTTCATATGTAAATACTTGACAGGTAATTTTAATATGATCAACTTCCTAAACTGGCCTAGATGCATTTATACATTAGTGGACAGTTATTATAATAGCATAATAACTGTCTACTAATGTATAAATTCATCTAGGGCAGTTTAAGACGATGATCATGCAATTTAATGCTAAGTAGATATTTAAAAGCCTTCAATAACATCTTAATTATGGCACTATTTTTTTATAACATACAAGTTTCGAAATGTTTTAATCATCAAATGTATCTTCATATTTTGCAAATTAGCTTAGATAAACGTATATGTTAATAGACAGTTTTAACATTCTTTTTATCATGCAATTTACTGTATAGTTGACAGTCCAAATCCATCACTAACTATTTAATTAACCCCTTGACTTACGATTTAAATTTACATTCAGATAATACAGGGATTATTTTTTAAGTTTACTTTCACATATTTCATACATTTATAAAATTACCTAACATGAGAGCAAACCTAAGCTGTGTATTTTGAACTTCACTTGAAATCAGTGTTTTATACGCGTGGCGCATGAAGTAAAATTTCGAGTTTAGAAAAGCCTGAAAATTTGGTTTGGTCGCTTCGCTTCTCTACGCGACCAAACCAAATTTTCTGGCTTTTCTAAACTCGAAATTTTACTTCATGCTTAATCTGGAATTGCAAACACTCGTTAAAATCTTCAAATTGAAAGTTTTTATAAAAGTAACGAATATCTCAAAATTTACATCAAAAAATCGTGATGTGTACACCTAAAAGAACAATTTCTTATATCATAAAAATGTTAATGAATTTTTCTATTTTAAAAAAACAGGGATTTTAATTTAACATGTTTTAATCATTTATGCCTTATAAGAAAGAACATATCTTGGAGATTGTTTGACATTATAAATAAAAGACAACGTCTTTTAAGTGTGGCATGGTTCATAACAGCTCTTAGTGTCTGTGCCTCTAGTTGCCTAATTTCTAAACGAATATTTTCCTTTCGTTGTGGAATTGTCTGAGGTTTATTCACGAACAATCTTTCTTTCAGGTATTCCCAGGGACCGTGAGATCTAAAAACCGCGGCAGCCAATCCACTGCACATCTTATCGAAATTATTCATTCGCCAAAAATGGTCCTCAAAACTTCCAGTGTGACTTCAGCTGTATAACAAGTCCCACCATCTTGCTGAAAACACATTTCAGGTCAATTTTACACTGCAGGTATTACGAAATTCTCAAGCATAGCCCGAAATCATTCTCCATTTATTCGTCCAGATCTCACGACCCCTGACTTATTTTTATGATACCTGAAAGAAATATTATTCATGAATAAACCTCAGACAATTCCATAACGAAAGGAAAACATTCTTTCATAAATTAGGGCACTAGAGTCACAGACACTGAGAAAAAGCTGTTTGAATCGTGCCGTCGAAGGAGCACATCAGTGCAAGGTCGAAAATGGAAGATATTTAGAAGATATTATGTTTCATTCATAATGTAAAATAATCTCCAAAATGTGATATTTTTTACAAGCCATAACAGATTGAAAAATGTTAAGAATTAAAGAAATAATCACTAACTAAAACCCCGTCGCGACTTATGGGCCACCCTGTACTTCTTTTTTTCATATTAGATCCCATATTTCGGTCATTAGGTTCATCATAATCGTTTCTGACTTAAATAAACTTATATATTAGTAGACAACTTTACAGTCGATTAATCATGTAATTTTCTATTTAGTCGAATTATAATTATATATATATATATATATTAAAAGTGCGATTCTTTTCGCAATCTACAACAAGTTAGTCTTACAAAGACTATATCAAACACTAATTGAAACTATAGTCTTTGCAAGACTAACTTGTTGTAGATTGCGAAAAGAATCGCACTTTTAATGTTTGGAAGTATTCTGCAACCAAGAATTGGCAATTTCATTTATACTTATATATATATATTAGTCCACTAAATACATGCATTTTGGTCGTCAGATTTGTTATCATATTTTAATCACATTAATCAACATTTTATTAATTACATATTTTGATGTTTTGATGATGCTAATTTCATAATTAAAACAGAAGATATTTAAAGGTGAGAGCAAACATCACCTTTAAATATCTTTTATTTATTTCCATTTTTATTATATTATTGGCCAAACGTTTTAAAAAATGTTAATCTAAAACTGCGTTAGATAAACAAATATGTTAGTAGTATTTGGGGCAATTTTTGGTAGTTGTAGTAATTTTTAGAACGAGAAGAAGAAAAAGAGTAGTCATTTATTGCTAAGTTCAGTTTAAAAATATGCTTACACAGACCATGATGACGAAAGGATAAGATTTCAATTCAATTCAATTCGTTATTCAAGTGAGAAAAAATATACAATAATAATGAACAGTGTCCAAACCGATAGTGTCAAATACCACATAACTAAAAATAATAAGATTGATAATGAATGGAATTATAATACAAAGTAATACACTAATATAATAACAGGGATACATTAATAATACGCTAATAATAGTAAATATTAAATAACTACAAAAAAAAGCTGATGAAAATATGAAGAGAGGAAATAATAATAATAATAAAGGAATAACAATTATTATTATAATTTATATTTTTTTTTTCAAAACTTTAAAATGCAAGGAAATATAAGCTTTCTTGTTAACAGACATTAGTGTTAACAAGAGAGCAAATATTTCCTTGTATTTTGAAATACTTTTAATTTGTGATATTTGACTAATTTTTAGAAAAAAATATTATTTCATCATCATGGCCTGTTTAAAAATGTCTCTCAACTTATTATAATTATCATCGTCTGCTTAACATTTCTCTTATCTACTCATCATCACGATCTGCTAATATCCGTTCCCTTATAATATTTCTTTGTGATTTCATATGTGAAATTTTCTATACGTTTTTGTTGTAATAAATGGACGTGTGAGTAATCTTATCGTTAAGTTTATGTAGTTAGCCGTCGGATGGCCGACGAACGAATGTGAACAACTTTATAAATTTATTACCTGGAACCGACTAAAAACTAACTACCTGTGTATTTTAATCGCGCAACATAAATATTTAATATGGCCGCATTAAATCCACATTTAGATTTTTCTGATAATAAAAAAAATCAAGCTTTATGGGTGTGTGAACGACACAAAAAAATCACGGACGTTTTAACGCTTGTTTTTATTAACAACTTTGTTGATACCAAGAACGATTCAAAACTTGGATTTCCAGTGTATGAAAAATTGATATGAATCACCTAGATGCAAAGTACACCCCTTGACTGATAAAATAATTAAGAAATCCAGTTTTTAAGGTCAAGTTATGTTAAAAGCAGCAAACAAAATAGCAGAATGGTTATGTGGATTTACAAAAAATATATTGGGTAGCAGTACAAATCAATGAAAGCTCGATATCTCTTAGCTAATTAACAAAAAGCTATTTCCCTTGCATGTACGACTTTTTTTTCAAATTGCCCCTTACACCCCTTTGCTTCTAAGTAACTATAGTCAAAACATTACCCTTCTACCCTGACGTCATTAACTTCTATCTGTATTCAATCAATAGATTATCGTTAAAACAGAAGATCTTCAATTGTTTGGCATGTAGGATGTTAAATTTGCTTTTCTATCATCATGATATTCATGACGCATGTCAAAATACTTCAAATGCGCCAATTTTACAAAAATGCATAAAATCTTATTCGAACTGTAATAAAACTATTTATGGAACAAACATACCGGGTTTTCAATAGTGGGCAAAAGGTTTGCATTAAAAGTAAGTGAAAGAATAATTGAAATGTTAGAAATAAAGTGGATCCATATAGATTGATCACTTACAATTGGTCACAGAACCAAGAGGAAATTATCATTTAAAACGTATTGTTTCTTGAATATAGTCACATTATTGACATTCATTGTGCTAAGGTCCAATTTAACTGAGGTTTGTATTCTAGGAATTTCCGTTCATTCTTTTTTGTCGTTCCTTCTATGGGGAGTTTTTCTCTTAGGTATACATATCCCAATTACTGCATTTATGCTTTAAATTTACAAATATTGCTTGTTTTAGTGTTCAATTTAAAGCTTTGAACGAGTGTTTTCCACTCCCAGTCTAAGCATGAAGTAAAATTTCGAGTTTAGAAAAGCCAGAAAATTTGGTTTGGTCGCGTAGCGAAGCAGAGTGGAAAACACTCGTTTATAGCTTAAAATTGAACTTCTAAAAAACAACGCATGTTGGAAACTTAACATGGTATGCATACAGAGAGTTTTATGTAACACTGAACATTTTCATAACGAGAATTTTTTAAGTATACATAAGCATACCTTGTGCATGCTCTGACGCTCAGTTTATTTAAAGCTTTAAACGAGTGTTTCCACTCCCAGGCTAAGCATGAAGTAAAATTTCGAGTTTAGAAGCGCGGAGCGGCCAAACCAAATTTTCAGGCTTTTCTAAACTCGAAATTTTACTTCATGCGCCACCGGTACAAAACACTGATGCGATGTAAAGTATAGCGGTGTGTTTTAAACTTCGTAGTATGTCAGTGTTTTGTACCGGTGGCGCATGAAGTAAAATTTCGAGTTTAGAAAAGCCTGAAAATTTGGTTTGGCCGCGTAGCGAAGCAGAGTGGAAAACACTCGTTTATAGCTTAAAATTGAACTTCTAAAAAACAACGATGTCGGAAACTTAACATGGTATGCATACAGACAGTTTTATGTAACACTGAACATTTTCATAACGAGAATTTTTTAAGTATACATAAGCATACGTTGTGCATGCTCCGACGCTCAGTTTATTTGAAGCTTTAAACGAGTGTTTCCACTCCCAGGCTAAGCATGAAGTAAAATTTCGAGTTTAGAAGCGCGGAGCGACCAAACCAAATTTTCAGGCTTTTCTAAACTCGAAATTTTACTTCATGCTTAGTCTGGGAGTGGAACACACTAATTTCAAGTGTCAAATTGAACTCTGTTAAAAAACAACGAGTATCTAAAGATTTATGGCATATACGCAGTAATTGGGACATGTATACTTGAAAGAAAAACTCCCTGTATCTACAAGTTGGGGCATTAATTGCGATTGATTGGCTACAATTTTTAATGGTTATATAGGCAACTCAATTTACACACAACTTAAAAATTAAAGGTGTCAAATTGTGTTGGATGCAAATGTTTGGTGTTACATAAAACTCTCTGTATATATATTTAAAAGAAAAAAATCCAGTATATAGATAATTTAATTGCCAATTGATAAGTTTGTCAAATAAATGAAGTAATAAAATCAAACAAAACGGTAGACAGGAGTTTGTGATGCTGTGTTTTATTTTTTGTGACCTTAAGGCAAAAGGGTAAGGTGTTGACTATACTCACAGTCCTATTAAGAATGTTTATTCTTCTTTAATGGCCATAGAAACTAAGCCTTTTTATTTTATAGGAATCAGATCAGGTTATTTTTGATGTTCCTAAAAGGAGTTATTAATTTTGTTTGAAAAATTAGGAAGTGCAAAAGAAGTGCCATACTGTATCATATAAATCTTGACAGAGTCAATTCGATAACCGCAAGTAAACGCCTTCCCCATTTTATTGTTCATTGCACAATAGACGCATTCAAAAGAGAGGGTGCGTTAATTTCTCCCAAAGGGCGAATAATTGACTCGATGCTAAACCAGTTGTCAATTTAAACAAGTTAAGGGCGAAGGAAGAGCACTAGGGGTAGCGAAATAAAGGAGGAACAGATATAATTGTAATAATTCCGCAACCAATATTTCAATAATTGCAATTTAAATCAATTTTCAGATATTCTTTAAGGCACAAATAAAACATGTACATGTTTCTAATTTCCAAAGCCACGAAGAAAAGTATATTTTTAACTTGTAAATAAAACACTTTTTACTTTTTACGAAATTATAGTCACAAATTAAGTGTTAAATATAGTGGTTAACTATATTTAACACTTAATTTGTGACTATAATTTCGACTATCTAGTAATCATTATCAAACTAAAAGTTTGATAATGACTACTAGATAGTCGAAACTATAGTCACAAATTAAGTGCAAAATATAGTGGTTAAACAACCAAAAGAAAATACTCAAATAGTGATTTTTTTATGGAAAGTGTTTTTAAAATCAACCAATGGTGAAAAAATAAACAACGTTCGATTTATTTCAGAATATGATACATTTTTAATTATTTTCAAAAGTTATATTCTCTGAAATTTGAAGTAACGTTTTCATTTAATTTTATATTCATGTTTTGATCTCTGAAATATAAAGTTCATTTTCAATTATCTAAAAAATATATTTAGAATTTTCGAAAATTTCAAAACACTAAAATATTAAAGCGTAAAAAATTCAATAAATGTGGTTTTTGTTACGTGACTTTTGTATCGACAACTTTTAATTTGTTATTATCAAAAAATACAGTGTATAATATATGAACTTACGATAATGCTCGTATATTCTTGTTAGAATACCGTGTATGTTTTAAAATAATTTCCCGCGCAAAGTTACAAAGACGACAGCTTACTTTTCGCACAAAAAATATTTCTAACAATTTTATGCCTGTAAATAGAATAACAATATATTGGTAATATTGATTTATTATTCTTGTATTCATTAATTATTGCCAAATCAAGATTTACATTTACATATACGTATACATATTCCTATGCATACGCTGTAAATGTTCCGACATCAGTTGTGTTTCAAAAATGTTCAACTTGAAGCTTCTAACGAGTGCTTTCAATCCAGATTAAGCATGAAATAAAATTTCGAGTTTAAAAAAGCCTGAAATATTACTTCATGGGCCACGCGTATAAAACACTAATTTAAAGTAAAGTTTAAAATACACTGCATAAGCTTTATGCTGAAGCAGTATATTTTAAACTTTACTTAAAATCAGTGTTTTATACAAAATGTTCAAAGGTTCAGGCTTTCCTAAACTCGAAATTTTACTTCATGCTTAATCAAGAAGTGGAAACACTCCTTAGAAGCTTTAAATAGAACGTTATTAAAGAACAGCGAATGCCCAAACATTTATTAAAATTTAAATTATTTTATTATTTTTTCATCACACTTCATTGATGTATTTTCCATTTTTCAAGAATTTACCAGTGAAATATTTGAATGGGCATCAAATGTGAAGGCATTGAGGACACTCAGTTGAAAAATCGTCGCGCCGAGGATTGAAAAGTGATGTGAATACAAATCTTTATGTCATTCCAGTTATATTTCAGGGTCCCCTGCTAATAAAGCCACCCCGTGCGGATTCAAACTGAGTCCACCCCTGCATAACTATAACGGCAGCGGAGTACGCGAAAAAAAAATGGGACGTGATTTATTGCGAGTGATGAATGCTTTAGGGATGCCACTGAAATATTAAATCATCCTCACTTATTTTTCCACGAAGAACTTACTCGTATTTACTTTTAAGTAATCCGCAAAAAATACGAATGTACCTATGGTTTAATATTTTCTTGATCTGAAAATTGTTCATAGAAATTATAAAAAAGAACAAATATAATATTTGCAGACGTCTTGTGTTTTTTGTTAATTACACAGTGCGACAAGTTCAAACGGTTTTTTTCTGAATTAAAATCTGAAAACAAAAATGAAAATGTGTGTGAAAGAAAAAATGTATCTAACCGTTTGTTGCGAATTAAATCATTTAAGGACTTTATCGAGGTCTGAAGTTTCAAAAATTAGATATACAGTCTGTTTGATTTATTGTGACACAGCACATATGTCCGTTATTAGTACAGATAGAAAAAAAAGTTAAAGACAATAGTTTTAGTATTTTTCATGATCTATTCAGTAGTATTGTCAGAAAAATTTTCTTTAATAGAACACCCTGTATATTTTGTTTATTTTAAATAGGTAATAACCTTAGCTTTATAATGATACCACATAAGTACCCCTTCATTATACAAATAACGCGACAATTGCAAATAAATGAAATTTATCAGTTGCCATGGATAACAATTGACATAAAACAATTTGTTAATCCTTTAATGTCAAAGTGGTGTAGTAACTTCCCGTCTTTCGTGTTGTTGATTCAAATCTTTAGAGATGGGTGATAATTACTATTCTAATGATGAAAAAATGGATATGCTAAAGGTCTTCGTTAGATGCAACGATAATTCTAGAGAAGCTAGTATCACTTATGGAAACATGTATCCAGAAAGAAGACAACCACATTATCGCACTTTTGCAAGACTTGAACAAAATTTACGGAGAAATGGGTGTTTTAATAATAAATTACGAAAGAGAAGACAAGAAAGAGAAGATAATAATGAAGTATTGATATTGGCCTATTTTAGAGCACATCCACGTAATTCAATACGCGAAGCAGTGGCTGACTTAGGAATAAGTATGCATAAAATATTTTCTATTCTGAGAAAACATAAAATGAGACATGGTGATTCTGACAGGAGGATAGTATTCTGTAATTGGCTTAGCAACAATCAACATTTATTAAATTTAATTCTTTGGAGTGATGAATCAAATTTCAACAACGGAATCTCCAACCGAAAAAACGACCATTACTGGGATACTGAGAATCCACGTCAAATTCGAGAATGCAGATTCCCACAAAGATTTGCAGTTAATGTGTGGCTTGGTGTGTTAGGTGATACCATAATAGGACCATTTTTTATCAAGGAAAGTTGAATGCGGAGCGATATGCCAACTTTCTTACGATAGAATTTGAAGATTATTTAGATGATATCCCCCTAGAAATACGTCGAGATATGTGGTTCCAACAAGATGGAGCTCCTCCCCATAACGCAAGAAATCTCAAAGATATTTTGGAAAGAAAGTTTGGTTTGAAATTGATTGCAAATGGTGGCCCCATAAACTGGCCAGCAAGATCGCCAGATCTGTCTATTTTAGATTTTTTTATTTGGGGATTTTTAAAGCAAAAACTTTCTGTTACTCGTCCAGAAAATCTAGACGATCTGAAAAATCATATTCGTATGGCGTGTGGCCAAATAACACCACGGATGTTGCAAAAAGCACGACGAAATTTAATGAAGAATGTATTGCAAACAACGGACGTCACTTTGAACAGACACTTTAAATAGTTATTCATGTCAACTGATAAATTTCATTTATTGGCAATTGTCGTGTTATTTCTATAATAAAGGGGTACTTATGTGGTATCATTATAAGGCTAATATTAATGCCTATTTGAAATAAATCAAACAGACTGTATTTCAAACAGAAGTTTTTCATCAAAAAGATCGTCTAAAATGGCCTATATACAGATCAGATTTGCAATAAGACAAGTAATTTTAGGTGAAAGAAGTTAAATAATTATATTTCGATTAGTTTTTCAATTTCGAATGAAAAAAGTTAAAAAAAACGTATGAATCGCATTTTGTGGTAAAAAAAGGTCACACTAATTTAAATCTTTGTTTTTAACAAAGTTTAAAATTTAAATTTGTATACTACTATCACTCAAAAGATTGCGCTGTTCTAAAGTCATTTCGCACCCAAACCCAAAAGCTCAGACTTTTCTAAAATCATTAAACAGCTTTTTACCAAAAAAAAAATCAAAACCTACTATTATTAATGATAACTCATAAATCTGTGGCTTCAATAAACCTTTAGGTTTTCTATAACTAAGCGATTTAATTCAAATTTCATATAAAATTTGTGAAATTTTCATCCAAAACTCATGAATTTCACAATTTTACGGATATTTGTAATTTTTACAAATAATGAAATTTTGATAGAAGAGATTATGCAATAAATATTTCCTGTAGTCAATAAAGTGTTAAAGTTATTTGAATGACATTTTCAAATAATGTTTGGTAATTTTAATTAATTTCTTCAATTTTGACGATTATTTCCGAATTACCAAAATATCTCTATCATTTTATAGTCTTCTTCAGTTTTTTTCACACCATACTGATAATACTGTCATATCACTATACAGGGTGTGCTAAATTATCGGGCCACTATTGGTAACTTTGTTAGCTTTGGAGCTAAGAAGTCGGTTGAATTAGCAAACAAGTAGTATTTTTTACGTACATTACGGTGGTGTAAACAGAAAAACAAGTGAACCTCAGGTTTTTGATTTATTCGCTAAAACAACATTTTGTTAATGGGATGCCCTGTATATTTTGACATATTCAGAAAGATAAAAAATACACAAACAAAAAAGGCTTAATGTATGATTATCCTAAAATGTGACTCAAAAATTGTTTTTTCTACAATTTACTCAAATTTGTGATTGTGGGTGTACTTGAAGTAATTACTTATTTCTCGTTATGACAAAAAATTATGGCAAAAATGACGATAATACAAAAAAGTTTGTTTATCGCCATTTTGATTTTGAGTAAGTAATTCTGTTATGTATTTTGTCTCTTTCTAAATATGTCACAACATACAGGGCATCCCTTTAAAAAAATGTTTTTTGTTGCAAATAAATCAAAAAGATGAGGTTCACTTGTTTTTCTGTTTACACCATCGTAATGTACCTAAAAAATACTACTAGTTTGCTAATGTAATCGACTTCGTAGCTCTAAAAATAACAAAGTTAGCAATGGTGGCCCGATAATTTAGAACAGCCTGTATAGACTACATTCTGAGAATAATGATTGTTATTTAACTTTGATTTTACTTTATTAACGGAATCTATTTAATTAGATAAAACAATTTAAAAATAAAATATAAAACACTATTATTTAACATTTACTGTACTGACTGCATCTTTACCATTTTTGACACTTTTATAAGTGGAGGCAGGTAAACATCTTTCCTTTAAGTATTGACTAAAATTATATCCTACTAAATATGAAATTGCAAACATTCAAATTTATGTAAAACATGTATAATATTTAAAAACAAAGAAACAGTTTTTTGTTTGAATAGTTAGGTACAAGAAAACATTGTTCCACTTCTTGGTCAAGTATTTATGCTAATATTTGAAAATTTCAAGTAGTATCATTACCCAAAGTTTTATCAACAAAATAAACCAAGGAGCATGAAACTCAAGTCGTTTTGTGAAATGTATTAATAGAAATGTAGGGGTGTCCTAGCTACGGTCTTATAAACAACGAATTGTTGAAAATTTACCATACCATACTAATCATCTATGTATGAATACTTAAAGAAAAATTCACTGTATGTGGCCCGTGAAGAAAAAAGTTTGGAGACCTCAGTCTTAGTATAAGACAGAGGTCTCCAAACTTGTTTCTAATAGTATGGCTTTCTGAAACTTTAAAAAATTAATAAAAATTACAGAAATATTTTATCTAAACTCGTAATTTAGTTTTTCTAACATTTATTAAATCAATTTAAAATGCATAAAAAACTATTGACTTTTTCTGCCAGTTCGACTTGCGGTAGGAAAACAGAATCTCGAAACGCGTCTACATATGGCTTAAGACTATTCTTAAGATTCTTCCCATTAATATTCATTCATTTTTCGATTTATTTCAATTTCCTGTTGGTTCGTCTAGTTTTTTGAAATAATAATTTGACCTGATGTTTCAATGAATATTTGGAGACGTGTCTTGTGCCCCGTATCATAAAACATTTTATTCCCTAAATAAAATTTACTTTGGGAATAAATTAATTTATTCCAAATATTTCGGTATTATAAACACAAAATAACTTTATTTGGCTAATAAATCTCCCCAGTAAATTATTTGTTTGTTTTTCTGCCAAGTAAATTTTATTCTCTAAATAATTTGACACTTAAAAGTCAAAAGTGTATTATATTATTATAATTACTTTAGATTCTACTACTTTTGTTTATTAATTTCATTACGGTTATCATGTCTACCATATCATCCGTATCAAATTTAAGTTCGCTCATAATATCTTCCCTGACAGTGATTAATTCGAACCACAAGACATTCTAAGGAATCGCAGACCTAGAGTTTTTGAAATCGGACATAACCAGGGATTTTTATACTTATACATACGCTTTTTAAAATTAGTTCCATTTAAAGTTTTAAACGAGTGTTTTCCACTCCCAGACTAAGCATGAAGTAAAATTTCGAGTTTAGAAAAGCCTGAAAATTTGGTTTGGTCGCGTAGCGCGAAGCGCGGAGCGGCCAAACCAAATTTTCAGGCTTTTCTAAACTCGAAATTTTACTTCATGCGCCACGCGTATTAAACACTGAAAACATTGAAATAATGTGAACAAATGAACTTCACTTGAAATCAGTGTCTTGTACGCGTGGCGCATGAAGTAAAATTTCGAGTTTAGAAAAGCCTGAAAATTTGGTTTGGCCGCTCCGCGATTCGCGCTACGCGACCAAACCAAATTTTCAGGCTTTTCTAAACTCGTAATTTTACTTCATGCTTAGCCTGGGAGTAGAAAACACTCGTTTAAGTCTCATATAATTTCTAATAAGCTCTCTTTTTCTTGTTCTTTGTAATTCTTACCCATTTTACGGTTATTCTCCACAATTGTAAGCAATTATAGTAAATTTCCAATTTGATTAACAATTTAATTTGAAAGATTGACAATTCAATTTTAAAAATTGGTGGTTTCATCTATCGCCACAATGAAAATGTATAATTGCGGTCGGTAATCTACTCAATAAATTATTTATTTCTAAAATTGCTATTTGCTTTATAATACGCAATTTTATTCGCCCAATATTTTACTACGTAAATAAATTTACTCCACAAATAGTTATCTAATGATTTATTAATCGTTTATAATACCGGGCATAAGTAAAAGCTTATTTAATTCTGTCTATCCTTCTGTTTAAATAAATTAAATTAGCCTATTACTTTGTGAAATATGGAAGTACTAATAAAATTAGTGGAAAATCGAGAAATTTCCTTTACCGAATAAAAAATGATGTGGATTAAACAAATTTTAATTTGTACAATTTTTATGGTGGATTTAGGAAATGTACACGAATTCATAATTTCATCGTAAAAAATGTGAAAAGATACGAAAAGTTGGAATTTCTTCAGTTTTTATGTGATTAGATATTTGTTCTGATTTTTTTAAATAAAATATTTAATCGAAAAATTAATTCGTAGCTATAAATAAATATAAAAATAAGTAAAAATAACAAATATTGTTTATTTTTCAAAGAATTTTTTAATAATGCCACTTTTGACTTATCGTGCCATATAAAAGTCTTGAGTTCTTGACATTCTATAGCGAACTCTCAGGGATGCCAACCGTTTTTGGATCACTTTTTGATTCTTTAATACGGCTTTTGTAATAAATAGTTTTGTAACAACTTTCCAGTATTAGCAGTTTTCTCAAAATAAACCTGATACGCGTGCTCTGAGATACCCTGTATAGTTGTCTCAGTTTTCTCAAAAAAGCCTGATACGGGTGCTCTAAGACCCTGTATAGTTGCCTGAATATTGTTTGTTTTAATTTGATTAGAAAATTTGACCACAACTAAATGTTATCCCACAATGAGCATAGCTAAAGTTTTGAGGAGGGCGTAGCATGAAACAAAACTATGTCAAACTTTGTTAAAAATTTAAGAAATGTCAGATGTTTGTTGTAAGGTTGATGCACGAAAAAACATGATCAAATCATTATTTTTTTGTTATCTTGTAATGTATTAATATTATTATTATAATAGTAAAGGATAATTCAAAAATAACACTTGGTGTGTTTCACAGTGCTCTTTTATTTACTCAACTAATTTCGCTTTATACAACATTTTTGATAGTATTGTAAAAAGCGAAACTAGTTAAGTAGATAGAAGCAAATTGTGACACAAACCAAGTGTTGTTTTTGATTTATCGTTTATTATTATTACCAGTTCAAAGTTAGCAAAGTTTTTTTGTGTCCTCATTATTATCGAAAAGTTTAAAATTAAAATTTAAAAACTATACCCTAACATCTATGGGCTTTGATCGAGATGTCCAACTTGAGGTCTCAGATTTTCAATTTTTCAATGATTTTTTCGAATTAAATCGTACTCATTAGATATTTTTATTGTAATAAGTTATTTCAAAAATAAAAAACTAATGGAATTGCTCCATTTTCGTCTTACAGAGCATTCTACAATAACTTAGAACGTCAATTATCGCTGCTGATAATCCCCCTGCTTTAAATCGGCTCCAAGTAAAAAGACCCCTGCTTCTAATTGGCTCAAACTGAAAAAAACCGCTGCTTTTTAATGCTTTTAGTTGGTTCACATGATTTTTCAATGTCTGCCAACTTGACATAAAAAATAGGATCTTGTTTTTGAACGAAAATATTACAGAAAGAAATGAATTGAAGAAACAACACTCACATACACAACAGCAGGTATTTGGAACATTCTGAGGATATTTGCAGGGGAAGAAATTATGATTAATTGTACATTTAATAAATAATTTGTGTTATAAGTTATAATAATATATAACCAAATTATTTTTTCATGCAATTATGACATTTTATCTGTCACTTTTTTTTTAAGTTTGTCTACATAATTTTTTTGAAACATTTTATGCATATACCTTTATTCGTGTCTACTCAAGAACTTATCTGACCGAATATACCTCGGGCAAAGATAATTACGCAAATTTGTTGATCCCTCAAGTCTGTTGCTTCAGGTAATTGCCCTCCTAGCGTCGGGCAATTCCCAAGCAACAGACTTTCAGGGTAACACTATTTTAGGACAAGGTAAAATCAATAGACGGGGTTAATTAAAACAATCGAATTAAAAAACAAAATTCTATTTTTATTTTCATACTTTTTTTTTAAGAAAAAGAAAAAAAAACATATAAACTATATAATACAATACTCAAGCATACTATTTACAAAAATCTCTCCGCACATTTCCTCTTCATTAAATCCATTTAAATATTATATTTTGAAAAAAAAGAGCCTTACACACTAGAATAAAAATACTATAAGTAGTTATATAAGGGGATGACGCGGCTCTGAGGCGAGCAGCGTCACGATTGCACTTGTTTTACCTAATTTTAGACATTGCACTTTTGATTATTTTTCAACAATTAAATAATAACATTCTGTTGAGAACTGCATCATCGATTCAAAGGAGAAATTCATTAAGTGCGAAGAATATTGACACGTTTCGTTTGCCACCAGCGTCACGTATATTGGACACTACATTTTTGTTACCATCATTATAGTTAGCTTAATAAAATCAAATTGCAAACAAATTGATTAAATTTAAAAAATAAAAAGCTTGCAGCAAGATCTGGGCCCGTATTCACAATACCGATGCAGTTTGTCATCGGTGAGAAGTTGCACTGAAATGACGTCATTTCGCTCCAAACGGTTGGGTAAATTCTTTCTAAAATAACTTCATTTCAGTGCAACTTCTCACCAATGACTAATTGCATCGGTACTGTAAATACGTGCCCTGAGCTGCAATAAAAAAAACAACATCTAGAGTGCGTTTTTAGGAATTGTCAAATAAAACGTCAGAGATAATAAATATAATTTATAATTTCAGAGTTTCCAGCCTACAATATAAAAAACTTCTAAAAACTTTTTGGGGAAAAGCGGCAGAGTTCAAAAATTGTAGTATTTTTCTAGCCACAACTTTATTTTTATTTTATTTCTGGCTAGAAAAATACAACTAACATTTTTGAATTCTGCCCATTTTCCCCAAAAAGTTTATAGAAGTTTTTGATAACTTGACGGCAAAAAAATACTAAATGTGATAACCTACAATATATTCCATTGCACTCTAGAGGTTTTATTTTATTGAACATACGATACAATTACCTTTTTATAGCTTATTAAGCAATTTTTCATTTATATATATTATATTAATAAACATTTAGAAAGACAACTAGTCACTTAATATCCTCTTTATTTTACGTTTTTAAATGTGGGAGAGAATTATTAGCACTAAATGAACGTTGCGTTTTTAAGTGCGTATGGTATTAATCGCGTTTAAAAATGTAATATACATTAAGTGCGGAGGATATTAGTAGCACTTAATGATTGTTACGTTTTTTGAGTGTCTGGAGGATGTCAACTGCACCTAATAAATTTCACCTTTAAGCCTATGAAATTCAAGTTCGTTCGCCAGGTAACTGATTGAGGTTAGTTGACGTCACCAAAGGATTTATTTAAATAAATGTTTGAGGTTAGTTGACGTCATCAAAGGATTAAATTGACGTCATCAAATGATTTAGTTGACGTCATCAAAGGCGTTAGTTGGCGTCGACTATCCGCAATCTGCTGCCTGGTTTGCTTCGTAAATTTAACGCATCACATTTTTTTATACATATAAATTAAGAGACATGATTGTCTTTTGTCATGACTTAAGTTTTAAGTAGTTTTAGGGCAGTGTGAGTAATTCACGACGCACTATTTTTATTCCTTTCCTAAATTTAGGTAGGATTAAATTGTTTTAAATTAATTATGTCCAATTATCGTCGTCCTCGCCGGAAGATTATGACCATAATCAGGAGGTGTGATCGCTGCGGAGGGCGGGATCATCTGCTGCGCTAACTGCTGGGCGCAGCGCTGCTTCTGCTGCTGGTGCTGGATCTGCTGCAGCTGGTGCATCTTCTGCTCGTACCTCTGCAAGTGCAGCACGCCGGCTGGGTCGTCCTTTTGCGTTTCTTCCAAGTGTTTCTTGAGCTGCTTCCTTTCCTTGGCGCGGCGGTTCTGGAACCAGATTTTCACTTGCCGCTCCGAGAGACCCAGGTTCGCGGCCAGTTCCGTTTTTCTGCGGATGGTGATGTACTTGTTGTTGATGGTGAACTCTTTTTCCAGTTCGATCCGTTGGTAATCGGTGTAGACTACGCGGTATTTATCCTTTGTGCGCGTTTTTCCTATAACAATTAGTTTCGAATAAGTTTATTTTTCATAAGCGCACAACACATAATTTTAAGTTTTAATAATAATTTTTAATTTTAAATTCACTCAAAATAAAATAAACAACGAATATCTACACTTAACTACACATTTATTTTATTAAATATTTAAAATCCACTTATTTTGTTTATAGTAAATTAACTACACTTAACTACACACTATTATTTTAATCAACTACACTACAAGAACAAAAAAATCAAGGTATTGCATATAAAATATTATTTAAAAGTTCAGAAAGTGAACTAACAATGTTTAATATGTTTTACGTATAAATTGTAATTTCCCGAAAATTTATTCAATTCCACTAACAAACATTTATTTAGACCAAAGCACTCGTCGATTTTATAAAAGCGTTTAAAAGTTTCGAACGAGTGTTTCCACTCCCAGATTAAGCATGAAGTAAAATTTCGAGTTTAGAAAAGCCTGAAAATTTGGTTTGGCCGCTCCGCTTCGCGGAGCGACCAAACCAAATTTTCAGGCTTTTCTAAACTCGAAATTTCACTTCATGCGCCACGCGTATAAAACACTGAATTGTTGTAAAGTTAGAACATCACTTAAAAATACTTTTATAAAATGAGTAACAATACAAATATTTAAATAACAAATTATTTACATTTTTCTACACACATTCTTAAGTCACCTGACTTGAAAATAAGTGTAGAAAAATGTAAATATTTTGTTATTCAAATATTACAATAATACAATGTACAAAATAAACGTATTTAGTAATTTAATTTAAAAAAAATTATTTATATTGCGTTTATGTATCCATGGCGCCTATATACAGGATGTCTACGCTAAACCGTTCGTTAAAAGTGTATGGGGTTGCCGTTGCAATAAAAATTTGAAAACAATCCTTGTCATATGGTTGAATCAGTTCTCCTCGTGTGAAATATTTTCAACTTTATATCACTTCCGGTTCCACCGGAAGTAGCACCAAGTTTGTTATTTTAAATAGAATACCTATACATTAATAATTTTTTGGATTCTTCGTTTAAATTGCAACATATTTTATTTGAACATATGTACACTTATCTCTAATAGTTTTCAAGAAAAAAATATATATCTAAAATGTTGACCTTTAAAAGGCAATTGGAAATCTGTCTGTAACTTTTCTTAGGAATAAGATAGAAATATGATTTATATCTCTCAGACAAGGATTTTTTTCAAATTTTTATTGCAACGGCAACCCCATAAACTTTAAAGGAACGGTTTAGCGTAGACACCCTGTAGTTAAATTAAAAATTATGTGCTTAATGTTATAAGAATATTTATATTTAAAACCATCGTGTTGATTTTGTTTTTAAAGCCCACTATGCTAAAACAAAAAATCTACTTTGTACAAGAAATCTCCGTACTTCAAAATTAATTCTTAGGCAGCTTTTAGAGAAACCCTATGGATGTTTTGATCGGGCCTTAGCCAGAACCCAAGAAAAAAAAAGTATCCTTATAGTTTCCTGGATAAGAAATGCATCATTCTCTCTTTATTCCGCACAGATAGAAAAATATGGGAACCCCCCTTTTAAAATCTTCGAGATTAAACAAGAATTATTCTAATTTAAAAATATTTGAATTCGAGAAAAAAAGCCTACGCTTCTTATAGTTTGCACGCTTCAAACATAATCTATAAAATTACGAAAATGTTTTTCGTGTAAAATGCAAATGCAAATGTAAATATTAACTAAGACACATTGTTTGCATTTTACACGAAAAACATTTTCGTTATTTTTTAAATTATCTTCAAAATTATTTTATCCGCACGAAAAGTATAGTTTGTGCTATGTTATCCACCTAAAAAAAACTTTTTTTTAATTCTACCCCTATAAGAAATTCATCATTCCCTCTCTTTCCCACACTCCGCTTTTACTATAATTCCACCTCTCTTCCACTCGCATAGATAGAAGAGCTGTGGGGCTCCCTCCCCCTTAAAAATTAGTCACATTTTTTGTATATGCAAGAAAAGTATATTTTGTACTATTTAATTGACCTAATTGACACATTGTTTGCATTTTACACGAAAAACATTTTCATAATTTTATATATTATCTTCGAAATTATTTTATCCGCAAGAAAAGTATAGTTAGTGCTATTTTATCCACCTAAACAAAATATTTTCTGAAAATCCTACCCCTTTAAGAAATTCATCGTTCCCTCTCTTTCCCACCCTTGGCGTTTACTATAATTCCACCTCTTTTCCACTCGCACAGATAGAAGAATTGTGGGACTCACCCTTAAAAATCAATGAAATTTTTTGTATCCGCAAGAAAAGTATAATTTGTACTATTTAATTGAGCTAAACATTTTATTTTCAGGTAAAAACTACTAACGAACATCCATTTAAATTGGAATTCAACAAAAATAATTTACCTATTCTAATAATTTTGTGAAGAAAAACACTTGTTTTGTTCTAGATCCTGGGTCTCCAAACTATCTTCTTCGCGGGCCACAAATACAATTCTACATAATAAAGTCGGCCAATATCCGATTAATTTTATAAAATTATGAAAAATTTAAGGAACAATTGTTACAATATTTCAAAATATGACATTTACAAAAAAAAATACAAACAATCGCGGGCCGGATTCATGCAAGTCGCGGGCCGGATTTGGCCCGCGGGCCGTAGTTTGGAGACCACTGTTCTAGATCATAGAACCCGATATAGAAGTCATGACCTCTTTTTCTCTCCCAACGCTTTTATCGTAAATCCATCTCTTTCCCACTTGCTAGATTGAATAATATAGGACCCCCTCCTTAAAAATCGGCGAAGAAATTCATCAATACCTCTCTTTCCCGCCCTCTGTTTTTATTAAAATTCCACCTCTTTTCCACTCGCACAGATAGAAGAATTGTGGAACTCCCCCTTGAAAATTTACGTGATAGGGACATTTTTTGTATCCGCAAGAAAAGTTTAATTTGTACTGTTTTATTGACCTAAACATTTTCAGGAAATTCTACTAACGAACACCCATTTGAATTAGAATTCAACAAAAAAATGTACCTATTCTAATTGTTTAGTGAAGAAAAACACTTGTTTTGTTCTAGATCATGGAACCCAATAAGAAGTCATTACCTCTTCTTTACAAATAGAAAGACTGTTATTCCTTACTTCACTTTTTATTTTTATGTTAGATGTACATTTCGAGACACAAGGTGCTCATTATCAATAACAAACTAAATTCTTAAAACTATGTACGCGGTATATATAGTTGACGGGTTATCGGAAAAACCAAAAAGTAATTAAACCTATTGTTAGCGGCTAAAGGTTCGAGATGGGTGTCGGTGTCATTACATTATCTGCAGGGTGGGACGGCGCGGGCGGGTTATGGATCGGGAAGTTGGTCGGTAGGATTACATTCACTGCAGGATTATTTTTGGGTAATATTGTTTACCGAGAATGTGTGTCCTGTTTCAATTGAATGGTGTGCAACTGCTGATTTGTCCGGGTTTTGAATTTTAAAATAATACTGGTGTTCTTTAAACCATTTTAATATGTTACGTTGTGTTTGACCTACGTATATTTTATTGCAATTGTTGCAGTTTATTGAGTAAATTCCGGATTTTTCTAGGTGGTTTGTTTCAGTAAATGTGTTGCCAAATAAACATTTTAATTTTGTGTTGACATAAAATGCAGGAGAAAGGTTGAATTTGTTCAATAAACCACCAATTTTCATACAAGTTGCTGGGTGGTACACGAATCTAGCATACTTTTTTGGGGCGGCTTCCTTTGAGTTGGTTAGTGTGGTATTTGAAATAATTTTATGATTCCTAATTTGTTTGTTAATTAATCTATTGATTGTGTCAATGCTGTAATTTAATGAAATGCCTATGTTCTTGATTAAACTAAATTCCTTTTCCCTATTTTCTTTGGATAATGGTATGTTTATTGCTCTAAAAATCATGCTGTTAAAAGCTGCTAATTTGTGTTTAAAAGGAGAAGACGAAGATGAGTGGATGTAATTAAATGTGTGTGTGTTTTTTCTGTAAATGTTGAATTCTATTTTTGTATTATTGTTTTTTATCAAAAGTAAATCTAAAAAGGAGATTTGGTCGTTTTCTTCTATTTCATGAGTAAAGTTCTTCTTTTCCTCCCAACGCTTTTACAGTAAATCCATCTCATTCCCACTTGCTGGATTAAACAATATAGGGCCCCCTCCTTAAAAATTGGCGATATTTTTTTATCCGCAAGATAAGTATAATTTGTACTATTTTATCCACCTAAAAATGTACATTCTACCACCCAAAATCTATTTAAACTAACGAGTGTCTATAAAATGTCGGCATCTCGGTTGCTATGAAAAACAAATTACATATCTTAGATTAAGATATACGATTCGGTGAATTTTGGAAACATCAAATAAATATCTAATTACGACGTATGTTTCTGAAGTCAGAACCTACTAGGATGCCGACAGTTTTTAGACACTCGTTAGAATCCAACCAAAAAATCTAGCTTTTCTTATTTTGTCCCCGATAAGAAATCATTACCTCGTTTTTCCTCCCACTGCTTTTACCATAAATACATATCTTTCCCACTTGCATAGATTAAAGAATATAGGGACCCCCCTTGAAAAATCGGCGAGATTTTTGTATTACAAACGAAAAAAGTATAATTTGTAAAAAATATATTTTCTGAAATTTCATTCAATTACACCGACGAAAATCTATGCAAGCCAGAACCCAACCAAAAAAAAACCTTCATATTTTCCCCGATAAGAAATCTCTAGTTCCATCTCTGTCCCACCCGCTGTGTTCCCTATAACTCCCTTTCGTTCGCACTTGCACGGATAGAAAAATGCGTAGAGGAGGAGGGGGATTAAAAGTCGGCGAGATTAATCGCGGTCGGCGCGTTTGATAACGATAACGACTCCCACCTGACAACACATTGTCCCCGTGGTCCTCAAGACATATGTATCCTTTGTTTAATTTCGGATTATATACAACATCCGACTCGTTTAGATAGCAAAAGCGGCAACAATATTTGTATACATACACACACACACACATGGATACACACGGTACTGATATGTATGTGTAGAATTTCTGGGATGATAAATACCCGCATTATCGTTATGTATATTAAATATATGTTGGGTGAAAATGGGAAAATATGCTGTCATCAAGATAATTCTTAGAAAGAAAAAATCTTAACAAATGAATATGGTAGTACTGTGCTATCATTTAAATTATAAATTAGAGTAGACGGCATTTTTTTGTTGCGATTGCCCAGAATGATAATTAAATGGACGCGTTCTTCAAGATGTTCAACATTCAACATGTTTAGATTTATTTGTAATGAATGTTGGTATTTAATAACCGGTACTTCGGTCGGTCTATTTTGTACGATTGAAAAAATCCCTAACACGTTCACGATTAACAATTCGCTCATCAGAGAATTCTCCAACAGTTGGCATTAAACTCCCAATAGTTGTCTCTGATGAAAGGGCCCATTGGGCAGGTTCATCGAAATGTTCAACATTCAACATGTTTGGATTTGTTTGTAATGTATGTTGGTTTCTAATGTACGGTCCGGTCGGTCTATATTGTACGATTACAAAAATCCCAAACACGCTCACGATAAAAACCCGGTTATCAGAGGATTCTTCAATAGTTGGCAGTAAACTCCCAACTGTTGTCTATGATGAACGGGCCCATTGATGGAATAAATTTGAGGTTATGGTAAACTATGTGTTTACAGTCAGTAGTGCCAATCTAGTTTGAAATTCAAAGCATACTTTAATTTATATTTTAAATAATCGCGCGGTATTTGAATGTGAACAGAAGAAAATTCGAGGAACGTAATCATACTAACATGGTTGCAACCAGTGGTATAGCTAGCGTGGAGCAAACTGCTTTAGGTAATCGAATTTTGAAGGCGCAACAATTGAAATTTTACCAACCTAACGTGAGATCAAATACAGGGAATTTTTCTTTCAAGTGCCCCTATAAACCCCGATGCATATGCATTTTGAGATATTTGTTGTTTTTTTATTTGAAGCTACTAACGAATGTTTACAATCCTTGATTAAGCATGAAGAAAAATTTCGAGTTTAGAAAAGCCTGAAAATTTGGTTTGGTCGCGTAGCGCGAAGCGCGGAGCGGCCAAACCAAATTTTCAGGCTTTTCTAAACTCGAAATTTTTCTTCATGCGCCACGCGTATTAAACACTGAAGTATTGTAAAATTTAAAATATTCTTCTATAGTAGTAAATTTTTAATCCTGCTTTAGCAGTTTATTTTTAATAATGATTTAGGGGTAGATTATTAATTTCACAATTTCTCAGTGTTTTACGCGCGTCGCGCATGAAGTAAAATTTCGAGTTTAGAAAAGCCTGAAAATTTGGTTTGGCCGCTCCGCTTCGCGGAGCGACCAAACCAAATTTTCAGGCTTTTCTAAACTCGAAATTTTACTTCATGCTTAATCTGGGAGTAGAAACACTCATTAGTAGCATCAAAATGAACACTTTTATGAAAACAGCTAATGCGTAACATTTATTAAATTACCTCAATATACTCTTTCTTTAATTGGTGAATTACAAAAAGTTAATTACAATAATAAACCTAACCTAACCTAAATTAACCGTCCTACAAATATTTAACGCTCTTAAATTCATGAATGACCAAACGTTTTTTCAGAATTATAATTTTAATATCAATAATCCCAAGGGATATATTAATTATCATAATTATCACTGGTGGCTAGATTTAAAAATCTAGAACTGCATTTTGTAATATATTAACTGTCATAAAAAAACAAATAAACGACGCCATATTTCAAGTGTTGAGGGGTGCATTAATCGCCCAAACAGGGGCGTAAACAAAATACACAATGGAAAAACGAGTAGATAATGTGCTATTTTCAAAGTGACAGATGTTGAACGAGGGTTAGCTCACAGGCCTGCCAACAGATTAAGACGTACAACTGTCAAAAATAGTTTAAAACAAAATACAAACATTTTTTAAATGACTCAAATGTATGCTGCGGTGGAATTCCGATGGACATCAGGCAAAAAAAGAACTGTCACAATCGCTCTATATACAAAGATCAATACATACAACTGTTACAACTACAAGGTTAAGAGTCTTAAACATACCAACTGTTAAATGCAAGGCTAAGAGTCTTAACTTAAGACATAGAACTGTTACAAACATACCAACTGTTTAAAAAAATCCTTAAATTTAAACACAGAACTGTCACAAACATACCAACTGTTTAAAATAAAAGTCTGCTTTGTTAAATATATACAAACATACAACTGTCAGAAATGCAAGGTTAAAAGTCTCAACTTAAGACATAGAACTGTCACAAACATACCAACTGTTAAATTAAATATGTTAAATTAAAGGTTAAAGTACACCAACTGTTAAATTCAAGGTTACTTAAGCCATACAACTATGACAAACATACCAACTGTTCAAAACAAATTCCGTAACTCAAGACATAGAACTGTCACAAACATACCAACTGTTTAAAAGAAATGTCTGCATTGTAAAATATATACAGACATACAACTGTCAGAAATACAAGGTTAAAAGTCTCAACTTAAGACATAGAACTGTCACAAACATACCAACTGTTAAATTAAAGGTTAAAGTACACCAACTGTTAAATTCAAGGTTACTTAAGCCATACAACTGTGACAAACATACCAACTGTGCAAAACAAATTCCGTAACTCAAGACATAGAACTGTCACAAACATACCAACTTCTTAAAAGAAATGTCTGTATTGTAAAATATATACAGACATACAACTGTCAGAAATGCAAGGTTATAAGTCTCAACTTAAGACATAGAACTGTCAAAAACATACCAACTCTCAAATTAAAAGGTAAGAGTCTTAACTAAAGACATAGAACTGTCACAAACACGCCAACTGTTGAAAGCAAAGTTAAAAGTCTTAACTTAAGACAAAGAACTGTCACAAACATACCAACTGTTTAAAACAAATTTCTTAACTTAAGACATAGAACTGCCAAAAACATACCAACTGTTTAAAAGAAATGTCTGCATTATAAAATATATGCAGGGACATTTTCTTTTAAGTGTGCATATCACGATGCATACGCTGTAATTTTTCAGGCATTTATTGTTTTTGGGAAAGTACAATTTGTTTCTAACAATTGTTTCCACTCCCACATTAAGCATGAAGTAAAATTTCGAGTTTATAAAAGCCTGAAAATTTGGTTAGCCGCGTAGCGCGAAGCGCGGAGCGGCCAAACCAAATTTTCAGGCTTTTATAAACTCGAAATTTTACTTCATGCGCCACGCGTATAAAACACTGAAATATTGTAAAGTTTAAAATATACTGCCAAAGCAGTATGCTAAAGTAGTATATTTTTAACTTCACAATAAACCAGGGTTTATACGCCTGGCAGTAGCCAGAAAAAAATCAGAGGGGTTTTAAAAATTTCGGCGAATTTTTAATGGTAAACATATTATTTTTGAAATTTTTGGAAGGGTTTTAAACCCCCGTATCCCTCCCCTTGCCTACTGCGTTGGTATATGTACAAGAAAAAATCCCTTTATAAAAATAAAACGATGACTGGTCAAAGGAATCTGGCTGCGAAATAATGTATAGATTAGGCAAAAAGAAGATGTGACAGTTCGTTTTGCCTAATCTAAACATTCTTTCGCAACTAGATCCCTTTGACCAGCCACAAAATACAAAAAAGAAGAAAAGAGGACAAAATATTAGAAATTAACTTCAGAAAATTAAAAGGAAGTTGAAGATATTAATACAGCAATTAAAGGTTATTAATTTCTCTCTACTTAACGAATGTTACCTTTAAACCTACAATATTCTTCAAACTGTCAAACAAATTGCAAGGGTGTAACTGTCGTACACTGCGTGTGAAAAACAAAAGAAAGGCGATTGTAACTGTGAAATCAGAATTATAAAGAAAATAAAGATATTAGTACATAAATAAATCAAAACGAAGTGTTATTAATTTTTCCCTACTTAAAGAGTTTTACCTTTAAACCGACGATATTCTTTAAACTGCCAAACAAATGCCAAGAGTATAAAAAAATCAGACAGAACGAAGTGCTTTTAATTTCTCCCTACTTAAATAATTTTACCTTTAAACCGACGACATTCTTTAAACTGCCAAACAAATGTCAAGAGTATAACTGTCACACACTGTGTGTGAAAAAACAAAAGAAAAGCGATTGTAATTGTTAAACCAGAATTAAAAGGAAATTAAAGATATTAGTACATAAAAAAGTATTATTAATTTCTCCCTACTTAAAGAATGTTACCTTTAAACCAACGATATCCTTTAAACTGCCAAACAAATGCCAAGAGTAAAACTGTCACACACTGTGTTAAAAAAACAAAAGAAAGGCGATTGTAAATGTGAAATTCGAGAGAGTTGGCGCCGCCGACGCCGGCTTGTATCGTTTTCGAGCGTGAGGGGGTGTAGAGGGGGAGAGCGGGGGACGGTTTGGCGGTTGTTATAATGCCGCGGAGTCGATCCGAAAATCCCTCGGCTGTTTGAGGTTATGTTCCCCAAGAGGTCCATTGGCGCTATTACTCTGTCGCCCTTTATATATTTCCGACTGCATGCGCTAATTTTCCGTACAATTTATGTTTTTGACAGAGGGTGTTAATTGTGGCTGTCGTCAAATGTTAGTTCTATAGTTCCTCTCATAGATGATTGATCGAGGGTATAAATTACAAAAGATGATAATGCTTTAAACTTGTGGTGGATTTGTTTACATCCGCCAAACAAGAATTCAAAAAAACAAAATTCATTAAAATGAGATTATTTGTAAAAATATAGAAAAAGAAAAAGACTACTTAGGCGTAGCCAGGATTGATATCATGGGGGAAAAGATAAAATATTATTTCAATGCCAATTGTTTTTACGTAGGTGCAACTAGGATTGATATCATAGGGCAACAGGTAAAATATTGTTTCAATGCAAATTGTTTTTACATAAAACTTTGACGTTTCATTAAAAACAATCGGCATTGAAACAATAGTTTGACGTGTGGTGGGAGTCAAGAGTCAAAACCTAGACATGGAAAAATCGTAAACTTTTGACGTTTCATATAAAAACAATTGGCATTGAAACAATATTTTGACGTGTGGTGGTGGTCAAGAGTCAAAACATATCAGTATGAATAAAATTGCCAATACTTGGTTGTAGAATATTTCCATCTTGTATAATCCAATATCCATTAGGGTATTTGTTTATGAAGTAGTTGTTTTAATGAGTGTTTGATTTAGACTTTGTAAGACAAATTTGTTGTAGGTTGCGTAAGGAATCCCAAAATATATGCCAAATATAGTTAAAAACTTATGATATAACAATAATTTTCAATGAATTTTGAATATTTTGATTATGCCAGTAAAAGAGTTGAAATATCAATCTTGATAGTCCCATGTTTTCGAAGATATTAGCATATATTTAAAAATGTATTTACAAGACGAACAAATACATTTGACAGGAATTATTTTTCCAATAAAAAGAAATTTTAGATTGTAATTGAAAAATATTTGAATTCGAGAAAATAAGCTTACGCGTCTTATAGTTTGCACACTTTAAACATAATATATAAAATTACGAAAATGTTTTTCGTGTAATTGTTTTTCATAATTTTCGATATTTGAAACAAATACTCAAGCTGTTCGCACGCCTACTTCAATGTACTCGTAAACACAAAGTCATAACAGTCATGCATTCGTTGTTCGCGCCAACTTGATACACCTTTTAGCTTAATTAACATATCTTTCAAATTATCGCGTTCTTATCCATCAATCTCGTATCTCTCTTAAACTATCCCCCATCCTTATCCAACAATTCCCCCATCTCTTTCTATTTTACATCCGTCAATACTCCTACTTTGCATCTACCTCATTCTATTTTGCAATCCATCTCGTTCTATTTTATGTCTTTATATGACCCGCAATAAAACCCGCTACGTTTCTCCCGATACACACATACACTGAATTAATAAAGCAATAAAAAACGGAATTTCGAGAAATAAAAAAAAAGAGATTCCATTGGCGTGCCGACGTCGACAGCATGTGCGTGCGTGTGTAAAACCGTCAAAGATGGCCGCCCGTTAATTTATTGGATTTCGTGTGTAAAGCTCGGATTCGAAAGGAAATTATTTAGTTGTAAATGTGTCAAAGATCGGTGGAGAGAAAGGGAGTCGACTTCCAATGGCGTGCGCACAAACAAATTGAGTTGTAAATGTGTCAAATTTGGAAAGGGCCAATCGTAATTTACCGGATTGTTCATTGAAGTTCGTGTGTTTTGACAAATGCGAATGAGGAAAATTGTAGCAGTAAAGTAAAAACTACCATAATTGTGTATAAACTCTGTTTTTTTAATATAACCAAACTTAGGGTGTGTTTACTGCGGACAGTTGCAGTCCTGCTTTAACATTAGGATGCTTTAAACATTAAATATAGAAATGTTGGCCAATGATTATCAGTGACAAATAATAATTTGTCAAATACATTGTCACAATGGAGAGTTTCAAACAAGAGAACGCTACAACTTGCAACTGTACAACATATACAGGGATTTTTTCTTTTATGTATAATTTCTTATATTTTTCTATAAACATTTGTAAAATTAATGAACATTTGATCAAAACTAAGTCGAAGTATGTTTTGAACTTCACTTTAAATTAGTTTTTTTATACGCGTGGCGCATGAAGTAAAATTTCGAGTTTAGAAAAGCCTGATTTGGCTTTTCTAAGCTAGAAATTTTACTTCATGCTTAATCTGGGATTGGAAACACTCCTTAGAGTCTTCAAATTGAACATTTTTAATAAGATTACGAATGCCTAAACATGTATATTGAAAAATCGTAACATGTATACCCAAAAGATAAATTCCTTGTATTTAGATCTTTTTCAAAATTTAAATATATAAATAGGCAGATAATGAAGAAGACATATATTCCCGAGCAAGGAGCAGTTGCCTGATCCTCAGAGACACTTTATTGAATTAGTAGTAGTTACAAATAATTTGAGGTCTTGATAGGTACGTTTGCAATCGTAATCTTTGTTTAATAAATTAACTATTTCATGAGTCAATTGAATTGTCATATTACTGTCAGATTTGCCTTCACATAACCTAAAAATTAAAAGTCGATTTACAACACATGTAATTAATCTTGTCCTAACCTAAAACACACAACCTGCATTACACAACTAAATTCTTGAAACGTCAAATTTGATTGGTCATATTAAAAAAAACTCAGGGAAATATGGGCTAAATAAAAATAAAGTTTTCTGGCTAAAAACACAAATATAATTTTTGAATTCAGCTTTCCGCAAGTTTATAGAAAAAGTTTATAGAAAAAAAAAAGTTAGAAAACATCACGTTATTTGTACTTCACATAAATTATGTAAATCTTATACGAAATCAGTTTTTGTTTGACTTTCGGGAATTTTTAACGTCGATTCCTATACATTTTTGTGAACCAACAGATAAATAAAGACGTATAATTCTTGGTTGTGAATTTGATGTGTAAATGTATACAAAAATGCACATGCAAACATGCCGAATAATAAATACTTTGACGGCTTTTTTGTTTGTAATAACGACAAATACATGCATTCGCTAGTATCAGCATTCCCTGAGAGTTAAAGAATAAAACAGTGGCGTACCGGAATTATCCTGTATATCATTGAAATCTAGAAGCAATGGCGATGAGCTTAATGATTCTATAAGAAAACATATTTGGCATTATTTAATAATTATAAAATAATAATTGGATTGCGTTAATTTTGAAAGGTAAATTTTATATGATAATGAGAAGCACAGGAAACTAAAACTCAATGTGATTTTACCATGTTGAATAAATTTCTTACTTAACTAGTGGTGAAACATATTTAATAAATTGTAGAACTTTGATTAAAACACTTAGTTTGTTTTACTGATGTATAATCAGTGAAACAACCCACTGAGCAAAAGACAAACAAATAACGTTATATCAACATTGTAACAACATTAGACTTTGAATTAATGTTGATGAAACATTATTTCAATGTGTTTGCTCAGTGGAAAACCAAGTGTTTTAATCAATGTTCCACTATTGTGGTTTTACTACTTGATTAGGTTTGCTTGAGTCGATTTGTTTTGAAAACGTAGGAATTATTACTAAACTCAATTTACTTACTAATTTAACCTAATGTTAAATTTACTTGCTCATTAAACTTAGTATTTAATTTACCAATTAATTACTTAACGTGATTTATATTCAGTTCAGAGTAAAGTTGAAGTTATTTACCAGGATGAGTTTTGTGACTTTTGTTGATAATTTAAAACTACATCATTTTAACTAAGGCTGGGATTCGAATACGAATAATAAAAATAGTCAAATATTCAAATATATAAATATCCAGGTATCCAAACTAATAAATAATGTTTGAATAGGTTTTTGAATGAATAATTATATACGTAAATTTGAAAAATTCAAATAGTCGAATATTTAAATATAAAAATTATTCACATATTATTTCATTATGCACATTTGAATTTTCAAATATTGAAATTTTGCACCTTTCTGAAATACTATTTCTGTCAAATAATCCAAATATTTGAACATGTTTTGGAATGAATATCCATTGAATACGTAAATTTGAAAAACTCCCAGCTCCAATATTTACAAATGTAATTTAAATTTTAAATAAAGCGTGCCAATGCAAGGCAAATCCGAGTAGTGCGTATTCAGTTGCCTATATATCAAGAGTAACATAGACAATCAAATGTGCCTTGCTTGGATTTACCATGCACTGTCGCGCTTTATTTAAAATGAAACATTATTAATATTTCAAATTATTTAGTTTGTAGATGTACAGAAAATGTAATTGTTGAATTTATAACCCTAATGCCATATTGATTAACCTGGTCTCTCAAATTGTATATTTGAGTTATGTGGAGTATTTAATCACAATAAAAAAAACTTTTTGTTGCTTACTTCACTTTTATTTTTATTCGTTAGATGTACATTTCGAGTGCTAAGCACTCATTTTCAATAACTAAAAAGTTATTGATAATGGGTGCTTAGCACTCGAAATGTACATCTAACGAATAAAAATAAAAGTAAAGTAAGGAACAAAAAGTCTTTTCATTCTGGTTTCTCAAGTACAAATTCAATTTATTAAATAAATAAACAAATCTATGACATCTAATGAACTACAGTTTAAATTTGTTTTAAAATCCTACCTGGTGTAGGTTGTGTCTGATACGAAGTCTTCTTGATCCACTCGAACGGACTCCTGATTTGCACCGGCCTGCCGCCGACGCTGGGACTTCCGCCGCCGGCGCTCACCGCACTCACCGCCCCAGGACTCGACATCTCGCTGCCGCTCACCGTGATCGGTGGCGACGGTAGCTCGTGCTGGTCGGACCCGACTTCGTTACCCTGGTGCGGGGCAAAGCCCGAAAAGTCCTGGGGATGGTGATGATGATGGAACGCCGCCATCTGCGGATTGTGCCACATCTGTTCCTCCTGCATGCAGTAAGAAGGCGCCGACTGCTGATGAGGGTGGTAGCTGGGGGTGTACCACTGGTGGAACTGAGGCGGCGTTTGGGGGTTGACTGTTTGCTGGTGGCGGTACATTGCTGCTGGTGTGTAATACGAAACCATAGTCTTTTGTTTTTTCTAAAATAGTGTTATTGCACTGTATGTTGAAGAAAGTCACTGAAACCACTGATTATTTCGCTTCTTTCAAGTAAATAATGTTTGATGGTATACACACTGTATGTTAAAGAAAGTCACTGATTATCTTGCTTCTTTCCAATAAATAATGTTTGATGGTATACACACTGTATATTCACAATACAAATCCAAAAGTTTTTAAAAACGCACTAGATCACAAAGTTTTAATATTTCTAGGTTCGCACTGATTTCGGCCAGTTCCGAAACTGCACTGCTGACCCTAAGTCTTCCGAGTGGTATATATAAGAAGCAACTCAGCGCTGTGTGCTGAATTTTGGAGCCTGCGCAGTTGGGCACTAATCCGCATCAATGAGATTTCGAAATATAGTATTCTCCGCCCTTTTATGCTTTACCTATTAAAATGTTAGTTTTGTTTTCGCAACTGATTCTTGAAAGTCTGTTGGTTGAAGTCTAAAACAAAATATTCGCACTTGATTCCACTTGCTTGACAATTTTCCCGTGTCTGCATTAATTCCAGAATGTCTGTTGTTTGAGGTGCAAAACAATATGTTCAAACTTGTTTCCTCTTGCGATTCAAGCCTTTAAAGTATACAACAAAAAGGGAAACTTCTTCAAAATATGAGAAAATTGAAAAGCTGCACTTTTCAATAAACTGCTCCTGGTGAGTCTTCCTAACTCCACATTGTTTCAAAGGCTCAACATTGCGGGTATTCTGCTCTTAGCCAACCTTAACCCCGCACTGGTTTGTTCAAAATTAATTGCCGACGGAGTTTTTTTTAGAAAAAAAATTACAAATGTGTCTCGTCCAATACTTTTTGACCGCACTAACACTTTCAAATCCGCTTTACAAGATTTAGCCTACTTCAAAAATGTTTAATCACTCTCTCTTTTGGAAGTCTAAGTTTAACACAAAAACAAACTTCACGTATAGTTCAAAAACACCAAGTTTAAACAGAAAACCTCACTTTAAACTAAGTTCCCACACATTACACTCAATCTCCACACCCGCTCAAGTTCATCTCCATCTTAGTTAAGGTATTCCAACTCGCAGACTTTCGAAATTTACGCGATTTTTTTCTCTCTCGTCTCGTCTCTTATCGTACTTGTTCTCGTGTTGGTTTTCAACTGATAATAATGATTATCTGGACGCGTGGTATCATTATACAGGAGGCGTTGCGTTCTGCTTGGAGAGATCGACCAATGGAAATAAAGGATCCGGGTTATGGCCGCTTTGTACAGTCGCGGCCAATCGGAGTCCGGGTATTCCGGGTGGGGTGGACGCGGCGCGTTTGATGTTAATGATTTAATAAAGTCGCGATTTTCGTAATCGCTCGTGTTGATGGAAAATTTATCAAGATTTGATGATTAATTCGATATAAGCAGATAGAAAAACTTTTTTTTTACTCGAATTACGTTTTACGTTGCTTTTTGCGCTCGGTATTTTATATTTTGTTTTATTTGACTCGACTGAAAGTTTTCGTTACTTAGAAAACTTTTATTTCTAACTCAACTTTTAACTTAAAATACTGAATGCAAAAACTGACAAAACATGTGAGTTTTGCTAGTTTTTGCATTCAGTATTTTAAAAAGTTACTTTGTGGTGCTAAAAAACCTGGGCGCAACTTTATAAAAACTGTTTTTTACTCAATTGTCATTAGACAGTTTTTGCGCCCAGTGTCTACACAGATATACTCTAGTCCTTAAAACGCAGCTGTGTTTGGTATTTTATTATTAAATAATAATATTCTTAATATACACGGAATTTTTCGTTTAGGTATACATATGCATACACCGTGCATTTTACGATATTTGTCGTTTTTTAAAAGATTTCAATTTGAATTTTTAAACGAGGGTTTTTCACTCCCAGACTAAGCATGAAGTAAAACTTCGAGTTTAGTAAAACCTGAAAATTTAGATTGGCCGCGTAGCGAAGCGGAGCGGCCAATCCAAATTAGGCTTTTCTAAACTCGAAATTTCACTTCATGCGCCACGCGTGTAAAACACTGAAATATCGTACAGTTTAAAATATACAGCTTTAACAATCTAATATTTAGATGTGAATTAAACATGAGTTAAATTCTGCGCTGAACCAATTGTTTAAAACAGTGATTATAGGCAATCCAATAACTCTAACGCATATTGGGTTGCCGATAATCATTGTTGTATGTGTGTGTTTTTTTTTTAAATTCAGCCTAATTTGGATAAGCCGCTCCGCTTTGCTACACGGGCAATCTTAACTCTTAGGCTTTTCTAAACTCGAAATTTTACTTGCTTAATCTGGGAGTGGAAAACCCTCGTTTAAAAATTCAAATTGAAATCGTTTAAAAAAGCAACGAAAGTCGTAAAATTAACGGTGTATACATATGTATACCTAATAGAAAAATTCCTTGTATGCTAAAGAATTTTACTTATTTAATCAAAATGATTAGACATCCTGGAAAAGATTTTTCAAAACCTCTAAAAACTCTCAATAATTTCTATAACTCTCTAAAGCTTATTCGAAGATCATAATCAACATTTTCTAAAATGCTTTCTGTTAAAAAATACAGTTGGTTAAAATAAAACTCTCTCTGTTAAAAATACAGATACTGACAATAAAACTCCCTCTGGTAAAAATGCAGATGCTTACAATTATTTAACGAAATTTATCCTCAAACTTAACTCAAAGTTAGATTACCACAACGAAAGTAATTTGCGATGTTAAAAAATAAAATAAATCACTAATATTTGACAATTGTTAACATTTTATAAGGATAATTAGTTATCCACACAGGAAAAATTACGAATTTTAAAATGTTTGACACTTTTTCGTTGTATTTTCTATTAATGTTAGGCCTAGTTGCACCAAAAACGGTGAACCCGAGTTCAAGCTGAACTTGAGTTTAAGATGACAGCTCCTATTGTTCTAATGTCACTTTGAACTAAGGTTCAGAGTTAAACCAGTTCAAATTGATTGGTGCAACTGGCCCTTAATAATAATAAAAAACAACTTTATTTTAAGAAATGGTCATGAAATAATTATTCTATGAAACATTTATAAAATTATTTCGAAAAAAATTACAATATACTAACATATTTTATTTATTTATTTATTAATGGGATCCATGTACAACAAAAGACTACACTTTAAAATTCCTAAAACTAACAAAATTATCTAGTTACAATTAAGTCTACACCTAAAAATACATATTTTACAAGTTACAAAGTAATGCACAATCATTTTTATTATTCTCTAAGTAAAAACAAGGGTAGATTATTTGAAATAAAACAACGCAGTTGGGAGGGTTTCACTTTTATTGTTGAACACTGCAACATGTTTCACCACACAGTGGCTTCATCAGGCAGATGAAAGGGTAGATTACTCAAGCTTCCACTAAAAATGTCAAAATTAATTGGTTTTGTATATTTGTTCATAAAATAGCTTAGTCTTCTGCAATAAGGCGACTTAGAACATGAACGTTAATTAAACTTAGAAGCTTACAGATTATCACAACTGATATTAAGTTGTAGTAAATATTAAAATTGTCAAAACTCGACATTTTTTATTTATTTAACGGATATAGTTTTAAAATATTTTATAATATATTTTTATTTAAATAGTCAAATTTTATAATATAACTGTCGAAAATTATCCTCAGGTCTTTTTCATGCTCTCTCCAACTTAGCTTGGTGTCAAGACATAAACCGAGGAACTTGCAAGACCCGTGTTCTTCATTGCCAGCATTGAGTGAAAAAGTAAGTTTTTCCGTCTTTGCTGCATTGAGAGAGAGCTTATTGGAGTTGAACCATATCGCGACTTTGTTATTTATATAATCTCTGTGTTGCAGCGCATTTTCATAATTACTAGATTTGTTTCACAAATAGAAAGACTGTTATTCCTTACTTCACTTTTTATTTTTATGTTAGATGTACATTTCGAGACACAAGGTGCTCATTATCAATAACAAACTGAGTTTGTTATTGATAATGAGCACCTTGTGTCTCGAAATGTACATCTAACATAAAAATAAAAAGTGAAGTAAGGAATAACAGTCTTTCTATTTGTGATTAATCACTTCACGTAAGCTCGAAACAATACAGTTACTAGATTTGTTTATTGAAGTTGTGTCATCTGCATACATGATTATTGTACTGGTGCTAATATGTGGAGGTAAATCGTTGACATATATTAAAAATAGCAGTGGTCCCAAAATCGACCCTTGGGGTACACCACATGTGATTTCAGCAAGTGCTGATGTGCGGTTTTTAAATGTGACACGCTGTGTCCTATTTTTTAGATATGAGCACACTAACCGACAACATTCTGGACTAAAATTATAAAAGTACAACTTTCGCAGCAAGACGTCAAGAGGAACGCAGTCGAAAGCCTTGCTGAGGTCGAAGAATTGGGCTGCTGAATATTGACCAGATTCGAAGCCAGTCATGATTTCCTCAACAAAAGCAATAACCGCGCTCCCCGTAGAACGTCCACCGCGAAACCCGTACTGGTTATCCGTTAGTATCTCATTTTCGTCCAAGAAATGTAAAATTTGTTTAAAATGCAATTTCTCAAATATTTTTACTTTCCCCCGTATGTAATACAAAGGGAAAGTATTGTTTTCGTGAAAATTTTCGAATCAAAAATTTTAGCGGAAATATCCGTTTTGAGGTCCCCTGAGTCGAATAAGACCATTTTTGAAAAATGTCTGTCTGCTGTGTGTCTGTGTGTCTGTGTGTGAGTCTGTGTGCGCTGTACCGCAAAAACCGCTAAAGATATCGAGATGAAACTTGAAACTTAAGCTTTTTGATACAATCGGAAGAACTGAAAAGCTTTTGGTGAAAATCGGAAAACCGGAAGTAGTACTTTACTCGTAGCGTTTTTCAGTTTTTTCAGATTTTTTCAATAAATGTTCATCAAACAAAAAATTTTTTTAAATAAAAGTTGTAGATAATAACAAAGTGAAGATGTATTGTTCATTTACTTTTTGTCATAGCACTCTTAGTTTTTGAGATATTTCAAAAGTTGTTTTATCTAGTTATTGGTGTGTGACAGTGTATGTGTCGATACAATTGAAAAATGTTTCAAATAAAAGTTGTAGGAAATGAAAAACTAAAGATTTTTTGTAGATTCACTTTTTGTCATAGCACTCTTAGTTTTTGAGATAATTAATAAATAATGTTCTTTTATCTAGTTATTGGTTTGTCTCAGTGTATGTGTTGATACAATTGAAAAATGTTTCAAATAAAAGTTGTAGTTATCAAAAAGTTGAAGACATTTTGAAAATAATAATGCTACAAATATTTTAAAAGTGATTTAATACGCAATTTATGGGGGAAAGTACTATGATGGACACATCACCATTTTTGAAATGATGGGCAAAAGAGAAATCGGGCGGTAATTATTGATATCTGCAACGGAGCCCTTTTTATGTACAGGTATGACCGTTGCTATTTTTAGGCAGATTGGGAATACGTTGTTGCGAATGCAACCATTTAATAATTTAGTTAGATTACGTCTATCGCATATTTAATTGAGCCACATGTCATACCGTACACGTCTCGAGCATTTGAGTTTTTTAAAGACATTAAAGCTTCGCGCACGTCAATCTCGCCCACTTCTTCAAATGTGAGGTAGTTTGTGAGGGAAGTATCAGTTTTAATAAATTCTAGTGGGTCTGTCTGAGATTGCGGTAGGTCGGATTTTATAGATTCCGAAACGGTGGCGAAGAACACGTTAAAATCGTCCGGCTCTAATCACAGTTATTGCTATCACAGTTCGATTTCTTATAATTAATTAAGGACCACATTGCCCTTGGTATATTTGTGCATGTATCAATATAATTTGCATTAGCCTTTTTTGTTGATGTTGATGTAATGTTATTTGTTTGTTTTTTGCTCAGTAGGGATATAACGTTATTTGTTTGTTTTTTGCTCAGTGGGAAAATTGTAACAATGAAAATTATTCTATAGAAAACGTGTTAACTTTGCTTGTTTCACACAAGTATAATACAAACAAAGTTAAAAGGTGTTTTAATGATAAATTAACATACAGGGAATTTTTGTTTAGGTAAACATACGTATAACCTGTTAATTTTTTTTAATTTGTAGCCTTAAACGAGTGTTTTCCACTCCCAGACTAAGCATGAAGTAAAATTTCGAGTTTAGAAAAGCCCCGTGAAAATTTGTCGAGGGTCGCGCAGCGACCCGAGACAAATTTTCTGGGCTTTTCTAAACTCGAAATTTTACTTCATGCGTCACGCGTGTAAATCACTGATTTCAAGTGAGGTTTAAATAATCATAAATTTCACAATATTTGAGTGTTTTATACGCGTGGCGCATGAAGTAAAATTTCGAGTTTAGAAAAGCCCAGAAAATTTGTCTCGGGTCGCTGCGCGACCCTCGACAAATTTTCACGGGGCTTTTCTAAACTCGAAATTTTACTTCATGCTTAGTCTGGGAGTGGAAAACACTCGTTTAAAGCTTTAAATTGAACTTAAAGAAAACAAGGAATATCTAAAGATTCACAGAAAATAGGCTAAATTTGGAATACGTATACTTAAAAGAAAAACTCCCTGTATACATAATGTATACTCAGTCAATTTTCAGGCATTCGTCGATTTTATAAAACCGTTCAATTTGAAGTTTCGAACGAGTGTTTTCCACTCCCAGACTAAGCATGAAGTAAAATTTCGAGTTTAGAAAAGCCCAGTGAAAATTTGTCGAGGGTAGCGCAGCGACCCGAGACAAATTTTCTGGGCTTTTCTAAACTCGAAATTTTACTTCATGCGCCACGCGTGTAACACACTGATTTCAAGTGAGGTTTAAATAAACATAAATTTCACAATATTTTAGTGTTTTATACGCGTGGCGCATGAAGTAGTATTTCGAGTTTAGAAAAGCCCAGAAAATTTGTCTCGGGTCGCTGCGCGACCCTCGACAAATTTTCACGGGGCTTTTCTAAACTCGAAATTCTACTTCATGCTTAGTCTGGGAGTGGAAAACACTCGTTTAAAGCTTTAAATTGAACTTAAAAAAAAACAAGGAATATCTAAAGATTCACAGAAAATGGGCTAAATTTGGAATACGTATACTTAAAAGAAAAACTCCCTGTATACATAATGTATACTCAGTCAATTTTCAGGCATTCGTCGATTTTATAAAACCGTTCAATTTGAAGTTTCGAATGAGTGTTTTCCACTCCCAGACTAAGCATGAAGTAAAATTTCGAGTTTAGAAAAGCCCAGTGAAAATTTGTCGAGGGTCGCGCAGCGACCCGAGACAAATTTTCTGGGCTTTTCTAAACTCGAAATTTTACTTCATGCGCCACGCGTATCAAACACTGAAATCACTGAAATATTGTGAACGAGTAAACTTCGCTTGAAATCAGTGTCTTATACGCGTGGCGCATGAAGTAAAATTTCGAGTTTAGAAAAGCCCAGAAAATTTGTCAAGGGTCGCTGCGCGACCCTCGAAATCGTCGTATTTGTTAAAGTGTATCATTATTGTTACAAAAAACATAATGTCAAAAAACTTGTAATAGATAAAAAAAATGTCCAATAATATCAAAATTGCCCCAAAAAAAAAAAATTATGGAAGTATTAATTGTTATAATATTATAGTCAGAGAAGAATGTATTAACATAGACTCACAATTCATAAGAAAAACGTCTTTCTGTGCTTTAAAATGTTATGATTTTAAACAATAAAGTCGGAAAAAAATATAAACTAGTGAAACAAACCAAGTGTTTTAAATATCCAGAATAAAGTCAATTTATGCCAATAATAAAAACATGAAACAAAAATGTCAATTTCGTATTTTTACACGTTTTACGTCAGTTTTGAGAGATGTACGACACTCGGACATAGGTCGGCGTCGACAGCCGATATTGACATTTGTTAATAGTGGAAGTTGGCATTAGAAACAGTTTACATTAATTCGCATTTACTCTATGAGACATGATTTTTATGTTATTTTGACTTTCAAGTTAAGGGCGCGAATTGGATATATGGCCCCAGGCGCAAGTTTTCCTTACTGCGGCGTTACATATGCATATGAATATTAAAAGAAAAATTCCCTATATATGTGTACATACATAATCGAAGATCTTTTTTTTACTCGAAGGAGATAGGGTTATAATTAATAATCATTATTATTGTTCAAACAAACAACAAAATTGCAAATGGATTAAATGAAACATAACTGAGTATGTACAAATATAATTACTGACAATTTATTAAAATATATTTCTCAATCTTTTAGTCTCAGTTGTCCCAATAATCTTAGTATTTCTACAAATATATCCAAATTAAATATTACATATATGAAAAAAGATTTTAGATATCCGCTGATTTTATTTATTGTTTTTTATATCATTTTCCGCATGTGATAATTTTGTGCAAGAATATAAACCTTTTCATATTGATGGGGTAATTTCTGTGAAACCATTCTTAAAAAATATCAAGTTATTTATGACAGCCACTAATTAAAAAATCATATCATTGGTCGTTAGATAATTAAATGTGTACATTTTCTCTGCCTTACTGGATTCTTCCTTATACAAAGAGTTTTATGTAACACCGAACATGCCAGAAAATATTCACTGTAAATTTTCCTATGTTCGATGTGTTCTGGGACGCATCAAAGAAAGCATTGAGTGCGATGTAATTTTCTACGATTTCCAATGGTAATATAGTCAACCCAATTTACATTCTTCTGGGTGGGATTTCATTGGTTACGATTTTTAGTAGTTCTAATGCAAATTAGGACTAATGTAAATAGGGTACATGTAACGTCAAAATAAAATATGTCAGTTATTAAATCTTGTGCGTTTATGGTAAGTGCAGTGTGTGGGAATATGGAACATACTTTTTTGTCCAAAGCAAGACATCGGCAATCAAGATTAATACTGTCGCGAAACATACAGGGAGTTTTTCTTTTAAGTATACGTATTTCAAATACAGCCTATTTTTTGTAAATGTTTAGATTCTCCTTGTTTTTTTTTTGTAGTATAATTTGAAGCTTTAAACGAGTGTTCTCCACTCCCAGACTAAGCATGAAGTAAAATTTCGAGTTTAGAAAAGCCCCATGAAAATTTGTCGAGGGTCGCGCAGCGACCCGAGACAAATTTTCTGGGCTTTTCTAAACTCGAAATTTTACTTCATGCGCCACGCGTACAAAACACTAAAATATAAAATTCATGTATATTCGAACTTCACTTGAAATCTGTGTTTTATACGCGTGGCGCATGAAGTAAAATTTCGAGTTTAGAAAAGCCCTGTGAAAATACATGCTGCGCGACCCGAGACAAATTTTCACAGTGCGTTTCTAAACTCGAAATTTTACTTCATGCGCCACGCGTACAAAACACTAAAATATAAAATTCATGTATATTCGAACTTCACTTGAAATCTGTGTTTTATACGCGTGGCGCATGAAGTAAAATTTCGAGTTTAGAAAAGTCCTGTGAAAATTTGTCTCGGGTCGCTGCGCGACCCTCGACAAATTTTCACAGAGCTTTTCTAAACTCGAAATTTTACTTCATGCTTAGTCTGGGAGTGGAAAACACTCGTTTAAAGCTTCAAATTGAACTGTTTTAAAAAACAACGTTCAAAAAATTGGAAAATTTGTCGGAAAATTTACAGCTTATGCATGTATACCTAAAAAAGATTTCACTGTATCTTCAATTCATTGTAAGTTACGCAGTAAATAAAGTAATAAATACATCTACATTATCTTTATTGAGTATTATGTTAACAAATAAATGAAAATTGAAATGTTTGCCAAATGAAGCAGCACAACTAACACCCCAGTGTTGTTGTGCTAGACCTAGACCTAGGTGCGGTACTTGCAAACCTACCTCGCCAGGCTTTTCAAATTTGAAATATTTATATTTAAAACTGCCGAAAGGCAATTTTGTGACGGCATTTTTGCTGGTACACCCAAAGCAACGTACTTAGGGTGGTCCTGATCAAAGGTTTACACAATACACTGAATCGACGCTCTAAATAATCTCGAGTGAAATTGAAGCAATCTATAAATTTATCTTGAAATATTAGCAAACGGAAGTAACAGGAGTCTGTTTTTCTATTATTATTGCATTAAAGCTAAATCTTTTCTCTTTCTCATTTTTCTTTTCTGTTTAAAATTAACATTCCATTAGGCATGTAGGCGATTAATGAATGACACATTTCATTTTGACGTTAAATGTAAGTTGCGTTAGAACTACTAAAATCAGAGCCAATGAAATCGCACTCAATGCTATCATGTATCCCAGAACACATCGAACATAGGGCAATTTACATTGAATATTTTCTGGCATGTTCGGTGTTACATAAAACTCTCTGTATGTTTATTATTATAATACTACTCTTAATAGTAGAATTACTGCTAATTTTCCCACGAGCTTACATCTTCGAAAAATTAATAGCTAATATTGTATCTACATTTATTTTATACATTTAAAATATGTTCAATTTTGTCATTCATAAACGATTACATATGTATATTTTGTAAAATGTGCAAGTTTGAATATGAAATAAACAAATAAATAAATTTATGACCAATTTTCAAGGATTGTGTAATTTCATGGCGATGGATCCGTTTCAATGTTCGAAAAATCGTAATAGGATTATCTTGTAATCTAATTGGGCTGAAAGGGTGGTGCGAAATTGCCCAAAATAGGATTTAACCGGATTAAAGTATTTGAGTAAATCCGACCCCGAAACCAATTGTTTGACCTTTTCCGAAATTTGCAAATGGGCACTAATCAGGTAGAAAATCGGTTGGACGCCGTCTTTTCTTTTATCCCTTTGTGTCAGCACGTGATTACGGAAAGTACAGCACCGTCAAAAGATACAGGAGACATTTTGAAATTTCAAAGAGAAAAGAGTGATGAGTAAAACTAAGGTGAAGAGATTCAATCAATCATATCTGAAGTAGAAGTATTGAACATGTGAAAAAATATTTTATATTTTCATTGGAGAAGGGAAGAAAAATATATTACAAACCATAATATTTAAAACTATTAAACATCTGAAATACATTTTAAAGAATGTCATGATTATAGTTATATTTTTATAATATGATTAATTTTCTTTTATTTCTCATACACACTTTTTCAACCAAGATCAGAAATTGACACTTTGCAATAAATAATACTCCTAAATCTGTTTTGCCAATGTGACTTTTATGAGGTATTTTATTTTATAATAATAATATGATTAATTTTCTTTTATTTCTCATGCACACTTTTTCAACCAAGATTTTTTAAAAGAAATTGACACCTTGCAATAAATAATACTCGTAAATTTGAGTTTAAGCTAAATAAGTTTTAGCTAAATTAGGTTTTAATAACGCCAAAAATGTTTCTGCACAGAGCTGTCAAAAATGTAAAAAAAAGTCTCAATTAAGAAAGTGATAATGTGAAAAATAAAATACTTTTCAGGAATATGTTGCAATAGTTTTGATAAGGTTATTAAACATAAACATTGTCCAAAATAAAATATCTTATAAAAGTGAGAGATTTTATTTTGGACAACGCTATAAAACAATAAATGCCTCATAATCGTAATTATTTGTCACATTCTCAAATGAATCCCCATATCCCCCCTAGATACGGCCTTGCAGGTGGTTAAAGTTGATTAATAAGTAAATGAACATTGGGATAAACGTCAACATTTTTGTTGCGTTTTGAAAAGATTGTGAAAAACTACCAAAACTTCGGATTTTCAGAAACCGCGAGAGCAAAGAATGCGCTTTACTGTCATGTAGAAATAAATAAAATTCATTACTTGGGAAATAAATTACAAGACTTTAAAGTTACGACCGTTTGATTGAACAAGCTTAATTTCGAAACGTTCAGTTTTCGGATAATCTCAAAGTGTCGATCTTTAGCAATTGTTTTTATTCGGTTTCGTGAAATAAAAATTCAGTTTTTTTTTAGAGGGCAAAAAACTCAGTCTCACCAAACAAATATTGAATGTTTAAATTCAAAACATATGGGGGTTATGCCCCCATATCCCCCCCTAGATACGGCCTTGCAGGTGGTTAAAGTTGATTAATAAGGAAATGAACATTGGGATAAACGTCAACATTTTTGTTGCGTTTTGAAAAAATTGTGAAAAACTACCAAAACTTCGGATTTTCAGAAACCGCGAGAGCAAAGAATGCGCTTTACTGTCATGTAGTAATAAATAAAATTCATTATTTGGGAAATAAATTACAAGACGTTAAAGTTACGACCGTTTGATTGAACAAGCTTAATTTCGAAACGTTCAATTTTCGGATAATCTCAAAGTGTTTTTATTCGGTTTCGTGAAATAAAAATTCAATTTTTTTTTAAAGAGGGCAAAAAACTCAGTCTCACCTAACAAATATTGAATGTTTAAATTCAAAACATATGGAGGTTAAACCCCCATATCCTTCCCTAGATAAAAACTACCAAAACTTCGGATTTTCAGAAACCGCGAGAGCAAAGAATGCGGTTTACTGTCACCTAGAAATAAATAAAATTCATTACTTGGGAAATAAATTACAAGACATTAAAGTTACGACCGTTTGATTGAACAAGCTTAATTATGAAACGTTCAATTTTTGGTTAATCTCAAAGTGTTGATCTGTAGCAATTGTTTTTATTCGGTTTCGTGAAATAAAAATTCAGTTTTTTTTAAGGAGAGCAAAAAAACTCAGTCTTACCAAACAAATATTGAATGTTTAAATTAATAATAATAAGAATATAGAAAACTACAAATACATTTTTTTGTAGTTTTTTTGTCTCTTGAAAATGTGGAGCATAATTTCAACTTTGGCTTGATATTTTAGAATATCCAGTAGAGATATTTAAATTTTCAATACGGCCAATCAAAGTGTATTCATTTCTGTATAGATTCTATGAATTTTAGGTTGATTCTCCTAAAATCGTTGAATTGGGGCAGTCGTTATTTTTGTTAAAGTTCAAATTGAAGCGAGTGTTTTCCACTCCCAGGTTAAACATAAATTAAAATTTCGAGTTTATAAAAGCCTGAAAATTTGGTTTGGTTTGGGAGTGGAAAACACTCTTCAGTATTTGGTTTGAGTTACGTAAAGATTTGAATATAATTAACGAATATATGTGTTGTAAATCGGAATATGTATTAATAGTAAGGTTCCCTGTATATTAATTATTCATATCCCTAGTATGAAATAATATTGTCTCGACTAAAGTTTCATAAAAACTGAAATAATATTAATAATCGCGGCGGAAAGACCTCTGGTCGATAGCCAGTTATCAAGAGGAAGTTTATTTTATTTATATTTATTGATTATAAACAATGTAATTAATTATTTTGTATTGTCCTCTGATAATAAAGATTTGTTATATATATATTAATAATCTTCAATACAATTGTTTCTGTTTAGAAGTCATAATAAATTTTATAATATTTACACCACAAAACTGAAACAGAATCGAATTTTACACAATTCCAGTGCGGTCTCTACAGATAATTTTCGTCATAGATCGAACACAAATCTCGATTTTCCATCCTGGTAAAAGCACAGTGTTTACTTTTACAAGACATAATCTGTTTATTCAGACCATTTACGACAGCCCCCCAATTAAATCCCGGTCCGCAATAAAATTTAACAAATTCAGAAAGGCCGAATTTTCGGTATTCTCTCCAATATTTGAGTCACCCATTTTTTTGTTACCCAGTAAATCGTAAATATTATTTGCATATTTTCAAATCGTGCTTTTACCTGTTTATATTGAGGGTGAGTTTATCTGGAGATTTTTGAATTGATGAAGAGAAAAAAAAATGCTGTCACGAGGCACGCCCCTATTTTTGCAAACATTGGGCTTGTTCATCAAAATGTTCAACATTCAACATGTTTTGATGTGTTTGTGATGTATGTTGGTATCTAATGAACGGTACTCCAGTCGGTCTATTTTGTACGATTGCAAAAATCCCAAACACGTTCGCAATTAACAATCCGGTCATCAGAGAATTTTCCAACAGTTGGCAGTAAACTCCCAACTGTTGTCTCTGATGAACGGGCCCATTAAGTCCTAATGATTGTTTTAATTTTTAGAGTCGAATTAAAAATAAATTTGCGAAAGGCTTAATGATCGATTTTGAGGTGTTAAATTTAACAGTCTTAAAGTGATGTCGTAAATTGAAGGGTTTGGTTTATGTAAATAAATATTGACGCCACTCGCAAAACTAATTTTGTTAACTTTCTCAAGTAAGTCGAGTGGTGTCAATATTTACTCATATTCTCTGAACTATACGTGTAATTAAAAATTAAAATATTTAAGTACACGTTTAGATAAAAAGGGTCTCAATTGTAAAAACGCAAGAGAGAATTCATGTTGAATCATATGATGTACATTACGTGACGTACGAGTTAACTCACTTCTTGACTTATGTTTAATTTTCAAGGTTGCCGAACACAAATCAGTCTTTAATATTTTTCGTAATAATGTATTATCAAACTCATTTTCTGGAAAAATATGCAATTTTTGAAAACTCGACTTAGCCGTTATGTAAAAATATTTAGTTTAAATATAAACTAATTACAATCGAACGTTTCCAACTCGAGATATGGCCTAAAATGTGAAGCAACCAGGGTTGATATGTTTAAAACATGTTTAAAAACAGCCGTCGTGTTTTAAACTGGGTTGTTATGTTTAAAACACTTACTGTCACTGTTCTAAAGTGTTTTAAACATGTTCAAAAACAGCCGTCGTGTTTTAAACGGTTTTGTTTTAAACATGTTTTAATCTTTTTGTTTAAAACCTGTTTTAAACGTTAAATTTGTTTGAAAAGTTTTTTTTTCGTTATCTTAAATTTGCTAAATTATATTTTATATCACTTCATTAAGATTTTTTGTTTACATTTTTAAATTTTAGCTAAATTGTTGAACATATTTCAAATTACATAACATTTTATTACAATAAAATATCAAATATGTTTGCATAAATGTAATTTTAGGTATACATACAGGGTGTCTACGCTAAACCGTTCGTTAAAAGTTTATGGGGTTGCCGTTGCACTAAAAATTCGAAAAAAATCCTTGTCATACGATTGAATTAGTTCTCCTCATGTGAAATATTTTCAACTTTATATCACTTCCGGTTCCACCGGAAGTAGCACCAAACTTGTTATTTTAAATGAAACATCCTATATATTAGTAATTTTTTAGATTCCTCGTTTAAATTGCAACATATTTTATTTGAACATATGTACACTTATCTCTTATAATTTTCTAGCGCAAAAAATATTTCTAAAATTCTGACCTCTAAAAGGCATCTTGAAATCTGTCTGTAAGTTTTCTTAAGAATAAGATAAAAATATGATTTATATCTCTACTTGTACCTAGAGGATGCTTCTATGAGTGTATTAATTGGAAACTGTCAATTTTGACAATAAGTGTTCTTAAAATGTCAATATCGAAGTGCCCTTTTCAATATCTCGTAATTCAATTTTTTTAAATGGAATGACCCATTTTTTATCACGTAGTACGATTGGGGGAAAGATTTCCTACAAAAAAGTATTACCAACTATTCTCCTAAAGCAAGTGGTTTTCGAAGTATTTTGAAGATTCGTTTTTCGTCACATTTATTCAGGGAATAATGCGCGCATAAGTCGCAACCGAATTTTAGTAGGCAAGTAGTAATGCTTTTGTTTTGTGGCTTATGTAATGCGAAATGTCAAATAATAAAAACAATTAGTACAGAGTTATACAGAAATCAACAAAATGAATAAATACACCCATCAACAAATTATCAATTTATTCTTTATACATGGCAACTGCGGTAGAATTGGTACTTGAACATGTAGAATATTTAATGAAACCTATCCACATTTGCCGCCGATGAATAAAACAAGATTTAGAAGATTGGAATCAAATTTTGTTCAATTGGCAGTTGCCATATATAAATAATAAATTGATAATTTTTTGATTTGTGTAATTATTCATTTTGTTGATTTCTGTAAAACTTTGTACTAATTCTTTTTATTATTTGCATTTCGCAATATAATCGCGACAAATTCGAAAACTACTTGCTTTAAGAGTATAGTTTTGTAATACTTTTTTGTACGAAATTCTCCTCCCAATCGTACCATGTGATAAAAATTGGGTCATTCCATTTAAAAAAATTGAATTACTAGATATTGAAGAGGGCACTTTGGTATTGACATTTTAAGAACATTTATTGTGAAAATTGACAGTTTATAATTAATTCACTCATAGAGGCATCCTCTAGGTACAAGTAGAGATATAAATCATATTTTTATCTTATTCTTAAGAAAAGTTACAGACAGATTCCAAGATGCCTTTTAGAGGTAGGAATTTTAGAAATATTTTTATTGCTTGAAAACTATAAGAGATAAGTGTACATATGTTCAAATAAAATATGTTGCAATTTAAACTAGAAACCCAAAAAAAATACTAATATATAGAGTGTTCCATTTAAAATAACAAACTTGGTGCTACTTCCGGTGGAACCGGAAGTGATATAAAGTTGAAAATATTTCACATGAGGAGAGCTGATTCAACCATATGACAAGGTTTTTTTTCAAATTTATAGTGCAACGGCAACCCCATAAACTTTTAACGAACGGTTTAGCGTAGACACCCTGTATGCATACACTGTAAATTTTTCGACATTCGTTGTTTTTTTTAAAGATTTCAATTTGAATCTTTAAACGAGGGTTTTCCACTCCCAGACTGAGCATGAAGTAAAAATTCGAGTTTAGAAAAGCCTGACAATTTGGATTGGCCGCGTAGCGAAGCGGAGCGGCCAATCCAAATTAGGCTTTTCTAAACTCGAAATTTTACTTCATGCGCCACACGTATAAAACACTGAAATATCGCAAAGTTTAAAATAAACGGCTTTGCTAATCCAATATGTAGATGCGAATAAAATGTGAGTCAAATTCTGCGCTGAACAAATTGTTTAGAACAGTGATTATAGGCAACCCAATAACTTTATAACGTTGCCTTTAATTGTTGTTGTATGTGTGTGTTTTTTGAACTCCACTGCAAATCAGTGTTTTTAAGCGTGGCGCATGAAGTAAAATTTCGAGTTTAGAAAAGCCTAATTTGGATTGGCCGCTCCGCTTCGCTACGCGGCCAATCCAAATTCTTAGGCTTTTCTAAACTCGAAATTTTACTTCATGCTTAGTCTGGGAGTGGAAAACACTCGTTAAATGCCTCAAATTAACCACTTTGAAACAACGAATTCCCGCAAATTTAAAAAAAGCTGTAATTATCGGGATATGTATACTCAAAAGAAAAATGCCCTGTATGTTCTGTTTTAAACATGTTTTAAACACGTTTTAAACATGTTTTTCATTGTTAATGTTTTAAATGCTGTTTCAATAAAAAAAAAACACGTTTTGTTAAAATAAACGTTTTTTTAACAACCCTGGTTTTAAACGGTTTTGTTTTAAACATGTTTTAAATGTTAAATTCATTTGAAACATGTTTTAAACGTTAAATTTGTTTAAAACGTTGTGTTTATTGTCTTAAATTATCTGAACTATATTTTATACTACTTTCGTTTCTACATATACGAGTTAATTTTAACTGAAAGTCAAACTTTAAAGAAATATTTAGGGAAATCAAAGTTTTAACATTCAAAAAAAGGAAATCCACTAAGAAATTCTTATGAAAATTCGTGTCAGTTATTTTCAATTAAATGTTGAAAAAGTAGAATGTTATGGAAATATTTAAGTAAACTAAAGTCTAGTATTTTGATATAACTGTCGGAAAATATCCAAAAACTGTTAAAGAATATCATTACTGTCACCAAAAAGAATAACGTCAACAAAATTATAATGGACAAAATATTTTCAAAAACATCAAAATTGTAAACTTGAACGGGTAAAATAAATTTGTTGTTCAAATTTAGAACAAATATATCAAGTATTATACAATCAACATAAAATTTACTTAGAATCAATTGCAGTTGCATATGCTTTAAATAAATCGTTTATTGACGGATTATCCCCAATTTCAAAATTAAATACAAAATGTACAAGTAATATCACCTCTAACTAACTAAACAATTAAAAATAATACTACAAATCAATAAGTCAGATCAACATAAAACAAATTTGTTTGAATATAAATGCCCATAATTAAAATTATAATAAACATAACAAAAATTACTAAAATTAATTCAACTAAATCAATAATTTTAAATTTCGTTTAAATAAACTAAATTCGCTACCAATTAAATTAAAACGTGAATCATTATTAAGCTGATTAGAAGTTCTTAATAGTCTATTAAGCGGACTATTAAAAGTATAATTAGTTTTATTAATGCCAAGCTTAAATAATGCAAAATTCCTAAATTTTGTACAATAAGGATTCACATTGAAATTGACCAAACCTAGAAGCTCCGAACATTGTATATTTCCTGAGAGTAATTTGTGGAAGAAACATAGCTCTAATTCAAGTCTTCGAGACTGTAATGTCTTGAGATTTAAATCATTTAAGATTAAGTAATAATTGCTGGGATCAATGAAACCTAATTTGAACGAAATCATTTTTATAAATTTTTGTTGCACACATTCAATTTCTGAAATTTGAGTAACGTAAGAGGGGGACCAGACAATGCTACCATATTCTAATTGTGACCTTACCAACGAGCAATATAAAATTTTAATAGTTGATACATTAAACATATAGCTATTTCTGAAGATGAATCCTAGCATTCTCATAGCTTTCCGAGTGGTTATATCGATGTGTTCTCTAAAATTTAGCTTTGAATCGAAAACAATCCCTAAACCTTTAATACTGCCAACCTCGTCCAAACTTAACCCTTTCATATAGTATGTGCAGTTTAAATTGGTATTTCTTCTAGAAAATACTATATGTTTACATTTATTTATATTAAGGTCGAGATCATTACGTTTACACCAATCAATCAAGGTGTTAATATTGTTCTGAATTATAATCTGATCTCCCTGACAGACAATACGTTTATATAGTGTAAGGTCGTCTGCAAAAAACAAATATTTACAGTCTTTAAACAGGTCGCTCAGATCATTAATAAATAGCAGAAAAATAATAGGCCCACAGTGCGTGCCCTGGGGGACACCAGAATAAACTGGTGTAAATTTAGACGTAATGTTATCTATTCGCACTGACTGAGACCTGCCTGTTAAAAATGAGTCGATCCACTTAACAACATTTGCGTGAAATTCTAATCCACTGAGTTTATCAATTAAATGACGATGATTGACTCTATCGAATGCTTTGGAGAAGTCTGTGTAAATAGCATCAACTTGATAGCCTGCCTCCAAAGCATCTAGAAGATATGATTGATAAACCAATAAATTCGTTACTGTTGAGCGACCTGTAAAAAAGCCATGCTGTTCAGGAATAATAACATTTTTTGACATCCACATTAATTGGTTAGAAACCAATTTATCGAGCATTTTTGGAAGTACCGACTGAAGTGCCACACCTCTATAGTTACTAATCTCATCCTTCTTACCAGACTTGTACACAGGCATTATAAAACTATGCTTCCACATTTCGGGAAATATACCAAGTGATAACGATCTTTCGAAAATTAAATAAATAGGTTTGGTTAATGTGCAGACACATTTACTAAAAAAGTCACCAACAATTCCATCAGGCCCACTGCTATAATTATTATGCAAAGAAAATAATTCATTAAAAATGTCAATTTCACTAATAGAAAATAATTCACAGCTGGCACTTGAACTACACTTAAATGACGTTAACCCACCAGATGCTGTTCCAGGTTTTTTATAATTTGAAGCAAAACTGTCAGCAAATGAATCCACTATATCCTTGAGGGTATTAAGAGTATTGCCATTCGACAACATTGTCTTTGGGTAACCTGCTTCTTTCTTTAGATTGTGGATATGTCGCCAGAAATTGGACGGTTTAAGGTTGATATCGGATTCAATTTGTTTGTAATATAAACCTCTTAAACTGTTGCTAAGTTATTTACATTGAGTTCTTAAATGTTGAAACCTTCTGTAATTCTCCCCTGTAGGTGTCGTTTTATAATTTAGATGAGCTTCTTTCTTATCTCTTGTTAATTTAATTAATTTTGCACTGAACCAAACTGGATAATTGTTTGTGTGAATAATCTTTATTGGTACATATAAATCAATAATATAATACAAAATATCATAAAAATTCCGCGTTATTTCATTTATATCAGAATTCCCGAATACATTGTCTCAGTTAATTGAAGAAAGATAATTACTAATTTCAATGTAATTAGCTTTCCTAAAGTCGTGAATTGAATGTGGCGGAATATAACTATTTTTTGTAGAAACGTTCACTGATAAAGCTACTGCTGTATGATGATATGAATTATTATCCAAAAGATCAATTGCGTCTGATAAATCGAGGTCGATGAAGTCAGAAAATACCAAATCAAGAAGAGTTCCACGTTTATTTAAAACGTTATTTTTCTGACTCAAATCCAAGAAGCTGTAAGTGTTTGATATAATATCCAAGTTGTCATTTGATGTGCATCCATTTAATAATTCAATCTTAGCATTATGCCATGATTTAATATTTGCTATATTGTAATCACCGCAAATATTATTATCCAAAAGATCAATTGCGTCTGATAAATCGAGGTCGATGAAGTCAGAAAATACCAAATCAAGAAAAGTTCCACGTTTATTTAAAACGTTATTTTTCTGACTCAAATCCAAGAAGCTGTAAGTGTTTGATATAATATCCAAGTTGTCATTTGATGTGCATCCATTTAATAATTCAATCTTAGCATTATGCCATGATTTAATATTTGCTATATTGTAATCACCGCAAATAATAAATTTAGAATCGCTATAGTGCATTCTAAGCAATTCTATAGATTCGCAATGATATCGGTATTTATCTGCATTTAAGCCTGGAGGAATGTAAATTCCTCCAATAACAATATTATTTGCTCCAACAGTAACAAGGACAAACAATTGTTCCACACGATCTTCTGAAAGGGCCAATTCTCGGGAACATAATGCTTTCTTAACAGCTATTAAGATACCGCCACCACGTTGTTTTATGCTATTTTGATTGGAACGATCAAGTCTGTAAATATTTACAGACAATTAAATTATGACAGCGTATTTTTCCAAAATATTAAGCTGAAATTAGGCATTTTTTCTTTTAAGTTTAATTTGAAGCTTCTAACGAGTGTTTTCCACTCCCTGATTAAACATGAAGTAAAATTTCGAGTTTAGAAAAGCCCTGTGTAGAAAATTTCGTATGTTATATTTTTTTGACCTTTAAATAATTTTGTTAATACTTTTCTCTCTATTAATGTTATATTATTTGTTATACTTTTGTATACTAAAGTATAATAAATAATATAACATTAATAAAGAGAAAAGTATTAGCGAAATTATTTAAGGCTCAAAAAAATATAACATATGAAACGATACGAGGGTTGCCTTTTATATTTCGGGATTGGGCAACTCTAGTGTTGCAATCTGGCAACTGAGAGCTCTATCGTAACGTTTGACATTTTTGTGGTTATACGTACTCAGAACGTTTTGACATATGAGCGTTATTTGTGTCGTTTACACTAACTTAAAAGATTTATCTCGACCAAAGAATGGAATTAAATCGTGAATATTTTCGTACGATTATTTTTTACAACTTTCGACGTGGATTAACTCAACAACAGTGCGTGGATGAACTTAATTCAATTTTTGGCGATGAAGCTCCATCAAGGACCAGTGTTTATCGATGGTATGGTGAATTCAACCGAGGTCGTAGTTCACTCCAAGACGAATTTTGTGGAGGTCGTCCAAAATCAGTTGTTGTTCCGGAAACCATTGATGCTGTGCGCAAACTAATATTGCAAGATCGTCATGTGACCTATCGTGAGATTGAGACAACCTTAGGCATTAGTGGGACCAGCATACATTCAATATTGCATGAACATTTGACTGTCAAAAAAATTTGTTCGCGTTGGATCCCACACAATTTGTCAATCGCTCAAAAAAAGGCTCGTGTCGATTGGTGCAAAGAAATGCTCAAAAAATACGATTGCGGTGCTTCGAAACACGTCTATGACATCGTGACAGGCGATGAATCATGGATTTACGCGTATGAGCCCGAAAGTAAACAGCAGTCGACCGTATGGGTGTTTCAAGATGAGCCAAATCCAACAAAAGTTGTTCGCGCACGAAGCACTTCCAAGCAAATGGTCGCCTGTTTTTTCGGAAAAACTGTACATGTCGCAACCGTACCACTAGAACAACGCAGAACTGTCAATTCTAAGTGGTACACAACCATTTGTTTGCCAGTTGTCATCCAAGAAATCAGGAAAACCAACCGCCGAAAACGGATCACTCTTCACCACGACAATGTGAGCTCTCACACATCGGCTCAAACAACTGCATTTCTGAGCACGCAAAACATCGATTTGATGAGTCATCCGCCATATAGTCCTGACTTGGCACCGAATGGCTTCTTTTTATTCCCATCCGTAAAAAATAAAATGAGAGGTCAACGTTTTTCGACACGTGAAGAAGCGGTTGATGCGTTCAGAATGCATGTTTTGGAGATACCTCAATCAGAGTGGCAAAAGTGCTTCGACAATTGGTTCAAACGCATGCAAAAGTGTATAGATCTTAATAGGGAATATTTTGAAAAACAATAAAGCAATTTTCAATGATTAATATTTATTTTTGTTCTCTAATCCCGAAATATAACAGGCAACCCTCGTATCTACACAACCTATTAATTTTTCAATACTATCCATAATTGGCGAAATGTTAAATGTTTTTGAAATTCGCCATAAATTAGTGTTGTATACGCGTGGCGCATGAAGTAAAATTTTGACTTTAGTAAAGCCTGAAAATTTAGATTGGTCGCGACTAAATATCAACAATATGGAAAAGTTGCTCACACTACATTTATTCTATTTTATTATTATTATTCCAAAACTATTCACAAAAAAGTAAGTCTTGCATTTGTTCGCTACATCTCAGAAAATATTGATCACTATCACATTTAAGCGTTATATATTTGTAACTTTACTGTAAATCTGTGGTTTATACGCGTGGCGCATGAAGTAAAATTTCGAGTTTAGAAAAGCCCCGTGAAAATTTGTCTCGGGTCGCTGCGCGACCCAAACAAATTTTCTACGCGGGGCTTTTCTAAACTCGAAATTTTACTTCATGCTTAATCAAGGAGTGGAAACACTCGTTTTAAGAAATTGAATGCTTTTTATAAAAGCAACAAATGACTGAACGTTTAATTTAAAAAAATGTACTTTTCATAATCGGAAGTAATTCGTTATCGAATAATCAATCAACTTTTGTTTAATATCCTTTGAAGTAAAAGTGATACCTATAATTGTATTTAATTATATTATTATTTCTCTAAATATTTGAAAAAAATCATAGATGTATCTAGCTGTATAATAAACAACATAGGTGACGTATTTTTCCCAGTAAAAAAATCAGTCTTATGTTGAATCAAAATTTCTCGGAAATAAAAAACTTTTGTTTAAAGTTTTAATTTTAAACGCTTGTACTGAACTCAACTATAACATCAGAAAAAATTGCAATCACTGAAATTGAAGCTTATTTAATTACGAATGTGGTTGTTTGAAATATATTTGAATTCTCTTAAATATGTTATACTTTTTGGCATATTTCTAAAAAAGTGAGTTTTGCAAGTTTTTCACAATCTTTATTTAAGACGCTGTTCTGCTTGAACTTCTTAACCGATCAGAAAACTTTAAAAAGCCATCAGTTCAGAATTAAACAAATGTTAATTTGAGTTGTGAAATTTATTTCAGGCTTAAATATTGCGCTTTGTACAAGCGCTGAAAGTCGGAACTTAGTGAATTTATTGATTTTCTATTGTTACTAGGTGAACAAGTTGGTGTATACTTTTTTTTGGAAAAAATAATTGTCTCACATTGTTTTTAAGAATTTTATGTGTATTTATGATTGTTTTTAAAACACAAATCTTCACGCGTTTTTTTATTACATACACCGTTATGACATCTTGAAATTTCGGATATGATTTTTTACGTTTACACAAATCTAAAATAATCAGGGGCTTTACAACATAAGCTACTTTTTTATCTCAAAAAAGCAATTACTACGATATCTAGTTTGATTTAAAAACTCTAAACTCGATATTGTATAGGATGCAGCATTTTCGATGGTTTCTTCAAGTAAAGTACCATCAACCCATTACCCCATAACCCGCTATTGGTGCATAGACGCAACATTATTATTTTTTTGTTAATTAAATTACTAAATAAGTTAATGTGATATATTATATTATTTGACCTGACTTGAAAATGTATGAAATAAATGTAAATATTTTGTTATTTAAATATTTCCATTTTTACTCATTTAAAAAAAATATAATGTGAGTGTATTTCTAACTTCACAATATTTCAGTGTATTATGCGCTTGGCGCATAAAGTAAAATTTCGAGTTTAGAAAAGCCTGAAAATTTGGTTTGGCCGCTCCGCGCTTCGCGCTACGCGACCAAACCAAATTTTCAGGCTTTTCTAAACTCGAAATTTTACTTCATGCTTAGTCTGGGAGTGGAATCACTCGTTCTAAACTTTATACTGCACGTTTTTATATAAAATCAACGAATGCCTGACATATTACGGCATATACATTATGTATATTTAAAAGAAAAATTCACGTATATAATACAATAAGTCATTCATGGATATCATAATAATAATAATAATAATAGTTTATTGATGCCAGAACTAATACAGTTTACATAAGTCAATAGATGTTTACATATATAAAATATAGAACAAAAGTGATACACATAAATACAAATAAGAATATAATACAATATGATAAAATTAATATTAAGATAGTATATAAATTATTTATTAAAACTGGTAAAAAAATCGTCCAAAGAGTAAAAAGCATTGTCGATTATGTATTTTTTTAAATGCATTTTAAATTTTTTTAATGATAAACCTTTTATCACCAACGGTAGCACGTTATATAATTTGGGGGCCCAATAATTTGGTCCATTTTGTGATTTATGCAATCTAACATGCTTGACATAGATACTGTCTTTGTTTCTCGTGTTGTGATTATGAAGAGATTCAGATATCTGATCTGATGTCTGTGATATTCTTTTTGACATGTACAAGACATTGATATAAATAGATTCCCGGCAGAGTCATGATAAAATCATAAAAAGAAGTGCAGAATTATAAATAAAATCAACTTCTAGTGTTATCTCTATAATTGCTCGGCCGTTAATGGGTTAATATCAATGATAGACAAAAACTAATTTATGCTTCTATTGCTCTTTTTTAGAGCCTATTTCTTGTACCTAATCAAAATTTGTCTATATTTAATTGTTTTCGAATTATACACCAAAACTCAAAATTTAGCAATTGAGAAATATTGAAATAACTTCTTTATTTATAACGATATTGGCATGCGGTAAAAACTTTCTTCAGGCGCTTTTTTAGTAGATATCCTGATTATATCAGATTTTGTTTTAAGTTTATTTAATTTTCTTGAGATGTGACATAAAGTACTATTTTAAATACAAATCATAGTTGGCTATGACTTCATTCGATTACGTTTTTTATAAGCTTTCCAAATATACATATATCATTTCGATTACTTTAATTTAACTTTAATTATTTGTTTTTAGTTTATTTCATTTTTATTCATTTATCAAGAATGCCACGATCAAAATAAATGAATAGTAAACAACAACAATTTAAAACGTCAACTGTTCTTATTACCTCATTGCTTTCACTTTATTTGTATAATAAAACACAAGCCATTTATTAATAATAAACCTTATTAAACATGTAATTCATTACAGTATGTTGATCTATAACAGTGATGGGGAAACTACGGCCCGCGGGCCAAGTCCGGCCCGCGGAAAGGTTTAATCCGTCGTGAGAATGTTTGAACGCGTTCTTACTTCGTAATGTGACGACTCGCATAAAAACTACCTACCTACGATTAAGCATTATTCTTTGGCCCGCTACGATTGTCTAGTTATTACAAATGGCCCGTCTTAAAAAAAGTTTCCCCACCACTGATCTATAACATAATATAATATATACAATAAAATATTTAGAAATTCTTTGAGTTGGTTTTGAGAATTTTCTATATTACTTGCTATCAGATCATCACTAAGATGTTATTTACCAGCTCAAAATGTCAATAGTGTTTGAAATTATTTAAATTTAATATTTTTTAATAGATGGTTTGGAACACGCGACCCAAAACTTTCGTTCTTTCTGAGGAATATTATAAAAAAAGAGATATCGAAGAACTTAAAAATAAAATTTACTTAGAATTCAGAAAAGTCACTCTGATTTTTTTAATAAAATGCAATAAATGTGTATGCATTTAAATAGCGCTCAACTCAGAAAATATTTATAGCTACTATTTATTAAGATTAATAAAGTAAATATTAATAATAATAGGTATTAACCCATTAACGGCAATTATAGAGTACATTTTGTATAAATTTGTCTGACCCTCGACAAATTTTCTACGCGGGGCTTTTCTTAACTCGAAATTTTACTTCATGCTTACTCAAGGAGTGAAAACACTCGTTTTAAGAAATTGAATGCTTTTTATAAAAGCAACAAATGACTGAACGTTTAATTTAAAAAATATATACTTTTCATAATCGCAAGTAATTCGTTATCGAATAATCAATCAACTTTTGTTTAATATCATTTAAAGTAAAAGTGATACCTATTATTGTATTTAATTATTCAAAGAAAGTTTTCAGTCCTTGGTTAAATATAAAGTAAAATTTCGAGATTAGAAAAGCCTGCAAATTATGATTTGGCGCGCAGCAAATCGTGCCATCCAAATTAAAATGTTCAGACTTTTCCAAATTCTAAATTATACTTCCTGCGTCAGGGGTACAAACACTGATTTAATGCCAAGTTCAAAAACACATACATCATCTTGAATTAAAATAACAAGGAACAAGGAACACTGTTGATAACAGACTTAATATCTAAAAGTCTGTTATCAACAGTGTTAAGTGTTAATAATGAATAATTAGGCTAATGGTTGCAACAAGTATTAAATTGAAATTTATTAATAAAAGATTTTTATCCGTGATTCAAATCTTTAAAGTTTTGCTCCCACTGTTAAAATAAACGAGTCAAAACAAATGGCAATTAATCTGTACAAACTAATGCAAACTAATTCAATACGCCGAAGATAGTCAGCTTTATCTGTCATTTCACCCATCAAATCATATTGATGCTTGTAATAAAATTATTGTAGACCTGCAAAGTTTCTGTGATGCTGCAAAGCGCCACTGCTTGCTTTTAAACCCCAGTAAGTGAAAAATCATGTTCTTTAACTATAACCTGATAAAAGCAATAAATGGTACCAATAACATCGCTATTGACGGTAGGCAAATGGAAGTCGTGAAATCAGTTAGAAATCTAGGTATCATTATTGATGACAAGTTACACTTAAGTGCTCATATGGCCAAAATGAAGCAGAAAGCATACTGTAACCTAAAACTAATCTATAATCTACGTAGTTTCATTGACACTTCCACTAGGAAATTATTATGTACCTCAATGGTACTATCATAATTTAACATTCGTTGTTTTTTTTTAAAGATTTCAATTTGAATCTTTAAACGAGGGTTGACCACTCCCAGACTAAGCATGAAGTAAAATTTCGAGTTTAGAAAAGCCTGAAAATTTGGTTTGGTCGCGTAGCGCGAAGCGCGGAGCGGCCAAACCGAATTTTCAGGCTTTTCTAAACTCGAAATTTTACTGCATGCGCCACACGTATAAAACACTGAAATATCGCAAAGTTTAAAATAAACGGCTCTGCTAATCCAATATGTAGATGTGAATAAAATGTGACTCAAATTCTGAGCTGAACAAATTGTTTAGAACAGTGATTATAGGCTACTCAATAACTCTATCGTATATTAGGTTGCCGATAATCGTTGTTGTATGTGTGTGTTTTTTGAACTCCACAGTAAATCAGTGTTTTTAAGCAGCTTGCTTTTAAACCCCAGTAAGTGAAAAATCATGTTCTTTAACTATAACCTGATAAAAGCAATAAATGGTACTATTAACTTCGCTATTGAGGGTAGGCAAATAGAAGTAGTGAAATCAGTTAGAAATCTAGGTATCATTATTGATGACAAGTTACACTTAACTGTTCATATGGCAAAATGAAGCAGAAAGCATACTGTAATCAAAAACTAATCTATAATCTACGTAGTTTCATTGACACTTCCACTAGGAAATTATTATGTACCTCAATGGTACTATCATAATTTAACATTCGTTGTTTTTATTTTAAGATTTCAATTTGAATCTTTAAGCGAGGGTTGTCCACTCCCAGACTAAGCATGAAGTAAAATTTCGAGTTTAGAAAAGCCTGAAAATTTGGATTGGCCGCGTAGCGAAGCAATATGTACAATATGTAGATGTGAATAAAATGTGAGTCAAATTCCGCGCTGAACAAATTGTTTAGAACAGTGATTATAGGCAACCCAATAACTCTAACGTATATTAAGTTGCCGATAATCGTTGTTGTATGTGTGTGTTTTTTGAACTCCACTGTAAATCAGTGTTTTTAAGCTGCTTGCTTTTAAGCCCCAGTAAGTGAAAAATCATGTTCTTTAACTATAACCTGATAAAAGCAATAAATAGTACTATTAACATCGCTATTGAGGGTAGGCAAATATATGTAGTGAAATCAGTTAGAAATCTAGGTATCATTATTGATGACAAGTTACACTTAAGTGCTCAAATGGCAAAAATGAAGCAGAAAGCATACTGTAACCTAAAACTAATCTATAATCTACGTAGTTTCATTGACACTTCCACTAGGAAATTATTATGTACCTCAATGGTACTATCATAATTTAACATTCGTTGATTTTTTTTAAAGATTTTAATTTGAATCTTTAAACGAGGGTTTTCCACTCCCAGACTAAGCATGAAGTAAAATTTCGAGTTTAGAAATGCCTGAAAATTTGGATTGGCCGCGTAGCGAAGCGGAGCGGCCAATCCAAATTAGGCTTTTCTAAACTCGAAATTTTACTTCATGCGCCACACGTATAAAACACTGAAATATCGCAAAGTTTAAAATAAACGGCTCTGCTAATCCAATATGTAGATGTGAATAAAATGTGAGTCAAATTCTGCGCTGAACAAATTGTTTAGAACAGTGATTATAGGCAACCCAATAACTTTAACGTATATTAAATTGCCGATAATCGTTGTTGTATGTGTGTGTTTTTTGAACTCCACTGTAAATCAGTGTTTTTAAGCTGCTTGCTTTTAAACCCCAGTAAGTGAAAAATTATGTTCTTTAACTATAACCTGATAAAAGCAATAAATGGTACTATTAACATCGCTATTGAGGGTAGGCAAATAGATGTAGTGAAATCAGTTAGAAATCTAGGTATCATTATTGATGACAAGTTACACTTAAGTGCTCATATGGCCAAAATGAAGCAGAAAGCATACTGTAACCTAAAACTAATCTATAATCTACGTAGTTTCATTGACACTTCCACTAGGAAATTATTATGTACCTTAGTGGTACTATCATAATTTAACATTCGTTGTTTTTTTTTTAAGATTTCAATTTGAATCTTTAAACGAGGGTTGTCCACTCCCAGACTAAGCATGAAGTAAAATTTCGAGTTTAGAAAAGCCTGAAAATTTGGATTGGCCGCGTAGCGAAGCGGAGCGGCCAATCCAAATTAGGCTTTTCTAAACTCGAAATTTTACTTCATGCGCCACACGTATAAAACACTGAAATATCGCAAAGTTTAAAATAAACGGCTCTGCTAATCCAATATGTAGATGTGAATAAAATGTGAGTCAAATTCTGCACTGAACAAATTGTTTAGAACAGTGATTATAGGCAACCCAATAACTCTAACGTATATTAGGTTGCCGATAATCGTTGTTGTATGTGTGTGTTTTTTGAACTCCACTGTAAATCAGTGTTTTTAAGCTGCTTGCTTTTAAACCCCAGTAAGTGAAAAATCATGGTCTTTAACTATAACCTGATAAAAGCAATAAATGGTACCATTAACATCGCTATTGACGGTAGGCAAATAGAAGTAGTGAAATCAGTTAGAAATCTAGGTATCATTATTGATGACAAGTTACACTTAAGTGCTCATATGGCACAAATGAAGCAGAAAGCATACTGTAACCTAAAACTAATCTATAATCTATGTAGTTTCATTGACCACTAGGAAATTAATATGTACCTCCATAGTACTATCATAATTTAACATTCGTTGTTTTTTTTTAATATTTCAATTTGAATCTTTTAACGAGGGTTGTCTACTCCCAGACTAAGCATGAAGTAAAATTTCGAGTTTAGAAAAGCCTGAAAATTTGGATTGGCCGCGTAGCGAAGCGGAGCGGCCAATCCAAATTAGGCTTTTCTAAACTCGAAATTTTACTTCATGCGCCACACGTATAAAACACTGAAATATCGCAAAGTTTAAAATAAACGGCTCTGCTAATCCAATATGTAAATGTGAATAAAATGTGAGTCAAATTCTGCGCTGAACAAATTGTTTAGAACAGTGATTATAGACAACCCAATAACTTTATAACGTTGCTTATAATCGTTGTTGTATGTGTGTGTTTTTTGAACTCCACTGTAAATCAGTGTTTTTAAGCTGCTTGCTTTTAAACCCCAGTAAGTGAAAAATCATGTTCTTTAACTATAACCTGATAAAAGCAATAAATGGTACTATTAACATCCCTATTGAGGGTAGGCAAATAGAAGTAGTGAAATCAGTTAGAAATCTTGGTATCAATATTGATGACAAGTTACACTTAAGTGCTCATATGGCAAAATGAAGCAGAAAGCATACTGTAACCTAAAACTATTCTAATAATAAAACTAATAATAAAAACATAAAATAATAAAATAATAAAAAAATAATAAAATAATAATAAAAAAATAAATAATAAAAACTAATAATCTACGTAGTTTCATTGACACTTCCACTAGGAAATTATTATGTACCTCAATGGTGCTATCATAATGTAACTTTGATTGTAAGGTATTTTCTCCTTTCTTACGAAAGATAGATATGAATTGTATACAAAAAATGCAGAACAACTGTATACTCTATATATTTGACTACTTTTATTACTTAATTTGCGTTTAGTGTAGTTTCAGGTGGTCAAGTATCTAAATCTATCTAAATCAAGTGAAAAGTGATTTATTTTTGAATAAAAGCATTTTTTTCGACATCATTTCAAAAGCAAAAAGTATTTTGTTGTGAAATAATAAAGGTGTTTGCTTGAGACATGTTTGTAACATAATTCGGATTTTCTGAAAGTGTGCTACTGTGGAATCAGGTAACTAAACCATTTGTCAAAAGCGCACTCTCTGAGATAATCACCGCTCTTGTTTGCATAAATATTTGCCAAACAAAAGCGGAAAGATTTTCTACCTGACCGCCTGCAACCCTTAACCTGCGTCCTGGAAATTTTGGAATTTCGGAACCGCTCAAACAATGTGCGGTATTATCTGAAATCCCGAACATTTTGGAAATTTCGCACCACCCTTTCGTCCCGGAGATAATCCTGTTAAATTGTTACCAGCCAGGTACTTTAAAGGCGTTTAAGGGCGGCCTAATCCCGCTCTGAGGGGCGCTGCTCGGGATTTACCTGTGTTTGATGGTGTAATAAATCCCCATTAACGGGAATGCGCCCCGCGGGCTACAAAATTACCGATTTCGGCGTAAATGTTGTACAATTGATTCATATTCACACCCGACCACTAATTGCTCGAATTTACATGCCGACAAGGTTTATGACACGGTTTTTCTTGTGTAAGTAATTGCGTCTTGTCTCTTTATTTTTAATAATATTACAGGCAGTGCGTTTTAGGTGAAATGGGAACAGATTTATTTGGTCTATTTGAATCTATAAGTAAATACTGGCTAAAGTTTTGAATTTAGTTTTCGAAAAGAGACATGAAAAAAGTACCAAAAGCTATACTTTGGATTGCCTGAACAGTCCCAAGTTGTTAGCCTTAGATTTTGTGCAACACGTTTACACTTTTCGATAAATAAAGTGTAACAAAATATAAAAACGAATTAAAATTAATATCGACTTTCTGCAATAAGACAACATTTTTGTAGAAAGTCGATATTAATTTTAATTCGTTTGTATATTTTGTAAATATTCTGCAAACTATTGACAAACTTAATTTTTCTTTATGGTAAATTTTCTTTATGTTAAAATAAGGTGTACTCAAGTACTGAGTACAAGTATACACAAAATATATTCGAGTACTAAGTAACTTATATCAGTAAAAGCCTGAGTACATCGAGTGACAAAAGAATATGACAATTTTTTGGCGGATGAAGTACAAGGTGCAACATTTTCGATGGTTTCTTCAAATAAAGTACTAGAAATATGACTGTATTGTTTCGAGTTTACGTAAAGTGATTAATAACAAATAGAAAGACTGTTATTCCTTACTTCACTTTTTATTTTTATGTTAGATGTACATTTCGAGACACAAGGTGCTCATTATCAATAACAAACAGTTTGTTATTGATAATGAGCACGTTGTGTCTCGAAATGTACATCTAACATAAAAATAAAAAGTGAAGTAAGGAATAACAGTCTTTCTATTTGTTACCAGAAATATGAATGATAGACAAAATCTAATATATACTTCCTCTCTATTTGAGCATATTTTATGTGGCTAATCAAAATAATTCATATCATTTATTGCTTTCAAGTTATACATCAAAACTCAAAATTAATATATTAAAATAACTTTTTTATTTCAAAAAAAAAATTGACACGCGGTAAAAACTTTCTTAAGACACTTATATTTAAGTAGATTACGCTGACCATATCAGATTTTGTTTTAAGTTTAACCATTATGAGATGCGACTTTCATTTTTCGTAAACTATCCAAAAATATATCATTTGCCATGTTTTGATATAACGTTATTTATTTATTTTAAGTTTTTAAAATTTTAAATCAATATATCAAGAAAGCCGTGATGACAAATAAATTAATTACAAGCAATAACAACATAAAACGTCAAGTGTCTTTAATACCTATTAGTATTAATATTTACTTTATTAATCTTAATAAATAGTAGCTATAAATATTCTCTGAGTTGAGCGCAGAGCTGGGATGAATCAAATCACGAATCCGAATCACCTAATATGATTTGAATCACGAATACTCGAATAAAGGATTCGTAAGTGAAAAATATGAATCGAATCAAAGATTCGAATCCTCATTTTTGAATGACGGATACAAATCCTTTAAAAATAAATTGAAATCTATTATTTGCAACCAGTAACATTTTATTCCATCAGTTTCTATTAACAAAAATGTTCATTTACCGACTAAATATCTGATTAAATAATGCTGATATATGTGTTATTGAACTTCATTTTAAATAAGTGTTTTATACGCGTGGCGTATGAAGTAAAATTTCGAGTTTAGAAAAGCCCCGCGAAAATTTGACCCTCGACAAATTTTCTACGCGGGGCTTTTCTAAACTCGAAATGTTACTTCATGCTTAGTCTGGGAGTGGATGGTCAAGATTTTCTACATATCGAGATTTACGATATTTCTAGATTTTTATAATATTAAATAAATACGGTTATTTTAGGAATAGAATATTCACCCAATTAAAAGTTAATTTTAGGTCAAATTTTGCATCTTTTTCTATGATTTCAATGAATGATTTATTATATTACATACGTTGATTTTATAAAAGAGTTAAATTTAAAGTTTAAACGAGTGTTGTCCACACCCAGACTAAGCATGAAGTAAAATTTCGAGTTTAGAAAAGCCCCGCGTAGAAAATTTGTCGAGGGTCGCGCAGCGACCCTCGACAAATTTTCGCGGGGCTTTTCTAAACTCGAAATTTTAATTCATGCGCCACGCGTATAAGACACTGATTTAAAGTGCAGTTAAAAACGCACTGAAAACCAAACCAACTTCGATATTATTTCAAAATTAGATGTTTTTTTCCTATCCATGCTATAAACCTTCAGATATTCCTTATTTTCTTGTAAAGAAACTTCCATTCCCTGTAGTCGTTCGGTCTCCGAAGATTATATATAATTGGTCCTTCGAGCTGTAGTCTTTATAAAATGGTAATAAACTTAGTAATCAACAGTGATCCTTCAATTTGAAACTTCTAAGAACGAGTGTTGTCCACTCCCAGACTAAGCATGAAGTAAAATTTCGAGTTTAGAAAAGCCCCGCGTAGAAAATTTGGCTCGGGTCGCGCAGCGACCCGAGACAAATTTTCACGGGGCTTTTCTAAACTCGAAATTTTACTTCATGCGCCACGCGTATAAAACACTTATTTAAAGCGCAGTTAAAAACGCACTGAAAACCAACCCAACTTCGATATTTTTTCAAAATTGGATGTTTTCTTTCCTATCCATGCTGTAAACCTTCAGATATTCGTTGTTTTCTTGTAAAAAAAACTTCGATTCCCTGTAGTCCTTCGGTCTCCGAAGATCATGATTGGTCCTTCGAGCTGTAGCCTTTGTAAAATGGTAATAAACTTAGTAATCTACAGTGATCCTTCAATTTGAAACTTCTAAGAACGAGTGTTGTCCACTCCCAGACTAAGCATGAAGTAAAATTTCGAGTTTAGAAAAGCCCCGCGTAGAAAATTTGTCTCGGGTCGCTGCGCGACCCTCGACAAATTTTCACGGGGCTTTTCTAAACTCGAAATTTTACTTCATGCGCCACGCGTAAAAACACTGATTTCAAGTGAAGTTAAAAATATACTATTAAGGTTGGACATTTTTCATGGTTAAGTAACCAAACATGCATTCACAAATATTTGAATTATTCGAAAATTTAAATATTTATATTCAAATATGAATAATTTAGTGATTTAAATATTCATATTAGAATATTTAACTATTTGAATTAATCGAATTCGAATTCCAGCCTTAATAACGATGATTCGAATTATTTGGGAGGATTTGAATCTGTGTAGGAGGATTCGAATCCTTTTATAAGGATTCTATTCCTTTTATAACGATTCGAATCCTTTTATAAGAATTCGAATTCTTTTATAAGGATTCGAATCCTTTTATAAGAATTCGAATCCTTTTAAAAAAATGTAATGAATACGGATCACGAATCCGTTTTCACTAAAGTATTCGAATACCTCTTTTGAATTCTCTAAAGGTATTCGAATCCGGGAATCGAATCCTGAATGATTCAAATCCTGCCCAGCTCTGGTTGAGCGCTATTTAAATGCAAACACATTAATTGCATTTTATTTAAAAATCAGAGTGACTTTTCTAAATTCGAAGTGAATATTATTTTTAAGTTCTTCGATATCTCGTTTTTATAATATTCTTTAGAAAGAACGAAAGTTAAGAAATATTAAATTTAAATAATTTCTAACACTATTGACATTTTGAGCTGGTAAATAACATCTTAGTGATGATCTCATAGCAAGTAATATAGAAAATTCTCAAAATTAACTCAAAGAATTTCTAAATATTTTATTGTATTTATTATATTATGTTATGTTACAGCTAAACATACTGTAATAAATTACGTGTTTAATAAGTTTTGTTATTATTAAATGTCTTGTGTTTTAATACTCGAGTACTCGAGTTCGTGTGCAGTAAGAACAAAGATACAAAAACCATAACAAGAAGAGAAATAACTGAAAGTAACCTTAATAAGCTCAACGAAATGTTACACTTAAAACATTGGGAAGAAATCCAACCGTTCGGCGGGGAAGAATCATTTAACAGTTTTTATACAAATTATCTAAAAGCATTCAATACTTGCTGTCCCATTACAATAAAGACGGTAAATAATTTCAAACCAAAAATACCGTGGTTCAACAACAAATTAAAACAATTAAAAAATAATCTAAATCTATTGTATGATATGTATAAAACAAACAAGAGTGAAATAATTTACAATACATATAAATCACTAAAAAAACAATACAAATCTTCGATTCAAACAGAAAAAAGAAGTTACAATACAAATCGAATAAAAAAAGCAACAAGCTCATCAAAAGAAATGTGGAAAATTCTGAAGGAACATAAAAATCAAGATGCGAACCCTAATAAGGATATAAAATATATTTTAGAGTCAAATTTGAAAATTACTGATCCGCAAGAAATCGTCAATACGATGAATAAACATTTTAGTTCGATTTGCACTGACCCTACTACGCATGTAACAAACAATTCAAGACAAATAAGTATCAGTAGCTCAGGTTCAATCTTTCTCTATCCTGTAACCGAAATCGAAGTAAGTAATATAATAAGTACCTTAAAGAATACCACCTCCAAAGATTTAGATGATATATCTATCAATGTCTTAAAATTTACAAAACAAGAAATTATTAAACCACTAACATTTGCTAACCAGTCGCTATGCAATGGTATATTTCCGAAAGCTCTTAAAGCGGGAAAAATTGTCCCACTTTACAATAAAGGAGATGCCCATCTCGTAAATAATTACAGGCCAATTTCAATTTTACCAGCATTCTCAAGAGTATATGAACGAGTTATATACAACAGGATAATGAACTATTTAGAAAATAATAATATATTGAGTCCAAAGCAATATGGGTTTAGAAAGGGCCTAACAACAACGCATGCGATTTTCGGTTTTATTGATTTTGTTCTCAAGAACCTGGAAAACAATAAAAAAGTGTACTCTATTTTTATTGACCTAACGAAAGCGTTTGACAGTGTTCCATACGATATTCTATTAAGTAAATTATTTGACTACGGAATAATAGGAAACTGCCTGAATCTGATCAAAACTTATCTTTCTGAAAGAATACAGATAACAAAAATGCAGTTCAACAACATTCATTACATATCATCCGCAGCCACTTACATATCATCCGCAGACTGGTGTTCCACAGGGAAGCGTATTAGGGCCACTTCTTTTCCTAATATTTGTAAACGACATGCCACTCAATATTAATGGACACATTACAATGTTCGCAGACGATACCACCATTAACATGGAAAGCTACCGTCTAGATGAACTTAATAAAGCAACAAATGATGTGCTTGTTGAACTACATTCTTGGCTAACCAATAACAATTTAAAGGCTAATGTTTCAAAACCTCATATTATGCACTATAAAGCACCAGCAGGACACACAAATATACAATTTAATGGCGAAACACTACATGAAAGGGTTGAAGTAAAATTTCTTGGTATTACTATACAAAATGATCTAAAGTGGGATACACATGTTCAACAAGTGTCAATGCAAATATCAAAATATGCATACCTTATATTTGCAACACGCAAAGATGTGCACGAAGAAGCGGCTAGAATAACCTACATGGCTTACTGTCAATCGCAACTCACATATGGAATCATCTTTTGGGGCTGTACAACAAAAATGAATTTGCAAAAGGTATTTGTTGCTCAAAAAAGATTAGTAAGGGCTATTGCAAATACAAAACCATATAGCAGCTGTCGAAGCTTATTTAAACGACTCAAAATAATGCCTTTGGCCAGCCTCTACATCTACGAGTCTCTTAAATTCGTCAAGAACAATGAATATCTATCAAGGAATAACCAAGTACATCACGAACACAATACCAGAACAAAAACTATAAGACTTCCAAAACACAGTCATGCATTTTACCACAATTCATGTATAGTGCAGTCCTTAAAATTATATAACGTTGTGCCTGATAGAATAAAACAATTACCAAAGAAACAATTCAAAAAAGGGTTAAGGAAATATTATTAACTCACTGCTGCTATACAGTAGATGAATTTATTAACGTGTGCGGCATAATATGACTGTACTTCAAATTTATATTGTAAACGTAATTTTATATTTTAAACTTATATTTTAATCTTATATCAGACCTTGTATTATATTTATTTAATTTATTTCCTAAGTTTTTAACTAGATATAAGTTTTAATATGTTTGATTGTATAAATTTTAATATGTTTTTAGTGTCCTTATTTACACCACATTTATTATTTATTTACTGTAACTGATTTTCAACTATATATAAGTTTTAATGTGTTTGATTGTTTGGATTGATTGAGTTACTTGAAGATAATTATACTTTGATTAAAAAACTCTTAGAACCTTTCTTCAATACTTTATTTTGTAACCAAATGTACATTTCGGACACGAAGTGTCCATTATCAATGGTTTGAACACCAAACCATTGATAATGGACACTTCGTGTCCGAAATGTACATTTGGTTACAAAATAAAGTATTGAAGAAAGGTTCTAAGAGTTTTTTAATCAAATGTTTGATTGTATCCATTTTAATATGTTTGTAGTGTCCTTATTTACACCTCATTCATTATTTATTTACTGTAACTGATTTTTAACTAGATATACGTTTTAATATGTTTGATTGTATCAATTTTAATATGTTTGTAGTGTCCTTATTTACACCACATTTACTATTTATTTACTGTAACTGACCCACCCACGAATGTCTGTATATTCATACTGGAAATAAATGAATTATTATTATTATTATTATTAATATACAAATAGAGTGAAAGCAATGAGATAATAAGGACTAGTCAGTAAACTATTGATAATGAGTACTTAGTATTCGAAATGTACATCTAGCAAAATAAAAACTTATTGTGTAGAAAGTGTTAGTGTTTTCATTCAAATTTAATAAGGACAGTTGACGTCTTAAATTGTTGTTGTTTACTATTCATTTACTTTTATAGTGGCATTCTTGATAAATGAATTTAAAATGAAATATACTAAAAACAAATAATTAAAATTAAATTAAAGTAATGCAAATGATATATGTATTTTTGAAGAGATTATTAAAAACGTAACAGAATGAAGTCATAGCCAACTATGATTTGTATTTAAAATAGTACAACTTTATGTCATATCTCAAGAAAATTAATCTTGAAACAAAATCTGATATAATCACGATATCTACTAAAAAAGCGCCTGAAAAAACATTTTACCGCATGCCAATATCGTTATAAATAAGAAAGTTATTTCAATATTTCTAAATTGCAAAATTTTCAGTTTTGGCGTATAACTCGAAAACAATTGAATATAGACAAATTTTGATAGGTACAAGAAATAAGCTCTAAAAAAGAGCAATAGAAGCATAAATTAGTTTTCGTCTATTTTTGATATTAACCCATTAACGGCCGAGCAATAATAGAGATAACACTAGAAGTTGATTTTAGGTAAAATTCTGCACTTCTTTTTATGATATCTATGAATTATTACATTACATTATGAATATTTAATAGAAAAATTCACAGTATATAATACAATAATTATATACTGTGAATTTTTCTTTTAAATATACATAATGTATATGGCGTGAAATGTCAGGCATTCGTCGATATTATATAAAAACGTGCAGTTTAAAGTTTAGAACGAGTGATTCCACTCCCAGACTAAGCATGAAGTAAAATTTCGAGTTTAGAAAAGCCTGAAAATTTGGTTTGGTCGCGTAGCGCGAAGCGCGGAGCGGCCAAACCAAATTTTCAGGCTTTTCTAAACTCGAAATTTTACTTCATGCGCCAAGCGCATAATACACTGAAATATTGTAAAGTTAGAAATACACTCACATTATATTTTTTTTAAATAGGTAAAATGGAAATATTTAAATAACAAAATATTTACATTTTTTTCATACATTTTCAAGTCAGGTCAAATGATATATCACATTAACTTATTTACTAATTTAATTAACAAAAAAATAATAATATTGCGTCTATGCACCAATAGCGGGTTATGGGGTAATGGGTTAATGGTACTTTACTTGAAGAAACCATCGAAAATATTTAATTGATGAGGCGGATACATGATGAAACTCCATAATACTATTTAAAATAAAACAACGCAGTTGGGAGGGTTTCACTTTTATTGTTGAACACTGCAACATGTTTCACCACACAGTGGCTTCATCAGGCAGATTTCATCTGCCTGATGAAGCCACTGTGTGGTGAAACATGTTGCAGTGTTCAACAATAAAAGTGAAACCCTCCCAACTGCGTTGTTTTATTTCAAATACCATCGAAAAAGCTGCACAATATCGAGTTTAGAGTTTAATTTTTAAATCAAACTAGATATCGTAGTAATTGTTTTTCTGAGATAAATAAGTAGCTTATGTTGTAAAGCCCCTGATTATTTTAGTTTTGTGTAAACATAAAACATCATATCCGAAATTTCAAGATGTCATAAGGGTGTATGTATAAAAAAAAGACGCGTGAAGATTTGTGTTTTAAAAACAATCATAAATACACATAAAACTCTTAAAAACAATGCGAGACAATTAATTTCCCCAAAAAAAAGTATTCACCAACTTTTTCACCTATGAGTAACAATAGAAAATCAATAAATTCACTAAGTTGCGACTTTCAGCGCTTGTACAAAACGCAATAATTGAGCCTGAAATAAATTTCACAACTCAAATTAAAATTTGTTTAATTCTGAACTGATGGCTTTTTAAAGTTTTCTGATCGGTTAAGAAGTTCAAGCAGAACAGCGTTTTCACCTATGAGTAACAATAGAAAATTAATAAATTCACTAAGTTCCGACTTTCAGTGCTTGTACAAAGCGCAATATTTGAGCCTGAAATAAATTTCACAACTCAAATTAAAATTTGTTTAATTCTGAATTGATGGCTTTTTGAAGTTTTCTGATCGGTTAAGAAGTTTAAGCAGAACAGCGTTTTAAATAAGGATAGTGAAAAACTTGCAAAACTCACTTTTTTAGAAATATGCCAAAAAGTATAACATTTTTAAGAGAATTAAAATATGTTTTAAACAACCACATTCGTAATTAAATAAGCTTCAATTTCAGTGATTGCAATAGTTTCTGATGTTATAGATGTGTTCAGTGCAAGCGCTTAAAATTAAAACTTTAGACAAAAGTTTTTTATTTCCAAGAAATTTTGATTCAAGCTAAGACTGAATTTTTTTACTGGGAAAAATACATCACCTATGTTGTTTATTATATAACTAGATACATCTATGATTTTTATCAAATATTTAGAGAAAGAAGACCACTTAAAAGTTTAACTACTTCAGTCAAATAGAAATAAAACATTTTTAACCTTTCTTCACAAATTTATTCTTTACCAGATGTCTTTACCAGATATTTAGCTGTAAACAAGTGTTTTCCACTCCCAGACTAAGCATGAAGTAAAATTTCGAGTTTAGAAAAGCCCCGTGAAAATTTGTCGAGGGTGTGCGACCCGAGACAAATTTTCTGGGCTTTTCTAAACTCGAAATTTTACTTCATGCGCCACGCGTATAAAACACTATAATATTGTCAAATTTATGTATATTTGAAATTCACTTAAAATCTGTGTTTATACGCGTGGCGCATGAAGTAAAATTTCGAGTTTAGAAAAGCCCAGAAAATTTGTCTCGGGTCGCTGCGCGCCCCTCGACAAATTTTCACGGGGCTTTTCTAAACTCGAAATTTTACTTCATGCTTAGCCTCGGAGTGGAAAACACTCGTTTAAAGCTTCAAATTGAAGTCTTTTAAAAACCAACGAATGTCAGAGAATTAGCTGCTAAAATAACTTAGAGAGACGTAAAGTGATAAGCGTTAACATGAATGAATTCAGAATTTTTCCCTCTACAAATAGAAATATCGTCGCTGTTACTTCAATAGGTCGTATGTCAAAAAAATGGATTTTGAGTTACGACGGCCAAAGTGACCAAAATTATCGTTTCTATATACTAGCAAAACCTCTCAAGTCAAAAGCTAGAGAGAAATAGAATATAAAATAAAATGCGTATTTGCAATATTTCCTATAGCGCCATCTCTCTTCATTTGGTTGATGCAATTACTCGTATGTCAAGCGCTGGTTTGTTTACAAGTGTTTACCTCGTGTTTATGTGGGTTTTAATTAAGGTTTCAATATAACAAATTCATCGTTGTTATAGGTAAGTTGCAGTTTGCTTTAAATACTAATTTTGCGTGTAAAAAAGTACTAGAATATCTTCATAAATACATTAAAACTATGAATCAACAAATCTAACCTAAAAATACAAAATAAAAATTCCGCAAAGTTGACCTGCTCTTCACTTTTGCTTTCTAAACTAATTTTAATTATAATAAGTGCACATTTTATTATTTAGAAACCACGGAGGGAAGTAACGGTCGTATTTGTTGGGAAAACACAAAACTTTGTAACGGGGTAATCGACCACTAATGATAGGCTAGTTGCTTAATCCAATTAATTTATTAATTTCCGAGCTTTCGGAGCTTTTTGGCTCCTTCTTCAGGGATTTCACTACAATAAAATGATACAAAAAATAAAAACCGTAATTTTTTACAGAACGGTGAGTTAATTATTGAAAAATTATTGAAATGAAATTGGCGTGAAATGATTAATATGGAGTGACTTTAACATAACATAATTTCTAAAAAACTTAGCTTCCTAGGGCTTCATACTAAATTTGTTGTTGACATACGATATATTGCTTTGTTTAATATTATATCAATAGATGACATACGACAATTTGCACCTGTTTTTTTTTCAGTTTATCTAGCAACGCCATGTTTTCTGGATATGGGAGAGGCAGTCGTTTATTGCTACAAGCGATTAAGCAGCAAAAAGTAGCAATTTGACAGTGGAGACAGTAGAGATGGCACCTGAAAATACTTCTACGACTGCAGACATAGAAGAAAGCAATGAAATATTAGAGTGGGAACAATTGGGAAGTGAGAGCATTGTTCCTGCTACCAATGACAATATTGTTCCTGTTACCAATGACAATACTTCTTTAAAAAAAATAAAAGTAGCTACTCCTGCCGAATCATTAAACAAACACCAAGAATTAGATTTTCAAGAATCTTCAGGTGAAGAATTTTTTGAGGATAGTGGTTCTGAGTATGAATCACCAGGGAATCTAAGAGCGAATGAAAGTAATACATCAGATAATGAGAGCATACAAGATTTTTCAACATCTGCAACTGATGGTCGTCAAAGTGAAAAAAGAAGAAGTAAGGGACAAGCTAATTCAAAAATGTGGAAGAGAACTAAAAATGCGGATTTAAGACTGCATGGCAAATCCTACATTGGATTCAAAAAAAAAATGTAGATAGAAAATACTGCCAAACAGCAACTAAGCAAGAGCGATCTATAGGAATATAATGTCCTGGTCATACAGTGAAACAAGGGAAGGGTGGACCACGTCAAAATTTTAAATGTTCAGAAATAACAGAAGATCAGAGAAAATATATATTTACTTCTTTTTGGAACTTGGCATCTTGTGATGCTAAAAAAGAATTTGTTAGAGGACAAGTTTTACCAACTGTTCCAAAACATAGAAGGGATTTTGCACAAACAAGTAAGAAAAAAGTTACTTTCAGATATTTTTTAATAGTTAGTGATATAGAGGAGGAATTACTTCAAGAAACAAAAGTCAATAAATCTGTATGTAAGAAAATGTTTTTGGCTACACTTGGCATGGGCGAAAAGACGGCGCAAAATCGGGTTTGTACGCCTCAGGAACATGAAGAGGTTTTAAAAGAAGAAACTGCACATGTCAAAGCAATAGAAGATTTTTTTACTGGTTTATCCAAAGTAGAGTCCCACTATGCTAGGAAGTCAACATCAAAGTTATATTTGGAACCTGTATGGGACAGTTACAGGCATGTATACAGGGTATATCAAGAAAAATGTGGCGAAGAAAATAAAACAGATGCTTCGTGGACAACATTTTTTAAAGTTTTTAAAAAGAACAACTTAGACATTTTGTGCCCGAAAAAAGACCACTGCAATACTTGCTCATTATTTAAAAATGGGTCAGAAACTGCAGAAAATTATCAATCACACATAGATAGAAAACAGCAAGCGCGTGATGAGAAGGAAGCAGATAAGGGTGATAAAAAAGCAGTATTGCTTGCACCAAGGTTAAATGCATCGGCCAATTACTACAAAACCAAATTGAAGGTCCATAATTGAATGTTCTTTAATATGGATATTAAGCAGGTAATTTGTTACGTGTGGAATGAGACAGATGGAGGTCTCGAAAGTGACGTGTTTTCCTCCATATCTACGAAATTTCTAAATAAAGAAATAATTGCGTACAACCCCTCAAAAATTGTTATTTGGAGCGATGGCTGCAGCTACCAAAACAGAAATGTAAAGTTGTCGAATGCCCTACTGGATTTATCAATAAAATACTCTATCACAATACAACAAAAATATCTGGAAGTAGGGCACACACAAATGGAGGTGGACTCGGTCCACAGTTGCATCGAAAGAAAACTTGGACGAATGAGGGAAGTGTACCTGCCAAGCGACTATTTACACATAATATCAGGAGCAAGGCAGAGTCCATCGCCATACGAAGCTGTAGCATTGTCATTTTCTGACTTGAACCAATTTGAAGCTACTTATTATAGCAGCATACGGCCTGGGAAAAAATCTGGTGATCCTGTCGTAACCGACCTTTGTGCGCTACAGTACACTTCAGAAGGTGTGATTCAATTCAAGCTAACATTTTCTGATGAGTGGAAAGACCTGCCACATCGTCAAAAGCGATGGTAACTGATCACGTTAGGCCTCCTTTATATAACGGGCCTCTGCCCATTGAGGGGTCAAAATATAACCATCTACAGGAATTAAAGGAACTAATTCCACGTGACTGCCGATTGTTCTATGAAAACTTAACTTTTCTATGATTGTTCTATGAAAACTTAACTTTTCATAGAACAAACACTTTTTTTTGTAAATCTATGTTCCAAATGTTCTAAATCTATGTTCTAAGTAGGTATTTAATAAAGAAAAATTAATGTACTATCTTATCTTGATTCTTTTTCCTACTCCTGTAGTTTTAGTATTATTGACAATAAGTCGTATGTCAATAATTACAACCAAATGATAGTATTAATATGTCGTATGTGAAAGTATCTCTGCCAGCTTATTAATATTAAATTTTTATAATAGTGTGCTCCAAAACGTGTTTAAAGTTTTATATTTTGCCGATTTTAGTTTATTAAAAGAAGTTACGGCATAAAAGTTAAACAGTTTTTTTTACTTTCTGAAAAACAAGTTTTTTTGACATACGACCTATTGAAGTAACAGCGACGATATGCCAAAAAGTATAACATTTTTAAGAGAATTCAAATATGTTTCAAACAACCACATTCGTAATTAAATAAGCTTTAATTTCAGTGATTGCAATTTTTTCTGATGTTATAGTTGTGTTCAGTACAAGCGCTTAAAATGAAAACTTTAAACAAAAGTTTTTTATTTCTGAGAAATTTTGATTCAAGCTAAGACTGAATTTTTTTACGGGGAAAAATACGCCACCTATGTTGTTTATCATATAGCTAGATAAATCTATGATTTCTTTCAAATATTTAGAGAAATAAGACCAAACAAAAGTTTAACAATTTCAGTCAACTTGAAATAAAACACTTTTAACCTTTTTTCGCAAATTTATTCTTTACCACATGTTCATTTCGGACACACTGTGATCATTATCAACGGTTTATGACTGAAATATACATCTGGTAAATATAATTAGTAGAGTGTCAAATATTGTTTCTAACTTTTGTTAATAAAACAATATTTTAAAAGTTAAATTTGACATGTATAGTTACATAGCGCTGAACATTTTTTAAACCTCTATTAATAAAGCAGTAAATCGTGTACAAATTAACTCAATTTCGCAAAACCAAACAATCTCAATTAAGACTTAATTCCTCTCTTTGGCGAAACTAGGCGTGCCACGAGACAGCATTATGAAAGTAATATACCGCATCGTTTTGCAAAACCCCTAGACAAATTCGCCTCCCTAATAAAATCAGGTATAAACACGCTTTGTAAACAATATGCAAATACGATTCGCAATTTTCTAGAAAGAAATAAAACCTTACCGACATGACTCAAATACCGAAAACCCACCCGACGCGATGGGTTAAATAAAATTTATTGCGGGATTTGTAAGATGCAGTTTCGGATTTAATTGCGGTGTGTTGTAAATGCATACAAAATAAACAGATCATCTCTTCTGAAAGCACACTTTGTGCGTGTTACAATACTTTACCAAATTTATAAATTAGAATTGGGCCACTTTGGTTCGATTTATGAGGAAAATGGTTTTTTAGAAACCGCAATTGAATGTTTTTATTTGAAACATTTCTGTTTAAAAAAAAATGATCGAACAATAATTTGAAAGCATGTCGGCCGATCCATAAATAAGTGCACACTTTTTGGGGGTACATCAGGGATTTTAGCGAATTTCACATATATTATAAAGGCTATCAAGACATGGTGTTTGTTTTTTTACTAGAGGTTAAACAAATTATTGTGTCAAAAGTTATAACAATATAAACTTTTAGTACACTTTTATTTTGAACTCAAAAATATCGTAAACCGTTACCTATACAAAACAAGTTATTCTGTACTGTTTTGTGCTTAAATGTTCAAAGTATAAAATACATTTTTTTCCAAAACGAAAAACCTTTATTTATGTAGATTTTTTTTTATAAATAAAACGTATCTCAAACAATAATCAAATACTCATGTTTTAATTTTCTTAAAAAAAATATATGTTGTACCCTGATCCTTCCTAAGAATTTTTCCGTTTTCAAAAGTATGGGCACTTTAAAACTTTTTGATATATGATTTTTTTACCCGAGCGCTACATTGACATGAGGCGCTCTCGCCAATGGTGTAATGGCCCGGATCGCGGTGAGGGCCTAGCGTCATTGCAGCGCTCGGGTAAAAAAATCATATCTCAAAAAGTTTTAAAGTGCCCATCTTTTTGAAAACGGAAATATTCTTAGGAAGGATTGGGGTATAACATATATTTTTTTCAAGAAAATTAAAACATGAGTATTTGATTATTTTGTGAGATTTGCTCCGGTAAAAAAAATCATATCTTAAAAAGTTTTAAAGTGCCTATCGTTTTGAAAACGGAAATATTCTTAGGAAGGATTGGGGTACAAAAAAAATTTTTTTTTCAAGAAAATTAAAACATGTGTATTTGATTATTTTGTGAGATTTCTTTTATTTATTAAAAAAAATCTATTTAAATAAAGTTTTTTCGTTTTGGAAAAAAAAAATATTTTAAACTTTGAACATATGAGCATAATAAAGTCAAGTATAACTTATTTTGTATCAGTAACGGTTTACGATATTTTTGATTTCAAAATAATAGTGTACTAAAAGTTTATATTGTTATAATTTTTGACACAATAATTTGTTTAACCTCTAGTAACAACACCATGTCTTGATAGCCTTTATAATGTATGTGAAATTCGCTAAAATCCCTGATGTACCCCCAAAAAGTGTGCACTTATTTATGGAATGGCCGATGTGTATGCAAGCCAGGGGGGATATAGGGGGTTCAAACCTCCACGAAATTTTGCAAATTTTAAACTTTTGTATGTAATAGCGTCCATATAAGAGCATTTTTTTTTTGGCTACGGCCTTGTGTGTATGATTCGAAACGAAACATATTATGGCGGTCACTGCCACCCATTTTTCTTCAAAAATTGATTTGTACGTAAATGACTTCCTGTATTCGAAACGAAAAATTCTATTAATCAATTTTAAAAAAATCCAAGGGGTACCCCTTGATTCGAAATTTAACATTGAAACCCGCATAAATCTGTCCTTTTCCCACTCATGGCTTTGGATAGCCCGTACATCAAAATATTCCTAAATTGCTGAAAACTAAAAAATATTTATTGCTTCGGTCCTACTTAAGATAAATGAATGAAATTTTCAGCATTTATAGAGATTAGTATTACCTATTTATTGATCTAATTCCCATTGTTGTACTTTAAATAATAGCGGAGCTAAGAAATAAAAATTGTATTTTTAATTCGCCGTTTCAGCCTGAACAGCGGTTTCGAAGCGCAGAAAAAAATAAAAATTTCCGTCCTAATAGAGCTGGATCGATGAAATTTTCAGCATTTATGCAGATTCTTATTTCCCATTTATGGTCCAACTCCCATCGGTCTACTATTATTATGACGGAAGTAAAAAACAAATTGTAATTTTTCGTGATTTTCACGACTGCGACAACATAAACTTAAATATTTCAGCAAATATTCAAAAGATATGAAGCGATCCGGGGCATATAAACGGTACTACTCTAAATTCACAGGGAATGGTGATTTCTTTTCTTCGATTTTTCGCTAAAACATAACATTTTAAAAATTTTGAAAATTATTGAACTTTGTGAATTTTCGACGCCTCTCCTGGGCTTTTAAATAAGGGCGCATGGGGCACACCTTAATAAGTGATCTTTTGGCTACCGGTGAGTATTTTTTTTAATCGAATAAGTAATCGCGTAAGCGAACAAAATGACGGAGGACCGGACCGGATATTTTCTCGATTGTGGGCCCCATAATGGAGCCCGGGTGAAAAGTTCGTACACTAATCAAAAGCCCTTTTAAAGGGCTACAAGTTTCTGTAATTAATTGATGTAATTTCCAGTGAAACCGAAAATGCAACTAAAATTTTTGGATCGTTGGATCGTTTTTAGTATGACCAATTTTAAATTGATATTTCAAATATTAATAAAAATAGGTTTTGCGTTAAACCCAGTATATTATAAAAGATATTTTAAATATATCTGTTTGATAATACAAGTTTCTCATAATGTTTTTCTACAAAAGAAAGTCGACAACAAAGTTTGAGTATCCACATTTCTCTGTCAGACATTACGTTCTGCTTGAATAGTCGGTAAATTCTAGCATGTTTACAAAATATTTGACATCTTCATTCAAAATATTTCAGGTACAAATACATTATTGGACACTTTAGTGTCCTTTTTTTATTTCGGCGAGTTACACTCAAAAGGGCCGACGATGTTCAATAAATACCTTAACATCCGGGAAACCTATCCTAAAAGTACAGATACGAATCGACAAGACTTCTAATGAAAAAAATGTAGGTAATTTTATTCAAATATATTTGAATGATTTTAGTTAAATATTTTATTAATTAAAATTAAAATATTAATTAGGAAAAAGTTATGTGATTTTATAAAAATAATGGCATACCATGGAATTGATACAATTGCGGATATTTCCTGATTATTTTTTAAGTTCAATTTAAAGCTTTAAACAAGTGTTTGCCACTCCCAGACTAAGCATGAAGTAAAATTTCGAGTTTAGAAAAGCCCCGTGAAAATTTGTCGAGGGTCGCGCAGCGACCCGAGACAAATTTTCTGGGCTTTTCTTAACTCGAAATTTCACTTCATGCGCCACGCGTATAAAACACTATGAATGTTAGAAAATTGCGGATGATTAAAGTAAATGTTTTCGAAATAATTTACACTATACAAAAAAAGTGTCATTATTTTTATAAAATTAAATTACTTTTTCTTAATTATTTTAGCTGTTAATTTTCTGACGTTCGTTGATTTTTTAAAGAGTTTAATTTGAAGCTTTAAACGAGTGTTTCCCAGACTAAGCATGAAGTAAAATTTCGAGTTTAGAAAAGCCCCGTGCAAATTTGTCTCGGTTCGCGCAGCGACCCGAGACAAATTTTCTGGGCTTTTCTAAACTCGAAATTTTACTTCATGCGCCACGCGTATAAAACACTATAATATTGTCAAATTTATGTATATTTGAAATTCACTTAAAATCTGTGTTTTATACGCGTGGCGCATGAAGTAACATTTCGAGTTTAGAAAAGCCCAGAAAATTTGTCTCGGGTCGTTGCGCGACACTCGACAAATTTTCACGGGGCTTTTCTAAACTCGAAATTTTACTTCATGCTTAGTCTGGGAAACACTCGTTTAAAGCTTCAAATTGAACTCTTTTAAAAATCAACGAATGTCAGAAAATTAACAGTTAAAATAATTAAGAAAAAGTAATGGGATTTTATAAAAATGATGACATACATTTTATAAAAATTGATACAACAATTGCGCATATTCCCTGTTTTTTGTAAAGTTTAATTTAAAGCTTTAAACAAGTGTTTTCCACTCCCAGACTAAGCATGGAGTAAAATTTCGAGTTTAGAAAAGCCCTGTGAAAATTTGTCGAGGGTCGCGTAGCGACCCGAGACAAATTTTCTGGGCTTTTCTAAACTCGAAATTTTACTTCATGCGCCACGCGTATAAAACACTATGATTGTTAGAAAATTGCGGATGATTAAGCAGTTAATGTTTTCGAAATAATTTACATTATACAAAAAAAGTGTCATTATTTTTATAAAATTCAATTACGTTTTCATAATTATTTTAGCTGTTAATTTTCTGACGTTCGTTGATTTTTTAATGAGTTTAATTTGAAGCTTTAAACGAGTGTTTTCCACTCCCAGACTAAGCATGAAGTAAAATTTCGAGTTTAGAAAAGCCTCCGTGAACATTTGTCGAGGGTCGCGCAGCGACCCGAGACAAATTTTCTGGGCTTTTCTAAACTCGAAATTTTACTTCATACGCCACGCGTATAAAACACTATAATATTGTCAAATTTATGTATATTTGAAATTTTTATAAAATGTATGTCATCATTTTTATAAAATCCCATTACTTTTTCTTAATTATTTTAACTGTTAATTTTCTGACATTCGTTGATTTTTAAAAGAGTTCAATTTGAAGCTTTAAACGAGTGTTTCCCAGACTAAGCATGAAGTAAAATTTCGAGTTTAGAAAAGCCCAGAAAATTTGTCTCGGGTCGCAGCGCGACACTCGACAAATTTACACGGGGCTTTTCTAAACGCGAAATTTTACTTCATGCTTAGTCTGGGAAACACTCGTTTAAAGCTTCAAATTGAACTCTTTTAAAAATCAACGAATGTCAGAAAATTAACAGTTAAAATAATTAAGAAGAAGTAATGGGATTTTATAAAAATGATGACATACATTTTATAAAAATTGATACAACAATTGCGCATATTCCCTGTTTTTTGTAAAGTTTAATTTCAAGCCTTAAACAAGTGTTTTCCACTCCCAAACTAAGCATGGAGTAAAATTTCGAGTTTAGAAAAGCCCCGTGAAAATTTGTCGAGGGTCGCGCAGCAACCCGAGACAAATTTTCTGGGCTTTTCTAAACTCGAAATTTTACTTCATGCGCCACGCGTATAAAACACTATAATATTGTCAAATTTATGTATATTTGAAATTCACTTAAAATCTGTGTTTTATACGCGTGGCGCATGAAGTAACATTTCGAGTTTAGAAAAGCCCAGAAAATTTGTCTCGGGTCGTTGCGCGACACTCGACAAATTTTCACGGGGCTTTTCTAAACTCGAAATTTTACTTCATGCTTAGTCTGGGAAACACTCGTTTAAAGCTTCAAATTGAACTCTTTTAAAAATCAACGAATGTCAGAAAATTAACAGTTAAAATAATTAAGAAAAAGTAATGGGATTTTATAAAAATGATGACATACATTTTATAAAAATTGATACAACAATTGCGCATATTCCCTGTTTTTTGTAAAGTTTAATTTAAAGCTTTAAACAAGTGTTTTCCACTCCCAGACTAAGCATGGAGTAAAATTTCGAGTTTAGAAAAGCCCTGTGAAAATTTGTCGAGGGTCGCGTAGCGACCCGAGACAAATTTTCTGGGCTTTTCTAAACTCGAAATTTTACTTCATGCGCCACGCGTATAAAACACTATGATTGTTAGAAAATTGCGGATGATTAAGCAGTTAATGTTTTCGAAATAATTTACATTATACAAAAAAAGTGTCATTATTTTTATAAAATTAAATTACGTTTTCATAATTATTTTAGCTGTTAATTTTCTGACGTTCGTTGATTTTTTAATGAGTTTAATTTGAAGCTTTAAACGAGTGTTTTCCACTCCCAGACTAAGCATGAAGTAAAATTTCGAGTTTAGAAAAGCCTCCGTGAACATTTGTCGAGGGTCGCGCAGCGACCCGAGACAAATTTTCTGGGCTTTTCTAAACTCGAAATTTTACTTCATACGCCACGCGTATAAAACACTATAATATTGTCAAATTTATGTATATTTGAAATTTTTATAAAATGTATGTCATCATTTTTATAAAATCCCATTACTTTTTCTTAATTATTTTAACTGTTAATTTTCTGACATTCGTTGATTTTTAAAAGAGTTCAATTTGAAGCTTTAAACGAGTGTTTTCCACTCCCAGACTAAGCATGAAGTAAAATTTCGAGTTTAGAAAAGCCCAGAAAATTTGTCTCGGGTCGCTGCGCGACACTCGACAAATTTTCACGGGGCTTTTCTAAACGCGAAATTTTACTTCATGCTTAGTCTGGGAAACACTCGTTTAAAGCTTCAAATTGAACTCTTTTAAAAATCAACGAATGTCAGAAAATTAACAGTTAAAATAATTAAGAAGAAGTAATGGGATTTTATAAAAATGATGACATACATTTTATAAAAATTGATACAACAATTGCGCATATTCCCTGTTTTTTGTAAAGTTTAATTTCAAGCCTTAAACAAGTGTTTTCCACTCCCAAACTAAGCATGGAGTAAAATTTCGAGTTTAGAAAAGCCCCGTGAAAATTTGTCGAGGGTCGCGCAGCGACCCGAGACAAATTTTCAGGGCTTTTCTAAACTCGAAATTTTACTTCATGCGCCACGCGTATAAAACACTATAATATTGTCAAATTTATGTATATTTGAAATTTACTTAAAATCTGTGTTTTATACGCGTGGCGCATGAAGTAAAATTTCGAGTTTAGAAAAGCTCAGAAAATTTGTCTCGGGTCGCTGCGCGACCCTCGACAAATTTTCACGGGGCTTTTCTAAACTCGAAATTTTACTTCATGCTTAGCCTCGGAGTGGAAAACACTCGTTTAAAGCTTCAAATTGAACTCTTTTAAAAACCAACGAATGTCAGAGAATTAGCAGCTAAAATAATTAAGAAAAAGTAATGTGATTTTATAAAAATAATGACATACCATGGAAATGATACAACAATTGCGCATATTCCCTGTTTTTTGTAAAGTTCAATTTATAGCTTTAAACAAGTGTTTTCCACTCCCAGACTAAGCATGGAGTAAAATTTCGAGTTTAGAAAAGCCCCGGGAAAAGTTGTTGAGGGTCGCGCAGCGACACGAGACAAATTTTCTGGGCTTTTCTAAACTCGAAATTTTACTTTATGCGCCACGCGTATAAAACACTATAATATTGTCAAATTTATGTATATTTGAAATTCATTTCAAATCTGTGTTTTATACGCGTGGCGCATGAAGTAAAATTTCGAGTTTAGAAAAGCCCAGAAAATTTGTCTCGGGTCGCTGCGCGACCCTCGACAAATTTTCACGGGGCTTTTCTAAACTCGAAATTTTACTTCATGCTTAGTCTGGGAGTGGAAAACACTCGTTTATAGCTTCAAATTGAACTCTTTTAAAAATCAACGAATGTCAGAAAATTAACAGCTAAAATAATTAAGAAAAAGTAATTTGATTGTATAAAAATAATGACATTTTTCTTGTATAGTCTAAATCATTTCGAAAACATTTACTTCAACCAAGTAACTACGATATCTTTTGCCATTTTGACATCCGCAGTTTTTGTTTCAATTCCATGGCATGTCATTATTTTTATAAAATCACATCATTTTTCTTAATTATTTTAACTTAGAGAGACGTAAAGTGATAAACATTAACACGAATGAATTTAGAACTTTTCCTTCTACAAAGAAGGTAAATACATTTTGTTTATAAAATAAATAGGGGAGCCAAAATTTGAACATTTCAAAATTTACATGGTATTTCCTATGTTGCGTCCGTCAAGTCAACACCCGGTATAATAGTATGGTTTTATGATTTTTGGAAAATGAAAAGTGAATATAATATTTGAAGATGCTGGAAGCTAAGGGATTTGAGTAAAATATTTATAAAATTCGAGTTACCATTGCAGAAATTGGTTTTAGATACATTTATTTATTTGCAGGCAACGAGATATTACTGATATAGGGAAATAATAAGTAATACTACTTTAATATAAGAAATTGTATGTAAATATTCCTTGAATTACTATCGTATCTCAGCTTTGATGTACATTATTTCAAAATCAATTAAATTGCATTTTTTAGTAGCGCCATCTATTGTTTGGTAGAAACATGGTATAATAGACACATCGGTTTAGATAAGCAATCATGTAATGCATGTAACCTAATATACAGAACGTCAGTAAATTGTATTGCATATGATGAAATAAATCATAGAGTAGTAACTACATTAAATTTACTATTCTGATTTTCTCACAGAAAAACTATAATAAAAGAAAGCCGATTCACGTTAGTACTAATCTATGGGAAGGCTTACAAGCACTTCCGAGGGGTAAGCTTGATGAATTAATATAGCACGAAACACAATCTTACAAAACTACATATTAAGGTTCACATCCACGCTATGGCGGCAATATAATGCTATTAAACTACCGGTATTAGTGGCGTTGTTATTATTATGATTACTAACTTATCATATAAGATACAAAGTAATTACAAATAAAATATTTTTTTCACATATAGAAATACGCTAGCTCGTCAATTCCGAAAGCGTAGATGGCGTCTTCTAGGATACTACTGCCAAAAATTATAATATACTATTAATTAATGTATGTTATCAAACTTTGCTTATATTAATATTATTAATATTCGTATAATTACGTAATACTTGTGAAATATCTACTTTAGTGTATGCCTAAATAAACACGGTGACATTCTGATTTCATTTCATATCATGTAATACATGCAACCTAATATACAGAACGTCAGTAAACTGTATTGCATATGATGAAATAAATCATAGAGTGGTAACTACATTAAATTGACTATCCTGATTTTCTCACACAGAAACTATATTAAAAGAGAGCCGATTCACGTTAGTACTAATCTATAGTAAAGCCTACAGGGGGTAAGCTTGATGAATTATTATAGCACGAAACACAATCTAACAAAATTACAAATTAAGGTTCACATCCACGCTATGGCGGCAATTTAATGCTATCAAACTACCGGTATTAGTAGCGTTGTTGTTATTATTAACTAATCATATAAGATACAAATTACAAATAAAATCTTGCTTTCACATATAGAAAGACGCTAGCTTGTTAATCAGACCCAGTTGACTCCATGATTTTGTAAGTTCACATATATAGTTGACCGACCCACTCGATGGGAGGGCGCATATGTCGGAACGCAATTTCTAACGTGGGCTTGTTTTCAATCAACAGCTGTCAGATCCGTCGGATCTGAAGGCACAAAAACGCCGATAAGACGAAATCGTCTCGAGATGAGCGTTAATAAATAAAAATAATTACAACCGTAAGTATGTATAATATTTTTTAATTTTAACCTATTGTGTATTATTTTAAATAAGTCAAACAAATTTAAAACCAGGGTGTTACTACATTATTTCTCTTTATTTCTTCCTAGTACATGAGGATGATCTTCAAGTACACTAAATATCCATGGTCGTGGATATTTTCATCTTACTGAACTAGGAGCATTTTTTTATGGAGTGTATCCCCGTTTTTGTTGGATTCAGCAATTCTGAATACTTGGAGATGGGCGTTAACATAAATAATTAAAACCGTAAGTTTATGTAATATTTAAGTTTTTAAGCCATTGCGTATTCTTTTAATTAAATCTGCAGTCAAACACATTTAAAACCAGTGTGTCTACATTATTTCTCTTTATTTCTTCCTAGCATTCGTGAATGATCTTCAAGTACTATGCATGAAACAACCACCGATGTGGAGATTTTCTTGACACCGGGCTAGGAGCATACTTCCATGGAGAATGTTCCCTTTGCTGTTGGATCAAGCAATTCCAAAATTCCATCTAGTCACAAAGTGCGATCCCAGAACATAAAATAATGTCTTAAATTCAATTACACGGTTTTTCTGTTGCATTTCACTATTGATCAAATGAGATTCATTGTATCCCAAATATCTTTCACCTTGTCAAATATAAGTCAAAAGATTTCCCGATTTACGAAATAAGTTTCACTATATACCAAATACTTCCCTTTAATATTTTTGCTGAACATTTTTGCAGTAACAATAACTTTCTTCTAGAAATATTTTATTTGTATTTATACATACAAGAAGTTTTCTTTTAAGTATACGTATTTCAAATTCAACCTATTTTCTGTAAATCTTTAAATATTCCTTGTTTTTTTTTTTAAAGTTCAATTTGAGGCTTTAAATGAGTGTTTTCCACTCCCAGACTAAGCATGAAGTAAAATTTCGAGTTTAGAAAAGCCCCGTGAAAATTTGTCGAGGGTCGCGCAGCGACCCTCGACAAATTTTCTGGGCTTTTCTAAACTCGAAATTTTACTTCATGCGCCACGCGTATAAAACACAGATTTCAAGTGAAATTAGAATATCATAAATTTTACAATATTTTAGTGTTTTATACGCGTGGCGCATGAAGTAAAATTTCGAGTTTAGAAAAGCCCAGAAAATTTGTCTCGGGTCGCTGCGCCACCCTCGACAAATTTTCACGGGGCTTTTCTAAACTCGAAATTTTACTTCATGCTTAGTCTGGGAGTGGAAAACACTCGTTTATAGCTTTATATTGAACTCTTTTGAAAAACAACGAATGTCGGAAAATTTACAGCTCATGCATATGTTTACCTTAAAGAAAATTCACTGTATGGAACACTACTTACGCCAACATCCTTATTCGGATAAGGAGACCTCTTATTTCATTTCTAAGATGCATTTTTTGACGAACTGCAGACATTTTGTTGAAAAGTGAAACGAATTTAGGTTTTGACATGTAGCGAAATATATTTGGAATAACTTTTTAAATATACATTTAACATGCTCCTTAGGTCTTTGGTATTTTTCGCATCGCACTGTAATTTAATACCATGCGATGTTCCCCGCACCGCACCCACCATTCAATGTTACGACCCCCTGCACCGCACACCACGCTTTGCAAGAATCCCGCCCGCTCCCCGCGCCCAATGACGTCATTTGCGATTGCAGCGCCGTCTCATGGAGTGGGTCGGTTAACTGAAATCATGATACGTGGAGCCCCCTATGAGTTATCAATCTAATTTAATCTATGTTGTTAATTCCGAAAGCGCCATCTAAGCATCTTCTAGGACACTACTGCCAAAAATTATAATTTACCATTAATTAATTTATGTTATCAAACTTTGCTTATATTAATATTATTATTATTCGTATAATTACGTAATACTTATGAAATATCTACTTTAGTGTGTGCTTAAATAGAAACGGTGACATTCTGATTTCATTTCATATGCTAATATTTTTTTTATCTACATACTTTTATCAAACACTTGACCTTCTACAACCTTTACTGAATTCATCAATTAAACTTCATTTATACTTGAGAAATACAGTAAGTGTGTGTTGTGTAATTGTTAAATTAAATTAAATTGCAGTTTTGTAATATGGTGAACAAATTAATGACACTCGGCAATGGGGCCAAGTTGCCGATTGTTGGTCTTGGTACTTATAAGGTAAACAATTCCAAAATAATACTAATACATAGATGTTTCAATATATACCGAGTGTCTGGGATAAGGGGCGAACATAGGAATTTACCATGTAAAATTAAATATGTGTAATTATTAGCTCCCCTATTCATTTCAAAGAAAAATTGTAACGGAATATTTTTTAGAGTATTAAAAACTGTACTAAATGTGTCGATTTAATTTACGTTTGTACCAGAATCCATATTATCGAAATGCTACCAAAGAAATTTAAATGATGAAAAATAATTAATGCATGTTTGTCGTTTGGGGTAAATCATAGACCGCATAAAAAGAAATTGCATGGTGTTAAATCAGTAGATCTTGGTGGCCAGTTGATAGTGCCACGGCGACTAATCCAACAATTGGGAAAATTAGCATTTAAATATTCCCTTACATTTAAACCATAATGGGCCGGACATCCATCATGCTGATACCATATCTCCTGATTTTCACGTGCAACTTCTTCTAACGCAGGGCCAACCTGGTCGATTAAAAGGTCTAAATAAGAATTCGAATTTAAATTTCCATGAATTTTAATTGGCCCAATAATATTATTCTTGAAAGTACCAGCCCAAATATTTATTTTTTGCGGGAACTGGGTTCTAGTTTGTAAGCGTATCCGTGGATTTTCCTGGGTCCAGAGTCGTGTGTTCTGTGTGTTAGGCTCGTTATTAAGAGTTAACGTGCATCTATCAGTAAAACAGATAGACTGCAAAAAGTTTCGGTCTGTGTTTGATCATTCCTGCATTACTTCACAGAATACACGCCTGTTTTTTTCATCCACTAGTAGTATCTCCTGATGACATTGATGTTTGTAGGGATGATATCCATGCTTTTTCAGAATCTTATGTACAGAGAATTTAGACACGTTGCACTCACGAGCAATACATCGTATGCTAGTTGTTGGTTCAGCATTTATCAAACCCAAAACTCTTTCTTCCAATTCATTGTTGCATCTTCTGTTCCGTTTGCCTGTAAGGTTAATGTTTTTGAATTAATATTTGTTGAAATTGGACTATCAAAATACCTTTTGAATCATTTGCTGCTACACTTGCTGTATTTTCAAACTTGTTCACAAACTTGGTAATTGTTGATACACACGGAATTGGTCGATTGTTAAATTTAACCGAAATTAAGCCACAAACTCTGCGTAAACTGACGCCACTGTAAAATGTTTTTATAATGAATACCCTCCCTTCATTGGAATAACTCAGATTATTATTCATAACAATTATAATGCGTAAATTGATATCTGAGTAGCAAAATTATTTTCACTATAACATGACATTTGTCAAACTTATGGCAAGGGTTTTTATTAAATGGTACATTGTTCAACTTATTTTTATTATTTTTGAGGTGAATTCTGGTACAAACGTAAATTAAATTGATACATTTAATACAGTTTTTAATACTCTAAAAAATATTCCTTTACGGTTTTTCTCTAAAATTAATATGGGAGCTAATAATTACGCATATTTCATTTTACATGTTAAATCCCTATGTTCGCCCCTTATCCCAGACACTCGGTATATATGTTGCACTGTTTCTTCGGGTTTGGTCCCGCGTGTTTTCTTGGCTCTGGTCCATTTTATTTAGAGTTCGACATTTCTATGATGACTGCGACGTCATCGAAACGTCGAATTCTAAATAAAATGGACCAGAGCCAAGAAAACATGAGGGACCAAACCCGAAGAAACAGTGCAACATGTTACGCCTGTGAAAATCTACGTTTTAACATGTATATATATATATTAAAACGTAGATTTTCGCGGGCGTAACATGTATCACAAACCCGAAGAAACAGTGATACATACATATATATATATATATATATATATATATATATATATATATATATATATATATATATATATATATACAGGGTGTCCGTATTTCGAGGAAATGCATGGGGATCTCGGTTATTTGAAGAGTTAAAGAGTTGGTTAAATTAGGGCAAATACGTGAAATTTGGAGCCCAACAATAATCCGAAAACAGATTTGAAATATCTTTTTTTGTTTTCGAGATATTGCCAAAAAACTATTTTTTTCTAATTTCGTTTTTATTTTTTTATTCAAAAACTATTGGATCTAGGAATTTGCAACTTTTACATTATACAGGCACTTTTTAATCAGGAATTTAGTAGTGTACTTACATTTAAAATAACTTTAATATCTTCTCCAGAACCATAGCCAACTTTTGTTTTTCTTATGGGCGCCATATTGGATATTCATATTTTTGGAAAGAACTTTTTTTTCTGAATTCAACGGTATATCACACTTATAATTTATTTTGCGTTTCATTTGAAACAAAGCAACCTTTTGTTTTTTTTAAGAGTGCCTTGAAAACAGTTGCACATTTTAAAATTCCTGAGGCCTACAACTATATTTTTTTAGGGAAGGAACCAGAATAATCACTCTGCTGCTTGATGAAGTTTTTCATAATATTAAATAATAATAAACAAATTAATTAAATATCTTTTGAACTAAAATTATCACAAACTTAGAGTAAGTGTTCGAATATATCACCATTGACCTCCAAACAATTCTAGTCTTTTCCTTAAATTTTGGACTGCCCGAAAAATGTCTCTTCTTCTTAATTGCTGAATGGTAACTATTATAATTCTTCTTAAATCGTCTTTGTCCTCTGGAATAGTTTTATAAACTTTTTCTTTTATAGCTCCCCAAAGAAAATAATCTAGAGGTGACAAATCAGGTGAGCGAGCTGGCCAACGTATATCACCATTATTTGCCATAACTTTATTTGGAAACATTTCGAAAAAGACAATTAGCGACAATTTGGCTGTTGTGAGGTGGTGCACCATCTTGTTGAAACCATACATTTCTTAACATATTTAAGAGGATGTTATTGTCTACGTAATCACTTAAAAATGTTCTTAAAAAAACGTGATATCTCTGTGAATTTAATGTATCTTCGTAAATGTATGGACCTACAATATTGTCTCCCAAAATACCGACCCATACATTTAGTCCGAATCGCACTTGTCATCGTCTTTCTTCATGTTGTCTAGGATTATTTATACTCCACACATGTTCATTATGCCTATTGAATATCCCTGTGTTGGTAAAACGGCATTCGTCAGACCATATCACATTTGACAAGAAATTCGGATTTTCGTTTAATTTTCCCAAAAAAATACGACAAAAGTCTTGAGTAACTTTAATTTTGAATGGGCGATATTTATTTTTTTCAAAATTCTCCATACGTATTGAAACGTCACACCAAACTGGTTCGCAAGTTCTCTCGTTGAGGAAGAAGGGTTATCTTGAATCTAGGGGAATAAATATTATCTTATTGTAATTAAAATTAAATCATTTTACCGCTTGCAAAATTTGGTTTTCATTTTCATGGGGTTGGTGATATCCATAACTTTGTCGTGGCTTTACGAAGGAATCATATTCCAATAAATTTGTATGTAGTTTTATGAAATGACTTTCACTTGGCTGTTGCCTTTCTGGATAGCGCTGTAGATAGACTTCGGATGAAATACGTACATTTTTGTTTGAAGTATAATAAACTTCGATCATATCTCGTTTTTCTTGGTTCGAAAACACATTTTTAACTTTATTTTATGTATTATGTATAATGATCGTATCTTATTGACACATCAATAACTGAATAACGTATCAATATTATTGTTTCCAAGGCACTCTTTACAAAAAACAAAAGGTTGCTATGTTTCAAATGAAACGCAGAATAAATTATAAGTGTGATATACCGTTTAATTCAGAAAAAAAAGTTCTTTCTAAAAATATGAAAATCCAATATGGCGCCCATAAGAAAAACAAAAGTTGGCTATGGTTCCGGGGAAGATATTAAAGTTATTTTAAATGTAAGTACACTACTAAATTCCTGATTAAAAAGTGCCTGTATAATGTAGAAGTTGCAAATTCCTAGATCCAATAGTTTTTGAATAAAAAAATAAAAACGAAATTTGAAAAAAATAGTTTTTTGGCAATATCTCGAAAACAAAAAAAGATATTTTAAATCTGTTTTCGGATTATTGTTGGGCTACAAATTTCACATATTTGCCCTAATTTAACCAACTCTCTAACTCTTCAAATAACCGAGATCCCCATGCATTTCCTCGAAATACGGACACCCTGTATATATATATATTTAAGCAGAGTAATATATGTTTACAAAAATTCATTTATTATTACATGTTATTTGTAGTCTCCACTTAACGAAGCCGAGCGTGTTGTAAAAGATGCAATCGATGTCGGTTACAGACACTTCGATTGTGCCTGGTTTTATGGAAACGAGGCGGAAATCGGTCGGGCCCTGAAAGAGAAAATTAATGATGGTACAGTTAGACGAGAAGATTTATTTATCACGACTAAAGTAGGTTAATTTAAACCACTAATATTTGTGCCTATTACAATGGGATCTTTTTTAACGCAGTTGTGGAATAATTTCCACGAGAAAGATAAAGTCGTACCATCTTTAAAAGAATCCTTATCCCTGCTACAATTGGATTATGTTGATTTGTATCTTATTCATTGGCCGTTTGCTTTTAAGGTAAATATTTTTCATAGCTTTACTCATCATGCTTTAGTAAAACTTTTTCTCAAAAAATATAGGAAGATGCATCTCTTTGGCCGATAACCGAAGGCAAAACAGCCTACAGTGATGTTGATTATTTAACGACCTGGCAGGGAATGGAAGAGTGCGTTAAACTGGGTTTGGCCAAAAGCATCGGTGTTTCAAATTTCAACAGTAAGCAGCTATCTAGGATTGTCGAAAGTTGTGAAATTCCCCCGGTGGTTAATCAAGTCGAGTGTAATCCTAATTTCAACCAGAAAAAGCTGATCGAGTATTGCAAGAGCAAAAACATAACCATCATCGCTTATTGCCCTCTGGGAAGGAGCGTAAACTCTGGACAGCCAGGTTTTCCAGAACCTACTATTTTTGATCCGAAAGTAGTCGAAATGTCAAAGAAGTATAAGAAAACACCTGCACAAATTGTTTTAAATTTTTTAGTAAGTTTTAAATGTAATAAGGAAAAGTATATAGGACACTTTGACTTGTACAGACATCAAAAAAGAATGATTATACAAATATGTTATTAATTAAGACATATTGTTTGCATTCTCTACGAATATTATTGTAATTTTATATATTATAAAAATATGTTATTGTTTTTTAGGTTTCATTGGGAATAAGCGTCATTCCAAAAACTGTGACAAAATCAAGAATGCTTGAAAACATAGATATCTTTGATTTCCAACTGCACGATGACGATGTTGAGTATTTGAATTCATGTAACAAAGATACCCGTGTGTGTCCTTCGACGATGTTCTCAGATCATCCACATTATCCATTCAGCGAAGAATTTTAAATGAAAGTAAATACTGCATTTAATTTACTAGGGTTGTAATCAACGAAATAAATTGCACAGCACATTCCTGCATGGCCTTAATAATTGTTATTTATAATCCATTTTACACGTACTTTGAATAGAATGTTATATGATGGCTATAATAATAAAGATTTAACTAATTGTTTACAGTATTTCTGTTATTTCAATTAATGAATTGTCTACACTTAATAAATTTTTAGTAGTTTATAAGTAAAAAGATTCTACGTAATCTAATGTTTATTACAATTTCTCCATTGAGAGGTAAAACCGTAAAATCTGAAGAGGAATTCAATTTGATTTCTTTAATTAAATACTTGGGCTAAATATATAAGGATAATTTTCTTCATAAAATATTACATTATGTTTTTCATCCTTGGATTATCTATGAATCCCACAAAAGTGTAGCCAACTCGACTTAAATAAAATTACTCTTTAACTCATTGAATCTATGAATCTTACAAAAATGCAACTATTATAATTATCTCTTCTAAATATTATTCTATGAATCCTGCAAAAGTGTAGCCAACTCTAGCTAAATAAAATTATTGACTAACCTGACCTAGATTTCTATTAATTTTGACACATAACCTATAAAAAGCAATCGATCAACATGATTTTTGAGTGAATTCAAAAAATTTTAAGTGACAATTAATTCAAAACGAAAATGCTAAGATTTCGAACGAATCTGAAACTGCTTACATTCACTTCGATCAGATTTTCAAGTCCCATCAACACCAATCGCTTCAGTCATAACTACCAACGGAATGCAGTCGCTTTGGAACGGAAATTGAGTTTGTTTAAATGTAATACTAGTTATGAAGGTAACAGTAAACGGGAAAGAAAGTATGGGTATTTTGATTGGATTAAAAGTGCTGGGTTTAGAGTATTTTCTGCCGCTACACTAGGTGTTAGTGTAGTGTGTTGCGACGCTTATATAAATAATACTCATCATAACGAGAAGAGGTTTTTTCGATCAGTGCAGTATGGAATTGACGAAGAAGTACAAAAGTAAGTTTTTTTATAATGTTTACACATTGATTGTAAAGATTTTATTTAGACACATGTTTTTTTCATAAATATTAAAGTCCAAGTGAACACACCTTAGTTTTTTGAAATAAAAACAATTTGTTTCTAATCTATATGTAAATTACTATAAAAGGATAAATTTACATTTCCTACAGTATAAATCTAAGATCTATCAATTATTGTTTTGTGAAAAAAATGCATTATTAACACACGTAACATGTATATCAATTGTAGATTACTTTCAACAAAACAAGTTGAAGTAAACATGCGACATCAATTAGGCTGGACGGCTCTAATGTTGGCAGCGGTAAATGGAAAATCTGATGTTATTAAAACTTTACTCGACCACAAAGCTGATCCCAATTTGGGTGATCAGTACGTGAATCCCCAAAAGACCGCCCACCAATTGGGGCTGCACTTTCTCGAAGGTATGGTTTTAAACACAAATCGCTTGATGTGATGATTAAATAATAATTAAATAATTTATTTAGTGTTGATGACAAGAGATGAAGAATTTTGCAACAGACTAAACAACAAAGCGACATTCCTTGGTTTCACTGCCTTGCATTACGCGACACTTTCCGATAATGTGGATATAGTGAAAATGTTGCTCGAAGCCGGTGCTAATCCTCTCCATGAAAACGATGCGGGTCATCGACCTGAGGATTACACGAAGGAAGGTAGCAAAGTACAAATTGTTTTACAAGACTACTCATCGAAATTCGAGCAGATTAAAAAGCAGAAGGAGTTGGAAGAAAGAAGGAGGTTTCCTCTGGAGGATAGGATTAAGCAGTTTATTGTTGGGCAGGACGGGGCTATAACAACAGTTGCTGCAAGTAGGTATTGTTTTTATTCATTGAACATGAACATTTTTTGACAATTCATATTTTCTAATGCTTTAATGTTGAAAGGGAATTTTAATTGACACTTATTGTTGTTTAACAGAAGTAGCTGTAAATTAGTTTACTTGTTACTATTTTTCTCTTGTTTCTTTTTTGTTAGCTATTCGAAGAAAGGAAAATGGTTGGTCAGATGATGATCACCCTTTGGTTTTCTTATTTTTGGGATCATCTGGAATTGGTAAAACTGAGTTGGCTAAGCAGCTTGCAGCTTATATTCACAGGGATAAGCAGTCTTCTTTTATTAGATTAGATATGTCTGAGTATCAAGAAAAACATGAAGTAGGTACCATTTTTTTTTACCTAGATATAAAAATATAACTTACCAAGAAATTACAATTTCTAAACCACCCATTTCATATCTTTCTTTAAAAAATAAAACAAAACAAAATTTCTATTATCCCAGGTTTAAATTCAAATGTTGACGACTTAAAGTAGTTAAATATTTAGGTAGCTAAATTGATTGGTGCCCCACCTGGTTATGTAGGGCACGACGAGGGCGGGCAATTAACGAAAAAGTTAAAAAAATGCCCTGATGCCGTTGTTCTCTTTGATGAAGTCGACAAAGCACACCCAGACGTGCTAACAGTTTTACTCCAATTATTCGATGAAGGGCGCTTAACCGATGGCCAGGGGAAAACAATCGAATGCAAAAATGCGATTTTCGTAATGACTTCAAACTTGGCCAGCAATGAAATAGCCCAGCATGCTTTGGATATCCGAAAAGAGGTTGAAATAATGCGGAAGGAAAGACTCGAAAAAACTACAGGTATATTTTTCACTTGCCGTGTTGAATGACGAATAAATAGAAGTGCAATTGAATGGTCAATTTAGGTGGTGCTAAACTTATGAACCCAATGTACAATTAATTTTTCACTTCCAAAGACTAGCACCTTCTGCATTAATTGTATTCTATCTCTTTCAATTTTATGCAGTATCTCTCTGTTTCTTTTTTGAATTAACGAATTTAAGAATGTTAGTTCACTGTCAGATTCATAGATGTCGCCACTCTATCGGCATAAATTTACAGAGTTAGAGTTGCACTTCTACATGGTTTGTCATTCAACACTTGCCGGGATTTTTTTGTTTGCGAGGATTTGAGTGTGATTTATTGTTTTTAGAGGAAAGTGTGAGCGAGGTTCAGATAAGCAGGCAGTTTAAAGATGATGTGGTGAAGCCGATTTTGAAAATGCATTTTAAAAGGGACGAGTTTTTGGGGAGGATTAACGAGATTGTTTATTTCTTGCCGTTTTCGCGAACTGAATTATATCAGTTGGTTGATAAGGAACTGCAAATTTGGGCGAAAAGAGTGAGTCTTGTGCATTAACCCTTAAAAGTCCAGTAGTTCTAGTATTTTACAATTTGTTACTCTGCAGTAAATTTAGACTTTTAAGCAGTGGTGGCCTTAGGGCTGTGCGGACGCCATGAAATCTCGCACCACCTACAAATTTAGCTAGGACCTCCACTGCTTTTAAGGGTTAAAATTAGAATTTATTTTGATTGCAATACTGAAGACTAGTTGCATAAAAGTAATGTGATCATATGAAAGTGTTATCTTGAATTCTAATTAAAAGATGAATGAATAAGTTTAAAATGTTTATGCTACTGGCCTTGAGGTTTTTTGAAATACTACCACAAAAAACTGTAGGTTTGATTTTTGTATACAGTCTTAATACCTGGGATTATATACATATATTTTATGTTTATAGGCAAAAGATAAACATAAAATTGATCTCAAATGGGACAGATCTGTGGAATCGGCTTTGGCCGACGGTTACGACGTGAATTACGGCGCCAGGTCCATAAAACATGAAGTTGAAAGACGTGTTGTTAACCAACTGGCTCTGGCCCATGAGCATGGGATAATTGAGTCCGAATGCGCAGTCAGAATATCCGCAATTTGGCCCGAAGATTCCGAAACGCCGCAGATCAAGATCAGCGTGAAAAAAAAGGGCGTGAGAAATTTCACAGATATCGAAGAAATTAAATCGCCCATTAGGAATGCTAGTTATAAATTATTTAAGTAAATGTGATTTTGTTGTAATAAAGCGGTTTTTGTACATAAATATCCAACGAAATAATTCAATGTATCAAACCTCTCCAAAATATCAAATTCAAACAATTCAAACCTCCTTTGTGATTTGAACAAAAATGTTCAGGAAACACAACAACTTTAAAAAAAAAATAGTTAGGTAGTCTCTTTCAAACAATTTTTTAATGAATTCTTGTATAAGATTTAGGAGCTAACTTTGCTACATAGAAGTTTTTTAAACTCATCGGGCTGATAATGTAGAGTCCCTTGATAACAAAACCTAATTGTGTAAAAAAAATTCACATAGAATGTTTCATGAAAACAATGACGATGTGGTAATTAATTTTAATGACGTACTCCAATCTAAATATTCTTGAATTGTTTGCCTAATGCACAAACTAGGGATTGTAAACTATGCAGCATTTTTGAGTACAAAGAACAAACAAAAACAAACATAATTCCTAAAACGTGTATTATTTCCGGAATTTGGAAGATCTAGACAATACTTACCATTTTTTGTTGTGTTTTCATTATCTCAGAAAACGTAAGTTTTCATTAATTTGTGCTTGGTTTGAAGAAAAAACTCAGATAATTATCGACATTCATTATATTTTTATTTTTTTAAAAATAAAAACAAAATTATACAATTCTTCGATTTTTTCTTTTTTGTTAAATACATGTATTATCATCACAAACAGTTTTGTCTTTAAAATACTCATATTTAAATTTAAATTACGTTCATAAATATTGTAATACTTGAGTCCATATATCCAGCTTTATTTAACATCAATCTTACATTTGATTTTTTTTGTGTTTTCTCATATTTATTTCATCATTTTGTAACATAACAAAAATACTTTATTTTTTGTTGATTATTTGTAAGAGATATATACACATTTATAAAATATATATTTTATATAATATACAATAAACGGGGTCATGTTTGATTACAATAGAAAACAATTTTTAATCACTTTTACACGACGATCAACATTTATGATTATATAAGGGATTCTCTTTTTTGTTTTGGTTTGATTTAAAATGAAGTACGTGTGCATTGATTAACAATTAACGTTAGTGAAGGCTTATTGGCATATTGATAAGTTTTCCAAAAAATCCCACTGAGCAAACACATTTGAGTTTCATCAACATTTAGCCCGTTCATCAAAATGTTCAACATTCAACATGTTTGGATTTGTTTGTTATGTATGTTGCTCCGCAATGAACGGTACTCCGGTCGGTGTATTTTGTAAAATTGCAAAAATCCCAAACACGTTCACGATTAACAATCCGGTCATCAGTGAATTCCCCAACAGTTGGCAGTAAACTCCCAACTGCTGAACGGGCCCAATAATACAAAGTTTAATGTTGCTTCAATGTCGATATAATGTTATTTGTTTGTTTTTAGCTCGGTGGGTTGTCAGGGTTCAAAGGAAAGTTTTCTTTTTTATTCAAAACTTAGTTATTAAGTATGAATGAAATTGCCAATGGAACAAATTTTTGTTTTCGCGGCCCACCTATTTTCGAGAAAAATGTCAACATTTATTTTTTCAAACAGAATGCCCTGTGTATTTTTTTAAAATCATATTCTAAATAAAATTCTCTTTACAATAATGTATCTATCATATGTTCTATTTCACTTGAAAAATAATGTTCAATATTTCAAAAATGACCACCTATTGATAACACAGTACATTGTTTATTTTTCTTAAATAAGCAAAACTAAGATTTATTCTTTACTGATGTTCATCAATCGAGCAATTTGTCCAATAGAAAAAACATTTTGATTAGAATTCCAATTTTTAAATTGCTGTCTAAATGACGCGGTATTTTGACATTAACCCATTAAGCGCCATTGATGCATATACTATATTATATTAATAATGTTAATTTTATGTTGATTAAATTACTAAATGAATTAATTTGATATATTATTTGATTTGACTTAAAAATGTATAAAGAAAAACGTAAATATTTTGTTATTTAAATATCTCAATTATTACTCATTAAATAAATGTTTTCAGTGCATTTCTAACTTAACAATATTTCGGTGTTTTATACGCGTGGCGCATGAAGTAAAATTTCGAGTTTAGAAAAGCCCCGTGAAAATTTGTCTCGGGTCGCTGCGCGACCCTCGACAAATTTTCTACGCGGGGCTTTTCTAAACTCGAAATTTTTTTCATGCTTAGTCTGGGAGTGGAAATACTCGTTCTAAATTTTATATTGTACGTTTTTATACAAAATCGACGAATGCCTTGCATTTACAGCGTATGCATTATCTATATTTAAAAGAAAAATGTACAGTATGTAATACAATAAGTCATTCGTAAAAATCATTAAAAGATGTGTAGAATTTTACCTAAAATCAACGTTTAGAGTTAACTCTATAAATGCTCGGCCGTTAATGGGTTAAGAAAATTGACATATTTTCGTAACTAGGAAACTCATCATGTCCGGTTTAAACTATAACATATTTTGTGTGCTTAATTTTACTGCGCAGAAGTGTACAATTACACTAATAAAAACTTATTACTTTCAAATATTACCAATATTTGCTGAAAAAATAATCAAATATGACAGGTAATAACAATAAATAAAACAATATCATATGACTACAATAATTCCGTTATTAGGCATAATTTAAAAACCAAGAAGTACTTGTGATACATTATTGTAAAGAAAATTTGACTAATAATCTGATTCTTATACTGGTCATTGCATTTAAAAAAAAAATAATTTTGACATTTTTCCGGAAAATAGGTAGGCCATGGAAGAAATAATGTGCTTCATCTTGTAGATCATGTACACGATTTTTTTTTCGGTGTCCTTAGTGTTTTAGCAGATATAAACTGGACACTAAAAAATTAACCACCCTGTATATTGATATATTCATTTTTTCAATAAGTGTTTGAATTAGTCTTTGTAAGACAAATTATTTGTAGATTGTAAAAATAATCGCAATTATAATATTTATAAAATAATATGCTCTCTTATTAGTTTTCAAAATTTAGTACCATGAGTTGGTTAGTAAAATAAAAATTAGTGCCATTTAGTGAAAGAGATGTTTATGAAAATACAGTTTCTACACTTCAGTTGAACTTTCATCACCTAAATAAAAGAACTAGGCAACACAAAAAATCACTTGATTATTAAAATTGTTTCTTTTTTTAAGTTTACCGTTCAGTTAATTTTTATTTTCCACTGAATTCTCTTGAAATATTAATTTATACGCACCACATTTTCTTTATAAAGGATTTTTCAAGTTTATCGCTCAGTTTTTTTTTATTTTCCATTTTTTTTTATTTTGGGTTTTACGTCATCTATTTCCGCTGCTAAGGCCAATCATGACGCCGGAGATTAGGTCTACAGCTATCCGGGAATTTTGCCGAACCCGGTGGGAGTTCCAACCCACCGGTAGGGATCTTTAACGTGCACGCAACATCCAGGCAGTACACGGGTCCTACATGCATTTAACGTCATATCCGAGAAGACGGAGTGTTTGGCATTTTTATCCTAACCTATATATAAATGCAGACAACTTGTTAGGCCGGTATTTGAACCCCGGTCCGTGGCGTGGCAGTACAACACTCTAACCACTACACCACCAAGCTGCCCTTTATTTTCCATTAAATTCTCTTGAAATATAAATTTATGGACACTACAACTTTTTTTATACAGGATCGTTTTTGAGTTTAATCGTTGAATTACAAATAAATAAAAGTGTAATTAAATGGGGTAAAGTTAAGTTAGGATAAACTTATGTAATCCAATCTACAATTTTATTTATTCCTTCTACAAAATAGACCTTTCCACTTATTTTATTCTATCTCTGTCAATTATTATTTCCATTCTTAAATTGGCGAATAAGGAAAATATTAGTTTATCGTTGTACCCACAGATGTCGCTACTCACCCATAATGTCCCTGTATGTAAGAGAGTAGCTGAAACTGGCATCCATTTAGATATCTTTAGGCGCTTAATTAAAACTAATCATTGTACACTCCCACTGAACACGGAAACATTTTTAACGTTGCACGAATATTGAACATGATACTAAAATAAAACATTGTATTAAAAATATTACAACAAAGTTTTAGCAACTGTTCCAAACATTGTATGAACTTTTTCCGCGCAATATTCATTTGAAGACATTACCTAAATGTTAAAAATGATACTAATGTTCAACATTGCTTTTTAACGTTTCAAAAATATTGCGGCAAAGTAACACAACGCTGTGCAATCATTACAATTTGACTTTTATGCAACATTGAACTGTAAACATGAAGCATATAAAACGCCAATTTAAAGTAACGTTGAAAGCATACTGATCAGGTATGCACATTTGTAATTCATAGCGTTATTAAATAAGTCTTTAATAAACTTGATGCAGAACCAGACTAGCCTCATAAATTACCTTCAATATTTATTAAACCTCGGTGAAAAGCTATATGTTGAATACATTAAAAAGGTTGAAGATAAGATCAGTGTTAATTCAAGATCTTTTTGGAGGCATGTCAACGATTCACGGAAAACAGATGGCTACCCTAAGGTTATGTATTTCAACGAAAAATCTAGTGATTCTGGCGAAGACTGCAAACCTATTTGCGGAATATTTTTCGGAAGTGTATTCTAATGATCATGTACCAAGTGCAAGTGTGCGTTACCATCCTAATAATAGTGTTAATATGACCAGTTTTAAGGTAAACATGGCGGATATCTTTAACTCTATTCAGTTACCTGATTCGTGTAGATATGGTCCTGATCATTTACCAGCGTATTTTATTAAACGATGTGTCTACCCTATATGTACTCCACTCCACATATTATTCGAAGCCTCTATTGAATCTGGCGTATTTCCTAGTTATTGGAAAACAAGCTTTATCACACCATTATTCAAGAAAGGAAATCGGGGCGACGGTAAGAACTACAGAGGTATAGCAACACCGTCAGTAATACCAAAATTATTTGATAAAATAATATCTGAGCAGTTGATATGGGCATGTAAGAATGTGATTTGCAATGAACAACATGGATTTCGTGAAGGAAAATCTACTTTAACGAATCTTATTTTATATCAGTCATTTTTGTTAAGTGCATTTGAGGATGGGAAACAGATCGACTCGGTTTACACTGACTTTTCAAAAGCCTTTGATTGTGTTTCCCATTCCATTTTAATCAATAAACTCGAAAATCTTGGTTTCGGGCCGCAAGTTACAAAGTGGTTGTTCAGTTACTTAAATAATAGGCAACAATTTGTGAAACTTAACAGCTTTGTTTCAAATCCAATTACGGTAACTTCTGGTGTCCCTCAAGGATCCCACGGTGGCCCTATTTTATTCCTATTATTTATTAACAACATTACCAGTTACGTTGTTCATTGCAAGTTACTCTTGTTTGCTGACGATCTAAAGATCTTTCGTATTATTAACAATCCTGCTGACCGGATATTGATGCAATCCGATCTTGATCATTTACATCAATGGTGCTGTGATAATTCTCTATTTATGAATATCAATAAATGTTATGCAATATCGTTTGGCAGAGGTCACATATCCGAAAACCAATATTATATTGATAACCAACTTTTATCATCAGTAAAACACATTAAAGACTTGGGTGTAACCTTCGATTGTCGTTTGTCTTTTGCGAAGCATATTGATAACATTTGTTGTAAAGCCATGCAAACTTTAGGCTTTATTTTTTAGGTATGGTACAAACTTTTCCATTCGCACACAAAAATTACTTAATATCACATTAGTAAGAACTCAAGAAGAATACGCGTCATGTATATGGTTTCCACATTATTCCAACCGTAAAGACCAAATCGAACGAGTGCAAAACAAATTCCTATTAAATATTAGTTACAAATTTGGCATTTTAAGAATAAATTATAGTCGCACTCATATGCTGGCTACAATTAACTTAGCCAGCCTTGAAAATAGGCGCATTTATTTTGATTTCTGTGTTCTATTCAAAATTGTAAATTCGATAATAGACTGCTCTGAGTTGCTCCATTTAATTAATTTCAACGTGCCTAGCAATACACGTATTAACCTAACATTTCGTGAGCATTTTCACCGCTCAAACTTTGGCAGAAATAGTCCATTGAGCAGAATGATGAGACATTATAATATAATTGATCGACTCAGAACCATCACTCTCTTTGGGACTTCATTTACAGCCTTCAAATCTCAATTAAAATCTATTGATTTTTCAATTCTTAGTTGAGATACAATTTATTTCTATATTATTCATTTGCTATAGTGCTACTATTGTTTATTTCTTTTATTTTTACTTTAATTAGTTACTTTAAACTTGTGTTTGATTTATATTATGTATATTCACACCCCACTTGTTATATTTTTGTGAAACGTTATTGTTGCGTTAAAGTTCTATATATATGTATACACTATTGTAAAAGGTGAAACCGTTAAATAAATAAATAAATAAACGTTTGGGCTATCCTCGTAATTAACCCTCAAATCTGAGGCAGAACGAGGCTAGCCTCATAAATTACTTTTGTAGCGGCCACCTTCGTAGTACCGGAGCGCCCCGCTAATACCCTCTTGGGGGCGCGCACCAGCCACCCTACCTGAACGCGCGTACTACCCTCTCCCCGTATCGACACCACCGCAGCGTCACATGACGCCCCCGGGGCTATAAGTACCAGATCCAAGCTCCGTATCATCAGACTTGGTAACTCACTCGACTCAACCACTACTTAGCTCCTGCTAGTGCTGAGTTGGACCTAGATCTTGGACTAACTAGTTTACGCTTCGAGCAAGTGCCAGCTTATGTTAATATATGTAAATACCTTGTAAAATACGTTATTATCAAATAAAAGTGTACAAACGTCTGTCTGCATCTTGCGGCATTTAAACCCCGCTACACTTTGAATAATTATTAAACGTATGGGCTATCCTCGTGATTTGCCCTCAAACTTAAGGCAGAACGAGGCTAGCCTCATAAATTATTTTCAATATTTATTAAATGTATGGGCTAGCCTCGCAATTTACCCTCAAACTTGAGGCAGAACGAGGCTAGCCTCATAAATTACCTTCAACTTTTATTAAACGGGTGGGCTGGCCTCCTAAATTACACTTAATCGTTAATAAACTTGATGCAGAACAAGGCTAGCCTCTTAAATAACCCTCAATCTTTATTAAACAAGTGGGCTTACCTCAATCTTTAATAAACTTGAGATGGAAGGAGGCGAACATTATAAATTACCCCTAATATTTATTAAACACATACACTGTTCTTGTTTATGTTTGTGAAAATGTTAAATTTTCAATTGCAATTTACTTCTAACGAGTGTCTTCCACTCCCAGACTAAGCATGAAGTAAAATTTCGAGTTTAGAAAAGCCCCGCGTAGAAAATTTGTCGAGGGTCGCGCAGCGACCCGAGACAAATTTTCACGGGGCTTTTCTAAACTCGAAATTTTACTTCATGCGCCACGCGTATAAGACGCTGATTTCAATTGAAGTTCACTTGTTACTAAAATTCAACTGTTGAATTTTAGTAATACAATGTTTTATTTTAGTATCATGTTCAATATTCGTGCAATGTTAAAAATGTTTCCGTGTTCAGTGGGCAGTGGACATGAATTTACTGTAAAAGGAAAAATACATGGGGTTGCACTTCTATATGATTTGTCATTCGACGGTTTAGTCCAGTTTTATTAAAATTATTAACAAATTGGAAATTTTGTGTTACCTAGCTTTTTCATACATTACTAAAAGATTTACCGAGTGTTAACCACCAAACATGGCCATTTTTTTATTTAGAATACATTTATATTTTTAACGCGTGTTTCCAGTCCCAGATTAAGCATGAAGTAAAATTTCGAGTTTAGAAAAGCCTGAAAATTTGGATTTGCCAGGGCGCGCGAGCGAAGCGAGTCGCGCCCTGGCAAATCCAAATTTTCAGGCTTTTCTAAACTCGAAATTTTACTTCATGCGCCACGCGTATAAAACACTGAATAATGTGAAGTTAAAAAAAAACAGCTTAAAATTGTACGTTTATATTTCAGAACTGATTCAGTGCATAATAAAATTAATTCTAAATAAAACTATTTTGTTATGGCCAGGTTTGTTGTTTAACATTTATACCGGGTGTAACACAAAACAGGATCACCCCTTTTAGTTTTTTTATTAATTGAGATATCAATATGAATGAATTTTCTACATTTATATTAAAAACCATTTAGAGTTCAGTGGTGTTCATGAAACTTTAATAGCACTTTGAATTTGTAAAGTGTACACATTAATTAGTGTAATTAAGTTATTAAAATCTAAGGGATACTAATGAGTAAACCCTTAGTATTAAACCTTTAGTAAATTAAGTTAGCTAAATATTACTCATTGATCCATTTGTGATCAGATTGTAATTATAGTAAAATACAACTAAGTGTTTTGCAAATAATAATAATAAAAAAAACTTTGGGTGACTTAAATTTTAATATTATAAATAGAACACCCTATATATATTTTTTATTTCGAGTGCAGAATCTCATTTTACATACAAATCAATTGTTAAAAAAAATACTAATGTCCTATTTTTTACAAAAAATAATAGTAAAAAAAAACGCCTATTATACGAAACAAAATATATTAGGGCAACCTAGATGACCCTAATATCTTTTGTTTTGTATCATAGATGTATATAAAACAAATATTATCAATTTTTGTTTCTTAATTTGAACAACAGATGCCTTTAAAGTGTAATTCGATCGTTCTTTTTTAATAATTTAAATTTTTCAAATGGCAATAAGATGGATGTTTTTTTAAAAGGTCAGCATACCACCTATCTAAATGTAATTATTTGAAACTTGGAAAAAACTAAAAAAAGTATACGTATTAAATTTGGTAACTGCAGTATTTTTTAATCACGTAGGCCAAGTTTAAATAACAATGAAATATCTACTAGGCTATGTTTAGCATTTAAAACGATGAAATGAATGATAAATCAACAAACTAAAAGACAAAACTTGTTTTTATCTAACAAATCCATTTGTGCGTGTATATTTTTGTGGTAATAATTTATTAAAATGTCTTACAATCAAACTGAAAAAGGGGATATGTTATTAAAATATGAAGAATGTCGAAAAAATGTGTAGATTTGAATAGGCAGTATATTAACATTTAAAAAAATCATAATGATCCGCCATGTTGTCATTTGAAAAAAAATTAAGTTATTTAAAAAAACGATCGAATTACAATTTAAAGGCATCTGTTGGCCAAATTAAGAAACAAAAGTAGGTAATATTTGTTTTGTACACGTCTATGATACGAAACAAAAGATATTAGGGCAATCACAGCAACCTAGATGCACTATTATTTAAAAAAAATGACATTAGTAATATTTTTTGAAAAAAAAAACAATTGATTTGTATGTAAAATAAGATCCTGTATGCGAAAACAAAAATATATATAGGTTGTTTCATTTAAAATTTCAAAATTGATGTCACTTCCGGTGACACCGGAAGTGCGATTTAAGTTTCCTGATAACCACTGAGCTCCAAATTATTTTTAGTATACATATAGAAAATTTCATATTGATATGTCAATTAATAAAAAAACTAAAGGGGGTGATCCTGTATATATATATATATATATATATATATATATATATATATATATATATATATATATATTGTTTATTTAAAAGTAAAAGTCATCGAGTATACAGAAAATTATTTACCACAGACAATCATATTTATAGTTACACATAAAAAGACTGTTATTCCTTACTTCACTTTTTATTTGTATCGTTAGATGTACATTTCGAGACACGAGGTGCTCATTATCAATAACAAAGTTTGTTATAGATAATGAGCACCTTGTGTCTTGTGTACATCTAACGGTACAAATAAAAAGTGAAGAAAGAAATAACAGCCTTTTTATGTGTAATAATTACTTCACGTAAACTCAAAAACATACAGTCATATTTATATCATATGTTCAATTTAAAAAAAAAACCTCTAGAGTGCCATGGAAAATATTGTAGGTTGGCAACTCTGAAATTATAAATTAAAATTATTATGTCTGACGTTTAATACGTCAATTCCCAAAGCGTGTAGCCAACTTGAATTTAGAAAAAAGTGAAATCGTGGCACTCTAGAGGTTTTTTTCTTTATTGAACATACGATAGTTGTGTGTGTTTTTACTTTTAAATTAACAATATTTTTAAAACATCTTAAAAGATGAGAATATGATTACAAAAAGTGTAAATAATTTTTTACTAGCATAAAGTGACACAGAGTATGATTATTATTTATATAGTGTATATCATAAGTTTTCATTTCTTTTTTATATTTTTAGTAATTTTAGTTTAAATCACGTGTATATAAACATCCCTGTCGGAATATATATAATTTTCCTAATAAGCGTTTTTGATTTTTCATTCTTTGTAAAACGTGATATCAAATTTATATCTTTGTTTACCTTACTGAAAATAAAAACATCCCCTTTTCAAATAATGATTGTCTAAAATACGTTTACGTACATTCAACTCTTTTCAACCGCGATTTACTTTAGTTAAATTTGTGCGGGCAGTCAATTCTGTGCTTACCTTTTTTGTTTTAGGACGTGTGTGTTTTTGTAATACTTGTTTTGAGCACGTTTTTTTTTTCTTCTTTTGTTTGATCTTCATTTGTTTGTTTATCGGAGGGTGTGCCAACATGCGACGGTGTTTCGGGGGCTTTTCGTGAACTCCGCCCAGTGATCCCTTTCGGAGCCGGATTCTTTGGGGCCGATGATTACCGAGCCTAAAATCGGGCTCGTACCAATCAAGTCGCTACTTTGATCCATCACACAAATCTATAAAGTAAGCTTAAGGATCAGTTTTACAAATATTTGACGTATGCGTGTATAAAATTTCGAACGCGTTTTATTTTTTTTTAGGCAAGTTCCTAGGGATTTGACATTTTGATTGCATACAATAAACACAATTATCTTTCCGTCAATGCAACAATGTTTTTTCAAACTTAGTGTTTTCGGAGATATAGTATAAAATAACTACAATTCTTGAAGTTAAAGTAAGCTGCTACATAGACGGATGAGTGAGTTGCCTATTTCCAAAAACCCCTAAATCCATTTGAAAACCATGGATTTAGGTGTTTTTGGAAATAAGCGACTCAAGAAATGTTATAATACAACCAGGTATCAAATTTAATAGTGATACTATGACCCACGCTTAATTAAAATCCGTCTAAGGGTCATTTTTGATGTTCGAAAATCGTCATATTTTATTCCAGCCTTCCCAGAAAAGCTAGAATTACGAAAAAATTCACACATAATCTTGGGCCTATTTTAGCACCTGTGTGCATCGCTTGTGATTCTAGCTATTATGGTTTTTACGAAAAAAAATCATGAAAATTGCAATTATTTTCGATCACGAAATAATCTTCAAAAACTCTCACGGATTTGCAAAACCGATGCACACCGGACCTATTTTTGCCCCCTGAACATTTCTATAAAATTAGATTTTCACGAAATTGTCTGGGAAAGCTCAAATAAAAATTTGCACTAGTTTTACAATTTTCGGCATGCCGCCCCGCCATCTAGTGGTTAGATACGACTCCAAAGCCATTTAACAGTCCACATTTATTTTAATAAATGGCGATCAGAAAAATAGTTGAATCAAAAGTATTAATTTAATATTTTTTCAAAATGTATCTACTTTTATAAACCATATTTGGTACCATAAAGTTGTATAAAGTGCTATTTTAATAAAAATGAGTCTTAAGTTTTATTCAACATAAATCAAAACAGCTGTGATAACATAACCTAGTTGTTTTATTATTTAATATACTATCAAAAAATATTTTTTTTAAACAATGGCATTTTATCAAAACTTACAATTATCAGATTTATAAGGTGAAAAACGAACGTTTCTGTTTATTTCCCAGGAAATAATACTCCAAATACTCATCATAATTATAAATTAAGTATGTGTGTTAGCTTGACGATCCAGTTGATATAAAACAATCAAGCGAACTAAACAAAATGGAATTATTTTGATTAGGTATGATTTGATTAACTGTTTCCCTCATTGCTGGCTTCCTTGAAATACATACACTTCTGCTAGTTCGACTGGACCCAGCAACTGAATGTGTCGGTCCTAACGTTGTGTTGCTGGTGCAGTGTTTTATAAAATTTGGTGTGCGTGCAAGATAGTGATTCATTAATTTACATATTTTTTTTTATCATTTGTAAAGTATTTTTGGCAATCCTTGAGAATAGAGTTGTCAGCATATATGTAACATTGCTAAATGAAAACATTGCAGTGGTAAATTGTAATTGTTTTATCCTGGGAGTGTTTAAAGGATTTCTTGGATAAATTAGGGTTACAGATCCAAACCATATAGGAAGCTGACCCAAATTTTTATTAATAAATGCACATGCTTATGCTTCGATGGCCCGATTTTTAGTTAAAAACATTTGTCAAATAGAATTTAACGATTTAAATGAATTACGAATCATTTAAAATGCATTTAATTTGTTTAATTCTGTTTAAAAAATGTTCATAGCGGAGCATGTGCAAGTAGAAAGTGCATTTATTAATAAAAAATTGGGTCGGCTTCCTATATAGTTTAGATCTGTAACCCTAATTTATCCAAGAAATCTTTCAAACTCTCTCCCAGAACAAAACAATTACAATTTATTATCACCGCAATGTTTTCATTTAGCAATGCAATGATTTTGTTTAAATGTTTTATAAGTATTTGCTTTTAAACAATACTTTTAATTTTTTAATCCAACTGCTTCTTCAGGAATCGTAAAAGATTCAACAGCTCTTACTCTCCAGTGATTGCTCGAATAATTGCTCAAATGATTGCTATAAGAATTGCAAGAGTGATTGCTTGTACGATCACTTGATAATGATTCTAAAAATAATGGCAATAAAAAAATAATTCTGCAGGAAAAAAATATACAGCTTAAAAGTTTAAACAAATTCATTTGGAATATGAAATGAGCATACGAGCTATGATTCCGGTGATGGAATGGATCCTTTGAGCAACCATTCGAGCGATATCTTCAGCAATCATATGAGAGATTTCTCGAGCAATTTAAGTAATCTCTTGTAGATCTGATGATGGTAGATTATTTACATAATCGAACCAATTGATTATTTTCATGTCAATGAATGATCTCTAATTTCTTATTGTGCAAAAGTTATTGAGAGATATCATTAATCCTCTTTTATAAAAAGAGGATAATTAAATCAGAAGCTACTCTGGAAATTTATAAATATGTGCAAGGGAAAACTTTTCTCGCACCAGCCTAAAAATACTAGTATTTTTCTTTCATTACTTACTGTTTTTATTATACTTGATACTTGTGCTACTTTCTTGATGGAACTATATTGGGTAAAATAAAACACTTGTTAAACTGAGTATAACTTAGAAAATGATCATAACAGATCGAAACATATTTAAGGCAAATGAAAATATGGAACGAAACCTAATGATACATGTCATGTAACGTACTGATGTGTGTAGTCAAACTATTGGGATTGTACTTAAATTGATTGTCGATCAATCGCTTCAATGATTGCTCAAGAGATTGCACATTTGATTTTTCAAATTATCACTCAAATGGTTGCTAGCAAAAATCACTTGAATGATCACTCAGATAATAATCTATTACAATAAAAATAACCTCTGGGGAGAGAAATACGAATATCATGCGTATAAAATCCACATACTAGTGATAATTCGATAATCATACGAGTAATGGATTTGATAGCTAACGCATCTAATGCTCCATAGTGGCATCGTCAACGACATGGGTATCTGGTGCCGGAATACTGAACACAAATTCTATTTTAATATGTTTTTTCTGGTTTCACATAGTATAGCTCGTTTGTGGACGTAACAGTAACCTGTATATGCACTTTTTTGCATTCGTCTCATTGGCGATGCCACTATGGAGCATTAGATGCCGTTAGCTATCGAATCCATTAATAGTTTTCACATATTGGCTTGAAATAGTCAGAAATCTTCAGTTCTCCTCAGCACTGGGTCGGGACCACACTGAAGAGGACCTTGAAGTCCAAAACATGTCTGTGGGTTCAGTGCCGGAATACTGAACTCAAATTCAATTTGGAATCATACGAGTGATGAAGTCGATCATTTAAGAAATTATTTGAGCAATCTTTTGAGTTATCTCGTGAAGCTCTCGAGATGTTTAAATATTTTCGTAATTAAACGAATCAATTATGTTCATTAGAATGATCCTAATACAACGACTAAGACTATAAATCATATACAACGTTTAACTCTACAGTTGTAAATGTTGTATGAAATTTATCACATATGTTTTGTTTTCATGACTAATAAACACGTATGAAAGTAAATATTTTTAGTAAAAAGTAAAATAAAGGTTTTACACGAAAAGCAATTTGGAGCTGTGATGAACTATAAGAGCAGTGGGGGAAAGAAAATGTAAAACGTAGTTATAATACAACAGCGTAGATCTATCGAACATACTTACTGGAAGGTTTTTACTGTTGTTATAATTTCATTCTTACACTAAAAGTCTATTCACTTTTTGAAATATTAAACATGTTCACAAAGTTTAATTTATTTACTTCAAACAAAAAGATTTTAAACTATGCATTAACACTATCAAATCGTTATTGTTTCACCCTCAACTATTAGTTGTCAAACATATTGCGTATTCCGGCCGAACACCAACTCCCATAAAAATGTAAATTGCAGATCTTAATTACTCGAGAAAATATTCCATTAATCATATCTTATGAAACAACTGATGTTTCTTTCTCGGAGAGTACTTGAAACACTGAAATGTTTTTATAATTGATTATTATTAGAGAGTCCTAGTTTATCGTATCAGATGGTACGACAATAACGTGTTTCAATAGCGGATGTTAACTTTTTACGGAAAAGTAAATTTACATTTTTAGCTTAACGTTTGTTCAATATCCCGTTTCTTCTACGTAATGATAGTTACTTCTCAAAAACCGTTCAAAAATAAATTTCAATTTAATAAAATTAGCAAGTTTGTATAGCTTAATAAATTAGATTGAAAAATACATTTATTTGTCTTTTTGTAAATATCATCAAATTCTTCGGATTATTGTTGCATCTACGCTAAAGTTGCTTGTTGCCTGATAACTGAGGCATTAGCATGTACCATCTTTCCAAAACACGATAAATCTTAACACCAAAATAACACATTAACATCGGCATATTTTTTGCACATGCATTTTTTTTAGGATACACAAATTTTCCCGGGGACACGTACCGCAATTAACATGTTAATTGTCAAACAATTCTGCAGTAACTTAAGTTTATGTATATCCCTGCTTCACTAGTATTAACGCTCCTGCGATTATAATTTGTCAGCTTCAACATAAACACACCCTTGCAATTTTCCCGTGTAGTACAAAAAAGATTCACAATCTTAGAGATTATACAGTAGAACCTCGTTATACCGGGATGGCTTTTGGCTATACCTAGCACGATATAAGGAAAACATGGTATATCCGAATATATGTAATTTGTATAATAGTTACATACACACACGCGCATATATATATATATATATATATAAAACGTATATATATATATATATATATATATATATATATATATATATATATATATATAATACAATAATGCCGCCGGAACGTTTTACCTAATCAGGGCGGTACGCAGTCAATTGTTAAAATTAACATCTTTAAAAAAAAAGAAACCTGAAAAATGATCTCGATATATCCGAATCACGGTATCTCGAGGCCCGGTATAGCGAGGTTCTACTGTAATTATGTTTCACTTGTGTTGAAATGGTGTACAATTTGAAATTATCAACATAACCAGAAAATGAAATCTTTTTGACAGACGGCGAAATTAAACGACAAAGAGCGTTGAAGTTAGAAAGAGAAGGATGAGAGGGATCGCCGTTTGGCTGGCTTGAAAATATAATTTTATCGAGAATACGAATAAATGCGTACCCATTCTACTCCCCCCAACCCGCGCTGACAGTAACAAAACCAGACCAACCGGTTTCAGTGAAATAAATCGTGAGGTACAAATTAAAACGTAAAATTCAGTCGAAATAATGCACAAAATAATCCGCCAGGGAGAGCTGACTCAATTTCGTCAAGGTCAAAAAGTGGAAAAGACCCTTAAAAATGGTCTTATTTTGGTACTCTATGATATCGCCTCCTGGTGGAATAAATTGTAATCTACACGTGGTACACTCCTCACGAACAATAAGGAGGCGGGGCGATGAGATCAGGGAGTGGAAAACACTCATTTGAAGCTTTAAATTAAAATCTTTTGAAAAACAAGGAATATCGAAAAATGTATTTCATATGCATATGTACAGGATGGCCCAAATTCCATGCTTTTATAGGGTATCTCAGTAACCCGAATAGTTAGACAAAATCAGAATCTGATATACCAAGGACAATCGAGTATACGGTAAGAAGGATCGACAGAATCGAAGATTTTTGAGTGGAGGTAGAGATCGCTTACGTCACAAATGCGCGCTGAATTTAAATGTGGTTACTTGATGGTAAACATTAGGTAAACATGCATAAGCTGTAAATTTTCTGACATTCGTTGATTTTTAAAAGACTTCAATTTGAAGCTTTAAACGAGTGTTGTCCACTCCCAGACCAAGCATGAAGTAAAATTTCGAGTTCAGAAAAGCCCCGTAAAAATTTCTCGAGTCGCGCAGCGACCCGAGACAAATTTTCTGGGCTTTTCTAAACTCGCAATTTTACTCACGCGCCACGCTTATAAAACACAGATTTTAAGTGAAGTTCGAATATACATAAATTTCACAATATTTTGTGATTTATACGCGTGGCGCATGAAGTAAAATTTCGAGTTTAGAAAAGCCCAGAAAATTTGTCTCGGGTCGCTGCGCGACCCTCGACAAATTTTCACGGGGCTTTTCTAAACTCGAAATTTTACTTCATGCTTCGTCTGGAAGTGGAAAACACTCGTTTAAGGATTCAAATAGAACTCATTTAAAAAACAACGAATGTCGGAAAATGTATAGCTTAGGCGCGTATGTTTACCTAAAAGAAAATATTTTATAATTTTTTTTAAATCTTTAGATATATGTTGTTTTTTTTATGTTCAATTTGAGGCTTTAAACGAGTGTTTTCCACTCCCAGACTAAGCATGAAGTAACATTTCGAGTTTAGAAAAGCCCCGTGAAAATTGGTCAAGGGTCGCGCAGCGACCCGAGACAAATTTTCTGGGCTTTTCTAAACTCGAAATTTTACTTCATGCGCCACGCGTATAAAACATTATAACATTGTCAAATTTATGTATATTCGAACTTCACTTAAAATCTGTGTTTTATACGTGGGCGCATGAAGTAAAATTTCGAGTTTAGAAAAGCCCAGAAAATTTGTCTCGGGTCGCTGTGCGACCCTCGACCACGCCACGCGTATAAAACACTAAAATATTGTGAAATTTATTTATATTCGAACATCACTTAAAATCTGTGTATTATACGCGTGGCGCATGAAGTAAAATTTCGAGTTTAGAAAAGCCCAGAAAATTTGTCTCGGGTCGCTGCGCGACCCTCGACAAATTTTCACGTGGCTTTTCTAAACTCGAAATTTTACTTCATGCTTAGTCTGGGAGTGGAAATCACTTGTTTAAAGCTTTAAAACGAACTTTAAAAAAAAAACAGGGAATATCTCAAGATTTACAAAAAATAGACTGAATTTGAAATACATATATTTTAAAGAAAAACTCTCTGTATAATGTAAATCCATATTTTAAGGTCTTTTCCACGTTTTGCCCTCGACCAAATTGAGTCAGCTCTCCCTGGCGGATTATTTTGTGCACTATTTCGACTGAATTTTACATTTTAATTTGTACATCAATACAATACAATATATTTCACTAAAACCGGTTGGTTATTTCACGTTTTTGTATCTTAAAAAAAGACGTCCGATATTAAGAGTCAAAGTTAGAATACTGTTTTAATATTGATGTAGAAGCCTGTGAATTCTTAAAGAATTTTTACAAATATTTAAATAAAGTTGTAATTTTCGTTCGAAAATTTTTATGGAATTTTGTTTTGAATCGCGATTTATAATTTTTAGTTAAACTGGGGAAAATTAATACCTTAGATTGTTTCTCATATCGATTGTAAAGTCTGTGATTTTTTTGAGAATAAAAAATGTTTAAAAAAATCTTTAATTTCATATGAACATTTTTATCTAATTTTGTTTCAAGAGATTTTAATTCAAGCTAGGTGTTTACATTTTTTTCTGGGGAAACAAACAACCCTGATTATTGTTAATATCGATGGAAAAGTCTGTGAATTTTATAGGCATTTTTAAAAATCTTTTAAAAAAAGTCGTAATTTTTGTGCGAACATTTTTATAGAATTTTGTTTTGAATCGCGATTTTTAAGAATTTTTTATTTAAGTTGAGTGGATATCGAAGGAGCCTTCAACTTCGTGCGCCCTTCAACTTCGGGGCGATTTTGTCGGCCCTTGGCAATCTGCACATGGACGAGTCGATATGCCTCGTCGTAGAGGAGCTGCTAACGAGGAGGCACATTGTCTCTGCGCTGGGCGGCTCACGCTCAAGAAGAGAGGTCAGTAGAGGTACCCCTGAAGGGGGTGTCCTCTCTCCACTACTATGGAATATAGTTATGAATGAACTACTGAAAGGACTAGAGTCTACGGGGTGTAAAACAATTGCCTATGCTGATGACGTGACCCTCGCGGTCTCTGGTAAACAAGTAGGCATCCTATCTGAACTCATGGAGAGGGCACTCCGCAAGGTAACCCGCTGGTGTGAGGAATGTGGACTGGGGGTAAATCCCCTCAAAACTGAGCTTGTACTCTTCACCAGAATGCATAGGATACCAAACTTCAAAACTCCCGTCCTAAACGGCACGGGACTGGTGGTAAAGGAGCAAGCCAAATATTTGGGCACCTTAGTCGATAGGAAGTTAAGTTGGAAGCCCAATATTCAGGAGAGGGTACGGAAAGCGCAGGTCGCGCTGTACTCGTGCAAAAGAGCTGTGAGCAAGAACTGGGGACTGAAACCAAGCGTTGTCCACTGGATGTACACGACTGTGGTGAGACCCATTCTGTTCTACGGCGCTGCAGTCTGGTGGACTGCTCTTGATAAGAAAATTCACCGGACCGCACTGGATAAGGTACAGAGATCAGCCGAACTGCTCATAACAGGCGCGGTTGGATCTACCCCCCCCAAAGCGCTAGATGTAATACTAAATCTAGCTCCTGTTGACTTTTACTGCAGGTATGCTGCAGCTACCACAGCGATCAGGATCAACTCGGTCGGGATATGGAATAGTAGCAAACAGGGCCATGGAAGGATCCTGAATGAGCTTGTCGATATCCCACTGAGGACTGATAGCTGTCTTCAGAACTTACCTTTGGGAACAAGTTCTCCATTTCCATCCCGGACAAAACCGAATGGGTAGAGGGCCAGATTGTTCAGGGAAATGAAGTCTGGCTCTTCACGGATGGCTTCAAGTCCGAAAACAGAGTAGGGGGTGGAATTTTCTCACATGAGTTCAACCTCAAAAAATCTTTTTGACTCCCAAACCACTGCAGCGTCCTACAGGCGGAAGTCGTGGCTATCCGAGTGGCAGTGGAATGGATAGGTAAAACCGACCTTTAGGTAAACCATATCAGGTTCGTTACCGATAGCCAGGCCGCCATTAGGACATTAAATAGTCCCTACTGCACCTCCAAGGTGGTCAGAGACTGCAGAAAAGTGCTTAACAAGCTCGCTAACAGCTGTGATGTGGGGCTCATCTGGGTACCAGGTCACAGTGATATCAAGGGAAACTCAATTGCCGACGGCCTCGCAAGGAAGGGGGCAAGGATAAGAGACCTATCTACTGAACTTTCCGCCGACTTTCCTCTTGGGGAATGCAAGAGACTATTAAGGGACCAAATGACATCATGGGTTAACCTTAGGTGGAAGGAAGAAGACACGTGTCACATAACAAGGCAGCTATGGCCTATGTGTGACACTATAAACAGTAAAAGATTAATTGCACTTAGCAGAATCGACATAAGGAAGGCAGTAGGCATCATCACGGGTCACTGTTTTCTGGGTGGACTCGCACAAAAGATGGGTCTCAAATACAATGACTACTGCAGAGAATGCCTAGATGAGGAGGAGGAAGAAACAGTACTCCACTATCTAGGTCAATGTCCTGCTCTTGAGGGGAAACGAAGTATTAAAATTTAAAAAAAAAGAATTTAAAAATCGTCGATTTTGTTAGAAGAAAGAAAATCGCATGTGCTTTTTTATTTTAAAAAAATTCTCACGAGTGTTTTCCACTTCCAGGTTAAGCATGAAGTAAAATTTCGAAGTTTAGAAAAGCCCGAAAATTTGGTTTGGTCGCGTAGCGCGCAGCGCTACGCGACCAAACCAAATTTTCAGGCTTTTCTAAGCTCGAAATTTTACTTCATGCGCCACGCGTATAAAACACTGATTTAAAGTGATGTTCAAAATAGACATCGCCTTATTTTATGAATTAATTGAATAAAATTGTATTTTTTGTTTACAAACTAAATTACGTGTGTAAAGAGAATCGACGGATCCAGATTCAGGGACTTCTTAAAAAAAATTCAATTTTTTTACACACTTACTTTAACACTCATGTGTAAAATTAAATCAATTCACATCCTGAGATTTGTTCTAAAAATATTTCAATTTATAAAAATAAATTGAGACTTTAAAACTTCTCCCAACAAAATTACATTTTATAAAAATAAATTGCAATTTTATTACACGCTTACATTTCTGTAGTAGTAGTACATACATCTTTATTCAGACAATTACAGTAGTATAGTATAATACATATATATATATATATATATATATATATATATATATATACATATATATATATATATATATATATATATATATATATATATATATACATATATATATATATATATATATATATATATATATATATTATTACACTATGGGGTTAGTCTGTCTGGGCTATCGACCAGAGGTCTTTCTGCTCTGTCTTGAATTTATTTTATTTGAAAAATTTTATCGTATGCTAGGCTTGTGAACTGTCTTGATGAACGGTACAAATGAATTGATGTGTTGTGAGAGGAGGATGTTTATATTTGGGATGGATATTTAGGTTTCTAGGAATACAGAATTTGTTTAGGAGTTCTAGGTTATGGGTGTTTACAGCGAATTTTTTACATTTCTGTTTTCTTTAGTTTTTTTTTACTTTCCCCCACATGTAAAACAAAGGCGAGAAATTATTTTTTGAAATTGTAATCACTTTAGCACACTACTTTATGTGTGTTTTATCAAATGTTTATCAAAAAGCTTCAGAGCTAGTAACACAAGTTTTCAACAAAAAATAAACTTAATTTTATATATATAAATGTAAAGCTAATTTAATGTGCTATTTAATGACATAAAAATATATCGGGTGTTTCATTTAAAAAAATGCAACTTTATATCATAACTCGGAAATTAAAAGTGTCAATAAAAAAATAAGTACGCCACTGCATTTTACGGTGAAAACTACACAAATAACTATTGAACTGTTTTTTGTATATCTTATAGTTATTAGGATGAAGACATATTTTATAATAGCTAATAATTGAAAAACGCGTGACATCTTCCAAACTAATCAAGTTCGCCATGATCTGTCAACGCCATTATAAATATCTTAAAAAAAGAGGTCATGACGTGTATATCAAATTTTTTCTAACTCTTCAGGTTACCGAGATACCCTATGAAAGTATCGAATTTGGGCCACCCTGTACAGTGCGATCACGATGAAAGGAACAAATTTGTTTAAAATGCAGGTGATTAATAAATCAATCTAGAAATCTAGAAAAACGCTCGGACTCGGGCTCCATTAGTATCTTTAACTGCGCATTTTTTTTCACTTAAAATGTTATATACAGGGTGTCCCATAAACAAATGCCGAAGCAAGGTCACATTTTTTTAAAATGAAATACTCTGTATATTATCACATATTTAGATTCGTCGGAAAATCCTAGACATTGAAAATTGAAAATAGAATTCTTACGGGGTTATTTAAAATCTAAAGTTTATCTCAATGGACCAAATAATGTTGATCTGAAACAGAGAATGCGGCGGGAAATAAGACTTTTTTCATCAGAGATAATTGAAAACGTTCAAAGGGAAACAATTCTTCGAATAGAAAAGTGCATTGAAAGTATTCTGGATATGGACAAAACATTGAACATTTATTATGAAGCAATTATTGTTATGCAATTGTCAATATTTCGTAAGCAGTTGAAGATAGGTATAGAACATTTACAAGGATTATATCTGGAATTTTTCGACTAATCCAAAAATTCAATAATATACGGAGTGTTCCATTAAACAATAGGACAAAACATTGAACATTTATTATGAAGCAATTATTGTAATACAATTGTCAATATTTCGTAAGCAGCTGAAGATAGGTATAAAACATTTACACGGGAGATATCTGGAATTTTTCGACTAATCCAAATATTCGATAATATACGGAGTGTTCCATAAAAAAAAGGTGATCTTGTTTCTGCGTTTCTTTATGGGACATCCTGTATATAAACATTTTAGTGCAAAAAATGCGCAGCAGAAAATACTAATCGACGTGTCCGAGCGTTTTTCCAGAATTTAATCACCTGAATTTCAAACGAATTTGTTCCTTTCATCATAAACGGACTGTAAACTTAAAATAAAAAACCCCTTATATTTTTTATTAATGCTGTTCTGTGCACGGGTCTGAATAATTTAGTGTTTGCGGCGCCCAAGCAAGTAAATATTAATTATTATAGTGCTGCGGATGACACATTCATTAGTGCTTCCAATTCTGATTGTGCAAATGCGGTTGGTGTATTAGTCGGTCACGTAGGCGTTCGCGCAGTGTTCGGGTGAAAATTAAATAAATAAATAAAGCGAGAGGGCAGAAAGACCAATGGTCGATAGCCCAGACAGGAACGTACTACCACATTAATGGAATTGTACATATTTGTATAAATAGATAATGTAACTGTAAATAGTATGCCTGAACAAAGATGATGTATATATATCGTATGTTGAATAAAATAAAACCTCTAGAGTGCTATGGATTGGCAAATCTGAAATTATACATTATAATTATTATGTCTGACGTTTTATATAACAATTCCTAAGGCGTGTAGCCAACATAAATTTAAAAATCGACTAAATCATAGCACTCTTGCGTTTTATTTACTGAACATACGAAATAAATAAAGCGGAGTTTGTTTACCTCGATTGAAGCATTGGGCAGATTCGAAGTGGATAAGGTAAAGGTGAGGGCTTCGTTCCACGTGGGATTGCAACATTTCTTCACGGCGGTCTTCTTCTTTTTCGCCCGCTTGCCGTTGATTAACAGATACACTTTTACGAACGGATCTGAAAAATTGCAAATACCAGAATTATATAAAAGGAATATTTAGTTGATTAAGAATGCACAACTCAAGTTTATTACTATTTTAAGCCGGCAACACATTCATTTGTTAAATATCACTGCCTCAATCCCGTATTACTGGATTATTGACTTGTCTAGTTTTTTTTTGATAAGTGTCGTTCGCAAGTATAAAATTAGTTTATTGCTTAACAATAACTTAATTTTATGATCCAGAGAAAGTTTGGATAGTTCACTAAAAGTGCTACAAATCCGTCGCAAATGGAAGTATTAGGTCGTCGGCGTATTTTAAAGTGCAAGAATATTCTACTAGTACTACAAGGCGCGGCAGGGAAACTTGCTGATTTGAATTGGGCGCCAATGAGCGAGACGTGATAGGAAAGGGGTAGGGAGGGTCTCATCCAATAGAGGGGGTCTTGAAGTTATGTTACCGCTCAAGCCAGTTGTCGTCATGCGTTGGACAAAGTAGGAGTGTGTGTTCGCCGTCGAGGCCTACTTTCCAATGGCCGTTTGTTCGGTGGTTGCCACCCAACGTTAGTTCCGAACTCGATTCAATATTCATCCCACGGGTCCCGTTCCTGGCTGGCAATCAATCCTTTCGTGGATGGACGCATTCAGGGAATGTGGCAGTGTGGCAAAAAAGGGCCTGGAGGTCAACGTACTTCCAGAACACCAGAAAACGTCGAGAGGGTGAGGCTGTCATTGAAGCCATCGCCAACATTCCCGTCGATATGCTCGAAAGAGTGCAGCGAAACTTCAAAAAGCGGGTGGATCAGTGTATCGCTAATGAGAGACGACATTTGTCTGGTGTCATTTTTAAAACCAGTTGACACAAAAATTCAAAATGCGTACAATACGATAAAAAAAGAATTAAATTGATATGTGAAATACTTTTTCTTTTATTGACCTTTCAAATCACCAAGTTTCCCTGCCGCACCCTGTAGTAGAAAATATTTCTGCACCTTGAAAATAGCCGACTGCTAGTACTGCAGATATTACTGCTACGCGACCAAAAAAAATTTCAGGCTTAATCAGGTAATAGAAACAATCGTTAGAAGTTTCAAATTGTGCGCATTTTAAAAACAACGAATGCCTAAACATTTACAGAGTGCGCACACATTGGAATATATATACTTACAAGAAAAAATCTATGTATGAGAAGCAGCACAAAGTCAAGGACTATTTACTGAATCTCCTCATTGCTAATTGCTGAAAGCAGATAGACTCTGTTATCTTTAATGCCAGTACAACTACTGCATGTTTGCTGCAGTTGCTCATCGGCAATTGTAAAGCAGATTGAATTTGTAATATTTGCTGTGACTACAGTCAGTCATCGCTAATATTTGTTGCTCATCAATTTTGTCCCTCATATTGTCAGCATATAACTCACGACAAACAATAGTACATTGGCGTATTCATCAGACAAAACAGTTGAAAGTGTTTTGTCAACTGTTGCTGTAGTTGATTGTGAACATGTTCGCGCAGCGATTCGCAATTTTTGTGAGCATTCAAAATAGTGTGATTAGTGTTAAAGTAAACGTGTTGACCACACGAAAGATTATGACATCGAAACTAAAATAGCCGGAGTAGCATTCATTGGGTACCAACATTCAGCGATTAATCAACCTAACGTGTTGAAGGTAGCATAATTCTGATGAACGCGCCCATTGTTGAAGACGAGTAGTGAAAGATTACAAAGTCAATCAATATGTGTTGCCAGCATTGTTACGTATCGCTAATATTTGCTGTTCATCGTTAATAGTTGTTGCTCATAGCTAATTTTTGTTGCTCATTGCTAATTTTTGCTGTTCATCGTTAATGGTTGTTGCTTATGGCTAATTTTTGTTGTTCATTGCTAATGTTTGCTGTTCATCGTTAATGGTTGTTGCTCATGGCTAATTTTTGTTGCTCATTGCTAATTTTTGCTGTTCATCGTTAATGGTTGTTGCTCATGGCTAATTTTTGTTGTTCATTGCTAATGTTTGCTGTTCATCGTTAATGGTGGTTGCTCATGGCTAATTTTTGTTGCTCATAGTTAATTTTTGCTGTTCTGTGTTAGCAGATTATTGATAACAAGCAGCATTAGAAATCAGGGTTGTTATGTGTAAAACACTTTGTTTTAAAACAGTGTTTTAAACATGTTTAAAAACAGCCGTGGTGTTTCAAACGGTTTTGTTTTAAACATGTTTTAAATCTAAAATTTGTTCAAAACATGTTTTAAACGGTAAATTTGTTTAAAACGGTTTTTTTATTATCTCAAATTTGCTAAATTATATTTTATACTAATTCATTAAGATTTTTTGTTTACATTTTTTAATTTTAGCTAAATTGTTGAAGATATTTTAAATGACATTATTAAACATAACATTTTATTACAATATAAAATATCACAACTGTGTGTGCATAAATGTGATTTTTAAATACAGGGAATTTTTCTTTCAGGTATAAATATGCATATACTGTAAATTTTACGACATTCGTTGTTTTTTTTAAAAGATTTTAATTTGAATCTTTAAACGAGGGTTTTCCACTCCCAGATTAAGCATGAAGTAAAATTTCGAGTTTAGAAAAGCCTGTAAATTTGGATTGGCCGCGTAGCGAAGCGGAGCGGCCAATCCAAATTAGGCTTTTCTAAACTCGAAATTTTACTTCATGCGCCACACGTATAAAACACTGAAATATCGCAAAGGTTAAAATATACGGCTTTAGCAATTTAATATGTAGATGTGAATAAAACGTGAGTCATATTCTGCGCTGAACAAATTGTTTAAAACAGTGATTATAGACAACCCAATAACTCTAACGTATATTAGGTTGCCTATAATCGTTGTTGTATGTGTGTGTTTATTTAACTTCACGGTAAATCAGTGTTTTTAAGCGTGGCGCATGAAGTAAAATTTCGAGTTTAGAAAAGCCTAATTTGGATTGGCCGCTCCGCTTCGCTACGCGGCCAATCCAAATTCTTAGGCTTTTCTAAACTCGAAATTTTACTTCATGCTTAGTCTCGGAGTGGAAAACACTAGTTAAAAGCCTCAAATTAACCGCTTTAAAACAACGAATTCCCGCAAATTTAAAAAACGCTGTAATTATCGGGATATGTATACTCAAAAGAAAAATGTCCTGTATGGTCTGTTTTAAACGTGTTTTAAACACGTTTTAAACATATTTTTAATTGTTAATGTTTTAAACGCTGCTTCGATGAAAAAAAAAAACACGTTTTGTTAAAAAAAACTGTTAGTTTTAATTAAAATGAAAAAAAAAACAACCCTGTTAGAAGTTAAGAAAAATGCTGTTGTAGCCCATTATTGTGGCTCATCGTTACTCCTTGTAGCTCATCATTAATGTTTTGTGTTTATAGTTAATTTTGTCGCTTAACGTTAATAATTGTCACTCGTCGACAGTAGATTACAAACTCCTAGAATCATTGTTGCCAGCACAGTCGCTCGTTACGAATTGAAATAGCTAATCATTGACAGATAATGAGCAGAAGGAGATTACAATATCCATAAGTATGTAATTGCTAATTGCTGCAGCTGCTTATCGTTAATTGTTGCTACTCATTGCTAACTGTTACGCTCATAGCTACTTACAAAACTTACCTATACTATCCTTATCCTCGTGCTGGAACAAATTCCTCGCCCTCAACAAAACCACCGTCAACCTCTCGGCCGAAGGCAAGTAGCTCAAGCTGACGAGCACCTCCTGCAAATCCTCCGGTGGTTTTTTGATCCGCGAAATCTCCCCCCACACTTCTATACTCGACGTAACATCAAACTCATCCATGGTCATCCTCACCTCCCCGATGACGTCGTTTCGTGAAAACTTATCAAAGTCAAAAACCTGCAGCACCAGGGTCTTCGATTGCAGCTCCTCGTGCGAGACAGGGAATTTGAAGTGTTGATCAAAGTAGGGGTTAGCGTCGTTTCTGTGGATTACAGTCTGACGTTTCCTGGTATCTATTTCGGGAACTATTGAGACACGGACGAAGGGGTCGTTGAAGCCACCACGTTCTGATCCAGCCAAATCATGTGCTTGAAATAATTTAGCATAATTAGGGATAGTAATTATTGTATAAGGAGATATTATAATCGTTTACTTTCCAGCCAATAATTTGGTAATCAAAAAATGAGGTGATAAAGAAATATTATTGTTGAGATGATTTGAGTTATTTGTTAGTAGCACTTACCTTCAATTAAATGCACTATAAGATCTGACCTATCAAAATCGTACTTTAACCTGAAGTGCAGTCTCCCCAGATCCGGCCCGTAATTAGGCACCTTCGAAATAAACATGGGTCCGTCTTTCCTCGTGTATAAATCGGGCTGGATAGCGCCTAGGGGACTGGCCGGAGGCAGGGGAATGTTTGCGTCCGGCGTGTTGGTCCTCGAGGGAATTAAGAGCGGCGAGAGGCACCTAGCTGTGTTCGTCGATTTCGGGGAGATGTTGTTGGGCGAGCTGCAGTTCGAGGAAGTTATCGATACTAGGCTGGCTTGCGAGGGGGACGGCGTCCTAAGTTCCCCCAGGGAGTTCCCCGGGGAGCTGCTGCGGATGTCTAAAGAAGCCGCCCGGAGGGGCGAGGGGGAGCGGCTGGAGCTTCTCCTGGGGGATGAGCACTGGGTACCCTCTTGGATGACCGTGCGGCCGTCTGGGGCGAACGTGCGGATTTGTGGGGATGAACCTCGATGACCCTATTCATAAACAATAAATGTTAAAACGGTCAACTTGGAGTAGGTAGTTAATAAATAAATAAAGCTTTTTATTGAGGTAGCAAGTTATCGATAGTTTGGAAAGCGCTTATCGATTTTTATCTTTCTGCGGGAGTAAAGAAATAATTGGGTGTGTGGCCGAAGTGTGAAACTTTTGCGTTGATTAATTCCCGCGTTTCGGGGACCCCAAGCCGACCTTTTAATGAATGGCATTTATCATCGTTCCGGAAGATTACTTTCTTATCTCATAACACCGGCAACAATAACAATTCCTTGGGCATTTTTCATTAGAATTAAATCCCCTGTCACGGTCGCAACAATCATACAGCTTTTCCGAATTAAAATGATATAATTAATTATTGCACAGATGTTTCTTTAAATTGTTATTTTATACATACTCGTATATTATACTAAAATGTACAACAATAATAATTAATCCAAGCTTATGTTGCCTGACTTAACATGAGTTTTAATTGGTTTACTTTGTACAATAAACTCGTTTTCGTTATGTCATGTAATTACACAAAAAGATCGTGTTTTATATCGGGTGAGCATTTTTAATCCGGAACATATAATATAATTAATAGTGAGCATTTTCATTCCGAAACATGTAATAAAATGAATTATATAAATGACTTTAAATTTGTACCATTGAAGAAAGAATTTTCGCAGTAAAAACGTTTTACACTGGAGGCTGGCATAAGGAATGCGCGTGATTTGTTTAGTTTTAGCACAATGACGCAGTATCCTCAATACAATTATTGAACCGTTTGAAATTATCGGAAATTTAAATTTGAGATCATTTTTAGAACTTTAAATCAACAAAGTTGGCCTTGCAGTAGAAGGAGCAACACGTGACAATCAGGAGGTTTGGTTTCAACAAGATGGCTGCTCAGCGCATTTTGGAGTAGATGTTCGGGAATATTTACAAAAAACCTTTCAAAATCGCTGAGTTATTGGTCGTAGTCAAGTAATTAACTGGCCCGCTAGATCTCTTGATTTAGCGCCATGTGATTATTTTCTGTGGGACCATATGAAATGCAAGAATTTACGCGAGTGCGATGCTTATTTTGTAATTCGCAAAAGTTTAAAATAACTCAATAACTAATGGGAATACAGAAAAATGGTTCAAACAAAAGTTTCAGATAATAAACTTTTGAATAATTTTTCTATTTCAAAGTTTTTCGTAACTATCTTGTTTCTTAGAAAACATTGACAGTTTGTTGAAAGATTCTTAAAAACATATATTTTTACAAAATAATTGAATAACATAGAATTATTTATTGGAATATGTGTGTGTTTTATGTCTAACTTTATATTACCAATTGTTGTATGTTTCGAGTAATATTACCGAGAATATTACCCAATTTTAAATTACCGGTAGTTTTACATCACTAATTGTATATTAATTTTAAAGAATGTTAACACTAAATCGATATAAAATATTTCATTTACGCAAAATGTATCTCTGGTCGCGGGCCAGAATCATGATGGCGCGGGCCTGATTTGGTCTGCGGGCCGTAGTTTGGAGACCACTGATCTAGGGTACTGTTTGGCGCAAAATGGAGGGTTATTTCAATTATTACTATTATTTTCAAGAGATGCTCAATTTGTTTCTAATCTTTAGGTTAGGTTAAATGCAATTAAATTGAATAATTTTTTTGTGAATTGTTACGTTCTGGATTGAAAATGCTCACCTTTAATTATATTATATGTTCCAGATTGAAAATGCTCACCCGGTATATATGGTTTTTAACTTCCCACTGTAAGAATTGTATTGGTGATGTCACGTAGAAAGCAAATGTGATATGCTGAAACAAATATAAATGTTCCACAAGGATCGGTACTTGGACCTCTTTTATTTCTCATACAGTTCCTAACGAGGGTTTCCACTACAATTGGTTTAATGCACTTAACTCGTTTTCATTATTTTTTTACGATCAATATTTCTGCAGATTCTAGTTTTAAAATTAAAAACACGATCTTTATAGACACCATTCTCGTTTAATCTGAATGGATATCGACCGGACCAGATTTCAATTCATATTCCAATCCTTTTTCGCCGACAGCGGTGTTCCTCCATCTCGTTTATCTTTTTTTATCTCGCTCTTTTCTTTCCAGCAGCAATTCCCGCAGGATTTAATTAAAGGACGGCTTCTGTACACATGTAATTAAAATTTAAATATTGCAGCCATTGCGGCGCCGACTGCCGTTAAATATTCGTACATCTCTATCCTGACCCGTTTTTTTTTTTATTTACAGCCAAGATGCAATTAAACGTTCACATCGGTTTGTATACGAAACCAAAAAAAAAATAATATCACAGGAATAGTGTGTGGAGTGATATATTGAGAATATTTCACTTGAAACACTGAATTTTTAATAAAAATGTATTATAGTTAATACCAAAAGTATAAAATTATTTCTAGCACATGCGTTTACGAATACTCGTTAATTCAACAAATATTTGATTCCGACTTCACACATGCGTCTACAGATATTCATAAATCAAATGTCATTGTTGAATCACCAATATTTTCGATGTGTGATATTTAGAACAATTTACTATCGATCGATCCTTCACTTGATATTTTCAATATGTCCTATCCAAAATGTTGCCGATATGTTAGGCAACAGAGGTTTTAAGCGCTTACATAAAATAATAACACTTGTAACTGTAAGCATTTAATTTTTTCTTCTTTAAGTGAAAACTGTGTGTGAAGGAATTTGTATTTTTTTCGTAATGTAATCATCTTTTAACTGTAAGCATTTAATTATCTCTTCTTTAAGTGATTTAAAACTATGTGTAAAGAATTTTTATTTTTTTCGTAATGTAATCATATACATACACTTAAAAAAAAATACAGCCTTTCTTTCTTTCAATAATAATCATTCATAGTAGTGAAAATAAAGTACTTACGTGTCTTGAGGGTGCACTTTCGACACTACTTTGAGACGTGACACTCGGAGTCCTGCACAAAGCCGGATGTCCTCCAGGATACGACTTGGACTGGTGCTGGAGCGGAGGCACCTGAGATGAAGGGTTGCAGACGTCCAAAGGGCCTTTCATGATCGCAGAAATGTGAGTTTGCGAGGCCGCATTCCTCGGCGGCTGCACGATCTGCTCTTTGACCACATTGAACTCCTGCAAGTACACACATCAAACACTATTAACATCAAAACACCGTGTAAAATATCAAGAATCAAAGAGTGTTATTTTAAAATATACTGAAGTTAGGAGGGGTGTGACTCCAGTAATGAAATACCGTGCGATTGTTTAAATTAAGGTTTAGAGTAGACGGCATTTTTTTTTTGTACGGTTGCCCAGAGTGCTAATTGAATGATAGAATAAATTTGAGGTTATGGTAAATTATGTTAACAGCCAGTAGTGCCAATCTGTTTTTAAATCTAAAGTCTACTTTAAATCATGTCTTAGATGATCGCACGATACTTATTACGATAAATGTACACTTCTGTGTAATAAAATTAAGCACAAGTCTCATAACTATTTTTACCAGTTGTTTTAACAAAAATATTCAAAACCTAATTATTTATTATTAACACTGCACATCGTTGATAACAAACTAAATATCTGATTCCGTGATACTCTGATTAAAGATGTATTTGTGTGTTTTTGAACTTCACTTCAAATCAGTGTTTTGTATGCGTGGCGCATGAAGTAAAATTTCGAGTTTAGAAAAGCCTGAAAATTTGGTTTGGTCGCTCCGCGCTTCGCGCTACGCGACCAAACCAAATTTTCGGGCTTTTCCAAACTCGAAATTTTACTTCATGCTTAACCTGGGAGTGGAATCGACGAATGCTTGAAAATTAGGTCAATAAAAAATTCACTGAATAGCATTAAAACTAGAAAAGTCAGAAAAAAGTCATGGAATTATATTCAAATTGATTAAAACACTAACAAAAAAGCCATATGATATTATTAAATTTACCATAATCAACAGGCATCATAAAAATTGAAAAACACGTACAAATTTATAAAACCAATTTAAAAATTGACAAAAAAAACTAGATTATTATCTTTAAAACCATTTTCAGTCATTTAATGTTCTTGTCAAAGCATTCAGTTTGAAGTTTCGAACGAGTGTTTCCACTCCCAGGCTAAGCATGAAGTAAAATTTCGAGTTTAGAAAAGCCCCGCGTAGAAAATTTTCACGGGGCTTTTAAACTCGAAATGTTCTTCATGCGCCACGCGTATAAAACACTGATTTAACGAAAAATTTAAAAACAAGCAAAAGAAATGTTTCGTGTTAATCCTTACAATTAATTCGAACTATTTTTGACGATTCAAATCCTTTTGTAAATATTCGAATTCTTTTGTAAGTATTCGAATCCTTTTATAAATATTCGAAGCCTTTTGTTATATTCGAATCCTTTTATAAAGATTCGAATCAACCGCATTTGGATTCGAATACGAATTCTCTTAAAAAAATGTAACGAATTCGGATCACGAATCCAGTTGATTGAAGTATTCGTAGTGTAAACCATTCTAAGACAAAAGATGGTTTACACTACGTTTGCTGACCAGACACTAGCATCCAGGGTGGCCGGTGGTTGTCCTCTGGGAGGAGTTCTCTCACCCCTGCTAAACCTGGTCGTGGATGGACTGCTAGTGGAGCTCAACAACGAGGAATACTCTTCCCTAGGATACGCAGATGACCTAGTTATTCTTGTTGAGGAAAAATTTAACAACACAATCAGAGAGCGCATGCAACGCGCACTGAACGTGGTGAACAAATGGTGTACTAAAGAAGGACCTAAAGTCACCCTCTAAGGCCACCATTTACACGCAAGAGGAAACTGGAGGACCTAAGACCTCTCTTTCTAAATGGTTTTAACCTAGAAATGTCGGGTGAGGTGAAGTACTTAGAAGTAATCTTTGACTCCAAGCTCAGGACCTCGCACATCTCAAAAATCAAACGTAAATCGGAAATTACCCTTGTGGTAATTAGAGGAACGTACGACAAATAATGGGGGCTCAGACCAGGGATGGTATACTGGCTGTATACCAGAGTGGCCAGACCCGCAACCATGTATGCTGCTTTGGTGTGGTGGCCTAAACTCACGCAACACACAACCATACAAACCCTCAGCAAGATTCAAAGGCTGGTTTGTGTCAGCATAACGGGGGCTATGAGAACCACGCTCACTGCAACCATGGAGATGCTCCTAGACCTCACACCACTTCATATTCTGATAGTGGGCGAGGCAATATTGGCACTTCACTGGCTGCAGCTATCACCAGTCAACATAAGAGTTGACACGCCACACAGAAGACTCTTGACAGACATAGGGGGACCTCTCTTGCAGATGAGGTCGGACCATATGACAGATATATTGAAAACGCACTCTTTAAAGTCACTATTCCAGACCGCAATGAATGGAACGACTCTAGGGAAGACATTCACAAACATAGCATGATCTGGTATACGGATGGTTCTAAATCAGACACAGATACTGGATCAGGAATCTACAATGAAAACACGAAGACAGGCGATGCCCCCTCGTTGGGCTGCCTGGCATCAGCCTTTCAAGCCGAAATATTCGCAATTATAGAATTTGCGAGAACCAACATAGAGAAGGACTGCCGTGACAGGCAAATCTATATTATGTCCGATAGCTAGGCGGCACTGAAGGCTCTAAAGAGCCAAAAGACTTCTTTTTTCCAAACTGGTGTTGGACTGCTTCGACACACTGAATCACCTGGTTATTCAGGTATCGAGGGAAATGAAAAAGCTGACGAGCTAGCAAGACAAGGAGCTACCATATCATTTATGGGACCTGAACCTGTCTTGGGCATCACAAAAAAGTCGAGTCGCCTAGAAGTCAGAAAGTGTATTCGCAACAAACACTAGGAATACTGGGTAAACAGACCAGGCCTTAACCACAGTAAGGCCATTATAATTGGACCGAACTCTAACCAAGCTGCAAAACTACTGACACCATGTATGGCACAGCTAAAAACAACTATAGGACTACTAACAGGCCACATCACTGTTAAAGAGCACCTAAGGATAATCGGTCTATACAACGGCGACACCAATTGGCTCTGTGGTATGGCACCAGAAACAACAATGCACATTCTGTGTAGCTGCAATGCGCTGGAAAACAAAAGAGCTCATATTTGGAAACAGTCAAATAGTACCAAATGAACTCCACACGCAACCCTTGAAGGACCTGCACAAGCTAATGCAGGGGATCGAGTTTGGAATAATTGCGTGAGTAACACAATATGGGGTAGTACGAAAAGCCACCTAGGCTGCAGTGCATCCGGATCCGCAAGGAAGACGGCCCCCACAGGAAGAAAAAAAAAAGTATTCGAATGCCTCTTTTGACTCCTATAAAAAGACTCGAATTCATGATTCGAATCATGAATGATTCAATCCATGAATGATTCGAATCATGAATAATTCGAATCCTGCCCAGCTCTGAAGTGTGCATAATCCCAAACTAAACTATATTTTACCCGGCGCATTCACCAAAATACAAACATGCCATTCTTGCTGGTAGCAATGCTAATTGTATTAATATTGTATAGATTGTAGATTGTAGAAACTCAACGTATAATTAAAATAATCGTAAGCAATCGTCTAAATTTACAACTTTAATCTCAATCTACTATTATCTCTTCCCTCTAGTGCTTATGCAAAGTAATCAAATTAAAAAGGCGATTAAAATTGCTGTTAAATCGATGAAGCGGGCGCGATCGATGGATTCGCTTTAAGAAAATTACAAGGCGACTTTTAAGCTATGAAACAGCAGCGGCACGTTTTCGCTTTATTTGTTTTTCCATTCTTGGAAAGTTAACGCGCGCTGCTGCGATGAAATATGTAAATAATTTTATAATTGAGCTAAGCGCGGGGCTTTTGTGTAATTTAATCGTCCCTTTTGTCCTCCCGACATCATACAACGTGAAAATTATATGTACTTACTTACTAATAATAAAACCGAGTTTCCTGAGCGTCGTTTTTTTTTCTTTTTTGGTAATTGCGTTATTTTCAGTTGGTCTTAAAGCAATTATGTTTTTTTCCCTTACTTAATGTAATATGTTTCTCGTATGAGTATTAAATATGTTTCTCGTATGGGTATTAAATTGGATGAGCAGATATTTTTTAGTGCATTTAACGATATAATTTCGCCCATTTTATTAGTTAGTTAGTCGAGAACTTGTTAAGGTCACATAAATTACCTTAACAAGTTCTCGACTAAAAGCAATTATTTATATGGATTTCATGGAGGAATTAAAAATTATAAAGGTCGGACATGGTAAAAAAAGAGTAGGAAACAAAGTTCTAATCACTCGACCAATTTACTCAGCTTTTTAATTTAAACTTGCCTGACAAAAAAAAAAACACAAATAGCCCGGCTATTCCCTTGCGCAAATTGATGAGTATTAAATTGGATGAGCAGATATTTTTTATTGCATTTAACAATATCATTCCGCCCATTTTATTAGTTAGTTAGTCGAGAACTTGTTAAGGTCACATACATTACTTTAACAAGTTCTCGACTAAAAGCAATTATTTATATGGATTTCATGGAGGAATTAAAAATTATAAAGGTTGGATATGGTAAAAAAAGAGTAGGAAACAAAGTTCTAATCACTCGACCAATTTACTTAGCTTTTTAATTTAAATTTCCCCCAAGAAAAAAAAAACACAAATAGCTCGGCCATTCCCTTGCGCAAATTGACGTGATGAAGATTTATCTCCGCAGTAACCGAATAACTGAATAACCGAGTTTCAGTCAATTGTCAAGTTTCCGTGCTCCTGAACTAATGACTGGAACAATATCGCAAGTGGCTCCCATTAATTGACAAAGGCTCCCTTTCTGGAGGGACATTGTTTTATTTGCTTTTTGCCTCTACCTATTTAATAATATTTGTTTCGTGTTTAAATTGTCTGTAAATACCGCAAACAATTGTTTACGTTTAATTTGATAAAGGATTCAAACTTCCCAGGAAATCGCGTTTGATGTTTGATTTAATTAACATTCTTCGTTGCAAAGCTTAAAGTAAAGTAGGAAATTTCTCCCCGCGCATCCACCAAAATGCAACCGTACTTTTATCTAAACAAAATTGGATTTGTATTCAAAACATTACATTTTTTGTATAATTATATTTTATTAATAGAGCCCTTACTTTACTAAGCCAAAAGAATGCTACTTAGAAAATGGGCAGTAGATGGCGTTCGTGTTAGTAATTTAGATGCTCTATAGTTTATTTGATTTTTATATTAATTGTCAATGTCAACATTTCAATGAAAAATCCCCTGGTATAATAAATACATTTTATTGAATCACTCTTATAAGTTCCTAGATTTTGACATACTAATGTGAAGTTATTTTTTGCGATCACGACTATTTTGAACTTCACCTGCACCGCTCAGCTCATATTTTATTAAATTTCCAAAAACTCTAGCAGCTAATTTCTGCAAATTAATTTAATTCAGTATCGAAAATGTTGTTTTGAAAATAAATACATAAAACTTAGATCAAAAATCCGAGAAGCTCGTTCACAAAGTTTTTTCTGGTTTAAATTCTCCTTTTTGAGTTCTTCACTGCATCTGACCACTGCTGTTTTCGAAGGGATAAAAATACCCTGGGTTTTAAATTTTTTGCTAAGATTTCGTTCTGTTTAGACCAGGGGTTCTCAACCTTCATCAGGTCACCCCACCCCCCGCATAGCTGCACGCCCAACCTCTCCTTAATTTTATTTGTTTTTTTTAGTTAGATTGAAACACCATTATAGGCTTATTTCACTTCGAAATAAAAACACTTGCTTTGTTTCACTAACGTTTTACTTATTATTCCGACTAGTTTCGGCTTCTAGCCATAATGGCTAGAAGCCGACACTAGTCGGAATAATAAGTAAAACGTTAGTGAAACAAACCAAGTGCTTTTATTTCAAATTTTATTTTAATCATGTTTCACCAAGTGATTAATGAGAACATTGTGAAAGATATTTATTTCACTTCACCTAGTCTTTATGAAATATGTCGCGCCCCCCTAATGTGGCGTGCCCCCTGGAAGTTTTTTTTTTTTTTATTGAACAAACGATATTATATGATACTCTTTCAACATACTCCTGTTTTTATTTCAAAACTTTCTAGAGTTAATTTCTCGAAATCTGAATATTTGAAAAAATCACCCATACACTTGAATTTAACAAATATGAAATCATGGAACTAGAGGTTTTTTTTTATTATTGAACTTATGTTATATGATACTCGTTCAATATACAGGGTTTTCATTTTAAAACTTTCTTTCCACCGTCCATTTCTTGAAGTCTGAAGATTTGAAAAAATCACCCATACACTTAAAAACCTATATAGTACTATTTTATACATGTTGTGTAAATATTCGGTCGCGTAAATGGTAAAAGTCATTAAGTACATTGATAGAACTTAAAACCATTTCCTTGAAATCGCAGGTACCAGGGGCGCAGTTGGAGCAAACTGCTCCGGGCGCACAAATTTAGGTTAGGGGAAATAAACATTTGTAACTGTTTTTCTATAAATCATAAACGTACAAATCTAAGCAGTATATTTTGAACTTCACATTAAATCAGTGTTTTATACGCGTGGCGCATGAAGTAAAATTTCGAGTTTAGAAAAGCCTGAAAATTTGGTTTGGTCGCTCCGCGCTTCGCGCTACGCGACCAAACCAAATTTTCAGGCTTTTCTAAACTCGAAATTTTACTTCATGCTTAATCTGGGAGTGGAAAACACTCGTTAAAAGTTTTAAAGATAAACAACAAAGCCCATTTTTTTTATTATAATCTAATTTCAAAGTAAGTATAGTGTATTTTTATGTCTTCGAAAAAGAAAAGAGTCAACAAGAGTTAAGCGTGTACACAAACGATAAATAATTCAGATCGCGTTCCGACTAACTTTCCAATAACCCACTAATGTATTCAAGTTTGCTGTTGACGACTATTTGTTTATTCATGGATTTTCCTCTCGGATCGTGAAAGAAAGGAAAACACACGACATGAAAATAATTTCATAAAAAATGCAATATGGGAATTTAATGGCACGAACGAGATTCTCCATAAAAAAGGTTAATTGTTAATGTACTGTCTTGGACGAAAGAATAATGTGATTTATTCTAAAATGTAAGTACACTTTTACGTAGTCTTCTCTAAATTGTTTACATGTTATAATAATTTTTTAAAACAGAGAAAAGATTTAATAAAAAAACAACTGTATGGCACAAAGAAAATTGACTTAAAATAGATAATTGTTAACAATAAAAAACGTTTTAACTTAATTTATATAATACTATATAAAACTATTTTAATTCGAGAAAATAACCTTACGCTTCTTATAGTTTGCACACTTTAATAGTATATTGCGTAACGAGAGTGGTATGCAGCATATTACATATGAGCGGACATGTTGCGTACGAGCCGCACAGCGGCAAGTGCGGTACTTCGCGAGTATGTAATTGCCATACCACTCGAGAAACATACGATACTTTACCTACGCCCCAACAAAATAAACAATAAACATGACAGAACAACTTATTTATTGTAATAATTTTTAATAGTAGTTAAAACTAAATTACTACTTATTTATTTATTTATTTGGTAACTCTTTTTTTTAGCTTCAGTCGATTTTTGAGATTTTGTAAACTGAACCGGGGGTAAACGTGTATGGGAAGCATAAAACTTAAGTTCATTTTGGTGATGAGACTTACCGTTTAACCGCAAATCGTATTTTAAGTTCCGATTTTGAGGTTATATATGTACGTATTTTCGGCTAAATACGTACATTGCAGGTATAAATTGGGCACACGATGAAACTATGTTCTAAATTATAACGGAATTAATCGAAATTGTAGTATTACCTTCATGTATACAACCATTATCAGGATATTAATTTTGCACTACAATTGACATCTACTGACGTTTATTTTAAATAATCGATATACAATTCTAGATCCTATATTAGTGATCTCTAGATCATAACTATTTTAACTTATGATATTAAAAATAGATGGCGCTAGGTGTAATAAAATTAAATAAATAATATCCGTTCACGAAAATTTGCTCCAATTATTACAATTATGACTTCTAAGATTAATATTATAATTAAAATACTCTATTTTGTTTCTAACACGTATAAGCGTTAATTCGTGTTGTGCTGCAAAAAATTTTGTTAGCCTACAGATATTCCAGATTAATCCGAGTTGATTTTCGTAAACGGTTATCGTAGATTTATTAAAATCAAAAGTCTACCGCAATTTTATATACTATAACTGAGTAAGTAAAGAAAAATTGATGTGTGATTATCTAGTTGCAATAATGCTATGAGATCTATATACGGAAAAAAATAGAATAGTGCAGAAAAATGCATAACATAACCTAAAAAGTAAAGTTTTAATTTAATTATGTTATGTATTAAGTAGGTACTGATAAAACCCTTTGATTGAAATGGAAATTAATTCATCCATGTAAGGTATGGTGAAGAAGTCAGTGGCGTACATATAGTACTAATTAACTATAATAATAAAACAATAATAATAGAAATAATACATTTTATTGGTATTAAATACTAAACTTTATATTGTAAGTAATGATTTTATTTCTGCCTTATCTGGCCTAGATCCGCTGTGTTTTGTATAAACAGGATTACCTCGTGTAGGATATGACTTAATATAATACGCATCCTCAACCCTGAGATTATATCTCTTAATCCCAAAAATGTTGTTTGAATTTTATGTGCCAAACAAAAACACACCATAAACCTCTGCCCTGTACATCAGCCACAAAAATTCCCTCCTCCCACCCCTCTCCACTCTAGTTGATGCCAGGTAAATCTGTGAGGAATAATAAAAAGAAATTAATAATTAGTAATCTCCGGGACCTAGCCGAGTCCACAATTGAATTTCTTCAAGGCGACCAGACCTTCAATCTTATGTATTATAAGAACCGGTCGGGCTATAGACAAACATTTTTAATATTGGGCCCCATGATTAATTTTTTTTTAAACGAAAAATATTTGGCTATAGCCAGGATTTGAAACTGTGCGTGCAGTTTCAAACCCTGGCTATAGCCAAACATTTTTAGTATTGGGCCTAGAGCAGCGCTCAGCCCGGTACTGGGCCGATCTCACTCTTGAACCGGTCGGGCTATACCCAAACAGTTTTAATATTAGGCAACTTGATTACATTTTTGTTTTAAACGAAAAATGTTTGGATTTGAAATCCAACTGCGCGCGCAGTTTCAAATCCTAGCTATAGCCAAACATTTTTAGTATTAGGCCTAGAGCAGCGCTCGGTCCAGTCCTGGGCTGGCTCACCAGGCCGGGCAGGGCCCGGCCTGGTGAGCCAGCGCAGGACCGGGCTGAACTCACTCTTGAACCGGTCGGGCTATAGCCAAACATTTTTAATATTTGACCCCATGATTAAATTTTTTTTAAACGAAAAATGTTTGGCTATAGCCAGGATTTGAAACTGCGCGCGCAGTTTCAAATCCTGGCTATAGCCAAACATTTTTAGTATTAGGCCTAGAGCAGCGCTCGGTCCGGTCCTGGGCTGGCTCACCAGGCCGGGCAGGGCCCGGCCTGGTGAGCCAGCGCAGGACCGGGCTGAACTCACTCTTGAACCGGTCGGGCTATAGCCAAACATTTTTAATATTTGACCCCATGATTACATTTTTTTTAAACGAAAAATGTTTGGCTATAGCCAGGATTTGAAACTGCGCGCGCAGTTTCAAATCCTGGCTATAGCCAAACATTTTTAGTATTAGGCCTAGAGCAGCGCTCGGTCCGGTCCTGGGCTGGCTCACCAGGCCGGGCAGGGCCCGGCCTGGTGAGCCAGCGCAGGACTGGGCTGAACTCACTCTTGAACCGGTCGGGCTATAGCCAAACATTTTTAATATTTGACCCCATGATTACATTTTTTTTAAACGAAAAATGTTTGGCTATAGCCAGGATTTGAAACTGCGCGCGCAGTTTCAAATCCTGGCTATAGCCAAACATTTTTAGTATTAGGCCTAGAGCAGCGCTCGGTCCGGTCCTGGGCTGGCTCACCAGGCCGGGCAGGGCCCGGCCTGGTGAGCCAGTGCAGGACCGGGCTGAACTCACTCTTGAACCGGTCGGGGTATAGCCAAACATTTTTAATATTGGACCCCATGATTAAATTTTTTTTAAACGAAAAATGTTTGGCTATAGCCTGGATTTGAAACTGCGCGTGCAGTTTCAAATCCTGGCTATAGCCAAACATTTTTAGTATTAGGCCTAGAGCAGCGCTCAGTCCGGTCCTGGGCTGGCTCACCAGCTCACCAGGGCCCGGCCTGGTGAGCCAGCCCAGAACCGGGCCGAACTCACTCTTGAACCGGTCGGGCTATAGCCAAACATTTTTAATATTATGCCCCTCAATTTAATTTTTTTTAAACAAAAAATGTTTGGCTATAGCCAGGATTTAAAACTGAGCGAGCAGTCTCAAATCCTGGCTATAACCAAATATTTTTAGTATTGGGCCTAGAACAGCGCTCGGCCCGGTCCTGGGCTGCCTCATCAGGCCGGCCTGGTGAGCCAGACCAGCAGCTGGCCTAACCCATTCTTGAACCGGTCGGGCTGTAGCCGAGCCTACTCTTGACTTTTCTGAAGCCAGCCTGTTTGGGCTTATATGGAATATGGAATTTCATTATACATCGCTTCACTCGTTTGTATGAACTGTGACAATATTTTTGTTTGTTTGTACTGCATTAAGTTGAACTGACTTCAAGTTTGTGACTTTACCAGCTCAATATTATAAAATGTTTGCAAAAAATCATATGTATATAGGAGTATATCTACTAACCAAACTGGGTATGCCAAACGAACAGCATTAATGAGGCTAGCAAACTTGTTAACCCCATTTTTTCTACATTGCCTTCTCCACTGATATTCAACCAGCACTTCGACAAATCTGTGGTCTGGCACTCGTCGCGTACGAAACCAATCCTTCGCAGGCCTCCAACAGGACTCAATTCGTTGAGTATGTATACCATCCTCCGAAACAAAGCGATGCTCGGGATCGCTGTGGTTTACAACCCTATGCTGGAAGCCATACTCTGGTAGACTGGAGTACGCACGCCACATATCAGTGCGTATTTCCGTGCCTTCGGCCACATGATCTTTAATTATAGGAATAAGCGTTCGTGCATCTCTCACATTTCCTGGGCAGACCACCAGACGGAAATCTTCCGATTCATCCTCGATCATTCCGAGGACCCAGTGACCCTCAATTTGTCTTCCCCGATTGTACTTTCTCTTCCCAAACTTTGATTCGTCTATTTGTACGATTCTGCCGGGACCACCAATCTTCCCACAACTCTCCTCACTGATGAGGAAGTCATCAATCACAACTTCGCGGCAAAAATTGTACCTTTATATAGGATTTTAATGATTTACTTTTTACTACTACAGCAAAATGCTTTATTTTATATTACCAATCGCAAATAGTCTTATCGGATAAAGAGGTTTCCTCGCCTTCATCTCTGGCCTCCTTCCGACACTGCTCGTACGAGTAGTCCTCGCAAAACGAATACATAATGCTATAATAATATTATTTAATTTTTGTATATTAGGTATTGTTTAAAATGATTACCTAAACACTTTAGTCAGTGGCAGCTTGGTTCCTGCAAACCATGTGCCCCTTGCCATAGGCACATATAAATTGTGGCCCCCCTTACTGCATCGAAATGTACCCAGGCCCGATTGTGATGAACTGTAGTTCATCGGCTTTTGATGCCTTGGGCACATTTTGATGTTTGGCAAAAACCCATTCGCCTGGCACCATCTGAAGGCTTTCTCATCGGTGCCAAACTCCTCATTACTATTCTTCTGGTTCCACATTCTAGTCATTAAGTTTTACAAGGAATTAAATATTTGTAAAGTGTTATAAGTTTAGTATGTGATTTTAACTGCTTACATATGCAGAATAATTAACTTACCTTCAATTACACAATAGTCCACAAAGTAGCACCTAAAAGTACGGTTTTTGTAATAAATTTCACTAAACACAATGAACTGAAGTAAAAAAATAAATTACACAAAATGTTTTGTTATAAACAACAAAACAAATCAAATACATTCGAAATTTCCTCCTTTGGGTCGGTAAAGTAGGCATTGTCTGTGCGCCATCTATTTTTTATATTATAAATTAATTAATCTGTGATTTACTAATGGATGCCGATTTATATATCCATTATTTTAAATAAACGTCAGTAAACGTCAATTGTAGTGTAAAATTTATATCGTCATATTGGCTGAGTACATAAAGATAACACTACAAATTGTATGGATTACGTCATCATTTTGGAGATAATTCCATCATGGGTGTAATTCGTATCCGTAATATGCTTATTTTGTCGAAAATACGAACATATATAACCTCAAAATTGGAACTTAAAATACGATTTACGGCTAAACGGTAAGTCTCATCACAAAAATGAACTTAAGTTTTACGCTTTCCATACACGTTTACCCCCGGTTCAGTTTAGAAAATCTCAAAAATCGACTGAAGCTAACGAAAAGAAAACCCAAAAATTAACTACTTGATCAATATACAGGGAATAAAGCTGTACATTTACCGACATTCGTTGATTTTTATAAGAGTTCAATTTGAAGCTTCAAACGAGTGTTTTCCACTCCCAGACTAAGCATGAAGTAAAATTTCGAGTTTAGAAAAGCCCCGTGAAAATTTGTCGAGGGTCGCGCAGCGACCCGAGACAAATTTTCTGGGCTTTTCTAAACTCGAAATTTTACTTCATGCGCCACGCGTATAAAACACAGATTTCCAGTGAAGTTTGAATATACATAAGTTTCACAATATTTCAGTGTTTTATACGCGTGGCGCATGAAGTAAAATTTCGAGTTTAGAAAAGCCCAGAAAATTTGTCTCGGGTCGCTGCGCGACCCTCGACCAATTTTCACGGGGCTTTTCTAAACTCGAAATTTTACTTCATGCTTAGTCTGGGAGTGGAAAACACTCGTTTAAAGCTTCAAATTGAACTTTAAAAAAACAACAACGAATAACTAAAGATTTAAAGAAAATAAGCTGAATTTGGAATACGTATAGCTTAAAGCAGTGGTCTCCAAACTACGGCCCGCGACTTGCATGAATCCGGCCCGCGATTGTTTGTATTTTTTTTTGTAAATGTCATATTTTAAAATATTGTAACAATTGTTCCTTAAATTTTTCATAATTTTATAAAATTAGTCGGATCTTTGCCGACTTTATTATGTAGAATTGTATTTGTAGCCCGCGAACAAGACTGTTTGGAGACCCAGGGCTTAAAGAAAAGCTCCCTGTACATCAAAGATATGTCATTTGGTTGTATGGTTGTACGGTAATCAATCAGCTGTTCAGCTATCAGCACGTAATGTACTTGTCAAAGCTATTACGTGCATGTGTACATAATGTCAATCATACTTGTTAAGATGACAGTGTGGTATAATGCGCTTAGATAGGATAGTAGGTAAACATAATATATAAAATTACGAAAATATTCGTGTAAAATGCAAACAATACGTCTTAACTAATAACATAACTTAAGAAAATAAATACCTATTGAAACAACTATTTATTTTTACGTGACTGTAGTTTCGGCAAAATTGGCTTACCATTATCAAACATGAAACACTTCAGTTTGATAATAGCAAGCTAAATTTGCCGAAACTGAAGTCACGTAAAAATAAATATTATACAAAGTTAAAATATGTTTTTATTGATAAATTAAGATGTATAACGAAGTCTAAGCCTCCACAATACAAGATAATTGTTAACTTACTCTCTGAAAAATGAAAGAATGATGTAATTTTTCAAGATCTACATTTTAACGAAGTTTAATTCAAATCGTTTTATTTATTATAATAAATTTTACAACTGTAAAAATAAGAGAAAATCAGATCGACAGAAAATATATACTTAATTATTAATTCGTGAATCTTGGAGGCATTTTTTTGTGATCTACATTTTAACGTAGTCTCATCCAGAATGTTTATACATTATAATATATATTTTAAAACAGTAAAGATAAAATAAATGAGACTGACTGATAATATACAGGGTGTCCGTATTTCAACAGAATGTATGGGGATCTCGGTTATTTGAAGAGAGAGAGAGAAAAAGTTGCGTAATTTAGGGCCCAATAATAATCTAAAAACAAATTTAAAATATCTTCTTTTATTTTTGAGATATTTTCAAATAACGAATTTTTTGAAATTTCGTTATTATTTTTTTATTCAAAAACTATTGAATCCAGATATCTAGAACTTTGACATTATACAGGCACTTTTTAACGATAAATCTAGTAAAATATTTTGTTTTCAAATAAATTTAACATTTGCCCATAGACCATAGCCAACTTTTGTTTTTCTTATGGTCGCCATTTTGGATTTTCATATTTTTTGGAAGAATATTTTTTCTGAATTCAACGATATACCACACTTATAGTGCCTTGGAAACAGTAGAGTAACTACTCAATTAGTTGACAACTGGGGCCCGCCGTGGCCGAGCGGTTGAGCCGCTGGTTTCGCCAATCGTTCACGGCGGTGATCTGGGTTCGATTCCCAGCGGGGGCGAGTAATTTTTCGAACGAAAAATATTCGTCCCGGAGTCCATGGGTGTGTGTGAATGTGTTGTGACGTCCAAATATATAGTTATATGTAATTAGTAATAAGTTAAAATTAACAAATGTATACAAACAATAAAAAAATTGATGATGGCTAATAGTCTCGTAACTAAGGCCAGGCAAAAGCCAAACCCCAAAAAAAAAAAAAAAAAGTTGACAACTCCTAGGACCCATACATATTTTAACAGTTGTGATGTATTTTAAACTAACAAGTGTCTTCCACTCCCAGACTAAGCATGAAGTAAAATTTCGAGTTTAGAAAAGCCCCGCGTAGAAAATTTGTCGAGGGTCGCGCAGCGACCCGAGACAAATTTTCACGGGGCTTTTCTAAACTCGAAATTTTACTTCATGCGCCACGCGTATAAACCACAGATTTACAGTAAAGTTAAAAATATATAACGCTTAGATGTGATGGTGATCAATACTCATTGAGATTTAGCAAAAAATACAAGAATTACTTTTTTTGTAAATAGTTTTGGAATAATAATAATAAATTTAGTTTATGAAACTTTTATGTGATAATCGGTACTTATTATTATTATTACAAAGGATTCACAGCTATTAATTAATTTTGACTGCTAAAAATAATTGACTGCTGTTAAAATTTTATTGAATTAAAAATATGACGTCATTGTTTCAAAGGCACGCTTTGCAAAAAGGAAAATATCATAATTTTAACTATCAAATCCAAAATAAATTATGAGTGTGGTACATCACTGAGTTCCGAAAAATATATTCTTTAAAAAAATATGAGAATCCAAAATGGCGCCCATTAGAAAAACAAAAGTTGGCTATGGTCCCCGGGTAAATATTATAGTTATCTTACAAAAAATATGCTACTAGATTCCTCATTGAAAAGTAGCTGTATATTGTCAAAGTTCTAAATGTCCAGATTCAGTCGTTTTTGAATAAAAAAATCAAAACATTTTTTAAAAACATCAGTTGTTGATATCTCGAAAACACAAAAATATATTCCAAAATTGTTTTCAGATTATTGTTAGGCCCTAAAATACGCAATTTTAACCGACTCTCTATCTCTTCAACTAACTGAGATCCCCATACATTCTGTCGAAATACGAGCACCCTGTATAGTTAATTACATTTAACTAAATAATAATTACAATTACATTTAATTAAATTTTCAATATTAAGATAAAGGAAACACTTAACTTTTTATCTTTAATTAATTTCGCAATTAATCCGAAGTAAAACATTTTTGAATCTTATTGAAATTCATTTATTGTAAATTTAATGAAAACACATAGTTTGTTTCATCAGTGAAACATTAGTGAAACAAACCTAGTTTTTTTATACCAATATTATTTTTTGTTTGTTTGACGAATTTTACTTACGCTAGTCACAGAAGTAACAAAAAGTAGTATAAAGAAGTTGAGTGAATTTTTCATTTTAATATTAATTAATAATGCACTGTTTAGGATAGGGCTGGCCAACCCAAATTGCTTCGAGAGCCAAAATTAAAACTTACAATGCCTCAAGCGCCGCACCATAGTGCTCTTTAGCAAAATCAAGTTTTCTTTTTTGATATTTTATGTTTTATTTAGAAGTTAAAATAGTTATTTATGTAATGAGTGTGTAAAATTGAGCTTTATGGCATGAGTTCAGATGATGTTTCGTGACGAGCCGAAGGCGAGTCACGAAACATCTGAACGAATGCCATAAAGCTTATTTTACACACGCATTACATACATAACTATTTGCACGTCATACCGTAAACAAGTACAATATAGTATTTAAAAATAAGGTTTATTTTGACTTTAAATTTCAATGGGAATTATTTGTTATTATTAACAGTTAAGTTTATAGTAAAATGGGAGCAATTTTGTATATTGACTCCTGAAGCTGTAAGTGCTGGTAACATAGCATTTTAGGAATCGGCATTTGCTTCTGATATATTATTTGCAATATTCACATCTTCACGGTTTTGGCATTCCTTAATAGAACTACTATGTGCGATTATAGTGCTTTCTTTTGCCTTATTGGGTTCTATATATTCTATATTATCATTTGTAGTCAAATTTTCTATTCTGGGTTCTACATAATTACTTGAACTTGGACCTGCTACAGATGGATTTTTCATAATTGCACCCGCTGTTTTGATTTTATTATTAAGGGAATTATCAATGTAGCCTTCGGCTACAGCGGACGATTTCCATCCACCATGTTTCTTAATTTGTACTAAGTTAGCTCCAGTATTGGCCAATAATGTTGCGGATGAGCGTCGAAAACAATGACCCGTGAAAAGATGTGGATTTTCTAAATGTAAATATTTCGAAATAATAGAAGGAAAGCTTCCAAACGTGTTAATGCCAACTACTTGATTGGTGCATCGTCCGTTTGCATATTTTATAAAGAATTTTCTATCTGCCGCACTTTTATTGGTCCGCAATCTTGAATACTTTTGGTAAAAAGAGATATAATCTATATCAGATTCATTATCGTTGACAATAGTAAGGGTTCTTGGATTGTGAGTTTTCGTATCAGGAATGCTAATAATTAACATATTGTCAATTTCTTTTATATCCTCTTTCTTGATATTGTACAATTCGTGTCTGCGGCATGCCCCAAAAATCCCAAATATTAATGCCACCTGAAATGCCTATTTCAATATATTGTTAAAATGATTTAATTAAAAATAACCAACCTTAATAATAAGAAAACTGTCATCTGGGGCTTCCTTCAAAAATGCCAATATTTCGGATTTCGAGAGAGTTTTAGATTTTTTTGCCTTAAATCCTACGCCATTCTGTTTGATGAAAGCTATTAATTTGCTATATTTTCCAATTTGCACATTATGTTTTGTAGCGAGGGTGCATTTTAATATTGAAAATATAGACCAAATGCTAGAGGGCTTATATTTTCTGCAAGGATCGGCAAAATATGCCAATAAAGTATTCTCTGACCTACCTTCTAATGGTTCTAGATTCACACCACTTGTAAATTCCTGGTAGCGTTTTTCATATATTACCCTTGAATTTTTCGGTAGTAGTTCTAAACTCGCTATCTCTGCTTCCTTTACTACATCTGGTGGTGTGCAGCTTTCCGCGTCGGATGTATCATCCACTTCCATGATGAACTACTGTCGATGTACTCGTGTCGCGAAAATTTGATTGATTGTTCTGACAGCAGGTATTTCGATGACAGCGTATCATGAAATTCCTTTATGCATTCGATACCACTTTTATGGTTGGATACAAATAAACAATGTAACATTTGCTAAATGCCACCTTTTGACATTGATTAGAGTTTGTAAAGTGTCAACTTTTAAAATGAAAGTGCAAAAATTCTTTTTTGACATTTTAAAACTATTAGGAATCTAATATTCTGTTTTGATTGTTTTATTTTTATACAGGGAATATTTCTTTTGAGTATAGAAATCCATGCGTGTATGCTGAAAAATGTTCAAGCATCATTTACATATGAAATAAGTAATAAGTTTTGAACTTCACATTATTGAACTTCACATTAAAATCAGTGTAAAATTTCGAGTTTAGGAAAGCCTGAAAATGAACACATAGTGTTCGAAATGTACATATAGTAAATAAAACTAATCAGCGAAGAAAGGAATTACTACAATAATTAATAAAAAAACACTTCACGTAACTAAAAGAACAATATTTAAGCCTGAAAATTTGGATTTGCCGGGGCGAGCCTCGCTCCGCTTGCGCACCCCGGCAAATCTAAGTATTTACTCTTTTCAAGACTCAAAATTTTACTTCATGCTTAGTCTGGGAATGAAAAACACTCGTTAGAAGCTTTAAATTGAACACTTAAAAAAACAATAAATACCTGAACATTTACAGCGTATACATTTGGATTAAAAGAAAAATTCCCTGCATATGTTTTGTCTTCGCAATCTAATGTTTTACAATAAAATTAATTTAAACGAAACCAATTTTGATCAAATTACTTAGTTAAACTGCTAAAAGAATGACAATGCCTTTTTAAAATATAAAAAAAAACCATTTAGAATATTTTATTATCAATGTTCAATATACATAATATTTGAATATACAAATTTTTGTGTTTCTTTATAAAATAAAAATAATTTATAGTTCGGATTTTCATGAAATTTACGGATTTCGAAAATTTAACGAAAAGTTATTTCTTGTGTGTATTATAATTAATGAAATAAAATTCCAAAACAATCAACATCTTACAAAACAGTTTGACTAAAATTTAGTAAAATAATAAAAAAAGTGAGTAATTTCTATTTATAAATGGCGACCGATTTGACAATAATTCAATGTGTATTTAGAAAATTTATAAAACTTGACAGCACTAGTTTAAAAAAAACTGATAAAATTTGTCGAGTGTACAGTTTTGCATGATTTAATTAATAATAATAATATTTGGAAAACAGCCGATTTTCAATCTCAAACCTACGAGAAAATCGGAATATTGTTCATCTTCTTTATACACACAAAAATTAAATATTTTAAACATTTCTGGAGATGGAGATTAAATATTTTAATTAGCAAAATCATAATTTTATGACATTTATCCTTTTTGTCATCAAATTGTCAATTATAATTATTATTTTTAGTTTTAGCAGCGGTAAATTATTTTAACATAAAAATAGATCATTTTTGTTTAAACAAAAAGAACACATGCTAACACCGCTAAAACAAAAAACATTAAATATAATTAAACATAAATCTTTAATTTAATTTTGACAATCATGCATTTCTTGACTCCTTTCGTTACTTTTTAAAACTTTGACGCCTTTCAATAATTTCCTAGCTTTTAGTCAATTCAAAAGAAATCCCCAGTGTTCATGAATTTTTCAATTTCCAAGAATTTCGTTAATTTTTGGGTTCGTACATTTCAAAGAAATTTATTTGACACATAATATGAGTATGTAAAGTTATTTAAATAAAAATCACTTGGTATTGTTTCACAAATTAAAACTTAATTCCGACTAGTTTCGGTTTGTTAGACAATTTTTAAAGGAAAATGGTCTAACAAACCGAAACTAGTCGGAATAAAGTTTTAATTTGTGAAACAATACCAAGTGCTTTTTTATTTAAATAACTTTACATATTCTAATATGTTTCACCAAGTGCCAGATGAAAGATTAATTTAAGAAATTACATAATATGAGGCCTTCGTTCAAAACGTTTATTAATCTTTAACGATTAATTTCTTTTGACTATACATATCCCGATAATAACAGTGTTTTTTAAATTTGCGGGAATTCGTTGTTTCAAAGCGGTTAATTTGGAGCTTTTAACGAGTGTTCTCCACTCCCAGACTAAGCATGAAGTAAAATTTCGAGTTTAGAAAAGCCTAAGAATTTGGATTGGCCGCGTAGCGAAGCGGAGCAGCCAATCTAAATTAGGCTTATCTAAACTGTAAATTTTACTTTATGCGCCACCCGTAAAAACACTGATTTACAGTGAACTTCAAAAACACGCACATACAACAACAATTACAGGCAACCCAATATACGTTAGAGTTATTAGGATGTCTATAATCACTGTTTTTAATAATTGGTTCAGCGCAGAATTTGACTCGCGTTTTATTCACATTTACATATTAGATTACTGAAGCCGTATATTTTAAACTTTATGATATTTCAGTGTTTTATACGCGTGACGCATGAAGTAAAATTTCGAGTTTAGAAAAGCCTAATTTGGATAATAATAAATTTATTTACTTTCGACTAGTTTCGATAAATTGAGGTCAATAAATTGATTAGTAAAACACATCAAGCGAATTTAAATTAAAAACCTATATACGAGGGTCGCCTTTTATATTTTGGGATTGGGCAACCCTAGTGTTGCAATCTGGCAACTGAGAGCTCTATCGTAAAGTTTGACATTTTTGAGGTTATACGTACTCAGCACGTTTTGACATATGAGCGTTATTTGTGTCGTTTGCACTAACTTAAAAGATTTATCTCGGCCAAAGAATGGAATTAAATCGTGAACATTTTCGTGCGATTATTTTTTACAACTTTCGACGTGGATTAACTCAACAACAGTGCATGGATGAACTTAATTCAATTTTTGGCGATGAAGCTCCATCAAGGACCAGTGTTTATCGATGGTATGGTGAATTCAACCGAGGTCGTAGTTCACTCCAAGACGAATTTCGTGGAGGTCGTCCAAAATCAGTTGTTGTTCCGGAAACCATTGATGCTGTGCGCAAACAAATATTGCAAGATCGTCATGTGACCTATCGTGAGATTGAGACAACCTTAGGTATTAGTGGGACCAGCATACATTCAATATTGCATAACCATTTGACTGTCAAAAAAAATTGTTCGCGTTGGATCCCACACAATTTGTCAATCACTCAAAAAAAGGCTCGTGTCGATTGGTGTAAAGAAATACTCAAAAAATAGGATTGCGGTGCTTCGAAACACGTCTATGACATCGTGACAGGTGATGAATCATGGATTTACGCGTATGAGCCCGAAAGTAAACAGCAGTCGACCGTATGGATGTTTCAAGATGAGCCAAATCCAACAAAAGTAGTTCGCGCACGAAGCACTTCCAAGCAAATGGTCGCCTGTTTTTTCGGAAAAACTGGACATGTCGCAACCGTACCACTAGAACAACGCAGAACAGTCAATTCTGAGTGGTACACAACCATTTGTTTGCCAGTTGTCATCCAAGAAATCAGGAAAACCAACCGCCGAAAACGGATCACTCTTCACCACGACAATGCGAGCTCTCACACATCGGCTCAAACAACTGCATTTTTGAGCACGCAAAACATCGATTTGATGAGTCATCCGCCATATAGTCCTGACTTGGCACCGCATGACTTCTTTATGTTCCCATCCGTAAAAAATTAAATGAGAGGTCAACGTTTTTCGACACCTGAAGAAGCGGTTGATGCGTTCAGAATGCATGTTTGAGAGATACCTCAATCAGAGTGGCAAAAGTGCTTCGACAATTGGTTCAAACGCATGCAAAAGTGTATAGATCTTAATGGGGAATATTTTGAAAAACAATAAAGCGATTTTCAATGATTAATATTTATTTTTGTTCTCTAATCCCGAAATATAAAAGGTAACCCTCGTATTAGTAGAAATGTTTTACCAAGTAATCAATGAGGAACATGTTAACGATATAATTATTCTATGCTGAAAAATTCATGATAATTTGAAAAATCAATAAAAATTTATAATAAATTTTTATAACCGAAAACTTGAAAATTCTCGATTTTAACGATTTACAAAAATCTTGAAAAATTCATGATGGGCGTCTAGATTTTGAAAATTATCAAAAATCTTTGGATTTCACGAAAACCGTTAAAATTTTGAAAATTTACGGAAATTTTGGAAATTACGAAAAGCGTTTAGATTTTTATAATTGACTAAAACGTTGAAAATTCACGAAAATTCACGAGATTATGAAAATTAACTAAAATCTTGGAAATTCATGAAAATTAACGAAAGTTTAGGAAAATCACGAAAATTGATAACTTTTTAAAATTTGACGGAAATCTCGAGAACTCATGAATAGAATCAACATTTTAAAAATTCACAAAACTCACACAAACCGTTTGAATTTTAAAAATTAACGAAAATCGTGAGATTTCATAACACGCGTCAAAACTTTAAAAATTAATAAAAATCTTGGAGAAATTTATTAGGAAAAATGTAAACAATTCAGGAATGAGATTATGAAAATTAACTAAAATCTTGGAAATTTATGAAAATTAACGATAGTTTAGAAAAATCACGAAAATTGCTAACTTTTTAAAATTTGACGGAAATCTCGAGAACCCATGAATAGAATCAACATTTTAAAAATTTACAAAACTCACACAAACCGTTGGAATATTAAAAATTAACAAAAATCGTGGGATTTCATAACACGCGTCAAAATTTTAAAAATTAATAAAAATCTTGGTGAAATTAATTAGGAAAAATGTAAGCAATTCAGGAATGAGATTACGAAAATTAACTAAAATCTTGGAAATTCATGAAAATTAACGATAGTTTAGGAAAATCACGAAAATTGCTAACTTTTTAAAATTTGACGGAAATCTCGAGAACTCATGAATAGAATCAATATTTTAAAAATTCACAAAACTCACACAAACCGTTGAAATATTAAAAATTAACAAAAATCGTGGGATTTCATAACACGCGTCAAAATTTTAAAAATTAATAAAAATCTTGGTGAAATTAATTAGGAAAAATGTAAACAATTCAGGAATGAGATTATGAAAATTAAATAAAATCTTGGAAATTCATGAAAGTTAACGAAAGTGTAGGAAAATCACGAAAATTGCTAACTTTTTAAAATTTGACGGAAATCTCGAGAACTCATGAATAGAATCAACATTTTAAAAATTCACAAAACTCACACAAACCGTTTGAATTTTAAAAATTAACGAAAATCGTGGGATTTCATAACACGCGTCAAAATTTTAAAAATTAATAAAAATCTTGGTGAAATTAATTAGGAAAAATGTAAACAATTCAGGAATGAGATTATGAAAAATAACTAAAATCTTGGAAATACATGAAAATTAACAAAAGTTTATGAAAATCACGAAAATTGATAACTTTTTAAAATTTGACGGAAATCTCGAGAATTCATGAATAGGATCAACGTTTTAAAATTCACAAAACTCACACAAACCGTTGGAATTTTAAAAATTAACGAAAATCGTGGGCTTTCATAACACGCATCAAAATTTTAAAAATTAATAAAAATCTTGGGGAAATTAATTAGGAAAAATGTAAACAATTCAGGAATGAGATTATGAAAATTAACTAAAATCTTGGAAATTCATGAAAATTAACGAAAGTTTAGAAAATTCACGAAAATTGCTAACTTTTTAAAATTTGACGGAAATCTCGAGAACTCATGAATAGAATCAACATTTTAAAAATTCACAAAACTCACACAAACCGTTGGAATTTTAAAAATTAACGAAAATCGCGGGATTTCATAACACGCGTCAAAATTTTAAAAATTAATAAAAATCTTGGTGAAATTAATTAGGAAAAATGTAAACAATTCAGGAATTTTAAAAATCAAAGGAAATCTTGGATAAGTTACGAAAAGCGTTAAAGATTAGCTAAAATTTTAAGAATTCATTAAAAATTCTTGAAACTTTGAAAATTAACTAAACTCTTCTAAATTCACGGGGCTCAATGATTATGATTATTATTATTATTTTAAATAAACATAATATAAGTCGATTAAAATATTTTAAAGTGCCGAAAATAACAAAAAAAAACATTCAATTTGGTAAATTATAAATTAAAAAGGTATTTTTTTCGACTCAGTACTTAAATCAACATTTACTGACATTCCACATTCATATTTAAAATATAAATCCAGAAATGCAATTGTATTTACAAAATGTATTGGGAAATGTTTTAACAATGTCTTTCTTTGTTCCCACTGAGCAAATCCATGTAAGTAATGTTTCATCAACATTAAAACAACGTTTAACGTTGCTATAATGTTGATAATAATAATAATAATATATTTATTGACGGGAACCCCCATTTTATATAAAATAGAATTACCGTTATTTGTTTGATTTTTTTGCTCAGTGAGTTGTTTATTAATAACATTATGAATGAATGAACGGTCCGCGGCAGAAATAATACATTCGCAACTCAAGGTCGGGAGCCGGGAGCCAGAAGCCCGTGTCGCGACAAATGTCGTACACGAATTCTACATATCAAACCTAATTTCTGTTCACATGATTTTAGAAATCACAGTATATTTTTCAAATATTACTAAAAAGGCACGATGCTGCCCCTATTTATTGAAAGTATAATCAAAATTTACATTGCACTTATGGAGATTTCTAAGCAACGATTAATTTTATTTATCATTTATTTCAGATCAATTTATTTAATACAACATGTTCATAATAATTACTTCAATAAATTGAAGCAACATGAAGATAAAATAATATTTCCTATGGAAGTTATACACGGATTTATGTGATCATTTGACAGTGATCCATTATTTAGTTTATATTTAATTCAAGAAACATTTTTTTGAAAATAATGTATTATCAATTAATTCGCAAAGCATCAATGTATCATATGTTCAATAGGAAAAAACCTCTAGAGTGCCATGATTTAATCTTTTTTTTAAATTTAAGTTGGCTACACGCTTCAGGAATTGACATACAGGATTTTTTTCTTTCAGGTAAACGTGCATAAACTGTAAAATTTCTGACATCTGTTTTTTTGTAAAAGAGTTCAATTTGAAGCTTTAAACGAGTGTTTTCCACTCCCAGACTAAGCATGAAGTAAAATTTCGAGTTTAGAAAAGCCCTGTGAAAATTTGTCGAGGGTCGCGCAGCGACCCGAGACAAATTTTCTGGGCTTTTCTAAACTCGAAATTTTACTTCATGCGCCACGCGTATAAAACACTAATATATTGTGAAATGTATGTATATAATATAATAAACGAATTAAACTAATATTAATATTCGTTTTTATATTTTGTAAATATTCTGCAAACTATTGACAACCTCAATTTTTATGTTAAAATGTTTGTGTATATTTGAACCTCACTAGAAATCAGTGTTTAATACGTGTGGCGCATGAAGTAAAATTTCGAGTTTAGAAAAGCCCAGAAAATTTGTCTCGGGTCGCTGCGCGACCCTCGACAAATTTTCACGGGGCTTTTCTAAACTCGAAATTTTACTTCATGCTTAGTCTGGGAGTGGAAAACACTCGTTCAAAGCTTCAAATCGAACTCTTTTAAAAAAACAACGAATATCTAAAGATATAAAGAAAATAAGCAGAATTTGGAATACGTATTTTTAAAGAAAAAATCTCGGTATAAAACGTCAGACATAATAATTATAATGTATATTTTCAGAGTTGCTAACCTAGAATATTTTCCATTGCACTCTAGAGATTTTTTTTAATTGAACATACGATACAATATGTATAAGTTTTAATGTTCTGTTTTCATTATTGTGGAAGATTAATCGTTGTTCGTTCTTATGGCCAAATAACATGTATATTTCCGACCTAAAATTTTGATAATCACGCATTTTAATGTTACTGTGATTTCACGAAAACCGTTAAAATTTTGAAAATTTACGGAAATTTTGGAAATTACGAAAACCGTTTAGATTTTTATAATTGACTAAAACGTTGAAAATTCACAAAAATTCACGAGATTATGAAAATTAACTAAAATCTTGGAAATTCATGAAAATTAACGAAAGTTTAGGAAAATCACGAAAATTGCTAACTTTTTAAAATTTGACAGAAATCTCGAGAATTCATGAATAGAATCAACATTTTAAAAATTCACAAAACTCACACAAACCGTTGGAATTTTAAAAATTAAGCAGAATTTGGAATACGTATTTTTAAAGAAAAAATCTCTGTATAAAACGTCAGACATAATAATTGAAGGGTCCAATGCAATAATCAGCCAAGTCCATTTTTATGAAAAAATGGGTTAAGTATTCAATATTCTTATAAAGTTTAAAATTCTGTGTTATAGCATACAACAATCTGGTTTAAATAATTTGCACTGCATTGGTGTATTGTTAGTTGCATGCATAATAATCATTATGTTTTTTTCTTCTTGCATGTAAACAGTTTTTTTGTCTCTCCTCAACATTTTATAAAACTGGACTTGGCTGGTTATTGCATTGGACCCCTCAATTATAATGTATATTTTCAGAGTTGCTAACCTAGAATATTTTCCATGGCACTCTAGAGATTTTTTTTAATTGAACATACGATACAATATGTATAAGTTTTAATGTTCTGTTTTCATTATTGTGGAAGATTAATCGTTGTTCGTTCTTATGGCCAAATAACATGTAAATTTCCGACCTAAAATTTTGATAATCACGCATTATGTTACTGTGTTTTTGGAATTAATTTAATTAAGAGTGCGCTCTACCCTTTGGAAATTAAGAATACTCATTTTTTTATTTATTTTTTTAATTCTTTCATCACACATATGTCTACAATTCAATTGCAGAGGGCATGCTGATTTGATTTATTTTTTTTATTTTAGTACAGTAAAAAATTAAATTAAAAAACTTTAAAAAGTGGCTTCATCATGCCCTCCACGATGATTTTGTGATTATATAATTCTAATATAATTTTTTCATAAAAGGTATAGTTATCAAAACATCCACTTTTCCCTTTGAAAAAAGAATCGTTTATAATATCAATACAGATACCATTTTATTAGACAATTACATTTTTTTTTCAGCAAGAGTGCACAATTATGTGCCAAAATATATTTCTTGAATTACATTCTCATATGGCACTTGGTGAAACATATTAGAATATGTAAAGTTATTTAAATTAAAAACACTTGGTATTGTTTCACAAATGAAAACTTTATATATCGGACACTTTTTTCTCATTAATCACTTGGTAAAACATTTTTAAAATATAATGGCTTGTAAATTAAATTCACTTGGTTTTGTTTCACTTATATGTATATTATATTTGTTTCACTTATATGTATTATTTTCTACTAGTTTCGGCTTAATGACATTATCTTGATAATGGCATTAAGCCGAAACTAGTAGAAAATAAGTGAAACAAAACCAAGTGAATTTAATTTACAAGCCATTATATTTTTAAAACGTTATTCCGACTAGTTTCGGTTTGTTAAACCATTTTCAAAGAAAAATAATTTCATTCCTTTGAAAATGGTTTAACAAACCGAAACTAGACGGAATAAAGTTTTAATTTGTGAAACAATATCAAGTGTTTTTAATTTAAATAACTTTACATACCAAAATGTACAGGGTGTCTACGCTAAACCGTTCGTTAAAAGTTTATGGGGTTGCCGTTGCACTAAAAATTTGAAAAAAATCCTTGTCATATGGTTGAATCAGTTCTCCTCATGTGAAATATTTTCAACTTTCTATCACTTCCGGTTCCACCAGAAGTAACACCAAGTTTGTTGTTTTAAATGGAGCACCCTATATATTAGTAATTTTTTGGGTTCCTCGTTTAAATTGCAACATATTTTATTCGAACATATGTACACTTATCTCTTATAGTTTTCAAGAAAATAAAATATTTCTAAAATTCTGACCTCTAAAAGGCATCTTGAAATCTGTCTGTAACTTTTCCTAAGAATAAGATAAAAATATGATTTGCATCTCTACTTGTACCTAGATGATGCCTCTATGAGTGAATTATATGGAAACTGTCAATTTTCACAATAAGTTTTCTTAAAATGTCAATATCTAAGTGCCCTCTTCAATATCTAGTAATTCAATTTTTCTAAATGGAATGACCCAATTTTTATCACATGGTACGATTGAGGGGAAAATTTTCTACAAAAAAGTATTATAAAACTATACTCCTAAAGCAAGTAGTTTTCGAATAATTTCGGAACTTCGTTTTTCGTCGCATTTATGCAGGGAATAATGCGCGCATAAGTCGCAATTGAATTTTAGTAGGCCAGTAGTATGCTTTTGTTTTGTCGCAATACAATCGCGAAATGTCAAATAATAAAAAGAATTAGTACAAAGTTCTACAGAAATCAACAAAATGAATAATTACACAAATCAACAAATTATCAATTTATTCTTTATACATGGCAACTGCCAATTGAACAAAATTTGATTCCAATCTTCTAAATCTTGTTTTATTCATCGGCGGCAAATGTGGATAAGTTTCATTAAATATTATACATGTTCGAGTACCAATTCTATCGCAGTTGCCATGTATAAAGAATAAATTGATAATTTATTGATGGGTGTATTTATTCATTTTGTTGATTTCTGTATAACTTTGTACTAATTGTTTTTATTATTTGACATTTCGCATCACATAAGCGACAAAACAAAAGCATTACTACTTACCTACTAAAATTCAGTTGCGACTTATGCGCGCATTATTCCCTGCATAAATGCGACGAAAAACGAATCTTCGAAATAATTCGAAAACCACTTGCTTTAGAAGTATAGTTGTTAATACTTTTTTGTAGGAAATCTTCCTCCCAATCGTACCACGTGATAAAAAATGGGTCATTCTATTTAAAAAATTGAATTACGAGATATTGAAGAGGGCACTTCGATATTGACATTTTAAGAACACTTATTGTCAAAATTGACAGTTTCCAATTAATTCACTCATAGATGCATCCTCTAGGTATAAGTAGAGATATAAATCATATTTTTATCTTACACTCAAAAGAAGTTACAGATAGATTTCAAGATGCCTTTTAGAGGTCAAAATTTTAGAAATATTTTTTTTGCTTGAAAACTATAAGAGATAAATGTACATATGTTCGAATAAAATATGTTGCAATTTAAACGAGGAATCCAAAAAATTACTAATATATAGGGTGTTCTATTTAAAATAACAAATTTGGTGCTACTTCCGGTGGAACCGGAAGTGATATAAAGTTGAAAATATTTCACATGAGGAGAACTGATTCAACCGTATGACAAGGATTTTTTTCAAATTTTTAGTGCAACGGCAACCCCGTAAACTTTTAACGAACGGTTTAGCGTAGACACCCTGTATATTTTTAAACCACAACTTCATATTATTAAACGATTGTAAATTGAAACGACAGTACGGGTTGAGCGCAGCCTTAAGCACCTAAAAGCGTGCGTTTATTTTGTATTTGCATTTTAACCCTCGCTTTGATTTTGATTTAAGACGCTGCAGTCTGCAAACTGTTGAATGCGGAAACCCCCTCAGCAAGTGGTCGATTAGGCGAGAACCGACTCGAAGGAAATCGCACTTAACTCCAGTTAAATTTTATCGACCGCCTCTTAAATCCCCCTATCAACAAGAAGATTGCTCTCTCGACATCGACGCCGGCTTTGACGTCAACACCCCGGGTGCGTACACACACTCGCCGAAATTAATCCGCAGATAGGATCAAAACAAAAAAATAATAACAACAAAACCCGATTATATCGATTTCTATTCACTCACCCAACACGCAAACTCAAACTCTAGTTAGAGGTAAATATAAACAAATGCGGTTTGAATTTTTACCTCAAGGCTATTGTTGCTACTGTTGCTATTGCTGCCATTATCAACGTGCTTAGGCGAAGTCGTCCCCAAAGCCCTTTCCTTAGCAGCCCTAGCCCAAGACTCGAGCCTTTTGTGAGTCACCCAGCAACTAGCGGGCCCCATTCCAGACATGCTCTCCTCATTAACCCACAGCAATAATCATTATCTATTTCTATTATTTATTCTTTTTGCAATCCGCACTGTTCGAAGTCTAAAAACCGACTGAACGGATTTCTCCGTTTGTATGTGTGTGTGAAACTGGGAGGGAGAACCCTGCGTTTCGTTTTCCAGGGCTCAACAGGTTGGGCCGAGTTCTGCGCACTCACTCCGAAATCACAACGTGCATCTCAACTCGACACTACATAAATTATAGATACGTATACGTGCAATGCGTCTTTGATTGGTGCACACGCTTCGCCCCGTCTCTCTGCCTTTGCGGCGCGGACCTTGGCCCAACAAATCTGGAAAGTACTTCTTCTTTTTTTTTGGAAGGGGGGATTTTTCTTTCGCCGAGTTTTGTGCGAATCGAACATGACCGTAAGGAAAAGTTGAGTTGTAGTGGTTTAAAAGTGAATAAGGAAAATGTAAAGGATATATTTGATGTGAAAGCGATCGTTCTTAAAAATGTAAATATTCTTTACAATAATACTGGATATTTAATTTCTTTCTTTACAATGAATTTTTATTACTTTATAATAGAAATCAAACCCTTGTGTTTATGAGTTGAATTAATTTGTTTTAAGTAGTTCATAGAAGATGGCGCCGTCTAAGTACGAGTCTCAGTGTAATAATAATAATAATAATAATAATCTTTATTGTCCAACATTCACCAGTTACAGGACAATGTAACTAAATATGATATAAATTAAAACACAAATAGGTATGTATATATAAGAATATAAGCAAAAAATAAAAGAAAAAAAAAAACATATATAAAAAAAACTTAATTACAATACTTAAAGACTAGACGTGTGATTCACTTAACATTCACTCAACAAAAGACATCATCAAAAACTTTATTTGCATTTCTGGACATATGAAATAGTGGCGATTTATGTAAAGTGTTCGATTTGGCCAATTTTGTGTAGAACGTATTATTATGACGTGATTGAATTCTTGGGACAGATAGGTTGACTTGCGATAATAATTGTGAACAATCTATATCATTATGTAGTAGCTTGTACATGAATTTCGCACTATGGAACTCTCTACGTACTGACAAAGATTCTACTTCAAACCTATCCAATAACCGAGCATAAACAATGCCTTGTACAGGATATTCTCCATCTAGTTTGTAAAACAGGTATTTCAGAAATCTTCTTTGAATACCCTCAATTGCTATGGATAGGTAAGCATAGTGGGGATGCCATACTACAGAAGCATATTCCAATTTGCTACGCACACATGAAAAATAAACTGATTTAAGCAATTCGACATTGTTAAAATATTTAGTTGTGCGTATAATGAAGCCTAGCATTTTAGAAGCACTTCTACATATGGTTTGTATATGTTTGGAAAATGTTATACGGTTGTCAAAAAATACACCTAGATCCTCTATTTCTGACATTTTCTGCAACGCTGTTCCCAAAATATTATAATAAAAATTGTTAGTACGAATTACTCGATCAAAACTAACTACAGCACATTTCTTGACATTTAGTTTTAGTTGATTATTGGCACACCAGGTGGTTATCGAATCTAGATTATTTTGTAATAATTGACAGTCTTGTTGACATGTAATATTATTGTATATCTTAATATCATCTGCATAAGCTTGAACATGACAAGACATAGACATAATTAGGTCTTTTATGAATATAATAAAGAGTAATGGACCAAGATTCGAACCCTGGGGCACGTCAGATGTCGATATAAATTCATATGACTTGAAACCGTTATAATAGACATATTTAAGCCTGAAATTGAGATATGATCTTATAAAGTTAACTGTATTAGCACCAGAACCAAGACTGGAAATTTTGTTTAAAAGTATACCATGGTTAATACTATCAAAAACACGAGAAAAGTCTGTGTAAATCACATCTGTCTGAACCCTATTATCAATAGCCTCACTAACGTGCTGCGTGAAAGTTGCGAGATTTGTATTGATTGATCTGCCGACCATAAATGTAAATGTAATGTAAAATGTAAAACCTGTAACATTAATAAAAGCGATCTTGAAAAGTGTATTTTGTGCTTCATATGTGATCACAAGTTTCATGTATCCTGTGTTCTAAAAAGATCAACACCTTCAGCACCGGAAAGCAAAAATTTCAAATGGATTTGCGACGAGTGTATTATAGAGCAGAGCTGGGCAGGATTCGAATCATTCAGGATTCGATTCCCGGATTCGAATCCTTTTAGAGGATTTAAAAGAGGTATTCGAATACTTTAGTGAAAACGGATTCGTGATCCGGATTCGTTACATTTTTTTTAAAGGATTCGTATTCGAATCGCGACGTAGATGATTCGAATCCTTATAAAAAAGGATTCGAATTCTTATAAAAGGATTCGAATCCTTATAAAAGGATTCGAATCCTCATACACGGATTCAAATCCTCCCAAATAATTCGAATCATCGCTATTAAAACAAGATAAATTCAAATTCAAAACTATTTGAATTCGAGAAAATAAGCTTACGCTTCTTATAGTTTGCACACTTTAAATATAATACAGCGTGTAAACGAACTACTTACTGTACAGGCTCTCTACCACATAAGGGACAGCGTTTAAATAAACAATACCTGCATTTGAAATTACCATACCTTTAGTAGATAGCTCACAAATAATTATTAAAAATAATTAATAATAATAGGCCACATGTTTGTGGTATCTGGTATACGCGCACATTGCGTATTTTAAGAGAGATTCCACATAGACTGGTAGTTTTTAAACGATTTGGATATCGAATTACACCATCCAGAGAAAAGTGGGTCAGATTGTGAAGAATTATGTCAAACACAAATTCAATTTTTCTTTATGATAAATTTTCTTTATGTGAAACTGTACCCTTAAGGGCGGTATGTCACTCTCTCTCAGGTATCAAATTGTTTGCACCTACTAATGACTTAATCCTTTACCTATAAATAACATTCCTTCATTTTCACTCGCCCCAGTTTTGTGTACCTGTTTCGACGACACACTTCGACATTCCTGTAAGTTTCCTGTTTATTTTATTTTAATATTTTTTTATTAAAAGTCTAAAGCAAAGCTATACTGATGAGGGATAAATCTCGAAACGCGTCTGTAGATGGCTTAAGACAATTAGAATTCATTCCCTGTAATTTTTTAATTTATTTCAATTTCCTTTTGTTTCATTTAGTTTGGTTTGAGAATAGTTTGACCTGATGTTGCATTTTGCATATAAATTATGCATAGAACAGCAGTGCTGTCGTGTAACGCAAATATTCATTGTATAATTCAATATCTGTCGGGGTATTAGCTCGAGAAGTAGTTGTTTCAATGAATATTTGGAGACAAACTTTTTGCAGAAAGTCGATATTAATTTTAATTCGTTTTTATATTTTATGTCAATGTTATCGTTTTCATAAGTACCCATTGCTGACTAAATTCCGAATATTTTCTAAACGTGTTAATGAAATTCAATATTTTTCCTTATTAGGTTCACACTTCACTTTATCTCCACTCTTATTGAAATGTTTAGATAAGAGCGGCGAGGGTGGATGATTTTTAAACATAAAAATAGTTTACTGTTTAGTCTATGGTGAAACTTATTCCATGAAACATCTACATTTTGTAACATGGCGCGATACGTTTATTCAAACATTGAATTGGCAGACATGTTTCTTATTTACGGTGAAACTCGGTGTAATTCCGCGGAAGCTGTAAGAATTTATCAAGAGCGATTTCCTGAACGACACTTACCACCGCCAAACCGATTTAGAAATTTATTACAAAGAGCACGCGACACTGGAAGTTTGCAGCCCGTCACCGGAGCCGGCGGAGGTGGTGACCGTCCAATGCGATATTTGCGAGCGGAAGATGAAATTTTGAATCTGTTGGAAGCGGATCCTGGTTTAAGTACCCGTATTATCGCCGCTCAGCTAAATGTATCGCACACATTTGTAAGCAGTGTTATACGAGACAATAATTTTTATCCGTATCACTACCAGCGTGTACAACATCTTCAACCCCATGATTTTCCCAAAAGAATTGCATTTTGTCAATGGATTTTGGCACAAAATGTTCAAAATCCTAACTTTACCAAAGACATTTTAGTGACCGACGAATCGTGCTTTACGCGTAATGGAAGTTTTAATTTCCATAATATGCATGTTTATGCAATAGAAAATCCTCGTGTTACGCGTAGAACTCATTTCCAGCATCGCTTCTCCCTTAATATCTGGGCAGGTATTTTAAATGATCAATTAATTGGGCCATTTATGTTCCCATTTAATTTGAATGGAGAATAATATTTACGATTTTTGCAAGATGACTTTTTAGATCTTCTAGAAAATGTACCCTTAGCGGTTCTTAGAAGAATGTGGTATTTGCAAGATGGTTTGCCAGCTCACTATGAAAGGCGCGTTAGAAGATATTTGGATGATGAGTTTCCAGGACGTTGGGTTGGTCGTGGAGGCCCTGTACCATGGCCTCCAAGAAGTCCGGATTTAAACCCCTTAGATTTTTTTCTTTGGGGATACTTTAAAAGTGAAGTCTACACTACGGAAATTGACAATGCTGAAATGCTGATACAACGAATAAACGCCACGGCTAATACCATTCCTTAAAAACCTCGTGAAATGTTTGCTACTGTTCGTGCAAATTGGATACGTAGAGCCCAAATGTGCATTGAGTGCGGCGGACGTCAATTTGAACACTTATTGTGATTTTTTTTATACGTGACCCAGTTTCATCTAGTAATTCTAGACAGTGTGTGTGTGTGTAGTGCGTGCTAAGTGATTTATACGTCTCGCAGTAGTAACAGTAAATAAACAATACCACAAATGAGTGACCTAGTTTCATCTAGTCATTCGAGACAGCGTGCGTGCGAAGTGATTTATGCGCCTTGCAGTAGTAAAAGTAAATAAAAAATACAACAACTTACGCATCCACGAAAAATATCATGAACACAGGTAACCAGAAGTTCTCAAAATGTAAAAAATGCATGAAAAATTATGAAAAATCCAATATTTTGTTTCCGATTTTATTTTTGGTGTCAAAATATTTTGTGTATACGCCCTTAAGAGGATGTACATTAGTTCGATTACACGCTGTATATAAAATTACGAAAAAACTATTCGTAAATATGCAAACAATGTCTTAATTAATAAGACAACTTAAGACGATAAATATCCAAACGCCATAAATCTCGAAACGCGTCTATAGATGGCCTAAGACATTAGTTTTAATCGAAGTCCTTTTACTTCTTTTTTTTTTGTTAATTCTCCTTTTATTTTAAGTGTGTATTTGTTAGTTGGTTTGAAGAAAATTTGACCTAAACGTTACATATACTTTAACAGAGCGTTGTAACAAATCAAATTAAATAAGATTTTAAATATTTCATTGTATAATTCAATATCCGGAAGTGTATTTGCACGGGAAGTAGTTGTTTCAGTGGCTATTTATCCACTTAAGTTGTCTTATTAATTAAGACATTGTTTGCATATTCACGAATAGTTTTTTCGTAATTTAATATATTACATCGCTATTAAGGCTGGGATTCAAATTCGATTAATTCAAATAGTTAAATATTCTAACATGAATATTTAAATCACTAAATTATTCATATTTGAATATAAATATTTAAATTTTCGTATAATTCAAATATTTGTAATTACATATTTGGTTACTTAGCCACGAAAAATTTCCAACCTTAATGGTATATTTTTAACTTCACTTGAAATCAGTGTTTTATACGCGTGGCGCATAAAGTAAAATTTCGAGTTTAGATAAGCCACGTGAAAATTTGTCTCGGGTCGGGGCTTTTCTAAACTCGAAATTTTACTTCATGCTTAGTCTGGGAGTGGACAACACTCGTTCTTAGAAGTTTCCAATTGAAGGATCACTAGATTACTAAGTTTATTACCATTTTCCAAAGGCTACAGCTCGAAGGACCAATCGTGGTCTTCGGAGACCGAAGGACTACAGGGAATCGAAGATTTTTTACAAGAAAACAATGAATATCTGTAGGTTTACAGCATGGATATTAGAGAAAACATCCAATTTTGAAAAAGATATCGAAGTTGGGTTGGTATTTAGTGCATTTTTAACTTCACTTTAAATCAGTGTTTTATACGCGTGGCGCATGAAGTAAAATTTCGAGTTTAGAAAAGCCCCGCGAAAATTTGTCTCGGGTCGCTGCGCGACCCTCGACAAATTTTCTACGCAGGGCTTTTCTAAACTCGAAATTTTACTTCATGCTTAGTCTGGGAGTGGACAACACTCGTTTGAACTTTAAATTTAACTCTTCTATAAAATCGACGTATGTAATATAATAAATCATTCATTGAAATCATAGAAAAAGATGCAAAATTTTACCTAAAATTAACTTTTATCGTTAACTTTATTATTTGCTCGGCTCTTAATGGGTGAATATTCTATTCCTAAGAAAAACCGTATTTATTTAATATTAAAGTTGCATTTAAAATAACAACAAAGTGTGAATAAACCGACAAAAATCTAGAAATATCGAAAATCTCGACATGTAGAATATCTTGACGGTCCACTCCCAGACTAAGCATGAAGTAAAATTTCGAGTTTAGAAAAGCCCCGGTTAGAAAATTTGTCGAGGGTCGCGCAAATTTTCACGGGGCTTTTCTAAACTCGAAATTTTACTTCATGCGCCACTCGTATAAAACACTGATTTAAAGTGAAGTTAAAAACGCACTGAAAACCAGCCCAACTTCGATATTTTTTCAAAATTGGATGTTTTCTTTCCTATCCATGCTGTAAACCTTCAGATATTCGTTGTTTTCTTGTAAAGAAACTTCGATTCCCTGTAGTCCTTTGGTCTCCGAAGACTATGATTGGTCCTTCGAGCTGTAGCCTTTATAAAATGGTAATAAACTTAGTAATCTAGAGTGATCCTTTAATTTGAAACTTCTAAGAACGAGTGTTGTCCACTCCCAGACTAAGCATCAAGTAAACTTTCGAGTTTAGAAAAGCCCCGCGTAGAAAATTTGTCGAGGGTCGCGCAGCGACCCGAGACAAATTTTCACGGGGCTTTTCTAAACTCGAAATTTTACTTCATGCGCCACGCGTATAAAACACTGATTTAAAATGAAGTTCAATAACACATATATCATCATTAATTAATCAGATATTTAGTCAGTAAATTAACATTTTTGTTATTGGAAACTGATGGAATAAAATGTTACTGGTTGCAAATAATAGATTCAAATTTATTTTTAAAGGATTTGTATCCGTGATTCAAAAATGAGGATTCGAATCTTTGATTCGAATCATATTTTTCACTTACGAATCCTTTATTCGAGTATCCCAGACTAGCATGAAGTAAAATTTCGAGTTTAGAAAAGCCCCGCGTAGAAAATCTGTCTCGGGTCGCGAAGCGACCCGAGACAAATTTTCACGGGGCTTTTCTAAACTCGAAATTTTACTTCATGCGCCACGCGTATAAACCACTGATTTGAAGTGTAGTTCAAAAATACACAAATACATCTTTAATCAGAGTAACACAGATATTTAGTCTGTTATCAACGATGTTCAGTGTTAATAATAAATAATTACGTTTTGAATATTTTTGTTAAAACAACTGATAGCGATATTTATATGTTAATGGTTGTAAAAGAATAATCAAATCAAATTTATTCTTAAAGGATTTGTATTCGTGATTTGAAAAAACAGGATTCGAATCTTTGATTCGAATCATATTTATTTCTTACGAATCCTTTATTCAAGTATTCGTGATTCGAATCATATTAGGTGATTCGGATTCGTGATTCGAACCCTTTTAACGAGGATTCGTCCCAGCTCTGCCTTCAACTTAGCCCTACATTTAAGCTGAGTATAAGCTTAGTTTAAAATACATTATATTGAATTCATTGCAACACTTATTTAAACGAAGTTTAATTGAAGCAACCATTGAGCATTCATTTTCTTTTTTGATAAACTTGAAATAAACCACTCAAGCCTAGAGTGATTTATTCTAAGCTTATCAAAGAAGAAAATCAATGCTGTCGTGAAATCAGTAAATCAATTACAATATACTTTACATACTTTTTGTCGCAAACATAAAAATATGTTAAAAAATCCTTCGATTTAATTATAGGTTTATATATAAAACATTTAAATCATATTATTAAGAATCGTATTAAGAATTTATAATTTTTATAAACGAATAAATGCACTTTACAACCCAGTTAACAAAATTAACATATCTACTCCCAATATTTTTTTATGAAATTCAGTATTTGTATCAATGTCGAACAATTCTATTTAAAAACAAAGTATGTTGTATAAATTTAAAATAAAAGAGATGTTAAGGCTATTTTAAGCTCATGATTTTTCATTAAATAAATGTATGCTTTTTCAAACTCGAAATAGTAGTATTTCCAATAATTTTTTATTTTCCCTAGCTAAGCTCCAAAAAACTGTTATTATTATTGTCACTATTGAGAGAAAAAGTTACAAATTAATGAAAAGTGTTAAAAATACTTTTACTGTTAAAAATAAAAAATAATTCAAATTATGAATTTCACTCTTCATTGTTGAGACTGACTAATCATTTATGTAATCAATTTAATATAGATGTATTTACTGTAACTTTTTTTTTTAATCATTGACCTTTCTACCACTGTGTGGTGTAAGGCAAAATATACATATATATACAGGGTGGGCCACGAATAACGCCCATTAAAAGTTTTCGGGATTCCTGACAGAGGAAAAATTTGAAAAAATTCTACATTGCACGGTTGAATGCGATCACCTCATGGAAAATATTTCAACTTTCTATCACTTCCGGTTGTACCGGAAATGGCTACCAACTTTGTTATTTTAAATGGAACATCCTATATATTAATTTTTTTTTAGATTCCCCGTTCAATTGTCTACCCTCTCATATGAATTTATATCCACTTAACTCTTACAGTTTTTGAGTTAAACAAATATTGACCTCAAATAGACGTTTTGAAAAATGCCTATAACTTCTAGTAGGGACAAGATAGACAGACGAGCGGCATCTTCAATTGTTACTTATAGATCCCTCTAGAATTAAAAAATTGACATCTGTCAATTTTGACAATAGGAATTTCAAAAATGTCAATATTTCAGTGCCCACTTAAAAACATCATAATTCAATGTTTTCAAATGGAATGACCAATATTTTATCTCATATGGTGATTGGCAAGACAATTTGCAACATAAAAGTATTATGTCTTCCTATATCTAGAGCAAGTAGTTTTTGAGTTATTTCGAAATTTCTTTCCTCCCAGAATGCTTGCACTATTGAATAATTCCTGTAATATTCACACGTGCACCATAATATTCAATATTCGCTGAACCGAATCTTTCAATATTTTTGAACGCTCCGTTCGAGTAATATTAAAATGAATAAGTATTCCAATCAAGAAATTATGAATTTATTCGTCATACATGGTCAGTGCGACAGAATTGTTTAGAGAACTTGCAGAATTTTCAACAAAACTTACCCACACTTACCGCCGAAGAAAATTTAGAAGACTGGAGTCAAATTTTGTACAATTTGGAAAACTAAACGCAGAAAAAAATCAACCAAAGCCAATAACGCAGAACGAGGAAGTTCAAGTGAATGTTTTGGCTTATTTTCAAGCAAATCCACGCGCATCCACCCGTAGTTGCCAGGAGAATTTGGGAGTAAGCAGAACATCACTGCGAAGAATTTTGAAAATATATCGTGTGCATAATTATAAATTTAATTTGGTGCAAGAATTATTTCCTCTAGATGCAGTGAACAGGATTGATTTTTGTGAGTGTTTGTTGGTTAAAAATCAAGAAGACAATGACTTTTTAAAAAAAATTATTTGGACCGACGAATCAAATTTCTCTCGTGAAGGTATTTTCAATAGAAAAAACAATCACATGTGGCCAACTGAAAATCCACATGCAACGCTTGTACATAAATCCCAACACAAATTTAGTTTCAACGTATTTTGCCTTTTGATGGACACGCGTGTTACTTTTTATTTGTACCACGAAAGATTAAATAGTGGTAGATATTTACAAATTTTAAGAAATTTTGTAGAGAATTTTTTGGATGAGTTTCCTTTGAATTTAAGGATAAGTTCATGGTATCAGTTCGATGGAGCCCCAGCTTATTGCACACACGAAATATCGCAGCAACTGACGAATATGTTCGAAGATAGATGGATTCGAAGGTTAGGTCCGTGGAACTGGCCCGCTAGATCTCCAGATCTTACTCCACTCGACTTTTTTCTTTGGGGTCGTATAAAAAATAAAGTTTATGCCACTGTCGTCAATACCCGAGAAGAATTGGAAGCAAGGGTGCGAGCTGCATTCGCGGAATTAAGTGCAGAAGAAATTAGGCGAGCAACAACAGAGGGTGTCGCAACACGTGCTGCACAGTGCTTATACGTTATTGGTCATCATTTCGAACAATTGTTTTAATTTTTTTTCTGTTCTTGCATTTAATTATTCGTTTGAAAATTACTTTATTTCAATCTTCTTGCTTTTGTTTTGTTTGTAAGTTGTAAGTGTGGATAAGTTTCGTTAAAACAATAATTCTGTCGCACTAGCCATATATGACGAATAAATTCATAATTTCTCGATTGCTACACTTATTTTTTATAATATTACTCGAAGTGTTCAAAAATATTGACACGTTGGAAACGAATTTTTCTAGATTCGGTTCAGTGAATATTGACAGTAGCCTAGTATGGTGCATGTGTGAATTGTACAGGAATTATTCAATTGTGCAAACATTCTGGGAGGAGAGAAATTTCGAAATAACTCAAAAACTACTTGCTCTAGATATAGGGAGACATAATACTTTTATGTTGCAAATTGTCTTGCCAATCACCATATGAGATAAAATATTGGTCATTCCATTTGAAAACATTGAATTATGATGAAATACCTATTGTCAAAATTGACAGATGTCAATTTTTTTAATTCAAGAGGGATCTATAAGTAACAATTCAAGATGCCGCTCGTCTGTCTATCTTGTCCCTACTAGAAGTTATAGGCATTTTTCAAAACGTCTATTTGAGGTCAATATTTGACAAATAAATTTTTAACTCAAAAACTGTAAGAGTTAAGTGGACATAAATTCATACAAGAGGGTAGACAATTGATCGGGGAATCTAAAAAAAATTAATATATAGGATGTTCCATTTAAAATAACAAAGTTGGTAGCCATTTCCGGTACAACCGGAAGTGATAGAAAGTCGAAATATTTTCCATGAGGTGATCGCATTCAACCGTGCAATGTAGAATTTTTTCAAATTTTTCCTTTGTCAGGAACCCCGAAAACTTTTAATGGGCGTTATTCGTGGCCCACCCTGTATATATATATATATACAGGGTGTCCCCGAATGGTCTGTACAACGCTCTACCACATATTCTCTGAAACAAAATAAGACGATTTAACTAAACTTATCTCTATCCAAAAGTGGTTCCTAACCCATCTACGAGGCCTCAAAGAAATTATTTTTTTTCATTATTTTTCAAATATTTTTATTTTGGACTTAGGTAAGAAAACCTAATTTGGCACATTTAATTACATTGATACCATGCACTTTTTGCGATATGTTTCTTTATCCTACGTTTAAAGTAAGTGGTCAAACTAGGACCATCGACTTCTTAAGATACCTAAATATTATTATTCAACAGGTCAAATCATAAGGAATACTTTTTTTCTGCAAGATCATTCAATTTTACGTATTTTTTGTCTCTTATAAAATTTTGCTATTTTCCCCACAAAAAAATTGTTTTATTTGTCAAAAAAAGTAATAAAATTATGAACAATATTTTGCTTCTCAAAACAATTAACAAAGTAGAATTAAAGATAGGTACCTAACAATAAACACAAATTTATTAGTTTCACAACAAATGTTCAAACTGATTGCCATTTTCAGCAATACAACAATTTACACGTCGCAAAAATATAAAAGCGGTACTGGAAGAAACATTATTTTTTTAAATGAAACACATCATATATTATTTTATTTTTAGATATTACTAACAATTCTACGTATATTTTATATACCTAAACCAAACATATTTCATAATATTTACAATTCAATGAAAAAAGTTAGATATTTAGGTTATAAGATTTTAATTTATATCTCAGTTATTAGTAACTTTTAAAATAATCGGTACGGTACTTTAATAATTATACTAGTCGCTATTCTCAATCGAAGTCAATTTTAATTTTGTACTTACCTTGTAGTAATTATAACCTGTCAATCTTAAGAAAATTAAAACAATAAAAACTTTTTTTTTAAATGGCACACCTTATATTTTTATACGGCATATTTTTTGTCATTCAAAGAGCTTTCATTTTTATTAAGTATGTCCTATACTTATCTTTAATAGTTTTCAAGATATTACTGTTTTATGTGATTAGATTTACAATATTATTAAATGTATCAATGGTGCCAAGCATCTAAGATGGCCGGCCAATAATTAACCATCTGTCATAAGCCGTAATTGAAGTATCTTTTTGTTTTATATTTTGGCAGACACATTAATACTTTAATTTACTGCTGATTCAGTCATAAACTACTTCGAAATGAATTTTACAACAGAAGAATTAATAAATATGACATTTGTTTTGGGCGCTAGTGACGAAAATTGTTTTCTTGCAAGCAGAATATACGCTCAGAAATATCCTAATGCTGAACGCCATCCTCATGCTTCAGCATTTATTCGATTGAAGGAACGATTTCAAAATACTGGAAGTATTGATTATACAAAGAATCTAAAACGAAGGAAAAGGACTACTAATGAAGAAAATGAATACGCAGTTCTTCAGTCTATCGTTGAGAACCCTTTTGTTTCATCCCGCCAATTGGAGCAGCAAATTGATATACCAAAAACTACAATAAATAAAATAACAAAGAAATGTAAGTTCCATCCCTAACACGTACAATTAGTCCAAGAGTTAAGTGACAACGACTTTTTGAATAGGCTTAACTTTTGTAATTGGGCGTTACATAAACGCGAACTGGAACCAAACTTTTTAAATCATATATTGTTTACGGATGAGGCCACAGTTCATAATAACGCATTTATAAACAGGCATAATTTTCATTATTATTCTGACTATAATCCCAAACATATTACACCCATAGACCACCAACACAAGTGGTCTCTTAATGTTTGGACTGGAATTATAGGAAGTAGAATTATTGGTCCTTACTTTTTTGATGGCACTGTTAGTGGTGAATCATTTCTAAATTTTCTTAGAAATGAATTTGAAAGATGGATCGACGAATTACCTCTTGCTATATTACAAAATATGTGGTTGCAATTAGATGGTGCTTCTCCACACTTCAGTCGACGGGTAAGGCAATATTTAAATGAACATTTTTCAAATAAATGGATTGGCAGAGGAGGGCCAATTGTATGGCCGGCAAGGTCACCTGATTTGACAAAACTTGATTTTTTCTTATGGGGTACTGTAAAAGAAAAGGTATTTAAAACACCTGCAACGACAAAGGAAGATATGAAGTTGAGGATTAGAAACGTTCTTCACAACATTAACATTGACATGCTAGTTAAACTGAACCCAAATTTTACACGAAGACTTCAAGTATGCCAAAATCAAAATGGAGGATATATTGAACACTTAATATAAATGTGCAATTTGTTCTTTCTTATTTTATGTTATAATATCTTGTGATTTATTTTTCTTTCTAAAAATTATTTTTTTGAACTCGCCGCCTCGAAAATGACGTTTCCAACACCGTTTTGACAACTCGCAAGTCGCATTTCGAGTAATCAAAATTTATTATTTGACATAGAAACAAATATTAATAATATATTTCATTAAAATAGTTATTCACATAACTAGTGCGTCAGAATTTTTCTCGTGTTCACGCATTTGAAGGCACTGGCTCTTTCGTCGCTTGTTCTTTAAATATGCATTCACCCGGGAAAACTGTTTTCCCGCACTAGTTATGTAAATAACTATTCTAATAAAATATATTATCAATATTTGTTTCTATGTCAAATAATAAATTTTGATTACTCGATTATTATTATTCCATGACCACAGTAGTTGCTTTGATTTCAATAATAATTCCATAAAACAGTGATATCTCAAAAATTATTGAAGAAAAGTATAGGACATACTTAATATAAAGGAAAGCTCTTTGAAAGACGAATAATATGCCGTATAGAAATATAGGGTGTGCCTTTAAAAAAAAAACAAGTTTTTGTTGTTTGAATTTTCTTAAGATTGACAGGTTTGAATTACTACAAGGTAAGTACAATATTGAAATTGACTTCGGCTGAGGATAGCGTCTAGTATAATTTATTAAAGTACCACACCGATTATTTTTAAAATGACTAATAGTTGAGACATAAATTAAAATCTGATAACCTAAATATCTAACTTTTTTCATTAAATTGTAAGTATTATGAAATATGTTAGGTTTAGGTATATGCAATGTTATATGAAACATATGTACAATTGATAGTAATATCTAAATTGAGTAGTAATATCGAAAAATCAAATAATATATAGGGTGTTCCATTTCAAAAAATAATGTTACTTCCAGTACCGCTTTCATAGGATACCCTGTATACATCAAAATAATTTTACGTTATGCAGCTCTTCAAGTCAAATAAGTTTTCTTTAACGAGAACGGAGATATCCTCCGAGAACGCACTAATGGGACACCCTGTATATATATATATATATATATACAATATACACCCATATATACAACACATTTTGTATTTATATTATTTGTTGTCCAGTAGAGTAAACACTTCTCGAGTTTGTCCTGTCTTGCGTAAGGTTTTTAATTCCTTTCCATTTTATGCCCTTTTTACAGCTCCTTCTATGACTCCAACTATCCACGTTGTTCTTGGTCTTCCTCTGCAGTTTTTACCTGAAGCTCGTGTTTCGAATATTATTTTGGTTTTTCTACTGTCTTTCATACGGCACACATGACCAACCATCTCAACTGGCCCTCCATTATTTTTGCGTTAATATCGTTGATATTTAAGATTTGTTTGTATGTTTCATTCTTATTCTGTCTATTTTTGTCTTATTTTCGATCTTTCTAAGAAATCTCATTTCCATTGCAGTTATTCTTCGTTGTTGTTTCTTTATAATGGTCCATGTTTCACTGCTATACATTATAGTTGGTGTAATCACTTTTTTCAATATTATTGTTTTTATTGTCTTTGGGATTTCTTTATTTCCAAAGAAGGAATTTTTGTCATGTTGAAAAGTTTCCTTGCTTTTCCCAGTTTGTCGTTTATTTCGTCGTCTATTGTTCCGTTTTTGTTAATTGTTGTCCCAAGATATTTGTATTTGTCAATTTGTTAAATCGGTGTTCGATCAACTTTAATTAAGTGCATTTTGTTTTGTCTGGATATTATCATTGATTTTTTTTCTCCGTATTTACTTTCATATTTATTTTTCCCAGTTCTTTTACCACAATATCGATGTTGTGTTGTAAGTCCCTTTCTGATTCTGCTAATATGGCCATATTTTTGTTTGTTTTTTTCATGTCTCCATCCAAAACCAGTGAGAATAAAAGAGGGCTTAAGATACATCCTTGCTTAACTACGGTCTTAGTGCAGAATTCCTTGGATTCTTCGTTGTTCGTCCTTACAATGTATTTGTTATCTTTATACATCGCTTTTATAATTTTTATTATTCTGTTGCTTATCCCTCTTTTTTCCAGCTCAATCCATATGTCATTTCTTCGAATTTTGTCAAATGCCTTTTCCAGGTCTATGAAGCATATGTGGATTTCTCGATGTTTATTTATGTATTTTTCACTTAGTTGTCTTAAGATGAATATTGCATCGTTTGTACTTCTTCCTCTTCTGAATCCGTATTGCGAGTCCTCTATGGTTTCCTCTACTTGGTCTCTTATTCTTTCCTCAAGTATCCTTGTTAGAACCTTTGCTGAAACACTTATAAGGGTGATACCTCGGTAATTTGAACATTCCCTCTCATCTCCTTTCTTATGTAGAGGTAATATTATTCCCTTGTTCCATTCTTTTGGTATGTGTAAGCTGTTCATTATGTCGTTTAGTAGTTCAGTAAGAAATGTTGTTCCTTCTTCCCCCATGTATTTAATTATCTCTGGTGTTATGTCATCCATTCCTGGTGCTTTTCCACATTTCAAATTTTTAATCGCCTCCCTTTCTTCTTCAATTCTGATCTCCTCACTTCTTTAGTGTAACTAACATTATTAATTTCATGTTAAAGTTATCTGGGTTAACTTTACTAATTTAAGACTCTTAAGTTAGTTAAATTAGCACATACAATATTTATTTTTTGATTTTATTTTTTAATTGGTAAACTGTTGTTACTGTAATTAAATAAATACACAAGTATAAAACAAGTGCGATAAGATAAGTAAAATAAGAATTCACAATATATCAATGTATGTTTTTGAGTTAAATGAAGAGTAAAATTAACAAATAATTAAAACTGTTGTATCCTTTCTTCCCACTTTATTTTCTAATCTCAAAATATGTATCTAACGATTAGAAAATAAAGTGCGAAAAAAAGGATACAACAGTGTTATTATTCGTTAAGAATTTACAGCAAACATTTTCGTTAATCTTATCGATTTGTGTAATTATGTTTTTTTAATAAATTTTGTCGATTGAAAATTTACCGAAATTGATAGATAAACACAATATAAAATGATAAAAACCTTCAAAATTAAAAATAGTGGACTTTTCTTTTTAAAGGTCTTTATATTTCATATTGAGTTTATCAATTACGACAAATATTTTCTAGGCCTTTTAGGAACGTGTTTTTCTTAAGTCGGTTTCCCGGTAATTCAGTAAACTTTTGAATCAAATCCAATTTACCGATCATTTCCCGGCTAATCAAAATATCTGTTTTATCAGTAAAAGTCATTAAATACTGGGAAAATTAATAGCATTTAATAAATTAGCTTCACCGAGTGTTTTCCACTCCCAGATTAAGCATGAAGTAAAATTTCGAGTTTAGAAAAGCCCCGCGTAGAAAATTTGTCGAGGGTCGCGCAGCGACCCGAGACAAATTTTCACGGGGCTTTTCTAAACTCGAAATTTTACTTCATGCGCCACGCGTGTAAAACAGCGATTTAATGTAAAGTTTAAAATATACTGTTATTAATTATTTTAAAATAAATCACTTTAAAAAGTATATATTATTATGTTACAATAAATAAAGATAGTTTTACTTTCGTGAGTAAATAAAAGTGGTATAAAAATGTTTAGTGTTTTCTATATATCAAAAATATTTGACATTTTGTTATCTTTAACGCATACGCATGAAAGTATGTTACCAATGTTACCGAAGCAGCTGGGTAATATACCGTAATTTACAGTAAATTACTAGTAGTAATCACCGACGTAAATTACCAATAACACCAATGTTTAGGAATTTATCAATTTTTTAAATTTTCTTCAATATAAATTAATCAATATTGAGACGTGTTTCAATGCTTTTACTATTTTATTTTAATAATTCTACGACTTGAGTTTCGACATATTTAGTGTCATTTTCAAGTTTGACAAATTTACAAACTCGAGTCGTAGAATTATTAAAATAAAGTGGTAAAAAACATTGAAACACGTCTCAATATTGATTAATTAATATGGATTACTACGTAGTAACGCTCAGTACTATACAAATATTTCTTCAATATTATTAAAATTCATTCTTGATTCTCAAAACATCACTTATACATTTTAAATTTAATAATTTTGATGTCCAGGGGGGCCAAGTGTTCTAGGAAGATCGCAGGACAAAGTGCCCTAGGGAGCAAGTAGGACACTTGGCCTCCATATTCTGTGCCGATCCGTGACAAAGTGAGACCAAAAACCAGCGCTTTCCAAACTATTTTATGTGGCGAACCGGTGCGCCACATAAAATAGTTTGGGAAACGCTGGTTTAGATTATTGGTTGTAATATTTTATTTGATTATTGAACATGTATTTTCTACTCCTTCAATATTAAGTACAAGGTATATATTTCGAGTTTAGAAAAGCCTGAAAATCTGGATTGATCCAAATTTTCTGGGTTTTCCAAACCTGAAATATTTACTTCACGCGCCAAGCGCATATAACACTTATCATTGTAAAGTTCGTATAGTATATGGCTAATCAAGATCAGCCATATGAATTAGCCTTTAGTTGATTGAAATTTTATAATTTATTTATATATTTAACGGATAACACCTTTTACAGTTAATTACATAATAAATTTATAAACACAAGAATAAATCACTAGTGCTCGTTTGCACCCAAGTCGATTAACTTAATCAGTGATTAGTACTTTTTAAAAACACAATTGTATTTACAAATTGTTTACACAATTATTAACTGTTGAGGCTTCTACTTCGGCTGACTAAGATGGCCACCGAACTAGCATCTCTGAATTTAAACTCGGTAAAACCGTGCCGTTACTGTAGAAATATGCCAAAAACGGGCTACCTGTGTGTGTCTTGTTCATCATTAACTCATCCAGGATGTGCTAAGCTGCTAAAAGGGGCAAGTATCATAAATGACAAGGAAATCATCTGTTGTTCGAAACCACCTGACACAGATCGAGCTATCACGACAGAGGTTGATTTCAAACTCGAAGCATACATGTATCAAAAGCAGTTAATTGCGCAACTCACCCTTAATAATCAGTTGCTCGGTGAGAGGTTTAATGAGCTTCACGCGAAATACGAACTTCTACAACAGGAGGTTAGGAAAGAAACTATTCCCTCCATAACAGAATGTAAACAATCTGCGGCAAGACCAGTCCTACCAACATCGAGCCAACAGCAAAATTTTAGCCACTCTAGGAAACCTAAAGCAAAGACCAACGCGAATACAGAGTCAAACACGACATCCGAAGGTGTACAGCCAATTACTCCAACAATATTCATTCATGAGGATTATCCCGACGGACCGGCTGATATCAACCCGATGGTCAACGTCCAACATCGGCGAGCCGCTCGGAAAAAAATTACTGGAGAAGCAGATCCCAAAAAAACAACTCTTAAAGCAGTTAATAAAAAAGCATACTTGCATGTATACAATTTACTCCCGGATACTACTGTGGACACCGTAATTTCTCACCTACAGTCATTCATGATCGAAGCTGAATGCGAACAATTAAAGGCGAAGCGCCCGGACCAATATACATCTTTCAAGGTCACCATTCCGTTCGAAAAATTAGATACGGCTTACGATCCAAAAACCTGGCCGTACGGAACATCTGTGAGACGTTTTTTATTCAATCGCCGAACTCATCAGACAACTGCTGCTACTCAAGAAAACTGATAAAAAGTGCAGAATCCTCACTTACTTCTTTTCAACTATTTTATATTAACATCCAATGTTTACGTAATGAAATTGCGGAACTAGAATCGTTTTTAATAGATAAAGACATCGATGTATTGGCTTTTACTGAACACTGGCTCACGCATGAGGAAGCGCATTTTTGTCAAATTAACAACTTTATAAACGCGAGTTGCTTTAGTAGACGAACAGCTAAAAACGGCGGATCCTGTATCATGGTCAAACGCAACTGTTTATACACTGAAATACAATTTCTATTTGATTTATCAATAGAACTTGTCTGTGAAATGTCGGGCATAATGCTTATTAATTCAAATTTAATAATAATATCCGTATACCGCTCTCCAAGTGGGAACTTTTCACATTTTCTTGATATACTCACTGATATGTTGGACCGTTTAAACTTAACATCTTATAAAGTTTATATCTGTGGCGATTTTAACGTTCATTTTAATACTACGGATACGAATACTACAGATTTATGCAATCTTTTCGTCTCTTATGGTTTACGTCAAGTAATATCTAGTGCAACAAGAGGTAAAGCGTGCATAGATAATATATTTACCAATGATAGAATCCTTAATGACATAGCAAAAGTAATTGACATTGGTGTATCTGACCATAACGGTATACTAATAAATATTCCCATTAATCATAATGATCCGGTCATAGCTAAATGTATTCGTCCCATCACCGAACAAGGTAGTACAATGTTATATACTCTGCTAAGTGAAACTGTATGGCCCAATATGGAAAGTCTAGCGACCAACGATGCCTGGGATATATTTATAAAAATAATTGTAAATAACGTTGATAAAGCATATCCGAAAATTATGATTAAGCAAGTACACCAGAAAATAAAAATCAAGAAGTTTTCAAGTAAGCTTCGAGATATGAGGAATCAATTAAATCTGATTAGGGAAGCCATTAGCCGCTCACCTTCACCGGAACTCATTGAATATTACAAAATGCAAAAATCCATGTACAAAAAAGAGATCAATCGTAAACAAAGGCTGGCAAACGATAGTTACATAAACTCTTCTAGTAATTGTAACAAAGCAATGTGGGAAATATTAAACTCTAAGCGCCCAACTAATAAACTTAATAACACTCCCAGCATCTCAGCAAATAACCTTAATACTTTTTTTTATCAGCTGCCAACAACATCATACAATCTATCACTGATACTAATACTGATCCTATAAAATGGATGATCAGAATACTAATTGGTCAATGTACAGATTATTTTAAATTTGTTAGAGTGTCTTGCGTCAAAGTAAGATCTATCATACATGGATTAAACTCAACAGGGAGTACGGATATATATGGCATTAACCTTAAAATTCTAAAGAAAATTGTCGACATAATTATAAGCCCATTAACTAAATTAATTAATAGGTGTATTACCGATAACACATTCCCAGACGCTCTGAAGATTGGTAAATGCATTCCCATATTCAAGAAAGGTGACTTGGACGATGCAAACAACTATCGACCAATTTTAATTCTGCCATTATTTTCCAAAATAATGGAATCTATATTTCTTGAACAAATAAATAGCTTTTTAGAACAAAACAAGTTGTTAAACGATGCTCAGTTTGGTTTGAGACCGGGTCGATCGACGGTGATGGCCATTAACGAATTTGTTGACGACATAATAAATTGTTTCGAAGAGGGCAAGGTAATAGCATGCAACCTGCTGGATCTAAGTAAGGCTTTCGACTGTGTTGCTCATGCTATTCTATGTCGAAAGCTTTACTTCTATACCTTCGATCCTAGTGCCATCAGTATGATCATGTCTTATTTAACAAACAGAAAGCAAATCGTTCACCAGGGGGAGGATAGATCCGATGTGGGAGATTTAATGCATGGTGTACCTCAGGGATCTATCTTAGGACCGCTTCTCTTTATTCTATATATTAACGATCTGCCATGCTGTGTCTCCCACGCATCTATGGTCCTCTACGCGGAAGATACAACTATATCTGCTAAAGGAAATACTCTCGATCAGTCTGTGGCCGCCCTCAATAACACCAAACTTACTGTAATGAATTGGTTTAACTCTAACAAACTCAGGCCAAACCTGTCAAAAACTGTTCAAATGACGTTCTCTTTGAAGCAATTTACACCCTCGCCAACAACTTCAGCCAAGCTACTGGGAATAATCGTTGACCCAAAGTTAAGTTGGGAATATCACGGACATGATTTAAAAACCAAACTCCCTAAAAATACATATTTATTGCGTAATATGAAGAGATCAGTGTCTTTGGGTATGGTCAAAACTGCTTTTTATTCACTTGTTCAATCACATATTGCATATAGCACTCTTGTATGGGGTCATTCCTCTATTACCAATGATATATTTAGGCTTCAACGGCGAGCAGTGAGAATTACCGCAGGACTGTCCTACAGGCAAGATTGCCGTGAAGCGTTCAAACAGTTAAACGTTTTTACGGTACCTTGTCTGTTTATACTTGAATGCTTGATGTATATCAAGAAAAATGAGCACACATTTACAAGCAACAGACACATACATGAGCACGATACTCGTAAGCGGGATAATATCCGCCTAAATTCATTTCGTTTATCGAAAGCTAAAACAGGTCCCCGTTTCTACTCGATTCGTCTACTAAACGCACTACCATCTAATATAAAGTCACTACCGACAAAATTATTCAAAGTCAGTGAAGGCATATGATGTTTTGCATCCACTGGTGTATTCGATGTCCTTCTCTATTTACTTATTATTTTTCTTAATGTTTCTTTAAATTTTGTTATAACTTTATTTTATAATTTAGATATTATTATGGTAAATATTAATGATATTTGATGTGTGTAAGACTTAATGTTGTTAGCACTAATAAAGATTTCTATTCTATTCGTTATACATCATTATTAACATAAATAAGACACTTAAACTTTGTTTGTATAACTGAGGTTTTTTTATTGTGACTATAGTTTCGACAACTTTAACTTGTCATTATCAGACTACACTTGTAGTCTGATAATGACAAGTTAAAGTTGTCGAAACTATAGTCACAATAAAAAAACCTCAGTAATACAAACAAAGTTTAAGTGTCTTATTTATGTTTACACAATTGCATATTGATGAAAGAGACATGTTTAGGATATCTTTTAAATTTATAAAATTCTTTTGTTCCAGAAATTTGACTTAATCAGAGGTTTAATCAATGATTAGTGAACGATTAAAGCTAATCGGTCGGGGTGCAAAAGGACCTAGATTACAAACAAATAAATAGTAACAAAGAAACAAAAATAATATCTGAAACTGTACCAAACATGTAATCTGTAATTCAACATAGTTGATTAATTTAATCGAATAAGAAAGAAATTATAATACATCATACGATAATTAAGCTTATATAATTCTATTTTTACAAAAAAAATAACAAAATAATTAATAATACACACTCTAACATCATTTCAGCACATAATAGCACAAGAGCCCCCGGCGCATCCACCATTTCTCAAACACATTTATTTTCATTCAACAACTAATGAAAAATGCACGCACTCACGTTTCTACATAAACATTCATATCAATCACAAACACACAGCAATCATTCATAAAAGAAAAAAATAACAATCCCCATAATAATCCAGCAAATATCACACCAAACCTCTCACAGACCGAAATGCTCGAACTCTGACATTTACACGCTAACTTGCACTTCAATCGTTAACTGTTATATAATCTCACACACTCGCACACCATCGCGCACACACACACATACTAACATACACATACACATAAATACACACGGATACAGTAAAGTGAGTGTACATAACATTTCAGTGTGCGTATGTGTCAAATAATTGAATTGATACGCAAATAGTCGCTTGGATCTTTTCATTTTCGTATAAATATGTAATCCGGCTGAATCGAACAAAGCCAAGTCGTTAATTATCCAAAAAGGGGATTGTTACAATTGTAAATGTGAATGTGTGTGTAATATGGTCCTGGTTTAATTATATATAACAAAGTTGGTTCGTAAAGTACATACAGGGAATATTTATTTCAAATATACATCAGCATACGCTGTTTTTTAAAGAGTTCAATTTAAAGCTTTAATTTAGTGTTAACGTAATGCTTAATCTGGAACTGGCAGATTAAGCATTACGTAATGTTTCGAGTTTAAAAAAGCACAGGGAACTTTTCTTTTAATTATATATATGTATTTAGATAATTAAATTGCTACGCAAATAGTCGTTTGGATCTTTTCATTTTCATATAAATTAGTAATCCGGCTGAATCGAACAAAGCCAAGTCGTTAATTATCCAAAAAGGGGATTGTTACAATTGTAAAGGTGAATGTGTGTGTTACATGGTAATGGTTTAATTATCTATAGCAAAGTTGATTCGTAACGTACATACAGAGAATATTTATTTTAAATATACATAAGCATACGCTTTTTTAAAAAAGTTCAATTTGAAGCTTTAATTGAGTGTTTTCTAGTCTCAGATTAAGCATTACGTAATATTTCGAGTTTAGAAAAACACAGGAAATTTATCTTTTAATTATACATACCGTGATCGTTTAAATTACGATTTAGAGTAGGCGGCATTTTTTGTGCGGTTGCCTAGAGTGCTAACTGAATGATTTAATACATTTGAGGTTATTGTAAACTATGTGTTAACAATAGTACAAATCTAATTTAAAATTCAATGCCTACTCTAAATCATGTTTTAAATGATCCCACTATACGTGTATACGTGTTCTTTCGCTTTTTAAAAGAAGGTTCAATTTGAAGCTTTATAGAATTGTTTTCTACTTCTAGATTAATCATGAAGTAAATTTTCGAATTTAAAAAAGCCTTCGCGTCCAAATCAAAATTCAAGCTTTCCTAAACTCGACATTTTACTTCATGCGTCACACGTATTAGACAATGATTACACTGAAATATTGTGAACTAGTGAACTTCAATTGAAATCAGTGTCTTGTACGCGTGGCGCATGAAGTAAAATTTCGAGTTTAGAAAAGCCTGCAAATTTGGTTTGGTCGCTCCGCTTCGCGGAGCGACCAAACCAAATTTTCAGGCTTTTCTAAACTCGAAATTTTACTTCATGCTTAACCTGGGAGTGGAAAACACTCGTTTAAAGCTTCAAATTGAACTCTTTCAAAATAAGAATATTTACAGCTTAAATTTGAAATATGTATACCTAAAGAAAAAACACTTTGTATATGCATTTATTTATGTAGTAAATCGTTATTTATTGATCGAATGAGAGCGTTAGTGGAATATATTGAGATTTACGTGGATTAATCGGAGTTAAATAAAATTGTTTATGAGAAAAGAAAAGTAATTGCCTGCAGGATTTTGTTTAATTATATTATATGTTTATTTTTATTTTAGATATGTTCCCTGATTATATATATTGTTATAGTTATAGTTTAGTTATAGTAATATTGGTTATATCATATGTTGAATAAAAAAAAATCTCTAGAGTGCTATGAAAAATATTACAGGTTGGCAACTCTAAAATTATACATTAGAATTATTATATCTGCCGTTTTATGTGACAATTTCTAAAGCATGTAGCCAACTTAAATTTAAAAAAAATTAAATCATGGCACTCTTGATGTTTCCTTTTATTGAACATACGATATCATATTTGTATTTTTTTGTAATAACAATGAAAATATCCGTAAATAAATAATTAAATACTTAAATTCAATTAATTTTCGAATAGCAGAAGCTAATTTGTTCAAGAAACTATTATAAAATGGAGGATTTTTGTTAAAGGCACGTGCTTTTGCTTTGTGTAGAAAAAAAGTTTTGCCATTCCTGGAATTAAGTAATATACTAACGTTAATGTAATTATGTGGAGACGTAACTTTTATAATTAACCAGAATAAATTAATAGAAATTTCTGAAAATATATTAATTACATGAAAGGATTTGTTAAGCTTAATATTTTTTTAAATCATTGCGTTTTCAGAAAAATGAAACATAAAGCTTGTTATTTTCGGCATATAATAAAGAAATCGCTTTGATTTAAAAATTTCTAGAAATAGTTTTTAAAAATGAATCAAATTCTTGTTAGTTTTATGGACATTTCTGAGAAATTCACTAAGTGAAAAAAATCCAAAGAAACATAATAACTAAATATAAAGAAAATTGAGTATTTTTATTTCCGGGATGTAAAAACAATAAACCACATTTATTTAAACAACTAGTGAAATAACTTTTATAATAAAGACAATTCGTATGATTTCAATAAAGAATTCTTAACAATTCACTAAGTGAAAAGAAAAGTAAAAAGCAAAATGTTTACTTTATTTAAATAAAATCCAGTATTTTTATTTCCGGGAAATAAGAAAGAAATTACATTGATATAAATATGTCGAGATATGGTTTTCATAATAAACCAAACTTTTATTATTTTAATTGACATTTGTGAAAAATTTACTAAGCGAAAAAAGAATCTAGAGAAGCTGAAGATTATCTGAGTTCAAAGAAGATACAGTATTTCTTTTTTTATTTTCCATATATAAAAATAAATCGCATTAATTTTAAAACTCTGAAAAATGGAGATTTCTGAAAAAAGTAAAACGAAATCTAAAGAAGCCAAAGATTTACTGAACTAAAGGAGAACCCAGTATTTACATTTCCGTGATATCACAAAGAAATTACATTGACATAAATATTTCGAGAAATGGTTTTTATAATAAACCAAACGTTTATTATTTGAATGGACACTAAAAAATTTTCTAATTTACTAAGTGAAAAAAAAAATTTAAGAAACTGAAAGTTATCTAAACTCAAAGAAGATGCAGTATTTTTTTAAATTTTCTATAAATAAAAAATAAATCACATTGATTAAAGTATTCAAAGAGAATAATTTGACCTAATGCTGCATTTTGCATATAAATTATGCATAGAACAGTAAAGCTGTCGTTTAACTCAAATATTCATTGTATAATTCAATATCTGTCGGGGTATTAGCTCGAGAAGTAGTTGTTTCAATGAATATTTGGAGAAGTATCAACTAAACTAAATTTTTGCAGAAAGTCGATATTAATTTTAATTAGTTTTTGTATTTTGTATTCCAAGAAATGTTTTTTTTATAATAAATCAATTTTTTATTAATTCATTGGAGATTTCTAAAAAATCACTTAGTGAATAGAAATCTAAGAAAGTGGGTAAAGGACATGCCTTCTGAGTGATTTCATCCGGGTCCATGGTTGTAGTGTGAATGTGTTGTCTAGATGTAATTTCAATATAGAATTGGTTAAATAATAAAATATAGATTGATGGCTACTGGTCGTAGTTCCCAAGGCCAATAAAAAAAAATATAATATAAAAAAATCACTTCAATTAAACACCTATATTTAGAAAAATCACATTGATTTAACGAAGAATCTAATCAATGATTTGTGAAAAATGTACAAAGCTAAAAGAAAAATCTAAAGAAACTGAAAAATAACTAAATTTTAAGAAGATCCATCATTTTTATTTACAGGATATAAAAAAGTAATCACCATGATTTAAATATTTCGGGAAATGGTTGTCATAATAATAATTTTTTTAATAAGTCAGTGGACGTTTTTAAAAAAATCATTGAGTGATCAAAATGTAGGGCAGTTGAAAATTATATAAATTTATAGAAAATCCATGATTTTTATTGTCAGGTTATAAAAAAGTTATCACATTTATTTAAATATTTCGAGAAATGGTTTTTATTATAAATTATGTTTTTATTAACTCTATAGACATTTATAATAAATTCACTAAGATAAAAAAATACAGAGAAGCTGAAAATTATATAAATTTAAAAAAATCCATGTATTAATTTTCGCGATACAGTTAAATAAAAATAAAAGTTGAATTTAATATTCCTAATTGAATTACACAGGTTTACAAAAAAAAGTCCGGACTATTTGACCGGACCATGGTATCCCGGGGTATTTTTGCGTCCTGAATCCGAGCCCCATCACGTCAGAAAAACGAGATTTCAAGGTCACTTAGAGGTTAAAATGGTCATTTTTTGGAACTGGACCCGGGACAATTTCTCAAGCGATCTGTTAAGTTAGAGAATAACTGTTTAGGTCTTGAATATCTTCCAAACATCGGCAAGGAGCCCTAAATCTCGATCGGGACTATCACAGTGCCACCCCAGTGGATAAAATGTTGCCATGATTGTTTTATCTCGCGGATTTCGATCTCCCTGTCAAGGCATCCAATTCCGGCGATCCGTTCGCTGTGAGATATTGACAGGGAACCCAGCCCTGCTATTAAACTGAACTCTGCTATTAGCATCACCCAGGAACAACGACGTGGACGTTGCAGATTCTGTTCCCTTCGGGGTGCTTGTTTACAGTGAGTCCCCTTGCCTCTCACTTTTCTCTCTCCCAATTTTTGTAGATTCTGGTCTCTTCGGGGTGCTTGTTTACAGTGAGTCCCCTTGCCACTTACTTTTCTCCCTCCCAATTTTTGCTGATTTTGGTCTCTTCGGGGTGCTTGTTTACAGTGAGTCCCCTTGCCTCTCACTTTTCTCCCTCCCAATTTTTGCAGATTTTGTTCCCTTCGAGGTGCTTGTTTACAGTGAGTCCCCTTGCCTCTCACTTTTCTCCCTCCTAATTTTTCAATCTATCCGCGCTTGTTTATGGGGTCTGCAGGTTTGCTCAAAACTCCTTCTAAGTGCCTTTCTCTTATGCCCCTTGGTCGTATCCCTCTTCAAGTTCCAGCAGTAGTCTGCCAACATGTTGATGTCCCAGAAACCTTGGTAGCGTCTTTCCATCTCTTTTATATCTTGGTGAAATCTTTCACCTTGTTCCTCGCTATAATGTCCAAGGTTTTCTGGGAAATTGTCCAAATGTGAATCCAAGAAATGGACCTTCAAGCTCATTAAACATCCAATAGCTTTGTAATTCCGGAGCAAGCCCTCCACCAATTCCCTATAGTTTGGGTCTTTATTGTTTCCAAGAAATTTCTGGGCAACATTCACGAAGCTCTTCCATGCTTCTTCCTCATCCACCGTCATCGTCTTCGGGAATTCTGGATCTTTTATAAGTTCCCTTATTTGCGGCCCATTGAAAACCCCTTCTTTGATTTTGGCATCTGACAACTTTGGGAATTTTTTGTAGAGATATTGGAAGGCTTCGCTACTTCTTCTTTTAAGAGCCTTGATGAATTGTTTTATCAACCCTAATTTAATATGGAGCGGAGATAGTAAAATACTTTTGGGATCCACTAACTGTTCTTGCTCTATGTTCTTCTGACCAACAAGAAAATTCTCCCTTGATGGCCAAACCTTCCTTTCATAATGCTCATCACGAGCTCGACTATCCCATTCACAGAGAAAACAAGGGTATTTTGTAAATCCACTCTGTTGTCCCAAAAGTATTGTTACTACCTTTAAATCCGTACATATTTTCCATTTGTACCTGCTGTAATTAATTTTTTGGAGCAAATAGTCCAGATTGCAGTAGTTCTCACTCAATATCCTCGAGTAAGCTATTGGAATTGACGCGAGGTTATTGCTATTGTTCAACAAAACAGCTTTCAAACTCCTGTTTGATGAATCAATGAATAGCCGCCAATTATCCGAATCATGTTCAACTCCGAATTCGCCGAATAGACCTTCTATATCTCTGCAAAATACTAATGAATCATGCTGGTCATAATATTTCCGGAAAGGCTCATCCCTATTTCTGTAATAGGTCCCGATTGTTTCTTTCTCCAGAGAACCTCTTTCTTTTAAACGAGAAGCTAACAGTTCAGACTGGTCCTTAGATAGCCCCAGATCTCGAACCAAGTCATTGAGTTCCATTTGATTCCACTTTGAATTCTGGAGTTGATCATTCTCGCTGTCATCGTCCACGTCGATTGGAGATTGTGAGAACTCCCCTTCATTTTGCTCCGGTTCTATTTCCTTACCTCCTTCATCTTTGCCATCAACAACCATACGTTCAACAAGGTCAACATCAGCTATCACTGGCATGGTAACCGACGAGGTGACCACGTAATTCAGCGATTTTCTGTTCCTGGAATTTAACCCAGGCTTAACGTTTCTGCAATAGTAGCAATCGCGTTCGTGATTTTCTGGTTCCCGCCAGGTCATAGGAGAAGAAAACATCATTTTCCTAGAGCCAGTCTGCCAACATCTCAAACGCGCTTGGCATGTGCGACAAAGAACTTTTGGGGCCCATGGGTTGTTATCTGGACCTTCGGAATTGGGAAACCACGATTTAAATTGTGCAGATATGGTCTCTGTGAAATTCACCAAGTTCGTCTTAAGATGATATTCCCCACACAGAACACAGAAAGACTCTCTATTCTTCAAGCACTTAGCCATTTTCCCGAGTAATTTTCCACTTCCGGGGAAGTTGGAGTTAAGGTGCCGGAATAGCCTGAGTTCTTCTCTCTTTAAAATAAATGGAATGAATAGTCGAAAACACTTGATTAAATGACCAACAGAAACCAGTCGCTTGTGAAAGCTCACTCGAGAGGTTGACAGTGCTACTCCAATGGAGAAAAAGATAGAGCTAATGGATTTGAAACTGGCAGTGTATATTGAGTTGCCTAAATACAAAAACAGTAGTTTGTTGTTAATTAAATTATAATAAACATATAGATACTTGATTGTACAAAATAAGCCTATTTTATTACTAATATATGCGCAATGCATTTTATTTTTTATATTTGTTTTATAATGGATTTTAAAATCATCAATTTTATGTAATCAAAAAACGGAATGCATTCCGCCTAATTAAAAAAAAACATTTAATTTATTTTATTAATAACATTTTTCATATATCTCAATAATATTCGTTTTATAGTGTTATTATAAATCGAGAAATGGGTCGCTTTGTATAGTGGTGCCCCCAGATCGAAAACACGAACTAATTTCATGCGGCAACATTGTCCCGTGTCCAGTTCCAAAAAATGACCATTTTAACCTCTAAGTGACCTTGAAATCTCGTTTTTCTGACGTGATGGAGCTCAGCTGACCCCGGGATCGGATTCAGGAAGCAAAAATACCCCGGGATACCATGGTCCGGTCAAATAGTCCGGACTTTTTTTTTTTTTGTAAACCTGTGTTATTTTACTTTTGGGTTTAATGACAAAAAAAAATGTATTAATTTGGTATTTCTGAAAAATTTACTAAGCCAAACTAAAAAAAAGTTTAAACTAAATTAAATAAAAAATCGTGTTTCTCTATTTTCGTAATATAATAAAGATATCACATTGATTTAAGTATGTAAAGAAATTATTTTTTATACTCAATCATATTTTGATTAAATTAATAAAAGTTGGAGAGAAGAACGTTTAATTTCTTTCTCTAGAACATTTATAATAAAAATAAGAGACAAATTTTAACTAAATTAAATAAAAAATATTTTTTTTATATTTTCGTAATATAAAAAGAAATCACATTTTTGGAAAATCTGTCAATCCGATACAGTAAAAACTTATGATTGACAAGATCGAGTATGTCAAGGATCAAGCTGAATGATCGAGCAGTTGATTATCGAACAAATAGGGGAAAAGATCGAGTTGCAGGAAACGATCTAAAATAAAATCTACCATGGCACGGCGCGGTGCCTCCCTTTAATGGCGCCTGGTGTGGTCACACCCCTCGCACCCCCCTTGCCTAGGCGCTGAACATCCACTCCCAGACTGAGCATGAAGTAAAATTTTGAGTTTAGAAAAGCCCCGCGTAGAAAATTTGTCGAGGGTCGCGTAGCGACCCGAGACAAATTTTCACGGGGCTTTTCTAAACTCAAAATTTTACTTCATGCGCCACGCGTATAAACCACTGATTTAAAGTAAAGTTAAAAATATATACTGCTAATATGTAACAGATATTTAGTAAGATATAGCGAAAAATTGCAAAAAAATATTTATTTTGTGAATATTTTGTAAATGTGATAATAATAATAAACGTAGAACGAATCTAGTTTGAGACACTTCTCCATATACTTAATATTAAAATCATCATATCTATAAAAAGGACAGTGATATATGAACACATCAACCTTTTTTTTAATATGAAATATAAACATTTCAAAAATTAAAACCGAAAACCGCAAAAAAAACGTTATTTTTTCCGAAACAAAAACCGGAACCGATACATATATTTTATTGATTGAACCGGAAAGAAAACCGGAAGGCAAAATTAGCGTTTCGAAGCCCTGCACACAACATTGTATCAAGATTATCAGGTATCTTAACCTTAATTATGTTTTTGGATGTCCAAGCTATGATTTTTTTTAATCTTTATTTCCGAACAAAATTACAATTTTTATTACAGGTAAAAAATATCGTATGTTCAATTAAAAAAACCTCTAGAGTGATATGATTTAATCTTTTCTTAAATTTAAGTTGGCTACACGCTTTAGGAATTGACATATAAAACGTTAGACATAATAATTATACAGAGAGTTTTATGTAACACCGAACTTTTTCATGACGAGAATTTTTTTTTTAAGTATCCATATTCATGCTCGGTTTAGTAAAATATTTAATTTGAAGCTTAAAGCGAGTGTTTTCCACTCCCAGGCTAAACATGAAGTAAAATTTCGAGTTTAGAAAAGCCTGAAAATTTAGTTTGGTCGCGTAGCGCGAAGCGCGGAGCGGCCAAACCAAATTTTTAGGCTTTTCTAAACTCGAAATTTTACTTCATGCGCCACCGGCACAAAACACTGACATATTACGAAGTTTAAAACACACCGCTAAACTTTAGATTGAATCAGTGTTTTGTACTGGTGGCACATGAAGTAAAATTTCGACTTTAGAATAGCCTGAAAATTTGGTTTGGTCGCGTAGCGCGAAACGCGGAGCGGCCAAACCAAATTTTGAGGCTTTTCTAAACTCGAAATTTTACTTCATGCGCCACCGGCACAAAACACTGACATATTACGAAGTTTAAAAGACACCGCTAAACTTTAGATTGAATCAGTATTTTGTACTGGTGGCACATGAAGTAAAATTTCGAGTTTAGAATAGCCTGAAAATTTGGTTTGGCCGCTCCGCGCTTCGCGCTACGCGACCAAACCAAATTTTCAGGCTTTTCTAAACTCGAAATTTTACTTCATGCTTAGCCTGGGAGTGGAAAACCCTCGCTTAAAGCTTCAAATTGAATTCTTTTAATAAACCAAGCATCAGAAAATGTGCAACGTATGTATATAGATGCTTCAAAGAAAAATTCTCGTTATGAAAATGTTCAGTGTTACATAAAACTCTCTGTATAGTTAATGCTTGTTGCGCTACACTCTTGATAGAACCAGATGTACAAATTCGGTGAAAAAAACACTTCTTTTGTTCCATCATAGAACAAAACAAGTGTTTTTCTATACCTAATTTATAATAATTTTAATATGTACTTTCAGACTTGCTAACCTACAATATTTTTTAGGGAACTCTAAAGGTTTTTTTTTTTTTTGATTGAATACATGATATTTTTATTACTACGAGTATAACTAACATAATTAATATGCACACTTCTCGCAATAATTTCACATTATTTCGGTTATTTATTATTTTCAGTAGGCCGTATTTTGTTAAAAGGACCGTCGGGTTGATGAAGAGTGGGGCAGGGAGCGAAATTAATCAAAGTGGAAATCAATAAAATTAATAAGCCCCGGCGTGCGCTCCGGTTGATGTCAAATATGAAAGAAACCAGAAATAATGGGGAGGGAAATGGGAATGAGCCGAACCGAAGGGCAATGGGGAAACGATATGTATTCATCTGGAAAGGGTACAAAAGGAATATCGACGTTTCAGAAACGTCCAATTTGTCATTTCCCCTCCTGCCGACGGACGTTTAAGCGCACCGCGTTAACGATTTGTTTTCTTTGTAGATAATTAAACGATGTACAATTATGCAAACGTTCTTCACACAAATTTAATGTGCTGTAATTAAAACGCGAAACGTTTATTGGATTACAAATGAGTCGCTTAAAAAGCTAGAAAAGTCTGTCTTTATCTTCGAGTAGAATCGTAGTAGTATTTTTTATGTACATACAGTTTTTGGTGTAGTAAAGTTGCGTTTTGCTGTATCTGGAATAAGAGGGCTTGACGGCCTTTTCAGCAAATATTCCCATTCCAATGTTTTCCTGCGCCGATAATAGTACTTGTAGATAACAACTGATAATCCCAAAACGAGGGCGATTCCTGAACCAGCAGCAGCTCCTAGCACTGCAGCACCGACCATTTTAACTGAAATTCGAAAAATAAATCATTGAACAACACACTAAAATATTCTTTTGAAATTAATACATTTCTAATAGAAAGAGGAAAATGCTTTTTTATAATTATACTCTGCAGTCCTTAGAGCCGAGCTGCCACTGCTATATACTGTATTACACTTTGCTGAAGCTGTTTGTCTTTTTTTGTGTGTTACGAGAGTAATTGGTGTATTTGTCACTAATGGTGTGACCTTGAAACGCTTTTTTTCTCGCCCTCTTTCTCTGATCTGTTTCAAATATTGCCACTTTATTGATGTAACGTTGTGAGGGAATGTTTCCATAAGAAACGGAATGAGGGAGCGAGCGATGATCAAAGGCTTCCATTTTCAACCCCTCGTCCGCCACCCCGAGTCTGCACACTTTTTCGATACAGAAGGCCTTGTGCTTTAATAAGGATTCATTTACTCGCCAAATTATGTAAAAAAAGTATTATTTTAAAAGTATTAATTACTTAATATAAAATTTAGAAATTATTCTATACAGATAATAATTCTTTCAAGTGCACATAGAATAATAATAAATATATTTTATGCAATAATACGTCAAGTGTTTACAATCCTTGATTAGGCATGAAGTGAAATTTCGAGTTTAGAAAAGCCTGAACCTTTGTTAGGCTTTTCTAAAGTCAAAATTTTATTTCTTTCACCACGCGCAGGGACGTGCGGCGTCAACAATGTTACGTCAACAATGTCATTCTCGACGTCGACTATGTGCACAACGTTCCTGACGTCGACAATATCGACAATCGTTTTGATTAGTATAACATTTGAACTATTCAGCCTAATGAGTTGCGATTTTGGTAGATAGCTTGGAACTTAGAAGAGTATAAAAAACTCATAAAATTACCTAGAACAGCAACATATACATAACAATGTATTACTATCAAATAAAAGGCTTTAATTCGGTTCACAATTGCAGACATTCTAGAGGTGGGGGAATTTCACTTTACATTAAAAATGGATTAAATTATAAAACTGTTTTGAACAAAACTGTCCATGAAATACAATTTATTCAAATATACATAAAAAACAAAAGTCAATATATTTCTCTAATATATAAGCCGCCTCACGTCCAATATACACATCTGCAATCTTTGCTAGAAGAAACAATAATGACACAAAACACGAACCAAATAATTATGGGGGATTTAAATATTAATCTACTTCAACAAAGTAGGATAACACAATCCTATACACAAATAATCACTGAAAACAGCTATAATATTATACACTGGCGAAAGAAATTAAAGCATCATTTGTGATTTTTTTGATATCTTTGAATCGAGTTTTCTTTGAACACAAACATATTTTTACAATAAGAAATCTTATCAAGCATGCTGTTTTACATGTTGTGTTTTGTCTTTTGTTCTCATGGTTTTCTGTCAATAAATAAAATGAAGCACTTTTCATTATTCTGACTGTAAGAAAGGTTCATATAAAATTTCTTTTTGAGTTTGTTTTCAAGTAATTGTTAAAATTAAGTGCTAAATAGTGAAGAATGAATATGGATAGACGTCCGAATCTTAATTTAAGCAGTGAAGAAGCTGTGATTGTGGTTACACTTGCAGAAGAAGGTAGGAGTCAGCGTTACATCAGTCAGCGTCTTGGTGTTAATCAATCGACCGTATCCCGTTTCTTGAAGAGACATCGGGAAACCCAGGCATACTCAAGAAGGCCCGGACAAGGGAGAAAAAGGGCCACAACTGCTGTTCAAGACCGTTTTTTAATGATGCAGACGTTACGCGAACGGTTTATTACGGCTCCTAGGCTACAAATTATGCTCGCAGAGATCCACAATGTTCATGTAAGTTCCGTTACCATCAGAAAAAGGTTACGTGGTTTTAATTTAACTCCGAAAACAGCGGCAAAAGGACCACAATTAACCGCAGACCGTCGCAGAGCCAGGTTAACATTTGCGCAAGAACATGTAAACTGGTTACAGGCCGATTGGGCTAATGTTATGTTTAGCGACGAGTCCAGATTTTGTCTTTACGGCAGTGACAGACGAATGCATGTGTACAGACGACCAGGTGAACGTTATGCGCAGTGTAACATTGTTCCGACTGTTATGTTTGGTGGAGGCTCTGTTATGGTGTGGGGTGGTATCACTTTAGAGGCTCGTACGGAGTTGGTGGTCATACCAAGAGGAAGCATCACGGCAGCGTCTTATATTGCAAACATTTTAGAACCATCCGTAATGCCTTTTGCTCCCTTTGGAGGAAACGATTTCCTGTTTATGCATGACAATGCAAAACCACACAGTGCCCGAATTGTACAACAGTATCTTGACCTAGTGGGTATCAACACAATGCAATGGCCAGCCAGGAGTCCCGATCTTAATCCGATCGAACACCTATGGGACGCGATGGGCAGACGCTTGGACGGCGTCCAAGCAATCAACAAGAGCTTGGACAAAGATTGCAGGAAATTTGGGAAGATATTAACCAGGATGAAATTGGATCATTAATTAACAGTATGAGCCGTCGCTGTCAGGCAGTTATTCGAGCAAGAGGAGGAAACACTAGATATTAGGTCTTATAATCACATCTTAACTTTTTTCCTCTTTTTATTTATGACATTATTTTAGTCATTAATGAAAGAAAATGTGTTGAAAATCATTATTATAGTTCAGTTGGTTTTGTTGTTATTTTTTTTGTTTTTAAACATCAAAACTTTATTTTTAAATTAAAAAAATTAATGTGATGCGTTAATTTCTTTCGCCAGTGTAAATAAAATAGATGAATATAGTGCTACCCGAGAATCTGCAATTCTTGACCATGTCATCACAAAAAGTAATGACTTATTTAATATATCGATCCATCCAGTTCCATTTTCAGATCATTCGGCTGTTATAACCACTAACAAACCAGCGAACTCGACACGTCAAATATATGAAAGTGTGCGAAAAGTTAAAATAAATTACGAAAAAATAAAAAGTAAATTTAATCGAGCTGACAAAACGTGCATTCAATCTTTTAGGGACCCAGTTAATTTGATTACCACCTTTTTGGAAAGTGAAACGAAAATAACCACTTTCAAAAGAAAACAATGTAATGAGTGGGTTAATATTGAAATCGTTAATAGTATAAAAAAAGGAATAAATATTATGTAAGATACAAAAACAATCCTCAAAATAATTATATTAAACAAATGTACCTTGACCAAAAAAAGGCTACTTCTGCAGCAATAAGTAAAAGGAAAAAAAATATTACGATAAAAAATTTTCAAATGCTGAAGGGAATTCCAAAAAAACATGGCATGAAATCAATAATATCATGAATAAAAAAAAACAAATTGTACAAATACCATCAGTCAGATAAAAGACAGCACTGGGAAAATTATTCAAAATGAAAAGCAGATGGCAGATGAGATAAACCTTTATTATGCGACAATAGGAACAAATTTAGCATAAATTCAAAAATAAAAAATGCAAAACAAATTCAAAAATACGCTAACGAAGAATATAGACACAAATATGGAATTTGATCCTACCACAGACGAAGAAATTAAACTAATAATAAAAGATTTAAAAGAATACCCAGCACCCGGAAAAGATCGCAAAACTAATAAATTATTAAAAGAGCTAGGGGATGAAATCGTACCAATAATAACAAAACTTGCAAATGAAGCCTTCACCACATCAACGTTTCCGGACATTCTAAAAGAGGTCACAGTTTTCCCAATATATAAAAACGGCGACGACACCTTGCCAGAAAATTACAGGCCAATTGCACTTTCGTCTCGCGTTTATACAATATTAGAAAAAATCATGCTTTCTAGATTACAGGCACATATCTACACCAACAATATAATAGATAAACATCAATACGCTTATCAAAAACTATCTGGAACTACCACAGCCTGCATGGACGTTGTCTGTAAAATTCAACAAGAACTAGATAATCACAACTATGTTATATTAGTGTTAATTGATTTAAAGAAGGCATTTGATACAATATGTAAAGAAACGTTACTAGGAAAACTTGAGAAAATGGGTATCAGGGGAAGCTGGGCTTTTAATGAAAAGTTACTTAACAGATAGGAGGCAACAAACTAAAGTGAACAATACTTACAGTGATGAACTTCTAACTGAATACGGTTTACCACAAGGAGGAGTCCTACCACCGACCCTTTTTATAACGTATATAAATGACATTTTTGAATTAGAACTAAAAAGCGAACCCTACATTTACGCAGACGATACATGTATAATAAATAGTGGAAAAAATCTAATAGAGATGCAAATTTCAATAAATCTAGACCTTGAATCAATTTCAACTTGGTTTTCTAGTAATCTCCTCACGATAAACGAATCCAAAACAAACTTTATGGTAATCTCTCAAAAAAATGAAAATAAAATAGAAATTGAATTAAAAATTAACAACAAAATTATAAATAAGATAACAGAAGCAGAATATTTGGGGTTAACTATTACAGACAATTTTAAATGGACTAAACACATAGACAAATTGAAACAAAAAACGAGCGCTGCCACAGGGCTTCTCTACAGAACAAAAAAGCACCTGCTAGATACTGCCCGAAAAAGTATTTACAATACACTTTTCAATTCAAAAATAAACTATTTGTGTGCAATATGGGGTGGGACGACAGATCAGAACATAAGTACTATGCAAAGACAACAAAATAAATGCATTAAATTAATTAATAATTTTGACAAGCTACTACCAACAAAGATAGTATATACACTTATACCGGAATTAAACATTAAACAAAAAATTGCACTTGAAAGAATTAAATTTATACATGGAATAATGATAGGTAGGAGTAAATCCAACGTTAAACTGGAAAAAAATAAAGACACATAAATATAAGACAAGAAGAAAAAGTGATGTGCATGTAATGCAAAACAAAACAAACACGCTCAAGCTAGGAATATTAGTGGAAGGAGTTATTCTGTATAATGAACTACCGGGGGACCTAAGGAATGAAGTTGACACCAAACAATTCAAAATTAACACCAAAGAGCACGTTCGACAACATTTATTTACATACTAACTTCACTATACCAGTATTCATTTATCCCATACGACACTTTCATTTCATCATAACATATGACATCAATTTCGTCTTAATCGTCACAATATATCCTACATATTTAAATCATAAAAAGAAATTAAAAAGAAAAAAAAAACCAAAAAAAGAATATTTACACAAAAAATAAAAAAGAAATAGTCTCCATCACCATGCCAAGAAATATTTCTTGACATGAAGGAGACAAATTTTCAAAATTAAAATTGGTGCAAGGACCCTCCTTTGTTTATCGTTAGGAATATAACAATAAATAGAAAGTCCAAAACCGAACAGTAAAAAAAAAAGAAAAAAAAATTATATAACCTTTAAATAGTTTTGTCGACGCGTCCTACACTGGGCCATTTCCCAACAAAACCTGGCCATTTCGAAAAAAAAATCGCGTATTTTAGTTTAATTGCATTAAATAATATCTAGATGGCATCAGTGTATATTAATCTAATGCTCAAATTGCATTTCAGTCACATGTTTTTGTTTTCCGAGTCTTAGAACTCGCCGGTCACCTGATTACAATAATTAAACCATTATTTAGAATAGACGTTCGCGTGTAGGCAGTGCGATTTGGGGTAAATGTTACTAAATTTTATCAAAGTATGGCATGGATATGATCTCGAAGGGTAAGTTAAGCTATTTTTCAACTAATTAAGACGAATAACCTCCACTGCACACAAATAATCATTCTAACATCTGTAAATTTCTGTAAATCTAATTTTAGATAAAGTGTGTACTATGAAATTGGCAGTGCGCGGTACCGCTTTGTTATTAGGCTTGTGTGGCGAGTTTTTACGTATTTAATTGGATTTCACAAAATTCAGCTGCTCGAAATTGCACGAATTTATTTTATCGCGACTTTATACGAAAATTTATTACAAGCATTAAGTAACCATAGTTATTTTTGACATGCCTGTACATACACAACCTAATAAATAAATTTATATACAATGAATAATAAATAAATAAGAAAAACATAATATATATATATACAGGGTGCCCGTATTTCGACAGAATGTATGGGAATCTCAGTAACTTGAAGAGACCGTCGGTTAAATTGGGGCAAAGTTGTGTATTTTAAAACTTAACAATAATCGGAAAACAATTTTGAAATATCTTTTTTTGTTTTCGAGATATCAACAAAAAACTTTTTATTTTTTTATTCATAAACTACTGAAACTGGACATTTAAAACTTTGACAATATATAGGTACTTTTGTATCTGTACTTTATTTTATTAGTAATTATTTATTTATAGTTAGATAATAATGCTTACATTGTTATTATTTGTTCAATCATGAAACAAATTCCAAACTCGAATCGTTAAAAAACGGACTGTTTTCTTTTTTTGTTTCATAATTATGTACTCTGTATCCATACTCTTTTTTTGTTTGTTAGTAAATATGTATTTAGGATAATAATCCTTAGATGAGTTGTGGCGAAGTTTTGATTAAAAATTCATCCGGACATTTACGGGATTGACCCCAATACGTCAGTTCCGGTGACGGATCCATCGATACAGATTTCCGGCGGTGTTTGACTTAACTCGATCACTCCAATAAACTGAACCCGCGCCTGAATAATTAATACGTGCGTTTATTCCGACGTATAATTTATGAAAGGTAAGATAAATTGTAATTTTGTTTCAATAGAGGGAATATTTGCATATAAATTAAAATTAATTTAAACAGTGAATACAATATTGTACAGTTGCGAGAGAAAAAAACTAGTACAGCTTTAGCCACTTCTAAAATATCGTTTTTTTTTTTGTTAAACAAACTTGTCATGTACAGGTTAATAACAATTTTTTTCTTGGTTAACAAGACGGTGCTTTTGTTGACATGCACTTCATTAGCAATGTCTCTAATACTAATACCCTCTCTAAACGGGTCGTTAATATCGCTTTTTGCGTTTCAGAATCAAATTGTCAATTTGATTGACAATTTGAAAAATCAAAGTGAATCCAGTTCACGTAGCCAAATATTTTGCTGTTCTAGTTTTTTTCTCTCACAACTGAACGTTCAATAAAAAAAAAATTTAGAGTGCAATGAAAAATATTGTAGTTAGGCAACTCTGAAATTAAACCGTGTGTATGAGATTAGGGGCAAAATAGGGATTTAACATGTGAAACCTCTTTTATGCATTTTCTTGTTCCCATGGTCATTTTAGTAGAAAAGTACAAGAGTAAATAAAAATTAAGGACAAAATTCAACGTGTCATGATTGCTGTTTTGTTAACATCTGACGTCGTTTACTATTTTTTAACGAATTTTGAAAATTACGGAAATTTTAAATAATTAATCATAATTAATCATTTTTGATACGAAGGCGCTAGAAACGTAGAAGAGGCATTAGATAAAAGCGTTTATGGTTTATTTACAAAACGTTTATGATTTTAGGCATAAAAGTGGAGTATTAAACCTCCAAATGACCGTAATCACGTGCTGAAATTACCCGCCTTGAAGCTGATTTTTTAAATGTTCGTATTTTTCAAAAATTGATGAAAAATAGTAAACGACGCCGAATTTTAATCAAATAGCGATCTAAATGCGTGTAATTTTTTTATTTATTTTTGTTTACTCTTGCATTAATGTGGTTTTACTTGATGAATCCCTATGTTCGCTCCTTATATAGTACGTTCAATAAAAAACAAACCTTTAGAGCAGTGGTCTCCAAACTACGGTCCGCGGGCCAAATCCGGCCCGCGACTTGCATGAATCCGGTTCGCGATTGTTTGTAATTTTTTTTGTAAATGTCATATTTTGAAATATTGTAACAATTGTTCCTTAAATTTTTCATAATTTTATAAAATTAATCGGATCTTGGCCGACTTTATTATGTAGAATTGTATTTGTGGCCCGCGAAGAAGATAGTTTGGAGACCCAGGCTCTAGAGTATCATGAAAAATGCTGTAGGTTATACCAATGTGTATGAGATTGGTATAATTTCAGAGTTGCCAACCTACAATATTTTTCATGACATTCTAGAGACTATTTTTTTATTGAACGTACAATGTTGATTTAATATTCCCTCTATAGTAACAAAATCCCAAATTATCTCACCTTTCATAAATTATACGTCGGAATAAACGTATATTAGAATTATTATATCTGACGATTTATATGTCAATTCCTAAAGCGTGTAACCATCTTAAATTAAATAATAGATTAAATTATGGCACTCTAGAGGTTTATTTTTAATTAAATATACGATATATTGGCATTGGTTTTAAATATTAATACAGACATTTATAACACTCAGTATTTTTATTTTGCATAAATATTTGTCGCACAGATTTTGAACTGCAGTTGATGTCTAAACTTTAGATTAACGTCAGAAAGCTGTTTTATTGATTATTATAAGAAATTGGCAGTGAATTGGAGTTATAAACTAAAATAAATAGAATTGACGATTTATTCCATGTGATTAATGATAAAACAAACACAAATGTTGTGTGGAATTGTTAACGATAGAACTTGGCTAAAACACATTTAATCAAGTATAAATGAAATTGCCAATTCTTGGTTGCAGAATACTTCAAACATTAAAAGTGCGATTCTTTTCGCAATCAACAACAAGTTAGTCTTACAAAGACTATATCAAACACTCATTAAAACAACTACTTCTTGAGCTAATACCCCGACAAACGTTGAATTATGCAACAAGTGTTTGCTGTTACATACAGTAACCTACTGCAAATGTAACAATTTGGGTCAAATTATTCATGTTTGAACGGTAACGTGACCGCCAATCTAAGGTGTCAAATTATTTAGAAGGAATGGCAAAGCTATACTGATGAGAGATAAATCTCAAAACGATGGCCTGAATAATTTGACCCAAATTGTTACATTTGCAGTAGGTTACTCTTTGTAACAGAAAACACTTGTTGCATAATTCAACGTCCGTCGGGTTATTAGCTCGGGAAGTAGTTGTTTTAATGAATGTTTGATATAGTCTTTGTAAGATTAACTTGTTGTTGATTGCGGAAAGAATCACACTTTTAACATTTAATCAAGTTTTAACTGTGTTCAAAATATAAAATAGAAACAAACAACAAAAATTTTAGAAATCTCTGTATTCTTTCAAAAGTTACCTTATTTTAGTATCCAAACAAACAAACATATTCTGTTTTAGTTTGAAGTTATAGGAGTCGAAGATGAACAATTAGAAAATAAACAAATATTAATGACAGTTTGCACTCAAGTCGATTAATTTAATCAGTGATTAGTCTTTTTTAAAAGTTCAACAATTGTATTTACCAATTGTTTACACAATTGCATATTGATAATAGAGTCATGTTTGGGATATCTTACAAATTTATAACATTCTTATGTTCTAGAAATTTGACTTAATCAAAGGTTTAATCAATGATTAGTGGATGATTAAAGCTAGTCGCTCGGGGTGCAAATGGGCCTAAGTGTTCAAAATGTAGAATAAAAACAAACAAACAAAAATCAATGATTAGTGGATGATTAAAGCTAGTCGCTCGGGGTGCAAATGGACCTAAGTGTTCAAAATGTAGAATAAAAACAAACAAAAATCAAGTATGCAAAATGTCTTGTACACTTACAATACAGATGAAAAGTTTAGATACATTTAGTAGTTTTTTTAGAGCAAATGTCCAGATTATAAAAATGACTATTTAACAAATCGGCGGTTTAATCCTTGTACAGGGTGGTAGAAATTCGATGTTTCTATAAGGTAACCCGAATAGTTAGACAAAATCTAATATACATGTCATGACCTCCTTTTCAGAGAAAATAACAATATCATTAATAGATCATAGCTAGCTTGTTTAATTGATTAAAATAGCCAACAGTTGAAAAACGCCTGATATCTTCCAAACTAAGTTGGCCATGATCTATTTACGCCATTATTAATGTCTCGTAAAAAGAGGTCATGAAATAGGTTATATTAATTTGTTTCTTACTCTTCAGGTTACCGAGATACCCTACGAAAACATTGAATTTAGGCCACCCTGTACAATAAAAATAGTAGTGAGACAAACCAAACGGCTTTTATTTAATTATCAATATTAATCATAGAAATAAAATATACTCACAATAATTAGCATCACTTAAATAAAACCAATTTAGTATTGGAGATGAATTGAGAAAGTGAAAACTAAAACTAAAAATTACTGTAAAAGAATTTTGCTAGCGCTAAAAATTATTTGATATTTTTTTAAGCAGCATTTTTTTATAAACTATTAATTAAAACACTTGGCATTGTTTCACTTATTTTATTTACTTTGCCGACTAGTTTCGACTATAAGACATTATCAAGAATTATTTATGCTTAATAATTACATAAACTATTTTGATTTAAACTTTTAATAAGATTAAAAAATTCAGATTTATTTTGATCGATCAGTAGAAATAAAAACTTATTATTGTTGATATTTTATGTTTTTAGAGTATTCATTATTGTAAATAATTAATTTAAAATATGACTACTAACCTTTTCCTTCTGTTTTTGATTATTTATTATTATAGAATCAGAACATATATCATGTGTATTCATAAAGTGTGTCCAAACTTTTGGCCTGTAGTGTATATTTGAAGATTCGCAACAAATTTATTGATAGTTAAAATGACTAAAATTACTAAAATCCAGGTCTATTAAACAGAGGAATCTATTAAAATTCAACACTAAGAGAAATTTATTTTATTGTTTTAGCGCTCTAATAAATCACTTACATCTATTTATTTACTATAAAGCTGTAGGGAGTCTGAATGTTATCCGTGCTCAAATTTTCATTTCTTAGAAAAATATTTATGATAAATAGTGCAGATGCAAAAGCAAGGGTTTAAGCATCCAAGATTAACCCATTAAGCGCCATTGATGCACTAACGCAACATTATTATTTGTTTTCTAATTAAATTGCTAAATAAGTTAATTTAATACATTGTATTAATTGACATGACTTAATAATGCGTAAATAATAATGTAAACATGTTGTTATTTAAATATTTTGATTACTACTTATTTAAAAAAAGTATTTTTAAGTGTATTTCTAAATTTACAATATTTTAGTGTTTTAAACGCGTGGCGCATGAAGTAAAATTTCGAGTTTAGAAAAGCCTAAAAATTTGGTTTGGTCGCTCCGCTTCGCGGAGCAACCAAACCAAATTTTCAGGCTTTTCTAAACTCGAAATTTTACTTCATGCTTAGTCTGGGAGTAGACAACACTCGTTCGAAACTTCAAAATGAACCCCTTTTCATAATCATCGAATACCTAAATATTTACAGCGTAAACATTATGTATATTTAAAGGAAAAATTCTCAATATGTAATATAATAAGTATTCATAAAAATCATAAAAGAAGTGCAGAATTTTACTTAAAATCAACTTTAAAAGTTAACTCTAAAATGCCTGGTTGTTAATGGATTAAACATAAAGTAAAATTTCGTGCTAAGAAAAGCCTGAACGTTTAGTTATGAACGCGAAATTTACAAATTTACCAAATTTACCAAATACAAACTTTTGGCCTGTAGTGTATATTTGAAGATTCGCAACAAATTTATTGATAGTTAAAATGACTAAAATTACTAAAAGCCAGGTCTATTAAACAGAGGAATCTATTAAAATTCAACGCTAAGAGAAATTTATTTTATTGTTTTAGCGCTCTAATAAATCACCTACATCTATTTTTTTACTATAAAACTGTAGGGAGTCTGAATGTTATCCGTGCTCAAATTTTCATTTTTTCGAAAAATATTTATGATAAATAGTGCAGATGCAAAAACAAGGGTTTAAGCATCCCAGATTAACCCATTAAGCGCCATTGATGCACTAACGCAACAATATTATTTGTTTCCTAATTAAATTGCTAAATAAGTTAATTTAATACATTGTATTAATTGACATGACTTAATAATGCGTGAATAATAATGTAAACATTTTGTTATTTAAATATTTTGATTACTGCTCATTTAAAAAAAGTATTTTTAAGTGTATTTCTAACTTTACAATATTTTAGTGTTTTAAACGCGTGGCGCATGAAGTAAAATTTCGAGTTTAGAAAAGCCTAAAAATTTGGTTTGGTCGCTCCGCTTCGCGGAGCGACCAAACCAAATTTTCAGGCTTTTCTAAACTCGAAATTTTACTTCATGCTTAGTCTGGGAGTGGACAACACTCGTTCGAAACTTTAAAATGAACCCTTTTTCATAATCGACGAATGCCTAAATATTTACAGCGTAAACATTATGTATATTTAAAGGAAAAATTCTCAATATGTAATATAATAAATATTCATAAAAATCATAAAAGAAGTGCAGAATTTTACTTAAAATCAACTTTGAAAGTTAACTCTAAAATGCCTGGTCGTTAATGGATTAAGCATAAAGTAAAATTTCGTGCTAAGAAAAGCCTGAACGTTTAGTTATGAACGCGTTGCGTTCAAATCTAAATTTACAAATTTACCAAATTTACCAAATACAAACTTTTGGCCTGTAGTGTATATTTGAAGATTCGCAACAAATTTATTGATAGTTAAAATGACTAAAATTACTAAAATCCAGGTCTATTAAACAGAGGAATCTATTAAAATTCAACGCTAAGAGAAATTTATTTTATTGTTTTAGCGCTCTAGTAAATCACCTACATCTATTTTTTTACTATAAAACTGTAGGGAGTCTGAATGAATGAATCCGTGCTCAAATTTTCATTTTTTCGAAAAATATTTATGATAAATAGTGCAGATGAAAAAGCAAGGGTTTAAGCATTCAAGATTAACCCATTAAGCGCCATTGATGCACTAACGCAACATTATTATTTGTTTCCTAATTGAATTGCTAAATAAGTAATTTAATACATTGTATTAATTGACATGACTTAATAATGCGTGAATAATAATGTTAACATTTTGTTATTTAAATATTTTGATTACTACTCATTTAAAAAAAGTATTTTTAAGTGTATTTCTAACTTTACAATATTTTAGTGTTCTAAACGCGTGGCGCATGAAGTAAAATTTCGAGTTTAGAAAAGCCTAAAAATTTGGTTTGGTCGCTCCGCTTCGCGGAGCGACCAAACCAAATTTTCAGGCTTTTCTAAACTCGAAATTTTACTTCATGCTTAGTCTGGGAGTGGACAACACTCGTTCGAAACTTCAAAATGAACCCTTTTTCATAATCGACGAATGCCTAAATATTTACAGCGTAAACATTATGTATATTTAAAGGAAAAATTCTCAATATGTAATATATAAAATCATTCATAAAAATCATAATAGAAGTGCAGAATTTTACTTAAAATAAACTTTAAAAGTTAACTCTAAAATGCCTGGTCGTCAATGGATTAAGCATAAAGTAACATTTCGTGCTAAGAAAAGCCTGAACGTTTAGTTATGAACGCGTTGCGTCCAAATCTAAATTTACAAATTTACCAAATTCACCAAATTTACCAAATACAAACTTTTGGCCTGTAGTGTATATTTGAAGATTCGCAACAAATTTATTGATAGTTAAAATGACAAAAATTACTAAAATCCAGGTCTATTAAACAGAGGAATCTATTAAAATTCAACGCTAAGAGAAATTTATTTTATTGTTTTAGCGCTCTAATAAATCACCTACATCTATTTTTTTACTATAAAACTGTAGGGAGTCTGAATGTTATCCGTGCTCAAATTTTCATTTTTTCGAAAAATATTTATGATAAATAGTGCAGATGCAAAAGCAAGGGTTTAAGCATCCCAGCTTAACCCATTAAGCGCCATTGATGCACTAACGCAACAATATTATTTGTTTCCTAATTAAATTGCTAAATAAGTTAATTTAATACATTGTATTAATTGACATGACTTAATAATGCGTGAATAATAATATTAACATTTTGTTATTTAAAAATTTTGATTACTACTCATTTAAAAAAAAGTATTTTTAAGTGTATTTCTAACTTTACAATATTTTAGTGTTCTAAACGCGTGGCGCATGAAGTAAAATTTCGAGTTTAGAAAAGCCTAAAAATTTGGTTTGGTCGCTCCGCTTCGCGGAGCGACCAAACCAAATTTTCATTCTTTACTAAACTCGAAATTTTACTTCATGCTTAGTCTGGGAGTGGACAACACTCGTTCGAAACTTCAAAATAAACCCTTTTTCATAATCGACGAATGACTAAATATTTACAGCGTAAACATTATGTATATTTAAAGGAAAAATTCTCAATATGTAATATAATAAATCATTCATAAAAATCATAAAAGAAGTGCAGGATTTTACTTAAAATCAACTTTAAAAGTTAATGGATTAAGCATAAAGTAAAATTTCGTGCTAAGAATAGCCTGAACGTTTAGTTATGAACGCGTTGCGTCCAAATCTAAATTTACAAATTTACCAAACACATATTGTACACGCTGTAAATATTTAGGCATTCGTCGATTATGAAAATGGATTTATTTTGAAGTTTCGAGCGAGTGTTGTCCATTCCCAGACTAAGCATGAAGTAAAATTTCGAGTTTCGAAAAGCCTGAAAATTTGGTTTGGTCGCTCCGCGAAGCGGAGCGGCCGAACCAAATTTTCAGGCTTTTCTAAACTCGAAATTTTACTTCATGCGCCACGCGTATAAAACACTGATTAAAAGTGAAATTCAAAATATACTGCTTGTATTTGATCGCATGTTAATTCATTTTAGAAATATTTATTTTAATTAATTAGAATTCGAGAATCACAAGCAATTCGTCTTGGAATATGTAAAAGTATATTTAAAAGAAAAGATCTCTGTATGTACCTTAAATGTAATTTTATATCGTAAGTCAAGGAGTTAAAAAAGCCCAGCTTTTTGGTTCCTGTATTTTAAAAATTTCACTAGCATTTCTAATTGCACTAAAATTCCAACATTTTGCGTTTTAAAAACATTAAGTATTCAATATGTCTTGTAGATTTATATTTGAAGATTAGCAACAAATTTATTGATGGCTAAAATTATTAAAATACTAAAGATCCGTTAAATAGAAGAAATAACTTAGATATTTAAGTTAAGAGACATTTAATTATACAGGGTGAGTTTTTTTCGATGTTCTCTATGGGGATCTCGGAAACTATAAGAGATAGAAAAACGGTTAAACGGGGAAAGAAGTGTAGTTTTATAGGACGAATAAAATGACACTTTCAAAATATTTGAAAAAGTCAAGGGTAACTATATATTTTGAATAAAGTAAAATGTGTCAATTTTTTGAAATCAATATATCTCTATTATTATCATAGATAGAAAAAAAACTGTAGAGGACAAAGTTGTAGAAAATTTTACACAGATTAATAACAAAAAATAAAAAAAAAATCGCCCATATTTTGGGAGATATGACACAAACTTATCTTTTTTTAAATGCAAACAATAGTTGGCTATGGCCTCATTGGAAAGGTTATTTTTTTCCGTTTAATCCGATATAACATATGCCATAGTTATTTTTAAAATAAAATAAGTTATAGTCGTTTTAATTTTTCCATACACCAAAAAATAGTTAGCGATGAAAAAGACAAAAGTAAAACAATTGCGGTTGTTTATAGCAACGAAATCAATATTTAATTTATTATCTTTCTTTAGATTTGTCAAAAGCAACATAAAGTAAAATAATTCCAAAATTATCAAAATAATAATAGAAGAAAATTTCAAATATTACATAAGATGCTCAAAAAGTCCACCATTATTATTATGGCATAAAGTACATCTTTTTAAAATCGAATTTGTGGCTTTTTTGACTTTTCTTCTGTCAATAGAATTAAATGTTTCAAGTACAGCTAGTCTAAGATCCTCCACGGATTGATATGATTGTTGATACACTTTGTTCTTCACATAACCCCACAGAAAAAAGTCAAAAACGGATAGGTCGGGTGATCTAGGTGGCGATAGGATTGGTCCATTTCTTCCCACCCATGAATTAGGAAAAGCATCATTTAAATAGTTTCGCACAGCCAACTTGCTATGAGGTGGAGCTCCGTCGTGTTGAAACCACTTCAATCTTGCCCGTACTGATAAATTTAAATCATCGAGCATATCTTCAAATGTTTCTTGAAGAAAACGAAGGTAATCATTTCCATTCAATGTGTTATCAAAAATATATGGGCCGAGAATTCTCGATCCGAACACACCGCACCATACATTAAATCCAAATTTAATTTGTGGTCTACGTTGTGCAACTTCTCGTGGATTCTCCTGACTCCAAACATGTTCATTGTGCCGGTTAAAAATCCCACAATTAGTAAATCGCGTTTCATCTGTCCAAATTATTTTTGTAGGGAACGTATTATCCTCTTGGCACATGTTTTTGTACCACATACAGAAGACCATTCTCTTATTGGTATCACCGTCATGCAAATTTTGTGAAATTGATACCTATGGGTGATATTTGTGTTTTTTCAAAACTCGTACTACAGTCCGTTGAGATATGCTTGCTTCTGTTGCAATTTGTCTGGTCGATGTGGATGGATCTATCATCGCCAATGCTAATAAGTTTATTTCCGAAACGTACTTAATTTCGTTTTTTTCAAGTTTCGGCTTTGTAAAGGATCCGTACTCACCCAAATTGTGGTAAATTCTTCTGAATGTTGGTAAAGATGGCTGCCGACGATCGATATATTGATTATAATATTGTTCAGCAGCATCCGCAGCGTTTTTATTACACTGAATGTAACAAACAAGCATATCACGCTTTTCTTCCTTGGAAAAATTCATTATCACTTTAAAAAACTTTCAACACCAAATAAATACAAAACAAACTTATGGAAACAAACCAAATATGGAAATGAAATAATATGTGTTTAGAATAAACAACTGCAATTGTTTTACTTTTGTCTTTTTCATGGCTAACTATTTCTTGGTGTGTGGTAAAATTAAAAACGACTGTAACTTACTTTATTTTAAAAATAACTATGGCATATATTATATCGAATTGAAGGGAAAAAAGAGCCCTTTTAATAAAGTCATAGCCAACTATTGTTTCCATTTAAAAAAAGGTAAGTTTGTGTCATATCTCCCAAAATATGAGCGAATTTTTTTTTTGATTTTTTGTTATTAATCTGTGTAAAATTTTCTACAACTTTGTCTCTTACAGTTTTTTTCTATCTATGATAATAATAGAGATATATTGATTTCAAAAAATTGACACATTTTACTTTATTCAAAATATCTAGTTACCCTTGACTTTTTCAAATATTTTGAAAGTGTCATTTTATTCGTCCTATAAAACTACACTTCTTCCCCCATTTAATCGTTTTTCTATCTCTTATAGTTTCCGAGATCCCCATAGAGAACATCGAAAAAAACTCACCCTGTATATATATATATTTTATTCGTCCTATAAAACTACACTTCTTTCCCCATTTAACCGTTTTTCTATCTCTTATAGTTTCCGAGATCCCCATAGAGAACATCGAAAAAAACTCACCCTGTATAGTTTTTAACGCTCTAATATATCATTCATCTGAATTTTTGTTTTTGTAAAAACTTTACAAAATCTGCTGTTCTATTAATTCAAATTTTTATGTTTTCGAGAAACATTTATCACAAATAGTGCAGATACTAAATTGAGGGTTTAATCATCTCAGATTAAGCATGAAGTAAAATTTCGAATTTAGAAAAGCCTGAAATATTTAGGCATTCATTTTAAAGTTTCGAACAAGTGTTGTCCACTCCCAGACTAAGCATGAAGTAAAATTTTGAGTTTAGAAAAGCCTGAAAATTTGGTTAGGTCGCGTAGCGCGTAGCGCTACGCGACCAAACCAAATTTTCGGGTTTTTCTAAACTCAAAATTTTACTTCATGCGCCACGCGCATAAAACCCTGATTTAAAATTAGGTTCAAAATATACTGCTTGTGTTCGATTGCATGTTAATTACTTTAATAAATTAATAAATAAAATATTTCTGATTTTCAACTTTTTGTATTTAATTAATTAATTATGCTAATTAATTTTACAAATATTAATTTTGAATAATTCGAAGATCAGGAGCAATTTGTTTTGGAATATGTAAAAACATATTCACAAGAAAACAAATCCCTGTATTTATCTTAAATGTAAATTTATATCGAAAGTCAAGGAGTTAAAAAAGCCGAGCTTTTTAGTTTCGGTATTTTAAAACATCAGCAACATTTCCAATTCCGCTAGAATTTCAACATTTCGCGCTTCACACATGAAAAACTAACACATCTAAAGCAACAAGTACAAACATATGTTTACCCCCAGAGCACGAAAACAGCCCGCAAAACAATCCATTTCACTAGCATAATAGTTAGTAAGTTACTAATTACAGTAAACATATGCTTATCTAAATACAACATAAACATGAACTTACATGCCGTAAAACAAAAGTGCCGCGCGCGTAACAGCTGTTCGACTCGTAGTCCTGAAAGGGCCTAGGTGTTTTCAGCGAGGGGTCGCCCTTCTCCTCCTCCTCCTCGGTGCCCCCCCACTCGACAACACTTCAAACTGATATCAATGTTGGTGCAGATATATGTATACAGATGGATGGAAAAAGGACGGAGGAAATTCGCCGGCTTTCGGATGGCGTCGTGGAAATGATGTTATCGGTCTCTTATCTGAATTATTCCGGCCGGCGGTGGGGACGTGGACTGTGTAAACACTGTCGAATTGAAGTTGAAGGGATTGAGGGAGGGAGGCTGGAGTGGATTCAATCATGGGTTTTCTTTTTTTACGGCTTGCTTTGAGAAATGCGGGGATTCGTGTTGGATTAATACGCTCGGGGGAGGGATATTGTTGTTTCCCTATTTCAACAAAATTTAATTCACATGCGGCCATTTCCGCACAAATATAACTTAAATGCTATACATTACTAATTTTGAGCAACATTTTTATTCATTTTTTATTAAGCATATAGTAAAGGCTTGTCTAAACTAGAAATATTTACTTCATGCGAAAGGCGCATAAAAGACTAAATTACTGTGAGTTCTAAAGACATTTTATTTATCTTAAAAATAACAGGAAACCAGTCCAAATAGTTGAAGTTTATTTATTAATTAATTCCTGACATTTTTATGGAAATGTTACAGACTAAACACAAAATTGAACAAAACGAGTTTTGTCTAGACACAACGAGAAATGTCTACTGCTCAGAGATATATTCCGAATTAAAACGTAATTTCGGGTTTTGTCCAGACAAATCGCGGATTGTTCGCATTAATTTAGACTTGTGTTCCTGTATTTAAGAGAATCAAATTAACAGGACGCGCGATTGGTTTAGTTTGAATTTGGCGCCTAAAGGCGTCAAGATAAATGCCACGTTGCGCTACTCTCATTTCAAGTATGAAATAACATCAACTCTATTTATTCTTAAATACTGGGACACTAGTTTAGACAAGTCCTAACATAATGGGGCAGAAAAACCTATCCGATTTCAAAACGTTATAAAATTAAAACCTCTCAAATTGACAACAACATTTTTTTATTAACATATCGCAAATTTTATGCCATTTTTAAATTTAAGTTTTGAAAAGCACATCACTCAAATGTCGTCCTTGGGAGCGGATACACTGATTTAGGCGCTCGCGGTAGCTTTCCATGACTTTCACCGTCATTTCCACAGGAATTTCTTCAATTGCCCGAGCAATTTCCCTTCGTAAAGCAAGAAGGGTCCTTGGTCGATGCTGGAATACCTTCGATTTGAGGTAACCCCAAAAGAAGAAGTCACATGGAGTGAGATCCGGTGAGCGCGACGGCCAGCCAATATCACCTCTCAGAGAAATGAGGCGTCCGGGAAACATTTCCCTGAGAATGTCCATTGATCGTCGCGATGTGTGGGCGGTTGCACCATCCTGTTGAAATCACACATTTTCCACGCCATTTTCTTCCATTTTGGGTTGAAGAAAATTTTCCAGCATGAAACAATAGCGCTCGCTGTTGACCGTTACGGTTTGCCCATTTTCTTCAAAAAAGTAAGGCCCCCAGACGCCTAAGCGGGAAAGAGCACAGCACACAGTCACTTTTAGGCTATGGAGGGGTTTCTGATGGGTTTCCCGAGGATTTTCGTCACTCCAATATCGAAAATTCTGCCTGTTTACGGCGCCACAAGGGTGAAAATGGGCTTCGTCCGTAAAGAGCACAACATCGTCTATTGGGAGTTCTCGGATATCGCGACACAGGTTCATACGGGTGTCAAAATCCCTTTCAATTAATTCCTGTGCAACAACCATTTTGTAGGGATGCATTTTGAGGTCCCGGTGCAAAATTCGCCGAATACTGCGGTTGGAAATCGCCAAAGCGAGCGAAGGTTTTCGTGCCGAACGACGCGGGGAACGTCCAATCGCGGCTCTCACATTGGCCACGTTTTCAGGTCCTGTTGCTGTCCTGGGACGTCCAGGCGACTTCTTTTTCAATGCTGAACCCATCTGTCGAAAATTTGACACACACACTTTAATCGTAGCGTGATTAATTATCGAACCGCCGTTTTCGATAAACCGCTCAATAACAAAAGCACGATGTTCACCAGACCAAGGCATGTTGACTAATGACAAATGGCATAAAACCGGCTTTCTAACGGTTTTTACATCACTACTTTACCTGTTCCCTCTTCTGAGAAAAAGCGATTTGAAATCGGATAGCTTTTTCTGCCCCTCCCTGTAGGTGTCATAAATATGTCAGATTAGGGCAATTCCATGTGAAATCAACGCAATCCTTAACCTTACCATCTCAGATTTTTTTTAAATTATGTTGACTCATTGCCCTTATACAGAAAAAGAAAAATATCTCATTTTATGATAAAATGTCAAGCCGTTGTGAACAGATACGCATCTAAATTTTAGAAAAATTAATCAAAATCGCAAATCGCTAAATTTTAAAATTACGATGACTCGTCTCCAAACTGAGCTAGAGATGTGGAACTTATCTCATTTTGTAGCATTTTTTATGAACTTTTTTTATAATATACAACACAAAAAACTGTAGTTTTTTTTCAATTTTTTTGCTTAAAGCCAAAATTTTGATTTTGAATATCTCAAAAGTCGCATCTTCAAAAACGTTTAAAAAATTATATACAGAGAGTTTTATGTAACACCGAACATTTTCATAACAAGAATTTTTCTTTTAAGTATCCACATGCATACGTTGCACATTATCTGATGCTCGGTTTATTAAAAGAATTCAATTTAAAGCTTTAAGCGAGTGTTTTCTACTCCCAGGCTAAGCATGAAGTAAAATTTCGAGTTTAGAAAAGCCTGAAAATTTGGTTTGGTCGCGTAGCGCGAAGCGCGGAGCGGCCAAACCAAATTTTTAGGCTTTTCTAAACTCGAAATTTTACTTCATGCGCCACCGGTCCAAAACACTGATTCAATGTAAAGTTTAGCGGTGTCTTTTAAACTTCGTAATATGTCAGTGTTTTGTACCGGTGGCGCATGAAGTAAAATTTCGAGTTTAGAAAAGCCTGAAAATTTGGTTTGGCCGCTCCGCCCTGCGCTACGCGACCAAACCAAATTTTGAGGCTTTTCTAAACTCGAAATTTTACTTCATGCTTAGTCTGGGAGTGGAACACACTCACTTTAACTTTCAAAATTAACTCTAAAAAAAAAACAAGGATTATCTCAAGATTTATGGCATATACGCTGTAATTGGGACATGCATACTTGAAGGAAAAACTCCCTGTATGTACAAATTGAGGCATTAATTGCAATTGATTATCTACAATTTGTAATGGTCATATAGGCAACTCAATTTACACGTAACCTAAAAATTAAAGATGTCAAATCGTATCGGATGCTTTGGCTCGATAAATAAAACATACGAAAATATACATTGAAAATGTTCGGTGTTACATAAAACTCTCTGTATATAATAGCTCATGTAATCGTTAATTAGCCATATATATTTCAAAGTGCGTTCATATTAAAAAAAAAGAAACTCGTTGGGCTTGATTAAGGAAATTTTTAATGTATGTATCATTACATCTAAAAATTATTTGCAAATAAAACTCATCGAATTTATTTTTTCCAATATAAACCCATCTTGATCTCACTTTGAAATTTATGGGGATAAATAACAATTGCATAAACTATTATACAGGGTGTCCCATTTTAAAGTACCACCTGGAATATCTTCAGAACCATGCACCGAATGAAAAATGTTTCAAATAAAAGTTTAATGATTTGGAGGAGGACATCCAATTCTGTAAGAAAATTCAACCCCACACCCCAGGAGAGACTGGGAAGGAGGTAGCTTTGAATTTTCTTACAGAAATGGATATCCTCCTCCCAATCATTCAACCGAACCAAATTTTAAGGTTTTTCTAAACTCAAAATTTTACTTTATGCTCAGTCTGCAAATAGAAAACACTTGTTTTACGCTTCAAATTAACCTCTTCAAAAAAAACGATGAATGTTCGAAAACGTATGTTTACTTAAAAGAAAAACTCCCTGTATGTGTTTCTTCTATTTTCCAGTATCACAATTTTAGTGTCTTCGTTGCTTCCTTTACAGCTTCATCTAGTTCTACTGTAAATACACTCGACCGCAAAAAAAAACGCGCCACTTGAAAATTCACGTTTTTTCGTGAATATTCAATCAGCCATAACTTCGGTCGATGTGGATAAAATATGATGAATTTTTGAGATTTCGGAACGCTAAAGTTTTCTCTTTAAGGATACATAAGTGGATATAACGAAATTTAAGCACTTCTGCATTTAAAAGTCCTACCAACAAAAAAATGTTCAGAATGTTAGAAATGATAATAGTTGAGAAGTTATACTGTGCCCAAAAGAAATCGTAGCTCCACTTCAAAAAGAGCGCAACAAAATCTATCATTTTCCTTTTAAATAAGCGAAAAATCATGTCGATCCAATGATTTGGCTCGAAGTTATGGCAGTTTTTTTAAAAAGTGTATTTTGGGGCATAACTTTGGCGGACAGGCATAACTCTGCTCGCAAACCTGTGACATTATGCGGTTTAAAAAGCTTGAAGTTTTCTCTTTGAGGCATGTTAGTCAGATCTTTAAACATGCACATTGACCCCCTTTCACCCCCTAAAGGCGAAGAAACGTTTTTCACTTTAAAACTTTTAACTTTGTTAACTTGTACGATGCGCAAAAAAAATTGTGGCTTCAAGCAAGGGACATCCAGAATAAATTCAGTCCTCCAGACTAAATTTATTCTGGATGTCCCTTGCTCGAAGCCACAATTTTTTTTGCGCATTGTACAAGTTAACAAAGTTAAAAGTTTTAAAGTGAAAAACGTTTCATCGCCTTTAGGTTGTAGAAGGGGGTAAAATGTGCATGTTTGAAGATCTGACCAACATGCCCTTAAAGAGAAAACTTCAATCTTTTTAAATCGCATAATGTCACAGGTTTGCGAGCAGAGTTATGCCTGTCCGCCAAAGTTATGCCCCAAAATACACTTTTTAAAAAAACTGCCATAACTTCGAGCCAAATCATTGGATCGACATGATTTTTCGCTTATTTCAAAGGAAAATGATGGAATTTTGTTGCGCTCTTTTTGAAGTGGAGCTACGATTTTTTTTGGGCACAGTATAACTTCTCAACTTTTATCATATCTAACATTCTGAACATTTTTTTGTTGGTAGGACTTTTAAATGCAGAAGTGCTTAAATTTCGTTATATCCACATATGTGTTCTTGAAGAGAAAACTTTAGCGTTCCAAAAACTCAAAAATTCATCAAATTTTATCCACATCGACCGAAGTTATGGCTGTTTGAATATTCACGAAAAAACGTGAATTTTCAAGAGGCGCGTTTTTTTGCGGTTGAGTGTAGTAGCGGACTCATAAAATATTCTTATTTTACTCCTATCTTTGTCACAAACTCTCTTAACTCTTTATTGTTTGTTCTAACTACGTTTTTGTTGTTTTTGTACATAGCTTTAACTACGTTTATGGTCCTTGTGTCTATTCCTCTATTTTTCAGCACTTTCCATATGTCTTTTTTTCTCACTCGGTCGAACACCTTATCCCGATCTATAAAAAGAAACATGTATCTCCTTTCCCATATTTACAAGTTTTTCGCTGACTTGTCTTAATGTAAATATTAGGTATTGAGTGGTTTTTCCTCTTCTGAAGCCGCATTACGTTTCTTCTATAGATTCTTCTATCTGGTTTTTAATTCTTTTTTCCATTATTCTAGTTAGGATCTTTCCTGGGACGCTTAATAGTGTTATTCCCCTATAATTTCTAGTCTCTTTTGTCTCCTAACTTTTATATTAGTAATATTATTTCTGTTATTCGTTATTTAAGGCAATATTTAAAAACTGTAAAGACCTTCTTGGAGCACATTTTGTTATCTAAAAATTGGCGTAATTGATTTCTTTGTAACATGTTTTGTTTCTTTTCAACCATCATAAACTTTCTTATTTTTTAGATTAATTGGTTATTACATTTTATTAAATGAAAACACTTTTTGTTCCTTACTTCACTTTTATTTTTATTCGTTAGATGTACATTTCGAGTGCTAAGCACTCATTATCAATGACTAACATTTATATGCTTTTTTGTGATGACAACAATGTAATTAGGTGTGTTACATCGTTGTCATCACAAAAAAATAAGTATTTTAATGTGATAAAAAATTAACAAGGGAATTAAAGTAACTCAAATCATCATGCAATTCTTCAAAAGTGCTGTTTTTAAACCTACCCTCTATCTCCTATAATAAGCGAGATCCCCATGGTGAGGGTCGAATTTGAAACACCCTATATTCGAATAAACGATTTTTCTTTAAATACGTCACAATCAATTTAATTATTAATTCATATAAAGCTACATTCATTCCGAACATTTTAAGTCATCGGCCATAATGCCGGGCTTTCCGTTTACGAGATACAATGGACCTGAGAGAGAACTATGTCTCCCATTTACAAACCGCTCAGTTCCGGGTGGTGGAGTTTCGTGTATATAAAGTAATAGCATTCTTCTACCGTGCGATATAATTTAGAGTAGGCGGCATTTTTTTTGTGCGGTTGCCCAGAACGCTAATTGAATAAATTTGAGGTTATGGTAAACTATGTGTTAACAGTCAGTAGTGCCAATCTAATTTAAAATTTAATGCCTACTATAAATCATGTTTTAATTCAGTATATTTGTACAAAGATAGAGTACAGGGAGGTAGAGGGAACTTTGTGTAACTTAAAGTATACAAGGCTATCGGCTTAAACTAAATAATTTAATTCGGATTTTGTTAGTGCTCCTTAAGATATTCCAAAGAAAGACTTTAACAAAACTTTTTGACCTTTGAACTTTGTGTAACTTAAAGTATACAAGGCTATCGGCTTAAACTAAATAATTTAATTCAGATTTTGTTAGTGCTCCTTAAGATATTCTAAAGAAAGACTTTAACAAAACTTTTTGACCTCAAGCCCTATACTTTCAGCTTTTACAATGTTTTATCAGTAAAAGTAATATATGTGCTCTTTTCACTTTCTCGCTTTATTTTAATGACAATCGGTAAACAAAATCAAAATATAGTAATACCTGACAAGAACTATTATTAATAAGTAAAAATATATGCAGTAAATGCGAAAATTTGCAATTACATTTTTCGGTATTTTGACCTAATTTCAAAAATATTTAGAATCCATTATTGAAAAACGCAAATCGAAGCCAGGATTGCAAATTATTCGCGCAGCACACTCGCAATTGCAGCTTTCAAAACGGCGACTGTTCACTATTTTGATTTCACTTGTCTTCGGCGGGTCATTCAAAGCAGATTGGCGACTGGAATGTCATTCCAGCACTGAATCGGTGCACACTAATGCCATCTACATCTAATTTTATGAACTAGGATTCGGTTGGTAAATATTTTATTTTTTTTCATTTTGACCAGGTATTTTCATGCTTTGGCCATGACAACGCTACGCGCTACACGACAAAACCAAATTATTAGGCTTTTCTAAACTCGAAATATTACTTCATGGTTAATCTGGGAGTGGAAAACACCCGTTTAAGACAAATCAAACTATTTTAAAAAACAAACGATTGTCGAAAAGTTACAACTCATGCATACATGTATGTATATTTAAATGATAAATTCCTAGAATGTTTACCAAATTTTAGTGGTGGCAAATGCCACCGTCAGGGCCGAAAGGGTTAATCTAATTTATTTGACAATAATCAAGGCTACTTATTAAATAAACACATTTAAGTAATGTATCAGCAACATTAAAATAACGTTTAATGTTGTTTCAAAGTTGATAAAATGTTAGTTATTGATTTTTGGCTCAGTGAGTACGTTAGGTAAGATTACTGTAGTTAAATATAATGAAATAATTATAAAAAATATTATACAATTTTTAATTATATTATTATTTAATCGTTTCAATTTGGTTTGTATAATTTAAAATTGTTTTATTTTTCGATGCTGGATATTTCCTTTTTTTAATTTATTTGAATTACATGAATTCGAATGAAAGTGAGACAGAATGAATTAAAGACGGCATTAAGCACGCGCTTGTATTACGTTTATGAATATTTACACGGGGTGTGAGCTTGCATATTGTCCGAGCATAATTCAGCTGAAATTTATGTTAATGCGCAGCGTTTTGTTTTCCTCGTAGCGTTCAACTAAAAATAAAATCGCTCATAAAATATTACATTACACAAATAATAAATAATACAAACAACGTGAAATTTATCAGATTTAAAAAATGTATATTTATCAGATTGGAATCTTTATTTAAAATAGTAACATTAATTGAGATTTTATTTAAATAACGCATTATGAATTGAGGCGATGAGAGCAAGAGCGTTACCCACAAATACATGAAAATGCCAATAAATGTAAATTTTGCATCAAAACTGCACTGGGATACTAAATCTACATTTATTGGCAATTGCATGTTTTTGATGGGTAGGCCACTCTTGTTCTCATTGCCTCAATTCAACTAAGAAAATCAAATGAATATTAAATAAAACTGTACTTGTTATGATTCTTAAAAAATAAAAAACAAAGCCTTTATAATAGTTTTTTAGATTTCTATTCTTTAAGAATATATTTCTAACCGACAAAAATATGAAAATGCCAATAAATGTAGATTTAGCATCAAAACTGCTCTGGGATATGAAATCTACATTTATTGGCATTTTTATGTTTTTGTGGGTTAGGCCACTCTTGCTCTCATTGCCTCAATTCAACTAAGAAAATCAAATGAATATTATGTAGGAAATTAACACGATCGTTTGAGAATTTTCACAGTTTTTAATGTCGAACACTGCGAGAATTGTTTCGCCACACAATGGCTTCATCAGGCAGATTCCTACATATTATGGAATTTCACCAAGTAACAGCCTCATCTATCCAAATGAATATTAAATAAAACTCTACTTGTTACGATTCTTAAAATAAAAAACAAAGCCTTTATAACAGTTTTTTTAGATTCCTATTCTTTTAAAATATTTTTCTTCAATCTCGCTACTACATGTTAACCATAATTTGTTTTTTTCGCATAATTTGTATAATTAAGATATCACATATAGCATTCAGTTGTAATAATATAACGTTCTTTTGTTTTGAAGTAGCTAGTAATTTTAGAACATTAAATGTAAAGAGTGTTACATAGTTTTTGGTTAATATTTTTTCAAATTATCGGTAATGTATTGGACAATAAACATTTCTATCAATTCTACTAACAAATCTTTATTCTTCAAGAGAGAATAGTTCCACTATGTGCGCCTCACAGAGCTGGGCAGGATTCGAATCATTCAGGATTCGAATCCTGGATTCGAATCCTTTTAGAGGATCCGGATTCGTTACATTTTTTAAGAGGATTCGTATTCGAATCCAAATGCGGGTGATTGGAACCCTCATAAAAAGATTCGAATATTTATAAAAGGATTCGAATACTTGCAGAAGTATTTAAATCCTCAAAAATAATTCGAATTAATTGCGAGGATTAACCTAAAAAAATGTATTGGGTGTTTTAAATTTCTCGTTAAATCGCTGTTTTATACGCGTGGCGCATGAAATAAAATTTCGAGTTTAGAAAAGCCACGTGAGAATTTGTCTCGGGTCGCTGCGCGACCCTCGACAAATTTTCTACGCGGGGCTTTTCTAAACTCGAAATTTTACTTCATGCTTAGTCGGGGAATAGAAACGCTCGTTCGAAAGTTCAAACTGATTGCTTTGATAAGAACATTAAATGACTGAAAATGTTTTTAAAGATAATAATCTAGTTTTCAACATTTTGTTTAACATTATTTGAAGTAAAACTGTGTAACGTACGAAGGTGTTGTTTGTCGTTACGGTTCTTTTTTTTACATTTAGATTTCCTGGATTTGTCGTCGAAGACGCGATTTAGTCAACTTGGGTCCAAACAAAGAGATTAAAAGATACACCTTTTACTTGATATTTAATTTGCTACTTAATACATCAATTTACAGTTTGAAACAGAATAAGAATTAGAAGTCAAAGATTCAGAGTTTAGAATTTGTAATTGAATTGGCTGTCTTGCTCAACTGTCGAAATAGAAGTGTGCTCCTTAACACCAGAACAATTTTATTTCTTCAGTGATAAGATAAGATAAAATGGAATAACAAAACAAGATTGTAATTCCTAAGAATCGATTTCGGATTGTGAAAACTATTTGATTTATGAATTATTTGCTATTCCAAAATTATCTGTACAATGAGATAATTACACTACAATGATAATAATATACAAAGTGATTCATGAAAACATTAAATTTATACAAGTGAGAGGTACATTACAACTGACATATAAATTTCATCTGCGGGGAACCCCCAGTTTGTTGAATTGTTTTCATTGTTTTTGTCAACATTTCAGTTGCTTTTATAAATTACGTGTTTTGTAATGTTTATGATGCCTGTTGATTTTGACAAAGTTAATAACATCATATGGCTTTTTTGCTAGTGTTTTGGTTAATTTGAATAAAATACCATGACTTTTCTCTGACTCTCCCGGTTTTAATGATATTCAGTGATTATTTATTTACGTAATTTTTAAGTATTCGTTGATTTTATAATAGAGTTCAATTTAGAGTTTTGAACGAGTGTTTCCACTCCCAGACTAAGCATGAAGTAAAATTTCGAGTTTAGAAAAGCCCCGCGTAGAAAATTTGTCGAGGGTCGCGCAGCGACCCGAGACAAATTTTCACGGGGCTTTTCTAAACTCGAAATTTTACTTCATGCGCCACGCGTACAAGACACTGATTTGAAGTGAAATTCAAAAACACACAAATACATCTTTAATCAGAGTAACACAGATATTCCGTCTGCTATCAACGATGTTCAGTGTTAATAATAAATAATTAGGTTTTAAATATTTTTGCTAAAACAACGGATAACGGTATTTATATGTTGATGGTTGCAAAAAAATAATAAAATCAAATTTATTCTTAAAGGATTTGTATTCGCGATTCGAAAAAACAGGATTCGAATCTTAGATTCGAATCATATTTATCTCTAAACATTAAAAGTGCGATTCTTTTCGCAATCTACAACAAGTTAGTCTTACAAAGACTATATCAAACACTCATTGAAACAACTACTTCCCGGGCTAATACCCCGACGGACATTGAATTATACAACAAGTGTTTGCTGTTACATACAGTAACCTACTGCAAATGTAACAATTTGGGTCAAATTATTCAGGCCATCTATAGACGCGTTTCGAGATTTATCTCTCATCAGTATAGCTTTGCCATTCCCTCTAAATAATTTGACACCTTAGACTGGCGGTCACGTTACCGTTCAAACATAAGTATAAATGAAATTGCCAATTCTTGGTTGCAGAATACTTCAAACATTAAAAGTGCGAATCTCGAAACGCGTCTATAGATGGCCTGAATAATTTGAGCCAAATTGTTACATTTGCAGTAGGTTACTGTATGTAACAGCAAACACTTGTTGTATAATTCAATGTCCGTCGGGGTATTAGCCCGGGAAGTAGTTGTTTCAATGAGTGTTTGATATAGTCTTTGTAAGACTAACTTGTTGTAGATTGCGAAAAGAATCGCACTTTTAATGTTTGAAGTATTCTGCAACCAAGAATTGGCAATTTCATTTATACTTATGTTTGAACGGTAACGTGACCGCCAGTCTAAGGTGTCAAATTATTTAGAGGGAATGGCAAAGCTATACTGATGATAGATAAATCTCGAAACGCGTCTATAGATGGCCTGAATAATTTGACCCAAATTGTTACATTTGCAGTAGGTTACTGTATGTAACAGCAAACACTTGTTGTATAATTCAATGTCCGTCGGGGTATTAGCCCGGGAAGTAGTTGTTTCAATGAGTGTTTGATATAGTCTTTGTAAGACTAACTTGTTGTAGATTGCGAAAAGAATCGCACTTTTAATGTTTGAAGTATTCTGCAACCAAGAATTGGCAATTTCATTTATACTTATATTTATCTCTTACGAATCCATTACTCGAGTATTCGTGATCGTGATCAAATCATATTAGGTGATTCGGATTCGTGATTGCAATCCTTTTCAAATGGATTCGTCCCAGCTCTGATACCTAATACATCTAGTCTTAATTAAAATACATTTTTCTAGTTCGTATGGCCTATCGACTATACCTTTTTCTAGCTATTGTATTATTATTATAAAGCTTTCTTGTAATTTCATTTTAGTTTTAAAGCATAATTATTTTTTTAATAAATAGTTATTCTCTTTTTTCTACAGATATAACTATTCCCTTAAAACATTTGAACTAATTAACAGTTATCTAATTTTTTTATAATGTCAGAAGCAAATATTAATTAAGACACATTGCTTACAGTTTACACGAAAAACTTTTTCGTAATTTTGTATATTTTATCTCATTTTATTCATGTTTTGCGTTCTTGTGTAATGAATAAATTATTATTTCACAGAATTACTATAAATAAATTAGTAAATAATAAATTAGTTGACTAGTTTGTTGTTTAAAGCGTTATTTATGTTTTGAATAATTTGTTAAAATATTAATTAATTAATCAATTCCTGTATTAACTAGTTTTTTTTATAAAGCACCGTGGAACAATTTTTGAAAATAAATACATGAACTAATAATTATTCATTTCGTTTATTAATTATTCATTTACTAATAATTTACAAACATGTTCATTATTGTGCGCACAGATTCAATTACTATAAACAAACCAGACCCCTGTTCAATTTTTTGTAACTTTTAGTCGCATTCGATACGAATGGAGCGAATCAATATCCTGAAATTTCGCAATATTTAACATTTCAGTGCTTCCATCTATCCAATATACACAAGAAACAAAATTATTGATGAAATTACAAGCTAGAGACATCTATTTAGGAATATTCTGTATTTAAGAAAGCTTTCTGTAATTTAAGGTAGAAAGTCACCCAATCGATACAACTTGAGAATTTCATGAGTGCGTCTTTTTTTAATTAATTGAATGCCGCTCTACCGATTAATACCTTAAAAAAGGTATTTCACCACGTCTGAGCTGAGAAAATAATTATCAAAGATGCACCAAAATACATTAATGGCATAGGGTTATGCACGTATGCGCGCAAACAACATAAACGTTTTATAGTTAAACAACTTACCATCTAGTTGCAAAACTAAGTAACAATATTTTGAATACTAACGTTTCTATCGACGCTAAAAAAACTGCAGCTTACCCCGTATTTATTAAAATATTTTGATTATAAAACTGCAACCGGATATATGATTTGAATTTTTGCGCATGCGCAGAACGCACTTTTATAAGCTGGCAACGTTGCTTCGCGCGGACATTCAAATTTTGACATGTGTCGTTAGTGGAATCTAGATGAGTTGAGTTGATGCAGTCTCTCGCGTGCAACTTTCAACGTGCGTTGTTTAGCAGCTTTTCCTTGTTTTACTAGAACTTTCTGTTTAATATAACCACCTTTTTTGCGAAGACGCGAAATGTCGGTTTCATCTCTGTCTATTTTTTACGATACTGTAACCTAACTCTCGTGATGCGTCAACGACTGACAGTACGCTGCGTTGCCAAGTCGTACATTTTGGCACAGTTAGTAACGCGAATAACAAATAAATTATTATTAATGTTTGTTTATCGCTCGGCGAGCCACAAACTCGGGTTCGATTCCCGTGCACGGGGAGACTTTATTTAAAAATAATTTCTCGTCGTGTCCCTGGGTGTGGTGTGAATGTGTCGTGACGTCCAAATATATGTTAAATTAATACAATCATCGTTAGTGGCTGAATGGCTAGAACCTATGCCAAACAAACAAACAAAAAAAAATGTTTGTTTGTTGTAAAATAACAATAATTCGTTTATAAAAGAACGTGAAAATAGTCTTATGATTTTCTATAACATTGATAAAAAAAAATTTGCCTTTGTTTAAATTTATATTCAAAAGCTGATTTGATTTTACAAACAAACAAACAAAAAAAATGTTTGTTGTAAAATAACAATAATTAGTTTATAAAAGAACGTGAAAAATAGTCTTATGATTTTCTATAACATTGATAAAAAAAGATTTGCCTTTGTTTAAATTTATATTCAAAAGCTGATTTGATTTTACAAACAAACAAACAAAAAAAATGTTTGTTGTAAAATAACAATAATTCGTTCATAAAAGAACGTGAAATATAGTCTTATGATTTTCTATAACATTGATAAAAAAAGATTTGCCTTTGTTTAAATTTATATTCAAAAGCTGATTTGTTTGGGTGACTTTCTACTTTAGAAAAAGGCTGATCAATAATTGCGTTTACAATAAATATACCGGGTGTTGACTTGGCGAACGCAACATAGGAAATCGCATGTACATTTTAAAGTGTTCAAATATTGGCTTCCCTATTTATTTTAGAGACAAAATGTATTTCACTTTTTTGTAGAGAGAAAAATTCTAAATTTATTAATGTTCACACTTAACACTTTACGTTTCTCTAAGTTAAAATAATTAAGAAACAGTAATGTGATTTTATAAAAATAATGTCATACCATGGAATTGATACAACAATTGCGAGTATTCGCTTTTTTTTCAAGTTCAATTTAAAGCTTTAAGCAAGTGTTTTCCACTCCCAGACTAAGCATGAAGTAAAATTTCGAGTTTAGAAAAGCCCCGTGAAAATTTGTCGAGGGTCGCGCAGCGACCTGAAACAAATTTTCTGGGCTTTTCTAAACTCGAAATTTTACTTCATGCGCCACGCGCAAAAAACACTATAATATTGTAAAATTTATGTCTATTCAAACTTCATTTAAAATCTGTGTTTTATACGCGTGGCGCATGAAGTAAAATTTCGAGTTTAGAAAAGCCCAGAAAATTTGTCTCGGGTCGCTGCGCGACCCGAGACAAATTTTCACGAGGCTTTTCTAAACTCGAAATTTTACTTCATGCTTAGTCTGGGAGTGGAAAACACTCGTTTAAAGCTTTAAACTGAACTCTTTTAAAAATCAACGAATGTCAGAAAATTACCAGCTAAAATTATTAAGAAAAAGTAATGTGATTTTATAAAAATAATGACAATTTTCTTGTATAGTGTAAATCATTTCGAAAACATTTACTTTAATCAAGTGACTACGATATCTTTTGCCATTTTGACATCCGCAGTTGTTGTTTTAATTCCATAGCATGTCATTATTTTTATAAAACCACATTATTTTTTCTTAATTATTTTAACTTAGACAAACGTAAAGTGATAAACGTTAACACAAATCAATTTTTATTTTTTCCCTCTACAAAAAAGGTAAATATATTTTGTTTCTAAAATAAATACGGGAGCCAAAATTTGAACATTTCAAAATTTACAGGGAATTTCCTATGTTGCGTCCGCTAAGTCAACACCCGGTATGTACATGTACAGTTATGTGCAATAAAATGAAGCACACAAAATATGTTATAGTTTAAAACAGACATTATGACTTTCTTAGTTACGAAAATACATGAATATGTCAATTTCCTTAATGTCAAAATGCTGCGTCAATTAGACAACAATTTAAACATTCGAATTCTAATTAAAATAGAAGATGGTATTTCTATTTCGGCTTTATTGTATTTATTACAAGCTGTTTTTTTAACGGGTCTTAGTTTTGGTTTTTTAATAAAGGTATTATTTTCAAGTAATGTTGTTTTATCATTTATTGAAACTGCTGCTAGGCAATTATCACAGACCCGAAATATACAACTAGAATATTGTGATAAATAGTTATGAGACTTGTGCTTAATTTTATTGCACAGAACTATACGTACAGGGAGATTTCCTTTTACGTATACATATCCTAATTATATGCTGTAAATCTTTAGATATTCGTTTTTTTTAAGAGTTTAATTTGCTTTTAACGAGTGTTTTCCACTCTCAAGTTAGGCATGAAGTCAAAATTTTGAGTTTAAAAGAGCCTGAATATTTGGTTTGGTCCAAGCCGGACCCCAAGGGAACTTAGTACATCATACTGATGAACAAGGTATCTTGGGGGAAGGTAAGCGAAACGAAGAGGTTGCACTTCGGCTTCTAACACACCCTTAAGGCGCTGGCGGGATATACCGACGGCAAACCTAAGGATGCCAGAGAGGAAGCAGTGGAAGAGAACCCACTGTCCGGAGAGGGAGCAATGGATAACAGTCCACTGCTCAAAGCACCGAAGGGTAAGTAATGTTTAAATTACTACAAATTAATGTACACCACTGTAGGGCGGCATTTGCTGCCCTCAGTGCATATATCCTAAAAGAAAATATTGACATTGCAATTGTATAAGAGCCATGGCTCCGCAAGGGAATAGTTAAGGGGCTTAACATACAGGGTAGGCGATATAACGTTCGTATTTGCCGCTGTTCAAAGATTGAAATAAAAATTAAATTCAAATTTAATGTTTTAATATAGACAACCTAAATTGCTGGCCTGTTCATTAATTAAACGATTTTTATTCATTTAATTAATTTAAATTGTTGGTCCGCTTATCTTATTATCTTTTCATCTAAATTACATCTTGTTTTGTATATTTAATTTAGCGTATTAATTATGCTGTTCGTTGATTTCTAATTTCGTTAATTTACACTTGTGGAAATTATTTGGTTAAAAATTGCCGCCGTAATTCTATTGGTCGGATTAGCGCTGGAACGGATTAAAGAGGGATTAATTCATTATTCGCTGAGCTACAGGTGCGCGTGAACAAGCCGTTCGTTGTCTGTATGACGGAATAAAAAGTGAAAAGATGAATTTTCGAAAAATCCGAGTGCATCAGCGTTATCGCCGATCGATGCGTATTTAAGCCAAGCGCTTATCATTAAGGCCGCCCAAGATCTATAGGTAATTACTCATAGTTTCTTTGAAATCCAATTTACTAATTTATTCGCGGTGCAGGCCTTACTTATTTTGTAGTATTGGTTTCCGTCTTATCAATTTCTGCTGGGATGTTTTCCTGATTCATTCATTCATTCTGAGGGGTTGATCCTGTGATGCGGTAGAAGTGGAGAAATTGGATGGCGAGTAGTTTTTGCGGATTTCTTCTGGGCGTCCATTTTGTGAATTTGGAGATTTGCTGTGTGCTGTCTTCGGAATTGCAGGTTCTGTGTGAATCGGGACGAGGATGGAATGAAGAGATGCTGTGTGCTGAATTTGGAGATTTGCTGTGTGCTGTCTTCAGAATTGCAGATTCTGTGTGAATCGAGATTAGGATGGAACCGTAGCAGGATAAGTCATTCATAAATTTATATATATTTTTTTAATGCCGTGATAAGTGAAACCGATCAAGTTAAATTTACTTGTTATAAGAAGTTAATCCACGTCATGATTTAAAATAAGAATACGTTTCATACATAATTTTTCTATGTGAGGATTATCGTGTGATTTCAGTTAATTTACTTTCTAAAGTAACTGCAAGTAAATTAACTTATGTGAAAACATGTTTATCATTATGTTGAGGAGTGTAGAGTTTAGTATTGAAATCATTTAAAGACATTTTGCGTTTTTTTATCGTAACTAATTAATTAATTAAAAACTTAAGTTATAGTTACATTTTATTATTTAGTCATTAAAGTAATTGTGATTAAATAATTCTAATAAATTTATTATTTAAATTTAATTCTTTTTGAGTTGAATCGTTTAGAGACATTTTGCGTTTTTTTACTATCGTAATTAATTAATTAATTAAAACTTAAGTTATAGTTACATTTTATTATTTAGTCATTAAAGTAATTGTGATTAGATAATTCTAATAAATTTATTATTTAAATTTAATTCTTTTTGAGTTGAACACTGTAATTTGGTTTGTGCGATTTTATTTTGTTTACTAAGCGAACGTTTTGATTAATTTTAAATAGTATGAAATTTTCAAAATTCGCACTTAGACCAATTATGGTGTATAAAGAGAATAAAACTCTTATTGTGTGCCAAAGTGTAAAGATTAAGGTGACGTCATTTTTTTCTGGGGATACACATTATGTATTAGGTAAAGTTATTTAAACATGTGCGAAGAACACGAATTTTGAATTTAACTATAAGTGTTTTTTTCTTTTTGTTGTTCATTCTTAAATATTCATTTTGCCAATGGCATATCCTTTTATTAAATGTTATTGAATACGTCTTTATTTAATAAAGCAATTAGTAGATTTTTGTAAACAATCCAACTTTATTTAACTTCCCATTTTTCTTGATTTAGGTGGGAGGAACAAGATCTGTAAGTTACAAATTTCAAATCAAGTGGCGCTCAACATTCTTTTGTTTTTTTAATTTTTTTATTTTTTTGTTTTTTTGATCCACGACCTGCCTTCAGACTCACAGCTGCCGTAAGCAGGTTATAGCGAATAATAGTAGCCGAACCTATGTGTAATCGACGTGCATGTATAATTGTAAAACATAAACTGAATTTAATGCCACTATGGTACCTATGTTGCAGAGACCTAGTGGCAGCACGTTTAGAAGTAGTGGAAAATGGAACTCGGAGGGAGTTTATACTCGGATTCGGTTACCTTCCCTACGACCAACCAGGACCACCGCCGCCAGACAAAGTACAGCGGCTGATAAATCGTGGATGCGATGCCAACGCACACCTCATTATATGGGGGAGCACGGACATCAATCCAAGAGGTGAGAAACTATTAGATTCTATTTTAGAGAAAGACATTCAATTATCAAATATTGACTGTCCAAGAAGAGCAAGAACAACGCTTGAGCTGGAAGTCATGTGCAAAGCTTCTTGGACACCATCAATACGGCGTTTGAAACAAGCTGCCTAAGAACTACCAAACCCACCTCGACCAGGATTACCTGGTGTAACCAGGATCTTGCTAGGGCAAAGGCACGCACCAGATGGCTATTTAATATAGCTAGGAGAAATGGTCAATGGGCGCAGTACAAAACGGCCCTCACGGCATGTTACAGTGCCATTAAAAAAACAAGAGAGATTCCTGGCAAACATTCTGTGGGGACATAGAAAGTGAACCCACAAGCTCCTGTCTACTTAAGGCGCTCAGCAAAGATCATACTAGCAACATCGGCTCACTGCTGACTAAAAGTGGAAAGTAGACAGGCTGGGTAGAAGGGACCCTACCCTGCAGGTATAGTTGTATAATTGATGACAAGCTGATACAGGGTTGTCAAGTATTGCAGAAGCCTGGAAGTGCGTCTGCAGTAAAGACGCACTTCCAGGGTTCTGCAATACTTGACAACCCTGTATCAGCTTGTCATCAATTATTCTAAAACTGTTACAAAAACTAGTAGACAGGCACATATAGGAAGGAGTCCTAAAGGACTCACCACTACATCGTCAACAATATGCCTACTAAGCGGAAAAGTCGTGTGAACTCGCAATTCACTATCTAGTGAGCAGATACGAAAGGACCATACAATGCAAAAGCATTGCGTTGGGGTCCTTTCTGGATATTAAAGATACGTTCGACAACACAACCTTGAACTCCATAGCAACAGCAATGAAGAAAACAGGGATTAACCCTCAAGTACGACACTGGGTGAACAATATGCTCAGAAGTCGGACTGTAACAACTACTCTATATGGAAAAACAGCAGAGGCAATAGTCGCCTGCAGATATCCGCAGGGAGGCGTTCTCTCGCCGCTCCTGTGGTGCCTTGTCATGGACAATCCTCTTCACTAGGAGACGAAAAACCGATGACCTAAAATCGCTAAGCATGTATGGAATGGAAGTCCCCATCAAAAATGAAGTGAAATATCTCGGGGTCATACTTGACACCAGATTGAACTTCAACTTTCATCTAGAGAACATCGCCAAAAAGGCCACGAGAGAACTTTTTGCGACCAGAAAAATGGGAGGACGCAAATGCTGACTGAGACCCAGTATGGCTATACAGCGTGGTCGTAAGACCTATAGTGACGTACGCCGCGCTCGCATGGGGAGAAAAGACCCAAACCAAGAGCACAGTCGTAAAACTTGAGAAGTATCTGCTGATAACTGGAGCGATGAGAACAACGACTACAGCAGCCATGGAAGAAATATTATCGCTTCCACCACTACATCTGTATGTTATGATGGAAGCTAAACAAGCAGCCTACATGCTGCACATAAATGAACACACTTTAAATGTAGGAGCATCAAGACCAGCAACATTTAAAATGCTACAAGGAGAAGAAACCTTAAAAATAAGGTCCGAATTCACTAAAATCGTACACCCATCCCTCCGGATCAAAGTAACCATACCACAGCGGAGTGAATAAGCTAGTGAAACATACTCGGGAACTTTTAAAGCAACCATCTGGTATACAGACGGGGCCAAAAATACAAAAGGATCCGGGACTGGAATCTATAGTGGCTGCAACCAGAGCAAACAATTTGCAGCTGCTCTGGTGAAACATGCCTCCATCTTCCAGGCTGAAATAGCCGCCATTGATTGGTGTACTTATCACATAATGGAATCGGGACACAACCAAGGACCCGACATGATGGTAGTCGGACCGCGAGGCAGCCCTAAAAGTGCTAGCCTTGTGGATGGTGCAGTCCAGGCTGGTTAATGCCTGCATAAACAGGCTGAACTGTCGAAAACAGTAAAAACACAGCTAGTATCGATACCCAAGGACCAAAGAATTATTGGAAACTTGGGGGGCCGTCTTGCCGGCTAAACAAGGGGGCATCAAGGGAATTTATAGAAGTTAAACACGCTTTCGAAATACCTCATGAAACCGGAAAGGAAATAATCCTACGCAAGTTAGCACAGGAGCACTAAAAGATATGGCACAACCAAAAGAGAATGAGGCACACAAGACTCTTCCTAGATGGTCCGGTACCTAGCAGCACATTGACGCTGTAAGGACCAAGTAGAATGAAACTACGAAGAATTATAGGACTACTCATTGGACACTGTGACCTGAATAAGCACAAACATAGGACGAGAATTGAGAGAAAAAAAACCTATGTCGTGGGTGTTTGGAAGAGAAAGAAACTCCCCAACACCTACTGTGTACATGCGAAGCCTATATAAGGCAACGCACGGAGCAATTCGGGAAACCTGTGTTCCTGAAATAGAGCTCAAGAAAATCCCCTGGCTGAAACTCCTTAACTTCATAGAAGACACGGGAGTAAACCATTCAGAGGCGCACAAAAAGACCACGGAGAACGCAGTGCAGGGACGCTAAGCGACACCACCTCAAGTGACATAAAAATATACATAACCATTTTAAACATTTTAACCGCATAACCGCTATATTAATATTTTCAATCCTTTACCTTTCACGCTCATTGTAACAATCGTAATTGATGTTTTGTTTTATTTCAAAACATAATCAAACAAATGTTCAAACTATCAATGTTAAAATTTTATGTACTACGATGGTCAAATTTAGATTTAAAAAATAGACAACCGCATGTATATTTGTCCTTCTTTTCACCTGTTAAAATGAATATGTATGTGTTTTCCGTGAATTCTACTATTACCTTTCATTTTAACTTATTATCGAATACGAACAAAATATATATAGGGTGTTCTATTTAAAAAAGGTATGTTTGATATGTATCTTAAAAAATGAATCATCCTGTATAGTAAAAAATATTGTCAATTAGTAGCTTAATTTAGTACCTACAAGTTTTATTTGGAACATATTTCTAAACCCAGATATCAAGCTGTTACATTACTTTTTGTACACCCGGTAGATCATATTATTATCAACTCATTAATCATGATAATACATGTGTTAATAAAATAGGCTTAAATTTTAAGAACATGAATTTGTGTTCAATACGAACAATTGCTGTATACAAACGTTTACTTTACCAGCTATTGACGATGCTGCTTAAGCTAATGGGCAATAGATGGCGTTTACGCTTTCGCATACATGTAAAAGCTTACATTTTGTTTTATTTTCCACTTGCTGTATATTCCTTAACAGTTTAAAATTGTCGCTTTTTAGATTACAGTTTTCTGTATTATTTCTATTTCCTAAGAAATTACAGGACTCTTGAAATAAGATTAAAAATTACATACAGAGAAATTAAATACACAATTGAATATAATTCATTTAAATTAAAAACGTGAATAAAATCCAGTTAAAAAATGAGTTTCATTCGTGATTTATGAAATTTGATTTTCAGCGTTTCCAGTTCGCTTGCGCGCCGCGATTTTCAGGGTCAGCGCCGTCGAGAGCGAGCGCCCTCGCGTCGCGACGCCGTGGGCCCTAAAGAGGGGGAGCAGAGGGAGAGAAGTGTGGCAAAGGCTCGCGCTTTTGCTCCTCCGTGCGAGAGTGAGCGTCGTGTGTGTGAGTGTGTGTGAGAGTGCGCCCGATGCGTTTGAAGGGCACGAGACCGCCCATTAATCCGGGATAAAAAGAGTAATAATGACACGGCCTGCTTGTTTAAATCGCGGACCGCTAACAAGAACGCGAGTGTTCCTCGTCTAATTCGCCAGATTAACCTTTGTGGATTCATAAAAGGTACACACACACACAAATACATATATATATGCACAAACAAGTACAGTACACTTAGCCAAATTGCGCTTATTGTATGGAGTGTGTGGGTTTTGAAAAGGCCCTTTGTTTGAAAGATTAGCAAACATTAGTTTATGTCATTAATTCAGAAACTAAAGCCTAAGGTTTTAGTTAAATTTTAAATACAAATCATTTTACTGAAACCTGAAAAGTTTTAGCTTAATCTCTTGACTTACAATTTAAAACTACATTTAAATACATACAGGGATTTTTTTCTTTTAAGTGTACTATTACATATTCCATATAAACATTTGTAAAGTTAATTAACACGTGATTAAACCTGAGCAATATATTTTAAATTTCACTCGAAATCAGTGTTCTATACTCGTGGCGCATGAAGTAAAATTTCGAGTTTAGAAAAGCCTGAAAATTTGGTTGGTCGCTCCGCAGTGTCTAGTTGACAAACAGTGAACAAACTTAACCAAATGTGTTATATACTAAAAGTGTAGATATGGAATTTCACCAAGTAACAGCCTCAGCTATTAAGTTTTTAATTTTTGAATCCTAGTTTTAAGCTAACTAATTGCTTTTATAATAATATTCATGCGTGTTTATTTCCGAAGCGTTAAAAATGTACAAAATAAAAATTAACAAAATGAAAAATGTTGTTTTCGATCTACTAGCAAAATCATGACTTGATCTAATATTTATCGTTTTTTTTTATTATTGCCTGATTTTAATTTATAAGGATTGAAGAAATTAGTCCCGCGCATCCACCAAAACTGCAAACGTTCTTTGTTTCTATTGAAAAATCTAGTGATCGAATGATTTGAATAATTTATTTGTAAATGCAAGATGGATTTCAACTTACATAGGAAATAGTTGACATAACAAGTGCGGGAAAACAAATTTTCTGAGTGAACTCATTTTTGAAGCACGAGCGACGAAGGAGCGAGTGCCTTTAAATGCGTAAACTCTTAAAAATTGTTTACGCACGAGGATTGAAACGAGCAAAATCTCCACAATAATGCTATCACGGAAAATGTGTAATATTACTTATATAAATAGTTTTAGATTGACCTACATAAGACAACAGTTATCAAAATTACGAATTATTTTGATAATTGTTGTCATATGTAGCTAAATCTAAAATTATCCTCAGTGCAACCGTGTATCAAGGGTGCAAGGTGCGTTGAAATTGCGACTGCAAGATGTAAATGCACACGAAAACCCATCAAAATCTAAAATTATCCTCAGTGCAACCGGGTATCAAGGGTGCAAGGTGCGTCGAAATTGCGACTGCAAGAATGTAAATGCACACGAAAACCCATCAAAATTGGTCTGAGAATGGATTTTTGGTGATTTTTTGAAGATTTCGAAAAACAAAAAAATAAATCACATAGGAAATCAAGAAAATCGCAAAATTTGATGAAAACAGATTGTATTTCTTCCAACTTTGAAATAAAAACGTCAATTTCACAGCAATTTCTGCTAATTAAAACAACAAATTCAGTCGATTTCTCACCCGAGTTCAAAACAAAACTTGAATATTCTAAAAGTGCGCAAGATCCAATCTGAATTGAAAATTATAAAATTAATAGTAAAAACGAAAACTTTACTTTCAATCAGTGGTTTGTGCGCGTGGCGCATGAAGTAAAATTTCGAGTTGAGAAAAGCCTGAATTTGGATTTGGACGCTGCGCCAAAAATCCAAATTCTTTGGGTTTTTGTTAACTCGAAATTTTACTTCATCTTAGTGTAGGAGTGAAAGACACTCGTTTAGTCTGCTGAAAGTAAAGTACATTTTTTTGATTTTAGTTAACCATCACCAAAAATCATAAAAAATTACCAAATTAACAAAATATGTAAACATCATAACAACAAAAAATTACAATTATCATTTTTCGACTTCTTTAATTTTTCGTGCATTTCAATAAACTTCAGTTCAATCCAAACAAAACACATCTACAAAAGAAGAATGTCGAAACAAAATGTTCAGTTTATAGCTTCTTACAATTGTTTTTACGTCAAGATTAAGCATAACGAATAATAAGTTTAGATAATCTGTACTCAAAATTGTATTCGACAAAAAAAAAACAAAGAATTATTTGATTGGCTCCAGTCGATACATTCCAAGAATGAAAAGCATATAGGGGAACTCACCCTGTTCTACTCTCTCTGGGGTCATCAGGGACGTCGTATCTCCCTTATTTTACAATCTAATTCTAAAAAATTCAACAAATTCCCAGAGTAAAAAGCGTAGAAGGGAACTCACCCCATTTTACTCTTTCTATTGTTATCAGGGCCGTCGTATCTCCCTTAATATACAATCATACTCTAAAAAACTCAACAAACTTCTAGAATAAAAAGCATAAAGGGAAACTCACTCTATTTTACTCTTTCTGTTGTTATCAGGGCCGTCGTATCTCCCTTAATATAAAATCTAACTCTATAAACTGAACAAACCTCTAGAATAAAAACCCTAAAGGGAAACTCACCCTGTTCTACTCTTTCTAGGGTCACCAAGGCCGTCATATTTCCTTTTTTATACAACCTAACTCTAAAAAATTCAACAAATTTCAAATTTTCGAATGCTCGCCATGCGTTCCCCGCGGCTCATGCCTGTCGCAAATGGGTCAATTTAAAGGCAAATCACCCCCGCCGATACAATGCGACCACTCCGGACCCCCCGAGTTATTTTTACGTGCCCCTTTTTAAGTCGGGCGCCGGCCGCGTACCGTTGTTTAGTTTATTAAGTCCAAACCAGGCATGGGGTCGTTGGTGGAGCGGCAGAATTGCGAGCGTGACACTTTGGGCTACGCATTGCAGAAAATCCCAACGAAATCCTTCCAGAATTTGATTTTTGATGGGGCATTTGAAAAATCCAACACTCAAATTCTAACCCTCAAGAAAGAAACTTTGTACAATAGGGTTGCTCACCAGAGGCCTTTTTTGGGTCAATTCCGACGTTCCGAGGCACAGTCGATACAACGAGACCTTTCCCGATCCTCATTTTTAAACTTGAAAAATAGATTTGCTTGAAAATATGCCCAATTGATGCGAAATTCAATTATAAGGATTACCCATCTACCTCTAATCATGTTCTCTCTTCTCAGATTCTCAGGCACACTTTCCTACGTAGACACCTTGGGGCAAATATTCTTTCAATCCGTTACAGTTGTCTCTCTGTATCGTAGCTTACACCACTTACGACAAACTCATTCAGCACGTAGTATACTTTACTTGTTATCCTCAAACCAATAACCCTTTTCGTAAACTTTGTCAAATACATTATTTTTTTGTCATTCTTTAAAATCCACAACTTCTACATTCCATAATCAAATGATAATTCAGCTGAAATGAAAGTTCAGCTGTCAAATTTTACGTGCGTGGATTTAACTTCCTAACCTCGTGCCGTAAGTAAAATACACAACTTCTGCATTCCATAATCAAATGATAATTCAACTGAAATGACAGTTCAGCTGTCAAATGTTGCGTGCGTGGATTTAACTTCCTAACCTGCCGTAAGTAAAATACTGGAAATGCGATTTTCGAGTTGTCAAAACGGTGTTCAAAACCTCACTTTCGAGGCGGCGAGTTCAAAAGTATTTTACATAAATCCCGGTGCATTCATTACATTTAATTAAGCTTTTCTTGGAAAAAAGCAGTGTACAACTTATTTAAATAATTATTTTGTAATTGTGAGTGGTAAGGCAAGTCTCGTAGTTTCAAAATCGATTCGTGCAGTAAAATTCTCTAAACATATTGATATTAAAATTATCTTTCTCATTGACATAAATTATAAATGAGGTGATCGACTGATTTGAATAATAAATTCGTGATGATTCGCAAAGTATGTCTAATTTAAAAATCGAAGCAAGCAATAAAACGTTCTAACCATGGTATCGATTTGAAAACTTCTGTATGTAAATAATTCTTAAATTCTTAAATAATTCTAAAAACAATCTTTGTTTAATTATAAAATTATTGTTTCTTTTAAGTTTTAATTTAAAACGTGTAACAAGTGTTTACACTGATTGATTAAGCATGAAGTAAAAGTTCTAGTTTAGAAAAGCCTGAAAATTTGGATTTGGATTTAATATCATCCTGAAGAGTGTTTTCCACTCCCAGACTAAGCATGAAGTAAAATTTCGAGTTTAGAAAAGCCTGAGAGTTCGGATTTGGACCCGTAGCGTTCAAAATCATACAAATATTTCGTTTTTGTTTGTTTTTACTTATACTTTTGAAAACAATTAAGTAACATTATTGGAAACCCTTATCCTTCAATTGTTATTTTATTTTATTCTAGAAGATTATCACCTTTTCGATTTTGTTTCATTCATTAAACAAGTTTTACTGAAGTGAAAACACAAGTAGGAATATTAATAAAAGGCTTTGACTAAAAATATAAGTTCTCTTTAAGCTTGAAAGCGCAGCCAAAGTTTGAATAACTTCAAAGCCTTAAAGTATTATTTTTTTAATTTTTTTTATTTTTCATGTTAATACAATTGAGTTTACATTCGTCATGTATAAAAAGTAGTATAATATAGTAATAACATAAATATATAAAATACACAAACCACAGTATAAAAAACATAAAAAGAACAAAACATTGAACAGTGTACATATATTATTCTAGAGATCCTCAAAGTTGTTTTGGATGCACTCATCAACACTATAGAACGCCCTTGTCACTAAGTACGTTTTCAAAATCTCTTTAAATTTTTTAATTGGCAAATGCTTAATTACACTTGGTAAAGAATTGAATAATTTTGGGCCATAAAAGTTTATCCCATACATTTTGATAATCGGGTTCTAACCGGATGTATCAGTTTACGATTTATAGTCAGATGTTCATGCTGCTGATCGTGTGTAGTATATGAATCAATATTTTCACGAACATACAAAAGACATTCCAATATATACACACCAGGTAGTGTCATAATTTTTAATATTTTAAAGGAGTCTCGACATTCATCTCTGTAACCTATACGAGCAAGTACTCTTATTACTCTTCGTTGTAGACCAAAAACTCGACATGTGATAGAAGAGTGTCCCCAAACCAAGATGCAATACTTAATATGTGAATGAAAAAGAGAATGGTATGCAGTAATCAGCGCAGATGTAGGTAGATGATTATTTAGATTTCTGATCAAGTAAGTAGCTTTACTAAGCTTCATACTAAGCTCTTTTTCATGTTCTTTCCAGTTTAGAGTCTACACTGATTTCCAAGAATTTACAATTTCCATATTAACTACTACCAAAATTCAATGTAAGAGTGAGATTTGCTGTTTTTGTATGATTCAGTGAGAGTTTGTTTGATGTGAACCACTCGGAAACTTTAGTACCCATAACGGCCCTTTCATTCAGCGCGTCTTGGCAGATTCCACTTTTATTGACTGATGTAGTGTCATCCGCATACATGATAATTTTACCGTGTTCTATGTATTTAGTATTGAGCCCTGTGGTACTCCGTACCTAATGTCAGATGGTGTAGACAGATGGTTATTTACCAAGACGCGCTGTGTTCGAATTAGCAAATACGAGTTTATTAGGCGGCAGCTTTGAGGGCTAAAATTATAAAAATAGAGCTTCCGAAGCAACACATCATGAGGGACACAATCAAAAGCTTTGCTTAGGTCATAAAACGTAGCAGTTACATACTGGCCAGCTTCAAATCCACTGACGACTTCGTTAACAAAACATCTGATTGCTTTCTCTGTTGAGCGCCCTCTCCTGAAACCGAATTGATTATTGTTGAGTATATTAAACTTAACTAAAAACAATGTTATTTGGTCGAAGATAATTCTCTCAAAAACTTTGGATATGATTGGCAATAAAGATATTGGACGGAAGTTTGCGACCTCGTTGTAAGGACCCTTCTTGTGTATTGGTACGACTATGGCAACCTTAAGGCAGGTAGGAAATATATTATTGGTAATGCATCTATTTATTAGGTTTGTTAATATGACCACAATTAGATTTTTTATATTTTTTATAATGCCTGTAGTTATGCCATACACATCTCGAGCATTTGATTCCCGAAGTAACGAGATTGCATCGCGTATATTAACCTCACTAATTTGAACAAAGCAGAAATATTCGGTAATATCATCTTGAACAGGTATGAACGTCAGGGGATCATTGTCTGTTGAGGGCAGATTTAAATAGATTGAATGAGCTACTGTACTCATTGAGAATATTCGGATCAATATCACACTTTTTATTATTGGTTTTACCGATACTACGTCTATTTTCATTAATTAGTGACCACATCGCCTTGGGTTTATTGTTGGAATTATTGATGTAATTACTGTATGCAATTTTTTTTTTGAATTTTGTAGCGCAAGTTTGTACTGATATTTATATCTAGTATAATTTGATTTAAGTGCAGGTACTTTTGATTTAGCTTCTTTTAATAAAACTAATGTTTCGCGCATATTTCGGAGATCATTATTAAACCAAACTATATTGTTGTTAAACATTTTTGTTTTATTTGTAGGAAAACATTTTAGGATGCTTTGCTCTAATAGTTTAATAAATGATGAAAATGTAGTTTCAATTTCTTCACACCTATAAATAAATGAAATGTCGGCATTTTTCAGCATATTATATAATTTATGTTTACCATGTTCTGTGATTGGTCTAATTGTTGTTATTATATGACGTTTATTCAGTGCATTTCGGATAATACGGACATGGATTCCGATATGATCCGAAAGGCACATGTCTATTGGTGATACGCTTATATCAGATGTAGGTATGTTCGTGAAAATATTATCCAGGCAGTTTGTGTCCCTGGTATTAAAATGAACCATTTGTTTAAGCCCATAGGAAAGTAAGAGGTTTATCAAATCAGCAGCACAACGATCTTTAGTTTGAAAGTGAACATTGAAATCACCTCCCAAAATTATTGCGTTGTTGGCGTTAATGCTGTTGAGTGCATTCCCCAAAACATTTAAAAAAGTATTAAAGTCACCAGTTGGCGATCTGTAAATATTAATTATTATTGTCTGTAGTACGGTGTAGTATGATGCAGCTATTTCACAATGTTTTTCTTGTGATAAGATGTTAATTTTATTAATCGATTCAAACAATGTATTTCTTTTCATTAGCTGCATCACGCCTCCATGTATATATTGCGACCGTGTAAAATACGAGGCAAGTGCATAATTGTTTATATTTAAACTTGAAATTTCATTTTCACATAGCCAATGCTCACATATACATATAGCATTTACTTCGCACTCATAATCAAGTATGAATGCTTCTAACTCATTTATTTTATTACGTATACATTGAATGTTGATAAATAACAAATTAAAAAAAATACATTCCTTTTTAATTGTATTCGTATTTATGTAGCTTGTTTTTTTTTTACGATGGTGTTGTAAAATTTTCATCGTTTGACGTTTTTCGTGGAAAATAAAAACGCCTGATTTTTACTCTTTTAGGCCATGTAGTTGCAGCCATTAATAGGTCAAGATCGTCGTAGTCGGCACCTAATTTAAAAGATTTGTAGACTCCTTTTGACGTTAGCTCGGATAATTCCTTAACTTTAATTACAGGATGGTATATATAAATATGATGTTATGGTTTCTTCCGTGACAGTTTGCAGACAATTTCCTATATATATCCACGCGTACTTTGGTGGAGCCATACTCGTTCCGTTGTTAGAACCTAATATTGTATTATCATTTTTGGTCTTCCTTCTCTTTTTCTTCATATAGTCGACAGTACACTATTCCGTATTTTTTTCGTTTGTTTCCAGCTGTTTCCCTGTGTTCTGGTCTGTTTGAATCTTCGAGCAAGGTGATGTGACGCTATCGATGACGATTGCATTGTTCTCGGCGCTTGACTGCGCCGTAGTATTCACCGAGGCTGTACGCGTGCGTCCGCTCCGTTTTGAATTAATAGGATTAGCAGCTTGTGTCCGCGCCGGCGTTACCACTGACACAGCATTGGATTTTGAAATGTGGCGGGAAATCTTTACCGTCACGGCGAAGAGTTTCGATTTCTAGCTCCAACCGAACAACCTTTTCGCACAAAAGTGAATTTGATTGCTTTAATTCACTTACCAGGTGCTTTAAATTCATGTAAGCCTCTATTTAGAAATTTAATTTTCCACCGCCATCAGTAATCAACTCAGGGGATTTAAGGTTAAAACCACAGCAGGTTTCCACTTTGCGTACACAACTACTGTGATAAAACACTCAACATAACATGCATTGTGTTCCAGATCTCGCGATTGATCCACAAGCACATTTCTTCTTAATATTTCCACTAGATTTTGTCGATATTCTTGAGTTCTCGGATTCACATCTTTCGTCGTCAACCGCCATATTTAGTTTTATTTCGCTATTGTAGATAAGTTTTCGTTGCTTTCTGCATTTTTTATACAAGCATTTAATATCATCCTGAAGAGTGTCTTCCACTCCTAGACTAAGCATGAAGTAAATTTCGAGTTTAGAAAAGCCCCGCATAGAAAATTTGTCGAGGGTCGCGCAGCGACCCGAGACAAATTTTCACGGGGCTTTTCTAAACTCGAAATTTTACTTCATGCGTCACGCGTATAAAACACTGATTTATTCTAAAGTTCAAAATAATACAAATATTTTAATTTTGTTTGTTTTTACTTGCAGTTTTGAAAACAATTAAGTTACATTATTGGAAACCATCATCCTTCAATTTTTATTTTATTTTGTTATAGAAGATTATCACCTTTTCGATTTTGTTTCATTCTTTGAAAAAAAATTACTGAAGTGAAAACACAAGTAGGAATAATAATAAAGGGCTTTGACTAAAAATATAAGTTCTCTTTAAGCTTGAAAGCGCAGCCAAAGTTTGAATAACTTCAAAGCCTTAAAGTATTTCGCTATTGTAGATAAGTTTTCGTTGCTTTCTGCATTTTTTAAAAAAGCATTTAATATCATCCTAAAGAGTGTCTTCCACTCCCAGACTAAGCATGAAGTAAAATTTCGAGTTTAGAAAAGCCCCGCGTAGAAAATTTGTCGAGGGTCGCGCAGCGACCCGAGACAAATTTTCACGGGGCTTTTCTAAACTCGAAATTTTACTTCATGCGCCACGCGTATAAAACACTGATTTATTCTAAAGTTCAAAAACATACAAATATTCTATTTTTGTTTGTTTTTACTTATATTTTTGAAAACAATTAAGTTTCATTATTGGAAACCCTCATCCTTTAATTTTTATTTTATTTTATTCTACAAGATTATCACCTTTTCGATTTTGTTCATTCATTGAACAAATTTTACTGAAGTGAAGACACAAGTAGAAATAATAATAAAAGGCTTTTACTAAAAATATAAGTTTTCTTTAAGCTTGAAAACGCAGTCAAAGTTTGAATAACTTCAGAGCCTTAATGTATTTCGCTATTGTAGACAAGTTTTCGTTGCTTTCTGCATTATTTAGAAAAGCATTTAATATCATCCTGAAGAGTGTCTTTCACTCCCAGACTGAGCATGAAGTAAAATTTCGAGTTTAGAAAAGCCCCGCGTAGAAAATTTGTCGAGGGTCGCGCAGCGACCCGAGACAAATTTTCACTGGGCTTTTCTAAACTCGAAATTTTACTTCATGCGCCACGCGTATAAAACAATGATTTATTATAAAGTTCAAAAACATACAAATATTCTAGTTTTGTTTGTTTTTGCTTATCCTTGCTTATCCCTCATCCTTTAATTTTTTTTTTGTTTATATAAGGTTATCACATTTTCGATTGTGTTTCATTCATTTAAAATATTTTACTGAAGTGAAAATACAAGTAAAAATATAAATAATAGGCTTTGACTAACAATATAAATTGTCTTTAAGCTTGAAAGCGCAGCCAAAGTTTGAATAACTGTAAAGCTATTAAGTATCTTGCTATTGCAGATAAGTTTCGTTGCTTTCTGCATTTTTTATAAAAGCATTTAATATCATCCTGAAGAGTTTTTTCCACTCCCAAACTAAGCATGAACTAAAATTTCGAGTTTAGAAAAGCCTGAGCGTTTGTATTGGAATAAAATGCGTTGAATGAATAATTTAAATATTACAAAATGTTCTTTATTTCTGGTGAATGTGCCGGGGGTTTTCTATTTCATTCATAAATAATTACTCTACAAACATCAATTTTGTTTTATTTTTGTCTTTTCTTCTGTTTATTGGCACAAACAAAATGCTCTCTATTTCCGTTTGATTTCCATTTCTAGTCCACGACTTTCTCGCTTTGCATTCGAACGCCAATATTTGCGGAATTATTTAATGTTCGAGCAGTTCTGGAATGTATCCAAGAATATGTTTGTTTGGGATAACCGGGTCAGACTTAATGCCGCATTCCGCCTCTACAAAGGCTTCAGGACTGTCGTGAAAGACTCGGTATTTTTAAATATTTATCATTCCAACAGAATATGTCAACAAGATTTACACTTAAAGTGAATATAAAATAAATAAAAAGTATTTGTTATTGATAATGAGCACCTTGCGTCTCGAAATGTACATGTAACGATACAAATAAAAAGTAAAGTAAGGAATAGCAGTCTTTTTATACCGGGTGTTGACTTGGCGGACGCAACATAGGAAATCCCATGTAAATTTTGAAATGTTTAAATTTTGGCTCCGCTATTTATTTTAGAGACAAAAAAGTGAATACAAAATAAATAAAAAGTATTTGTTATTGTTAATGAGCACGTTGTGTCTCGAAATGTACATCTAACGATACAAATAAAAAGTGAAGTAAGGAAAAACAGTCTTTTTATACCGGGTATTGACTTGGCGGACGCAACATAGAAAATCCCATGTAAATTTTGAAATCTTCAAATTTTGGCTCCCCTATTTATTCCAATACCAATTTACCTTTTTTGTAGAGGGAAACATTCTGAATTCATTCGTGTTAACGTTTATCACTTTACGTTTCTCTAAGTTAAAATAATTAAGAAAAAATTATGTGATTTAATAAAAAATACATGCCATGGAATTGAAACAACAACTGCGGATGTCAAAATGGCAAAAGATATTGTAGTCACTTGATTAAAGTAAATGTTATCGAAATGATTTACACTACACAAGAAATTATTTTTTTAATTATTTTAGCTGTTAATTTTCTGATATTCGTTGATTTTTAAAAAAGTTCAATTTGAAGCTTTAAACGAGTGTTTTCCACTCCGAGACTAAGCATAAAACAAAATTTCGAGTTTAGAAAAGCCCCGTGAAAATTTGTCGAGGGTCGCGCAGCGACCCGAGACAAATTTTCTGGGCTTTTCTAAACTCGAAATTTTACTTCATGCGCCACGCGTATAAAGCACAGATTTTAAATGAAGTTCGAATATACATAAATTTGACAATATTATAGTGTTTTATACGCATGGCGCATGAAGTAAAATTTCGAGTTTAGAAAAGCCCAGAAAATTTGTCTCGGGTCGCTGCGCGACCCTCGACAAATTTTTACGGGGCTTTTCTAAACTCGAAATTTTACTTCATGCTTAGTCTAGGAGTGAAAAACACTTGTTTACAGCTTCAAATTGAATTATAGAAAAAACAGGGATTATCTGCAATTGTATCAATTCCATGGTATGCCATTACTTTTGTAAAATCACATTACTTTTTCTTAATTATTTTAGCTGTTAATTTTCTCACATTTGTTGATTTTTAAAAGAGTTTAATTTGATTCTTTAAACGAGTGTTTTTCACTCCCAGACTAAGCATGAAGTAAAATTTTGAGTTTAGAAAAGCCCCGTGAAAATTTGTCAAGGGTGGCGCAGCGACCCGAGACAAATTTTCTGGGCTTTTCTAAACTCGAAATTTTACTTCATGCGCAATGCGTATAAAACACAGATTTTAAGTGAAGGTTGAATACACATAAATTTGACAATATTATAGTGTTTTATACGCGTGGCGCATGAAGTAAAATTTTTAGTTTAGAAAAGCCCAGAAAATTTGTCTCGGGTCGCTGCGCGACCCTAGACAAATTTTTTTCGAGGGTCGCGCAGCGACCTGAGACAAATTTTCACGGGGCTTTTCTAAACTCGAAATTTTACTTCATGCTTAGTCTGGGAGTGGAAAACACTCGTTTAAAGCTTTAAATTGAACTTTAAAAAATCAGGGAATATCCGCAATTGTATCAGTTCATTATTTTTATAAAATTATATTACTTTTTCTTAATTATTTTAGCTGTTAATTTTCTGACATTTGTTGATTTTTAAAAGAGTTCAATTTGAAGCTTTAAACGAGTGTTCTCCACTCCCAGACTAAGCATGAAATAAAATTTTGATTAGAAAAGCCCCGTGAAAATTTTCTGGGTTTTTCTAAACTCGAAATTTTACTTCATGCGCCACGCGTATGAAACACAGATTTTAAGTGAAGTTCGAATATACATAAATTTAAAAATATTATGGTCTTTTATACGCGTGGCACATGAAGGTAAATTTCGAGTTTAGAAAAGCCCAGAAAATTTGTCTCGGGTCGCTGAGCGACCCTTGACAAATTTTCACGGGACTTTTCTAAACTCGAAATTTTACTTTATGCTTAGTCTGGGAGTGGAAAACACTTGCTTATAGCTTTAAATTAAGCGCTTTTCAGAAATATCGAATGTCCAAAAATTTCAAATCGAGATATGTATACTTAAAAGAAAATGTCTCTGTATATGAAGTGTATGTCATCCAATAACTTGTAACGTTTTGGGGATTCATTTGACACAACTTGACGGTAAAAAACTACATAAATCTCATTACAGAAACAAATTTAAACACTTGCAATTTATTACAGTACAAATCAACTTTTTCTCATTTCGTTGGTCGATTTAAATCGAGATATAGAAAACTAGTCCGCGTGGGTATGGAAATACGCGTTCCCCTTCAAGCTCTCGAGGAAATTGCGGTAAATTAATTAGCCATAATTTCCGTCCGGTGTTTTTAATTGATCATTCGGCGGTTTTCCGACATCGATTCAAATCCGCAAAAAGACGCAATCAATTCCGTTCGAACAGGAAACTCGATAAAGCCGTTAATTGGAAAATCCGACGCGTTGCAAATCATGTGTTTAATTATTTTCCACGTAAATGCGCAGAGATTAGAGATTATTTTATTCACAGGTAATGTCGGAGATTTATTAATTTTTATATATATATAACAAATCTTTATTATCAGAGGACAATACAAAATAACTAATTACATTATTGTTTATAATCAATAAATATTAATAAAATATATTTTCTCTTGATAACTGGCTATCGACCAGAGGTCTTTCCGCCGAATATTAATTTTTACAGAGGTAGATTTAACATATTTTATATACAAACAATTTTTCAATTAAATAGTTCAGAAATTATGCGTAGAATTATTTGATTAATATACCGTTCGTTTGTTTTATCGCGCTCGCCATTGGAGTTTCGTAATCTATTAGATATACGAAAGCAATAAAATTAATCAAAAGTTATATTTTTAATGCAATATAATATTACCATACCGAATTTCGACTAGTCTCATTTGTTTTCACAATATAGCGAAACATGTCAAAACCGTCGACATTATCTTTTTGCGCTAACTTTATTTATTAGATAGATAGTAAACTGAAATTAGAAATGTACCCTGAATAACAACTGATAAACACATCGTTTGTACACGTTTTGAAGATACGACATCAAAGTTTATTTTTCTTATGACAGACATATTTGATTATTACACCATTAATGCTCGGTATTATAAAACGTTGTATTCTCCAAATAAAATTTACTTTAGGAATAAATTATTTATTCTAAAGATTTCGGTATTATAAACAAAAAATAATTTTATTTGGCTAATAAATCTTCTCAGTAGATTATTTGTTTGTTTTTTTACCAAGTAAATTTTATTCTCTAAATAATTTGACAGTTAAAAGTCAAAAGTGTATTATATTATTAAAATAATTACTTAAGATTCTACTACTTGTATTTCTTAATTTCATTACAGTAATCATATCATTCATAGCGTATAAAACGCTGATTTCAAGTAAGGTTCAAATATACATAAATTTCACAACATTTTAGTCTTTTATACGCGTGGCGCATGAAGTAAAATTTCGAGTTTAGAAAAGCCCAGAAAATTTGTCTCGGGTCGCTGCGCGACCCTCGACAAATTTTCACGGGGCTTTTCTAAACTCGAAATTTTACTTCATGCTTAGTCTGGGAGTGGAAAACACTCGTTTAAAGCTTCAAATTGAATTCCTGTAAAAACACAACAAATATCTAAAGATTTAAAGAAAATAAGCTGAATCTGGAATACGTATACTATAAAGAAATACTCCCTTCACATTGTAGAATTAGGATATTGAGATAGATTGTGTTAGAATGAAAATAAGGTAAATTGAATAGCAACTAAGGGAGCTAAATCACAATGTTGTAGTATCGAAACGATACCCATGTTCCGATTAGGTTGGTTAGATAACATATAGTTAGTTCTACATGCAAGTGTTGGTACATACATAACCCGATGTGTACTTGGTAAATTTTTAGGCATTCGTTGTTTATGAAAAGCGTTCAGTTTGGAACTTTCAACGAGTGTTTTCCATTCCTAGATTAAGCATGAAGTATAATTTTGAGTTTAGAACAGCCTGAAAACAATTGTCAGGTACGCCACTGCCATGCTAGCGCTAGCTATCTCGTTGCCAGTGGTAATGGACATAACTTTAGGTATTCTAACGCCGAAAAAAATATTGAAATTGTACAGTTAGTTCCCGAGTTATAAAGATTTAAATTATCAAGCAATAAAATAAAATCTTCAGGTACGCCACTGTCTTGCTAGCGCTAGCTATCTCGTTAGCAGTATTTATGAACTTCACTTTAGGTGTTCTAACGCCCAAAGAAGTTTTAAAATCGCACGGTCAGTTGCCGAGTTATAACGATTTAAGTTATCAAGTAGTAATAAAAACAACCGTCAGGTACGCCACTGTCTTGCTAGCGCTAGCTATTTCGTTATCAGTGATTATGAACATCAATTTAGTTATTACAATACCGTAAGAACTTTTGAAATCGTAGGGTTAGTTTTTGAGTTATAACGATTTCAATTATCAGGGAGTGAAAAAACAATCGTCAGTTACGCCACTGTCTTACTAGTGCAAGCTATCTTATTGCCAGTGTTTATATACATAAGTATAGTAATTACAATGCCGAACGAATTTTTTAAATCATACGGTTAGTTCCGGAGTTATAACGATTTACATTAGCAAGGAGTGAAAACACAATTGTTAGTTACGCTACTGTCTTCTAGGCATCATGTTTCTAATTGCCAGTGTCTATGAACATAAATAAGGTAATTACAACGCCGAAATATTTTTTGAAAGCCTTATATATGTCGAACATGATTTTGTATTAAAATTCAGCTAGTAAATGGTAATACGTATACAGGATCTGAAAGCTCTCGCATCAAAATTTGGATGTAAATACGTTTTTACTTGATATTTTTGAGAGAATTTTTTTTTCATATTCTGCTGGCGCTAGCTCTAAGCTATCTTTTCCACCCAATTTGATTAAAAAATCTCATTATGGGGGGCTAGGGTTATCATTTTTTGGGGTTGTGGGGGTGGCGCTAGCTTTTAAATTGGTAGCGAATAGTGTAAAAAAACTTAAAAAATTTAAATTCGGGGGGCTAGCATCAACCTAGCCCCCCGAAAGTTCAAATCCCCATAACTTTCTTGTCTAAATGGCGCCAACTCTAATTTTTGTGGCGCTAGCTAAGGCTTGTCTAGCGCAATAGCTTTTTTCAAAAAATTCGAACTTCGGGGGGCTAAGTTGACTGAGCTAATTATTCAATTAGCATTCTGGGCAACCGCACAATCATAAATTATACGATCGCACGGTACATTAGTACTTCATAACCATATATTTTTTGAATATATTAAGTATCTAAGATGAAATGTGCGTAATTATTAATTTATGAATAGTAAACAATCGAATTTTAAATCTCTCTACAGGATTACAAAAATAAATCCCGGCGCATTCACCAAAAACCGCTGAAAAGCAGTTCTTTTTAAAAATAAAATCGTGATGTGGGATGATGCGATTTGAATAATTCATGAAACTCGCTGTAAACTGAAATGCGTCGCACCCCTCACAATTCATTTTAAGAGGTTTTCGTGGAACTTTTATTTGACAAAAGCTCAACGTGGAGAAAAAAGTAGACGTCTAAAATATACGTTTAAAATCTTTGTGCTATTTTATAAAAATAATAGGCTATTATTCTGTTAATTCTGTTAATTTTGTTGTTTTTCATGAAATGTTAGCATCAACAACAGTTATGAGTAGATAAAAACAGTTCAAATTTAGTTAAAAGATTTAATAAACGCATTCAAGTTAATTAAATTGTTCAAAACTTTTCACCGAATAATTGACATCGGTTTGCAATTTAAATAAAATCCAGAGTTAATAGTAATAATACTTTATTACGCAACATCTACAAAATCCAGTAACAGGGCAACATCATACAGTTATAATATTTATTGAAGTGATCAAAAACATCACACAACTGTAAACTCGGCAAAGCAACAAACTTAGTTCTTAATTTTAAAAAATGAATTTATCTTATTTACTGTTGCGTATTTTGCAGATGTTGCGTTTCAGATCTAGTTTGAAACTAATTTCATAGAATTATAGACGGCGAATATCCATCCGTCTTTGCGCGACGTATTAGATTGTGGAATAACTCAATTACAAACGGTGTTCGTGATGAGATACATCTTGATTACACGTACTACTAACTAATTAACTAATTTCCTTGTTACGATACAACACTGACAGTGCATCCTTACTATTACTAATTTATTGTTTATCCAAACAATAGTCTGTGACTTATCATTTCAACATGGGACTATTACAAAAAAATAATAATGAAGAATTCAATTACTTTAACAGTTTTATCCAAATTTAGGCTTACATGACTTACCTTATTTAGGCATGGAGTAAAATTTTAACTTCAGAAAAGCCTAAAAACTAAGCTTAGTTCAGATTACATATTCTGATAATTACAACGTTTTTAAATTTGCAGCAATTCCTTGATTTTAATTAAACGTGCAATGTAAAGCTTCTAACGAGTGTTTCCACTCCCAGATTAAGCATGAAGTAAAATTTTGAGTTTAGAAAAACCTGACGCGCTACGCTACCAAACCAAATTTTTAGGCTTTTCTAAACTCGAAATTTTACTTCATGCGCTACGCATGGCGCATGAAGTAAAAAACACTGATTTGAAGTGAAGTTCAAAATATGCAGCTCAAGTTTGATCTCACGTTATTATACACTGCTTTAATCTCATGTTGATAATTATTACAAATATTTTTTTTATGTAAATAAATCTTTCACAATTTATTCGAATGTTTTTTTTTAATTATACCTACATATCGCAAATAAAATTGCTCGAATTTTAAAAGCGCATAATTTGGTTAGACGAAATCAATATTTGTAAGAATATAATAACGTGAGATCAAATTTGAGCTGCATATTTTAAACTTCACTTCAAATCAGTGTTTAATACGCGTGGCGCATGAAGTAAAATTTCGAGTTTAGAAAAGCTTCACTACGCAACCAATCCAAATTTTTAGGCTATTCTAAACACGAAATTTTACTTCGTGCTAAATCAAGGATTGGAACCACTCGATTAAACCTTTATAAAACCAACGAATACCTAGAAATTTACAACGTATACCACATCGGGATATGTATAAGACTAAACACGACTAATCAATTTTTATTTTTCGTTCGTTTATATATTTTTTGTCACTGGATAATTGTTTTATTCAAAAAGTGGTTTAACGATGGGCTTTTGTGCGCTTTTACCGGGAAAAATGGATTTTTGTGCGAGCCGACATTGATGCATGGGAATTGGGTATTATGTATCGTTCCCTCTCTCCTTTTATTTAGCGCGTTTGTTTCGTTCTTGTATACCTCTGGAAGTTTTTAATGTACACCGCGAACTTTTACATAATACACCTACCTATATAACTTTCCCGGCTTGTGTGCACAAGGCGGAAATTTATTAAATCAATAAGCAAAGTTAAATTTCCGCGAATAAATCTCTGCGTGGCATGAAATGAGAGATAAATACTTTTTAATTTTTAATTGCAAAAAAGTGTTTTTGAGAATAAAATTGTTGAGATAATTCAGATATTCTCGGAATCAAATGCAGTACATTTTGTAATACAAGCAACGTTTCTGAGAAATGAGATACAAATATACGAGAGAAATAACTTACATTGCGAAATCTAGTTTGTTTCAAATGTTGCTATGAACTTGACGCAGTTGTTTGGATTTGTATCAGATTTAGGTATTCTATAATTATATTACATCTTGCAGTCGTCAGGATTTTCATCAAATGTAATACCGTGCGATTGTTTAAAACATGATTTAGAGTAGGCTTTGAGTTTTAAATTAGATTGGTACTACTGGCTGTTAACACATAGTTTAGCATTACCTCAAATTTATTCTATCATTCAATTAGCGTTCTGGGCAACCTCACAAAAAAGATGCCGCCTACTCTGGATCATAATTTAAATGATCGCACTGTATGATACTACAGAAAGGCTTAAAATACATTTGTAAGGGGTTTATTAATAATTTAAGAAACTTCTGAGAGTTTTGATACAGACTTAAGAGACACATGTGAGTGTTTTGGGAGAGAATTAAGAAACAAGAGACTTAAGATAGTCCTAAATATTTAAGAGGAAGATTTTCTAATAAGAGACTTCGAAAACGCGATAGCGATACTTGAAAGAGTTTTGGGAGAGAATTGAGACACACTCTCTAAGAAATAAAGTCTTAAAATGCTTAAATATAAGAAATATTTCAAAGACTTTTGATTGATATTCAAGAAGCTATAGGCTTAAGCGTGACCTGAGAATCACTTAACAGACATTTGAAAGAGTTTTGGGAGAGATATATGAGACACAAAACTTGAAAACGTCTTGAAGATGCTTAAACGGAATATATTTAAGGGATACATGGCCTGAGAAAACTTAAGAGGCGCCCAAAAGAGGTCTAAGAAAGACTTAAGAGGCACTTGACAGAGTTTTGTGAGAAAGGAAAGTCTCAAGCCACACAAGAGGGAGTTCTGTAATAGAACACCATAGGAAGACTTAAAATACATTATTGATAAGTTTATTAATAACTTGAGAGAGTTGCGAACGTTTTGATAGAGACGTATGAGGCACGTGTGAGAGTTTTTGGAGAGAATTAAGAAATATCAGACTCGAGAAAGTATTAACCATTTAACAGGAAGATTTAACAATGAGAGACATCTGAAACGCGATAGCAATACTTGACAGAGTTTTAAAAGTGAATTAAGACACAAGATACTGTTTGAGAGATAAAGTCTTAGGACGCTTAAAAGGAAGAAATACTTCAGTGATTGTTGATTGAAATTTAAGATGCTGGAGACTTAAGAGTGACCTGAGAAGGATGTAAACAGGTACTTAGAAAAGTTTTGGGAGAAACTTATAGGAGAAAAAACTTCAAAAACGCGTAAAAAGAATATATTTGAGCAATTTGAGGCCTGACAAAGCCTTAAGAGGCGCCCAAGAGGGTTAATAATAATAATAATAGTAATAATAATGATATTTATTTTCCCAACAGACATACAATCGTATTACAAGGGAAGTTACGAGACAAAAAATGTATCAAAATATTGTTAGACATTTAAGAAATGAGAGGCTCGATAGAGTTTTAGGATAGACTTAAGAGGCAGTTGGCAGAATTCTGGGAGAAAATTGAGAAACAAAAGGTTTAAGAAAGTCTAAAGACACGAGTGAGAGTTCTGTAATGGGTGACTTTAGGAAGGTTTAAAATACATTTGTGAGAGGTTTATTGATACTTTTAGAGACCTTGGAGAATTTTGACAGAAACTCGAGAAAGGCTTAAGAGGCACTTGAGAGAGATTTAGACGAAAATTGAGAAAGAAAAGACTCAAGAAGGCCTTAAGAATTATTTACGACAGTTTTGGAAGAGAATTGAGAAGCACCCATTTGTGAGAGGTTTATTGATACTTTTAGAGACCTAGGAGAGTTTTTACAGAAACTCGAGAAATGCTCAAGAGGCACTTGAGAGAGATTTAGACAAAAATTGAGAAAGAAAAGACTCACGAAGGCCTTAAGAATTATTTAAGACAGTTTTGGAAGAGAATTGAGAAGCAAGAAACCCAATAAAGTCCTAAGACACTTAAGAGGAAGATTTGACAATAAGAAACTTCCGAAGCAAACAGGCGATACTTTATATCACGAAAGCCTTAAGAGGCACCTGAGAAAGTTTTATTAGAGAATTGAGTAACAAGATATTTAAGAAAGTCTTACGGCACTTAAGAGGAAGATTTCACAATGGGAGACTTCTGAAACGTAAGCGATACTTGATAGAGAGGCACTTGAGAGAGTTTTCACAGAGAATTAAGAAAGAAAAGATTCACGAAAGCCATAAGACGGACCTGAGAGAGTTTTGGAAGAAAATTGCGAAAGAAAAGACTCACAAAAGCCTTAAGAAGTACTTGAGAGAGCTTTGGAGGAGAATTGAGAATTAAACATTAAAAGTGCGATTCTTTTCGCAATCTACAACAAGTTAGTCTTACAAAGACTATATCAAACACTCATTGAAACAACTACTTCCCGGGCTAATACCCCGACGGACATTGAACTATACAACAAGTGTTTGCTGTTACATACAGTAACCTACTGCAAATGTAACAATTTGGGTCAAATTATTCAGGCCATCTATAGACGCGTTTCGAGATTTATCTTATTGAGAATTAAAACAAGACACTCAATAAAGTCTTAAGGCACTTAAGAGGAAGATTTGACAATGAAAACTTCTAAAGCTAGCCTTCATAGAGAAGCACCTGAGAGAATTTTAAGAGAGAATTGAGAAAGAAATACGGTAAATACTTTGTTCACTGTTCTCTTGATGAAACGAAATTGTAATATTAGGTAAATTAAAACACTTGTTTGGTTTCATATTTGTATATTCAGTTTCCTGACACGTGTTTCGGTCAATAACGACCATTCTCAAAGGAATTACAAGAATAAGAATAATTAAAATTGAAAAATGTTACAATATATATAGGGGGTTAATTACGGGAGAGTCCAGAGATTAAGAGATTCGAACTTGTTAATAATTCGTTTTGGTTGTTAAGTATATTATCACCTTTCCTAACAACGGATACAAGAAAAATAAGGTAGACAGAATACTGAAACGTAAACGAAGAAAAGCAGTTCAAAAACTTCTGTTCAATGGAGAAGGAATCAAAGAAGATACCAAGTTCGCAGCCATTCCATACATCCCATATCTCAGCCAGAAAATAGTCAAAGAAATATCAAAACACAACGTCCAAGCAATAGAGACCAATAGAGAAAATTTGAAGAAACATTTAGTCAACAACAAAATGGAGACATTAGATCCATTAGAAAAATCCGGTGTTTATCAAGTGGAATGTGAGAACTGCGACGGAAAATATATAGGACAAACAGGAAGAAATTTCAAGATCCGGCTCAATGAACACAGAAAAGCAGTAGAAAAACGAACCACGGGAACAGGATTATCCGAACATTGCGTCACAACGGGACATCAATTAGCCGACATAAAACCAATCCGCTTCGCAGAAAAAGGCCGCAAATTAAATCTGCTCGAAGGGCTAGAGATTAAGAGAGCCATTAGGAAAGGTGATAATATACTTAACAACCAAAACGAATTATTAACAAGTTCGAATCTCTTAATCTCTGGACTCTCCCGTAATTAACCCCCTATATATATTGTAACATTTTTCAATTTTAATTAGTTATTCTTGTAATTCCTTTGAGAATGGTCGTTATTGACCGAAACACGTGTCAGGAAACTGAATATACAAATATGAAACCAAACAAGTGTTTTAATTTACCTAATATGAGAAAGAAATGATTCACGAAAGCCTTAAGAGGTACCTGAAAGAGTTTTGAGAGAGAATTCAGAAACAAGTGACTCAAAAAACTCCTAAGAGACCTAAGAGCAAAATTTGCCAATAAAAGACTTCTGAAACCCGCAAACGATACTTGCTAGAGAGGCACTTGAAAGAGTTTTGAGAGAAAATTGAAAAAGAAGAGACTTAAAACTGCTTTAAGAGGCGCTTGAGAGAGTTCTGGAAAATAATTGAGAAACAAGAAAGTCTTAAGACACTTAAGATACAGATTTGACAATGAGAGACTTCTGAAACACGCAAGCGATACTTGATAAAGAGGCAATTTAGAGAGACACTCAATAAAGTCTTAAGACACTTAAGATGAAGATTTGACAATGAAAAACTTCTGAAGCTAGCCTTCATAGAGAAGCATCTGAGAGAATTTTAAGAGAGAATTGAGAAAGAAAAGATTCACGAAAGCTTTAAGAGGTATCTGAGAGACTTTTGTGAGAGAATTGGGTGACAAGAGACTAAAGAAAGTTTTGAGACACTTATAAGGAAGATTTGTCTATGAAAGATTTCTGAAACACGCAAGAGATACTTGATAGAGATTTGACAGAAAACTAAGAAACAAAAGACTCACGAAAGCGTTAACAGGTATCCGAGAGAGTTTTGGGCAAGGATTGGAAACAAGAGACTTACGAAAGCCTTAAGAGGCATCCGAGAGAATTTTGGGCAAGAATTGAGAAACTAAAGACTCACGAAAGCCTTAAGAGGCATCTAAGAGAGTTTGGGCAAGAATTGAGAAATAAGAGACTCAAAAAAGTCTTGAGATATTTAAGAGGAAGATTATTCGAAGAGAGATTTGATATTTAAGAAGAAGATCAAGCGAAGAGTGACTTCTGAAACGCGAAAGCGATAGAATTTTGAGACAGAATTGAGACACGATTTGTCTCTTGTGTCTCAGTTCTCAAGAAAGTGTCTCAAGACTTTCTTGAGAACTGAGACACAAGAGACAACTCGTGTCTCAATTCAATTTAGGATTTGTTATTGAGAAACTTCTGAAACACGCTTAAGATTCTTGAGTTTTGGGAGAAATTTGAGCAACGAGAGACTTAAAAGGGTTTAGGGATTTTCTAAAAGAGAGAAACTTAAGGGTGACGTACTTAAGAGAAAGATATTTGAGGTTAATTATTTTTATGCGAAAAATATGTAGAATTTGTTAATGAGAAACTTCAGAAACACGTTTAAGATTATTGAGTTTTGGGAGAAATTTGAGAAACGAGAAACCTTAATACATACTTTCGCACAAAAACAATCAATCTCAAATTTCTTCCTCTTAAGTACGAGACTCTTAAGTTTTTCTCTTTTAGAAATTTTCTCCCTAAACCCTTTTATTAGGGAGATAATTTCTAAAAGAGAAAAACTTAAGAGTCTCGTACTTAAAAGGAAGATATTTGAGATTGATTATTTTTGCGCGAAAGTATGTATTAAGGTTTCTTGTAGAATTCTAAAACAAAATAACAGTGAACCAAAAATCCCCCCTTTTTGGTTCATTGTTATTTTGTTTTAGAATTCTATGAGAAATTCATGTTTTTTTTATGTGCAATCTTCTTTGTGTAGAAAAGTAGACTTTTTGTGGTGTAATGAGTTTTATGTTAACTTTTAATTATCCACTTTATCAGCAATATTACCTAGTAGAATATTAGATAATTTTTATTTACCGATAATTTTACGTTACTCTTTTATTTAAGCGATTGTGATTTTAAATAGAGGTGAGGGGGTTGTTTATATTTATTTTTGTGCACTTAATATTTTTTTGGAGATTATAATATTAATATACAGTTTTTTTCTTTTGGTTTTTCTCTTATCTCAAATATATTTGACTATTTTTCCAAACTGTTTTCTATCTCTCTTAAACAGAGTGCTGTGTTTGTCTAAAAATATTTTTGCAAAATAGTAAAATACAATTGACAAAAGAAAATTACTGTATATTACTATTATTATTTCAATAATATATTATGGTAATTATAATAATAATGTATTTATTTATATATCAAACAACACTTCTCTGATATTTATCTCCAATTTATCCATTGAAAATTAGCTAAAATAAACATGACATTAAAATATGTTGTTTTTATATCTGTTATTACTTTTAATTATATTATCTTATAAGATTTTCATATACTGCTGCTATTCTAATTATTGTAATATTATACTTATTAATATCCAAAGCATTTTTATTATTAATGAATGCATTAATAATAATTGTATGGATTTTGAATGAACTAATTGATACGATTGCATTCTGTATAATATTTATTTTATATTTAAGTTTGTATTAACTTTATATTTTTTCCATTTTTGTATTCACGTTTGTAAACCTCTAGTGTCAGCAAGTATAAATTTACTTACTACTTGTAAGTGAAATTGCAGGTATTTATTATTGTTGTAAAAAAGTTCAATTTGAAGCTTCTAACGAGTGTTTCCACTCCCAGACTAAGCATGAAGTAAAATTTCGAGTTTAGAAAAGCTTTAAAATTTGGTTTGGTCGCTCCGCTTCGCGGAGCGACCAAACCAAATTTTCAAGCTTTTCTAAACTCGAAATTTTACTTCATGCGCCACGCGTACGAGACAATGAAATATTGCAAAGTTTTAAATATACAATTTGTGTTTAATCTCCCGTTGGTACATTTTATAACTGTATATTTCATCTAAAGAAATCGCTTTTAGAATTCGAGCAATTTACTTTAGGGTGTGTATATTTAATAATATATCTCTATTATTTGAAACTTAAAATAAACAATATTTGAATGTAATTTTACCTGTAAATGGACCATTTATATATTTATTTATCTATTACCAAGAGATCAAAATCTTTCGGGGGTAAATAAATATAACGTAATGTCAAGCTGAGTATATTTTGAACTTTAAATTATTTCTGTGTTTAATACGCGTGGCGCATGAAGTAAAATTTCGAGTTTGGAAAAGCGTGAAAATTTGGATTTGCCGGGGCGCGACTCGCTTCGCTCGCGCGCCCCGGCAAATCCAAATTTCCAGGCTTTTCCAAACTCGAAATTTTACTTCATGCTTATTTCAGAATTGGAAACGATTGTTTAAAGTTTTAAATTAAACGATTTTATACCTTTTTTGCCTTTTACATTTCGCTTAATGGCTGCGACTAAATAAAGCCTGTAAAAACAACAGGCTAAACGCGCATGTGATTGGATTTCGTTCGCTGTTTTACCCCTTTTGAAAACAGAGAGCTGAAGCAAAGTCTGCCAGTGTGGGTCGCATTGGCATTTACGTAATTTACTTCTTCCAGAAACAACAGAAAATGCATCGCGTGGCCGTATAAGCTTTCAGACATAAAGGGCATTTCCTATTTAATTAAAGCAAGCACTTAAAAACGATACGTGAAATAACGTAATATGCAATATACAGTAAATTCGTTTTAATTTTAATTAAAAACTAGGCAAGTGAATTATTTCATATTAATAATACCCTGTTGACTGAATTTAAAGCATAGTGGGTTTTCGAGATATTTGATCTGAATTTAAAGCATAGCAATTTATATTAAGCAATTAAAATAGAATTAAATTTTAGTCTAGAAATATAATTTGACGTTAATGAATGTTCATTTACAAAAATTTAGATTACATTTTAGATGTTCTGGAACTGTGGTTCTCAAACTTTTAAACATGGCAACCTATTTCTTAAGCTAGTATTAGACGACACTATTTTCTTGTACAAAAATATTGTAAAGGGTGGGCCATCGCAAGGAATCTATTTAAAATGTTAATAAAACTCAAACGGCTACATGGAATATTATGATCTTGAATTTATTTTGTAGCCAAGAGTATACATGGAATATGACATCAGCCAAATGGCTGCCACGGCTGGCCTTACAAAAGTCCATTCTCTCGACCCAATTTTTCAGAACTTTTTCCAACGTCTGCGGTTCTATCTCAGCAATGGCATTTTGGATATTGACTTTACGATCATCAATCGTTGCTGGATGGTTGGCATAACAACGTTCTTTAACGGCACCCCAGAGATAGAAGTCCATGGGCGTTAAATCGCAGCTCCTTGCTGGCCAATTCAGATCTCCACGATGGTTGATATCGCCCTATCTTGTTGGAACCAGATGTTGCCCACATCCAAACCAGCAATTTGCTCCCAAAAAAAGTTTGCTATCATGGTCCTATAGCGGTTTCCGTTGACCGTTTCGCCAGATTCAAAGAAAAATGGGCCGATGATGCCGCCGGCCCATAATCCGCACCATAAAGTCACTCGTTCGGGATGCATTGGCTGCTCAACGATCACGTGTGGGTTTTCCGATGCCCAAATCCTGCAGTTTTGCTTGTTTACATAGCCCCCGAGGTGAAAATGCGCTTCATCGGAAAAGATCATTTTTCGCCAAAATTCACCATCGGCTTCCAGCTGCTCTAAGGCCCAATTAGCAAAGTTGTATCGAAGTGGATGGTCAACTCTCTTCAACTGCTGTGTTATTTGGACCTTATAGGCGAATTAACAGATGTCTTTATGCAAAATACGCCTCAAGGTAGTGCGACTAATGTTCAATTGCTGAGAGCAATGACGAGTCGATGTTCTCGAGTTGGCTTGCACACTACGGGCTACAGCAGCAATATTCTCGGGTGTACGAACCGGACGAGCGTGTGGAACTTTAGTACGGTCCACCAGCATACCAGTTTCACGAACTTTGTGCACAAATTTCTTCAGAACACTTGCATTTGGTGCATATTCGCGACCGAATTTTCTACGCAATTTTCGCACTGATTCGGCAATACACGAATTGCATTCAAAGTACATTTTTAACATTTTGAAACGTTCATCGAGCGTATAGCGTGCCATTTCGTTAAACGGGTGTTGTATACTGAAGAACTGTTATACATCAGATGTCAAATATCATGAAAGTAAAAATAAAGTGGTAGTTCAAAAAGATTCCAAGAGATGGCCCACCCTTTACAAGAAATTACCAAATAGAACATGTCCCCTTTTCATTATACAAAATTCTACAATCATGGTGTAATACACAAAATATGATTAAAACGAATGTTTAGTCACATTTTGTGCACTACACTATGATAGAAAATAGTATACTCTTTTCTTGTACAAGAAAATAGTCTTGTTTAATACAAGCTTTAGAACCCATTCTATAGCAATTTAGTTTAAAAACTCGAAAATAATTAGTGTTTAAATAATTAATATGTTTATGAAATTTATAGAAAATATTACAAGTAATAGTGCAATCACTGTAATTTTGTATTTATATTTTTTCGTAGATGGGTGATGCGATATTCGGCCTATTAACGTTATTCATGGTAGCCATTGGACTGACGATAGTTTTATTCCTGTGCCACAAATTCGACCTGCTCACGTGGATTCTCACGTGGGCGTACTCGACGAGGGAGGAAAAGGTCGGCCTAACGAGACTCAAAGGGCATTTCAACGCAAACGGTTACCTAGTGAGTATTTTTGCAACAACACGAGCCCTTTTTCCAATCCGACCCGACACACGCGCGCACACACAATTGCAACCCGAGAAAAACATTTTAACAAACACAAATATAGAATTCTAAAAATCAGATAGTTTGAAAACACATCATTAAAATTAAGTGTGATATTGTGGATAACAGAGCTGGGACGAATCCTCGTAAAAAGGATTCGAATCACGAATCCAAATCACCTAATATGATTCGAATCACGAATACTCGAGCAAAGGATTTGTAAGAGATAAATATGATTCGAATCAAAGATTCGAATCCTGTTTCTTCGAATCACGAATACAAATCCTTTGAGAATAAATTTGATTTTATTATTTATTTGCAACCATTAATATATAAATATCGTTACTAGTTGTTTTAACAAAAATATTCAAAACCTAATTATTTATTAACACTGAACATCGTTGATAACAGACTAAATATCTGATTCCCTGTAACTCTGATTAAAGATGTATTTGTGTGTTTCTAAACTTCACTTCAAATTAGTGGTTTATACGCGTGGCGCATGAAGTAAAATTTCTAGTTTAGAAAAGCCCGAAAATTTGTCTCGAGTCGCTGCGCGACTCTCGACAAATTTTCACAGGGCTTTTCTAAACTCGAAATTTTACTTCATGCTTAGTCTGGGAGTGGAAACACTCTTTCAAAACTTCAAATTGAACTCAATTATAAAATCGACGTTTGCCTGAAAATTACGTAAATAATAAATTCACTGAATATCATTAAAACCGGGAAAATCAGAGAAAAGTCATGGAATTATATTTAAATTGACCAAAACACTATCAAAAAAGCCATATGATTTTATTAAATTTATAAAATTAACTTAAATATTAACAAAAACAATGAAAACAGTTTTACAAAATGGGGCTTCTTACAGAAGAAAGTTATATTAAAATGCCAGGCAAAAAAATTTTGAATCAGGGAAATGTCGGAAAAATGTAACATTTCAGATTGTGGCTATCATGTCAGTTTTACTTTAAATAATATAATATAAGTTCAAGGTAAATTCCTAATGCTGATGCATTATAGGTTTGGTGGTTTTAGGACAGATTTCAGTCATAGCGCTATGTTGATGCAATTGAATGTTAAGTCATTAGTGGAAAGGAGAAGGTTTTTAGATATGGCATTTATATACAAAATAATTAATGGTTTAGTGCATTGTAAGGAATTGGTTGAAAGACTAAATTTTAATATACCACGTGGTCCGCAGTCTCGACATAAGCCATTATTTCGTTTGGCCTTTCATCCGAACCGGTACGGAATGTTTAGCTCCCTAGACCGTATGATGCAATATGCCAATGAACTTGACAATAACTACAATTTTGTGTTATTCGATCCTCGATTCACTCATTTCAAGTGCCGCCTGCACCGCATCAACTTATCTAATTTATCCGATATCGTTTAGTTATTTTAATGTGTTATTATATTTTTATTGTCTACCTTATGTTTTACTATTTTACATTTAAATTGGGCTGTATCTATGTGTAGTGCTTATTTTATCTTTTATCTTTTTGTATTACTTATTTTAATTGCATGTTCAACATTTATCTGTGATACATTGCTTTTGCATATACTTTACTGTGATAACATCTAGGATACATTGTGGAACATATTTTATACATATTTTCTATTATTATTATTAATATATTGTTTTATTGTATATACAGAGAGTTTTATGTAACACCGAACATACTAAAATATACTTAATGTTAATTTTCCTATGTTCGATGTGTACTGGGACGCATCAAAGCATTGAGTACGATGTGATTGGCTAGAATTTCTAATAGTAATATAGTCAACCCAATGTACACTCTTCACGTCAAAAATAAATTAAATTTGTCAATTATTATGTCAACCACAATCTATTGTATTATGAATATTTTAGTACAACGGAATGGTTATCAACTTTTGTTATATTTTTAATCAGTAAAATACTAGTTAAAGAAGGTAAGAAGAGATAAACGCTTTATCAGTAAACACAATTTCTCGCAACATTTCGTTGTTTAACATATTAAATACAATTTTACAAGAATATTATCGCTTAATGTTGTTAATAGTAATGTTGGAATTTGTAGGATCCAAACTTAAATTCTTGTAGAACTCCTACGTACAAAGGATTTTTAAATATTAAATGATATTGCAATAGTAATGATATTATTAGACACTCTTCGACATAACAGAAATTGTTTAATTTTATCTCTTCCGATAATATCGACGGACTTCTAACTACTCGCTTGTGAAATGTATCCAAACAAACTGTTCTAGAAGGTTCGAAATGGTTGAAATAACATTTTTCAGAAAATAAATCATGGGAATTTCTTGAACTGTTTTCTCCATGGTATAAGTTTACCAGAATAATCTTTTCCTCCTCTGTATACATTATTGATATGTTTCACTCTCCGTTCTTCGTCTACGTCTGCTTCAAGTGCTAGAACACCAAATATCACTTGCTTGCGATTACTGACAGATTTCATTTATTTTTGAAGGGAAGATTGTAAATTGGGTTGACTATATTACAATTAGAAATCCTAGCCAATCACATCACACTCAATGCTTTGATGCGTCCCAGTACACATCGAACATAGGAAAATTAACACATATATATATATATATATATATATATATATATATATATATATATATATATATATATATATATATATATTTATATATATATATATATATATTTATATATATATATATATATATATATATATATATGTTAAAACGTAGATTTTCGCGGGCGTAACATGTATCACTGTTTCTTCGGGTTTGGTCTCGCGTATTTTCTTGGCTCTAGTCTATTTTATTTTTAATTCGACGTTTCGATGACGTCGCAGTCATCATCGTCAGTTATTCCTGACGATGATGACTGCGACGTCATCGAAACGTCGAATTAAAAATAAAATGGACCAGAGCCAAGAAAATACTCGGGACCAAACCCGAAGAAACAGTGATACATATATATATATATAAAATCGTCTAATAAATACTTTGTGTTCTGATTTTTTTGAAAGGCAGTATATATATCTATATATATATATATATATATATATATATATATATATATGTTAAAACGTAGATTTTCGCGGGCGTAACATGTATCACTGTTTCTTCGGGTGATACATATATATATATATATATATATATATATATATATATATATATATATATATATATATATATATATATATATATATATACTGCCTTTCAAAAAAATCAGAACACAAAGTATTTATTAGACGATTTTAATGAAATTTACAGAATTTGATCATGTAAATGAACTGCATCGATGATCAAAAAATGAATTGTTTTGGTTACTATTTAATGGTATTTTTCCTTGATTTCACCATTATGAAGAGCTGCTGATTTTTTAATGTAATTGCTTCTAATATCCAAGTAGCCTCTGAGTAGTTTGACGTTTCAGTTTGTAAAACATAAAAAGATGCCCCGTGTTCGTCGGCGTGCACAATATCATCATCTAAGTGAATTTGAAAGGGGTCGCATTATTGGAATGCGAGAAGCGGGTTTTTCGGTTCGTGCTATTGCTGAAAGGGTATGCCGTAGTGTATCGATGATCGTACGCTGCTGGTCTAGATGGTCCGAAGCTGGGGAGAATCGACGTAGACTTGGATCAGGACGTCCAAGAAGCACCACTGAGCGTGAAGATCGAGCTCTTCGTCTTACAACTTTAAGGGACAGATTTACAACGTCGCGGGCATTGGGAAATGACTGGTTGGCTCTAAATGGCCAAAGAGTATCCATGGCTACTGTTTACAGAAGAATCCGCAGTTTTGGTATAAGATCCTACCATCCACAATTGTGTCTACCTCTTACTCCGCAGCATCGCAGAGCAAGACTTGATTGGTGCAGGGAAAGACAACATTGGACCCATGAATGGAATAACATTATCTTCAGCGATGAGTCTCGGTTCTGTTTATGGGCTCATGATGGTCGCAGAAGAGTGAGACGTCGACGCGGTGAACGCAGAATTTTACAATTTGCTGTTGAAAGACATACGGCTCTTACACAGGGAGTTATAGTTTGGGGGGCGATAGCATATGGTAGTCGGTCTCCTCTAGTTTTTTTAGAAGCAAGTCTTAACGCGATTCGGTATATTGACAACATTTTACGGCCAGTGTTAGTGCCCTATGTAAATGGCTTGCAGAACCCCATTTTTCAGCAAGATAATGCTCAACCTCACACAGCGGCCATTACAAGACAGTTTTTTGATAGTGCCGAAATCAATTTGTTACCTTGGCCATCTCGTTCTCCAGATCTATCGCCAATAGAACATGTTTGGGATATGATAGGTGTTAGAATAAGTAACTTACAGCGCCCCGCTAACACTGTAATGAAACTTAGAGGTCAAATTATCGAAGTTTGGAATGAAATACCCCAAGTCGATATTGACAGCCTGATTTCTAGCATGCCTCGACGTGTTAATGAGTGTTTGGGAAATCGTGGAGGCCCAACACATTATTAATTTTTATTCATTTGTTTTTTTTGTTTTTCAAGTTGATTTTTTGATCATCGATACAGTTCGTTTACATGATCAAATTGTGTGAATTTTATTAAAATCGTGCAATAAATACTTGGTGTTCTGATTTTTTTGAAAGGCAGTATATATATATATATATATATATATATATATATATATATATATATATATATATATGTTAAAACGTATATTTTCGCGGGCGTAACATGTATCACTGTTTCTTCGGGTTTGGTCCCGCGTATTTTCTTGGCTCTGGTCCATTTTATTTTTAATTCGACGTTTCGATGACGTCGCAGTCATCATCGTCAGGAATAACTAGTAAAATTCCATTGCTCTAGCAACCACTTGTTTGATTTTTACGTACTACTTGATGCGTGAATTTCTTGTTTGGCTTTGTGTTACTGTTCTGTTTTGTTCTTCTAATGATGTAGTAGTGACAATTTCAATATTATTTTCGTAAGGGGTTGGATTTTGAATTTCTTGGTTGTTGTTCGGAGATAATATATTTTGACCAGAATTTATACAAGTTTTCCAAATTGGTGGCAGTCTTTTAGCATCATCTCTTTGATTTAGACTGTTCAGCCTCTTTTCAATTTCTATCGCTTCTCTAATAATCCTCGCGTTGAAGAAGTTTGTCTTTTTTAAAATTCTCGTTTTTTCGAAATTTATTGTATGTTTAGAAATGTTTACGTGTTGAAATAAAGAAGATTGTGGATAAGACTTTCTTACTGCTAAAATGTGTTCATCTCGACGAGTACTAATTTTCCGGTTTGTTTGTCCTACATAGCTCTTCTCACACATACCACATGGAATTTCATATACGCCTTGAGCTTCAAGTGGGATAATTTCTTTTGGAGTTCGGAGTAAATTTTTAATTTTTGTGTGTATATTGAAACAAGTTCTAATATTGTATTTGGAGAGGACTTTTCGGATTTTATCAGTTGTTCCTTTAATGTAGGGAAGGGTGACGTTGCTACACAGACTTTCACTTCTTGTTTTTGGACTTTTGTTTCTGTTTAATTTATTGATTGTTTTTTTGGAAAACCCATTTTGCATTAATGCCTTTTTGACATTGGATATTTCATCATTTAAATGGTGTTCGTCCGATAGGGTACGTGCTCTTAGTAGAAGCAATTTTGCCACAGACACTATTTGAGCTGGATGGTGATGTGACTTCGCATTCAAGTACCTGTTTGTGTGTGTAGGTTTTCGGTATACGGTGTAATTTAAGTTTCCACTAGGATTTCGGATAATAAGAGTGTCCAGAAAGGGTAAATGTTTGTTTTCTTCAAGTTCCATTGTGAATTGAATTTTGTTGTGGATATTATTTAGATGCGATAAAAAATGGTTGAGGTTCTCAATACCATGTTGCCAAATAACGAAAGTATCATCCACGTATCGTAGCCAAAGTTTAGGTTTTAAAGGGGAAGAATTTAGTGCTTTGGTTTCGAAATCTACCATAAATAAATTTGCAACTATTGGTGATAGAGGAGAACCCATTGGTGCACCTTCCAATTGTTTGAATTTTTGTCCTTTATATGTAAAGAAAGTGTTCTTCAAGCAGTGTGACGCAAGATCTAAAATTTTGTTTGACTGATGATACTTGGATTTTATCATTGCTATCGTCTCGTCAATTGGGATTTGTGTAAAGAGAGATTTAACATCGAAACTTACTAATATATCATTTGCATCTAAAATTTGATCTTTAATTTTGTTTACAAAATCTGCGGAGTTAATTATGTATGAATCAGCGTCTTCAGTTAGTAGCTGCCATTTTTTAGCAATATATGCTGCTAATTTAACTGTTGGGAAACCAATTCCGGAGACGATTGGTCGTAAAGGAACACCTTCCTTGTGTATTTTTGGCACACCATAAATTTTGGGGCAAATAGAAGATTTTTCTCTAGGAATTAGTTTCAACGCTGTATTTTTATCAATTGAAAAGAGGCCGAACAGTCTAAATCAAAGAGATGATGCTAAAAGACTACCACCAATTTGGAAAACTTGTATAAATTCTGGTCAAAATATATTATCTCCGAACAACAACCAAGAAATTCAAAATCCAACCCCTTCCGAAAATAATATTGAAATTGTCACTACTACATCATTAGAAGAACAAAACAGAAGAGTAACACGAAGCCAAACAAGAAATTCACGCATCAAGTAGTACGTAAAAATCAAACAAGTGGTTGCTAGAGCAATGGAATTTTACTAGTTATTCCTGACGATGATGACTGCGACGTCATCGAAACGTCGAATTAAAAATAAAATGGACCAGAGCCAAGAAAATACGCGGGACCAAACCCGAAGAAACAGTGATACATATATATATATATATATATATATATATATATATATATACATATATATATGTATATATATATGTGTGTATTTATTCAATATTTATTTGTTTATTATTTTATTTTGTAAGTACCCATGAGATTACCTTACCACTCTTAATTTTGAATTGTCAAACCACTTGGGATAAAGATGTTCAAAGTTTATGTTGAATTATTGACTTATTTGTGCATTACATTGTTTATGATGATTTATGTAAATGCTTACAATTTTTGTAGAAAGGAGATTTCCGTAGATAAATGAAGAAAAAAAAATATTAAACAAAATTTTGAAAACTAGATTATTATCTTTAAAAACATTTTCAGTCATTTAATGTTCTTATCAAAGCATTCAGTTTGAAGTTTCGAACGAGTGTCGTCCACTCCCAGACTAAGCATGAAGTAAAATTTCGAGTTTAGAAAAGCCCCGTGAAAATTTGTCGAGGGTCGCGCAGCGACCCGAGACAAATTTTCTGGGCTTTTCTAAACTCGAAATTTTACTTCATGCGCCACGCGTATAAAACAGTGATTTAGCGAGAAATTTAAAAACACACAAAAGACATTTTTCGTGTTAATCCTCACAATTAATTCGAATTATTTTTGACGATTCAAATCCTTTTGTAAGTATTCGAATCATTTAAAAAAAATCGAATCCTTTTATAAATATTCGAATCCTTTTATAAATATTCGAATCCTTTTATAAATATTCGAATCCTTTTATGAATATTCGAATCCTTTTATGAATATTCGAATCCTTTTATAAGGATTCGAATTACCCACATTTGGATTCGAATACGAATCCTCTTAAAATAATGTAACAAATCCGGATCACGAATCCAGTTGAACTAAAGTACTCAAATGCCTCTTTTGAATCCTCCAAAAGGATCCTGAATGATTCGAATCCTGCCCAGCTCTGGTGGATAACTATAAAAAATCGAGTGTAGAGAGATCCAGGAAAAACAACACGCGCGTGTTTGTTATAACGTTCAACTTTGACGATTAAAACAGACCGTACTGATGAGTTCTTACAAGATTGCTTGATAACATTGATCACAACAAAATTGTAATTATTGGTGGAGATTTCAATGTAAATTTTAATATTAATTTAAATGATGTTCGAGCTTTGAAGATATTCGAGCTTATGGCACCGTATGGATTGGCAAGCCAGGTAAATTTTCAGACTCGATTAAACAATCAATTGGACAATGTTTTTTCTAATATGGATGAAAACATTTCAAGTAAACTAATTGACCCTGGATTGTCGGATCACATAGGTATTCAGGTAACATTCAACTCTAATTATGGTATTACAAAATTAGCCAAAAAAACAATGCGCCCCTTTACAAATGCTGGTAAGATTAAATTTTACACTCGTCTTACATCAATTGGAGTCTTTGTGATAATGTAAATCTAGACATTGGAACTAGGTTTGATTCATTTCTGGAAACTATTCAGGAAAGCATATACCATTCTTTCCCACTAAAAACCGTAATAGGAAAGCAAAATAAACTTAATATCAAATGGTTTAATAACAATTTAAAGCAAATGAGGGAGACGTGACTTTTAATGCGCGAAGCATCCATAAGATGTCCCGAGCTTAAAAATTGCTATGTAGGCTATAAGAAATCATACTACTTTGCACTTAAAGATGCCAAAATAAAAGCAAACCATAATTATTTGGTAAAGTCGAACTGCACACCTAAATCCATGTGGAAAATAGTAAATTCTAGTCAAAGTAAAACGAAGCCGGAAACAGTCTGTGATATAAAACCAAATTATTTTAATTATTTTTTCAGTAAAGTTGCGGAAACATTACTAAGCAGCTTACCACAGTCACGTGCTGATCCAATAAAACGGATGGTAGAATCTTGTAGGCTAACCAGCACACCATATTTTTCATTTAGGAAAGTGAGCACTAAGGAAACAAGGCTCTCTATAAAAAACCTAAAGAAAACGAACTGTAGGGACATGTATGGAATTAACGTGGATCTTCTGAAGAGTGTCGCGGATATAATTCGTGGTCCACTAATTAACTTACATTAATGCTTGTATAACATCTTGCATATTTCCCGACATTCTGAAGAGGGCCTGCATTATTCCTATACATAAAAAGGGCGATGTCTGTGAAATTAACAACTACCGCCCGATAGCACTGCTACCTACAGTTTCCAAAATTCTAGAGAAAATTCTTGCCGACCAGATCAGAGAGTTTTTTCAAGCCAACAATCTATTTTCTAATATGCAGTATGGTTTTCGTAGGGGAAGGTCAACTTGTGGGGCAGTTATTGATTTTGCTGAGGAAATATTGAAGGGTTTTGAGGATGAAAAGTATTCCATTGCGTCTTTTCTAGAATTTAGTAAGGCCTTCGACTGCATATCACATGATGTTCTCTTGCGGAAACTATACTGCTATAACTTCTTGCCATCTAGTTGCAAACTTATTAACTCTTATCTCACTGGTCGGCTTCAAATGGTACTGGTAGGGGACAAGAGATCGACGTGCAATGGGGTGCCTCAGGGTTCCATTCTTGGGCCATTGCTATTTCTAATCTATATTAATGATCTGCCAAACATATACAATAACTCGTCAGCTATTCTATACGCAGACGATACTACTACTATTACAAAATCAAATAGATTGGAGGTAGCTGTGGACCAAGGTATAGAGGCAAATAAACGTACCCATGAATGGTTATCGAACAACATCGAACATGTCATTAAATAACAACAAAACAATAAAGGTGACATTTTCTCTTAAAACTTCGATACCATTCCGAACAACCCACTCCAAGTTTCTAGGTATGCACGTTGACTCTCGACTGACCTGGAACAAACACGGAGACGCTCTTGCTGCTAAGCTATGCAGAAGTGTTTATCTGTTAAGAAGACTGAATAGTTCTTTGCCCCAGATCGCGCTTCGTTCAGCTTACTTTGGATTATGCCAATATCACATCTCATATTGTATCCTAGCATGGGGTGATTCTGGGATATGTACGAGAATATTTAAGCTGCAGAGAAGAGCTACACGAGCTATTTGTAATTTACCATTTAGAGATGACTGTAAACCCAACTTCATCGAGCAAAAAGTATTAACACTTCCGTGCATTTTTGCTCTTGAATGCTTAATTTACGTGAGAAAAAATCTTAACAAATACCAGACTCACGATCAATTGCATGGTCACAATACCAGACAAGCACTGAATATTTACCCACGCTGCCCAAGGTTACAAAAAACTCAAAATGGGATTAACTATTACGGGCCCAAATTATTTAATATGCTGCCCGAACAAGTAAAAAGCTTACCGCTTAAAAAAATTAAATCCACTATTTAAAGCCATTTACTCACCAAAGCTCACTACAGCATGCAAGAGCTGTTATCAAGCAATATTCAAGAATTAGATCAATCTTAATCGATTTTTTAATCATACTCTACACAAATTTTATTATTTAATTGTTTTTAACGTGTTTTTTTTGTTTTGTATTGGTTTATATACACTTTTATTGTACTCTTGCAAAAACATAATTTTTAGATGTATTGTGTACTCTAAATATTAATAATATTTTTAACGTGTTTTGTAATGTCTTATATACACTTTAATTGTGCTTTTGCACAACCTTAGCTTTATATACAGGGTGGGCCACGAATAACGCCCATTAAAAGTTTTCGGGGTTCCTGACAGAGGAAAAATTTGAAAAAATTCTACATTGGACGGTTGAATGCGATCACCTCATGGAAAATATTTCGACTTTCTATCACTTCCGGTTGTACCGGAAATGGCTACCAACTTTGTTATTTTAAATAGAACATCCTATATATTATTTTTTTTTAGATTCCCTGTTCAATTGTCTACCCTCTCATATGAATTTATGTCCACTTAACTCTTACAGTTTTTGAGTTAAAAATTTATTTGTCAAATATTGACCTCAAATAGACGTTTTGAAAAATGCCTATAACTTCTAGTAGGGACAAGATAGACAGACGAGCGGCATCTTGAATTGTTACTTATAGATCCCTCTAGAATTAAAAAAATTGACATCTGTCAATTTTGACAATAGGTATTTCAAAAATGTCAATATTTCAGTGCCCACTTAAAAACATCATAATTCAATGTTTTCAAATGGAATGACCAATATTTTATCTCATATGGTGATTGGCAAGACAATTTGCAACATAAAAGTATTATGTCTCCCTATATCTAGAGCAAGTAGTTTTTGAGTTATTTCGAAATTTCTTTCCTCACAGAATGCTTGCACAATTGAATAATTCCTGTACTATTCACACGTGCACCATAGTAGGCTACTGTCAATATTCGCTGAACCGAATCTGTCAATATTTTTGAACGCTCCGTTCGAGTAATATTAAAATGAATAAGTATACCAATCAAGAAATTATGAATTTATTCGTCATACATGGTCAGTGCGACAGAATTGTTGACAGAACTTGCAGAATTTTCAACAAAACTTACCCACACTTACCGCCGATGGATAGAAGAAAATTTAGAAGACTGGAGTCAAATTTTGTACAATTTGGAAAACTAAACGCAGAAAATAATCAACCAAAGCCAATAACGCAGAACGAGGAAGTTCGAATGAATGTTTTGGCTTATTTTCAAGCAAATCCACGCGCATCCACCCGTAGTTGCCAGGAGGATTTGGGAGTAAGCAGAACATCACTGCGAAGAATTTTGAAAATATATCGTATGCATAATTATAAATTTAATTTGGTGCAAGAATTATTTCCTCAAGATGCAGTGAACAGGATTGATTTTTGTGAGTTTTTGTTGGTTAAAAATCAAGAAGACAATGACTTTTTAAAAAAAATTATTTGGACCGACGAATCAAATTTCTCTCGTGGAGGTATTTTCAATAGAAAAAACAATCACATGTGGTCAACTGAAAATCCACATGCAACGCTTGTACATAAATCCCAACACAAATTTAGTTTCAACGTATTTTGCCTTTTAATGGACACGCGTGTTACTTTTTATTTGTACCACGAAAGATTAAATAGTGGTAGATATTTACAAATTTTAAGAAATTTTGTAGAGAATTTTTTGGGTGAGCTTCCTTTGAATTTAAGGATAAGTTCATGGTATCAGCTCGATGGAGCCCCAGCTCATTGCACACACGAAATATCGCAGCAACTGACGAATATGTTCGAAGATAGATGGATTCGAAGGTTAGGTCCGTGGAACTGGCCAGCTAGATCTCCAGATCTTACTCCACTCGACTTTTTTCTTTGGGGTCGTATAAAAAATAAAGTTTATGCCACTGTCGTCAATACCCGAGAAGAATTGGAAGCAAGGGTGCGAGCTGCATTCGCGGAATTAAGTGCAGAAGAAATTAGGCGAGCAACAACAGAGGGTGTCGCAACACGTGCTGCACAGTGCTTATACGTTAATGGTCATCATTTCGAACAATTGTTATAATTTTTTTTTCTGTTCTTGCATTTAATTATTCGTTTGAAAATTACTTTATTTCAATCTTCTTGCTTTTGTTTTGTTTGTAAGTTGTAAGTTTGGATAAGTTTCGTTGAAACAACAATTCTGTCGCACTAGCCATATATGACGAATAAATTCATAATTTCTCGATTGCTACACTTATTTATTATAACATTACTCGAAGTGTTCAAAAATATTGACACGTTGGAAACGAATTTTTCTAGATTCGGTTCAGCGAATATTGACAGTAGCCTACTATTGTGCACGTGTGAATAGTACAGGAATTATTCAATTGTGCAAGCATTCTGGAAGGAAAGAAATTTCGAAATAACTCAAAAACTACTTGCTCTAGATATAGGGAGACATAATACTTTTATATTGCAAATTATCTTGCCAATCACCATATGAGATAAAATATTGGTCATTCCATTTGAAAACATTGAATTATGATGTTTTTAAGTGGGCACTGAAATATTGACATTTTTGAAATACCTTTTGTCAAAATTGACAGATGTCAATTTTTTTAATTCTAGAGGGATCTATAAGTAACAATTCAAGATGCCGCTCGTCTGTCTATCTTGTCCCTACTAGAAGTTATAGGCATTTTTCAAAACGTCTATTTGAGGTCAATATTTGACAAATAAATTTTTAACTCAAAAACTGTAAGAGTTAAGTGGACATAAATGCATATGAGAGGGTAGACAATTGAACAGGGAATCTAAAAAAAATTAATATATAGGATGTTCTATTTAAAATAACAAAGTTGGTAGCCATTTCCGGTACAACCGGAAGTGATAGAAAGTCGAATAGAAAGTAGAATTTTTTCAAATTTTTCCTCTGTCAAGACCCCGAAAACTTTTAATGGGCGTTATTCGTGGCCCACCCTGTAAATATTGTGTAATTTATCATGTATTTTATTAACTGTATTATTGACTTGTGTAAACTTAATGTAACTGCACGAAATAAAGTATTATTATTATTAAATCTTCTGTCCTTCTGTCCTTCTGTCCTTATGTCCTTCTGTCCTTCTGTCCTTCTGTCCTTCTGTCCTTCTGTCCTTCTGTCCTTCTGTCCTTCTGTCCTTCTGTCCTTCTGTTCTTCTGTTCTTCTGTCCTTCTGTCCTTCTGTCCTTCTGTCCTTCTGTCCTTCTGTCCTTCTGTCCTTCTGTGCTTCTGTCCTTCTGTAAGGTTCTGTCCTTCTGTCCTTCTGTCCTTCTGTCCTTCTATCGCCACGATAAAGTCTAAACCATTTGAGCTGTTAAGATGACACTATAAACTCAAGCTTTTTATTACAATTGTAGTATTTCTTGAATAATTTTCTCACTTATCACTTGGTGAAACATTTTTAAATATTGATAATGAAGGATTAAATTAAATTACACTTGGTTTGTTTCACAATTTTTTACTTTACTATTTACTCGACTAGTTTCGCGTTTTACAGCATTTTCAGGAGTGAATTACAAAAGATAACAATAAACTTATTACACATATAAATTGGTTAAAGACCATTTCATATTAAATCAGCATTTTATACGCGTGGCGCATGAAGTAAAATTTCGAGTTTAGAAAAGCCTAATTTGGCTCGGTCGCTCCGCTTCGCTACGCGCCCGAGCCAAATTTTCAGGCTTTTCTAAACTCGAAATTTTACTTCATGCTTAGTCTGGGAGTGGAAGACACTCGTTTATTTCATCATTGAAACAATTGAAATTCGTCAATTTTTAATTGTTTCAATGATGAAACAAACGAGTGTCTTCCACTCCCAGACTAAGCATGAAGTAAAATTTCGAGTTTAGAAAAGCCTGAAAATTTGGCTCGGGCGCGTAGCGAAGCGGAGCGACCGAGCCAAATTAGGCTTTTCTAAACTCGAAATTTTACTTCATGCGCCACGCGTATAAAATGCTGATTTAATATGAAATGGTCTTTAACCAATTTATAAGTGTAATAAGTTTATTGTTATCTTTTGTAATTCACTCCTGATAATGCTGTAAAACGCGAAACTAGTCGAGTAAATAGTAAAGTAAAAAATTGTGAAGTTTATTGTGTCAATTTTCAATTGTTTAGGTCAGTGATGGGGAAACTACGCAAGTCCGGCCCGCGGAAAGGTTTAATCCGGCCCGTTTAAGAGTGCCGTCGTGAGAATGTTTGAACGCGTTCTTACTTCGTAATGTGACGACCCGCATAAAAACTACCTACCTATGATTAAGCATTATTCTTTGGCCCGCTACGATTGTCTGGTTATTACAAATGGCCCGTTTTAAAAAAGTTTCCCCACCACTGGTTTAGGTGATGGGGAAAGTGCTATGATGGACACATCACTATTTTCTTATTGCTGAAATACTCAAAATATAAATACATAATATAAAAACGGAGTTGCATATATATTTTTTTGTAGGTGCATTCAGATTCGGATATACAGATAGGTCACAGCGGGAGCTTCAAGCGGTTCGATTCGATAGACAAGGACATAAAAATAGCGACGACCAGCTTCGTGGGAGATTGGGGCGCCGACTTGGACGAGAACATTCCGCCCCAGCCGCTGCGGCCGGCGCCCGTCGTCCCCGTTCCTCAGCAACCGCCGCCATCCGTCAGGGAGGAAACCGCCCCCTGCTGCCCTAAACCCTCGATGACACTTCCCACGCTGCAACAGGGGTAAGAACTCGACTCCTAATCTAAATAAAACAACGGGTCCGCTTTGGCGATAGGAAGGTTTTGTCCCTCGGGAATTTATGGATTAAGTTTATCCAGAATGGATTAACTACAAGTATCCAAGTATAATTCATAGATAATGTCCTGTAGGAAAACAAATGCGTTGATTTTAAATTACAGAAAAATTAACATTTGAAACAAAGTATTTTATTTTCGTCCATTCCATGCACAAAAAAAGAAGTAGAAGTAGAAGAATCCGCCGTCAGTAGTTTAAAGAAATTTGCCTTTTGTATCAGGTACTCGGAAAGAATATCTATAATTTGACTTAGTCGTTATGATTGTCAATCAAACTACTTAAATTATATTTAAACTAGCATCAATTTTTATTCGAAGCATTATTCGCTTATACATATGTATAAGTTAGAAATAGTAATCATAATTTGACGCAGTCGGTATCGGAAGGATTTTCAAACACCATTATAATCCTACCGACTGCGTCAACTATTTTCTCTCATTTGATAAAGTATAAACTTGTACCAAATCAAATTTCATTTGCATTTGTAGTAGAAATTGTACAGAAACGTTCATCAAACCTTTACCTAGACCCGTGTCGTCTGTACACAAGTCAGGATTTGACTTAGTCGTTATGATTTTCAATAAAACTGCTTAAATTATATTTAAACCAACAGTCATTTTCATTCGAAGCATTATTCGCTTATAATAATATATATTGGTGTTAATACAAGATTGTTTACACAGGTCACAGGTAATTTTAAATACTACTATGTATAATAACATTCACAATGGCGATCACTTAACATATTAAAAGTATACATTATTTATAGCAGATCACAGATTATTGGTATGAAACAGACATTTACTATGAACAAACAAAACATGTTAAAAATATGGTTGTATATGATAAAATAATTTTCTGGACAAAACTAACATATTAAAAGCATAAATTACAAATAATTGATATAAAACAAACATTTACTATGAACAAACAGAAACATGATGAAAATATGGTTGTATATAATAAAACATTGTTTTGAACAAAACAAACATATTAAAATCTGTGTTTTTTGCACTCCTGAAAGTATTCCTCGAAGGAATAGAAATCATTTTGAGCCAAAAACGATTTACACCAAACTTTTAAATGTTTTGGTTTTAGCTGTTGGATTTGTGTAGGAAGAGCATTAAAGAATTGTATACAGTGGTATCGTGTATACACATATATAAGTTAGAAATAGTAACCATAATTTGACGCAGTCGGTATCGGAAGGCATTTCAAACACCATTATAATCCTACCGAATGCGTCAACTATTTTCTCTCATTTGATAATGTATAAACTTGTACCAAATCAAATTTTATTTGCATTTGCAGTAAAGATTGTACAGAAACGTTCATCAAACCTTTACCTAGACCAGTGTCGTTTGTCAACATGTCAGCATTTGACTTAGTCGTTATGATTTTCAATCAAACTGCTTAAATAATATTTAAACCAGCATTTATTTTTATTCCAAGCATTATTCGCTTGTATACATGTATAAGTTAGAAATAGTAATCATAATTTGACGCAGTCGGTATCAGAACGATTTACAAACACCAGTATAATCCTACCGACTGCTTCAACTATTTTCTCTCGTTTGATATAGTATAAACTTGTACCAAATCAAATTTCATTTGCATTTGCAGTAGAGATTGTACAGAAACGTCCATCAAACCTTTACCTAGGCCAGTGTCGTCTGTCAACATGTCGATGCTGCAGCAATCACACGCCCAATTCATCACGCCTCCGCCCGCCCAGCAAACTGCAGCGCCGACGACGAAAAACTCGAGCGAAACGGGTTCATCAAATCCGGAAGAAGTTGAGGTAATCACGACTGCGGCACTGAAAAGGGCAGTTTCCTGCGAGAGCGTCTGTTCAGACACTTCCGTCGCCCTGGGCGACCTGGAAGCCAGCAATATCACCGGATACCTTTGCATCGCTCTTGAATACGACAGGTGAGTCAATATTTAGAACTTTAAAGAAGGGAACGCAAAAGGGAAGTCTGTTTTTTTTGTTTAAATTATGATATGTAGTGAATTTTATTAAACTTTAAGCAAACTATTTATATAAGAAACTTATCAGGAATTCGTTTATCTTATAAAAACGTTCAATTTGTAGCTTCTAATGAGTCTTTCCACTCCTTAGTTAAGCATGAAGTAAAATTTCGAGTTTGGAAAAGTTTTGTTTTGTTTTTCTTATGGGCACCATTCTGGATTTTAATATTTTTTGATATATCACATTCATAATTTGTTTTTGGAATGGAAAATGGATCTTTTTGTTTTATTTTTTTCTTCCATAGAATAAATGTTTACGTCTAATAAGCAATGTTTTGCGTAAGTTAAGCACCAAATTTTTATTGGCGCATAATTTTTAAAAATTTCATTTTAGATATACTTGTACTTATACTTCCAGAAGGACCTGATGCCAAATAACAGAAAGAATTTAATAATTGAAATAGGTGAATTCTAACCTTCAAGAAGCTCTATTTCAAGAATATCTCAAAATGCCACCTAGACTATATATATATTCTTGTAGGTAAAGCTTTCTATTTAACTCTGACATAAATATAATAATTCGGACGCACCCGGAAGCATAACAAAAACCTTCATTAATTTCATACATTGGAAGTATGTAAGAAAAAATAGAAGCATCACCATCGAGCTATTTTGTTTGAAATCATTATAATCATCAAAATAATAGGCATTATCCATATTTTTACATACCTACCGAGGTGTAATCTACAATAACTAAAAAGTTACACTTCTTTGCTTAATACATTTTTTCGATAAAACAATCGATTACTTGAAATGTCGCTACAACAAAATTCGACTATCAAAAATCATGAAATTCAAATTATCATTATTAAACACCGGATACTGTTAGAGCGATGAAACAAACATCATATAACGCACCAACAATACTACTGCCTAAAATAACAATTTATTTGCGTCTCTCATAAATTACGAAAACCTACTTTTGGCCGCTTAAATCCTGCATATACCCCAAAATGCGCCGGCAAAAAATTTAAAATTTTACTTCATGACCTAAACGGACAAATACTAATTCATAAACTTTTGACAGTTTGTGTCTATAAAATATACTTCTAAATAAAGTAGGCCGAATTGAAGTTATGATTTTTTATTGCCAGCCACGTTTTAACGCTATAAGTGCAGTTTTCGAAAAATTCTTATGGAGTTATAAAACATTTTAAAAAACGTTTGATAGTTTTTTTTTTATCAAATATACTTCTTAAAAGGCGTTGCAGAAAAAAAATCGTAAATAAAGTAGGCCGAATTGGAGTTACGATTTTTCATTGCCAGCCACGTTTCCACACTTCAAGTGCAATGTTTTCAAAAAAGTCCTATGGAGTTATAAAACATATTTATAAACGTTTGATAGTTTGTTTCTTTTTAATAAACTTCCTAAAAGGCATTACAGAAGAAAACTCGAAAATAAAGTCGGCCGGATTGGACTAATGATTTTTTTATTGCCAGCCACGTTTTAACGCTACAAGTGCAATGTTTTTGAAAAATTCCTATGGAGTTATTAAACATTTTTATAAACTTTTGATACTTTGTTTCTATTAAATACACTTTTTAAAATATATTGCAGAAAAAACATTAAAAATAAAGCAGTTTTAAACAATTGGTTTAATTGATTTATATAAAGATAAAAAGCATTTTACGATCAAATAGCTTGAATAATTTACTAATATACCAGTAAAAAAACTGTATTTACCGGTAAATTTTCGACAGCATTTCTTACAATTTACCAGTAAATTTGTAAATAGGTTTACCGGTATTGAAGTCGTTTTTAACAACTACTCCCGGTTTCCGGATTTTTACTAATAAAAAAAGTTGGATTCTAAGATTGTAATAATAAGATTAAATTTAAAGTTTCACAACACAATCTTTAGTTGGCCTTAATCTACTTATGAGAATTTACAAATATATTGGACTGTGTTTCACAATCATTATGTAATTTTGTCCGTGATTCTGAAAGGGTTAATAATAATAATAATATTTATTATGTGAGATATTCACAAGAAAATATTTACACTCTTCAAAAAGAAAAATACAATTATTCAAATATAATATAAAAAAATTATTGAATGTAAAGAAGCATTTATCCATTAAAACCTTTTTAATATATATTTTGAATTTATTAATGTTTAATTCTGTGACGTGAATCGGCAGCGAGTTGTAGAACCTTATTCTATAATAGTTAGTTAAGAACCATTGATCTAACATTGAGTTTTAAATATAGAATAAATGGACAACAAATACCCAATTGTTATAAGTTTTACCTTATGTAAAAACATTGATGCAACATTACCTGATCGCAATAGATGTGAATCTTTACTTATGTTATAAGTTTCACCTTATTATCACTTACTAAAAACATGAATGCAACATTACATGACAGTAGTGCATTTTTATCTTTCTATTCTATTTATAGCTTATTAGTTTTCAGTAATATTAATGTAACGTTATTGTTCCTTTGTAAAAACAATGATGCAACATTATATGATAGAAGTAGGTTTGTATTTTATTGTTTCATTAAATGAATGTGATATGCATACACTTTTACACAAGAACAGATATTTCCAAGTTCTCTTGTTAAATTATATTCTAGTTCACAAACAATTGCAATATAGATTTTGGTATGACGGTAAAAATGCGTTTTATTCGAACATCCGGGATGCCCCTCGAACCCGGAATATTCAAATGCATTCCGGCGAAATCTCGAGCGCGCCACTCCGGCCTAACACAATTTTCGCGGAATTTCAATACACACTACAGCCCACGACCCAATGAATTTCTTGCACGGAAATAATAATGTCGGTAAATTGGATGATGAGAAGTATTTTGCACACTTAATATTGAGATGATGGATTTTCAGTGAATATCCTTACAAAGAAGAGAAAATATACAGCAGAATGTGATGTATTCATCCAAAAATTAGAGAACTTTAGGTTCCCACTGAGCAACAAACAAACAAATAACGTTATATTACCATTGTCGCGACATTAAACGTTTTATTTTATTATTTTAATTAAAACAAACAGTTTTTTTTCTAAAACGTGTTCTTTTCATTGAAACAGCTTTTAAAACATTAACAATTAAAAACATGTTTAAAACACGTTTAAAACGTGTTTAAAACAGAACATACAGGGCATTTTTCTTTTGAGTATACATACCCCGATGATTATAGCGTTTTTTTAAATTTACGGAAATTCGTTGTTTAAAAGCGTTTAATTTGAGGTTTTTAACGAGTGTTTTCCACTCCCAGACTAAGCATGAAGTAAAATTTCGAGTTTAGAAAAGCCTAAGAATTTGGATTGGCCGCGTAGCGAAGCGGAGCGGCCCAAATTTTGTTTAATATTATTAAATGTGTTTAACTCGTGCCCCGAACAAAACTCACAATTAGTCAATTCTTTAATCGTAATATGTGCATATTTATTATTATTATTTAAAAATTCCCTGTTTATGTTACAAGAAAATATCAAATATCTGTGAATAAATGTGACTTCTAAATACAGGGAATTTCTTTTTTCAGGTATACATATGCATACACCGTAAATTTAACGACATTCGTTGTTTTTTAAAAAGACTTTAATTTGATTTTTTAGACGAGGGTTTTCCACTCCTAGCCTAAGCATGAAGTAAAATTTCGAGTTTAGAAAAGCCTGAAAATTTGGATTGGCCGCGTAGCGAAGCGGAGCGGCCAATCCAAATTAGGCTTTTCTAAACTTGAAATTTTACTTAATGCGCCACGCGTATAAAACACTAAAATGTCGCAAAATTTAAAATATACGGTTTCATCAATCCAATATGTAGATGTGGATAAAACGTGAGTCAAATTCTGCGCTGAAGAAATTGTTTAAAACAGTGATTACTGGCAACCCAATAACTCTAACATATATTAGGTTGCTTATAATTGTTGTGTGTTTGTGTTTTTTAAACTTCACTGTAGATCAGTGTTCTTAAGCGTGGCGCATGAAGTAAAATTTCGAGTTTAGAAAAGCCTGAAATTTGGTTTGGTCGCGTAGCGCGAAGCGCGGAGCGGCCAAACCAAATTTTCAGGCTGTTATAAACCGAAATTTTCCTTCATGCGCCACCGGTACAAAACACTGATGCAATGTAAAGTTTAGCGGTGTGTTTAAATCTTTGTAACATGTCAGTGTTTTGTACCGGTGGCGCATGAAGTAAAATTTCGAGTTTAGAAAAGCCTAAAAATTTGGTTTGGCCGCTCCGCGCTTCGCGCTACGCGACCAAACCAAATTTTCAGGCTTTTCTAAACTCGAAATTTTACTTCATGCTTAGTCTGGGAGTGGAACACACTCATTTCAAGTTTCAAATTGAACTCATAAAAAAACAATGAGTATCTAAAGATTTACTGCTGTAATTGGGACTTACTTGAAAGAAAAACTCCCTGTATGTACAAGTTAAGGCATTAATTGCGATTGATTGGCACAATTTTTAATGGTCATATAGGCTTCCCAATTAACACATAATTTAAAAATTAAATGTGTCAAATTGTATTGGATGAAAATGTTCGGTGTTATATAAAACTCTCTGTATATGCGTTATATTGTAACGTTAGAAAAAATTTAATCGAACAATTTTTAACAAAATTGCAAAAGCTTAAAATGATCAAAAAATATTAAAAAATGAATAAAATTTCATTTAGCGCGATATCTATATATTATAATTTATATGTATGTATATATATGTATGTATGTATGTATATGTATTTATATGTATATTACCATTTTGTTGTTATACATTTTTCGTACTGTAAAAAGGCGAAATCTGTAAATAAATAAATAAAATAAAAAATACACTCATAAAATAAATATACATATATCAAATAAAATACGGTTAATCACTTTTTGACGACATTTAAATTTAGAACTGATATTTTAGAAAATTCAGTAGAGTATTTTAATTTCAATTAAAGTCAATCAAATTTTATTCATTTTCGTGTAGATTTAATGAATGTTGTGTTTGGATTTGACAATCCGTTCATTTTTTTACTCGTGCTCCTAAAATCGTTAAATTGATTGCATAATTTTAAATTTGGCTAACTGTTATAAGAAAACAGATGTAAGCGTTGATTGTTTAACTTTTTTATTTTTTTAAATTTTTTAGCAAAATAAATCTCCCAGTTACATTTTTTACGAAAATCAAATTTAGATTTGACATTTTGGAAAATGCAGTCCAGATAATTCTATTTCGGTTGCAACTTGTCAAAGTTTATTAAGTTATGTGTAAGTTCATCCAAATAATTCGTTGAGGTGACTATTTTTGTCAGATTTAATTAATTATGTTATTTTTATTCTGGCGTATGCGGATGATGTGGTGTTGGTTGCAAGAGAGTATGAAGGGATGAAAGAGATGTTGAAGAGAGTGGAGAGGTTTATGGATAAAAGGGGAATGAATGTGAATGTAGGGAAAACGAAGTGGGTGAAGTTTAGAAATAAAGGGAAGGAGGGGAAGGTGAAAGAATTGGAGTGGAAGGGGGTAGTTATTGAGAGGGTGAAGAGTTTCAAGTATTTGGGGTTTTGGTTTAAAGGAACGGGAGGGTATGAGGAGCATGCGAGGTGGGTGCAGGGTAAGGCGAGGAAGGCTTGGGGAATGGCGTGGGGCAAGTGGATGGGGAACAATGTGACGGTTGCGTGTAAGATATGGGATGCGTGTGTAAGAGCGGTGCTAATGTATGGAGTAGAAGTGTGGGGGACGAGAGGGTACGAGGTGATAGAGAGGGAGCAGATGTGGTTCCTGAAGCACATGTTGAGGGTGGAAAGGTCCACGCCCAGCTACATAGTGCTTCAGGAGATCAACAGAGAGAGGCTAGAGTGGGAGGCAATGGTGAGGGTGGTGAGGTACGAGATGAGATTGTGGGAACTGGATGAAGAGAGATTGGTGAAGGATGTATGGGCGACGAGTGTGGGTGGGGGTGAGGGTAGATGGAGGGGGGAGAGGAGGAAAATGTATGAGAGGGTAGGGCTGTCGGAGGCGAAGGTAATGGAATGGCTAGGAAATGGAGTGAGGGTGGATGAGTGGGTGAGGGGGAAAGGGAAGGAGGTGGAAGGGCAGGAAAGACAAGAGTGTATTGACAAAAGCCAGTATAATGATATGTATGGGAGGTGGCAGGTGTATGGGAGGGTGCCGAAGTATTTGATAGAGAAGGGATGGGGTAGAGAGGATAGGGTGATTGTGGCAAGGGCGAGGTGTGGATCGGAGGAGAGAGGAAGGAAAGTATGGATGGGGGAAGAATATGGAAGGTGTGTGTTGTGTGGACAGGGGAAGGATACGTGGGGACACTTGGCGGAGGAATGTGAGGGGGTGAAAGAGGAGTGGCTGGGAGCGAAAGAGAATAGAAGGGTAGTGGAGTGGATGAGGGAGGATGGGAGCGGGGTAAGGACGTTGGAAAAGCTGGGGAGGGAGAGGAAAAAGAGAAGGGAGGCTAAGAGGGATACGGGAATGTGGGTGAGGTAATCAAATGTAAATGTGTAATTAATTGTAAAGGTGTGGAGATTATGCCAATAAAGGTCTTTTTTTTATTATTTTTATTCTCAAAAAACCTTTTGAGCGAATATGCATTTTTTTTAAACTGACTAAAAATTTAGTGTGCTACTACAAAAAGTGTATAAACTTTAATAATAATAATAATAATTTATAGATTTTATGGAATGATTTAACAAAATCCTAACGAATGTGTTTCTGCTTCTTTATATATTTTATAACAAAATAAACCTCTCAATCACATATTTTACTAAATTCAAACTTAGATTTGACATTTTGGAACATCAAGTCCAGATATTTCAATTTCAATTGCAACTTGTGAAAGTTTATTAAGTTATGTCATCCAAATTATTCGTTGACGTTGACTATTTTTGTTTTATTTAATTAATTATGTAATTTTTATTCTCAACAAAACTAAATTAAGCAAATATGCACTTATTTCAAAACTGAGTGAAAATTAAGTATTCTACTACAAAAAGTGTATAAACCTAATTAATAATTATAACTAATAATAATAATAGTTTAGGGATTTTATGAAATGTTTTAACAATATCCTAGCGAATGTGTTTCTGCTCCTTAATATAGGAATTAGTTTTACTTCAAATATGGTTTGATATTATTTGAAGTAAAACTAACACCTATATTAAGGTATTATATAATATTTTGATAAACGAGTTTTATTTAAAGCTTCTAATGAGTGTTTCCACTCCCAGATTAAACATGAAGTAAAATTTCGAGTTTAGAAAAGCCTGAAAATTTGGATTTGCCGGGGCGCGCGAGCGAAGCGAGTCGCGCCCCGGCAAATCCAAATTTTCAGGCTTTTCTAAACTCGAAATTTTACTTCATGTGCCACTCGTATTAATCATTTAAATAATGTAAACTTTTATGACACACACATTATCGTTTTATTAATAATAATAATACATAAATAAATAAACTTTTATTTACGGATTTACCATTTTACAGAATATAAAAATATTTTACAAAATAACAATTTAATACTAAAGATAGAAACGAAAATATTAATAACAACAAAGTAATCTTTTTACAATTCTCATAAATTGGGGAAATGTATTACAAAAAATATCAAAATCAGGATAAATTAACTAAGAATTTGCTGTACGCATAAGACGTGTAGTCGGAGTGTGGAAACCATAATTTGTGTTATGGAACGGTATGCGAAAAAGCGGCGGATTCCGACATAAGCGATTATCAAATTTTATAGAAAAACACATGCGAGAAAGAAGAGCCGGGCATTGGACGTCCCCATTAAATAGTTTGTAAAGTAATGACATATCAGCAAAGTACCGCCTGCAACATAGTTGATCAATATTAAAATCAACGCTAACATTTACGTTATTATGTCTCGACTTAATTGCTAGATATTTAATAAATTTGCTTTGAACATCTTCAATACGTTTGATATAAATCTTTTGATACGAACTCCATACACATGAAGCGTATTCTAAATGCGAACGAACGTATGCAACATATACAATTTTAAACGACAATACCGACAGATCCCTAGACAAACGTTGAATATACCCTAGCATTTTAGCCGCGCGATTACATATAAAATTAATATGATGTTCGAAACTGAGTTTAGCGGCAAACCAAACCCCAAGGTCTTTCATTATATTAACTTTTAAAACAATTTTGCCATCAATATGGTAATTAAAATCGCATGTTACTATCTTACGTGAAAAAGTTGCTGGTTCAGGATTAGAAGTGTTGTACAATAATCCTAGATCATCATTAATCCAACGCGCAGATGGGATATTGTAGTCACCACATATAAGAAGTTTCGATTGACTGTAGTGGCTAGCAACGATATCCACTGTATCACAGTGAAATTTGTACTTTTCTAAAGACAAGATTAAAGAAACAAAACTAACGAAACTCATCAGCATTAATAAATGTTAGTTAGAACTTTGAATAAGAATCTTCATTTGGACAAACTTTCATTTTAATTATTTATGCGGATTTTTCGCGGAATTCTTGTGAGCAAATAAAACTATTTCCTATGAACCATAATCTTAGTCATAGTTTAAAATCACCGATAATAAAAAGTAGCAATCACCAACGTGATTCAAAAGTAGCAGTTATGCTCATCTCTATTAATTATATTGAATACCGGCATAAGTATATATTATAATTCATTTCTGATTATTTTACTTTTTCGCATTAAAGGCGTGAAGTAAATATTAGACAACCATCTCAGACTTATTTTTAAGAAAATCGCCGTTTGCAATAATATACCGTGCGATTGTTTAAAACATGATCTAGAGTAGGCTTTGAATTTTTAATTAGATTGGCACTACTAACTGTTAACACATAGTTTACCATAACCTTAAATTTATTCCATTATTCGATTAGCATTCTGGGCAACCGCACAAAAAAAATGCCGCCTACTCTAAATTATAATTGAAACTATCCCACTGTAGTTTAGTTTAGTTTAGTTTAGTTTATCCATTAGACTCTAATGGATAAATTCATTATTGAGAGGGCCATCAGTTATTCTAATGATTAGAGTAACTGATAGCCCTCTCGATAATGAATTATTACTTTTTAATCCACGAACAATTCCGGCTTCTTGCAACCGATCAAAATTAATTAAATCTACCTGCTGATTAATGAATACCGATAGGGGGAAGCTAAAACATCTCTCGAACTCAAACTCGACTAATATCATCTACCTCTCGTGGAAAATTCAGAAACTACGGAATGTTTTCAACGCGCCGAGACTTTAATAATATGCATGAAAATCCATCCGCCGAAAGTTCAAAACCGAATTTACTCCGAAATTATTTAAATCGGGGGAAAATCCGCTGGAGACACGTGACCGTCAAAGGGGCTATTCGGCGAAATTGTCATTGTTTTCGAAACTAGTGCGCTCGACGTTTTTTTGAAATTAGTGCAGCGCTGAATTAATATATTTTTTATTAATAACGTATATTGATTTTATAAAATGTATTGGGTGAATTTATATGTATTTCATTCTAAACGTTTAGATATTGTTTGAACGAGTGTTTGCACTTCTTATTTAAGCATGAAGTAAATATTTCGATATGAAATCCTGAACTGGATTGCATAATTGGGCCCGTTCATCAGAAACAACTGTTGGGAGTTTACTGCCAACTGTTGGGAAATTCGCTGATGACTAGATTGTTAATTGTGAAGGTATTCGTAATTATTGCAATCGTACGAAATAGACCGACCGGAGTACCGTTCATTAGATACCAACATTCATCACAAACAAATTCAAACATGTTGAATATTGAATATTGAACTACTTTTGGTTGTTGAATTTAATTTCTGCTGATTGTATCGCAAAATCTGATTAATTCTAAAAATATTTCATGACTTTAAAACTTTTGTTAAAGAATATTATATACAGAGAGTTTTATGTAACACCGAACATTTTCATAACGAGAATATTTCTTTTAAGTATACATTTCGTTGTACATTTTCCGAATCTCGGTTTATTAAGAGAATTCAATTAGAACTTTAAACGAGTGTTTTCCACTTCCAGGCTAAGCATGAAGTAAAATTTCGAGTTTAGAAAAGCCTGAAAATTTGGTTTGGTCGCGTAGCGCGAAGCGCGGAGCGGCCAAACCAAATTTTCAGGCTTTTCTAAACTCGAAATTTTACTTCATGAGCCACCGGTACAAAACACTGACATATTACGAAGCTTAAAACACACCGCTAAACATTACATTGAATCAGTGTTTTGTACCGGTGGCGCATTAAGTAAAATTTCGAGTTTAGAAAAGCCTGAAAATTTGGTTTGGCCGCTCCGCGCTTCGCGCTACGCGACCAAACCAAATTTTCAGGCTTTTCTAAACTCGAAATTTTACTTAATGCTTAGCCTGGGAGTGGAAAACACTTTAAATTGAATTCTCTTAGTAAACCGAGCGTCGGAAAATGTCAACGTATGCATATGTATACTTAAAAAAAATGTCTCGTTATGAAAATGTTCGGTGTTACATAAAACTCTCTGTATACAATTTGGTTCTCATTAATCACTTGATGAAACATGTTTATAATATTAATAATCAAATAAAGTCACATGGTATTTTCAATAATAAGTATTATGTTGCAACACTTCTAATAAAATAATTTCAAAAACGCCCAATTTTTCGATATTTTTCCTTAATTGCACACTTGTCCCTTGAATAAAGGTATTATTATCATTATTATTATAAGTCCGTTTATATTTTGAACTTCATACTAAATAGGCGATTCGCGCGCCTGGCCCATGAAGAAAATATTTCGAGTTTAGAAAAGCCTGATAATTTACTTTATGCTTAATCTTGGAGTAGAAACACTTGTTTAAGTCTTTAAATTGAACTCTTTACAAAAAGCGTATGCATAGATATACTTAATAACCATTTTTAGTAGAATAGCATATTTTGTTCAAAATACATACTGGAATTTTTTCCCTGTATGTATTTTGACAGAATATGTTCTCCTACTAAATATGGTTCCTGATCTCTGATCTACTTGTAGGCTCTAGTTTGGTTGAGAACCACAGCTCTAGTAGTCTAGACCTTTGTATAATTTGTAAACTCCAGTTGTACTCTATATTTAATATCTAGATTTTAGTCTAAAGGCATTCCAATCTCTCATCTGTAGACTCCAGTCTGGTTAAAAACCACTGCTCTAGATTTTCAACCCTTGTCTCTTGTCTATAGACTTTAGGCTGGTTTAGAACCACTGCTCTAGATAGTTGAGACCCTCATCTCCAGTCTGGACTCTAATCTCTATTTTCTAATATCTATATTTTAGCCGTAGACATTTCAGTCTCTCATCTGTAGACTCCAGTCTGGTCGATAACTACTGCTCTAGATCCTAGATCGAGTATAGACCCTTTTCTCTAGTATGTAAAATCCAGAATGGGCTCTAATCTAGTCTGTAATATCTGGATTATAGTCTATAGACTTTATACTCCAGGCTCATATCTATACTATAATATTTGTACTCTGGACGCACTAAGCCCAAGACTCTGCCGTTTTAGCGGTCGATCTAGACTCAATTTTCTGGACCTTAAATAGTCTAGATTCTGAAGTCTAGATGCTCGAGTCCATACCCTTGTCTCCAGTCTGGACTGTAATCTCTTTATTCTAATATCTATATTTTAGCCCATAGACATTCCAGTCTCTCATCTGTAGACTCCAGTCTGGTCGATAACCACTGCTCTAGATCCGTAGATCGAGTCTAGACCCTTCTCTCTAGTGGAAAATCCAGAATAGACTCTTATCTAGTCTGTAGTATGTAGATTATAGTCTATACACTTTACACTCCAGACTCATATCTAGACTATAATATTTGTACTCTAGGCGCACCAAGCCCAACACTCTGGAGCTTGTGACTTCCGGCTGCTCTGAAAGTGCGGGGCGGGTAAGGGTTCACTTAAGCAAAAAAAAAAAATCAAATTAAATTAATTTTATTATAAACAAATAAAAATAAACACTCTAGTAAAATTAAGATTGTATTCATTTGAACGAAAACGTACGCGAGAAAAAGAAATATAACAAAAACTAAATGGATAATTCAATAAACTATTGGAATAAATTATTTACAAAAAAACTGTAACGGGCGCCACCCAGAATACACGTCTGGGACGTAGCGATAAATAAAATATGCGAGTCCGCCGAAAATGCGCAACGCGATTAACTGCGATAGCTTCTTAATCTTGTTATATAAATCGTGGAGTTAACTTATCTTATGCTCCGTCCGCAGCAAATAGCCTCCGGTTACGATGCGGTAGCCGCGACAAAAACGGCAGCGTAGCGTTTGCGGTAGCTGAGGCGAAGACGGCAGCGTCCCAGTAATGACGGCTGGAACGGGAGCGTAGCGGTAGCGATGTGGCGGTGACCAATTTTGTCTAGGTTCTTAGCAGCGGGATGCGCCCGGGATTCCAAAAGAATGGCGTCGAGAAAATCCAAATTTAAAGGTTCCTAAATTATATATATGTAGCGCATTAGTCCCTTGTAATCGCTTAGTTTATGCGATTAAAATCAGCATTATAAAAGAGGTGAATTTTACAGAGAAAAGTTATTTTGATTTACCTTCGCTTAGAAGAAACCCTTCGGCACAGAACAATAACACGAAACGATAGCGATATATTCACGTACGTACGCTTCAGGCGAGTGCCTTCTAAAATCGACTTTATCAATTCGTCCGAATGTGGACGCCGAAGCGACAAAAACGCTCTGTTGGTTCGCAGATATTTAATATATACAACCCGTCTAGCAGGCCTAAATTGTATTAATTAAAATATTAAGTTTAGAGTTAATTTCTTTGAATTTGTAATGCTACACTACCCCTCCTCCCGGAAAATAAAAAATCTTCATAAGATTTTTTATATAAAACAAGGCAAAGTCAAAGCAGCTTGACAAAACATAAACATATTTTTATTAGAAAATCAATCTACACGTTATTTAAATCCTTAGTACTGCCAAAATATGGTTTCAAATCCTTGATGTGCCACCTGCCAACATCATTACCATTTACGTCACATAATTGATACACTACAGGAGACAAGGTCTTTTTGACGGAACAAAGTACATACTTGGGAGCCAATTTCGCAGAAAACTTATCAGAAGCGCTCGACAGAACTTTATTAGATTTCCAGACTAAATCCCCTTCTTCAAATTGAATATTGCGCTTGCGCAAGTCGTAATTCTTTTTGTTTTTAGAATAAGCTTTATTTAGTCGAATTTTTACGTTTTCAAATATAGCGTCCATTTCATTCAGTTTTTTAGCATATTCACTCCGCGAACTTGTTTCAATTGCGTATTTTTCATCGTTTACTTCTTCCTTCAATTCTCCATAAAAATCGCCTGATATAGGGACGGTACGTCCGAAAACTAGTGTATTTGGTGACAACCCGGTAATTTCATGAACCGCCGCGCGAATTGCATAACCAATGCGATAAATTTCTTGATCCCACCGGTTATGACTTAATGCGTCATTTATATACGAACGAAGCGCTGTCCCAATAACGCGATTTACGCGTTCAGTAAAATTTACTTGCGGATGGTACCTTGCATTAAACCACAATTTCTGAACGTTATAACGCAGCAATAAATTTTTAAAAGCACCGCTAGTGAATTGAGTCCCATTATCAGCCATGATTATCTGTGGTACACCAAACATTAAAAAAACGTGATTCTCTAAATATTTAATAATTTCGGGACATGTAGCATTTCTTAACGGTTCTACAAAAACGAATTTTGAAAACCAATCAGTTATCACGAGTATGTATCTGTTGCCCTTAGTTGAACGCGGCATGGGCCCAACGAGATCCAACGAAATTATTTGGAAGGGGAAACTAACTTGTTTCTCCTTTCCCATTAAACCGGCACGAGACGCATTTGGTGATTTTTGTGCACCACAAATTTTACATGACCGAATATATTTAAATACATCACCTTTTAACTTAGGCCAATAATATTGTTCACATATTTTCTTAATAGTTTTAAAATATCCAAAATGAGCAGAGATCGACTCATCATGAGCAAACTTAATAATATCTGTTCTCCCTTCGAGCGGCACCACAATTTTCCACTCAGAAGCGTTAGTTGGAATTTTACTATCGCGCGAAAAAAATTTAAATAATCGGTTTTCACGGATTCGCCATCTAGGGTAATTTTCGGGATTATTTCTTACTTTCTCGAGTTGTTTGACGTACCACGCATCTTTGATATCACATGAAAACGCACCTACAACGGGTAAACGCGATAAGGCATCAGGCACGGTGTTTAGTTTTCCCTTCCTATGTTCTAAGTCCATGTTGAACTGGGACAACTTCATCGCCCATCGCGCTAGTCTGCCCATGGGGTCTTGCATCTTAGTAAGCCAGAGCAGCGAATAGTGGTCTGTTATTGCCCTAAATCTTGTACCCTCAATATAGGGTCGAAATTTCTCAACGGCAAAAATTAGAGCCAAACACTCGCGTTCCGTGACAGAATAATTACGCTCTGGCTTACTAAGTGTTCGACTTGCGTACGCGATGACATGTTCTTCCCCGTCTTCCAACATTTGCGTTAAAACCGCCCCTACTCCCACGTTAGACGCGTCGGATTGCACAATAAATTGGCGCGAAAAATCAGGCGCAGAAAGAACAGGAGCAGAAATTAATGCGCTCTTTATGTCATTAAACGCCTTTGCTGCATTTTCATCCCAAATTATATGATTGCCTTTCCTTTTGCCCTTTAATAACGCATTAATGGGCGCAACTACACTTGAAAAATTAGGCACGAATCTACGGTACCAAGAACACATTCCCATAAATCTTTTTATTTCCGTAGTAGTTCTGGGAATAGGGTAATTGACTACACTATCAACTTTGTCCGGGTCCGTACGCAATCCAAATTCATCTATAACATAACCTAGGTATCTCAACGACTTCCTACAAAATTCACATTTTTTCACATTAACGGTGAGTGATGCACTTTTTAATCTCGTAAAAACTTCATTTAGTGTCGCAACGTGCTCGTTAAAGTTATTGTTTACGACAATGATGTCGTCCAAATATACAAATACCCGCGGTTCCATTTCTGGACCAAAAATCTTATCCATAAGTCTCTGCTGCGTCTGAGCGGCATTATTTAGACCAAATGGCATTGTATTAAATTCAAATAACCCGCGACCTAAGACCGAAAATGCTGTTTTTTCTTTTGAAGATTTCTCAAGCGGTATTTGCCAAAATGCATGTTTTAAATCGATACTAGAAATATAACGTGCATTTCTCAATCTATCCAGAATGCTATCAAGTCGCGGCAAAGGGTATGCATCCCTAACCGTTAATGAATTTAATTTTCTGCCGTCGAAACAGAATCTAAACTCCCCCGTTTTTTTTTTTACTAATAACACCGGCGAAGACCACGGCGATTTACTAGGTGATATTACGCCAAGCTCTAGCATTTTATCGATCTCCGCGTTAAGATGTTCTTGCATAGCCGGCGACAAAGGAAAAGGCCTAGCTTTAAAAGGTCGTGCGTCACCGGTATCAATAAAATGCTCAACTATATTAGTTTTACCTAACTTATGACATCCAATATCTTGAAATTTACATGTAATATTACTTAATTCGACTTCTTGATCAGATGACAATAAAACACGATCACTTATGCCATAAATCAAACATGTTTGGGGGTCATTATCCTGATTTAAAGGTTGCCAGGTATTGTTTACAAAGTCTATTATTATTTTATATTTCCTGATAAAATTGATTCCCAATATTAAATTAATTTTTATAGATGGAACCACAAAAAAATCAAAAATCCCTTTAATATTTCCTGCTTCAAAAGGAATTCTAATAAGGCCGGCAACCTTTTGTAATTCACCATCGGCGGTTACTACATTTGACACGTCACACGGCAATATGTTTAGTTTTTTATCAGCTAGAAATGTCAACATCTCTGATCCAATAACTGATTTGTTAGCCCCTGTGTCCATTAACACTTTAAAATTTGAATCAAAAATAGTGAAATCTATATGGGGGCGGTCATCACCCTGTATGAAATGGAAAATTGAATTAATTTTAACACGCTGTGTACAAAATGTATTTACTGTTTTCAACCAGTTTTGCCAATCCGCTATGTTATTATTATCGGCCTCTAAATTAACATTCTGGAAGGGTCGGCCGTCAACCTCCCTCTTTACTAGTTTTTTTGACAATCTGAACACTGCTGTTTACTTATTCCCCTTTTTCCGCAACCGAAACAAAATTTATTTTTCCTAGCTATTTTGCACTCATAAAACCGGTGGCCTGTTTTATCACAATTCCAACATTTCTCAGTTTTGTCAAACACACCCTCATTCTCTTTAACACTAGTGACGGAGTTATTATTTAATCTAGAAACTTTGTCTTCGAGGATCCTAATTTGTTTAGATAATTCGGTAAACGCATTCATGATCTCATTGTTTTTTTTCTCATCATTTAAAACATGCAAATTTGAAGATTCTAATTTTAAATGTGCTGCATTGCAATTTTCGACTTTTCTACAAAGCGATAACAAACACGGAATCGTATGGACATCGGTCAAACTCAACTGGGAAATAAAAAAAGGCAAGAGATTTTTTTTAATTAATTTAACTCTAATTGTTTCATCTGGCAGTGTAAACAATCGCGTAAATAAATTTTCCATACTGGTAATAAATATGGTCACTCTTTCACTTTTACCCTGTTTACGGTTACGTAACTTTTCCCAGATAAAGTCATCGAAATCCTCTGGCAAAAAATCGCGTTTTAAACAGTTCACCAAGGCATCCCAACTATTTACTCTAGTCCTAGTTGATCTAAACCATGGAATAGCGGCACCAGTAAACAAATCAATCGCGGACTGAAACAATTCTAATTTCGATACACCCCTTGCTAAGCGCAACTCTTCTACTTTTTCTAGAAAATCTAATAACTCGTCTGATCCCGACTGCCCGTTAAATGTTATTCCCCATTTATAAACCGGCACTGATCTATTAGTGATAGAGCTGAGATTCGGTTGTGATAACTCTTCCTCATCACTATCACTCTGATCGCCTTCAGGTGGCTCAAAACATGAAACTCGTTCATCTAAGAATGTACTCGACATAGCTTTCGTAAGTTCACGCTTCACCCGTGATAACTTAGCCTCAATTAAGTCACATTTACTTAACGAGTCCTTTTTAAAATCTAAAAAGTCTGCTAGGTCTGAATCAACATAGCGTTCAAGTCTATCTCGAACGTGTTCCAATCGCGAACGTACCTTTTTCTCTGTAACTTTCGCATCTTTTCCCGGGAACGCGGAAACAATTTTTTCTAAATCTGATAAGGTATCTAAGACTTCTTTCTTATCCGGCGCGGTCATCGCGGAGTGAACACCAGACAGAATCGGTTTAGCGTCCGTAAGGAATTTTCTCAATATAAACTTCAAATCACCTACATCAACATTTTCAGTGGCCGTAAAACCCCGTATTGATAACTCGTAAATTACTTCCGATTTACGCAAATATGTGACGTTCATTTTAAAATGCTAACGTTCCAAACACAGAGGATTTTACTTTACATATAAATTAACGTGTAATTAGATAACTATTCACGTTTCTATTCAAATGAATAAAATAACAAAAATTACTAGACGATTTTAATACAAAAATACAAAAAAAACTACACCCTTCCTTTAGTGCCCTTTTTGCAATCGAGCAGGCCCCACGTTGGGCGCCAGTGTGACTTCCGGCTGCTCTGAAAGTGCGGGGCGGGTAAGGGTTCACTTAAGCAAAAAAAAAAAATCAAATTAAATTAATTTTATTATAAACAAATAAAAATAAACACTCTAGTAAAATTAAGATTGTATTCATTTGAACGAAAACGTACGCGAGAAAAAGAAATATAACAAAAACTAAATGGATAATTCAATAAACTATTGGAATAAATTATTTACAAAAAAACTGTAACGGGCGCCACCCAGAATACACGTCTGGGACGTAGCGATAAATAAAATATGCGAGTCCGCCGAAAATGCGCAACGCGATTAACTGCGATAGCTTCTTAATCTTGTTATATAAATCGTGGAGTTAACTTATCTTATGCTCCGTCCGCAGCAAATAGCCTCCGGTTACGATGCGGTAGCCGCGACAAAAACGGCAGCGTAGCGTTTGCGGTAGCTGAGGCGAAGACGGCAGCGTCCCAGTAATGACGGCTGGAACGGGAGCGTAGCGGTAGCGATGTGGCGGTGACCAATTTTGTCTAGGTTCTTAGCAGCGGGATGCGCCCGGGATTCCAAAAGAATGGCGTCGAGAAAATCCAAATTTAAAGGTTCCTAAATTATATATATGTAGCGCATTAGTCCCTTGTAATCGCTTAGTTTATGCGATTAAAATCAGCATTATAAAAGAGGTGAATTTTACAGAGAAAAGTTATTTTGATTTACCTTCGCTTAGAAGAAACCCTTCGGCACAGAACAATAACACGAAACGATAGCGATATATTCACGTACGTACGCTTCAGGCGAGTGCCTTCTAAAATCGACTTTATCAATTCGTCCGAATGTGGACGCCGAAGCGACAAAAACGCTCTGTTGGTTCGCAGATATTTAATATATACAACCCGTCTAGCAGGCCTAAATTGTATTAATTAAAATATTAAGTTTAGAGTTAATTTCTTTGAATTTGTAATGCTACAAGCTTTAGCGGTCGACCTAGACTCAATTTTCTGGACCCTAAATAGTCTAGATTCTGGAGTATAGACGCTCGAGTCCAGATCCTTGTCTCCAGTCTGGACTCTAATCCCTGGGTCTCCAAACTATCTTCTTCGCGGGCCACAATTACAATTCTACATAATAAAGTCGGCCAAGATCCGATTAATTTTATAAAATTATGAAAAATTTAAGGAACAATTGTTACAATATTTCAAAATATGACATTTACAAAAAAAAATACAAACAATCGCGGGCCGGATTCATGCAAGTCGCGGGCCAGATTTGGCCCGCGGGCCGTAGTTTGGAGACCACTGCTCTAATCTATTGATTCTAATATCTATATTTTAGCCTGTAGATATTCCAGTCTGGTTGATAACCACTGCTCTAGATCCCTAGATCGAGTCTAGACCCTTCTCTAGTATATAGAATCCAGAATGGATTCTAATCTAGTCTGTAATATTTAGAGTTCAAGTGGTCGACTCAATTTTCTGGACCCTAAATAGTCTTGTTTTGGAATCTTGACTCTCGAGAAAAGACTTAAGTCTTAGAAATAGTCTCTTGAATTTTTTGTCTCTAGACAATTTTTTAGTTTCTTGTGCTCTAGTCTTTATGCTCTGGATTCTAGACTTTGTATTCTGGAGGCTTAATTAAGGACTCCATTCTTTACGGTAGCTTATAGATTAGTTTTAGGATTCTCTAGCATTTTGGTGTCTAGATTTTAGTTTACCTAAACTCTAGATTTCAAATTAAATACCTACTCTGAATTAGTTTTTGGACTCTAATCTCTGGCAGTCTGGAATCTAAACGCTTAAGTGTGGGCACTAAATTCTAAATAACAATAAAATATTTTAAATCAGTAGTTCTTAATTATAATAGAACTAATTTTGGATTGAAATCGCCTATTAATATGATCTGCAATTTGTTTAATCAACTTCCACCAACTCGTGATTTATTATTTATTATTTATTTTTGGTTTATAGTTTTAAAACTTTTTTGTTAATACTAAATTGTTTTGTATTTGGGAATTTGTTTCCTGTTGGGCAATAAACATTATTGTTATTATTATTATTATTAACGACTGCTATAATTCTAAACGCTTGACTGTGGGACTCGAAATTTGCGGTTCTTAGCCACTGTTTAGAAAAAATCTTGCAAAGTTCTAAGTGTTCCATGATTTTGAAAAGGTTAACAACCAATGCTTAGATGATTTTTTTAAATAAATAAATATGTATAAAATAAATTCCTGAAGTACAAGGTGACGCAAAAGTTGTCACCCGATGTTCTTTAGCTGTGATTTTTTATATGAAAGAAGAACTTTGGTTCTGCTTTTGGATTATGTTTATTTGATGTCTTAATTTTTTTAGAGAAAATGATATCAACCAAGTGGCGGTCGGCAGAATTGATGACCATATGGGCCCGATTTATGGCATTTTCCATCACTCTTGCCAGAAGTTACGTCTGGTTCCGTTCTCGCATTCTTGACGGATATTCTCTTTGAGGGCTTCAAGAGTCTGAGGCTTATTGACATAGACTCGTGACTTTAAGAAGCCCCACATAAAGAAGTCTGGAACGGTTAAATCGAGCGATCTTGCTTGGCAGTGCAAATCACCAAAACGTGAGATTAGGCGACCCGGAAATGCAATTATTCAATTATTCCGCTTTCTTGAGGTGTATGGCGATTCATGTCTTGTTGACGTGTATTTTGTATCTGTTTACTTTATAAATGTCAAAGCAGAACTGACATTTGCCGCCAATTGCAAAAATTATAGCATCTTTCGATAGGGTGAAGACTTTTACCCCACCTAGTATTTATTTCAATGAGTGTTTGAAATCGTCATTGTAAGACAAATTAGTTGTAGACTGCAAAACTAAATATATATTCAACACAACATTTATCAACTTTAATATTATCCCGAAATAAGCTGAATGAAATTTAATTGAATGGAATAGCAATCGATCGGAAATAATGAAGCTCCCAATTCTGCAGTTGACGGCAACTATCATTATCAGCGCGATATCAGCGATTATTCCACACCTCATTTCACACTTTGGCCCGATCGATTTTTGTTTGAATACTGAATGAATCCCCACGCGCTGGAACGCCTTTGTCACCCGCAATCGTTGACAACTATTCCACAACATACAGACCGATATTAAATTTTGGAGTATAAACGACAAAGTGAATTTAATTTTAGTTTATACATATATACAAGGTGGACAGAAATAAAGTGAAAAGCTTTAGATGATGACAATCGTTAATTCATTTTCTGACCACCCTGTATATAGAGAATAGATATTTAACACGTTATTATAAACAGTCAGAAATCAAGAACGTTAGTATGTACTTCCTAGAGCTGAGCAGGAATCGAATCTTTTTAGAGGATTCAAAAGAGGTATTGGAATACTTTAGTGAAAAAGGATTCATGATCCGGATTCGTTACGATTTTTAAGAGGATTCCTAATCTAATCCAAATGTAATTGATATAAATCCCTATAAAAGGATTCGAATACGTACAAAGAGATTCCTCTAAAAAGATTTTCATCGTCAAAAATAATCCTAATTCGTAGAGAGGATTCGCAAGAAAAATTGTTTTTTTTGGCGTGCGCTTTTGAACTTCACATTAAATCGGTGTTTTATACGCCTGGCAAATAAAGTAAAATTTCGAGTTTAGAAAAGCCTGAAAATTTTGATTTGGACGCTATGTATTTATGGCGTATCTACGTATACATTTATCAGCAAATATACACCTTTACCAATCTGGTTTGCTTTGTTATATTTTACAATTTCATCTTTATTTAAGTTATAGTTACACTTAATTAATAATGGGTGAATCAATAATTATGGTACACATGTGTCGCAATTTCAACTGATGTAGAACGTTGTTTGATTCACCACATGTTAATTTCGGCTGACCTCATCGTTTCCCTGAATAATTAATTGGCTTTCATGAAGATTACTCAGGTGCCCTAACAACACGTTTGTTTTACAAATAAAAACAGTATAACAATAATTTAATTATTTTTAAATTAATAACAACTAACTTATTAATAATTGCCTCCCCCCCTTCATTTAATTATAAGTTAAAAGTTGTTATTATTTAAACAAATATTAACGTATTGTTATGGATCAAAATGTAAAGGCATATTGGTGAAAATATTTATGTATGATTTTATACGATTGTTATTTTCTTATAATTTCATAGAAATAACACGTTTCTTAAAAATAAGGTATTAATGAATTAAATTGAAACGTAAATAAAAAATACTCATCTAGTTTGACCTAAACTGTAACTGACGAATTAACTTTAACGCAATTGACAACTTATATATGTGATGTATTTAGTTATTGTTTTCTTGTTATTTCATGAATATTAAAAAATGATTTTTTCAGCGATTTCATCAAACCAACTATCCAACTATCAAAGCAAAAAAATGATCACTCGTTTGTTTTACATGATAGGCGTACTGTGACAAATGCAATCGTTTGTCAATAAAGAAAATTATAAATAATAACAATAGCATTAAAGTGAAAATAACTTCAAAAAACTACGCTTTTTGTGTGGTAAACAAATCAGAAGGAAGTTTTAACTGTAAATTTAAAATTTTAGGTTCGTTTTATTTCAGAATTGAATGAAGTGTTTTTAGAACTTCACTCTAAATTAGTTTTATACGCCTGAGGCATGAAGTAAATATTTCGGATTTAGAAAAGCCTAAAAATATTAACTTCATGCTTAATCAGAGAGCGGAAAACTCTCTTTAGGATAACAATGAACACTTGAATTAATACGATTATTTTAATTTTCAACGATGATTTTTTGTGGATATTGGAAGGTATTTATTGACTTTGACATAAAATTTAAGTTCCAATTTAAATTTGAAACAATTCAAGGAGTACATAAGTCTTGTTTTTTAGCAGTCGTTTCATTTTTGATTCGTGAAGATATTACGTCATTGAAAGAAGTTTCGATTGATTTATTCATCGGGCAAAAATTACGAGTCTGAAATTTTTGACTTTGACCTAAAATTAATGCACCAATTTATGTTTTAAAGCATCGTTATTTCTTTAGAATGTCGTCTATTGTAATCTTATTTTATATTCTGAGGAAATAACGATGTATTAAAACAAACTGGGGCATTGGAAATTCTTTGAATGATTTTTATATAATTTGGTGTGGATGTTAAAAAGACAGAATATGCCAAAAACAAAAACATCGCCAAAAATACGGTTTTAGAGTTATTTTCAATTGAAAGTCAAAATAGTTGAATTTTATGAATATATTTAAGTAAATTAAAGTTTAAAACACTCACAACATGGAAATTCTTTTAGAAATCTCCATAGAATTTCGTGCGGATGTTAAGAAGACATATCTTTCTTAAAATATTCCAAAAACAAGAAATACGCTTTCGGCAGTTTTTGAGTTATTTTCATTTGAAAGTCGAATACGTATAATTTACGGAAATATTCAAGTAAATTAAAGTTTAAAACATTAATTAAGTGTAACTATAACGTTAAAAAGACATTGATCTTTTAGAATATATGAAAAACAAAAATGCGCCATTGACAGTTATTGCGTGATTTTCAATTAAAGTAAAACAAGTTTAATTTTGTGAAAATATTTAGGTAAATTAAAGTTTATAACATTCAGAACATAGAAATTCTTATAGAAATCTTCTTAAATTTTTATGTAGATTTTAAGAAGACATTGCGCTTTCAGAATATGCCAAAAACAAAAAATCGCCAAAAATACGGTTTTAGAGTTATTTTCAATTGAAAATCAAAATTGTAGAATATTATGAATATATTTAAGTAAATTAAAGTTTAAAACACTCACAACATGGAAATCTTTGAGAAATCTCCGTAGAATTTCGTGCGTATGTTAAGAAGACATATCTTTCTCAGAATATTCCAAAAACAAGAAATACGCTTTCGGTAGTTTTTGAGATATTTTCATTTGAAAGTCGAATACGTATAATTTACGGAAATATTCAAGTAAATTAAAGTTTAAAACATTCACAATATGAAAATTCTTTGAGAAATCTTTATGGAATTTTGTATGGATGTTAAAAAGACATTTTTCTTTTCGAATATATGAAAAACAAAAATGCACCATTAACAGTTTTTGCGTTGTTTTCAATTGAAGTAGAAAAAGTTTAATTTTGTGAAAATATTTAGGTAAATTAAAGTTTAAAACATTCACAACATAGAAATTCTTGTAGAAATCTTCATGAATTTTTGTGTAGATGTTAAGAAGACATTGTTCTTTCAGAATATACCAAACACAAAAAATACAGCATTGACAGTTTTTGCGTTATTTTTAATTGAAAGTCGAAAAAGTAGAATAGTGTGGATATATTTTGATAAAGTAAAGTTTAAAACATTTACAACATGAAAATTCTTTGAGGAATCGTCACCAAATTTTGTATGGATGTTAAAAAGACATTGCATTTTTATAATATGCTAATAACAAAAAATACGCCTTTGACAGTTTTTGAGTAATTTTCAATTCAAAGTCAAAAAAATAGAATTTTGTGGAAATATTTAATCAAAGTTTAAAATGTACACAACATGGAAATTATTTGACAATCTGTATCGAATTTTGTGTAGATGTAAAAAGGACATTGTTCTTTTAGAATATGCTAAAAACAAAAAATCGTCGATAGTTTTTGCGTAATTTTCAATTGAAAGTCGAAAAAGTAAAATAGTGTGGATATATTTTGGTAAAGTAAAGTTTAAAACATTTACAACATGAAAATTCTTTGAGAAATCTTCATCGAATTTCTTACGGATGGTAAAAATGCATTGGTCTTTTATAATGTGCCAATAACAAAAAATACGCCTTTGACAGTTTTTGAGTAATTTTCAATTCAAAGTCAAAAAAGTAGAATTTTGTGGAAATATTTAATCAAAGTTTAAAACGTACGCAACATGGAAATTATTTGACAATCTGTATCGAATTTTGTGTGGATGTAAAAAGGAAATTGTTCTTTTAGAATATGCCAAAAACAAAAAATACAGCATCGACAGTTTTTGCGTTATTTTCCATTGAAAATCGTAAAAGTAAAATGTTATCGTAATCTTTAGGTAAATTAAAGTTTAAAACATTCAGAACATGGAAATTCTTTGTGAAATCTTTAAGAAATTGCATGTGGATGTTAAGAATATATTACTGTTTCAGAATATGTCAAATACAAAAGTTGAAATTTAAAAGTTTTAAAATATTTCGAAACCAGTTTCCGCAGCTTCTGGGGTTCCAGTGCCAATATTATTTTTACTTATTGTGAAGGAAACTTTTAACAAGTGTTTGCACTCGTTGGTTAAGCATAAAGTAAAATTTCGAGTTTAGAAAAGCCTGAAAATGTTTATTTGCCGGCGCGCGAGCGAAGCGAGACGCGCCGGCAAATCCAATTTCCCAGACTTTTCTAAACTCGAAATTTTACTTCATGCCCCACAACTATAAAACACTGATTTAAAGCAAAGTTCAAAATATGCTGCTTAGGATGTATACCTTTACTTTTATAGAAATATAAATTGTTTACGTTATTTTTATTGTATATTTAATACTGTTGTTTAGAAATAAATTATTTTCTAGTTGTGATACAAACATCTTTTTATTTTTCTTTAGTTTTTCTTACGCAGTTTAGGGGGGGCTAGGCCCTGCGCGCTTGGAGCAAAGACTTCAATAATGTTTGATAAACAATATAGAACAGTTTATGTGTGATATTACCGAATGTGATTTCTGAATTTGTTAATTAACTTATTAGTTTGTACCCTACTCACTTAGACTGTAAACCTATATTTAGTTTATATATATTTCTCTGTAATTAGGCTATGCTTGTTGAGAAATAAATTATTATTATTATTATAAACGCTACAACATAAACTGTTGAATATTGATGAAACATTATTTTAGTCTTCACTGATCAATACAGAGTCTCTGTTAAACATCGTGCAACATAAATTATGAATGAAATTGGATTGCGAAAAGAATCGCATTTTTATTATTGTGTGATCATTTAAAGCGAAATTTAGAGTAGGCTTTGAATTTTAAATTAGATTGACACTACTGGCTGTTAACATATAGTTTACTATAACCTCAAATATATTCTATCAATCAATTATCATTCTGGGCAACCGCACAAAAAAAAATGCCGCCTACTCTAAATCATTATCTAAACGATCGCACGGTGTGTTTAATAGTGTGTTAAAAGCATCTACTAACGTTTATTAACGTGACTATTTTGATGAGTGTCTTGAGATGTTTTATGTGTGGTAATAAAATTGCATTAAAATGATAGTCGAATGTATCGACAGATACATCAGGCTTTTCATTTTATCTCCAGAGAATTGCTGTCGAAACTTTGGTGTCCATAAAACACACACACTCAAATCAACCCAACTTTTTTTCGAGCCAACTTCCCCCTCAATTCACTCAATCTATTATAGATAAAAAAAACCTTTTCCTTCTTTAATTGTGAAACTTTCTTTCAACTCAATTAATGTCAAACAATTCATATAAACCCTTTTCCTTATTATTACTCTTATGTATAAAGAATTTTTTTTATTAAGAATACAGAGAGTTTTTCTGTAAAGTTTATATTTCTGAATTATTGCGTATTTGCTGTTAATTTTTAGATATTCGTTTTTTTATGAGTATAATTTGAAGCATTATACGAGTGTTTTCCACTCCCAGGTTGAGCATGAAGTAAAATTTCGAGTTTAGAAAAGCCTGAAAATTTGGTTTGGTCGTGTAGCGCGTAGCGCTACGCGACCAAACCAAATTTTCAGGCTTTTCTAAACTCGAAATTTTACTTCATGCGCCACGCGTATAAAACACTGTTTTGATGTGAAGTTCGGAATATGCGTCTTTAACATGCAGTTTTAGTAGTATATTTTAAACTTCACTTAATATCAGTGTTTTGTACTAGTGGCGCATAAAGTAAAATTTCGAGTTTAGAAAAGCCTGAAAATTTGGTTTGGTCGCGTAGCGCTACGCGCTACACGACCAAACCAAATTTTCAGGCTTTTCTAAACTCGAAATTTTACTTCATGCTTAACCTGGGAGTGGAAAACACTCGTTTAAAGCTTAATGTTTTTTTCTTTTATTCTTTGTTTGTTTGTTACATATACACACCTACTTGTGTTTTAATTTATATCATATTTAGTTACATTGTCCTGTAATTGGTGAATGTTGGACAATAAAGATTATTATTATTATTATTATCTACCGAAAAACATCAATCCAGTAGGACGCCAAAAAGTGCTAATGTAGAAATTAAAATGAATCAAAATAAGGCGGCATCAACAATCCTCCGGGGCAGCGCGGTTAATGTGGGAATCCAAGCGGCTCGTCAGCGTGTATTTTATCACGTTCACAACTGCAGTCCATCAACAACTGCCGAATCACTAACTTCATTTATCAAGGAATCGGAATTAAGTCAATTTCTGTTACCTGACAAATGGCCAATCAATATGACCATTCGTCCATTTAAAAATAGGCTGAGTAAAACAAATAACAAAAAATCCCTGCTGATATTCCAGCTTGCAACTCAAATCCTAATACTTTTTTAGTAAAGAACCACATATCCCCGACACCCGAAAAAACCCCTCTAAATCAGCCGGTTATATTACTACTAAATTAAAATTCTTCTATCAAAACGTTCGCGGTCTTCGCACCAAATTGTCCGTTGTAGCTGAAGCTGTGTCACTGTTTAACTACGACGTTATAATTCTAACCGAGACTTGGTTAGATCAGGATATTTTTGATGCTGAATTGGGCTTCATTAATTACAATGTTTATCGCTGTGATCGAGATTTCGCGATTTCTGGTAAAACGAGGGATGGTGGATTACTTATCGCAGTAGCTCGTCATTTCAATTCACGTGTTATTTTGTCGGTGTCCGATCATCGCGAGGAACTTTTTGTTTCAATTACCACACATGATCAGAATATACTACTCGGAAGTGTGTATTTATCACCTAACTCGTCTCTTCTATCGTATCAACAACATTGCTCGTCGGTTGAGAACATCGCGGACAGCCTACCCGATCATCAAATTTGTGTTATTGGTGATTATAACCTTCCCAATGTTAATTGGTTACAAGGTCAACATGGAGTATATACTGATTCTAATAATCAGTCGGCGATATCTACTGCAGACACGTTCGGCTTTATAAACTCACTCCAAGTGATTAATATTACTAATGCCAATTCTGTACTGTTAGACCTAATATTCTTACAGACGGAATTCATAAATAAATTTAACATATTAGCTGCCGATTTTCCTCTGGTACCATGCGACTCGCATCATCCTGCCATAGTTTTAAGTATTTATTATAATGCTGAAAGCAACGCTTCGTCTATTTGGGAACCTAACATGAAGTATGACTATGCTAGATCAGACTTTGCAACTCTAAATGATTACTTCATTAATTTTAGTTGGGATAGGTTATTTGAAAACAAAAGTGTTAACGAACAGGTGTACGATTTCTATAGCTGTCTTAATTATGTAAAACATGTATGTGCCAGTCGTTAAAATAAAAAAATCATCTGAATTTTTATTTCCTAAATGGTTCAGTACTAAACTTAAAAATATGATATTTTTAAAAAAAAGTTCTTCACGATAAATATAAGAGTTCTCGCTTGCAATCTGACTATGATGCTTTCAAAAAAGTAAGAGCAGACTGTAAAACTCTGAGTGCAACTTGCCACAAAGAATATTTAGAATCTATTGAGGACAGGATTTTTTGTGACACAAATTTATTTTGGAAGCATGTCAAGTCGAAACGAACAACAAATGTATTTCCAAACTCTTTTGAGCACGATGGAATTGTAACAAACAATCAAAGCGACATTGTTAATCTTTTCGCATCAGTTTTTGGCTCAGTTTACATTGATTCCTCCAACTTCATCGATGTTGCTCAAAGTGATACCCATATTAATTTGCACTCATTGACTGATATTCCCATTTCATCTGTGCTAAATGAACTTTCTTCCCTTAACAATAATTACTCCATGGGATCTGATGCCTTACCTGCTTTGTTTTTAAAGCAATGTTCTTTGTCGCTTAGTCGACCACTTTGGTTAATTTTCAACAACTCTTTGAAGAGCGGCGAATTTCCTACCCATTGGAAGGACGCTCTCATAACACCCATTCATAAAAAGGGTTCGAAAAACCTCGTCACCAACTATAGGCCAATATCGATTCTTTCCCATATACCAAAGATATTTGAAAAATTAGTAACTGCTCAAATATCCCCCTTATTGATCCCTTAATTGTTGAGGAACAGCATGGATTCAGACGCGGTCTTTCTACTGCTACAAATCTTTTGGTATACGGGAATTACATTACGAACGCCTTGGAGAGGGGTAAGCAGATTGATTCTGTATACACAGACTTTTCCAAGGCGTTTGATACTGTAGATCATAGCCTATTGTTAACCAAACTTCTCAGATTGGGCACTCTTTTTAAATGGATTCAATCGTACCTTTGCAAAAGAACACAAAGAGTTCTTATTGGATCTCATATATCTTTGTTCATTTCTGTGTCCTCGGGGGTACCCCAAGGATCACATCTTAATATTTTTATTAACGATGTCATTTCATGCTTTCATCACTCGCAGTGTCTTCTTTTTGCTGATGACATGAAAATATTTTGTAGCGTTGATAACAGTCATTCATCTCAACTTTTACAACAAGATCTGCATAGATTTAATCATTTGTGTACCCTCAATAAAATGCAGTTGAATATTGAGAAATGCCATGCTATCAGTTTCTTTAAAATTAGATCTCCGGTATCCAATGGTTATTTTCTTAATGACAGGCGCATCACGCAAATTAATTCAATTAAGGACCTTGGTGTGATTCTCACTAGCAATTGGAATTTCTCGGCGCATATTAATGTAATTACGTCAAAAGCGTTTCAAATGCTAGGTTTTTTTAAAAAGAAACTGCATAGAGTTTGAAAACCCCTTTACAGTGATCAAAATTTATGTAGCATTAGTACGGCCCCATCTAGAATATTGTTCTTTGTTTTGGAGTCCTTATACCGCCATCGATGTTAATAAAATCGAAAGAGTTCAGCGTAAATTCTTAAGCTATTTACGTTTCAAATTTGGATTCATAGATAGCTACAGCAACATATTAGTAGCACTCAATTTGCACACTTTAAAGCACAGACGATATAGTTCTGATGTTATTTTTGTGTACAAACTTATAAATGGACACATTAATTCACCCATGCTACTTAATGGTATTAGTTTACACGTACCTTCTAGGACTTTAAGAAACTGTTATATGTTCTCTGTGCCCACAAAAATAACTGAGTACGCCAAACAGTTCGGAACAGCGCGTTTGCTTTATAATTGTAACGCTGTCTCTGTAGATTTTTTTAATATCACTCTTAAGAAATTAAGGAACTATATTTTTAATTTAAATAACTTTGTAGTGTGTAAAAGAAATATTGATGTATCTTTTCTGTAATATTTTAATATGTTTTGTGCGTTATTTTGTGTTATTTATTGTAATCTTACTTGTATTAGGATCTATTACCAGTTTGTTTCAAATTTTGTATTGTAAAATGGTTATCCGTAAATAAACTATATATATATTATTATTATTAATAATTTGGGAGTGGAAAACACGCGTTTATAGCTGTAAAATAATCTTTTTTAATAAACAAAGAATGCCGGAAATTTAAATATTTTAAAGTGAAGTTTAAAATATATGTCGGTTTCACAGACAACTCAGCTTGATTTTAAGTTTTATCTCATGGTAATGAATTTCACAATGTTATGTATTACACTAAACTCGAAATTTTACTTCATGCGCCACGCGTATAAAACACTGATTTGATGTGAAGTTCGGAATATGCGTCTTTAACATACAGTTTTAGTAGTATATATTAAACTTCACTTAAAATCAGTATTTTATACTGGTGGCGCATGAAGTAAAATTTCGAGTTTAGAAAAGCCTGAAAATTTGGTTTGGTCGCGTAGCGCTACGCGCTACACGACCAAACCAAATTTTCAGGCTTTTCTAAACTCGAAATTTTACTTCATGCTTAACCTGGGAGTGGAAAACACTCGTTTAAAGCTTAATTTGGGAGTGGAAAATACGCGGTTATGGCTTTAAAATGATCATTTTTAATAAACAAAGAATGCAGGAAATTTAAATGTTTTAAAGTGAAGTTTAAAATATATGTCGGTTTCACAGACAACTCAGCTTGATTTTAAGTTTTATCTCATGGTAATGAATTTCACAATTTTATGTAGGTATTACACAAAACACTGATTTGATGTGAAGTTCGGAATATGCGTCTTTAACATACAGGTTTAGTAGTATATATTAAACTTCACTTAAAATCAGTATTTTATACTGGTGGCGCATGAAGTAAAATTTCGAGTTTAGAAAAGCCTGAAAATTTGGTTTGGTCGAGTAGCGCTACGCGCTACACGACCAAACCAAATTTTCAGGCTTTTCTAAACTCGAAATTTTACTTCATGCTTAACCTGGGAGTGGAAAACACTCGTTTAAAGCTTAATTTGGGAGTGGAAAACACGCGTTTATAGCTTCATAATAATCTATTTTAATAAACAAAGAATGCCGTAAATTTAAATGTTTTAAAGTGAAGTCCAAAATATACGCCGGTTTCACAGACAACTCAGCTTGATTTTAAGTTTAATCTCATGTTAAGGAATTTTCAATTTTATGTATTACACATGATTTTGCAGAAAGTCAATATTAATTTTAATTCGTTTTTATATTTTGTAAATATTCTGCAAACTATAGACAAATTCAAGTTTTCTTTATTTTACACATGATTATTTCCTCTAAACAATTCTTTGAAAATTCGAGTAATTTTCTATGAGATACTTAAAAGAAAATCCTTGGTATAATAAATAAGCTTGGATCAGCTTGAAAAACAAAACAAGAGATCGTAAACCCTGCTCCTACTTTTGTTTTCGTACTCAACAAAAAATAAATGAATCTGAATGAAAGACAAAACAAGGAAAGATCGCAAGATCTTTTCATTGTATCTTATAAATAAATTTAAATCTGCGTGAGTTGAAAAAACGAAACAAGAAGAGGTCGGGAATCAATCAGCTGGGTCTTTTCATTATTCAGGAGGATTTTATATTGATTGCGGTGCTCTCTCAGCCGTCCGTGAAGTTTGCTGAAATTGTTCTATCAATCACTCAGATCTCACACACAGACACGTTGGGTTCGGAGTGGGGGTTGAGGGATTTTTGTGAATGAATGGGGTTGAATAATACGTTCTTTTGTTTGGGTTGAAATGCATTGCTTCGCGAAGTGGCAAAAAGGGAAGGATGACATAATTTAAAGTAGCTACTGCCCCACTTGACGAAGCAGTCGTTAAAATAACACTATTTTAACGACTGCTTCGTCAAGTGGGGCAGTAGCTACTTTTCATCTTTATTAAATTTAAAAAATTAATTTAAAAAAATTAAATGGCAATAATTATTTAGCACAGCAATTATTTTTACAATTGAGTCGCCCAGATGCAAAACCGGCCATACGGGTTTTAACAAACTTGTGAGAAAATGACAAAAAAACTGAATTTGCAGCTTCTTTTGAATTAATTAAAATAGTGTTGAATGAGTGTTGTATCGAATGGAGACAAGAAAAATTATGTAAAACTAAGTAAAATGTTGGCAATGTTTGCAACTGAAAAAATATTGCTTTTGCAACGGAGAAATGTAACAGGTTGATTTTTTGAACTTAATTTTAACCTTCTTGGCACTGACGGTAGCATTTGCCTAAAATCAGTGTTTTTTACGCGTGGCGCATGAAGTTAAATTTCTGGTTTAGAAAAGCCTGAAAATTTGGTTTGGTCGCGTAGCACTACGCGGCCAAAACAAATTTTCAGGCTTTTCTAAGCTCGAAATTTTACTTCATGCGCCACGCGTATAAAACACGGAAATATTGTGAAGTTGGAAACACATTTAAAATACAGCTTTATTATTATTGAATTTAGTCATTCGAAATTAGTAATGATTAAAAATTGAGTTGGCTAATATTCCCGTCTGATTGACAAATAATAACCAACGACTAATGATTAATGACTAAACTAGCAGTGACGGCTCGTGATCTAAGGAAGTGGGTCGGACGAATGTAGGAAAGCTGCAGGTAGTCATTTTTTTTATTACAGTCCTAGAATAGGAAAAGCTTTTGGTGAAAATGCGAAAACCGGAAATGGTAGTTTACTCTTATCATTTATTTGGATTTTTCTTTAAAATGGTTATATAAAAAAATCTTTTCAATAAAAAACAGAAAGTTTCCTTTTATTTTATTTTTAATGAAAGGAAAAACGCAGTGTTTTCAATTTCTTTCTTGGTAGTTATTAAATATTATTTATATACTGTCGATTCACTGCGTGGAAGTACGGTCCTGGCAAATTTGCCGTACTCAAACCATTTGAGCGTACGTCCCGCTGCAGGGGAAATATAACGACCAGTGCTGCCAATCCTAAAACACCTGTTTCCCCAAACCCTAACAGAAAATACCCCTTTTAGCAATACTTTACCCCCAACAATTTAGAATTTGCTTTATATAAATAAAATGTAATTTAATTTAAAAAAAATATATTTCAAAACTGTTTTTTTTACATTCCCCCATATGTAAAACAATGGGAAACTATTGTTTTCTCGAAAAATTGTAAATCAAAAATGTTAGTGGATTTTGAGTTCCCCCGAGTTAATTAAGAACATTTTTTGAAAAAAGTCTGTCCGTCAACATTGTACAGCCTAAATCTACCAAGATGTTAAGATGACACTATAAACTTAAGCTTTTTATTACAATCCTAGAATAGGAAAAGCTTTTCGTGAAAATGCGAAAACCGGAAATGGTAGTTTACTCTTAGCATTTATTTGGATTTTTCTTTAAAATGGTTATATAAAAAAATCTTTTCAATAAAAAACAGAAAGTTTCCTTTTACTTTATTTTTAATGAAAGGAAAAACGCAATTTCTTTCTAAGTAATTTTAAATGGAAGAAAAAAACGCATAGACCAGAATTTTCTTTTCACACCCTACAGTAAAAACGACGTTTATCTTTATATTAAAAATTACTTAGAAAGAATTAATTTCTTTCTAAGTACTTTTTAATATAAAGATAAACGTTGTTTTTAATTTAGGGTGTGCTAAAGTAAAAACAACGTTTATCTTTATATTAAAAATTACTCGGAAAGAAATTAATTCTTTCTAAGTAATTTTTAATATAAAGATAAACGTCGTTTTTACTGTAGGGTGTGAAAAGAAAATTCTGGTCTGAATTTAGATATTGAATTTTTATACAAATAAAACCCAAACGTAAATATTCAACACTGTTGTTTTTTCTGTTACACAAGTAGTAAAATAAAAGATTGTTTTGGGGCGTGAAACAAAAATTGTAACCCAAATATAAAACAGGGTGTTGATGTGTCTTTCCCCGACATTTAAATAGTTAACATACTATAATAGATTTCACCCTTACCAATTGCTTGAAGATTTTAGGTCAGTCTTTAGTAGGCGTGGCGCATGAAGTAAAATTTCGAGTTTAGAAAAGCCTGAAAATTTGGTTTGGCCGCTCCGCGCTTCGCGCTACGCGACAAAACCAAATTTTCAGGCTCTTCTAAACTCGAAATTTTACTTCATGCTTAACCTGGGAGGGGAAACCCTCGTTAGACGACCAATCAGAAAATAATTGCAAAAGTTTAAAATGATCAGGAATTATTCAAAACGAAGGAAATTTAATTGACCCAAATTGTTACATTTGCAGTAGGTTACTGTATGTAACAGCAAACACTTCTTGTATAATTCAATGTCCGTCGGGGTATTAGCCCATAATTTCAACTGTGACTAAATATTTTAAGAAAATTTGGTAATATAATTAAATTTTCTTTCTACAAGATGTAAGTGCAATCAATTCTAAGTAAATTCTGTGAATTTCATGTTGATGGTAAACATTTTTAAATTTTTTATAAGTTTTTCAAAAAAAATAGTCCAAAAATTAGAAATTTTATTGCATATTTTTAACTTTGGCTAAATATTTTAAGAAAATTTGGTAATATAATTAAATTTTCTTTCTACAAGATGTAAGTGCATCAATTCTAAGTAAATTCTGTGAATTTCATGTTGATGGTAAACATTTTTAAATTTTTAATAATTTTTTCAAAAAAAATAGTCCAAAAATTAGAAATTTGATTGCATAATTCCAACTTTGGCTAAATATTTTAAGAAAATTTGGTAATTTAATTAAATTTTCTTTCTACAAGATGTAAGTGCAATCAATTCTAAGTAAATTCTGTGAATTTCATGTTGATGGTAAACATTTTTAAATTTTTAATAATTTTTTCAAAAAAAAATAGTCGAAAAATTAGAAATTTTATTGCATAATTTCAACTTTGGCTAAATATTTTAAGAAAATTTGGTAATATAATTAAATTTTCTTTCTACAAGATGTAAGCGCAATCAATTCTAAGTAAATTCTGTGAATTTCATGTTGATGGTAAACATTTTTAAATTTTTAATAATTTTTTCAAAAAAAATAGTCCAAAAATTAGAAATTTTAGTGCATAATTTCAACTTTGGCTAAATATTTTAAGAAAATTTGGTAATATAATTAAATTTTCTTTCTACAAGATGTAAGTGCAATCAATTCTAAGTAAATTCTGTGAATTTCATGTTGATGGTAAACATTTTTAAATTTTTAATAATTTTTTCAAAAAAAATAGTCCAAAAATTTGGAATTTTATTGCATAATTTCAACTTTGGTTAAATATTTTAAGAAAATTTGGTAATATAATCAAATTTTCTTTCTACAAGATGTAAGTGCAATCAATTCTTAGTAAATTCTGTGAATTTCATGTTGATGGTAAACATATATATATATACATATATATATACATATATATATATATATATATATATACATATATATATATATATATATATATATATATATATACAGGGTGTCCGTATTTCGAGGAAATGCATGGGGATCTCGGTTATTAGAAGAGTTAGAGAGTTGGTTAAATTAGGGCAAATATGTGAAATTTGTAGCCCAACAATAATCCGAAAACAGATTTAAAATATCTTTTTTTGTATTCGAGATATTGCCAAAAAACTATTTTTTTCAAATTTCGTTTTTATTTTTTATTCAAAAACTATTGGATCTAGGAATTTGCAACTTTTACATTATACGGGCACTTTTTAATCAGGAATTTAGTAGTGTACTTACATGTAAAATAACTTTAATATCTTCCCCGGAACCATAGCCAACTTTTGTTTTTCTTATGGGCGCCATATTGGATTTTCATATTTTTAGAAAGAACTTTTTTTTCTGAATTAAACGGTATACCACACTTATAATTTATTCTGCGTTTCATTTAAAGCATAGCAACCTTTTGTTTTTTGTAAAGAGTGCCTTGGAAACAATAATATTGATACGTTATTCAGTTATTGATGTGTCAATAAGATACGATCATTATACATAATACATAAAATAAAGTTAAAAATGGTGTTTTCGAAGCAAGAAAAACGAGATATGATCGAAGTTTATTATACTTGAAACAAAAATGTACGTATTTCATCCGAAGTCTATCTACAGCGCTATCCAGAAAGGCAACAGCCAAGTGAAAGTCATTTCATAAAACTACATAGAAATTTATTGGAATATGGTTCCTTCGTAAAGCCACGACAAAGATATAGATATCACCAACCCCATGAAAATGAAAACCAAATTTTGCAAGCGGTAAAATGATTTCATTTTAATTACAATAAGATAATATTTATTCCCCTAGATTCAAGATAACCCTTCTTCCTGAACAAGAGAACTTGCGAACCAGTTTGGTGTGACGTTTCAATACGTATGGAGAATTTTGAAAAAAAATAAATATCGCCCATTCAAAATTAAAGTTACTCAAGCTCTCCATCCTGGAGATGCTAGACGAAGGATGGACTTTTGTCATATTTTATTGGGAAAATTAAACGAAAATCCGAATTTCTTGTCAAATGTGATATGGTCTGACGAATGCCGTTTTACCAACACAGGGATATTCAATAGGCATAATGAACATGTGTGGAGTATAAATAATCCTAGACAACATGAAGAAAGACGACGACAAGTGCGATTCGGACTAAATGTATGGGTCGGTATTTTGGGAGACAATATTGTAGGTCCATACATTTACGAAGATACATTAAATTCACAGAGATATCACGATTTTTTAAGAACATTTTTAAGTGATTACGTAGACAATAACATCCCCTTAAATATGTTAAGAAATGTATGGTTTCAACAAGATGGTGCACCACCTCACAACAGCCAAATTGTCGCTAATTGTCTGTCCGAAATGTTTCCAAATTAAGTTATGGCAAATAATGGTGATATACGTTGGCCAGCTCGCTCACCTGATTTGTCACCTCTAGATTATTTTCTTTGGGGAGCTATAAAAGAAAAAGTTTATAAAACTATTCCAGAGGACAAAGACGATTTAAGAAGAATTATAATAGTTACCATTCAGCAATTAAGAAGAAGAGACATTTTTCGGGCAGTCCAAAATTTAAGGAAAAGACTAGAATTATGTTTGGAGGTCAATGGTGATATATTCGAACACTTACTCTAAGTTTGTGATAATTTTAGTTCAAAAGATATTTAATTAATTTGTTTATTATTATTTAATATTATGAAAAACTTCATCAAGCAGCAGAGTGATTATTCTGGTTCCTTCCCTAAAAAAATATAGTTGTAGACTTCAGGAATTTTAAAATGTGCAACTGTTTTCAAGGCACTCTTAAGAAAAAACAAAAGGTTGCTTTGTTTCAAATGAAACGCAAAATAAATTATAAGTGTGATATACCGTTGAATTCAGAAAAAAAAAGTTCTTTCCAAAAATATGAATATCCAATATGGCGCCCATAAGAAAAACAAAAGTTGGCTATGGTTCTGGAGAAGATATTAAAGTTATTTTAAATGTAAGTACACTACTAAATTCCTGATTAAAAAGTGCCTGTATAATGTAAAAGTTGCAAATTCCTAGATCCAATAGTTTTTGAATAAAAAAATAAAAACGAAATTTGAAAAAAATAGTTTTTTGGCAATATATCGAAAACAAAAAAAGATATTTCAAATCTGTTTTCGGATTATTGTTGGGCTCCAACACGTATTTCACGTATTTGCCCTAATTTAACCAACTCTCTAACTCTTCAAATAACCGAGATCTCCATGCATTTCCTCGAAATACGGACACCCTGTATATATATGTATATATATATATACAGAGAGTTTAATGTAACACCGAACATTGTCAACACGAGAATTTTTTTTTTTTTAAGTATACATAAACATACGTTGTACATTTGCCGACGCTCAGTTTATTAAAAGAATTTAATTTGAAGGTTTAAACGAGTGTTGTCCACTCCCAGGCTAAGCATGAAGTAAAATTTCGAGTTTAGAAAAGCCTGAAAATTTGGTTTGGTCGCGTAGCGCGAAGCGCGGAGCGGCCAAACCAAATTTTCAGGCTTTTCTAAACTCGAAATTTTACTTCATGCGCCACCGATACAAATCACTGATTCAATGTAAAGTTTAGCGGTGTGTTTTAAACTTCGTAATATGTCTGTGTTTTGTACCGTTGGCGTATGAAGTAAAATTTATATATATATATATATATATATATATATATATATATATATATATATATATATATAATGAGAGTTTAATGTAACACCGAACATTGTCAACACGAGATTTTTTTTTTAAGTATACATAAACATACGTTGTACATTTGCCGACGCTCGGTACATTAAAAGAATTTAATTTGAAGGTTTAAACGAGTGTTGTCCACTCCCAGGCTAAGCATGAAGTAAAATTTCGAGTTTAGAAAAGCCTGAAAATTTGGTTTGGTCGCGTAACGCAAAGCGCGGAGCGGCCAAACCAAATTTTCAGGCTTTTCTAAACTCGAAATTTTACTTCATGCGCCACCGATGCAAATCACTGATTCAATGTTAAGTTTAGCGGTGTGTTTTAAACTTCGTAATATGTCTGTGTTCTGTACTGTGTTTTTGTTATATATATATATATATATATATATATATATGTTAAAATGTAGATACATATACATACATATATATATATATAATATATACATATATATATATATATATATATATATATATATATATATATACAGAGAGTGGCGCATGAAGTAAAATTTCGAGAAATTTTACTTCATGCTTAGTCTGGGAGTGGAACACACTCATTTCAAGTTTCAAATTAAACTCTTTAGAAGAAACAATGATTATCTAATGATTTACAGCATATACGCTGTAATTGGGACATGTATACTTGAAATAAAAACTTCCTGTATGTACAAGTTAAGGCATTAATTGCGATTGATTGCCCACAGTTTGTAATGGTCATACAGGCAACCCAATTTACACATAACTTAAAAATTAAAGGTGTCAAATTGTATTGGATAAAATTGTTCGGAGTTACATGCGTAATATTTTTTTCTGAGAAAATGAAAATTTATAATATATGTTCAATCAAATTTAACGGTACGGCCCGGCTGACCCTGCCGTCCCTGACGAGCCCTCACTGTAAACTAGTAATGGCTAAATTATTCATGACTAATTTAGCCATTAGTTTCAATGTTGACTAAAAATTTAGTCAACTAATGCCCAACTCTGTGTTAAAGTAACGTTTTCTTGTTGAGTGTGAATATACAGTGGCAAAAAAGATTCGATTTAAAAATGCCCGTTGTCAACAATTCCATAAATACGTACGTTTTCTGATGTACATACATTATCCCTTTTCGGCAGCGAAAACGGAGAGATGATTGCGAACGTGCTGGAAGCGAAGGATCTGATAGGGCCGAGCAGTAACGACGAGCCGATCGACTCCTATGTGAAAATCTTCCTGCTGCCCGATAAGGACGTGAACGTGCAAACGAGGATCTACAGGAATTCCAACAGTCCCAGTTATCAGGAACGGGTCATCTTCTCCCTGCACCCCAGGGACCAGATGAACACCGCCCTCCTTTTCCACATCTATGCCACCGACATGTCTTCGCATACGCTGATCGGCGAAGGCGAGCTAAGACTGTCCGACGTCAGTCTTAGACAGCCAGTCACCACATGGGTCACTTTAACAGATACCGGACAAGTAAGTAAACTTTGATTTATTGATTGATAACTGTAACTGTAAGAACGTTCGATCAAAAGAATTTATGACCAATACAAATTTAATTCCTTAGATTATTCGAGCTAAGTGGTTGTCCGACAAGTTTTGAAGTCCTGGGTGGCTCTGGAACCAAACATGAATGAGAATTCTTGCTTCTCTGAAGCAGGTTATGACTTTACAAACGTCAGATTCAATAATTTCGAAGTAGGAATCGACATTTATGTTTGATTCCATAGCCACCCAGGACTTCAATAATTGAAGTGGTCGTCCAACAAGTTTTGAAGTCCTGGGTGGCTCTGGAACTAAACATGGATACCAATTCTTGCTTCTCTGAAACAGGTTATGACTTTGGAAACGTCAGATTCAATAATTTCGAAGTAGGAATCGACATTTATGTTTGATTCCATAGCCACCCAGGACTTCAATAATTGAAGTTGTCGTCCAACAAGTTTTGAAGTCCTGGGTGGCTCTGGAACCAAACATGAATGCCAATTCTTGCTTTTCTGAAACAGGTTATGACTTTACAAACGTCAGATTCAACAATTTTGAAGTAGGAATCGACATTCATGTTTGATTCCATAGCCATCTAGGACTTCAATAATTACTGGGCACCTGGAATTAAGCATGAATGCCAATTCTTGCTTCTCTGACATAGGTTATAACTTTACAAACGTCAGATTCAATCATTTTGAAGTAAGAATCGGCATTCATGTTTGATTCCATAGCCACCCAGAACTTTAATAATTATTGGGCATCTGGAATCAAACATGATTCACAATTTTTGCTTCTCTAAAACAGGTTATGACTTTACAAACGTCAGATTCAATCATTTCGAAGTAGGAATTGACATTTATGTTTGATTCCATAGCCACACAGGACTTCAATAATTGAAGTGGTCGTCCAACAAGTTTTCAAGTCCTGGGTGGCTCTGGAACTAAACATGAATACCAATTCTGGCTTCTCTGAAACAGGTTATGACTTTACAAACGTCAGATTCAATAATTTTGAAGTAGGAATCGACATTTATGTTTGATTCCAGAGCCACCCAGGACTTTAATAATTACTGGGCACCTGGAATCAAGCATGAATGTCAATTCTTGCTTTTCTGAAATAGGTTATAACTTTACAAACGTCAGATTCAATCATTTTGAAGTAAGAATCGGCATTCATGTTTGATTCCATATCCACCCAGAACTTCAGTAATTATTGGGCACCTGGAATCAAACATGAATGCAAATTTTTGCTTCTCTAAAATAGGTTATGAATTTACAAACGTCAGATTCAATCATTGTAAAGTAAGAATCGACATTTATGTTTAATTCCATATCCACCCAGGACTTCAATAAGTACTAGCCACCCGCCCACTGAGCAAAAAAACAAACAATAACGTTATATCAACATTGTAGCAACATTAATCGTTGTTTTAATGTTGGTGAAACATTACTTAAATGGATTTGCTCAGTGGGCGGTATATAATACGCGTAAAATACCCTAACATATTTTAACAACCGCATTTTTTTCGAACATAACTCCCTCTAAAACTTTCTTTCGTGTGGTTTTAACTCCAAATCCACGCATACTTCTGTTTTATATATATATATATATATATATATATATATATATATAAATATATATATATATATATATGCATATTTTTGTATTCCACAGAGGGGGACAGAATTTGGAGAATTAATGTTCTCCCTGAGCTACTTGCCGACGGCCGAGAGACTGACTGTGGTCGTCGTCAAAGCGAGGAATCTACGGTTTCAGAACGATAAGGAGTCGGGCGATCCCTTTGTTAAGGTAAGGGGAGCCTTTCATCCCTTATTCACGAAGTTAATCACGATCTCATTTTTTCCACCCTCGTCCTCGTACTATTTTTTTTTTCGCCGCAGGTTTACGTCCTGCAGTACGGAAAAAAGATTCACAAGAAAAAGACGTCGGTGAAGAGGAGCGAACGAAGTCCTATTTTTAACGAGTCGATGATGTTTAGCATACCTGCGCACACTTTACAGGTAATTTATTATAATCACAGAAATCAAAAACATTTAAATAATGTTTTATATCATTATTTAATTAATTAAATATGAAACCAAAGTTTAATTTTATTTTATAATTATATCAGGATAAGATTTTATATTGCATCAACGTTTCATGTCGTTGTAATGTTGAGCAAATAACGTTTTATGTTCTAGTAATGTTTATTGATCATTAGTTAAATCTGTTTTGCTCAATACCAAGCAAAACAGATATAAATAATGTTTTATCAGCATCAAAGCCGTAGCTAGTGGGGGTATGGGGGCTCTAACCCTTTTGTAATAGCGGTTCTGTAAGAGCAAAAACAATATTTTTAGCAAAAAGTTGTAGAGAATAAAAAAATAAACAAATTTTGTCTTAACAATTTTTACATCAGCTCTTTTGTTTTTGTTATAGAAACTAAAAAGTCTAGAGATTTTTATTCGGCAATCACTCATCAATTGCTGTTTTGATATTGAAACTATCAAAAATTCGTTTAAGGAAAAGTTGTAGCTAGGGAAAAGCAACCAACTTTTGTATAAACAGTGTTCACCTTAGCTCTTTTGTTTATGATCTAGTAGCTAAAATGTCTAAAAGAGATTTTTATTAGACAATTGCATCTTAATTATTGACTCAATCAAAAAAAGTTTCAAACAAAAGTTGTAGCCTACCCCGCTCTTTTGTTTTTGATCGAATTTCGATAATTACGAACGAGTGTCTTCCACTCCCAGGCTAAGCATGAAGTAAAATTTCGAGTTTAGAAAAGCCCTGAGCAAAATTTGGCTTGGTCGCGCAGCGAGCAAGCCAAATTTTGCTCAGGGCTTTTCTAAACTCGAAATTTTACTTCATGCGCCACGCGTATTAAACACTGATTTCCACTGCAGTTCAAACTATATATAAACATATTACCAAAAAGTTGTAGGTAATGAAAGAACAAACAACTTTTGTATGACAATTTTCGCATCAGTTTTTTTGTTTTTGTTATGGAAACTAAAAAGTCTAGAGATTTTTATTTGGCAATCACTCATCAATTGCTGTTTTGTTATTGAAACTATCAAAAATTTGTTTTAGGAAAAGTTGTAGCTAAAGAAAAACAACCAACTTTTGTATAAACAATTTTCACCTCAGCTCTTTTGTTTATGATCTAGTAGCTAAAATGTCTAAAAGATATTTTTATTAGACAATTTCGATAATTACGAACGAGTGTCTTCCACTCCCAGGCTAAGCATGAAGTAAAATTTCGAGTTTAGAAAAGCCCTGAGCAAAATTTGGCTTGGTCGCGCAGCGAGCAAGCCAAATTTTGCTCAGGGCTTTTCTAAACTCGAAATTTTACTTCATGCGCCACGCGTATTAAACACTGATTTCCACTGCAGTTCAAACTATATATAAACATATTACCAAAAAGTTGTAGGTAATGAAAGAACAAACAACTTTTGTATGACAATTTTCGCATCAGTTTTTTTGTTTTTGTTATGGAAACTAAAAAGTCTAGAGACTTTTATTTGGCAATCACTCATCAATTGCTGTTTTGTTATTGAAACTATCAAAAATCTGTTTTAGGAAAAGTTGTAGCTAAAGAAAAACAGCCAACTTTTGTATAAACAATTTTCACCTCAGCTCTTTTGTTTATGATCTAGTAGCTAAAATGTCTAAAAGATATTTTTATTAGACAATTTCGATAATTACGAACGAGTGTCTTCCACTCCCAGTCTAAGCATGAAGTAAAATTTCGAGTTTAGAAAAGCCCTGAGCAAAATTTGGCTTGGTCGCGCAGCGAGCAAGCCAAATTTTGCTCAGGGCTTTTCTAAACTCGAAATTTTACTTCATGCGCCACGCGTATTAAACACTGATTTCCACTGCAGTTCAAACTATATATAAACATATTACCAAAAAGTTGTAGGTAATGAAAGAACAAACAACTTTTGTATGACAATTTTCGCATCAGTTTTTTTGTTTTTGTTATGGAAACTAAAAAGTCTAGAGATTTTTATTTGGCAATCACTCATCAATTGCTGTTTTGTTATTGAAACTATCAAAAATTTGTTTTAGGAAAAGTTGTAGCTAAAGAAAAACAACCAACTTTTGTATAAACAATTTTCACCTCAGCTCTTTTGTTTATGATCTAGTAGCTAAAATGTCTAAAAGATATTTTTATTAGACAATTTCGATAATTACGAACGAGTGTCTTCCACTCCCAGGCTAAGCATGAAGTAAAATTTCGAGTTTAGAAAAGCCCTGAGCAAAATTTGGCTTGGTCGCGCAGCGAGCAAGCCAAATTTTGCTCAGGGCTTTTCTAAACTCGAAATTTTACTTCATGCGCCACGCGTATTAAACACTGATTTCCACTGCAGTTCAAACTATATATAAACATATTACCAAAAAGTTGTAGGTAATGAAAGAACAAACAACTTTTGTATGACAATTTTCGCATCAGTTTTTTTGTTTTTGTTATGGAAACTAAAAAGTCTAGAGATTTTTATTTGGCAATCACTCATCAATTGCTGTTTTGTTATTGAAACTATCAAAAATTTGTTTTAGGAAAAGTTGTAGCTAAGGAAAAACTACCAACTTTTGTATAAACAAATTTCACCTCAGCTCTTTGGTTTATGATCTAGTAGCTAAAATGTCTAAAAGATATTTTTATTAGACAATTTCGATAATTACGAACGAGTGTCTTCCACTCCCAGGCTAAGCATTAAGTAACATTTCGAGTTTAGAAAAGCCCTGAGCCAAATTTTGCTCAAGGCTTTTCTAAACTCGAAATTTTACTTCATGCGCCACGCGTATTAAACACTGATTTCCACTGCAGTTCAAACTATATAGAAACATATTACCTTAATCAAAAAAATGTTCAACTAAAAGTTGTAGCCAATGAACAAACACACAACTTTTGGATAAACAATTATCACCTCAGCTCCATTGTTTTTGTTGAAGGAACTAAAAAGTCTAGTGACTAGTCTGTGTACCTGTTCATTACACACACAACACTTTTTCCAAGTAAGTTTGTTTTAATTTTATTCCTAATTTTTTTGTAAACGTCATAAGCAAAGCTATACTGAAGAGAGATAAATCTCGAAACGCGTCTATAGATGGCCTAAGATATTAGTTTTAATCCAAGTCCTTTCACTTCAAATTTGTTGCTATCTCTCCTTTAATTTTAAATTATATTGTTAGTTGGTTTGAAGAGAATTTGACCTAAACGTTACATATACTTTAATAGAGCGTTGTAACAAATCAAATTAAATAAGATTTTAAATATTTCATTGTATAATTCAATATCCGGAGGTGTATTTGCACGGGAAGTAGTTGTTTCAATGGATATTTATCGTCTTAAATTGTCTTATTAATTAAGACACTGTTTGCATTTTCACGAATAGTTTTTTCGTAATTTTATATATTATGTTTAAAGTGTGCAAACTATAAGAAGCGTAAGCTTATTTTCTCGAATTCAAATAGTTTTGAATTTGAATTTGTCTAGTGAAGATTTATTCGTTCAGTAAATGCAGCTTAATTATTGACTCATTCGAAAAAAGTTTCAAAGCTCTCTTAAGTCACTTTAGTATTTGATAATTTAAACGTTTTTAATTTTACACAATAACAACTTTTGTATAAACAATTTTCACATCAGCTCTTTTGTTTTTGTTATAGAACCTAAAAAGTCTAGAGATATTTATTTGGCAATCACTCATCAATTGCTGTTTTGTTATTGAAACTATCAAAAATTTGTTTTAAGAAAAGTTAGCTAGGGAAAAACAACCAACTTTTGTATAACCAATTTTTGCCTTAGCTCCTTTGTTTATGTTCTAGTAGCTAAAATGTCTAAAAGTGAATTTTATAAGACAATTGCATCTTAATTATTGACTCAATCAAAAAAAGTTTCAAACAAAAGTTGTAGCCTCTTTTGTTTTTGATCGAATTTCGATAATTACGAACGAGTGTCTTCCACTCCCAGGCTAAGCATGAAGTAAAATTTCGAGTTTAAAAAAGCCCTGAACAAAATTTGGCTTGGTCGCGCAGCGAGCAAGCCAAATTTTGCTCAGGGCTTTTCTAAACTTGAAATTTTACTTCATGCGCCACGCGTATTAAACACTGATTTCCACTGCAGTTCAAACTATATAGAAACATATCAACTTAATCAAAAAATGTTTCAACTAAAAGTTGTAGCCAATGAACAAACACACAACTTTTGTATAAACAATTATCACCTCAGCTCCATTGTTATTGTTCAAGGAACTAAAAAGTCTAGTGCATATTTATTCATTTAGTAGTTGCAGCTTAATTATTGACTCATTCGAAAATAGTTTCAAAGTCCTTTTTAGTCACTTTAGTATTCGATAATTTAAACGTTTATAATTTTACACAATGTCGGATTTGATTCCATGTTTTTGTGTAAATGAATTTAATCAAATTTAAGTAAAATATGCTCTAATTATTCGTATCCATTATTAGTAATTTACAAATTTGATCGAGACTTGCAAAATGTTTCCATAATTTTATTCAGTAACTTGTATTTGCATTAAGTGCACCTAAAACATTAGATAGAAATCTTATTATTTTTAATATATAAAATTACGAAAAAAACTATTCCTAATTTTATATATTATGTTTAAAGCTTATTTTCTCGCATTCAAATAGTTTTGAATTTAAATTTATCTTATTATTTTCACTAGTTTCGTTTAAATAAAAATATCTTAAAAACGAAAGAAGGTAGGTATAGGGAATGCTAGTATAGATCAATGAAGAATTCAATTCTCCGTCAGAATATGTCGATATATACAGGATGATCTATTTGAAAAAATCGAGATTTATTTATTTAAACTTGACTAAATGTGGGATGACATTTTAAACACTCTGTATTTTATTATTCCAAAAATAAATCACTTTCGGGTATTGCATTTTTATAGTCAACATGGCATTCCTACGATTTTTATTTGTTCGGAGATGCGTATTGTTAAGTGAATTATGAAAAAGCACTAAATTTTAACCAAATGTGAAATGTGATTTGTTGATTTTTTTTTCATAGAATTTTATGTAGATCCCAAATTCGCAATAAAAAATATAGCATTCTATTTAAAGTAAGACAGTTGGTATTTGTTGGTATGACCGGAAGTCGCATAGTCTTGGAACTATTTTCATTAAAACGTGCACACATGATTACATAAAAACCAAAAATATCATTATAATACTTTTAGTGTGCGGTTTCTCTGGAACACCCTGTATATTATATGTTTGTTTGCTAGGAACTAAATGTCATTTAAATAAAGTAGAAATAATTTCAAGTTTTTAATTGGAAACAACTGTTAATTTGAGTGAACCAATCATATTGTATGTATCACTCACTGTGAGCCATTTAAAATCTGCCTTAGATTTGACTTGTACAATATAATTGGCTAACTTTACATTGAGTGGAACAATCCATAAGTAAGTCAATCAATGGCAATCCTAAATTTAAATAAGGCAATTTGATTGGCCAACTTTACATCAAGTGGAACAATCCATATGTAAGCCAATCAAAAGCAGGCTGAATTTGAATCAAGCAATCTGATTGGATTGGTTTCCAGGAAGTTTCATACTATCGTATGTTCAATAAAAAAAACCTCTAGAATGCCATGGAAAATATTGTAGGTTGGCAACTCCGAAATTATACATTAGAATTATGATATCTGACGTTTTATATGACAATTCCTAAAGCGTGTAGCCAACTTAAATTTAAAAAAAAATTAAATCATGGCACTTTAGAGGGTTTTTTTTAATTGAACATACGATATCTGTGAGCGAATCAAAAATAGATTCTGATAACTGTAAAGTTTTGTCATCGATCACTTATCTCATCAAAATGACGTTATTTTACTCCATACGGTTTGATCTTTTCTCAAAATGATGCTACTTTAGTGTGAAACGTCATCGGTGAGAAATCCACAAGAAATTGAATTAACCAATCAGATTATTGTATTAAAACCTAAGCCTTGTTTGATTGGTTGCGAGATAATTCTGTATATATCGTTCCTCTTTTAAACCTTACAGCGCAAAACTCAAACTTCCTAAACTAATTCTTACTAATTCAACACGTAAATGACTCTAAAAAGCAGAGAATCATAAATTTATAACAATGGGAAAAAGCGTGAGAATTTGAGAGGGTTGAGAAATGACGGCATCAACCGTGACATTGAGAAAGTTGGAGTGAAACACGCTGTAACAAAAGTGGGCTATCGATTTTCAGCTTCATCTTCTCTCCCCGAGCGCGACAAAACCCGTGCGATTGTAACAGTTGCGACTTTGGAGGAGTTTCCTTTATTCATAATTTCTCTTCGTCCTTGTTAACCTAGTTACGAATTCTCCACACTGATGAATTTACCTTGAGACTCGGTCTAATTGCTCTCCCAAGTAATATATTACGTACGTTCTAGTGAAATTAAATGACATCATTTGTACTAGATTAAACGTTACATCAACATTGTAGCAACATTAAACATTGTTTTAATGTTGATGAGACATTACTTAAATGTGTTTGCTCAGTGGGGTGCAACAAGCACGAAGCGTTGTTGTAACGTTAACCAAACATACATAAACATGTTTGCTAATTGAGTACATTCTTACTCAAATCCAACATGAAATACGCTACAGGAATGTTGAAGTGAAGTCATAAACATTGCACTAACGTTGAGCATAAAACATCACTTAAGGGCCAGTTTCACCAAATACGTTCAACTGGTTCATCTCTGAACTCGAGTTCAAGGTGGCATTAGAACAATAGGAACTGTCATTTTGAACTAAAGTTCATCTTAAACTCCAGTTCAACGTTTTTGGTGCAACTGGACCCAAATGTTGCATACATTGTACATTTTAACCATTTGTTGTTTTTAAAAGCGTTAAATTTAAAGCTTCTAACGAGTGTTTCCACTCCTTGGTTAAGCATGAAGTTACCCACTGAGCAAAAAACAAACAAATAACGTTATATCAACATTGTAGCAACATTAAACGTTATTTCAATGTTGATTAAACATTACTTAAATTTGTTTGTTCAGTGGGTAAGTAAGTAAACCACCCTATTTTTGGAAAATAAATAATTTATTTCAGTGTGTTAACTGAAAATTATTGTTTCAACTGGTCGCATTTCACGTGGCTTGGGAGAAATACAGCAATTTCCTTTAGAGACATTTCGTTTACCTAATAAATCCAGTTAGAAACTTCCCACTCGTCGATTTCACGAAAATTGATGGCACTGAAAAGTTGGCCGAACTAAAAGGTATACATACACCCTTCTAAATAACTTCACTGACCCTCTGCGCAATAAATTGCTAGCGAAACGAGGGCTTTAATTTAGAATATCGTTCGATTAATTAAGACCCGAAAATTTCACATCCAATCACATTAAAATTAATGAAAACGGTTGGGAACACGCGAAAGACGAATTGTTTAAAATTCATTTGGGATTAATAAAATTGTATTACTAATAAATATGATTAACACTCAACGCATATTGCGAAATAAGGTACAGTGTGATCGTTTAAATTATGATTCAGAGTAGGAGGCATTTTTTGTGCAGCTGCGCAAAATGCTAATTAAATGATAGAATAAATTTGTGGTTGGTAAACTATGTGTAAACAGTCAGTAGTGCCAATCTAATTTAAAATTCAAAGACTACTCTAAATCATGTTTTTAACGATTGCACGGTATAATAAGATAAAACATTTAAATAATGTTTTATCAATGTTTTAATGTTGTATTTAACTCACCTCACATTTCAAATCAAATCAACTCAAATCAAAATCAAATCAAATCATTTATTTGGTGCTAATACAAATAATTCAAGGCTCAATAGAAAGTGGGCAACTTACAATCAAATCAGTAAATCTATTGGTAAAGCAATCCTGTATAGCATAAAATGCTTTAGATATAAAGTATTTTTTGAGGCAATTATAGAATTTGGCATCAGTCAGGTCTTTTATGCCCTGTGGTATGGCGTTGTACAGTTTAGGTCCATAAAAGTTGATCGCATTTTTGGTTTTAGTTAACCGTAGTTGGGCTGGGTATATCAAATGCCTACGCCAAGTTAGATGGTTATGGATTACATCATGCGTTGTGTACTGGTTAATGTTTTTTCTAACATACGCAATGCATCTTAACATGTATACACAAGGTAGTCTAAGGACATTCATTTCAGTAAAGACTGGTTGGCAATCAGCCCTGTAAGGAAGGGAGGAGATTACTCTCACGGCCCGACGCTGAATGCCAAACAGTCCACCAAGAATAGGTGAGTGGCCCTATGCAAGAATTCCATAGGTAAGATTCGAATGAAAATAGCCAAAATACGCAGTTTTTAATGCTGATTGGGGTAAGGAATGGGTCAGGTGTCTTAGCAAAAATATAATTTTACACAACTTCCCAGAAACAACGTCTCTATGTGCACGCCAATTTAGTTTGTTGTCAACATGTATACCCAGAAATTTAACACACTCATTAAGCTCGTTTCCGTTTCGCAGTGAGAATGTTAATGTCTCGGTTTTACTTACGTTAAGTGCTAATTTATTGGATGAGAACCATTCCGATGCCTTCAATGCTGTCACTGCACTATTCTGTAGAGCCGAATGTACATCTCTAGATCGGTTAATCAGAGTGGTATCATCAGCATACTGGACTATTTCCCAATAATGTATTATGAATTATTCAATATTGGATTTATCTCACCCACTAAGCGAACGCAATTAATTAATGGTTGGTAACTCACTGCCTAAACAAATGCAATTATGTAATGATTTATCAATGATTCAATGTTGGATTTAACCCACCCACGTAGAAAACACAATAAAGTAATGTTAAACAATGTTTTAATGTTGAATTTAACCTACTTCACATTACAGTAATGTTTTATCAATGTTTTAATCTTGGATTGAACCCGCCCTCTGAGTAGATACATTTAAGTAATATTTTAATCAATGTTTCAATGTAGGGTTTAACCCACCCACTGATCACACTTAAGTTATGGATTGTTTGTTGATTCAATGTTGCTGTTGTAATGTTGATAAAACATTATTTATATCTGTTTTGCTTGGTAGTTGAAACAATTGTCAGAGGCATCAAATTGAATATTTTTAATAAAACAACGAATGTCTGATACACATAAGTTACATAACTAACAATTGCACTTAATACACGATTCACAGGTGCCACAGATATAAAAGTAAATCAGGAATTTAAAAGTATATATTATGTATACCCACTGAGCAAAGAAACGTTGCATGTACGCTGAATGTCCGCCTGCAGGAACATTGCTTGCTAACGTTCAAAGAAAAATGTTGCTGCACCGTTGACAAAGCAACGCTCATGCAACACAAGCGATTATTCTGATTTGTATGCAACCCAAAACGTTCCATAAACGCTGAATGTCCCCCTGCAGGAACGTTGCTTTCTAACGCTCAAAGAGAAATGGAGCTGCACCGTTGACAAAGCAACGCCCGTGCAACACGAGCGATTATTCTGATTTGTATGCAACCCAAAACGTTCCATAAACGCTGAATATTCGCCTGCAGGAACGTTGCTTGCTAACGCTCAACGAGAAATGGCGCTGCACCGTTGACAAAGCAACGCCCGTGCAACACGAGCGAGTACTCTGATTTGTATGTAACCCAACATACACATGTATAAGTTAAGTTGCATACGATGAATGCATAGAATCCGTATTGTATACAACCCGATGTACAAAAATTAAGTAAACGCAATAGGAATGTTTCTCTCGTTATCAAAATGCAATATTTATTGATGGGTTTAAATGGATCAAAAAATACAAATATATATTGATAACAAGAAAACAAGAAAAATAACTGTCTTTCAAAAAGTAATGTATAGTCTAGGGTACCTATAGTCTGTTTAAAAACTAAAAGGAGTAAGTGCCAAAGCCCAATTTACACTATAAAAAGTTACCAGAAAAATCACTAGATAAATTTGGCGGCAATTTTAAAAACTTTCATAATTACTCTATAAATTAAATCAAATATCCAATTTGTACTTCTTAATTGTGGTTAAGTATTTTCTTTTCCATAGTACGATATCGTCAGTTCAATCAAAATGCGTATACGGCACTCGCCATATATCTGTGAAATAAAACATATTTACATTATGTTCATAATATAATATGGAATGTATGGAATGTATGTAATAATGTGTCTCTATCAGAGCTGGGACGAATCCTCGTAAAAAGGATTCGAATCACCAATCCGAATCACCTAATATGATTCGAATCACAAATACTTGAATAAACGATACGTAAGAGATAAATATGATTTGAATCGAAGATTCGAATCCTGTTTTTTGAAACACGAATACAAATCCCTTAAGACAAAATTTGATTTTATTATTTTTTTGCAACCTTTAATATATAAATATCGTTACCAGTTGTTTTAACAAAAATATTCAAAACCTAATTATTTATTATTACCACTGAACATCGCTGATAACAGACTAAATATCTGACTCCCTGTTAGTCTAGTTAAAGATGTATTTGTGTGTTTCTGAACTGCACTTCAAATCAGTGTTTTGTACGCATGGCGCATGAAGTAAAATTTCGAGTTTAGAAAAGCCCGAAAATTTGTCTCGGGTCGCTGCGCGACCCTCGACAAATTTTCACGGGGCTTTTCTAAACTCGAAATTTTACTTCATGCTTAGCCTGGGAGTGGAAACACTCGTTCAAAACTTCAAATTGAACTCTATTATAAAATCGACTAATGCCTGAAATTTACGTAAATAAAAAAGTCACTGAATATCATTAAAACCGGGAAAGTCAGAGAAAAGTCATGGAATTATATTCAAATTGACCAAAACACTAACAAAAAAGCCATATGATATTATTAAATTTGTCAAAATCAGCAGGCAAATTACAAAACACGTAAAAATTTATAAAATTAACTTAAATATTGACAAAAACAATGAAAACTATTAAACAGAATGGGGGTTTCCCACAGAAGAAAGTTATATTAAAAGGCCAGGGAAAAAATCATTAGTCAGGGAAATGTCGGAGAAATTTAACATTTCAGATTGTGGCTACCATGTCAGTTTTACTTTAAACAATATTAAACAAAATTTTGAAAACTAGATTAATATCTTTAAAAACATTTTAAATCTTTTAATGTTTTTATCAAAGCATTCACTTTGAAGTTTCGAACGAGCGTTTCCACTCCCAGACTAAGCATGAAGTAAAATTTCGAGTTTAGAAAAGCCCCGTGAAAATTTGTCGAGGGTCGCGCAGCGACCCGAGACAAATTTTCTGGGCTTTTCTAAACTCGAAATTTTACTTCATGCGCCACGCGCATAAAACAGTGATTTAGCGAGAAATTTAAAAACACACAAAACAACATTTTTCATGTTATTCCTCACAATTAATTCGAATTATTTTTGACGATTCAAATCCTTTTGTATGTATTCGAATCCTTTTACAAGGATTCGAATCCTTTTATAAAGATTCGAATCACCTACATTTAGACTCGAATACGAATTCTCTTAAAAAAATGTAACGAATCCGGATCACGAATCCAGTTGAACTAAAGTATTCGAATGCCTCTTTTAAATCCTCTAAAAGGATTCGAATCCTGAATGATTCGAATCCTGCCCAGCTCTGGTCTCTATCTTACTTAAAATTGATTTGTTTCATAAAACTATACAAGGTAGAACGACACATCTTCGGCATGCCTACATGATAGTTTACTTCTTTTAAAACTTTATTCAAAGTTGGCAGTTCAATTTTATGGAAGAAACTATGCACGGATCTCTTCACTACGTCATCAAAACTTGTAATTATGTCCTCCAAGCTGTTTAGAGCTACAAATCTCTCCGGATTTCTTATATTCGCTAATGGTACGATAGACAGTGGAATTTACAACTCCTAAAAATTCACCATTTTAATATTTGATGCATATTCTTATGCTATTTGATATCTCACCTACTGCACCAACAATGTCTGATACAACAGCAGTCATTTTCATATGTGGATCATCTGTTATCATCGGCTTATACATATTTTTTTTGCACTGTTTCTCAGACAGGTATAAATGACCCAAATCAAACTTCTTACGCTTTTTTTGGAGGTGAAGGTGATATTATCACCGAGCTTGTACTGGGTCCATAATCCATCACAACAATATAAACAAAACCAACTTTTAACTATGTTAAAGAAACACCGCACAAAAGGATATTACGAAACAGACAAAGTTGCTACTCGGTAACGCTTCGAATTAAGGTTATGTCAGCTGTTGCGTCTAATAATGACGTAATTAGCATAGTGTAAAATAGGCGCGCTCTCGGCCAATCAGAGTTGTAGGTTTTGGCGGGTGAAATTCAAAACGCTCCTCCTAGTTATTAAACAGAGTATAAGGGCCCAGTACCCCTAAACTTTGAAAACACTAAAGTATTTTTAACAAGTGAACTTTAATTGAAATCAGCGTCTTATACGCATGGCGCATGAAATAAAATTTCAAGTTTAGAAAAGCCTAAAAATTTGGTTTGGTCCAAACCAAAATTTTGGACCAAACCAAATATTGAAGCTTTTCTAAACTCGAAATTTTACTTCATGCTTAATCTGGGAGTGAAAACACTCGTTTGAAGCTTTAAATTACACTCTTTAAAAAAAATAGCGATTATCTTAAGATTTACAGTATATAATTATGATATGTATACTTAAAAAAAAACTCTCTGTATTTTCAATGTCCATGAAATGTGTAAACCATAAACTGTTGCTGTAATGCAGCATCGTCGTTTTCATATTTCATGGACATGTCCCAATTATATGCTGTAAATTTTCAGATATTTGTTGTTTTTTTTTAAGAGTTCAACTAAAAGCTTCAAACGAGTGTTTTCCACACCCAGACTAAGCATGAAGTAAAATTTCGAGTTTAGAAAAGCCCCGTGAAAATTTGTCGAGGGTCGCGCAGCGACCCGAGACAAATTTTCTGGGCTTTTCTAAACTTGAAATTTTACTTCATGCGCCACGCATATAAGCCACTGATTTCAATTGAAGCTCATGCACTTGTTAACAATATTTTAATGTTTTCAGAATTTAAGGGTACTTGGTACTTAGGTTCCGGGGTATTGCATTGAGATTACGAGAGAAAGTTTCCTATAACGTTCACCTTATTGCTGCACATCGGCTTGTATACAATACGGATTCTATACATTCATCGTATTCAACTTAACATACATTTGTATGCTGGGTTGCATACAAATAAGAGTAATCGCTCGTATTGCAAAGGCGTTGCTTTGTCAACGGTGCAGCAACATTTTTCTTTGAACGTTAGCATGCAACGTTCCTGCAGGCGGACATTCAGCGCTTGTTCAACGTTTTTTAAACATTCATGCAACTTAAAACGCACGTTTCGTGTTGCGCGGTAACATTGATGCAACGTGTCATGCGTCGTTTCTTTGCTCAGTGGGTAGCGTCCAAATCGAAATTTAGGCTTTTCTAAACTCGAAATTTTACTTTATGCACCACACGTACAGAACACTGATTTAATTTGAAGTTAAAATATACTGCTTAGGTTTAATCACATGTTTATTAATTTTGCAAATGTTTATTTGGAATATAATCAAAAATTCATGTATAATATTCTTTATATAATATAGATTATAAATAATTGCTCTCAATTTTCTCTCAATATTCTATAATATTTCTAAGATATTATAGTAATATAATAGTACATAATATTACTGTAATATCTTAGAAATATTATATAATATTTTTAAGATATATAACCCAATTTTAACCCATCTTTGCTTTATAAAATCAAATATTCAACAATTTATTTACAAATAAATACTGCCACAGTTAAGAACACTACTCCATTGTTTTACTAACCGACGTATACCTTGCTCATTGAATTTTTGTGGCTACTGATTGAAAAAGTCTTCCAGAAGTATATGTTCTTCTGCGTCAGACTCAAAAAGCTAACTTTTAAACGCACTTTTTATCGGTTCAAAAATATGGAAATCGCAAAGCGATAGATTCGGGCTATAGGACATATGCTGCAAAATCTTAATTTTCTTACATGGAAGATTTTCTTTTACGACATTAGCAGCATAAGGTCTAGAACTATCGTGTAGAAAAATGAACACACGCGTGAGGTTTCTAGGACGTTTCCGTCCTATTCTTTGTTGTTAAAAATTTCATTGTATAGATTTACAATGACATTTACCCCAGGTTCCTTAATCTCTATCAACAAGGGTCCTTCATAGTTGATAACAAAATTCAACATCCTCAGCGCATAAAAATTGTAGGACCCCGTTGATCAAACTTGGACGGATTTTCAAAATAACAAGAAAATTCACAACCGAATATTTTAGAAGTCAGAATCTATTCCAACGCCAGAGAACAATTAATATGTTCCTTACAAACACTACTAGCATTATCATTTGAATTATTCCGTTTGCTTTGAAGGCATAGTTAATCTAAGATGGATTTCAATTGAACACGCCTAGTATATATTGTATGATGTGGTTTGCTGGGTTCCTCTACAAGGAATTAGTTGAATAAGAAATATAATAATCAATATACCATTCCAGTAATCAGAGCGCGATTTTCAAACATCTTGTGTCTATTTTGTTAAGTTAATTGGATTTTAATTATTGTGATTATTTTTTTTAGACAATCCAACTTCGTTTAACAGTGGCGGAAACTTCAAACGTCGAAAACACGAAAGCCTACCCAATAGGGCACGCCATAATCGGAGCCCAAGCGACCGGAAGAGCCCTGACCCACTGGAACCAAATGCTGGCGGCCCTTAGGAAACCGGTGGCTATGTGGCACCCCCTGCGCAAATAAAATCTTACCTCACACCCCACAAATTTAACATAATCCAAATAATTGGAAATTCCCTCTGAAAATTTCCATATAATCAAATGCCTTTCCGGTATTTAAATGTTTCAAAAAAAGGTCCAGACCTTTTCACCTGATCCGAAAGTGTTTGCTTCCATTATTGTGATAAATGGCCTTCATTCTGTTAGACATGAAAATCTAAGAGTTGTTACCCAAAATGTTTTAAATGAACAAAAAACATGTTTCTACTATATAGTTGTTAAATGTTTAATGTACCTAATTAAAAAAAAAGAAAATGAAAAAGAAAGCCGAATATGTCAAAAAAAGAATTTTATCGAAGACAATAATGTTATATTTCAATCCTGATAGAGATATTAATTATATATTTAGAAGAGGAAAAATTAAACCCCAAAAAGCAAATCGGCGCTGATAATTATTTAGATCTATTTATTTTGAAAAAAATAGTAAATAATACTTAAAACGTATTTGATTATATGTCATAGCATATATATACTGTGATATATTGGGCACATTTCCTTATTTAAACAAAAATTTACTATTTCATATCTATACATACAGATAGAAATTAAACGCGATTTAATAAAATCTACTTACATGAATGATACTATTGTATATCAAATTGTGTTCCAAACATGACACACACAACATATGCGTTGAATGGATACTCATCATAATCTCTTGAATAATGTTTAAATTTAAATAAAATCATAAAAAAAGAATTAAAATAATGTAAACCTCCTCTCTATATTATAATGATTGTAATCACACTCTGGAAAAAGAACGTAAAATAAAATTTAAAAAATATTAAAGTGCAGATATATAGGATTTAAAGCGGGTGGAAATGAACATGGAATGTATGCATGTTTCACCTCTCTGTTTTATTCATTTAATTTCCTTTAATGTATATGCATATCACACAATGATACACCCCTCTTCAATGAAATATATACAAATACATCTCATACATGAGTAAAGACTAAGTATGTATGTTATTATTAATTGATTATCCTATCACTGTTGGCGATGTTTAAAATAAAAATCTTTTGTTTTTTATATTCTTTTTTGTTTATTTTTAAATTATAAAACAAAGTTCCATACAGATATTTCCCGATACTTTTATTTAAGTATGGAAAACTCTGTTTTTAGAAGAAAAATTCTGTTTTTCGTAAAGGAATAAATTTACTGAAGCTTAAGACATAACAGAAGGTTTATTTTTTATACAAAAACATGTTTTTCAAGTCTGGTTCGCTTTAACATTTTCAATAAAAACAACTTACAATTAGAATATTCTAGTCCTTACTTCTTTCCGAGGTGCTCTTGCAGTTGAAGGAAAAAGTCTTGAACTAAAACTAATATAGATACGGTTTCTAAATTTAACTAAGATATTTTTCAATTTTAAACTTTTGTTATAGGCAATCTCATTACTGCAAATCTGTACATTTGGTTGCATATAATGTGTAATTCATAGATAACATATTTTGCAGAGTAGTAACTTTGTAATTAGCTTTGATTGGTCATTATACTTCGGTATTTAAATGAAATCTGATTAATTAACTAATCGTTAATAAAAATTGGTTAATAATCTGCGATTTAATTAATTTTAAACAAGTTTTTAAAATTGGATTATCTTTTCTTGACATATCCGTGTTGAAAGTTGCGACAACTTCACGTTAATCAGCATCAGTATTTGAGGTTGTGTTTACGTTTACAAAAACCAAAACCTATTTTATTTTCTTAAACGAAAATGGATTTCCAAAATCGCCCTGGGGGTAAAACCGGGGGCGGCGGCGTGGCCTCATGGTCGGAGAGCAACAGGGACAGGAGGGAGCGTCTCAGGCAGCTCGCCTTGGAGACCATTGATCTGCAGAAGGACCCCTATTTTATGAAAAACCACTTGGGCTCTTACGAATGTAAGCTGTGCTTGACTTTGCATAACAACGAGGGCAGTTATTTGGCTCATACGCAGGGGAAGAAGCATCAAGCTAATTTGGCGAGACGTGCTGCGAAGGAGGCTAAGGATGCTCCGACGCTTTTGGCCCCAGAGAAACCCAGGGTCGAGCCGAAGAAGTTCGTTAAGATTGGTAGACCTGGTTACAGAGTGACGAAGCAGAGGGAGCCAGAAACGGGGCAGCAGAGTTTATTGTTTCAAATTGACTATCCTGGTAAGTAATTTTAGTATCCTCTAAAATCAAATACAATTACCAAAGAGATTAAATTGGTAGACAAGGCTTTGAAGCCAGAGCCATTTATTTTGCAGAAAAAAAAAGAGATTAAATACTATTCTTATGCCTGGTTTCACTAATTTCAATTAGATTGTGGCACGATATTTTTGGCAGTGGCGGTAGCGATAAATAGTATGTATTCCATATAGTACGCAGCGGGCAAACTCAACTTGTCGAAACTGACCGCCACCGCAGATCAGAACGCTGCATCGTTAGCAGTTGTCCTAACAAAGATCCCGTATACTTGCTGTCTGTTATTGACTTTTACAGGTTACGTAGATCGCTGCGGCGACCACCACTGCCAGTCAGATCGCTTTGATTTGATTTGATTTGTCGATTGAAGTAGACATATTCCATGTCATAAGCATCAATGTCATGTAAATTGATTAATTTTTGACATGTATTTAACTGTTACCAGTTTTAATTGAAGAATTTCTATATGTCGATTTAATTGACGTTGTTGAAACCCAGTATTAGTCTGAACTAATGATTGTCTTTATTGATATTTCTATCCTTCAATTGTTATTGCTGAATGCTTGTTTTAATTCTTGTCTTTCTAAAGAAATTGCAGATAATGTATACCCACGTCACCGATTCATGTCGGCTTACGAGCAAAAACAAGAGCCGCCAGATCGTAAATGGCAATATTTGCTCTTTGCTGCCGAACCTTATGAAACTATTGCATTCAAAGTGCCGAGTCGTGAAGTGGAAAAAACCGACAATAAGTTTTGGACGCACTGGAATCGGGACACGAAGCAGTTTTTTCTGCAGTTCGCTTTTAAGAACGAAGCAAAGAAACCGGGTCCAATTATCGGTAGGCCGAACATGATAGGGATTCCAGGACCCCCTATGCTGCCGGTGCCTCCGCCACCCAGGCCCCCGATGTTTAATCCCATGCCCCCACCGCCTCCTCTCATGGGCGTTCTTCCAGTTCCACCACCACCGCAATAATTCTAATAATTGTGTTTTATTTGAAATAAAGAATGTATGTAACCATTTTTGTAACAATTAAATTAAATAGATTATTAAATCATAAAAAATTTGTTTACAAGTTACCCTTGGTAAATTCAACGTCTAATTTATCTTTTTATTGGTTTTAACGGAATTTATCACAATACATACATAAATTACGATAATGTTCATATAAACTACTTAGAATGTTTACAGTTTATACGAGCATTATTGTATTTTATATATTATGTTAAATGTTTTGCAAACTAAAAGAAGCGAGAGCTAATTTTCTCAAATTCAAATAGCTTTAAATTGAAAAATTTATCACATGCAACTTGTTATTAATTTTTAATTAGTTTAAAAGCTGTATAGTATAAAATTTAAAGTACAAAGAGGTTAGAATCTACTTATTGTATAGAGTTAAATTTTCTCTATTAATTATGAATGAAAGTTGTGGAATTTTACTATTTTTATCCATGAATAAGTAAATAGGTCAAATTAAATTCATTCCAAATATATAATTTCTGTTGGTAAAACTGAATTTAGTGCATTTATAACGTCAGCTGCTTAACATTAAATTACTACTTTTTATTTTTCAGTAAAATTGCACAAATGTCAATTTGTTAGGCATTACAATGTAAAATGATACATTAATAAACAATTGATAGTCGTTTTATTCTAGAAAAACGTAAAATACGTGCAAAATCGGAAAAACAATTCATATATGCACTATCTATAAACAAGTTAGTAATTTTTTTGTCCTTGGACTGCCATCTTGAATGGTCACAAAAGTGCCGCCAGTGCTAGCTAAAGAAACTCCCTAAAATTTACAGCGGAAAATTTAAAATTCTAACAAACTATTATACAAAAATACTGAATAACTAACCTTTGATAACAATTCTATTACAAATAAATCAACGAGCGCATTAATGCGCATGATACAATCCCAAATATTAATTCAGAAATCAACCGCTTTCAGACGCCCATATTTCAATAATTTACACAAATAGGTTATGTTTACTATTTACTCTGACAGATAAAGGTGTATGCACATTTTATTGATGAGTGTGTGGGATTTAAAGAGTGTTATCAGTTTCTAAATATTGGAGGAAAAATGGCCCAGCAACAGCAGCTGAAAGCCGTGAACCAAGCCGACGTTTTAGAGCTCAAGAGCAGGATGCAGATGATCGCAGATGCTGACCCATCGCAATACCATAACGAGTATTCGCTGCGGAGGTACTTGAGGGCTTTCAAGAATGTTGACAATGCATTTAAAGTAAGCTATGTACTTACAAAATTCGAGATTAGAAAAAATTCTCATAAATCTTGTATTGATAAAAATCATTTAACATGTTCAGTACCAGGCTCTCGGACAAAAATTCAATACCTGTTATCTGTACACTTTTTTATTAAATTGAATAATTGCTTAAGAAGATATAAAAAGCTAATTTTCCTTTAGCATAGAACATCCCGCACTTTATTCATTTATGAAATTTATCCAATCTCTTTGAATTTGATAACTGTTATTTGTACACTTTTCTTTTAAATTGAATAATTGCTTAAAAAGATATGAAAAGCTAATTTTCCTTTAGCATAGAACATCCTGCACTTTATTCATTTATGAAATTTATCCAATCTCTTTGAAACCCATCGTAAGACCTATAAAATTGAGTTTGAAAAATTCTGTAGTATGCAAAGCCTGCTACATTTCTTGGTTACAAAAGCTAGCATATATTTTTAGTTTTACATAATTTTTCTTGTCCCCATTCAAAACAATGCATATTAGACACTATATTCATTTATTTAAAAGGCACCACAAAATCAGTTTTTGTCATTTTTCCCCAAATTTGTCAAAATACGTATGGCTGGTTTTGCATCTGGGCGACTCATATACGTGACGCTGGTAGCAAACATGTTAAATTAGGAAAGATCTGTTGTAAACACTTTCATTTGTAAGGTTTCTTTATTATGTAGGCAATTTTAAAAACGAATAAATGGAGAGTGGAGTACGGTGTCCAAGCCCTGACCCACGAAACGCCTGCCGTGAAAAACAATCTTGCACTCAACAGGGCTAGGGTTTTAAAACACAGAGATATGACTGGCCGGCCGGTCGTTTACATCCCTGCGAAAAACCACAACGCAAATGACAGAGATATCGATGAACTCACAAAATTCATCGTTTATTGTTTGGTAAGTTAGTTGTTAACTCGCGCGGCACTGTAGCCTAGAGTACGTGCGAGTTGTATCCAACTCGTGCGGCGCTGTAGCCTAGAGTACCTGCGAGTTGTATTCAACTCACACGGCAGTCAGCGTATTAATCCTTAGCTGTTGAAAAAACTATGATTTTTTTGTGGAATTGATGTTTATTTCAGGAAGACGCCTGTAAAAAATGTTTCGAGGAAGTTGTGGATAACTTGTGCATTGTTTTTGATCTGCAAGATTTCGGATTGAGTTGTATGGATTATCAGCTGATTAAAAATCTCATTTGGCTGCTGGGAAAGCATTATCCTGAAAGGTTGGGGGTGTGTTTGGTAATAAACGCGCCTACTTTGTTTTCCGGCTGTTGGACTGTTATCAGAGCTTGGTATGATTTTAACCTTATCAATTCTTTACACAGTTTTCACAATTTTATTAAAATATTAAATTTAACTGCTGTGACTGGCTGATAGGGCTTTGAAGCCAGGGCCATTAATTTCGCAGAATAAGAGGCACAATTTTAATTTTAGTACGACATACCAAAAAGTTTAATTTAACAATTCAAATTTTGCTGGGTGTTTAAGGTTTAGCATTTGAGCGGACTAGACCGTACACATTCTAACAAACGCGTTCATATGGTGTTTATGGATTTTAAGAGTTATTGTTTAGTGTTTAAGAGTTTGCTATATTCTATTTTCCTTAAATAGTTTTAAATTTAAATGGTTCTGAGCACATTTTTTGCAACTACACTTTCCAAATTTATACTCTATTATTAGAGCACAGTGATGCCAGATTTAATGAGTCAGCTATTATAAATGTATTACCCAAATTAGGCACTTGCGTGGTAGAACAGCATTTCCCGAACGTAGGCAAGACAGTCCTGAAAACGTTGGGCCGTAAATGTACCATTCGGCGCTGGCTCTCGCAGAGATAACACCATTGAAATCCCGAAGGGTTCTCGTCTGATGCACCACCTGGTATGTACGCGCGAGTTCCTTTCTTTCAAATAAATGTGCGCCCAACGTAGTCAGGTTCCATTATCTCATTTTTTGAGCAGCAGAAATACACGAATGACGCTTGTTCTGCGCACGAGAGTGCCTAACTTGAAAAATTCTACTATACAGCATGATAGTGGAGTAGTTTTAACAATTTAGGCCAGAATTGGTAATGATAAAATTGAGAAATTTTAAGAATTACATGTAAAACAGTATTTTTACAAATTTGTAATAAAATAGTTGACAACGTTGACAAGCAGACATAACCTAAAATTCTTAAACCTTATTTGTCGTACTAACAGCATAATTTCCTTGAATGTTAAACGATAATCACTTAACGTTAAACTTGTTATAAACCCGGCATTTATTGCAAATAAAATTACAAGCTTAGTTTCACTTCAACTTATTTTATAATATTGGTACAATTTTGTCGAAATCATGAAAATCTAGAGTGAATTTCAATTCCCATTTATATCTAACTCAGTTTTTTCGTTCTAATCAAGTAACTTTAATTGTTCTATAATCTATATCTATATTATAATTTATCACAACAAAAAATTACTTACTGTTTTTGATTGAATTTATATGCATTTTGCAATTGAATTAATCTGTATAAAGAACTTTTAACTTGAACGTCCTTTCTTTAGTGATTCTTACTTTTAATATCTAAGATTTGTTTTAGTAAATGATTAGGTTAAATTAATCCTCACCAGGATTAAAGATGAGCATTTCGAGCTTGAATTTTTTAATTGATTTTGTTTTGTAGGTTGGATGAAAATACATCAAGCAAAGTAAAGTTTGTCAATTCAGAGGAGGATCTCTGCACGTACCTCATACCAGACATCCTACCTACGGATATGTAATTTTTAATCAATGTGATTCAGAATAGTATTAATGGTTTTAATTGAAATAGATAGTCATATCATATTTTATATATATACATATTTTATTATCGAGCAGCCCATAAGGAGAAGACGGTTATTAATTTGTTCCGAGGTAAAGTGTCGGTTGTTTAAATATTTACTAACGTACTGTTCGAAGGAAATGCTTTAATTAATTATCTATGGATAACTAAGTGAGAAATGTGTAAATGTTTAGTTGTTGATTTTAATGATGTATAAATAAATTTTAATTCGTGTTCTATTTTGATATTTTTTTACCAATTATTTGTACTTTGTTAACACTAGAAACTTTAAATAGAATGTTTTTGTCAAAATAACAGGACTGAAAATTAATTTTAAAAAAATCAACTTTTTATAGTTGTTTGGTATTATTTGAGCTAAGAGTGATACCTATTATTTTTGTTTTTATTATTAAACAAGGTTTTCCACTACCAGGTTAAGCATGAAGTAAAATTTCGAGTTTAGAAAAGCCTAAAGATTTGGTATGGTTGCGTAGTGAATCGGAGCGGACAAACCAAATTTTCAGGCTCTTCTAAACACGAAATTATACTTCATCTTCATGGCCGTAGCCAGGGGGGATATGGGGGTTCAAACCCCCTTGAAATTTTCAAAATGTTAAATTGTACTATGTAAATGCTGCCCTGTAAATTCAATAACAAAATGTTTACTTTTGAAACCCCTCGCCCGACTCCGATTTTTTTCTGGTTAAGGGGGTATTACCATTCGGAAGTTTTAAAAAATTGATATTTTTTTTGCATGTATTGATACTTGATAGTATCTAGTTTCATGTCCGAAAGCCGTTTTACAATAGGCGAATTCGTTAGTTAGATTTTTGCTTGTTGAAGTAAACAATGCTGAGTAGGTGGCTGGGTGGAAAAACGCAGAACTCAAACGGAAGTTTGAATGCTTGTGTCTGGAAGCTGGCTTCGAAGCACCTCAACTGTGGTGCAAAAACCGTCGCTATCGCGTCTTTCATAGCTACCAGCATTTTCAACAACGGATACTCGGCAGTTTTTAAGACGATAGAGACACTGGGAATCCATATCGGCCTGCAAGCCAAGGCTTTCCGGTACGGACCGACGCGGAGCGCGAGATGTGGGACGAATTTTGCCTGACTCCAGCAACTCATAAGGCCATCCAACAACGCTGGCAGGAGTAAATCATTCAAACCCAGTTTTTAGAGGAAGAGGAGGGCCTAGTGTACGGAGCTGGCATAGCTGACTAAAGCCAAAAATCTCCAAAAATAGTTAAAACTTGTGTCAAAACTTTAAACGCGTTTTTCTCGAAACCACTTTTGTTTTCGCTGACCGGAAACTTTCTTTTCAAACTATGAAACGGATTGACTTGAGCTTTTAGGGTTCGGTTCTCCACATTTTCCTCTGGAGTTCGAACCACCATCATTCAAATATATTATTATTTGATATTTTTCATAGAGCCTTAAAGTCAGAAAAAGGGGGGCAAAAAGCGACCACTTTTTTCGAATGGCCTCCATTTTGTTATTTATCGAGATTTTTTATTGTCGGTGGTTCAAACTCCAGATAATTTAATACAGATCAATGACTACTACTTCATTTTACGTTTCAAATCACAGAATCGAAAAAATCTTTCCGGCCATGAGGAAAAACACGGCGGACACGGCCTTATTTGAAGCCAGATTTAGAGGTTTAGCCGGACGATTGAAAAGAATTAAAATTCATTTTTTATAGTTAAACAAGTTGCAAGAAACCGCAAGATCGCATGTATTAAATTTCCCAAAAATAAAAATTCTGAAAAACCGTAAAAAAAACGCTGTCCTAGTGGTAATACCCCCTTAAGGCTTTGTTTGTAACCCCCCCGGTTTCAAATTTGTTTGAATCATCTAAGTAGAAAAAAAACTGTTAGAATTTCAACTTGAAATATTTTCTCTTCAGCAAATTCCTCAAACCATTCATGAATGAATCATCAAAGATCAGGTATAAAAGAGAGATAAAACACACACTCGTGGGAGAACTTGAAAGGAGAATAAGGAGAAATGTACACCACTTATGAAACAATTGAAACATACTAGTAGAAACTGTATTACAGTGAACAAAAAAAAGAGATAGATTACTCACTCGGCCAACTATATTTTACTCAGTTGCATTTTAACAATATAATAATATACACATATATTTTATTATGTTTTCATAGCAAACAATTGCTTTTTTATTTTGTTACGAACCATTTTTCGTTGACATAAACTCAATATTACATAACCTATAAATCTAATTTGTTGACATATATTCAATATCACATAACCTACAAATCTAATTTGTTGACATAAACTCAATATTACATAACCTACAAATCTAAAATTTATAGCCAAGAATAACAATTGTTTATCAAAAATCAAAACAAAAATGTTAAGTTACGAAATTTCGAATATTTTAGATATTGAAGCTTCAATATTTTAGAGTCAAGTATAAAGAATTGTTTTTAAAGAACACTGAAGATCAATGATTTTAATAGAAAACAGAATATAAATGACAAAACAATCACTTGTATGTTAACAGAAGATAAATGATTAGAGCAGGAAATAATTGCTTGTAGAAAATTCTAGATAAATAAATGAATATAAGAACAATCAAACAACTAGCCTTTTAAGTATACATATCCCGATTAATACACAGTATTTGTCCAGGCATTCGATCATTTTTGAAAATCCTTAAATTTGAAGCTTCTTACGAACGTTTCCACTCCCAGACTAAGCATGAAGTAAAATTTCGAGTTTAGAAAAGCCTGAAAATTTGGTTTGGTCGCCAAACCAAATTTTCAGGCTTTTCTAAACTCGAAATTTTACTTCATGCGCCACGCGTATAAAACACTGATTTCAAGTGGATTTGAAAACATATTCTTCATCAAATATCAAAAATGTCAAGTTAGGAAAAGCTATATATTTCAGATATTGAAGCTTCAATATTTATAGCCAAGAATAACAATTGTTTATCAAAATAAAAAGTTTAACAGTTAAGAAATTTCGAATAGTTTAGATATTGAAGCTTCAATATTTTAGAGTCAAGTATAAACAATTGTTTTTAAGAAACCACTGGAGATCAATAATTGCAATAGAAAACAGAAAATAAATGCCAAATTAATTGCTTGTACGTAAACAGAAGATAAATGATTGCAACAGGAAATAATTGCTTGTAGGAAATTGAAGATAAATAAATGAATATAAGAAACAAGGGGTCGAGATGGGGGCTCAAATCCCACCCGAAATTTTCAAAATGTTAAATTTTACTATGTAAAAGCTGCCCCGTAAGGTCAAAAACAAAATGTTTACCATAAATGTTCAGTTTGCAGCCTAAAACGAGTGTTTTCCACTCCCAGATTAAGCATGAAGTAAAATTTCGAGTTTAGAAGAGCCTGAAAATTTGGTTTGGTCGCTCCGCGAAGCGGAGCGGCCAAACCAAATTTTCAGGCTTTTCTAAACTCGAAATTTTACTTCATGCGCCACGCGTATAAAACACTAGTTTTAAGTGAAGTTCAAAAACAGCATACATCATCTGTAATTAAAATAACAGGGAATTAGATATTTAGGTGTTTGTTAAACTTTACTTAATGAGAAAGATAATAGTTTGTGAGTGTTTGTCAGTCTTTATTTAAGAAGTTATAAACATTTATGGCCAGTTGCGCCAAAAACGTTAAACTCCAGTTCAAGCTGAACTCGAGTTCAAGATGACAGTTCCTATTGTTCTAATGTCACTTTGAACTCAAGTTCAGAGTTAAGCCAGATCAACGGTTTTGGTGCAACTGGCCCTTGATTTTTGATGGTTTACGAAAAGTTTGCCATTCTATTGTACTAGAGTTATTTAACTGCCTAAAATTGACAAAATATGTCTTAATACCAACAAATTGTGAGAAAAAGGTGTGGAATAAAAATATTACAAATTCAAATATTTCATGTATGTATTTATTTACATAATGACATCATTTTTTACGAAGTATAATTCAGTTCAATGCTTTAACACTGAACTTTTTATAAAAAATATCAGGTTAATTTTTTATTCTGCATAAAACATCCGTGATATTTAAGAATTAAGCCAAGGTCCAAAGGTCATATCATACATCGACCTTTATCTTATTTCGAGGTATATAAACATAAGAGAAACGTTTTTACGGGCAAAAGACAAAATGAAGTGTGCTGTGTTTTTCGTGATGGCAACTGTTTGCGTTTGCAGCGGTTACGTAATGATAGAATCTTCTAAACATGGTAAAACATATTTAAGTACCGTGAGATCGTTTAAAACGTGATTTAGAGTAGGCTTTGACTTTTAAATTAGATTGGCATTACTGACTGCTAACACATATATGTACATAACTATAGTTTAGCATATCCTCAGTTTTAAATTAGATTGGCACTAGTGACTGTTAACACATAGTTTAGCATAACCTCAATTGAATTAGCATTGTATGCAACCGCACAAAAAAAGCCGCCTACTCTAAATCATAGTTTACACCAGTGGTCTCCAAACTAAGGCCCGCGGGCCAAATCCGGCCCGCGACTTGCATGAATCCGGCCCGCGGTTGTTTGTAATTTTTTTTGTAAATGTCATATTTTGAAATATTGTAACAATTGTTCCTTAAATTTTTCATAATTTTATAAAATTAATCGGATCTTGGCCGACTTTATTATGTAGAATTGTATTTGTGGCCCGCGAAAAAGATAGTTTGGAGACCCAGGGTTTACACGATCGCACAGTACAACAAAAAATAAATTTTGGTTGATTAATGTTGGATTAAATTTTCTTAAGCGAATGGAAGATGCGTTTCGAAAATTTACGATTTGGGCGGCATGGCTTTTGGTGAGGAAAAGGACGTCCCGAATCACTGCATGAGGGCGTCGTGTCACGAAAATGGACACATCAGTTACGAAGGGTGAATATTTTAAGGAATAAGGCAATAATTACCGAGCAATTTATTAAGAGCGTGTAAAAAAACAACCATAAAGCTGTTTTAGGTCTAAATTTAAGCGCTAAAACTATGCCTAACTTTTAAGTATATAAACAAATGTTTAAGCTCAAATGAAAGCTTTAATCCCGAATCGATCACTTTTTGAAATAATTAAATTAATTAAGAGTTTTGTGAAATATTGCATTTTAAATTAAAAATATTACCAACAAGTGGCGTAGATAGCTTTTTACGATGGGGGGATTTGATTTAGTATTTTGTTTCATAAATGTATTTTTCTAAAACTCTACAAATACAAGTATGTACAGGGTGTTTTTTTTTCTTTCGTTGATATTATGAGGTATAGGCTAAACGGTACGAGATACAAAAAAACTAAGATATGTGTCTCGTTTTCTTTTTTAGTGTTTAGTTTAATAGCGCAATCAGACCTACACTAACTAGATTCTTTTAGAAGATACACACATCTTACTTTTTTTTTGTATCTCTTACTGTTTAGCCCTTACCCTATAATATCATAAAATGGTTTCATTTTTCACTTAGATGCATATAGAATCAGAATGAAAATTATTATAAAATAAATCGCTAACAAAAAAAGAGCCTTTTATTTTATTCTCCTATTTTTTAAGACTCAAGGAGGGGGGGGGGGAGCGATTGATCCCCTACGTCCCCCCTATCTACGCCACTGTTACCAAGTTACCAACTTACTAATAAAGTCTATACTTGCTTGAACTAAGCTCAATTTTAAAGTCTTTTAAGAATATTTATGATTAAATTAAAGCTTGTTTTGTTTTTAAATCGACTACATTTTAAAATAATGAATTTGAGACTCAATGAAACACTTTTAACTTTGTTTGTATAACACGTTTTATTTAATGTGACTGCAGTTTCGACAAATTTAGCTTGTCATTATCAAACATGGATTAACTTAAACTAGAGGTTTTACAGGTATATATACACAATTACAAGACAGCGGTAAAAATGGGGGTGTACATTAGATCAACCTGGTCGTTAATTAAGGGAATTCCCGGATTAGCGCGGGCTTTGTGTATCTCTAGTGCTTCTAGCAAATTCATTTTACGACCCTTTTCGGCATGATGGATTATGGTAAATACATCTTTTTCAAAAGTGTGATTTTCGTCTAAAAGGTGTTTTGCAAAAGACGACTTATCACTCTGTTTAAGCCGAAAAGAGCGCAAATGTTCCCTCAATCTTATGTTGAAATTACGACCAGATTGGCCAATGTATATCCCTTGACAATCTGCGCAAGTTAATTTATATATTCCGGATTTATTAAATTTATCTAATTTTGTTTTACTATTAAAGATATGGTTATTGATTTTACAGTACGGTTTAAATGCAACTTGAATATTATGCTTTTTTAGGATATTTTTAACTTGAAAACTGACATTGCCAAAATAAGTAACGATTTATATTTAATTGTTTCTTTTTCAAATGATATTCCAGCGTCTAATAGATGTTTGATGTTATTAAATTTCTGTTTTTTAAGAAGTCTATCAACCAAATCACAACCATAACCATTGTTAATAGCCATAGCTCTAATCAAGTTAATTTCCTTCTCGAAAAAATTAGCTGACAAAGGGATTTTTAAGGCTCTATGAATCATTGAATTGAATGCAGCAATTTTATGTTTATAGGGATGTCTGGAATGGTTAGGGATAATTGAGTCGGTAAAGGAAGGTTTTCTAAAAATGTCAAAAGAGAGTTTGTTATTTACTCTGGTAATAGACAGATCTAAATATTTAATGTTGTTATTGACTTCGGTTTCAGCTGTGAATTTAATTTTAGGGTGAAGTTTATTTAAGAAATCTAAAAATTGAGTGAGTTGTCTATCAGTTCCCTGGAAACAAGCTAATATATCATCGACGTAACGGTGCCACATTTTAATATGTTTTTTTAGCTAGTGACGAATTTAATATTATTTTTGTAAAATTATGCATAAATATATCTGCTAGCAATGGGCTTAAAGGGCACCCCATTGCTAGGCCTTCTGTTTGTTTAAAAAAATTATTGTCAAATGAAAAAAAGTTATTATTTAAGATGATTTCTAAGCAATCCAAAAATTCTGTTTTTACTGTGACATTAATATTACATTTATCGTAAGATTCTTCTATTAGTTTAATACACTCTGATGGAGGAATATTAGCAAACATATTAGTTACGTCGAATGATACAAGCTTATATCCTAGTTCCATTTTAAAGTCAGTTAAATTTGTTGTTAATTCTACTGAATTTTTAACTGAATGAGGATCTCTGAACTCGGTTAGTTCCTTATAAATTGAATTAAGATGGATGGACATATTACGCGCTGGGGAATTCATATAGGATACTACGGGACGGATCGGTGTATTTTGTTTGTGGATTTTGATTAGCCCATATAATCGGGGAGGAATCGGATTCATCGAAAATAAAGAAAATTGATTACAATTCGGAAAAATTGCGTGTGATTTTTTAAAACATTCTTTTAGAGAAGTTTGTAATTTAGTAGTCGGGTCTTTTTTCAATTCAACAATATCTGAGCTATCCAGGAATTCTTGGACTTTTTGTAAATATTCTGTTTTATGCAAAATAACAACCGAGTTCCCTTTGTCTGCTTTTGTTATTATTAAATCGCTCACTTTTACTTTATTTTTAATTGAATTTACTGTTTTTTGATCTATGGGTTTGCTGGTGGTACTGTTTTTAATTAAACCTCTAGTTTAAGTTACTCTATGTTTGATAATGACAAGCTAAATTTGACGAAACTGCAGTCACATTAAATAAAACGTGTTATACAAACAAAGTTAAAAGTGTTTCATTGTGTAATTAACATGTATAACGAAGTAGAAGCCTCCACAATACAGAATTTGAGACTTTTTATGAATTACCTACAGCGTTTTAAATGAAAAATTAAAAAAAGTCATGTATTTTCCTATAAATTCTAACTTCAGCGGTTGAAATAAACCCGATCTTCAGGTTTGAAAAACATACAGAGAGTTTTTCTTTTAAGTAAATACACTGCGTTTTATTTAGGTATGGCCATAAGGATTAACAGTTGCGAGAGAAAAAAACTAGTACGGCATTTTTCTTGTAAAACAAGGTTGTCATGTACAGGTTAACAATTTGTTTCTGTTTTTGGTGCTTTTGTTGACAAGCACTTCATTAGCAATGTCTCTAATGCTAACACCGTCTCTAAACGGGGTGTTTTTATCGCTTTTTGCGTTTCAGTCAGTTGAGGCATGTAGACGATAATTAAATTTCGTTTTTCCGCAGATTTGCCAATTTGATTGACAATTTGAAAGATCAAAGTGAATCCAGTTGACATAGACAAATATTTTGCTGGACTAGTTTTTTTCTCTCGCAACCCACTGAGCAAAAAACAAACAAATAACGTTTTATCAACATTGTAATAACATTAAACCAAGGAGTATATTATATATATAGTATATAAAAATAATATACTCTTTGATTAAACGTTGTTTTAATGTTGATTAAACGTTACTTAAATGTGTTTGCTCAGTGGGAACTGTACATAGTAAAAAATGTAGCCCATGTTAACTTTGTTGCCGTACATATTTGAAACATTTTTTTGGTTTTATTGATAAATCAACATTTTTTCTACGAAATGTACAATGCTAAAAGGACATAAACATATTAGATTTTTTTATTTTCTCTTTAATAGTTGAAATTAATAAAACAAATAATTAAGCCAAAAAATCAACTTGGTGAAAATGTCACAATGTAAGTATTTGTTTTGCTAAACTTGAAAGCTAAAATAAAGAATTCTGACATATTTATGCCCTTCTCACAATGAACATTTCATAGAAAAGTGTTTGATTTATTAATAAAAATAAAAAATTGTTTCAAATTTGGACGACAACAAAGGTTAACATGGGGTACAATTTTTACCATGTAAAATCTCTATGGCCACACTTAAATAAAACGCATGGTATATTTAAATTATATGTTCAAAAATAGTTCATTTTAAAACTTTAAACGAGTGTTTTCCACTCCCAGATTAAGCATGAAGTAAAATTTCGAGTATACAAAAGCCTGAAAATTGGGTTTGGTCGCTCTGCGAAGCGAGTCGACCAAGCTAGAAACTGAAATAGAGCAATTTCAACAAAGAAAGTGAAAACTTTACGAATTTAACCATTTTGTTCGTTCTTTGTTTGTTTTGTTTTATTCGTATATTTTTAAATATTTAGCTACTAACGCATTGACTATTTCTTGCTTCACCATTTTGACTGCCAGGATTTTTTTTCACCATTCAAATTAAATTGGATTGTGAATACTGCAATAATACAAATCAAACAATTTTCTTAAATAAACATTTTGTGTAGTTTATGATTTTCTGAATAAACGTGAATTATTTTCAGATGTTCAGTGGTTGGCCTTCCTGCGAATTGCAAGTTTTTAGAACCCGATGGCAGCTCACCTTTTCCGAAATGTTGTAAATATGACTATCATTGCCGGTGATGCCTGAAACAAAGTTATAAACGTGTCAATTTCATGTGTACCTTAAAATATGATTAAGTAGTTTATAATTTATTTATGTATTTATAAGAAAAATATGTGAAAATATTGCTTAAATAAACAAAAGTATCCCAGTGAGCAAATATATTAAAGCAATATTTTATCAACATTGTAACAATGTTTCATGTTGTAATAATTTTGATAAAACCTAATTTCTTTCCCACATAGCACACTTCGTCCACGGTACATACATTTTTGGTCCAAATTACGAACATTCGTCTATGGACGTAATTTGTACGTACAGTGTAGGTATATTACTATACGTATACTCTACGTGCTGAAATATACATCCATGGTACGTATATCACTGTACGTAATACAAATAACAAAACAAATAACGCTGTATCAACATTGTAACAATATTAAACGTATTAATAACTGTATGTTTTTAAGTTTACGTGAAGTGATTATTACACTAATATAGACTGTTATTCCTTACTTCACTTTTTATTTTTATCGTTAAACGATAAAAATAAAAAGTGAAGTAAGGAATAACAGTCGTTGTATTAATGTTAATGAAACATTACTTCAATGTGTTTGCTCAGTGGGTATAAGCGACAATTTAATCGTAATCACTCTTTAGATAATCAAATCTATAGTCATATGAGTAAATGCAAAATGCAGTGGTTAAACAAAGTTACATGTTATTTTTTTCTGAGCCTCTTTGATTCTTTCAACGGTTGGAAAATTAATACGATTCCAATATTGATCAATTAATTATCACAGCAATCGATCAATGGCTATTAATAGCCAACATACATACAATTCTTCTTTAGTCATTGATTTTTAAATTACTGTTTTGTGATCACGATCTTGTAATCTAACCTTGAGACTATCTAGGTATCTAGGTGGGTATATAAAAACAATACATAAAAGGAAATCTTCGTAATGTGAAGAGATTCGATTCCATTCAAGATGAAACTGTTATTGATTTTCCTTGGTTGTGTTTGTGTGATTTTCGGAGCTGTTTGGCAAGAAAGACGAAATCCAGAAGCAGGTAATTATAATGTTTGATATTATTGATAAGTATCTTGAATAGCATTTTTTTATATGTCGGCAGTGTGTGTATTGGTATTCAAAAGTGATTTTATTGTGATATTAAAAAATTCAGTAAATATTTCATCATATCTAAGGTATACTTTAAGCTATTCTGAGTTCATATATCATATTGGTTTAGCGTTACATGTGGCTGTAGTAATATTAATGCAATATATTTGCGCTAACCTCAATAAACCTCAATAAACGATTCACTGAACCATTAGTCATTGTTTCTCCGCGCAATTTTTTGTCTATCTGCGATTTCGTGTGTCCTTTGTTATCTTGTGTTCGTTCACCTTTCCGTCGCCTAGTCTAGTTTGTGTATTTTTTAGTCACCACCATAGGCGCGGTCGGTGTGAAGAGTTTGTGACCTTGTTATAATCTCTTAAAATATCCTATAAATCCAACATATTATACTTTTGTAAATTTATATCACGATGACGTTAGAATGCGCTCAATGTAAAACTACAATAACTCCTAAAAACGTTTCGTTATCGATAAAATGTTTCGGACCATGCGGTAATTGGTATCATGGAAAATGTGTAGACGTTACAGATAAAAATCTTGCGTTTTATCGCGCTGAAGATAAAAAACTAATGGTTTGAAATGGTTATGCCCTATGTGTTGCCCTTCATTTGTTGCAATCAAATCATTTTTTCGCCAAGAATTTACTTCGTTTAAAGATGAAATATCTTCAAAACTATCATCGATGGTTGACACAATATCAACATTAAACGCTAGACTTTTCGAGATTGAACAAGAAAATAAAAAACTAAAAGATGAAGTTGAAAAACTCAGTAATAGCAACAATAATGAAAATATAATAAGCGAAATAGCTGATAGAGAACATAGGAGTTGTAATATTATAGTATACAACTTACAAGAATCGTCATCTGAAAATCCAGGTACACGCAAAAACGATGATTTATTGAATCTACAAAAAATATTGAAATGGTTGAAGTTACCAATGCTATTAGATTAGGGACGAAATCAGCTAAACCAAGGCCTTTAAAAATTACTCTGAGTAATAAAACCCATATGGAGAATATACTAAAAAAATCCAAGATAATCAAGGAACAAACTAAAACAATTATTATTAAACCTGATTTAACCATTAACCAACGAGATTATATTAAAAATATGTACACGGAATTGAATGATCGCCAAATCAATGGTGAAACTGATCTTTATATTAAATATTTTAATGGGTGCCCCTCCATTCATAAAAAGAAGTATCCATCAAATACAGCGCTTGAGCAAAAAAACTAATTATTTACTATCAAAACATGGGTGGAATGAGAAGTAAACTTGATAATATAATGATTAATTTAAATGTAACTACTTTTGATGTAATTGTTTTAACAGAAACTTGGTTGGACTCATCTATAAATGACGCAGAATTGAAATTTCGTGGATTTAACATTTATAGATGTGACAGATCAATTTTATCGAGTAACAAAAGTCGGGGTGGAGGTGTCTTGATTGCTGTTTGCAATCGGATGTCTCCTAAGAAAATTGCTACACCATCTAGCATAGAGGAAGTTTTTGTATCAATTACTGGAAAATATATTGTTTCTTCAGTATATATTCCTCCTGCGTCCGATGAACTACATTATAGAACCCATTCTGAATCTATAGAATTAATTTGTAACTTATACTCTGTTCATAAATACATATTCTGTGGAGATTATAATTTGCCGCGTGCTGCATGGGATTTAAATGGGATAAATGTTTTATGTGATGAGAATAGTTCCACAAATGCTCAAATTTTGGCAGAAAACTTGGAATACTATAACCTACGGCAAAAGAATACAATTCCCAACAAAAGAGGTGTTTTTTTGGACCTATTTTTTTCTAATATTGTGGATATACATATTTACATTTCAAACGATCCTCTCTCCCGCAGTTCAATGCATCATGAATCATACACAATTGAGATAAAAGAAGATCGGACTTTAATAAACAATATGTTGGAATATGAAGATTTTGTATTTGATTTTAAAGCAGCAAATTATGATGACATTAATATGTGTTTATCAAGTGTAGTATGGTCAGAATACCTAGTAGACACGGATGTAAATATTTTAGTTGATAATTTTTATGAAGTTTGCTTTTCCATTTTTAATAAATACATTCCAGTTAAAAGCATTAAATCCTCCACTTACCCAAAATGGTATAATAATGTAGTAATCTCTCTTACGAAAAGAAAACAATCAGCGCATCGTCAATTCAAATATAGCGGCAGAGTTGATGACCTACATACATTTACCTCACTAAGAAGAGAATGTAAAGACTTAGCGAGACAATTATTTAGGAACTATATTAATAATCTGGAAAATGAATTAATTAGTAAACCGAAGAATTTTTGGAATCATGTCCGTACATCAACAAAAACTGATGGCTTACCTAAAAACACGTTTCTGGATGAACGGAAATCGACTTCAGGAAGTGAATGTGTAAACTTATTTGCAGACTTTTTTGAATCAGTATATTGTGGTAGTAAAGTTCATAAAGTGCGTAATAATCATGTTTATACTTCTGATAATATAATGTTAAATAGGTTACAATTAAATATGATTGATGTGTTTAATGCTCTGTCATCTTTGCATGACTCTTGCTCTATAGGCCCTGATGGCATTCCAGCCTACTTTCTTAAAAGATGTGTTTATTCTTTGTGTCAGCCTATTTATCTTATATTTAAATCAACTTTAGAGGGTGGCGTGTTCCCATATATTTGGAAAAAAAGCTATATTGTTCCTTTATACAAAAGTGGCAACCGTGAGAATATCAGAAATTATCGTGGAATTTGCAACCAATCAGTAATTCCTAAAATATTCGACAAATTAGTATCTGAACAACTTATTTGGCATTGCAAACAAATTATATGTCCAGAACAACACGGTTTTTGTAATAGTAAATCAACTGTTACTAATTTACTAACATTTCAATCATTCCTTTTAAACGCTTTTGAAAATAATAAACAAATCGACGCCATTTACACAGAAGCTTTCGACCGTGTATCGCATGCAATTTTGTTGAGAAAATTGAGGAATTATGGCTTTGGAACTGCAGTTTTAAATTGGCTCTCGAGCTTTCTGACGGAACGAACACAATTTGTTAAAATAAAAAACTTTATATCACGAACAATAAAAGTATCATCTGGTGTCCCTCAGGGATCGCACTGCGGACCAATCCTATTTTTGTTGTTCATTAATGATACAGGTTGTTATATCAAAAATAGTAAGTTCTTGCTTTTTGCTGATGATTTTAAACTTTTTCGAACTGTTTCTTCAATTGACGATATACATTTTTTGCAACAAGATATTAATCACTTAAGTGAATGGTGTGCAGACAACGATCTTTCATTAAACTGTAGCAAATGTTCAGTCATGTCATTTTGCAGAAGTAAGAACCCTATACTACATAATTATATCCTAAATAACTGTATTCTATCTCGTGTTGGTTCCGTTAGAGATCTTGGAGTAATTTTTGATACGAGGCTCACATTTATGAATCACATAAACCATATTACAAATTTAGCTCTACAATCACTTGGATTTATAAAACGTTTTGGCTACAAATTTTCTATTAACACTAAACGAACATTGTATTTGTCATTAATAAGATCTAAACTAGAATATGCGTCGAATATTTGGTCGCCATATTATAAAAATTCTGTGAATAGCATTGAAAGAGTACAAAACAAATTTTTATTAAATATTTCATTCACTCTGGGCATATCTCGCGTTAATTACAGCAGATCACAAATGTTAGCACTTTTAAATTTAAAATCACTCCATGAAAGAAGGATTTATTTGGATTTATGTCTCTTATACAAAATAGTAAATGGTTTATGCGATTGTGTTGAGCTTCTTAACATGATTAATTTTAGTATCCCTACCAATACTAGATCCAAACTAACTTTTAGAATTAAAATGTTTAAATCAAATTATGCGAACAATGAACCACTTTCTAGAATGTGTCGATATTGGAACAAAATATGTGATAGTAGAAACATTTGTATCTTTGGTAACACATTTAATAAATTCAAAAAATTATTATTAAATACTGATGTATACGTCTGTTTATAATGTTATGTATTCTTATTATTTTTTTTAGACTTAGATTCATATGAATGTATTGTTATGTATTTCTTTTTTGTTCACTGCCTACATTTGTATCTATTTTCTATTTGTTTTTTTATATCATTAAGTATCATGAATTAAATTTATATTGTATTATTGTAAAATGGTGATAAGCCGTCAATAAAGTAAATTAAATTAAAATTAAATCTTAAAGAAAGTGTAATAAACGAGTAAATTTGATCAATTGGGAGCCCATTATAATGGGGGATTAGCGAATTCCCACTTCATTGTGGAACTTTTGCGAATCCGTGATTAAAATTGCATGAAAGGAATAAGGGTCAGATGTAAATCTGTATGTTAGAGGTAAACTAGACTTAGTCAATGTTTTTTAAAACACGTTTTTTTTTAAACTTTTGGTATCAGGATTTTTTACTTTATCAAGAGGTTAAGGAACTGGCAATTTAAAAAATGTGAGTTAGTGTAGTTTTTTTCAAAATACGTTTTTTTATACTCTTGGAATTAGGATTGTTTACTCTATCAAGGGGTTAAGGCACTGTCAAATTTTAAAAATAGCCTTCTGCATAGAGATACTGGGAGTTTTTCTTTCAAGCATACATAATCCAATTACAGCGTATATACTTAAATCTCAATATATTCGTAGGTTATTAAGAGTTAATTTTAAGCTTTAAATGAGTGTTTTCCACTCCCAGGCTAAGCATGAAGTAAAATTTCGAGTTTAGAAAAGCCCCGTGAACATTTGTCTCGGGTCGCGCAGCGACCCGAAACAAATTTTCTGGGCTTTTCTAAACTCGAAATTTTACTTCATGCGCCACGCGTATAAAACGCTGATTTCAAGTGAAGTTGGAATATACATTAATTTCACAATATTTTAGTGTTTTATACGCGTGGCGCATGAAGTAAAATTTCGAGTTTAGAAAAGCCCAGAAAATTTGTCTCGGGTCGCTGCGCGACCCTCGACAAATGTTTACGGGGCTTTTCTAAACTCGAAATTTTACTTCATGCTTAGCCTGGGAGTGGAAAACATTCATTTATAGCTTAAAATTAACTCTTAATAAACTACGAATATATTAAGATTTAAGTATATACGCTGTAATTGGATTACGTATACTTGAAAGAAAAATTCCCAGAAGCTTTAAGCAAGTGTTTTCCACTCCCAGACTAAGCATGAAGTAAAATTTCGAGTTTAGAAAAGCCCTGTGAAAATTTGACAAATTTTCTGGGCTTTTCTAAACTCGAAATTTTACTTCATGCGCCACGCGTATACAACACTGATTTCAAGTGAGGCTCAAATATACATAAATTTCCCAATATTTCAGTATTTTATACGCGTGGCGCATGAAGTAAAATTTCGAGTTTAGAAAAGCCCAGAAAATTTGTCTCGGGTCGCTGGGCGACCCTCGACAAATTTTCACGGGGCTTTTCTAAACTCGAAATTTTACTTCATGCTTAGTCTGGGAGTGGAAAACACTCGTTTAAAGCTTCAAATTGAACTGTATTTAAAAACAGTATTCTGGGCCTTTCTAAACTCGAAATTTAACTTCATGCACTAAATTATTGTGAAATTTATGTAAAAAAATATGCAGAAGTTGTAAATTTTCCTACATTACTTGTTTTTTAAAATAGTTCAATTTGAAGCGTTAAGCAAGTGTTTTCCACTCCCAGACTAAGCATGAAGTAAAATTTCGAGTTTAGAAAAGCCCTGTGAAAATTTGTCGAGGGTCGCGCAGCGACCCTCGACAAATTTTCTGGGCTTTTCTAAACTCGAAATTTCACTTCATGCGCCACGCGTATACAACACTGATTTCAAGTGAGGCTCAAATATACATAAATTTCCCAATATTTTAGTATTTTATACGCGTGGCGCATGAAGTAAAATTTCGAGTTTAGAAAAGCCCAGAAAATTTGTCTCGGGTCGCTGCGCGACCCTCGACAAATTTTCACGGGGCTTTTCTAAACTCGAAATATTACTTCATGCTTAGTCTGGGAGTGGAAAACACTCGTTTAAAGCTTCAAATTGAACCGTATTTAAAAACAATATTCTGGGCCTTCCTAAACTCGAAATTTAACTTCATGCACTAAATTATTGTGAAATTTATGTAAAAAAAATATGCAGAAGCTGTAAATTTTCCTACATTAGTTGTTTTTTTAAAATAGTTCAATTTGAAGCGTTAAGTAAGTGTTTTCCACTCCCAGACTAAGCATGAAGTAAAATTTCGAGTTTAGAAAAGCCCCGTGAAAATTTGTTGAGGGTCGCGCAGCGACCCGAGACAAATTTTCTGGGCTTTTCTAAACTCGAAATTTTCCTTCTTGCGCCACGCGTATAAAACACTGATTTTAAGTGAAGTTCGAATATACATGAATTTCGCAATTTTCGCCCAGAAAATGTCCTTAGATCACCATTTTTTTATTGTATATTTTTGGATATTTTTCGACAATTATCATAATTGTTCAACAGTTATAAATAAAACAAGTTAGATAGTAATAATATCCGTTGAAATAAATGCAAAAATAAATAATGTAAGTAGTATATTTTTCAATGAAACTTTCGGATTAAAAAGAAAATTGTTCGAATTTTGATAGAGCATGAAATAAATATTTGTAAAATTCATTAAACATAAATTAAAGAATAATCAAACTAGATATTTATTAATTTATAAAAATCCTTACGGTTTTCAAGGTTTTAGTCAAGTTTTAAAATTTGGACACAGTTTTTGTGAATTTTTTAGATTTTTGTAATTTTCAAAATATTAACGGTTTTCGCGAATTTCTTGGATTTTCGTTAATTAAAAAAAAACTTTGATACTATTCGTGAGTTTCTTAAATGTTTGTTCATGAATTTCTAACCGTAACAGTTTTTCTAAATTGCCAATAATATTAAAAATATATTGACGATTTCGTATAATTCAAAAATTTAGGTTTATTTAAAAAAACCGTGATTTTTTTCAAGATTTTTATTAATTATAAAAATCTAGGCGCTTTCCATAAATTTACAAGATTCCCGTTCATTTTCAAACTATGGCTTTTTGTGGATTATTAAGTTTTTTGTCAATTTTAATCTAAAAATCATGACCCTTTTTCGTGAGTTTTTAAAATTTCTTTTAATTCTCAAAATATCGATGCTTTCAAATTCCTGGCATTTTCATGAACTTTCGAAATGTTTGTTATTTTTAAAAATTATGACGATTTACGTAAATTTTAATTTTCCGCGAATTTCCAAGATTTCCGTTGATTTTTAAATTCGCTATCATTTTTTAAGATTTTTACGATTTTTTATGAAAATTGAAGATTTCAATTTTTAATTGAAACAGTCATTATTAGTATTTATTTTTTTTAATTTCATTTATTTTCTTAATATTTATCATTTTACGACTATAGTCAGTATTGCATTTTTTAATTATTTTGTATAAAATTAAAAAAAATGCAAAATAAGTTATTGATAATTGTCGAACGAGTGTCTTCCACTCCCAGATTAAGCATGAAGTAAAATTTTGAGTTGAGAAAAGCCAGAAGAATTTGGATTTGGACCAAATCCAAATTTTGTATAAAATTTAAATAAATGCAGAATAAGTTATTGATAATTGTCGAACGAGTGTCTTCCACTCCCAGATTAAGCATGAAGTAAAATTTTGAGTTGTGAAAAGCCAGAAGAATTTGGATTTGGACCAAATCCAAATTTTGGCTTTTCTCAACTCGAATTTTTACTTTATGCGCCACGAGCATAAAAACACTGATTAAAAGTGAAGTTAAAAATATACTACCCATTTAATAAAAAATAAACACAACTGTTAATTTTTTAACGGTGGTCTACCATAGAAGATTATATCAATATTACAATAAATAATACATTAAATATTAGAGATAAAATATGAACAATGAAATATAAAAACACATACATTTAAAATTCTGCATACTTTTCAGAATTGTAGTATTTTTACCATTTTTTTTTTACATTTTATCACGTTTCGACGTTTCCAACAATTTTGACATTTTCAACAATATTGAGAGTTATTCACACTTTTTCATAATTCTTGTTTTTTTTTGCATTTTAAGAATTTTTGACATTTTTAACAATTTCGTTAATCTTTAAAATCTTGGCAGTTTTCGTGAATTTCTTAAATTTTTGTTTAAAGTAAAAATAATAACAGTTCTAATGGTCCAAATTTTCAGGCTATTCTAAACTCGAAATGTTACTTCATGCTTAACCTGGGAGTGGACAACACTCGTTAATAATATAAAAAATAAACAATCTCTACATGTGTTGGTTAACACTCAGTATAAGTCGTTTTCCTTGTTTTCAAGCACATTTTTAAATTAATTATTTTATTTTGCAGGCAAAGGAAAATGCTTATCATTTTCTTATCCAGAAATAGGCGAGCTAAAATACGGAGAAACCAGAAATGTACCAAAAAAGTGCGTCAGTGTCACATGTCATAAAGATGGACATGTTACAGGCACAGGGTAAATTTAATTTGATTGAGAACAAAACATTGAAATAATTTATATTTAAAATTTACAGATGTGCAAAAGTTGGAGTTCCAGAGGGATGCATTTTAGAAGACACCGATTACAGAAAACCGCATCCAGAATGCTGTCCCACAAACTTTAAATGCTGATTGGATTTTATTAGAGTAGACTATTAAAAAGAGAGTATTTCTTTATTTTTTGTTTGTTTTTGAGAATTTGTGTTGTTTACACAAGTCAATTTCTATACTAAGATGAAAACACTGTATATATACTTAAAAATAAATAATATTGATAAGCTAAAACCTAGGCTTTTTGTAACTCTGTTAGTCTATAAACTTACGGCATTTCAGCTGCTTTGAAAACAAATTACATATCTTAGATTAAAGCATATGATTCGGTGAATCTCGGAAACGTCAAATAAATTTAATTATATGTCTAATTACGACTTATATTTCTGAAGTCAGAACCTACTAGGATACCGATAGTTTATAGACACTCGTTATATGTTGAACTGTTTCTTCGGGTTTGGTCACGGGTATTATCAGGGCTCTGGTCCATTATATTTTCAATTCGACATTTCGATCACGTCGCAGTCCTCATCGTCAGGAATAACTAATAAAATTCCATTACTATAGCAACCACTTGTTAGATTTCTACATAGTACTTGATGCGTGAATTTCTTGTTTGGCTTCGTGTTACTCTTCTGTTTTGTTCTTCTAATGATGCGTCTGTGTTTATGTTGTGAGTTTCAATTTCGATATTATTTTCGGAAGGGACTGGATTTTGAATTACTTGATTGTTGTTCACAGATAATGGATTTTGACTATAATTGATACAAGTGACTAGTCCGGTGATTCTTTGTAGTTTTATTTTACTCAGTGTTGACAGCGTCAATGTGCTGCTAGGTACCGGACCATCTAGGAAGAGTCTTGTGCGAGTCTTTTGGTTGTGCCATGCCTTTTTGTGCTCCTCTGCTAACTTGTGTCGGATTATTTATTTCCTAATTTCATTAGGTATTCCGAAAGCGATTTTAGGTCTTTAATATTCTCCTGATGCCCATTGTTTAGCCAGCAAGTCGGCCCCTAAGTGTCCAATAATTCATTGGTCCTTGGGTATCCATACTAGCTGAGTTTTTACTGTTGTCGACAGTGCGTCCAGCCTGTCTATGCAGGCCATAACCAGCCTGGACTGCCTGGCTGTCCGATATAATAGTAATTGGTCCGTTATTGTGTCCCGATTCCATTATGTGATGAGCACACCAGTCAATGGCGGCTATTTCAGCCTGGAAGATGGAGAAACATGCCTCCAGAGCAACCACAAACTGTTTGCTCCGGTTGTAGCCTCCATAGATTCCAGCCCCGTTTCCTTTTGTAATTTTGGCTCCGTCTATATACCAGATGGATGCTTTAGAAGTTCCCAGGTATGTTCCACTTGCCCATTTACTTCGCTGTGGTATGATTACTTTGAACCGGTGGGATGGGTGTACGATTTTAGTGAAATCGGACCTCATTTTTAAGGTTTCCTCTTCTTGTAGCACTTTGAATGTTGCTGTTGATGCTCCTACATTTAAAGTGTGTTCAGTTATGTACAGCCTGTATAGCTTTCATCATACCATATAGATGTACTGGTGGAAGCGATAATATTTATCTACGGCTGCTGTGGGCGTTGTTCTCGTTGCTCCAGTTTACAGCAGACATGCCTGTCTGCACTTTCTCAAGTTTTACGGCTGCGCTCTTAGTTTGGGTCTTTTCTCACCATGCGAGTGCGGCGTACGTCACTATGGGTCTTACGTCCACGTTGTTTAGCCATTTAGTCATACTGTGTCTCAGTCCTCATGTGCGTCCTACCATTTTTCTGGTCGCAAAAAGTCCTCTCATGGCCCTCTTGTTGATATTCTCTAGGTGGAAGTTGAATTTCAATCTGGTATCAAGTATGACCCCTAGATATTTTACTTAATTTTTGATGTAAACTTCCATTCCATACATGCGCAGCGATTTTAAGTCATGGTTTTTTCGTTTCCTAGTGAAGGGGACGATCGCTGGAGAATCAAGTTATATACAGTGATCCCAAACTTCCCGCTTACTAGAATGGTCAGGTCATCTGCATATCCCAGGGCATAAATGCCTAGTTTTCGAGTAGCAGCAGAAGGTCGTCCATGGCGGGCACCCGCGAGCTATTATTGCTTCTGCTGTTTTTCCATTAATCCCTCTTCTCTCCATTGCTGTTGCTATAGAGTTGAAGGTTGTGTTGTCAAACGCACCTTAGATATCCAGAAAGGCCCCCAACGCAATGTCTGCATTGTATAGTCCTTTCGCATCTGCTTACTAGCTGATGGATTCCTAGTTCACACGACTTTCCCGCTTGGTGGGCATATTTTTGACGGTGAAGTAGTGAGTCCTTAAGGACTCCTTTCCGTATGTGCCTGTCTACTAGTTTTTCTAATAGTTTTAGAATAAATGATGACAAGCAAGTGTCGGTTTGTAATATTTGGCCTGGGCATATAAGGCACGCACTGGCTTGGGTATAAATACTACCTTTACAGTCCGCCAGCTGTTTGGGATATATGAAAGGGCAAGGCTTGGTCTGAGGATCTCACATAATAGTTTCCTCAGTGTTGCTATCCCATTTTGTAGCATGACAGGATATATCTTGTCAGAACCTGGCGATTTGAATGGCTTGAACGAATTAGTTCCCCATTCAATATCACCAAGCTTGATGATTGTTTTCGCTGTATCTCAGTCCCATCTAACATCGATACTGGCAGTAATTGTGTATATTAATAAGAACATTTCTTAAGGTATAAACAAAGTGAAGCAGCAAGTATGGATGCCTAGCAATACTTGCGTTTCATTAATAAGAACAACTAATTGCCACAATCTTTAATTATCATTTAGATCTACAAAAAATATTTATAAAATGTAAATTTTCCATAAATTGCCATATTTTCTCAAATTTGAAACACGTTCTCTAATACAAATCATATGTATAGGGTAAGAGATAACATTTCAGTTAACAATATTTTAATTGGCTTTAGTGGATAAACTAAAAGGAATTCTATAAAAATGAACACTAGGGATTGAAATACTGGTTCTATTTTTATAAATATTGATGACGTCATAACCTGAAAGCAATTAGTAGATAGAATATAAAATTGATACCGAGAATTGTATTTTTTAATACAAGTTTGACTTGTTGCTAAGAACGATTTATTTTTTAAGATCATTAGCTGTTAGCAATTTCATTTATAAGAATTATTTCTTTACTTATAAAGTAGGTATTTATTAAATATTTTTACCGCACATTGTATATTCTATTCAGGATCAAATAAAGATTAAAATCAAAAAAAACAGTCCATTTCTTTTATTTTACAATAATTTCTAACGATATATGTATCTAATATAATAAATAAACTATTTAACATATTTAACATTCAATTTCAACATGGCAGCAATCTGGGTACGCTTTATCGAAATTTTGCTTTCCCTTGCAACCATCGGGTACTGAGTAGGGTCCACATCTAAAAATTAAAATATATGTTGCAAAAAATATTACAAAATAAGGTTGAGGAAATCTTACGTTGCTAATTGAATAGATCCATCATCCGCACAGTAAAGTCCAACGCAAATATGTGGAACACTGTGAAATCCAACGGAAAGTTTGCCTAATTCTGGATAATATATTGATCTGCAGGAACCACCTTCTGGATTTTGAATAAAAAAGGACATTTTTAGGTAAAATAATTGGTGGAAAAAAAAACATATGTAAAGCAACAAAAGTATTATTTGAGAATAATTGCGTCACCTAAATATAAGATAACTAGTTCCAGTACTCAAATTTGATCAGAAATATTAACACATTAAAATAACGTTTGGTCAACGTTACAACAACGTTTCCTAATAATAATAATAATAATAACAATAATAGCAACATTTATTCATTACCCAACAGGAAACATTTTCCTAATTAGATGGCATTCTACATACAAGGAATTTTTCTTTTAGGTGTACAAAGGGAAAGTATTATTGATATTTGAATAAAAGTTGCTTTTATTCAATTATCAATATTGTAACCAGGGTTGTTAAAAAAAAACTTTTTTTGCATTTTAATTAAAACAAACAGTTTTTTTTAATAAAACGTGTTTTTTTCATTGAAACAGTGTTTAAGACACTAACAATTAAAAACATGTTTAAAACGGGTTTAAAACATGTTTAAAACACGTTTAAAACAGAACATACAGGGCATTTTTTTAGAGTATACATATCCCGATAATTACAGCGTTTTTTGAATTTGCGGGAATTTGTTGTTTAAAAGCGGTTAATTTGAAGCTTTTAACGAGTGTTTTCCACTCCCAGACTAAGCATGAAGTAAAATTTCGAGTTTAGAAAAGCCTAAGAATTTGGATTGGCCGCGTAGCGAAGCGGAGCGGCCAATCCAAATTAGGCTTTTCTAAACTCGAAATTTTACTTCATGCGCCACGCGTAAAAACACTGATTTACAGTGAAGTTCAAAAAACACACATACAACAACGATTATATGCAACCTAATATACGTTAGAGTTGCCTATAAAAACTGTTTTAAACAATTTCTTCAGCGCATAATTTGCCTCACGTTTTATTCACATCTACGTATTGGATTGCTAAAGCCGTATATTTTTAACTTTGCGATATTGCAGTGTGGCGCATGAAGTAAAATTTCGAGTTTAGAAAAGCCTAATTTGGATTGGCCGCTCCGCTCGCTACGCGGCCAATCCAAATTTTCAGGCTTTTCTAAACTCGAAATTTTACTTCATGCTTAGTCTGGGAGTCGAAAACCCTCGTCTAAAAATTCAAATTAAAATCTTTTTAAAAAGCAACGAATGTCGTAAAATGTATAGTGTATGCAGATGTATATCTTAAAAAAATTCCCTGTATTTAAAAATCATATTTATGCATACATATTTGATATTTTCTTATAATAAAATGTTATGTTTAATAATGTAATTTGAAATATTTTCAACAATTTAGTTAAAATTTAAAAATATAAACAAAAAATCTTAATGAAGTAGTATAAAATATAATTTAGCAAATTTAAAATAAAAAAAAAACGTTTTAAACAAATTTAACATGTTTTAAACAAATGTAAGATTTAAAACATGTTTAAAACAAAACCGTTTAAAACACGACGGCTGTTTTAAACAAGTTTAAAACACTGTTTTAAACATGTTTAAAACACTGTTTTAAAACAAAGTGTTTTAAACATAACAACCCTGTTGTAAACATGTTTTTTCAAGTGACTAATGAGAAACTATAGTCACCAAATAAACCAATTGTTATACAAACAAAGTGATAAACAGTGTTTTATTTATGACTAATGAGAACCAAGTGGAAGGGAAAAGTATTGTTTTCATGAAAAAAAAAAATATTGATAATTTGTATTTGTATCTATAACGATATATTATAATAGTTAAAATATACTCACCCTCACTACTATGGTCCTCTCTATAAATCGCAGCCAAACAACCCAAAGGAATTGCCACGAACAAAAGAACCGTTGCGAATTTCATTTTTTTGTTGTTTGTGAATTTGAATTGCGTTTAAGAAATTTGTAATACCCCAGTTTCTTGATTTTTCACTTATATACCTTTATAATTAATGTTATCTGCTTTCTGAATATGCATATCATGTAAAACAAGACAAAAATGCCAACTTCTATTATCGTCATAGCGGACCTTGAGTCAAAAAAAAGCGCGCTGTACTTTTAAAAGTCGTTAAGTGTAAAAGGGATAAATGGAACTTAATGATTTTTAAGTTTAAAACAATGATGTTTTTGATAAAGAGAACATGAAGGGGTTATTAATATTAATAAGTGTTCGTTTGTTCGTAAAAACGGTGTTTTTTCAAGGTTATTTATTTTATACTTTGAATTTTGTATAGAAATTGATCCATCTTGTTAAAACGATATAAATGTATTAATTTATAACTCGTTTTAACAAGATGGAGCAATTTCTGAACGAAAACACTGACTAAATAAATAATTTACATTTGGTTTTAACATGACGGGGCAATTTATCATTATGAACAAACAAAAATCAATGATTAAATTGATTAAAAAAAAATGCAAAAATCATTACAGATATAGAATGATCAACATGCTCATTTTCATTAAAACAATTTAGTAATAAGTTCTAACAGGCGTTGCAAAATACCCTGTGTTTTGTTCATTTCATTTTTAATTAAAACAATACTAGAATTAGTTAATATTTATTCATATATATAAAAAAACAACAATTAAATTACATTTATCAGTACAAAAGTTAATAGCATTATCTTTGGCAAACTAAAGAATTAATAATTCTTTAGAAAAAAGACGAGCATACTAGAAAAGTGGATTATTTCTTGATGATGCCAGTATTTTTGGTGTGATACGACTTCGTGGAAAAATTCCCATCATTGTCATTCATTGAGGTGATTTTTGCTGCACGTGAAGTTTTTCGGACAGCACTCCGGATAGGACTTCGTGTGGTCCGGCTCTGGATAAATGCAGAAATCTGGAGCGACATCTCCACAACTAAAAAACAGAACAGAGATGAAAATATCTTCAAGTTGGTTCTCATTAATCACTTGATGAAACATGTTTACAATATTGATAATTAAATAAAAGTCACTTGGTTTGTTTCACTACTACTTTTTATTCTCTCTGACTAGTTTCGACTTATCGCCATTCTCAAGTAATACAGAAAATATGAAAAATCAACAACACGGTTTATATAATTAATCATTTAAGACAGAATTTAATAATACACGTTAACTGAATTTGTTAAATCAAACCGGTGCTTTTTGTGTTCTAATTGCAATACGATTGATAGTTGATTTAAATAATTGGTGAGTAAAAAAAAAAAGACCTTTATTGGCATACCTCCACACTTTACATTACATTTATATTTAAATTTATCTCATTACCCTCCCGTATCCCTCTTACCCTCCCTTCTCTTTTCCCTCTCCCTACCCAGCTTTTCCAAAGTCCTTACCCCGCTCCCATCCTCCCTCATCCACTCCACTACCCTTCTATTCCCTTTCGCTCCCAGCCACTCCTCTTTCACCCCCTCACATTCCTCCGCCAAGTGTCCCTACGTATCCTTCCCCTGTCCACACAACACACACCTTCCATATTCTTCCCCCATCCATACTTTCCTTCCTCTCTCCTCCGATCCACACCTCGCCCTTGCCACAATCACCCTATCCCCTCTACCCCATCCCTTCTCTATCAGATACTTCGGCACCCTCCCATACACCTGCCACCTCCCATACATATCATTATACTGACTTCTGTCAATATACCCTTGCCTTTCCTGCCCTTCCACCTCCTTCCCTTTCCCCCTCACCCACTCATCCATCTTCACCCCATTTCCTAGCCATTCCATTACCTTCGCCTCCGACAGCCCTACCCTCTCATACATTTTCCTCCTCTCCCCCCTCCATCTACCCTCACCCCCACCCACACTCGTCACCCATACATCCTTCACCAATCTCTCCTCATCCAGTTCCCACAATCTCATCTCATACCTCACCACCCTCACCATCGCCTCCCACTCTAGCCTCTCTCTGTTGGTCTCCTGAAGCACTATGTAGCCAGGCGTGGACCTTTCCACCCCCAACAAAATTGGTGAGTAAAATGTATCTTTTCCGCTTTGTTAAATAAATAACTATTGAAAAATTTAATTTGTACTAGGTATTTATTCGCCGAATAACCAGGTATAAAATGAGTAGTAAATGCGGCGTCAGTGATTTGTAAATAACTATTGGACTAAATAAGGACAAACATGTGAGGTAAATTAGTTATTCACTAAATATTGTCGGCAAAACTAGCTAAAGCCAATAAACATGGCATTAAGTTCTTTCGATTTTCATTGCACTTAATGACTTTTTTTATCATATCAAGACATGTTTTATTCCTAATGAAACTTTATAGCTTCGATTTGTAAGTAATGATCAACTTTTCGTAAAACAAAGGTTCGTGTTATTTTATTAAACAGTTGGGTTGGATTCTTAAACTCTTGCGTGATTGCTGAGTAAAATTTAACTTTCCTACTTGGTTCTTGCGTTGCCAACCCATTAAGCGCCCTTGGTGCAATAACGCAACATTATTATTTTTCTTATTAAAATTACTAACTAAATAAGTTAATTTGATATATTGTATTATTTGACCTGACTAGAGAATGTGTCAATAAAAACGTAAATATTTTGTTATTTAAATATTTCGAGTATTACTCATTTAAAAAGTGTATTTATAACTTTACAATATTTCAGTGTTTTATATGCATGGCGCACAAAGTAACCTTTCGAGTTTAGAAAAGCCTGAAAATTTTAAGGCTTTGCTAAACTCGGAATTTTACTTCATGCTAATCTGGGAGTGAAATCACTAGTTTAAAACATCAAATTGAACTATTTTATACAATCGAGAAAGGCCTGAAAATGTACATCGTACACACAACCTAAAAGATGGAGAGGCGTGAACATCGTTCACTATCCGATAGTGAATTAAATCGAACAATTATCGAATTATTTATAGATAAGGAATGTGAGAGTTGTCGCCAACCAATCCTATCACAGGCTGAGTTATCAATGTGCGTAATTTGCTGCAAGGACTACCATCCTGGCTGTATAAAAACTGAGGACAAATTTGGAGTGTCAGCGTGCAACCGATGCGAAAAGCATGGCGTTCAACGTATAACTCTACAACTTGTATTATGTATGAGAAATGAATTGCAGGACCTAAAGGAGGAATGTAATTCACTAAACAGGCAAGTTACAAAACGTACTGATATTGTAATTGAAAAAGATAAACTTATATCAAAATTAACCTCAACAAATAAGGAGGGAATACAAAATGTAAACAAACAAAATTTATCCAAGATAAATTCAAATTCAAAACTCTTTGAATTCGAGAAAATAAGCTTACGCTTCTTATAGTTTGCACACTTTAAACATAATATATAAAATTACGAAAAAACTATTCTGTTTGCATTTTCACGAATAGTTTTTTCGTAATTTTATATATAAAATTTATCCGATAAACAAACCAATAAAAATAAAACTACATCGAAATCGCGGGTGCCGCGCTTGAGGAATTGAATATAGATGGAGCAGTTCACAATACAAAAGTTGATAATGTTGCATATAATGCTAAATTGATTTCCAAGTCTAATCAAATACCAACGCCCCCGGAGGATAGAGGAAATATTGAAGAAAATCATCAGTCAAATAAGGCAGCGCCAAATAAGAAGGAAGACCAAGATGATTTTACTTTAGTACATAAAAGACGCAGAAGAACGGCATCAACAATAAATGGTGTATCTACAAGTCAACTGGCAATTAAGGGTAGAAAGGTCTATTCTCATTTTTATATCACTGGACTTGATCCAACAGTTACACTGGAGTCAATGAAGCAACATATAACGATATTAAATATCAGCGATTCGCTATGTGAACAGATGACATCGAAGAGACCTGAAGATTATACATCCTTTAAATTATTAGTGCTAACTCTGAAGCTGACATCGTGAAGCAACCAAATACATGGCCTGAAGGTGTCTACGTAAACCCTTTTATACCGCGCCTTCAACATCTCACTAAGAAATAGTAACGACACCAATGTTAGTGGAGTGTCAAAACGGTATCAAAATAGCTCATTTAAATGTACAATCATTATTAAATAAACTTCCATTAATGGATTTATTCTTATTGCAGGAACAGATTGATATCGTATGTATATCTGAACATTGGTTTCCAAACAGTTCACAATTGCCATCGATAGAGGGGTACCTTGCTAGCCAATTCTCCAGAGATCAACATATCCATGGAGCCGTTGCAATTTATTTAAAAGACAAATATGTATGCAAATAATTAAACTGAGGATTATCAGTTGAATTACATTTTGAATTTTGCGGTATACAAGTTACCATAGGTGATTTAAATATTATAGTACTGAACATATATCGATCACCTCAGGGCTGTACTGATATATTCTTTGATAAACTTAATGCATTATTAAATAGTTCAGTATGTAAAAATGGTGAAATATTCTTATGTGGAGACTTAAACATTGATCCAAAAAGTAATGCTAATACTTTCAAATATCTTGATAACGAGTTGCTATCCTATGGGATCAAAATTACTAGTAAACAACCCACAAGAATATTCACAAATGTTAGTGGCAACACATCTGTATCATGCATTGATTACATTGCAACTAATTATGACCTGAATCAGATAAAAATTAAAATTCTCAATGTAAATATTGGCGACCATCTGTGCCTTGTAGCAACAGTAAATCTTAAATATACTGATCATAAAACACAAATATATCAGAGACTGTTGAGCGATTTCAATTTATCTGTTTTAAATCACCAATTACAACGTATGGATTGGAATTGCTTGTATCAGGAATCTGATATGAATAAGATAAATTCAAATTCAAAACTATTTGAATTCGAGAAAATAAGCTTACGCTTCTTATAGTCAAATTAAATAAGATTTTAAATATTTTATTGTATAATTCAATATCCGGAGGTGTATTTACACGGGAAGTAGTTGTTTCAATGGATATTTATTGTCTTAAATTGTCTTATTAATTAAGACACTGTTTGCATTTACACGAATAGTTTTTTCGTAATTTTATATATTACTGATATGAATTGTAAATTTAATCTTACTTTGGATTATATATCACATTGTTTAGATGCCTGCTGTCCTTTGATATGTCTAAAATTACAAAACAAAAACAACAAACAATGGATAACCAACGAAATTAAAAATAGAAGTGCTAATCTTAGAAACCTGTTTTGGCTTACTAAGCAAACAACCGATATTAGCACTCTTAACAAATATAAAATTGCAAAAAAAGAACTTAACAATGAAATTTTATATTCCAAAAAAAGATATTATTCCAACATAATAAACAGCTCGCCAAATATTACAAAAACAACATGGGACATAATTAATTCTAACTTAGGTCGTAAAACTAAACATAAAGTTCCTCAATTGCTTATAGTGAAAGACACAGAAATTAATAATCCTACTGAAGTTTCCGAGTGCTTCGCGAATTATTTCTCTACCATTGTTCCAGAACTATTGGACAATGCATTTAGTAATAAACAATCTGAAAGCTGTACTATCTCAAACGAAGTTATATCTAAAACATTTTACTTTACACCTATAACTGACTGTGATATCTTCAACGATGTTCAAGGGTTCAAAAACTGGACCCGACGGCATTTCTCTAAAAATCTTAAAATCAATCATCAATATTTTGCTACCACACTTAGAACATATTTTTAACGAATCGATTATTACTGGGGTATTCCCACAGTGTCTTAAAATAGGACGCATATTACCAGTTTTTAAAAAAGGAAATAATGAAGATACTAGTAACTACAGACCTCTATATATCCTTTCTTTTCTCACAAAATTACTTGAAAAGATAGTATTCAATAAAATGTATGCATACCTAAAACAAAATCGAATAATAAATGAAAGTCAACATGGATTCATGCCTCGAAAATTAGTTGAGACTGCAATCTGCTCTTTTGTTGGCCATATTATATCCGAAATAGACAAAGCTAAGTTGGTAGATGTTTTGCTCTTTGACTTAACTCGTGCATTTGATAGTGTTGACCCAACCATATTATTAGAAAAACTCAATGCATACGGTTTCAGGGGCCACATATCGAATTGGCTACTATCGTACTTAACTAAAAGGAGTTTTTATGTTGAAGTCAACCAACAAAAGTCCTCAGTTAAATAAACATATTACGGGGTACCCCAAGGATCGATCCTTGGGCCACTTTTATTTTTACTTTTCATCAATGATTTACCAAATTACGTCTCAGGCAACATTTCATTGTTTGCAGACGACACGGCTGTCATAGTATCATCTGATAATCCTATTGACCTGAAAGCTAACATTGAAAAGGTGATAATTGAAATAAACTCATGGTGTAAACGCAATAAACTGCTGCTCAATTCTGCAAAGACTATGTGTATGCATGTAAGCAAAAGAAAACAATTACCAACCAACTTCACAATCAATGTTGATAGTGTGGAATATATTATGAGCGGTTGTGTAAAATATTTGGGTACTTATGTGGATCATAGCCTCTCATGGAAAACTCAAATAGATCATGTATGTAAAAAGCTAAGTCAAGCCCACTATGGGATTCTTCAAATGAAAAAACAAACAGATATTGATACTCTTTTGTCTATCTACTATGCTACGGCCTACTCCCATATGTCATTCAATATCCTGGCTTGGGGCAGGAGCTCTGATTCAAATAAAGTATTTATAGCCCAAAAGAAAATTATCAGGACTATGTTCAATCTAAACAGATCAGAATCGTGTAAAAATGTCTTCTTAACTTATAAAATATTAACGTTTCCAGCAATCTACATCTACAAAATGGTTTGTTACATTAAATCTAATTTAAATCAGTTCGTTACCCATAGCGAAAATCATAATTACAAAACAAGACACTGTGACTTAATACCAATTGATAAACACACTACTACTCTATATAATAAATAATTTATAAACGAAGGTAAAAAAAGTTTACAACACATTAGATAACGATATTAAAAATCTTGGTTTTCCACAATTTAAAAAGGTCATAAAAAATATGCTACTAAATAGAGTTGTATACACAATTAATGACTTCAAGTTTTAACCTCGATCGGTGGCAAAAGTGTACCTGTACATACTATACAAAATTTGTTTTGATATTGTTTTGACGCTTCACATCTATCATATACAATGTATTGTATCATTGCATTATGTAGCATGCGAGAATAAAGCTATTATTATTATTATTATTATTATTATACATTATGTACATTTAAAAGCAAAATTCCCAGTATCTAATACAATAAGTCATTCATAGAAATCATATAAAGAAAGAGAAACACTTCGAGTGATCGGTCGATAAAAGTAAGCTTTTCTGCTTTATTAAATAAAAAGCTATTCTATTTATATTTATGCAATCGATGAGAAAAAAATCTACTTTCCTGCTATGTTAAATATGTAGTTAGTTAATGTTAATTAGGAAACTAAATTATATTTATCTAATGGAGACAGTTCGAATAATAATAATGTTTATTTTCAAGGTGTCAAAAAATAATGGAAAATTAAAATTGCATTAGTTTTAGTTTACACGAATAAAATCCGTGAATAAAATTGAACTTACTGCTTTGTTAAATAACTAGCTATTATATAATACAAAAACGAATTATAATTAATTATTAATTCGTTTTTATATTTTGTAAATATTCTGCAAACCATTGGCAAATTCGGTTTCACCCTAGCTGTTATATTTTTATGTGATGGAGGCAATTATATAAAACGATACCTTTTAAACGTAATGTAACCTCCATCGTCGCATTCAGCCATTTCGCACCTGTTTGGCACTTGTCTGCTGTCTCCCACTTTCATTATGCCCATTTCAGGATAAGCTGCTGAAAGGCATTTACCGTACCCTAAAAAAATAAACATAGTAATAATAATCTTTATTGTTCAATTGAAAAAAAACTTTAGGTCAAAATCAAAACAATATAGTAGCAAAAAATACATAAAATACAGAGCTGGGTTGAATCCTCGTGAAAAGGATTCCAATCACGAATCCGAATCGCCTAATATGATTCTAATCACGAATATTCGAATAAAGGATTCGTAAGGGATAAATATTATTCGAACAAAAGATTCGAATGCTGTTTTTTCGAAACACGAATACAAATCCTTTAAGAATAAATTTGATTTTATTATTTTTTTGCATCCATTTACATACAAATATCGTTATCAGTTGTTTTAACAAAAATATTCAAAACCTGATTATTTATTATTACCACTGAACATCGTTGATAACAGACTAAATATCTGTGTTACTCTGATTAAAGATGTATTTGTGTGTTTTTGACCTTCACTTCAAACCAGTGGTTTATACGCGTGGCGCATGAAGTAAAATTTCGAGTTTAGAAAAGCCCCGTGAAAATTTGTCTCGGGTCGCTGCGCGACCCTCGACAAATTTTCTACGCGGGGCTTTTCTAAACTCGAAATTTTACTTCATGCTTAGTCTGGGAGTGGATACACTCGTTCAAAACTTCAAACTGATTGCTTTAATAAGAACATTAGATGCCTGAAAATTACGTAAATAAAAAAATCACTGAATATCATTAAAACCGAGAAAGTCAGAGAAAAGTCATGGTATTTTATTCAAATCGACCAAAACACTAACAAAAAAAGCCATACGATATTATTAAATATGCCAAAATCAACAGGCATCATAGAAATGACACACTTAAAAATGTATAAAACCAACTTAAATATTGACAAAAGCAATGAAAACAATTTAACAAACTGGGGGTCTCCCACAGAAGAAAGTCATAATAAAAGGTCAGGGAAAAAAATCTGGAATCAGGGAAATGTCGGAAAATTTTAACATTTCAGATTGTGGCTATCATGTTAGTTTTACTTTAAATAATGTTAAACAAAATTTTGAAAACTAGATTATTATCTTTAAAAAGATTTTCAGTCAATTAATGTTCTTATTAAAGCAATCAGTTTGAAGTTTCGAAAGAGCGTTTCCACTCCCAGACTAAGCATGAAGTAAAATTTCGAGTTTAGAAAAGCCCCGCGTAGAAAATTTGTCGAGGGTCGCGCAGCGACCCGAGACAAATTTTCACGGGGCTTTTCTAAACTCGAAATTTTACTTCATGCGCCACGCGTATAAAACAGTGATTTAAAGAGAATTTTAAAAACACACGAAACAAATTTTTCATGTTAATCCTCACAATTAATTCGAATTATTTTTGACGATTCAAATCCTTTTGTAAGTATTCGAATCCTTTTATAAATATTCGAACCCTTTTATGAGGATTTGAATCACCTGCATTTGGATTCGAATACGAATCCTCTTAAAAAAATGTAACGAACCCGGATCACGAATCCAGTTTAAGTATTCGAATGCTTCTTTTGAATCCTCTAAAAGGATTCGAATCGAGGATTCAAATATTCAAAAGTTTTATATATTCTCGAGATGAAACAATTTTGAATTTGTTTCCAGGATTATTCAAAAGTTTTAAATATTCTCGAGATTAAACAATTTTGAATTTGTTCTAAGGTATGAATATTTTAGAGATAAAACAATTTTGAATTTGTCATCGGGATTGTTTCAAAGTTTTAATATTCTCAAGATGAAACAATTTTTAATTTATTTTTAGGTTTGCCATAATGCCAAAATGCCAAAAGTTCACAAGTGATTATACAAAGCTTTTTCAAATTTAATTATTTTATGATACTTTTAAATGGCTTTGTTTTTAAAAAGCTTGCATGATTATCTGTGAACTTGTGGCATTATTTCAAGAGGTTTTTTAAAAAAAGGTTGGAGAGTCATTTGCTTACAACAATTCGAGATAAAACAATTGTTAAAAATAGTTCTCAATAATTTTGCTGTTTGTATTCTAATAAAGAAACAAATAATTAGGAGAATGTACAGCCTCAGGCATTTAATACTTGTTTGAGAGAATGCAAGGATTTAGACCAGAAAAGGTGTTTACAAACATATTAATCGGTGTCAGTTCGTTTAACGGTAAATACAATTGTGTATTTCTCTAGCAGCAATAAATGTAGCGTTATGTGTATATTATTTCAGTTTTGTTACTGACCTATTCCATATTTCTTTATAAATAAGAAGAGCGAGCATTAATCACAATGAAAAAACAAATGAAAATTTGAAAGACCTAGATTCAAAAAAGTTTGTCATTATTATCCTTTATGTATCACATGTTCAATAAAAAGAAACCTCTAGAGTGCTATGATTTTATCCTTTTATAAATTTATGTTGGCTACACGCTTTAGGAGTTGTCATATAAAACGTCACACATAACTATAATGTATAACTTCAAAGTTGCCAACCTACAATATATTCCATAGCACTCTAGAGGTTTTATTTTATTGAACACACGATATTATTTTAACTATTATTTATCTTGAAAAAAATATAACAAAGGGACTAGCTGCTTCATTAATGGATCTCAAAAAGATTGCATAACAATTTATCGCTCAGTTCAGTGTAATTATTAGAGGTCGGATTTCTAAACAGAAGAAAAATGAAAAAAGCGCTTTAAAAAGCACCAATTTTAACCAAAAAGCATTATTTTACGCAAAAAAGGATTATTTTCGACATACAAGAAAATATTGAAAATATTCAAATTTATATAACAAAGTATACAACGATGAAAATCACTTTAAATTTTACTGACAGATCCAATAAACAGACTTAGTTTTAGTCATTTGTTAGAATCCTCTTTTGTTTTTAGGGCTTCGTGATGTAGTGAACAAAACAGAAATATGTGAATAACTTTCTTATTTATTATTTAAGCCTACACCGAAAGGTAAAAGGCAAATGATAATATATATATTTATTATTTTTTTGTAATGATGTGTTATAACTTTGTGGTTAGGAATAATCTTCTTTATCGATCGGTGATAAAATGTACAGGGTATTCAATTTAAAAAAAAACGATTATTTTCTTAGTATTATAAAAATACGACGTTTAGAAAAGCCCCGTTTCTCTGATTTGACCACTGTGGTTGTCATTAAATTTGCTACTACTTTCTGCATTTAACCGACTCTGTAACTCAAATAATAACAAAGTTAGCAATAGTGCGCACTTAATTCGAAGCATCCTGTATACAGGGGGTCCCAGAGCACCTGTATACGGTTTTTTTTGAGATAACGGCCTAGAGAGTTGGGCTAAAAAATTTTATTACAAAATCCGTACAAAAAGAATTGTTTACTCTTGTACTTTTTCTCTAAGACCATGGAAACAGGAAATTCTGACATTTTTAAGCAAACTCTCAAGGATGTCAATTTTAAAAAAAAAAATCAATATTACCAAAGTATTAAAAAGGTTGAAATCCCTGAGAATTTGCTTAAAAATGTCAGAATCTCCTACTTCCATGGTCTTAGAGTGTAAACAAAAATTAAGAAAAAAAAAACACGAAACTAGATAAATAAATTAATAGTTCGTGTTTTAATCGCACAGAAAATAACTGTCCACGATCTAAAATTTTACGAAATAAGCACCAAATAAGCATATAAATGCAAAATAAGCACAAAACCGAGAAAAACCGAAAATAAAGCAAAAAAGCAACAACAAAATAGTTTTAAATGATTCAACTTTCAGTAATTCGTACACATTTTATTAATTCATGTTGATGCTTTTAATTTTCAGCATAATCTGTTTGCTTAAAAATCCGAGCTCTAGTAATTATAATAATAATAATGATATTTTATTAACGGCAATTGCCTTTTACAAAAATATGAGTCGTTTTTTGTTCTCAATGTTTTGTTATAATTTGAGGTTTTCAGTCATAAAAAAACAATTTGTGGTTAAGTTTAGTCAAAATATATATTATGTATTTTGAATATACTTAATCAAAAATTGTTGCTGCTGACAGAAAACCTCAAATTATAAAGATTCCAAGTAAACGGCTTGTATCGTATGTTCAATATAATAAAACCTCTAGAGTGATATGGAAAATATTGTAGGTTGGCAACTTTGAAATTGTACATTTAAATTAAACTTAAATAAAATTTTAAAAACGATAAAATCATGGCACTCAAGAGGTTTTTTTATTGAACATACGATATAATGAATATAATACATACATCAGTTCTTCGTTTAAGTATACATAACTTATTTGTTGCTTATTTAAGAAAGGTTGATAACATTCTCTAATAAAATACCTACAGCATTCATTTTTTTAAAAACATAGAAACTAATATAACTATGTAAATATTTGTAGATACGGTTTAGTACTTACCAACATATTTATAAGGTACTTCCACAGCGATAGCACCGAAACAAACTCGCAAAAACAACGAAATCAACAACACATTCACAAACATTTTTAATTCCTCTATTCTTCTTCTGTTTATGTTTTAATTACCACTAAACTTCGTTTGCACTAACTAAAACACAAATTAAAATATCTGAGCGAAAATTTCAGATATTTTCAGAACGATGATCTCGACTTTGCCACTTTGCTGACGATCCCATCTGGCCATTTGTTGCTCACATTTATTACTCATCTATTTGTTCAAACGAGGAAATCGACGTATTCGCATATGGTATGGTGACACTTGCAAATATAATCTAAAAATAAAACTTAGCATAAAGTACGCATCGTGATGAGACGTAATGAATTACGTAAGAATATTGTATGAAATATAAAAACGAATTAAAATATTATAATATCGACTTTCTGCAAAACTTTAGTCTCGTTGAGCCTTTTCCAAATATTCATTGAAACAACTATTATTTGGTTGGTCGACTGAGCTGATTTGCTCAGGCCATTAATTGTCCCACTGAACAAACACATTTAAATAATATTTTATCAACATTAAATTAACGTTTAATGTTGCTACAATGTTGATAAAACGTTATTTGTTTGTTTTTTGCTCAGTGGGGTGCAAGAAAAAGAACTATTATTTGTTTTTTTTGCAGAAAGTCGATATTAGTTTTAATTTGTTTTTATATTATACATATATTCTGCAAACAGTTGGCAAATTTAATTTCAATTAATGTGAATATATGTATAAAACGAATCTATATTGTACATTCAAGTTTTTCAAATAGATTGACACTATTTTATAAAAAAAATCGTAAATTAAATATAAATTAAGTAATGTAATACAGTCAAATGATCATATAAATTCGTAATATGTGAACCAAAGTTTATTGTTGAAATTGCTTTAAATGATTGAAGTAATTATAATCAAGTTCATCCAATTAATAGATTTTAAATAAGTTATAAGTAAAATTAACCGTTGTGTGAATTAGAAAGAGAAATTTGTTGCGTACAAAATTGTGAGAATTAAAAAGAAAGGTAATAAAAAGGGTTTTTAAATACAGCGAATTTTTCTAATAAGTATATACAGGGTGTCCTATTTTAAAGTACCACTTGGAATATCTTCAGAACCATACAGCAAATGAAAAAACTGTTTCAAATAAAATAATTCAATTCTGTAAGAAAATTGCACCTACCTCTAGGGCAGGCTGGGGAGGGTGTAACTTTAAAATCTTAAAATTTGATCTGTAATAAAAAATAGGGGTTCCCATTTAAGATTTCAAAGTTACACCCTTCTCAGCCTCCTCTGAGGGTGCAGTGTTAAATTTTTTTACAGAATTGGATGTCCCTCTCCAAACTTTTATTCGAAGATATTCCAGGTGGTACTTTAAATGGGACACCCTGTATATCCCGTTGCAAACTTTGTAAATAATCAAGCATTCGTTGTTTTTATAAATGTGTTCAATTTGAAACTCTCAACGAGTGTCTCCACTCTTTGATTAAGCATAAAATAAAATTTCGAGTTTAGAAAAGCCTGAAAACCGAATTTTCAGGCTTTTCTAAATTGAAATTTACTTTATGCGCCAGGCGTATATAACTTAGATTTAATGTGAAGTGTAAAGAAATCGATTACTTATATGTAATCAAATGTTTGATTACTTAAATGTTATAAAATGTTTGATTACATTTTCAGATTGTTTTTTTTACAGCAATAAATAGTTGAGCCAATTATAATGAGTAAATACACGAAAAGTTAAAAGTGTTAAACATTTCTATTGCTCTAAAACTACAAAAAAACTGACTCTTGTTAAATTTCTTACATGATTTATTTTAATCAATATGTTTTCTGTTTTGGTGGCTGCGCAGGGTTTTTAATACATTTGTGACTGAGCAATTTATTTATTTCTTCTTCAACAGATCTAAGTCTAATAACAATTTAACTTATAAGCTTAACTTGATCTTAAATACTTACCCACTGATTAAAAAACAAACAAATATCGTTTTATTAATATTGTGACACCATTAAACGTTGTTTTAATCATTAAACGTGCGATTCTTTTCGCAATCTACAACAAGTTAGTCTTACAAAGACTATATCAAACACTCATTGAAACAACTACTTCCCGGGCTAATACCCCGACGGACATTGAATTATACAACAAGTGTTTACTGTTACATACAGTAACCTACTGCAAATGTAACAATTTGGGTCAAATTATTCAGGCCATCTATAGACGCGTTTCCAGATTTATCTCTCATCAGTATAGCTTTGCCACTCCCTCTAAACAATTCGACACCTCAGACTGGCGGTCACGTTACCGTTCAAACATAAGTATACATGAAATTGCCAATTCTTGGTTGCAGAATACTTCAAACATTAAAAGTGCGATTATTTTCGCAATCTGCAACAAGTTAGTCTTACAAAGACTATATCAAAGACTATATCAAACACTCATTGAAACAACTACTTCCCGGGCTAATGCCCCAACGGACATTGAATTATACAACAAGTGTTTGCTGTTACATACAGCAACCTACTGCAAATGTAACAATGTGAGTCAAATTATTCAGGCCATCCATAGACGCGTTTCGAGATTTATCTCTCATCAGTATAGCTTTGCCACTCCCTCTAAACAATTCGACACCTCAGACTGGCGGTCACGTTTTTTTTTTAATGTTTGAAGTATTCTGCAACCAAGAATTGGAAATTTCATTTATACTTATGTTTGAACGGTATCGTGACCGCCAGTCTGAGGTGTCGAATTGTTTAGAGGGAGTGGCAAAGCTATACTGATGAGAGATAAATCTCGAAACGCGTCTATGGATGGCCTGAATAATTTGACCCAAATTGTTACATTTGCAGTAGGTTACTGTATGTAACAGCAAATACTTGTTGTATAATTCAATGTCCGTCTGGGTATTAGCCCGGGAAGTAGTTGTTTTAATGAGTGTTTGATATAGTCTTTATAAGACTAACTTGTTGTAGATTGCGAAAAGAATCGTACTTTTAATGATTGGAGTATTCTGCAACCAAGAATTGGCAATTTCATTTATACTGTTGTTTTAATGTTAATAAAACATTAGTTGAATGTAACACTAAATTTAAAACTGGTTTAAAATTACTCAGATGTGTTTGCTCATACTAAATCAGTAAAGTAGAGTAATGAGGATCAACGATTTATTAAAATTTATAAAAGAATAAAACAAAAAAGATGCGATACAACAATATTTAGCTAATCTATGAATAAAAGTCTAAAACTACATTTTGAAATGTTTGTTTTTTAAATTAATAATAAAAAGCAATACTCAGGGTATTAGCTAATCTTTAGTATTGTCTTTTTAAAAGACAAATTAGTTGTAGATTACGCAAAGAATCGCACTTTTAATGTTTTGAAGTATTCAACAACCAAGTATTAACAATTTCATTCATACTTATTCATGGCAATATTTGAAATTTATAAATATTTTAGTCGCCTATTTCCAAAAACCCCAAAATCCATTTGAAAACAATAGATTTAATAATAATAATATATTTATTACTCAACAAGTCGGTTAAACCTAATTACAAAGTAATATACAGAGACAGTTCATAACATTATTAGGGGTTTTTGGAAATAGGCAACTCATTTATATTGGACGTTTTTGATTGAATGGATTCAGAGAAACAATAAAATGTCTTCACTTTATTTGTTGGTGAATATTTTAATTTTACACCAAGTTTCAAGAAATTCTTATTCTATATTATAATAATGAATTAATGTATATTTTTAACACATACTTTAATTAATTAGTGTCCTAATAATGGTCTCAAATTATTACTTATTTAATTTAAAACTTAATCTTAAAAAAAACATGCATACTTACTCGATTCCACTTATAAAATCCTAAAGATAATAATCTCTTCAAAATATCCAAGTTCAATGTCACTATTATTGTACAAACACCTGATTATGCCGTTTAATTTTTTCGAAAGTAAAAATTTTTCTCGAGTGTGTCTTCGAGTGAACCGTTGCGTTGGTTGTGGAAGCCAAATGCACTTTCGAGTCCCACGAGGTTACAGAAAAATGTCGAGAATGGGAAAGGATGCTTGAAAACGCGGGGACCTTGACGAATCAGTTCACAGTACTTCGGAACTGCTTTACCTCCTTTCTCCATAAAATTTGAATATCCGTAACGCGACACACCGACAGGTGTATTAGAATCAGAGTTGTTTCACTAAAAGAAATAACGCATTTAAATGTATTACATATTTTATATGTATTGAAGCTTTAAACAAGTGTTTTCCACTCCCAGACTAAGCATGAAGTAAAATTTCGAGTTTAGAAAAGCCCCGTGAAAATTTGTCGAGGGTCGCGCAGCGACCCGAGACAAATTTTCTGGGCTTTTCTAAACTCGAAATTTTACTTCATGCGCCACGCGTATAAAACACTATAATATTGTCAAATTTATGTATATCCTAAATTCACTTGAAATCTGTGTTTTATACGCGTGGCGCATGAAGTAAAATTTCGAGTTTAGAAAAGCCCAGAAAATTTGTCTCGGGTCGCTGCGCGACCCTCGACAAATTTTCACGGGGCTTTTCTAAACTCGAAATTTTACTTCATGCTTAGTCTGGGAGTGGAAAACACTCGTTTAAAGCTTCAAATTGAAAAAATCAATGTACTTCGGAACTGCTTTACCTCCTTTCTCCAGATAATTTGAATATCCGTAAAGCGACACACCGACAGGTGTATTAGAATCAGAGTTGTTTCACTAAAAGAAATAACGCATTTAAACGTATTACATTTTTTAAATGTATTGAAGCTTTAAACAAGTGTTTTCCACTCCCAGACTAAGCATGAAGTAAAATTTTGAGTTTAGAAAAGCCCCGTGAAAATTTGTCGAGGGTCGCGCAGCGACCCGAGACAAATTTTCTGGGCTTTTCTAAACTCGAAATTTTACTTCATGCGCCACGCGTATAAAACACTATAATATTGTCAAATTTATGTATATCCTAAATTCACTTAAAATCTGTGTTTTATACGCGTGGCGCATGAAGTAAAATTTCGAGTTTAGAAAATCCCAGAAAATTTGTCTCGGGTCGCTGCGCGACCCTCGACAAATTTTCACGGGGCTTTTCTAAACTCGAAATTTTACTTCATGCTTAGTCTGGGAGTGGAAAACACTCGTTTAAAGCTTCAAATTGAAAAAATCAATGTACTTCGGAACTGCTTTACCTCCTTTCTCCAGATAATTTGAATATCCGTAAAGCGACACACCGACAGGTGTATTAGAATCAGAGTTGTTTCACTAAAAGAAATAACGCATTTAAACGTATTACATTTTTTAAATGTATTGAAGCTTTAAACAAGTGTTTTCCACTCCCAGACTAAGCATGAAGTAAAATTTCGAGTTTAGAAAAGCCCCGTGAAAATTTGTCGAGGGTCGCGCAGCGACCCGAGACAAATTTTCTGGGCTTTTCTAAACTCGAAATTTTACTTCATGCGCCACGCGTATAAAACACTATAATATTGTCAAATTTATGTATATCCTAAATTCACTTAAAATCTGTGTTTTATACGCGTGGCGCATGAAGTAAAATTTCGAGTTTAGAAAAGCCCAGAAAATTTGTCTCGGGTCGCTGCGCGACCCTCGACAAATTTTCACGGGGCTTTTCTAAACTCGAAATTTTACTTCATGCTTAGTCTGGGAGTGGAAAACACTCGTTTAAAGCTTCAAATTGAAAAAATCAATGTACTTCGGAACTGCTTTACCTCCATTCTCCAGAAAATTTGAATATCCGTAAAGCGACACACCGACAGGTGTATTAGAATCAGAGTTGTTTCACTAAAAGTAATAACGCATTTAAATTTATTACAAAGAAAAAAATATATTAATATATATAACGAGCGTCTATAAACTGTCGACATCCCAGTAGGTTCTGACTTTAAAAACATAGGTAGTAATTAGACATAAATTTAAATTTATTTGACGTTTCCGACATTCGACAAATCGTATGACTTACTCTAAGATATGTAATATGTTTTTCAAAGCAACAGAAATGACGACAGTTTATAGACACTCGGTATATATATTTAATATTCCACTTGTTTTATCATACTACATAAGAATATGTAATAAACACTTCTGTGCAATAAAATTAATCACACAAAATATGTTATAGTTTAAAAAAGACATTATGAGTTTCCTAGTTACGAAAATATGTAAATATGCCAATTTCCGTAATGTAAAAATGCTGCGCCATTTAAACAAACAATAAAAAAATTCGAATTCTAACTAAAATAGAAAATTGTTTTTCTATTTCGGCTTTGTTGTATTTATTACAAGTTCTTACTTTTGTTTTTTTAATAAAGGTGTTATTTTCAAGTTATGGTGTTTTATCATTTATTGAAACTGCTGCTAGGCAATTAACACACACCTAAATTATAAAACTAGAATATAGTGAAAAATAGTTATGAGACTTGCGCTGAATTTTATTGCACAAAAGTGTACATTGAGTTGCCTAGGCAATTGATGGACATTTATAGGCAACTCAATTAACATAAGCAGGGAATTTCTTACTCAAGTAAACATATCCACATGAATGCACTGTATATTTTCAGGACTTTTATATTTAGTGTGTATAATAATGTTTAATTTAAAGCTTCTACCGAGTGTTTCCACTCCTTGATTAAGCAGGAAGTAAAATTTTGAGTTTAGAAAAGCCTGAACATTTGGTTTGGTCGCCCCCCGAAGCTTTTCTAAACTCGAAATTTTACTTCATGCGCCAGGCATATAAAATACTGATTTGACGTAAAGTTCAAAACATACCCCACTGAACAAACACATTTAAATAATGTTTTATCAACATTAAAATAACGTTTAATGTTGCTACAATATTGTTATAACGTTATTTGTTTGTATTTTGCTCAGTAGGACTGCTTTAGCATACTGCGCTTTCAGTATATTTTAAACTGTATTTGTATTTTGCTCAGTAGGACTGCTTTAGCATACTGCACTTTCAGTATATTTTAAACTTCATAATATATGTTTGATACGAGCGGCGCATGAAATAAAATTTTGAGTTTAAAGAAGCCTGAAAATTTGGTTTGGTCGCGTAGTGCGTAGCGCTTTTCTAAACTCGTAATTTTACTTCATGCGCTACGTTTAGCATTGATTGATTTTTAATGAATTATTTTTTGTGTAAGTGTTGAACGTATGTCATGTCTGTTGAATATTATTATTTATTTTTATATACTTAAATTAATCGTAATTGATTGATTTTTAATAACGTATAATTAGCGGGTTTTTCCTAGTTAACTTTATTCTAATTACAAATGATAAGAAAACAAAAAACAACACGGAGTAAATGTAATATTGTGTAAATGCGTTTTGAATTGTCTAAAATTGATACCTTATTCTAATTTTGTACATATGCGCTATTTACTTTCAAATAACTGTAAATTTATACAAATAGTAATGATGTAATTACGTGGGTGTTAAAACTCCGTGTTTACGAAGGCGCTGGGAATGACCTTTCGCGAATCACCGAAAAATTTAATAAAAATTCAAGCACGCTTTAACGAGTTGTAAATAGTTCAGGATCACACATAAATATACGGACAACAAAATTAATATTAATACAAATTTGAATAGTAGATTAAAACATAATTTGAAATAAGTTTTTCAATATGCAAAGGAATTTATTTCAAAAATTAATAAATATGTAGGCATTCGCCGTTTTCTTTTCATTTTATAACTTCTAACGAGTGTTTCCACTCCTTGATTAAGCATGAAGTAAAATTTCAAGTTTAGAAAAGCCTGAAAATTTGGTTTAGCCGGCGCGCGAGCAAGGCGAGTCGAGTCGCGCCGCACAGTGTGGCCGATTGATGGCAGCGGGGCCACGGGTGTGCGCGGGGAGGTAATTTTCAACATTAAATGTTTAAAAAAATAGGTACTGCATCACGTTCCTCATACTTCAGAACCCCGAAGTATTGATTTTCAACAAAATAGTGTTTATAATTAACGAGTAATTAATTCATAAACATTGTCAATTTTCAGATGTGAATTTATAACGAAAATCGATGCACGGTTAACTAAATAAATTTTCGTAATCGCTCAAAATATTTATCTACTGTTTTTTTATGTAAAACCAAATGGCCTGTGCTTAAGACACGTGAAAAATCAAATTAATATCTTAATTAGTTAATGAATTATCAATTTCTCAATTTTCATAATTTTTAAACATAAATTTAAACTTTACTACCAAATCATAGCCCCAAATTTCCTCTACAATAGGAATTTCTTTATTTTAAAAATATCAAACCAACTTTTTGAGAAAAACATTTATTTATATTAAAAGTGCGATTCTTTTCGCAATCTACAACAAGTTAGTCTTACAAAGACTGTATCAAACACTCATTGAAACAACTACTTCCCGGGCTAATACCCCGACGGACATTGAATTATACAACAAGTGTTTGCTGTTACATACAGTAACCTACTGCAAATGTAACAATTTGGGTCAAATTATTCAGGCCATCTATAGACGCGTTTCGAGATTTATCTCTCATCAGTATAGCTTTGCCATTCCCTCTAAACAATTTGACACCTTAGACGGGAAGTAGTTGTATCAATGAGTGTTTGATATAGTCTTTGTAAGACTAACTTGTTGTAGATTGCGAAAAGAATCGCACTTTTAATGTTTGAAGTATTCTGCAAACAAGAATTGGCAATTTAATTTATACTTATGTTTGAACGGTAACGTGACGGCCAGTTCATAATTGTTTAGAGGGAATGGCAAAGCTATACTTATGAGAGATAAATCTCGAAACGCGTCTATAGATGGCCTGAATAATTAGAGCCAAATTGTTACATTTGCAGTATGTTACTGTATGTAACAGCAAACACTTGTTGTATAATTCAATGTCCGTCTGGGTATTAGCCCGGGAAGTAGTTGTTTCAATGAGTGTTTGATATAGTCTTTGTAAGACTAACTTGTTGTAGATTGCGAAAAGAATCGCACTTTTAATGTTTGAAGTATTCCGCAGCCAAGAATTGGCAATTTCATTTATATTTATTTATATTGCGAGTCACCTCAAATCGTCTATTGCGCGCAGGCATAAGCTAGTTCGGCAGGAAGATGAACGCGCGGCCGCGCGTTCTTTAAAAAATACTCAGTGTCACTTATAAAAGCAGTCTTTTTCAAATACTAATCCATTAATTATAATAGTTTACTAGGTAAACATAAATACATAAGTCTTCATTGTATATTATTGATTTTTTTTTTTTATATTGGGTTTTGGCTTTTGCCTGGCCTTAGTAACGTAGACTATTGGCCAACGTCAATTTTTATTTTATTTATTCCATTTAAGTATTTAATTCTTTACTTATGCAACTAATTATGGACGACACAGCACATTCACTCACATCCATGGCTTCAGAGGGTGCCAATTTCCCCATAAGAAACTGGCACCCCCCGGTGGGATTCGAACCCACGACCCTCTGGCCCAAGAGCAGGAGCTCTACTCACTGACCCCCGAGGGTCCCCTATTATTGATTCAAACTAATAAAATAACGTGAACGTCGAAGCGAGCAGTTGTGTTAATTACGGCTTAAGTGAATATTAATTAATTGAGTGGTAAAAATCGATATTTTCGTGCGAAAATCTGTTAGTAGTTAGATAATACAATTACCATCCGTCTATGCAAATTTGATAAAGATACGTAATAACGTTTGTTATAAATAGACGTTATTTGATTGTCGTGAATCCTGCCCAGTATTCACAGTAAATCGGTCACGGTCACTTTATCGCAGATTAATTCGAATCCCAATTGTTTTTGTGCGACTGCGATTTTATTCATCATTTGATGAATTAAATCTATTTATTCCTTTTTAACTTTTCATATTCCACTGATTATTTTATTTTATGTTTTCTTCTCTCCGTGGCCTTCTTGTGTATGTGTTATAAAAGTCTTCTTCTTCTTCTTTGCGTAATTAATGGCCTTAGCTAATAAAGCTCTGTTGACCAGTCACAGTAATTATGAAATAATAATTATAATTTTTTTAAATTTATTGGAGTATCGATTGTATCAATAAATAAATAAGTGGATGAAGGGATGAGTAATGAAATCTTAAATATTGGTCTTAAGTGTAGGTTAAAATCTGGACAGAGTTAAACAGCCATTGCTGCGCCCTCTGCCCTCCCCAAGGGATAGGAAATAGGAAATACACGTGGATTTTTAAAGGAAAAGGTTCATTGGAAAGGAATTTGGGAAAAGAATTATTGAAAAGGATGTGATTGAAAGGATGATTGAGGATATGGTGGACCACGTGGAGGCCGCACGTTTTAATTGTGCAGCGGGACGGACTGCTCGGGGTCAGTTCTCGGACCGTACTCGTTATAAAAGTCGTCTTGATCGGCCCCTAGACGTGAAGATTGTACCCTTGTCACTTTGCTATTATTTGTTAATTTTTATAAATTCTATACCAGTGGTGGGGAAACTTTTTTTAAGACGGGCCATTTGTAATAACCAGACAATCGTAGCGGGCCAAAGAATAATGCTTAATCGTAGGTAGGTAGTTTTTATGCGGGTCGTCACATTAAGAAGTAAGAACGCGTTCAAACATTCTCACGACGGCACTCTTAAACGGGCCGAATTAAACCTTTCCGCGGGCCGGACTTGGCCCGCGGGCCGTAGTTTCCCCATCACTGTTCTATACAAACCGCAATTTCACTTAATCACCATGGTCCTAACTTGTAAATTTTGTAAAAAAGCAATTAGTCCTAAATCATTTTCACTAAAATGTGTTCAGTGGTCGCATGCTACTTGTAGTGACGTAGATAGTCACACAGGGGATCATTATAGGAGCCAGGCTAAGAAATCAGACGGTGAACGATGGGTTTGCCGTAAATGTTTGCCAGATGAATTTACTCCAGCCGAAAATTCATTGTCAATCCCAGATGATGCAAGTTTAACAAATGACGAGTCGGTGGCTGATTTAAGTTCCCTAACATGCTCAAATGCACTGCCCATACATTTAGAAAGTTTAATAGAGGCTGCGATCGTAAAGACTCTGAGCAAACAGCTATTAACATTTAAAAATGATCTTTTGCACTCTATTCGCGAGGAAATCAATTCTATTAATGATAAACTTACAGTGGTTGAAGCAGAATTAAGTCTGTTGAAACCAGAAGTCGACTTATTAAAATCTAATCACACACTTAATACTACATCTACCCTCAATGAAGCAGACATTTTGCAAGAATTTGAAGAAAGAAATCAGCGCAGCTCTAATGTAATTATCTACAATCTAGTTGAATCAACTAGTCAATTATCCGATGAATTACTTCGTATGGATAAATTAGCTGTTGATAAAATAATTCAAAAAATTAATGTAAATACAGCCCCAATTGGACTAGTAAGAATTGGCAAGAAAATTACTGATAAAATAAGGCCGCTAAGAGTTACTTTGCCTAACAAAAGTGACGCATTACTGTTGTTACCGGCACTTTTTAACAAGTTCCGTCAACTGCTATTTTGTATATGTATTCATTATTTTCCAAATGAGTAAAGTTCGCGCCATACATTGATATTATTTAAGTTAGATAGGTTGCCTATCTAGGTGGAATCTCGTCAAATAGCGCCCTCGAACATCAGACAGCTCAACTCAGCTCAAAACTCCTCTCGGCCACCCATGGTAGAACTCTACGGCATCCGCTATTTCCAGTTTCAGGGTTGTCCAAAATATATACGGATTTCCTGGTTATCCCCGAGTTCACCACATCTGCGAAGGGTCGCAGCTACCTGGAGCCGAGCCGACCGTGCCAGCGAAATGTACGTGCGGAGAACAAGAGAATCGGGCATGACGTCAGAACGTAATAAAAGCGGCAAACACAAAGCCCCCTACGATGTTCGCGAATCGTCGCGAAAGGGGCACACATACGCGAACACCACATACGTCATCGGATAGTTGAGAGGAAGACCATTCCAATGACACTAAACACGAGGGGGTTATTTCAATTTTGTACGCTATAGAAGACGAGCTGTCAGGAGGATTAATTGTTATTAATTAAGATTCAGGCAAGGTTTAGTGTATCCCATATGTATAGGAACTAGAGCAAAAGTTGCGCATTACAAGTTACTATTTTTTTGACCTAAGTCACATTCTCGTTCGACTTATGCTTTCGGAGTTATTAAATTAAAACTCATGAAACCACCATTTTAGCCTCCGATCAACATGTGTGACATACGTACGGATGCATAATTTCATCTCACACATGTTGATCTACTTTATATTTCAATATTTTTATATTAAATATTTATTCTCATTATTTTTCTGTGGCGAAAAATGGTGGGTACCTGAGAGTCACAGGGGTAGAGGGTTTGTTCTTTTCGATATAAAAGAGCTACCACTGGACCACAGATTTCACTCTGTATCCAGCATCCAAAAGTGTAAGTCGTCTGTAATTCTGCGTAAGTTGTTATTTTTTTATTCTTGTCTTGTTATTTGTTTGTTAATTTATTATTCGTGTTTTTAATATATTTGTTAAAGTTGAGAGCCATTTTTATTTCAAATCGTATTGTTTTTTATATAAAATAGAATCAGTGCTTCAGTCGAATTTTCTTAATCAAGAATTGAGCTTGCTAGTCGGTAGTTACTTGGTGGTGAAATAGTTGCTATTTTTAATAACTATTTTAAAGCCGAAGTACCCACCCCGTAACACTGTTGCTTAGAAATAGTACTAAAGTTACTGATGTAGCCATTAAAGCTGACCTGACCAAATTCCAACGTAACCACTTATCTAAACTTCGTAAGGAATTAGAGGAGAGAAATGAGAAAGGCGAACAAAACATCACAATAAAATATATTAATGGAACGCCGCAAATTGTAACCAAGAGAAAAACAGTGAATCGCGAAGAAGATGTAGGAAAAAAAACTAAATACCCTAAACATATTCTTTCAAAATGTAGGAGGCCTTATCACTAAAATTAAACAATTTTCTCAAAGTGTTAGCATAATTACATATGATATTTTTATAATTGTTGAAACATATTTCTGATAAGATTATTAATAGTGAATTGTCATTAGTTGATTATGATATATTTAGATGTGATAAATAACATTGCTCAGAAAGCTTTCAGAATGCTGGGTTTCATATACAAAGTAGGAGGAGATTTTTCAGTCAATACAAGTAAGTTACTATATTTCTCTTTTGTCCGGTCCACCTTAGAATACGCTTCCATTATATGGAATCCGAATCAACAATATTTAATTAAAAAACTAGATAGAATACAACACAAATTTCTACGATTCGTTGCCTACAAGTACGGAATACCTTCATTTGCAGTAAATTATGATTATTTATTAAGTCGCTTTAACATCCAAACACTTGCGCATAGACGTTTCATTGCAGATGTTTGTTTTTTATACAACCTGTTAAACAGTTGCATTGTTTGTCATGAATTATTAGAATCAATTAATTCTTGGGCAACAAATGTTCATACTAGAACGAAGTTTATATTTAGATCTAAGTTTTCTAGAACGAACTATGGCCAAAATAACCCCATTGGCAGGATTATGCGATTGGGTAATGAACTAAATTCTACGGCATCATTCCCAATTTTTTCATTTAATTATTTACGTTTTAGAAGTTTCATATTAAGTTTGAATGTAACTGATTTTTTGTATATTTTTTGAAAGTATGTGAATGGCATCTGTAGTTGTTATTGTTTTCAGCATGTTTTTGTTTTTGTTTTTGTTTTGTTTTAGGATAGTAAGTTGTTCTATGCTATTATGTATATCTTTTAAGTTTCTATTTATAGGATTGTGTATTTTTTGGTGTTTTTGGTTTTATTTCATATTGATACATTATGCACTATACATTTAGGTTATATTTCTTTTCACTTATGCAATTTATTTTATTCCTGTTCACATTATTAATTTTTTTGTATAGTTAATGTAAAAATGGGTTAACCCGTGTATAAATAAATAAATAAAATAAATAAATAAATAAAAGGTATTTTCCAAAATTTATAATATGTGTATGAATTAAAACAGAGTTTTTATACATTTGCGCTGTCATTATTTTTTGCCATTATTTTTGTAAATAAACTTTGTAAGATGAGTTTCCCATAAATAAATATAAATAAAAATAATGACTATTTTTAATTTATTTAATTCGCTTCGCTACGCGACCAATCCAAATGTTCAGGCTTTTCTAAACACGAAATTTTACTTCATGCTTAGTCTGGGATTAGACGACATTCGTTAAAAGCTTTAAATTTAAGACTATAATAAAATCAAAGAATGCCTTACTTAAAGAAAAATTCCCTGTATGTATACCGGGTGTTGACTTGGCGGACGCAACATAGGAAATCGCATGTTAATTTTAAAGTGTTCAAAAATTGGCTTCCCTATTTATTTTAGAGACAAAATGTATTTCACCTTTTTGTAGAGGAAACAATTCTGAATTTATGAATGTTTACACTTAACACTTTACGTTTCTCTAAGTTAAAATAATCAAGAAAAAGTAATGTGATTTTATAAAAATAATGACATACCATGAAATTGATACAACAATTGCGGATATTCCCTGTTTTTGTTTAAAGTTTAATTTAAAGCTTTAAACAAGTGTTTTCCACTCCCAGACTAAGCAAGAAGTAAAATTTCGAGTTTAGAAAAGCCCCGTGAAAATATGTCGAGAGTCGCGCAGCGACCCGAGACAAATTTTCTGGGCTTTTCTAAACTCGAAATTTTACTTCTTGCGCCACGCGTATAAAACACTATAATATTGTCAAATTTATGTATATTCGAAGTTCACTTAAAATCTGTGTTTTATACGCGTGGCGCATGAAGTAAAATTTCGAGTTTAGAAAAGCCCAGAAAATTTGCTTTTCTAAACTCGAAATTATACTTCATGCATAGTCTGGGAGTGGAAAACACTCGTTTAAAGCTTTAAATTGAACTCTTTTAAAAATCAATGAATGTCAGAAAATTTACAGCTAAAATAATTAAGAAATAGTAATGTGATTTTATAAAAATAATGACATACCATGAAATTGATCCCAGACTAAGCATGAAGTAAAATTTCGAGTTTAGAAAAGCCCTGTGAAAATTTGTCGAGGGTCGCGCAACGACCCGAGACAAATTTTCTGGGCTTTTCTAAACTCGAAATTTTACTTCATGCGCCACGCGTATAAAACACTATAATATTGTCAAATTTATGTATATTCGAAGTTCACTTAAAATCTGTGATTTATACGCGTGGCGCATGAAGTAAAATTTCGAGTTTCGAAAAGCCCAGAATATTTGTCTCGGGTCGCTGTGCGACCCTCGACAAATTTTCACGGGGCTTTTCTAAACTCGAAATTTTACTTCATGCTTAGTTTGGGAGTGGAAAACACTCGTTGAGAGCTTCAAATTGAACTCTTTCACAAATCAATGAATGTCAGAAAATTTACTGCTAAAATAATTAAGAAAAAGTAATGTCATTTTATAAAAATAATGACATACCATGAAATTGATACAACAATTGCGGATATTCCCTGTTTTTTTTAAGTTTAATTTAAAGCTTTAAACAAGTGTTTTCCACTCCTAGGCTAAGCATGAAGTAAAATTTCGAGTTTAGAAAAGCCCCGTGAAAATTTTCTGGGCTTTTCTAAACTCGAAATTTTACTTCATGCGCCACGCGTATAAAACACTATAATATTGTCAAATTTATGTATATTCGAAGTTCACTTAAAATCTGTGATTAATACGCGTGGCGCATGAAGTAAAATTTCGAGCTTCGAAAAGCCCAGAAAATTTGTCTCGGGTTGCTACGCGACCCTCGACAAATTTTCACGGGGCTTTTCTAAACTCGAAATTTTACTTCATGCTTAGTCTGGGAGTGGAAAACACTCGTTTAAAGCTTCAAATTGAACTCTTTTAAAAATCAATGAATGTCAGAAAATTTACAGCTAAAATAATTAAGAAAAAGTAATGTGATTTTATAAAAATAATGACATACCATGAAATTGATACAACAATTGCGGATATTCCCTGTTTTTTTTAAGTTTAATTTAAAGCTTTAAACATGTGTTTTCCACTCCCAGGCTAAGCAAGAAGTAAAATTTCGAGTTTAGAAAAGCCCCGTGAACATTTTCTGGGCTTTTCTAAACTCGAAATTTTACTTCATGCGCCACGCGTATAAAACACTATAATATTGTCAAAGGCTCTAGCCGGGTAAGGGGGTCCTCCGGCCCCCGACTGCGATTCGCCTGAGATTTTGTCCACCTATTTGAATGTAAAAAAGATTATTATCTACCGAGGATCAGCCTGAAAAACCAATATCACAAATATTTATTGCGAAAAAACCGTTTTTTTCACGTTTAAATTAAACATTCTCATAAAATAATTTTTTGTCGGAATTCATTGTGTCTGGTGGCAACTTTTTATTAATGAATGCATTAAATACATTCAAAATTTGATGTTTACGTGATTTCCGATGTACAAGTGGAGTACTAACTTGAGTGAAATCAATTTTTTCTTGAAAAAATGGGTACGAAAAATGTGTTTTTTCATCTTTATTCACCTAATTTTTGGACTTCCTGAACGAATATAAAAAAGGGTTACTCATGAAATGTGCAGAATTTCATAAGCTTTCGAGTCCTGGAAACCGCAATCTTGTATGACGTGATGTACGACCTGGCGGGCCTATTTTGTAATCGTACTATTTGTCAAATTTTTCGTATTTTCCGTATTATAAATGTTATTGTACTTCAGTTTATTTCTAGAACTTTCATATTGTTGAAATTAATGTAAATCAATAGAATAATGATTCAATAAAATTACAATGATTATTTTGATTCATTAAAAAATGTAATCATCAATTTACACAACAATAATTAGTCATATAATGATAACACCAATTTCAAATTCAAATTACCCTACGCTGCGCGCTTAACCAGTAAGTATTGCTTAATTCAAACGCGTTTTGGTGCCTAATTTAAGCAGTTGCCTAATTCGAAGTTGCTTATTTCAAGCTTCGAGTGTATATTTGAACATATTGGCAGGTTTTCTATTTTTATCCCCTCAAACTTCCGCGCTAATTGCACCAGTGCGATTATAATTGTTCAAATACTTGAGTGCGGTCCGCTCTGCTTACCGACCGAGTGGTAACTCCCTAGCACTAGTCAACAGAGGGCGACACAATCACGCTGCGCGTTGCCCGCGTTCGCGCACAACCGCCTCCCATACACACTTTGTTTGGTTTCGTGCAGCACACGCCAATGAACCTTTTCTCAACAGATATTTATGACCGTCAAGGTGAGTAATTATTTGTTTTATTGTAAAAGGCTGTGGATTATAAAAAGGAATAAAGTAAAGGATTGTGGAAGTGTTCCATTCCAGTTGGACCAAAAGCCGACGTGCTACAGTGGATTGGTCGGAACCACAACCAGGCACCGCCGGTGATACTGGACCAGGGCTTCAAGCACGAGGGGAACAACGCGGCCAAGACGACGTCTTGTCTCGACCCTCCCGGGCCAGGACGACGACTCGTTCATCTCCAGCTTCGAGAACGGCCTGCTGACCTGGTACAACGGCAACGTGCCGGAGTCCCAGGAGTTCGACCCCTCGGAGAAGTGCCTGAAGGTCCTGGTCACCGGCAAGCACATGCAGTCCATCCTCGACGTGAGTAATTAAAATATCTATTATTAAGTTGTTTTCGATATACTTACGTAAATGTCGTAATAGTTGGAATTTCAATAGTTGGAAATTAAATTATAACCTAAAATACGTTAATTTGTTCTTTCATTAAACATGAGTTTTTGTATAAATAATTTTATTCTATAATTGTTGCAGGTTTGAAATGTCAGACAAACAGGTTCGGGATGGTCGAAGATGTATACGATGCAATGTTCTTCTTCGTGCTACAGTTGGTCAAAGAAAAGTAATTGGCACAGTCGAGGAAGTCGAATTTTTCTCTCGATTGTTGAAGCAAGCTGTTTCACAATATGATCAGCTATGTTCGAAGTGCCGGTTATGGACCACTAGGCCATCGACACGATCATCAGTTGACTCCGGGAATGATCTACAACAGAGTGCAGATGACAATTCTCTCAGCACGGCGCCACCGGCAGAACCCCTATCATCGCAGTCGACTACTACCACAGATACACCTGATTCAATGTCTTCGCTCAACGATCCAAGTTTTGTTGCATCTTTAGAAGAGGTTCCAGAGGAAACGGTTGAAATGCTAATCGACAGAACCGCTACCTCCCACAGACGCTGCTGCGTTTGTCTTCAAAGTGGTCGTCAGATGAAAGTTGTCCCACTTGACGCTCGTGTTCAAGTTTTTGTTAAAAAGCGTATTTTTATACCAAAAGCTAACAGATGTTGCGAAGAACACATGATCAAAACCCGTTTTTATGAAGACGAAATTGACAAAATTGCGACCTATTCCAATGTATCACACATAGAGAAATCTGAATTGTTGCAGTTTCTTAACCAGATGTCCAATAATTGTAACAGTACTATGCACGAGCAGATTGGACAGTTTTCCCTTTCAGACGAACGTTTGCGTGCATTCACCGGGTTAGACTGGAATCAAGTTCAGGAATTGCAACAAAAGTTGACTTCCATGAAGAATACGGGAAACAGATCTTCTTTGCAAGCCTTAATTGTGTTTTTGTTTAAGCTAAAAACCGGAAACTCGAATGATGTGTTAGCTTCAATTTTGGGTTTGAAAAGTGTTCAGAGTGTATCGCATTTCTGCGAATCTGTTAGGGATTCATTCGAGAAAGATGTTTTACCGCGCGAGTTTGGTGTTGATTCATGTAGCAGAGAAGATCTTATTGCGAACCATACATCCTCCTATGTAAAAAGTTTGCATAATTTGGAAAACAGATTAGTGCTTATAATGGACGGTACGTACATCAGACACGAGAAGAGCGCAAATAATCACTATCAGAGAATTTCGTATTCCGGGCAGAAAAAGGTTCCTTTATGCAAACCTTTTACGATTTGCGCTACTGACGGGTATGTTGTGGAAATTGGTGGTCCTTATTTAGGGACTCAAAACGATGCTTATATACTGAAGGATATGTTGTCAGATCCTAACGGAATAAGGAAACTTTTGAAGAAATGCGACGTTTTTATACTAGATCGGGGATTCAGGGACATACATAAACAGCTTGAAGATGATGGTTTCATTGTCCTCATGCCAGCGTTAAAAGGCAAGAGGAATCAGCTGACGGCCAAAGAGTCAAACGATTCCCGTCTTGTAACAAAATTAAGATGGGTTGTGGAAGCCGTTTACGGCATTATTGGCAAAAAGTTTAAATTACTACACCACCAATTAGATAACAAACTCTTGCCTGTTGTCGGAACATACGTTAAAATAGCTTGTTTTATCAATAACTTGTACGGGAAACGGTTAAATTCAGATGTTGGGTTGGAGGATGATATTGTAAGGTATATCAATGCGAGAAAAGATTTCGAAAATACACTTACGGAAGAGGTTGCGAGCTGGGGAAGAAAGCGTTCAATTTTTAAAGAAATCAGTTCTTCTGATATCTTAGATTTCCCCGAATTAACCGAAGAAGAATTAATTATTTTCTTCACGGGGACATATCAACTAGCACAGTCGGTCTCCTATCTGGCTGAAATGATGGGGGATAACGATGAGATTCACCTTAGCTATTATAAACCGAGACAAAATGTGCTAAAAATTATCATCCAATCACGTCACATCAATCGAAAACAGTACAAAGTATTCATTGAATATGACCCGGATTTATTTGGGGTTGACAGTATTCGACAATACACATGCGACTGTGCAAATGGATTGCGAACCATTGGTTGCTGTTCGCATGTTGCGACTGTGATTTACTATTTATCTCATGCAAGGTACCTATCGCGCATAGTTAGGCCCGCTGCGATTTTATCAAAGATTTTCAATCGAAACAATATTGATCCTGTGATTAACGATGACAGCGACGACGATTAGAATAAGGCTAATTAGTAGGTACATGTATACAAACCATTCTCGACAAAAAATGTAAAATGCGCTAGTAATAAACATTCAGCTAATTATACAATAAGGTTCCATCATTTATCTATCAAGTTACTTTAATTTTAACAACATGAAAGTTCTAGAAATAAACTGAAGTAAAATAACATTTTATAATACGGAAAATATGAAAAATTTGACAAAAAGTACGATTATAAAATTGGCTCGCCAGGTCGTACATCAAATCATACAAGGTTGCGGTTTCCAGGACTCGAAAGCTTATGAAATTCTGCACATTTCATGAGTAACCCTTTTTTATATTCGTTCAGGAAGTCCAAAAATTAGGTGAATAAAGATGAAAAAACACATTTTTCGTACCCATTTTTTCAAGAAAAAATCGACTTCACTCAAGTTAGTACTCCACTTGTACATCGGAAATCACGTAAACATCAAATTTTGAATGTATTTAATGCATTCATTAATAAAAAGTTGCCACCAGACACAATGAATTCCGAAAAAAAATTATTTTATGAGAATGTTTAATTTAAACGTGAAAAAAACGGTTTTTTCGCAATAACTATTTGTGATATTGGTTTTTCAGGCTGATACTCGGTAGATAATAATCTTTTTTACATTCAAATAGGTGGACAAAATCTCAGGCGAATCGCAGTCGGGGGCCGGAGGACCCCCTTACCCGGCTAGAGCCTTTATGTATATTCGAAGTTCGCTTAAAATCTGTGATTAATACGCGTGGCGCATGAAGTAAAATTTCGAGCTTCGAAAAGCCCAGAAAATTTGTCTCGGGTTGCTACGCGACCCTCGACAAATTTTCACGGGGCTTTTCTAAACTCGAAATTTTACTTCATGCTTAGTCTGGGAGTGGAAAACACTCGTTTAAAGCTTCAAATTGAACTCTTTTAAAAATCAATGAATGTCAGAAAATTTACAGCTAAAATAATTAAGAAAAAGTAATGTGATTTTATAAAAATAATGACATACCATGAAATTGATACAACAATTGCGGATATTCCCTGTTTTTTTTAAGTTTAATTTAAAGCTTTAAACAAGTGTTTTCCACTCCCAGGCTAAGCATGAAGTAAAATTTCGAGTTTAGAAAAGCCCCGTGAAAATTTTCTGCGATTTTCTAAACTCGAAATTTTACTTCATGCGCCACGCGTATAAAACACTATAATATTGTCAAATTTATGTATATTCGAAGTTCACTTAAAATCTGTGATTAATACGCGGTGCGCATGAAGTAAAATTTCGAGTTTCGAAAAGCCCAGAAAATTTGTCTCGGGTCGCTGCGCGACCCTGGACAAATTTTCACGGGGCTTTTCTAAACTAGAAATTTTACTTCATGCTTAGTCTGGGAGTGGAAAACACTCGTTGAAAGCTTCAAATTGAACTTTTTCAAAAATCAATGAATGTCAGTAAATTTACAGCTAAAATAATTAAGAAAAAGAAATGTAATTTTATAGAAATAATGCCATACCATGAAATTGATACAACAATTGCGGATATTCCCTGTTTTTCTTAAGTTTAATTTAAAGCTTTAAACAAGTGTTTTCCACTCCCAGGCTAAGCATGAAGTAAAATTTCGAGTTTAGAAAAGCCCCGTGAACATTTTCTGGGCTTTTCTAAACTCGAAATTTTACTTCATGCGCCACGCGTAGAAAACACTATAATTTTGTCAAATTTATGTATATTCGAATAAGGAAATATTATTATTATCATTTCCACTTCGTCTATTTTCTTGACTCTTGGAAAACAAGGATACATTATTAATAATATAACTGTCATCTTAGATATTAAATTATTAAAGTCGACAAAATATTTAACTTATGTGATTAGCAAAAAAAAGTTGTCTTTGATATACTGAATACGTAATTAAATTCTTGGTTATGTAAGTAATTGCATAAATTATTCACTTGCTGTTTTTTTATTACCATTTTAATTCTCTATTTGAGTGTGTAAAATAAATAGTTGGGAATTCAGTGGGCGTTGACGGTCTACTCCAGATAATGTATTCACATCCCAGAGAAAGTCGCTATAATTAGTTTTTACTAATTTTATTGCGATTTGAGGGAGTTCGCCTTGAATATTGATTGCACGATTTAGTCCAGATTGAATGTTAGAGTTTAAAATCGTCGATTTTATGCCGAAACAGGAAGGTAGTGATGGAAGACGGAACAAATAAAATATAATCTGCTTTTTTTAATTATGACCATTCAAATTTTACATTCCAAGAATTTAGTGGTGTGATGCAGGTTGTGTGTTTTAGGTTAGGACAAGATTAATCACATGGTATGTCGTAAATCAACTTTTAATTTGTAGGTTATGTGAAGGGAAATCTGACATTAATATGACAATACAATAACCTCACAAAGATTACGATTACAAATGTATTTACCTGTCACCGCCTCAAATTATTTGTTTCTTGAATAACTTTCTCATTTATCACTTGGTGAAACCTTTTGAAATAATATTAAAGGATAAATTAAAAACACTTGGTTTGTTTCACTATTTGTAATGGTCAAACAAACCAAGTGTTTTTAATTTATTCTTTAATATTATTTCCAATTATTTGTATCTACCACCAATTTAATAAAGTGTCTCTGAGGATCAGGTAGGATAGGCCGATCAGGTAATATTCCTAACATGAATATCAGTCTTCTTTATTATCTGCCCATTTATATGTTCATATTTAAAAAAAGTTCTGAACACAAGGAATTTTTCTTTTAAGTATACATGCTACGGTTTTTCAATGTAAATTTTCAAACATTCGTGATCTTATTAAAAACTATCAATTCAAAAACTCTAACGAGTGTATTCCAATCCCAGACTAAGCATGAAGTAAAATTTCGAGTTTAGAAAAGCCTGAAAATTTGGCTTGGTCGCGTAGCGCAGCGGAGCGACCAAGCCAAATCAGGCTTTTCTAAACTCGAAATTTTACTTCATGCGCCACGCGTATAAAACACTGATTTAAAGTGAAGTTCAAAATATACTGCTAAGTTCTGATCGCATGTTCATTAATTTTTCAAATGTTTATATGAAAAATGTGAAAGTATACTAAAAAAAAAATCCCTGCATGTGTTGTAAAGTTGCAAGTTTTTTTAGAAATCTCTGCATCGTGACAGTTTATTTGACAAATTATGATTTATTTGTCACATTGGTAATCATTTACCAACATCTAAAAATTTAATGTTTAAAATAACCTACATTTAAAGCAGGACTGCAACTGTTTGCAGTAAATACACCCTAAGTTTGGTCATATTAAAAAAATAGAGTTTACTTACATTATTCGGAACCCATTATTTTTGTCAGTTAATTGTAGTCAGGGGCAACTTGATCTTTAATCTACTATTATTATTCTTCTCATTTTGATCAACTAATAAGTTGAACAGTAGTTCTTCTATTTTGAATTAAAAATCATCTCAAAAATGATATCATGTGTTCAATAAAAAACAACCTCTAGAGCAGTGATGGGGAAACTACGGCCCGCGGGCCAAGTCCGGCCCGCGGAAAGGTTTAATCCGGCCCGTTTAAGAGTGCCGTCGTGAGAATGTTTCAACGCGTTCTTACTTCGTAATGTGACGACCCGCATAAAAACTACCTGAGGCGATATTCAAAACACAATAGTATTCTGGACAAATCCATCCGACCTAAACAGATGACTCATCTTCGCTCGAAACTTGTTTTCTCGAAAGAACCGGAAAAATCCAATTCCCGAACAATCCTTGCAGGTAGGTATAAATACAAGCGAGGCCGCCCGAAGATCAGTTAGTTAGCGACTTAGTCAGTCATCTGCAACGACCCGCTGTGACTCGAGTAATTGTTTGTGTAATCCCCGAAACTCCCACTGCCTCAACAAACACCCGCGCAAGAGCATTAGTTAGCAGTAAGCTTTCGTCAATTGCGTTTCTGTGTGTTGTTCTCCGTAGTAGGTAACGTCTAAAATGGATGTTAATAAAAGAAAAGTGGATTCAGAATGTCAAGTTTTTAAAGAAGAATGGACGTGGAAATATTTCTCTACTTTATTTAAAGAAAAACCTGTGTGCTTACTTTGCAATACAACTGTTGCAGTTTTAAAAGAATATAACATTCAACACCATTTCAAGAGCAAACATGAAAACCACTCCTACTCATCGTTAAGTAAAGAGGTGAAAAAGATTAAATCGAAAGATTTAATAAAAAATTTATCAAGTCAACAACAAGATTTCAGAGAGCTAATCATTCTCAAAGATGCGCTACGAAAGCCAGTTATGTGCTGGCTTATAATATTGCTAAATCTAATAAAGCATTTTCAGATGGTGAATTTATAAAGCAGTGCATGATAGATGTGTGCGATATTATGTGCCCTGAAAAGAAAAATGATTTTCAGTCACTGTCTCTCTCAAGAAGAACAATCACCGAGAGAATTGAAAATATTGATAAAAATCTAATTTCACAACTGACTACAAAAACTCAAAAATTTATTTTTTATTCAATTACCATGGATGAAAGTACAGATATCAGCGATACTGCGCAGTTACTCATATTTGTAAGAGGAATCAACGCCCACTTTGAAATTACAGAAGAACTTGCAGGGCTGCAGTCAATGAAAGGAACAACCACTGGTGCCGATATATTTTGTGAATTTGAAAAGTGCATCAATAAACTTCGTTTACCTATTGATAAGTTATGTAATGTAACTACAGATAGTGCTCCTAATATGGTTGGAATCAATCAAGGATTTATTGGGAAATTTAATTCTAAGTATCCGGAAAATGATGTTGTTTTTTTGCATTGCCTTATACATCAGGATGCTCTCTGTAAATCGGCTTTAGATATTGACCATATACTTAATATTGTTGTAAAACTAGTAAATATGATTCGTTCCAGAGGATTATTACATCGCCAGTTTGAACAGTTTTTGGAGTCCGTACATGCTGAGCATTCCGATATCCTGTATTATTTAAAAGTTCGTTGATTAAGTGCTGGAAAAGTATTTGAAAGAATTTGGAATTTAAAAGACGATATTGTGAATTTTCTTCTTGATAAAGACATTTATAATCAATTTGACGTCTTAGAAAACGAAACGTGGCTTTCTGATTTCGCTTTTTTCACAGACCTCCTCGTACACATGAATAAACTTAATCTCAAATTGCAAGGGAAAAATCAGTTTCTTCACGATATTTGGCAATACCTGAAAAGTTTCAAATTACAGTTATTATTATTTGCTAATCAGATCTCTAAATCTGATTTTTCTCATTTTCCAAGAATACAATCTTTAAAATTCACTATATCAAACAATAAGATTAAAAAATACGAAATAAATTTGAGAAAACTATCTTCAGAATTTGAAAGAAGATTTCAGGAACCAGAGTTTAGTATTTTTGCGACCCCATTCAATGTTAATTACGAAGAAGTTGATGCAAAATTTCAACTTGAGTTAATAGAACTGAACTGTAATACTCTCCTGAAACAAACTTTTCATACAGTACCATTACTAGAATTTTATAAAAATTTAAGTCCAGATAATTTCCCAAATCTAATTACTCATGCAATGAAGATAATGACAATGTTCGGCTCATCTTATATATGCGAACAAATCTTTTCAACAATGAAGCTTAGGAAAACTTCTTTAAGAAACAGAATTACAGATGAGCACCTTTCATCAGTTTTAAGAATTTCTGCTTCGCAAATGGAACCGGACTATAATGAAATTTTGATGAAACAGTCTCAATTTCATTTTTCTCATGCACCATCAACCAGTAATGACACCAGAAAATAAAGTGATAATACTTTATATCAAGAACTACACTAAATTCATTTTATATTTTGTGCTTATAATTTTCTTACCTTTTGCTTTTTTACTATTAAAATAATAAGTGTATGTAATAATATATGTACATGTTTATAGAACACATACATTTTTTAACGATTAAGCATTATTCTTTGGCCCGCTACGATTGTCTGGTTATTACAAATGGCCCGTCTTAAAAAAAGTTTCCCCACCACTGCTCTAGAGAGACATGATTTAATCTCTTTTCAAGTTTAAGTTGGCTACACACTTCAGGAATTGACAAATAAAACTTCATACATAATAATTATAATGTATATTTTCAAAGTTGCCAACCTAGAATATTTTCTATGGCACTCTAGAGATTTTTTTTAATTGAACATCCTTATCAATATTAAATATAATTGTAAATTTGGTTGAAACACAATTTTGAGTTTATTTTTGTTAATAACAAAGTGCGATGGTGGTGTAATGGTCAGCATAGTTGCCTTCCAAGCAGTTGATCCGGGTTCGATTCCCGGCCATCGCATTTAAACTTTTTATAGACTACTGCACATTCTCACATCACCATGAGTATTGTTTTAAATATTGTATAAATAAAGGTTGTAGAAAATAGCAATATTAATATAATACATATATATTAAGATGCTTTAGTTTCCTTTCCAGTGAGCAAAAACAGTTTAAATAAAGTTTAATCAACGTGAAATGTTGATTTAATGTTGATAAAACGTTAGTTTACTTTGTTTGCTCAGTGGCTTAGACAAAAAGATTTGTCAGTTATAAGAAAAAAATAAGCCATATTTCCTCCCATCGAGCAAAAAACGTTTAAATAAATTTTAATCAACATGAAACATTGTTTATAAAACGTTACTTAACTGTACTTTTTTAGTGGTTCCGTTTTTTTTTAATGAGATTTGTTAAATATAATAACCAGTATATAATTAATTTAAAACGTTAGTTGGTTGTCAATTTGAATGTTAATATCAATATTGTTATGTTATAAAGGTATTAGCATTTTGTTGTATAGAATTATCAATACATTTATTATTGTCCCACTGAGCAAATACATTTAAGTAATGTTTCATCAACATTAAAACAACGTTTAATGTTGCTACAATGTTGGTATAACGTTATTTGTTTGTTTTTTGCTCAGTGAGGTTGTTATGAAATAACATAATATTCTAAAGAAACAATCAAATTCATAGCAAATTAATCTTACTAATCACTCTTACATTTAAACTAAAAAATTATTTATAAATTTAAAAAAAGGAGAAAAGAAAAAATATGAGTAATTCATTTAATTCGAATGAATTTGCTGGATTTATGTTACTTAACCCACTGAGCAAAAAACAATCAAATAACGTTATATCAACATTGTAGCAACATTACACGTTGTTTTAATGTTAATGAAACATTACTTAAATGGATTTGCTCAGTGGGATATGTGTTATTTAATTGAATTATTATACGTAATTTCTTGTAAATATACCTTCATGTCTATATTATCCACTAAAACCAAGAAATTTCACTCCAACTTTCTTTAAAACGAACTAAGTACTGCATATCTTGCTTATTAATCGAATTCTCGCGCGTTTTGCTGTGATTCTCATTGGTTGATGAGCGCAAGATATTCATGATGGCCGCTATAAATTTAGCAATGAGCGTGTGGAATTGTTTACGTTACCGTCAGCGGGTCACGCATGCGCACATTCGCATTTCACACTTTCATTCATAATTTGGTGAAATTCAGTTGGTAATAAAATCATAGACCCAACATACTTCATTAAATTATATGATCAATTGATTAGTTAATAGTTTATAGACTTTACTAAATAAACTAGGTTGCGTTTTAAACATATACTTTACTGTAAATTGAAGCAGCAAACAGCTGTGTATTAAAATAGTAATTTACTTTGTAGATAACACATAACTTGTGATTGATAAAAATAATTACAGCACGAGCAAGATTGTACATATCTCTTAGATAGATAATTTATTAAAAATAGATTCGTAATAAATTAAACTGAAAAGCTCGTTTGAAATAATTAAAATGGACATAAATAAATATTCATACTCACCATAGGCAACTTAAGATACACAGTTAACCTAAATACCGCAATAATAATTCAATAAATTTGGTATATTTCATCTAAAACATTTAATAATTATTTCACTTTACTCACAGCTAACATCTGTAATAATTTAATCAAGATTAACTAAAAAATATAATTGCCTGACCCGGCAATGCGTCAGGTTTACACTGTAGAAATTTTGACTTGCTGCGAACTTCAGTTTGTTGTTAAATATTTTTTAAATCATTTAATTTTCAGAGAAAAGTCTTTTAAAATGTCGATAATTTATTCTTATTCACCGAACTATTTCTCTCTTGATGATATTTTAGCCACGCAGGAACGTATTCCATGTAAATTTATCGTGAATGTACCGAGATTAGGTAAATGAGGTTATGTTTAACCACAAAACTAAATTTAATAGCGAACTCTAATTGTAAGGCCTAGTTGCACCAAAAACGTTAAACTAGGTTCATCTCTGAACTCGAGTTCAAGATAACAGTTCTAATTGTAATGTCACTTTGAATTCGCATTCACAGATAAAACCAGTTCAACACGTTTGAATTCTAATTCTAAGGCCTAATTGCATCAAATAAGTTGAAGTCGATTTATCTATGAAATCGAGTTCAAGATGACAGTTCTAATTGTCACTTTGAACTCGAGTTCAGAGATAAACCAGTTCAACATGTTAGGTGCAACAGAAATTTAAGAATCAACCTTGTATAATTTACAGAACACTTATTTTCATTTATTTAAACAATCATGTGTAAATAAAGTTTGGGTCTACGGCTAAACCTAATTTTTTTGTTAGGAAAATTAAACGCTGCCGCCGATGATGAGGATTTAGTGGCTGGTACTAATTTGGAGCTGCCGATATGGCTGGTGCTCCCACTAAAAACAGGTCGAAACCCTGTGGTTTCAACTGAATTACCCCGGATTTACACAGAGCCCTATAGGGAGATTTTTAAGGCCGATCCGTGTGCTGTCGATCTTTATAAACTGAGCCTGCACTTTTACGAGTTTGGTTATTATACTAAAATGCTGGATCCTAGAGGGGAGGTCGCAAAAGTACTCATTTACGTAAGTACTTTATCTATATTATTATTATCATTCTATTATTTATCTATAATTTTTTATTTGTGTATCAAAGTATGACTATTTTATACAATCGGCAATTATTTATTTTTGTCCACTAACAATTGGATTTGAGTAATTACTACACCAAGAAACTGTGGTATTATAAATCTTAAAAAATGGATACAAAATATATCCACAAGGGCAATTTAATTCCATCACCCAGCTGAAAAACCCAATTTTAGTCGAGCACTTCGGACAGTTGATGTTTCCCCCTTGTATTGTAGTCACCCCCTCCATCCAACTCAGAGGTTCAACAGTCAGAGACTCGTTGCAAACCACACCCCGTTGATTCGGAATGAAATGAGATATCAAGTTATCGTCGCTTATCAAAAATCTTCCACAAGAATCACAACAAAATCCACTCCACTCGGTTTTTCCTTGAATGCTCAAAGGGTCTGGTTTGATGACATCAGAGTATTCGAGTCTGAACATTCCCGAGTATTTGTATTTGTCGGCGGCATTTCTCAATCTGAAATGTCTGTATTCCTTGTTGTTTTTGTTCAAATTGCATTTCATCTCGTAATATAGTTCTAATTGGGCGACAAATCCTGGATTGGGGCCGACCATGAACCGCCTGTCCTTGACGTCTTTAAAAGCCTTGCTGAACGTGTAGTTATATTTCTTCATTAAAAAGGCGATTACAATTGTGGCGCTTCGAGAAATGCCGAAATAACAATGCACAAAAACGCATCCTTTCCTGCCACCTTCGGTTATAAAACTGTAGGCATCATCGAAATAGGAGATTAAATCTTCCGTTGGTAAATCAAGGGCTGGGATTTGTAAAATGGTTATGTTGTATTTATTTTCTATTTCTTTGGGCAGCGGGTTTGTATCGACTGTGACGATGTGGGTTATGTTGTTATCCGTTAAAATCTGGTGGTCCATTGCGGCGGCTCGGTTTCCCAAGTAAAGGCCGGGTTCGATGAGGTTTATGCTTGGGTAGTTTGGATTGTCAGGGTTTGCCATGCGCAGAAATCCTCTCTGAGCCATGGTTTCGTGTTTTTCAGGATGAATCGTGTGAGCTGTCGGTCCTAAAATTTTGACATTGATTATAATAAACAATTGTTAAAAGTGAATTCAGTTATTTTCCATACAATTTCTGACTTTTACCTTTAAACATATGAAATTTTTAAAGTTCGTAAAAAGGAAATAACAATTGAAACACTAACAGTCTTATTAATGGAATTGCTATTAATATCATTATAGTTGAACGCTAGTTAATTTCTATTATAAAAACACATTACTAACATTTCTTCTTAATAGAATATTTGATTGAATTATACTTCTAACAAGTATTTCCACTCTTTGTTAAGGAATGAGGTAAAATTTTGAGTTTAGAAAAGCCTGAAAAATTGGTTTGGTCGCTCTACTTCGCTACACGACCAAACCAAATTTTCAGGCTTTTCTAAACTTAAAATTTTATTTCATGCACCACACGTATAAAACACTAATTTTAATTGAAGTTTAAAATGTACTGACTACTTTCTTTTTTCCAGACATTTACAACCAGATTTAGAAAACTAATGGATTTAGCTGAAAATTCCGGTTCAGATCCTACAGTGCAAAATACTTTAGATACACTTGAACGAATCTTGTTTAACGATGGACACAAAGCTCGTTCGAAATTAAACACCTGGCTGATCCAAACCGGAATGCAATTGGAAGCAGCCGACATGGTCGTTAACCATAAGAAGCGTAAACGTGTCGACCTAGAAGACATAATTTAAACATTAGGATAAAATCATTGAAGCTAAACAATTCCTGCCTTTATTTTGTATAATAATAAATAATACTTTTTATACTGTTTACAAAAAAACATTTGTTTTCTTTTATTCTACAGAAACAACATTGCTTGATCTTTTGATAATACTTTTTTGAGTTTAAACTTAGTCAAAGCAGCAGCATAACTAGGTGGTGCAAGACCCTGTAATGCAGGAAAGCCCCTTGAAGTCATGGCGCCCCAAAGACATTCGCTATGAGCACAAAGGAAAGAATAACCAGAGTAATCACGCCTGTAACTCGGAATCCACAGTTTGCATAGTGTAGCCATCTCTGAGGCAATTATCAAAACATCCACCTATTAAAACCTTCAACCAAAAGAGTTTCCTGTAATTTTGATGGCGATTTAAGGCACAAAAACATATGTTAAAGGATGATTCGTTCATTGGAATGTTAATGTAAACATAAATATACTCATATTTCAATAGACCCATACACCAATTTACTGCTGACTGACAGGTGTGAAATAATAACATTATTGTTTTAATGCGTTCAGTTTATAGATAATTTGATCTTTTATATCTCCACTAATATATAGCCACACAGTAAACAATAATATTGTTTCCTCTGCGATTAAGCAAAGTTCTCCGCCGAGGTATTACCTGAGACCTAATTATGTCAATCAGGCACGGATCCACGGGGGAGGGGGGGTAACTGGGGGAGCTTATAATATAATATTTGAAAAATAAAAACGTGTATTTTGAACGGTTTATTTTATTATTATCGGTGTTCATGAGAGAACAAGAGTGATTAAAAAGAATACGTTTTTAAACATCTCATTAAATCAGTGTTTTATACGCGTGGCGCATGAAGTAAAATCGAGTTTAGAAACGCCTGAAAATTTGGATATTTTGTTTATTGTATAATCAAATTTAATAAATAAAATTGATGATTATTTAATACATATATTGTCTTTGGAATTAACGCCTACAATTTATTGTTCCTATATAAATATTCTTGTAATGAAAAATATTAAAATTAGGTAAGTATGTAATATTTAAGTACACATTTTCCGACTTTCTATTGTTTATAAAAGTTCAATTTGAGGCTATAAACAAGTGTTTTCCACTACTTGGTTAAGCATGAAATGCTTTTTGTAATATTTTCAAGTTCCAAATTGACATTTAAACGAATTCCATGAAGGTTTACCAAATTAAAAAAAAGTTAATTAATCTATACAGGGTGTCCCGATTAAGCAGCCCATGCATGGGTATCTTCTAAATGGTAAGAGATAGAGATTTGGTTAAAGGGGAGAAAATATGCAGGACGATGAGTACTAGCTATATCCGTTATATAATTAACAAAACAGTTGAAAGTTCAGACCATACTTATTATTGATGATAGAAAGATAATATTTTGACATTATTAGGGCACTTTTTTATGCTTTTTAATAATATGTAGTCAGATTTATCATAAAACAAATATTTTCCAATATATGCATACTAACTTCATTTTTTTATATGGGCGTCAAAGTTGGCCATGAGCTAATTTTATAGATTTTTAATTCTCTTTAATTTGGTATATCATATGATATGTTTATTTTTTCAAAAACAAATAACGCTTTATGTTAGTATTGTTATTGTTATTATTTCATTTATTTTGGTATATTCATAGCCAACTTCAAATACTATGAAAATATCGGCCAGTTTTCTTATTAATGAAAACAAACCTACCATATGATCAAATTAAAAAAAGAAATGTCTACAAAATGATATCATGGCCAACTTTGACGCCCATATAAAAAAATGGTGATGTGTCCATCATAGTACTTTCCCCGTTTAGATTTAATATTTTTGAATTAAATGTAATTAAACATAAATTAATAAAAAGAAAAAGCAATCGGCGACTGCATTTCAACCCGGGACCTTTCGATTATGAGTCGGCGCGTTACCGCCTGCGCCACGACACTTCATGGCCTATCGGTGTTATAACCAACAATAATTATCTAAAAAAACACTATTTTTAAATAACTCCTAAACTAAGAGTGCTATGATACAAAGTGAATATACAATATATCTTCATTTTTTATTGTATACAATGTTTATTTGAAACATTTTTTAGTTTTGTGAATATCTGGAAAAAACTAAAAAAACGCTACGAGTAAAGTACCACTTCCGGTTTTCCTTTCAAAAAGCTTAAGTTTCATCTCGATATCTCTAGCGGTTTTTGCTCTATATCGTTCTATCATCAATAATAACCAAGTTATAAAGGAAAATAAAAAAATCGCAAAACTCAGTTTTTTCGCAATGTGCTCTGATGGTTCAACTTTTTTGTTAATAATAATTTACTTTGTTTACTTTCCCCCGTATGTAATACAAAGGGAAAGTATTGTTTTCGTGAAAATTTTCGAATCAAAAATTTTAGCGGAAATATCCGTTTTGAGGTCCCCTGAGTCGAATAAGACCATTTTTGAAAAATGTCTATCTGTCTGTGTGCGCTGTACCGCAAAAACCGCTAAAGATATGGAGATGAAACTTGAAACTTAAGCTTTTTGTTACAATCGAAAGAACTGAAAAGCTTTTGGTGAAAATCGGAAAACCGGAAGTGGTACTTTACTCTTAGCGTTTTTCAGTTTTTTCAGATTTTTTCAATAAATCTTCATCAAACAAAAAATTCTTTCAAATAAAAGTTGTAGATAATAACAAAATGAAGATGTATTGTTCATTTACTTTTTGTCATAGCACTCTTAGTTTTTAGGATATTTAATAAATAGTGTTTTTTATCTAGTCATTGATTTGTGTCAGTGTGTGTGTTGATATAATTGGAAAATGTTTCAAATAAAAGTTGTAGGTAATAAAATATTAAAGATTTTTCGTATCTTCATTTTTTGTCATAGCACTCTTAGTTTTTGAGATATTCAATAAATAGTGTTTTTTATCTAGTCATTGGTTTGTTTCAGTATGTGTTGATCCAATTGAAAAATGTTTCAAATATAAGTTGTAGTTATCAAAAAGTTGAAGACATGTTGAAAATAATAATGCTACAAATATTTTAAAAGTGATTTAATACGCAATTTACGGGGGAAAGTACTATGATGGACACATCATCATTTTTATAATTTAAAATCATGATTTCAGTGAATTTTTTGAGATTTAATAATTTCTTTCACATGTTTTTTTGTTTATTTTGAAGTTTTGCTTATCGAAAAGACTGAAATCGAATAAATCAAATAAAAAGTAAGATTTAAAAAATATTGAAAATCTCATGAACATTTTATAAATCGAGAAAAATCTCTAAATATTAAAAACTGTAACGCCGCTCCCTTAACACTCGCGAGCGCGCTCGACCCTTTTCAGGTAGCCGAGTGTACGCACCACCGCTCGCATCCCCTACCACGCCGGACACGTGACGACCACGCCGGACACGTGATGCCCACACCACCCCTACCAGAAGACCACCCGCTGGAAACCCTATAAAACCCCGAGCGCACCGCTTAAAAGACAGACTATTAGCGCTCGTCTTTTCGGCCTAATCGTCTCTTCCTACGTGATTACTAGCACTCGTCTTTTCGGTCTAGTATTATCACTCTACAAATTATCAATCTACGAAGTACCTCCACGCTCTCACAAACACTCATCCCGAACGACGCTCTGTTCCGGGACGACGTACTGCCACGAGACGCCGCGTCCATCCGAGACGACACCCAGGCTACCACGCAGAAGAGGCCCTTCACCGCTAGCCGCTCGAACCACGAGGACTCTACTGCCGCACTACGCCCGCACCCACCCGTTACGACGAATCGACACAAAACCGATCACTCTGTACATACTTTCTTGTAAATAAACTCTTTTGAAACCACCACACGCCTTATAAAACCCAATAAAATTCTTATAAATCGTTGAAAATCTCGAAGTATTGTAAATTTTATAAATCTCGAAATATCGAAATATGCACGATTTATTTATATTTATTATTTTTATCAATTAACAAATTTTATTTGTTTTTTAAATCAACGAAAATTTATGAATAGGAAATCCACGAATACTAATAAGACTTTAAAAATTTATAAAAAGTGTCAACATGTCCTAACTTGTCAACATGGCCTAATTTGAAAAATAAACGAAGATTTAGGGAATTTAGAATAACCGTAAACAATTTAAAAATCGACAGAAAACTTGAAATTTTATGAAAAGCACCAAAAAAAAAAACGTAAGCCGCGATTGAATAACAGGCTGTTAGTGTATTTATATTGAAAATATAAAAAATTAAAAGACAAAATAATTGCAATAAAGACTTGAAATACTTGTACAATAATTTTTAACATTTTTTAAAATTAACGAAAATTTATGAATTTAAAATCCATGAAAACTATAAAATTTTAAAAATTGACGAAAATTCACGGAAAGTGTCAACATGTCCTAATTTGTCAACATGTCCTAATTTGAAAAATAAACGAAGATTTAGGAAATTTAGAATAATCGTAAATAATTTGAAAATCTACAGAAAACTTGAAATTTTATGAAGAGCACCAAAAATATCGTAAGCCGCTATTGAATAACAGGCTCTTAGTATATTTATATTGAAAATGTAAAAAATAAAAGACAAAATAATTGCAATAAAGACTTAAAAAACTACTACAATAATTTTTTAATTTTTTTTAAATTATCGAAAATTTATGAATTTTTGAAATCCATGAAAACTAATAAGATTTTAAAAATTGACGAAAATTTATGAAAAGTGTAAACATGTCCTAATTTGTCAACATGTCTTAATTTGACAAATAAACGAAGATTTAGGAAATTTAGAATAACCGTAAACAATTTGAAAATCGACAGAAATCTTGAAATATAATAAAAAGCACCAAAACTACCGTAAGCAGTAGAGATGGGTCTTTCATGAATGATTCGTTCGAAAAGAATGATTCTGTGCGGTGATTTAAATGAACTGATTTCGTGTTTCAAGAAGAATTGCTTCGTTAATGATTCATTCACTCGAGACGACCGTCCGAACAATTTAAGCCGAGCGGAATCGTATTTCCGATTCGGATTTATACATGCGGTCTGAATCGGATGACTAATTCATTCGCTCGAATCCGCGCATAACTTCAACTCCGCTTTGTGCATGCGGTCTGAATCTGAATCCGCCCGAATCGGATGACTAATTCGTACGCTCGAATCGGTTGAAACGATTCCTCACAACTTGCGGAAACGAATCCGCTGCGCCAGCCCTCATTTTTATTTTGTACGACTCGACAGTCGCGCGTCGTGCCGTTTTATAAATCGCTCGCATGAATTCGTGAGGCTTAAACGAAATTAATCTAATCAGCTGATATGTAATAGTAATGTTCTTTTTACTTTCCCCCGTATGTAATACAAAGGAAAAGTATTGTTTTCGTGAAAATTTTCGAATCAAAAATTTTAGCGGAAATATCCGTTTTGAGGTCCCCTGCGTCGAATAAGACCATTTTTGAAAAATGTCTGCATGTCTGTGTGCGCTGTACCGCAAAAGCCGCTAAAGATATCGAGATGAAACTTGAAACTTAAGCATTTTGTTACAATCGGAAGAACTGAAAAGCTTTTGGTGAAAATCGGAAAACCGGAAGTGGTACTTTACTCTTAGCGTTTTTACAGTTTTTTCAGATTTTTTCAATAAATGTTCATCAATAAAAAAATTCTTTCAAATAAAAGTTGTAGATAATAACAAAATAAAGATGTATTGTTCATTTACTTTTTGTCATAGCACTCTTAGTTTTTGAGATATTTAATAAATAGTGTTTTTTATCTAGTCATTGATTTGTGTCAGTGTGTGTGTTGATACAATTGGAAAATGTTTCAAATAAAAGTTGTAGGTAATAAAATATTAAAGATTTTTTGTATTTTCACTTTTTGTCATAGCACTCTTAGTTTTTGAGATATTCAATAAATAGTGTTTTTTATCTAGTCATTGGTTTGTGTCAGTATGTGTTGATCCAATTGAAAAATGTTTCAAATAAAAGGTGTAGTTATCAAAAAGTTGAAGACATTTTGAAAATAATAATGCTACAAATATTTTAAAAGTGATTTAATACGCAATTTACGGGGGAAAGTACTATGATGGACACATCACCATTTTTTATATATCATTTCCTTATATATTCGTATACTCTGTACATTTGCGGACATTCGTTGATTCTATAAAAGAGTCTAATTTAAAATTCGAACGAGTGTTTTCAATCCCAGGCTTTTCTAAACTCGAAATTTTACTTCATGCGCCACGCGTATAAAACACTGACATATTGTAAAATTCAAAAATACTAGTCTTTATTTTGTTCGGTTGATTGACAAATTATATTGAATATTAAATTTTATTTATAAAATCTTGGCAGAAACTTGAAACCTGTTACAACATTTCAAATGAAGTGGATTAATAAGAAATCGTGGAAATTAATGAAAAACCTATTTAAAAAATCTATAAATATAAAACATGGATTTGTGTGAGTGTTTTCCACTCCCCGATTAAGCATGAAGTAAAATTTCGAGTTTAAAAAACCCTGAACATTTGGATTTGGCGGCACGAGCGAAGCGAGTTCAGGCTTTTCTAAACTCGAAATTTTACTTTGTGCGCCACGCGTACAAACACTGATTTATTATGAAGTTCAAAAACACATAATCGATCTACTATTTTTGTCAGAAGTATAGTTAAAGATGTGAAATAAATGTACATAATGTTGATATGATTTACCAAAATACCGGTACATTTTGAAGAGCAATTTTTGCGATTAACCGGTATGCCGGTATTCCAATCCCTACCTGTATCATATAACTGTATTTATTTTAATTTAAATTGCATTACATGAGAGTAAATCTAGATTTCAATATTATATGTGGAATTAAAAATTGAATGGTGTAGATTCACGCTGGATTTGTTTATTTTGATAAAATAAACAAACCGAGCGTCATCATTTTTCGTTCCGTCGCTACCGTTAGAGAGGAAAAAATATAAACATCATAGATTAAATTAGATTGATAACTCATAGGGGGCTCCACGTATCATGATTTTAGTTAACCGACCCACTCGATGAGACGGCGCTGCAATCGCAAATGACGTCATTGGGCGAGGGGAGCGGGCGGGATACTTGCTAAGCAGGGTGTGCGGTGCAGGGGGTCATAACATTGAATGGTGGGTGCGGTGCGGGGAACATAGCACGGTATTAAATTACAGTGCGATGCGAAAAATACCAAAGACCTAAGGAACATGTTAAATGTATATTTAAAAAGTTATTACAAATATATTTCGCTACATGTCAAAACCTAATTTCATTTCACTTTTCAACAAAATGTCTGCAGTTCGTCAAAAAATGCATCTTTGAAATGAAATAAGAGGTCTCCTTATCCGAATAAGGATGTTGGCGTAAGTAGTGTTCCATACAGTGAATTTTTCTTTAAGGTAAACATATGCGTAAGCTGTAAATTTTCCGACATTCGTTGTTTTTCAAAAGAGTTCAATATAAAGCTTTAAACGAGTTTTTTTCATTCCCAGACTAAGCATGAAGTAAAATTTCGAGTTTAGAAAAGCCCCGTGAAAATTTGTCGAGGGTCGCGCAGCGACCCGAGACAAATTTTCTGGGCTTTTCTAAACTCGAAATTTTACTTCATGCGCCACGCGTATAAAACACTAAAATATTGTAAAATTTATGATATTCTAATTTCACTTGAAATCTGTGTTTTATACGCGTGGCGCATGAAGTAAAATTTAGAGTTTAGAAAAGCCCAGAAAATTTGTCTCGGGTCGCTGCACGACCCTCGACAAATATTCACGGGGCTTTTCTAAACTCGAAATTTTACTTCATGCTTAGTCTGGGAGTGGAAAACACTCATTTAAAGCCTCAAATTGAACTTAAAAAAAAAAACAAGGAATATCTAAAGATTTACAGAAAGTAGGTTGAATTTGAAATACGTATACTTAAAAGAAAACTCCTTGTATGTATAAATACAAATAAAATATTTCTAGAAGAAAGTTATTGTTACTGCAAAAATGTTCAGCAAAAATATTAAAGGGAAGTATTTGGTATATAGTGAAACTTATTTCGTAAATCGGGAAATCTTTTGACTTATATTTGACAAGGTGAAAGATATTTGGGATACAATGAATCTCATTTGATCAATAGTGAAATGCAACAGAAAAACCGTGTAATTGAATTTAAGACATTATTTTATGTTCTGGGATCGCACTTTGTGACTAGATGGAATTTCGGAATTGCTTGATCCAACAGCAAAGGGAACATTCTCCATGGAAGTATGCTCCTAGCCCAGTGTTTCATGCATAGTACTTGAAGATCATTCACGAATGCTAGGAAGAAATAAAGAGAAATAATGTAGACACACTGGTTTTAAATGTGTTTGACTGCAGATTTAATTAAAAAAATACGCAATGGCTTTAAAACTTAAAATATTACATAAACTTACGGTTTTAATTATTTATGTTAACGCCCATCTCCAAGTATTCAGAATTGCTGAATCCAACAACAACGGGGATACACTCCATGAAAAAATGCTCCTAGTTCAGTATGATGAAAATATCCACGATATGGATATGGATATTTAGTGTACTTGAAGATCATCCTCATGTACTAGGAAGAAATAAAGAGAAATAATGTAGTAACACCCTGGTTTTAAATTTGTTTGACTGTAGACTTATTTAAAATAATACACAATAGGTTAAAATTTAAAAATATACATACTTACGGTTGTAATTATTTTCATTTATTAACGCTCATCTCGAGACGATTTCGTCTTATCGGTGTTTTTGTGCCTTCAGATCCGACGGATCTGACAGCTGTTGATTGAAAACAAGCCCACGTTAGAAATTGCGGGAAATTTGAAGTTCCGACATATGCGCCCTCCCATCGAGTGGGTCGGTCAACTATATATGTGAACTTACAGAATCATATGGAGTCGACTGGGTCTGATAAACATTCCTCTGCGGATCCGACATACAAATGAATTGGGAAGAGTGGGGAAACCTAGTAGTTACTCTAAATCACACGCCTGCTGGGTGAGCCACCTGACAGAGCCGCCCCCCCTGACCCCGCACAGCCAGCGTGAATACTCTGTTACTCCATACTCTCTGCTATGAGGTTTAAGTATTTATTATATGAAACATGGTAAAACCTATATTAAACACAACACTAGTAATTGACATTTCTAAAGAATTAAAGTATGGCATAATTTTGCCACTCTGTAAAAATAAAAAAAACTTAAACCAACACTCAACAGATGTCACTACTAATCAACTGTGGCAAATAACTAGGCGAAAAAATCAACAGATGTCCGCACTATCCACAGTTGCGTAAAATGCAGATACCCACTTTACCGAACACCCAGTTCCTGGTTCGCGACTCGACTAAGTTGCAACAAATTATTTAGACGTCCGGAATTTATTTCGCGAAAATAACAATAAAACACTGGGAAAATCGTTCGAAACTGGTAAAAATTAAATCGGCGCGCTTCTAATTCACAACGAAATGGATTACATTTAACGCCAACTGACGTTTCGCACTTTTTTTAGGTTAAGCTGTAAATAAGGTAAATACGTGAATGTATTATTTAGCAAAAACCCCATCATTGTTGTCGCTTACATAAACGCGCACACGGAACGGATAATTTGCAGTTGGATAATTAATTACGTGTGCGATTAATTGGAGTGATTTTAATTTTTTGTGGGGGAATTAGGGTGATTGTTAAAATCAATATTAACCTAAAATAAATTTAGATTGTGGTAAAATATAGCTCTATTCGAAATACATATTGTATTGTAATTTATTGATAATAAGTTTCGAGTGAGAAAGTAAAATCCCGCATGAATAAATTTAATTAAATGCATCATCAAAAACTTTTCGTGTTAAAATGATATTACAGAAATAATTGCAACTTAATGTTTGCTATTTATAACAAATTCCAAGGCATTATGTATAACAACAATTGAGTATTGAAACTGAGTGACAACTATAATTTTAATACAAACATAAACATACATGCATGAAATTCCGATTGTATTAGTAAAATATGGTAAAAGAATCATACATTAAAAGTGCGATTCTTCATGCAATCTACAACAAATTAGTCTTACAAACACTTATTGAAACAACTACTTCCTGAGCTAATACCCTGACAGAAATTGAATTATACAATAAGTGTTTCCTGTGTTACACACAGTAAGAATCATATTTACAACTTTGAGAAGACACAGTGTGTCTCTCTCTTTATTTAATGTGCAGTGAATCGGACTTTTTATATATTTTGACTTCACATGATTCAAATTTGTTTTTATTATAACCCTACATTTGTTTATTAAGATAAGAGGAAAACTAAAAAAATAACCCTGTTCATTAAGTAAAGCTATTGAGAGGAAAAACACTTGGTACTGTTTCACAAATTAAGTTAAATTTGTTAAGCGCCGAATGAGATAAATAATTAATTATTTAAGAAATTATTAGTAGTTCAATCTTGGTAATTTTTATAGATGTTAAACAAATCCTACTTGAAAACGACATAACCTCACACGACAACAACAACAACAAAAATGTCGGGAAACGGCGCCCAACAGCAGCCGCAGGCGCCGCCGCCCGAGGGCAACAACCCGGACGTGCACGTCCTCAACCGCATACGCAACAACAACAATCAAAACCCCTTATTCAACGTCCGTGACCGACTGTTCCACACCCTTTTCTACAAAGCCTCCTTGACGTACGCCAGGACGTTCCCGCGCCCCGTCCGGCGGATGATCGAGTTCATTATTCTTATGAAAGCAATTTGCGCGTTCTTCGTGCTGGTTTACATACACATAGCCTTTTCGAGGACCCCGACGACTTGTTTGGATCACGTGAAAGATACCTGGCCCAGGGACGGGATTTTGCGGGTCGAGATTGTGAGGAACGCGGGGAAGGATTATAATATCGAGCATAGTTACGCGAGGGAGAAGAAGATTAAGCAGGAGTTTATTGATGATATTACGAGTATGCTGGGGTTCTTTCCGAGGGACGGGTTTGTTAACATCGAGCCGTCCACTGTGGAGGAAACCGGGAAGGATGCTGAACCGTCGGAACGAGATGCACAAAGTGAGTCCTTAACAAATAACATTACAAATTACACCAGATTTACATGAACTGCAAATAATGCTTATTTTGATTATAAAATGATTTATATTTTGTTTAACAAACATCAGATATGTATTTAGAAGATTAATTTGTATTTATTAATTCATTTTCCAAATAGCGTTTTTGTTTAACCTGATTTATTCAAAGACCGTGTTTCTGTCCAGCAATCAATTGTCAAGTCAAATGAATAATTCATTCGGCTCGAATTAAATTCAATGCTCGCCTTATTTTCTTAATTGAATGTATAATTCTTGATTCATTTGTCTTGGTTTTTAATTTATAGTACCAGTTGCCTGGAAAGACTAGATAAATAAGGATTATTCATGAAATAAAAATATTTATATATTTATACTTTAGCCATCCACTAATCTTTGATTAAACCTGTGATTAAGTTAAAATTTAAGAATATAAACTGTTATAATTTTGTAAGATATCTCTTTTAATAAAGATGCAACTGCGTAAACAATTTGTTAATAAAATTGTTATGTTTTAAAGAATTACTAATCCCTGATTAAAGTTAATCAGCCGGGGTGCAAGTGGGTCTTAGTTAAATTATCAATATATGTTTTTGAGTTTTGTAAAAAGTATAACCTTAATTAATGAACCACTAGGGAAGTAACACCGTAAAATCTGACAAGGATTAAGTTTAATGTGGGTATTAACGGCTTGGTTTGATGTGTATGTGTAAAACTGCGCCTTTTTACTGTAAAAAAAACTACAATAGAATTATAAAATTAAGGTTATGTTGCTCAGGGTAAATAAAATAATTTCATTTCCCTTAAGAAGCCGTCAATGCCAGCAAAATATCGGTATAAAATAAAATAGTTTAATTTTATTCGAAAATAGTTTAATTTTATTCAGCCCAAGCCGTCAACACCCACATCAAACTTAATTAATGAACACTGTTGTTCCTTTTTCACACTTTATTTTCTAATCGTTACATACATCCTTTATTAGAAAATAAAGTGCGAATAACTGTTGCACCCTACAGTGTTTATTAATTGCCATCAAATTATGATAAATAATTGAACAAATTATGATAAAACTGATAAAAAATATTTGTGTCATATTTATAGGTTACAATGATGAAAACCACGAACTGAACGGCAATGTTTACAACACGGTCGCTCAAGACGCTGAACCCAACTCCTTGTACAACGTGTCGAACGACGTGACCATCGCCAGAACCCAGTACGATGGTTTGAGTCCGATCGTGGAAAACCCACCCCAGAACCAGGAGACTGAAGTCCTCAATGGCGGCGATTCGGATAATACCGAAATTAAAGTCACGGAAAATAATGAGGAGAACGGAAATGACGACGATAAAGGTGAGTCGAATAAATGATAATATTGAGTTATTGGTAATGAAAATTGTTGAGAATGCATTTGATAAGTAATGCTGTGTAAACATTTAACAATCGTTTTATTGCGACAGTATTTTGAAATCCTTATCACATTATTTTAATTCCTAATAAGCGATTGATGGCAATTATTAGGAATGAAAATATAGGGCATTTTATAAACATGTCAATTTTTATAACAAAAAAGAAAACAAAAATATATTTAAAATATTTACAGCCTTATTAATAGAATTGCCGTTAATTCATTGTGTACAAAAAGAAAGTAACGGCTTGATATCTTGATTTGTGAAGAATTTAGAAAAAAATGTTTCAAATAAGTCTTGTAGCTACTAATTAAAGCTACTAATAAATATTAATTGTTAATATACAGATTAATTGATTAATTTTCAAGATACAAAACAAGCTTACCTTTTTTTAAATGAAACGCCCTATATATTTTGTTGGTATTTGATAACTTGTTAAAATAGAAACGTACCGGTGGAAACCGCATGTTTATAAGTTACTTGGATCAAAAGTTACAAGGAAAAATATGAATGAAAATAAAATATCTATTATAATCAAGTGTAGATGTCTCAAAATGTTGAAACAATTGTTATTGACATTAGTTGTTATTAAATTGCAATTTCAATGATGAAATCTAGAGGATTATATTAAAATTTGATTTATACATAGAACAAACTGAAAAAATCATAACTGTATAATAGAGTCAAATAGGGTCGAAAAGTGATGACGTCAAAAATGAGTGGAAAATTCAAACGTGTGTCATACTTCGAAAACACTATCAAAATATTGGCAGTATTGACAACGTACATAGGGGCGAGAATAAAATAGGTAAAGTTTGGAGGCTTACTGTACCGTAGTCTTACATATTAAAGAATTTAATTGTTCTGATTTGCTAAATATAATGCATTATCTAATGTTTGGAATAAACACATTTCTTGTAAATGTCGGAAATATGTTTTAAACTGTAAATGAAAATATGTGGCACCTAATAAATGAAAATCAAACACAAATAAACAATAAATAATTTCACGAAAATAAAAGTCGTGAAGTTATTGCGCTAACTTCATGACAAATGTTCGGAATGTTAATCGGTCAAAATCAGGTGATTAACTATTTGAGGTTATTAGGGGACTTTAGCCATAATTAAGTTGCGGTGTAAGCCAATTTCTGACTTAATCGTGGTTAACTTTTTAGCTATGATTAAGTACCTGCGGTGCAAGTGGGCATTAATCTTATTTCTTTTTTATCTTTTTTTTTTTTTTTACTTAAACTTCATGTAAAGTGTACTTAATTTACAAATGTTTGCTTTGATTTAATTTAAAACGATTGTTTTAATTATGATCTGTTCATTTATTTAGAATGGTCGGATGATGAATATATAGTCGAGTATTCGTTGGAGTACGGCTTTCTACGGCTAAGTCCGGCAGCTCGGAGTCGACTGAACGTTCCCGTGCAAATCGTCGCCTTGGATCCCGGGAAAGATCAGTGCTTCGGCGATTCGTTCAGTCGGATGGTTTTGGACCAGTTTTTAGGTTATGACGATTTGTTAATGGCATCTATCAAGACTTTGGCGGAACAGGAGGATAACAAAGGATACCTAAGGCAAGTGAATAATATTAATTAACCCTTTAATTACTGGTATTTTTTAAATTCTATTTTTGAATGACGCGCAAATATTTTTAAATTCGTCTATCGTCATAAATTAACAATAACAATTGACAATAAAACGCAGGTTCAGACTGTTACCAAGTTGCTCATTGACAACATTGGTAACTAAAGGGTTAATAAACTGGGAACTACTTTGTTATACATAGTGTACCAAGTGTTCTAAATATCCAAAATTATAGTAATTCACTATTAATTTGATTGTTATATCTGCTAAAATAAAGACAGTTTACTCTTGACTAATTTTTAGAATTCCGCCAAAAAAACACCATGTTTATTAATTGATTTGGCTCATTTTTTCAATATCTTAGTTTGAGACTAAGCAGGAGCGATCCTCAGAACATAAGATCCAACTCTAAAAAAATTTGTCATTTACACCTTATATGCACTCAATCCGCGGACACACTGTATGTATGGATTAAAATAAGACATTCTAATTGAGATTAAGTGGAATGGAAATCATTTTCTTCTCAATCATATCAATCATAACCTAATTTATATCTGACTTTCTTCCTGTATTTAATTGATTTATAGAAAGTAAAAGTTGTATTCAGATGTATGTGTACAATGAATTAACATAAATGCATACAAGACATTTCTCTTTCGATCCTACTGAAATAATATTATTTCTACAAATTTATCAACACATTTTAAACATTTATAATATGATTAAAATACAGCAAACATTTTAATTAAACTAAAAAAACATTATAAAGAGTGATTATGATTAAATTGGCGCTTACATTTACTGGAATAAATTGAACAATTATTCCTAATTTCCAATAAATTGTGAGGGATTTTAATACATTTATACCCGTTTGCACCCAAGTCGATTAAGTTAATCAGAATTATGACTTAATCAGAGGTATAATCAATGATTAGTAGTTGATTAAAGTTAATCAGTCGAGGTGCAAATGGGCCATAATCTGTTGTTTTTTTTAATATGACCAATCAAATTTGGCAATTGAAGAATTTAGTTTTAAGATGCAGGTTGTGTTTCAGGTTAGGACAAGATTAATTACATGTTATGTTGTAAATCCACTTTTAATTTGTAGGTTATATGAAGGGAAATGTGACAGTAATTTGAAAATTCAATTAACTCGTAAAATAGATATTTTATTTCACAATGATGTACCTATCGCCGCCTCAAATTATTTGTATCTACTACCAATGTCATAAAGTGTCTCTGAATATCTTTCTTCATTATCTGCCTATTTACATGTTCAAATTTTGAAAAAGTTCTAAATACAGTGAGAGCCAAAATGATTTGTTCATTTTTAATAGGCAATAACAAATATAACTATTTATTAATCGCTATATTACTGATAACAATTTGAAAGAGGAGACTTTGGAGATATTTTGACAGTTGTTAAAATGGTGCGTTGGAGCTGTATGTTCCAACGCACCATTTTAACAACTGTCAAAATATTTTGTGTTGAAAAATTTCTTAAATTAAGTTCAATTATTCAAACTCAACGTTTATTTCGTCTACATTTTAATGTTCGTGATGTTCCGGCTCGAACTGTTATTTCGTATTGGGTAAGGAAGTGGCGAAATCATGGGTCAGTTGAGAGAAGAAAATCAGCCGGGAGGATTCGCTCTGCATGCAATCCTGAAAATGAGGAACGGGTGAGACAATCAATTCTGCGTAGCCCAAATCGATCAGTTCGGCGGCATCCGGCAGCGTTAAATTTATCTGCAACAAGTACCCGAAGAATGCTGCACAAAATGAAATTTCATCCATACAAAATAGCAGTGGTGCAGAAGTTAACTGATCGTGATAAACAAAGCCGTGTTGAGTTTTGTCAACGTTTTTTGGAGTTAAGCAATGAGGAACCCGATATCGCACAACATCTTTTCATGAGCGACGAAGCACACTTTACTTTACATGGCTTGGTAAATAAACAGAATTTTCGATACTGGGCTACCGAAAACCCGTGTGAAATCTATGAAAGACCCTTACATTCCCCAAAAGTGACTGTTTGGTGTGCTGTATCATCGTCAAAAATCATCGGTCCATATTTTTCTGAAGAAAACGGCAAAACAGTCACAGTCAATTCTCAACGGTATGCACATATGCTCCAGATATTTTTTATACCGCAAATTGAAGAAGAAAGAAATCACTTTTTTCAACAAGACGGTGCGACCTGTCATACTGCAAGAATAGGTATGGAGATCCTGCGACAGACATTTCCGAATAGACTAATTTCTCGAAACGGTGATTTTAATTGGCCCCCGAGATCTCCCGATATTACTGTTCCAGACTTTTTTCTTTGGGGATATTTAAAGAGTAGAGTGTTCAAGAGTAAGCCTAGAAATATAGAGGAGCTCAAAAGAAATATCCCACAAGAAATTGAAGCTATTCCACAGGATATGCTTCAACGAGTTATGGCAGATTTCGTCCGTCGTTTAGAAGAGTGTGTGGAGAAGGGTGGCAGACATTTAACACACACTATATTCAAAAAGTAAAACTCCCATTATTACTTTTTAAGATGTCATTTATATTATTTCTGCATTTAAAATAATTCATGTGTTATTTCCTATTAAAAATGAACAAATCATTTTGGCTCTCATTGTACAAGGAATATTTTTTTTTTTTAGGTATATATTTTAGGTATATATATATGACATTCGTGAACTTATTAAAACTTTCAATTTCAAGACTAACGAGTGTTTTTTTAATCCCAGACTAAGCATGAAGTAAAATTTCGAGTTTAGAAAAGTCTGAAAATTTGGCTTGGTCGCGTAGCGCAGCGGAGCGACCAAGCCAAATCAGGCTTTTTTAAACTCGAAATTTAACTTCATGCGCCATACTGCTTAGTTCTGATCATATGTTTATTCATTTTACAAATGTTTATATAAAATATGTGAAAGTATACTTAAAAAAAAAATCCCTGTATATAACTCATGCAGCGCTGTAGCCGCATGCGAGTTGTATATAATTTACGAGGCAGTCTATGTGTTAAATTAACTTTAAACAATCTATGTTGAATGTGAGAAATAAACATTTTTATTTCTTTTCAGAAATGTCGTGACTGGAGAACATTATCGGTTCGTCAGTATGTGGATGGCAAGAACTTCGTACTTGGCGGCCTTCTTCATCATGATTGTTTTTGTAAGTACACCTATTAACTCTATTAACTCCACAAAAAAGACGAAAGATGGTTTTCTATGAAAGATATTTTTTGTGATTTAAAAAATTGAATATTTTGATGAAGACATTGATGGGCCGATTCTGTAAGCAAAATGTTAAATTGAATGTATATGTTTATCTTTAACCTAATCTTTTAAGTAAATTTGGTATTTGCATAGATAAGAATATTAAGCTAGAAGAATATTAGCTAGTCATGAAGTGGGGTGAGATTAGTGTTGTGAGTTGGCGAAAATTCTCAAGCACGTTCTCTGTGACCGAAATGGCGAAATATAGAGAAAGTTCTGTTGAGGAATGACCGAAATAATTTTCATGCCTCTGCTCGCTTTTTTCTCGCGGGCTAGATGCGCCGTCATAAATTATCCTCCTCGCACACACTGTTCCATTCCTTTTTTTTTTTTTTTAGCTAACTAAGGATATCGTTTTTAAAGGAGTATAATTAATATTAAATAAATATTTATTTTCTAATTTATGTGACTCAGTGAGACACATGCTGTTTGCGAGGGCGTCGCATACTTCAATGGCATTTGTGAGTGTCATTTGTAGAGTTGGATAAATATTCTGAACATGTCTTCTAAAAAAAATATTATATTTGGAGTTATTACATTACATTTGAATAGTGTGACGAGGATAAATGATGATGGCGCATTCAGCCCGCGAGAAAACAGCGAGCAGAAGCATTTAATTATCGAGGTCATTCCCCAACAGATCGTTCTCTATATTTCGCCATTTCGGTCAAAGAGAACGTGCTCGAGAATTTTCGCCAACTCACAACACTAGGTGAGATGTATGCATTTGTATTAAAGCACCCATAGCGGCAGTTTTTGGAAACGTTTAATATGCAAGTTTAGGTTCAGCTAAACGCCTAAACATAAATATGTCAGATATAAGATAAATAAGCCGGCTCGATGAACGCACTTAAAGCAAAGACAAATACCGTTAATTTTTATATTTGTTACCGTTCCAATTTCAAATAGATACGTCCATAAGTTTACTTTCTGTAATTTCTTGTTTGAATGAGAGTACGCAGATTTCTGGTTGATTGATACTATAATAATACTACTTACTCTATGGTATTTCTTATGTACACTTAGGAAGTGAGGTTAAAAAGACTTACATTAAATTTAACATTTCGCTTACAGAATCAGAATTTGGTAAAAAACGTCAATTTGTCATTAAGGGCTGACAATCCATAATTTGATTATTGTGTAGTAAAAAATAAACAATTTTGTTTACTTTTGAAACAAAGCCACGATTTTTATCATCTAAATTAATTAATTGCTAGGATAAGGATTGAAGAGTAACACCCAGTTTAATAATAATTACTTAAAGTAGATTTGAACTTTCTATTTATGAGATGTCAATTTTAAAGTGAAATTATGAAACCGACATAAACCTTTTCTAAACATTGCAGTCAGTCATAAACAAGTAAATTTGTTACTAGAATTTGTTTGATGTTGACAATTTTTTTACTTGATATTTCCATAGCATGCCTTGTTAAATAATTTAAATAAAACATATTTTATTGGATATATTGGGTGCATTCACTAGAAACATTTGCTCTCAACACGTTTGGATTTTTTTACTCTACACTGGTAAACGCTACTCCGGCCATTTAACTTTCCACGTAACCTAAAATTCTGCGTAACCTCTATCAAGTTCATAGCCTCGATAACTTAAGTGCTTAATTCAACACGTATCACACTATTTTGCACACTTGTAAAAAATTACGAACGTTGTTTGCTGTTGATAGTGCATTTACTAGAAAATTTCCCAACTATTGGCATCAAACACCCAACAGTTTTATCTGGTGAATATGGCTTCATTTTAAATTCATATGGGCCTCTAAAGTCCATCGAGGCAGCGAAGGCTCGCAGTCTAACTTCAGGGTCGGCCACAGCGCTAAGGCACACATGATTTGAGGTTGGGATCGTGCTTTATAAATACAAGGAATAGCACAACAAAGTCACCTTTCAATAACGGATACATATTACCTTGGGTCTCTGGCCTACCCTGAAGTTAGTCTGCGAGCCGCCGCTGCATCGAGAGGTCTTTGATGTTACTCCACTGGATAGAAATTAGTGAAATTTTGCCGGTCTACTAAGGAATAATAAGTTTGGTAGAGTTTAAAGCTGTTTATTAACAAGTAGTCAAGTCTTACACTTATTTATTAATTTAGTTGAAAACATCTGAATATTTTTACTTGGGAAACAAACATAACCTCAAAATACTTTCTAAAGCTCTTACGTTAAAGTTACTGGTGAATTCTCGACGAGTGTGGATGTGAGGATCTTTCAGAATGATGATTTAACTCGCTTAATTTCGTAATGAATTTTGATGAATTTCACTCCATGCGTATTAAAGTTTGCTTCCAAATTAATTTGAATAAAAACCGCCATTTGATACGCGAGAAACGAGATTCAATATACGAGTGAAGTTGTTGGCGTTTGAGAAAGCCAGTTTCACACCCACTCTCACACAGCGAAAGCAGTGCTGCCAATCAAAATTGTGGTGAAGCCTCTACATATTATCTTCTGTGTTCAAAAAGCGCGAAACGAGTGGGATTTAAACGTGAAATTTTTAGTTTCATGAAAATTGTTCGCATACTCGTTTGGGGTTTTAAATTCATGTGTGTTTTATTGAGATTTTTTGCCAATGTTTCAAAGAATCGATGAAATAATAATTACATATTAATAATCCCTGTACTGAAATATTATATTTGAATCAGTTATTTTAAAGCCCCTTTTTTCCGCAATTTTTAAATTTATAGTTATAATGCATCATAAGCATAGTAGTTCTGGCCCGTTTTCATATAGAATACACGTAAGGACAGTATGTTGTAAGAAGTTATTTTTTTTTTAGATTGAGGAGATGGCCCTTTTTCAATCTAACCAATTCAATTAATAATGACTTCTTCAGGGAGCAGTTGCATAAAAATGTGTACTGTTATTTTATTTTATTGAACTGCCAAGTAGTTTCTTTATTTTTGAACTTTAGATTAGTGTCAAATTTTTATTTTATTGAATTGCCAAGTAGTTCACAGATCTGCAGTTCAAAGGTAAACTACAATTCAACGTGTTTATGTAGCTGACACAATGTGTTTTTTTTAAAGTTAAAACGCATTTTGTGTGTCTTTACAAGTAAAATAAATGTATTCCAATCACGAACCCGGCGAATCCACCATTTGCGAAGTCAAGTTTTTTTCAAATAATGCAGAGAACGTTCGATGATTTTATTTATATAATAAAAGTTGGTATTAGTTACAGTGAATTTGTATAATAAATTCATTTCTGGGAAATTTTGCAATACGTTGAGCTTGCTTAAAGCTGGAACCAACTGAACTTGATTTTACATTAAACCTTGACGTTGTTAACATCATAATATCAAATGGCGATCAAATGATTTTATAATTGGAGTAGGTTTCGATTTTTATGCAGTTGGCAGCAGTGTTCAAAGGCTGTTACATAATTGACTTAAATTATTTGATTTGTTAAATTAGCGCCAAGATTCATGAAGTGCTCCCCAGTGCTACCACCCTAAATTTAAACTTAGCTTGCTTGATTATAATTTCATTTGATCGCCTGGTACTTTGATTCCTACATTATTAAATGATTGTTTTAAGGTACCGTGCGATCGTTTAAATTGTGATTTAGAGTAGGCGGCATTTTTTTTGTGTGGTTGCCCAGAATACTAATTAAATGATGGAATAAATTTGAGGTTATGGTAAACTATGTGTTAACAGTCAGTAGTGCCAATCTAAGTTACAATTCGAAGCCTACTCTAAATCATGTTTTAAATGATCGCACGGTATAATCAAACGGCTTCTAGGAAATAGTTTTCATACATTTATTTTATATAAATAGTTGTCTAATTACCACTCTCTTACAAACGCTTGAATTTGATCACTTTTTATTTGAAATGATATCCAATTATCGATGCAATTTGTCACCGGCGAGATGTGACGTCATTTAACTCAATACGGTTTGGTAAATTCTTTCCAAAATTACGTCATTTTAGTGCGATTCTCACGGATGACAAATTGCTTCGGTGCTGTGAATACTGGCCGCTCGAAACACAAAAAAATACGTTTGAACAATATGAGATCCACGTCTAAATTCTGCAGTAATTTTTCAATTAGCCAGAATTCGTGTGTTTCCATCCATTTTGGAAATGCACAAGCAACATGTTTACCTGAATTATAAGCACGCCACTGGCGTGTTTATGTATGTGTTTGTGGGGTGAGGGTTAAAGGGTTGGAGGGGGTGGTGGCGGCCAGGGGCTGTGCGCTGATCAATCACTGCCCTGGAAATCAGGAAACTTCGCAAACAAATTATGCCATAACTTGCTAACACATGCGGGACCGATAAACAAGAAATTCTCTCTCACTCAGTCGGCTCGTGTGATATGTCTATGAAATATCCAACAGAGATTTTCTCAACAATTTTTGCAAGTCAAAAAAAACAATGGAAAAAAGTTGTTAAAATATTGTTTTCTTCAGGAAATAAATAGCTCAAAAAATCACAAAAGCTTAAGGGCATGCCACCGCGAAATCGCGAAGATTGAACTTGACAACTCTAAGATAATCCACAGTTCAAAGTGGTTATGCAAATGGTTAAACAGTGGCGGCTAGTGGGTATTCCTTGTGGTGAAGCAAATTTATTTGACATACAAAAAAATTGTTTTTTTTTTTAATTGGTTTATTTTAAACAATTACAATGACATATGTATATACACATTTATTTTATAATAAGTGGTGATTTCGTCCAGCTTCATTGCAGTTGATTCCTTTGGTTTCATTCCTTCTGTCCTCGCCTCGTGATGTTGGCTTGATACCCGATCGCGGGCTAGCGGTATTGAAGGATATTTGTTATTTTATTTTCGTGTTGTTCCTTTACTTTAATTTATTGTTTACAAGTAGATTTTTTATTTTTAGTTTGAAGGGAATAAATTTTAATGATTTTATGTGTGTTGGTAGTTTGTTAAATATGCGATTTTGCCAATAGTTTTTAGAATATTTACAAAATATAAAAATGAATTAAAATTAATATCGTCTCCAAATATTCATTGAAATAACTACTTCTCGAGCTAATACCTCGACAGATATTGAATTATACAACGAATATTTATATACAAAATGTCAAATACACAATTAACTAATCTGTTCTATCACTTATAATTAAGTCCAAGTCCAGTAGTAACACAAAACAGTAAACTAATCTCTTGTCTCTCATGGAATTTATTTGAGAATAATTTCAGCGTTGTATAACAAAAGTATCTAATTAGCCGGAATGTCATAACAAATCAATTATCTCCCATAAAAAAAACTACAAATTTGTTAACACCCAATTTGGGGCGAGGGCTAATAAGTCCCCAATTAGACCCGCTCTTCTTACATCCAATAACATTTTCCTTTCCCGCGCTGATTAGAGCCGAGAGACGCGAGGAACAAAATAGTCGGAAATCAATCCGGACCAGAGGTTTGCGTTTCCGTACCCGTGATCTGACCGTCACGTGGCCCGACATCCGCTTACGCGGACGCGACGTGCGTCTCCCTTCCGGTCTCCGGGTCCGCGCGCAAACCGGAAGTCTGCACCTCGAGCCAGCCAGCATTGGCCGGTTGTTATCGGCAACGCGTATAACGACGTCATTAGCCATACTTTTCAACAATATTCAATTTCTTTAACAGGGGGCGCCCGTTTCACGGAATATACACGGGATGATGATGGCGATAGCGAGAAAACGCCTCGTTTTCCAGACTGCCGCTTAAAAGTAGCGCACCTGTTTAGTTGTTTGCCGTTTCTCGTAGTTGTCGTTTTTTTTTCTTTTGCAGCTACACTAGGTACACATGTTTACAAGTGCGATGCGATTTGAAATACGTGCGAGTTTTAAATTGGATATTATTAATGTAGTTGGATTTCAGAAAAATGAAATAATAATAATTCGGAGAATTTATCATGCTGAAAGTTCAATTAAAGTCTTAAAATCATGAAAAATCAAAAGGTGTATCAAATATTGTACTTTATTCAGTTTCTCCAAAATCTTATTTGTGATCAAGAAAGATGAAATAATAATAATGCGAAGAAAGAATTTCTCATGCTAAACGTTAAAAAAAGTCTTAAAATTAGTGATGTAAAATTACTGGTAATTCAAAATTGGGTAATATTACCGGACACATGATAACAATTGGTAAATTAAAGTTAGACATGAAACTTATTGTACAACAAAAAATTATGTACTCCCAAAAAGTGTAAAAATTCTAAATAAAAAGTAAATTAAATAGCACAATTTAGTAAGTTCAGTTTTGTTCTAAAATGTAAAAAAAATTTTTTTTCAAGAATATCTGTGACTTAAGAATCTATACAAATTGAAAAATGAAATACCTTATATCAATTTTTTGTATGTTCGATAGAATTTTTTATTACTATTATTTAGGGACAAAAACGTTTTATAATACTCCCTAAATAAAATTTACTATTATAAACACAAAATAACTTTATTTGGCTAATAAATCTCCTCAGTAAATTATTTGTTTGTTTTTCTACCAATTAAATTTTATTCTCTAAATAATTTGACATTCTAAGGAGTCGAAGACCTAGAGTTTTTCAAGTCAGACATAACCAGGGATTTTTATACTTATGCATACGCTTTTTTTAAATTAGTTCCATTTAAAGTTTTAAACGAGTGTTTTCCACTCCCAGACGAAGCATGAAGTAAAATTTCGAGTTTAGAAAAGCCTGAAAATTTGGATTGGTCGCGTAGCGCGAAGCGCGGAGCGACCAAACCAAATTTTCAGGCTTTTCTAAACTCGAAATTTTACTTCATGCGCCACGCGTATTAAACACTGAAAACACTGAAATATTGTGAACAAGTGAACTTGACTTGAAATCAGTGTCTTGTACGCGTGGCGCATGAAGTAAAATTTCGAGTTAAGAAAAGCCTGAAAATTTGGTTTGGCCGCTCCGCGCTACGCGACCAAACCAAATTTTCAGGCTTTTCTAAACTCGAAATTTTACTTCATGCTTAGGCTGGGAGTGGAAAACACTCGTTTAATTCTTTTATAATTTCTAATAAGCTTTCTTTTTCTTGTTCTGTGTAATTCTGTCCTATTCCACGGTTATTCTCTATAATTATAAGAACTATACCAATTCAATTTTATTCTCTAAATAATTTGACATTCTAAGGAGTCGAAGACCTAGAGTTTTTCAAGTCAGACATAACCAGGGATTTTTATACTTATGCATACGCTTTTTTAAAATTAGTTCCATTTAAAGTTTTACACGAGTGTTTTCCACTCCCAGACGAAGCATGAAGTAAAATTTCGAGTTTAGAAAAGCCTGAAAATTTGGTTTGGTCGCGTAGCGCGAAGCGCGGAGCGACCAAACCAAATTTTCAGGCTTTTCTAAACTCGAAATTTTACTTCATGCGCCACGCGTATTAAACACTGAAATATTGTGAACAAGTGAACTTGACTTGAAATCAGTGTTGTTAACTCGAAATTTTACTTCATGCTTAACCTGGGAGTGGAAAACACTCGTTTAATTCTTTTATAATTTCTAATAAGCTTTCTTTTTCTTGTTCTGTGTAATTCTGTCCTATTCCACGGTTATTCTCTATAATTATAAGAAATTATACTATATTTCCAATTTGTTTGACAATTTAATTTAAAAAATTGGTGGTTCCGGCTATGGCCACAATGAAAATGTTTAATTTCGGTCTCTTGCTCAAAAAGTATTTTGGCATGAAATACTTCCTAATGAAAATATTAACATAGAAAAATGTCGAAAATTTAATGCAACGAATACAAATAAATTTGTAAATTATCTTGGAAATATAAATTGGAACATAATTCTACACAAATTGAAAAATGAAATACCTTATATCAATTTTTTGTATGTTCGATAGAATTTTTTATTACTATTATTTAGGGACAAAAACGTTTTATAATACTCCCTAAATAAAATTTACTATTATAAACACAAAATAACTTTATTTGGCTAATAACTCTCCTCAGTAAATTATTTGTTTGTTTTTCTACCAATTAAATTTTATTCTCTAAATAATTTGACATTCTAAGGAGTCGAAGACCTAGAGTTTTTCAAGTCAGACATAACCAGGGATTTTTATACTTATGCATACGCTTTTTTTAAATTAGTTCCATTTAATGTTTTAAACGAGTGTTTTCCACTCCCAGACGAAGCATGAAGTAAAATTTCGAGTTTAGAAAAGCCTGAAAATTTGGTTTGGTTGCGTAGCGCGAAGCGCGGAGCGACCAAACCAAATTTTCAGGCTTTTCTAAACTCGAAATTTTACTTCATGCGCCACGCGTATTAAACACTGAAAACACTGAAATATTGTGAACAAGTGAACTTGACTTGAAATCAGTGTCTTGTACGCGTGGCGCATGAAGTAAAATTTCGAGTTTAGAAAAGCCTGAAAATTTGGTTTGGCCGCTCCGCGCTTCGCGCTACGCGACCAAACCAAATTTTCAGGCTTTTCTAAACTCGAAATTTTACTTCATGCTTAGGCTGGGAGTGGAAAACACTCGTTTAATTCTTTTATAATTTCTAATAAGCTTTCTTTTTCTTGTTCTGTGGAATTCTGTCCTATTCCACGGTTATTCTCTATAATTATAAGAAATTATACTATATTTCCAATTTGTTTGACAATTTAATTTAAAAAATTGGTGGTTCCGGCTATGACCACAATGAAAATGTTTAATTTCGGTCTCTTGCTCAAAAAGTAATTTGGCATGAAATACTTCCTAATGAAAATATTAACACAGAGAAATGTCGAAAATTTAATGCAACGAATATAAATAAATTTGTAAATTATCTTGGAAATGTAAATTGGAACATAATTTATGCAAATAATAATGTAAACGATGCTTGGCTAAATTTTGTGAACATCCTCAATGACGCATTAAATACATGCTGTTCAAAAGCTACTCGGCCTACGAAAAGTAAAAATATATACGCTAAACATTCCGATAATGAAATTATAGGCAATATGAAAAATATACTGGATTATTTAGCAATTGCGAAAAACTACAATGATGACGCTAAGAAGTTATATCCTCTCATAAAAAAAGATTACGATACAGCAATACGCAACCATAAAAAGGAACAAATAGCAAATCGAATTATAAAAAGTGATAATAAAGGGAAAACTACATGGGCAATAGTAAATGATTTAATAGGAAAAAAATGGAATCAGAATTCAAGACAATTCACATATTAAAGGTAAAGAAGAAGAATTATTTTTTCAATAAAAGAAATTTCACCGCAAATGTAAATAATACGTACAACTTTAAAGTAGATCGTCAGCTAAAATCGCTTTTCTTCTACCTAGTTACAGAAACTGAAATTTTCAATATCATAATTTCACTAAAAAACGAATCATCCTGTGGTATCGATGAATTAACATCTAAATTAATTAAATCATCGATTTATGAACTCACTAGTCCCTTAACCCACTTAATAAATTTTACTTTCGAAAAAGGCATATTTCCGGATTGTCTAAAAGAAGGTATTACTAAACCAATTTTAAAAAAAGGTGATCCAAGTAATTTTAACAATTATGGGCCTATTACCCTACTATCTGTTGTATCTAAAATAATAGAGAAAGCTATTGGGGAAAGAATAATGAATTACTTTATCACTAATAAATTATTTAATAACGCTCAAAACGGTTTCATAAAGGGCAAAACAACCAATTCGGCCATATTTGACTATGTTGTAGAAATATTAAATGCTTTGGAGAGATCTGAAATGCCCTTGGGCATTTTTGTTGATCTCTCTAAAGCATTTGATACTGTAGATCATAAATTGCTATTACAAAAAATGGAATTCTATGGTGTGAGAGGATGTGCACTGTCAGTCATTCGTACATATTTGTTGAACAGAATTCACAGAGTAAAGATAAATAATAATGTGTCAGGCCCAAAAACTATCAATATCGGTGTGCCGCAAGGTAGTATTTTGGGTCCAATTCTGTTCGTCATCTATGTCAATGACTTGCCTATGAACATAAATATACAAAATGCTTTTATAACTACTTACGCGGATGATACTAGTTTACTCATAAGTAGTGATGGGCTAGATCGATCATTGCAAAGATCGATCAAGCAATGATCGATCAGTTGAAGTATCGAGCTGCTCGATCCGATCGATCTGATCAGAAAGAATGAGCCGATCGAAAAGATCGATCCGATCGAAAAGATCGATCCGATCGATCCGATCGAAAAGATTGATCCGATCGAAAAGATCGATCCGATCGAAAAGATCGAGCCGCTCGATCTCTTTGAGCTGCTCGATCTTTTCGATCTTTTCGAACTTGCAAGGATCGATCAGTCGATCTTTTTTGATCGATCTTGCCCATCTCTAGTTTTAATTTCAAATCCAAACGCTGACCTATATTCAGAAAATAGGCGCTTAAGCAAAACGAGGCAGAATAATCATAAAGAAGCACTAACCGACATTCCAGACACCAATAAAAAAAAATGCAAACGCAAGTGGTTCAAAAATCAAAACAAACGTGTTGGTATTTCAAGTTCAATCGCTGGCCTACTTTTTATAAAATAAACACACTAAAAAAGGAAGAATAACAAAAAAAATATTAGGATAGAAATGCAGGAATGCACAAAGCGCGCATAATAAATTCACAAAAAAGACAAGGAAAAACATTCTAAATTCGGTAATGCTAGTTCGAACACTTAGGTAAAAATAATAAAATAAACAATCAAAAATAGGTACATGAAAAAACACGGGTAAACACCAAATATATGGCAAACCAAGACTAAATATATTTTCGTTCATTCAACAAAACTAATCACTAAAAGAATATGAAAAGAAATAAATACTTGCAAAATGCACAGAAATAATGACTAAAAAAAAAAAAAATTTAATAAAAAAATAAATTGAAACTAAATATTAACGGAAAAAAATTCCATTCCCCGGTGGTTGTGTTAATATTTCTAATTAATTTATTTTTAATTATATTCAATTATATAATTAAACGAGGAAAGTACTATGATGGACACATCACCATTTTTGTTTTTTAGTTAATTTTCAATAATGGTAATAACTAGTTATTTTTAACGTTATTTAACAGCTGTTACTAAATAGTATTAATTTTAATAAAGATTTATAATATTTCATATTAGCTATTTATGTATTTACTAAATATATAAATAGCTAATATGAAATGAAATATTATAAATTTTTATTAAAATCTCTATAATATAATAGCACGCTCGGATATAAAATGTGAGACTAGCCCGGGAAAAATAACCGGCTCATTAGTAATTTTTTCTTGGCCCTGCCAAGACCCTGCCTATATCCTTTTTTTAATAAATGCTGTCTCACTTTGCGCAAAACAGAATACAAGAATAGTGTGATCGTTCAATGATCAATCCGCTCAAAAAGATCATTGCTCGAGCCGCACAACCTGATCAATCCACTTGTGCCGATCGATATGACCAATCTGATCGAGCCGATTGATCACATCGATCAGCACGACCCGTTCGCACAGATCGAACCGCCCCCAAGATCGAGTCGCTCGAAAAGATAGAGCCGTCCGAAAAGATCGAGTCGTCGAAAAGATCAAGCCGATCGAGCGGTCTGAAATGATCGATCCGATCGAACAGATCGATCCGATCGAAAAGATCGATCCGATCGAAAAGATCGATCCGATCGTAAAGATCGATCCGATCGAAAAGATCGATCCGATCGAAAAGATCGATCCGATCGAAAAGATCGATCCGATCGAAAAGATCGATCCGATCGTAAAGATCGATCCGATCGAAAAGATCGATCCGATCGAAAAGATCGATCCGATCGAAAAGATCGATCCGATCGTAAAGATCGATCCGATCGAAAAGATCGATCCGATCGAAAAGATCGATCCGATCGAAAAGATCGATCCGCTCAAAGAGATCGAGCGGATCGATCACTTGCAAGGATCGATCAGTCGATCTTTTTTGATCGATCTTGCCCATCACTACTCATAAGTAGTAAAAATGAGATGGAACTAGCACAAAAGGCTACAGAATTATTTTCAATAACACAGAGTGAGAGTAATAAATTATTAATTAATACATTGAAAACAAACCTGGTCATAGTTACAACAAAGAACAAAGATATTCCTCAAAATATTACAATAAATCAGTCAAGCTTCAATATTAAAACATCCACAAACTTTTTAGGAATGGAAATTGCCAAAAACTTGAACTGGACGAACCACTGTATCAAACTTTCCTCGAGATTGAATTCCGTATGTTATTCATTAAGAATTCTTAAACAAGTCCTGGATACAAAAACCCTTATTACAACTTATAGAGCAAATTTTGAGAGTGTAATAAGGTATGGTATAATTCACTATGGGTGCTCAAAATCAATAAGTAATTTATTTACCATACAGAAACGTGCTCTCAGAATAATTATTAATCTAAAATATCAAGATAGTTGTAAAGGATTGTTTAAGAATGCATGTTTACTTACTATCCATAGCTTATATATCTATGAAACGTTGATTTTTAACTTTAAAAACAAAGATAAATTTATGGCATTTAATAATACACATAATTATAATACCCGTTTCATGGATAAATATGCGTATCCTAAACATAGCCTCACTCTATACGAGAGCTCACCCATGTATACGGCATTGAGGCTCTTTAACAATTTACCTGAGCAACTGAAAACAATAACATCGCTAACAAAATTCAAAAACAAATTAAAATCATTTTTAATAGAAAAAGGATATTACTCTGTTTTAAAATATCTTAATTAAGTTGTATTCCTACTTTAGGTACTATGTATGTAGTCTGACGTATTCATTTAGCGAATAAGTGTTGTCCTGTTGATTGTTATATTTGTTTTATAATAATGCTGTGTTATATGATCTCACTATTATGAATAAAGTATAAAGTATATAAAAGTATAAAGTATAAAAGTAATCTACTAATTAAATTATTTATTTCTAGAATTGCAATTTATTTGGTAGGTTTGCTTTATAATACGCAATTTTATTTGCCCATTAGTTTCTTAGGTAAATAAATTTACTCCACAAATAGTTATCTAATGATTTATTAATCGTTTATAATACCGGGCATTAAAATCTTAAAACACGCAGATATAATTTTTGATTTTGTATATAACAGACTGTTTTATTGTTTCCTGTAGAAAACATATTTTTAAATTAAAAAAAAAAAAAAAACAGGTATTATAAATTACTAGGGAAGATCCCGTTTTGAATTCCACGTTAAACTAGCGTTTAGTGCGCCTGGCGCATGAAGTATATATTTCGAGTTTAGAAAAGCCTAAAACATTGGTTTAGCCGCTCCGCTTCGCTACCAAACCACATTTTCAAGCTTTTCTAAACTCGAAATTTTACTTCATGCTTAATCTAGGAGTAAAAAACACTCGTTTAATGCTCAAAATGAACGCTTTTATAAAGTTAGAGGTCGTTCCATTTAACTTGTGAGAATAAAAACGCATTTGTGCACATACTACGAACATTTTCCTTAGTTTAAATAAATATCCTAAGGCAATTTTCATTTTGTGCTATTTTGACACTTTGAAAATAAAGACTCTATTATTATTATTATTATTATTATTAAAAAGAAAAAAAAATAAACGTTAGCGTTATAAAGGGTGTCAAATTATAAGTGACCCATTTACAGGCACTATATATATATATATATATATATATATATATATATATATATATATATATATATATAACAAAGTTGTTTTTTTTTTAAATTAAAGATGGACATTCCAAGTTTTATTCTTAATTATTTTAAACTTCAATACTTTAAAATTACATCGACCAGTTGACTTCCATTTCTATTGATGCATCTCTGCGCGTGGTGCAATATTGATCCCATTACACGCTGACACATTTCAGGCGGAATCTCAGCAATAGCTTTTCTTATGTTATTTTTTAAGTCTTCTCGAGTTTGAGGTCGGTTCTGGTACGCTTTTGATTTAACATAGCCCCCAAAAAGTAATCTGAAGATGATAAATCAGGAGAGCCTGCAGGTTACGGCTGATCTCCACGCTGAGACAGTAGACGACCAGGAAACATCTTTCGCGGTAATTTTATAGATAAATTTGACACATGAGGCGCTGCACCGTCTTTTTGAACATTTGCAACATTTCCACATATATATCGTTCACTGTTAACTACTGCATTTCCCAATTCATCCTCAAAAAAATATGGGCCCCAGATTCCAGCTGAGCAGTAGATGCCGCACGAAACAGTAACTTTTTCAGAATGCAGCCCTTTTTGAATTAAAAACTTTCGAATTTTTAGCAGACCGATAACGAAAATTCTGCTTATATCTCCCGTCATGAATTGGATAATTGAATCAATTCTTACAACCTTATCTACACAGAAGATTCTTTGAGCAATCGGCCAGCGCACCATATCTAACAAAATTTGAGATATGACAGTACATTTATCATTTATAATCATTACAACTAGTACTTTTATAGATAAATTTGACACATGAGGCGTTGCACCGTCTTGTTGAAACCATGTAACATCTAATGGTAATCGGAGTTGACCGATGGCACCCACTTAAAACATTTGTAACATTTCGGATTTTCAGCAGACCGATAACGAAAATTCTGCTTATATCTCTCGCCATGAATTGGATAATTGAATCAATTCTCACAACCTTCTCTACACAGAAGATTCTTTCAGCAATCGGCCAGCGCTCAATATCTAACAAAACTTGAGGTATGACAGTATATTTGACATTTATAATCATTACAACAGGAAGTTTAAAATGTTTGTACTTAATAATTCAAATGGGGTCACTTATAATTTGGCACCCTTTATTTTGAACTTCACTAATAATGGCCGACAAGTTGAGCAATTGAGCTCTCTGTGTTTTATTAATTTTAATTGTGTTTTACGCGAATTAATTTGCTAAGATTAATACATGTGTTAGTTGCGTTGATGAATATCATTTGAGTGCCATTATTCGTGTGTTGCCTTATCTGGAAGTTTGTTTTTTGGTAGAGTGAGTTTTTTTTTTGCGTTTACTTGTGGGTTAGGTTCACCGACCTCCATCTCATCGTTATTACAAATTTCATTATCCTCTATCGTAGACAACCAAACGAACAAATTATTTGTTTATACAGCACTGGATTTTAAGTATATTCGCAATCGCATTAAATATTCCTTTACTAAACCTCTGTTCTCTTGTCTTTTATATCCGTGGTCTACTGTCCATTGTTTGTGCAATAAGTCGTCACTATAGACCCAGTGACGTGAAACTTGTATTTTGTTTATTTTCCTTCCTGTAGTTCCTTTTTAATTTGCGTAATGTCCCGCACCTGCGGCCGATGTGAGGGTAATTTGGGTCCTCGATCAAAAGTTTTAAAATGTTTTACTTGTAATGTACGTATTCATGTGGCCTGTTTGGACGAATTAACTATGGATGATGTTGCTTACTACCTTGCCGAATCTAATAGGGTAAATGGTGATTTTTATGTTACAAATGCAAGGATTGCGCGGCAAATAAGAACGTGTTGCGTACTTCAGTCTACCAAGCCATTCATGATAATGAACCGGGCGCTGAGGAGCTAACGCATGCGCCAGTACCTATTGCTGCTGATCTCGCTCTCGTCAATTCAATTCGGGCTTTATTCATAAATGAATTTATGCCAATTTTTAGAGATGAATTGCGATCTGTACTAGGAGATTTAAGAGTCGAAATTAAATCTCTAGATGATAGGATTACGAAGCTTGAGACTGCAGCTATTTCTAATGATTCGCAAAGTTCTTCTGACTTGTCAACAAAATCAGATATTGTTCGTGAAGTAGAAGAGCGACAAATGCGTTCCCGAAATGTTATGGTTTTTAATGCACCAGATCCAGTTGGATCTCGCCAAGAAATGATTACTAAGGATGTTGCTGCTATAAATGATTTGATTAAGTCACAAGTCAAATTTGATCCAATTAAAGTTATTCGCCCGGGAAGGGTTAGTGTAAAGCCACGCCCGATGAAACTTATATTTGCTACTGCTCAAGAATAAGGGTGACTCATGCAATTAATACTGGTAATATTATATTTAACAATGACAATACTGAAATGCAGCGTAATCACCTGAGGACTCTCAAAGATGAGCTGGATATGCGGGAAAAGGCAGGAGAAACCGATATAACTATTAAATATGTTGTGACAGGCTTTCTTGTCAGTTGTGTCACCGGCTAGTGATTTTAAATATTTGCGGCGCTGGTCGTGGGTTAATTTATTTCTTTCTCTTACTTTGGCTCAACTGGGCGCCAGCCACCTGCGTGGCAGAAAAAAAGGGTACTGTTAATCTTTCAGATTGCAGGTTAGTAAATAGTAAGTAACTCACGTGGATTAACTTAACAATTCCATGTATTATATAAAAACAAATACACATGGATAGCGAATAACAATAACCATTTATTACTAAAAATCAAATAAAAATGGGGTAAGAATAATCTACAATTTCATGTAGCCACTAAATAAACTGATAGAATAAATTACTTTGCCTTGTACTTGTGTGAATCACGAGGATATATTGGCCCGTTCGTAAATGGGAAAGTGTAGCCTCACCAGACAAATTCCTTTGCGAAACGCCTCCAGTGCTTACAGCAGGATCCATGCAATCAGCGAGCAGCCATTGGTAAGCTGTAAGCAGCTATCAGTTAACAGTAAGCAGCTAGCGGAAGGCGTTAATCGGTGGCAACGTCCCAGAAGCAGCACCCGGTCCCTAGCCTAGATAAGCACAAGAAGCGGAATGCGACAGCAGCAAGCGGTGCGTGTCATGCAGGTTAGGACAAGGGTAGCAGCTCAGGCAGCTTCCTGGATCGGCGGCAGTTCTTCCGGGCTTTAAGTTTCTCCTTCCTCTTGGGGCCATCCTCATAGATCCCGGGTTAACTACGGTACAAAGTACAAGGCAGTATCAATTTTAATTGGAAGCCTAAGTGGCTACTGCGTCACAAACTCGCGACTCTACGCATAGCGCAAATATAGGGATTGGGGTTTTACTTAACAAATTAACAAACTGTAACTAAGACATTTACTAGTATTCGGACTGGGTTAACCGTCACCATGACCAAAAAAACAAAACAGGAAACTAAACCACTACAAAAAAATAACACAAAACGGGCTGAACGTAGTGTGTGCCTTAAGCCATCGATCCTAATCGCTATCAAAACATTATCACTATCATTATTATTATTGCTTTTAATAATAAACGAGCTCAATCATACTTCATGAATTCTTATTATTTTCCCAGCAGCAATTAGAATTTTCTCATCAGCATTTAGCCAGCTTACCTGGCACACACCTCCGTTCACGCCGCTCTCCCGTCACCGAATCCCCTCTTCGTGCGCAAGCCGCGCGCACGTTCCCCACGCATTACTCAGCGCGCTCTCGACATCGCGAAAATGCAAGGCATCAAAATATGAGCGTATCAACAAAATTGTGAGAATGCAAAAAACGTATCATTTCGACAAATGGAACGTTACAATGTCAAAGGCCACCCTTCCATTGTTAAATCTGCTTCTAGGATGCAAAAAAAAACTAATAACAAAATGTGTCGCATAATAAGATATTATAATGAACTTATGACCCATCCAAACTTTTATATTTTTGGTAATTCGTATATTATGTTTAAACGCCATTTAACCTATATAGATTTTTCTGTCATTAGTTAGTTATTATGTATTTTGTTTATTATTCATTATTATTATTAAGAATGTTCTTCAATACCTCTTTTCGTATTTTTGAAATTTGTTTTATTTTTTGTATTATGAAATTATAGTGTTGCATATGTTGTAAAATGGAGATTTCCGTAAAATAAAGAAATAAATAAATAAACACTTGAAATCAGTGTTTTTTTGTTTCAAGTAAAGTTGAATACTGCTGAGATGTGACAGATATTTAATAAAATATAGCGAAAAAATGCAAAAAATATTTATTTTCAGAATATTTTGTAAATGTGATAATAATAATAATAATAAAAGTAGAACAAATTTAGTTTGAGACACTTCCATATTCTTAAATTTTAAATAACCTTATCTTTAACCCATTAACGGTCGAGCAATTATAGAGTTAACTCTAATAGTTGGTTTTAGGTAAAAATGTTGCACTTATTTTTATGATTTCTATGAAATCACAGTATGTCATACAATGATACTGTGATTTTTTCTTTTAAATATACATAAAGTATACGATTTAAATTTTTAGGCATTCGTCGATTTTATATAAAAACGTGCAAAATGAAGTTTAGAATTAGTGTTTTCATTCCCAGACTAAGCATGAAGTAAAATTTCGAGTTTAGAAAAGACCCGCATAGAAAATTTGTCGACCAAATTAACAGTTGGTGTTTTGTAAACTTTATTTTTCAAAGTTTCCCACAAGGAGAAGTCTAGTGAGGTCAAGTCCGGTGATATGGGCGCCCATTGTATCGATCCATTTATACTCATCCAATTTTCTTCATAAGTTTCATTTAAATATTGTTAGACAACTTGTGCTTTATGCGGTGGAGCTCCGTCATGCTGAAAATACATGTTTGCTCGCAGCTGTAATGGCACTCGAAATTTTACTTCATGCGCCACGCGTATAAAACGCTGAAATATTGTGAAGTTAGAAATACACTGCCATTTTTATGAGGAATAATCGAAATATTTAAATAACAAAATATTTACAGTTTTCTCTATACATTTTCAAGTCAGGTGATATAATATAATATATCAAATTAACTTATTTAGTAATCTAATTAACAAAATAATGATAATTTTGCGAGTATGCATCAATGGCGCTTAATGGGTTAAAGATGAAAGTGCTATGGTGAATACAACACAATTTTTCATCATTAAAATACGTGTTAATTTACTTTCAATCTCGCGCTTGATTTTAATTGTAATGTATTTAATTTCTTTAATTAAATTGAAAACAAGGGTTTAACCCACGAAAAATATGTAAATTAAACTATAATTACTTAGCATCGGGAAATGAGAAAAAATTAGGGCTCACAATAGCTTTCACATTAATTAATTTGAATATAAGGCTACGTTAAAGCAGGCTTTAATGTTTTAATTATAAAAATGATTACCGCTGCCGGTTTTATTATATCCCCCTCGGGGACAAAAATAGAGCGAAAAACAAAATTAAAACATACATACACAGTTATCAGGGTTCGTATATATTTTCATACGTATCTACAGAAAAGTAGACAATAGTGTTAAGGGAGAAGTGGAAAAGGGCGCATTATTTTAATGACCTCTCCATTAATACAAGTGCGCTTTTTTCACCCCCCGCGCTTCACTTCCGTTTTTTTTTTTTGGTTTTTTATTTTTCCATCCCCCGGCCAACCCTACAGGAAATCTGATATTTCAATTAGACCGCGATATGAACTCCTCTCGTCTTTATTTCGCCCTCGCGGCTTTTCCTCGTCCGTCCCTCTCTCGCGATCCCTTAGTTATGCGCGACGTCACCGGCGACGGTCTGAATTTTCGCCGACTTCATATTCCACTTGCGTAATTACTTTTAACTCTCGCGAAGTGCGAAAATTGCGAAATTGGATTGTTTGAGTGCGCTGATAAGATCCGTGTCGCGCGGGGCGGGGGGCCGAGAGTTGTCAGCCGGAGCGGAATTTAAGCGCGTTCTGCTGAAGCGCGCTAAGTGGCTCGTTTTCTGTTTCGGCTAATTCACTTTTAATCCATGAAATTATGCGGAAAATGTAATTATTGTTATCTGTGGTTCAGCGAGAAATAGTGACTTTCGGGAAAGTTTCACATAAGCAACATCTTGATTTGAATTAAGATCAGAGCTGGGACGAATCCTCGTAAAAAGGACTCGAATCACGAATCCGAATCACCTAATATGATTCGAATCACGGTTACTCGAATAAAGGATTCGCAAGAGATAAATATGATTCGAATAAAAGATTCGAATCCTGTTTTTTCGAATCACGAATACAAATCCTTTAAGAATAAATTTGATTTTATATTTTTTTTTAACCATTTATATATAATTATTGTTACCAGTTGTTTTAACAAAAATATTTAAAATCTAATTATTTATTATTAACATTGAACATCGTTGATAACAGACTAAACTTCTGATTCCCTGTTACTCTGATTAAAGTAGTATTTGTGTGTTTCTGAACTTCACTTCAAATCAGTGTTTTGTACGCGTGGCGCATGAAGTAAAATTTCGAGTTTAGAAAAGCCCGAAAATTTGTCTCGGGTCGCTGCGCGACCCTCGACAAATTTTCACGGGGCTTTTCTAAACTCGAAATTTTACTTCATGCTTAGTCTGGGAGTGGAAAACACTCGTTTAAAGCTTCAAATTGAACTCTATTATAAAATCGACGACTGCCTGAAAATAACGCAGATAAAAAATTCACTGAATATCATTAAAACCGGTAAAGTCAGAGAAAAGTCATGAAATTATATTCAAATTGACCAAAACACTAACAATAAAGCCATATGACATTATTAAATTTGTCAAAATCAGCAGGCAAATTACAAAACACATAAAAATTTATAAAATTAACTTAAATATTGACAAAAACAATGAAAACAATTTAACAATTTAATTTCCCACAGAAAAAAGTTAAATTAAAAGGCCAGGGAAAAAATCTTGAATCAGGGAAATGTCTGAAAAATTTAACATTTTAGATTGTAGCTAACATGTCAGTTTTACTTCAAGTAATATTAAACATAATTTTGAAAACTAGATTATTATCTTTAAAAACATGTTTAGTCATTTAATGTTCTTATCAAAGCATTCAGTTTGAAGTTTTGAACGAGCGTTTTCACTCCCTGTGTGTCTTTTTGAAATTTCGCATTTACAACAACAAACCACAAACCTTGCAAGTCTTGAAAGCCAACATTGAAGAAAAAAATCACCAATTTGGGGTCAGATGTTCTACGAACAACAATTCAAAATGTTGTAAAACGAGCACAATCAACATCAACTCAGGAGATGGTCATTTGACTGATATCATTTTTTTAACTTTATATTATCAATTTTACACCCTTAAATTAACTTTCAGTCAAAACATTGCCCATTTTTTTTCATTTCTAATAAAATGGCAGCCAATTCATAATTTGACATTACTTATGCCTTATATTACACGAGACAAAAAGTTTGTATCTTAAGAAATGTTAATTTTTGTTTTTTAACATAGATTTACTGTCCTTGTTTACGCACGAAGTAAAATATAGAGTTTAGAAAATTCTGAAAATTTGGTTTAGTTGCGTAGCGAAACGGATAAAACACTGAAATATTGTGAAATTGAAAATATACTGGTTTTTCTTATTATGTTTGAATTTCATAGCAAATTCAGTTTGATTTTATTAGAAATATCTATGTCCCGAGAAATACAGGGAGTTTTTCTGACGTCACACATAAAATTCCTCGCGTGGCGTGAAAAGTCAATGTAATTAAACTAATAAGGTCGACTCGGTTATAAATTAAGACAACCTTATACACTAACCACCTTGATTGCTGACGTCACGCGTGGAAGTCCTCACGTGACGTCAACAATCAAGGTAATTAAACAATACAAGGTCGGCTCGGTTTAAATCAAGACAAGCTTACTTACACACCTTGGTTGATGTCGTCACGCTTGGAAATCCGTACGTGACGTCAAAACCAAGATCATCACTGTGCAACGTTGTTTCGATTTAAACCGAGCCGACCTTATCACGCGCGGAAATCCTAACATGACGTCAAAATCAAAGTCATTACTGTATAAGGTCGACTCGGTTTAAACTGAGACAGTCTTGTATAAGGTTGTCTTCATTTAATCGAGTGTTTTCCACTCCCAGACTAAGCATGAAGTAAAATTTCGAGTTTAGAAAAGCCCCGTGAAAATTTGTCGAGGGTCGCGCAGCGACCCGAGACAAATTTTCTGGGCTTTTCTAAACTCGAAATTTTACTTCATGCGCCACGCGTATAAAACATTGATTTAACGAGAAATTTAAAAACACACTTAAGATATTTTTCATGTTAATCCTCACAATTAATTCGAATTATTTTTGACGAATCAAATCCTTTTGTAAGTATTCCAATCCTTTTATAAATATTCGTTTCCTTTTATAAATATTCGAATTCTTTTATAAGGATTCGAATCCTTTTATATGGATTCGAATCACCCACATTTGGATTCGAATACGAATCCTCTTAAAAAAATGTAACAAATCCGGATCACGAATCCAGTTGAACTAAAGTATTCGAATACCTCTTTTGAATCCTCTAAAAGGATTCGAATCCTGAATGATTCGAATCCTGCTCAGCTCTGATTAAGATACACTGTTTTTTGGTTAGATTATTCTTTTCTTGAGTTAACTATTATTATTAATCAGAGCTGGGCAGAATTCGAATCGTTAAAGGATTCAAAAGGGGTGTTCGAATACTTCAGTGAATTTGAATACCTGAAGAGTATTCGTATTCGAATTTCGAGTTTAGAAAAGCCCGAATGTTTACTTCATGCTTAATCAAGGAGTGAAATCACTCGATTTATAATTGAAAGTGATTCATTATCGTATTATTAAGTTTTCTTCGATATTATTTGAAGTAAAAGTGTTGCATATAATTTTAAAAAAATATTATTAGAGAGGGTTTCCAGTCCTGGGTTAAGCATGAAGTAACATTTCGAGTTTAGAAAAGCCTGAAAATTTGGATTTGGGCGCGGAGCGAAGCGTAGCGCCCAAATCCAAATTTTCAGGCTTTTCTAAACTCGAAATTTTACTTCATGCGCCAGGCGTATAAACACTGATTTTCCGTGAAGTTTAACAATACATACATCATCTTTAATTAGAATCACACTGGACCAGATATTTAGTGTGTTATCAAAGATGCATGGCCCTCCTTTAAATATAAATTAGCTGGGCCAGCTTACACACAAGAATTTCAGGAAAATCAGGGAGGTGAGGTGGTCATCATTTAGAGAACATAATTTTCGCTACGTGAACAAAATGGCATTACTTAATGTACTTGTTGAAACCAGAAATTATGGCTATGCTGATCATTTGAATTTGGCCCTGATCCCGTGGAATCCCGTGGATCCTGTGGAATAAATGGTGTTGTAAAGCCTTACTAGGACGTTTATTTTATATTCCTCTATTAATTTGAGAATATCCACTAGTGCCGACCGCGTTTCTGTCATTTGAATTCTCAATAGCTTTTATTACCTCGGATGCTGTTATTGAGGGTCCTTAGAGAGTTTCTTGTATTTTGACATAATTTTTGTTGTCATCAAATAGCTGTTTTATGTATTCCTTCCACCTCTTGTTCTTTTTACGCACACCAAAATTCTCCCGCTGGGTATAATCTTGGGGGAGTATTTGCTGTACAGAAATAATCTTGTAAGGATGAAACTTAAATTCACGTTTCAATATTTTACTAACAGTTTCTTGATTGATTGCTAATGCTTTTCGACTGGCTGGACGGTTCGGGTGCTGGTTACACCTACCTTCACTCTCTTAATATTCTCTGGCGTTGTCACTGATCGTTGTGGTCCTGATGGAGCAACGTTTTGCTGTAGCTCGAAATTTTCAAACCCAAAACAAGAGTGTTTTACGGTTTGGAATCGCTCCATGTCGACCAGCGTTGATGTTTTGATGAAATAACCGTTGAGCTGCAACGACGGAATCATCATTGAGTATACATATCATACACAAACACGCGATGTTCCACTGACCAACTCTTCATTAGAACTAAAATGGTAACCGTGCCGGAAGACAGGGAGAGTTTCTTCCCTTTTCCCTTATCTTTACTCGTCGAGTTGCATGAAAAGGGGTATAGTTTCGGCTGTCACCCTGTATAGGAGTGTATTAAAGTACAGAGTTACCACAAAAGAAATAGACACCTTTAGTCATCAATAATTCAAAAGACAAATCTGGTAAAACCACGAGCTCTGGCGTATATTTGTTGGAATGTGAGGATTGCCCTAAGGTATACGTTGTTGAAACACTCGGGGAAATTGTTTTCCCGCACTTGTTATGCAAATAACTATTTTTCATATATTAAAAGTGCGATTCTTTTCGCAATCTACAACAAGTTAGTCTTACAAAGACTATATCAAACACTCATTGAAACAACTACTTCCCGGGCTAATACCCAGACGGACATTGAATTATACAACAAGTGTTTGCTGTTACATACAGTAACCTACTGCAAATGTAACAATTTGGGTCAAATTATTCAGGCCATCTATAGACGCGTTTCGAGATTTATCTCTCCTCAGTATAGCTTTGCCATTCCCTTTAAACAATTTGACACCTTAGACTGGCGGTCACGTTACCGTTCAAACATTAGTATAAATGAAATTGCCAATTCTTGGTTGCAGAATACTTCAAACATTAAAAGTGCGATTCTTTTCGCAATCTACAACAAGTTAGTCTTACAAAGACTCTATCAAAGTAGATTGCGAAAAGAATCGCACTTTTAATGTTTGAAGTATTCTGCAACCAAGAATTGGCAATTTCATTTATACTTATTTTTCATATGATATCATCATATCTCTAACATATCTTGATTATGATGGATATTTTTTTTTCTGATTGAAAACATGTGGATTCATCATTATTTTTTTAGTTACTTTCATCGGTTCGGATGTAAACACGTACATATGTCAAGCGGGTCGCGTCGTGTCCTAATGAATTGCTCTCGCCGCATCGGACTGATAAAACAATTTGTTTGGATTGCGGGAGGGCGGTTTGATTGACGTCCTTATGTGCGTACATAGGAGACGCCACCCCCTAGAGAGGGTTTGTGTGAGAAAGAGAGAGAGAGTCGTGCCCTAAATTTACATTCGCTCCCGATAATTGAAATTAGATATCCTTTTCGCGCCGCCAATAATTCGTCCCGGGGTATCGCTGCAAATTGGAACTTCTTCAGTTTCACTGAACGTACTACATCCCGCAAAGAAACGTAAGAAACGAGGCGATGATGATGAAAAATAAAAATTGACTGAATGCCTAAAACTCGCTTGTTACAATTATTTTATGCTGCAGTAACTTATTTGTTCTATCGTCAATCAGAATCGTTTTAATTTATCTAAACAGTGAATTCAAGTTAACCTAATCAATAAGTAATTCAACTTCTATATCTTAGGAGGGAGAGTAGACTCAATGGATTTCATTGCATAATTTTAACTTTAGCTTATTATTTAAAAACAACACCCGATATAAACAAATACAACATAAACATACAAATAAATTTAAAGATATGTGTATATAATAAAAATTATGTATCACAAAAAATTCTACACCTCATGTTCCTAATGTAAAAGAAAATCTTCCCTAAAGAAAATTAAGGTTTTGGAGCATACACCCTATAGTCCGGATATTTTGCAATTCCCATATTTTTGAACCGATGAAAAGGGCGTTCAAGAGTTGGCTTTTTCAGTCTGACACAAAAGTACAGATAACTGTAGAAGACTTTTTCAATCAGTGGCCACAAACGTTCAATGAGCAAGGTATACATCGCAAAACAATACAATAGTTGTTTTAAAGCAAAGATGGGTTTTAATTGAACGAGCTTAGTATATAAGGCGAGACATAAGTGTTATTGCTCTTGTTCTCTACAACATTCATTAGAAACATTTCTAATATAGCGCAAAGAAAATTAAAAACCGAAGACAATCCTTAATCACCTATCGATCCAATTCAGGTGGTGTAATCTGTTCAGTTAAGGAAGTCACGTTTGAATTGGACGGGCGGAATAGAAATAATAAGTGAGGGGGTGGCGGATCCGGATTTTGCGAAATCGCAATAGTAATTTCGGTCGTTCATGATCTACCCTTCTCTCCCTCCCGCTTTCCCTCTCTCGCTCGAAGGGCGATAATTCAAAAGTGCGGCGAGAGGGTGTCATGTGATAGTTGACATAATTACCGTGTAGTAGGCCACTGGGAGGTAGTTAACCCCCGCATCGGGTGCAGATTTATACCGTGGCTGCCGCAACACGATCCTCTCACCACCCTTCCCTTGATTATGGCACACTTATTTATAAACCAGCACAACCCTCATAAGTGTGTGATAACGAGATATTTTTATCTGTTGAAAAATGAGAAAATTGCAACTAAATTTAATTTGATTATCTTGCAATTGCAAGGATCAAAGACCTTGTTCGATGAGAGTTTGAAATTTTATACAAATCGTGTTTGATAACTTAGGCCCAGGTGCACCAAAATCGTTAAACTCGTGTTCTAGGTGAACTTGAGTTCAAGATGAGAGTTCCTATTATTCCTATTATTTTGAACTCGAGTTCAGAGTTGAATGAGTTCAACGTGTTTGGTGCAAGTGGCCCTTAAATTGCTAGCTGCATTTATGAATAATATTTGAGTTTAACACGTTGATCGCCGCGCCGCATTCACTTGTGCCGCAGTTAAATTTTCGTTTAAGCCCCGCGGATTACATACTGGCGGGTACTCGCAGAGCCCTCTATGTCGGACCATCAAACGATTGCGTTCGACGTGGAAGCTGTGGGTACAGAAATAGCAGAGTGCAGAGTGCCACGAAAAACGGACTGGGCACTATATAACGAGTGCCTACAGTCTGAACTTCAGGGCCTCCAATACAACATTGCGACCACAGAGGAATTAGAACAGACCTCACTTCATCTCCGAGATACCATCGTGGCAGCCTATGAGGAAAGCTGGCCAGTAAAGAAGGTAAACTTCTCGAGAAACGTTCCTTGGTGGAACAAGGAATTGGATCGACTTAGGACTTCCGCTCGGAAATCCTTCAACAGGGCCAAGAAGACAGGCAGCTGGTCGGCCTACAGACAGGCCCTAACTGAATACAATAAGCAGCTCAGGAAGTCTAAACGAGAGGCTTGGAAGGCCTACTGCGAGGGGATCGACGACCTGACCCCAGCAAATAGACTTCGGAAGGTCCTATCAAAGGATCATAGCAATGCGGTCGGCATCTTAAAAAGAGCAGACGGCAGTCATACCAATAATCAACAGGAAAGCTTAGAGCTACTCCTAGGTACTCACTTCCCAGGATCAAAGGTAGTGGCTAAAGACAAAGTTGCGACTATTACCGGCTCAGGGGTTCACTGCTCCAGTCGGGACAGCCGCTGCTTAGCGGGAAAAATATTCACGCCCAGCAAAATGACTTGGGCCATAACCAGTTTCAAGCCATACAAATCCCCAGGAATGGACGGTATCTTCCCCGCGCTACTGCAGCGCGGCTTAGAAAGTATCGCTCCAGGACTCAGGGAAATATACAAAGCAAGCTATGCACTAGGGTACATACCCCGGTTGTGGAGGGAGGCAAAAGTGGTATTTATACCTAAAGTGGGCAATAGGCCATTAGACGAACCTAAATCATATCGACCCATCAGCCTAACCTCTTTCCTCCTAAAGACTATGGAGAAAATAATAGACGAGCACATAAAGAGTGACTCACTTATAAGAGCACCCTTTGATGCCAAGCAGTTCGCATATCAGGCTGGCAAATCCACCGTCGATGCTCTACATCACCTCGTCAAAGAGGCAGAACGAGCCATCCTACATAAGGAAATAGTACTCGGAATATTTGTAGACATAGAGGGGGCCTTTGATAACACCTCATTCTCTGCAATAAAACGAGCGGCTATAAATAAAGGAATATATCCTTCCACGATAAGGTGGGTGGAATCCATGCTTCAAAGTCGAACGGTTACGGCTTCCCTAGCAGGATCCACAGTATCTATGACTGTAGCAAAGGGGTGTCCTCAGGGTGGAGTTTTGTCCCCCACACTATGGCCAATAGTGGTGGACGGTCTCCTGGATGAACTGCGCGAAAGGGGCTTCACAACCCTACGCTACGCAGATGACATCGCCGTAATAATCAGGGGCAAGCATGAAGGCAATCTTACAAACCTAATGCAAAAAGCACTGAATGTCATCAATAATTGGTGTGTTAGGGAAGAACTAAGTGTCAACCCGAACAAAACGACAATAGTCCCATTCACGCGTAGGAGGAAGCTGCATTTAAAGGCTCCCTCGCTGAATGGAGTAGAAATAAACCTCTCCAACGAAGTGAAGTATCTGGGAGTAATTCTAGATGCCAAACTGACGTGGAATCAGCATGTCGACAAAACCATGGCCAAAGCAACGGCGTCGTTCTGGGCCTGTCGGCGGCTAATGGGGATTGGGGATTGAAGGGGATTGAAGCCTAAAATCACATATTGGATGTATGGAACGGCGGTGGTACCCATGGTCACCTATGCCGTCCTTGTGTGGTAGCCAAAAACCCAAAAACTAGACACGCAAAAGAAGCTGGGTAGGCTTCAACGGCTAGCATGTCTAAGTATCACAGGGGCCATGCAAACGACCCCTACCGCGGGAATGGAGGCAATCATAGGTCTCCCACCGCTCCATCTGGTGGTACAAAAGGAGGGACTCGTGGCGGCCCTCCGACTACACCAGAGGAGGAAAACTCTGCCGGGAGACTGGACAGGACACTTAGAAGTACTGCAGCAAATTGACCCGGTCCTCCTGTCCAAACCAACGGACATCATGACCAGAAGGCTCGAAAAACCGTTTAAGGTGTTGATAGAAGACCCCAAAACGGCTTCGAAGAAAGTCAACGAGCTTGGTCGAGGCACATCAGCTTGGTACACGGATGGTGCCAAGAACAATAGAGGTACTGGAATAGGCATCTATGGACCTAACCAAAACCACAGGAGCTTCATGGCTCTGGGTAAGACACCCACGATTCTGCAAGCGGAAGCAATTGCAATTGATATGTGCGCCAGGGAATGCCTGGGTAGGCACCTAAACGGCGCGCATATATATATTTGCTCAGACAGCCAGGCCGCACTAAAGGCGGTTCGGGCCTACAGCCACGGTTCACAGACTGTCTGGAAATGCCGACGATCCCTTTCGCAACTGGCTAAGAACAACTCGTTGACCCTCATGTGGGTCCCAGGGCATGGGGGTATCAAAGGCAACGAAGTGGCAGATGAACTCGCCAAAAGAGGTGCAAATGCCACTCCCATAGGACCAGAGCCGTTCTGCGGACTCCCCATGGCGCACCGAAGAGAGGTGGTGCAAAAATGGGAAGAGGACAGAATACGTAAACACTGGAACAACGTCCCAGGCCTACGTCAATCAAAACGACTCATCAAGTTAGATCACAGCCATAAGGTGCTCGAACTCACAAGGAACGAGCTGAGAACATTCACGGGACTCATGACAGGGCACTGTGCCCTTCGGTACCATTTGTGGAAAATGGAAACAGAGGACAGTGGAAATTGCAGGTTATGTGATTCGGCAGATGAGACGACCGAGCACATACTCTGCACTTGTGAAACGATTGCCCACAAGCGTTTTTCACACTTCGGCAGGGACCGATTATCCCACGAAGAAGTGAGTAGCTTCACTCCCAGGGAAGTTACCAGGTTCATAGAGAACGTGGGACTGCTTGGGAAGTGACTGGGTAAGGGCAGAACAATAGATCGGATAGGTCGCAGTTCACGAGAGGCTGACTCGCCTCACAATGGCCAAATATATAACCTAACCTAACCTAAGCCCCGCGGCATGTAACTTGTGCGACATCCAGAAACAACTTTTAAAGCATCGTGCTGCCCGTGCCACGGAAGTAGTATAACTATATAGACATACAAACTAGGTGGCCTGAACGTTTAAAAACGTTTATGTCCCTTCAAATTTTTGCTTTATTATTCTGTATAGTTGGAACAAAACCTTAAGCAGCGGCCTGACGTAATATTTTTGTTGTTATAAAGGTGGCGATCAACGTGTTAATGACTTTAATTGCTAGCGGAGTTTATAGCTGCATCTTTATATAGTTTCTAAGAAATATGCGTAGCGCCATCTGCTGACTAAAAGAGAGTTGTGTCCTTAGTTGCACGTTTGCTCCGTGTTATCTTGCAATTAACAACGACTATCTCTATTGAGCAATAGAGGGTGCTACACTTCCTTCTGAAGAAATATAAACGTAGGCTTTAATAGTAACCCATGATTTCATTTTCTTTTGAGCGATAAATGGCACCACGTGCAAATCATATGGGATGTGATTACACTTACGTTTAAATAATCAGATAGTCAAGTTGTTCAGTATAATATATTTAATAATATATTTCTATTAAAACAAATCCCTTTATGTATCCAAATGTAGTTTTAAATCGTGAGTCAAGGGATTAATAAATTTTACAAATATTTAGTATCATGTCAATAATACACAAACAAAATAGTTTATTAATCCATACCGTTCCCAAACATGATCTATATTTATAAGTTTACTTTAGCCTTTGCAGACACGAACGACGCCCCTCGCTCGCGCTCAAAACGAACGATTTTCGGAACTCGATGAATAAATCATTCAATTAAGTTCATTTCATTTAGCCCCCCGCGCCCGCCGACGACGACGAAAACAGAAGGCCCTACTAAGAATTAATTAATTAATATCGAATTTTCTCGTTTCGTGACTACCTGTGCATTACCGAACCAATTACCTTATAGTTGATAAATTGAATTGATTAACAACGGCAAGCTTGTGACTGTCACATGTTTCGTATTTCCTGTATCCAAATCGAAGATAAAACTTTACGATATTGAAATAATAATGATAGAAATTATATTTTATGAATATACCAATAATTATAGTTTGGACTTTTAAATCAACTTCACTGCAATAAATAAAATATGGAATAATGAACACTTGTTGTTCAATATTACATATTTGACACGAGTATTGGTGATGGCATATACATAAATGCAAAAAAATCAATCAATTCACATTTTTTGACGTAGATCTCATGGACAATATTTATTTCAATCGATAAATAAATTGAATATATAAATAAAATTTAATCGACGTTTGTGAAACCGGATATTAATTAATATTGTGTTTAAATTCGACCTATCATTTATTGATCTCGATATATATAATCATCTTTATTGTGCACTAAAAAAATTACAGTTTGTTTATTTTTTACACTTATATTTTATTTTTGAATCCTTGGCTATCGACCATCAGTCTTTCAGCCTGAGTTGTAGTTGTCCTTGTCTTGCCAGTTAGTTATGATTCATGTGAGATATAATGAATTGATGAATGGTGGTTTCTGGGTTGTTGAATTTGGGAGAAATATTGGGGTTTCGTACTAAACAGAGGTGATTAAGGATGTCATGGATGTGTGGGTTAGATGCGAATTTTTGGGATAGTTGGGTAAGTCGTTGTTGGATAGGGATTATTTCTGTTTTTTCATACAATAAGGTACTGGAGGGGTTGTGGAGTGGGTTATTGGGGTGTCAGATTTTTGTGAGGATTCTAAGGGCTGATCGTTCTGCGACTTCGATATTATTTAATGTTGAGGGACGAGGGTTAAGAAAGAGGATTGAAGCATATTCTAATAGGGGGCGGCAGATCATTTTATAGATGTGGACAGCTGTTTTTGTCGTGATTCCTTTATTTTGGAAGGTTAACGATCTGAAATGCCGCGCCCTATTTTGAATTTTTGTTTTCATGGTTTGGGAATGGAGTTTGAAGGATAGTTTGGGGTCGAAAGTGATGCCAAGGTATTTACACGCAGGGGATGGGCTAATTACGATGTTTGATATGATTATGCTAAATGGGGAACTGAGCGGTCTGTGGAAGGGTATGAATAGATAGGATTTATTGGGATTAATGGATATTCTCCATTTGGCAAACCAAAGAGATAGCGAATCTATTAGCCTTTGGAGAGTAGAGAGAGCTTTAGGAAGGGTGGCTTGGTGTGTTATAAGGGCAGTGTCATCGGTAAAGAGCAGAAAATATGCTGAGGGATTAAGGTACTGTGGGTTGGGGTTGTATATGTTATGAACATAGATATTGTATAGGAGCGGAGATAATGGAGAGCCTTGGGGGACACCTTGTTGAGGAATAAAGGGCCGGGAGATGGTATTTTGGACGCGGACATTAAGGAGTCGATTGTTTAGGAAATTATCAATGAGATAAATTAGGTGTAATGGGATATTGAGGGAGTTGCACTTAAACAGCAAACCTCGATGCCAGACTGAGTCAAAGGCCTTTTTTATATCTAGGAATAATATAGCTGTTTTTTTGTTTCCGAGGTGTGCTGTTTGGCAGTTGGAGGTTAGGATAGTGAGTGGGAGAGTGGTTGATCTATTTTGGAGGAATCCAAATTGATAGGGAGGAATGTGTTCGGAGATATGAGCTAGGAGTTTATTTTTAAGGATGGATTCGAACGTTTTTCCCAGACCTGGAAGCAGGGTAATTGGTCTATAGCTAGAGACTTCTAGCGCATCGCTATCGTGTTTTAATATACACGTAATTATACCCTGCTTCCATTCCTAGGGGATGGTTTGATCTCGATATTATTATGTACTTATAGCATTTTTTTTCTTGTTTACTATCTGTTAAGTGCAGGCCTTCGAACCGTTATTTTTTGCATTTCGGTTGAATTAATAAAATATATATCGGTTCGGTTTCGGTTTTTGTTCCTTAAAAATTAAGGGTTATTTGCGGTTTTCGGTTCAGCTCCAAGTAATTGTTTTAATTTTTGAAACGTTTTTATTTTAAATTAAATACACTGATGATGATTTAAATATAAAGAATATGGAAAAGTGTCTCAAACTAAATTTGTTCTACTTTTATTATTATTATCACATTTACTAAATATTCACAAAATAAATATCGTTTGCATTTTTTCGCTATATCTGACTAAATATCTATCACATCACAGCAGTATATATTCTCAACTTTACTTTAAATCGGTGGTTTATACGCGTGGCGCATGAAGTAAAATTTCGAGTTTAGAAAAGCCCCGTGAAAATTTGTCTCGGGTCGCTGCGCGACCCTCGACAAATTTTCTACGCGGGGCTTTTCTAAACTCGAAATTTTACTTCATGCTTAGTCTGGGAGTGGAAGACACTCGTTAGTTTAAAATATGTCACAACTATCAAAATGTGTGTCGCAAGTGTAATAAAGAAAAACAATAGCATTAGATGGTCAATATATTTCAAATAACATAATACATGCTAATTGTTGCCTACCATTCATTGACTGTCATTTGAAAACATTGACTGTATTAACTAAATTCACAATTGTCAGCGTATTACGTCAATATTTATGTTGATCTGATTCTGACGAAATCGACATTTTGCGTCAAAATCGCGGTGTTCACGCCAGAAAAGAGGAAAACGGCATTGTATCCAAAAAACTAAAATTTAGTACTAGGTCTGGGTATTTAAATATTCGTTAATATTCAGATATAAAACATTCAAATAAGTCAAATATTTAAACAAATAAACTATTTGAATTTATAAATTCTTTAATTTTAGAAACTATATTCGACATTTTCTAACATTAATTTATTGAAATATATGGTGTTTTTTTAGAGGTATTGAACTTTAATGATGGATATCTGTCAAATCAATGTTAGAATGGGAAGCTGTTGGTGTCAATTTTATTCCCGAAGCTTTGGCAAATTATCATGCTAAAGCTCACAGTCGAGCAACGATTACAAATTGTAAAAACGTATTTCCAATAACGCGCGCTCTTTGCGTCAAACTTATAGAGCGCTGCGTCCATTTACTGATTTCTACCGCCTAATAATTTTTAGTGATTTTAGTGAATTGTCTGGTTGGGGAGAGAAATGATCACAACCCTATTACAACCATGCTGGAGGTATCATTGGCCCGTACTTTTTCAAAAACGAAGATAGAGCCAATGTTAATGGCGATAGAGCCAATGTTAATGGCGAGCACTAGAGGTCAATGATTCGAAATTTGTTGCTCCCCAACGTCAATACAAATCTGTTGAGAACTAAATGGTTTCAACAGGACGGCGCAACTTGCGACACTGCGCGTTAAACCTTCATATTGAGAGATGCTTAGTGATCAAGTTATTACGACACATGGGAGAGTTAACTGGCCGCCTAGATCATGTGATTTTACCCCATTGGACTACTTTTTGTGAGGCTACGTCAAATTACTGGTCTATGCTGATAAACCAGAAATGATTGAAGACTTAGAGGTCAACACTCGGCGCGTAATTGGAGAGATTATTCCGGCCACATTGGAAAAAGCTATGAACAATTCAACCAATGGAATGGTTTATTTAAGACGCAATTGCGGTGGTGATTTACCCGAAATTATTTTTAAACATTAAAGCCCTTTACATTTGTTACCTATTAAAGCCAAAACATCTCTTGTTTTATAAATTTGTACGTAATATATAAAATTACGAAAAAACTATTCGAGCAAATGCAAACAGTGTCTTAGTTAATAAGACAATTTAAGACGATAAATATCCATTGAAACAACTACTTCCCGTGCAAATACACCCCCGGATATTGAATTATACAATGAAATATTTAAAATCTTATTTAATTTGATTTGTTACAACGCTCTATTAAAGTATATGTAACGTTTAGGTCAAATTCTCTTCAAACCAACTAACAATACAAATTAAAATGAAAGGAGAGATAGCAACAAATTAGAAGTGAAAGGACTTGGATTAAAACTAATGTCTTAGGCCATCTATAGACGCGTTTCGAGATTTATCTCTCTTCAGTATAGCTTTGCTTATGACGTTTAAAAAAATTAGGAATAAAATTAAAACAAACTTACTTAGAAAAAGTGTTGTGTGTGGAATGAACAGGTACACAGAAATGGAATGAGTGAAAATGATGGTCGGTATTTATAGGTAAAAAAGGGGATTATGTCATTAGCAGGTATGAAGAATTTGAGACCTTATTATTTACCTTACGGTACAGTTCAAACAAGATAAATTCAAATTCAAAACTATTTGAATTCGAGATAGTTTTGAATTTGAATTTATCAAATTTGTACGTGTTTTATTTGAAATAGAAGTTCTATACTTCTAAAAACACCCTTTATTTAAATAGCTAAATTAATTAAATATGTGATTTTTTTTGCCCTCTTTTTGTTAATTTGTGTTTATTGGTTGGTATTATATATAATTTTGTTCATTTTGTACACTGCATTGTATGTTAATTTTTGATGCCAAATAAAGGTTGTTTATATATAATTAAATATGTGATAAAGTGAGTAATTTATTATAAGTAATGTGGTATTTGAATATTCGCCAATATTTAAATTTCCAGCCAGAAAAAGTCGATTTATTTTTCTCCAACGATTTTTAACAAAACAGTTGATATTTTTAAAAATCCGGTGGAGATATTTAATTGGCGATTGCAATCAGTCAAAGGTATTAATTTTTGAGTAAGTTTATTCTCTGATGTTGACTATTTTTGTCAGATTTTGTTAATTCTCGTATGTAATACCACAAGAGGTTGGTTTTGGCCGGATATTTTTTTATTTAGACGAGTGCGTGGTTGCCTAGCAATTTTAACGAGAGAAAACTTGGATGACAAAAACACGAGAGCGAAGCTCGAGTGTTTTTGTCTATACAAGTTTTCTCGAGTAAAATTGGAAAACCACGCACGAGTTATTAAATGAAAAAATATCCTCCCAAAACCAAACCTCGAGTGGTATTTGATAAGATAATTCCATGACAAAGGTGTATTGTCATTCCAAAATCTGTCATCCGCTCTTGCAGCGTTGCCAATGTCCTATTAAATTTCTTTTAGTTTGTAGAAACGTTTCGCGCAAGAATAATTTATATTCAATGCATTAGTAAAAATTAATCAGTTACGCACTTTTAAATTAAACAGCAAACCGCTATTAGAAAGTGAGGATTATTTTTTCTCTTTATTGGGAACGGCATAATTTCCTCAAAATACTATAAAACAGGTCTATAATTTTATAACATATTTCTTACAAAAATGACATTGAAATTATATATTAGTAGGAACTATTAATATAATTATTTGTTTAAGGGAAATGAACAATTATGAAAAACACAATTATTGAAAACATTTTGCCCCGTTGAGGAACTCGTAGCTGATGAAGTTGACTGCATAGCTAAGGAGGGAGTTTCTGTCCGCAAGTTTTGGATGATATTTGAATGATGCTCTTGATCTAGTTGCAGATATGGTTTTATTGAAGTGGCCGTAATGCGTCCTGTTATTTTAATTAGTTCTTGTTCGCTAACTCCTGCTTTACATAAATTAGACACAGCACTAGAGCGATGTGAATGATTTGTAATTTTCTTTTCTTTTATGTTAAGTCCAATTTTATCCGCCGATATTTTTGTCCACTTCATTATTTCATTAACACCTATGGGCATATTTTTAAACCATGGTCTCGAATGATCTCTGTTCCAAACTAGATTAGGCGTCAAAAATAATCTCTCTCTTTATGTTTGGGGTTCTCTTACTTAAGATTTTGTTGAACAATCTGACAGGGCATAAATCTTTATTTTCTTTATTTTCAATGATCCATTTACTATCACTGCATTTTTTTGAGCCTCCCCGAGATGTCTTTGAAAAAATAGTGTTGTATTCTATTCGTCCTGTTTGTACATTGTTATTGAGTTTTTCTTCCTTGAAGAAAGTAATTTTATATGTTGCTGCTTCCCCGCCTCTCCACGCTAATTCGTAGGAAACTATATGAAAAAAATTCTTTTGGAGTCCAATTGGTGTGTTTTCGTCCCATAATAATGCCATTTTATTAATCTCTAGCTTAGTCAGAGCCACCGAACTCTTTTCTTTTATCAATAACAGCTTGCAATTGCTTGCGCTTTGAATCACGAGCATCACGTGCTTTTTTAAATTCAATGTGCGAAAAAGGGTCAAAAGTTACTTTAAATTTTTCAAAATATAATTGCTGAAGTAATTTTGCTACCGTGTTGAACATTGTTTTTACCACATACTCCTTGTAGTCCTCTCCATTCCTTTTTTTCATGTTGAAACTCCAGCTCATCAAAATATTGGCGATGTCGTCAATTTTCTGTAGCGTAGTTATGTCAAAATTTTGTTCCTTGCAAAAATGTTCAAATTGGGTCCAAATTGACAATTTACTTTTTTTGGTATTTAGCGGCACTGTTAAATTTATATTACTTATAATTTCCTCCTTGGAAATTGTTCCGAAACGATTTGTGTGACAATTATGCATTACGTAGTGATTTGACGGATTGAACTTAACGTCACTAATTTAGCGCGATCGTACAGTCGTTGGCATGGAGAACGTAAATAAGATAATTTTAAAATATCCACTTGCATTTTTACTTCTGCGATTTTGTTTGTTAGCAAATATGCAGGATTTTAGGTTGGAATGGAATTATCTAATTTTTATTTAAAAAAAAAATCGAGGTGAAAAGAAAATTCACTTTTTTCAAAGCCAAACGAAAACTAAAATCTCTACCACAAAAAAATCAGATATGGTCTTAACCGAGTGAGCGGACCTCGAAACGAATATTTCTGCAAACAGTTTTGATTTAAAAATTGCAAAAAATAGAACCTATTGTAGAATTAAATAAGTGTTTGAACCGAAATAAACCGATATTTTTTTTCGGTTCAGTTCCGATTTACGTTTCGACAAAAACACGATGTTTTCCAGTTTTCGGTTTTCGGTTCAGTTCCGGTTTAAAGCCCTGGGCCTATAATCACAGTACTGATGCAATTTGTCATCGGTGAGAAGTTGCACTGAAGTAACGTTATTTTGGGAAGAATTCCCCTAACCGTTTGGAGTAAAATGACGTCTGTTAAGTGCAACTTCTCACCGATGACAAATTGCATCGGTACTGTGAATACGGGCCCTGGTTTAGTGTTAAGCGCAATTTTAATCTATTGTAACTTATATACATATGTACCTATATACCTTATATACATATGTACCTACGAACTATAATTTTGTTTTTATACAATTTTTGTAATGTTGTAAAAAGGAGAAATCCGTAAATAAATACATGAATATAAATTAGTTAATTTTATTATTTAATTCAATCTGATTTGCTAATAAAACCAGATAATTTATATAAATGTACTTATTTATTATTATATTAATAAATTTATTAAAATAAATACACAAGCGTACATAACATTACTCAAATAAGCTAATTAATTATGTTAACCAACAAAACATCCCTAATGGACTATATGAAATTATAACCATTGCATAATTAATAGATTCATCGCTTACACAGGATTTAATTACCCCCACAACAATCTGTTGTATATGTGTGTGTATTTGTTGTATTAACAGAGAGATTTATGGACTGCAACGCGGCTTTTTTTACTGCCTCGGAAGTGAGGTAAAAAATGGAAAAGTTTACTTTCGCGTTTCTCGAGACGAGTGCAATTGTAAAATCCGTTACATTCGAGATTGATTAGATTTGAAGGAGTGGGGCAGGTCAAGGTGCGCTTTTTCCCTTTGCAGTCGGGGATTTATTGCGCAAGATTGCGCACCGTTTTCGCTATAAAACTCGTGGAGGTGAGCGCGAAAAAATATGATTTACAAAGTGATTAATAGCTGTGGTTTTTATAAATTGTATTTGTTATTTTATTCAAGGATTTTATTTGGTTGTATACATATTTCAAGTGAATTCGTCTTTGAACTATCGGTTTTGAGAATTCAGTGAAAATTCTAAGTTTTATTTATTTATTTATTTATTCATTTCCCAATAGAAATTATCCAGTTACTGGGAAAAATCATACAGAAGGTTTTTCTTTTAAGTATACAGATCGCAATTTCAGCGTATATGCTGTAAATGTTTAGATATTAATTGCTTTTTAAAGGAGTTTAATTTGAAGCGTAAACCGAGGGTTTCCACTCCCAGATTAAACATAAAGTAAAATTACGAGTTTAGAAAAGCCTTCAAATTTGGTTTGGTCGCGTAGCGCGTAGCGACTAAACCAAATTTTCAGGCTTTCCCAAACTCGAAATTTTACTTCATGCTTAATCTGGTAGTAGAAATCCTCGTTTTACGCTTCAAATTAAACTCCTTTAAAAAGCAATTAATATCTAAACATTTACAGCATATACGCTGAAATTGCGATCTGTATACCGTTTAACGCTTCAAATCAAACTCCTTTAAAAATCGGAGTGGAAACCCTCGTTTAACGCTTTAAATTAATGTTTACACTTTTTTTTTAAATGTTTACAATTTGCATGAATTGTCGCCAATTTTTCAATACTGGCAATTTTCGTGAATTTCCTAATTTTTTATTAAATTTAAAAATGTTAATTCTTTTCATGAATTTTCAAGGTTTTCTTAATTTTTAAAATAGTGACGCTTCGCGTGAAATTTTCCACATTTCGACAATTATTCGCGAATTTCCAAATTTTTTGTTGATTTTCAAAGGTGTGGCGGTTTTCGAGAATTACCTACATTTCCATCTATTTTCGAAATTCTGACGGTTTTTATGAATTTCCTAGATTTCCGTTCATTTTCAAAATATTTACGGTTGTCCTCAATTTCCTAAATGATTTTTAAAATATTTACACTTTTCAGTGATTTAAAAAAAAAAAACACTTCGTTAGTTTTTAAAATGTTAGCTCTTTTAATGAATTTTCGGCAATTCTTAAAATTTCAGCAGTTTTTATGGATTCAGTAAATTTTCGTTAATTTTCAAAATGTTGACGATTTCCAAGTTCCATTTTCGTAAAATTTTTATAATTAATGAACATCTTGAAAAAATCACTGAATCATTGAATTTCACGAAAACCGACGAGATTTTTAAAATCAACGTAAATTCGGAAACACCGATAAAATTTTGAATATTTAGTAAGTAAGTAAAGTTTATTCATGTATTTCATCGGTGTACATAAGTCAGTGAGTATAATTAGTAGTGATTAAACATACAGTCATATTAAGAAATATAAATTAGTGATTAGAACAAAATGTGATCACAGTTTGAATAAATAATAATAAAGACATTAAAAAATAAAATATATGCAAGTACAAACATATTAAAATCGTCATAATAATAAAAATATTAAAATATCAAAAATATAAAAAATATAAAGTATATACAAGTACAAACACATTAAAATCAATATGTGACTATGTGTCACAGAGGTGCTGAAACTCATATGTTAAGCACTCATGAACACTATAGAAGGCTTTCATCTGTAGATATGATTTAATTTTATGTTTAAACTCAAGTGCGGACAACGACTTTATTGCATCAGGATTTGCATTGTATAGTTGTGGTCCATAATAGTTTACGCCATTGTGACATTTAGTTAACCGCATTGATTTTAAACAAATGTCATGCCTGTGTCGGGTTTTATGTCCATGAATCTGAGAATGAGTGCTGTAAGACGCTATATTCTTTTTTACGTGCATTATACATTCAATTATGTAAATACAGGGCAGGGTAAGAATATGTTCATCGATAAAAGCATGCTTACAGTCATCTCTAAATCCGAGACCAAGAACTGCTCCTAGTGCACGTCGCTGAAGTCCAAACTATTTATTATGGTTGAGTGTCCCCACGTCAGTATTCCATATGACACATGACTATGAAAGTGTGCGAAGTACGCAGCTTTGACAGCAGTGTGTGGCAGAGTTGTATGTAAGCGCCTTAATAAATAGATTGATTTGCATAATTTCTTAGCTGCCATATTCCCGAGAGTATGCCAATTTAGTTTACTGTCCAGCTTAACCCCTAAGAATTTAGTTGAGTTTAATTCTATGTTAGGTTTTAGTGAAAACGTAACATCAATAGTTTTATTGGAATTTAATGTGAGCTTATTGGATAGAAACCAGTCAGAAATAATATTATTGCAAATGTAAGGTTGTATCATCTGCGTATAATATTATTTTAGTCGCCGTACTGATGAACTCGGGTAGGTCGTTGATATATAGTAAGAAGAGAAATGGGCCCAGAATTGGGGGATGGGACGTTTCATCGCCGGGCCAGTTCATCGCCGGCCGTTTCATCGCCAGGCCAGTTCATCGCCAGGCCAGTTCATCGCCAGGCCAATTGCGATAGGATATGTCAGGATAGGTTTGGGTGGGTCAGGATAGGTTATGATACGTTAGGATAGATTAGGATAGGTTAGGATAGGTTAGAATAGGTTAGGATAGGTTAGGATAGGTTAGGATAGGTTAGGATAGGTTAGGATAGGTTAGGATAGGTTAGGATAGGTTAGGATAGGTTAGGATAGGTTAGGATAGGTTATGATAGGTTAGGATAGGTTAGGATAGGTTGGGCAGCTTGGTGGTGTAGTGGTTAGAGTGTTGTACTGCCACGCCACGGACCGGGGTTCAAATACCGGCCTAACAAGTTGTCTGCATTTATATAGGTTAGGATAAAAATGCCAAACACTCCGTCTTCTCGGATATGACGTTAAATGCATGTAGGACCCGTGTACTGCCTGGATGTTGCGTGCACGTTAAAGATCCCTACCGGTGGGTTGGAACTCCCACCGGGTTCGGCAAAATTCCCGGATAGCTGTAGACCTAATCTCCGGCGTCATGATTGGCCTTAGCAGCGGAAATAGATGACGTAAAACCCAAAATAAAAAAAAAAAAGGTTAGGATAGGTTAGGATAGGTTAGGATAGGTTAGGATAGGTTAGGATAGGTTAGGATATGTTAGGATAGGTTAGGATAGGTTAGGATAGGTTAGGATAGGTTAGGATAGGTTAGGATAGGTTAGGATAGGTTAGGATAGGTTAGGATAGGTTAGGATAGGTTAGGATAGGTTAGGATAGGTTATGATAGGTTAGGATAGGTTAGGAAATATGACATTTAAATTATTTATGATTAATATAAGAATAACAAACTTAGAATCTACATATTTCCATTAAATACAACAACTAGAAAACATTTATTTAATTAAAATTGGTAATTGTGTGCTATTCCACGAAGATATTCTATACGCTCCCTATTATCATAATCCGACACAATTTTTTTTTTGTTTTTCATCAGCCTGACGATATTTGTGGAGTTTAACAGGTGGATCATTCCCTGCAACCAATTGTTCGTAGTAGGTGTCTCGACCTTTTTGTATTTTCCGTAATGCGTCAATAAATTTCCAAATTGTAGGATGATGAACTCCTAATTCAACTTGCAGTCGCCGATGCGCAGCTTCAGCATGATTATTTGTTCGGTCTTCTTCGTGCAATACACGCTCATAAAGATTCCATATTTCAAGTGGAAACATTGCAGGCTGTCTTTCTTTAGTGCGTCTATTTTGACGTCCAATATATATATATATCTTCAAACCAATTTAACAGTGGTTGTAACTCTGGAGGAATTTCTGCTGCTAAGGCATCCAAATAATCGTCAATATTTTATTTTATAAAAATATTGGCGATGAACTGGCCCGGCGATGAAACGGCCGGCGATGAACTGGCCCGGCGATGAAACGGCGGCGATGAATCGGCGGCGATGAATCGGCGGCGATGAAACGTCCTAGACCGCCAGAATTGATCCCTGAGGTACCCCGTTTAGTGTATTCACTGGTGATGATACTTTTTGAGCAACCATTACTCTCTGTGACCTGTAGCTGAGGTACGAGTTAATCATACGACAACTTTTGGGATGGAAGCTGTAGTAGTACAATTTTCGCAGTAGAATGTCGTGCGAGACACAGTCAAAGGCTTTACTAAGATCTAAAAATGATGCGGTAGTGTACATGTTCTGATTAAAACTTTCTAACACTTCTTCTACAAAAGCGCTGACTGCATCTTTTGTCGACATTCCCCTTCAAAAACCGTACTGTGAGTTGTTTAATAAGTCATTCCTTTCAACGTAGGCTACCATCTGACTAAGCAGGATTTTTTCCAGCACTTTTGAGATAATAGGTAATAATGAAATCGGGCGGTAGTTGTTAACCTCAGATTTGTTCCCTTTTTTGTGTATTGGTATGATGCAGGCCTCCTTCAAAGTGCGTGGAAACGTTCCTGTATCAATACATAAATTTATTAACTTCGTTAGAGGTGTGATAATTACATTATTTATTGTTTTTAGTATTCCCGAGGTCATACCATATATATCTCGCGATTGTGAATTTTTTAGACATTTAATTGCATCACGAACTTCAATTTCACTCACATTATGAAAATGAAAGTATGCATTCACAGTATATTTTGCATTATTACACATTAACCGCACGGCATCAGTAGAGGTTGGATTAAGTTCATCGATTAGTTTTTGCGCTATCGTGCTAAAAAAGGTATTGAAATATTTGGCAATATATCACAGTTCTTGTCACAGTGGGTAGAATTAGTATTTATTAAAGTCCACATTGCTTTCTGCTTGTTAGAACTATTTTGAATGAAATTATTTGCAGCTGCTTTTCGTGTTTCTTTTAAGCAATTCCTATAACTAAGTTTATAATTTAGATAGTTACGCTTTAAGTCCAGATATCGTTCGCTGGCAGCCTTTAGGAGTAGAAGGGTTTCACGCATATTACTAAGATGAGTATACCAATGGAATTCTTTACTATTCTTAATTTTAATAGTTTTTACAGGAAAGCAACGATCTATAACATCTTCCAAAGAGTGCATGAACATTGAAAACTTTTCTTCAATTCCCAAATCATTGTAATGAATGTATGAGAAGTATTTGCGAATAGCGTCAACATTTGTAAATTTAACGAAAATTAGGAAATTCACGAATATTACCAAGATTTTACAAACTGACTCTAGTCTTGAACATTTATTCATGAAATGTATAACATTTTTTAAAAATAGTGAAAATCTGAGAAATTCGTGATTTTTGATAATTAACGAAAATCTAGAAAGTTTATGAAAATCGTTTAACAATTTGAAAGTTAACGGAAATCTTTGAAACTTCACGAAATGCATTCAGATTTTGAAAATTGAAGAAATTCGCAAGAAACCGTCATATTTATAATTAAAAATAAATCCGAAAGGCGTCAACATGAATTTATGACATTCCTTTAATTAATGGAAATATTGAAAAAAATCACGATTTTAGAACATTTACGAAACTCTTTAAATTTCATGAAAATCTAGAAAATTCATAAAAAGTATCAACATTTTTTGAATTAATGTTTAACCCAGAAAATTGTGAAAACTACGAAAATCTAAGAAATTTAAAAGTTTTATAAAACTCTCATCGAAGTTTTCAAGTTTAAAAATGGAGAAAAATCTTAAAACATTAAAAGTCAATTGAAAATTTAGTAAATTCACTGCTAAGATTCCATTCCATAATTTGGTTTAGTCGCTACGCGACCAAAATTTAAATTTTACTTTAGATCAGTGTTTTGTACGCGTGGCGCATGAAGTAAAATTTCGAGTTGAAAAAAACCCGAATTTGGATTTGGACGCTGCGCGTCCAAATCCAAATTCTTGGGGCTTTTCTCAACTCGAAATTTTACTTCATGCTTTGTCTGGGAGTGGAAGATACTCGTTCGACAATTGTTAATATCTTATTTTGTTTGTTTCTGTTTTGTAGAAAGAAAAACATTAATACTAAGAAAAGTTGTAAAATGATGAATATTTGGAAAACAAATGAAATTTGTTAATAACGAAAAAAATTGATGACTTTTTCCATTTAACCATTTTACTTTCATCCATCAATTTTTGCAATAATCGATAAATAACTTGGACATTTACGAAAAGAGTCCACATTTTCAAAAGTGACGAAAACCATAAGATTTCATGAAAAACGTCGAGAATTTGAAAATTAACGAAAATTTTGGATATTTACTATAAACTGATATTTTTTTTAATTTAAAGAAAATCTTAGAAAATTAATAAATTGAATTAATAATAATCTATAATATTCAGGGTGTTTCACCTAAAACTCCCCAGACTAATTAACAAGAAACTAAAAATGTTGTTAAAGTTTCGTTTGTTGTAATCAATGACATCTATTGATTTATACAACAAACGAAACTTTAATAACATTTTTCAAGGCTTTAAATTGAGATACAATTGGTATCACTCATAATTACGGTTATGCTGTCAGAGGCGTGAGAAAATGTCATTCGATGACCAGAACTTTAAAAGTGACTTTTTCTACAAGAATAGAATATTGTAAGACATTTTTATCATATGCATATTTTAAATTAAATTGGCCATTTTTAAGTTATAACCAATTTTTATATTTTCAAGAATTTTAATATACACATTCTTTTTTCCAGTTTTAGGTGAAACACCCTGTATACAAAAACATAACATGTGGCATACAGAAAATGAAAACATAAATATATACTAAAAGAACTGTTAAACCGATTTAAAGAACCGGTTTACTAAAATGATCGAACCGGTTCGAAACTACTCACTTAAGTGGACCGTTTTGCCCATCTCTAGTGGAAAACACTCGTTTATAGATTCGAATTGAACTCTTTTAGAAAAACAATGAATATCTAAAGATTTACAGCATATAACGCTGTTATAAAGATATGTATACTTAAAAGAAAAATTCCCGGTATATACAAGTAACCAAATGGTCACACAAAGACCTCCCTTCATTCATTCCTTTGTTACGTAATACATTTCCTTTGTGTTAAATGCATAATTGTAATCTTATAATTAAAATGCTTATGTTTCATATTTTAATCGCACTTTATTATTATCGCAATTGTTGAAATTTAGTCTTAGTCTGTATCGCAACGAGTCTGTATCGTTCGTGAATTAATAAAATCGCGTTTTTTCAAGACAAGTTATTCCCTAAAACTTATAATTTACATATACAGAGAGTTTTATGTATTTAACACCGAACATTTTCATAACGAGAATTTTTCTTTGAAGTATTCATATGCATACGTTGCACATTTGTTGATGCTTAGTTTATTAAAAGAATCCAATTTGAAGCTTTAAGCGAGTGTTTTCCACTCCCAGGCTAAGCATGAAGTAAAATTTCGAGTTTAGAAAAGCCTGAAAATTTGGTTTGGTCGCGTAGCGCGAAGCGCGGAGCGGCCAAACCAAATTTTCAGGCTTTTCTAAACTCGAAATTTTACTTCATGCGCCACCAGTACAAAACAGTGACATATTACGAAGTTTAAAATACACCGCTAAACTTTACATTAAATCAGTGTTTTGTACCGGTGGCGCATGAAGTAAAATTTCGAGTTTAGAAAAGCCTGAAAATTTGGTTTGGCCGCTCCGCGCTTCGCGCTACGCGACCAAACCAAATTTTCAGGCTTTTCTAAACTCGAAATTTTACTTCATGCTTAGCCTGGGAGTGGAAAACACTCGCTTAAAGCTTTAAATTAAATTCTTTTAATAAACCAAGTATCGGAAAATGTGCAACGTATGGATACTTCAAAGATCAATTTTCGTTATGAAAATGTTCGGTATTACATAAAACTCTCTGTAGATACTAAATAATAAGAAACAATAATGCGAAATAAAAACAAACAAAACAAAAAACTACAAAAAATAGAAAGGTATTTTAACAAATATTTTAAGTCGGATGAAAACGTAGACAAATTTGATAAAAATATATCAATACAATAGTGCACACTGTGATAAATGTTTAACATATTATCTAAAGGAGAATTTAATAATTGTTACAGTCAAATACATTTTTAAGTTGAGTTAAACAAATGTAGAAAAACTGGTTTAATATTTTTTCTTATAAATCTAAAATCGTAGAGTATCTTTGATGATTTTCTTTATTTTTTTAGTGTCCATAAATTTCGATTCAAAAGATTTAGTGATAAATTTACATTAAAATACGAAATGTATATATTATTTTAAATTTGTGACTAAATCTTTTAAACAGAAATTTATTGATTTATGTGTGCCATGTAAGCGCCCTTCTATACATCAGTTTGCGGAAGTTGGAGGAAATTCCGGAATGAAATACTATAACATACTTTCGTGAAAACTTGCCGGGAGGGTTTTTGGTCGATCTAATTTCGCCCTTTAATTAATTAATTGGGGGGAGGAAATTTTATTGGGAGGAACATTCGACAGGTATGAATAGGTATTTCAACGCGAAACTTTTTATCAAAACAACCTGCATTTTTTTTGCGTAAAATGTGTTGATATAATAATATTATTTAAATACATTTATATAGTTATATTATTACAAATTATTAAGGAAAACATGCATTTTTAATATTTTTTTGAATTATTTTGCATATAATTTAACACTTTTGGCCCTGACGCACAGTGGACAATTTTGCAATTCTAGCTGATCATTCCAAATTTAAACTTTAGAACAAGTTTAAATTGGCATATATTACATCAATAACGTATCAAGAGGCCAAATACATTTTTCTATTCTAATGTGTACCAAATAAATATAACATTAATGCATTTACAGGGCGGAACACTATAGTGGAATAAATTCAGTATCTCAATGATTGTGCGTACTTGTGAAAAATCCAATTTTAGCTTTAAGGGAAACATCTAATAGGACTATAACCAATAGCCCATAATCAACCACAAGATAGCTTCCCACTTAAAAAAAATGGCCCTTGACAAAAAATGGATTAATAAAAAAGTGGGGTGTCCCGGCGCATGCACCATTTTTTATCGAGGGATTATTTATTTAAATGAATTTACCTTTTTATAACAGAACGGAATACCATATTTCATTTACCGCTATTTATGATAAGTACAATTAATGAAAATTGATACATCAATGCGGGAATTAGGTAACTCAAAAATTATAATTTAGACTTATTTGCTATAGATATACAATTAATAATAAATTGAAATACAACCTCATTTTTAAGGAGCCAAATTGAAAATTAAAACAATGCTTCAATAACTTTAATAAAACATAAACTAATTTATAAATTTGGTACTAAATAATAAAGATTTTATTTTTGCTATAATATACACATATTTTCCGATATGTATCATACACGTTTTGTGAATACTTTGTTTTTCTTTTCAGACTGTATCAGTATCTATGTTGCTGCGTTATTCACATCATCAAATATTTGTTTTTATAGGTAAGTTTTTTTCTATAATTTATGTATGTTTACTTTTCTTCATTCATTAAAATTAGTGATAGGAATAGGGCAGGTGGTGGCCGAGCGGTAACGTCGCCGGGCTGTATCGCTCGGCGAGCCACAAGTTCGGGTTCGATTCCCGTGCACGGGGAGACTTTATTTGAAAAATAATGTCTCGTCGTGACCCTGGGTGTGGTATGAATGTGTGTGATTGTCCGAATGAATAGTTATTAATACAAATTGTAATAAATTACTTGATACAAAAATAACCATTGATGATGGCTAATGGGCAAGTTCCCAAGGCCAGGCAAAAGCCAAAACCAAAAAAAAAAATATATATATATATGTATATATATATATATATATATACATATATATATATATATATATATTATATATATATAATATTTGAATGCGGATTGAATGGGCGTACTAAGGATTTTGACCAGGGACGATAAACTTAGTTTAAACCTTAAGGTATATCGGACACTTTTTTCTCATTAATCATTTGGTAAAACATTTTAAAATATAATGGTTTGTAAATTAAATTCACTTGGTTTTGTTTCACTATATGTATTTTATTTTCTACTAGTTTCGGCTTAATGCCATTATCAAGAATGATGTACAAATGGATTTGTTTGGGAATATATACAGTTTCGAGTTTTAGGTTTTATTGGGTAATAAGGGCATTTAATATCGGGGAATTTCAAAGGTCTTCGTTGTCGTTGACCACATTTTTACTTGCCTTTATGGCTTTTGAAATTTCTAAACCCTCCCGGTAGTTAAGCGTTATTCCCTTATTAACTGTATGCAGAATTTTTAAATCGTTTGAAGAAAAATGGTGATTAGATGTGATACACAGCTTAGAAAAACCGGTGGTTTGTTTTTTATTCTCTATGTCTTTTTTATGCTCTTTTAACCTGATATCAAAAGACCTTCCGGTTTGTCCTTAACCTTAAGGATTTATCAGTTATTAATGTTTTATTTTTATTTTTTCAAGATAGGTATGCAATCCTTGTTTAAGGCCCGCTCTCCTTAACATTTTGTACAATACTTAGATTATATTTTTTACATGCGTTTATACATAAAGTTCATTTGATTTTTATATTTATTCTCAAATTGTTCTTAAGTTGGCAAAATACAATATTTTGCAATAGAGATTTTGGTGAATGTTGGTACTTAGTTCTAAATGACATTGTCATTTCAATTTTGATTTTGAAATCGACGCTTTTCATTCTTATTAAAATGTCTAAAGAGAACGAAATCTTAGCAAAAAATCGAAGACCTAGGGTGGTTTTATCCCCTCGGGAAAAAAAACAACAGTGGTCAGATACATTGAAGAATCAAAACAACAATTTAAACAAGAAAGAGCTTTGTGAAAGAGCTCGAATTTTTGATGCATGTACATTTTAATGTGTTTATTTTCAAATAATCATTTCCAATACCGAATTAAATTAATTTTCAGAAATTAACTATTACAGTTTTTGGACCGAGTCACACTAATCATGAACTAAAATTTCGAGTTTAGAAAAGCCTGATCGACATTTGGACTATAATGATAGTTGCATAAGTCGGCGCCAGGCGACATTTGGACTATAATAACAGTTGACATAGGTCGGTGGTAGCCGACATTTGAACTATAATGACAGTTGACATAAGTCGGCGCAAGCCGACATTTAACCAATCGGCACAACTTGACAGCAGTTTGAATTGAACTATAATGAGATCGCCATGTTATTTTTTTTTTCTTTGTGACAGTTACGATACACATTTTAACACTTTTGACAGGTTTTAAAGTAACGAGTGTTTTCCACTCCCAGACTAAGCATGAAGTAAAATTTCGAGTTTAGAAAAGCCCCGCGTAGAAAATTTGTCGAGGGTCGCGCAGCGACCCGAGACAAATTTTCACGGGGCTTTTCTAAACTCGAAATTTTACTTCATGCGCCACGCGTATAAACAACTGATTTGAAGTAAAGTTGAAAATATACACTGATAGATATTTACTAAGATATAGCGAAAAAATGTAAACATTTTTTATTTAGTAAAGGCAATAATAATAAAAGTAGAACAAATTTAGTTTGAGACACTTTTCCATATTGTTAATATTTAAATTATCCTTTTTTTTAATATGAAATGAAAACATTTGAACAATTTAAACTATTACTTGAAGCTGAATGGAAAACCGTAAAAAATCGTTATTTTTTCTGAATAATAAACTATATACAAAAATAATGAGAAAATACAGAAACTTCAAATATTAAGCTATATTGAGCTATTTGTTGGTTCAAATTTGATAGGGTCTTGAATTGGATTTCAACCGAGTTTAGCTTAATCCGCTGGCTATTCCTCTTTACATTTAGAGCAGAATTCCTTGTAATAAGATATGAGAGTTATTAAATTTTCGACAACGTGATATTTGCTCCTAAAAACAAACTTTCCGTTTTTTCTTTCTCGTAAGAGGGGACACTTTTGGCATGATAAGAAATTGATTCGAACATCCTGTATTAATGAACATAAGCCCTGGTGCGCGAACAAATCGAAGTAGATGAAGAAGAAGAAGAAGAAGAAGTAAAGGACGGAAAATCGCGAGTGATGTAATTAAAGAAGGAAGTGATCAGCATCCCGACGAGGAGTGTATTTTTTCACAATTAGCGGGGCCGATGTTTTTGCGATGTTCTTCGGTAATGATAAAAGTTTCGAGGGAGGGAAAATGTTAGATGGATACAAATTATTAAACTAAGATTGATGAAGAGCGAGAGGGCCGGGCGCGGATTGAACGAGAACGGAGACACCGACCGATTCCGCGATCGATCGATCCGCGGGCGTGTAACGTGTTTTAAATTATTCAATTAGGTTATTATGTATGGATGTCAACCGGTGTAATCAGCGGAGGAAAAAAAATGGATGGATGAGGGAAGGAGGAAAGTAGAGGGTGTTAATTATTAAAAATCATTATGGGCGCTTGATGATTCCGCACGTGCTGTTAAAGTCTTATCTAATTGAAGTGATAATGAGCAATAATTTTCCTTTCTTTATAATAGAGCAAATATTATACTAGGTGGCGCAAAAGTCATCACCCTATCGGAAGATGCTATAATTTTTGCAAATGGCGGCAAATGTCAATTCTGCTTTGACATTTGTGAAGTAAACAGATACAAAATATACGTCAACAAGACATGAATCGCTATACTCTTCAAGCCACATCCAAAATTCTGAGAGCTGCATTTCCGTGTCGCCTAATCTCTCGTTTTGGTGATTTGCAGTGGCTGGCAAGATCACCCGATTTAACCGTTCCAGACTTCTATTTGTGGGGTTTCTTGAAGTCACGAGTCTATGTCATAAACCGTCAGACTCTTGAAGCCCTCGAAAAGAATATCTGTCTAGAATGCGAGAACCTATCGCCGGAAGTTCTGGCAAGAGTGATGAAAAATGCCATAAATCGGGCCCGTATGGTTATCAATTCTTATGGCGGCCACTTGGTCGATATCATTTTCTCGACTTAATGAAAAAAAAAAAAAAAATTAAGGCATCAAACAAACACAATCTAAAAGCAGAAGCAAAGTTTTTGATTCATAAAAAAAAAATACAGCCAAAGAACATCGGCTGAGAACTTTTGCGCCACCTTGTACATAAAAATTTAGTGAAGTATTGTGGAAGGGATTAGATTAGAATACACCGATTTTTTTAAATACCGGTATTTCGGTATATTTATTAATCAAAACCGGTTTACCGATAATTTATCGGTATATCACAACACCGTTATTTTATAGTTGCCATGTATAAAGAATACATTGATAATTTGTTGATGCGTGTATTTATTCATTTTGTTGATTTCTGTATAACTTTGTACTAATTGTTTTTATTATTTGATATTTCGCATTACATAAGCCACACAACAAAAGCATTACTACTTGCCTACTAAAATTCAGTTGCGACTTAGGCGCGCATTATTCCCTGCATAAATGCGACGAAAAACGAATCTTCGAAATAATTCGAAAACCACTTGCTTTACGAGTATAGTTGTTAATACTTTTTTGTAGGAAATCTTCTCCCCGATAGTACCACGTGATAAAAAATAGGTGATTCTATTTAAAAAAAATAATTACGAGATATTGAAGAGGGCACTTCGATATTGACATTTTAAGAACACTTATTGTCAAAATTGACAGTTTTCAATTCATACACTCATAGAGGCATCCTCTAGGTACAAGTGGAGATATAAATCATATTTTTATCTTATTCTTAAGAAAAGTTACAGACAGATTTCAAGATGCCTTTTAGAGGTCAGAATTTTAGAAATAATATTTTTGCTTGAAAACTATAAGAGATAAGTGTACATATGTTCCAATAAAATATGTTGTAATTTAAACGGGTAATACAAAAAAATACTAATATATAGGGTGTTCTATTTAAAATAACAAATTTGGTGCTACTTCCGGTGAAACCGGAAGTGATAAAAAGTTGAAAATATTTCACATGAGGAGAACTGGCTCAACCGTATGACAAGGATTTTTTTCAAATTTTTAGTGCAACGGCAACCCCATAAACTTTTAACGAACGGTTTAGCGTAGACACCCTGTATACCGTTGTTACCACCAATAATAATACTGTCGTATTGAAATTTTAGGATAAGAAAGTTAAAGGATAAATAAATGTTCGTGTTTATATAAAATACATTTAATATGCTCAATATTTACACTAATTTGATCATCAATTTAACTAATTTTAACATAAATCTAATTTTTAAAAGATAGGTACCTAGAACCAACTATTGTGAATAATAAAGGGTTTGAATCATAAAAATATATTTATTAGTTTGCCCACAACTATCCGTTGATTCTCGGACTATTTAACATTTTTTTGCAAGAACTAAGCTAAGACCAATTTTTCTATCTCTCTTTCGCCACGGATTCACTTCTCGCCTCTAATGCATCTCTGATTACGCACCACTTCTAAGTCAGTGTTACTTGATTTATGGTATTTTTATGATAACAAACATCTTTTATGGGGTTTCGAGATGAGTGTGTTACAATATTATAGGAATAATAATATCAGTAGAAAACATATTTTCAATATCGAGTGTATAAAACGGGTGTTGTTATTGTTTGATAATTTATTTCCGAATACTTAAATATAATTACTTGTAATGAAAAAACTAGTATACAGGACGATTTCTCAATATGTACGAGATGTGGCTAAGTAATACCGAGACTAATGATTCTACATAAGAACTACGCATGCGCCAAAGTCGTACGACTGGCAGTTGTGTAGCGTAATTTTAATTGCCGCCCTAACTTTTATGTGTTAAAACAACCTGTCAAAATGAACACTAGAATCAAAGCATTATTCTTTATTTTAAAGACGCTAACTTGAAATACACAAAAATAATACACATTTTTTATGTTTAGAAAAGCTGCAGGTGGTGCGTTAATTTCTTGGAGAAGTATACATGGATAAAATCTGAAAGTTCATTAAATCATCGAAAAGCGTTTATGAAGTTCATAAATATAAACTGATAGAAACGTTCACCGAATTTTACTAGAAAATATAAAAAAGGCAGTCGCTGTGCTAGAAGCACACTTAAAGAGGATAATAAATTATGATAACATAAACATACGGCTAGGCCGATAAGCCATAGACTCGAGAATCCAACAATACAAACAAAGAATTAAACTGAATGCTTTCAAACAGGATAGCAATATGTTTCAAATTATTTTACACTACGGTGTGCTACGATCCATGAGAAGAAAAGGCTGTTAATTCTTAAAATTAGAAACGCGCTCTGCCGAGAAAAAAGTGATATGCCCTTAAGTATACCTTAAAATATATTGTAAATTGCTCGATTTTTGATAGCGCGAAATTTATTAAATATAAGCAGTATATTTCCAACTTCACAATATGTTTAGTGTTTTACACGCGCGGTGCATGAAGTTAGGTTTCAAGTAACAAAAGCCTAAAAATTTAGTTTGGTCGCTTTGCAATTTCTTTGAAATTCAGGCACCCGAAGCAGTCACAATCATAACACGTATAATGTCATCTTGGAAGCTCCCCATTTCGATACATCCTTTTACCTTGCTGCTAGCCTCGACGTTAGGCTCGCCGCTCTACTTTGTTTCAACCCTAACTCTCTGTAGAGTCCAGTAAACAGATGCACTTATTATTAATAGAATATACTAATAAATTGTGTTTTTCATCTCGGAAAAGGAAAATTCTTAATAATTCGACGACGTTAAAAAGCAAAATCATTCCATTATAGCGTAAGCGGCTTGCCCGTGATTTTACGCTATTATAGATACTTAATACCTTATACACGTATATTGGTTTGCAACTCGGAATTCTTGAATAATTGGGAACGAAGCGCAATGTTTAGTTAGTTTCCGACGACAAGAGGAGGAGGAGGTCGTGTAGCCATGGAAACATTTGATAAACACGCGCACGGGTATAAAATAAATTCTTCATAATATCAGTTTATGTATTTTCTTTTTGCTCTCCTTGCTTTCCTTGAATGGCATTAGTCTCGTTATATCCGTTCCCGTTTTCCACATACATATCGAAAATCTGAATTTTACGCCGGCAAAAGACGAACGGGAACGGGAGCGGGGGCGGTTTTGTTTGAGCTGTTATTATTCGGGAATGAAAGGTTTCTTCCTCCTCCTTGGAGGAGGAGGGGGAGCGGAAGCCTCCCGAGGGGGAAACGGGTTGCGTTTCCACCGCAGTCCGGCAAACAACTGATTCTGTGTGCTGACCGGGGTTTGCGGTCTCACTTTGCATAAGAAAATATGTGTGTGTGTATACGGGAGTGATGATATTCCCTTTTCCTTTGGCTCGCCTTGATCCCCGGCTATTTCTGGAGATCTGGACAGGAGGCGCGGAGAGTTGGCCAGCTTTCTGGGACCGAGAGAGATGCGTCCTTATCCTGTGGGCGCCGCAAAAGGATAAGCAAACCCGATAAGTCCCTTTGATGGCACGGGAGATTTGTGTGACAGATGCCGATGCGAGCCAGATGCACGCGTTCACTGATTTCGGCTTTTTTTTAACAGTTATAAGAAATTTCTTTAATTTTGAGTATGTAAGTGCTGGCCAATACAAACTAAAATCCGTTCACGATCTTTTTGGGTCAGCTGAGGCTATGACCATCTAGTCATTTTGTTGGCAGTACCCATTGTCATTGCATGACATACATATCATGTACAGTTGCGAGAGAAAAAAACTAGTGCAGCAAAATATTTGGCTATGTGAACTAGATTCACTTTGATTTTTTGAAATTGCCAATCAAATTAACAAATCTGCGCAAATATCAAACGAAATTTAATTAATGTCGACATGCCTCAACTGACTGAAACGCACAAAGCGATAATCACGACCCATTTATTAGCATTTGAGACATTGCTAATGAAGTGCATGCCAACAAAAACACCGTCTTGTTGGCCAAGAAAAAAATCGTTGTTAATCTGTACATGACAAGTTTGTTTTACAAGAAACAACTACGATATTTTAGAAGTGGCTGAAGTAGTTTTTTTCAACTGTATGTCATGTCCGATACAATCGTATATCGCTTTGGTTTCCATTCCGTAACCCCGCAGCGGCCTATGTACCCACTGACGCCATATGTTGCTATATTTAGTTCACAGATGTACTATGACAATGACAGTAAACGTCTACAAGTTTACTGTCTTTGGATATACCGTGCGATCATTTAATACATAATTAGAGTAGGCTTTGGGTTTTAAATTAGATTGGCACTACTGACTGTTAACACATAGTTTACCATAACCTCAAATGTACTCCATCATTCAATTAGTATTCTGGGCAATAGCACAAAAAATGCCGCCTACTCTAAGGGACGGTTGCACCATATTAGTTAACCTCAAGTTCATCTCTTGAACTAGTTCAATATATATGCTAACTGCACGCGTGTTTTCCTTTTCTTAACCCTCAATCAATTATTAAAATAACTACAATCATTCCTATACCCTTTTCCTTTAATAAAGTAACATATTTTTACATGCGATTAGTAGCAATTGATATGGGGCGGTAGTTACGTATATCTTGCTTATCGCCGGGTTTGACTATTGGTGTAATCCTAGCTACTTTCCACAGGTCTGGAAAACGTGCTTTATTAGTGATTAAATTATATATGTGATTCAGTGGAATTAGTAGTGCATATATACAATCACGAATAATATGTGCCGGTATCGAGTCGGACCCCGGTGAGAAGTTGTTTTTTAGTTTTTGACAGATTTCATACGTCCTAATTGTACGACCAATTTCGGAAATACCGGCCCTGATAAACAGTTTTTTTTAATTTCTGCCGAGGCTTAGAAATTCATTCAAAAAATGCATGAAACAGTCTCGATTTTACAGAAATATACAAAATTAATATTTTATCAATATTATACTTAGGGCCAGTTGCACCAGACACGTTGAACTGGTTCAACTCAGAACTCGAGTTCAAAGTGACATTAGAACAATAGGAACTGTCATCTTGAACTCAAGTTCAGCTTGAACTCGACTTCAACGTTTTTGGTACAACTGGGCCTTAATGTGTAGTTGGACGGAGTTTATTTTTTTTTGCTTGATGCTTCAACAACTATATTTTTTTCAGTGGATCTCCTACAAATGCTGGAATTCAACGTCACCGTGACATTTCCTGCTGCTCCACTGCTCACTGTCATTCTAGCTCTTGTTGGTAAGTAATTAATTTACATTTTTAAAATCCTATTAGATTAAGAAGAACTAGTTTATCTGAGAACTTTTATTAAACTTGCATTTTCTATTGTACTATATTGTTTCGAGCTCAGTTAAGAGATGAACTCTGTACAAAATGCTTAATGTAAGTAGCTTTATGTCTTTATTAATAGACAAAACCTGATATACAGGGAATTTTTCTTTTAAGTAAACATGTTCTTATGCATACTACGTAAATTTGTAGGCATTAGTTGTTATTGAAAAGCGTTCAATTTGAGGCTTCTATGTGATGAACATGCTGGAGAGTGAAAAGCTAGAAGCTAGCCTAGCATCGATGCTACCGTGTGATCATTTAAAACATGATTTAGAATAGGCGTTGAATTTTAAATTAGATTGGCACTACTGACTGTTAACACATAGGTTACCATAACCTTAAATTTATTCCTTTATTCAATTACCATTTTGGGCTACCGCACAAAAAAGCTGCCTACTCTAAATCATAATTTGAATGATCGCACGGTAGCTGCATGCATCAATGTGCGTGCGCAACTTAGAAGCGAGCATCGATCATCAAAAGCCGCAAGTAAATCATGCGCATACACGTGCCGGGATCTGGAGTGCGAGCGACAATAATTATTCAGTAATAGTGTTCAATTTGTCGAGCCATGATAGAGTCACGAAAAATACAAGTACAGAAAAATGTTAACTATATCAGATTTTTTCTAAAACAAGGAGTGGAACCACGTGTTGGAAGTTTCAAATTGACAGTTTTTAAAAGACGAGGAATTCCTGAAATGTTTGCATCGTAATTGAGATGTGTATACTTAAAATAATAATTCCCTATATATACACGCATGCGTAAACGTGTTTGTTGGTGTATATTAAGTTGTCTATATTATCGATAGTTATTGGCAACCTAATACACACACACACACGCATGCGTAGATGTGTTGAGTAATTGTGGTGAATGTGGGGGGAAAATCCAGGCACATTGTTATCCTACTTTACATTCCTTAATCTTCGAACTGACATTAAAACCACGAATGAAACAATAGAATAGGTCATTTTGAACTCGATTCAAAAACAAATCACTTCAATTTTTAACAGGCGTCGGGTTTAATAGCTTATTATACTTGTTAGCCTTATTTTATAAAATAAATTACCACTTGCATAAACAATTGAGTTAATTAAATTCAAAATTACATTAGAACAATAGAATGTGTAATTTTAAAGTTTTAGTTTCAAATTAAAGTAGGTTTAAACTATGTTTATAGATGAACTGAGTTCAATTTTTGTAAGCTACGGATTCTTAATCTCATTTAATGAGGCTTAAAAGGAGAATAACCTGAGAAACCGGTTAGTAAATTAAGTGTGATTGTCTTTGAATCGCGTCTGTTAAAATTTGAACCAGGTTTTTCTCCGAATCTTTATACAACTGACTCTTTTTCAGTTATTGATTTATCATAATCATTTTTTTTTTATTCAAACGAGCCTTTATCTGTATGCAATGCATGGATATAGGGTTAGAAGAGAGAGAGAGAGAGAGAGAGAGAGAGTGAGGGAGAGGGGAAATCCTGTGCATTTCATGCCGCTATTATGCAATTACCACGAGCCATTATGTTCGGAATATAATCTGAATTTAAGTTTATTTCCTAATAGCCCGGACCGTTCGGCCGTATAATAACAATATAGCTTAATCTGGATGTAATTAAATTTTTATTCAGCGCCGTATTTCCTCAAAGGAGGAGGAGTCCGCGCTACTGGGGAATTAATGGCGAAAAATACGGGGGCGCCGAGTTATCGGATTAAATATTCATGATATTAAAATTAGGAGTCCAGCACTCGCAAGTAACAAAAATTAGAAAAAAAAGCAAGACGAGAAATTAATCTTTGAGCAATGCCTAAGGCGAGAAACAAAGATTTAAAATAAGATATATTGAAATTAATATTTAGCCCCTGTCTTAGATAAGAATACTTTTTTTATTGATGAGCATTTGTTTATTCTTGACACTCTTTTATTAATATGATCCTAATTTTTTTAAAATATAGATTTACAAAACAATAGAAACAGAAATTTGTCCGGGCACAAGATGAGGCGACACAGTTTCAGTACAGTTTTCTATGTATAGTGGAAGAGATGTCCTATGACTCATTAATGTCGAATGTGTGGTTCAAATAAATTTTTTAGGGAGTATGTCGACAGTTGTAACTGCAACGATTTTACTCAGTTGTGTCAAATTTTGCGGTTACATGGCAATGTCATACTGTTTAGGTCGCTAGTATATTAGTGTTCTTTCTTATAAAAAAAGCTTTAAATCATAATTTCTTGTGAATTTTTTCTTTTGAGTATACATATCCCCATTACGTGTTGTAGATTTTCAAATATTCGTTGTTTTCTTAAAAGAGGTCAATTTGATGTTTAAACGATTGTTTTCCACTCCCAGACTAAGCATGAAGTAAAATTTCGAGTATAGAAAAGCCTGAAAATCTGGTTTAGTCGCGTAGCGCGAAGCGCTGAGCGATCAAACCAAATTTTCAGGCTTTTCTAAACTCGAAATTTTACTTCATGCGCCACGCGTAGATGACACTGATTTCAAGCGAAGTTTACTCATTCACAAGATTTCAGTGCTTTTAGTGTTTAATACGCGCCACGCGACCAAACCAAATTTTCAGGCTTTTCTAAACTCGAAATTTTACTTCATGCTTAGTCTGGGAGTGGAAAACACTCGTTTTAAGCTTCAAATTGAATTCTTAAAAAAAATCGTATGCATATGTATATCTAATAAAAAATTCCCTGTATGTATACTTTAAAGAAAAATTCCCTGTATTAACAGATTAATCCGATGACTATTTGCCAAATCTACTGAATGCGCATTCGATTTAACTTACATTTTCGTTTGAGCTCACACAAAATCAACATAAATGCATTATTTATTTCTGTAAATACCTGAACTCTTTAGTAGATGTGGAAATTGGAATTACACCACTTGAAATTACATTTAAAACGACTGTACATATTAATTAAAATGATTTGTGGCTGGGTTTTTCAGATTTAGTTTTACGATGACATTGTCAAAATGTGACGTTTAACCCTAACCTTTTAAAGCTGCGTACCGAAACACACGTTTTCGCATGTTCCATCTAAAAACCATAGCAGACATATTATGAAGTTTTCTGTCTCTTTTCACACGCGTAATCTGATGACCTCAAACTATTTTCGTATTACATGTATTGGTGCAGAAAGCACTACAAATCAAGGAAACCATGGGACACCCCTCGTAAATCGTACCTCATTATGTATTGTATTTTCAATAAAAAAAAAAAGAAAACTCTAGAGTGCCATGGAAAATATTGTAGGTTGGCAACTCTGAAATTATACATTACAAATATTATGCCTGACGTTTTATATGTTAATTCCTAAAACGTGTAGCCAACTTAAATTTAAAAAACGGTTATATCATGGGACTCTAGAGGTTTTTTTAAATTGAACATACGATATTTAAATGAGGAAACTGTGTCACGTGATTCACAGCTCGATTTGCGGTTTCCTATTTAAATATTCGTATATGCTTTATAGAAGCCTGCGCGTGATTTACATGTCTTACATCTTGCGTTAATAGTAAAATTGTGTAAAAATAGCAAAATATGATATATTAAGTCACATAAAATCATTGAACCCCGAAAGAGGTTTTATCGTTATATTCGTTTTGAACATGGCGAATGCGAAATAGCCGAAACAGCGATGAAATTTAAAAATGTAACAAGTAGGAGGATTATCTGAAAAGCAAGTTATATTTAATAATACGGATTTATTTGAAGGCACGCTGCCTGCGCGCAACGTCTACGCATTTGTGTATGTATACTAGCTTGCCTATAACTATGTTCGATGTAGGCAACTTAATATACACGAATATCAATATTACAAAGTCTACAAACCAGGTATGTTTAACCTTTTGTAATACACAAACTAATTTAGCATAACAAGTTTTTTGACGATCGACAGGTTATAGGTAATAAAAATAAATAAAAATAGATATACATGTATTTTTTTTACTTTAAATAGTATACCTTAAAATGTATTGTGAATTGCTCGAAATTTGACAGCGCGAGATTTGGTTAAAATTGATTAAACACAAGCAGTATATTACCAACTTCACAATATGCTCAATGTTTTAAACGCGTGGCGCATGAAGTAAAATTTCGAGTTTAGAAAAACCTCAACATTTGGTTTGGTCGCTTCGCTTCGCTACGCGAACCAAAGTTTCAGGCTTTTCTAAACTCGAAATGTTACTTCATGCTTAATCTTGGAGTAGAAACACTCGTTTGAAGTTTTAAATTAAACGCTTTTCGAAAACATCGATCGTCTGAAAATTTACAAATCGGGATATGTACGAGTATATGTTGTACCCATTATGCAAGAACGGCCATTGGACAAAATAAATGCACAATTCGTGGATTGGGCATTTTGAATTGCTCAAACCCCGATATGCAAATCAATCATAATGTCTTAAAAATAGTTTGGTATGACTGTTCCGAGAAATGTGTATTTCAATTGTGCAATAACCAAAAAGGTAATTAATTTACAAAAAAACTTGATTTATTTTACACAAACATACTAGTGGGCTGCAATCCAAGACTCAATTTCAAAAACGTTACATTACAATGTGTATTTTAAAAGTATAATTGTCAATAGGGTAATCAATTTATCAAATACTGTTTTAATTTTAATGGAACATACAACGGTCGCTCTAATGTTATTTGTTTTTGCAACTTTTGGAAGAGTGGCATTTTAAGTTGCATTTAACATTTTTTCTGACACAGTTGTATCATTTATTTACACAACGTGAAATACAGATGTACCTTACTAAATATATACAATATACAAGGAATCGGCCTCATTAACCACAACTCCGAAGACATTTATAGGACAGGTCCGCCCCCTATTTAATATTTTTACCAAGACATTGTCTCCTTGACTTAATGGTTTCAATTTATTATTTGAACCCTTGAGCATTGCTTCTGCTTGTCGCATCTGGACACTTTTCACGGCGTCTTGATGACTCAAACTCGTGTGTTGTCTTCTATTTAAGATATCTTGTGATATTGCAACATTATTCAGTGTATCTTCTTGCTCAGTATCTATACCTGTAAATATTCCAGGTTAAAGAGATATTGTATTAAAACTCACCTAATAATTCCTTATAATTACCCACTTTATTCATCGTTGAAGGCCCTGGTTCATCAACATGCATGCGTTGTTTCCATCTGTCGTTTGAAGTGTCTGAACTAATTTTTCAAAATCCTTTTTAGTATTAAGATGTTCTACATATTCCGAAGGAAGGTTGCAATCTCTTAATCCGTTCTTCAAAGACACCCCAAACATGGCCTCACATGGACTACGCTTGATTCCTCTGTGATGTGATCTATTTTTCCTCAGTTAAATTAAACCAGAGTCCATTTGCCCAAGATGATGTTTCATTTTTAACCATCCAAGCGATCAACATATCTCTCATATCTTGATTGGCCCTCTGGGCACTTCCTTAACTTGGCGAATGTCTTGGTTTACCGTGTACAATTTTTACATTATCAAATCTGTTATTATTCAATTGCAAAACTTTTTACCGTTATCACTTTATCATATATACCAATATATATTTCGCTGGCTCTTTTATTTTCCAATGGCTTAAAAAATATGAATTTGGTTAAGTGGTCTTGATAGTTTAAAATAATCCGGTAATCGCCATCGGGTTCTGTTTGCATGTCTATGAGATCTACCTGGCCCCGAGAATTCATCATTCCAGATATGATAAATTTTACCACCAAACCTTTTTCATGTATTTTCTTTTTTAATTGACACTGTCTGCACAATTTTAGGTATATTTCAATACCATCTATCGTTATGTTAGTATACCGTTTCTTTATCTCGTTTTCCATGTATTTTGTTCGCTTATAGCCCGCATCCGTTGCAAAATAGCGAATACTCTCAAGGTCACTTCCTTCCTCTAAACGTTCAATTAATTTTTCCTTTGTACTAATTTTCCAAACATTGTAACTTTTTAACCTTCTGTATTCCAATGAATTAATAGAGGTATCGGTTGTCTTTTCTTAAAAGCATTGCTATTTTCTTTCATTACCTTATTATACTGTTCGCTTGTAAATTGTTTTTAGATTTTTTTTAAATGTTCACCAAGTTTTACACAAAATGAAATCTCCATTTCAGTCAGTAACTTATGCACCTAAAGCAATAATACTCTTACAACTGTCAGATAACAGTGGTGCCAACTCAAATATTTGCAAAAATTAATGCCGTTCGCGCAAATGTATCTTCAAACTGACCGCGTCTAGGATTGTGCATTTTAAAATTACTCAATTCAGGGATTGGGCAAAAAGAAATGCCCAATTTCCGAATTGTGCATATATTTCGTCCAATGGCCGTTTTCGCATATTGGGTACAACATATACACTTAGAAATTTCCCCGTATGTATACATTTTTTTGCTCTTCACATCTAATTACGTTTGGATTTTTCGGTTGGTTCCGTTTATTCCCCGTCATATTTGTTTGTGTTTAATTATAAGAGTTCCACGAATCTAACATTGTTTGCACAACGAAATTACCCCACGTAATATTTCGCGTGTCCTGTTATTTTATTTGCCCGACTCGCGTGTTTGTTTTGAAAGCGCAACTGTCTGCGCGTTTCGTGGCCCACAAATGCGAAATGCGTGTTGTTGTTCGTTTTTTTGCGTTTGTGTTTTTTTGCAGCTCTAAAAACACGGGTTGTATCCAAATAAATACTCAAAACGGAAGATGCTTATTTGATTGTAAACTCTGCTGTTTTACAAGATATATATGTTAAGTATATGGGAATTGCATGAATCTGTGGGGCTGGTAATACATTTGTGTTATTCTTATGATGATGTGTGCAGACGACGTGCAAAATCAATTATAGTTTCAGCACCTTTATCATGAAAGGAATACCTACTACATACAAACAAGCAACATCTGATTGAACCAGACTTTATAATATCTTTAATTAATTTCTCACTTAACTCGTAATTTTTCACTTAACTATGAACTATTAATTAAAACACTTGGTATTGTTTCTTAGTTTATATGTACCATCGGTGGAAATAAAATGATGGGATACGTAAAATTTGTTTAGTGTGTGTCAAACTTTAAACTTGTCAGTTAATTGTCATTTGATGTGTCAAAACTGCAAATCCCTCTCTTTTCATCTCATTTACATATTTTTTTATCACTCCGTATTATAAACTTTCTTTAGAAAACCTGCCTTAACCGGTATAAATTTGGTTATGTTTGACATTACCCAATTTTTGATTTGTCCCAACATTTTATGTCCTCGATGGTACAGGGAGTTTTTCTTTTTAAGTATAAATATTCCAATATACAAAGAGTTTTATGTAACACCGAACATTTTCATAACGAGAATTTTTTTTAAGTATCCATATGGATACGTTGCACATTTTTCGATGCTCGATTTATTAAAAGAATTTAATTTGAAGCTTTAAGCGAGTGTTTTTCACTCCCAGTTTAAAAAAGCCTGAAAATTTGGTTTGGTCGCGTAGCGCGGAGCGGCCAAACCAAATTTTCAGGCTTTTCTAAACTCGAAATTTTACTTCATGCTTAGCCTGGGAGTGGAAAACACTCGCTTGAAGCTTCAAATTGAATTCTTTTAGTAAACCGAGCATCAGAAAATGTGTAAAGTATGCATATGGATACTTTAAAGAAAAATTCTCGTTATAAAAATGTTCGGTGTTACATAAAACTCTCTGTATACGAAAATACGCTGTAAATATTCTTTGTCTTTGAAAAGAGTTTCAATTGAAGGTTTAAACGATTGTTTTCCACTTCCAAATTAAGCATGAAGTAAAATTTCGAGTTTAGAAAAGCCTGAAAATTTCGAACAGGCTTTTCTAAACTCGAAATTTTACTTCATGAGCCACGCTCAAGTAAAGTTTAAAATATACTATTAAAGAAGTATGCTAAAGACGTATTTTGAACATTACAATATTTTAGAAAAGTCAGGAAAATTAGGCCTTCTTAGCGAAAAATCAGGAAGTTTTTAAATAAATAATAATAATAAAATATTTTTGTGTATGTAAAAACTTTGAATTTTTTTCCATATTCCATATTTTAATTTTTTTAAAAATATAAAAAAATACAGTCTTTCTTCTTGATGGTAGAAATGGCTCTAGCAAATTATTTTCTTGTGACAAAAATTATTTCACCATGTCTAAATAAGATCTCATAAAAACTGTTGAAAATTGAAACTCTAAATACTAGCATCCACTATAAACATAATTTTTATAATAAAACTAAGTTATTAGCATAAATTTGAAGCCTATTTAATTAGCAGTACATTCTAATATATAATTTTTCGAATTTAGCTTTACACATCTTCTTTAGTTGAAAATGCGATTTTATTGATTTAATTACTTATTGTATTTAAAGTACTGTAATTCAGAAACCATTAAAGTGATTTAATTTATTTAAGTATCAGATGATTTAAGATTAAAAAACGCTTTTATTTGAGAAACATGTTCATAGATTTAAAAATAGTGCTTAGTGTGAGCGCTCAAAGATGTATTTTAGTGAGTTAATGAATTTCCTGTAACTTTTGAAAATGAAAAAAATTAGCAACACATCTTTTTCTGTAGAAAATACATATTTCGCATTGTTTCTAACATTGTTCAGAGTAACTGGGAATTTTTTTATATTTTTTTTGTGTGTGTGAAATCTACATTTTTTCCATAATTTGAGATTTTTCGACAAAAATTATAGGTTTTTTTAAAATCTAAAAAAAAAATATAAACTTTCTTCTTGATGTTAGAAACGGCTTGAGCAAATTATTTTCTTGTAAACAAATCATTTCACCAAAATTTTGACTGTATAAAATCTTTTAAAAACTGTGGAAAATTGAATCTCCAAATTATAGCATCTACTATAAATACAATTTTTATGATACAACTAAGTAGTTAACATAAATTAGAAAACTATTTAATTAGCAATACATTCTCCTAAATAATTTTGATTTATTATTCAAATTTAATTTTTGACAACTGTTTTAGTTGATAAAGCAATTTTCTTAATTTTATCACTTATTGTATTTTAAACTGCTGTAATTCAGAAACCATCCAACTGATTTGATTAATTTAAAGAGCAGGTAATTTAAGATTCAAAGAGCTTTAATTTAAAAAGAATTGACAAATTGTTAGTTCAAGTAATATTAAATAAAATTAAAACGAAAAATAGTGATGTATCTATCATAGTATTTTCTCCATCATTTAAACAATTGATAATATACATAATAAACCTAATTCATTTGTCAATTGGTTAAAGAAAACTTCCCGAGATACACAAAATGTTTGATTTGACAATGTTCACGAAAACAATACTTTCCCTTTGTTTTTGAAAATCGTTAAATTTGAAACTTTAAACGAGTGTTTTACACTCCCAGGTTATGCATGAAGTAAAATTTCGAGTTTAGAAAAGCCTGAAAAAGTTTAGGCTTTTCTACACTCGAAATTTTAATGCTGAAATTATCTGAAGTTGAAACTAATTTAAAAGTATATTTTAAACTTCACTTAAAATTCTTGTTTTATACGCGTGGCGCATGTTGTAAAATTTCGAGTTTAGAAAACCCTGGAAACTTGGTTGGTCGCTCTGCTTCGCATTGAACGCGCGCTCTGGCAAATTGAAATGTTCAGGCTTCTCTAAACTGGAAATTTTACTTCATGCTTAACCTGGGAGCAGAAAACACTCGTTTATAGCTTCAAATTAAATGATTTTAAAAAACAACGGTTGCTTGAACTTGTACATACAGCGTGGATATCATGTTTGACGTTTTATATGCCAATTCCTAAAGCGTGTAGACAACTTTATTTTAAAAGTAAATTAAATCTTGGTACTTTTTATTGAACATACTATATTATTAATCTTAAATAACATTAGATACTAAATGTATCCTAATAATTGACATTTTTTTATTTGGTCAGTAATACAGTGGTGGTGTTTGAGGAATAAAAGATGTGCAAGAAAAATACAAAGAGCAAAGAAAGGTCGAAGGGTATCGCGTGCGAGTCGTTCAGCAGCCGGGGGACAATGGCCTTAAAACCCGTAGTAAAAGAGCAACTGGTTGTTGGCAGACGGCCAATTCCCGAGCATTTCGGGGGGAGGACGGATATCCTTACTTGTTGATACTGCAGGGGTCTGCGCCTGTTGCGCGCCATCTACCAGTTGCGCTTCCATTCAACTTGTTGCGCGCCACTGATTTATGGTTTCCGCACATTTCCGCACGGCACACTGGGTTTTCGGATTAATGTTTTTCCGGCGCGATCCGTGTGTTATTTAATCAAAATCACGACGCGAACTTCATTCAAATTAACTACTCATGAATATGTTCTCTCGTATTACACCATAATACATTTTATAGTATTCATTTATTCACTCATTTGTTTACAATACATAAATGAGTGACTTCATTAATACTTATTATACGTATTCCTACTAGGGATTGTAATACCGGTAAAGTGGTTAACCGGTAAATCGTCAAAAATCATAGTACCGGTAAATTTTAGAGACAACGGTTTACCCGGTTTGATTTTTTTGTATCAGTATTTAAATAAGGTATATATGTACGAAAGCGTAAACGTCATCTAATGCCCATTAGCTTAAGTAGCATCGTCAATAGCCGACAAACTAAACGTTTGTATACAGCAATTGTTCGTCCTCAACAGGGTTTTATTTTCATAGAATACAAATATTAAGAATATGAATTTGTGTTCAGTACTCATTACTTATTTACTTTACTTACTTACTTAAGCTAATGGGCATTAGATGGCGTTTACGCTTTCGGACATACAGAGAGTTTTATGTAACACCGAACATTTTCATAACGAGAATATTTCTTTTAAGTATACATATGCATTTCGTTGTACATTTTCCGACGCTCGGTTTCTTAAAAGAATTCAATTAGAACTTTAAACGAGTGTTTTCCACTCCCAGGCTAAGCATGAAGTAAAATTTCGAGTTTAGAAAAGCCTGAAAATTTGGTTTGGTCGCGTAGCGCGAAGCGCGGAGCGGCCAAACCAAATTTTCAGGCTTTTCTAAACTCGAAATTTTACTTCATGCGCCACCCGTACAAAACACTGACATATTACGAAGCTTAAAATATACCGCTAAACTTTACATTAAATCAGTGGTTTGTACCGGTGGCGCATGAAGTAAAATTTCGAGTTTAGAAAAGCCTGAAAATTTGGTTTGGCCGCTCCGCGCTTCGCGCTACGCGACCAAACCAAATTTTCAGGCTTTTATAAACTCGAAATTTTACTTCATGCTTAGCCTGGGAGTGGAAAACACTTGTTTACAGCTTCAAATTAAATTCTCTTAATAAATCGAGCGTCGGCAAATATACAACGTATGGATATGTATACTTAAATGAAATATTCTCGTTATGAAAATGTTCGGTGTTACATAAAACTTTCTGTATGTTAATTGCACAGGCCATAATAAATGGTCAAAGATGTTCAGTATTGTTCAAGCAGTTCGGGATTATACGATGATGGTGTTGAAACCTGAATTGCGAATGAGTACTGAACACAAATTTATATTCTTGATATAAGGTCATTCTGTTGTCGAGCCAATTTAATACGATATTAGTTGTACTAAATCGTATACAAGCATTTTCAAAAATTCTAAAATAATATTTTCGTGTTATTATAATTAACGATAGAGTATGTGTTTTTGAACATCATTTTAAATAATTGTTTTAAACGCCTGGCGCATGAAGTAAAATTTCGAGTTTAGGAAAGCCTGAAAATTTGGATTTGGACGCTACGCATATCCCTATCTATCTGATGGCATTTACAGTTTTCATTATTGCATTAAATTTGATGTTTCTAATTGACGGTAAATTCACTTGTGCAGTGTATGCGAATCTCGGGACTTACCCTAGTGTTCTAGACTTCCGGTCTTTGACCTTCTTGGATCATCCGGCACGCATCGCTTCCTTCTTCTTCTTACGATTAACTTAACGATAACGATAATACGAGTCAAACACTCCCGATGTTCTCTCGACCACCATCTTTGCTCTTCTTCGACGGACTCGCCGATCGCGAGCTTATGCAAAGTCGCGCACGAGCATAGGTCCTAAATAGGTTGCACCAGCGTAATGCAAAAATATACAAAACCCAGCAAATTCATTGATCCTTTTTAATGCAATTATTGACCACTAATGGAGCCAATACACTTGTACACTTTTATGGCACAACCTGCTACAATTTTTGAATAGCAAACTTTGTTCACAAACAATGAATTGTCAATTCAGTAACTTTTAATTGACATTTTGTCGTTTGCAAATCCAACTTGCTATTTGAAAATTACAGAACAAAAAGTTTGAGCTGCAAGTGTAAAACGGTTTGCATTCCCTGATTAAGCATCTAATGGTATTAGATGGCCCATAAAAATTATACTCTTACTTATCTTACTTAATTTACTTTACTATTTTTCATAATATAGCATATTGAAGTTTTAGAAAACACACCCTTTTAACAAAAATCAAAAACTGCATAGAACAAATTGTGTCAAAATGGGTAAATAAATTTCGATTTCAAGATCGAAGTTTTTTTTCTTAATAACACTGGCCACTTTCTTTTAAGGTCAAATTAAGAATTTAAATCTTGAAATATCTATTAATTTAATCTTCATTACCTCTGGACTTACCTTTTTGGTCACTATTTTCAACCTCGTCTTTTTTACTTTCCCCCGTATGTAATACAAAGGGAAAGTATTGTTTTCGTGAAAATTTTCGAATCAAAATTTTTAGCGGAAATATCCGTTTTGAGGTCCCCTGAGTCGAATAAGACCATTTTTGAAAAATGTCTGTCTGTCTGTCTGTCTGTGTGTCTGTGTGTCTGTGTGTGAGTCTGTGTGCGCTGTACCGCAAAAACCGCTAAAGATATCGAGATGAAACTTGAAACTTAAGCTTTTTGTTACAATCGGAAGAACTGAAAGGCTTTTGGTGAAAATCGGAAAACCGGAAGTGGTACTTTACTCTTAGCGTTTTTCAGTTTTTTCAGATTTTTTCAATAAATGTTCATCAAACAAAAAATTCTTTCAAATAAAAGTTGTAGATAATAACAAAATAAAGATGTATTGTTCACTTACTTTTTGTCATAGCACTCTTAGTTTTTGAGATATTTCAAAAGTTGTGTGTTTTATCTAGTTATTGGTGTGTGACGGTGTATGTGTCGATACAATTGAAAAATATTTCAAATAAAAGTTGTAGGAAATGAAAAACTAAAGATTTTTTGTAGATTCACTTTTTGTCATAGCACTCTTAGGTTTTGATATATTTAATAAATAGTGTTTTTTATCTAGTCATTGATTTGTGTCAGTGTATGTGTTGATACATTTGAAAAATGTTTCAAATAAAAGTTGTAGGTAATAAAATATTAAAGATTTTTTGTATCTTTACTTTTTGTCATAGCACTCTTAGTTTTTGAGATAATTAATAAATAATGTTCTTTTATCTAGTCATTGGTTTGTCTCAGTGTATGTGTTGATACAATTGAAAAATGTTTCAAATAAAAGTTGTAGTTATCAAAAAGTTGAAGACATTTTGAAAATAATAATGCTACAAATATTTTAAAAGTGATTTAATACGCAATTTACGGGGGAAAGTACTATGATGGACACATCACCATTATTTTCTTTACTTTCTTGGGCTCTAAATTCTTTACTATAGCCAAATTTGATTATTGTGCTGAGCTAGAAGTGCACCTTATCAATCTTGCTCGGCTCTTGGCCATACAGTCAGCTGCTATTTGTATTCATTATTTTCAATTTTAAATTAACTTATCCACGTACACACGCTATATAATTTATATGGACGTCTCAACGCATTCATACAACATCCATGGCTCCAGAGGGTGCCAATTTCCCCATATGAAAGTGACACCCCCTGGTGGGATTCGAACCCACGACCCTCTGGTCCAAGAGCAGGAGCTCTACTCACTGATCTACGAGGGTCCCCAAAATTAAAAATGGAATTGATTTTTCCTGTCATTACGGGTTACTATCAAAACGACCTTTTAGGTAAAATTGATGTGTCTATCTATCAAGAACATGAAATGAAACATACGCTATTGAAACAATGACCTAACCTAACATACTTTCCTGTCATCTAACCTAAACGTCATAACTTTTTATTCTAACCTTTTTGACAGTTAATGAACCTAACCCGAAATCGCCAAATAATGATTGGATAACATACTATCATCTCTAAACCGTCATAGGCTTCTCTCTTTATTCTTCAGCGATGCATATATTATTACGATTATTTCACACTAAAACAACAAATCCGAAGAATCACCATCCGATGCCCGTGATGATAATTACCCGGCGAAGATCGTTTTTTTTTGTTATTATTCCGCTTGAAAATTCCAAGTGGCTGCTTTAATCTTGCGCATCGGCGGAAAGTTTTTAATATTTTTTGCCCCACCGGTTCGCACACGCCCGCCCCGCGGGACTTGCAAAGTAGTTTAACTGCATGTTCTCGATTTCAAAGATGCCGCATCCTCCTCCTCATCCCTGCGCTGAGCAATTAAACCACCCGGAGTCGGGAAACTTTGCACCGGAAACCGCCCGGCCACCGAGGAATCACCGCATGTAATTCAGTTTCAACGAATGGGATACTACGATACTAGTACACCGAATGTTCAGAACGGTGTGAACATCATGTATCATTCGTTGAATTTAATTTCGGGAATCAAAAGGCAATTTTGTGCAAAAAAAATAATAATAAGGGAATTAACGGAGGGTAACAACAACAAAGAAAACTACCTATCATATCCGCACTCTTTAATTCCACCCGAAACGCTGAACATAATCCCTCAACTTTGAAGTGAAGATGTTCCTGTTTGACTTCCCTGTCCGTCTAGAAAACTAATTATCCGGCATGTACTCGAGCCGCGCCGACGTTCGTTTTCTACATCTTCTCCGTCACTCTCTTTTTTTTATTAACTCGGGGCGCACCATAATACTTTTACAGAAAATTTTGTTAGGTCTTTTTTTCGCTCTCTTCATTTATTTAAATTAAAACCTGATACTCTCCCCTCCCCTTTTCCCGTTTCGAGATTAAGTTCGCCCTCGTTCACACCTCCCACCACCCCCTCTCCTCGCGGCTTTAAGAAAAATTGAAATAAATTGTTTTTCGTTCGTTTTCGAGTTTTAATTCTAATTGCTAATCGAGATGAATTGTTTGAAGCACTAGTGTATTGTTTTTTTTCTGTACAGTCATAAGGGTATCGAGATGAATTGTTTGAAGCACTTGAGTGTAGCGTTTTTTTTTATATAGTCATGAGAGTTTTCAGCACGACTTTTTCTCTTTATGGTTGAGGGTAAATCCGCATTTCACGCCGCATTTTGCTTAGCAAGCATGACATTGCACGCTGTTGGAAAAGGACTGTGATTATAAAACATTGGGGAGTGTTAGCAAAGATGGATTTTATTTAATTCTACATTTTTGTGCTCCTCTTTTGGCAGATTAGATTAAAGTTCAAAAGTTCAACTTGACAAATAATTTAAGAAATTAAATTGTTCTTAAACTTGTAAAATTGCTAGATATTTTTGTTAAATCTCGTTAAAATATCCAGGCACTTGATCGAGCCTTAAAACAAGGACAACGGGATGCCACTTCCTGTCTTCTTCCATCGTGATCACTTTAATGTGAAATATATAATGCTGATTTATAGATGCTTAAAGTACTTAACATGTAAAAATAACGCGCAGCGACATCTAGTGATTATTTAATGTGGAAAACGTGCTCCATAAAGGATCCGATTGAAAACCATCCTCAGTGAATATGTAAAATCATTCAACACATTTAACACGTATAAATAATTCTGCGAATAGTGATAAACCACGAAACGCGTACTAAATATATCGATGTGAATACCGCGAGACAACAATAATTGTTAATGTTGGAAATTTGATAGGAGCGCGCGCTGTCCGATTTTGATTAAACATGCGAAGTAAATGGATATGGGCGTAAGCACAGCACGCACACACACATCCACACTCATAAAATAATAACCGTAATCCGGGACTATGATGGCAAACATTTATATTATCAGCAGCCCTTTCGGGAGTGTGAAATTACATACATTCATACGTGATTAATTAGTGTTAATGTTGTCGGGATTCGCGGCGGTCATTGTAAAAACGATCTGTCGAAATGGCCATGACGGATATGAGGGCCATCCATCATCCAGGCCCTGACAAAACACAATACACACATACACGTACGCAGAGACCACTCCTCCTAGGAGCTTTTATATCTATTGCCGGAACTCGATATCAATATGACTAATGGTTTATGTACTTTGCCGTTTTTCTGTGTTTTCCTTCAGGGTTGTCAAAGGGTTTTTCTCCTCCTCATTCCACCCAGCCCTTTTATTGATTTTTTTCCTACACGATACTTTCGTTGCACGTCTAATTCAATCCTCTACATCGGCCTATCAATTATTTTTGACGTTGGTGTAGGGGGAGGGGATGTTCATTAAACACCGGCGATTCACGCATTGGCACTTTATCGAACGCTTTACTCAAATTTATGTTAGTAGGAGGGTGAAAATATTCAAAAAGTCTAATTTGCATTATCTTCCCTACATCTTTAATTCATTTCTCATTTAACCCGTGCTGAAACATTTTGAACTATAAACTATTAATTAAAACATTTAGCGTTGTTTCACTGATTTTATTCAGTGAAACAATACCAAGTGTTTTAATTAATAGTTTATATCTTCCCTAAATTACGATTCATATTAAAAGCAAATTGAAATATACATACATACGAACAATTGACGCTAAACTTTATTTGCATATTTGAAGGAAGTCTAAAGCGCAAATGTGTTAAAATGCTGAACTTAAAGGTCAGTATTTTTACACATTTGCGCTTTTTTACACTTCCTGGTCCTCATCAGTGTAGTTTGGTCCAGGTTTTTGTACTTCCTTTATTTGGTGAATTTCAGTCTGAGAACTATGAGATACAAGCATTTCTTTTATGTCCAGGTCCCTATCAGTCTGGTTTGATCTAGTTTTTTCTACTTCCTTTACTTGGTGAATTTCAGTCCGAGGACTATGACGCACGAGCATTTCTTCTGTTCACTGCACCGAGAGGGATGAGTGATTGGTAGCTTTCAAGAAGCATATATCAAGGTTGATCCTGCACAAATGTCTCGACTATTTAAAGATGTATGTAACCACACTTCCTAAGAACAGCATATAACGTCATCTATTGCTCCAAAGAGAGTTGCAAAGAACAAATTCAACATTTGACTGTTTAAACCTATGTGTATCCATAATTCTTGAGAATGGAGCAGAGTGCCATCTATTGCATAAAATAGAGTGGCGCTTTAGGCTCTAATAAAAAAAGATTGGCTAGTAACAACCTGAATTTCAGGCTATTTAAGCCTATGTGTAATGATACCTCTAAAGAACGACACACAACGCCATCTATTGCCCAAAAATAAGTTTCCAAGAACAACTTCAACGTTTGACTAACCCGATGTGTACCTACCCTTAATTCTTGAGAATGGCAAATAGTTCTATCTGTTGCATAACATAGAGTGGGAATGTAAGTCGGTCGAAATCGAGTGATTTATTAACTATTTAACGTTTTTTGGAGGACTTAAGCCATGATTAAGCTGCCAATTTCTGATTTAATCGTAAATAACTTTTTTGCCGCGATTAAGTACCTGCGGTACAAGTTAGGTATCGAGAACAGTAAGGATTTGTTACCGGTCGAAGACAATTGTTTGGGGGAAGAGCGAGCGACTACTTCAATTATTGTCTAAGACCGGTAATCCTCACTGTTCTAGATACTTATAACGTTTTTTGTACGATTCGACAAGACGGGGAACAATTCTTTGCATTATTATTATAAAAATGTTACTGACAGTTTATTAAATTTGATTACTAAAATTAGACTCCTTTCAATTCTAATATAGTTGTTTTTGCCAGTTGTTTTAGATGGTAAGTTTCATTTACCGTTGCTATGTTATTCATAGCAACTTGGTAAACACAACCTACCTTTCTGGAAACAGACGTGGTGAGTAAGTACTAAAAGAGGTCGTTTGTGCAAAAATCAACATTTTAGGAGAAATTATTTAAATAGACACTTAAAAAACTATATGTGAGTAAATATGTGAGATAAACTAAAAATCTTTGATGGAGTTTTCACTCGTGTGGGTTTTGTACACATTTAACTGCACTAACGTTGTACACACACCCTTACATATTTACCAAAGGTATTTTTATTGCAGACTAGATCCAGGGCTAGGGCTGAGACAAAGGGGAACGAGCGCGGCTTGTGTAATTAAAGTATCGGGGAAAATATTATGCATCTCTGGGAAAATGTTTGCGCGGAACGGCGCTGTTTGTGGGATTAAGCACGACTAGTTTTTATTACTTAATTAACCGTATGTAAATAAAATCGGATCGGGTTCGATTTCAGGCAACCATGTCCCAGTTCGGTCCATCTGGGATTTTCACAACCGGCAAAAAAAGCATCTGCAAACAATGCACAGCGGCGTTCCAATCATTGCATTTCGATTGATATTTATTTCCGATCGGAAATGTTCAATTGTTTGTTGCTACAGTTCTGTTTTTTTTTTGTAAATATATTAAATTTGGTGTTCTAAACCTTTCTCGCATGTAATACAAAGGGAAAGTAGTGTTTTCGTTAACATTTTAGCAGAAATATCAGTTTTAAGCAGGGCTTCGAACCGTTATTTTTTGCGTTCCGGTTTTCAATTAATAAAATATACATCGGTTCGATTCCGATTTTCGTTCGGGAAAAAAAATAACGTTTTTTGCGGTTGTCGTTTTTTGGTTCAGCTCTAAGTGATTTTTTAAATTTTTGAAATGGTTTTATTTCATATTAAAAATATATTTGACTTATCCATCATAGCACTGTCCTCGTTATATACGAGGGCAATCCACAAAGTGACAGACGTTTTGAAATAAAAAATAAACAAAGTGAAAAAAACTAATTTTTATTATATACATTTTGAAGGTAAACTCTTAGGCTATTTTTCGACGTAATCGCCATATAAATTAAGGCATTTATCACATCGTTTTACAAGATTTTCAATACCCTCTTTGTAGAAATCTGCCGCCTGCGAGTTCAACCACTGGTTTACACCAGCATGGAGTTGAGCGTCAGTGTCAAAGCGTTGCGTACCGAGCCACGTTTTCATCTTTGGGAACAGATGGTAATCGCTCGGGGCCAAATCCGGGCTGTATGGCGGATGACTGAACATTTTCCATCCAAAATCATGCAAGAGCTTTTGAGTACGATTGGCTGTGTGTGGACGAGCGTAGTCATGGAGAAACAAAATTTAACGAGAAAATTTTGTTTAACGAGAAAATTTTGTTTCTTCATGACAACGCTCGTCCACACACAGCCAATCGTTTACCCCGACGCTTGATTTGTATCGCGCGTCTTAATTTTCGGAGTGTTTCGCAATTCCTCTCTGAATTTATTGTTTGACCACGTTCAAGAAAATCAACCAAAATCACTCCCTGAGTATCCCAAAACACAGTAGCCATGATTTTTCTTGCTGACAGCGTCTGCAGACACTTCCTCGGTTTCTGGGGCGAATGCGTGTGACCCCATTGCATCGACTGCCGTTTTGTTTCGCAGGTAACGTACTGTACCCAAGTCTCGTCACCAGTTACGATACGATCGAAAACATGATTTCCAATTTTGTCGTACTCTTCCAGAAATGTCAGTGCTGCAGCAAGTCTTTTGGTTTTGTGGTCTTCCGTTAGGATTTTCGGAATCCACCTGGCACAAAATTTGTGGTATCCAAGTTTACCAACTGCGATTTCATGAACTAAACTCCGTGAAATTTGGGGAAAATGTTCCGAGAGTTCCATAATCGTGAATCGACGATTTTCACGGATTTTTTCATTAATTTTTACCAACAATTTATCACTCACAAGACTAGGTCTACCACTGCGATCCTCATCGTGAACATTGGTCCGGCCATTTTTAAAATCAATGCACCACTGCCTCACTCGGCTTTCACTCATTATTCCATTGCCGTACACGTCACAAATCTGGCGATAAATTTCAATAGGTTTGTAATTTTTCGCCAACAAAAACCTTATTACACCACGCACTTCACAACTGGCGGGACTTTCAATTGCACCGCTCATTTTAAAACGCCACTGTATAAAAAATACAATATGCACGAGTCTCACGAGTCACCACGACTGGTTGCGTACTAGGTGTAGAAAAATTCTGTATCCAAGATGGTGGCGTCTGTCACTATCTGGATTGCCCTGGTATATATATATGATGATTTAAATATTAAGAATATGGAAAAGTGTCTCAAACTAAATTTGTTCTACTTTTATTATTATTATTATTATAAAATTTACAAAATATTCACAAAATAATCGAGTTTGTGTTTTTTCTCAATTTTAGCAACACAAATAAATATAACAATTCTATTTATTTTATGTCATAAATTTAACTATAAAGGAAACTGCAAAATAAGTTTTGGATTGATCCTCTAACGTGGGTTTGCACTTACAGGTTAAGCATGAAGTAAAATTTCGAGTTTAGAAAAGCCTGAAAATTTGGAATGGCCGCGTAGCGAAGCGGAGCGGCCAATCCAAATTAGGCTTTTCTAAACTCGAAATTTTACTTCATGCGCCACGCGTATAAACCACTAACTTCAAGTGAAATCTTTAAGCAATTGGTTAGAGTAAAATAAATTTAGTATGCCAATTATCAATTGTTTAAATCAGGAGGAAACTGCTAAGATGGACACATCACCATTTTTACGTATTAGTATTAATTTAGGTGTTCTAATTTTTTGTTTGTGCAGGTATCAAATTCTATTTTCTGTATTCCGAAAACTTTGAGAGACTCATTGTTTTCATTCTATTATCAGAGTGAGGATTATCTTTACTTTGCTACGGTTGTTTAATTAGGGGGAATATTGTCTTGGGAAACTTTTCAGCTTTCTTACTGGAAACGGGATTATTAATTAAATGTTAAAATTCATCTCATCAAATCAATCAACGTGATAGTGAAGGATACACTGAAATAAACATCTACACATATATTTTGTTTGTGTGAAGGTAAAGGAGTATTAAGTCCATAGGTAATCAATCACACTTAATTATTAAGTTGATTACTATACACATTAGTTAATGGGAGGTAGGTATCCTGTGACATTTAAGTTCAAATTAAAATAACCATAATAATATGAATCCCTTAATTAAACGAGTATAGGCATAAGTTGCAATTGAGAGAAATAATTTTAATATCAAGATACATCAAAGAAAAGTTCTACCCTACTACAAATCTACTTCAAATCTGTAACCATAGGACTCCTGTTGTGAATTTTACTACAGGGTGGTCCATCTAGAGGTTTATTTTTGAATCATGTGTTATTTTGACAGTGACAGCTCTTTGCCGCTCGAAATCTTAACAGAAAGTCAGTATCATATCTCTGCGGAACGAAATGAATCGCTTTACGCTTAAAAAACGTTGGAAAATAATGGAAACTTATTTCCAAAGTCAATGCTGTGTAGCCCAAACAGTGCCTTTATTAAAAAGAAGTTTTTGGCCGAAATGAGGCATCCACCGCGCCTACTGGTTGCCAGTTTGTGCAAAAAGTTCCTGAGACTGGCATGCTAGTGGACAACACTCACGGTCCTCGTCGTCGTACGGTGCGCACTGACGAGAATGTTGCTGTCGTAGCTGAGAGTGTGCGACTCAGTCTTGGAACATCGACTTGCCATCGATCTCAACAACTCAACATTTCACGCAGCAGCCTGATGCGAATTTTGCACAGAGACCTCGCATTATTCGCATACAAGGTCCAATTGACTTAGCAATAGAAAGCATACGACCATCCGCTTCATTATCGCTGCTCAGTTTGGGGCCTTAGAGAAGCTTGAAATGCACAACAAGTTTGCTCTAAAAATCATCTTCTTTGACGAGGCGCACTTTCATCTCGGCGGCTATGATAACAAGAAAACTGCCGCATCTGAGGATCGGCAAACCCGCACTTGATCGTCGAGAAACCAATACATCCTTAGAGAGTGGCAGTTTGGTGTGGATTTTGGAGCGGTGGCATCATCGGCCCATTTTTCTTTGAAAATGCTGGTGGAAACGCCGTTTCGGTCAACGGTGAGCGCTACATAAGCATGATAAACGATTTTTTGTCGCCGGAAATTGAAGACATGGACTTGGACGATCTTTGGTTTCAGCAGGATGGCGCGGAATGCCACACAGCCCATGCCACAATCGATCTTTTGCGCACAGTTCGGTAATCGTGTTACCAGCCGTCTTGGCCGTCTCGGCGATGTCAATTTGCCACCTCCGAGCTACGATATGACGCCGATAGACTATTTTTTGTGGGGTGTCGAAAAGGAACGATGTTATGCGAACAATCCATTGACGATTCAGGCTCTTAAGGCAAATATCGAGCAAGCCATTCGTGAGATAGAGCCAGAAACCGTCACCAAGGTCTTGGAAAATTGAGTTGATTGATGATGCGCTACTGCGAAGCCAGCCGAGGCAGCCACATGAAAAACTTGTGTTCCTTAAATAATTAGAATGTTTGCTCTTTCGAATAAACCAATAATATACTGAAAAAACAATGATTTTAGTTCTTTTTTCTAAATTTTTAAAAAGAAACCACTAATTGGACCACCCTTTATATAGCTATTGTTATTTAAATATTCTACAACAAATAATTGGCAATTTCATTTGAATTTTACTCCAATCACAACGTCTATGCATTGTCTAATGTTTTCACTAACTACAATTAAATCTTGTTCGTAGATTACATTTATTTGTTGATTGGAATAGACATTTTCCATGTTATAAACATTAATGTCATGTAAATTGATTGATTTTTTGACACATATGTAACTATTACTATGGTCGATTGGTCGATTTAACATTATTGAAACCCGGTATTAGTCCATTAATTAATTTTGTTATTTAACAAAAAAGTCGCCCATTTCAACACGTACATCATCAATAACCTTCTCATATATTTTTTTTCGTGAGGGGAATCCCCTTTAGTATTAGTTTATCTCGGTATGCGAGTGTCGTCTTGCACTCTTCATATATGGCCGCGGAAAACTGCATTAGAGTCTCGGAAAGAGATTTTTATTCCTCGTGGGAGATCCGGGATAATTCGTGTGCCGACTCCAGTTTATAAGACCCCGTCTCTCTTCGTTCTTTTCTGTTTTTTTCACCTCCATTCCTCCCTCGGCCCCTATGTGAGTGCGTTTTTAATTCTATTTTCGTGCGCCCGGCGTAATATGAATATATCAAGTCCGCCTCCCTTAAATGGCGGAAAAAGTGTGTTCGCGAGTCGTCGTCTTCGTCGTCTGTCGCGTTGAATAATTTAATGCCCCTCTTTATCGAAACTGGAAAACGTTTTTCGGTTGTCGGCAAGTCGTAAAACTAATATCGAGATATTTTTAAATAAATATATTCGCGTTGTAAAATAGAAGATCTATTGTAACGTTTTTGAGGTTCGTTCGCTTGTGAAAATAATAAAGTGTACACTTCAATAATTCAAAGGAAATATTACAATGAAAGAATTAATTCACTTTAACAAATACAGCGGGTGGCCATATTATTAGTTACACACAAAAAAATAGTATATTGTGTATCTAGTGCGTGAAGTAGACTTTTTTACACAAGCGTGAAGATTGCGAAACGAGCGAAGCGAGTGAAGCAATCACGCGAGTGTAAAAAAGTCTTCACGCACGTTTTACACACTATACTTTTTCTACGACTACACGATTTAATAAATTCTAAAACACAAACAAACTATTAATTGTAATTATTAAATTAATTAATTACTAATTGTATTAACGTAAAGTATTTATTTATCTTTATAATAATAATTATTAATTGTTACAGTGCAGTTGGTTAGGTACATTACACCAGAACTTTCGTTGGATGTAGTATTCAGACAACTATTGTTATTATTATTGCTAATATTCAAAATTTTGTTTGAAACATCTTGCTTCTTTGTTATCGAATTTTCAACATAACTTTCTGCAACAGCAGAACTTTTCCAGCCTCCGTCCTTTTTTAAAGTTAACAGATCGGCACCTAAAGCAATGGCCGGTATATTGCTCAAGATTTGGCAATTTTAAAAATTTTGCGACATCTGCGGGTACCTTTCCAATTTTATTAATGCCGATAACTTGACTGGTACATTTTCCTTTTTGATAATTAATGAAAAATTTCTTTTCAGCGTAATTTTTAGGGCGTAGAGCTAAGTATTTTCTGTAGTATTCTAAATGTAGTGTTACAGCAAATTTTCTTGAAATTTTAGTTTTAGTGTCTGGTACAACTATGAGAAGAGATGATCCAAAATCTTGAATATCCTCTACATTCAATTTATATAATTCGTCTCTTCTCAGGGCACCAGCAAGTCCAAAAATTAAAACGACCTATAGTAAGAAAATAAATAAGAATTTTGAAAACTATGCTGCATTCCACTTACCTTATTTAATAAATATGTATTATCTGGTGCTTCATTTATAAATTCAAGGATATGTTCTTTATCCAAAACTCAAGATTTCTTTGGAGTATATCCTTCACTTTTTCTCTTTAAAAATGATATTACTTTAGTATAGTTACCAATGTTTATGTTATGGTTGACATTTATTGTACTCTTCAACATTGAATAGTGACTCCAAAGTGTTGAGGGCTGGAATTTTGTCGCCAGTTCTGCGAGATATGTTAAAATTACGTTTCCGAAAATGAATTAATTTCATGTTCAGTGCGCCATTCCATGAATTTTTTATAAATATTTTCCTAAATATCAAGAGATTTTTTCGGCAACAGCGACGAATTAGCAGCGTTTGCTGCCGCAATAATCCTTGGTGGGGTATTAGGTCTCTCTGGAGAGAGTGATGTCTGCATTTTAACGTTCACCAATGTTCACCAACACACAAAACAGCACAAACTTAACTAAATGACATGTGTCATTTAAAAAATCACCGCTATCTAAAAATTGTTCACCGATGCTGAAAAGTGTATTGGCTCTTATGGCAGCGGTGCGTGAAATAAATCCCATAAGAATTGCATTGTACTTCACGCATCGGTATGAAAAATCAAAATTCACACATTTTTATCGATGTGTAAAATTGTATTTCACAAATAGGAGTAGAAAAAATACATTTCCGCACTATAATGCACTATATTATGTATATTATGCTGCCTATATTATTTATATTTAATGTAAAAACCCGAATGCGCATCCGCCCGAATATACGCATGCATAACATCGGTGGAGACAAAATGTTGAAACACGTACAAATTTTCTTGTCATTGATGTGTCAAAAATGAAAATCCTTTTCTTTTAATGGTATTTTGATAACACATATTATAACCTCTCTTTTAAAAACCTGACTTAATCGGTATAAATTTGGTGATATTTTACATTATCCAATTTTCGATGTCCACCGATGGTACATTAGATGCGTAATTTTGTAATTGTTTAAACATTCAAAATTCCCCATCACTTTACTTTGAATGTAACTAGATTGTCTGCAGTTCAGTGATTAAACAAAATTCAATGTGTTTATTAAGCCCAATTACCCCAAAAATGTTGAACTCCAGTCAATGATGACAATTCCTATTGTTTTAATGTCACTTTGAACCGAATTCCGAGTTGCGCTTAAACTGGGCTTAAGTTTAGATAAATAATAGAGAAACAACTTAATTTTATAAAATAATTTCCCATCTAAGGAATTTTAATAACGCTAAACTACATAATATAATAGTTTTAATGACAAAATATCGCCTAAAGGATGCATCTTATTAAAACATTTTTGCCGGAGGGAGCGCACCCCCACCCCGTTTTACGGATCTCGAGGAATGTGCTGGTACAATCTATACATCCATACACCGCCATTATTTCCTAGACGTATTAGTAAAGCCCCCTACACTCGCTAATTACGCCATCTTGGCAATTTAGAAATACTCGACTTGTTGCTAGTTCAAGTAATTTCATTTTAATGAGTGCAACGCTTAATAATTACCATGCGAAAATCGTTGTTTTTTTTTTTGTTGAAATCGAATCGCGGGGATTATTAAAGTGCTGGAGAATTAATTAGTTCGCGGATATTCATCGAGTGTTGTTGGAATGATTGTTTTTATAATTTTAAATTTCGATACGAACGAAACTCAAATCATAGACATCTAAGGCAATTGATATTTTAATGTTTAGACCACGCTTTGACCATAATTGAGGGGTTCAGTGGAAAAGTAGTACAAGTGACATGAGATTGATTTGTCTAAATTGGAGATAAAGTTTAACTTGTATAGAAAAATCTGTGGTTTATTTTGAACTTCAATTGAAATCAGTGTTTTATACACGTGGCGCATGAAGTAAAATTTCAAGTTTAGAAAAGCCTGAAAATTTGGTTTGGTCACTCCGCTTCGCGGAGCGACCAAACCAAATTTTCAGGCTTTTCTAAACTTGAAATTTTACTGCATGCTTAACCTGGGAGTGGAAAGACTCGTTCCAAACTTCAAATTGTACGCGTTTTAGAAACAACGAATACATAAAAATTTACAAAGTAGACACAGAAATATGTACACTTGAAAGAAATATTTCCCACATTAAAAAATACATTCCCAATGCTCTGAATTTAGAAAATATGCGCATTTGTTTGATCCCAATTTGAAATTGTTTATTCTCAATTTAATGTTGTTTAATCTCAATTTGATTGCGTTCAAACTGACAGCTGTGTTTGAAGTCGCAATTTGAAATGCTTTATTCTCAATTTGATATTGATTAGTCCCAATTTGAAGTTATACAGATATAGTTCTTTGCCGCCCTAAAAAAAACATGGAATAAAATTACATTACGTAGAAAATTGGGGGTTACAAATAAATATCTATCTACAACCAGTTATACCTGCGATTCAGTCCGACGTGACACTTATTTTTCCTTGAATCGCGAGGAAGAGAAACTCTATAGAAACGTATTGGAATATTTTTTCGTTTTGTCCGCGCGCGCTTATTTTTCAGCCCCGATATATACGGGCATATAAAGGGCGTGAGCAAGAGAGAGATAGAGATAAATGAGAGGAGGAAACGGGGTTCGAGTTTCTGCCTTAATTGGCCATTTTTGCCCTGTTATCCCGATGCCAATGTACAAGGGACATACATATATATTCAGTATTTTTCGTCAGGATCGGGATTCGGCTTGGAAATCGATTCCCCGTTCTGCCATTAATGGGAATACATAATTTTATTTCCGCTGCAGCTCTTCTTCTTCTTAAAAAAGTTCAGTTTATTAAGAAATATGTATTAATTGTCTGGTTAGAAACACGATGGCTCGAGCTGTTTACTTTTAGAATCATACAAAAGCTCGCTTTCATACGCAATCTAGTACCAGAGCTTCTTAAGGGGTACCACCACTGTAGAATTTGCAAAAAGTAAATTTTTAATTGTCTTAAAAGATACGCTGAATCATCTAGAATAAAGTGAGAAAAGTTTTATACCTGCCCAAAATCGTTTTTATTAGTCTCGAGCTTTTTCTCAAGCGCTTCAAACTGCTACTAAACGACTACTCTATAGAGAGGCTTGACGCACTGTCGACAACAGTAAAAACACAGCTATTGTGGATACCCAAGGACCAAAAAATTATTGGACACTTGGGGGCCGACTTGCTGGCTAAACAAAAGGCATCAGGACCTGGACCCGCTTTCGGAATACCTCATGAATCCGAAAAGGAAATAATCCGACGCAAGTTAACAGAGGAGCACAACCAAAAGGGAATGAGGCACACAAGACTCTTCCTAGATGGTTCGGTACGTGACAGTACATTAACACTGTCAGGACTGAGCAGAATCAAACTACGTGACCTGAATAAGCCCGAACATAGTCCTATGTTTGTGCTTATTCAGGTCGCAGTGTCCAGTGACTTGTCCTGTGATTCTTTGTAGTTTTATTCTACTCAGTCCTGACAGCGTCAATGAGCTACTAGTTAGCGGATCATCTAGGAAGAGTCTTGTGTGCCTCATTCCCTTTTGGTTGTGCCGTGCCTTTTTGTGCTCTTCTGCTAACTTGCGTCGGATTATTTCCTTTCCGGTTCTATGAGGTGTTCCGAAAGCGGGCTATGTCCTATATATTCCCCTGAAGCCCCTTGTTTAGCAAGGAAGTCGGCCCCCAAGTGTCCAATAATTCTTTAGTCCATGGGTCTATGCAGGCTATAATCAGCCCGAACTGCACCATCGGCGAGGCTAGCGCTTTTAGAGCTGCCTGGCTGTCCGACATTATGGTAATTAGTTCTTTGTTGTCTCCCGATTCCATTATGTGATGAGCGTCAATGGCGGCTATTTCAGCCTGGAAGATGGAGGCTTGTTTCCCCAGACCAACCGCAAATTGTTTGCTCCGGTTGTAGCCTCCATAGATTCCAGCCTCGGTTCTTTTTGTATTTTTGGCCCCGACTGTATATCAGATGGTTCCTTCAGAAGTTTCCGGGTATGTTCCACTTGCCCATTCACTTCGCCGTGAAATGGTTATTTTGAACCGGCGGGATGGGTGTACAACTTTAGTAAAAACGGACCTCATTTTTAAGGTTTCTTCTTCTTCTTCCACTCCCATTTGTATTTATCATTCGTATTCTGCGCAAACGGTTTGAACTGTAGCAAGAAAAATGCCGAATATTAAAAAGAAAGATTCAGAAGATATTAGAAAACTGTTATGCGTTCTGTACAACAATATTGGCGATTAGAAGTCACTGGCACAATTAAGAAAAGGACCGCACGCCGCTGGGTAACAAAACAAAACGAAGTTTCTAGGCCCAATGGAGGATTATGTCGTAAACAAATCATTGAGGTGCATCGTAATGCTATAAAAAGTTACTTAGGAGAAAACTAAAAAATACCTTTAAAAGGTATTACAGAAAAGCTTTCCTAAGATTCCCAAGTAAGTGTTACAACTGAATGTGTAAGGCAACATCTGTATACTTTAAAAACCGTAAGGAGGGAACCAGTAAAGGCAAACACGGAACAAAATATGCGAGAAAAAAGAAAGTACGTATTAAAGTTATTAAAGTACCAATTCAACAATAAACCGATGTTGTACATGAATGAGACTAATTTAAATGTATTCGTCTCAAGAAGCAAAGGTTCTGTAGCAAGAATCTAAAATCCATCTGATTGGATGTATAAGCAGTTTGAAGTTACTTCTACAAAAATTGAGATGTGGAGCATTTAGAATACCAGAAGCTAAATAATTTGTAACACAAGTTACTTGACTGTCATATAACCTAATTTACATATACTATGATCTAACCTAACTTAGTAACTGCCATCCAACCTAAATTACGTAATTGTTACCAAACTGTCTAAATTGCGTAATTATCATATGATATAAATTACCTAACTATCACCTAACCTAACTTGTGCATGCAGTTGTTATCTAATTTAACTTAAATTATGTAGCTGTTTATCTGTACAGCTTCGATGAAAATGAATATTGTTTATGCATAAAATTTCAAAACTATCTATAAAGGTAACCAGTCATTAGCTGGCATTCTATACACCGACTACATTACAAGGGTAATTTATTTTAAAGAATTACTAAACGAAACAGTTAAAACCGACGAACAATTTTCTTCACAAACACAAATTAACTGTCCAATACATCTCAGCATTGTCTGGAGACGATAATTCTTTCTCCCTCTCTCCCTGTTAAGAATTAATAATTTAAATTTAAGCTCCAGAAATTACGTTCGGTCTATATAAATGACTTGTCGCGCGGCCGGTTTTCGCGATGGGAGGCCGAGTGCCACTTTCTGAATGCACAATGTGACGGATCCGGGTTTACCTCCTCCTTCTCCTCCCCCGATATTAATGATCGCCGTCTCGTCGCAACAACAAACCAGAAATTAATTGCTTCCCGAACGAATTCCGTTGCCAAAGAGAGCGTAATTATTGCGATGCCCGAGCAGCAGTCGTTTGTATCCTTTTTAATATTTTCGGCCCTTACACTTAATTGGGATGAGTTATTTGATGATTGCGAAATTCGGTTAATTGGTGTGTTTTAAATTTTTTTTTTGGTGATTGTTGCAGGAATGGAGGCTATAATGTCGGAGTTCTTTAACGACTCGTCGACGGCGTTTTACATCATTCTGGTCGTTTGGGTGGCGGATCAGTACGATGCGATTTGTTGTCATACAGCTATTACGAAAAGGCATTGGTTGAGGTAAGTCTCACAAATTATAATACTCGTACATTTGTGATGTAAAATTACCAGTTATTTTAAATTATGTAATATTCTCGGTAATATTACGGGTAACGTTGTAATAATGGGTAACTAAGGTCGAGTTTCACCAAACATGTTGAAACTTTTCAACTCTGAATTTGAGTTCAAAATGACATTAGAACACTAGAAACTGGCATCTTGAACTCAAGTTCAGCTTGAACTGAAGTTAAGCGTTTCTGGTGCATATTTTGTGTATATTATCAAAGGTTTAAATATCGTCTGTAAAATTGAGAGACTAAAGCGTATACATTATGTATATTTAAAAGAAACATTCTCAGTATGTAATATAATTAGTCATTCATAAAAAATTGAAAAAGTGCAGTATTTTACCAAAAAAGAACTTTTGAGTTAACTCTATAATAGATTAGTAAAAACTGCAAATAATCTATTAGTGGCCTCAGCTCTCGGAGTTTGCAGGGACTTACAAACCACCTTCCTGTATCGTATTAATGAAAAATACTATTATTCCAGATATTGTTATAAAAATAAATTGTTTGTTATATTTGTTTGTAAAAGCCGTGTTATTGGAAACTTAGCAGAAGGGAGGAGATGATGGTATTTTTATCGCAAGCACTGAGGGGTTGCGGGGGCGCGCGCGGGTGGCGTTGTATAGAGATTATCCAATCTCGATCGGACGGAATAAAGCCCCGAGGCCAATTTGTTTCATCGGGACCGGAGCATATCAAACGTGGAAAGTAATTTGTAAAGAGATTATCAAAAGCAACTCCATATAAATCCACCTGGCGCATACAAATTGCATTATCAAAGACATTTTAATCCTATCAAACAAACAAAAAAACGGAAAAAGGAAAGAATGGGTGCAGAAAAATAGAGTGGGGGGGATTGAATTTAACGACGGGGGATGGATATTTGCGGCGAGGAAGTAATCTGAAGAGTGGGTTACACATACACTTCCTCTTTCCCTCTCTCGAAAGCAAAAGCAATCAGGCCGAAACGGACGTGACAGCGCCTCGACTTGTTTGTCCATAAACACTATAACCTGGGGATCATCCCCGGCCTAATGAAGTGTGTGCTGTTTACCCCGTCGATGGGGTTAGCCCTCGGCCCTCGGAATCTGTTTATATCCACCCCGGCCGCAGCCCCGATAATACACATACGTGTACACTCGCCCTCTTATATATTAATAATTATCGCGCGCGCACACGTGTTCATGCTATCTCCATAAACACTGATATTAGGGATATTATGTTCTACAACGGTTTCATGTTGTTCAACTGGACGTGTATATTAATGTGGAATGAGGTTTATGTTTACACGGAATGTATCAATATTAAAATTAAAAATACATTCGTATTCAATAAATAATCGGTCCAAAGTTAAAACACCAGTAGGAGGCATTGGCTTGTTAAATTGGTGTCAAAAGATTGAGTTATTCTAATTCTATGGTTTGTCTGATAAGTAGGAAGAACAAACTTTCCAATGTACACTGTATCAGCAAACATTTTGAACTAATCAAACACAAGATTCATACAGAGAGTTTTATGTAACACCGAACATCTTCATAACGACGATTTTTCTTTTAAGTATCCAAATCTATACGTTGTACATTTTCCGACACTCGGTTTATTAAAAGAATTCAATCTGAAGCTTTAAGCGAGTGTTTTCCACTTCCAGGCTAAGCATGAAGTAAAATTTCGAGTTTAGAAAAGCCTGAAAATTTGGTTTGGTCGCGTAGCGCGAAGCGCGGAGCGGCCAAACCAAATTTTCAGGCTTTTCTAAACTCGAAATTTTACTTCATGCGCCACCGGTACAAAACACTGATTTAATGTAAAGTTTAGCGGTGTGTTTTAAACTTCGTAATATGTTAGTGTTTTGTACCGTTGGCGCATGAAGTAAAATTTCGAGTTTAGAAAAGACTGAAAATTTGGTTTGGCCGCTCCGCGCTTCGCGCTACGCGACCAAACCAAATTTTCAGGCTTTTCTAAACTCGAAATTTTACTTCCTGCTTAGTCTGGGACTGGAACACACTCATTTTAAGTTTCAAATTGAAGTCTTTGAAGAAAACAACGATTATCTAATAATTTACGGCATATAATTGGGACATGTATACTTGAAAGAAAAACTTCCTGTATTTACAAGTCGAGGCATTAATTGCGATTGATTGGCTCCAATTTGTAATGGTTATATAGGCAACCCAATTTACACATAACCTAAAAAATTAAAGGTGTTAAATCGTGCTTTGGTTTGATAAATAGAATATACGCAAATGAACATTGAAAATGTTCGGTGGTTTATAAAACTCTCTGTATATAGAGGATAACTGGCACTTATTGAACAAACGTCAGCTGTGACCACAACATGAAGGCCGCAATTTCGCGTGCTTAGATCTTTCTGCTTCAGTGTGATTTTGCCTTTTCCGCAGACAATAAGGTCGCGTATTTTAATCAGCTGATTTTTGTTGTGGTCCTTTTACTTACGGGACAAACCATAGAATGTTGTATAAATTGACAACATAATCCAAATGGTTGTAGAAGTTGAGTAATCCTAGATATATTGGACAAATTAAACGTAAAGTCATTTATTTAACGTGAGAGCATTTTGCTTTCAAGTATACACATCTCGACGCATACGTTATAAATGTTTAAGTATCAAGGTAAAATTTCGAGTTTAGAAAAGCCTGAACATATGGTTTGATTTCATGCTTAACCTAGGAGTGGAAACACCCGTTAGAAGCATCAAATTGAAGGCTTTTCCAATAACAAAGAATGCCTGAAAATAAATAGGTGTAGGTATACTTTAAAGAAATATTCCTCTTATGTATAATTAACGTATAAAATCGGGAGTCTTACTAATAAAAATAATTCGTATTAGTTCCCTACTTAAACACATGGGCCTAGATTACATGGTAATTCAAAAAAATGGTGATGTGTTCATCATAGTACTTTCCCCCGTAAATTGCGTATTAAATCACTTTTAAAATATTTGTAGCATTATTATTTTCAAAATGTCTTCAACTTTTTGATAACTACAACACATACTGACACAAACCAATGACTAGATAAAAAAAACACTATTTATTGAATATCTCAAAAACAAAGAGTGCTATGACAAAAAGTGAATCTACAAAAAATCTTTAGTTTTTCATTTCCTACAACTTTTATTTGAAACATTTTTCAATTGTGTCGACACACACTGTCACACACCAATAACTAGATAAAACACACAACTTTTGAAATATCTCAAAAACTAAGAGTGCTATGACAAAAAGTAAGTGAACAATACATCTTCATTTTGTTATTATCTACAACTTTTATTTGAAAGAATTTTTTGTTTGATGAACATTTATTGAAATAATCTGAAAAAACTGAAAAACGCTAAGAGTAAAGTACCACTTCCGGTTTTCCGATTTTCACCAAAAGCTTTTCAGTTCTTCCGATTGTAACAAAAAGCTTAAGTTTCAAGTTTCATCTCGATATCTTTAGCGGTTTTTGCGGTACAGCGCACACAGACACACAGACAGACAGATATTTTTCAAAAATGGTCTTATTCGACTCAGGGGACCTCAAAACGGATATTTCCGATAAAATTTTTGATTCGAAAATTTTCACGAAAACAATACTTTACTTTCCCTTTGTATTACATACGGGGGAAAGTAAAAATTGAAAGAATTATATCTTCCCTTCATCATGTGTAGAAACTTTTCATCATAGGCATACAATTGGAAGACTTTAGTCTTACCCCATTACAAGAAATAATTTCTATAATATTCCACCATACATGTGTGATAGATCTAAAGAGAGCCTTCGACACCGTGCAAATAGAATACACTTTTTACCTGGTTTATAACAGCCACATCCTCTTAGACCTAAATAAAACCTTCTAAAGCACGAGGGGAGTTTAAAACTAAATCTAAAAACCAGAGCTGAGACGAATCCTCGTGAAAAGGATTCCAATCACTAATCCGAATCACCTAATATGATTCCAATCACGAATACTCGAATAAAGGATTCGTAAGAGATAAATATGATTCGAATCAAAGATTCGAATCCTGTTTTTTCGAATCACGAATACAAATCCTTCAAGAATAAATTTGATTTTATTATTTTTTTGCAACCATTAACATATAAACATCGTTATCAGTTGTGTAAACAAAAATATTCAGAACCTAGTTATTTGTTATTAACACTGGACGTCGTTGATAACCAACTAAATATCTGTGTTTGAAGTGAAGTTCAGAAACACAGAAATACATCTTTAATCAGAAGATTAAAGATGTATTTGCGTGTTTTTGAACTTCACTTTAAATCAGTGTCTTGTACGCGTGGCGCATGAAGTAAAATTTCGAGTTTAGAAAAGCCCCGTGAAAATTTGTCTCGGGTCGCTGCGCGACCCTCGACAAATTTTCTACGCGGGGCTTTTCTAAACTCGAAATTTTACTTCATGCTTAGTCTGGGTGTGGAAACACTCGTTCAAAACTTCAAATTGAACTCTAATATAAAATCGACGAATGCCTGAAAATTACTTAAATAAAATATTCACTAAATATCATTAAAACCGGGAAAGTCAGAGAACAGTCATGGTATTTTATTCAAATTGACCAAAACATTAACAAAAAAGCCATATAATATTATTAAATTTGTCAAACTCAACAGGCATCATTTTTTTTTTCTTTTTATTGGGTTTTGGCTTTTGCCTGGCCTTAGTTACTAGACTATTAGCCATCATCAATTTTTATTATTTGTATACATTTGTTTGTTTTTAACTTATTACTAAGTACATATAACTATATATTTGGACGTCACAACATATTCACACACACCCATAGACTCCGAGACGAATATTTTCGTTGGAAAAATTACTCGCCCCGGCTGGGAATCGAACCCAGATCACCGCCGTGAACGATTGGCGAAACCAGCGGCTCAACCGCTCGGCCACGGCGGGCCTAACAGGCATCATAAAAATTACAAAACACGTAAAAATTTATAAAACCAACTTATATATTGACAAAAACAATGAAAACAATTTAACAAACTGGGGGTTTCCCACAGAAGAAAATTATATTAAAAGGTCAGGGAAAAAATCTTGAATCAGGGAAGTGTCGAAAAACTTTAACATTTCAGATAGTGGCTACCATGTCAGTTTTACTTCAAATAATGTTAAACAAAATTTTGAAAACTAGATTATTATCTGTAAAAACATTTTCAGTCATTTATTGTTATTATCAAAGCAATCAGTTTAAAGTTTGGAACGAGCGTTTCCACTCCCAGACTAAGCATGAAGTAAAATTTCGAGTTTTGAAAAGCCCCGCGTAGAAAATTTGTCGAGGGTCGCGCAGCGACCCGAGACAAATTTTCACGGGGCTTTTCTAAACTCGAAATTTTACTTCATGCGCCACGCGTATAAAACACTAATTTAACGAGAAATTTAAAAACACACAAAACATGTTAATCCTCAAAATTAATTCGAATTATTTTTGATGATTCAAATCCTTTTGTAAGTATTCGAAATCTTTTATAAACATTCGAATCCTTTTATAAATATTCGAATCCTTTTATAAATATTCGAATCCTTTTATGAGGATTCGAATCACCCGCATTTGGATTCGAATACGAATCCTCTTACAAAAATGCAACGAATCCGGATCACGAATCCTGTTTAACTATAGTATTCGAATGCCTCTTTTGAATCCTCTAAAAGGATTCGAATCCTGAATGATTCGCATCCTGCCCAGCTCTGCTATAAACAAATCACTATCATTATAATTTTTTACTGCAGGCATCTGTCACGTTATGTGTAAATTAAATAATGTTTACGGTTTTTGTGAAGCTGTAAACACGCGAAAATTAGTGTTTTAAAAACTAAACGTGATAAAGTTCCTGACAAAAGAAAGCAATCAGCCAAAATGTATACTTGAACATAGTATACGGTGACAATTATCAATTATATTATAATTCATATAGAATTCTGGTGAAAATAAATCAAATGTGGTAGAGAATTTATCCAAGATGGCCTTTAAAGTTGAAGTTCCGTGGAGGTAAGAACCAAAGAAAACATCAAGAAAGGTGAAGAAACGGTGTTAATTGGTCAACAAATATTAGAGTTTCAATTATCTCATAGGAAATAGGAATATGCTACTCATCGATTTTGATAATTTTGCATGAAGATTTAGGAATGAATAAATTGTCACCGCGCTGGATTCCAAGACTTTTTATTTATTTATTCATTTATCAACGGAAATCTCCTTTATACATCAATACACAATTAAGATAGTGATATAATATAAACATAACATTACTTTGAAAAACATATAAATAGAGTGAGAAATATAATACAACAAACAAAAGTATACTAATTAACAATATCCAGATTTATAAACTGTAAATGGCGTTTGAATACACTATAAGAATTACTAAAAATGTAAAAGTTGGGATACAACATAAGGACATTACAATACCGCATTATACGTGCCACAGGATTATGGGAACCATACATTGTTCGATGGAAGTTTAAACGAAATAAGGGCCTACAACGAACTGGAGTTGTTAAAAAAAAATTAAAGTTCAACAATGATAATAAAAAACTGCAATTGACATGTCCATTAATCAGTTTGAACCCATAGCATAAGTCAAGTGATATTCTTCTATATTCTAAAGATTTTAAATTAAGACAATTCAATATGTGTGACCGACTATAGTCAATGCGTGCGATCCCCATTTTAAAAGATACTAGTAGTAAGAACCTATTCTGAACTTTTTCAATGATTTCAATGTTACAGTTGTGGTAAGGAGACCAAATTGCAGAACAATATTCCAAATGTGGCCTTACCAAACTGACGTAAAGGGTTTTGAACGTATCCACGCCAAAGTGTTTCGAAAATCTATTAATGAAACCGAGCATAGAAAGAGCTTTACTAGAGATCTTATTCAAATGGGTAACAAAATTTAAGCGATAATCAAATATAATACCCAAATCACGCACTGTCTCGACCAGGGGCAATTTATTATCATTAATTGAATAGTCAAACTTGCTATTATTGCTATGGCGACAAAAAGAAATTGACATACATTTTTTCAAATTGAGATGAAGATGATTGCATGCGCACCAATTAGCCAAGTTATATAAATCAGATTGTAAAAGCGCATGATCCGAACTTCTCTCAATTACTTTGAATATTTTAACATCATCAGCAAACATCAGAAATTGACTATTTTTAATATAACTCCCAATGTCATTTATAAAGATCAAGAACAGAATTGGCCCACAGTGTGAGCCCTGGGGGACCCCAGATGTAACGTTGATTGCTCTGGAGACGAAGTTATCAATCTTAACAAACTGTTTACGTTCCCGTAAATAGCTTGCGAACCATTTTGTCACAAAATCACTAAATCCCAAGCCTTCAAGTTTATTTAAGAGAACAGAGTGACTAACACGATCGAAGGCTTTGGAAAAATCAGTGTAAACAGAATCAACCTGACGACCCCTTTCCAAAGCACTCATCAGATACATCTGGTAGGAAAGCAAATTAGACGTTGTAGACCTGCCCTTCAAAAATCCATGTTGTTCGTCACAAATAATATTCCTGCAGCACCAAATGAGTTGATCAGATATTAGTTTATCTAGCATTTTAGGAATTGCGGACTGGATAGAAACTCCCCTATAATTTTGTATGACTTCCCTCGAGCCCTCTTTGAAAATAGGGTTGATGTAAGAATGTTTCCAAAAAGTAGGAAACACCCCGGTATTAATAGATTTATTGAATAATGTTTCAATCTGGGTAGTCAGTGAATAAATACATTGTTTTACAAAATAAGGGGGTAAACCATCCGGCCCAGAGCTAATTGAGTCACTTAACTCATTGATTGAATTAAATATATCGGAAGTTTTTAGACTAAACCTTGAGCAAGATATTTTATGATCATAATTGAATAATGGAGCATCAATTATATCCTCATTGTAAACAGTGCAGAAATAGTCAGCAAATAAATCAACACAAGAACTTCCAGCATTGCATTGTGTATCATTAAAATTCATTTTATTTGGAAAACCTTTGATGTTTTTGCACTCATTAACAAAAGACCAAAATACTTTAGAATTAACTTTTATGGTATCCTCAGTTTTCCGAATATAGGATTCATAAAGTGTTTCACTTAAATTGCAACAAGAAGATCTAAGTTTTTTGAATGTTTCATAATCAGTAACACGACCACTTTTTTTAAAAGCGACATGGGCTTTTTTCTTAGATATAATTAAATCAATGAGTTCACAATTAAACCATTTTGGATAATTTGATGATTTATAATATTTAGAAGGCACATATAATGAGAGGGCATGATTAATGATGTTATAGAAATTATTTAAGTTTAAATCAATATTTGGTTCCTGAAATGCTAGACTCCAATCAACATTGCAAAGATAATCATTCATGGCGCTGTAATTAGCTGATTTGAAATCATAATAAATATAATCAGTGTATAAAGGACTAAATGTCTTTGATAAGTTCACAGAAATATCATAGGATATGTGATGATAACTATTGCTACACCTATCTATGCCCAAGGTGTATTAGCGTCGTTTGACTAGAATCAAATAATAACGAAACATACTGTATATTATAATTAACAATTAATTATTCAACATTTTTGCTTATGGAAAGGGTGGTGGCAAACGACGCACCTCGGCCAGCTGCAATGGAGGGTTTGTCGTTGGTTCGAAAAATTTATATTAATGGGCGCCACTTGGTTTATCAAATACCACCTAACTTAACCAAGAAAGTACACTCTCCCTTGCCATTCGCAAATGCTATATTTTTAAATTTATCGAGTAAACGGTACTGCTTGTTTGAATGATTGATAAGGTATTATGAAGAACAACAATCAAGTAAATTCATTTAAAGAAAATTGTACATTTATTATAAATAAATCAAATTCAATTCAAAATGCAACATAAAAAAAAAAAAATCGGCAATTAATTAATATTCGGAATATGAGTCAACAAAAAAAAATATATATATATATATAGAATTAACTATTCATGTAAAATTTCACCGAACCAATATTCAACTACACAATCTTATTCTTGCCCTAAAATATAGCTATATCTTTCGGTTCACAACCCAGAATTAATTATAATATTATTTATATTAATAAATTTTATAGAAAACGGAATAAAATAAAACCATAAAAATATTAACGCCTACATATAAAATTAATATTTGTAAACAATTACTGAATGAAACACTAAATTTATTTAAAGAACTGATAAATCTTATTTTTATTAACAACGCAAAATAATGTCCGTGAATGATTTTTTTTTTTTTATAATTGATTGAGACAAAAAAAAAAAACTAATCGATTTACTTAAATTTACACAAAATGCGAAATTGAACTTCCAATCATTACTCATAAAAAAAAATATGCTATTAATTTTATTTTGTCATAAGCGATTTCGCTTGGAAATGAATTGAATTAATTAAATCGTTGTTAATGATAAGAAAAGGAAATACTCATCGGAAAAGTGTTGTCTTCACCTTGGCGACGCGACCTGGTGCTAGATACGAGCGCAGCGGGTGCGTACGTAGAACGATGACGAACGTGGACACCGAAAACTCTCGTCGCAGAGTTCACCGCACCAAAGGATAATTACACCAACTCCAATGAATTAATATCCAACAGGAAAATCCAATAAAATGCCAAATTTTATATACCATAGAAAAAAAAAAACTCTAAAACACACAGAAAATAGTTTAGAAAAATGAATTTAGAAAATGAAAACCACTTACCCCAAACAAAGGGAGTTTTTAGAAAATCACGTGCTTCGAGTACTTTTGTTCAGAGAAAAATCCGATAAAATATCGATTAATCGGCCGTTAAGAATATAAATCAAATCAACGAACACCGACTTTAGCTTACTAAATTATACAAATCCAGATAACTGGCGTGATATCAATAAAATCACAATTACAAATTTAGCATTCAAAACTCTGTCTCTACTCTTTCGCACTTAAAAACAAAATGGCTTGGAACGAACGTTCCAGAAGAAAATTCCAATAGGCATGCGCTAAATTTTTAAATAATTCCAAAAACGTACAATCATTATATGCAACTTAATCAACAAATCAAATTTAAAAATTCAAATAAATGAAATTGAATGAATACTAAATTAATATTAATTGTAATATTCATTATGAAAAATTGAAATGTAACAACTCCCCCTTTTCTTCCCGAGTGAAAATTTCTCCAAAATTTTACACGAGCAATAAAAACTAAATAATTATCATCTTGTGAGATAAATGTTACCGAATATTATAAGTGTTTATAAAATAATGAACCCCAAAAAAAAACAAAATCATTAATATTTAATAAACATTATTCAAACGAGGAAACGAATATATAATTCTCAACTCTGTTCCCTACTAAACAGTAATAACCAAAATAGATACTAACTCAAAAGAATAAGAAACAAAAACAAAGAATGAACAAACCTTATTTTCGACAGTAACCAAATAAACTTTACACAAGAAATGTTATAGAAGAGCTTACACATGAAAAGCAACCAATGATAATAATGTACTTTAAAATCCGTTTAACGAAATAAATTGTGAATTTTCTTAACACAAGAAATCCAATAATCACAACATCACAACCTTAAACTATACTAACCATGTATACAATTATCCGGCAAATCAACCGATGCTCTAATTAGCTACTGTTGCTTACATGATCTAGTACTCATCATTGCCAAGGAAAACAAATAGAAAATAAGAAAAGATTTATTCAAACAAACAAAACAAAGAAAAATAATTCAAATGCCCCGTTAACAATTAGTTAAGGGTTTTGTTGCCCCAACCTCGCAACAAAAAGTGGAGTACGAAACCAACCAAAGATAATACAACTCCTCCCGCTCAATTTTCAATTACTCAAGCAGAACAAGGTTTTAAGTCTTTAACATGCCAGATACCTTTCGCAACGCCTAATTCGTCTTCTAATTCGTAAGTATTGTATCCAACCTTTCGCTTGATACGAAATGGCCCAGTAAACTTTTTTCCTAACTTAGCAGCATAAAATTTCGTTGCATCGGAAATAGAATATTCCTTCTTATAAACCAATTGACCTTCTACATAATCTACATGTCTACGCCTAAGGTTATATCTATCTTTAGCTCGTGTATGTGCTTCTATTAATTTCTTAGAAATATCATTATACAGTTTTCTGAAACATTTCTCTCTGACTTCAGACCTAGACTCTATTTGACTATTATCGAAACCTGGACTTTCATGATCTTTACCATCTAAAACAATTTCTCTGCCAAAATTAACGAAAAATGGAGTATGAGAAGTGACTTCATGACGAGCAGTGCGAAGGGCACATGTCACCTTCGGTAATTCCTCATCCCACTTTCGCTGATTTTCTGAAACGTAAGAAGCCAACATTGTCTTAATAACTCGGTTAACCCTCTCAGCCGGATTAGCCTGTGGATGATAGACTGGATTATAGAATACATTTACACCATACTTTTCTACCAAACGAGTAAACTCTCTACACTTATACTGTACTCCATTATCACATAGAATCGTCTGCGGAACACCAAACATTAAAAACACATCATTCTCTAGATGCTTTACTACAGTAACACCTGTAGCTCTTCTCATCGGAAAAGTGAGACAAAATTTACTAAAGCAATCCGAGACAACAAGAATATAGCAGTACCCACGAGAAGATTTTGGTAACGGACCTACAATATCAGTACAAATTACCTGCCAAGGCCTACTTAATTTTGGTCTCGAACCCATCAATCCAGCTTTATTTTTCTGTTCAGGTTTAAATTGTTGACACACAGTACAACTTCTAATATATCGAGTGATATCGGCTTTCATACGAGGCCAAAAATATTTTGAAGATATTCTATGAAATGTTTTAAAAACACCCAAATGACCTGCTGTACTGGAATCATGATTTTCGAAAAGAATTTTTGCTCTCAAATTTTTAGGGATTACCAACTTCCAATTCTCGTTGCTATCAGGAAAATGTGAAGTATATTTAGTATACTTGTAGATTTTATTATCGTGTACGCGCCACTGAGGATATTTTAAAGGAGAAGATACAATACTTTTACTAAGACGAACATACCAAGGATCATCAACCTCATCAATTTCAAAACTATTAATGACTAAATTATAACAAAAATCTGAATCCACATTAACAGGTCTATTTTCTGAACAACAATCACGGGATAAAATATCAGCAACAACATGGTCTTTACCCTTTCTATGGATAACATCGAAATCAAACTGCTGAAGTCTTAACGTCCACCGACCTAAACGACCTTGTGGTTGGGATAGATTATTCAGCCACACTAGAGAATAGTGATCAGTGACAACTGTAAACTTAGAACCTTCTAGATAGCATCTTAATTTTTCCATCGCCCATATTACCGCCAGACACTCACGTTCTGTGGTTGAATATTTCCGCTCAGCAGAAGTCAAAGATCGACTAATATAGCAAACAACATGTTCTCCGTCTTGATGAGATTGCGTTAAGACAGCGCCAATACCATATGCAGAAGCATCGGTTTGCAAAACGAAAGGTAAATCAAAATCAGGACATGTCAAAATAGGGGCGGAAACTAAAGCGTTTTTAATACCTTCAAGAGAACGATCACAATCATCTGTCCACATAAAACTTTTTCGTTTATGCAACAAGGCAGTTAAGGGTGCAACTAATGTCGCAAAATCTGGAACAAATCGCCTATACCACGACGCCATACCCAAAAGTCTTCGAACTTCAGTTTGATTAGAAGGGGTTTTCATACTAACAATCGATTTAACTTTATCAGGATCAACCTGAACACCACCACGATTTACTACATAACCTAGATATTTTAACTCAGGCTTGCAAAATACACACTTATCTTCACTTAATGTTAACCCAGCTTTATCCAATCGAAGGAATATTTCTCTTAAAATTTCTATGTGTTTCTCAAAAGTAGGAGTTACCAAAATTATATCGTCCAAATAGACGAATACGTACGGTTCTAAATCAGGACCTAACACAGAATCTACTAAACGCTGAAAAGTCGCAGGCGCATTGTGCAACCCAAAAGGCATTCGATTAAACTGATATAATCCACGACCAGGAATAGTAAAAGCAGTATACTGTTTGCTTGATTCTTCCATTTCAACTTGCCAATACGCGGATTTGATATCCATTGTGGATAAATATTTAGCCCCTCTGAGTTTATCTAATATCGCAGAAATATAAGGAAGAGGATAACCATCTCGTTTAGTTACTTTATTAAGCTTTCTAAAATCGACACAAAATCTGTAAGACCCGTCTTTCTTAGGAACCATTAGAATTGGAGATGACCAAGCACTCGAAGATTTCTCAACTACACCAAGTTGAAGCATATTATCCAATTCAGCATCAATCAGTTTCTGAATATGTGGGGAAACAGGGTAATACCTTTGTTTAATTGGGGGACTATCAACGACAATTTTATGTTGAACGACATTTGTGCATCCTAACAAACCCGACACTCTTTTGAAATAATTTGACGTTACAATATTTAATTCATCCACCTGACACTGTGTTAACAATTCACGAGACTCTAAAGAATTTACCTGACAACTAATTAATTCTTCTGAAGAAAAATACCACTCTCCTTTCCGAAGATCAGGAACAACACCCATCTTAATCCAAAAAGAAATTCCCAAAACTACCATGTGTCTTAATTTAGGAATTACATACAAATCAATCACAGATACTCGATTTTTCAATCTAATTGGGACAGAAACAATTCCGACACAATCACTAACATCACCATTCGCGACCGTACAAGAGATTTCTCTAACTTTTTTAAGGGTTAAGCCCATTGCTTCCAATATATCCCAACAATCTTGATTTATAAAACACTGGTTGGCTCCAGAATCTAATAACCCATAAAATTCTCTACCATAAATCGAAATTTTAACATAAGGACACTCAGATCCTTGCACTTGTGCTAAAATATAATCTAATACGGGTTTTGTTTTACCTAACAATTCATTACTCAGAGAAAAATTTAAACTAGCGACATTAACATTACATGTATTTACAACATGACTAGAATTTGTGATCGGATGATTAGAAGAGAAGCCTAGCCGATCCCCTAAGAGCTCCTTCTTCCGTTTCCCGGACGACTACAATTCGGACAATGAGGTTTCTTAAAACCAACTTTACCACAACCAAAACATTTTATTGTACGCTTATCGCACTGAGAAGCTAAGTGATTTGGATCTTTACAAATATAACACGTTCTTATTACTCGAGATTCTACAACTGCATCACTACATATTTCTCTACTAGTTGATCGATAACTAAATTGAGGTTCTAAGTCAGACTTACTTGAAGGAGGTTTAAAAGTATTGACAGAACTTTTCGTAACTTGGAGTTTCCTACAAAGTTCTAACAATTGAGCTTCAGATGTGATATCAATTAAGCTAAGTTGATTTTGAAAATATGGCAAAATGTTTTTCAAGAGAACACGCATTCTTATATTCGCACTAACAGGAATAGTTAAACGACAAAATAAATTTGACATCACAGCTAAATAAACACCTATAGACTCATCATCACCTTGCGTTCGAGATTTAATTTGTTCCCATAATTTATCATTATAATCGAAGGGTAAAAACTCTTCCAATAGTAACTTTCTTAAATCATCCCAATTACTAACCAAATTTCTATTAGCCCTAAACCATATCGCCGCAGTACCCGAAAATAAATCAATAGCAGAGTGAAAAAGAACATCTTTACTAACATTCCTAGCAACACACAATTCATCCACTCTCTCAAGAAAAGAAGTTACACTCAAACTATTACCATCGCCAGAAAAACACAAGTCCCATTTATGCACCGGTACGGGTTTAAAATTTAACATTGAAAATTCTCGAATATTTATATCATTCTCAGTAGAATTACTTGACCTATTTACGCCTGAAGGGCTAGAAGCACTTGGTATCTCTTCTTCACAAAAATTAGGATCTGAAGGAACTGTTACGTCAAGAGATTTTGAAGCTAACTCTATTTTTAAATCTAAATCGGCCATAAGAGACATAAGAGTTGTTAGTAATTTAGATCTAGATGAGATAATCTCACTATCTTTCGAATCAATTCTTTCTAATCGCGGAAGTAAATGATTAATTTTAGTTTCAAGTTTCCGTTTAGCACTACCAGTGCCAGAAAATACCTCAATTGCATCTTTAACTTCAGTTACTTTCTTACTACAAATTTCAATTTCAGAAGCATTATCTACCATCGGTACAAAATGAAATGTTTTCCCCTGTTTTTCCAAACGCAAAATTCCTCTAAGACATTTTCTCAATGAATCACAATTACCTTCCGCCTCAAAACTTCTAACGCGTAATTCATATTGCAACTCATCAACAGATAATCTGTTAACATCCATTTTTAAGAAAACAATTTCAATCAATTATTATTAAAAATCAAAGCAATTAAGTTTCAGTTAATATGATGTCGTCTTTACCTTATCAAACAAACAAACTCAATAAATTTAAATAAAGTAACGAAAACAATTTATTAATCAACTTTCTTTTGAAATCTAGGACAAATATCTTTTAATTAAGGGCCCCACGTTGGGCGCCAAAAATATGCTACACCTATCTATGCCCAAGGTGTATTAGCGTCGTTTGACTAGAATCAAATAATAACGAAACATACTGTATATTATAATTAACAATTAATTATTCAACATTTTTGCTTATGGAAAGGGTGGTGGCAAACGACGCACCTCGGCCAGCTGCAATGGAGGGTTTGTCGTTGGTTCGAAAAATTTATATTAATGGGCGCCACTTGGTTTATCAAATACCACCTACCTTAACCAAGAAAGTACACTCTCCCTTGCCATTCGCAAATGCTATATTTTTAAATTTATCGAGTAAACGGTACTGCTTGTTTGAATGATTGATAAGGTATTATGAAGAACAACAATCAAGTAAATTCATTTAAAGAAAATTGTACATTTATTATAAATAAATCAAATTCAATTCAAAATGCAACATAAAAAAAAAAAAAATCGGCAATTAATTAATATTCGGAATATGAGTCAACAAAAAAAAAAATATATATATATATATAGAATTAACTATTCATGTAAAATTTCACCGAACCAATATTCAACTACACAATCTTATTCTTGCCCTAAAATATAGCTATATCTTTCGGTTCACAACCCAGAATTAATTATAATATTATTTATATTAATAAATTTTATAGAAAACGGAATAAAATAAAACCATAAAAATATTAACGCCTACATATAAAATTAATATTTGTAAACAATTACTGAATGAAACACTAAATTTATTTAAAGAACTGATAAATCTTATTTTTATTAACAACGCAAAATAATGTCCGTGAATGATTTTTTTTTTATAATTGATTGAGACAAAAAAAACTAATCGATTTACTTAAATTTACACAAAACGCGAAATTGAACTTCCAATAATTACTCATAAAAAAATATGCTATTAATTTTATTTTGTCATAAGCGATTTCGCTTGGAAATGAATTGAATTAATTAAATCGTTGTTAATGATAAGAAAAGGAAATACTCATCGGAAAAGTGTTGTCTTCACCTTGGCGACGCGACCTGGTGCTAGATACGAGCGCAGCGGGTGCGTACGTAGAACGATGACGAACGTGGACACCGAAAACTCTCGTCGCAGAGTTCACCGCACCAAAGGATAATTACACCAACTCCAATGAATTAATATCCAACAGGAAAATCCAATAAAATGCCAAATTTTATATACCATAGAAAAAAAAAAACTCTAAAACACACAGAAAATAGTTTAGAAAATGAAAACCACTTACCCCAAACAAAGGGAGTTTTTAGAAAATCACGTGCTTCGAGTACTTTTGTTCAGAGAAAAATCCGATAAAATATCGATTAATCGGCCGTTAAGAATATAAATCAAATCAACGAACACCGACTTTAGCTTACTAAATTATACAAATCCAGATAACTGGCGTGATATCAATAAAATCACAATTACAAATTTAGCATTCAAAACTCTGTCTCTACTCTTTCGCACTTAAAAACAAAATGGCTTGGAACGAACGTTCCAGAAGAAAATTCCAATAGGCATGCGCTAAATTTTTAAATAATTCCAAAAACGTACAATCATTATATGCAACTTAATCAACAAATCAAATTTAAAAATTCAAATAAATGAAATTGAATGAATACTAAATTAATATTAATTGTAATATTCATTATGAAAAATTGAAATGTAACACTATTATTGAGTAATGGATCACTGGATGTATTAATATTAATATTAAGTAAATTAGAAAATATTAAATCAAGAAATATGCCACGTTCATTTGGAATGTGGTTCTTTTGACGCAAATCATTAAAATTAAAAGAATCATTAAATGCACGGGCACACTGGGATGTATTTGAGTTAGACAATAAGCTATAACCCGAAAAGTCCCAAACTGCGGTTGGTAAGTTAAAATCCCCACAGAAAATATAATCAGAACTAGGATTATCCAAACAGATTTGATCAATAGCTAATGCATGTTGTTCATATATATTACAGGGGGACATAGGTGGAATATAAGAAGCACCAAGTATTAATCCATCATTAATTTTAACAAATAAGTGTTCTACAATATTTACTGATGAATCCAATTTAATGCTATTTAGATCAGACTTAACGGCAATAAGGACTCCCCCACCTCTACTTTTAGCACTAGTTAAGATTGATCTATCCTGTCTGTGAATATTATAGTTCGATAAGTTTAATTTTACTCCTGAGCAGAAGTTGTGCAGGCAAGCCATTTGTGAAGAAAACTTTGGGGCTGTGACTCGTAACCAAGACCTTTTTTCCACGTTCTATCATCTGTTACAAAATGATGAAACGTGGCATCTCTCATCAAAATTGGATTTAATGCAGTAAATTAGTAGGAAGAACAAACTTTCCAATGTACACTGTATCAGCAAACATTTTGAACTAATCAAACACAAGATTCATATATAGAGGATAACTGGCACTTACTGAACAAAGGATTTCTACCGCCAAAAATGGCAAAGACACAAGCATCTGCAAGAAAACTGATGGGACAGTTTTTTTGGATTACGTATATAAAAAATGGTGATGTGTCCATGATAGTACTTTCCCCCGTAAATTGCGTATTAAATCATTTTTAAAATATTTGTAGCATTATTATTTTCAAAATGTCTTCAACTTTTTGATAACTACAACTTTTATTTGAAACATTTTTCAATTGTATCAACACATACACTAAGACAAACCAATGACTAGATAAAAGAACATTATTTATTAATTATCTCAAAAACTAAGAGTGCTATGACAAAATGTGAAGATACAAAAAATCTTTAGTTTTTCATTTCCTACAACTTTTATTTGAAACATTTTTCAATTGTATCGACACATACACTGTCACACACCAATAACTAGATAAAACACACAACTTTTGAAATATCTCAAAAACTAAGAGTGCTATGACAAAAAGTAAATGAACAATACATCTTCATTTTGTTATTATCTACAACTTTTATTTGAAAGAATTTTTTGTTTGATGAACATTTATTGAAAAAATCTGAAAAAACTGAAAAACGCTTCGAGTAAAATACCACTTCCGGTTTTCCGATTTTCACCAAAAGCTTTTCAGTTCTTCCGATTGTATCAAAAAGCTTAAGTTTCAAGTTTCATCTCGATATCTTTAGCGGTTTTTGCGGTACAGCGCACACAGACTCACACACAGACAGACATTTTTCAAAAATGGTCTTATTCGACTCAGGGGACCTCAAAACGGATATTTCCGCTAATATTTTTGATTCGAAAATTTTCACGAAAACAATACTTTCCCTTTGTATTACATACGGGGGAAAGTAAAAAAGGCACTACAAATACGGTCTACAAAGAAACAATAAACAATTTTAATGTTGATGTAGAGTAGAAACGGTGTTGCTGTTGGACAATTGTGGAGTTTATAAAATTCATGCAGAAATCAACAACTGCGGTTTTATTTATTTATTTAAACAATCAACGGACGAATCCAGTTACAGATTAACTTACAAGATGTAATTGATTCCAAATTACGGTTAACATTAAATAAAATTATGATTTCTCTGAATAACTTCTTATATTCTATTCAGGGATTTTTTTTTAAATGTACATAATGTATACGCTGTAAATTTATAGGCATCGTCGATTTTATAACATTGTTTAATTTGAAGTTTCGAAAGAGTGTTTCCACTTCCAGATTAAGCATAAAGTAAAATTTCGACTCAAGAAAAGCCTTAAAATTTGGTTTAATCGCGTAGCGCTACGCGACCAAACAAAATTTTCAGGCTTTTCTAAACTCAAAATTTTACTTCATGCGCCCGGCGTATTAAACACTAAAATATCGTGATGCTAGAAACATACTTAAAAATACTTTTGTAAAATGAGTAATAATCAAAATGTTTAAATAACGAAATATTTACATTTTGCTTCACACATTCTCAAGTCAGGTCAAATAATACAATGTATCACATTTATTTATTTACGGATTTTTCCTTCTTATAACATTACAAAAAAAAAATTATTAAAAAAAAACAATAATTCGTATAAGTTACAATAAGTAAATATCGCGCTTAATACTACACAAAAAGGAAACACAACAAAAATGCTAGAAGTAAATAACAAACCTATTTAGTAATTTACTATGCAGAAAAAAAAATAATGTTGTGTTATTGCATCAATGGCACTTAATGGGTTAAGATAGTAAAATAATTTAAACATTTTAATATTTTAGTCATATAGAAAGTACAGTATGTAATTCGTGTTATATACTTCTATACACATACGTATTATTATAGATTCGCTCCGCTCGTGCCTAATAAACTCGTAACTAAAGTGCCGTTCGTAACACTTGTTGGATAATATACTATTAATTTAAATAAAAAATACTATTAATTTTGTTGTTATTTATTTGTAAATTACTGATAAAGCAGATTTGATTGACAAATATCCCGATTATCGGTAATTGAAAGAGTCAAAAAATTACAATCCATTATATACGGGGTGGTGCATCGGTACTCACCATAGGGATTTCAATGTATTTTTTTAAAATCTCATTTATTTACTTCCTATCTTATGATTTTTTGATAAAATGACGTTATCAAAAAATCATAAGATAGTTTTTTTGTGGGGATCAAAAAACTGAGTCTAATACACCCATTTAAAATATTTATTTATTATCTAAATTCGAGATACACATTATTTTAAAATTACAATTTAAAAAGAAATAAATATACCGTGCCTTGGAAAAATAATAACGTCGCGGTTACAACTGACATTTTTAATTATCTCTATTGACATCAAATAGTAAAAGTAATATTATACACGATTCCATTTGTTTCTGGATCTCGCCTAGCTATGGAAAAGTGACAGTTTAAGTATTGTAAATGGGGCTGGTTGTGTTTTAAATCAGGGTTTTTAAATGTCACTGTCAGATGTTCGATTTTAAGGTTATAATTTCTGACTATTGTGATCTTACACTGTTGCCTGTTTTACAAATTTTCAGATATAAAAGGATAATAATATGCAGTTTTAAGATTAAGCGTTTGCCTTCATTTTTGAATTTAGTTGGATTACTTTTTATATCCGTTTCATGTACCCAGCGTCGAACCACGGATCCATTCTGATATATCCATGTTTCATCCAGGTATACGAATTGGATATCTTCACTGGAATTTTGATACTGTAAAAATTTTCTAAGGAAAATAATTTTAGCTGCAACAACATGTTTTTGTTCACAGAGAATTTTGCGCCCATTAATTAATTTGAATTTATACCCCATACTTTTATCAACCCTATAAAGTGTTGTTCTACTCCCATGGAACTCATAATTTTCTTTCATATCATTTAAAAGATCTCTCAAAGTAAAATACTGATTTCTAGAGGTGTATTGCCAAATTAGTCCAAAAATGGCTGTTTTTAGATCGTTTGCCAGAAGTAGTAGATTTCAATTCGTCAGGTCTTTGTCGTAAAATTAATTGTAATGAAGATCTCCCTACCTGAAACGTAATTATCTTTAATTAAATATATATGATAATTAAAATACTAGACATACCCCAAAAATATCTATTAAAATCGTAATAATATTGTGATGCTGTAGATTTGGATTACTTTGCCTAAAATGTTTGTAGGATTTCAGAATTTGTAACCTTTTTGATTCAGAGATAATCTTTGGCATGTTAATATTTAATATGTGCCTGAAATTATTTTTCACTTTGACATTGACACAGCATTGCAATACTAGATTAATTTGATTTAATAATAAAATGCTCGAAGAAGCGACCGCGTGGCGAAATAATTGTTGCAAGATTAACAATAAACCTCTTGAAAATTAAAAAGAGGATTACTTATGATATCATAAATTATTGCAACACTGTTAAAATAAGGAATCAGGAGTGCCAATTAATAAAAAATGTAAATTTTGATACTGCAACATAACAACACGAAAGCATGGCTAGGCGAGATCCAGAAACAAATGGAATGGTGTATACCTACAGTGTTAAAAGAACTTTTAAAATCAAATTATGTATTCAATTGACGAACAAATAGAAATGGTGAAATGGTTTTACGGAGGAAACAGTTCTCGAGAAGTAAGTGCAATGTTGAGTGTAAAATACCCAGATCGAAATATTCCTGATCACACAACAGTTAGTAGATTTGTTAAAAAGTTTGAAAATACTGGTACACTAATTGATCATTGCAAGTGTCATAAAGAAATTGCACGTCCTCAAGTAGAAAATGAGTGTGTTTTTAATGTTGTGGCCACTACGATAGAAAATCCAACATTGAGTTTAAGACAAATATCTGCAAACGTTGGCGTACACCACTCCACAGTTTTGCGAATTTTGAAAGCAAACAAGTTTCGGCCGATATGAAGTTTACGGGATGTTCTCGAAAATTGATTTTTTATATTGATACTTGTAGAATCGTGTATGGAATGGCCGAAAATGACGAAAAAAAGTGCGGAAACCACGTTTAGCCCCATTTGGGGGCTCCGAAAGGGTGAAAATTGGTGTATTTCAACAGTGTTTTTTGGTGTGTACAAAATAAAATGTGGTGATTATATGTATTCGTTTCACAAAACTAAATGGTTTAAATGTGTTTTTATAAGGATAGGACTTACAGTTTGCTTAAAACTTTCACTTAAATATTACGATTTTTGACAGGTTATGTGTGTCAACAAAAATCAACAAAAGAAGTAATTGTCAACAACTTAACCTGCCAAAAATCGTAATCTTTAAGTAGAAGTTTTAAGCAATCCGTAAGTCCTATCTTTATAAAAACACATTTAAACAATTGAGTTTTGTGAAACGAATACATATTATCACCACATTTTATTTTTTTCCGGCTAAAAAACACATTTTAAGTAAACGGATTTCCAACCTTTCGGGGCCCCAAAATGGGGCTAAACGTTGTTTCCGCACTTTTTTTTCGTCATTTTCGGCCATTCCATCCGCGATTCTACAAGTATCAATATAAAAAATCAATTTTCGAGAACATCCCGTAAACTTCACATTAGCCCAAGTTTCACTCCTACAAATACCAGTGTCACCAAGAACTTCTCGAAAAAGATATGTTTAAAAGAAGTGCGTTTTGTTACGAAATAATGGAAAAGGTAAACGATGATCGCGACTTTCTTAAAAATATTTGTTTTACGGATGAATGCACTTTTACTCCGCATAACGAACCCAATGTGCAAAATGTTAGAATGTGGGCTACACAAAATCCACATAAAGTGATTAACACAAAAACACAGTATCCTGTAAAAGTCAACGTTTGGGCTGGAATTTTAGGACAACACATTATAGGACCATTTTTTATCGATGGAAACTTGACAGGAGAAAGTTTTCTGAAATTGTTAATTGAAAAAATAGCGCCAGCAATAACTGAAGTGGCTCAAGAAGACCAACAAATATGGTTTCAAATGGATGGCTGCCCTGCGCACAACAGCCGCATTGTGCGTGAATTTTTAAACGACAGTTTTAATCGAAAAATAATTGGACCTAATTACGATATTCAGTGGCCTCCTCGTTCGCCTGACCTTTCTCCTAACGACTATTATCTATAGGGACACTTAAAATCCAAAATTTATAATGGAATACCATTCAATAATGTGGAGGATCTTAAAAATGCCATTTGTGCCGAGTGTGGAAAAATAACTCGCTATCAGTTAGCAAATGTTAGACGTGAATTTTATAATCGATTGGGATATTGCCAAGCTGCCGAAGGAAATGTATTCGAACACTTGATATAGTTTTTTTTTTATTCTTTCTTGTTTTGGCTTCGGAATCTAGTTGATAGTTATTTTTTATTTTGGTGTTAATTAAACGATTATTCAGTTTTTAATATTACATAATGAGTTTTATTAATTGTCTTTAAAATCTATAAAATAAAACTATTAAGAAATATTTTTGTATACTCTACATAAAAACTGTTATTGATTTTACGATAAAAGCACATGGGGAGTAAATAATTGAGATTTAAATAAATACATGGTCCTTTATATATATCCTTCCCATGCTATTTTATCAAAAAATCATGTTACCTATTATAAATATTTATTTATTTTCTAAATGTAGGATATACATTAGTTTTAAATAATAATGTCTTGCGCTTACATTTATAATTCATTGCGCCAATGATAATTACGAGTAATTAAGCTGTTTAAGTATTCTTGTAATCTATTTCCACACTTATTTTTACTTACAATGACCATCAGTTCTATTAAGTCGGTTTTAGGTATTTAACCGTAAATTGGCACTTTCTTGTCGAGAACTGTTTCACCCGTAAAACCATTTATAATTTTTCGTTACGTATTCAATACGTAGATTTTAAGAGTACTTTTAACAGTGTGTTTATTTGTAGATGTTAATACATTTAATAAATAATGACAGGTGTAAACGCGACATTATTTTTGCAAGGCACGGCATATTTATATTTTTAAACTAATGATTTCAAAATAATTTATATCTTGAAAAAAGATACATTTAAAATATCTCAAGTGGGTGTATTAGACTCAGTTTTTTGATCCCCACAAAAAACCTATCTTATGATTTTTTGATAAAATGACGTGGGAAGTAAATAAATGAGAATTTAAAAAAATACATTGAAATCCCTATGGTGCGTCGTCCGATGCACCACCCGGTATATTTTGTTTGTATACTTGATCTCGAGAGATATAAAATATACGCTGATGATATAATTTGTACATTTACACAATGAATACTTGTCCTGAGAACATTTAATTAAATTCACGAGGTTGAAATCCCTTACCGGCGACGAGACAAAACAAATAATTCACATTTGGAAAATCCCGGTGCCCCAGGTACACGAAACGTGTTATTTAATTTTTTTGTTTGCGCGGGGAGAAGGAAAATGTTTTCAGCCGGCGGGGCGGAGGGATGAGTGAAAAATCGCAATTAAGTAGGCACTTGACAGCGTTTATTTAAATATGACGATACGCCGGGGGAATTATGCCAAATGTTGCGGCCGCGGAAGTGCTAATGCGTCCGGGGCCGGATTAAACACGGCTGGGGTTAGCCCCCTGGATTACCTCGCACCCACTCTTGTGCACGAGTATTTTCCAACCCTCACTTTTCTTCTTACTCTTGTTAATGTTAAACATAATTAGCCGAGGAGACATATTAATTTTCCCTCAAACAGCGCGGAAAAGCAGATTTCACTCTCGTGGCTTATTACAGAAATAAAAGTAATTTTTCTCCCTCTAGAAAAAAAATAACCTTCATCATTATTTTTAGTCTTAAAGCGAGTATATTAAAAATCGAATACTAATTCGTAATATAGGCGACTATATTGTTTAACAATCTTAAATGGTGATAGTTGTTCCATTTTCATTAGGTTAATATTGGAATAAGAGAATTATTACAACAATTACCTTTAATTAAGGTTATTACGAGAGCAGTTTCCTGTGGGTCGGTGTACATTCTACGAGAGCGCAGTGGGTGAGGATGGGGGGGTTGATTTCTTGGAAAGGGCGGTCGACGCGCAACGGCTTAGGGGGGTGGTTTCGCCGGATTGATCGCGGCCCTTAGAACTCGGCCCTCGCCCTGATTGCTTTCTTATGAACCCGTCAACATTTATCCCATGCTAACTGACTGCGCAAACAATTGCTTATTGTACGTATGTGTATGTGTGTGTGTGGGTATACCGGGACCGGAGATATTCCCAACCCCTTATGTGTTCATTCTTTTGTTCGATTCCACCTTTTGCTCCCTCCCTCTCTTTCTTTCTTACTCTCTTCTCGAGTGGGAGAAGATCGTTTACGGGAAAATCTCATTTGTGTATATGTATCTGCCCGTGCATGTGTTTGTATTTATAAGTGTGTGTGTGTGTGTGTTTCGAGTTCAATTTTTAAATCGCTTTTCCCGTTTTGTTCCGGATGTGTACACCTTAACCGCAAACATGCACGAATTGCCCGTTACCATTCGGCGTTTATCGCCTTTATTTGATCATTCTCGTACGTCCGACAATCATGAAGTTATCCTTGTATATTGTCGATCGGAAAACTTTTTCAAGTGAATTTAAAAGAAAAACACGTGTTGATTTTTTTTGTTTGTTGCTAAACTCGACTGATGAATTTGCGTATGCTGATTTAATATCATTAATTAGGGAATAAGTAGAATTTCTAGGAAGTATCGTAGTCAATGTGTTGGTTGGTTGATTTTGCTAATCGTGAAGCGTTTGAATTTCAATTGAAATCAATATTTTATGAGTGGCCCAGGAAGTAACATTTCGAGTTAAGAAAAGCCTGAAATTTGGATTTACCGGGGGCGAGATTCGCTTCGCTCGCGCGCCCCGGCAAATCCAAATTTTCAGGCTCTTCTAAACTCTAGACTTTGACAAATTGCGTATTCATTTTATTTTTCTAATTATTATGGTTTGTTTAAAAAAATAGGAACACCACAATAAAAATTAGCTGACCATATTGGCTGCCGAAAAGGCCAATTTAAGGTGATGCATGCAAATTTTTGCCTGAGGCTAATATTCTTTACCGTTCGAGATGCTTATCACTTTTTATACGATCGAACAGAATATATTATAAATATGTAGCGCAAATTTTGTCGAATTTGATTGCTAAAAACGTAAATTGGTAAACCAGTTTACCGTTATTACAATCCTTAATTCATACATAGAAAATGGCTTTATTATTTTGCAAAATATTCTCCATTAAGATCGATACACTTCTGCATGCGTTTAAACCGATTTTTAAAGCACTTTTTCTACTCCGACTCGAGCCTCTGTTGTCAACTTATGTGGGATAAAAGGCAAACATATTTTTGTGACGAACAAATTTGTATGCAATATTGTATGTGTGCTGGTCCCACTAATACTCAACGATGCTTCAATCTTATGATAAGTTACATGACAATCCAGCAGTTCAGTTCACGCACAGCATCAATGTTTATCGGGACAACACCTGATTTTGGACGACCTTTATGAAATTCGTCATTGAGCAAACTACGGCCACGATTGGATTCGTGAAACCATCGATAAACTCGATAGTGCTTCATCGCCAAAAGTTAAACTAAGTTTATTGATGCACTATTGTTAAGTTAATCTACGTCGTTGTGAAAAAAGAATCGCATGACAATGTTCATAATTTATTCCATGTTTGGCCGAGATTATTATTTTTTAGTCATTGTAAACAACACAAATTGCGCTCGTACGTTCTAAGTACAAATACCGTAAAACATGTCAAATTTTACAGTAGAGACGTCAGTTTTCCAAATGGTAGTGCCCAATTCAGAAATATACACAAGCAACCCTCGTAGAGCCTAAAATTATGAATTAGGGATTGCAATGATAATTTGTTTGATTGATCTACAATCATTGATTGGTAAAAAATAAACAATCAAGCAAAGGCTTTTTCATGTTGATTATTAAAAACAAAAACATTTGTGTTTATTTTTATTGGCAAACAAACAGGACCTGGTGGAGGGTTAATTTCGGGAATTAAACGGTTTTAACGTTGTTATTAAATACACTCAATAAATATTGAATGAATATTTATAAATCGACAAAAATATTGTTAATAACGACGAACCTACGCGACCACCCCTCAATTTTAATTCGATGAGAACAGCAGGGGAACGGCGAATACGTGCCGTTTTAAATTTAATGGCGATCAAGCGGACTGAAATGATTAATGCCAGTGAGGCAGTTAAACCCGTTTTTACGCGACTAATAAAATCGGAACGAATGTCATTGTTTCCGACCCTCCCGCACGGCCGCCAGCGTCAAAACTCTCCTTATTGCCGATGACAAATTGGGTGATCCTCCTCCTCATCCTCCCGTCGCGAGCTGTTAATCCCGTTCGGTATAATGGACCAACGGGTTTTATTAATCTACGTCCGGCCCCGGCGACAATCATGCAAATGCGCCCCCTTCGCTCGGACCATTAGTTGCCCGACAATCACTTGACCACCCTCTCGACAGTCGCCCATTTTGCATCCCTGCTTGGACCGCGGGGGGATGATATTGTGATTCCATCGCTTCGGACATTATCGCTCGTATTAAACACCGACCGCATTCGATTATCGCTCACTTGCCCGGCCAATGTCTTGGATGATGCTGAATTACGGCCGGTCGACCCTTTCGTGTAATAATCATCGACCTTAATTACTCGAATGGCCGCTGTGATGATCTATCTTCATTTATTTACTTTGTACATTCTGATTTTCTACATTTGTTACAATCGCGACCATCCTAGTGCGAAACACTTTACGGGGGCCGAAGGTACGTCGATGGGCGTAACACATATGTGTTACAAGTTATGACAGAATTGGATCTTTCCATGTTTTTCTCTACCCCTTTCCCCGCAGGCCCTAGTTCCTGCGAGAGAGAACAATGACGTTGTATTTGGTTACGTTTATGTGTCTATCATAACCTCTCTTTCCAGTTTCGCTGTACTTTCATAGATAGATTTTTTTAATATTAGTTTTTTTATCAACATTGTAACAACATTAAACGTTGTTTTAATGTTAATAAAACATTACTTAAATGTATTTGCTCAGTGGCTATTAACATGTTTTAAATATTAATTTCCCCTTTTCGCACCTTCCTTAAATATGTATTTACATTATACAGTTAGTTTTTCTTTAAAGTATATGTATTCCAAATGCAGCCTATTTTCTGTAAATCTTTAGATATTCTCTGTTTTTTTTTTTAATTTGAAGCTTTAAATAAGTGGTTTTCACTCCCAGACTAAGCGTGAAGTAAAATTTCGAGTTTAGAAAAGCCCCGTGAAAATTTGTCGAGGGTCGCGCAGCGACCCGAGACAAATTTTCTGGGCTTTTCTAAACTCGAAATTTTACTTCATGCGCCACGCGTATATAACACTAAAATATTGCGAAATTCATGTATATTCGAATTTCGCTTAAAATCTGCGTTTAATAAGCGTGGCGCATAAAGTAAAATTTCAAGTTTAGAAAAGCCCAGAAAATTTGCCTCGGGTCGCTGCGCGACCCTCGTCAAATTTTCACGGGGCTTTTCTAAACTCGAAATTTTACTTCATGCTTAGTCTGGGAGTGGACAACACTCGTTTAAAGCTTTAAATTGAACTCTTTTAAAAAACAATGAAAATCTATAGCTTGTGCATGTTTACCTTAAGTTTACCATGAAGTAACCACATTTAAATTCAGCGCGCATTTGTGACGTAAGTGATCTCTACCCCCACTCCGAAATCTTCGATTCTGCCAATCCTTCTTACCGTATACTGGACCGTCCTTGATGAGGGCTATATACGTTACGGCCGCCGGAAGCTCGGAAAAACAGCTGATCGGCGCAAATAGTGTCAAAATATCAATATTAACTGGCTGGTTTCATAACCTGAGCAGCGTTCACTTGTCTGATATTTTTAAACTTGATACTGCAGGCAAGCACACTTTCTCTGACCTATGATGGGATTATATTCTATCCAAAACTCTATTGACTGCGTCTACAATTATTGTCGAAAAACGTTTTCGCATTTGGTTTGGGCATTGTGTTGGTAAAAGCTGCGAGGGCTCTAAATTGATGTTCAAAGAACATTTAAGCCATAGAATGTAATTTATATTAAAACGTTCGTAAATGTATTACTATTTTAAAATTTGTACAAAAGCTTGAAACCGTAAGAACATCTTTAAACTTCGAAAACTTCAAAATCTCTATACTTGTCTAGAATGTACAGGAAATTTTTGTCTTGAACAAGTTTCTCACGTGGTGAAATATATTTAACTATGATTTAAAAAGGAAAACACTTGGTTAAATTTCACTAATATTTTACGTACAGGAAATTGTTGTTCTAAATGTACATATTGCAATGCATGCACTGCAAAATTTCAGGTAGTCATTGCTTTTTTAAAAGCGTGCAATATGAGGTTTTAAGCGAATGTTTCCACTCCTAGATTAAGCATGAAGTAAAATTTCGCTTAATAAAAGTTTTGAAGAAAAACCTCATATTGTTTCTCGAATACATTTCTTTGCAATTGGCGACCCCTAAAAATTTCTTCGCGACCCTCGGTTTGCACACCACTGAGCTATTCTATAAACATGGCTTACTTTTATAAATCGAAACAAAAGTTTCTACACACTTATCTTTGCGCGACATCACTTCAAAAATTGAAGATGTAGCCAACAATTCTTCTCTTGGTTAGAATAGATCGTCAAGAAAATATAATATTTTGTTTTTTTTATGCTGATTTATAATCCAATCTATGTTTAAGGAGACCAATTCTTTGTTAAACATCTACTCCTAAAAAAACACCCTGTATATAAAATATATAATCCTCTGTGAATTCAACTAAAAAAGTAATTGTATGTATCCGTAACATATCATGTTTCAACCCCCCTCGCCCACCCTACTCGCTCTTCACGATCCGGAGAACCGACATAATATTAAGATTAACTTCTTGTGGGTTTATTGAGTAGATGCATATCATTTCCAATATCGGGTTTATCTCATTGGAAAACGCAACTAATCTTATTTTTATATAAAGCGGAAATACACCCCGGAGGCAATTCGGGCAAAATTCATCAGAATCACGATCTCCTCCGTCCTCTCCTCCCTCCAGCTCGCGTTGTATAATTTTATTTCGCCGAATCGACAGTGCACAACACACTAATGAAAATGCCATCCGCATCCAGAAAATATTTCATTTCGAATAATGCACTTTATGTATATTTTTTCCGCGTTCGAAGTATGCGAGGGTGCGGCATCAATGTTGTCCATTTACATGTTTTTTATTGTTACGTAATTAATACGCACATCGTAGGTTTAAAAGTAAAACTCGCTAAATCTAGGAGGGAATCAAGAGGAATCAACAAGTTTTACCTTTAAATCAACGGGTGGTTACAATCGTTGAATCACGGATATATAGAAGTTGGTTTAGCGCCGGCTAAATTTACCTTTCAGTTACATTTAGGTGACGCGAAACTTATGCAATCCAATGTACAATTTAATTTATCCCTTCCATAAAATAGCACCCTCTGTATTAATTTTATTCTAAACTTATGCAACCCAATGTACAATTTTATTTATCCCTTTGTATTAATTTTATTCTATCTCTGTCAATGTTAGTATTAGATCGCTGTTTCTTTCTGGAATTATCGAATTCTTAAAATGTCAGACCCACAAATGTTGGCATGAATTTACAGCAACGCGAAAATAATACTGAGATTTACCTCAATATTATTTGTTATTCAACGTTATAACATACGTACATACTTTTATTTAACTCTTTATATTCAGTATTAACCCATTAAGCACCAACATTAATAATTCTTGGTAATTAAATGACTAAAGAAGTTAATTTCATACATTGTATTATTTGATCTGCCTTAAGAATGTGTGAAGAGAAGTGTAAATATTTTGTTATTTAAACACTTTTATTATTACTCATTTAAGTGTATTCCTAACTTCACAATATTTCAGTGTTTTATACGCGTGGCGCATGAAGTAAAATTTCGAGTTTAGAAAAGCCTGAAAATTTGGCTTCGCGGAACGACCAAACCAAATTTTAAGGCTTTTCTAAACTCGAAATTTTACTTCATGCTTAGTCTGGGAGTGGAAAACACTCGCTTAAAGCCGATTAACACCGATTTCATTTGAAGTTAACAATATCCTACTAAAAACGTATGTTTTGAACTTCATTTAAAACCAGTTTAAAATGTGTTTTAAAATCAAAATCAAGGAATTCTTCCCAGCAGTAAAATGCTTGATCCTCCAGTAATGTTTTCAGACATTTTTTAAATTGTTTTGGAGGTAACTGCTGAATACTTTTTGGTAGTGCGTTGAAGAATTTAACAGCGTAGAATCTAGTGCCATTCTTCGCATTCTAGAGTCGTATTGCTTGAAGGTAGATGTTTGACTCCTGGCGAGTATGATATTTGTTGATGTCGCTACCAGTTTGATAATTATCCAAATTGCGTCTTATACAAGACAAGCAGGCAAGGATAAATAGCGATAGGAATGTCATTATATTCAAGTCAATGAAAGCTTGTCCGCAGTAATTCAGGCCAGTTATCACTCTTATAGCTCTTCTTTGAAGGCCAAATATTCGGTAACGAAGACTGGCATGACCCTATGTAATAAATCTGCAAATATGGAACCGGAATTTGCTTATAGAGGGCTGTAGTTGTCAATGTAGTAACTTTCAAGCCGCGTCATTCTTCTCTTATAACATTTGTCAAAGACTTTTAACTCACAAGAATCAAAGTTTAATACAACTCCATATGTTTTCATAGCGTTGAACATGACTGTTTTTAAGCCTAAAACTATGATTTGCGCACAGTATTGATTTTCTGTTCCCATTTGAAAAAAAACTGCTGCAGAATCGCATTGAATGTTTGTTAAAGCTTACGGTGAGCATGCTCTTTGTAAATCAGTGCTTTGAGTGATTTCAAAAATTCAAAAGTGGCGATTTTTATGTGATTATCCAAGAACGTGGAAGACCACCGAGAAAGTTTGAAGACGTCGTATGTCAAGTATTGTTGGATGAGGATGACGCTCAAACGCAACAACTACTTGCGGATCAGTTAAATGTGACACGAGAAGCCTCCATACGTTTGAAAGCCATGAGAAAGATCCAGAAGGTAGGAAAATGGATTCCACATGAAATACAGGAGGAAATATTGCTCGCATGCGGCTTACTCACCAGGCTTGGCTCCATCCTATTACTACTTACTTGCATCGATGGGACACGCACTTACTGAGCAGCGCTTTACTTCCTACAAAAATTTACGAAAATGGCTCGATAATTGGTTTTCCTCAAATGATCAACATTTTTTGACGTGGTATCCGCAACTGCCAGAACGATAGGTAAAATGTGTAGCTAGCGATGGGCATATTTTGCACCATTTTCATACAATAAATGAGTATTTTCTATTAAAATATTCCGGTTTCATATGTACAGACCTGGTAAGTATCCTGTATGTGAGGTTAGATTAAAATAGCGAGAAATATGCAGTACAAACTACGTTCCTTGATACTATGGGTGCTAGGTTCCTAATAAGATATATACCGGAATTAGGTTTTCTAGCGAGTATATTTTCATAAGTAGTTCAAGATAAACGGGAATAAATGTGAAAGCCTAGAAATCTAGTCGATTCGTATTGGCGCAAGCTTTTCATTAATGTGAAAGTGAGTGAAGCGGATTTGTTTATGTTAAGTTTCAGTCGATTGCATAGAAACCAGTCCGATACCTCCCCTAGCGCTTTATTATGCAAATGATTAGCAATGGCGTAATCTTTAGATTTGTTAATAAATGAGGTATCATCTGCATACAAGATTGTATTGGGGTTTGGCGTCGCGTTAGGTAAGTCATTAATGTATATCAAAAACAATAACGGCCCAAGAATAGATCCCTGTGGTACACCGTATTTTATGGGCCTCAGACATGGTTCCATTTGAATACACCCGCTGAGTTCTTTCAGTGAGGTATGAAAGTAAAATTCAGCAAGTATCAGAATGAATGTTATAAAAATACAGTTTCCGCAGTAAAATGTCGTGAGATGTTAAAGGCCTTAGACAGATCTAGAAATGCATCTCTTGCGATAGCTCCTTCTTCGAAGACATTGGTAATTTCTTCAACTAACTTAGATAAAGTAATAACTAACTAATACCACAGTTCATATTGTAATGATTCGACCCTAGGTATTATACAAATTTATAATTTGTATTTTATTTACGTTGTGTTGTGTATGTAGTAACCCTTTTAATTTATTTAACAGATTCGTTGTTTGTGTCAATATGCATTATCGTAAATACTGTGTCTTTCTTCCCTTTTAATGACCAGGAGTATGTGTGGACAATAAATAAAACAGGATGTGAGTTTAACGGATGCAAAGTTTATTGACCTCAATTATGACATTTCTAATTAATTTGTGTTTCTTAAATTATTTATATTATCAAAATACTTTATAATTCGTTTGTGCTTAGAAGCCATGTGCATTTTAGTTAAACTCAAAAAGTATATGACTCTACTTGTGGGAGCAAAATTAAATAACCCCTGCATTTGCATTACGAGATGGGAAACCCATAAAAACTATCCCGGAGCTTACCAGACAACCAACCAGCGGGAACACTCCTCTGTTAAGCAAGCAGATCCCGACGTCATCCGTTGATTGTTTTGTGTCATTAACTAGCGGGAACATAACTCTGCAGTACTAACTCGGGGCGACCACACCCGTTAATTGTTTTCAGGCAATTAACTGGCGGGAACACTCCTTCGTTTTCCATGCACAGCTCGACCACACCCGTCAATTGTTTTTGTGCTATTAACTAGCGGGAACACAACTCTGTAGTACTAACTCGGGACGACCACACCCGTTAATTGTTTTCAGGTAATTAACTAGCGGGAACACTCCTCCGTTTTCCACGCACAGCTCGACCACACACGTCAATTGTTTTTGTGCTATTAACTAGCGGGAACATAACTCTGCAGTACTAACTCGGGACGACCACACCCGTTAATTGTTTTCAGGCAATTAACTAGCGGGAACAGCGTCAACTGTTTTGTATTCTTTTTTGTTCTATAGTTTTTACTTTTGTTGTATTATTTTGATTTTAGTTGTGTTATTCTTAGTAAATGTTGGTCATCTTGAAGATTGTTTACCTGGTTTCTATTTTCTCCTTTGATTTAGAAGTTGTTATGCTTTTCGTGATGTTCTTCTTCCGAACGGTGTCGTGACTTCTGAACTGTCTCTTGACTCTCCCTCCTGTTTTCCGCTCCACATATCTTTTATAACTTCTGTTTCCCACCCGATCGTGGAGATGGAAGATTTCGCGCCGACCATATATGGTTATAATATACCACCCATCCCTGACGTCACGTAATTCCCCCGACTTCGCAAATTCGTTGTGTTTGCGCTTGGTTAAACCTTGAGCCCAATTTTCCTTGCGTATCAGCATCTTCTCACGCGCCCGAACTTGTTTGGCAGGCGATGCTGTGGTCGTTATTTCTCTTATTTTAAAAAATTGTTATCGATGTAATTCTCGTATTTACTAAATGTTGATTTTGCTTTTATTATTTTATTCGATGATTTTTAAATTAATATTGTAAATTATTTTCATCAAAAAAAATATTTGCACATGACCCCTATTGACCCATTACAATATATATCCAGTTAGCCAGTTTCTGTATAAAATTTGGCAACAGCGTTTAGATGCTGCATCCAGAAGCGAGGCCGGTGATTGGTGTATATAGTCGTCTGTCGTACTCGTACCTCACATCCTGACTATATTCTCTCCTTTTCTACCTAACCTAAAAATGCACTGCGTTTATATCGGCATATGTATACTTAAAAAGAAAAAAAGAAATCTGGATAATGATTCAACTGAAAATTCTATTATTATGAATATAATTCGATATCAAATTTCACCGCTAAAATAAAAATAAATTGAATGGAACACATTGCGAACGTCCAGCTCATATAGGACATGGTAATGACGGAGATATATCCGTCCGGCGCCGGCCGACCGCCATCAGAGCCCCTCTTCTTGATTGGTGTAATTTATGAGCATCGTGCCATCTATCATAACCTAATGAGGACTCAATGGACCCTAATTCACCCATACGCGCGCGCTCGAATTTACAAGCGGACTTGTTTGCCCGCGTACTTACATTAATTTGTTTGATTTGTTAATACACGACCCCCCAGCGTTCGATTACACTAATTAAGCCAGCCGATCAAAGCTAGTTTTTTTTGTAATTCATTTTTCGCGCGCGCAAAGAAAGGGGCGGCCCAACGCAAACAGAGTAATGTATGTGTAATTCTAGAAAACGGTTTAAATTCGTCTTGTGTCAGGCGTATCAGCTTCGTTGTATCGTGTGAAAGTAATAATAATGTTATACTTAATTAATTAAACGCAACACAAATTTAATGAAGTACATTATATCGTGTATCAGGATATCTCATCCGTGAAAAGTTTTACGAGGAATTTATTTCAATCCAGCACCAATAGCTGTTACATTCGCGATTTCAACTTCAGTCGTTTATTTCCTAAAGCTTAATGTTTTTCTGTTGCTAAAATTGCAATACAACCTGACACGTTAAAAAATATCTCATGATATTATAGTTTTAATGTTATGAAAACAATGGTAAAGCTCCCATGATATAACCCATAAGTAAACGACGGAATCAGACATTTGGTCCTTTGAACTGGATTATCGTTTGTTTTAAGATGGCTTTAATTATAAAAAATTATTTACTTCAAATTTTAAATATTTAGTCATTGGAACCAAGGATGTTCCATATACAGAGAGTTTTATGTAACACCGAACATTTTCATAACGAGAATTTTTCTTTGAAGTATCCATATGCATACGTTGCACATTTTTAGATGCTCGGTTTACTTAAAGAATTTAATTCGAAGCTTTAAGCGAGTGTTTCCACTCCCAGGCTAAGCATGAAGTAAAATTTCGAGTTTAGAAAAGCCTGAAAATTTGGTTTGGTCGCGTAGCGCGAAGCGCGGAGCGGCCAAACCAAATTTTCAGGCTTTTCTAAACTCGAAATTTTACTTCATGCGCCACCGGTACAAAACACTGATTTAATGTAAAGTTTAACGGTGTGTTTTAAACTTCGTAATATGTCAGTGTTTTGTACCGGTGGCGCATGAAGTAAAATTTCGAGTTTAGAAAAGCCTGAAAATTTGGTTTGGCCGCTCCGCGCTTCGCGCTACGCGACCAAACCAAATTTTCAGGTTTTTCTAAACTCGAAATTTTACTTTATGCTTAGCCTGGGAGTGAAAAACACTCGCTTAAAGTTTCAAATTAAATTCTTTTATCAAACTGAGCATCGAATAATGTGCAACGTATGCATATGGATACTTCAAAGAAAAATACTCGTTATGAAAATGTTCGGTGTTACATAAAACTCTCTGTATATCGATATCTTGGAATATAGATATTTATGTCGTTGTTTTATTTTCCGATATATCACTAATATCGATACAATATGGTCGGTATCATTACATACGACACTAGTTATTTATTAAACGCCAGAAAGAAATAAAAAAATGGTGATGTGTCCATTATAGTACTTTCCCCCGTAAATTGCGTATTAAATCACTTTTAAAATATTTGTAGCATTATTATTTTCAAAATGTCTTCAACTTTTTGATAACTACAACTTTTATTTGAAACATTTTTCAATTGAACCAACACATACTGACACAAACCAATGACTAGATAAAAAACACTATTTATTGAATATCTCAAAAACTAAGAGTGCTATGACATAAAGTAAAGATACAAAAATTCTTTAATATTTTATTACCTACAACTTTTATTTGAAACATTTTCCAATTGTATCAACACACACACTGACACAAATCAATGACTAGATAAAAAACACTATTTATTAAATATCTCAAAAACTAAGAGTGCTATGACAAAAAGTGAGTCCACAAAAAATCTTTAGTTTTTTATTTCCTACAACTTTTATTTGAAACATTGTCACACATCAATAACTAGATAAAACAAACAACTTTTAAAATATCTAAAAAACTAAGAATGCTATGACAAAAAGTAAATAAACAATATATCTTCATTTTGTTATTATCTACAACTTTTAGTTGAAAGAATTTTTTGTTTGATGAACATTTATTGAAAAAATCTGAAAAAACTGAAAAACGCTAAGAGTAAAGTACCACTTCCGGTTTTCCGATTTTCACCAAAAGCTTTTCAGTTCTTCCGATTGTAACAAAAAGCTTAAGTTTCAAGTTTCATCTCGATATCTTTAGCGGTTTTTGCGGTACAGCGCACACAGACAGACAGACATTTTTCAAAAATGGTCTTATTCGACTCAGGGGACCACAAAACGGATATTTCCGCTAACATTTTTGATTCGAAAATTTTCACGAAAACAATACTTTCCCTTTGTATTACATACGGGGGAAAGTAAAAATGTTCAAGTTAAAACTTGCAGAAAAAAAAACTTATAAAGCAATTTTTTTCATTTAAGTACATTTACACATAACGCAAATTGATCGAATTTTTAAAAATTTGATAAGCTGTATATTTAAAACTTCACTTGATATCAACGTCTTATACGCGTGACGCATGAAGTAAAATTTCGATTTTTTTTTCTTGAATTAATTTCTCATCTGGCACTAGGTGAAACATATTAGAATATGTAAAGTTATTTAAATTAAAAACACTTGGTATTGTTTCACAAATTTGTCTTAATTTGTGAAACAATACTAAGTGTTTTTAATTTAAATAACTTTACATATTAATATTTCGAATTTAGATAATCCTTAAAATTTGGATTTGCTGGCTCGCGACTCGCTTTGCTCGCGCAACCCGGCAAATCCAAATTATCAGGCTAGCTATTGCCCTGCCCACACACCAGTCTTTCCTAAAGTGCATATAAATAAAAATGAAAATTGTGCAGATATCTTTCAAACAAACGGCGTTCAGCAGAATTTAATGATATCTCTAGTTATGACGCATTCAACGATATATTTAATTCAGAGGAATCAACGATATCTCTACTACAGAAGAATCGAACGATAATCTCTTCTTTAGAGAGGCGACTGTAGAAGAAATTAGAGCACTTTGATATTAAGTTACTATACTAAACGAGTGAATGCTTCGAATGTAGGTCATATATAAGTGATGTTGTAAGGTCATCGTATTTTACGATTTTTAATCTCTTTTATTACAGAAAACTTATTTATATGTGCGTGGCTATTAATGCAGAAATCCAGAACTCCTTATACATGCCTAGTTATACATTATAAAAAAATATTGGTAAAATTATAAAATATATTTTTTTTCGAGACAAGCAAATTCATATGGACAGCGGTTTTATTTAATTTTAAATTTATTATTTCTTTTATACCTTCGTGTTTAGTTTGGTAGCGCGTGTCGGCCATTTTGACACAAAATGATATCTCCCAACAATATCGAATTAATATCGTAATGTGTTTGCGTTGGGCACTTGCCCGGACGGGCTGTCAATGTAATCAATACGCTCATTGATTCGTTATCGGCGGGGCGAGAGATGATTATAAACACACTGCGTGCACATTACCTGTCCTCTGTGTGTGCGGGCACCGGGGAAATTTGATATCCTGAAAAACGGGTCAACAACAACAACAACAAAAGGAAAATCACGCGGACAAACAAGTAATTTAGATCTGCAGGGATGGATGCGACCAAAAAAAAAGTGTTTACGGAGAGAGATGGAGAGAAAGAGGATAACTGATATTGATAATGGATGGTGTTAATTAATTAGCGACAGGTATTAAATTCCAGCGGTATCATTTTTATATTGAATCCATTTGAAGTTGTCATGTTTGCGGGATGTGTAAATATGATAGTGAGCGAATTTTTGAGATAATTTATATTCCTGAAAAGAGCGCAGCGTGTATTTTTTTGCATAATTTTCTCCCATATGTCTCATACTTTTGATTGGAATAATAGCTCAAACCTGAAACTTAAAATCAAGCTGTGGTGGTTATGTAAATTTAACGAATACTTACAGCGATTTTTTTTAAGTTGACTTTACCCAAAAGTACAAAGTTTAGTAAATTTTCATGATTTCCTTGTTTTATATAAATCGTTAAATTTGCAGCTTCTAACGAGTGTTTCCATTCCCAGATTAAGCATGAAGTAAAATTTCTAGTTTAGAAAAGCCTGAAAATTTGGTTTGGACGCTCCGCCAAGCGGAGCGGCCAAACCAAATTTTCTGGCTTTTCTAAACTCGAAATTTTACTTCATGCGCCACGCGTATAAAACACTGATTTAAATTGATGTTCAAAATATACTGCTCAAGTTTGATCTCATGTTAATAAATATTACAAATGTTTATTTTCTGTACCCAAATCTTACAACATTTTAGCGCCTGGAGATATTTGCTTTTGGTTTTTTTCTTTTAATTATACTTACATAGTCCAATGCAAATTGTATGAATTTCGAAAGCGCTAGATTTGTTTAGACGATATAAACATTTGTACAATGTATTGACGCGAGATCAAACTTAAGCAGTATAATTTTAACTTCATAATTTTATTTCATGTGAGTGGCGCATGAAATAGAATTTCGACTTTAGAAAAGAGTGAAAATTTGAATTGGTCGCTCCACTTCGCTACGCGACCAATCCAAATTTTCAGGCTCTCTTAACTCGAAAAATAATTTTTTATACGCGTAGCGCATGAAATAAAATTTCGAGTTAAGTAAAGCCTAAAATTTTACTTCATGCTCAATCAAGGTCTGATAACACTCGTTAGAAGCTTTAAATTAAACGCTTTTACAAAATCGACGAATACCTCAACATTTACAGCGTATACCTAGGGATACGTATATTTAAAAGATAAAATCATTGTATGTTACATACATACAGGGAATTTTGAACAAAACACATTTTAAAAGGTACATATAAATAATCGATCTCGGAATCTCCATTTCGCCAAATAATCGCGTAGGAAATTTTGGTAGGCAACAGGTCCATTGTGGCATGGGCAGCGTTACTAATGGCACCGACTTGTTAAAACCAAAGCTAAATCAAGTGCATTAAATTCATCATGACTTAATTTTGAGTTTATACTAATTTTAACGTAATTTACGGCATTACCCTTTGTATATTTTCATTAAAAAGCGGGGGGATTAAATTTTAATATATTAATATATTTATATATATATATATATATATATATATATATATATATATGTATATATATATATATTTTCATATATATATATATATGAATATTTTAAAACTAGTTGCTCTAAATGTGCATTTCTGAAGGTATGTTCCTGTTTTAAGAAATGGCACACGTGTAATGTCATCTTCCAGTTAGTGGGGGTTTTCGTTGGATACATCCAAGAATATGAAGTCGAACAGCTATCGAGACGAGCACGTGCGTCCAACGCGTGACTTCGAGCATTATGCACGCACGTGCACGTGTCTGCTCCGTTACCTGTCATGTTCCGTGAATATTTCTCACTGATATCATTTTCCTCCGCTCTTTACCAAGCAATTACAAATATTTTCATAAAAAATTAAAATCGCACTGTTATCAACCTATCAACCTTGCTTAGCGAACGGAAAATGTAATTAAACAGGGTGGCTGATTTTCCATTGTCCAGGTTATCCTTTTTAACTTGTATCAAAATTACCGTTCCGTTTATACAATACAGAACGTTTTCCGTCAATAAAGCGACAATCAACGTATTACGTCAATTTTCAATTGTCTCAATTATGAAACAAACGCGTGTCTTCCACTCCCAGACTAAGCATGAAGTAAAATTTCGAGTTTAGAAAAGCCTGAAAATTTGGCTCGGGCGCGTAGCGAAGCGGAGCGACCGAGCCAAATTAGGCTTTTCTAAACTCGAAATTTTACTTCATGCGCCACGCGTATAAAACGCTAATTTAATATGAAATGTTTTTATATTTAACCAAGTGACAAGTAAAATAAGTTTGGTGTGTCAATTATCAATCAATATATTTTTAATTACTGACATTGTTCAAAATTCTAAATTTTTGACGCAAAGATAGAGGTAATTTACTCATTTATATAAATGAGCACCTGCCCGGCGCATTCACCATTTATATATTTATTGCCGTAAAAACTTTTACAAGACTACAAAAATAACACAAATCAAATTTAAAAAAAACCGCGCCCATGTTTGCCTAGATAATATATAGATAATAATAAAAGATAAATAAAATAAACTAAATAGAATTTTGGAATATTTCAATTTTCAAAATTTCTAGCCCTAGTTTTAACAATGCTACAACTTAACCAATGTTTAAACTAAGATATCAGTTGTTCGTTACATTTCGATAGTATTTCATCATTTATTTGACTGTTATTTCGCTATTGTCTTTTGAATCCTTTTTAACTTGTATCAAAATTAACGTTTCGTTTTGACAATACAGAACGACAATAAGCGTATTATGTCAATTTTCAATTGTTTCAATTAAGAAACAAACGAGTGTCTTCCACTCCCAGACTAAGTATAAAGTAAAATTTCTAGTTTAAAAAAGCCTAAAAATTGGGCTCGGGCGCGTAGCGAAGCGAACCGACCGAGCCAAGTTAGGCTTTTCTAAACTCGAAATTTTACTTCATGCGTTACTCGTATAAAACGCTAATTTTATGTAAAATGGTCGTAAATTTAACCAAGTGACAAGTAAAATAAGTTTAGTGTGTCAAATTTAAATCAATATATTTTTATTACTGACTTTGTTACCCGGCGCATTCACCATTTATATATTTATTAAGGTAATAATTATTACAAGACTATAAAAATAACACAAATCAAATTTAAAAAAGCTCGCAGATGCTTGCTTAGATGATTTAGTTCATAGATAATAAATAAAATAATAAATAAAATAAACTAAATGGAATATTGGAATATTTCAATTTTAAAAATTCCTAGCAACTAGGGCTAATCATTGCTACAACTTAAGCACTGTTTAAACTAATGTATTGTTCAGGTTATAACTTCTAACATACTGAACATACAAAAAAAAAACTTTGAAAATGATCGTAACGGATTGAAACGCGTGTCAGGCAACTTAAAATTAAAATGTAGAACAAAAAACGTGTTTTACATTACCCAATTCATAAAAAAAATCATGGGAGACTTATCATACGCAACATGATTTATAAGATCGAACAAATATTGATTTCACGGCCTACCCATTTTCTGGAATAAAATAATAAGACATTAGTCTTCTTTCGAATGAAATGCTCTGTATATTTTATTGTATAGTCACCGCAAATAACAGCAGGGTTTAACACTTCCGCAAATTTGGGAACTGTACAATTTTCTATGATTATTACATCAAATGCAGGAGTTGGTAGATTTTTTTAACAAAAAATAAAATGAAACTTATTCAAGATTCCTTTTTGTGCGGAGGATAAGGTTTTCATGATCACAGATGAGACCCATAGCATTAATCCAACACAATACACGCACGCACACATCCCGTAGACATTTCGCAAAATCGGATCCGCACGTCGGAATAAAGGAAGAAGAGGCCGCATTATTTATTCCGTAAATGTAACCAATGCCCGACATAAGAAATGTGTATTAGAAACGTATGCGGGGGGATTACGTGCTTTTTGTGCACCCGGGAATGCATTTCGCCGTTGGACAACGCGCACAGATACGACACACACAAGGATATCAAAAGCATATTTAAATTCATCGACAATGGGATACATATTTTTCTACTTTGTCGTACCGGAGAGAGGATCTGCTCCGCTCCGGAGCGGAGGAGAGGTCCTTCTGATACATACGCGAGTTCTTAAAACCCGGACGGGTATTTTCGTATCAGTTTTACATTCTTGCTTTGACCCAAAGTGGATTTTGTCCTGCAACGGCGATTTTCGTTAGCGTTTGGAAGAGAGGCGAGGTGAAGAGGGTGTATGGGCTGATACGTGAAACAAAAATACGGACGCTCGCCATCCTTTGATCTTTTCCATCTTTATTATAGGTCCAAAGCTGTTTTATATTAAATTTTCCGGATTTCAGGTAGTGTTTACACAGAAATATGTATATTATTTTATATTTTAACATAACAAACATAAATGTGCGGCATGCTATGTTTTTACCTTTATTCCAACAACATTATGTTTGCTTGGAAACAGGGGAATTTATTTTCTCAAATATTGATATACCGAGTGTTAACCACTAAACCTGGCCATAGCAAAGATGAATTATTTTGAATTTAATAAATTATTATCTCAGTCAACACCGTTATATATAAAAGTAATGATCAATTATACCGTGCAACAATTTTTCACGCAGCATAGCAAAATCCATAGGTTAATACAGTACGATAAGATTTTCTAAAGTAAGAGGAAAGACGAAATATATAGCAGACGAATCGTAATAATTATTGTTACCATGGCTACGTATCAGAGCTGGGATGAATCCTCAAAAACAGGATTCGAATCACGAATCCGAATCACCCAATATGATTCGAATCACGAATACTCGAATAAAGGATTCGTAAGTGAAAAATATGATTCCAATCAAAGATTCGAATCCTCATTTTTGAATCACGGATACAAATCCTTTAAAAATAAATTTGAATCTGTAATTTGCAACCAGTAAAATTTTATTCCATCAGTTTGTATTAACAAAAATGTTCATTTACCGACTAAATATCTAATTAAATAATGATTTTAATTAATGATGATGTATGTGTTATTGAACTTTATTTTAAATTAGTGTTTTATACGCGTGGCGCATGAAGTAAAATTTCGAGTTTAGAAAAGCCCCGTGAAAATTTGTCTCGGGTCGCTGCGCGACCCTCGACAAATTTTCTACGTGGGGCTTTTATAAACTCGAAATTTTACTTCATGCTTAGTCTGGGAGTGGACAACACTCGTTCCTAGAAGTTTCAAATTAAAGGATCACTCTAGATTACTAAGTTCATTACCATTTTACAAAGGTTACAGCTCGAAGGACCAATCATGGTCTTCGGAGACCGAAGGACTACAAGGAATCGAAGTTTCTTAACAAGAAAACAACCAATATCTAAAGGTTTACAGCATGGATAGGAAAGAAAACATCCAATTTTGAAAAAATATCGAAGTTGGGTTGGTTTTCGGTGCGTTTTTAACTTCACTTTTAATCAGTGTTTTATTCGCGTGGCGCATGAAGTAAAATTTCGAGTTTAGAAAAGCCCCGTGAAAATTTGTCTCGGGTCGCTGCGCGACCCTCGACAAATTTTCTACGTGGGGCTTTTCTAAACTCGAAATTTTACTTCATGCTTAGTCTGGGAGTGGACCGTCAAGATTTTCTACATGTCGAGATTTTCGATATTTCTAGATTTTTGTCGATTTATTCACAGTTTGTTATTATATTAAATGCAACTTTAATATTAAATAAATATGGTTTTTCTTAGGAATAGAATATTCACCCATTAAGAGCCGAGCAAATTATAAAGTTAACTCTAATAGTTAATTTTAGGTAAAATTTTGCATCTTTTTCTATGATTTCAATTAATGATTTATTATATTACATACGTCGATTTTATAAAAGAGTTAAGCATGAAGTAACATTTCGAGTTTAGAAAAGCCCCGCGTAGAATATTTGTCGAGGTTCGTGTAGCGGCCCGAGACAAATGTTTGCTCTGATTTAAAGTAAAGTTAAAAAGCACTGAAAACCAACTCAACTTCGATATTTTTTTAAAATTGGATGTTTACTTTCCTATCCATGCTGTAAACCTTTAGATATTCGTTGTTTTCTTGTAAAAAAACTTTGAGAGACCGAAGGACTACAGGTATCCTTCGGTCTCCGAAGACCATGATTGGTCCTTCGAGCTGTAGCCTTTGTAAAATGGTAATAAACTTAGTAATCTAGAGTGATCCTATAATTTGAAACTTCTAAGAACGAGTCTTGTCCACTCCCAGACTAAGCATGAAGTAAAATTTCGAGTTTAGAAAAGCCCCGCGTAGAAAATTTGACGAGGGTCGCGCCGCGACCCGAGACAAATTTTCACGGGGCTTTTCTAAACTCGAAATTTTACTTCATGCGCCACGCGTATATAACACTGATTTCAAGTGAAGTTAAAAATATACTATTAAGGTTGGAAATTTTTCATGCTTAAGTAACCAAGTATGCATTCACAAATATTTGAATTATTCGAAAATGTAAATATTTATATTATGAATAATTTAGTGATTTAAATATTCATATTAGAATATCAAACTATTTGAATTAATCGAATTTGAATCCCAGCCTTAATAGCGAAGATTCTAATTATTTGAGAAGATTTGAATCCGTGTATGAGGATTCGAATCCTTTTATAATGATTCGAATCCTTTTATAAGGATTCGAATCCTTTTATAAGGATTCGAATCCTTTTATAAGGATTCGAATCCTTTTATAAGGATTCGAATCCTTTTATAAGGATTCGAATCCTTTTATAAGAATTCGAATCCTTTTATAAGGATTCGAATCATCTACGTCTGGATTCGAATACGAATCCTTTTAAAAAAATGTAACGAATCCGGATCACGAATCCGTTTTCACTAAAGTATTCGAATACCTCTTTTGAATCCTCTAAAAGGATTCGAATCCGGGAATCGAATCCTGATTGATTCGAATCCTGCCCAGCTCTGCTACGTATTCAAGAATAAATGTTATCCTGCATAGATTAACTATACAGAGAGTTTTAAGTAACACCGAACATGCCAGAAAATTTTCACTGTACATTTTTTTATGTTTCACATAGCATTGAGTGCTATGTGATTGGCTACGATGTCCAATGATAGTATAGTCAACCCAATTTACATTCTCCTGGGTGCGATTTCATTGGTTACGATTTTAAGTAGTGTTAACGGGAGGTTGTGGCGTCTTGTAATATTCGTGCTTTGTCGTTGACTTATTTAAATGGAGAGCATGATTTTTGCACTTACAAGATGCTCCACCGTAACACTCCGTTAGCTCAGTTAAATACAAAAATATATACTTACTCAGACTTCCTCGTTGTCTCTTTGTCTGGTTTCGGACACACACTTCATTTGATTTTTGGGTTTAATTTAGTTTGAATAAAATGAATATGTGAACGCTAATATTCCAACAACAACAATATAATTTATTATAACAACATAACAAGACAATGAATATACAGATGAAAAGAAAGTAAATGAACGTAAATATGAAATGACAATACAATAATTTACAGTGACGACGTCTTACGATTAACAAAAATGAATACTGACAAATGAAATGATGAACGACGGAAAATGATTTACGCGGACACTGATGACACGGAATGGTGCGCACTGATGAACTGTCTTGAAGATGTCGTGACTTGCACTATGATGTTTTTAATTCGACTCGCGATGAAATGATAATTGTTTGAGTTTAGACTCAACTGTTCTTGATGATGTTCCAAGGATAACTCACTTCTTCCCTCTTCGATCTTCCCAACCACCGATGTCTTCACCCCCGCCATGTATCTTGGGGGTGATTGGTCGAAGATTGTGGTGGAGGAAGTTTCGGGATGGGGTTGCGCAGTGGCAACTTCTACCAGAGGCCAAAATTTTGGGCCTCTGGTTTCGGACCGTTCTGGCGTGTCGAAGATGTGCTGCAGATGTTACGACCATAAAACTTTGTTCTCGGAGTTTTTCCCAAACCCGACGAAGATTTCCAAAGGTTTTGTCTTCCTGGTCGTAAACATCTACAGCTCGCCGGGAGGTTTATAATGGTGGCCCTCGGAGGTGCGGAGTTTTATGACGGTTCGTCTTCGGGGTTGTAAAATTCGGGCGTTGGGCTTGGTGCGCGGTTTACGATGGGGATGTTTGTTAATACGTAGCCGTATTGTGTTGGTCACGTTCCGGTGCGAAATGTACAACTACCTACTTATAATATTTACAAAAATATATACAAAAGAACATCGAATGAATATTTACGAACTTGAATCATTTGGAATTAAAATGATTATGATGAAATGAAAATGAGCAAAACAATTGGAGTCCGATGTTTTCGCGAATGAGAATGAAATATAATCAAGTTACGACGTTTTCGATAAAACGCCGGTAACAGTAGTTCTAATGCAAATTAGGACTAATGTAAATAGGGTACATGTAACGTCAAAATAAAATATGTCAGTTATTAAATCTTGTGCGTTTATGGTAAGTGCAGTGTGTGGGAATATGGAACATATTTTTTTGTCCAAAGCAAGACATCGGCATTTCAAGACAATCAAGATTAATACTAGGGCCCGCCGTGGCCGAGCGGTTGAGCCGCTGGTTTCGCCAATCGTTCGCGGCGGTGATCTGGGTTCGATTCCCAGCCGGGGCGAGTAATTTTTCTAACCAAAAATATTCGTCCCGGAGTCCATGGGTGTGTGTGAATGTGTTGTGACGTCCAAATATATAGTTATAGGTAATTAGCAATAAGTTAAAGAAATAAAATAAATACAAATATAAATAAATGATGTTGGCTAATGGGCAAGTTCCCAAGGCCAGGCAAAAAGCCAAAACCCCCCCCCCCAAAAAAAAGATTAATACTGTCGTGAAACATACGGGGAGTTTTTCTTTTAGGTATATGTATTCCAAATTCAGCCTATTTTCTGTAAATCTTTAGATGTTCCTTGTTTTTTTTAAGTTTAATTTGGAGCTTTAAATGAGTGTTTTCCACTCCCAGACTAAGCATGAAGTAAAATTTCGAGTTTAGAAAAGCCCCGTGAAAATTTGTCGAGGGTCGCGCAGCGACCCGAGACAAATTTTCTGGGCTTTTCTAAACTCGAAATTTTACTTCATGCGCCACGCGTATAAAACACTAAAATATTGTGAAATGTATGTATATTCGAACTTCACTTGAAATCTGTGTTTTATACGCATGGCGCATGAAGTAAAATTTCGAGTTTAGAAAAGCCCCGTGAAAATTTGTCTCGGGTCGCTGTGCGACCCTCGACAAATTTTCACGGGGCTTTTCCAAACTCGAAATTTTACTTCATGCTTAGTCTGGGCTTAGCTTCAAATTGAAGTCTTTTAGAAAACGAATGTCGGAAAATTTACAGCTTATGCATGTTTACCTAAAAAAAAAATTTACTGTATCTTCAATTCATTGTAAGTTACGCAGTCAATTAAGTAATAAATACACCTACACTATCTTTATTGAGTATTATGTTAACAAATAAATGAAAATTGAAATGGTTGCCAAATGAAGCAGCACACCTAACACCCCAGTGTTGTTGTGCTGGCAGCAGACCTAGGTGCGGTACTTGCAAACCTACCTTGCCACGCTCTCAAATTTGGAATATTTATATTCAAAACTACTGAAAGGCAGTTTTGTGACGGAATTTTTGCTGGTACGCCCAGAGCAACGTACTTGGGGTGGTCCTAAACAAATGGTTTACACAATACGCTGAATCGAACTTCTTAATAATTTCCAGTGAAATTGAAGCAATGTATAAACTTATCTTGAAATATTAGCAAAATAGTAGAAGTAACAGGATTCTCTTTTTCTATCATTTTTGCATTTAAGCTAAATCTGTTCCCCTCTTTCTCATTTTTCTTTTCTGTGTAGTACTAACATTCCATTAGTGATGTAGGCGATTAATAAATGACACATTTCATTTTAACGTTAAATGTAAGTTGCGTTAGAACTACTAAAATCAGAGCCAATGAAATCGCACTCAATGCTTTTATGCATCCCAGAACATATCGAACATAGGAAAATTTACATTGAATATTTTTTGACATGTTCGGTGTTACATAAAACTCTCTGTATATGTGAACTTATAGAATCATATGTAGTCGACGGGGTCTGTTATTCTATTTGTCAAATTTTACTTCAAATTTGCAATTGTCAACTGCCGCGATGTCTTAATCTCTGAAAGAGAGAATACAAATTATTAAATGGGTATACGGTAGCACTTTAATAAGGAATACTGTTCATTTATTTGTGGCAAATTTTGAGAACCGACTAATTCCACATCATTCAATAATTTCGAGAAATGTTCGTGCTTTTGAACGGACTGGATGTATTGCTAACAATAAATGCCACAGAGAAGAACGAAGAGGAAAGACGGGGCATAATAATTTGCGCTATTGCAGAAGAAGATTTGTCAAAATCCAGCTTTCGGATTGCTACAGAAGTTGATACTAACAGGGAAACGGTTCGACAAGTTCTTAAACGAAATGGATAAAATTCTTACAAAATTTCAACAGGTCATCGGATATGACATTGAAAGAATGGCGTTCTGTGAAACGATGGTTTCACGCAAATGAAAATCATAATTTTTTGATGAATGTTTGTTTTACGGACCTTTCTACTATTAGGAAGGCACAGTCCTAACGTTATTAAGTTTTGGAGTAGGGAAAATCCACGTCACCGAATGGATTTTCGAACTCAATACCCACAAACATTGAATGTATGGGCAGGTATCATCGGAGATCATATTGTTGGACCTTCTTCATTGAGGGAAATTTGAATAGAGTGAAGTATTTTGATCTTCTCCGGAATCAAATAATTCCACCAATAAGGTCACTTTCAGGAGTAGACTTTAACCAAATATGGTATCAGAAGGATGGCTGTCCTGCGCACGCCATGGTTAATGTGCGGGGATTTTTAAATACTACTTTTCCGAATCGTGTAATTGGTAGAAGAGGTGATATCAGGTGGGCAGCCAGGTCTCCCGATTTAGCTGTAATTGACTTTTCCTTTGGCCATACGTGAAACAGAAAGTGTATAATCATGCAAGAGCTGAAAATTTATAACAGCTTCGCCAAAGGATTGTCAATGTGTTTGGAACCAATACACCTCTAATGCTTCATAACGTGAGAAGGAACTTCTATGACAGATTAGGGCACTGTTTAGCTGCAGAAGGAACTCAATTTGAACATTTATTATAAATTACCTTATCCATGTTTTTATTTGTATTTTTCGTTAGTTATTAAAGCCCAGTTATCAAATATGGTAATTTTACTTATGCTAGTTTTGGATGTCCTGTTTAAATCTTGCAACAATTATTTGTACATCTATTTTCAGTAAATCACTTTCTTAGTCAATTAATCGAAATGTCAAGACATATCATTTGTAATTGATAGCTGAAAATATTATCAAGTACTCAATGATTTCCTTGATTGTTGTTAATAATATATCTTGCTCCCTCCTATTATTTGTATATTTATTACTCTCCAACACATAATATAAGCAATGCTGCGTCAATTTATTGTAGATCGGTATATCGCCGCACAGTGAGATATTTTCCTAATTTAGGCGACCAAAAGTATTTTTTACATAAAATCGTTATACCGGGAGTTTTTCTTCTAAGTATACATACAGAGAATATTTACAGCCTATGGATATGTGTACATACGCTGTAAATATTCAGATATTGAAGCTTAATTTATTTCACTTTAACCAATTGGTTGAAGATTTTACTTGCAGTCAGTGTTTAGAACGCGTGGCGAATAAAGTAAAATTTAGAGTTTTAGTTTTTAGGCTTTTCTAAACTCGAAATTTGACTTAACTTGGGAGTTGAAAGAATAAAATAAATACAAATATAAATCAAATCAAATTTTAACTTTGATTTTATTTGATGTTTTGGAATATTCCGTAAAGATGATCAAATTTCAATTATAACCAATCAAAGTTTATTTTATTAATTTCTGTGTAGATTCTTAGAATCTTATGTTGATATGATATTCTGTTAATTTTTACTGACCGCACTACTGTGTAAGAAAGGTATTGTGATCGGCCAAAAATTGACCCCCCATTTTTTTTACGTAAATATTTGTTTTGGGATCCCAGGAATCCGAATCAAGTATATCAATTATGTCAGTCGGTCGGTCTCTGGTACGATTTCAGCAAAAATAGCTCATGGGATTGTCATCAAATTTTGTATTTGGGTTCTATTCCATAATATCTGGCGCCCAGTGAAAAATGGGTAAAGACCGCAAACCGAAAGTGGATGTTTACTCTTAGCGTTTTCTTCGTATTTTCAACATGGTCAATAAATCTTTCAAATAAAAGTTGTAGAGAATCAAAAAATTACCATTTAATAAGTATATGCTTTTTGTCGTAACAATTTTAGTTTTCTTGATATTGGCAAATTTGATTTTTTTAAACATCGCTTATATTTTTAAAAATAAAATTTGTATTTCTCTGGGAAAGTCTTTTTTGACATTTTATTATCTCTTGCCCATGCGTACGAAAGAATATTACTAATGTTACCAAAACAGCTAGGTAATCTACGGTAAGTTAACAATGGTAATAACCAAAGTAAATTACCACTAACATCACTAGTAATGTGTATTATATATCACATTTCTAAACTCAAAATCTTACTTTATGCTTAATCAAGGAGTGAAACCAGTTGGTAGAACCTTTAACTTGATAAATACAACGAATGCCTGAAAAATGCCAGCCAAACGGATATATATTTTTTAATATGATTTTTGAATAAATACTTTAATAGCATGACATAAAAAATATGCACTTGTCGATTTTTACTAATTTATTTTGATATTAATCTATACAGGTTTAAATGCATATTAATTAAGTAGATACTGCGGATCCAATGCAGCGCAATAATAATCTGTAATTGAAGTTAGTTAACAATAACTATTTGGTATTGGAGCGTAAAAGCGATTTAGGCAAATACCTGGGCGGCGGTCGAACGACTGTTAAGGCCCCCGTAAATAGTTTTATCAGGCTGATCGCGGCGCGGCTTTTAACCGTAATTGTTTCAATAGCAACCGCTCTGCGGCGTTATAAACATTGTTGCGTTTAGTGCTAAGCTCTGCGGCCGGTAATCGAAATGCTATGTAATGCAGCATAAAGATAAATGGGGGGCTGCAGTTTACCCCGGGGTGTCGATTCGGCTCGACTTGCCTTTCTCGCTCGCACGTGTATTGAGGCTGTGAAGCCTGGATCCCGCTGGTTCGTCGAGAAAAAGCCGAGTGTAAACAATCCATAAACGATCCTAATGTATTATGTTGATAACGCAAGTAAGGGATGAATGCGTTTGTGTTGATACCTGGAATAACTTATTTTGTAACTTTATGGAATATCATTAGTTTTGAAATGAATGTTACTAAATTCAGCGTTAAAGTGCAAACTTCAGAGCTAATATCTTTACCAGGAACTTGAATTACCATCATTTTTGAGAATTAATAGTTTTGTCCAATGCTGTTCAACTTGTATGTAGACAATGCTTTTGACAAAGCAGTTTCAGACTGTCCTATAAGTATTATAATAAATGTAAAATAAAGTGAAGTTGAATTTGCCAATTGTTTGCAGAATGTTTACAAAATATAAAAAAGAATTGAAATTAATATCGACTTTCTGCAAAAATTTAGTCTCGTTGAGACTTTTCCATATGTTCATTGAAACAACTACTAATTCCCTGACAGACGTTAAACAAACAATGATTATTTGAGTTACACAACAGATTTGATCTACTACTATTCTGAAATGTCTTACTTATGGGCTCATCACTGATTAGTAAATGTGATACATTATATACGATTTTTTTTATTGTGGTCGTTGCCATAGAAGCAATGTAGTTCTAAAGTTACAATAGGTGTATTCAAACTCTAGAACTTTAATTGTTTTTAATCTACTTTGACGATCTTCTAATTGTCTTCCCTTCTCTATACAGAATATTCTTTGAGCAATCGGCCAGCGCTCCATATCTAACAAAACTTGAGAATTGACAGTACATTTGACATTTATAATCATTACAACCATATGTTTAAAATGTTCGTACTTAATAATTCAAATGGGGTCACTTATAATTTAACACCCTTTATTATAAATATTCTATAACCATTATTTTTTTTATTTTCAGATTCTTCTATCTATACCACTTCTCGTTCTATGCGTACCATTATCGGTTTAATGGACAGTATAGCGGACTCGCCTTAGTGACATCTTGGCTTTTCATTCAGGTAATTATAAAGAAAATTAATAGATAGTATTTTCAGTTCAATTCTTGTGATATTGTTGTTCCCCCATGACATTTTATCTTGATATCTTAAAAAGTATAAACCAGAGATTCAAACTAGATCTGAAACAAAAACCGGAATTGATCTGTGTTTTATTAGAACCGAAAATCGCAATCGGACCGAAACACTGAAAAAAAAAAAACTTGAAAAGAGACTGGAACCAGAACGAAACAAAACAAATCGGTAACAGTAAGGCCGTCTACACGGAGCTACTTCTTAGCTCATCACATTATATTGAATATGTTTATTTCTTATGTAATAACTGAATTATATATAAAATATATATCACTTGTGCAAAAGCAAGCATTGTTACTTATCTAAGCTATAGCCCATATTTTAAAACTAAAATCAAAACTCACGCGACTTTACTTTATATAATTCTGCAATAATATAAGTATTTGATGAATATAAATGGTAATGAAGGCAATAAGGATGAAATAAGTAATTGTAAATACTTTAAAATAATTACAATTTCGGATTTCTTGTTAAACAGAACAATTTCTTCACTTCATCTTCTGCACAACCACAAATATTGCAATATTTCACCCTCTCTCGACTCATATTGCAAATTTGGTTCCAAAAATATCCAGGAAAGTCGGTTTAATCTTACAAATGGCGTGTCACGTGTAGAACACAAAATTTGAGGTAAGTCTGTGGCGCCGAAATCCGTGGGTAAACCATTAATAAAAAAGAGCTACAGGATTTTAATATGTTAGACAAGGAAGACATTTTGTTTTCGCAATTCCATATATTGTTGACACCCCGTGAGCCGAACGTTGGTAGAGTATATCTTATACAGGTTACCTCATGTAAGTTCGCAGTTTATTCTAAGTAGCGTGTGAAGACGGCCTAATATAACAATGAAAAGTTCCATAATTGACCCATACCCAGAACGAAACAATAAATATCCAGAATCCAAACTGTAATCGGAATAAAACAATATAGATCTGGAATTTAAATGAAACTGTATCTAAATGAAATGTGGAACGTAAGCCGTAACTGGTACTAAAAATGTATCGGTATTTTATTTTGTCTACTCATATTCTGAGATGTCTTACCTATGGGTCCATCACTGATTAGTAAATGTAATATGTGCATTGTGTGCGACCTGGAACACGTAAATCTAAGGCATTGTATACGCTCGGCTTGCGTTACAGAGACCGAATGGGGCCTCCGGGTGGTCAATACCAACGTAAGTCAGTGCCCCCAACACGTAAAGACCACTCGCGAAGCTTAAAAGTGCCGAATAAAATAGTTAAGCATAAATCGGAAATTAATAGACTATAAACTTGAACCGGAACAAAATAATGAAACATTCCCGAAATCAAACCGGAATTAAATCGAAACAAAAATTCGGAAATAATTTAAACTGTAACCGGAACCAAACTAAAATAATTCCCAAACCAATACCGGAACAGGAACCATTTATTTTACAGTTCATTTTATTTTCTTCGAATGTTGAACTGTAATATTGAACCGGAACACATCATAATTCAATGTTATTCTTTCCGTTCTTACTCAAGTTTTATTATTTTTCAAAAGGCCGAACTTCATTTGGCAGTGGCAGAAGAGAACCGGGAAGATTTCATTAAAGGGCCGAACCGGAACTTATCGTTCATGGTTAAAACCGGTTCTAACCCGAAACGATAATTATTATAAACACGCGATTTGAACCGAAACGTGAATTTCTGATAATTGCTACTCAGAATTGAAACAATAATTTACGGTAATTCAGAAATTAGCTGGAGCAATAAATTATAATTCAAACCTGAACTGTGGCGGAATTATAATTCGTGATTGAAAATATAGATGAGGTGGAACGATAATTTCTAATAAAAGCAAGACGTGAACTGAAACCGTTTTTTCTTTCTTTTTTGGTTAAGCGCCATTAATGCAATAACGCAACATTATTGATTTTTTTTTTGTTAATAAATGATTAAATAAGTTAATTTGATCCATTGTATTACTTGACCTGGCTTGAGAATGTGTATAGGAAATGTAAATATTTTGTTATTTAAAAGTTTCGATTATTCCTCATTAAAAAAAAAAAAAAAACGTTTTCAGTGTATTTATAACTCTACAATATGTCAGTGGTTTATACGCGTGGCGCATGAAGTAAAATTTAGAGTTTAGAAATGTTTGAACATTTGGTTTGGTCGCTCCGCTTCGCCAAATTTTCCAACTTTTCTAAACTCGAAATTTTACTTCATGCTTAACCTGGGAGTGGAAACACTTGTTCGAAACATAAAATTGAATGCTTTTAAAAAATCGACGAATGCCTGAACATATACAATATGTATATTTAAAAGAAAAAATCCCAGTACGTAATATAAGCAGACATTTATAGAAATCATAAAAATTGGTGTAGAATTTTACGTAAAATCAACTTTTAGAGTTAAGTCTGAAGTTGCACGGCCGTTAATAGATTAATACCAAACCAATCTTGATTAAAATTGAATTTGAACCTTTCAGAAACGTTAGCGCAATCCGAAACGAAAAACAAAAATCTCTGTATGAATTATTTCTGAATTTGTAATACAACGCTTTCGGTCGTATATTCTGATTCTTCTTACTGTCCAATTAATATTAATGGTTAAATTTATAATTTTTTGTAGGTACGAATTTTTGGTACTGATTTAATCTCCACAAATAGATTGCATTAATGTCTTGGGATACGTAGAATTATTGATGGTAACAGGTTTATACGTTTAAAATGTAGCAATATAATAACATTGTTCATTCATACAAATTAAAGCTCTAATATTGTATTAATATACAGGATCATACATCGGAAATTGTCCATCCAGATTATTTATTAAACAATTGTTTATCAAATAATGAAAATCCTGGTTCATTTTTCCTCTATATGAATCAATAGAAGCGAATTGCGCTGGCAAATCCAGATATCAAGTTTTGACCAATGATAAATTACTAATATTACTAGTAATCGCTACTATTTTTTTTAAGTGGTAATATCAGTGAAAATATCTGTTTTAAGGAAAGACGTCAGACTTGTTAAAACTTTGCGCGCTCATTACGGATTCTGACGTGTAATTTCCAATTTAAAATGTGCGGCAACTCAAAAATGCTGAATAAAAAAGGGGTGAATTTTTTAAGTTTTAAACATCTCTGGATAAGACTGTCTAGGAAATCACTATACATTGTTTTAATTTATTGAATTTATTTGTAATGCGCTGTATAAAGTACACACAGTAGTGATTAAATCCGAACCGTTGTTTGTGCTAAATATGATAGGGGGCATAATCGTTTTATCCAGAATCAGGAATCGGAGAAATCGGCTATGGTGGGGCTTACCTGTTGTAAACTACACACGTATACAAACGCACCCACACAAACGTGAATATGCGAGCCGATTCAGACTTGATCCATTTGTACATCGGAGGGGCGCATTAATTAATTGCGAACAGGGTAATGGACAAATGAATCATAATGCCATTAATGCCGTCCGGAAATTTTGGTTTATGTACTTATTGGGAAATTTACAAAGCAAACAAATTTCCGGTAATTGGGGTATCCCGGAAAGCCTCGGCCGGCCTCTGGCGGCGCCCACGCTCAACGCAAATTCGGCGAGGGTTTTTCAATTAATACCACTTGCATTTTTAATGTGCGCGCATTACTTTGATCTCGATGCCGATAATTAACTAGTTTTTAGTTTCGAATGGAGCCGATCATTTTTGCAAACGTCAATTGAATTACAGACAACTTCGATCGGCCGTTTTTCAGGAATTCCGCTCAAAGAAATTAAAAAATAGTCGTCGTAATTAAATGCAGTTGTTTTTCTGATTCCCTTGAATGAAATTAAAATCACGTTTCGCCGAATGCATTTTCGATACGTTGATTAAATTGCGCGTTTCGGTATATATAATTCAGTTCAAAGAAATGGCAAATAATTTTCGTTGAATATATTTTTCTTTGTAATAAATAAATTATTCTGTAAACGTCAAATGCATTTTTCAAATCCATATTTTTTTTTTGTAAAATGCGTAATACAGGATTTAATTAATCAATCAATTTTTAGTAAAAACTATTGTTGTCAACGTTTTAATTTCTGCATGTTCAGTTCGAACAGCATTTCATCTGGGAAATTGAGATCATCGCCAACGCGTTATTCAGTTCAACTTATATTGATCTGCAGTTCAGAGATTAACTATAGTTCAATGATAATCTATAGTTCAGTGATAAGCTACAATTTACAGCTAAACTACAATTGAGGTGAGTTACACTTTAGAGATGAACTACAGTTCCGAGATTAGCTATAGTTCAGAGCAGAGCCGGGCAGATTTCGAATCATTCAGGACTCGAATCCTTTTAGGCCCATTTCACACCGAAATGGCGGAGGCGAGGCGTAAGCGACACGAGGCACAGGCGAGCTCAATGCACACAGAAACGGGTGTCGTAGAAATTAACTAGCATTTAACTATGGTGATATTAGCGGCAATTCTATTAATAAGGCTGTATATTTTTAGAGTAGTTTTTAATTTAAAATGATGTTTTATTTCAGATTTATTAGCACAACCCCAAAAATATAAATTATTTTAAGAAAATTATTCCACATCAGTCTTCGAATGTTTTTTATTATTCCACAAAGAAACAATTAAAAAAAAAACATGCATTTCCTAGTAATGGAGAAACAGTGAATATGAATTTTTAACAAGTAATTTGAAACAAATTTCTGTAAAAATGAAGAACATCCACACATTTCTCCATTAAACGCAGAAAGTGTTGAACGGAAACGAATAATATGCACGTCGTTTCGTCGTTAAGCGATTGGACATCGGAAAAATGCGCGCCTAGATTGGCAATATGTGTAGCCTGGGTTGTTGTTTCCTTTTTTCTTTCATTCTCCCGTTCCTTCTTTTCGAAACGTGACAATATCATGCAGTTGTCAGACGCAGGGAAATAACAAAGTCGCGGCTCTCCGGTTTGGGAATTGTCGCCCTTCCACCCCCCTTCATCCCTCCCGCGCGCAGTTTTCCCGAGGATCGGCTTGCAAACGGGGGGATCCGTGTCCTCGCCAAATGGAAACGTCAGGATTTATAAACAATTCCCGTTTTAAAAGCGGGGGAAAAGCGCGCCGTTCCATAAACACACACGTTCGCTACATGTGCATTAAACAAAAACACGGGAAATAATGAGTTTTGTGAAAATTGTTTTTGTAATAATTCGATTCGACGTACAAAACAATCTGGATTACAAAATAAAGTAGCTTAACAAAAAATGTATACATATATAGAAAATAGCAAATCCAAACTTTCAGGCTTCTCTAAACTCGAAATTTTATTCCATGCTTAATCAAGGAGTGGAAACACTCGTTAGAAGTATATATTTATTCTAAATAACACAATGTCCAGATTTGGTGGATAACACTCGGTATGTATCATATGTTCAACAAAAAAAAAAACTCTAGAGGGCTATGATTTTATCTGTTTTGAAATGTATGTTGGCTACACGCCTTAGGAATTGTCATATAAAACGTCAGACATAATAATTATAATGTATAATTTCAGAGTTGCCAACCCACAATATATTCTATAGCACTCTAGAGGTCTTATTTTATTGAACATATGATGTAAAAAATGGTAACATAATATTAAATATTGGTAATATTCAAAACATTTTTAAATGATAATTGTATATAATTATAGTTCAGTTATAAGATGATTTTATTATATATTTTTATATAGATTTATCGTAGCTTCTTTAATTTTTAAGAATATGCAGACTGATTGTAGCCTCCTTAATATTTAAGAATATATATGAAATCGTGATGATGGGGTAAATACAATAATGGACAGATAAAATTGACATATAATTCAATCATTTTTGTTTATGTTTACTAACCTTGCGTGTGTGATTGATTGTCTGTTGAAACTGCTTTAGCTTAATGTTAGTCGTAGATATTATGTTTTTTAGAAAGATAATGTCTAAATGAAAGAAGATTCAAGCCGACATTTATGTCATATCTCGTTATATCAACAATAGGGCCGCACAGATTGTTAGGAATGAAATACAGGGAAAATCATACGCCGCAAATATTTACTGTACACATTTCCAAGCTCGATTATTGGACAAATAGAAGGATGTAGCTATTAATAAATCCAAATGGGCGGCGCTTCCTATTCTATTCCATTCATTGTTTCTTACATACCCCTTGAGAAAAATATAATTATTGTCAAGGGATGGGCAACATGTTTAGCAGAGTTTTAAATCTAAGAGAAAAATGTAGTAATTTTTAAAAATAATCGATAAGCACTTGTCATGTAATTAGGAAAATGAGATAAAATGGTACTGATAGTTTAAGGCATGAGATTCGTGTTAAACATAACCACAAATGCCACAGTTAAACGAATTTATTTAATTATAATGCTATGAATTATTTTAGATTTATAAATGTACATACCTAAGCAGTATATTTTATATTTTATTTAGATAGAGTGTTTTAATGCTTTTACATTAACTCAGTGTTTGATACGCCTGGCGCATGAAGTAAATATTTCGTGTTTTTTTAATTTTAAAATCGGTTCAGAAATAACTAAGTTAGAGGGGGCAGGGGGCATTTATGATGAATCACACTGTATAAGTATAATAATAACACTAATATTTTTTTCCCCAACATGTGTCACATTAAACTATGTGCACTTGTAAGAACTCAAATTTTATTTAAACATATAAATTATAAATTCCCGCCTGAGAAAAATATTAAGCCAATACCATTGCAGAGATGGCCGCAATTTTAATTCCAATTTCTAATTAAACAGTGTATACATTTAACTAAAGTTTGTTAAATCGCACATCTGTCTTTTTACTGGAGCATTGAATAATTTTTAACGAGTTTTTTCCACTCCTTGATTAAGCATGAAGTAAAATTTCGAATTTAGAAAAGCCTATGACCCTATGACACTTGCGACACACATTTTGATAGTTGTGACATATTTTAAACTAACGAATGTCTTCCAATCCCAGACTAAGCATGAAGTAAAATTTCGAGTTTAGAAAAGCCCCGCGTAGAAAATTTTTCGAGGGTCGCGCAGCGACCCGAGACAAATTTTCACGGGGCTTTTCTAAACTCGAAATTTTACTTCATGCGCCACGCGTATAAGCCACTGAAACATTGTGAAGTTTACAATATGTTACTAAAGCAGTATGCTAAACACGTGTATTTTGGACTTCAGTTAAAACCAGCGTTTTATACGCGTGGCGTATGAAGCAAAATCTTGAGTTTAGAAAAGCTTGAATTTGTCCAAATCCAAACGTTTAGGCTTTTCTAAACTCAAGATGTTACTTCATGCTTAACCTGGGAACACTTGTTTAAAGCTTTAAGTTGAACTTAGTGTATAAAATCTTGCTAAAAATCTATTTTAATTTTTTTTTAAATTTTAAAATCGGTTCAGAAATAAATAAGTTAGAGGGGGCAGGGGGCATTTATGATGAATCACCCTGTATAAGTATAATAATAACACTAATATTTTTTTCCCCAACATGTGTCACATTAAACTATGTGCACTTGTAAGAACTCAAATTTTATTTAAACATATCATAAATTATAAATTCCCGCCTGAGAAAAATATTAAGCCAATACCATTGCAGAGATGGCCGCAATTTTAATGTCAATTTCTAATTAAACAGTGTATACATTTAACTAAAGTTTGTTAAATCGCACATCTGTATTTTTACTGGAGCATTGAATAATTTTTAACGAGTTTTTTCCACTCCTTGATTAAGCATGAAGAAAAATTTCGAATTTAGAAAAGCCTATGACCCTATGACACTTGCGACACACATTTTGATAGTTGTGACATATTTTAAACTAACGAATGTCTTCCACTCCCAGACTAAGCATGAAGTAAAATTTCGAGTTTAGAAAAGCCCCGCGTAGAAAATTTGTCGAGGGTCGCGCAGCGACCCGAGACAAATTTTCACGGGGCTTTTCTAAACTCGAAATTTTACTTCATGCGCCACGCGTATAAGCCACTGAAACATTGTGAAGTTTACAATATGTTACTAAAGCAGTACGCTAAACACGTGTATTTTGGACTTCAGTTAAAACCAGCGTTTTATACGCGTGGCGTATGAAGCAAAATCTTGAGTTTAGAAAAGCTTGAATTTGTCCAAATCCAAACGTTTAGGCTTTTCTAAACTCAAGATGTTACTTCATGCTTAACCTGGGAACACTTGTTTAAAGCTTTAAGTTGAACTTAGCAGATGTACAGCATATGTATATGTAGTAAAATTCCCTGTATATCTAAAGACTCTATCTAGTATGTGAATATTGTGTCAACGCCAAAATTTAATACTGTTGTTTTCGACTCAAATTCCACCCCCGCACTTCTCCAATAATAATTTCCTTCTCTCGGGAGGAAAATATGATTTTTTAAATAGTTTTCCTCTGTCGTGTCGCGTCTTTAGCATTCCGTCTGCGTTACTTATCACCGCTCGCTCAGTTATTCAGAGCGCGCGCTCCAGATTATTATTTTGGAAACAATAACTGAATTATGCCTGAGAAAATGGTTACATGCATAATAAATTAAAGATAAAGTAAACACGCCGTTCCCGCCACCGCCGCCTCCACCCCTCCACATAATGTTGCATTATTTAAATTCATTTTATTCAAATCGTATGCTAATTTAAGGGTGTTTTAGGGGAATTATTTTGTTCTCGCCCCGAACCGCTCTCAATTACGCAAATGGATCATATCGGTTTTTTTTATTAATTATTTCCAGATGTATTACACACGTGATTATCGGGATTATGATCTGTAATCCATTGAATTTATTTTATTTTATATAATTGAGGAGCAGAGTTTTAACCTTTAATTAGTGGTGTTCAAAATGTGCAGCATAGATATGTACGTTTATAATTCCCAGCCGTGCGTAAGATAACCTAATTCTAAATAACCCTAATTTGCCATGGCCAGGGGTTAACACTCTGTCCACAGGATGTCCATACTTAACAAAATATATAGGGTTTTCGGTTATTGAAAGAGATTCTGTATCTCTTTAAATAACCGAAAACCACATATATATTGTCGACTGAATTAGGGTAATACGCAACTTTACCCTAATTCAATCGCCCGATAATAATCTGAAAACAAATTTGAAATATCTTATTTGTTTTCAAGATATTCTAAAAAACAGATTGATGTTTGTTACATATACAGGGTGTCCTAACCAAAAGTTGTTAGCATAAAATAAATTGCAGAACGAAAAAGATACATTTGTTACTTAGTGAATAAATTGCTCAAATAATATAATACATAGCAAAATGCTATAAATTGTTATTTTGTTGTACAAAATTAATTTCAATTAATTTAGTTTCTGCCAGTTTTGCATTGTCCTGCATGCTGCCAATTCCACATACATTTACAATTTATTTTGTGTTTCTATTTTTTATTTTGTTTAAAACACGTATTTGGATTTATAAACTCAAAATTAATTTTCAAATCGCGCTACCTAAAGCGTTTTACTTATTTTCTGCCGCCCTGTATAATAAATTGCATATGTCTGTTTGCACACACTGCCGCTTTCAGGTTAGGTTGGCCCGTGGTCCGGGCCAAAATGTGCCCGATGATGAAATGTGCGTGGGCGAAATGTGGGAACCGAAATGTAACGGGGGCGAAATGTATCGGGGGTGAAATATGCGGGGGCGAATTTTCTGCGAATCCCTGTATATATACTACGTTAAAATAAATATACCTCTACATGTAACTGCACAACAATTTCTCAATTTGTCTTCATAAAATAGTTATTTGTGGTGTTTCACATTGTGGATCAAATCGAAGTGGAAATTGCCGTTGATTTCAATTGAATTTGATCAGTGCAAAAGAGGCCGTCGGTGTTGGATGCACGCGATGTGGGAGAGGTTGTGACAAGTGTCGCAATTTCCGAGTGCACGAACAATCAAAGACAAATCCGGGCGAATCAGTGCACAAAAGCGCGCGGCTTAGAAAAATATAAGGAGTGGAAGGAGCCGTGACATGCGGAAGAAATTAAACTGGCAAATAAATATGAGGCTGTCGCGGTCCGTTGACCGGCAACCGGGAACGCTCCCGAGGGACACAAACAAGGAGAGGAAATGGGACTGAAATAGGGGTGTATATATATATATATACACATACACATCTCTAACATATATATGTGTGTATCTGTGTGTATCTGTGTGTATCTGTGTGTGTGTGTGTGTATATATATCTTTAATATATACGTGTATATGTGTGTTTGTATGAGAGAGAGTGTAGATGTGGCTTTTCTGTAATACAGCTCTAGGGTTTGGTCCATTTCGGCATTTTAGCTAAAGTACATATATACAAGTCCGTTATGCTTCCATATCATATCAACATGTTTATTATTATAATATATAATGTAAATTGTGTGGACTATGTTGGGATATTTTTTATATTAAGGAATGCTAGTTCAATATTATTTACAATATTTAGTATATTTGCATGGCTTTTTCATTTCATTTATTCTTAAGATAACCCACATATGGACAAATATTATTAATGAAAAAATTGTTTACATGAATAAAATAATTCGAATCGAAAATCGTTTGTTTTACTAACTATTTAACTTCCCGTGGAACGGGTGATGTATTTTTGCATGAAAGCGGGTAGGGTCCCTGGGACATATTAGAAAGTAGATAACATTATTTAGTTTAGCTTAGTTTACTTAATTGTTGTTGAGTTGCGTGAAGATGGTTTTAAATTAATGAAACACTTGTATCTTTTCTTCACTTATTTATTTGGAGTACCAAATGCACATTTCGATCACGATGTGATCATTATCAATGGTTGAAAAATACTAATAGCTTAGTTTATTGACGGATAATCACCTATTACAATAATATACACAAAAGAAAGAGTATAAGAAAACAATATACAAAAAATATGCAGGATGTCCACAAAGGGTGTCCCTTTGTGGACACCCTGCATATTTTTTGTCAAGAAAAAATTAAGTTTTATATTAGTTTTTAGACAAAGTTTTGGAAAATTAAGTGCCAAGATTACGTTGTCCAAATGTTGACCCTCACGCTACTCCTTTAACCGATAACGGAAATTAGCCGCTACGCGTCTACATATCTCTCTGAAAATTGCGGCCATTTCGGTTCGGATGTTGTCCTTCAGGTGCAGTACAGTTCGTGATTTGTTTTTATAAATCTTTTCTTTAAGGTATTTATTGAAGACCGGCGAGGGCGAGCACTTACTGTAAACTGTGAACGGTATTGCGACCTGTTAAGGAACTTTTAGGTTCCACAACTGCAGGTGTTTGACGGTTTTAATATGGAAATTTGGTTTCAATAAGATGGGGCAACTTGCCACAACTCAAACCAATCACTTGAGGTTGTTAATGAACTTTTCACGGAAAAAGTGATCTCTCGTCTAGGCACCATCAACTGGCCTCCGAGAAGTCCCGATGTTACACTCCTTGATTATTTTCTATGCGGATACCTTAAAGAGAATGTTTATAAAAGCAAACCACGAACTGTACTGCAATTGAAAGACAACATCCGCACCAAAATGGCCGCAATATTCAGAGAGATGTATAGATGCGTAGCGTCTAATTTTCGTTATCGGTTAGAGGAGTGCCAGCAGCGTGAGGGTCAACCTTTGGACAACGTAATCTTTGGCATTTAATGTCCCAAAACTTTGTCTAAAAATTAATATAAAACTTATTTTTTTCTTACTTTTATTTATTTTTGTATTCAATTTACAAACACCCTCTACCCTTTGTGGACACCCTGTATAAATTGAAATTAAACTCATGTAACCCTAAGAATGCACATTTAAACTTAATAATATTCAACAAAAGTTATCAGGAAAACTAAATAACTGAAAGTAGTAATATAAATAGAAAAAATAGGAATAATGGAGTTAATAATAAAATAAATAATATAACGAAAATACAGTATAAAGAATCAGTATTACAAACAAATATTTGAATCTATAAGCCGCAAACGATTCTTAAATCTAATAATCGAGTCATCAAATACATCAAAATTAGGATTTGAATTTAAAATGTTACAATATTTTATTATTCTATTTATAGGACTATGCATTGCATAATTAGTGGTATTTTAGCATGGCATAATTAGTGGTTAGCGGCATTAAGCGAAATAATGCTTTGGATCGTGTAATCTTCGTGGAACAAAAGTTAAAGTTTAAATTAGATAACAATAAAAAACCATGCATTAATTTGAAGCCATTTGATACATCATATATGTATAATCCGCCTATACTTTAAAGACGTTAAATTTAAAGTTTGTAACATATTTGAATGGCTAAAATTGACGTAAGATATCCCTAACTTAAATGAAATCATTCTCAAAAATTTACCTCGCACAGCTTCTATCTTGTTAGAGTGTATAGCGTAGAACAGATTCCAAATTATCGAGCCATATTCAAGTTGACATCTTACTAATGTGATACATAAGAGTTTACTAGTTTGAATTGAAAAATTAAAAGAATATCTACTTATTGCACTAAGTGTTTCAAAAGCTCTGTTAGAAATTGAAATGATATGAGAAGAAAAGGTCAGTCTACAGTCAAAAAGGATCCCTAAATCCCGAACTTCATCAACACATCTAAGTTCAGAGGTATGAATGCTGTAGGTAAATTTCAACAATTTGCAACGACAAAATTTTTTTAATATTTAAATTAAGTTAATTTACACTACACCAAGTTGTAATGTTGTTGATGTCATTTTGAAGTGCGATACTAGCATTAACACACCGTATTTTTGAGAACAATTTCAAATCATTAGCAAACATAAGAAATTTAGAATAGCGGATACACTGGCTGATATCATTAATAAAATGTAAAAACAAAATGTCCCCGCAGTGGGAACCTTAAGGTACCCATGGCGTAACATAAATTATATTAGATAAGAAGTTGTCAATTTTCACATACTGCCTACGAGATGAAATAAACCTTTTATTTTAAACAATTGAACTACTATTTCGCTAAAGCCAAACTATCAGGGTTTGGTAATATCTTATGATTAACACGATCGAAGGCTTTAGAAAAGTCAGTATAAATTGCGTCTGCTTGGTATCCTTTCTCGAACGAGTTTAACAAAGATTGCATTTGAAAAATACTGGATATACACTCACTTTCATATGAAGTGCACCACCTAGTAGACGTGAAGCTACGATTTAAATGAGTAATAATTTAAATAACGAAATCTTTACATTTTTCTTTACACATTCTCAAGTCAGGTCAAATAATACAATGTATTAAATTTGGTAATTTAGTTCGCAAAAATATAGTAATATTGCGTTATTGCATCAATGGCGCTTATTGGGTTACTAATATAATCATTGTAAGATTATGAAAAATTTACAAATTTTTATTACTCTAAAGAAAACAAAATAAATTCACAATCACAAAAATAAAACTGCTATTCCTATTATCTAACTACTTTTTTCAAATTAATTCGTTACGTCGCAGGTTTTAAAAATAGTAAAAACAAGGAAATTCTTCTGTGTCTGACGACTTGGAAGTTATGTTAATTGGCAATTATAGTAATTTTCATGATTTTTCTTTTTGCACAAGCGTTTTGCGAAAAAATCATATTAAAATAATCAGTTCGGGGATTTATCAGCCGGCGACGGGAGCTGAAACGCTAATTTGGATGCACCTTTTACGAGCCCCGGAACGGCATGTGTATGCCGTCGGCTCACAAAGAAAAATATTTAATTTACGTAGTGCCCGCAATTTTTGCTTTCGTTATTTGTCGTAATAACATGGATGGTTGATACACACACAAACAAAAAATGGTAATAGTCGAGGAAGACAAATTAAATTGCACTTTATTTCGAGGAAAAATGCGCGCGGCTTATTCTGTGATGTTTATTAGAAGTACGGTAATTAATAAAGGACGAATAATTATTTTGTGAATATGTAGTGAAACGCGTAGAATCCCGGCGCATGCACCTTTTCTTTTGATGTAAAGTGTAAATTCTCCTTTTTCTATTTTTCGATACTATGCAAGTACAGCATTGTAATCATGCAAGAAATCATTTTTTTTTATAATTGGTATAGTATATTCAATAAAAAAAACCTCTAGAGTGCCATGATTTAATTTATTTCTAAATTTAAGTTGGCTACACGCTTCAGAAATTGACATATGAAACGTCAGACATAACAATTATAATATATAATCTCAGAGTTGCCAATTATAGGTTGGTTGGTTTTTCATGGCACTCTAGAGGTTTTTTATTGAACATACGATGTAATAACTAAGACCGGAAATTTTTTACATTTAAGTATCCATATATTCATTTCAAAATATATTCAAATATTCGAATTATTTCAATATTCTAACTATTCTAATGATTGGACATTCAAATGGTCGAATATTTAAATATTTGAATAATCGAATGTTTAAATATTCATATATTCGATTATTAGAATATTTGAATGTTCAAATAAATATTCAAATACAAATATGTTCGCACTTTTTAATTCATAGATTTAAAATAAGAAGAGAAATTAGTTACAGCAATCAGAAATTTTGTAAATTTCAATAAGACATTTTAAAATATATAATCCAAATTTTGAACTTCATTTTAATTTGGTGTTTTGTACGCGTGGCGCATGAAGTAAAATTTCGAGTTTAGAAAAGCCTGAAAATTTGGATTTGCCGGTGCGCGACTCGCTTCGCTCGCGCGCCCCGGCAAATCCATATTTTCAGGCTTTTCTAAACTCGAAATCTTACTTCATTCTTATATTGGGAGTGGAAACCTATGTAAAAATAAAATAAATTACTAATAATTGACATTTGGTAAGATTTTGTGATGATAAGTTACTCACGCGGGCTAAAAAAAAATCGCGTGCTGCCAATAAAAACGCGAATTAGCGTGGTTTAAAAACCATATTAAACACGCAAATGCCGTGTTTAATGAAACTGAGTGTTTAATGCATCCCATTTATTCTGCCCACAAAATTAAATAATGCACATATTATAAGATTGTCGTGAACAAAAGTAATATTCACATACATTGAGTGATAAGTAAATGATGTTTAATGAGTAATGATTAAAGAGTGATGATTATCTTTTTAATTTTGAATAATCTATGAGTGACGTATCACTCAAGTGATGCCCAAGTGTGAGTGGGGACCACTCTATATTATTTTATTTCTTGAATCTATTTAATAAGCATCGTTGCTAAGATCCCCCCAATCGACATTTATTACGTCAAATTGACAAACATGTTTGAAATTGTCAAAAAGCTTCAGACTACACTCACAGCCCAGATCTTCCAAAATTATTACAAATCCGATACTGCCAGGCACTCAGAGCCGGAGGACCAAGCTGGAAAGTATTCACTTACTCTTCGCGTAAGTTAATTACCGGCTACAGAATGAATTTCGCGTCCATTGTTTGGACTTGTTTGGATTAGAGTTGAAACACACCCGGGGATTCGTATCCCGGTTTTGCAACGGGCAAAGGGGGGTAGTTTTGAGGGAGTCCGCGCGTGTATGCCGCGAGCGCCCTGGGGGGCGAGGGGGTGAGGATAAAGGTGGAATCGCACAATGGGTCTCGGGTTCTAGCCCTCGCTGAATATTTCATAACATCTCGTACGTATACAGGGTTTGAGTAGTTGAATATTTTTCGGCTTCATTAACACATACACACATGCACGAGTTTAAATGTTAATTTATTTAAATTAAAGTATGGTTTTAATAGAACTTTTAGTAGTAGATACATCAATAATTTAAACAAATTATGAAATATTTTGTGCAGAAATGTTGGCTTTAGTAATCATGATGAAATCGCCCTTAAAAAATAGTGATGTGTCTCCATCATAGTACTTTCCACATCACCTAAGCAATTGATAATTGACATACTAAACTTATTTCACTTGTCAATCAGTTAAAAACCATTTCACATTAAATCAGCGTTTTGTACGCGTGGCGCATGAAGTAAAATTTCGAGTTTAAAAAAGTCTATTTTGGCACGGTCGCTTCGCTTCGCTACGCGCCCGAGGCAAATTTTCAGGCTTTTCTAAACTCGAAATTTTACTTCATGCTTAGTCTGGGAGTGAATGACACTCGTTTGTTTCATCATTGAAATAATTGAAAATTTATGTAATAAGTTTATTGTCGTTTTATTGACGGAGATGTTCTGTTTTGTTATAACGGAATATCCGTCCCGTTGGACAGACTATAATAGCAGATGTAAAAGATGCTGTGTAAGACTGTTTTTATTAATCTTTTAATAATTCATTATTTAGCGTTGGACATTTTATGATTATTGTTTATTGTTTCAGCATTCGATGGTGTATTTCTTCCACCATTACGAGCTTCCGGTGATATTGCAACAGGCGCAGTTCCAGCAGTTTCTGCTAAGGAACACGCACCAGCGGCAGGTGCACCCGTTCGCCGCTAGGCTGACGCAGCTACTGTCGGTCGTGCGGTCGTCGGCCACCACGCAGACGTCGAATACGGTGGCCCAGGCTGCGACGTCGACCTCAACGTTGACAACTACCTCAACGGTCGGCACCTCGGCGCAGCCGATCACCTCGACGCACTCGAGCCAGACGGTGCCGGCGTCGGTCATGTCCTTCGGCGCCCAGACGTCCAGCATCGGCGTCAACAACGCGTCCGTGATCGGCGCCACGGCAGCGGCCAGTCAGACGCACACGGATATTAGACCGTCCGGTGGGTCGGATGATCATTATTAAAAAATCAATGAAATAAAGTGTGTATCTACCTATCCGACGTTTTTGGTTTAAACTAATCCAGAGTTGAATCTGTCCAACGCTTAAGAAAAAACGTTGGATTGATCAATCTCTTCAATTTCCAATAATTATCCGTTAATCACTTAAATTGGATTGATCTATCTTTCAGACTACTGATCGTTAAATCTGCCCAACGATTTAGGTTAGAGTAAAACAGAGTTAAACCTGTCCAATGGTTGGATTAATCTATCTCTCCGAATTCCAGTTATTATTTCTATCCATCGCTTAAAGCATCGTTGGATTGATCTATCTCTCAGACCAGCGATCGTGTAATCTATCCAACGTTCTCAGTTTAAAGTAATTCATAAATCTATCTCTCCAACTTCTAGTAGTAAATCTGTTCATCGCTCAAATGAAGCGCTGGATTGATCTATCTCTCAATCTAGCATTAGTTAAATCTGTCCAACGCCTAAGTCGAAACTGAATAGGTCTATTGTTTAACCAATATTAGGTTAATTGATTGTTAATTTATCTCTTAAACTACCGATAGTAAAATCTGTCCGATACTTAAGAAGAAGCTGAATAGCTCTATATCACAAACGCTGGTAAGTTAATTGATTGATTGATCTATCATTCGTACTACCGATGGATAAATCTGTTCAACACTCAAGAAAAAGTTGTATCGTTCTATTTTCCAATCACTGGGAAGTTATTGATTGATCTATCTTTTAAACTACGATAGTAAAACCTCCACAACACTTAAGAAGAAGCTAAGTAGCTCTATTTTACATACGCTGGTAAGTCAATTAATTGATTTATCTATCTTTTGTACTACCGCTGGATAAATCTGTCCAATACTCAAGAATAAGTTGAATAGCTTCATTTTTCAATCACTGATAAGTTAAATGATTGATTGATTGATCTATCTTTTAAACTAGTTATGCTAAAATCTTTCCAACACTCAAGAAGACGTTGAATAGCTCTATTTTACAATCGCTGGTAAGTTAATTAATTAGTTGATCTATCTTTTGTACTACCGATGGATAAATCTGTCCAACACTCAAGAAGACGTTGAATAGCTCTTTTTCAATCACTAGTAAGTTATTGATTGGTTGATCTTTCTTTTAAACTACCTATGCTTAATTCTGTCCATCACAGAAGAAGCTGAATAGATCTACAGAGTGCTCGAGAATGATTGCTCCAATTGGCAGTACTTTTGGATGTAAATGTAGAGTATTTGTTTGTTTTATGATTAATGCAAGCGGATGTACAGAGTAAATCAAAGGGCGTGTTGTTAATCTTATAAGTCAAGTACGTATTAAGAGGTTAAGCCAAAAAATATTCGGATTTTTTTCTGAAATTTTTCCAGCGAAACATTGAAATATATCAACATTTTAAACATAGGTCTTTATTATGCATGTAATAAACTGTAGATACATATTTTTTTTCAAAGCGATGCATATCAAGATGGCGACTGTATAGTTTTTCTTCCATGATGTCTGGTGAGTAAACGGGCGGACCGACAGCTACCACAATTTCTATGTTACGGCGGAAAACCATTTTTTTTCGATTATTTATGAGAATTGCTATCGAACTACTTAGGATTTTTTAATTATATTGCTTAGTTCTTTTGTTATGAATTATTTTCAGGCGATTGTTCTTGGTATTTTAGACGTTTTTCAGTAAGGCGCCATTTTCGTAAACATCAATATATCAACAATACGTAGTTTGATAGCTATTCTCATTAATAACCGAACAAATTTTGGTTTTTCATCCTAACCTAAAAATTACGGGAATTGCTGTTTTGCCCGTTTACTCAATATAAATAAAGGCTTCATCGCATAAATGCTATAAGGCGCCCTTTTAATACATATCGCTTGGAAAAAAAATATGTTCTATAGTTTATTACTTGTATAATAAAGACCATTGTTTAAAATGTCGATATATTTTATTAATCCGGAAAAAAGCACAAAATACACTGTTTTGGTGTGGTTTTCAAGTGGACTAACTCCTTAAAGTAATGAATCTTTTCATATTCTTTAAACTCTACATTAACACCTGTCAAAGGTAAAAAGAGGAAATAGTCGATGTACAGTGTCTCCGTTTTCAACCAAAATTCAGTACTGCCAACTGGAACATTAATTCTATATCACTTAGTATTTCTTTAACGCTTGTTAATTAATTGCGATCAAAATACTCTTCACATCTCAACGAAGTACTTCAATCTATCCTACAGTTAAGCAATCATCGTGTAGATTATTATGTCCAACTCTCGTTAGCTGCAGTTAAGCAGGCGTTGGATGATAAATCTATCCAACGCCCACTTAAGTGTCACTATGAAAAGGTGGGCGCAGTGATATTTCAACTCTCCGCAGATCTATTTGTGCAACACTTGACCACTTGAGATAGATCTATTCTTCGCAACACTCAGCAAGTCTTAGATAGATCTATTTCACGAAATATTGATTGTACAGCTTTTCACTTTCTAAGAAAAAAAGCGCTTTCTTTATTGCTCAAGAATGTGATGAATAGTTCGAACTGTCCAACACTGATCTATTTGTGCAACAATTGAGCAGATATTACATAAATCTATTCTTTGCAACATTTAGCAAACCTTAGATAGTTCTAGTCCACGAAATATTGATTGCACAATTTGTTTCAGTATTAAGAAAACAAACCTTTTCTTTATCGCCTAATAATGTGATAAATAGTTTGAACTATCCAACACTTAAGCAGGTGTTGGAAAGATGTATTCTTCGATCTCTCAATAGTTTATTTTATGATGGTACAATTTGTCTCAATATTAAAAAAAACCCTATCTTCATCGCCTAAGAAACATGAATAGTTCGAACTGTCCAACACTTAAGCAGGGCTTGGTAAAATATTTATAACGAAATCTTAAATATATGATTTGTCTTACTCTTAGGTAAAAACCTTCTACTATTGCTTAAGAATGTGATGAATAGCTCAAACAGTCCAACACTTATCTGTTTGTATAACACTTGAGCGGATATCAGATAGATCTTTTCTTTGCAACACTTAGCAAGCCTTGGATAGATCTATTTTACGATATATTGATTGTACAATTTGTCGCACTCTCAAGAAGAGAACCCTCACTTCATCGTTTAAGAATGTGATGGATAGTTCGAACTGTTAAACACTTAAGCAAGTGTTGGATTGATTTATTCCTCGATCTCTCAATAGTTAATTTCCTTAAACTCTAAATAGATCAATCTGTCCACCATTCAAACTGGTGCTGGACCGATTTATCCTTCTTGATGGTTCAAACTGCCCAACACTATAGCATGTATTGGATAGGTTAAATCATCCCATTCGCAGTAGCTCAATCTGTAATACTTAAAAAAACGTTTTTTCTCATGGCTCGAGCACGTGTTAAACAATGTGATCTGTCCAGCAATTTTGTCTCACAGGTAAGAAAACTTCTCTTGTTATTTCTTAACAAAGTGATAGATCTATATGTCCAGCATTCTAAAAGACTTTGAATAGATTTATCCTCCCAAACTTCTAGATAGATTTATCTGTCCAGCACATAAGCAGACGTTGAATAGATTTATCCGGCCATCCCTCTAGATAGATATATCTGTCCAGCACCTTAGCAGACGTTGGACAGATTTATCCGCGTCCAACCCTCTAGATCGATCTATCTGTAGAGCACTTAAGCAGGCGTTGGATAGATTTATCCGCCTAATCCTCTAGATAGATCTATTTATCAAGCACTTAAGCAGACGGATAGATTTATCCGCCCAACCCTCTAGATAGATCTATCTGTTCAACACTTTAACAGACGTTGGATAGGTTTATCCGCCTAATCCTTTACAGTTCAGTCTGTCAAAGACCTGCAACGATTTAATGAAAAATTGTATGTATATTAAAATTTTAAAATTAGTTAATTTCTTCTAATGCCAAAAGAATGCTGTGAACCAATCTATGAAACACGAAACTTAAGCGTTGGACAAATTTAAACCTATCGAATGGTTTACTTTAAAAAAACTGTAAACAAGCGTGCAAGTAAAGTTGCATTTCATAAAATACTTAACGTTTAAGCATTGGACAAAGATAACAATCCAAACTTCTATTTTTAATATCAATGGATTGGAATCATTAAATAGTTTCAACTTTCTGTGTGTTGAGCTGGCGAAATGAACTACTTTTCAAGGAAAACAAAAAACTGCATGTTTAAACAAATCCGTTGGATAGGTGTTTGATATTTGTGAAATCTAACGAAACATATTATATGAGTCGTGTATCTGTCCAACACCTTACGAATCAAATCACGGTGTTTCCTTTTCTTCTGTTCGGTTCGGATGATATTTGTTTTCTTTTTCACGAGTATGTATAAAAAGAAACAACAAACAAACGCAAATTTTTGTAAATACTATACTTTTATCCAAGCTTTTTAGAATTTGTATATATGAAAAAAAAACAATGGACTTTATATTGATATTATATGGTCATGTTAATTTCTCTATAGGTGGATGTACGATATAGTTTTATTTATAGTAAATACATGTACACAAATCGTATTATTTTTATTATTTTACATAGTTTTTCGCTGAAAAGAAAATTATCTTCTAGATTAAGGTAAGTAACTTACTGCACGGCCCTTGTACCGCTCGATCATTTATATTATGATTTAGAGTTGGCGGCATTTATTTTGTGCGGTTCCCGGAATGCTAATTAAATGATGGAATAAATTTGAGGTTATGGTAAACTATGTGTTAGCAGTCAGTAGTGCCAATCTAATTTAAAATTCTGAATCACGTTTTAAATGATCGCACGGTACAAAGTGGAACAAAATAAGTGTCATTTAGTCGTCTTTGCATTACCCATTTTAAAGTTAGAAGTACTGCTCTAAAATAATAGGGAATGCACTATCTAACATTCGAACATACATAAATTGTAGGAGTAATAAAATTTTCAATTTTGTTGATTGGTGACATTTATTGACAGAGCTAGATAATTTAAAAAAAAGTATAGTGGCACAGAAAAAATACATGCAATAAAATTCCAAATGTAACTTGATCAAAATTATTTTATTCCACCCTGTCTAAAGTTTATTTGAAAAATTCTTGTAGTAGAAGTTTTTAAGGAACTTTAAGAAAATACTTTGCAAAGCATAAGTGTGAATGAAAATGCCAATACTTCAAAACATTAAAAGTGCGATTCTTTACGGAATCTACAACTTTGTAAAATAAGCTTCTAGGAAATCCTTATCCAAGATATCTGAGGCTCGTAATTTCAAATAAATGTTACTTGTTCAACTTCAAAGTCACGTATGGAAACTTCTAATCTCTCTCGATTATTTTATTAACTATTAATAAACTCCAAAGTTTTTCCCTTTTTTTTTCGTTTCGTTTTGTGAATACTACACTTACTTAAAAGGAGGAGAAGGAATATCGAATCGCCCGGAAACGCTGAAGTTGCTAACAAGCATCCTAAATAAAACGGGTTGAATCCTTTAAAACTTCCGAAAGGTGTCAGGTGTAGAATCTATACGCGACAACAATAAACTTTAACAAGTACTCGGAATAGTTTCGTATTTCAACTTACGCGAAACTTTAACACAATATTACTCTATTTTTACGTTCTCCTTAAATACTCCACTGTATTCATATAATATAATATGTGTGGGATTTTTTCTTTAAAGTATACAGTAAATTCATCATTTAAGTATACATATGTATAGGCCTTCCTTTAAAGAGTTCAATTTGAAGTTTTAAACGAGTGTTCTCCACTCTTAGACTAAGCATGAAGTAAAATTTCGAGTTTAGAAAAGCCCCGTGAAAATTTGTCGAGGGTCGCGCAGCGACCCGAGACAAATTTTCTGGGCTTTTCTAAACTCGAAATTTTACTTCATGCGCCACGCGTATAACACACTGATTTCAATTAAGGTTCAAATATACATACATTTCACAATATTTTAGTGTTTTATACGCATGGCGCATTAAGTAAAATTTTGAGTTTAGATAAGCCCAGAAAATTTGTCTCGGGTCGCTGCGCAACCCTCGACAAATTTTCACGGGGCTTTTCTAAACCTGAAATTTTACTTCATGCTTAGTCTGAGAGTGGAAATACTAGTTTAAAGCATCAAATTTGGAATACGTATACTTTAAAGACAAACTTCGTGTATCTATACTTAAAAGAAAAAATCCCTGTGTACAGTGAAAGTGTTAGTAATAATAATAATACCTATCGGTATCAATCACTAAAATAGTGAAGAAAAATGGTGGAAATAAAAGTGGATGTAGGGTTGGATCAATGCGTGCATTATCAGAGAATGCAGGCCTTCCGGTTCAGTGGCTGAAGGCGTTACGTCCTCTCAGCCAGCAGAAATTACTGATCGCCGATCGTCGATATGCCGCCCCCCTAAACGCAACCCCCCACAACCGCCAGTATAAAAATAGAGGCGGTTCTGACCGTATAAAAATTATTACGTTTTATTAAAACACCCTCTGGACAATAAAAAAGCAGATCGATAACAGTAAAAGAACAATTATACTTAAATATTTTACGATGTTGATATGGTTAATGAAAAGTCAATCATCATAATAACTAAAATTGTTTGATTGATCGCACTAAAACCACAATAAAATCAAATTTAGTGAATAATATATACTTGAATTCATACATTTTAAATTCATGTTTTAACTGTAGTTAATAATTGCATTTATATTCGTTCTGTTATTTTGTAATGTAGTTCAAAAATGGATATTATTATTTCATGCCTAAACAATGAGTAGAAACCAATGTTAAAAAATAAAATAAAACACTAATAACAACATTTCTTAGGATTCAATTAAGCCAAGTTGGATATAATTTGTTTGTAATATTCTTTCAAGATAAAAAGCTTATCGTGTCGTTATGGCTTTTTTTAGGTAGTTCTGTATTCAGGGTGAGCCGTGGGAAACGGACGGTGTTCAAATAAACAGTACTCCACTATTTTTGGTTTACAAATTTGTTATTTACAGAAATAAGTGTGCCACAACATACTATTTCACAACCTTATTTGTGGAATATAATGTCATTCAAATAGAGTTCATTATTACGTCAAATTTAAGGAGCAAACATCAAGTTTTGCAACAGTATCATGTGGTGTGCCGCAGGGGTCGATATTAGGTCCACTCCTGTTTTTAATATACGTAAATGATTTACCGGCCTACATCGAAGAAGGAAACATTTTAATGTACGCGGATGATACGACTTCTATAAATAGAAGTACTGATTTGCAAAACACCCTGCAACAGAGAGAGCTGATAAACAATAAAACATTGGCGTGGTTTATTTCCAACAAACTCTCGATAAACACTTCAAAGACTGTTCACCTTATTTTCACACTTAAATCAGGCAATAACGAACATGGACATTGTAGATTTTTAGGCATCAACATCGACTCTAAATTGAGCTGGAGAGAGCATGAAAAAGTACTTAGTTTGGCACTTAGCAAGGTAACTTTCTTGCTTAGGACTTTAAGTAACACTCTTCCTAAACCCGCACTACTAACTGCCTATCATGCTCTCTTTCAGTCGAAAATTCAATATTGCATTCTTGTTTGGGGACACTCCAGTATAGCACCTCGATATTCGGCCTACAACGTCGAGCAGTTCGATTAATAGCGGGCATAGGCTACAGAGATAATTGCGTCGACGTCTTTAGGAATCTTGGGATACTTACTTTACCCAGTTTGTTCTTATTCGAATGCTTGCTGCATGTTCATAAAAACGTTAATATTTATAAAAAAAATGATCAAGTACATAAATACGGCACGAGAGGCTGTGAGCATATTTATCCAGATAGATTACGACTATCTAAGTCTAGGAGTGGAGAAAATTATTATGGGCCAAAATTATTCAATTATTTACCTCAGCCCATAAAATCTCTCCCCCATATAAAGTTCAAGAAACATGTTAAGTCTTATTTAGTATCCAAAGCATTTTTCAGCATTGATGAATGTATTAATCACCAATTCGCGGATTTTGGGCCAAGTAACTGATACAATTTTTTTAAATGTTTTTAATATGTTGTATCGTATATAGTATTTATTCTGTATTTTATCGTGTTTTACATTTTATGTTTGGCTTTTATATTTTACATTTGGATTTTTATATTTTGATTTTATATTTGGATTTTATATTTGTATTTTATATTTGTATTTTATATTTATATTTTCTGTTTGTATTTTATATTTTATATTTGTATTTTTTATATTTTATATTTATATTTTTTCTACCACTCTTATTGACGTTTGTAAACCTTACTTACTTACTTACGTTGACAAATTCGAAGACGCTCCCTGAAATTTGCCTCTACTTTCTCCAACAGATCTTGATCGATTTAAGCGACGTTTTGCTTTATTTCTGCTCGCAATTCGACTAGTGAACGAGGTTTGGTTTCGTACTCACGAGATTTTAGAAAACCCCACAGGAAAAAGTCACACATTCAAAGGTCCGGCGAACGAGGGGGTCAAATGCATATCACCAAATATGGAGATAACGTGACTGTATGAGCAGTAGCTCCGTCCTGTTGGAACTAAACTCACTGGCAGTTGATTCGTCGTCTTCTGAGCTCAATTTGAGAGAAGTAGTTAATCATAGTGAGGTAGCGATCAGATATCACAGTCACAGTAATCCCGTTTTCCAAAAAAATATTAGGGCCCATGACAACTTTCCGATGCCACACCATACTGTAAGTTTGGGACTATGCAGTGGTCTTTGATGTAAAGTTTGTGGATTGTCAGCCGCCCAGTATCGAAAGTTTTGACGCTGAATTTTTACGACTGACTCGCCACTTCTCACGTAACTGTCATACGCAAAATCGCGATGCCCCACAGTCCACTCTGGCATGATATCAACTAAACAAGTTAGCCTGCGAAACTGCAGGGTCAGGAGATGACACTAATCCCTACCTCAGACTCCCACCACCGTTGCCGCGTGACTATTACCCGTCCCTAAAACGTTCGTTTCCCACGGCTCACCCAGTATAAGTAGTTTTTCAATAAAAAACAAATACTTTAATCCTTTGAGATGAAAATCGCACAATTTGACAGAATTGAAAAGTATTTTAATTGTTTTCCCACAAAATGTAATAAATTATTAATTTTCAGACGCATTAAGCATTAAATTAAATTAGAAATTAAAAATTGTATAACTAATCTATATTTTGAACTTCACTTTAAATCAGTGTTTTAAAATTTTCAAGCTTTTCTAAACTCGAAAGTTTACTTCATGTCTAGCCTGGGAGTGGAATTAACAATTAACATTTCTTACAGTTTTATAAGAAAGCGTCATTGACGCGGGTAGAATTTCAAAATGTTTAACCTTTGTCTAGAATAGATCATTGCAATACCCTAATGTATTTTGTTTCTAATAAATTTCGAAAAAAAATATCCAATAAGGTTCTGACTGTCAAAACATATGATGCACTAGCAGAGCTGGGATGAATCCTCAAAAACATGATTCGAATCACGAATCCGAATCACCTAATATGATTCGAATCACGAATACTCGAATAAAGGATTCGTAAGTGAAAAATATGATTCGAATCCTCATTTTTGAATCACGGATACAAATCCTTTAAAAATAAATTTGAATCTATTATTTGCAACCAGTAATATTTTATTCCATCAGTTTCTATTAACAAACATGTTCATTTACCGACTAAATATCTGATTATATAATGATTTTAATTAATGATGATATATGTGTTATTGAACTTCATTTTGAATCTGTTTTATACGCCTGGCGCATGAAGTAAAATTTCGAGTTTAGAAAAGCCCCGTGAAAATTTGTCTCGGGTCGCTGCGCGACCCTCGACAAATTTTCTACGCGGGGCTTTTCTAAACTCGAAATTTTACTTCATGCTTAGTCTGGGAGCGGACAACACTCGTTCTTAGAAGTTTCAAATTAAAGGATTACTCTAGATTACCAATTTACAAAGGCTACAGCTCGATGGACCAATCATGGTCTTCGGAGACCGAAGGACTACAGGGAAGTTTATTTACAAGAAAACAACGAATATCTGAAGGTTTACAGCATGGATAGGAAAGAAAACATCCAATTTTGAAGAAATATCGAAGTTGGGTTGGTTTTCAGTGCGTTTTTTACTTCACTTGAAATCAGTGTTTTATACGCGTGGCGCATGAAGTAAGATTTAGAGTTTAGAAAAGCCCCGTGAAAATTTTCTACGCGGGACTTTTCTAAACTCGAAATTTTACTTCATGCTTAGTCTGGGAGTGGACCGTCAAGATTTTCTACATGTCGAGATTTTTGATATTTCTAGATTTATGTCGATTTATTCACAGTTTGTTATTGTATTAAATGCAACTTCAATATTAAATAAAAACGGTTTTTTAGGAATAGAATATTCACCCATTAAGAGCCGAACAAATTATAAAGTTAATTCTGAAAGTTAATTTTAGGTAAAATTTTGCATATTTTTCTATGATTTCAATGAATGATTTATTATATTACATACGTCGATTTTTTAAAAGAGTTAAATTTAAAATTTCAAACGAGTGTTGTCCACTCCCAGACTAAGCATGAAGTAAAATTTTGAGTTTAGAAAAGCCCCGAGTAGAAATTTTGTCGAGGGTCGCGCAGCGACCCGAGACAAATTTTGTCCACGCCACGCGTATAAAACACTGATTTAAAGTGAAGTTAAAAATGCACTGAAAACCAACCCAACTTCGATATTTTTTCAAAACTAGATGTTTTCTTTCCTATCCATGCTGTAAACCTTCAGATATTCGTTGTTTTCTTGTAAAAAAACTTCGATTCCCTGTAGTCCTTCGTTCTGCGAAGATCATGGTTGGTCCTTTGAGCTGTAGCCTTTGTAAAACGGTAATAAACTTAGTAATCTAGAGTAATCCTTCAATTTGAAACTTCTAAGAACGAGTGTTGTCCACTCCCAGACTAAGCATGAAGTAAAATTTCGAGTTTAGAAAAGCCCCGCGTAGAAAATTTGTCGAGGGTCGCGCAGCGACCCGAGACAAATTTTCACGGGGCTTTTCTAAACTCGAAATTTTACTTCATGCGCCACGCGTATAAAACACTGATTTCAAGTAAAGTGAAAAATATACAATTAACGTTGGATATTTTTCATGGTTAAGTAACCAAATATGCATTCACAAATATTTGAATTATTCGAAAATTTTAATATTTATATTCAAATATGAATAATTTAGTGATTTAAATATTCATATTAGAATATTTAACTATTTGAATTAATCGAATTCGAATCGCAGCCTTAATCATCGCTGATTCGAATTATTTAGGAGGATTTGAATCCATGTATCAGGATTCGAATTTTATAAGGATTCGATCCCTTTTATAAGGATTCGAATCCTTTTATAAGAATTCGAATCCTTTTATAAGGATTCGAATCCTTTTATAAGAATTCGAATGCTTTTATAAGGATTCGAATCATCTACGTTTGGATTCGAATACGAATCCTTTTAAAAAAATGTAACGAATCCGGATCACGATATCCGTTTTCACTAAAGTATTCGAATACCTCTTTTGAATCCTCTAAAAGGATTCGAATCCGGGAATCGAATCCTGAATGATTCGAATCCTGCCCAGCTCTGTGCACTAGTACATAAGTTAACAATTTCAAAGGCTGTCATTGCTGAATGTAGCTTTTTAGAAATTGACCATCCGCTTTCTAGTTTAAATCTGCCCCCCTGTGACTATTTTTTGTTTCCAAATCTTAATAAAACTCTAAGGAATACAAAATTTAGGAACGATACAGAACTTATAACTGCTGTTAAATGCCATTTTGCGGACTAGACAGAAGAATATTTGTATTAAATAGAAAACACATAGATGAGAAAGTTCATCAAGAAAAAAAAAGGGATACACAGCTTTTAGTCTTTAGATTGTTATTTTTTATTGAATCATAGAGTACATATAATAGGGTAAATCGGGCAAATGGTCTCCACGGCTTAGCTGGCACATACGCACTCTTTTGTCGAAATTTTCTATGACTATTCTGCATAAATGTGGCTGAATTTCGTTGATGCCGCGTTTAATTTCCTCCTGTAATGCACGGATGGTTGTGGGCTTGTTGACATAGACCTTTGACTTCAAATAACCTCATAAAAAGAAATATAATTGTGTTAAATCACACGATCTAGGGGGGTAATTCTGATCACCCAAAAGAGAGTGTACACGACCAGGAAATGTCTCATGCAGTAATTGAATTGTTTCACGGGCTGTATGGCATGTGGCACCGTCTAGTTAAAATCACATATTGACCACATCAATAACATCCAATTTTGGCAGAAAGAACTGTGTTATCATGTCGCGATATCGAGCGCCAGTAACAGTCACTGCTTGACCAGCCTCATTTTTAAAAAAAAGTATGGTCCAATGATGCTTCCAGCCCAAAATCCGCACCAAACAGTGGCACGTTGTGGATGCATTTGTTTTTCGACAATCACATGTGGGTTCTCAGAACCTCAAACACTGCAATTTTGGCGATTAACTAAGCCATCAAGGTGAAAATGTGCTTCAACGCTTAGGATGATTTTGCTCGAAAAATCAGCATCCACTTGTTGATGTTCAATAACACTGGTCGGCATGAAAATCGGCCCTGACACCATTCCTACTGATTCTTATGTAAAATGACCTCCTGAATCCGAATATGACCCCCGTTTTCCCCCATCCCCCACCGTTTTCGGGGGAGGCCGCCCCACCTATTTTTATCACTTTTCGATAATTTTGAGGGATGAAAAGGATTATTTTAGCCTTTACTTTTCTTCTGAGGGGCTAGAGAGGTGAACAGTTCCAAAACATGAACATTTGTAGCAAGGAGGTAGATTTGGGGGGGGGGGGGGGGGGGATTTGCCCCCTTAAATTGTAAAAAAATCCTTAAAAATGATCGATTTTTCCGTTTTTTTCGCAGTTTTTTCACTTATTTTCTACATATTCCAGCTTCCATCCCCCCTCATCCTCCCCCAAACAATAAAAATATATAGCAACAATAATAAAAATATATAGCAACAATAATAAAAATATATAGCAACAGTTTAGAAGATTCACTGTACCACGCTGGCGCTCTCATCTCAATACCTCGCGCGCACAGGTTTGCCCAGGAATTTTCATGCTTTGACAGGTTTAAACTTGCATTACTCTTGTCACTATAGACCTGCACTGTAATCCTTATCTTCCCTCAGTACATCTCTAGCGATCGTAGAGTCTACTTGTCGGTGCTCTAGGCGGGGATTCTGTGTTTTCAAGTTGTTTAAATTGTGTATAACGGTAGAAATTTTTTAATTCCGGCTTTTTCCAAGTGAATTACAGTACGTGAGTGTGAGTTGTGATTAATATCGAGCATTTATTTACTGTTTAATTATGCCACGCGAGTGTAAAAATCATCCCGATAGCTTCTGCTATGTTTGCGGGGAATTGACTTTAAAAGCGCAACGAAAACCCCTTTCTCCGCTTCTTAAAACTGCTTATAAATTTTACTTTGATTGCCAAATTGGCGATCAGGACAAAAATTGGGCTCCAACAGTTTGCTGCACTACTTGTTACAGTAGCTTGACCAAATGGCTCAAAGGTACCCGTAAATCAATGCCATTTGCTGTACCCATGGTTTGGCGCGAACCTCGCTGTCATCTCACAGATTGTTACTTTTGTATGACTTCCACCGTCGGGTTTTCTAGCAAAAGTAAGCATACAATTCAGTATCTTAATATCCCTTTAGCTCTAAGACCAGTTCCTCACAACGAATCTTTGCCAATCCCAGTGCCCCCAAAAACCTATACTCTAGAGCCAGGAACGGATTTGAAAGACTTTGAGCCACAGCCTGGACCATCTTATGATACGTTCACCGATGATGAAGAGTGTTCTGCTGATTCAGCTCATCGAAAACCTCACCTCGTTACTCAGTCGAAATTGAATGATCTCGTCAGGGATTTGGAGTTTCCTAAGAGTAAATCTCAACTTCTTGGATCTCGACTTCAGCAGTGGAATCTCTTAGAAAAGGGTGTAAAAATCTCTTCTTGCAGGATTAGGCAGTCAACTCTGAAACTACTTTTTTTCGGCAGATGGAGGTTTAGTGTTCTGCCCTAATTCAAATGCATTGATGATAGAACTGAAGATGCCATGTGACCCAGACAAATGGAGACTGTTTATAGACTCATCAAAGACAAGCTTGAAAGTTGTCCTATTGGCCAATGGGAATGAGTTACCATCACTCCCGGTTGCATACTCTGTGGATATGAAGGAGACGTACGAAAGCATCAGCCGGATCCTTGATAAAATCAAATACCATGATTATAATTGGAAACTTTGCGCTGACTTAAAAGTTGTTGCTCTACTCATGGGCCTGCAATCGGGCTTCACAAAATACTGCTGCTTCCTATGCGAATGGGACAGCCAAGTCCGAGACAAACATTACATCGTACGGAACTGGCCTCTGCGAGAAAGTTTTACTCCCGGTCAGAAAAACGTCGCTCACGATCCTCTGGTCCCGAAGGAAAATATTTACTTGCCGCCTTTGCACATCAAACTCGGATTGATCAAACAGTTTGTGAAAGCAATGGACAAGACCGGTGATGCATTTCAATTTTTGAAAACTAAATTCCCTCGTCTTAGTGAGGCTAAAACCAAGGAAGGAGTTTTCGTGGGCCCCCAGATTAGACAACTTTTCCAAGATTCGACGTTTATTGAACACCTGAATCGAAAAGAAAAACGAGCTTGGATTGCATTCCAAAACGTGTGTGAGAACTTTTTGGGTAACAACAAAAGTGATGATTATGTCGCTCATGTCGAGGAATTGCTGTCAGCGTACAAGGCCGTGGGGTGTAACATGTCTCTTAAAGTGCATTTCCTTCACTCACACCTGGACTTCTTCCCTGAAAATTTAGGAGCAGTTTCGGATGAACACGGGGAACGGTTTCATCAAGACATCTCTAAGTTCGAGAGGAGATTTTCGGGGAAGTGAAATGCGAGCATGTTAGCAGAGTACTGCTGGTTTTTGATACGAGAAACTTCTACCTCAGGGTACAAAAGGGCAAGCACCAAATGAAGGTACTTCACCCCTCCAATGGATGGGGGAAACGGGGGGAGTATTGAGAGCGCCAGCGTGGTACAGTGAATCTTCCGAACTGTTGCTATATATTTTTATTATTGTTGCTATATATTGTTGCAATATATTTTTATTATTTGGGGGTGTTTGGGGGAGGATGAGGGGGAATGGAAGCTGGAAGATGTAGAAAATAAGTGAAAAAACTGCGAAATAAACGGAAAAAATTGATAATTTTTAAAGATTTTTTTACAATTTAAGGGGGCAAATCCCCCCCCAAATCTACCTCCTTGCTACAATTGTTCATGTTTTGGAACTTTTCACCTCTCTAGCCTCTCAGATGAAATGTAAAGGCTAAAATAATCCTTTTCATCCCTCCAAATTATCGAAAAGTGATAAAAATAGACGGGGGCCTCCCCCGAAAACGGTGAGTGATGGGGGAAAACGGAGGTCATATTCGGATTCAGGAGGTCATTTTACATAAGAATCAGCAGGAATGGTGTTAGGGCTCGAAAAAAAAAATTTGTTTGCAGACCAGTGTAATCCATTCAACGAACTCTCTTCGCTGTTCATGGTCATTAGGCTTCAGTTGTTGTGTTGATTGAATTTTGTAAGCATGGAGACACAGATCTTTTGTAAGTATACAATGTAGAGAGCCTCTTGAAATTTGCAGTTCTTGTCCACGACGCCGATTTTCACTAACACTCTCACGCACTGCTTTGATATTGACATTTAAATGGCTTGTTTTTGGATGACCAGTGTGACTCATGCACTGCTTTGATATTGACATTTGTACGGCTTGTTTTTCGATGTCCAGTATGACTATCGTCTCTAACTGATTCAGTCTCCCTGAATTTTTCAATTAATCTCTTCACAGTTGACGAAGTTAAAACACTATTCCGACGATATTTTGTGTGAAATTTTCAAACTGTGGCCTCAAACTTTCATTATTTTTAAGATATTGTTCAATAATGAAAGCACGTTGTTTGACCGTGTAACGCTCCATTTTTACTAACCCTAATCTCTCAGCTGTCAAATTGTTTTTTTTTTAGGGTTGCCAACAATTTATTGCACAAATGGCGACAAATTCAAATCTTGCGTTAACTTTAGGACACTCTTTTTAATAAAAATAAATTTTTATTTTTGATTTAGTCTCTTGCTTTTATGCCTAATCCGGGAATATAAAAACGAGCCCGTGTTTCTTAAGCCCATATCCACACTTGTAACTCCCATTTTATAAATTTTCTACTTGTACCCTTAGGTCCTCAAATGATATATGATAATATCAATCAAATATGTTTCTTTTTTCCCCATTTGTGATAAAGAAATTGTATCTATTTCGGAAGTAATTGTCTCACGGATACATGCTTACATTGATGGTTTGACCACAATTGGAATATTCGATTTAAAACTTGCTCCATGCGCAGTGACCCCGTCTTGTTGAAGCCATTGAGCTGCTGTAACATAACGATCGGATGTCATTGTACAGGGTGGGGCAGAAAAACCTATCCGATTTCAAAACGTTATAAAATTAAAACCACTCAACTTGACAAAAATTAATTTTTATTAACATATCGCAAATTTTATGCCATTTTTAAATTTAAGTTTTGAAAAGCACATCACTCAAATGTCGTCCTTGGGAGCGGATACACTGATTTGGGCGCTCGCGGTAGCTTTCCATGACTTTCACCGTCATTTCCACAGGAATTTCTTTAATTGCCCGAGCAATTTCCCTTTGTAAAGCAAGAAGGGTCCTTGGTCGATGCTGGAATACCTTCGATTTGAGGTAACCTCAAAGGAAGAAGTCACATGGAGCTCTCACATTGGCCACGTTTTCAGGTCCTGTTGCTGTCCTGGGACGTCCAGGCGACTTCTTTTTCAATGCTGAACCCGTCTGTCGAAAATTTGACACCCACACTTTAATCGTAGCGTGATGTGGAACAGGATCATGACGCCCGAGTCCGAAATGAATTCGAAAAGCACGTTGTGTAGCAATTATCGAACCGCCGTTTTCGATAAACCGCTCAATAACAAAAGCACGATGTTCACCAGACCAAGGCATGTTGACTAATGACAAATGGCATAAAACCGGCTTTCTAACGGTTTTTACCCCACTACTCTACCTGTTCCCTCTTCTGAGAAAAAAAGGATTTGAAATCGGATAGCTTTTTCTGCCCCTTCCTGTATTAGCAGCTCCATTCTTTTTATAAAAGTAAGTCTCCACACTCCAAATGCAGAAACCGTCGCTGAAACAGTCACTCGCTGACTATGCAGGAGGATTCCATGAAGTTCACGAGGGTTTTCTTCTGCAAAATAATTGAGTGGAATAACGACTTAAGTGCACTTAAGTTTTTGTTCTAAACTAACGTGAAATAAATTTAAGGTTATGCTAAACTATGAACAGTCAATAGTGCCAATCGAATTTAAAATAAAATCAGTTTTTTATACGCGTGGCGCATAAAGTAAAATTTCAACTTAGGAAAGCCTGAACATTTAATTTAATCGCGTAGCGAAGCGTCAGGCGTATAAAACACTGAGGTAATTTGAAGTTCAAATTATACTGTTTTAGTAGTATATTTTGAAATTCACTTTTCTAAACTCAAGATTTTACTCTATGCTTAATCAAGGAGTGGAAGCAATCGTTTTAAATTGAAGCGTTTTATCAAATTAACGAATATCTGAAAAATTACAGGGTATCAGTAGATGTATACTTAAATAAAAAATTCCCTGTACATCCAGATCTGAATAATGAATTGTATAAGCTCTATTGCGCTAAATTTCAAATTGAATATTTTAGGTTACTGCGGCTTTTATCCAGCATTTATGGTAATTATTCGGCACAGGCTTATCAAATGAAGTGATTAAATTTACAATGATACACAATGTATGTATACAGTCTGAATGAAATTTGAAAGTGGCCAATATAGTTGTGTTTTTTACGCGTCCGGCGGCAATAAAGGGCCGCTCCCCTTTTGTGGAAGGACGAGGGAAGGGGAGGGGGGCGGTTTGAGGTGGTGTAGGTGGTAGGTGTAGTGTTGTAGTGTAGTATATAGTGTAGAATAAAAGGACGGCACGCTGGGTAAGTGGTAAGTGGGCACGTAATGAAATGCGAGCCGGATCAATATATCTCGTACGGGGCTGATTAAATGGCAGCGTTAACCGGATATTGCCGTCCGAATTGTCACCGCGACACACTGCTGTGGGGCCACTGGCTGTGTACTGCCGCTGACACTGCCGCTGCCACAGCCAGGGACTGATACAATCAGGGCCCGCACGTTCCTACCGCACTCCCTTCCCTCTTCATTCCACATGTCTAATTCCATTTCATATGGACGTACGGATATCCTCAATTATTTCACCGCATCTCTGTATTAATACACACCTTATTACTATTTAATACTTCAATATTTCACAAAACTACATAAATATTATAATTCTCTAATGCCAGGTATTATAAAACGTTTTATTCCCTAAATAAAATTTACTTTAGGAATAAATTAATTTATTCCAAAGATTTCGGTATTATAAACACAAAATAACTTTATTTGGCTAATAAATCTCCCCAGTAAATTATTTCTTTGTTTTTCTACCAAGTAAATTTTATTCTCTAAATAATTTGACAGTTAAAAGTCAAAATTGTATTATATTATTATAATTACTTTAGATTCTACTACTTGTATTTACTAATTTCATTACGGTTATCATGTCTACCATATCATCCGTGTCAGATTTAAGTTCGGTCATAGTATCTTCCCTGGCAGTGATTAATTTGAACCACAAGACATTCTAAGGAGTCGAAGAACTAAAGTTTTTCAAATCAGATATAACCAAAGATTTTTATACTTATGCATACGCTTTTTGGCCGCTCCGCGCATCGCGCTACGCGACCAAACCAACATTTCAGGCTTTTCTAAACTCGAAATTTTACTACATGCTTAGCCTGGGAGTGAAAAACATTCGTTTGTCTTTCTTAATTTCTAATAAGCTTTCTTTTTCTTGTTCTGTGTAATTCTGTCCTATTCCACGGTTATTCTCCATAATTATAAGGAATTATACTAAATTTCCAATTTGATTGACAATTTAATTTGAAATATTGACAATTCAATTTAACAAATTGGTGGTTCCAGCTATGGCCACAATGAAAATGTATGATTTCGGTCTGTAATCTTTTAATTAAATTATTTATTATTAGCATTGCTATTTATTTGGTAGGTTTGCTTTATAATACGCAATTTTATTTGCCTATTAGTTTACTTATTAAATAAATCTACTCCACAAATAGTTATCTAATGATTTATTAATCGTTAATTATACCGGGCATAAAAATAATAAAAAATATTGCAATTCAGATACCCATAGGAAAGTCTGGTAGATATTAGCAGATTTCCGATGAATCCCACTAGGCACCACAAATAATAAAACAATGCACTTTCGAGTAGGTACAAACTAGTCATGCAAAATTACCGGTAATGTTCCTCAGAATTACTGCCTTCTCTCAAATTCCTTTTTATTTCTCAAAAACAAATTTTATGCACTTGCATCCCTTGGCTTCTAGGGTACTCATTTTTCTTCTTAGAAATCCATGCATTTGTTCCATCGGACAGGGTGGTTAAATTTTGTTTAACTATTAATTAAACAGTTTTAAAACAAACACTTAAAAAACGACATTAATTATTACCAGACCTGGTACATAAAAATAACTGCCAACTGAAACAATAATTTTGTATAATATTGTAGCAATATTTATTGTAATCTCTATAAAAGAAATTTTGCTAACTCCGACTGAAACAAACATTATATAGTAATCTTCAAATTATAATAGAATTTTGTTAATCTACCACTATTCATTACAAATAATTATTTATGTTTATTAATTAGAAAGTAGTTATACACAGTACTTTAATAATTAACCAGGAAATACCCTATACAAAGTAATCTCTAATCAGTTTTAATGAACCGCAATCAATCAATAAATTATATAGCAGTTAAATCCGAAAACAATGAGCAAGTTATATGTATTTGTATGTTAGCGGGGATGACATTATTGTTATTATTATTATTGTTATTATCAAAACAGCCCCCTACCCCTTTGTTTATGCGGGGTATTGTTATTGCTAAGCCAACGATTAATAAAATCCGAAATATTCAATTAATTGGCATAAAAAATCGGCCGGGCGGACGCTATTAAATATTTAACGTCCAATTATGCAAGGGGTGAATTATTTATTGTCGAGTTGTTATTGGTTTTGTATAATTTCAACGGATTAATTGCGGTTTTGATACTTGTGATGGAAATTGAAAAATAAAATTGAGTAATTGTTGATCCACATAAATAAAAGAGACTAGATGCACTAATAATTAATGTTAAAATAGAGACTTTAAGAAATAAATACAGTAAAAAAATGAAATAACTATAATATTAAAATTTAAAAAAAAACATAGTTTTATTCCAATGTTTATTTATTTCAAGTTTAAAGCCCTTAAAGTATATCGAAGAAAATATAATTGTCTATATATTATATATTCCATTTGTTTCTGGATCTCGCCTAGCTATGGAAAAGTGACAGTTTAAGTATTGTAAATGGGGCTGGTTGTGTTTTAAATCAGGGTTTTTAAATGTCACTGTCAGATGTTCGATTTTAAGGTTATAATTTCTGACTATTGTGATCTTACACTGTTGCCTGTTTTACAAATTTTCAGATATAAAAGGATAATAATATGCAGTTTTAAGATTAACAAAATTTACTACTTGGTTTTTGTACATACAAACACAGCAATAATATTGTATATAACAAATATAATGAATTCGGCTCTGCAAACTTATTTCGTTATCCATTTGTATTTCTCGCTTGGGTCTTCCCGTTAACACATTTTGATCAACTCCATCCATCCACCTTAATTTTGGTCATTCTCTCTTCTGTTGGCCCTCAGTATTTTTTTGTAGAATTGCAAATTTATTCCCACCCTCATGCGATACTGATAATTTTCATGTCAAACAATTTTTAAGCCCTCATTCCACTTTTATTATTTAGTCAAGAGATTCCCCAAGCGAAATAATAAAAGGAGGAATGGTTTCAAAAGAAAGGTTCCCCATGTGTTTTGTCCAGTCATCCGAAATAAGTTTTTCACAATGATCACAGAAATTTTGCCACATATCGGATGTACATTTTGAGAGAGACTCAAGCCATAAATTCTGAACACGATCCTTAGATGGTTGCTTAGAATTTATGTGCTTATTGTAGTAAGCCTTACAAAACCCCCATGCCATTTCAATTGGATTGTATTGACAATGGTATGGCGGTAATCTAAGAACTTCGTGCCCGTTCTTTCTCAAAATGTCATCAACTACGTAAATTTTGTCATTTGATCGAAAAGGTATAAATAAAGCCCATAGTTCCTTTTTGGTTAATTTTGGATTGAATTTTAGATTGTGTTTAACCAACCACTCCTGCATTTCGCATTTCTTACAAGAAAATGAAGGAGTTTTGTCTAATTGCACAGAATGGTATGCAGCATTATCCATAATAACTACACATTTCCCTGAAAGCTTAGCCAAAGCAGGAATAAGTTGATTAACCACCCAATTTTGAAAAGTATTACCATCCATTGTGGCATGGTAATCTCGGTCATTGTTTTTCGAATGTAATAAAAAATCGCACCCATCCAAAAACCCACCCCTATACCCAGCATGTAGAATGGTGAAGCGTTTGCCTTCATTTTTGAATTTAGTTGGATTACTTTTTATATCCGTTTCATGTACCAGCGTCGAACCACGGATCCATTCTGATATATCCATGTTTCATCCAGGTATACGAATTGGATATCTTCACTGGAATTTTGATACTGTACAAATTTTCTAAGGAAAATAATTTTAGCTGCAACAACATGTTTTTGTTCACAGAGAATTTTGCGCCCATTAATTAATTTGAATTTATACCCCATACTTTTAACAACCCTATAAAGTGTTGTTCTACTCCCATGGAACTCATAATTTTCTTTCATATCATTCAAAAGATCTCTCAAAGTAAAATACTGATTTCTAGAGTTATATTGCCAAATTAGTTGTTGCAGATCTTTTCTAGCTAGGTGATTCCAAAAATGGCTGTTTTTAGATCGTTTGCCAGAAGTAGTAGATTTCAATTCGTCAGGTCTTTGTTGTAAAATTAATTGTAATGAAGATCTCCCTACCTGAAACGTAATTATCTTTAATTAAATATATATGATAATTAAAATACTAGACATACCCCAAAAATATCTATTAAAATCGTAATAATATTGTGATGCTGTAGATTTGGATTACTTTGCCTAAAATGTTTGTAGGATTTCAGAATTTGTAACCTTTTTGATTCAGAGATAATCTTTGGCATGTTAATATTTAATATGTGCCTGAAATTATTTTTCACTTTGACATTGACACAGCATTGCAACACTAGATTAATTTGATTTAATAATAAAATGCTCGAAGAAGCGACCGCGTGGCGAAATAATTGTTACAAGATTAACAATAAACCTCTTCAAAATTAAAAAGAGGATTACTTATGATATCATAAATTATTGCAACACTGTTAAAATAAGGAATCAGGAGTGGCAACTAATAAAAAATGTAAATGTTGATACTGCAACATAACAACACGAAAGCATGGCTAGGCGAGATCCAGAAACAAATGGAATTGTGTATACTTTTGTCCATTACTATATGTAATCACATAAAATTGAAACTTATAACGAGCGTTTTCATGCCATGATTAAGAGGGCCAATTTTTGCTGGTTGTGTGTTTCTGAGATACGAGATGGCGCAGACATAGCAAAATTGCAAAATGTAGTTTTGACTATGTATTGGTTTATAGTGCCTGCCGAATTTTATCACAACGAATAATAAAAATGAAGAGTGCGGAGTGCGTTGTTGTTTGTTTACATAGCGCCGTGCGAATGAATGAATGGGTATTGAATTACAGAAGATACAAGTAAACTGGATGATTATTCACGATTTGATTTCTATGAACAGACATACAACTATATAACGAAACAGGTGCCTTTTTAGTTTAATATTCCATATGAGTATATACAAGGAGCTTTTCTATATAGTATACGTATTCTAAATTCAGATTATTTTCTTTAAATATTTAAATATTCGTTGTTTTTTAAAAGAGGTCAATTTGAAATTTTAAACGAGTGTTTTCCACTCTCAGAATAAGCATGAAGTAAAATTTCGAGTTTAGAAAAGCCCCGTGAAAATTTTCTGGGCTTTTCTAAACTCGAAATTTTACTTCATGCGCCACCAGTATAAAACACTAAAATACTGTGAAATGTATGTATATTTGATTCTCACTTGAAATCAGGGTTTTATACGCGTGGCGCATAAAGTAAAATTTCGAGTTTAGAAAAGCCCTGAAAATTTGTCGACAAATTTTCACGGGGCTTTTCTAAACTCGAAATTTTACTTCATGCTTAGTCTGGGAGTGGAAAACACTCGCTTCAAGCTTCAAATTAAACTCTTTTAAGAAACACCCCATGTCGTAAAATTTACAGCTTATGCACATGTTTACCTATAAGAAAAATTCCCTGTAATTATATTCCCTGTAATTATATATTTTGACAGAGCAATATTACATTAAAATCCACATAAATTTTAACTAAATAATTTGTCTAGTTATGATTTTTTAAATCATAATCTCTTAAAATAATATAAAATTACTCTTTTTTCAAGTAAATTATAAGTATCTCAAAAAGAATTCATGAAGAGTTTTTTGCTTTTAACTCAAACCGAAAAACGCGATATTTTCTTAACATGTTTTTAGATTTTGACATGAAATAACACACAAAAGGTTAGCGTATTTGTTTTTGACATGAATTGACATTATTAATGTAATTACCATAAATTATAAAACCTTTCAAATTATAACATATGGCAATTACCATTTTAATTTGACATACTTTTTAAATTATAAGATATGACAATTACAATTTTAATTTGACATATGACACATGATTTCCAATTAAAATTTCCAGCTCTATCCAATCATCAAAATAACAAGTACGATTGCCTTTAGAAAACTTAAAATTTGATGTCACATATTGAAAATAGGACATTTATTTTAACGCGAGTAGAGAACATTAGAAGCACTATGGCGTAACCAATCATTTTGCGTGAGTTACGGACATTAGTGGTAAATTAAGTAAGTTACGAACTTCAGATTTCTCTTGAAGCAAACTAAAAACCTTCAAAACATTCTAACACACGAACGAACTTTAACGAACTTCAGAGCTCTCTAGAAGTGAACTAAAAATCTTCTATACATTCTAACACTCATGTTTGAAGCTTTATATGCTGCAATCTAACCTGAGGTACAAACTTCAGAGGCATGGTAACGTTGAGACATTATAACACTCATGTTTTAAGCTGTAAATACTGCATTCTAACTTGAGGTACATACTTCAGAGGCATTCTAACACGAAATTTGTTTTATAAATTAAACATAAATGTTGCGTTTAAATCTAACAACACACTATCAAAAATAATAAAAAACAATAAGGATAAAACTAAAAAGGGTCAACGCTGTGGGGTTTATTTACAGTGTAGCGAAACAATTGTAGTGGGTTAAATAAAAAGTTGAAAATCATAAATAGTCTGCTATTATATTAAGTGATAATGGATTTTCAAAAAATAAGTGCCTTAACAATCAACGAGATATTAACGTAAGTTGCAAACTCGGATTTCTCTTGAAGTGAAGCAAAAATCTTTGAGGCATTCTGGAGTTCATGTTTCAAGCTTTAGATGCCGGATTGTAACTTTAGTTACACACTTCAAAGGTATTCTAAAATGAAATATGACCATTAGAGATATTCTAACGTAAAATGCGCACATAATAAATATTCTGACATGAGTTACGAACAAGAGGAGTATTCTTGTACAAAATCTGTTAATTTAGTGTTGTTTCTAATATGTTATTTGAAATGCATTTTAAATTTCAGCTTGTTATCTTTCTAATTAACAAAGTTATACCAAAAATATTTTTTTGTCGATTTTTACTGATTTCGTTATATCTTGAAAACAAATGACGCCAGATGAAATTCGTTAACGTAGTTTTATAGTTTATTAAAAATAGAAACTTTTGTCTAGTTTAAACTTTATCGTATCCCTAATAGTTTACGAGATTTTAATGGTGAGCACGATAAAACAAACGAGCGGTATATTTATTTTATGAGCCTATATTTTTATTAAATTAAATTCCATTTATATTGAATAATTTCTGATCAAATAAGTTTCTGATTGATTGCTTAACAAGTCTTTCCACTCCCAGATTAAGCATTAAGTATAATTTCGAGTTTAAAAAAGCTAGAAAATTTTGAGCGAAGCGAGCGGCGGCAAATCCAAATTTTCTGGCTTTTCAAAACTCGAAATTTTATTTTATGCGCCAGGCACGTAAAGCGCTAGAATATTGTAAAGTTCCAAATATACTACGCACTTAGAAGAAATGATTTTATATTAAATTTCACTTTAATACATTTAGAATGTTCATTTCAAAGAGATTTTTTTTACGGTTGTAACAGAAATATCGTGTGTTCAATAAAAATAAAACCTTTAAAGTGCTATTGAAAATATTGTAGGTTAGCAACGCTCAAATTGTATATTATAATTAACAGAGCTGGGCAGAATTCGAATCATTCAGGATTCGAATCCTAAACTGGATTCGTTACATTTTTTTAAGAGGATTCGTATTCGAATCCAAATGCGGGTTATTCGAATCCTCATAAAAGGATTTGAACATTTATAAAAGAATTTGAATACTTACAAAAGGATTCAAATACTTACAAAAGGATTTGAATCGTCAAAAATAGTTCGAATGAATTGTGAGGATTAACACGAAAAAAAATTGTTTTGTGTGTTTTTAAATTTCTCGTTAGATCAGTGTTTTATACGCGTGGCGCATGAAGTAAAATTTCGAGTTTAGAAAAGCCCCGTGAAAATTTGTCTCGGGTCGCTGCGCGACCCTTGACAAATTTTCTACTCGGGGCTTTTCTAAACTCGAAATTTTACTTCATGCTTAGTCTGGGAGTGGAAACGTTCGTTCAAAACTTCAAACTGATTGCTTTAATAAGAACATTAAATGACTAAAAAGGTTTTTAAAGGTAATAATCTTGTTTTCAAAATGTTGTTTAACATTATTTGAAGTAAAACTGACATGGTAGCCACAACCTAAAATGTTAAAGGTTTCCGAAATTTCCCTGATTCAAGATTTTTTTCCCTGACTTTTTAACATAACTTTCTTCTGTGGGAAACCCTCAGTTTGTTAAATTGTTTTCATTGGTTTTGTCAATATTTAAGTTGGTTTTATAAATGTTTACGTGGTTTCTAATTTTTATGATGCCTGTTGATTATGACAAATTTAATAATATCATATTTTGTTAGTGTTTTGGTCAATTTGAATAAGATACTATAACGGCGGTCATAGGTGCATTTGGTTGCAGTTGTAGGTGCATTTGATTCCGTCGTTATACTATGAATCTTACCACAGGAAAACACAAGAAATGTAGGTACTTGGGGAGTTTTATTTATACTTAACTATGTCACGTACAAAAACGAACGTTAGCACGCGTTATTCTCTAAAATTATATTTTATTATTTTTTGTGTCCACGGCAACCTTCCTATCCCCCCCCCCCACATAGATTGAGGAGGAAAAGGAAACAGAGGAAGAGAAAGTTACACGTTTAAAAGATTTAGAAGAATGATTTGGTCCAGAGTGTTTAAGGATTGATTTAAGAGATGTGGTGTATGGAATAGAAGAATTAGAGTGTAATTGTTTGGTAAAGGAAGTAACTGAAACTTGTGGTGTATAGCTAGGTTTAAGTCGATCGATGGAAACGCAATCGTTTCTGCTGTTAACATTTACCGTAAAAAATTTAGAATTTCGACTGATAATTTCGAAAGGGCCATCGTAAGAATTTTGTAACGGCCGTTTTGCGTGATCCTTCCTTATAAAAACATGAGTGCATTTTTTTAGATCGGGGTGTATGAAAGATTTGCGGTGGGTTAAGCGAGTAATTGCGGGGCTAAGCGTCTTCATCCTATCTCTCAGGCCGTCGATAAAATTTGAGCCTGAAGGAATGAATTTAGAAACAGATTTCGGAAATAAAAAATCGCCTGGTAAACATAATGTTTTACCATAGACGTATTCCGCTGCGGTGGCCGAAAGCGAGGTTTTAAAAATTGTACGCAAACCTAATAAAATTAAGGGAAGTTGGGATACCCAGTTACTCGGATCGTTACTCATTCTGATCGAGTCTTTAATTTGGCGATTGAGCCGCTCTACCAAACCGTTACATTGCGGATAGTAGGCGGTGGTGCACTTATGCGTGATACCGAAAATGTTGCAAAATTCCTTCCAAATGTTGGATTGGAATTGCCGACCACGATCAGTAATAATCGTCGATGGAATTCCAAAACGTGCAATCCAACAATTTAAAAATGCTAGTTTCGACTAGTGGTTGGACTTCAGGCCAACGCGTAAAACGGTCGATGCAAACTAAAAGGTATCTGTAAGTGTTACAAATAGGCAAAGGGCCGATGATGTCGATGTATATATCGGTGAAACGGTCGTCAGGGTCCGGAAAAGTAGCGACTGGTGATACAGTGTGTCGGTCAATTTTAATTTGTTGGCACTTCAAGCATGATTTAACAAATTGTGCAATGTCTAGATTCATCCGTGGCCACACATAGCGAGATGTAACCAGACGTTTCTGGGTGTGTAAGTCCGTGAAGAGACTGTAAAATGTTAGTTCTTAGGACTGAAGGGATATAGGGTCGTCTTTGAGCAAGAGTTATGTCTGTGTATATAGGTGTGCTAGTGCCAGGCGGAGTGTATTGCTCGAGCTTAAGTGAAGTGGTGCCGTTATTCAAAAGGAATTTTAGTTCGCCGCCTTCGGATTGTAATTTTGCAAGGTTAGGTATATCTAAAGAGTTAATTTCGACTCGCGATAATGTATCAGCAACGCTGTTTGATGTGTCTGTGCTCTCGTCCTGAAAAACGATCCGAGTTCGAATTTATAGCAGAGATCAAAGGTTTATGATCTGTAAAGATGATAAATTCGCGACCTTTAAGATAATATTTGAACTTTTTAATAGCCAAATAAATAGCAAGCAATTCACGGCCAAAAGTACTGTATTTGCGTTCTGTTGTTGAAAAAAATTTGGATAAGAAAGCGAGCGGTCGAAGAACGTCAGAATTATCCTTCTGCTGCAAGACCGCGCCAGCAGCGGAGTCAGATGCGTCTACCATAATGCTTAACTCCGCAACAGGATCTGGTAAACCAAGCATAGCACAGTCGGCGAGTGCAGCCTTAACTGTCGTAAATGCTTGAAGAGCGGGTTGGGACCAGACCAGTAGTTTGTTGCGTGGAGTTGTTGCAGCAAGATGGTTGAGCGGCGCTAGGATACTCGAGCATGATATTATGAACCGATGGTAAAAGTTCACCATGCCGAGAAAGCGTTGCAATGCTTTTTGGTCAGTGGGTTGTGGGAAGGACAAAATCTCATCGACCTTGGACTGTAGAGGTTTGATTCCCGAATCACTAATGCTGTGACCTAAAAAGTCTAATTTTGTTTCACCGAAAACACATTTGTCAGAGTTAATTTTTATTCCAAAAGAAGTTAATCGCTCAAAAATTTGTTGCAAGTGACGAACGTGTTCATGTTCATCCTTGCTGAAAACGAGAATATCATCGATGTACGCGAAGCAAAATGGTAGTCCGCGTAATACCGAGTCCATAAACCTTTGAAACGTTTGAGCGGCGTTTCTTAAACCGAAACTCATCCTAGTGTATTCGTAAAGTCCAAAGGGTGTTGTGGTTGCCGTTTTCGGAATGTCTGCAGGATGAATTGAAATTTGGTGGTATGCCTTTACTAAATCGATTTTTGAAAATAACGTGCAACCACAACAATTGTACGTGAAATCGTGAAGAATAGGCAAAGGATATCGGTCTGGTATGGTAACTTTATTGAGTCCACGGTAATCGCCGCATGGGCGCCAAGAGCCATCTGATTTAGCTACCAGATGTAGCGGCGTCGTCCATGGGCTGGAAGAGGGTCTCACGAAACCGAGCTGTAACAATTTATCAAACTCGTTTTTTGCAATTTGAAATTTGTGAGGTGGTAATCGTCGCGGTTTGGCAAAAACTGGTGGTCCAGATGTTTCGATGTGATGTTGCACATCATGCTTGACGGGCTTAGCTAGGTCAAAAGGGGTTGTTAGATCAGGAAATTGTTGCAATAATTTCGAATAAGGTGAATTTTGGGTAGACAAGGAACAAATTTTGAGTTTTTCTGATGGGCCGAATACATTCCTTACGAGACGTTCGTGGGCAATGTCAACAATGATGTTGAAATGCCGAAGGAAGTCGGCGCCCAGAATGGAGTGGTTAACGTGTGCAAGCACGAAATTCCACGCAAGTTTTACGTCCAGACCGATGTGTACTGTTAATTTTGAAGAACCAAACGTGGGTATTAAACTACCCTTAACGGTGGTTAACGAAAATTTTGATTGGCGATGAGTGTTGGCGAAGAGTTGATCCACCGCCAAAATGCAACCTGGGCTCCCGTATCTACTAAAAATGTTGTCCCAGAGTTAGTGTCACGCACGAAAAACAACGAGTCTGGAGAGACGGCGGAGGAATGGGCCGACATTAGCCCCGCTGTTTGTCGTTTCCCCACTGGCATGGTGAAGTGCACTTCCGTGCATCACCACGAAAATTGTGATGGTACCAGCACAGTTTGTGTTGCGGGTCATCGCCTAATTGCCAGCGGTTTCTTGATGCTGACCGACTTCTGTTCCGAAATTTGTTTCTAGATTGCTTCGTCAAAGCGGTTGTTAGTGAATTTAAATTTTGTGTCAGCTCAGAAATTTGGGATTGCAGTTCTAAAATTCTAGTGTTGTAAGATGTTGGATGTTCAATTGCCGAGGTGTGAGAAACGTTGGTGTTATTAATGATGGTGGGTGCCGAAATTTCTAAAATTTGATCTGCCATTTCTGCCAAGTTTGTTAATGAGGTGGTTTTTGCAGACACTAGAATTTTTTGCACATCTGACGGTAAACGATTTAAAAAAAAAATCGCGTAGGAGATTGTCGTCTATTGGAGTTTTTCCCAGCAATTGTTACAATTTTCGTAGTAGTTGTGAAGGCGTTTGGTCGCCTAGCACTTCCGTCGACAACAATTGCTGCAAACGCCTTTTTTCGGAAATGGTGGTTCGTTTGATTATCTCCACTTTGAGCGTCTCATAAGGAAGGTCAGCGGGAGGTTCAATTAGTAAATCCCTAACTTCGATGGCAATGTCTGGGGGTAAGGCGGCTACGACTCGATAAAACTTGCGACTAGAATTTGTAATGCGCGAGTTCAAAAATTCCGCTTCAATCTGCACGAACCAGATTGAAGGGTCAACGCGGAAAAATGGGGGCAAATTACATCTTACGGTGCCAACGGCAGCATCTAATTGTTCTTCCATGATGTGTGATTGAAAATAAGAAAGGTAAGGAAAGTAAGCAGAGTAGTAGAGAGATTAAGGTTGAGAAAATAGTGGAAGTAGTTTCCTCGAAATACGAGGGGGGCTAGTATATGTCACCTGTCACTTCAAAATCCAAAATCCTGGTTGGGGGTGGGTGCTGGCGGCAAATGGCAACGTTGCAGGCTGTGTCGGCTCGGTACCCTGGTTAGGAGCGGGCGCCGCAGCCGGCGGCTGTTGACAAGGTCCGGTTTTCTGCACTTGAAACAGGGCTCCGTCGTTGATGCTCGATGCAGTCAGGAATTCGTCCGAAAAAGGGTCCTTGGCGTCGACGTCTGATGCTGGCGGGTATTTCTGTAGTCAGCTCGCCTTGTAGATCCTGAATCTTGATGATTCCCGTGGCGACGATCGTTGTGGAAAGATCACGTCGGGGTCACCAATTTATAACGGCGGTCATAGGTGCATTTGGTTGCAGTTATAGGTGCATTTGATTCCGTCGTTATACTATGAATCTTACCACAGGAAAACACAAGAAATGCAGGTACTTGGAGAGTTTTATTTATACTTAACTATGTCACGTACAAAAAAAACGAACGTTAGCACGCGTTATTCTCTAAAATTATATTTTATTATTTTTTGTGTCCACGGCAACCTTCCTATCTCTCCCCGCCGTCCGAATTATTCTTGTTCAGGCGACACCACAATACCATGACTTTTCTCTGAGTATCCCGGTTTTAATGATATTCCGTGATTTTTTTATTTACGTAATTTTCAGGCATTCATCGATTTTATAATAGAGTTTAATTTGAAGTTTTAAACGAGTATTTCCACTCCCAGACTAAGCTTATTTTACTTCATGCGCCACGCGTACAAGACACTGATTTGAAGTGAAGTTCAAAAACACACAAATACATCTCTAATCAGAGTAACACAGATATTTAGTCTGTTATCAACGATGTTCAGTGTTAATAATAAATAATTAAGTTTTGAATATTTTTGTTAAAACAACTGATAACGATATTTATATGTTAATGGTTGCAAAAAAATAATAAAATCAAATTTATTCTTAAAGGATTTTTATTCGTGACTCGAACAAACCAGATTAGAATCTTTGATTCGAGTCATATTTATCTCTAACGAATCCTTTATTTGAGTATTCTTGATTCGAATTATATTAGGTGATTCGGATTCGTGATTGGAATCCTTTTTACGAGGATTCGTCCCAGCTCTAATAATTAATATGTCTGACGTTTTATACGACAGTTCCTAAAGCGTGTAGCCATCTTAAATTTAATGAAAAAGTGAAATCTTGGCACTTTAGAGGTAACCTAATATACAGAGAGTTTTATATAACACAAACATTTTCATATAATACGATTTGACAACTTTTAGGTTATGCGTAAATTGGGTTGCCTATATGACCATTACAAATTGGGAGTTTTTCTTTCAAGTATACATGGCTTGATTACAGCGTTAATAAATCTTTAGATAATCGTTGTTTTTTAAAAAGGAGTTTAATTTGAAACTCAAAATGAGTGTGTTCCACTCCCAGACTAAGCATGAAGTAAATTTTCGAGTTTAGAAAAGCCTGAAAATTTGGTTTGGACGCGTAGCGCGAAGCGCGGAGCGGCCAAATCAAATTTTTAGGGTTTTCTAAACTCGAAATTTTACTTCATGCGCCACCGCCACAAAACACTGACATATTTCGATGTTTAAAACACATCGCTGAACTTTACATTAAATCAGTGTTTTGTGCCGGTGGGGCATGAAATAAAATTTTGAGTTTAGAAAAGCCTGAAAATTTGGTTTGGCCGCTCCGCGCTTCGCGCTACGCGACCAAACCAAATTTTCAGGCTTTTCTAAACTCGATATTTTACTTCATGCTTAGCCTGGGAGTGAAAAACACTCGTTAAAAGCGTTAAATTGTATTCTTTTAATAAACCAAGCGTGGCAAAATGTACAACGTACATACGTATACTAAAAAAAAAATTCTCGTTATTAATATGTTCGGTGTTACATAAAACTCTCTGCATAGTAAATGTATTGGGTTGCCTATTATCACTGTTTTAAAATCCAACTTTCAGAACAGAACATTATAATACTTAAAAGAGTGAAAACATGGATTACAAGCCAAACCTGATCAATATCGAGTATTTAAGAAAACAATGTTCGGTGTTACATAAAAAAAATGTTCGGTGTTACATAAAACTCTCTGTATAGTAAATGTATTGGGTTGCATATTATCACTGTTTTAAAATCCAACTTTTTACAGAACATTATAATGCTTAAAAGAGTGAAAACATGGATTACAAGCCAAGTCTGATCAATAACGAGTAATTAAGAAAAAAGTACTACTACAGATTATAAAATAATAATCTTGTGACTTATTTTAATCACAGTTTTATAATGCGTTGATATAATAAATAGATTATAAGAAACATGTTTGTATTATAAGAAAAGCAGTGAGATTATAAAAATGTAATTTAAAAAAATATACATTATAATAAATATTCCATTAAGAAGCTTCTATTTAACCTTTGATTATCTACGCGACCAAACCAAATTTTCAGGCTTTTCTAAACTCGAAATTTTACTTCATGCTTAGCCTGGGGAGTGAAAAACACTCGTTTAAAGCTTTAAATTGTATTCTTTTAATAAACCAAGCTTGGCAAAAGCTTGGCAAAATGTACAACGTACATACGTATACTCAAAAAAAAATTCTCGTTATTAATATGTTCGGTGTTACATAAATCTCTCTGTATAGTAAATGTATTGGGTTGCCTATTATCACTGTTTAAAAATCCAACTTTTTACAGAACATTATAATACCTAAAAGAGTGAAAACATGGATTACAAGCCAAGCCTGATCAATAACGAGTAATTAAAAAAACAATGTTCGGTGTTACATAAAAAAATGTTCGGTGTTACATAAAACTCTCTGTATAGTAAATGTATTGGGTTGCCTATTATCACTATTTTAAAATCCAACTTTTTACAGAACATTATAATGCTTAAAAGAGTGAAAACATGGATTACAAGCCAAGTCTGATCAATAACGAGTAATTAAGAAATAAGTGAATTTGTGTTCAGTATTCCGGCACAAGGTACCCACAGACGCGTTTCGGACTTCAAGGTCCTCTTCAGTGTGGTCCCGACCCAGTGCTGAGGAATACTGAACATTTCTGACTATTTCAAGCCACTATGTGAAAACTATTAATGATTTCGATAGCTAACGCCATCTAATGCTTCATAGTGGCATCGCCGTAAGAAAAAAGTACTACTACAGATTATAAAATAATAATCGTGTGACTTATTTTAATCACAGTTTATAATGCGTTGATATAATAAATAGATTATAAGAAACATGTTTGTATTATAAGAAAAACAGTGAGATTATAAAAATTTTATTTCAAAAAATATACATTATAATAAATATTCCATTAAGAAGCTTCTATCCAACCTTTGATTATCTAAAGCTTTCATAATTAGCCAGGAGTGTATCTCTCGACGAAAATACACAAAAAAGCAAGGACTTGAAAGTAGCAGAAGAAAAAAATGAGTCTAGCACCGGTGTTCATTACACTTTTATAATCCAAGAGCATTGGGTGAGAGTAGTTCGTTAGTTCGTTAGCTTTTGCCTGCATAAAAGCGCGGAGCGCGAGTGGACTCTTCAGAGATTTCAGGACATAAATCGAGACCCCCTCCCCCCTCTCTTTGTGCATATAATCCTGTAAAATAGCTTCAGCGTCCCACACAACACTAATACTGGCATACGCTGGGAAGACGGTGCTTAATCATTTCACGGTGATTAAACCTTAATGGAGATTGAATGACATGAGAACATATCACATGAGCCATTTAACATGGTTAGTGTAAGTAGATTTTACGCGAGGATTGGAAATTGATTCAGACTATTTGATATTGAAGAATAATCAAAATCCCAATAGTCCGAATCAATTTTTAAATTAATTGAAATACAAAACAAATACGAACTATTTATAAATACAAATGTTAGTATAATTGAAATTGCCAATTCTTGGTTGCAGAATACTTCAAACATTAAAAGTGTGATTCTTTTCGCAATCTACAACAAGTTAGTGTTACAAAGACTATATCAAACACTCATTGAAACAACTACTTCCCGAGCTAATACCCCGACGGACATTGAATTATACAATAAGTGTTTGCTGTTACATACAGCAACCTACTGTAAATCTAACAATTTGGGTCAAATTACTCAGGCCATCTATAGACGCGTTTCGAGATTTATCTCTCATCAGTATAGCTTTGCCATTTCCTCTAAACAATTTGACACCTTAGACTGGCGCGTCTATAGCTGGCCTGAATAATTTGACCCAAATTGTTACATTTACAGTAGGTTGCTGTATGTAACAGCAAACACTTGTTGTATAATTAAATGTCCGTCGGGGTATTAGCTTGGGAAGTAGTTGTTTCGATGAGTGTTTGATATAGTCTTTGTAAGACTAACTTGTTGTAGATTGCGAAAAAAATCGCACTTTTAATGTTTAAATACAAATGTGTTTCCTTTTAAAACAATTTTGTGATGAAATATGTATTCTACCGGGTGTTTGATTAAGCGAAACTATGCAGCGTAGCATGTTGGCGTAAAAAATAGTGGTCAAGAGAAATCACTGGAAATTATTTATTTATTTAGCTGTTTTCTATATTTATCAGTAATATAAAATGATTGCTCGAGTACAATTTTTACAAAGTATTAATTAACATTTTAAAATTGTTAATTTTCAGGCGCATTAAGCAAAGGGGAACATCACAATTTTCAATTATTTAAATTAGAAATTACAAATTGTATAACTAACCAAATTTTGAACTTCACTTTAAATCAGTGTTTTATACGCGTGGCGCATGAAGTAAAATTTCGAGTTTAGAAAAGCCTGAAAATTTGGATTTGCCGGGGCTCGACTCGCTTCGCTCGCGCGCCCCAGCAAATCCAAATTTTTAGGCTTTTCTAAACTCGAAATTTTACTTCATGCTTAGTCTGGGAGGGGAAACCCATGCCAAAAAATAATTAAAAAAATACTAACAATTAACATTTCTTACAATTTTATAAGAAAGCGTTATTGACACGGGTAGACACGGGTAGAAAGAAATATCCAAAAACGTCAAATTTACAATTTTTACAAAGTATTAATTAACATTTTAAAACTTACACAATTTCGTTAAAACTAAAAATTAAAAAAAACTGTATTATTAAATAAATTTATACAAATCCTCATACAAAGCCTTTTTTCCTCCACAAACATTTCCCTTTATTTATACCTTAAATTAAATTTCAAAAAATATATAGAAAACTCCCTTACACCCAAAAGAAAAAAACTTCGTAAGCGAATCGCTCGTTCATTGAAGACATAAAAAAATTCCTCCCAAGAATTATACCTATACACAGAAAGAGAGAGAGACGGAGCGAGGGAAAAGAGGCCCCGAGGGTGTTGTGGATAATTATGTGGTTCAAAAGAACACAAGCGAGGAGAGAGCATCGCGATGGCAGCGAACGTTATGTAATTAGAAATCGGTCCGAGCTCCTTTTGTTCGACTTACACAAATGAAGGGGAGGAGGGGATCTGCCTTTCCTTTTATCTCCTAGCACAGCGGAAACTAAAACACTGAATAATGTTTAACTGAAATTGCTCTGTAATTAACTTGGATATATACCAATTGATATTGAAAGGAGAAGGTAAGAAGTGCATATTTGAAGTTATCTTAAAATCTGGCAATTTTATTATATTCTAATCTCAAAATCTCTCGATTGCAAACTTGTTCTAAAATATCTTATGTTAATCGTCGTTTTGATGTTCGCTTTAACTCCCATTTTTCGTAAGTAGAAATGTTGTAAAGCTTTTTAGAAAATCCTTTGTTTAATTTTGTCACAAAACCTTGTACATAGAGTTTTTCTAATAAATATACCTAAAAGGGTGATAGGTCGGATGTAGCAAATTATAGACCAATTTCCGTATTATGTAACTTTTCCAAAGTGTTTGAACGTATATTAACAGATTACATCTTTAATTCGGTTAGATTTGACCTCTCTTCTAAACAGCATGGGTTTGTACCCAAAATGACCAACTTAATTAATGTCACTCAGTATATCTTCTGTAATATGAACCAAAGGCTACAAACTGATGTAATATACACAGACCTATCAAAAGCATTCGATCGTATGTCTCATGAAATATTGATTACCAAACTGCACTGGTTTGATTTGCCGGAATGTATCATTAACGTAATAAATCTCATACCTCGTTAACAGATCCCAATATGTTGAGCTGAAAGGACACAAATCACGTAACTACCTTACAGAAAGCAGTGTTCCCCAGGGATCTAACTTGGGTCCTCTGTTGTTCTGTTTGTTCGTTAACGATGTGGTTAATGTACTTAGTTGTGATGTGCTTATCTATGCTGATTATATAAAACTATGTAAAACTGTGACTTGCTCAGAGGATTGTAATATATTAGAGCATAACCTAACTCTTAAGCAAATCTCGAAATATTGAAAATTTTATTAAAATCTTATAAATCGACAACCATGAAATATCGAAAATCTTCATGAACATTTTATAAATTGATGAAAATCTCGAAATATTGATCACATGAAATTTGTCTAAATCGAAAAATATCACAAAACATCAAAAATCTCATAGATGTTTTATAAATCGACAAATTATTCGGCGTTTTCGACCGGCCCACTGTGGTCTGCAGTCGAAAATTAGGCGGCGAAAACTCGAAATTTAAAGTTAATAAAACTTAACTTTGACATGCATCATAGGCTTCTACAGATTCCAAATAATGCCGCAGAATCACTTACTCGACGATGAAGGTGTGTTTATCAACATAAACCGAGCTCCATAATTCCGAGTTCGTATTTTCAGTCTTATTGACACCGCGGCACAAAGTAGTTTATTTTCAGCAGATCAAGTTCTGCAAGGCGGTTTGACGTGAAAATGGCTTCTTGTAAGTACAAAATTATAGGAAAATACGTGTCAAGTCATAAAGTCAATTATACCGATGTTCAAAACTAGTTCCTAATATCTACAAAATTGACTGTTGGATTCTTAGCTCCAACTCTGAATTTACTCATTTTTACTCAATGAGCTTTATGTCACCTAAAAATATATTTAATAAGCTTTGTTTATCACTAAGTATCATGTGCCGATATGTGCCTATTGGAAAGTTACAAGAATGATTAACTTTTGGTGATTTTTCACAAAATTATTTTCTTGACATTTTCTCGGATAAAATGAATATCTTATAAATTTGAAGCTAGCATCAACTCCGTATAATTAAATTCACATTCACACCTAAAATATTAAGTGATATATCTATATTGATTATATAGCACTTTGTATTTTTCTTCAGCACACTCAAACGCCCATCTAAGATCACTTACGTATCAGGACCTATTCGATAAACTGAGGAAACAGTCGTCTTTGCGAGCGACGAAAGTGGCGTCAAGAAATACTATGTTTGATTTTGTCAGGGCAAGATGCAATACTACTGATTGGGATGATGCGTTTGAAAAAGCCGTAATATCTGAATTGCTTACGTTCTGTATCGTGTTGCAAAGGAAGTGGGACGCTTGTAACAGAACGTACGACCTTTTTGTTCAAAAAAATACAGATTGGCTGAAAACTGATTACAAACTGCCCGCGAAAATACAAACTCAACCTAAAGGTTCTGTCGGAAGACCAAGCAAAGATTTTGAACATAGCAGTGAAAGATCGAAAAGGGACAAGGTACAAAAATTGACGGGCACTGTTTCGTCTGCTGAATTGAACTATGCAGTCGGATACAATTTGCACAAGAGTGGAAAAAGAACAGCTTCTGCAATGGTTGGTGAAATCATTAACGATCCTGAAAAAGCTGTCGAAATGAAGAAGTCCTTACAAGAACAGAAAGAGAAAAGACCAGTTCCACTTACACCTCCCGAAGCACTTGCTTATTTGTTAGACAATAGTTTTTCTAGAGATCAGTATGTTAGTACTCGGTTGTTATCTAAAAGTCACTGCGCTGATATTTTTCCGACATATGACGATGTCTTAGAGGCGAAGAAACAATGTTACCCTCCAAACATTGAAATAGCAGAGTCGAGTTGCAAAATACCGTTACAAGACCTGTTGGATCATACCGTTTCTCGAATCTGCAATATGCTTTATGTAAAAGACGCACTAAATGGATTGAACGGTGTGAGGCAGCTTAACATGTTATATAAATGGGGCTGCGGTGGGAGTAGTGGTCAGAAAATGTACAAACAAAAATATGAATCTTCCGAAGACGTGAGCGACGAGCATCTTTTCCTGATTTCTTTAGTTCCTCTGCAACTGAAGTATAGCAGTGATACCAATGACACAATAATATGGAAAAATCCTAGAGCTTCTTCAACGCGTTTCTGCAGACCCATTAAGTTTATTTTCAGAAAAGAGACTACAGAAAATACAGTTGAAGAAGTTGATTGCGTAAAGAACAAAGCACAAAATTTGACACCAACCACGATATCAGCGGATAATGGGGACTTCGAGATAAAACATATATTGATTTTCTCGATGATTGCCGTCAATCGAGGTGTGTATAACGTGACATTTGGTTTAATTTTAGTGTTTTATGATTAAATATTTCTGATATTCAATCCTTAAAATTATTATTTACAGGTCTGCAATTCAGTCACAGGAACATCTTCGCAAACCTGTTATATATGCGGTAGTAAGCCTAAGGAGATGAACAACATTGAGACTGCACAAGCTCGATCGGTAGATATGGAACGAATGCAATTTGGACTGTCAACACTGCACGCACGCATTCGCTTTTTCGAATGTCTTCTCCACATCAGTTACAGATTGGAATTTAAAACTTGGCAGGTTAAAACCGATTATTAAAACTACTACCTAATTTCAAGTTATAGCATTATATATTATACTTCATTTTCATTCCAGGTACGATTGCAGGCGCACAAAATACTATTTGCGGAAAGAAAAAAAAAGATTCAAAATCAATTTAAAGAGGAGCTGGGGTTGCTTGTTGACGTTGTATTGCAAGGTGAAACTATATTACTAAAAAAGAAATATTTACTATATTTAAATATTTCATGTTTATATGTATTTAATTATTCACAGGTTCTGATACAACAAATGAGGGGAACACAGCTCGACGTTTTTTTGACAACTCTGAAGTTAGTACGAAAATTACTGGCATCAGTCACGAGTTGATTGAGAAATGTTGAGTAATTCTGTCAGTCATTACAAGCGGTTATGAAGTGAACATCTCTGCATTCAAAAATTATACAACTGAAACAGCGCACCTTTTTGTATCACTCTACCCGTGGTTTTACATGCCAGTTACTGTGCACAAAATTTTGATCCACGGGGCTTATGTTATTCAACATGCTCTGCTTCCAATCGGTAAATAATCTAAACTTATTTTATATGATGCTTAATAATCGTTCAGTATAAAATATTTTTATCATTTGTTGCAGGTTTATTGTCTGAAGAAGCACAGGAAGCACGCAATAAAGATTATAGGAACTACAGAGAACATCATACTCGAAAATCTTCACGAATTATTACCAACACTGATCTCATCCACCGGCTTTTGGAAACTTCAGACCCATATATTTCTGCGTTAAGAAAAGTACCTCGAAAAAAGATTACAGAGCTTTGTGACGTAGCAAAGAGTTTGATTGTATTGAAAGATAAAATAGATACTGTAGATACTCAGGAAGCCGATTAAAGTTGCTTAATGAATAAGAAAAACGTGTCATTGTTTCATTTCTATACCGTGAAATTGGTATTACAATGCCTCATTTCAATAATCACATGCAAAAAAACATGAATCTTTTTTAAAGTACTTAAATACCTATTTTTCCAGTTCAGTAACATTATTAGTAAGTTTTTCAATCATACTGTATCGTAATAGAACCAAAATTAAATATTATCCAAGCATTTTCCTTGCGATTCCCCAATATTTATAATTTCTGCCGCCTAAAGTGTCATATCAGACCACAGTGCGACCTAAACAGTTGTCAATATTATGTTAAGTTGTTAACGTTAAATAATTCTTAGACTTAGTTATTATAGCAACAAGTTTAATTGAAGGTAATGTTTTAAAAGTGACGTTTTTTTCCCAATTGTAAAAACAAATATATTTGCCATCAAGTCATTTCTTCAGTCCGGGGTAGCCCGCACCCTTTGCACACCACTGAGGGTAGAACATTGCACTTGCCCACAAACTAACTACGTTTTTTACGTTCAGAGTTGAGTTTACTTTGATTAACCCATTAACGGCCGAGCAGTTATAGAGTTAACTCTAATAGTTGTTTTTAGGTTGCACATATTTTTATGATTTCTATGAATGACTTATTGTACGACATACTTTGAATTTTTCTTTTAAATATACATAATGTATACGATGTAAATTTTAGGCATTCGTCGATTTTAGATAAAAACGTGCAATATGAAGTTTAGATCGAGTTTTTCCACTCCCAGACTAAGCATGAAGTAAAATTTCGAGTTTAGAAAAGCCCCGCGTAGAAAATTTGTCGAGGGTCGCGCCAGCGACCCGAGACAAATTTTCACGGGGCTTATCTAAACTCGAAATTTTACTTCATGCGTCACGCGTATAAAACGTTGAAATATTGTGAAGTTAGAAATGCACTGCCATATTTTTATGAGGAATAATCGAAATATTTAAATAACAAAATATTTACAGTTTCCTTTATACTTTTTAAAGTCATGTGAAATAATATAATATATTAAATTAACTTATTTAATAATTTAATTAACAAAAACATGATAATGTTGCGTGTATGCATCACTAGCGCTTAATGGGTTAAACTAATAAAAACTAGAGTGAATCCTACTCATTTTTTATTTACAACACAATACAATGCAATTATATACAATTTATATACAACAGAAACGAGCTTGAATATGTTGGGGGAAGCAGCCGGGAAATCCAAATTTGAAGACTTTGCTAAACTCTAAATCTTACTTTATGCATAATCAATAAGAGCAATCACTTCAATACTTTTTTTGAACAATAAGCACTTGTTAGAGACTTTATATTGCAGGTTTAGAAAAACAGCAAACGCAAAAAATTATTAAATTTATAATAAATTATTTATACATCAACTAAATGTTATAAAAGTATTAATAATGTTTTTTTCTGAAAATCACCGATGCTACTTCCTCCAGGGCTCCGCATATGTACATTAATTCTTATAAAATAATAATGTTGTTTTTATCGTATATTTTGATGAGGTGAATATTTTTTTGGAGGCGGGTGCGTTTGGAAAATCAATAGAGAAAAAGCGCGTAATTTCCGAGGCAAATACCCCTGTGAAAAGGGGCTTTATTTAGATAATTACAGTTACATCAAAAGGCATGTACTGCCTCTAGGTTCGTATCCTCTCCCCGACCACCACCTGAAAACTGAACGCGCACCGGAGGTATTAATTAAACTTAATTAACATATAGCGCAATTTAAATACCACTATTGATCCTATAATAGCTATCTGTATTACTTATTTACTTTACTAAACTTTTATTAGTTTTTTATTTGTGATGAAACACAGAGAAGATTTCTTGATTATAAAGTGTTATTCAAATATTTCGAGAAACTTTAGAAGTATTTGTTTTTACAAGATTTAGTTTATCTCTAAGTTCATTATCTAAAGAGTTTTATTGGTAATCCTTTCACAAATTCCTTTTTTTTAATTCTTTCAAAATAGCCTTGCGTCATTCATCTAGCACAGTGGTTCTTAACCGGTGATCCGTGGACCATAGGTGGTCCAAATATGGTCTGCTAAATATTGTAGGAACATTTGCTGATTTGAATATGTTGAAAGGTTTTAATTAGCATTAGTGGTCGGAATTATTAAGATATTTAAATATCAATTATTTTACGGTAAGACATTTGCTGATTTGAATATGTTAAAAGGTTTCAATTAGCATTAGTGATCGGAATTATTAAGATATTTAAATGATAAATTATTTTGGGGTAAGACATTTGCTGATTTGAATATGTTAAAAGGTTTTAATTAGCATTAGTGATTGAAATTATTAAGATATTTAAATGATCAATCATCGATTTGCACATCGATTATTTTACCTACATCTTTCAGTAGTATCGATTATTAAATCCACAGAAAAATGGATTATTTTATCTATAAAATAATCGCGTTTTATAAATTCTCCGTCTACGCCAGTGATATCGTATGTTTAATAAAAAAAAAAAACCGTTAGAGTGCCATGAATACATCTTTTTTCAAATTTAAGTTACCTACACGCCTTAGAAATTGTCATATAAAACACCAGACGTAATAATTAGAATGTATGATTTCAGAGTTGCCAACCTACAATATATTTCATGGCACTCTAGAGGTTTTATTTTATTGAACATACGATATAACTCGAAAGAAAATCATCGATTGTTTTGATTATGAAAATAATCGAATATTTTGAAGATCGCTTAAATCATTCACAATATGTCAGTGTCTTCTACACTTGGCACATTAAAAAAAAAATATAAGTGTAGAAAAAAAAAATGTGAGCATTCATAATGCAAACATTATTCATATTTGACCTACATATTGTTTATTATCATCACTATCAGATTAATGCAATGGACTTCAAAATAAATCAGTGTTTTGCGCAGCTGGCGCATGAAGTAAAATTTCAAGTTTAGAATAGCCTAAAAATGTTACTACATGCTTAATCTGGGATTAGAAACATTCGTTCAAATGCATTTATATAAATACTTAATTCGTTAAAACTAATGCATTTTGTTAAATACTTGAAATATTACTGCTTTGCTTTAGAATAGAATTATACCAGTGGAAAATCTAAGCAAAAAAAAAAAACAAATCTAGTAGATTTAGATTTAAAATTTTAGTAAAACATAACTGTTCGATAATGACTGAAATAATTTAAATCGCATTACAAGTTTACTAACTTTTTTATCTGCTTAGCTTGACTAGCTCTCAGTTTTATTTTTTAAACCTTACAGAATGTTGATTTTTTATTAAATCTTAAAGAGAGCACTATTTTTTCTTTCTCTGAACTATTCTGCTGTTTAGAAATGTAATGTCCTACGACACTGTTGCTGTTCAATAATGACATAGAATTTTTATACGTTACTATGAAAATAATGCCCGCGGGCGTTATTTTTACTATAATATTCCCTAGGGATTATAAGAGAATAACACCAGCAAAAACAAACTTCCCTTCCTCGGCCGTTATCATTATTATAACGCCCTATTGTATACCTTAATTCCTATAAAATAAAACTCATACATCTTAGTAAATATCTCTCACATCTTAGCAGTATATATTTTAAACTTTACTTTAAATAAGTGGTTTATACGCGTGGCGCATGAAGTAAAATTTCGAGTTTAGAAAAGCCCTGTGAAAATTTGTCTCGGGTCGCTGCGCGACCCTCGACAAATTTTCTACGCGGGGCTTTTCTAAACTCGAAATTTTACTTCATGCTTAGTCTGGGAGTGGAAGACACTCGTTAGTTTAAAATACATAACATCGTAGTGAAAAGTATCGAATAATTTTCGGTACCTAATATTTTAATTTTAATGTTTACAATTATTTACTGCTGTAAATGATTTTTTAAAGGCCTTCACCAAGTTTGATAATATTGGCAAGACTAGTTTAATGACGGTTTCGAAAATGTCAATATTTACCTTTTACAAAATAATAATAATAATAATAATATTTCAATGTTTTATACGCCTGGCGCATGAAGTAAAATTTCGAGTTTAGAAAAGTTTAGATAATTTTGCTTTATGCTTAGTCTGGAAGTGGAAAATTAATCAACATGCTAAAAAATCTAAACTAAACTTCCATTCCTAGATTAAGCATTAGGTAACATTTTTTGTTGACAATACCGCATTCGATCAGTCCAATCAGTCGTTATGTTTTCACACATTTAGGCCGGTATCTTACTGACGTTGGTTTTTAAATCATCAATTGTTCTTGAATTATTAGCGTAGACCTTAGATTTCACAAAAGCCCACAAGAAGAAGTCACAGGACGTCAAATCACAAGATCTTGCAGGATACTTTACAGGACCATTTGATAAAATAACTAGTTCACCAAACTGCTCTTGCAATAACGCCATGGTTTCGTTGTCTGTATGGCATGTAGCGCCGTCCTGTTGGAACCAGAATTCCTTTAGTTGAATTTCAATAATCACTGGGAAGAAATCATTTTCAAATTTCTTCACAACATTATGAATTGTTTGTTCATCGACCATCTGGACTAAAACGTGCACGTAAATCGCACCTGGGTTGCCTTTATAGAGCTTTGGTTTTGATAATAAATTTTATAATTTCTCAACGTTGTTATGGTGATAAATGTTAAACTGACAAATTAAAATTGTTTTCACATGTATATTTCATGTATAAATTAGATAATTTATTGTTCTTTTTGTATGTATGTAGGTGGCTATGTTTCAATAATTGTTATTGTGTGTTTGTGAAAAGTCATTGTCAAATAAGGACATTTTATTCTATTTGTAATATTGATGCGTGGACAAATAGACAATTGCTATAAAAATAGAATAGAATAAAATGTCCTTATTTGACAATGACTTTTCACAAACACACAATAACAATTATTGAAACATAGCCACGTACATACATACAAAAAGAACAATAAATTATCTAATTTATATTTATGATCAGAAGTTACTATAAATTCTCTACCTATAAGATAATGTTGCCAATACAATATTGCCTCTTTGATTGCAAGGCATTCCAAATACATTATTTCTTTCTTCATTTGACCTGGAGTTAGTTTCTTACAAAAATATCCAACTGGATGTAAGATGCCATCTTCTAGAGGTTGCTTCAATAGTATAAATTAGATAATTTATTGTTCTTTTTGTATGTATGTAGGTACCTATGTTTCAATAATTGTTATTGTGGGTTTGTGAAAAGTCATTGTCAAATAAGGACATTTTATTCTATTCTATTTTTATAGCAATTGTCTATTTGTCCACGCATCAATATTACACATGTTTGAATCCTAAAGAACTAACTGGATCCCCCATTACATCTCTCATATCACGTGGTATCGGAAGAACAAACATTTCCATTGAACGTCAGAGTATTGGAGAACGAAGCTGTGGTGCCGTTGCAGGATCTTTTAGACCATACTGTACAAAGACTTGCACAAGTTCAGTCGGATGTTATTATCCAAAACATGGGCGACACGAACAATACTCTTCATATTATTTACAAGTGGGGCCTGGATGGCAGTGTGGGACACAGTATATAATTAAAAGAGGGTACCTGAAGAGTGGGTACCATATTTGAATCTTGATAGTTCTTATGGTCTTCTATAGGATCCTCTGATTCTACAGAAGTAGTATTCATCTCTGGTCTTACTATCTTCATTTGGTTACAGTTCAGAGCTACAAAACGAACAGCACCTCAATCAACTGAACTGATGATTTGTTCTCTATTTATCACTAGCATCCCAGGATATTCCATGCCAACCTAGATATTTATACAAAAGCTTGCCTTCGCGCTCACATATATAAACAAAACTTTAATAACAATTTTTATGCAGACTCTAACATCATTTTATGTACAATTGTACCCCTAGAATTATCCGAAAAGCATAAAAATAATATAAAAATATATTGGAGAAATCACACTCCTTCTTCCACAAAATACTGCCACCTAATTTTATTTATATTAAAAAAATAAAATGACAAAAAAAAATGAAAGACGAATTACGACGAAATTAAACAGCAAATAAGGAATTTGCAACCAACGAATATCACCCTGGGAGACAAAACAATCTAGTTCAAGTATGTGTCCATTTGCACGATGGTAAATGGCAAAACAGTTAACGTCTTAACTGAAACAAAAAGTACACAGGCGTGTAATGTGTGCAAAGCCACACTTATAACATAAACGATTTAGAAAAGATGAAAGGAAAATCCTGCGACAAAAGCTTATATGAATTTGGCCTTTCTATTTTGTATGCGTACCTACGGATACTTTTTGTACACAGCATATAAATTAGAGATAAAACAAGCCAGAGAAAAAGAAGCACTAGAAAATGTAAAAGAAAGAAAAACTAAAATAAGTCAGGATTTTTTTAAAAAGAAAAGGGTCTTGTTGTCGATTTATGGTAACAGTAATGACGGGAACACTGCACGAAAATTTTTAAAAACCCTAAAGTGAGTTCCCGAATCACAGGCTTGGGCAAAGATTTGATTGAAAGAATGTTTAATATACAGTCATATCATGTGGTTATTATGTCAACGAAGAAGAATTTAAAATATATTGTTTCAAGACCGCGAAGTTAGCACCACACTTTATGGATGGTATAAAATGTGTGCGAGTGTTCATAAATGGGGCTGACATAATTAAATCGTTTCCATTGCCATTGCTTCAGAAGATATTACAGAAGCAAGTCATAAAAGTTATAAACAGCTTAGACAATACTACTCCAGAAAAACTGGACTAATACGGACTTTATAAACTGGTTGCTCGTATCATCAGATCCTTTAATCACTAATTATAGAAAATAACCTACAAAAAAAAAATAAACTTAAAGAGGTAATATTAGAAATGCTGCGAATGCCTAACTATTTCAATGAAGAAACTACACGAGAAACTACATATAATGTCAATCTAGGGTTAATCCATATAATGGTTTGTAAATTAAATTCACTTGGTTTTGTTTCACTTATATGTATTTTATTTTCTACTAGTTTCGGCTTAATGCCATTATCAAGAATGATGTACAAATGGATTTGTTTGGGAATATATACAGTTTCGAGTTTTAGGTTTTATTGGGTAATAAGGGCATTTAATATCGGGGAATTCCAAAGGTCTTCGTTGTCGTTGACCACATTTTTACTTGCTTTTATGGCTTTTGAAATTTCTAAACCCTCCCGGTAGTTAAGCGTTAATCCCTTATTACCTGTATGCAGAATTTTTAAATCGTTTGAAGAAAAATGGTGATTAGATGTGATACAGTGCTTAGAAAAACCGGTGGTTTGTTTTTTATTCACTATGTCTTTTTTATGCTCTTTTAACCTGATATCAAAAGACCTGCCGGTTTGTCCTATATACACTGCATCACAATCATCACATTTTAATTCATAAATACCACTTTTCTTCAATTTACAATTTTTAGTTTTGATTTTATTGTTAACTATTAATTTTCTTAAATTATTTGTGTTTGTCAAAATTATGTCATTATTCTTTCCTTTTAAATTATTTTTGATTTGTAAAGGCAGTGGCTTAATGTATTCTAATCTATTCCATGTTATTGTGTCTGAATTTGTCCCACTATAAAAGTAATTTCGTAATTGTTTGTGTTGTTTCTTTTTTAACATTTTATTAATTAAATCTTCAGTGTAGCCATTATTAACTGCTATTGTTTTTATTGTGTCTAGTTCATTTTCAAAGTCTATTTTATTTATATGAACTAGACACAATAAAAACAATAGCAGTTAACAATGGCTACACTGAAGATTTAATTAATAAAATGTTAAAAAAGAAACAACACAAACAATTACGAAATTACTTTTATAGTGGGACAAATTCAGACACAATAACATGGAATAGATTAGAATATATTAAGCCACTGTCTTTACAAATCAAAAATAATTTAAAAGGAAAGAATAATGACATAATTTTGACAAGCACAAATAATTTAGGAAAATTAATAGTTAACAATAAAATCAAAACTGAAAATTGTAAATTGAAGAAAAGTGGTATTTATGAATTAAAATGTGATGATTGTGATGCAGTGTATATAGGACAAACCGGCAGGTCTTTTGATATCAGGTTAAAAGAGCATAAAAAAGACATAGAGAATAAAAAAACAAACCACCGGTTTTTCTAAGCACTGTATCACATCTAATCACCATTTTTCTTCAAACGATTTAAAAATTCTGCATACAGGTAATAAGGGATTAACGCTTAAGTACCGGGAGGGTTTAGAAATTTCAAAAGCCATAAAAGCAAGTAAAAACGTGGTCAACGACAACGAAGACCTTTGGAATTCCCCGATATTAAATGCCCTTATCACCCAATAAAACCTAAAACTCGAAACTGTATATATTCCCAAACAAATCCATTTGTACATCATTCTTGATAATGGCATTAAGCCGAAACTAGTAGAAAATAAAATACATATAAGTGAAACAAAACCAAGTGAATTTAATTTACAAACCATTATATTTTAAAATGTTTTACCAAGTGATTAATGAGAAAAAAGTGTCCGATATAGGGTTAATCCATTGATAATGGTCACTTTGTGTCCGAAATGTACATTTGGTAATTCAAATGAAAGTGTGAAGAAAGGTTATTAGTGCTTTATTCGTCAAATACATATAATGTCATTAGTGATGACGAAGCAGGTGCAGATAGTGATAATAAGATTGATTTTAACGAGGACCGCTCCTAAATTGTATATTCTGTATAAAAAATGTTTACTTTTTTGTCATTGCTGTAATAAATATATTTTTTTTCCAATTAAAATTGTTATTATCATTCATCAAGGGAGGGTGTATACATCTAATATAGACTCATTATACATTAGGATCATCAGAATGTTATCATAAGGTAATATGCCAGGCAAAAATATAGAAATGAATAGCATTTTATTTTTGTCGTCGTAAATTTTTAATCTGGTCCAGTGTGCGGAGGATGAAACCTGTAAAAAAAATAGTTCAGTGATTGATGGGTTGAACATCCCTGATGGATACGAATATTCAATCAAAAACATATTCGAATTATTTAAATATTTCAATATTCGAAATATTCGAACATTCCAAATATTTTAATATAGGCATTTAAATATGTTTTTGAACGAATATTCGAATACAACAATTTAAAAAATCCCCGTATTAATCAAGACATGTATCCTTATTTTATATTAATCTTGCGGGAAATTAATAATAACTAAACATTTGTTTGGATTTACGCCCTTTGTGAATTTGTACTTATTTTTTTAGCATACAAAAATAAATATACAGTGAGTTTTATATAACACCGAACATTTTCATAACGAGCATTTTTCTTTTAAGTATCCATATGCATACGTTGCACCTTTTTCGATGCTCGGCTTATTCAATTTGAAGCTTTAAGCGAGTGTTTTCCACTCCCAGACTAAGCATGAAGTAAAATTTCGAGTTTAGAAAAGCCTGAAAATTTGGTTCGGTCGCGCAGCGCGAAGCGCGGCGCGGCCAAACCAAATTTTCAGGCTTTTCTAAACTCGAAATTTTACTTCATGCGCCACGCGTACAAAACACTGATTCAATATAAAGCTTAGCGGTGTGTTTAAAACTTCGTAATATGTCGGTGTTTTATATCGGTGACGCATGAAGTAAAATTTCGAGTTTAGAAAAGCCTGAAAATTTGGTTTGGCCGCTCCGCGCTTCGCGCTACGCGACCAAACCAAATTTCCAGGCTTTTCTAAACTCGAAATTTTACTTCATGCTTAGTCTGGGAGTGGAACACACCCGTTTCAAATTGAACTCTTTTAACCAAACAACGATTATATAAAGATTTACGGCATATACGCTGTGATTGGGTCATGTAAACTTGAAAGAAAAACTTCCTGTATATACAAGTTGAGGCATTAATTGCAATTGCTTGGCTACAATTTGTAATGGTCATATAGGCAACTCAATTTACAAGTAACCTAAAAATTAAAGGTGTCAAATTGTATTAGATGCTTTGATTTGATAAACAGAACATACGAAAATGAACAATGAAAATGTTCGGTGTTACATAAAACTCTCTGTATAATATTCACAAAAAAATATTGATTATTTGTTGAATCATGAATACAGTAAATTGTACATAAAAGGTATAATTCATTATTAAATCTTCCATGTTCTGGCGCCCTTTCGATCACACGCCACTAGGCGACCGCCTGGGTTCGCATTATCTACATTATTTTAATGAAGACTGATTTTTTTAATATCAATTAAAATAGCTGAGTGGTAGATAATTTCTTAGGTGAATAGCGCGCCGCCGAAAAGCGAACTTAAAGATGAGGAATGATTTATAAAGTGGTCAGTGAAGTGTGGGCAAACCCCTGGCAGATATTATAAAGGGTGCGGAATGATTGATGCCGGCGAGGAGCCGGCCCGTTGAACGCCCTACGAACCCTTGCAGCCGAAACTCACCGCACGATAATCGACCGATGATGGATTGTGAGGCGCACAAACCATCCCTCTCAACTAAAAGTGTAGTATGATGCAGCAGAGGGATTTTGTAATTACCAACAGGCCCAGATACGCCACGCCGAGGGTATTGTTGCACTTTATTGGAGCATACCGCGACCGGGGCCTTTTTGTGCCGCAATTAACCCGAAATTTTCGCGTAATTCGCGCGGGCGCGAACATTTGCATTTTAATTGTTTATACAGGGTTAGTTAATCAACGCCGCTATTGCCATGGATAATATTTAATACCTACTTTGTCGCCGCGGAAAAATACGGCTCGCATAAATAAACAACGCAAACAGTATGTATATTCATCCGAATCATGAATACAATGGAAATGTAAGGACTCGAATTGAAAAGGCACCTCGGGGGTGCGTCTGATGTATATTTATAGATTTAATTATTCACATGCAAATTTTCCGACCCTTATGTGCCCGCGCATGCAATACATCATAAACATGTGTACATCTTTTTTTATTCATCCATGCATTCCATTAAAAATTAAAGGAGTTTACAAAAAGAGATAGAAGTATTTTCAAATTGTCAGTAGTGTTAACACTAGGGATTAGGGATGTTCGATATATATATACGAGGTCTGTTCAGACAATAACTGAACTTTACTTTTTTAAACTGCATTATTTATTTTACAGATTATTGGCCTTTGTCCCTTTCAAAGTACTCCCCTTCAGAGTAAATCCCTTCAAAGTACACCCCTTCAAAGTACTCCGCTTTAAAGTACTCCTCTCCCATATCAGCACACTTTTCCCAGCGGTGCTTCCATTTCGTGAAGCAGCCCTGGATAGCTTCATTTGAGATAGCCTGTAAGGTCTTTGACGAATTTGCTTTGATGTCTTCAATACTCTGAGCACTGATTTAATTTCGGAATCAGGACAAAATCGCAAGGAGCTAGATCTTGCGAATAAGGAGGGTGCGAGAGGACAGTCATCTGATTCTTAGCACAAAACTAATGAATTACCAAAGCTGAGTATGCAGGCGCATTATCGTGTTGCAAGAACCATGAGTTGTCTTGCCACAACTCTGGTCTGGTTTTGCGGATTTTTTCACGCAATCTTGGCAAAACGGCTTAATAGTACACACGGATCACTGGTTCATCTTAAGGCAAGAATTCAAAATGTACAATACCATGAAAGTTGAAAAAACAGTGAGCATCACTTTGACATTGGATCGACACCGACGTGCTGTCTTGAGACGTGCGATGCGAATCCATTGTTCGAAGAGTTGCCGATAAATGTCCACTCGATCTTCTTTCTGTTGTTCATTTTTTCAGTCAAAATTGCACGGCATGACCCAGTTCAGATGCTAACCTCTTCTGCAAGTCTTCTTACAGTCAATCGGCGGTTTACACCAAATCGCTGATTTTCTGAACGTGGGAGTTATCAGTTGACATGAAAGGCCTTCCTGGTCGAATATCATCTTGAATGACTACCGACCACTTTTAAACCGTAAAAACCATTCGTAGCATTGCGTACGACCCAGAGCATCATCTCCGTAAGCTTGTTTTAAAAGATTAAACGTTTCTGTGAACGTTTTCCCCAGTTTCACGCAAAACTTTACATTGCATCGTTGCTCCAAAAACTCACACATTTCAAAAATCGCCAGCACCACCTAAACACGTTATACTCAAATAAGAATATTACGAAATCTAAACGAGATATCAACAATCCAAGAACATTCGCGTACAAAGGAGTTATGCCCAATTAAGTGCTGCCAACAGCATATCATGAAATATCTTCATTGGCGCGTAATTTAAATTGTTAGGTTATTATCTGAACAGGCCTCATATATATGGATATTTTGGAATATATAGATATGTTATTTTCCAAAATATTGCTAATATCGATATCATATGGTCGGTATCGTTATATACGATACATTATTAGATGCTATCTATTGTATTAGGAAAGAAATTAAATACATTTTATATTAAGTAGAAATTACGTGCACATAAATCTAGGCTTGTTTTTAAGGAAAATTACTCGTGTTTCGTGAAGTGCATTTCTATTTAAAAGTTACCGAAAAGTAAACATGTTAAATATATACAGGGATTTTTTCTATGTAAAGGGTGTTAAATTATAAGTGACCTATTTACAGGCACTACAAATATGCAACAAAATTGTTTCTTTTTTCTAGAAATTGAAGATGAAAATTAAAGATGGATATTCTAAATTTTATTCTCAATTATTTTGAACTTTAATACTTAAACATTACATCTACCAGGTTATTTCCATTTCTATCGATGGATATCTGCGCACGGTGCAATATTGTTTGATCCCCTTAGACGCTGATACATTTCAATTTTACTTTAAATCAGTTGTTTATACGCGTGGCGCATGAAGTAAAATTTCGAGTTTAGAAAAGCCCCGTGAAAATTTGTCTCGGGTCGCTGCGCGACCCTCGACAAATTTTCTACGCGGGGCTTTTCTAAACTCGAAATTTTACTTCATGCTTAGTCTGGGAGTGGAAGACACTCGTTAGTTCAAAATATGTCACAACTATCAAAATGTGTGTCGCAAATGTCATAAAGAAAAACAATAACATGACCATCTAATAATAGATGGAAACCGTAGTTCCAATTTTTAATACCCGGTCCAGGAGATAGTAAGCAGAGAGAAGCTATTCTGGAGCATCAAAAACTTCAAACTCTTTAAATCAGCCGGGCCTGACGGAATCAGCTCCGTCGAGGTACAAGAAGCTCCGGACATCGTTATATCCTGGTTGGAAACGATGTTCGTTGCTTGTCTTAGGCTTTCCTACGTTCTTAGGATGTGGAAAGAAGTTGAAGTAGTCTTCATGCTTAAAAGCTGAAAGATTTCCCACACAAACCCTAAGGATTACAGGCCCATAAGCCTATCCTTATTTTTGCTTAAAACGCTTGAAAGACTAGTTGACGGTTACATAAGAGAGAGCATAGACCTCCAACTGTTGTCAACTACTTAACATGTTTTTACCAAAGGAAAATCTGTAGAAACGGCTCTACATTCCTTAGTTATAGGAACAATAAGACACAAGGAGTTTACACTAGTGATTTCTCTCGATGTTGAGGGAGCGTTTAACAATGTGTTCCCTGAAGCCATTAAGTCCGCTCTAATAGCAACAGGAATAGAGGAAGCCGTGTGCGGTCTAATAGGAAACATCATCTCCAAACTAGGGAACTATCGAATGAGCAGACAGGTTAATAAGGGTACCTCCGAGGGAGGGGTCCTATCTCCTCTCCGTTGGAACCTGGCACTCAATGAGTTACTCCTGGTACTAGAAATATCGCAACTAATACATCAAGCACTACCCCAATTAGCCCAATGTCAATCCTCAAAAAACTGAGCTAGTTCTTTCTTACAATTAAGCACAAAATTTCAGCTTCAGACTGCCTACCTTAAATGGAACTAAAGTGGTAATCAAAGAACAAGCCAGGTATCAGTTACAAAGTACAATCTTAGACCGTAAGATTAGCAGGAAACAAAACATTCAAGAAAGAGTATGGAAGGCGACTGTCGCGCTGTACTCTTGTAACAAAGCGGTAGGTAAAAGATGGGGCATGCAGCTTAACATCACCTACTGGCTCTACAAAGCCGTGGTTAGACCTATACTCTACTATGGTGCTTTTATTTGATGGATAGCGCTTGAAAAGAGGATTCACCAGCAAGCATTCGGTAAGGTGCAAAGAATGGCGTCTGCTGGGCAGGTCCATATACATACTGACAGCCAGGCTGCGATTAAGGCTCTAGCAGGTGTATGCAGCACCTCGAAAGTTGTATCTGACTGCCGGAAGGTATTAAATGAATTGGAAGCTCAGGCAGCAGCTTCTCTGGGTTCCAAGCCACAGCAACAACCCACGTAACAATACAGCGGACGAGCTAGCAAAGAACGGCACTAGGCTACACTCGTCCTCAATAAATCAACATCCAAGAATTCTCTTAGTGTCATGTATGGCGGTCCTCAATAATACCATTTCTTACATCACAAACAGTACATGAAGAAATGAGAGCAGCTGTAGCATTACCAGGCAGATATGGCCTCGATGCGACAGGAAAAGAAGCGATTTGTCAATGCCCCTCTCTGGCTGGAATAAGAAGTTCCTCCCTTGGCCGACACTGTATCGACGGACTCTCTGATTACGAGTCTCTAGACGTCAGAGATCTTGCAAGGTTTGTCATCGGCTGTAAGTGGTTCCCGTGAGCGGATAGAAGTCGTGGCATCACAATGGGCCTTTCAGGCCTAAGTGTGCATCTTCTTGGGCAGTGCAGCCACTAAAACCTAACCTAACCTATCTAATAATATATTTCAAATAATAGTTGTCTTAAATTGACAATAGTCGGCAGACAAGTTGACAGGATAAATCAATGTTAACTGATGGCGACTAATGTCAATTTGACACAATGGAATAAACTCAGACAATCGTCGTCATAAGTTAAGTTGACACGATAGACTAATGTGAGTCCAATATAGTGACTTACAGTCATAAAGTCACAATAGTGAAAATACAGTGAATTAATTACAAAATCCGAATAAGTTGAAATACGGTCAACCTAGTGACTTACAGTCATAATATCACAATTTTCGAAATACAGTCAGCAAAGACATAAAATAACAAAATCCTAGCATAGTCAAAAGACAGTCAACCAAGCGTCTTACGGCTATAATGTCGAAATACGACAATTTATGATAAAATCCTAGCATAGACAAAAAAACAGCCAAATCCTAATAAGTTAAAAGACAGCCAACCAAGTGACTTACGGTTATAATGTCCCAATAGAGAAAAAAAAAACAGCCAATGAAAAGATTTAATGAATTAATCCAATGATAGGCAAAAGACAGTCAACGAAGTGACTTACAGTCATAATGTCACAATAGTCAAAATCCAGTTGATAAAGATATAATATGACAAAATCTTATGATGGCCTAAAGTCAGCCAACTAACTGACTTACAATTAAAATGTCACAAATGTCAATATTTATTTAATGCTTAATCAAGGATTGGAAACACTCACTTGAAGCTTTTAACAATTGAAAACAAAAATCATCAAGTGCCTTAAAATGTACAGCGTATATGTGGGGATATGTATACTTAATAGAAAAATTCCCTGTACGTATTTTTAGGTATATCTGCCTTAAATAGTATAATTTATTAGTCTTCATAAAGTTGACTATTTTAAAAGCAATATTAAGAAAGTATTATGAAATTAAACCTGAAGTAATTAAAATCATTTAAGAGAATATAAAAACTTTTAAAAATACATATTTAATAAAATAAAGGAGGTGATGTAATGCTGGCTACTTTAATGAACATCATAGAAATAATTCCAACATCTTGCGGACGTAAAGCCGTAACATTACAATAAGTTAGCTGGGGCAAAGGAACATTTCTGACAAGTCTCCATAGAAACAATCCGCGTGGCCGACAATAAGGCAACATTGGAAGCCTTATGGCTCCTCGCAAACTTTCCCATTGTGTGCGTATATTTCCGTTTTCGGTTATAAATTTCCTTTTTCGCCCCCATCCACCATCGGTATTATTTACGGACGTACTTGTACAGACTCCGAAATCAATTACCGGCCCGCGAATCGGAAGTTAAGAATTCGTATTCACACACACATACACACACGGTATTGTTGTTGTAAAAATACCCGTGAATGATATTTGGGTTCATTAGAGGGAAACTCCGTTGTGTTGGCTGAATGTAATACCCTGAAAGCGAGGTCTCTATGTATATATGTGTCCGTGTGCTTGGGTATAAGCGTACACTGGAATTAAATTAATTACCTCAAGCATTCCGTATGAAATATTGAACGTAATAAGCAAATATTGTTTTATTAATATCTACGTGGACAACTCGGGTAATATTTGCTTAATTTAATGAAATTCCTAATGTTATCTTGTAGTGTGAGGAATGGTTTATTAAGAACTTATAAGAGTTGTATAATAGTATTATGAGAACATAATTAAGATCTAATCTAAGTAAATACATATAAAGGGATGTAATATACAACTTTTATGTAATATACTAGAATATATTTATTTCAATGATATTTATTGCGATTGTTGATGATTGGAAAATCTTTGTTCTAATGTTGCAAAAATAAAATGTATTAGCTCTTTATAATCATTATTGAAAAAATAAATAAAAAATTATGTAAAAAATATCCAATGACTTTAGGCCGTATGATTTCTCCTTCGTTAAGGCCTTCGTAAACTAAGTAATTGACTACGATTACAACGTCGCGTGGCGCATGAATTAGACATTCAGACTTCGTAAAGTTGTGATTTTCTGGCGAATTTGTCAAATTATATATGCATATCTACAATAAACTGGTTAGATACGTTTACGTACGCGGGTGATTGTAAATTGAATTGTGATTTAGTAAGTATTGATAGCTGAATTAATTGATTTTTGTTCTTATCCTCATTTTAACCGTACTCTCCATATATCCTCTCCTCCAATTGATTTATTATTTTCCATTCATTCATCACATGTTTATATTTTTTTCCTTCCGTGGCTTCTCTGCGTTTTTATTTTTATTAGTCATTTTATTAACCACCCAGTATAACAGGGACAAACAAATTTAATGAGTGTCTTTAATTTCAACGAAAGGGAAATCATATGGCCCTTTAACTACAATTGCATATCATATTGTCAAATAAACAACCTAAAAATTCAATACGTATCATTCTAAATTCATTTGTTGGTCGTTCTGGGAATAATTGACATTCCTTGAGGTGAAAAAAAGTATATACAATTTTAAACCAATTTCCGAAACCTCCAGGGTTCCTCAGGGAACCCACTATGGGCCAATATTGTTTGTACTTTTTATAAATAATCCTCTCTTCGGTTAGGCATCAAATAAAATTTCCAGTTTAGATAAGCATGAAAATGTTCATCGACTTATGAATCCATGAATTCTCTCGTGATAATATTGTTGATAAATAATTAACAGGTGTTTTATATTCGCTAAAACCTCTGGAGCGAAATACCATAACGTGCGATGGAAAATTTAAAACTTCATTAAAATTGCAACAGTAAACATGTATTTTTAATTTTGTGTAAAGCTCCATTAAGTCCATCCTGTATATTAATTTTACAAAACTTCCCAATCAATTAAAATACTTATTAAATATTTAAAATTGAATATTTTCTCTACAAGTATTTACACTTAATTATAGGTACGTATTTTAATATATTGCCACTGCATAACGGCCGAAGAGCCTTGCGGAAAACTTTAAATCATAAATAGCCGAGTAATTATAGAGTTAACTTTGAAAGTTGATTTTAGGTAAAATTCTGTACTTTTTTATGATTTCTATAAATGATTTATTATACAGGGTCGTTCAAAAAGATGTTACCACCCACTAAACAAACACATTTGAGTAATGTTTCATAAACGTTAAAACGACGTTTAATGTTGCTACAATGTTAATATAACGTAATTTGTTTGTTTTTTGCTAAGTGGGCACATATGGGATTGATTTATTTTAATTTTCTATTGTTGCCGACTTACTTTGGAAAAGAGAAGCTTGGGTGGATTGTTTGGACCACCCTCAGTAGTAAGAAAAAAAAAAATCAGCAATGGTTTCAGAAGGAAAAACACAATTATTATGGTCTATGTTCGTCATTTCTACTAATACTTCTGCAGCTCATACACGAGCAACTTTGTCAGCATCAGAAAGGGCTTGTATGATTTGAATGTGGTATAGTTAAACAGCTTGGATAATCCTTCTGAAACCATTGCTGACGTTTTTTCTTACTACTGAGGGTGACCCAAACACTTCCATCCAAGCTGCTACCTTCCTTTTCTTTTCCAAAGCAAGCCGGGTGGCCATATTTAGTCTGTAGGGTAGCCATATTTAGTCTGTAACAATAGAAAAATAAAAATTATGTTGATTGATAAGGCTAATAAATGTTGAAAGTTCATCTTTACTTTTATATAAATAAAACAATTTAAACACTTTCAAATATATATTGTGCATTCGCTACAATTGTTTCGCCACACTGTGGCTTCTTCAGGTGAAGAAATGAATGCATAATATATATTTGAAAGTGTTTAAATTGTTTTATTTATATAAAAGTAAAAATTATGTAGTGCCATATGAGTGGTATCATCTCGTTGGACAACCCTGTAATGAGCATTTTTCTTTTAAATATGGATAAGGTATACGCTGTAGATTTTCAGGCATTCATCGATTTTATAAAAGCGTTCAATTTGAAGTTTCGAACGAGTGTTTTCACTCCCAGATTAAGCATGAAAAAGGTCTCACCCTAGACATTTTACAAATTTGTCTCTACTCGCGCTTGAAAGGGAAAAGTCGATTATTTCAGTTTTACTGCCTTCTTTTCAAATCTCAGTTCAACCGCAGAAGATGTACATTGACTTATGAGAGTTGTGTCGTCTGCATATTGATAGGTACGTGCTTTTATCAGATTTATATTCAGATCATTAGTAAACAGTACGAATAACAAGGGTCCAAATATTGTCCCTTGCGGAATCCCCTGTTTTAGATTTACTGGGTAAAAGGTGTTACGCAAACTGCTTTCTATCGTATAAAAATGATCTGAAAATTGATAGTGGCGTACCACGAACTCCATAGTAATTCATGTTTATATAATAGATTGTCCTATGACACCGTGTCGAACGCCTTACTAAGATCTAAAAAGGCCGCAGTAGTGGTGTCGCCTCTTTCAAAACCCTGCATGATGTTTTCCATTAAGTCTTGCACTGCATGTAATATTGCTTTTTTTGGAATGTATCCATAGTGACTATTGCTTATGAATTTTGTAATATAAGAGTACAACCGGTTTTTTTAACGAAACTTCGTAAACCTTTGAAAATACAAGCATGATACTTATTGGTCTGTAGTTCGTAGCTTAATGAATGTAACCTTTCTTGTGCACTGGAATAACCTTACAACACTTTAATTAGTTTGGGAAGACGATCTCTGCAATTGCGTGATTTATAAGGAGTTCCAGCGCTGGACTAACAAAATGTGCTATTTCCTTTAAAAAATCTACAGTTAGGCCGTAAACGTCTGTAAAATTTTAAAACTTGAGCGATTTAATGATCCTTTCAATTTTATAATAAGAGACCGGTTCTAGATAGAAAAAATTAATATAAAAATTATCTACACTTTATACATATAATTTGGATGAATTTTGTAACTTTTTTTACAACGATATTATTCTATTCCATAATAAAAATAAATTGTATTAAGTTTAATCAGTCCTTAATAAACAAAACACGAATTTTATGTAATTAAAATAATTTAAAAACTGTCAAATTATGTTATTTATGCCCGGTATTATAAAACGTTTTATTCCCTAAATAAAATTTACTTTAGGAATAAATTAATTTATTCCAAAGATTTCGGAATTATATATAAACACAAAATAACTTTATTTGGCTAATAAATCTCCCCAGTAAATTATTTGTTTGCTTTTGTACCAAGTAAATTTTATTCTCTAAATAATTTGACAGTTAAAAGTCAAAAGTGTATTATATTATTATAATTACTTAAGATTCTACTACTTGTATTTATTAATTTCATTATGGTTATCATGTCTACCATATCATCCATGTCAGATTTAAGTTCGCTCATAGTATCTTCCCTGACAGTGATTAATTCGAACCACAAGACATTCTAAGGAGTCGAAGAGTCGTAGAGTTTTTGAAGTAAGACATAACCAGGGATTTTTATACTTATGCATACGCTTTTTTAAACTAGTTCCAATTAAAGTTTTAAACGAGTGTTTTCCACTCCCAGACTAAGCATGAAGTAAAATTTCGAGTTTAGAAAAGCCTGAAAATTTGGTTTGGTCGCGTAGCGCGAAGCGCGGAGCGACCAAACCAAATTTTCAGGCTTTTCTAAACTCGAAATTTTACTTCATGCGCCACGTGTATTTAACACTGAAAGCACTGAAATATTGTGAACAAGTGAACTTCACTTGAAATCAATGTCTTGTACGCGTGGCGCATGAAGTAAAATTTCGAGTTTAGAAAAGCCTGAAAATTTGGTTTGGCCGCTCCGCGCTTCGCGCTACGCGACCAAACCAAATTTTCAGGCTTTTCTAAACTCGAAATTTTACTTCATGCCTAGCCTGGGAGTGGAAAACACTCATGTAAGTCTTTTATAATTTCTAATAAGCTTTCGTTTTCTTGTTCTGTGTAATTTTGTCGTATTCCACGGTTATTCTCCATAATTATAAGGAATTATACTAAACTTACAATTTGATTGATAATTTAATTTGAAATATTGACAATTCAATTTAACAAATTGGTGGTTCCAGTTATAGCTACAATAAAAATGTATAATTTCGGTCTGTAATCTACTAATTAAATTATTTATTTAGAGAATTGCTATTTATTTGCTAGGTTTGCTTTATATTACGCAATTGTATTAGCCCATTAGTTCACTAGGTAAATAAATTTACTCCACAAATAGTTATCTAATGATTTATTAATCGTTTATAATACCGGGCATTAAGAAAATGAATACGTGGGTCGATCAAATACAAGCAGCCTTTTTCATCTAAGCTTTGGGAATAGTTTATCTAAGATTTGGCTGCTGAGGTCTTTAGGTTAAGATGCCTATAATTAGGTAATCACAGCAACCGGCTTGTGCTGTCCTTTTTTTAGTAGCTATAACAATAAATGTAAAGAGTGGGCCTGTCACTTTTGCGCAACGCGTAATTCTAAAGTTCCTCGCCCGTGAAAACGTGATATCAGTCGAAATTTATCACAGACTGCAGGTCTAGTTTGGGAAAGATACTATTTCATGGACAAGGTTTGAAACACATGTGTGTCATTGATTGTATGTATACTTTGTTGTATGTTATTATATTTAAGTTTGAATGTTTGATATATTTTCCCTGTTATTAGATCCTTTGTATCTGTTGAGAAATCAACGAATTATTATTATTATTATTTTTAAAGAAGATTTGGTGCATCGAAATCAAGCGAGAAGCAAAGGATAAGGGAAACCTGTGAAAGCCAAAATTCGATCGTCTGAGTTGGCCACGGATTTTTGGGACTGGAGAGGGGGTCCTTTTAGTTGATTTCTTACTAAGACATTGAACCAACAACGCAATTTGCTACTGCTACCTCCTAGATCAAGTGAGGCTTCAAAATCGACACAAAAGACGAGATTGTTCCATCTGCAAAGTATTGATTCTTCATGACAGTAGTAGATCATATAGAAGAGCTGTAAGGCAGCAGAATATGATGGAAATTACTTAAAAAATACTTGACCATCGACCTTACAGCCCAAACCAGTCTCTATGCGATTTTCACTTTTTTAGTCCCCCAAAAGAAGCACTCAGAGGCAAGCGATTTGATAACAAGGAGGAAGTGGAAACGTTTGTGCGCAATTGGTTCCATACCCGCCGCACTTCATTCTCCGATAATGGAGTTAAAGAACTTCCATAACTTTATTTTAAAATATACCTTAAATAGAGGGATACCATGTAGAGAAATAATTTATAGAAATGAATATATTTCCTATTATTTACGTTCTATGAAAAATAAAGGCTCGTTAATGTTTGGCGCTATATGTTAGTAAATTCTGGATATTTGTTCCAAATCATAATTTTTTTTAACGATAGAGCTTAATCCCTAAAAATGTATGTGAATGGCGTTATCTTTTATTAAAAAAAAAACATGCATTATATGCTATTCAAAAAAACCCAATTTTAAGAGAGTGTAATTTAATCATTGGGCCCGCCGTGGCCGAGCGGTTGAGCCGCTGGTTTCGCCAATCGTTCACGGCGGTGATCTGGGTTCGATTCCCAGCCGGGGCGAGTAATTTTTCTAACGAAAAATATTCGTCCCGGAGTCCATGGGTGTGTGTGAATGTGTTGTGACGTCCAAATATATAGTTATAGGTATTTAGTAATAAGTTAAAGAAATAAACAAATACAAAAATATAAATAAATGATGTTGGCTAATGGGCAAGTTCCCAAGGCCAGGCAAAAGCCAAACCCAAAAAAAAATTTAATCATCGTAAATTAAATTTTGTTTAGAAAAAGTTATTTGTGAAAATACAAACAATGTCTTAATTAATAAGACAACTTAAGACGATAAATATTCATCGAAACAACTACTTCCCGTGCAAATACACCTCCGGATATTGAAGTTGTCTTATTAATTAAGGCATTGTTTGCATTTTCACGAATAACATTTTCATAATTTTATATATTTGTTTTAAAGTGTGCAAACTATAAGAAACGTAAGCTTATTTTCTCGAATTCAAATAGTTTTAAATTTGAATTTATCTTGTTTAAATTTTGATGTTTCCTATGATAAAACAAAGTTTATTTATATCTCAATTATTTCTGCTTTGACTAATACGATTTGATATTGTGTAGTGTATTTTTTTGTAAAGGAAGAAAATATGTGATTAATTATAGAATTAAGCTTAAATAAGTAATTATTGTGCAGGCAAGAAGTTCAGGGCGCTGGGAAAAGGGAGTGTTACTCCTTTGTAATTCATGGGATTTCCCGGTTTATTTGTCATTCATCCCCGATGTCCCCTACAGCAGCACTTTTAAGTCCTTCCGTCCCTTTTTCTCACCCATTGTTTCTCCCTTTCTATCAGCACTGCACTGCGCTTAATCTCTCCATGCTCCATTTGTCTCAATCTTGAGACGATGTATTATTTAAAGATACTCTACTATTTGGAATTTCAGTTTACCTTTGCACTGGCGCCGTTCCGTTTTAACACTGAAAGCCAGACCATCCAGAGAAAGAATCCTGTTCTGCCGGTATAAGCAGGAATTGGAAATTTACCCACTTTTTTTGATTAATTCGGTAAATTTATGAATCAAAACTGGTTCACTAATAAAATCCCGGTAACTCATAATATCACGTTGATTTAGCTGTAAAATTCGTTAAAATAAATGAATAAATGGAAAATTAATTGCATTTATTAAATTATCATCAACGAGGGTTTTCACCTAACCATTAAGCTTGAATTAAATTTTTGAGTTTAGAAAAGCTTTAAAATTTGGATTTGCCGGCGCTGAGCAAAGCGAACTATAGTCAGTGGCGTATTTATAGGTGGGGCCTTGGGGCTTGGCCCTAGCCTATTAACTTCAAAAATAATATAATCATTATTTAAAATAATACACATACATAACAGATATAATGATAACATACATAACAGATGTATGATTTATGCTATGAATATATGTAACATTTGTTTTTTAATTGTCTTATGGATTGGAAGTCTTAAGTATTCATCGACAGCATGAAATCGATTTCCAGAGAGTTTAAGATAATTTAGCGAGGCAAAAGAATAGACGTGTTAAAATACTATTGTTAACTTTTGGCTACACAATAAGTTATTATATACAGAGAGTTTTATGTAACACCGAACATTTTAATTCAATACAATTTGACACCTTTAATTTTTAAGTTATGTGTAAACTAGGTTGCCTATATGACCATTACAAATTGTAGCTAATCAGTTGCAATTAATGTTTCAACTTGTACATACAGGGAGTTTTTCCTTCAAGTATACATGTCCCAATTACAGCGTAAATCTTTAGATAATCATTGAATTTTCAAAAGAGATCAATTTGAAACTTAAAATAAGTGTGTTTTACTCCCAGATTAAGCATGAAGTAAAATTTTGAGTTTAGAAAAGCTTGAAAATTTGGTTTGGTCGCGTAGCGCAAAGCGCGGAGCGGCCAAACCAAATGTTCAGGCTTTTCTAAACTCAAAATTTTACTTCATGCGCCACCGGTACAAAACATTGACATATTACGAAGTTTAAAACACATATAAACTTTACCACGAATAAGTGTTTGGTACCGGTGGCGCATGAAGTAAAATTTCGAGTTTAGAAAAGCCTGAAAATTTGGTTTAGCCGCTCCGCGCTTCGCGCTACGCGACCAAACCAAATTTTCAGGCTTATCTAAACTCGAAATTTTACTTCATGCTTAGCCTGGGAGTGGGAAACACTGGTTAAATGCTTCAAATAAATACTTTAATAAACCGATCGTCGGAAAATGTACAGCGTATGCATATGTATACTTAAAAAAAATTCCCGTTATGAAAATGTTCGGTGTTACATAAAACTCTCTGTATATACTTACTAAAATGAAAGATATATTACTATATAAGTCCCAGGCCCTCCCTAGCCTAAATTCCTAAATACGCCACTGACTATAGTCACAATAAAAACCTCAGTTATACAAAGTTTAAGATACTTAATATTTTGTTGCGTTTGGTGTTATTTTATATGTTTAATGTTTATTTACGAAATTATATTTAAAGTACATAATGCTTAATACTAACAATTAAATTAAAAGTAAAAAATAAGTTAAAATATAAAATTATAAACAATATACAAATAGAACAAACGAAGCAGATTAATACGTCTCTAAAACGAAAATTCACTAATTTGCCTCACAGAGACGCGATTTGAGTTTTTTTTTGTCGATGATGGCAAAGTCAATGTTCGCGCAGTTGCAGTGCGTGGCAACCATATCATAGTTTCTCCCTTAGTTTGTTCTGTGAAATGGTACGTTGAAGAGATCGAAGGAGCGCAAATCCCTGCTAGGCACATTGATTTTCAATTGGCCCAGAAGGCAAGGGCAATCGATCCAACCATTTAAACGATTAAAGCCCAGTATAACATCTGCACTCCCTCGTCTGTGCTCCTACGTAATAATTCCCACATTCCTTAAAACTTCATGGTAGGATCCAGAAAGTTAAAATCTCAGACCTGCTATGGGGATTCCATACCATGCAACAGTATTCCAAATGCGGTCTCACAAGAATAGAATATAATGTAAGTAGAGTTCTGATGTTAGTGAACTCTTTGGTGTTTCGTTTTATTAAATGTGGCATACAATGAGCTTTCGACGATATATACCAGTTAGATGCGAGTTGAATTCTACTGTTGTCAATGTAACGCCCAAGTCCCTGACCGACAAGAAACGCAACAACTGTGTGTTATTAATGTAATAATTCCTCACAGCAGTTGCTCTTCTCTTAGAAAAAGAAATAGTGTTACATTTTCTTAAGTTCAGTGTCATGTCATTTATTACACACCAAGACGAATCTAACCAAACCATATTATAATAACAATGCCTAATTATCAGATATTTCAATGAACATTTTTATATCATCAGCAAATAACAGGCATTTTGCATGATAAAAGCAATTGGTGGCATAATTTATGAATCAGGTTAATAGAAGAGGCCCTATGTGTGACCCTTGATGAACCCCAGAAGATACTGCTATGTCAGATGATAAAACACTACCTATTCGTACCTGGTCCATCTGGTCAGGTACGAATAGATCCATTTAAGCGTTTCCCCACAGATTCCAACAAGCTTCTGTTTCCAAAGCAAGATGTTATGCCTAACGGTATCGAAGGTTTTAGAGAAATCTGTTTAGACGGTCAACCTCATACCCCCTCTCCGAGGCATAAAGATAGAGAGTATGTTTGACATCATTTATGAATAAGTTAAACAGAAGAGTCCCTATGTGTGACCCTTGAGGAACCCCAGAAGTTACGGCTATGTCAGATGATAAAACACTACCTATTCGTACTGCCTGCTCCTCCCCGTCAGGTATGAATGGATCCATTTAAGCGTTTTCCCACAGATTCCAACAAGCTCCAGTTTCCGAAGCAAGATGTTATGCCTAACGGTATCGAAGGTTTTAGCGAAATCAGTATAGACGGTCAACCTCATACCCTCTCTCCAAGGCATAAAGATAAAGAGTATGTTTTTAACTTTAAAATGAATCAGTGTTGTATACGCCTGGCGCATAAAGTAAATATTTAGAGTTTAGAAGGGCCTGAAAAATTGAATACAAATTTTCAGGCGTTTCTCAACTCGAAAAGAAAATTGTATACATACCCAATTTATACGCTGTAAATTTTTAGTTATTCGTTGTTTTTATAACATATGTAAATTTGATGTTTTTAACGAGTATTTCTACTTTTAGATGAAGCATAAAATAAATATATGCTTTATCTAAAAGTGAAAATACTCGTTAGAAACATCAAATTTACATCTGTTATAAAATCAGCGAATGACTACAACTGTACAGCGTATAAATTGGGTATGTATAAAATTTTCTACTGAACTTTTTAATAGGACCACCAACAAGGCTTTTTGCAACAGTGGTTCTCAAACTTTAAAAAATTGCCACCCACTTTATAGAAACTCAATCACCTTAGTCATATCTTATGAATTTTAGTTTTTAAATCTGTTTAAACGGATAGAGTTGTAATCTACCCCCAAATCCAGATCTAACTCAAACCTTAAATCCAGGTCTAACCTAAACCTCAAATAGTGGTCTCCTAACCCTGAAACTCAGGTCTAACTTAACCTCAAAACCCACCAACATCAATCCCCACTTTGAAAAATGCCTTACCTACAATAACCTTCTAAACAAATTTATTTCTACAATGATCTCTTCCAAGACTTATACTAGTCTTATACTAACATATTTATAACAAGGCTATCATGCAAATCTTCTATACTACTTTTCTACCAAACTAGTAGTTCTATACTAAGAAGACTTGCATGATAGCCTTGTTATAAAAATGTTAGAATGACTAGTATAAGTTTGGAAGAGATCATTGTAGAAATAAATTTGTATTTTGTGTTTCTTGTAAATATTTCGAGTTTAGAAAGGCCTGAAAATTTGGATCCACATTTTCAGGCTTTTCAAAACTCGAAATATGTACTTTATGCCTAATCTAGGAGTGGAAACACTCGTTAGAAACATCAAATTTATATCTGTTTTAAAAACAACGAATGCCTGAAACTTTACAGCGTATAAATTGGATATGTATAACATTTTCTCCTGAACTTTTTTAATGGGACCAGCAACAAGGCTTTTTTTTGCAGCAGTGATTCTCAAACTTTTAAAAATTGCCACCCACTTTATAGAAACTCAATCACTTTAGTCATATCTCATGAATTTTAGTTTTTAAATCTGTTTAATCAATCAGAGTTCTAATCTGCCCTCAAATCCAGATCTTACCCAACCCTCAAATTCAGGTCTAACCTTAACCTCAAATAGAGGTCTCCTAGACCTGAAATTCATGTCTAACAACCTCAAAACCCACCAAAAATTGATCCACACTTTAGAAAACGCCTTACCTACAAACATCTTCTATACAAGATAAATTCAAATTCAAAACTATTTGAATTCGAGAAAATAAGCTTACGCTTCTTATAGTTTGCACACTTTAAACATAATATATAAAATTACGAAAAAACTATTCGTGAAAATGCAAACAGTGTCTTAATTAATAAGACAATTTAAGACGATAAATATCCATTGAAACAACTACTTCCCGTGCAAATACACCTCCGGATATTGTATAATTCAATATCCGGAGGTGTATTTGCACGGGAAGTAGTTGTTTCAATGGATATTTATCGTCTTAAATTGCATTTTCACGAATAGTTTTTTCGTAATTTTATATATTATCTTCTATACAAATTTATTTCCACAATGATCTCTTACAAGACTTATTCTAGTCTTATACTAACAATTTTATAACAAGGCAATCATGCAAATCTTCTATACTACTTTTCTACTAGTTTCTATTGTAAATATTTCGAGTTTTGAAAGGCCTGAAAATTTGGATCTACACTTTCAGGCAATTTTAAACTCGAAATAACTACTTTATGCTTAATCTAGGAGTGGAAACACACGTTAGAAACATCAAATTTATATCTGTTATAAAAACAACGAATTACTGAAACTTTACAGCGTATAAATTGGATATGTATAAAATTTTCTACTGAACTTTTTTAATGGGACCAGCAACAAGTCTTTTTTGCAGCAGTGATTCTCAAACTTTTAAAAATTGCCACCCACTTTATAGAAACTCAATCACTTTAGTCATATCTCATGAATTTTAGTTTTTAAATCTGTTAAATCAATCAGAGTTCTAATCTGCCCACAAATCCAGATCTAACCCAACCCATAAATCCAGGTCTAACCTAAACCTCAAATAGAGGTCTCCTAGATCTGAAATTCAGGTCTAAAAACCTTAAAACCCACCAAAAATTGATCCACATTTTCAGGCTTTTCTGAACTTGAAATATCTACTTTATGCCTAATCTAGGAGTGGAAACACTCGTTAGAAACATCAAATTTATATCTGTTATAAAAACAACGAATGACTGAAACTTTACAGCGTATAAATTGGATATCTATAAAATTTTCTACTAAACTTTTTTAATGGGACTAGCAACAAGGCTTGTTTGCAGCAGTGATTCTCAAACTTTTAAAAATTGCCACCCACTTTATAAAGGGTGTTTTTTTTTTAGACGTGTGGTTTTCAAGTCGGCACTACTTTTTTCCGAGATGGTCTTTTTGACAGCTGTCACTTGATTTATGCTCAGTTTGGTTTGCCATTTCATAATGAATAGACTTACTCCTGAACAACGTTTGAAAATCGTGCAAATTTATTACCAAAATAATGGTTCGGTTCGCGCGACGCATCGCGCGCTGCGTCCAATATTCGGTCGACATAATCGCCCAGCAGAGTCGGTAATTCGAGCAACCAGGGATCGGTTTGGCACCACGTTTACTCTAGTGGATAGTGCGCATCCTCAGAGACGCCGTACAGTGCGCACCGAAGACGCTATTGCTGCTGTGGAGCAGAGTATCGAAGAAGACCCGAATGAGTCTATCCGCCATCGCGCGCAACAATTGGAGCTGTGTCCATCAACTTTATGGAAGATTTTGCGGAAGGATCTTGGTTTGCGTGCTTACAAAAACCAACTCGTGCAAGCATTGAAGCCAAACGACCATCAAGCGCGTCGCACGTTCGGTGAATGGGCCCAAAACGAGATGGCCACCGATCCCGATTTTCACAAGAAAATTTTGTTCAGCGATGAAGCTCACTTTTTGTTAAATGGGTATGTCAATAAGCAAAATTGTCGCTTCTGGAGTAAAGATAATCCACAAGTCATTGTTGAGACGCCGTTACATCCTCAAAAAATCACTGTTTGGTGTGCTCTATGGGCAGAGGGAATCATTGGTCCATATTTCTTCAAAAATGAAGCCGGCCATAATGTTACAGTCAATGAGGAACGCTATAGAGCCATGATTAATGACTTTTTCGTGCCTGAATTGGAGGGTGTTGATGTGGACGACCTATGGTTCCAACAAGACGGCGTTACATACCATACAGCCAACGCAACAATCACTTTGTTGGAGGAAACTTTTGGTGAGCTCATTATCTCGCGTCGTGGACCTGTGGCGTGGCCTCCAAGATCGTGCGATTTAACACCGCTGGACTATTTCTTGTGGGGTTATGTGAAGTTGCTTGTGTACGCAGATAAGCCCGAGACGATTGACGCCTTGGAAGAGAATATTTGGCGCGTTATTGCTGACATACGGCCCCAATTACTGCAAAAAGTAGTCGGAAATTGGGCCTCTCGGCTGGAATTTATTCGAGCCAGCCGCGGCGCCCACTTGCCCGAAATCATTTTTAAAACATAATGGCAAACCCTTATCTTTATGATAAAGCTAAATTCTTGGCCATAACATTAAATTATATGCGTTTTATTTCTTCTTGAAAACCACACGTCTAAATAAAACACCCTTAAGAAACTTAATTACTTTAGTCATATCTCATGAATTTTAGTTTTTAAATCTGTTAAATCAATCAGAGTTCTAATCTGCCCCCAAATCCAGATCTAACCCAACCCATAAATCCAGGTCTAACCTAAACCTCAAATAGAGGTCTCCTAGACCTGAAATTTAAGTCTAACAACCTCAAAACCCACCAAAAATTGATCCACACTTTAGAAAACGCCTTACCTACAAACATCTTCTAAACAAACTTATTTCTACAATGATTTCTTCAAATTAAGTTAATGCTTGTTGCGTTACACTCTTGATGGAACCGGATATTCAAATTTGATGAAGAAAAACTCTTGTTATGTTCCATTATTTTATTTTCAGTTTCCTGGCTCGTGTATCGATCTTTACAGATCATTATCAAAGGTTTGATGATGATCTGTAAAGATCGAAGGACGTGTCAGGAAACTAAAAATAAAATAATGGAACATAACAAGTGCTTTTCTTCACCAAATTTGATTTCTTCAAAGACTAATACTAGTCTTATACTAACATTTTTATAACAAGGCTATGCTACAAATCTTCTATACTACTTTTCTACTAGTTTATCTTGTAACACTTTTAATGAAGCCTTATGCAAAACTTATCTATGAGACTTATTTTTGTCTTGAAACACTTCTCTTAAAAACCATTTCTACAAGATTTACCTGCGAGAATCTTCTATATCTTTTCTACACAGAAAAGCGTTAAAAATGAGTAAAATTGTGGAAATTCACAAAAAATTGTCAAAACTTTAATAACTAATTAAAATCTTAAAAATTCATCAATAATTTTATAATATTAAACGACTATCTTCCACTCCCAGACTAAGCATGAAGTAAAATTTCGAGTTGAGAAAAGCCCGAAGAATTTGGATTTGGACGCGCAGCGTCCAAATCCAAATTCGGGCTTTTCTCAACTCGAAATTTTACTTCATGCGCCACGCGTACAAATCACTAGTTTAAGGTAAAGTTATTAGCGTTACACCTTAAAACATATCACGAATGCCAACTGTCATAAACATTATAAGAATTCTAAAACCATAGGGCTAAAATTTGACTATTGCTGTAGTTTAAAATGAACAATTGACTATTATCGTCACTTTAAAAAGAACATTTCACTATTATCGCCGCATTATAACATTTATTTTAATTATTGTAGTCTTTTTATAGTCAAAATGTGACTATTATTGTGATTTACAATCCCGATACTGTCAACATGTGACTAATATTGTTACTTTGATACGAACTTTTTACTATTAGCGCCACATTATAACTAACATTTAACTATTGAAGAACTGCAAAGTCTTAGGTCAAAATGTGACTATTACAGTGATCTATGACAACCCTAACATTTGACGATTATCGTCACTTTGAAACGAATGTTTAACTATTATCGTCACAATGAAAAGAAAATTTGATTATTGCAGTCTTTTTTAAGTGAAATATGGTGATCTATAGTCAGGATAAAGCCTATTTTGAACAATTTACTATTATCGTCACTTTAAAAAGAACATTTCACTATTATCGCCGCATTATAACATAAATTTGATTATTGTAATCTTTTTATAGTCAAATGTGACTATTATAGTGATTTACAATCCCGATACTGTCAACATGTGACTATTATTGTCACGTTGATACGAACATTTTACTATTAGTGTCACATTATAACTAACATTTTGTTACCGGGGATTATTTTAATCTCCGGCAACAAGAATTGTAAATGTTATTTACAATTCTTGTTGCCGGAGATTAAAATAATCCCCGGTAACAAACGGCCCCGTAAAATGAGTTCTACCCAGCAAGAAACGGCGATGCTGCTCTCCTGGAGATCCTGGTGGTGGCTGCTGTGGTCCTGTTTTCGCGCACTGAGCGTCCGTGAATGGCACTATTTGTTAAATTTACACTATACTATATTTACACTTAACTAAACTTAAAGCGTCTTTTCGCGGGGTAAATGCACATAAAGTTTTCTTTGCGGTCGTGGGAAGCGGTGAAATCTGGTTGTCCTGTCCTGGAATGATTTCGATCTCCAGGGAGGCTTCCAGGGCGGCTTCCAAGAACGAGTTGGAAAGCTGCGACGTCCGGGTTTCCTTTGCAGGAGAGACTTTATTTTCCAAGGAGGCTTCCAGGGTCGTCTCGGGAGGCGGTATGATGTAGGCTTCCAGGTCGGCTCTCGGGGCGGCTGCGTTGGGAAGCGGCGAAGTCCGGGTTTCCTGTCCTGGGGAGTTTTTATTCTCCAGGGCGGTTTCCGGGGTCGTCTCGAGAGGCGGTGAAATCCGGGTTTCATGTCCTGGGGATATTTCGCTCTCCAGGGCGGTTTCCGGGGTCGTCTCGAAAGGCGGTGGAGTTTAGGTCGGCGGCCATGAAGATTTCGGGTTTGCTGTCCGTATTCGTGCCGGGTTCCGTTGCTTGACTCGGGGTCCTCTAATCGCCAGGGTGGCTTTCGTCGAGGCTTTAAAACTGGCTGGACTGGCTGGCGAGTTTCAAGCAAGGCATCACCCGGTCTTATCGAGGCGCAGGACACTAATATCTCGCGAGTTCCTTTAGCGATAAGTGGCCGGGAAACGGTGGACTGCTCCGGTAACTCGTAGGTGTTAGGGTCGATGAATTCGGATTTCCAAGCATCCGCGGGAATTCCGGGAGCTTCTTCCCAGGCTGGTTCCTTCAACACACGTTCCTGGGCTACGTTGCACGGGTACACAACGGGGAGCTTCTCGAGAGTCAGCTCTTCTACTTCTTCCCAGTCGCCATCTTCGGTGCAAATCTTCGCGTAGTTTACCAGTTGCCAAAGTATTCTTGGTGCAACGTAATAAACTTCCTTTCTGTACGCGAAGAGGCGAAACAGCACTGGGCGAAGAGTTTCCCACGTTGTGTACCGGTTCTTCGACGTGCTCCTACACCTGTCGACTAGTGGTCCTTCGAGTGCGCTGAGAGCGTAATCCACCTTCATCCTGTCAAAATAAAATTTGACGTGAAGATATTCTTCCAACGATAATCTGGTGGACATGATTGATTGTTGGTCGGTTGTCGGCCCCGGACGACTGTGTTCCTGTTCTTTCTGTGTTTCAATCCTTCAAAAAGTTAGTTGCTCTCTCAAGGTGTGGGCATAACACGGCCACTAGGTTGGGTGCCATTTATCAACGGGATGGAAGGTACTCCACGCTGATTACAAACTAGCTCAGGTTGGTTGAGTTAAAGAGAGATGAGCAACTAACTTTTGAAACACGTATGCTGTTTTAAATTATTTATTTAAAAACAAAAAAAACAAAAAAAACATTAAAACAACAAACAGAATAAGAACAAGAGAAGCACAGTGCACGAGTTACAGGGCACACTTGGTGTGGCATCGGCGTCGCGATCGGGATTTCTACTAGCCCAGCGGTGGCGTCTGGCTAGTGGTGGCTTCCGGATGGAGGCGGCGTCCAAGTACCAAAACGGCGTCTCGGTGTGAGACGGCGTCTGGCTGGATCCGGAGGCAGCAACAAACACTACGCTCGTAGTGCGGGACGTCAGGAACGACGGCGGAACGGCTAGCGTTGGCGTCGGGCAAAGTTTCCTGGTGTCGGTGGGTTGCTAGCCTGGCCTGGATCCGGCGGAAGCAACGAACGCTGCACTGGAGCGTCGTTGTGGCGTCGAGGCGACTGCGCTGGCAATCGGGTTCTCGGCGTCGTTAGTCCAAAAACAGGAACGACGGCTGGGACGGCTAACGTCGGCGTCGGTTGTTTCCTCTTGTTGGAATCTTCTTCTGGCGGCAGGAACGACGGCTAGGACGTCTGGCGTCGGCGTCGGTCGGAGCTTTCTGGCTGAGACAGAAGAGTTGAGGAACGGTAGTTCCTCCTGAATCCACATGCTGCCCCTGTACTGCACAAGAGTGGACTGGTTTCCTGGATGCCGTCCCCCGGTATTTATGCCACAAAAAATGGCTTGGGGAAGGGATGATTTTGAGGACTACGTGACCGTTGGCAAAGAATTCGCTAGAAAGTAATTATTGCAGACAACATCATTACTTCCAGCGAACCCTCAAATCCAAACAACCGTTAAGCTGCAATTTGAAAGAAGTATAGAAATTTATAATCTCTCTTCTTTCAAATTGCAACGGTGGTCATTAGTCCTCTCCCTTAATTGCCGATTTCGAAAAACCCGAGGGACAATCCGCCACACCTGCCTAGGTAGATGGTGGCCCGGGCACGGTTCAAACCGCGGTAGATAATCTTTGGACCGGTCAATTAGTTAATTGCTGGGTAGAACTCATTTTACGGGGCCGTTTGTTACCAGGGATTATTTTAATCTCCGTCAACAAGAATTGTAAATAACATTTACAATTCTTCATTTATTTAAAATGAGTTCGTACCCAGCTATTAACTAATTGACCGGTCCAAAGATTATCTACCGCGGATCGAACCGTGCCCGGGCCACCATCTACCTAGGCATCTACCTGCCCTGTAACTCGTGCACTGTGCTTCTCTTGTTCTTATTCTGTTTGTTGTTTTAATGTATTTTTTGTTTTTTTTTTTGTTTTGAAATAAATAATTTAAAGCAGCATACGTGTTTCAAAAGTTAGTTGCTCGTCTCTCTTTAACTCAACTAACCTGAGCTAGTTGGTAATCAGCGTGGAGTACCTTCCATCCCGTTGATAATTTAACCATTGAATAACTGCAAAGTCTTAGGTCAAAATGTGACTATTACAGTGATCTATGGTCCATGATAACCCTAACATTTGACGATTATTGTCACATTGAAACGAATGTTTAACTATTATCGTCACATTGAAAAGAAAATTCGACTATTGCAGTCTTTTATAAATGAAATATGGTGATCTATAGTCAGGATAAAGCCTATTTTGACTATTAAAATGTAATTTCGCATATCATCATAGTCGACTGTTTTTTTAACTAATATGGCAAGGTGACAATATTTCATCATTAAATGACGATTGAAACATTTTGACGCTAACTTCGCTGCTATAACATTTTGATAGTATTTCTTCGTAGTCGAGTGTATCATTAAATTAACTATAATTTACCTATTATCTTTCGAATCATTTAAAACTTGTATCAAAATTCATATTCTCCGTCAGTAAAACGACAATAAACTTATTACGTCAATTTTTAATTGTTTCAATGATGAAAGAAAGGAGTGTCTTCCACTCCCAGACTAAGCATGAAGTAAAATTTCGAGTTTAGAAAAGCCTGAAAATTTGGCTCGGGCGCGTAGCGAAGCGAAGCGACCGAGCCAAATTAGGCTTTTCTAAACTCGAAATTTTACTTCATGCGCCACACGTATAAAACACTGATTTATTGTAAATTGGTCTTTAACCAATTTACAAGTGAAATAAGTTTATTATGTCAATTATCAATTGTTTAGGTGATGGGGAAAGTGCTATGATGGACATCACTATTTTTTTACAGTTACGATAAAGCAATTCGAAATTAAGGAAATGTTTTTAATGTTTCTAAATTTTTCTGTCAGGGTAGTGTGGAAACCTGTCCTTAATTTCAAATTAGTGTATAGTAACTTAAAAGAAAATATTTAAAACAATGCAATGGGTTGCGGTTTTAAAGCAATAGATTGTGGGTTATTTTTTTTTCTTTCTAAGAAACTGCAAATAAAATTAATAGCTTGTGGGTGAGAGGAGACCGCAGGCATTCAGAAAATTATATGCAACGTGAAATGTCTCCATTCCGTCTCCTTGCCTAGTAATGGGAGTGTAAACAACTCGATCCTGGAATTGATCCCGGTAACCGGAAGCGCACTCCGGGCCCGGAAACACCTCCACATTGTACTCAAACAATACCCCGCTCTTCTACATTTCATCTCTATAGAGTCGAGACCCGACGGCGTTCTCGAAAGCAACGGCTCAACGTCTCGCACTTAATAAATATTACTACGACCACCCTCACAATGAAATATTTCTACTTTAACATTAAAATTAATAAAGATTTTATTTGGGCCATTTTAGAAAGTATTCAGATAAAATTAGTAGAAAGTTCCAGAATTTTAAATTCGTTTATAAAGATGCATAGCTTTACTAAACATAAAAATAAATAGCAAGTATAATTAAAATTGCCAATTCTTGGTTGCTTACTTCAAACATTAAAAGTGCGATTCTTTTCGCAATCTACAACAAGTTAGTCTTACAAAGACTATATCAAACACTCATTGAAACAACTACTTCCCGGGCTAATGCCCCGACGGACATTGAATTATACAACACGTTTTTGCTGTTACATACCAGAGCTGGGCAGGATTCGAATCATTCAGGATTCGAATCCTGGATTTGAATCCTTTTAGAGGATTCAAAAGAGGCATTCGAATACTTTAGTTCAACTGGATTCGCGATCCGGATTCGTTACAATTTTTTAAGAGAATTCGTATTCGAATCCAATTGCGGGTGATTCGAATCCTTATAAAAGGATTCGAATAATTATAAAAGGATTCGAATACTTACAAAAGGTTTTAAATCGTCAAAAATAATTTGAATTAATTGTGAGGATTAGCTTGAAAAATGGCTTTTGTGTGCTTTTAAATTTCTCGTTAAATCACCGTTTTATATGCGTGGCGCATGAAGTAAAATTTCGAGTTTAGAAAAGCCCAGAAAATTTGTCTCGGGTCGCTGCGCGACCCTCGACAAATTTTCACGGGGCTTTTCTAAACTCGAAATTTTACTTCATGCTTAGTCTGGGAGTGGAAACGCTCGATCGAAATTTCAAACTGAATGCTTTGATAAGAACATTAAATGACTAAAAATGTTTTTAATGATAATAATCTGATTTCAAAATTTTGTTTAATATTATTTGTAGTAAAACTGACATGGTAGTCACAATCTGAAATGTTTAATATTTCAGGCATTTCCCTGATTCAAGATTTTTTCCCTGACCTTATAATACAACTTTCTTCTGTGGGAAACCCCCATTTTGTTAAATTGTTTTCATTGTTTTTGTCAATATTTAAGTTAATTTTATAAATTTTTACGTGTTTTGTAATTTGCTTGCTGATTTTGACAAATTTAATATCATATGGCTTTTTTGTTAGTGTTTTGGTCAATTTGAATGTAATTCCATGAGTTTTTTTCTGACTTTCCCGGTTTTAAGGATATTCAGTGAATTTTTTATTTACGTATTTTCAGGCATTCGTCGATTTTATAATTGAGTTCAATTTGAAGCTTTAAACGGGTGTTTCCACTCCCAGGCTAAGCATGAAGTAAAATTTCGAGTTTAGAAAAGCCCCGTGAAAATTTGTCGAGGGTCGCGCAGCGACCCGAGACAAATTTTCGGGCTTTTCTAAACTCGAAATTTTACTTCATGCGCCACGCGTACGAAACACTGTTTTCTAGTGAATTTCAAAATATACTTCTAAATTAGAATTAAAAATTAGCAGTTTAATGCAGGATTGTAAATATACTGCTAAACAACAATATTTTAAAATCTTTGATTTGGTTAGCATTCACTTTCTGGTTCATCTTTGTATAAACTCGAAATTTTACTTCATGCGTAACGCGTACAAAACAATTTAAAATTAAGTTTAAAAACACACAAATACATCTTTAATCAGAGTAACAGGGAATCAGATATTTAGTCTGTTATCAACGATGTTCAGTGTTAATAATAAATAATTAGGTTTTGAATATTTTTGTTAACGATATTTATATATTAATGGTTGTAAAAAAATAATAAAATTTAATTTATTCTTAAAGGATTTGTATTCGTGATTCGAAAAAACAGGATTTGAATCTTTGATTCGAATCATATTTATCTCTTACGAATCCTTTATTCGAGTATTCATGATTCGAATTATATTAGGTGATTCGGATTCGTGATTCGAATCTTTTTAACGAGGATTCGTCCCAGCTCTGTTACATACGATTCCACCCCACTTTATCCAATCCATTTTTTCCACTGAGTTTTTTATCCACTTGTTCTTTTTTCCACTGAATGGTTTTTCCATTCATTCTTTTTTGCATTAATTTTTTTCCAACTTTTGATTTAAAATATTTCGATGTCAAAGCCAACGCCTTGTCATAGCGTTTTGACATTTCGGCTGACAGTTTCAGTCGGGTTGTGAAAATTTCGGGTTGTGATTCTGATTGGACGTGGGATTCAAAATGATTGTGGAATTAATTGTGGGTGTGACTAAAAATCCTGCGCTACATATTGACGGTTACCTGTACACAAAAACGGATGAAAAAAATGGAAGGGTCTTTTGGAAATGTAAGTCCTATCCGGAATGCAAAGCTCGAGCTGTTACGCGGTCGCAGTTGACTCACGGGCAGGTAAGAACAATTTTGTTCTCAATTTAGAACAAGATTCTAACGTGGCGGGTTGAATACAGGTTGTTGAAGTTGTGAGAGGCCCAAACGAATCTCCACACGAAAATCATGCCCCTAACGTAGAGGCTGTGGAAGCTATGCCAATAAGAGGTACTAGGAAGCGACGTGCCAAACCTCATCCAGAAGCTCCCCCGGCTCAGCTGTTGCGGACCGAACTTCAACATGTGCGTTCAGGCGTTCTTGCACAGCTTCCCGAGAGACAAAATCTGACGAAAGCTATCCAGCGGAGAAGGCTGAAAGACATGCCAACGAACCCCACCACTCTAGAGGAACTGGGCGACGTGCCAGCCACATATAAATCAACACTCGGTGGAGAGACGTTCCTCATCTACGACTCGCGGGATGATGCCGACGTGGATGAATCTGTTGGAAGAGTGATGATCTGGGCCACCAAGGAAAATTTGCGACGACTGGCCAGAAGCACAACGTGGTACGTCGACGGGACGTTCAAAGTCGTCCCAGCTATATTTTTCCAGTTCTTTGCTGATCTCGGAAATTTTGTCCAAATTGTTAACGGAATTGAGAAGAGGGTGGCTCTGCCTGTCGCGTACGCGCTCATGGAAAATAAGGCACAGATGGCATACGAGAAGGTCTAATAGTTAAACTTAAAGTTAACTTTAAGGTTGTATTTGTAAGTAATAACAAATATTTAACTAGGTTTTTGAAGTTATTCGAGACGAATGTGACAGGCATGGGTACGTAATATCTGCCACTGTTGTGATGACGGATTTTGAGATGGCTATCATCAACGCAGCCCAGACAATGCACGCCAATGCAACTGTGAAAGCTTGCTTTTTTCACCTGAAACAGTCAATATTCCGTCGCATACAAGCAGAAGGACTGCAACAGGCTTACAACAATCCGGATGACCGATCGATCAAAGAGGCAGCGCAGATGATGTGTGCGACTAGTTTCGTTCCAGTTGAGGATGTTGGGGAGGCGTTCGACATATTTTCAGAATCGCTACCAGAAGAATTTTCGAAAATCATCTATTACTTCGAAAATAATTATGTAAGAGGCAAACCGGCCAGAGGGAGACGTCGTGCCACGCAGTCGAGGTATCCTCCAGCGCTCTGGAACGTGTATGAGGCTGTGATGACTAACTCATCACGAACAAATAACATGTCAGAAGGATGGCATCACAGATTTGCAGTTGTAGTCGGCAAAGACCATCCCAGTCTCTATGCGTTTCTCCTGGAGATACAGAAAGAACAAGGCGACACCGAAACAATGTTTCGCGAACTGGATTTGGGGCGTAAAATTAAACGGTCGGAAAATTTGGCGCGAGTAAAGACAGAAGAGAGGATATGTAATATAGTTAGGGACTACGAAGTACGAAAGGAAGCTGATGAGATAGCAGAGTACCTCCGCGCAGTAGGACACAACATTCAATTTTAATCCGTGTAAATCCTTGTAAATCCTTGTAAAATAAAATGTCTAAAAAGAAGTGAAATAATATATTTATAGTGGAATAATATATTAATGGATAAAATGATTGGTGGAATAATACATTAGTGGATAATATGATTGGTGGAAAAAAAGGAGTGTGTTCGCGTCAAAAATTCCCCGAACTTTAGAAAATAAATTTGTACGTGACTTTTTGTTATTTTGTAAAATTGTTTGCTTTTGTCGTGAGAGACTGGCTTCATTTTATGACTACGTTAAGAGCCGAAGACCCGAAAAATAGCAAATAAATGCTTTGTGTAAAATTTCTTGTGTGACAATGGGTTTTCGGCTCTACGTGCCCGATGAGGCGCAATAGGCGCTAATCCGTTACTGAAAAATGTTCGTCGAAGTTATAAAATGCAGGCCAGTCGGAGAGATAATTTATTCTGTTTTTTCCACTTTTATTTCCCTTCTTTGCATGCTCTATGTTCTTCTTTCTTTATCTAAAATTTCTCCCACTTTTCACACCCTTGTGAATTCTCGTCTTCAAAACTAAAAATCGGAGAGTCTTGTTTTGAACAGCAAACGAGTAAGAGAGAACTTACTCGTTTGCTGTTCAAAACAGCGTTGAATCGAAAACGTGAAACTTTGTATTTTGCTCATTATTTCAACTTGTTCTTTCACCGTGTATCTTTGCTCAGTTTTCCTAATCTCTACTTTAATCTTTTCTTAACTTAATTCATTTCTTTGTGTTTATTGTTTATTTAAATTATTATGTTAACTTGATATTTGTAAATATTTATGTAAATAATCTGATGCACATTATTTGAGAATATACCCTTTATTACAAATTTTGTGTTTAAGTAATTTTTAAAACCAAATCGCGTAATTCGCGTAAACATGGTCCTTCGAACCGGATGTTAAATAAAATTTAACTTCATTTAGTAACGTCAATTCATGCTAGTGTTTAAATAACAAAGTTTCACGTTATATTCAAACTCGTGTTTTTGTGTGTGTAAACTTACTCGTGTTTACGGAAAAAAATGTGTGTTGCTGCTGTGCTCGTATCTTCTGTCTACTTCGGTTCGCGTTGCTCTGTGTACGACGACATCCGAGTTAAATCGTGTGGGTTTAAAGTGCGGGTGTCTAAAATTTCCTTCGCGAATCGAAATTCTGTGTGAGCAAACAGAAGAAGACATGGCAGCTTTATTCATCAAGATGCTCCAGAGAAGGACGGCTCAAATCATGAACACTATGACGATGCTTGAGGAGTATTTGAACGAGACCTCGAATTCAACCGCAGATCCAGAGTACAAGACTCTGATCTTTTACATCGACTTTTTAACTCCGAGGTATGAGGAAATCCTGGAACTCGAGGACGACCTCATAGATCTAAACATCGTCATAGATAAGGAAGTCCTCGCGGTTAAGCACAAATACGTGTCGCTGCTTGAACGGGCTAACTCTAAACTTTGCACTTTTGAAGTTCAAAAGCGACCTGCTGTGTATGACGACACAATCGTCGAACATATGTCCGAAAAACTCCACGTCATCCCTCACAAGGATTGTGAAACTAAATCGTGCGAAACCTCACCGATATTCAAACAGCTGACAGAACCAAAATGCCCTTTACCTGAGGATGTGAAATATGTGCAACACTTCGACGTTACGAAAAATTCTATAAAGAGCGCCACCGTGTACATCGGTGGAGTAAACGACGTGGCTGCAAGATATTGTGAGCGACAGAGTTACCAAGAAGAAGTGCTTGCACTAGCTGATGCAAGATGTGACCAACCTTTAGAGAAAACCACATCTAGTGATGAACTACTTGAAAGTATCCATGATCAAGTTTTGCCCCACGATGTCTTCAATTGTAATGAGTGTATGAGTGATAACAAACATGTAATTTCTAACTCCCAAACTTGGAATGCTGATAAACTGTCAAGCAAGCTGACGTCCGCAAAGTCGAGAGCATCCCCTGCAAGAGCGACAAGCATCCCCAGAAGTAAACTCTGTTCTCCTTTATTGGAAGCCAAATTATGTGAACGAGAGTGTACTACGTTAAATAAAGCAATGTTCAAACGTTTCTACTACACTGGCTCGTTTATAACCCTCTTACGGATGAAGTCAGATCCGAGTATATTATTTCACATCAGCCCTACCAACTTGTTTTCCGTGAAAACCGTGAAAACTGAGAAATGTCCCGATGACACCATACCCCGAGGATCAACCGCAGGGAGTGGTAAGGACGAGAACGTCTCCGGAGCTTCAAACGGTTCTCTACATTCACCCCAAAGGATGATACCCTGGTCGCTAAGACGAGAACTCTTGCAGAACTCTCAACCATTATCCGTTTTAACCCCAGAAAACGAAACATCAGATTTCGTGAGTGATTTTACAGCATCCACGAGCAAAGTCCTCTTGGAACAAAACTTACGAAGGAGCTCTCCGTGGATCTGGGACGGGCCATCAACGAAGAAGACATCCTGCCACCACTACGATGGCAAATAAGGGGCACAAAAGCTCTGCACGCTGAACTGCCCGGTACGACGAGAAGTGCCACTGTGAGCACCAGGTCTATGAAAGCAGTAAAGTCGTGTTTTCTGTCTACATTTGTGTCAGGGATGTGTTTATTGAACGAAATCTGTTCAATGCGGGGCGGTATGTTCGCGCTAAGTCGCGAATTTCGAATTATTTTACATGTTAATAATTTTCTGTAATTTTATACATTTTAACTGAGAATTTCTATTTCTTTGTGTATATTTCTTTTGTGTTTATTCCTTTGTGTCAGTGAGGTAGGCTGTATTTTATGACGGTCAAACGCGCTCGAAGCCACCAATAAACCCTTTTGGAAAGAGTTTCTTGTTGGACAATGGTTTCGAGCGCGGACGTGCCAAATTGGGCGCAATGCAAGATTGGCCGTCCACGGCGACTAAGACCCAAAGTCATAAAATGCAGGCCCTGCCAAAATATATACCTCTGTGTGTTATCTTCTTCTTTCTCTGCTTATCTCGTGTCAAATTACTTTCTTTCCTTATTACGTTTCACCCTACTCCTTTTTTTAATTCACTTGTGTATTTTTCTAATGCTCGAAGAGTTCTTTTCCGACCACGACACGAGTAAGTTCTAAATCTCTTCTTGCTAACGTGAAACTTTGCTCAATTGTTATTGTATCTATCTTTGTTCTAAATTAATTTGTATATATTTTTTTGATGCACGTTGTTATTAATAAATCTAATTTGTTGTAATATTACGTGTCTAAGTAATTTATTTAAAAATCCGCTGAAACGCGTAAACAGAGTGGAATATTCGGATTGGAGAAAGTGGAGTGGAAAAAGTGTCCCCATACCGTTACATACAGTAACCTAGTGTAAATGTAACAATTTGGGTCAAACTATTCAGGCCATCTGTAGATAACAAGTATTCAAACAATAAGATGAAAAAAAGCAAACAAATGCATGACCACAATACACATAAGCAGAGTAATCTTATAATCCAACAAAATGTAGCTGATATCTTAGTAAAATTCTTTATTTGTTTTAGGAATAAAATATTATAATAACTTACCAGCTACAATCCAGCAATTAAAAGATATAAATCATATAGTTATTGCTTGTTGCTCTACACTCTTGATGGATGACAAAAAAAGAAAAATGTCATACTTGAAAGAAAAACTTCCTGTTTGTGTTAAATAATAAAAATCAGTGAAAAACCCCGTTTCTTTTCAATGGAGTTAATTTTAATTGTGTAAGTGTATATGCACGTTGAATAATTTTCCCGGGCGCACTTTGCACTTTATTGTGGTCGTAGAGAAAAATGAAAGAATAGAAACGGCGGAGGGGTAACTTTTACCTCTCGCGCAGTTTATTGTGTAAGTTTTAATTAGAAATTTTCATAACTGCACAGCGCCGTCCTGTTTTTTTCTTAATCTTCACAATTCAAAGCGAAAGAGAAAAAACTGCCGTGTTAATTACACGGTTTTTTTTTTCTACGTCAAAATCGTAATTAATGGTCATTTTTATTTGTTTTAAATTAAGTTTTTTTTTTCTTCATCATCGTCTATTCTGTTTGTCTCAATCTTATTCAGAGTTTTCACCACAATTCAGTGTTTACACGGCAGGCACTTGAAGTGAAATTTCAGGCTTTTTTAAACTCAAAATTTTACTTCATGCGCCACGCGTGCTAAACACTAATGTGATGTGATGTTCAGAATACAATGCAGTAATAAAAAAAGTCAGGTCAAGACGTAAATTTGTGTTTATGTAACATTTTTAGTTATTTCCATACTTATTGATTATTTTGCATCTATTGTGTAAGTTATGCATTATAATTAGAAGCGACGGCTCGCAGCCTAACTTCAGGGTCAGTCAGAGATCCAAGGTAATATGTATCCGGTATTGAAAGGTGACTTTGTTGTGCATTTACGCGCGATCCCAACCTCAAATTTTGTGTACCTTGGCGCTGTGGCCGAACCTGAAGCAAGGGTAGACAATGCTTATGGGAGAACTGGATTCTGAGTGATCGAGGATAGAAAAGGAGAGACTGTGGTCGGGAAGTGGGTCCATCTACTTATGAATAGAGTAAACGTAGAAGTATTCTAGAGAAAACTGCTCCGGTTGTGTCTACACACACACACACACACACACACACACACACAAACGCGCTCGCTCTTATTTCGTCGTGTAATTTGATCCCGTCTACACCACTTGTACGATGATAAATTTGATGACCTTCAGAAAAAATAAACTGTTCCGAAACATTTCTTTTCTTTTCAGATTTCCAGCGTGTTCAAAATTATAGACTTTGGGAATCAGATATATTTAAAAAGCTCCTAAATAAATCTAAAATTTAACTAAAAATCAAAAAATAAAATTCAATGAGTTTACATTAAAGAATTCATTTGATATTATTATTATCTTGATTGTTTTTTTTTCTTCATAAATTCAATTAAAGCTTTGGTATACACCGTTCCATTTGTTTCTGGATCTCGCCTAGCCATGCTTTCGTGTTGTTATGTTGCAGTATCAACATTTACATTTTTTATTAATTGGCACTCCTGATTCCTTATTTTAACAGTGTTGCAATAATTTATGATATCATAAGTATGGGGTATAAATTCAAATTAATTAATGGGCGCAAAATTCTCTGTGAACAAAAACATGTTGTTGCAGCTAAAATTATTTTCCTTAGAAAATGTTTACAGTATCAAAATTCCAGTGAAGATATCCAATTCGTATACCTGGATGAAACATGGATATATCAGAATGGATCCGTGGTTCGACGCTGGGTACATGAAACGGATATAAAAAGTAATCCAACTAAATTCAAAAATGAAGGCAAACGCTTCACCATTCTACATGCTGGGTATAGGGGTGGGTGGGTACATTCGAAAAACAATGACCGAGATTACCATGCCACAATGGATGGTAATACTTTTCAAAATTTGGTGGTTAATCAAGTAGTAGTTGCAAGTAGTAGTTGCTGACATTTTGAGAAAGAACGGGCACGAAGTTCTTAGATTACCGCCATACCATTGTCAATACAATCCAATTGAAATGGCATGGGGGTTTTGTAAGACTTACTACAATAAGCACATAAATTCTAAGCAACCATCTAAGGATCGTGTTTAGAATTTATATCTTGAGTCTCTCTCAAAATGTACATCCGATATGTGGCAACATTTCTGTGATCATTGTGAAAAACTTATTTCGGATGACTGGACAAAACACATGGGGAACCTTTCTTTTGAAACCATTCCTCCTTTTATTATTTCGCTTGGGGAATCTGGCTCAGAACAAACATCAGAAGATTCAGATGCAGGTTCTCTTGACTAAATAATAAAAGTGGAATGAGGGCTTAAAAATTGTTTGACATGAAAATTATCAGTATCACAAGAGGGTGGGAATAAATTTGCAATTCTACAAAAAAATACTGAGGGCCAACAGAAGAGAGAATGACCAAAATTGAGGTGGATGGATGGAGTTGATCAAAATGTGTTAACGGGAAGACCCAAGCGAGAAATACAAATGGATGACGAAATAAGTTTGCAGAGCCGAATTCATTATATTTGTTATATACAATATTATTGCTGTGTTTGTATGTACAAAAACCAAGTAGTAAATTTTGTTAATCTTAAAACTGCATATTATTATCCTTTTATATCTGAAATTTTGTAAAACAGGCAACAGTGTAAGATCACAATAGTCAGAAATTATAACCTTAAAATCGAACATCTGACAGTGACATTTAAAAACCCTGATTTAAAACACAACCAGCCCCATTTACAATACTTAAACTGTCACTTTTCCATAGCTAGGCGAGATCCAGAAACAAATGGAATTTTGTATATGTACCAAATTTGGCAAATAATTTATATTATTGATTAGTTATACAGACAGTTTTTTTAAGTATAAATAACTCAATATACAGAATACACTGTACATTTTTCTGGGCTTTTCTAAACTCGAAATTTTACTTCATGCGCCCCGCGCACAAAACACTGAGTTTACGTAAGGTTCAAATATACTTAAATTTCACAATATTTTAGTGTTTTATACACGTGGCGCATGAAGTAAAATTTCGAGTTTAGAAAAGCCCCGAAAATTTGTCTCGGGTCGCTGCGCGACCCTCGACAAATTTTCACGGGGCTTTTCTAAACTCGAAATTTTACTTCATGCTTAGTCTGGGAGAGGAAAACACTCGTTTAAAGCATCAAATTGAACTCATTTAAAAACACAACGAATATCTACAGATTTAAAAAAAATAAGGTGAATTTGAAATATGTAAATTAACTTTACTCGTACACAAACCGATTTTTTAAAAAAGGAATCTATTTCTTAACACCCGTGTTCACGGTTTGGTCTCTAATTCATAACTAACGATACAATAATAAAATATAATATAATAAGATAAAATAGCGAAATAAGCATAAGATAACAATTATGCAAAATAAGCAGAATAATGTATAAATGGATAAATAGATAATAAGTGCTATTGTTTATAATGAAAGGAGTCTGTTGTGTTGGCGTCAGGTAACTCCTCCCCCCTTAGATTCTGGCATCGCCAGGAAGTTGAAAGTGGATCCTGGTGTCATCTTGATGATGTCCTTGATTTTTCTTTTTTCTTATCCATCTGGTGATGAAATATCCGGCGATGATGAAGACGGCAATGTACAGGGTTGTAGTCCAAATACTTGGCATCAGGATATTGGGTCGCTGATCCAGAGAAGGCAATTGTTGAATTGGTACTTCTTGTAGATTTAATTTTTTCAGGTTGATGGTCATCCCGTTGTATTGTGATTTTTCAAATTTAATTTGTGGGTTGTCGATAAGAATAGGGATTCCAACAGTAGATTCCAGAAATCTAATTTGGTGATTTCGGAACTTAATTTTACATCCATTTTTCTTAATTAAATGGATGCCAATTAAAGATGTGGTGTGTGTTTCCTTCTGGCATTCGACTTTGATGTCTTCTTGGTTTGGAAATACTGCCAAGTACTGATTTATGTCTGGTATAATTTCCAGGTGATTTGAATTGATGATTAACTTGGTGAACTGGCAATTTCGGTTGTCTTCATGTAGCAGAATTGTTTTCTCGCATTCGGCATGGTGATTCATGAGCACAGAATCCGGACATTGATAATACTTATTACCTTTGTTACACAAGCGGCTTAGAGGCCAAATTTTGTTCTCAACTTTTGATTTGAGTAAATATTTAATATCGGGTACAATAGTCACAAAGTCTGATTCCAACTTAGTAGGAATAGGGTTTAAGTGGAAAAGTTCAAAATCATTTTCGTAATTGATTGGGATAGAGAGGAAATAGTTAATTTTTGTATTTTCTAGTTTACAATTTACTTTCATGACCATTTCAAAATCGAATATATTTTCAGCCTTAAGTTCAAAAGGGAGTTGCTCGTTATAATATATTGATATTTTTTCAATTTCTTTATATAATTCAGTTGGCCTTATAATGCTTGGGTGTAACAATCCTAATTTGCAAAACAAAAGTGAATTTTCAATATCCTCTAAGATATTTAAAATTACATTATATAAAATAATAAGTTGATTAAATAAATCTTTGGCAAATAAAATATTACCATGTTCTACTTCGTTTTTAAGAAGAGCATTTAATTTTAGAATTTTTGATTTTAACATTAATTCATTATGTTCAATATCTCGTAGAGTTTCATTAAATTTTCCGATAAGTATTTGATTTATACTATATCGCATTTGTAATTGACTATAAATAGTTTTTTGATTTAATTCCAAGTGATTTAATATTTGGTCAATTCTTTTTCCATCATTTGCATCTAAATTTCCGGTAACGGTTTTAACTATCGTTCCGAGTCCATCGATCAGACCTCTTTTACTTCTATTTTTCTTACTTGATTGAAGTTTTATATCAAAGATTTTATTAGAAATTTTATTTTGAGTAAATCTAATTGTTTTATTATAATTATCAAATATTTTTGTAAACGTTGATATATTTTGGATTGTTAAAATCAAAAATGAATATTGAGTATTTAAATTTTCAAATTCTGTATATATAGGCATTAAGTCATAATAGTGAACAAAAGTGTGTTCCGTTTTTTGTAGTTTGGCGGGTCCTAAATTCGTAGGAATTATTCCTAAATTTTTCGTAACATTTCTTATCTCTGCACCTTGCGTCAGCAAGACGATGACGGACCTGCAAGAGAATTGTCGTCTATAGTTTTATTTAAATAAACGTGTACTTTAATTTTTGTATCATTAAAAATGTATTGTAACATTAATTTTATTTGATTATAGTCAAGCTTATCTAGACCACATCCTAATTTTGGTACAGCTAAATTTGTAATTTTATTTTGTATGCAGAATTGCTTTAGATTAATTATAGTGTTATAAAAATCTTGATATGTTGGTTTTTCATAATATTTAGATTTTGTTACTAAATAAAGAATATATCGGTTACGATCTTTTAGATAACATATTGAATTTGTTTTTGGGTTTTGATTTTTTAAAGTTTCAATTTGTTTCAATTTGTTTTGAAACATAGGGCAATTCCTGCACTCATATGCAAATCTGCACTTACACAGTGGGCTAGAGAATAATTATCAGGGGCGCAAAATAAACTTTTGTTATTTTCTTGTACATTATTATTTGATAGTTTTTTATTACTTGACATATACTTTATGAAGTCCGTGTAGCTTGGACTATTATAGGTTTGAACTCGAGGTCTTTTAATATTTGAAATATGAATTTTTTTCTACGACGTTATGATGTTTAGCTTTAATTTTAGCTGTTTTTAATTCAGGGTTTATTTCTATAATATTTTCTTGTTTGTATTTATTTTTTGTTTTTGCTTGTTTTTGTCTATTTTTGACAAATACTCTACTTGAAAGGGATTGAGGCAACTCTTCACGAGTTTCGTTGTGTTTTGTAATAGTTTTTGATTTATCCGTCGTAAGACGTTCATTAATTTTTTGATAGAATAATTTCATTTTCTCTCTATGATTAACAATATAATTATTTACTAATCTATTTTCAATGTCAATATTAAATGGGTCACTAGTGTCTAAATGACCAGAGATTATTTCTGATGGCTTAAATTTCGTCGCAGAATGAATTGAATTATTATATGCAAGAAGTGCATAATTTATTTTGTATTCGATAGGGTCTCCTTTTGATGAATTTTGATTATTTAATAAGCGTATGTGCTCAATAATGGTAGAGTGGACTCTCTCAGCAATTCCATTGGACTCAGGGTGTTGAGAGCTAATGAAATGTAATTTTACTCCATGTAATTCAAGTAATTCTTTAATTACTGTATTTTTGAATTCCAAGTGGTTATCCGAAATCATTTGTTCGGGTACACCATGATGTGTGAAAATTCTAATTAATTTATTAGCAATCTCTGTTGCTTGTTGTGAATTTAATTTATAAAGCTGTGTGTATTTTGAGAATGAATCTATTACAGTAAGAAATTTAACTTTTTCTAAAGCGATAGTATCAATGTGCACTATTTCAAAGGGTTTCATTGCTGTTGGAGTAATATTAAATTTTAAGTTTAAGGGCTTCCTATCATATTTACTGACAAGACAGATTTCACATTGATTAATAAAATTTTGAATTGTTCGTCTTTGATCAGGCCAATAAAATCGTCTTTTAATTTGTGCCTCAGTTTCGTCGATACCACGATGGTTACACTTTCCTTCGTGATACGCTCGTATTGTATTATCTATTTCTTCATGACTTTCTACGTCACAAAGTAATTCCGTACATTTTATAAAATTACTCGCAGAATTTTTAAAGTATTTTTGCATCGTTACAGAAAATTTCTCATAAATGGGGCTTTCAAAGTATAAGTGATATTTAATATTTGGAACTGTATATTCCTTTATGAATTCAATGACATTATTGTCAAAATCTGATTTTGAAAATTGAACGTTTATACGTTGTTTTTTATTGTTAAATAATAACCTAATTACTGGTGGAGAAGGGGCATAATTTACTTCAGAGATTATAATTTGATTATTTCCATAATTTACAGCTTTTTCTAAAATAGGGATATCAAGAATAGGGTTTTCAACATTTGTGTGCGCTGTATCATTATTATTATCATTAAGAATTTCATTTAATTCATCTTCATTTAAATCTATCTGTGAATCTCCCATTTGTGCTATTATTGATTCAATTTCGTCTCCTACATTCGTCAATTCTACTTTAGCATTATCATCATTTACATTAATTTCTATTCTGGAGAGAAAATCAGCATTTTTGTTTAGTGCTCCCTTTTTATATACTATCGTGTAATCATATTCTGAGAGTTTTAATTTCCAACGTACTAATTTTGAATTAGGCTCTTTAATATTCATGAGCCACTGGAGTGGTTTATGATCACAAACTATTTGAAATGTTCGACCGTATAAATATGGTCGAAAATATTTAACTGCCCATACTATTGCAAGAAGCTCTTTTTCAATTGTTGAATAATTTGTTTCGGAGTTGTTCAACGTTCTACTCGCATAAGCTATTGGTAAATCGTTTCCTATTTTGCCTTGGGATAACACAGCGCCTATTGCAAAATTAATAGCGTCTGTGGTTAAAATAAATGGTTTACTAAAATCTGGATACTGAAGCAAGGGTTCATTTGTTAAAACATTTTTACATAGATTAAAGCAATTTTGATAATCAGAATCGTTTATATTAATAATTGCATCTTTCTTTAATCTTTTTGTTAAAGGTTTAGTCAATCCAGCAAAGTCTTTTATAAATTTTCGATAATAACCAAGTAATCCTAGAAATCCTTTAATTTGTTTAACATTTTTTGGAATAGTAAAATTTTGAATAGCTTTTATTTTTTCTGGGTTTGGTTTGACACCTTGAGGGGTAACTATATGTCCTAAATAAGCTACTTCTTTACGTAAAAATTCAGATTTGTCCAGTTGTATTTTTAAATTTGAGTCCCTAAGACGGTTAAAAACTTCTCTTAATCGATTTACATGCTCTTGTAAGCTGGTGCTAAATATAATAATATCATCCATATACACAAGACATTTTTCATTTTGTATTCCTCTTAAAATATTATCCATAACCCTCTGAAATGTAGCAGGGGCGTTTTTTTAAGCCAAATGGCATTCGCAAAAATTCGTAATGTCCATTTTCAGTATTAAATGCTGTTTTGTGTATATCATTTTCTTCAATTTCTACTTGGTGAAAGCCAGAGGCTAAATCTAATGTAGTAAAATATTGTGATCGTCCTAATTTGTCTAATAAATCATTAATATTTGGTAATGGGTATCTATCACCTATTGTTTTTTCATTTAATTTCCTGTAATCAATAACTACACGCCATTTGCGTTTTCCGGAAGCATCCAATTTTTTGGGGACCACCCAAATTGGAGAAGACCATGGACTATAAGATGGTCTAATTATTTTTTGATCAAGCATATTTTTAATTTGGTTATCCACCTCTATTTTGTGAATGTGTGGATAACAATATGATTTAGTATATACAGGAAGTTCATCGGACGTTTTAATTGCATGTTTTATTTTATTTGTAAATGTAAGTTTATTATTATCCATATGGAATATATCTGAGTATTCTTTAATTAAATTAGTTATAACATTTTTCTCTTCTGAGTTCATATGATCTGTACGTATTTTTAATATATCAAATTTAATTTTTTCGTAGTTTAATGTATTAACATTATATTTTTCTTTATTTCCATTTTGTATTTCCCAATCATATTCGCTGGTAGGGTCTACAATAAATGGTTTTTTCACATAAATATTTTCATCTTTTTTACCCTTATTTATTATTGTACAGATTGCTTTATTATTCCTAACATGACTTATGCATTCTGGAATTTCTAAATTATGTAGTTTTATATGCGGAATTATTACATCGCCATTACTTATATTATTTATATCTACCTCAATTATTTGTTCGGACCTTGCGGGTACTGCTATGCACTTCTTATCCGGGGTTTCACGAACGTTACCAAAATTAAGTGGTATTTTACACTTAGGGGTAGTTAATATTTCTTTATCAATATTTATCGTTGCTTGTATATTTTTTAAATTATCCATTCCCAACAGGGCATCAAAGTTAGAGTGAAAATCAAACAGATAAAATTTAAGATTAGCATATTTTGATTTTAATAATTGCGTCAAAGGAATTAAAGTACTATTTTTTCCAAAAGTGGTACCATGTGCGCTGGCCACTTGGAAAGGTTCATATTTAATATTTTCTTTAAATAATTTCCTAGCAATTTTTGGATTTACAAAAGATCTTGAACTTCCAGAGTCAATTAGAATTTTAATTTTATTTTGGGGGTCATATATAAAAGGAAGTTCACTATAATTATTAGTAATCCCCATTAATTCAAAAGAGTTTCCTCCGAGGCGGTTTTGCCTAAAAAATCTTCTTGTTCTTCATCAATATTATAAATTTGGTTCCTATTTGGAATAATGGCGTTTCGTCCTGTAGTAACGGACATGGGTGTAGAATTTTGTAAATTGGGTGCAGAATTTTGTGGAGTATTTGAAGTACTCGGTCCGTAAGGATTATGATTATTATTATTATGATAATTGAATGTTCTTGGATTTTTATTATTAAAAGAACTATAATTTTTATTTTGGAATGCATTATTCCGATTCGGATAATTAAATTGTTTGTTATTATTGTGACGAGAAGGATAGCGTGGACCATTGTTATAATTATTGCGTGACTGATAAAAGTTATCAGAATAAGATGGAATGGGACGTCGTGCAAATATTTTATTTTTATCTTTATTTATCGGATTGTTGATTGTGACATCCGTTTGAAAGTCATTAGTAAGCATATTTAATGCTGTGTTTAAATCTGCAGGGTTCTTAACCTGCATTTGTGAACCAATGGGATCTTTTAATCCTCTCAATAAAACTTTTAAAGCATTAGCCCTAAAAAATATTCGCAAGTGCTGTCTTTCTTGCAAGTCAGCAATATGATTTGTTATGTACGCAACTTGTAAATTTAAAAGAGATTGAATTTTATTATAAAAATCGAACACAGATTCGTTCGTATTCTGCCTTAATGTGCAAATTTCGTAATTTAATGTATAATGGTCTCGTTTGTCACCGTATGAATTTAGTAATGCATTTTTTAAAGAATTCCAATTATTAACTGCACTCGATGATATATTAATAGCAGCTTCACCCTTAACCCTTGAAACTATGGTAGTCATTAAGTAATCATTTACAAAATTATTATTATCTTCAGCATTATAAAATCTATTTAAAAGTCTTTCACATACTTCAATAAATCTAGGCAAAAGTTCTGGTTCTCCCCTGAACTCAGGAATCATTTGCATATATTCGGGTTTTAAAGCTACGGCCATTTTGGTATATTTTTTTTTAGTTTATTATTAGGAACAAGATTTAGATATGTTAGTAAATGAGCTATGAATCAGAATTTGTGTCTTTTAGAAATAAATCACTATTTTAACTATCCGCGTTAAAAAATTAATCAACTTGTGTAACTTACAGTAAAAGTATTATGTCCATGGGATACTTTCGATATTCGCTCGAAGATCTCGTGAACGTAGTGGACGATGTCTCTCAGGACGGAAATTGTCTGGGCTGCTCAATGTTCGGAGGGCCGCTCTGAAGGTCGATGTCCACCGTAAAAACTCCCGAATTAATCCAAAGATAAGGAAAAATGAATGAAATCTTCACTTTTCGGGATCCTACCGACTGCGCCAATTAACTTTACTCGTACACAAACCGATTTTTTAAAAAAGGAATTTATTTCTTAACACCCGTGTTCACGGTTTGGTCTCTAATTCATAACTAACGATACAATAATAAAATATAATATAATAAGATAAAATAGCGAAATAAGCATAAGATAACAATTATGCAAAATAAGCAGAATAATGTATAAATGGATAAATAGATAATAAGTGCTATTGTTTATAATGAAAGGAGTCTGTTGTGTTGGCGTCAGGTAACTTGTATACTTTAACGGAAAACTTCCTGTATATGAACTGTGGTAGACGAATAATAAAATTTATTATCACCACAAAAAGTCTATTCGAAAATATTTCTTTTATTTTGAGATTTCAAACGTGTTCCAAATTATGAAATTCGGAAATATATTTTACAAAAACAAATTTACAATGAAATTAACAATTCTAAAATATATTTTCAACGTTTTTAGTTATTTTATATATTTTTAATAAAAAAATTGTTAAAATTACTAGATTAATAGACTATTGTTTCAAATATTCATAATTTGTATAAATAAACAAAGTCATTTTACAATGAAAAAATGTATAATATATTTCCAACATTTTTAGTTATTATATATATTTTTAATAAAAACGTGTTTAAAAATTAATAGATTTTTAATATATTTATGTTATTAAACATTTTTTATTTAAAAGTTGGATAAATAAAAAAATCTTTTTACAATAAAAATATCAATTTGAAAAATGTTTGATGGGTATTTTAATTGGAATTGATAATAAAAAAACAGAAATTATTTCAATAAAATAAATAAATTATTTACGAATACACAAAACTAAAAACATAGCAATATAGATTCATATAAACATTCATATATACGAAAAACTAACAAACATTAAAAAACTATATTGAATATACATATAACTGTTTTCTTATTTATTAACGATATTTTAGAAGCAGGTTTTTCGTTTTTTTTTTTTATTCAGTAATAATTATACAGAATTGATCGAAGTGTAACACAAAATCAACAGAATATATTTTAAATAAAAAGCCAACAAATCAACACCTCATCATTTGCTTGTTTAATTTCATGACACTCCGGTTTTTAAAAATGCAATAAATAGCAAAGCTCGGTGTGTATATTTTTACTCTAACCAAATGAATATCATAATTTCCCTGAAATAATTAGGGAAGATAATATTTTAATTTCGAGAAATTAACATTAAAAATGCTACGTTCCGTTTCATCCATTTACACTCTGAATAACGTGTATGAATATCGAATTAACTCTTTTCCTTGACTATTTTCTTTTTGGACAATATTCATTATTTTAGTGGGGATAGCTTTATAGAAGGGATAAAAAATCAAATTCTTCGAAGTGATCTATCTGTTTTTACCTATTTGTAGGCATTTTTTCGACCACGTTTTTATTATGGTGTATACCCTCAAGTATTGCGCGACCAGAACAATACCACTGCAGATAATCCGCAACCTTCTAAAAACCATAAATATTTTGGGATTTAAAAAGATTATTTACTGTTGACACATTTAATCCGTATCAGCAGAATCCAATTCGGTAATTTCTTTTCATGTTTTTCACTAACCGATATATTAGTTAGACACTTTTTGAACGGGTTTTCTTAAATCATTTTGAATTATTTTTACTAACCTATTTAGTCTGTAACATAATCCCATCGGTACCTTTTGTAAATGTAATCTGACTAAGAATAAAACCATTGAAATAATTGAATTTACCTGATATACAAAACATTGTAAACTGGAAATAGAGTATTCAATAATTTTTGCAATTACACTTCTCAGAGAAAACCTATTAAACTTATTCTATTAAAAGACATTTTGTTGTTTTCTAAATGTTTTTGATTTTCATCACTTAACGAGACTTTTCAACATATTTCAATATTTGAGCCAATTATCTCAAATATTATCGATAATACTTGTTTCTGATTTCTGGGACCCTAAATCGTATATTTCCGTACAAAAAAAGATAGAGATGAGGTCGGTAACAATTATTAAAATGTTAAATTTATAATGTGATTAATCTGACTAATTACTTGATTTAACAAGTTTGTTTGTTTCGCAGTTTTTGATAATATTCTAAATTATAAAGTTTCATGATTTTTATATAATTTGTACTTGCCCTATATAACATTTCGTGTATCTCGGGAAGTATTGAGAATATCGAAAAATATTTCTGCTTATTCTTTTTTAAATTATCCCCATGCAGCCGCACGACGGATGCCATGAATTTTAATCCAAAAATTAGGTAACATTTTAGTGCCCGCTGAGTGTTGTCGGTGTTGGTCAAATAGCACACAATAAGCGTTTATAAAATTTCAATCGGAAAAGTACAAGTTGATCATGTAACAATCGTTCAAAGTAAACGGATAATTAAAGTAGTCAGTGCAAAAACCACAAAATTCTGAAACTGTTAATATTTATTAAAAGTATGATTCATTTAATAAAATACGCATCGTGATTAAAATATATACTGAGTCCATTTTGGGATCTCATTTTTTTATTTTGCAGAATAAACACTCATGTTGAATTGAATTATTGCTTTGTGTTTTAATAAATTTGATGCCAAACACGGACTTTTCGTAGCAACTACTGTTTTGACGACTTTATTTTCGTATAATCGTTCACTATTCAAGCTATATTTCAAATGAAACTGAGGAGAACTCAAAAGTAATACCTTACAAATACTGCTAGTAGGTAAACAAATGATTTTAATTTTATTGTAATCGTTTTGGTTCAATAAGCGATAAAAACTCAAATTCCAATTACATTGGAAATCTTTACATGAAACATACAATGCGCCTTGAAACGGGACACATAGTATATTTTAAACTATTTTAACGCATTAACGGCCAAGCAATTTTAACTCTTAAAGTTAATCTTAATTAAAATTCTACACTTCTTTTTATGATTTCTATGAATGACTTATTGCATTACATACTGTGAATTTTTTCTTTAAATACACATAATGTATACGTGAATTTAATAAAAAGTTAAAAATCATAAATAGTTTATTATTATTATTATATTAAAGTGATAATGGATTTTCAAAAAATTAGTGCCCCAACAATGAGTAGGGATATAGTTTTACCACTCCAAATTTACCAATCCATTTTTACCACCGCATTTTTACCACCATACTATTTTACCGCTATACAGTTTTACCACTAATATTTGTACTAATAATTATACAATAAAACACTGTTTTACAAATAAAATTGTATGTTGTAACCGATCGCCCTTAAGTATTCTGCAATTTCCCCTTCTTCTTTTCTGACATCGTAATCTCGGACTATATTTGTAATCCTATCCTCAGTTTTAATTCTGGCAAGGTTTTCCGTACGTTTAATTTTTCGCCCAAGGTCCAATTCCCAGAACATTGCCTCGGTGTCGGTGTTTTCCGGATACTGCTTGCATATCCAAAATATTCTTCCTTTTTTTTCTTCCGTTTTGTGATACATATATCCATCGATATGGAGGAATGGATTTTTTACGCCTTGTAATAACTCAACAGTTTGATAACTTGCCATGATTTACAGAACGATGCAAATTTTGACGAGTGACCAACGATTTAGGCGAATGACAAACCGATAATGACCTTGACAGGTTACGAATTGAAGTTGTCAGTTGTTATTCTAATTCGATTTTAAATAGCGGTAAAATATTGGTGGTAAAAAGAATACGGTGGTAAATACGTTGGCGGTAAAAAGAATTGGTGGTAAAAAAGGGACGGTGGTAAAAATGGAGTGGTAACAATGGGGGCCAGTCAATGTTCAGGCATTCGTCGATTTTATATAAAAACGTGCAATATGAAGTCAAGAACGAGTGTATCCACTCCCAGACTAAGCATGAAGTAAAATTTCGAGTTTAGAAAAGCCTGAAAATTTGGCTCGGGCGCGTAGCGAAGTGGAGCGACCGAGCCAAATTAGGCTTTTCTAAACTCGAAATTTTACTTCATGCGCCACGCGTATAAAACATTGTAATATTGTGAAGTATTTATAATACACTTCAAATAACAAAATATTTAAATTTATCTTGGTACATTTTCAATTCAGGTCAAATAATATAATATATCAAATAAACTTATTTAGTAACTTAATTATCAATAAATAATAATGTTGCGTGTATGCATCAACGGCGCTTAATGGGTTAAAAACTTCAAACGGTAATAATTCACAAACTAAAAAAAAAAAATGACTTAACTGCATTTTGCATTGACCCCTCTAATTAAAAAAGAAACCCTTATCGATCAGTAGATTTGATCTGATCAATAGGATTGATCTGATTAGTTAATAAAATGATAAGTTGATGTATTTGTTTTACTTTTTATCAAAAGTTAAATAGTTTTGTATTTTAAGTTTCTTGTACAAAATAAATAATACTTAATGAATTTTACAACGTTCACATATACTTTCATAAAATCTATTCTCTAATAACGCAGAAAATAAAATTGTAGAAGGAAACGCATGAATTAAAATTTAAAAAAACGTGTTTTCAAGATTGAAAAATCAACATCTGGAATATAATACAACGAGAAGCGCGGAATAGAGGGAGAAAGAAATTGTCTCTCTCTCACTCTCTCTCTGAGACTTGATTTCGCGACATCTGGAGTAAAATAGTCGTAACCGACCGACCGCAGGAAGTCAGACTGGTGTATATAGGCAGCCATATACACCAATTTGGCATCCAGCGCTCTGCTCCCATTCGCGTGTACACAAAATTTATATGGGGACTGGCTAACTGGATATATATGAACTGTGCCTGAAGTTAACCTGCGAGCCGTCGCTGATAATTAGTTATACTCTATCGTATGGGTAAGTTATTTGTTTTAAATTGTGTAAATGGTCTATAATTTTAATTAAGATATTTATAACCTCTTAGACGTAAGCATTGCATTGATTATACCTCGGTCTTATCCTTTTTACCGTGGTCTACCTTACCTGTGATTGTAAATTTGGAAGTCAACATGATAGACCGCATGTTGAGAGGAGTGTGTTATCGTTTTGCATTCCTATTATTCCTATTATTTTTAATTATTTTGACCTTTGTTTTTGAACTTCTAATTTAATTAAATTCAATGTTAATGTAACGTTTAAATTGTGCTGCATATATTATTGCTCTATGAATCTAATTTAATTCAATTAATTTAAATTTAATTTTTTCCTGTAAATTGCGCCGCATATACTATTGCACTATGAATTGCTATAAATGCACGAAATATGTTGCGTCTGGATTTACTTGCGCGTATTGCAACTCTGTTTTTCATTATAGTTGCTTAAAATGTTATAAAGGTTTCTTTGATATTGCCCAAAATCTCTATCACAATGCCCAGGCTGTAAATATAGAGTTGCAAATAAAACACCTACAACTTGATCACAAACAACTAAATTTCCAGATATCTCTGATTCCGTATCAGGTGTTAACATTTGTAATGATGTTAATCATTGCTCTTTACACATTGAGGTAAAGTTATTGAATCAGACAAATTGTAGAATTGCAATCATTTGCTAAGACTATGAAACATGATTTTGATCTCTCTACAAAAAAACCTAATCCTTGTCAATAATAATCAGATAAAAAATATCATTATTTCTGCATTATCATCCTTATCTGATTCTACGGATACCAATAGGTGTGTTAACGTGGAAGCATGTAATAACTCTAACACTTCTAGCAAACCTATTACTATTAAACATAGTGTAAATTTAAACATTAATAATAATAAAAATCAAAAAAATCGTCCTTATCGTCTACTGCGCGTCCTACTGGCGAACCTACCGTTAATATCACTGGTTATAATTTATGCTTAGACGATAATAGTGGCTTAAATACTGCGATTACTACTAACTCAAAGGTGAAACGTTTTAATGCATTCCACGTTATTTGCGGTACTGCTAATAACACTGTTATCAAGTGTGCTCCTAAAAGATGTTACCGGGGATTATTTCAATCTCCGGCAACAAGAATTGTAAATAACATTTACGCCTCGACGCCACAACGACGTTCCGGTGTAGCGTTCGTTGCTTCCGCCGAATCCAGACCAGGCCAGCAACCCACCGACTTCAGGAAACCTTGCCCCACGCCGACGCTAGCCGTTTCGCCGTCGTTCCTGAAGTCACGCCGACGCCGAGCATCAAGGTTGCCAGAGCAGCCGCTTCGACGTACCGCACTACGAGCGTAGTGTTTGTTGCTGCTGTTATCGGGGTGCGGGACGTCGCTTGCTGTTGTGCTAATTTTTATAAAGAGCATGAGTTATGCACTAACGACGTTCCTCCGTAACAACTCCGGTGGCTCAGGATTGGTCACACACAAAATAATAATAATAAATTGACTTACCTAAATATCCTTGGTCAAAAAGCACTCATTTTTATTGTATACAAAAAATTTTGTATGAATTTAAAATGACTATTGTTTTGAAAAAACAACACTTAAAATTTATTAAAAAGAAAAAAAAAGGACCAACAAAAATGTAATGAATGAAACAAATGAACACAGAAATACAATGATTAAGCTAAACAAACAATGATAAAATGAACGATGATAAAAATATATGAAATGAACAAATGAATGAAATTGAACGAACGTGATGTGACGATTCAATGAATAATAACACCGATAACTTATAGGTACGCGACGACTTACAAATGATGAAAACTTCACTTAATAAAACTTCGAACTTCACTTCATGTATCCTGAATGCGTTTTTGAACTTGATGTCTGGAGTTCGACTGACTTGTCATGACCGAATCAAGTTTTTGAACTGTACTGCCCTTCCTCTGCCTTCCGCTGTTTCTTATTTTCCCAACCACCGCTGTCTTCACCCCCGCCATGTATCTTGGGGGTGACGGTGATTGGTCGAGAACGTGGTGGAAGAAGCAGAGGGTGGAGTTTTCATTTTTACCTGAGGCCAAAATGTTTTGGGCCTCTGGTTTTCGACTGCTCCGGCGTGTCGAAGTTTGTGCTGCAGATGTTACGACCATAAACCTTTGTTCTCGCTGTTTTTCCGAAATTTTGAGTAATTCCCATAGGCTTTATTTTCATGGTCGTAAACATCTACAGCGCGCCGTGGGTTTTATGGCGCTGGTCCTCGGAGGTGCGGAATTTTATGACCTTCCTCGGGGTTGTAAACATCGGCCGGTGCTGGACGCGCGGTTAATGATTCAATGTTGGACTAATTTACATATTTACAAGAAAAAAATATATACAAAAGAACATCGAATGAGTGGTTACGAACTTGAGTCATTTGGAATTAAAATGATTATGAAATGAAATGAGCAAAACAAATGGAGTCCGATGTTTTCGCGAATGTGAATAAAATAATCAAGTTACGACGTTTTCGATAAAACGCTGGTAACACTGCCTTTGGATTCAGACGCAACACCCCACCGACGTCGACGCCACATCTCGTCGACGAGCACAGGACGTCGTCTCACACCGAGACGCTGTCTAGCTACTTGGACGCCGCCTTCATCCGGATGCCAATACTAGCCAGACGCCGCCGCTGGACTGGTAGAAATCCAGATCGCGTCGCCGACGCCACACCAAGTTTGCCCTGTAACTCGTGCACTGTGTTTCTCTTACTTCTATTTCATTCTTTGTTGTTTAAATGTTTTTTTTTTTTGTTTTATATCAAAGTATTCTACATTGTCCATGAATATGGCTGCGCCTGCGCCTAAACGGAATAAATCTGATAAACTACGGGTTTATTACCAGAATGTTCGCGGTCTTCGGACAAAACTAATGGATATAACTACAATAATACCACTAATGGATTATGATGTTCTTATTCTAACGGAAACTTGGCTTCATGACAACATTTTAAATGCCGAGTTAGGATTTGATAGTTTGAGTGTTTATAGGTGCGATTGTGATTATGTTGCGTCAAATAAATCTCGTGGTGGCGGCGTTCTTATAGCGGCATTTATAGACTCTATTTTATCTTTGGATTCTCTACTTGAGGCAACATCTTTTCCTCTAGTATCGCGCGATAAGCATCATCCAGCTCTTAGCTTGAACCTGCACCTACCATCATAATATGTCAACTCTTAGACAGACAATACTGTTGGTTTTATTTAAAAAAAAGCGGATTATTTATTCTTTAATAACCAGTTTATTAATACACATTGGGATTATATTGTTATTAATTTTAGTATTGAGTTAGTTTGTGATACATTTTATATGTACACTTTCCAAGCATTCGAAATGTATGTTGTTCTAATAAACAGGTATAGCATTAAGAATAGTTTTCCGATATGGTTTAGCAAAGAAGTAAAATCTCTAGTTATCCTAAAAAAAAAAAAACGTTACATAAAAAGAACATGTTGTCACGCTCTCATTCTGATTACTTAGAATTTTCCTCAATACGGGAAAGATGCAAGCTCATATCTATATTGTGTTACAATAATCACGTGGAGAATATTGAATCCGAAATAATTACAAATCCAAAATCATTCTGGTCTCATGTTAGATCAAAGAGGGGTGGGGTATGCAGGCTAATTTTCTTAGGGATAATAAGGTTGTCAACGACAGAAGTACTATAGCTGATTTGTTTGCGGAACATTTTAAATCATTGTATAGAGCTCCATGTTCGCATAATAAACAAATGACATCTTCATCGATTTAGCCATCATATGTTCACTTAAATCGAACACCTGATATAAAAATCACTTAGGTCTTCAATGCATCTCAGTCTCTTAAAGATAAATATTGCCCTGGCCCCGATGGTCTGCCTGCTTCCCTGTTAAAAAAATGTGCATTCGCGCATAGCAGACCACTATGGTTACTTATTAAATTGTCACTATCTGGTGGTTGATTTACATCTTGCTGGAAATTAATAAACATAATTCCAATATATAAGAATTATGACAACAAAATCTTGTTCAAAATTATCGCCCAATTTTTTCAAAAAAAATTGGGATTGTTGCAATAATGGATACTATTATTGCAACAATCCCATTTTTTTTTGAAAAATTGATGAAAGATTTCTTGACTAATTCATTGCAATCTTTAATCTCTTACAAACAACATGGGGCATCTACCGAATCTAATTTATTGTTATATGATTCTTACATTGTCGACGCCTTGGAACGCGGTATTCAAGTTGATTCCATCTATGCCGACTTCTCCAAGGCGTTTGACTCTCTTGATCATACGCTATTACTCAACAAGCTTTAATATGTTGACATTACTGATATTCATTTATGTTCGATGAAGTCCTACTTAACAGATATGTTGCAAGTGATTAAAATTGGGCAAATAACATCAAGACCCCTAAAGGTTACTTCTGGTGTTCCTCAGGGATCGCATCTGGGTCCCTTGTTTTTCAATATATTTATAAACGACGCTACAAGCTGTTTTCAGAATGCTAATTGCTTACTTTTCGCCGATGATATGAAAATATATATGCGAATTGAATCGACTCTTGATGCAACAAACTTACAAAATGAACTTCATCATTTTATAGCTGATGTAATGATAACAGGTCAACGCTAAACATCAATAAATCGTGTTGATAAGATAAGGGACTTTGGTGTCACTGTGGATTCGAAGTGGTCATTTGCACACCATATCTTAAACATTTTCACGAAAGCTTATCAGATGCTAGGTTTTGTAAAGCGTAACAGTAAGAACTTTACAAATAGCAGAACGCTGGTAAAGCTGTATAATTCGTTATACGGGAATATTTTGGAATATTGTTCAACGGATTGATCTCCATACACTGAACGTGATATTAATATTTTTTGTAAATTGTATTTTTTATGTAAATGCCACCCGTTGAAAAAAAAATCAAAAAATACACGTTGTTAGCATACTGCCTTAGTAGAATATTTCACCTAAACTTTCACTTAAAATCAATGTTTTATTCGAGTGGCGCAGGAAGTAAAACTTCGAGTTTAGAAAAGAAAATTCACAGTATATTTACCAAATTTTAGTGGTGGCAAATGCCATCGTCAGGGCCGAAATGATTAATTAAAACAGATTTTTATACAATGCTTCAAGGATTTATTTTAATCTACAGCACTATTTGTTTCCACAAGTGTTTATTATAATATTCTTCCATAACGGATCTACAGGGTAGATCCTTGTAGCAATAATATTTAATACTTCGCTGTTTACTTGGATGAAGAAAATTGTAGATATAAATAGAAATATATTTATGCTTGTAATAGAATCTGTAATGTGACAAGTTACATATTATTAGAAGAAAAAATGTAACCTTTGTATTTTTAATATATATTAATAATAATAACTTTTGATTATTGTAGCGTAATAATAAATACCGACCTATATTTAATATCAAACAAATTACCGCCGGTGTGGCAGATGAAACGTAGATGAGACGTAGAAGCCTCTGGAGAAGGGGAACTCGCAGGTCTTCGAGATCAAATAAGAAACATCACGAGTTTAATTCTTCACGCTTGAGCATTACATGAAAATTAGTTGCGGGGGGTGGACCGGGTGATTTTTCCAGATTCATCATCAAGTCAATCTGAAACTTTGATGGAGCGAGCGAGCGAGAGAGAGAGAGAGAGGGCCGAAGAATGGCCGGAAATCTTATTAATACGATACAGCGGCGCAGCGTCGGCCACGTGGGAAATGTCAAAGGATCATGCCCAGACGGCTGGCTGGCCGACTGCACGTAAGGAGAAGGCCCTTTGACGATTCCTCCACACCCCACCCCACCCCTCCTCGGGCTATGAGATTAAAGCAATATTGTGCACTGTCCTCTCTCTTGATCCGCAAGGTGCGCCGGATTATCAAGGGACTGTTTTTCTACCGCTGCTAATTTATCGCACATACACACGGAAAATAATAATGCGTTCTTCTGTAGTTTTCCAGAAAATCTTGTGAAACTCGTTAAGCTTTTCCAAGTATCAAGCGTTTCCAGTGGGGGCACGTAAGACGTTTTATTGGTAATGCTGCAGTTATAAATATACAGGGAATTTTTCTTTCAAGTATAAATATCTCGAAGTGTATGTATTTTGAGACATTCGTAGTTTTCTTTAATGAGTTTAATTTAAAGTTTCGAACGAGTGTTTCCAATCCCAGATCAAGCATGAAGTAAAATTTTGAGTTTAGAAAAGCCTGAATATTTGGTTGCAAGATATCCCTGTAGAAAATCCTAAGGAAATCTTATTAAAACTCATAATAGTTTACCGCAAGTTATGCAATATATTCTTGCAAGAAATCCTTGATAAAATAAACTTTGTGAAAAAGCCTAGTAGAAAGCCTAGATGGAAAGGCTTGTGAAAATCTATGTAGATAAGCCTAATAAAAATCTTAGATGCAGAGGCTTGTAAAAATCTATGTGGAAACTTTTTCATGAAAATGGTTGCGAAAAATCCTTGCTTGTAGCAACTATTAACAAAGAGCATTGAGAGTATTCAGTTTCAGAATGAACGTTTTACAGTGTTTATACAGGGCATGTACTCTCTATGCCCATAAAAACATTGATTTAGGTATACCAATTGGTCCAGATGCTCGAATTTATAAGATATAATTATACTAAATAAATATTTGTAAAATAAATTAATTACCATAAAATTCACCTAGAAGCAAGGGGATGTAAGTGACTTATCAAAAAATTGAGAAATCCTGTTTTAAAGTTCATATATTAAAACGAATACACAAAATAGCAGAGTGGTTACGTGGATATACAGAAAATATATACTGGGTAGCAGTACATATCAATAACAGCTCTTTATATCTCATCTTAAAATGACTGACGTTTTAATTTTGAATACAGTAGATTATATTTTATGCGTTTTAATTTAATGAAAATAAGGTTCGTTTGCACCCCGACCGATTAGCTTTAATCATCCACTAATCATCAGAGCTGGGACGAATCTTCGCTAAAAGGATTCGAATCACGAATCCGAATCACCTAATATGACTCGAATCACGAATACTCGAATAAAGGATTCGTAAGAGATAAATATGATTCGAATCAAAGATTCGAATCCTGTTTTTTCGAATCACGAATACAAATCGTTTAAGAATAAATTTGATTTTATTATTTTTGTACAACCATTAACATATAAATATCGTTATCAGTTGTTTTAACAAAAAGATTCAAAACCTAATTATTTATTACTAACACTGAACATCGTTGATAACAGACTAAATATCTGTGTTACTCTGATTAAAGATGTATTTGTCTGTTTTTGAACTACACTTCAAATCAGTGGTTTATACGCGTGGCGCATGAAGCAAAATTTCGAGTTTAGAAAAGCCCCGTGAAAATTTGTCTCGGGTCGCTGCGCGACCCTCGACAAATTTTCTACGCAGGGCTTTTCTAAACTCGAAATTTTACTTCATGCTTAGTCTGGGAGTGGAAGACACTCGGATGCCCGTCTTCAGGGGTGATATGTAAGCAAATTATGGGTCCTAGGAGTTGCTAAATAAGTCAGGTACTCAACTGTTTCCAAGGCACTCTTTGAAAAACCAAAAGATTCATATTTTTCATATAAAATGTACAATAAACTTTAATTGAATTTAGTAAAAAAATATTCTTACAAAAAATATGAAAATCCAACATAAGAAAAACAAAAGTTAGCTATGGTCCCTAGGTAAATGTTATAGTTATCTTAAAATAAAATATTTTACTAGATTTATCGTAAAAAGTGCCTATAATGTCAAAGTTGTAAAAGTCTGGAATCAATAGTTTTTGAATATAAAAATAAAAACGAATTTTCAAAAAATACGTTTTTGACATTATCTCATTAACAAAAGAAGATGTTTAAAACTTATTTTGGGGTTATTATTCGGCCCAAAATTATGCAACTTTGCCCCAATTTAACCGACTCTCTATCTCTTTAAATAACCGAGATCCTCATACATTCTGTTGAAATACGGACACCCTGTATAATAATAATAATAATAATAATATAACATTTATTGTATTGTTATTCTCTAAATATTTTAATTAAATAAATAGTTTACATTGTGTACCGTTTATTTACGAATATATTAAAAAATAGATACTTATTTCAGTAATTTAATATTAATTATACCATCAAATGTCTAAAAGTCTTGTGTTAAAAATCACCAGAAATCATTAGATGTTTTTTTACTAAACGAATTTCACTATGGCTTTCGACGTCTAAGTCAAAAAATGTTTGAAACACAAGTTGTAGCCAACGAAAAAATAAACCTCTTTTACCTAAACACTTTTCGCCTCAGCTCTTTTGTTTTTGAATTAGAAACTAAAAAATCTAGTGGAGATCAACAACTCAGCGATTATGGCTTTCGACGTCTAAATCAAAAAATGTTTCAAAGAAAAGTTGTAGTCAACAAAAAAATAAACCACTTTTACCTAAACACTTTTCAACTCAACTCTTTTGTTTTTGTTCAATAAACCGAGAAAGATTTATTTGAAAATAAATACACAACTTTATGACAACTTTATGATAATTTGAAAATTTACGAACGAGTGTCTCCACTCCCAGACTAAGCATGAAGTAAAATTTCGAGTTTAGAAAAGCCCCGCGTAGAAAATTTGTCGAGGGTCGCGCAGCGACCCGAGACAAATTTTCACGGGGCTTTTTTAAACTCGAAATTTTACTTCATGCGCCACGCGTATTAAACACTGATTTTGAAATCAGTGTTTAATACGCGTGGCGCATAAAGTAAAATTTCGAGTAAAAGTAAAGTTAAAAATATAAAAACATTAAAATTGTTTCACTTTTAAAAGTTATGAAAACATGTCAAAATTATTTAAAATTGCCAAAAACAACAAAATGACCAAAATGTCATCTCGTAAATATAAAAAATATTAGAAACGTCAAAAATTCGGAGTGTTGATAAAATCGATTTACGTCAAAATTATCATTTTAAGTCAGTACGTGACAGTTTGACAAAAACGTTCTTACAAAAATGAACATTTCTGTTAAAATCAGTAAAAATGTCAAAGAAGTTATCTAATAATATAAAAATTCGTATCTAATGTAAAACAAGTAAATAAATTGTCGTCTAATGTCAAAAAAGTAAAAAAATATAAAATATCAGAACTGCCATCTAATGTCAAATACGTCATTTAATTTCAACATCAGAAATAGTAAAAAAGTAAAAAATGTGAAACATGTCATTTAATGTCAAAGAAACGTAGTCTAATATCTAATATCAAGAATATAATCTATTGTCAAAAATGTTATCTCAGAATGTGAAGAATATCAAAAATGTCATTCAATGTCAAAAATGATTAAATATGTCTTGTAGAAAAAAAAAATCTCAAATTTGAGCGTTCAAATAAGGATTCAATAATTTTTGAAAATCGTTACAAATCTGAATAAAAATATTGAAAATCTTACATGTAAACATTTCATATATTTGAGGAGAAAATCTCGACATATCGAAAATTTCATCAACATTTCACAAATCGATAAAAATGACAAAATATCAAAAATCAAGATATGTTGAAAATCTGATAAACATTTTCATAAATTAATTAAAAATCTCGAAATATTGAAAATTTCATCAACATTTGATAAATCAAGGAAAATTGAGAAAATATTGCAAAATTTGATGAAAATTTAATTAATCGACGAAAACCTCGAAATGATGATAATTTTATGAAAATATCGATTTGTTAAAAATCTTATAAATATGTTATAAATCGACATGTTAAGTGTAAACATTTGATCAGGAATATCAATTCATATTCATTAAAATGTTATATTTGGCGAAATTACCGAAAAACAATTAATAATTTCAAATCTGGCAAAAATCATCAAAATTTATCATAATGTCAAATTTGACACAAATCATTAATTAACTTGATTTTTTATTTTATCACTTACAAACGAGTGTCGTCCACTCCCAGACTAAGCATGAAGTAAAATTTCGAGTTTAGAAAAGCCCCGCGTAAAAAATTTTCACGGGGCTTTTCTAAACTCGAAATTTTACTTCATGCGCGACGCGTATAAAACACTGATTTAACGAGGAATTTAAAAACATACAAAAAGAATTTTTCATGTTAATCCTTACGATTAATTCGATTTATTTTTGACGATTCGAATCCTTTTGTAACTATTCGAATCCTTTTGTAAGTATTCGAATACTTTTATGAGGATTCGTATCCTTTATAACACCCTCATAAGGAGATGACACTTACCGCTGCTAGGGTTAAGTCAGTGGTGCGAGGGCCGGGGTTCACTGTTAAAAGTTAAATTCAACACTATTGTGGGCGCCAGCTTCAGGGTAGCAGAAAGGGGAAAAGAACTATTGAGATCGGGTCACACAATTAACTATTACATAATTCAACTCAACAACAATATATTATAGCTATCAATGTGTCACAAATAATCTGATTTAAAAAGTATCTTATGACTAAATAACGTAGTGAATAAAAAGGAATTTAGAACCTGTACAAAAAAAGACCAGCCGTTAGCTAAATTAAATGAATGAAAATCGACTTGTACGATGGTAGTACTGGCTCTCTCCTCAGGCGGTATGTTTGTCTCATCAACTGATGTGTAGGGTATTGTGACTCTCCTGTTCAGGTGGTATTGGCTGCAGGACCTGTGTGTTTAAGTAAGCAAGGTGTAGCGCTCAAGCATGCATTGATGGAATGCAACAGCATGCAATCGGGTGGAAGCGGTAGTGGTGGTGCTTCACTCTCCTTGGCGGTCAGTCCATCTGCTTGTTTCAGTCCCTCTGTGCAGTGTTAGGTTTGCAGTCGTCAGAACCCTCTTCTCCTTCAGTTATGTGGTGATGTACCTACAAGTTCGAAGTGGTCGGCAGTAATATGTTTAATGAGTCCCTATTGGCCGGGTCGCTAACAATTGTAATGAACTCTACGCAAGCGCAGGAATTAGAGTTCAGGAAAATACACCTGGTATCTTTTCTACATTGTTCCGAAACGCAGCCAAGGGTTTAACTAAAGGGTGTTTCAGAATGTTTTTCGTTTTTAGATGTTAAATAATAAACAACAATATCAATTAAATCTCGTTTTATTTATTGTTAAATTAAAGATCAGTTCTTGAAGTTTATTTATGAAAAACAACTGTTTGCAAATGCGCACCATTCACTTGTTCACACTCATTTAACCTGGAGCTAAAATGTTCAATCACTCGCTGGAGCATCGCTCTTGGAATAGTGTTGATTTCTTCAGTGATTCATTGCTTCAAAACATTCAGGTTGGGTGGCAATGGATTGTAAACTTTACTTTTTAGGTAGCCACATAGAAAAAATCAGCAGGCGTTAAATCAGGGCTCCTCGGTGGCCAGTTGATGTCTCCTCGGCGACTTATCACACTTCCAGGGAATAAATCGTGAAGAGCAGCTAATGAGTCATTTGTAACATGAGAAGTGGCGCCATATTGCTGGAAAAAGGTGTTGTGGTTGTAGCCCTCTTGGTTTTGCATTTCTGTAGCCAAAAAAGTCCGGATCATATGGCAATATCGATCAGAATTAACGGTCTGAGTTCGACCTCGGTCATTCTCAAAAAAATAAGGACCGATAATTCCTTGACTTGATATGGCAGCCCAAACAACAACTTTTGGCGAGTGCAAGGGCTTCTGATGCAGTTCTAGCGGATTCTCGGAAGCCCAGTATATGCAATTTTGTTTATTCACGTGACCGTTGATGTGAAAATTTGATTCGTCGGAGAACCAGATGTTATTGAAACTCGTAAAACGGTTTTTCATTGTCCTGCAGAATTCGACTCGTGTATCAGGATCATCAGGCTTCATTTCTTGAACAATAACAATTTTATAGGGGTGAAAATGTAAATCTTTCAAAATAATACGATGAACCGTAGAAGTCTTCAAATTAAGAGAAGCTGCGCGCAATCTCAACGAGAGTCGTGGGTCGGCCATAACAGACTGGCGAACGCGGTCGACGTTTATGTTCGTTCTTGATGTCCTTTTGCGCCCAGACGATTTGTCCGGCATTGTATTCCCAGTCTCTTTAAACTTACTAACCCAATTCTTAATTAAATTGACACTTGGCACATGTTTTAAGCTTGTTAAATTAAAATTTGTCCTGTAGAGGCGACGAACAATAGTATAGGAATCGTTGTTTTTATAAAACGCTCGAACGCAAAACGCGCGCTGTGGTCCAGTGAAACGATTTATGGGCAACAGGACTGGCCCATCATTAATACCATAATTATTTAATAAGAATATATCACTACGTCAGCAAAAAAATTAATGCTCTTCTCTCCGAGAAGAGGATTAATTTTAAAACGGCGGAGAAACCTTCACACCGGCGTGGAGCTCCTACGAGCTATAAAAATTCTAAATACTACGTAACACATTGAAAATTGAAAAGCACACTAAGTAAAATTTACAAAAAACTAAACATAACCACAAACACGTGGGTCTCAACGGTGAGCATTTTCATCTTCTCAATAACTGCCTCATTTTTACTGCTGCCTAAAGCAACGGCAACTCACCGCAATGACATAACTCGTAGCAGGGAGTTTATTAATGAAAGTGCTCACCTGTTAAGTTAACCTCCGACGACACAACCGCTCTCCGTTACAACCCAGACCAGAAGCCCTTTTCGCTCTCCCACGCTCACCCCCAGCGCCATCCGTCTTACAAAAATCAAAGTTTCACGCATAGGCGTAGCAACAATCTTAACATAAGCGGTCCGCGCAACCAGTGGCGTAACATAATAAATAATTAATTGTGCGGTCTGCAAAAGTGACCGTCACACCTTTTATGATTATTCGAATCCTTTTACGAGGATTCGAATCCTTTTATGAGGATTCGAATCCTTTTTTGAGGATTTGAATCACCCGCATTTGGATTCGAATACGAATCCTTTTAAAAAAGCGTAACGGATCCGGATCACGAATCCAGTTTAACTAAAGTATTCGAATACCTCTTTTGAATCCTTTAAAAGGATTCGAATCCAGGATTAGAATCCTGAATGATTCGAATCCTGCCCAGCTCTGCTAATCATTGATTAAACCTATGATTAAGTCAAATTTCTAAAACGTAAGAATGTTATAAATTTGTAAGATATCCTAAACGTCTCTTTCGTCAATATGCAATTGTGTAAGCAATTTGTAATTACAATTGTGGTGTTTTTAAAAAGTACTAATCACAGATTATGTTAATCGACTTGAGTGCAAACGGGCATAAGCCTTATTGACAATTTAATTCGATAATTTCCATGATATTGCCAAAATTTTATGATTTCTACAATTTGTACCGCATTTCAATGATTTTGTACATTTTTAATAAAATTCTGATAGTCTCAAAAGTCGTAAATTTATGCATAAACACCGATGTAAAGTGAAGGACATTGATTGGTTTTTCGCACAAAGCCAGAAAACACAGTATCACAAACGCATGTCTGTGGTCCTGACGTCATTAACATCTATCTGTTTTCAATCAATAAATTATGGTTGAAACAGAACATCTTCAATTGTTTAGCACATCGGATGTTAAGTGTACGTTTCTATCATCATGATACTCATGACGCCCGCCACAATGCTTCAAATGCATCAACTTTACAAAAATGTTCAAAATTTCATTCGAACTGCAGTGACACTATTTAAGGAAGAAATATATCAGATTTTTGTTAGTGGGAAAAAGGTTCGCATTAAAAGTAAGTAAAAGAATATTTGAAATGATAAAAATAAAGAGGATTCATATACAGAGAGTTTTATGTAACACCGAACATTTTTATAACGAGAATTTTTCTTTTAAGTATTCACATGCATACGTTGCACATTTTTCGATGCTCGGTTTATTCAAAAAAATTTAATCTAAAGCTTTAAGCGAGTGTTTTCCACTCCCAGGCTAAGCATGAAGTAAAATTTCGAGTTTAAAAATGCCTGAAAATTTGGTTTGGTCGCGTAGCGCGAAGCGCGGAGCGGCCAAACCAAATTTTCAGGCTTTTCTAAACTCGAAATTTTACTTCATGCGCCACCGGTACAAAACACTGACATATTACGAAGTTTAAAACACACCGCTACTCTTAATATTAAATCAGTGTTTTGTACCGGTGGCGCATGAAGTAAAATTTCGAGCTTAGAAAAGCCTGAAAATTTGGTTTGGCCGCTCCGCGCTTCGCGCTACGCGACCAAACCAAATTTTCAGGCTTTTCTAAACTCGAAATTTTACTTCATGCTTAGCCTGGGAGTGGAAAACACTCGCTTAGAGCTTTAAATTAATTTTTTTTAATGAACCGAGCATCGAAAAATGTGCAACGATACCTAAAAGAAAAATTCTCATTATGAAAATGTACGGTGTTACATAAAACTCTCTGTAGATTGATTACCTACAATTTGTAGCAGAACCAAGAAGATACTATTATCATTTAAACTGCATATTTTCTTGAATAATGTGACTAATCCAATGTGCTAATGTCTAAATAAACTGATATTTGTGTTTTACAGATTTCCGTTCGTTCTTGTTTATTATTCCTTCTACAGGAAGTTTTTCTTTTAAGTGTACATATCCCAATTTCAGCATGTATGCTTTAAATTTGCAGATATTGCTTGTTTCAGTGTTAAATTTCAAGCTTTAAACGAGTGTTTTCCACTCCCAGGTGAAGCATGAAGTAAAATTTCGAGTTTAGAAAAGCCCCGCGTAGAAAATTTGTCGAAGGTCGCGCAGCGACCCGAGACAAATTTTCACGGGGCTTTTCTAAACTCGAAATTTTACTTCATGCGCCACGCGTACAAAACACTGAAATATTGTGAAATTCACAATATGCTACTAAAACAGTAAAGCTAAAGAAGTATATTTTGAACTTCAATTTAAAACCAGTGCTTTCCATTTTTTAACAGTTACCGCAGATTTGTGTGGTGGCAAATATTAACAATATAGAATTACAAATTTTCTTGTAAAAAGATTTTCACTTGTTTTTGTAGGCACAATATTTTAAGATAAAATTGTTTTTTAGAAGACAATTATATTTTTGTATCCCTATTCTATGCATATTTGTCAGACAGATTTGTCAGAAGTCAGAAGATATTAAAAACGCTTTAATTTTAAATTTCATAGTAATACATATTACACATTTTTTTTAAATTTCAAACTCCAATAACTAAACGTTACATATACTTTAATAGAACGTTGTAACAAATCAAATTAAATAAGATTTTAAATATTCCATTATATAATTCAGTATCCGGAGGTGTATTTGCAAGGGAAGTAGTTGTTTCAATGAATATTTATCGTCTTAAGTTGTCTTATTAATTAAGACATTCTTTGCATTTTCACGATAAGTTTTTTCGTAATTTTATATATTATGTTTAAAGTGTGCAAACTATAAGAAGCGTAAGCTTCAGTCTGAAGCCAAGATGGCGAACGATATAAATACGCCAGACGAATTATTTTATTTAAAGTGTTGTACTGAAACGCAGTGCAAAGTTGTGACATGTATTAACTGTGGAAATGTGTTTCATCGTAGTTGTAGCCTTAAAAAGAATACCACCAAAGTTATAGACGACTCCAGAGTTACGTGTTGTGGTAGTGAGGTTATGTGCACTGTCGATACTGAGTCTCAAAGTACTGAGGTAGCACTTTTAAGAAAGTTAGTTATCGAAATAGAAGACAAAAATAACATCCTAAAAGAGAATAATAACCTCTTGAAGAAAAAAATGAATGCGTTAGAAAAATCTCAAGCTAAATCACACAGCGGTGACATCTTCCAACCAATTATGGAAGCTACATTGTTGCAAACAAATAAATTGGACGAAGACGCTTTGCAGAAAATAGCGAAACCTCAATTAATGCCAGGAACAAAATCCAGGAGAATACGCACTGTATCGACAACCTCGACGAGTGCATCCGATAACGTGAGCGAGGAGAAGTTGAATCGCAATAAAAAAGTTGACGCCGAGTCGGACTCGCGCGCATCCAATACTCAACCGAGGGGTCCGGAACCGAAACCGAGCGAAGCAAAAACGGGTGCACGACACACAGAGGAAAAGTCGTGGAAAACTCTGGAACGGAAGAAACAAAGGAACCGAAAATCGACACCGGTGTACGGTACTGGGACTGGAGACGCCATAGTTAAAGGGGCCGATAGATACAAATTTTTACACGCGTACAGGTTAAATCCGCTATTAACCTGCAACGAGCTAATTGTGTACTTAAATAAAGCAAGTTTTTCAAATGTTAAATGTGAAACTCTTCCTTCGAAACACCCAGAGGAGTATTCATTCTTTAAAATAGCTGTACCTGTTAATGAATATGAGAGCATGCAGATTCCAGAAGTATGGCCTGTAAATGCCTGTATAAAACCTTTTTTTCAGTTTTCAAAGAAGAAAGAAATACGAATGTAATTGATTTGCTTTTCCTAAATACGCAGTCGATAAGAAATAAAATAAATGAAATTGAGTGTTTGTTCAATTCCAGTAAGTTTGATTTCAAAATCGTCTGCGTGGTGGAGCATTGGCTTTCTAACTATGAATGTAACATATCAAAAATCAATGCGCTGTCTTCAACTGCTTCATATTCGCGGAAAAGCGGCAATTTCGGAGGTGCTATGATTTATGTAGATGATTTATACGAAACCAAATCATTTAATACTCTGACAAATGATTTATCAGTAGATGGTGATTGCGAACTGAGCTGCATCTTTTTACATGTTTTTAATTCATATATCATAACAGTTTATAGAGCACCCACTGGGAATTTATCTGTGTTTCTTGATATTTTAAATTCTCTTATGAGTCAGCTCAGTATCTTCAATAATTACGTAATATTGTGTGGCGACTTCAATGTTAATTTCAATGATATCAATAATGACGCTCTTACTGTGCACGACTTTATTGAAAGTTATGGGTTAGTTTGAACTGTATTTTTTAACACGCGGGGGCAAAACTGTATTGACAACGTTTTCACAAATTACGATTTAACAATATTTCGAACGTGTCCCTTTGAAACACATCTGTCAGATCATATAGGAATTGCAATAAACTTAACGTTGCCTAATACTCCACCAACTATTCTTCCTCGAAGAATGTATAGACCCATAACATCACAGGGAAGATACAGATTTCACCAACTTCTGTCGAGTGTAGACTGGAATTTTGTTTATCAAAACCTAAATATTAACACAAATTGTGACTTATTTCAAAATCAATTAAATATGTGTCTACTAAATGCTTTTCCGGAGGAAAACTGGGTAGCAAAGAGAAAGCAACCGGTAAAGTGGTTCAATGAAAATCTAAAAGACATGAGGGAAACTTTTGCATTGCTCTCAGAAAATTATAAAAAATCATCTACTATTCAAAATAAACTAATAATGAATAACTTTAAAATAGTTTACAGAGAGTCAATAAAAGATGCTATAATTAAAGCAAATGATAATTACATTTCTGTCTGCACATCACCAGAAGTCGTTATGGAAACTCATAAATTCTGCAAGATTAACTCCTACAATAAATCAAGAGCGAATTAGTGATATTTCTTGTAAAGAATTCAACCAATATTTTTCCACTGTTTCAGGACTACTTTTAGAGAACATCACACCATCCGATAATGATCCCTTAAACATATCTGTCACATGCAATAGTACGTTCAATTTCTAAGAAGTGTCTGTAGTCAAGATTCGGGATGCATGTAAAGGAATGAAAAACACCAAAAGTTCCGATATATATGGAATCTCTGTGGATATTTTGAAACCAGTTATCGACATAATTTCGGTACCACTAACTAGATTACTAAATGATATCATTGTGAGTAGTATCTTTCCAGACGCATTTAAATGTGCTAAGGTTGTCCCTATTTTTAAAAAGGGAGACAAGTCTAATACAAATAACTATAGACCTATTAGCCTTCTACCTGCCCTATCAAAGGTAATTGAACGTATTATGAAGGATCAAATAATTGATTTCTTTAATACAAACAATTTATTCTCACAAAATCAATTTAATTTTCGCCGTGGAATGTCGACGGTTTCTGCTGTTCTTGCATTTGTGGAATACACAGTCGAATGCTTCGAAACTGGATCTTTTTCTGTAGCTACATTTCTAGATCTCAGTAAAGCATTTGACTGTGTATCTCACAAGATTCTTATTAATAAACTAGCAAAATATAGCTTTTCTGTAAATAACATCAGCCTACTGCAATCCTATTTACAAAATAGAAAGCAAAAGGTTTTCATTGACGGTGAACAATCCAGCTATCGCCTAATAGAAAACGGTGTACCTCAAGGGTCAGTCTTAGGACCATTATTATTTTTGATCTTTACAAACGACTTCCCAGACAAAATCGGACAAAATAATTCGGTATTATTTGCCGACGACACAACTCTTTTAAGTACGGGTAGCAGTTTAGTAGAAACATCGGAACTAAATGTCGCCACTAAATCAAATGCAGCGAAGTGGTTTGCCTCTAACAAATTGTGATTAAACAACAGTAAGACGGTTGAAATGCTATTTACGCTCAGAAAAAAAGATGCTGAAAATGACGAATATGCGGAGACTGTCCGTTTTTTGGGTATCCATCTTGATTCTAAATTAACATGGTTTGCTCATGGCGATTACTTAAGTGGAAAATTAAATAAGTCGGTATTTGGTTTAAGAGTATTATCAAATATAGTATCCCGCACCGTTCTGAGAACAGCATACTATGGAACTTTCCACTGTCACTTAATATATGGCATCCTTGTTTGGGGCCATGCATCTTGTAGGCATCGGATCAGGTGCTAAGTATCAAGAAGAATGTAGAATTTATTTTAAGCAACTGCAAATACTAACCCTACCATGTATCTACATCCTTGAATGTTTGATGCACGTTAAACGTAATATTGCAGCTATGCCAGTACGTAATTACTCATATGAGACCAGAGGAAAATCTGACTTGAATTTGCCACAATCGAGATTACAGAGATCCCTAACTGGAACAAGATATCACGGCATTAAGTTCTTTAATCACCTTAGTCATAGCACACGAAATCTTCCGCTCAATAAATTCCGAGAAGTGCTAGAAGAATTCCTTCTCGAGCATGCTTATTTCAGCACAGATGAGTTTTCTGATAATGACATCTAACACTTTATTTTTGGACCTATACTCTTGCATATTATCTATTTTAATCTGTATGTACCATTTTTGTTTGTTCGACTACATGTTAATGTATCTTCTGTATTTTATGCACTTTTTTTGTACATCTATTAATTATTTATCTATTGTAACTTGACTTGTGTAAAACTTTTGTTATAACATCAATAAATTGAAATTGAAATTGAAAAGCTTATTTTCTCGAATTAAAATAGTTTTGAATTTGAATTTATCCAATAACTCATTTTTGTTTACTGTCACTGTGGCATATCACGTTATTAGAATAAGCCATTTAATTATAAAGTAAGAAACGACATTCATGTTTGATTCTACAGCCACCCAGAACTTCAATAATTGTTAGACATCCAACAATACTTACTTTAACAATTATAATAATTTGGTTAGGATATATTGCTGTTATGAATGATTAATTAAAAGCAATACTAATATAATATTTAATGATATATAAATTGGGATAGCCCTTGCGATACACTCGAATAAATTTAATGTCAGCACGAGAGTATCATCTAAAGTAGCACCACACAATAACAATATAGAACAGCTTGAAAGCGCATCATCTGGGCGCGCTGAAGCACTAATAAAACGAGAGGAGCGGGAGAGTTCAAGTGCGGCTTACAGTTTATGCGATAAAGTAAACGCTTTGATTTCGAGGGGATTATGAATATTATCGTCATCGTGTGAGAGGAGACCCCCTCTCTCTCGAAGGTTTGCTAATTGGCGACCGTCTCTTCTCCGGGATATATACCACACACAATCTTGGGTCCTGTTCGTCTCTTTTGCCTTTAATGCAAATTTCGTTCTCTTTTTTCCGCATTTTTTTTTCTCTTAAATGTGGGCCTTTTTCGCCAGGAGAATTTCATTTCCTTTCATTACAATCTTCGCGAGATTACAACGAGATGACATCTTAATAATATAATTTAAAATGGCAATAATATGATTGGGGTAAATTGCCAAAGTTCCCTGGTTTTACTTTAGCTCTCTCGTTTCTATTTTATTTCCTCTATCTCGAGTGTTATATTTGTATAAATGTAATTATGTGATAAAATGCTGGATGGGATTAATATCTTTAAGCACCGATGATGATGCTAGATTACTTAATAGAAGTAAAAATTTAAAATAATAGTCAAAAGTAGGACTAAGTTTAGTGTTTTATATAGTAAACAAATTTTATAGATAGTCACCCAGGTGCAAGGCTAGTCAAAAGTGTTTCAACAAACTTGTAGCAAAATGACAAAAACTGATTGCCTAACTTCTGGCCAAGATATCCGTATGCTTTTTTAAAACAAAAATAACATAAAAATACTTTATTGCCCTACAAAACAAATTTACATCATGATTCAAAAATGAATTAGATATTATGGTTATAAATCTGGCGATGGCAGGTTTTGCACCCTAAAATATGTTCGGATGCAAAACTGGACATTTTATCTAAAGAAATGATATTAAAGACAAGTATTTTTAACAATATTACACAACAACATTTTTTAATTTAAATATTGAAAGATGATAATAATACAAGGATTTGAAAAAAAAGAAAAATGTACTTTTATTTTCACAAAGCCTTACATTGTTATTATTTAGATTAGTTTTTTTTTTAAGTTTCATTGAAAGCTTTAAACAAGTGTTTTCCAATCCCAGACTAAGCATGTAGTAAAATTTCGAGTTTAGAAAAGCCCCGTGAAAATTTGTCGAGGGTCGCGCCGCGACCCGAGACAAATTTTCTGGGCTTTTCTAAACTCGAAATTTTACTTCATGCGCCAAGCGTATAAAACACAGATTTTAAGTGAAGTTCGAATATACATAAATTTTACAATAATCTGGTGTTTTATACCCGTGGCGCATGAAGTAAAATTTCGAGTTTAGAAAAGACCAGAAAATTTGTCTCGGGTCGCTGCGCGACTCTCGACAAATTTTCGCGGGTCTTTTCTAAACTCGAAATTTTACTTCATGCTTAGTCTGGGAGTGGAAAACACTTGTTTAAAGCTTTCAATAAAACTTAAAAAAAAACAGGGAACATCCGCAATTGTATCAATTTCATGGTATGTCATTATTTTTATAAAATCACATTACTATTTCTTAATTATTTAAGCTGTTAATTTTCTGACATTTGTTGATTTTTAAAAGACTTCAATTTAAAGCTTTAAACGAGTGTTTTCCACTCCCATACTAAGCATTAAGTAAAATTTCGAGTTTAGAAAAGCCCCATGAAAATTTGTCTCGGGTCGCGCAGCGACCCGACATACATTTTCTGGGCTTTTCTAAATTAGAAATTTTACTTCATGCGCCACGCGTATAAAACACAGATTTTAAGTGAAGGTCGAATAGCGCGACCCCCGACAAATTTTCTAAACTCGAAATTTTACTTCATGCTCTTTGAAGCGGCAAAAATGGTCAAGGATTGGAACAAATCTTGATATTGTTAAAAAGGTCAGGCTTGCTGAAGTCTGAGGTATATTGAAAATGTCCTGACGGTTTATAATATGATTTCAATTAAATTATCCCAATTTTATAAAGATCTACTTACTTTTATCCAAATATTACAATTATACTGCGGAAATCTATGATAGTGCATAAAATGTAAATGGGATTTTGGATAGTTCCATTTTCGAGGGTGGCAGACTCGAATACGCGCGTATATGAATGTGTGTGCAGACACTGACAAATCAGGACGAGGGCTGTAAATAAAATCCGGTCCGTTTAATTTTCCAGGCTATTGGGGTTGTTAGCCGTTAGCTGTTAGCCGTAAAGGCATCCGACACCCGACGCCCTCCCCGCACTCACCCTCCTTCCCAACTTTAACATGTCACAAAGGATATTTGCTATCTGGTTTTTGGTTTTAGCGGGCAAGCGAATCAATCCGAGCTAATGCCCATAGAAGCGGAAACTCCACTATAAATCATTATCACGTAGTTTTATACAAAAATTAATTAAACATATCTAAATTTACTATACACGCTGTAAAACTACAGATATTCATTGTTTTTGAAAGAATTTCAAATTGAAGTTTTTAACGAGTGTTTTCCACTCCCAGAATGTACGTGAATATTTAGGAGATTTTACATACAATGTGGTTTCGTAACGTGTTGCACTTATGGTGTTTCTGTTTCTTGTGTAATAATTGTGATTTAAACTATTCTTTTCAAAAGAACTTTTCTTCTAAAACACATAGCTTGCGGACTTGTAAAAAGAACTTTTCTTCTAAAACACATAGCTTGCGGACTTGTAAATATTAATGAGTATTAGTGCAAGTATACCATTTGCAATAAATACTGTCTTGCACGTTACAATTTTTTTTCAATTTAAATATCAACCTTTTTGGACAACGAGCAATCTATAAGTTTGCTCTGCCCCATAATAAAATATTGTAACACAATTGAAATATTATTAACTAATTAAATTATCTACTTGAAAATTGACAAAAAGCTGTTGAAATTAATCAGAATTTATAAATAGAATTAGTATGTATAATCAGCTTAGAAGATTCAACACAATTTGTCAACCAACCGAACAAAATAAAGGCTAGTATCATTTAAACTTAAAATATTTCAGTGTTTTATACGCGTGGCGCATAAAGTAAAATTTCGAGTTTAGAAAAGCCCCGTAAAAATTTGTCTCGGGTCGCTGCGCGACCCTCGACAAATTTTCTACGCGGGGCTTTTCTAAACTCGAAATTTTACTTCATGCTCTTTGAAACGGTAAAAATTGTCAAGGATTGAAACAAATCTTGATATTGTCAAAAAGGTCAATAATGAATTAATGCACAGCGTTTTTAGTTTTATTATTGCAAAATGTAATGAATTTAATCTTATTGCAATATACTCGATCTGATCAGACCACGTAAGCTGATCACTTAAAAAAACTGCCAAGAAACTTGGCACAGAGTGAATTGTTATTTTTGACAGTTAATAGGGGTTTTCTATCATAGAATTGAATTTGAACTGTTTCGTTAGAATTTACCAGAAGGTTGTTTTTGTTACAACAGCTAGTCAATTTTGATTTAACAATATCTAGTTTTCTTATTAATTCTATTTGCGATTTTGCTGATACAACTATAGTTGTATCGTCTATAAAGCTTATCACAAATCCTTCGTTTAAATGGTTGATCAAATAATCAATAAAGAGCAAAAAATAATTAAGTTATATTTGCATTAGTTCAATTTTGATTATATAAAAAATGGATTGTCAAGTAAAGAGATGTATTATTTGTTAGAAATTCGCCTGAAGTGTTATTCTTTATTATGTTAAGTTTTAGGAATGTCTAACATAAATAAATATTGAATTTTCATGTACTTATATATAAATATATAATCCTATTTGCAGGGCGGATTCATGTCTGTGATCAATTATTTTACACGTGCGATTTTCAATATTAAATTTTTTGTGCTATGTTTCTCTATTTTTTTCTTTGTTTCGTTTTCTTCTCCCATTCAGTCATTCGTTTTTGAAATGATTATTTATGGGTATATACATGCAAGAGCTAAGAATTACATCATTCACAGCAGCATGGTTTTATGGAGAATCGTTCTACGGTACCGAATTTAAGCTGTTTTAGCGAAGTTATATGTCAAAAACTGAATAGAAAGTCACAAGTTGACTGTTTATACACAGATTTTGCTAAAGCCTTTGAACGAGTCAATCATTCAGTTCTTCTTAAATAAGATAAACTCAAATTCAAAACTATTTGAACTCGAGAAAATAAGCTTACGCTTCTTATAGTTTGCACATTTTAAACATAATATTTATTTTTAATTCATATTTGCTAGTTGGTTTGAAGAGAATTTGACCTAAACGTTACATATACTTTAATAGAGCGTTGTAACAAATGAAATTAAATAAGATTCTAAATATTTCATTGTATAATTTAATATCCGGAGGTGTATTTGCACGGGAAGTAGTTGTTTCAATGGATATTTATCGTCTTAAGTTGTCTTATTAATTAAGACATTGTTTGCATTTTCACGAATAACATTTTTGTAATTTTATATATTATCTTCTTAAATAATTAGACAATATTGGTTTCCATATTAACCCAATCAATTTTATCAAATCGTATCTACTAGATAGATAAATAAACGATTCTGTTAACGGATTTTGTTGTGGCACTTTTACCTCAACTCAGGGGTTCCACAGGGTTCGAATTTCAGCCCTTTACTTTTCCTACTATTTATAAACGATCTAAGTACCAACATTTGCTATTCACATTTGTTTTTTGCTGATAATTTAAAAATATTTGCCTTTATTCAAAATACTCATGTATGGTATTACAGGATTCTATAAATTCTCTGTTAAACTGGTGCACTTACTACTACTAATGTCGGACTGGTGCACTAATAATAATTATCCCTTAACGTTGAAAAATGTAAAGTAATCTCATATACGAGAAAAAATAATCTAATATTATTTGTGTACCACATTGACATTGAATCTCTGGAGCGTTGAAATTCAATCAAAGATCTTGATATAACATTTGATTCCAAATTCACCTTTACTGAGCGTATACAGTTCACAATTTCTCGAGCAAATAGAGCTCGGGGTTTTACACTCGTAATATCAGACTATTTTCAAATGAGCGGGCTTTCATAACACTTTACAATACATTGGTGCGCTCTCGAATAGAATAAGGGTCAATTATATGGGATCCATATTACCAGTGACTGCAGAAAATTTTCAACGCAAATTCCTTAGATATATTTGGTATACAAAATTTGGCACACACCCAGAACAAGGTTTCAATTATGAATTGTTGTTAGAGGAATTCAATGTAAATTCACTTTCTAAGCGCAGGTCCATTCATGGACAAATATTTCTGTTCAAAATCATCAGAAACCAGACTGAAATGATTTATTAAGTAAATTGCCTTTTAATGTGCCCCAGGTTTCTACAAGAAATGTACTTTGTTTTTATAACTAGAACATGCATAAAAACATACTTAAACACTCTCTAGTATTTTGAATTTGTAAGTGTCATAATTCATTAAAAGAGCTTAAGAGCATATTATCTCTCCTTTAAATTATTTTCAGTATACATAGAAATAGTGTTATTTGTTATGTACTATATATATTAATAATGTTAGTATTAAGAACTGTCTATGTATATTACCATGTAATTGGGTTTAACCGACCTGTTGAGTAATAAATATATTATTATTATTTTTCTTTTTATATTTCACCTGCTTTTCAGGGTATATGTAGACTCACACCAGGGTCTACGCGCTTTGGTCTTCGGTTAACACTCTTCTAATTATGCTGCACGTTTTTAATATTACAGCTTATTGCATGGGTATGTATATATTTTAATGTAGGTTTAGTTTTGAGGTGCTGTCGCGCAATGTTTTAGGTATCTCTCCGGTTGCTCTAAGTATTACTGGGACGATGACGACGGAGTCCAATGCCCACATTTGTTTTATTTCATCTGAGAGTGGTAAGTATTTGTTGATTTTTTCACTTTGTGATCGTTTTATATTTTCAAGGAGAGGGGCGGCGATACCAATCCTTTTTTTGTTTTTTGAGTAGCAAAACTATATCTGAGATATTGTTTGTCTGTGATAATCTTTCTATCCCAGTATATTCGTGTTACTCCGTTCTCTAATGTAGGCAGAGGCTCATACTAGTAGTATGGCACAGGTGTTGCATGTTCCGGTAGGTGCATTCTAATCAGCTCTTGGTGCACAATCGTGGCTACATAATTATACCTTACCAGGTACGCTTTGGGCGTACAGCTTCGATTTCAAATTTAAGGCCAATTTAAACACAAAAGCAAGTAAAACCTAGAGTATGTTATAGCCTTATTCTTCAGCCTTCTTCTCTTTTTTGTTTCAAGCTATTAAAAAAAGTTACATTTCATTCTTTCAGTGAGAATATTCATTTTATGAATATCGAGAATACAAAATATTAAATGACTTTGACTTAAAATTTAAGCCTTAGTTTGAGCTTACAAACAATTAAAACATGCAGTACGTCGAAGTCCTATTCTTTAGAAATTGTTTTCTTTTTGTTTTATGAAAATTTCACACTATTAAAATAGTTACGTTTTATTAATTTAGAGGAGAAATTTTATAATTATCGCGAAATGAATATCCGACAGCTTCGATTTCAAATTTAAGGCCAATTTAAAGACAAAAGCAAGTAAAACCTAGAGTATGTTAAAGCCTTATTCTTCAGCCTTTGTTTCTTTCTTATTTCGCAAAAATATCAAGCTATTAAAAAATGTTACGTTTCATTCTTTCAATGAGAGACATTTTATGAATATCGAGAATACAAAATATTAAACGATTTTGACTTAAAGTGTAAGCCTTAGTATGAGCTTACAACCAATTAAAACCTGCAGTACGTCGAAGTGCTATTTTTTAGCAATTGTTTACTTTTTGTTTTATGAAAATATCACGCTATTAAAAAAGTTACGTTTTATTGATTTAGAGGAGAAATTTTATAATTATCGAAAAATGAATATCCGACAGCTTCGATTTCAAATTTAAGGCCAATTTAAACACAAAAGCAAGTAAAACCTAGAGTATGTTAAAGCCTTATTCTTCAGCCTTTGTTTCTTTTTTGTTTCGTGAAAATATTAATCTATTCAAAAAAGTTACGTTTCATTCTTTCAATGAGAGATATTTTATGAATATCGAGAATACAAAATATTAAACGACTTTGACTTAAAATGTAAGCCCCAATTTGAGCTTAAAATCAATTAAAGCCTATATTACTTTAAAGTCTTATTCTTCAGCTGTAGTTTCCTTTTTGTTTTGTGAAAATATTGGGTTCTTGACAAAAATTAGGTTAAGTAATTCGTACGTTACCCACACTAATAAACCTAACATCAGCATTTTTATATTTTGTTAAGTTAAATGATGGTTATATTGTATAACCTAGATTTATTTTAATATTATCTACTAAATCAGTGTATTTTAAACTACAATTGAGATAAGTGAATTGTTTGGGAAACAATGATCACGTATGTAATATTAAAATAAATCTGAGTTATACAATATTACCATCACTAACTTTACCTTACAAAATATAATAATAGTGATGTGATTAGGTTTATTTATGTCGGCAACGTACGAATTATCTAACCTGAGTAGGGTATTGACAAAAATTAGGTTAGGTAATTCGTACGTTACCGACACTAATAAACCACACATCACCAATATTATATTTTGTACGGTTAAGTTAAGTGATGGTAATATTGTATAATCTAGATTTATTTTAATGTTACATACCTAATCAGTGTTCTTTAAAAAAACATATTTCCAGGTTTTTCTAAACTCAAAATTTCATTTCATGCTTAATCTGGGAGTGGAAACACTCGTGAGAAATATCAAATTAATTGCTTGCACAAAGAACGAGTTTAATGCGTGAACAAATGGATTTCTATACTAAATTAATAGTAAAACTTGTAGATATTAATAATATACTTAGTGGATTATTAGAATTTGTAATAGCTAGAATGTTGCATTAAGCAATCAATGTTTATTTGAGTAAACATTTAATTTTGCAAAATTTGACAAATAAAACATTTACAAGGGAAATTTCATTTTACCAAACCATTTGCGAAATTAATTGTTTGCGTAATCATAAATTAGTTAATAACACGTTTCGTTTGCCAAGCTATTTTCGCCCGGTGATATTAATTAGTTAATTAATTAATTATTAAGGTGTTATGTCAATGTGGCGGTTTGTGATTGGAATTAATTTCATTTGATGTGTGCTTTGTATTAGATAACTCAGTTAATATCTGGCGTGTTTAACGCACAGTTTGTAAATATTTTGCTGTTGAGTTTTTGCCGGTCACACATATTTATTATTCAATATGAACAACAAGACAATAACAGGGATTTTTTTTAAGTAGTCATATCCTCATTCATACTCTGTAAATGATCAGGTATTCGTTGTTGTTTTAAAAGTGTTAAATTTTAAGCTTTTTATAGTGTGTCCACTCCTTGATTAAGCATGAAGTAAAATTTTGAGTTTAAAAAAGCCTGAACATTTGGTTTGGTCGCCTAACCTAATTTTTATCAATAGCCAAATATTTTCACAAAACACAAAAGAAACGACGGCTGAAGATTAAGACTTTGAGGTATTTTAGATTTCAATTGTTTTCAATATTAATTTTTAGCTTAAATTAAAAGTCAAAGTCGTCGATTACTTTTATTCGCGATAATCCATAAAATGTCTCTTTTAAAGTAATGAATCGTAACTTTTTTCACTACCGTGATATTTTCACAAAACAAAAAGTAAACGATGGCTGAAGATTAAGAATTTAACGTGATTTGAATTCTAATTGTTTTCTGTAAATGATCAGTTTAGTTATTGTTTTAAAAGTGTTTAATTTTAGGCTTTCAAGGAGTGTGTCCACTCCTTTATTAAGCATGAAGTAAAATTTCGAATTTAGAAAAGCCT